>CM057470.1:14209852-16709852 GCA_030035585.1 Dugong dugon | reverse complement strand
ATTGAAGTTAATAGCTTTCCCATACAGCCCATTCTAATGATCAAGTGTTAATGTGTCATGAAGAACAGAAACAGCCTGATGGAACACATCAGCTTTTAATCACTAGGGGCCTGAGAAACCTCAAATTTCGGGTTAAATTAGTCCTGCCTTCAACAAGTATCAAATAGTTCACTAGTTGCTTGTGGTCTTAGGAATAATATGCGGAAAAATCTAATATCCACTGTGGGCAAAGATTCCATGGCTCAAATATTTCATCTCTCAGTTCACGCGTGTGTGTCTGTCTCACCATGAAAGAACTGTTTACACCTTTCAGTAAAAGGGCAACTCTACGTTAAAAATATAACTGAGTTAACTACAGTTCATAAAGCACCTTGAACTCAAAGACACTCTGTAAATTTAAAATATTAGTATGGTACTAACTTAAATAAAGCAAAAATGAATAATTTTAAAGCATCTTATAGTCCAAGTATGTTGTAAATCAAAAATTTACAGTGGAATCTGACTTTTTTAAAGTGATTTCTCTTCTATTATGGAACCCATATCTAAATGAACTATTAAACACTTAGTCTAAAAGTATGCCAAACATTTCTTAAGATCTTAACAAAGAATCAGCTTTTTTTTTTTAAAAAAAAAAACGAGGCCTAGGTTAAATATTTTATTTGGCTTCTCAAGATGGACTGAGAAGTTGGGCACCAGCTCCAGACCAATTCCTGGATGCACATCAAACACAGCCCTGTCATTTATCCAGTCAGTCAAAACAATCTTTTCCATCTAAGCCTTTAATGTTTATGTCCTAAAAAGCTGCTAATTGAATCCAGCTCTTGAGACCTATTTGTTAAAATGTTATACCATCTAATTTGCAAATGATAAACAAAAATGAAAAAATATATGTTAATTTTCCTGATAAAACAGAAGAGAATTGACCATAGGGAACAAAAGGGAGGGCGATTTTTTTTTTACAACTGCCATATTTTAAGAGAAATCTATTCAGAGATATATTCCCAACGGTTTTAAGAAATTGGGAGTACCGTAAACTGTTTTTACAAACAACAGGAATAATCAAGACATAAGTAATTAAAAATGCCTCAGAAAAATCTTAAGATACAAAATCTCTGTAAATTTCCTGTTCCCCCCCTCAAAAAAAAAGTGTAATATTTCCTTCTAATAAATTTTATTCATGAATTTTTGTAATATTTATTTTATACAGTACGGAACCACAGACAAATACTTCAACATCTGTGAGCTGCTAAAAACCTCCAATTCATTTTATCTACAGAAAATCAAAACCCTCCCTCATTTTCTCAGTATGGATACAGCCTATTTCTGATGCTTTTTGCACACCTGGAGTCACAGGTTCTTTCCATGATCACAGACACTGGACTGACTCCAGAAGAGGAACAGCAGTAGATAAACTCTAAAGCAACCAAGATCCCTTACAAAGGTTTCCATTGACTCCTAAGAAAACAAGGAAACTGAGTGGGAGGAGGGAGAGGCAGGGAGGTATCCTCCAATCCAGGTTTTCCATTAAGACCACTCAGTTAATGATTCCTCAAAATTTTCCCTAGGGAAAGTAAAACTGTCACGAAAGTTAACATTTTTAAAATTGTAGCCAACATACATTCAAGCTAAATTCTCAAATACCAAAGTCACTGCAAGTTTGTATCAAGAAATTTCAGCCAGTGGACTGGGATATGACACACAAGCATTTAACTACAAAATTAGTCCATATAAATCTCAAAGTCTAACGCAGACAAACATAATTACAGTTTATTCTTACACACACGCACACACGCCCTGTAAGAAAAACCTTCTCACCACACATCGGAATATAAACGTGGATAATTTATTAATGGTGAAACTAGAATAACTACAATGACTTCACTTATATTTCTCAAACCAAAACTACTCTGTCCTTAAAGTAGGGTAACATGTCCATGTAAGAATACCAAAAATGGCATTGGAAGCTAAATGTACCTGCAATGTTAAAAGGTTTAAAGCACCGGGTATCGTGAACACTTCTGTAAGAGAATGCTTCTATCTATCGAGCAAGCCCTCCGGACATTCTTTTCCATTGGCAATCTTTAGAAAAAGGAAAAAGGGCAGGGGGTATGAAAGTTCTCTTGAAAGTTTCTAAGGTCACATAGTTAGAAATTTACTCCCTCCAAAAAGTGTTCTAAGGCACGTCTAGAGTTAGAAGTAAGACACAAGTTCTGCGGCCTACAACGAACAACCCAAAACAAGTTAACCTACAATCAAACACTTCCAGAACACAAGAGTACAATGAGCCCGAGTCGGCGGACCAGGCAGCCACACCGGAAAAGTCAACCTCAGTCGTCTTCCCTCCAGAAGGCGTTCATTTAAGGTGTGTGGCACCGGCTGCTCTGCTGGCAGCAGAAACGAAAGGTTCTGCACGCCGGCATATGTGGGTGTTCAAGTTAACAACCAAGGAAGACACACACACACCCCCTCTCCGGTTAGCGCTCCATCTTTAAGGGGTGTTTACTGCGCGCAGTCAGCAACCGGATTCAGTAATCCCCGCCACCGGGGCTGCTCATCCCCTCAACGACCCCACCTGGGCAGCCGCCCAGGGCTGCTTCCCGAGGCCCAGGGCGAGTGCCGGGCTCCTCGGCCAAGACTTTTCCACCTCAAATTCGCATAGAATTCCAACCGGTTTACCCCTCCCCTCAACAAAAGACCCCCCGAGTCTCCATTGGCTTTTTCAGGGATTTACAAACCAGAGCGAGTTGTTTTCCAATTATTCTCCTTGCACGAGGCCTTCCCACGGCCCCGACCCCCAACTCACCACTGATGCGACCCTGGCCTTTCCCAAGGCCACAGGCACCCCCGCCGGCTCGCCCACCCCGCGATCGCCCCGGCCAGGGTCCCGCCGCCCGCCCCCCCCCTCACCTGTCAGGCGCAGCTTGACGGGCCCGTTCCTCCGGCCTCCGGGGTTAGACATGTCCCCGGTGGCGGGGGCGGCGGCTGGGCTCCGGCTGCAGACGCGGGGCCCGGGCCGGCGGGCGGACGGGGCGGGGGCGACGGCGAGGCGCGGCGGAGTCACCAGAGCGTCCGGGGCTGGGGCCCGAGCAGCCGGCGCCGCGGCCGCCGCGGCCGGAGGGTCCCGGATGTGCCGAGCGTCGTCGCCATGAGCCGCGGAGGGAGCAGGACGCCGAGCTCCCCCCTCCTCCCACTTCTTCCTCGGCCCGGGCCGCACAACAAAGCGGCAGCCGCGGCCGGCCGCGCCGCCTCCGCCCGCGCCTCTGCCGCCTCCACGCAGCGGCCTCCCGCCTTTCCCTCCACTCGGCTCCGCGAGGCCCACGACCCGACAGGGCTGGTCGGCTGAAGCGGGCGGTGCTCGACGGCGGCGCCGGAGCAAGGCTCAGGGCTCGGCCGCTTCCTCTTCCACCCGCCCTCTTGTCTGAGGGAGCCGTGTCCTGGGGCCGCCGCCGCCACTCGTCGTCTCCGGGGGGTGGGGAGGAGTCGGGAGGCGGGGCCTGCAGGACCTGGCGGGGCGAAGTGGAGGGCGGGGCCGAGTGGGGGGCGGGGCCGGCCGTGCCGGGTGCCTTGGGGGTGGGGGTGTGGGGGCGTGGGGTCCGGGCGTGGCCTGGACGCGAGCTGCGGGGAGCGTTGCGCTGAGGTGCGCCGGGTCTTTCCCCCTAGGGCGGGCAGCGGAGGGTCCCACACAGAACTCGAGGGAGCGGGCAAAGGAAAAAATAAAAGTCGGTGGCCGCAGCTGTATGGCACCAGGAGGAAACTTAATGTCCGGTTCACGTAAGGGAGAGCTTTTGTCTGCTCAGGGCCGCCGGCATTTATTAGAGGCCTACTGCGTGCAGGGCTCTCTGAGGGACTGGGGTGAGCCAGGTAGAACCTTGTCCGCTGCGCTCCGGGAATTTAGCGTCGCTGAGGAGAGGGAAGAGACACTATCCCCACACCGGAAGTTTCCAGCAAATCCCCAGGGGAGCTTTGCTCCTGGTATCCTTGCCACCTCCATCCAGAACTCACCTGGGGGACGAGATCAGGTTACCTGCCTGCTAGGGCTCTTTTTCCAGTCGTAGCGCGAGAATGATTGTGTCTTAAAGGGTTGTTAACAATATAAACCTTAAAGAGCAGTGTATAAAAAGCTTTTCATACAGTTGTTACCTTAGGAGGAAAATAATAAAAATAAGTGTACCTTACCCTTTGACCCCGCAAGTGCATTCCTAGTAATTTATTCCTGAAAAATAATTTGGAATAAGAAAATAAGACTATACACAAAAGATGTTCTTAGAAAAGTTTAGTTAGTAATAAAAGAAGGTGAATGAAGGAATAGCCTAATGATAAATTATATTACATCAACAGGATAGACTTTTATGCAGCCATTTTTTAAAATGACAATTGTGAAGAACATATAACATGGAAGAGTTTACAAATAGTGTAAAGTTTAAAAGCAGAATAAAATGTTGTATGTATACCTGCAAAGGACCTCTGGTGGCACAGGGGTTACGCACTTGGCTAGTAACAGAAAGGTCGGAGGTTCAACCCAACAGCTGCTCCTCTGGAGAAATGACCTAGTGATCTGCTCCCATAAAGATTACAGCCTTGGACTGAACTGCTGGGCGGAGGACTGTGGGGACCATGGTCTCAGGGAACAGCTAGCTCAATTGGCATAACACAGCTTATAAAGACAATGCTGTACATCCTACCTTGGTGAGTAGTGTCTGGGGTCTTAAAAGCCTGTGAGCGGCCATCTAAGATACTCCACTGTTCTCATCCCTTCGGGAGCAAGGGAGAATGAAGAGAACAGGATACAAGGAAAAGATAAGTCCGAAGGACTAATTGTCCACAGCTACCAAGGCCTCCACCGGACTGAGTCCAGTACAGCTAGATGGTGCCCGGCTACCACCACTGACGCTCTGACCAGGATCACAACAGAGGGTTCTGGACAGAGCTGGAGAAGGATGTACAACATAATTCTAACTCACAAAAAAAGACCAGATTTACTGGCCTAAAAGAGACTGGAGAAACCCCAAGAGTATGGCCCCCAGACACCCTTTTAGCTTAGTGGTGAAGTTATCTCCGAGGTTCACCGTTCAGCCTGGGAGAGGACAGCCCCGTAAAACCAAATGAGACTAATGAGGTACAGCAGTCCAGTGACAAGGGCCAGAAGGCAGAAGGGGACAAGGAAGCTGGTGATAGGGAACCCAAGGTTGAGTAAGGATATTGTTGATGTGTTGTGAGATTGTTAACCATTGTCATAGGGCAACATGTGTAGTAACTGTTAAATGAGCAACTATTTTGTTCTGTAAGCCTTCATCTTAAGTGCGAATAGCAGCACAATTGGAAGAGCGCAGTCAATGTCACTGAACTCTACATGTAGAAATTTTTGAAATGGTGTATCTTTGGCTATGTGTATTTTCACCAAAAAAAAAAAAAGGTTGAGAAGTTAGAGGGTTGACATGTTGTGGGGTTGTTAACCAGTGTCATAAAACAATATGTGTACTACTGTTTCATGAGAGACTATTTGTTCTGTAAGCCTTCACCTGAAGTACAATTTAAAAATAAAAAGATTACAGCCTTGGAAACCCTATGAGGCAGTCCTACTCTGTCCTACACAGTCGCTATGAGTCAGAATCAACTCAGTGGCAATGGGTATGGGTATACCTGCAAAAGTCTCTATGCACAATGGAAAAAAGAAAAAAAAAAAAAAACAGTTGTCTTCCAGCCAATTCTGACTCATGGTGACCCCATGGGTGTCAAAGTAAACTGTGCTCCATGGAGTTTTCAATGGCTGATGTTTTGGAAGTAGATTGCCAGGCCTTTACTTCCAAGGTGCCTCTGGGTGCCTCTGGGTGGACTGGAACATCTGACCTTTCGGTTAACTGTTAGCACCACCCAGGGACTCCTACACAATGAAAACGAGTGATAAGGGTGACAGCATGGGGAATTTTTCGTGTGCTTTATTAATTTCACTTAAGGCTGTTGTACTTCTAATGCAATTTTGAATTTTTATTTTGTAATTTAAAATATTTTTTATTCTATAAAACATTTTTGAACGTCCCTCTTAGGCCTGCTGCAGACCCATAGCAGTCTATTTGGTCATGTCAATCAGGCTCTGCAGGGAGGGGGGGCACCCAGATCTTCTCACCCTGAATGAGCATCACTCCTTGGTCGATGTCGATCATGATGCAGCCAGAGATGTAGAGCTTCATGTCACTTCCCAATGACAGGCATGAAAATGTTGTGTTCCTTGGCCTTGGTCTGAATGAGGTCCTTAGAGTTCATGGCATTCAGCTGGTGGCCATGCCAATGCCCCTCTGGGCCATGTCCTCATACTGGAAGTCCATCCTCTGCTCCATGTGGGTGAGATAGGCAATGTTCTTCCTCACTCAGGGCTGAATGTAGGCACCGACATTGAAGGACACTGCCCTCGTCATGATATCAAGTGTTTCATTAAATTTGTCCTTAATGGATGGATGTGCCAGCACTTGGTCTGAGAACATGGATTTCTAACCCTGGTACCACTTGCTGATCTCCTCATAATTTGGGCTGTTACTGAGCCAGGAGCACAGCACCTGATGCCACTTGGAGAAGAAGCACTTTTCAAGAAGCCCTACCAGGCTAGAGATAGAGATCATCCCTTCCCAGTCAATCATCTAATAAAAGGCATCCGTGTACTGCTAGGGGGTGGTTAGTGACGAGCTCACCAAGGCACATCCCCAGCTTGGGCACGATGATCTTGACCATGAATGCTTCCCAGGAGCCAGGGGTGAAGATATCTTTCCAGGGCTAGAGGATGGGCTTAGCAGAGGAGTCACTGGGGTACCACTTCTGAAGGGTGCTGGACAGCTTGCTGTGGATGGGGGAATACAGTGGCTCCAGCCACGCCTGCATGAGAAGAAGCCATGGATGGATCCAAAAATGGATGAGAACAGTGTCAGTCAGTGGGTTCCAGTTTTCCACCTCCTTCTGTAGCTTGGGGAAGACAAGCTGGTCCAGTATACAATCTAAATCCACGCAGGAATGTGTATCAAGCTATCCAAAAATTCCACCATTGGGTCACAGTTCCTTGGTTGCCACTGGGTAACAATATTTCAAACGAAAGGCATCCAAACTTCCCATACCAGCCTCTGAAAGGCATCTGCCAAGAGGTCCTGACAACTGTGGGACAAGAGCTGGTCATTCTTTATGAAGCTTTTAGACTTGGAAATTATTTTGGTGCCATACATGCAGTCTTCAAGGGGATCCCACTCCTTGAAGTACTCCTTCATGAGTGTATAGATGATGGCCACAGTGAGGTCCACCCAGTCAGACATCCGTACTACTCCTAGTACTTTTCCTAGAGGGTTTCAAAGATGCGGACACATTCATAGAGGGTGAGAGGTTTGCCACCGTTAGGCTGCATCTGCCACTCACACTCCTCTACCATCTCCAGAACCTTGCTGAGGTTGGAGATGACCCTCTCCTCATGGTCCAAGACCTCGGACATCTTCTCCAACTCATGGGAGAGGTTGATCACCATGTCCCGCTCATAGTGCAGCTGCCAGTCATACTGGATGATCTCCTATTCCATGAGGTCGATGAGCAGCTGCAGGCTGTGCTCCAGCCAGGGGCATATTACCCAGTAAGTAAGGTTAGCACAGGCTTACTTGTGCTTACATACTAATCTGAAGTGAACTATTTCACACGGGTTTGAGTCCATGTGAAATTATTGTTACAGATTAGTAAGCAAGCACAAGTAAGCCCATGTTTACCTTGCTTACTGGATAATCCATCCCTGTCAGAGATTGTAAATTTGAAAAGAGGCTTTGATTCTGTAGGAAGGTGTTGTGGGGTTGGGGGAGAGAGAGTTGTCAGCCATATCTAGATGAACGATCTTTGATGTGGTGAAAAAAATGTGAAATTGTTCACTAGAGATGATCTGGTAAGCAAGGTAAGCACTGTGCTTACCTTGCCTATTGGATAATCCGCCCCTGGCTCCAGCTCAGAAAACGCAAAGCCTGGAGCCTTGGCCTCTTTGCCAGGCACTAGCAGCTGTTGTGACTGCAGCAGCAACCCATCATGAGGGACACTGTGTTTGTGGCTGATCTGGGGTAGCTATGGAAGACCTTCTGGTCCCAGCCTGTCATGTCTATGACTTTGACCTTCTTGGTGAGCTTCCTGCTAATCCTGCCCTTGGCCTTCAACTCTTCCTCTTGTAAGAGTATTCAGGCTTCTTGCTTCTACTAGAGACTTTCCTCCACTGGCTCAGTTCCTTCTGAAACTCCTCTTCAGTTTCCTCTTCCAAGTCAACCATGGGGAAGTCTTACAGGGACTGAGTGGTACACTCGGAGCTGTAAGCCTCCACAGCTCCTTTTCCCTTTCTCTGTTTGGCTTTGCTTGGGTTGATTATACCCTGTGCATTCTTCTCGAGGCCCCTTGCAGGAACATAAGCCATCTTCTGAAGAAGCTTCTGTCCAATTTCTTTCATGTGTCTTTCCAGCTGCCAAAGTCCATGAAAGACTTGGTTCCTCAAGAAAAACTTTTCTGGCTGGGTTTTAAATTGCTACTGGTTTTTAACTTCTTTGGTCTGAAATCCGAAGGAAAAGTTGTTCTGCTTCACAGGTTTCTCTTGGTCCTCAGAATCATCAACTCCGCCTCCTCTGCCACCCCTTTCTTGAGCCTACGCTGATGAAGTTGACTGGTGCAGAGTAGCTGCGCGCCCGTTTGCTTCCAAAACTGGGCCTCTCATCACCTGAGTCCACACCCTGTAGGTGGCCTCTTCCTTAGTCAGCCTGTGGCGCTGCTGGCTGCTACTAAACTCATTCTGGAGATCCCAGTCAGTGATCTCAAAATTCCCCCGCTCATCCTCGTCATCATCCATGAGGCCTTCCCCATCCCGGTATAAGTGGGACAGCGACATGGCCAGTTATGCCCTGGGTGCAGCTGGTCCCAATCTCATCGACAAATGCACAAAGGCAAATGTTCTCAAAAGAACTGGGGAGCTCTCTCCAACGTCTCCGGGGTCTCGCTCACCATTGCGATGTCCTGCGTACCAAAGACAGCCTTCAACGGCTACCGCCGGCTGGAACCTGAACGTACTAGGGCCGGTGCGCCGGAAATGACGTCACTCAACAACAGTAATGTCACGCTGGCTGCCATGGCAACAAGCGAACGAATGTTTAGTAGAGTCTAATATATTTTAATCCTAGTTCCGTGTCAGTCATTTAATTCACCAGTGAAGTCACTTCATTCTCCAGATGAAATTACCTCCAAGAGTACCTCACCAGTCTAATAACAAAACTAGTTGTCATGGAGTTGATTCTGACTCAGAGCAACTCCATGTGTGTCAGAGTAGAACTATGCCCCATAGAGTTTTCAATAGCTGATTTTTTGAAAGTAGATTGCCAGGACTTTCTTCCAAGGTGCCTCTGGGTGGACTCCAACCTCCAACCTTTTATTCAGCAGGTTAACTGTTCGTACCACCCTAGGACTCCCATCAGTCTAATATATCCCTACAATTAAAGTGACAAGTCAGACTAGAAATATAAGGGACAGTGCTAGAAATTCATTCAACAAATACTGAGTGCCTACTGTGTGCAAAGTAGTAAACAAGATCCTCTGAAATCCTTCACTGTACTACAGAGGATCCGAAGATTGATTTGAACAATTGCTATCACAATTTATGAGGCTGGACAATTACAGTAAAATTCAGCAAATTGGTGTATACATACACATTTTCCTTATTCACACATCACACACTTTGTTCCCAACCACTCACTAACATAATCTGCAGCTTTGCATTAGATGATAGAAGTTAGGACTTCAGAATGTGATAGGGGACCTGGGAGAGACTTTGCCTATTGTGAAGTTCAAAGCAGTACATTCAAACATGTACTGTGTTTGCATGTGTAATGTGTAAAGAAGCCTAAACGTCTTCCTCTGCACATTAAATTTTAAGTTTAAATTCTTTTTTTAAAAAAGATTCAGTAAAAATAATACTTTAAAACCATTCAAAATATTGGTAACGGTCTTTTTCTTAAGCTGGGTACATGTATGTTCCTTTCCTTAGCATGTTAAATATTATTTGACATTGATTTCAAACACCTAACTAAAAAAAACAAAAAAGGAAAAACTAAGTAACTACACGTTTGAAATGAAGTAAAATAAATGACAAAATAAAATGGAGTAACACTAATTGGGGAGACATTTTTGAATACCTCTCCCAGTTCAGTGGCCTCAGCTAGTCCAGGACCAGATTCCTTAGATTATTGGGCATATGTCAGAAGCCTTAAAAAAATACATTTATATATTTCCCCCCTGTGGTGCAATGCATCACTTTTGTGTGGCCTTTCTCACCATGGTCTTGTAACTTCCACCCAAGTGATAGGGTGGGACTGTGCAAATAAGGTAATTGTGGCCCACCAAGGGGATTAGTCGGTTTTGCCATCCCGATAGGCTTGAAATGAGCCATCCCAGAGGCGGGAAAGAGAGAATCCCCCTACCACCAAGAGGGAAAAGCCAAGAGCGGAGCGTGTCCTTTGGACCTGAGATCCCTGTGCTGAGAATCTCCTGGAACCAGGAGACAGAGAGAGAGAGCTGTAGCACTGAAGACTGGGAGAAGCAGTGACAGAGAAACTGTAGCAGCAGGGGACAGTGTGGTGGGCTTCCCAGCCCATGGAGTGAGAAAGCTGAGTGCCTTTGGGTAGGAGGCTTGCTGATGCAGTAGGGTGCCTCCGGGCATTTGATGGAGCTAGGTTTGCTGATCCACAGAGCTAGAGCTAAGCACCTTCAGGCCAAGGCTTACTAGCAGAGTGGGGTGCCTTTGGCAGAACTAAATAAGCTTTTGTAACATTTGCCCTAGCAGGGCAGAGACCGAGGGGCCAGAGAGAGGTCTACCTGTGCCACACCTGGGAAGGCTGTCCTGATGGAAAAATTGTACCCTGAGTGTTCCTGAGCCTGAACTGTAATCTGCTACTTCCCTAATAAACCCTATAATCATGAGTATTGTCTGTGAGTTCTGTGAGACCATTGCAACAAATTATCAAACCCAGCACAGAGAGTGCCATGGGAGGGACGGTTGGTGTCAGAATTGGTAAAGATGGCGGAGCATGTCTGACCTCCGTCTCGTAGGAATCAGCCTTGGGCTGTTGATCTTGATTCTTCTCCCATTTTATGAAGTTAAAGGAGGTTAGACACTGCCCCCATGCCATTTTCACACCCACTTTGAGGCATTTTTAAAGTGTATAGTATAATGAACATATGCAGAAACCACCAAATTGATGGGAAGAATGTGGTAAGAACAGAGAAAAAAAATGAATTGGGGTGGGTATGGGCTGGGAATCTTAATAATATCAACAATATGCAATCAGGTTTAAAAATCACTTTGAGAAAAGAAAACTATCACTGAACATGATGAGGTGGCCATTTTCTAACTACACAGCAAAACATTACTATGCCATTCATTCATTTAGCTAACATTTATTGAACATCTTGTATATACCAGGCACTGTACTAGGCCTTGAGAATACCGAGATGGAAAGAAAAAAAATCAAAGGTCAGTCTAGGGGAAGAGCCTTTTAAAAAAAGAAGAAGAAAGAGAAAGAGGGGAAGAGAAGAGAGAGGAAGGAAGGAAAGAGGTTCCTGTCAACCTGACTGAATTTGACTAGTACTGCTTTTTAACCAACGGCTCCCAAACCTAGCTGTTATCTGGAGTCAAAAATACAGATGCCCAGCCCCATCCCAGACCTACTGAATCAGAATTTCCTGCAGTCAGACTGAAAAGTATTTATTTAAAACTCCACAGGGGATTCTGATGCACAACCAGGTTTGGGAAGTGCTATCCCAGTGGTTCTCAAACTTTGTGGAGCATCAGAATCACCCACAGAGCTTGTTAAACACAGATTGCCTGGGTCCCACCCCAGAGTTTTCTGATTGAGTCAGTCTAAGGTGAGGCTCAAGTATTTGCATTGCTAACACGTTCCCAGGTGATGCAGATGCTGGGGACCACATTTTGAGAACAGCTGCTCAATTCTAAATTGCACTGTTAAGGAGAGCTGAACTTTCATTAGATTAATTAAATTTCAGCACTAGATGCATTACACTGTCTTCATCATGGCAACACTTTTCAATGTATTTTTAAGAAAAGGGAAGAAAAACAATTCTTAGGAAATTCACTCTTCGCTCTTCTGAAATAGAAGAAATCCACCTCCCATGTAAACTGTTTCTGTACATGCCTCTGATGGGCATGGGAATTGCAGAAAATCTTTGCAAAGCCTTTTTATTCCCCTGCGACTTCTGATTTGCTCTCGGTAGAATTGTACACCTTTTATGGAATCATTGTTCTAGGCATATGTCTCAAGCATACTGACTCCACCTATTTCATATCAAAATAAGTCTTTTTCCATAAATACCACTTAATAGAACCTGCCAATGAAAACGCTGTAACAACAATTAATTTAATACCATATTGAGCAAAAGTTTTAAAGTTTTTTCATTAACGTATTTTACTAATCACTTAAAGTTGTACTCTTCATGATGGTATGCTAGGCCATAGGTGAAAATCTACACATGGCTATAAGAATATTTAAAACTTTTCGCTTTAAACATGTTTCTGTTTTCAAGGCTAATGCTAAATCTGATGTGACTTTGCAAGAAAATGCTTACCATCTGTAGTTGGTACTTTTCTTCTGCTCCAGCCATTAATATATTTTTACATAGAATAGTTGTCTAGAGTAATAAGAAATCTGTCTGAGGTAAAGTTATGTTAATAATGGTACTCCTGTGAAGTTATTTTTGTAGTGTAAAGTTCAGATTTAACACAGTTTATGGGCCATAGAAAAAGCAAATATCAGACACTCAGCAGTTTAGACCACTGCTAAAATTCAACTCGTTCATTTTAAAAAATGCCATGAATTTAATTCAACTTAATATTTAGTTCTGGCTTCCTCCATACTAGCTTATAACAGGTAAAGTAGCCAAGTACAACCCTCATGTACTTGCCGTTATCAACTTGACCCGCCTTCCTCCATCTCCACTGATTTCCTCCTTTGCTCTGCTGCCCCGGCTCCTCAAAGTTAAGTTCACTAAAAACCCTCATGTACAGTCCTACCTTGACAAGTTTAAGTCACAGTCTGAACCTTTCTCTATGATTCCTTCCCTGAACCCCCTCCCAGCCAACCCTGTCGCCAATGTTGGAAGGTGGGATCATACCCTGCACTTGTCCCCCACTCCCCTCCAACCCCCCGTGTCTAGCCTCCCCCATGCCACTTGTCTCAGCTTTGCCTTCTTGCCCTCTGCCTTGGTGTACAGAGATGGTAGTCTCTCTTCTGAGGAAATCTGCCCTCACCTATTACTCTAATGCAGTTTCCTGAACCCCAGCTCCAGAGATTCTGATTCAGTAGGTTGAAGTAAAGAGTCTGTGAATTTGTATTTCTTATAAGTTCCCAGATGATGATGATAACTTTAGCACAGTCAAAGCCCGTTTTGAGAACCAGTGCCTTACACAAGGAATGAGTCCTGGTAACCATGTTTGTACAAGGTGAGCTTGGCCACAGCTCAACCAAAGGTGGATGGCTGACCAAGGGGCTAGTCAGATATTCTCTCTTTGGAACATGAAGTGGAGACAGTGAGAGACTGAGCTAGCTGTGGGGAGCTGAATTGACAGGCCATACAGTTAAGGGCTGATGAAGCCATTTTAAGGCCAGAGTGAACTGTGTTCAAGTACATAAATAAAAGAGGAAACGAGTCTGCAGAAAGAGACTAACAAAGCAGACAGAGAAAAGCAGAGATAAGAGGTTTGTACAGAGGGAGTCAAAGGGAGTAACCGTCTGACAGATTTCCTGTCAGTTCTCCTGGCCCAGGTGTACTTCTTACACTTAATTTTCAAGAGACCTCACTGTGAAATAACCACCCCACCCCTTCCTTAAGTAAGTTCAAGAGGGCCTCTGCTCCTTGCATTCTCCGTCTCCACTTAGAACCCCTTTTCCTTTTCAGGTGTGTCCTGAGCCCTTCCTTAAAGATCCTTGATGGTCTACCTTGCTCCTTCCGGAGTTCTTCTCCAGAATTGGAGACTTACCTGTGTTCTATTGTTCAGGGGCAGCACTTCTAAAATCTAGAGCAGCTGTGTCTAATACACATGCCACTGTGCACTAGTGATGTGCTGTAAGTGTAAAACACACATCGGGTTTTGGAGACTTAGCACAGAAAAGGAGAAGATAAAACGTCTTATTAATATATTTTTATATAGATGACATTTGGAAAGGATAATATTTTGGATATATCCAATGAAAGAAAATATAGTATTAAAGTTAATTTCACCCCATTTCTTTTTACTTTTTTCAATGTGGCTATTAGAAAATTTGAAACTACAAATGTGGCTTGCATTATATTTCTATTGGATGGTGCTGAGCTAGGTGATGACCATCCACCTATCTCCTTCCAGTGTGTTCACCACTAGCTGAAATCCTCACTGATGGGGTCTGCTCTCTTTTCTTTAGACCTTGCCCTGCCCACCTAGCTCTAGCTAGGTCAGTTCAACTGCCGCTATCCCTAGTGAGAGTGGGAAGGTCTGGGGCCAGGATTCTCTTCTAGTCCCTACATCGCCTATCCGGTTTTGCCTCAAGTCAATCATCATGCCTTGTGCCTAAGTCTTAAGATAAGCCAGATCTTATACAGTATGATTTATGTGTCCAGTAGAAAGCTGGACACTTTGAGGTCGTCCCCCCATCATACAGAATACAAGTAATAAGCCACATTGCACAGCTGATTTTCATCATTTGATGCATGTCCAATACTGTGTTTTAAATAGAGAAAAGCATGTAAATCCAGGCAATCTTTATATACACCCATTTCTTTTCAAATGTCTTAAGTCTACAAAACTGGCCTGTTGTATTGTGAATTCTGAGTTAAAAGAGAATGTAATTTGAAGAGATTACACGTTTTCCAAAGCCAATTTGGTGACTTAAGCATGGAAGCATTACAATTAAATGTTTAAAAAGTTATCTGCGCCTGTTTTACTGTAAAGTGATATCATGAAGCAACACATCTTTTTGGGATGAGGTAGCAGCCTCCGCCTGGGGGGAAAGGGAGCGGGTGCGCCACTGCACTGCAACCGCTCCGAACAAATGAGCAACATGATCAGGCTCAAAAAAAAGTCATGTCCGATCATCTTCAAAATACAACCCTACAAAACAAAACTACAACACAATTCTCTAGGGGCAGGGTGGGAGGAGATGTGGAAAGATCTGTATGTTGCAGTCTTTATGGGTAATGCAGAGAATATGGGTCAGAATGAGATCAGCAAGGCTAGTAAGCCCAGGGTCTGTGTCAAACAGTTGCTAAAAGTCCCTCAATGGCGGCTCATCCAAACAGCTTAATGTGGCACTCTTGGCACTGTCAGGCCCCTGCCCACCTCTTCAGTCTCATTTCCTCCTCCTCCTCCTCTGCCACCCACACCAAAGGACTCACGGTTCTCATCTTTCTGGTAATGTTGTTCCCATTGTCCCATGGCGTTCAGTTTCCTCTCTCACCTCAAATACCCAGTAGATACCTGCTTCCCAGTCTGTCAGCTCTATCAAAACAGAAAAGTATCTGAGTCTTTCACATAATATAATTGACTACCTGACTGATCAATAAACTACAGTTTAGTGTGAATGTGTTTATATTACACAGAGTTACATTATTTTGGAGATCTGGTGGCGCAGTGGTTAAGAGTTCGGCTACTCCAAAAGGTCAGCAGTTCAAATCCACCAGCCACTCCTTGGAAACCCAATGGGCAGTTCTACTCTGCCCTATAGGATTGCTATGATTTGGACTCAACTTGACGGCAACGGAGTACATAATGTTAATTGATTATAGATCATTGAGTGGTACAGTGAATTACTATTATATGGCCCTTTGAGCCATGGTCGCGTAACTTCCACAAAATCATTGGGTGGGACTATGCAAATAAAGCACATGTGGCCCACCGAGAAGATTGGACAGTTTTGCTTATGCAAATAGGGTGCATGGAACTCTTGTGGGTGGACGGGGTGGGACCATGCAAAAAAGGTACATGGAACCCTTCTAGAGGATTGATCAGTTCTGCCATCCTGCTAGGCTTAAACGGAGTCAATCCCAGAGGTTGGAGGGGGACCTCACTACCATCAAGAAGATCCAAGAGCACGTCCTTTGGACTCAAGGTCCTGTGCTGAGAACCTCTTAGACCTAGGAGATAGAGAGAGCTGTAATGCTAAAGACAGCAAGACAGCAGCAGCTGACTGGTAGGCTAGGCTTGCTGACCCACAAATTAAGAGCACCTTCAGGCAGGAGGCTTGCTGGTGGAGTGGAGTGCCTTCGGGCACTTGTTGGAGAAACCAAGCTCCCAACCCACGGAGCAAGAGAGCTAAGCACCTATGCGCAGGAGGCTTCCAGGTGGAGTGGGGGTACCAACAGGCACTTATTAGTGGAGCCAAGAGTGAGGTCCAAGAGCCGAGGGCCAAGACCAAGGGCCAAGAGAGAGGTCTGCCTATAAACACAGCTGAGAAGCAGCTGTCCTGATTGAAAAAATGTATCCTGAGTTGTTCCTGTTACTTTCAAGTTGATCCTGATCTTGAACTGTAACCTTTTACTTCCCTAATAAACCCCATAATCGTGAGTTTGGTCTGTGAGTTCTGTGTGGCCACTGCAACAAATTATCAAACCCAGCAGAGAAGAAGAGAGTGCCATGGGAGGGAGAGCTGGTGTCAGAATTGGTAAAATGGTTGGAGAGTGGAGGTATGTCTGACCTCAACCTCATGGCAAATCAGCTTTGGGCTGATGCTGATCTTGATTCTCTCTCTTCCTCCTGAAGTTAGACGAGATCTGATGCCACATCATTTTTACACAACTACAGATCATTTACCTGTTCAACTTCTTCTAAATGAAGAAAATTAGACATTTTTAAAGACAGCCATATGCCTTCTCTATAGTGTATACTTCTTATTACTACGCATCTGACAATAAAGTCAGCTACTGGAATATGCCCTATTCATTTCTGGGTTTTTAAGGTAGCACCTCAAAACTCCAGGCCAAAACTTCAGGCCTCCTTTCAGGTAGAGCTGGACAACCCCAAGGCTTCCATCATGGGAGGCCTGTCCCAATAAGACATATGGCATGGAGGAAACTAAGGAGAAGGTATGTGTTCCGTAGGCCACTGGATTCCAAGGGAAACTCCAAACTCTACAATCAGATGATCTGTCCACCTTTCCAAGGACAGAACAGTTAAAGGTAGGTGAGAGGTCAGGAGATTCAGAGAGGGGAAAGTGACTTGCCTAAGGTCACAGGGCTGGTAAATGGAAGAGCCTGGATTCAGGCCTGAGTCTGAAACTACAGTGCCCAAGCCCTCAACCACTGCACTAAGGTGTTATGCTAAAGAAGCTGAGGATACCAGGCAAGAGCAAGATAGCTCCAAAGATTACCTCAAAATCAAGGAAAATTAACCCAGTTATGAAACCTGTGATGCGACCAGGCCTCCCTATCACGATGTTTAATTAAGCTTTCCCTGTGTAACAAACAACCCCATTACTCATTGGGTAAAACTATAATAATTTATTAGCTCACAGTTATATGAGTCAGCAATTTGGGCTGGACTTCTGGTCTCAGCTGGACTCACACATGTATCTGTGGGTCAGATGCTAGTCAGTGGAAGGTCAGCCAGGGACTGGCTGGTCAAAGATGGCCTCAGAAGGGATGGCTTACCTTTGCTCCATGTGGTCTCTCATCCTCCAGCAGGCTAGACTGGGTTTGTTCACAGGGAGGCTGTGCAGGGTTCCAAGAAGGAGAGTAGAAATAATAAGGCCCAGCGTGGATCTAGAGTTACTTTTTGATTACAGACTGAGATGAAAATGGATCTTTCTTTCCCATTCCACAGAAAGACTGCTGCTGTAACACTTTTGTGTGACAATATCAAATGATCCATTCCCATGTTTGCAGCTCAGGGGATGTTCCTGTTTAACTGTTTAATGGCTGACATCACCTAAGATCCTCTAGAACAAAGACTCTTAACCAGAGTCGGTAGAAGAGGCCAAGAGGTGGGACATGGATTCAGTACAGAGCATTGCAAAAGCAGTATCATGATCAATGGATTAAGGCTGGGATAAGGTAACAGGAGAAGAATCTCTGAAAACCAAATATTTAAACTCAAGGACAAAATTCCACCAATTGGTGTCCCCCGAAACATATTCCACAGGGCAATCAAGAGAACAGCACTATATTTGCTAATATCCTGGCCAAGTAAATATAAGCTATATATTCATTCAACAAATACCTATTGTGCCAAACTCTGTCAAAGTTGAAATGCGTAGCATTCTTTCTTAATTTTAAGTTGCTGTCTTTAAAAAAATTCTTCAGAATGACTCGCAATATTTTTATAGGAGTTTAGTTTCCCCTTATATCATAATTTCTTTGCTTGCAATATTATTGTCTTAGTCATCTAGTGCTACTATAACAGAAATACCACAAGTGGGTGGCTTTAACAAAGAGAAATTTATTTTCTCACAGTCTAGTAGGCTAGAAGTCCAAATTCAAGGTGTCAGCTCCAGGGGAAGGTTTTCTCTCTGTCGGCTCTGGAGAAAGGTCCTTGTCATCAATCTTCCCCTGGACTAGGAGCTTCTCTGCGCAGGAACCCCAGATCCAAAGGATGCACTCTACTCCCGGCGGTGGTATGAGGTCCCCAACTCTCTGATTGCTTCTCTTTCCTTTTATCTCTTGAGAAATAAAAAGTGGCGCAGGCCACACCTCAGGGAAACTCCCTTTACATTGGATCAGGGATGTGACCTGGGTAGGAGTGTTACAATCCCACCCTAATCCTCTTTAACATAAAATTACAATCACAAAATGGAAGACAACCACACAGTACTGGGAATCATGACCCAACCAAGTTGACACATATTTTGGGGAGACACAATTCAATCCACGACAATTATTAAAACATTTAGATCTACTTCATCTGTAAAGATCTATATTTCTTTTTTCTTAATTCATCTGAATCCATTCATTGCTATCATTAACAGTTTAAATCTATGACTGTATGTAGTCATTTAAAATATTCTGGCATTAATTTCTAAGAAAAGGCAGTGAACACAAGTTACATTTCATTGTATGAACCCATTCAGAAATTTACAGTCTTTAGATATGAACTTACACAGCATGAAACTTGGCCCAAAGCATTTTTGAAAGCAGAATTTGGCTCATGTGAATTCTCATAACAAAAGGATTGCCAAAACAAGCAACCCTCTCTAAATACAGGTGGAATAATATTCTTACCGAGTAAATCCTCACAATGTGAAAACATACAGAGTAACTTCACTAAACGTTCTCAAAACTAGTTTTCCATAGAAACAAAGCCATGAAAAGCGACTCAGCCAGGCAAGGCTGTAGAGGGAATTCCTCTCCTGCATCATTACGCATTTGATTTCCTGACTGCTGCTTTAGAATGACTTGTGATATTTTTATAAGGGTCACAGGGGTTGCCATAGAAGCAGCAGTTAAGAAATCAAATGACACAGTGCACTGGGAAAATCTGCTGCAAAAGACCACTTTAAAGTGTTAAAAAAAACAAAGATGTCACTCTGATGACTAAGGTGCATCTGACCCAAGCCATGGTCTTTTCAATCGCCTCACATGAATGTGAAAGTTGCATAATGAAAAAGGAAGACAGAGGAAGAACTGATGTGTTCAAACTATGGTGTTGGATATTAAATATACCATGGACTGCCAAAAGAACTAACAAATCAGCCTTAGAAGAAATACAACCAGAATGTTCCTTAGAAGCGAGGATGTGAGACTTCAACTCTCCTACTTTGGCCATGTCATCAGGAAAGACCAATCCTTATAAAAGGACATCATGTTTGGTAAAGTAGAGGGCCAACAAAAGTGAAGGAAACGCTCAATGAAATGGATTGACACAATAGCCAAAACAATGGACTCAAACATGACAATGATCATGAAGATGGCTCGGGATTGGCAACATTTCATTCTGTTATACATAGGTTGCCATGAATGGAAGCCAACTTGATGTCAACTAACCACAGCATCATCATACATGAGAGACACTATTCAGGGTTTTTTTCAAACCAAGGAGAACTATGTCTACCCCCGACGACAGAGTAGCCTGAAACGCAATGGTTCTGTTCTGTTGGTTTGAGTTATCTCAGCTTATACAGACGTAGGAAGAGGCATGAATATATGAAATGTTAGCAAATAAAAACAATAGTTCTCTACCTAACCAGGGACATGAAGGACTTATACAATGAAAACTATAAAACACTCCTGATAGAGATTAAAGAAGACTTAAATAAATGGAAAGATGTTCCATGTTCATGGACTGGAAGCATTAATATTGTTGAGATGTCAATACTACCCAAAGAAATCTATAGATTCAACACAATCCTGATCAAAATTCCAACAGCCCTCTTTATAGAAATAGAAAAACTAATCCTCAACTTTATATAGAATGGCAAGAGGCCCTGAATAGCTAAAGCAATGTTGAAAGAGAACAAAGTAGGAGGACTCACACGCACTGATTTTAAAACATACATCCAGCTACAGGAAACGAAAGAGCCTGGTACTGGTATAACAATAGACGCAGACCAATGGAATAGAATTGAGAGTCCAGAAATTTTTTTGACAAGGGTGCTAAGTCCACTTGATGGGGAAAGAAGAGTCTCTTTAATAAATTGTGCTGGGAAAATTGGATTTCCACATGCATAAAAATGAAACAGGATCCGTGCCTCACACCATACACAAAAACAACTTCAAAACAGATTAAGGACCTACATGTGCAAACTAAAAGCATAAATTTCTAAGAAGAAAAAGCAAAGGCAATGCTGCCAGGCCTAGCTTTCAAAAATATATTACCTAATATAATAACAAAAGCACAAACAGCAAAATACAAAATAAACAAATGAGACCTCATAAAAATGAAAAACTACTGTTCATCAAGAGACTTTACCAAAAAAGTAAAAAGATAAGCTACTGACTGGGAGAATATCTTCAGAAAATGATATATCCTACAAGAATCTAATAACCAAAATATATATAAAACTTCAGCAACTTAAAAACCAAAAGACAAATAACCCAATCATCAAATGGGCAAAGGACTTGAATACGCATTTCACCAAAGACAACATTCAAATGACAACAAAACACACGAAAAGATGCTTAACATCATTAGCCATCAGAAAGATGCAAATCAAAACCACAATGAGATACCATTTTACTTCCACTAGGATGCTATGAGTTGGAATCGACTCGATGGCAATGGGTTTGAATGGCAGCAGGTTTAGGATGGCTAAGATTAAAAGAAAAAAAAAACAGAAAATAACAAATGTTGATGAGGATTGGGGAAACTGGCTCTCTTACCCATTGCTGGTGGGAATGCAAAATGGTACTTGCCTTTGTGGAAAACAGTGTGGCAGTTCCTGAAAAAACTAAAAATAGAACTACCATATGACCCAGCAATTCCTTACCAATTCTATACCCAAGAGACTTGAAAGCAGAGACTCAAAAAGAGACTTGTACACCAGTGTTCATTACAACACTATTCCCAATAGCCAAAAGGTGGAAACAACCTAAATGCCCATCAACAGATGAATAGATAAACAAAATGTGGTGCACACATACAATGGAATACTACCTAGCCAGTAGGAGAAATGAAGTCTTGATACATGCTACAATATGGATGGAACTGGAAGATATTATGCTAAGTGAAATAAGTCAATCATGAAAGGACAAATATTGTTATGACTTCACTTATATAAAAAGACAAGAAAAAGCAAATACATAGAGAACAAAGTTCATTAGTGGTTACCAGGGGTGGAAGGGAAGGGGAAAGGGGGAGTTAACGGTGATGGAAGTATCATATTGATTAAGGGTAGGGTTGCACAGCTGATTGTTGTAATTGCTGTAAAGTTGTACCCTGTAAAAAGCTGAATTAGCAAAAGTTGTGTAATAGATATATTTACAACGACGAAGACAAAAAAAAAAAAAGTAGTTGCTGAGGCTGCTTTTGTACAACCAAAAACCTCATGTGATTTGGTTTCTTGGTTTGGAGGTTTAGGGTCACGGTTTCATGGGACATGCCAGTTAATTGGCCTAATAACATGCTTACTGCCTCTGTTCTACCTCCTAGTTTGATGCGTAGTGCCTAGGATCTTAAAAGCCTGCAAGCAGCCATCCAAGGCACAACAACTGGTCTCTATTTGCCTGGAACAACCGAGGAAGAAGAAGAGTCAGGAATAGGAATAGGAAATGGAATGTGTGGCTAATTGCCTCCATGAACAACTGCCTCCTTTGCCATGACACCAGAAGAACTGGATGGTGCCTGGCTACCATTACTTAACATTTTGATCAAAGAGTCCATAGAAGAATCCTGATCAAAAGGGGGAAAATGTAAAATAGAATTTAAAATTCTCATGGACTCCAAACTTTCTGGAGCCGTGAAGGTTGGATGAACCCCTGAAACTACTGCCCTGAGATACTCTTTAAACCTTAAACCAAAACTAACCCCTGAAGTCTTCCTAAAACCAAACAATAATTTAGCTTAGCTAGTAAACAATGTCTGCCTTGAGCATTATGTTCTTTTAAGAACTATCTATATGGGATCAAATTGATAACAGCAATTCAAAAGATTAGATAGGAACCTTAGGGGGCAGTGAATTTATGTTATTGGGGGAGAAACAACTCAGAAAAGGATGAGAATGGTTACACAACTCAAAGAATGTAATCAATGTCACTAAATGGTATGTGTAGAAACTACTGAATTGGTGTATGTTTTGCTGTGTATATTCTCAACAACAAAATAAATAAAATTGGATATTAAAAAAATAAGATCTGACGCACAGAGAATACCAGAAAAATGTTTACTGTGTTTTACTGATTATGCAAAGGCATTCGACCATGTGGATCATAACAAATTATGGATAACACTGCAGAGAATGGGAATTTCAGAATGTTTAATTGTGCTCATGAGGAACCTGTACACAGACCAAGAGGCAGTCGTTTGAACAGAACAAGGGAATACTGCATGGTTCAAAATCAGGAAAAGTGTGCATCAGAGTTGTATCCTTTCACCACACTTATTCCATCTGTATGCTCAGCAAATAATCCGAGAAGCTGGACTGTATGAAGAAGAACATGGCATCAGAATTGGTGGAACACTCATTATCAACTTGTGATATGTGGATGTCACAACCCTGCTTGCTGAAAGTGAAAAGGACTTGAAGCATTACTGATAAAGATCAAAGACTACAGCCTTTGTTATGGATTACACCTCAACATAAAGAAAACAAAAATCCTCACAACTGGATGAATAAGCAACATCATGATAAACTGAAAAAATATTGAAGTTGTCAAGGATTTCATTGTACCTGGATCAACAATCAATGCCCAAGATAGCAGCAGTCAAGAAAGCAATCGACGTATTTCACTGGGCGAATCTGCTGCAAAAGACCTCTTTAAAGTGTTGAAAAGCAAAGATGTCGCTTTGAGGACTAAGATCTGCCTGACCCAAGCCATGATATTTTCAATCACCTCATCTGCATGTAAGAGCTGGACAATGAATAAGGAAGGCTGAAGAAGAATTGATGCCTTTGAATTATGGTGTTAGTGAAGAAAATTGAATATGCCATAGACTGCCAGAATGAACAAGTCTGTCTTGGAAGAAGTACAGCCAGGGTGATCCTTGGAAGGAAGGATGGTGAGACTTTATCTCAAATACTTTGAACATGTTATCAGGAGGGACCAGTCCCTGGAGAAGGACATCAATCTTGGTAAGGCAGAAGGTCAGCGAAAAAAAGGAAGACCCTCAAAGAGATAGATCAGCACAGTGGCTGCAACAATAGGCTCAAACATAGCAAAGATATTTATTAACCAGGCACTGTTTTGTTCTGTTGTACACAGCGTCACTATGAATCAGAGCCAGGGTTCCTAGGCATCAATAAAAAAAAACAAAAACCCGTTGCCATCAAGTTGATGCTGACTCATAGCAACCCTACAGGCATCATTAAGTAATATATATTAACAAAAAGGTTAAGACAACATGACCAAATGGAATGATTATGTCTAGAATGAAATGTCTGTATTCTAGCAAGAAACTTTAAACCATCTTAATATCTAACTATAGGGGATCAGTAAAATGAATTATGGTATATTGATACTATAAAATACATGCAGCCATTAGAAATAATATTGTCATAATATATTTATTAACGTGGAAAAATGTTTCCAACATACTATTAAGGAAAAAAAAACTATTGTATAGGATTAGTGTATAAACTCATTTCATAACAGAAAAATATATATGCAGATTTAAACATCTTAAAGGAAACGCATCAAAATGTAACCAAGGGTTATTTCTAGGCAATGGGACCATAGGAATTTCTTTTCTTTTTTTTTTTATATCTGTACTTTCCACTTTTTTTCTACCAAAGAACATCTATTAGTCATGCAATAAAACACTTAGAATATTGAGTTTCAGCAAGATAAAAATACACAAATAAAAAAGAATGGAAAGAAATATACTGAATATCAACAGTGGTTGCCACTAGATGATGGTATCATATGGGATTTTCATTTTCTTTAACTTTGATGTTTTCCAAATTTCCCACAAAGAGAATATATTAGAATCAGAAAAATATCCAACGGCTTTTTTTTAGGTATATCTAAAGGAATTTCCTGAAAAGTCTGCCCTGCCTTCATTCAGTATTAGAACCATTCATCAGTATTCATTTTACAAGTAACTCATGTGGACAGTAGCATGGCAGCTACTGGCAAATTCTCTGGACTCAGATTTTCTAAGAACTAATTTTTTAATCACTTGTTTGGTTTCTTCCATACCTGTTTGCTTATTCTGATGCACTACTTTGTCATGGATCAATTTTAGTAATTTATGTTTCCCCAGAATTTTTCCACCTCATCAAGAATTGCAGATTTATTAGAATAGAGCTGGACACTGTATGCTATTAACTTTTTAAGGCATTTCTCCCCATATATTATGTTTCCTTTCTCAATTCTATTTCTGGTTATATATGTGTGTGGGGGGGGGGGATCCTCTCCTTTTTTCTTAATTAGATTGCCAGAGTATTTTAGTATTTCAAAGCATCAGCCCTTCAGTTTATTTATCAAGTCAATCTTGTTTCTGAATTATTTATTTTTTTCTTTATTATCTCCTTCAGAGGATAACTCCCAAAGCTTAGAAACAATAAATTACAAAGGAAAAAATTACGGATTTAATTACATAAAATTATTTTTTAAACTGCTACATATCCAAGACAAAGTAACAAAAATAAATAAATAAATAGACTGAATTCCATTCCCAAATGTAACTGAGAGTTTTAAATTTTTACTATATAGAGAACTTAAACATACTGGTAAGCAAAGAACCCCACTAAACCCAAGAGATTAACGGGCAAAGTACTTGCACATATAGTTCATCAAACAAAATTTTTAAAAAGTATTCCAACAAATCAAAAAAAAATTCAGATATTAAAATGTTTCATTAATTGAATCAGCAAAATAAATAAATAGCCTCAGATCAGGCCAGAGTTTTATAGAACGTATTGTCTTTTGTTAATAATAACTTTAAACCAAAACCAAACCCATTACTATCAAATTGATTCAACTCATAGTGACCCTACAGAACAGAGTAGAACTGCCTCATAGGGCTTCGTAGGCTGTAATCTTTATAGTAGCCGACTGCCACATTTTTCTCCTATGAATAACTTTAGTGAGCTATAATTCACGATCATAAAAATCACCCTTTTAAAATGTATAATTCAGTGTTTTTTTAGTATATTCTAAGTTGTGTAACCAACACTACTAATTCCAGAACACGTTCATCACCCCAGAAAGAAACCCCATAGCCATTAGTAGTTACTCCCCATGTCCCTATCCCCTAAACTGTAGGCAACCACTAATCTACTTTCTGTATCTATAGATTTGCTTATTCTAGATATTTCATGTAAATGGAATCATACAATATACGGTCTTTTGTGACTGGCTTCTTTTACTTAGCATTGTGTTTTGAAGGTTTACCCATGTCATAGCATGTATCAGTACATTGTTCCTTTTTATAGCTGAATAATATTCTACTGTATGAATATACCACAATTTATCCGTTCATCAATTGATAGGCATTTGGTGTTTCTACATTTTGGCTATTATGAATCACGCTGCTATCAATATTTGTGTATACGCTTTTGTGTGGAAGAACTCATTGTCTTTTACATGGCTAGAAATAATATAAATTTGATGAAAACTTTTGATGAAGTCATATATAAAATATCTGTATCTTTTGACTCCATAATCTCACTTCTCAGAATTTGACTCAAATAAATAACATAAAATGTAGGGAAAGCACTAACTATAAAGTTTCTAATCATGATATTATTTAAGATTTGTCCTGCTTCTCCAGCATGAGGTACATTAAATACAAGCACATCTTCTTTATAATTAAAATTACTCTGGGGACACCTTGCCGTCTTTCATCTCAAGAGGTTTTTCCAAAGAGAAAATCAGTCAGTCTCCCAAAGGGCTGTCTTAGCCACAGTTTCTGGGGTTCCTCTCCCACAGGATCTCTGTTGGAAGGAGGCTGTTGGGCACTTAGACACAGGCTGGCCACCTGGTCATTTCCACAGAAGGTCAGGGTCAGAAGAGTTCCAACCCCAGCCCCTTCCAAGCTAACCTTGGTGGGTTCCCCCTCTACGTCCTTGAATCTTTCAGATGACTCAGCTATAACCAGCTCAATCCATCAAGGAGGATCTAATATCATTAAGCCTCATAATGGCATATTTCCTACCCCCATCCAATAACTTTTGAATTCTATCCTCTAAGAGATATGACTGGGTTGGACTCACATCCCAAGCATGGGGTGCTCCTTCCCATACATCTACATAACCACAAGGAGCTACTCAAAGGTGTCTTCCTAAAGACCAGCAACACTGCGGGCAACTTTTATTTTTAATTTAAAAAATGTAAATGTGAAGGAGTTCCGGCAAAATGGAGCTCTAGGCAGAAGCACCACGCCATCCCTCCACAGCAAAGATCCAAAAAACTAAGCAGAATAGAGAATACAACAATCCTGAAACCCTAAAACATCAAATGAAGAGATAAAGAACTCAGCCGAGCACCAAATGGAGTGAGGAAACTGACAGAGAACGGAGAGAGAGGAGAGATTCATGCAGAGGTCCCCTACCAGCTAACACAGCGCGGATCCACCATCTTGGACTCCTATCGGAGACCAGCGGACGGGGGTACGAGAAAGCAGCCTCACGGAGCGTCCAGCGGGAGACAAAACAACCAGTAATTTGCAGTGTGCACTTTCCCACTCCCCACCCCTCTTCACCCCGGCTTGGCCTCCTCTGCTTCCCGTGGCCACGGTCTCTTGACTGGGAAGCGCCGGCTGCTTGGATTCCACACACCCAAGCAGGCGGCTCTCTGGGTGCCATTTGTTGGCTGCTGGTGTTGCTTTTTTTCCACTTCTTTTTATTTCTTCCTTGCCTCTCCCCAACTCCCCCTCCTTTCGCTCGAGTACCTCGCTCTGTGCGCCATCTTTGCTTCATCCTGAGGGGCTGCAGAGCTCTGGTAATTTGTGATATACGCTTTCCCACTCTACCCTTCTTCACCCACACTCGGCCCCCTCTGCTTCCCACGGACACAGTCTCTTGTCCAGAAACACCAGCCCACACTAGCTGGCTCTCTGAGTGCCATTTGTTGGCTGCTAGTGTTGCTTTTTTTTTCTGCTTCTTTTGATTTCTTATTTGCCTCTCACCACCTCCACCTACCTTTGCTCAAGTACCTGGTTGCGTGTGCCATCTTTGCTTCTTCCTGAGGGGCTGCGGAGCTCCATTCAAGTGTGGAGCTGCTTCCCGGTTTGGGCTGCTGCACTGGTGGGATCCCAGGGCTTTTGTTTGTTTGTTTGTTTTGAATTGTTGGTTTGTTTTCTTTTCCTTTTCTTGAGATGGGAGCCCTTTCTGGCCAGGCTGAGCTGCGTGGCAGGGAGACTCCCCTTCGGCTTCCACAGACGTGCAGAGGGATCCCTGAGGGCATTTCTTTTTATGTAGGTTGTTTTTTGTTTTGTTTTTTTTTTCTGTTTCTGTTTCTTTGGGGGCCTTTCTTGGTTTTTTTTTTGCTTTTTTTTTTTAATTTGTTTTGTTTTCTTTTTCCTCTTTTTCCCTTTTTGTCTTTCTTCATTGCTCAGTTTCTCCTCTCCGTATCTTCCTTCTCTTTCTGTTCCCTGAATACCTGGCATTGTATACCTCTACACCTTCTAGCCAGGCTGTAATGTAACACCTGAGAGCAACTTCCCCAGACCTCATAGCTGCACCGGTGGGATCCCTGGGAACTTTGTGCTTCTTTAACCTTTCTGATTCTTATTTATTCATTCTTTTCTTTTCTTCCTCCTCCCCTTTCTGGTTTTCTCCATTTCATAGTCTCTCATCTCTTCACTCCAACAGCAAGATCCTCTAGCATTCTTTTTTGTTTGTATGTTTTTGGCTCCTGTTCCTCTCTCCTCTCTCCCATATCCATCTTAGCTCCACACATAACAATCTCCCCGCTGCATCCTGCCTACCTGCACCGTGCGCTTGACATCACACCACCAAGCAGCACAGGCACGGCCTACTGGAACCTGCCCTGCACTGATTACTGACCCACTCTGGTGGCTGTAGTAAGTGCCACAAACAACCCATCCCAGTAACTCCTCTTCAGATAGACCTACCCTGCCGTACCATATCTGAGTGCCTCACCCTGCCAGTTGAAGAAGGAGGCGAAAAGTATTGTGCCCACAGACGAGCAAACAACAAAGAACACACAGTTTGCCTGCTCATAGTCAAATTTTTTTTTTTTTAAAAAGGGACAAAACAAACAAATCTACAATCAATAAATGAGAAAATAACTACCGAATGCCCCAAAGACAGCAGACAATAACAAAACATTTACTAAAACAGGACAGGATGGTTCCAGTAGGCGTCCAAAATAAAACACCAGATGACTCTCCTGTGGAAGAAAATGCACTAGAACTACCTGATAGGGAATTCAAATCTCTAATACTTGGAATTCTCTAAGAACTGAGGCAAAAAATAGACAAATTCACGGAAAATATGGACAAAAAATTGGAAGAATTCAGGAAAATAATGCAGGAACAAAATGCCAAAATAAATTCACAACTAGAAATTATACAAAGACAACAATTAGAAATCCAAAAGATAAACAAGATTTCAGAAATGGACAATGTCACAGAAAGGCTGAGAAGCAGATCTGAAACGGCAGAAGACAGGATCAGTGGAATTGAAGACAAACACTTGGATACAACTCTGTTTCAGGAAAACTCAGAAAAAAGAACAAAGAAAAATGAAGAGACTCTGAGAGTTATGTGGGACACAATCAAAAGCAAAAATCTGCGAGTGATTGGAATTCCAGAACAGGGGGCGAAAACAGAAAACACAGAGAGGATCATTGAGGAACTGCTGACAGAAAACTTCCCCAATATAATGAAAGATGAAAAGCTGGCCATCCAAGAAGCTCAACGAACCCCATATAGAAGAGACCCCAAAAAAAAATCACCAAGGCATATCATGTTCACACTCACCAAAACCAAAGACAAACAAAGAATCCTGAGAGGAGCTCGAAAAAAACAAGAAGTCACGTACAGAGGAGAAACAATAAGACTGAGCTCAGATTATTCGGCAGATACCATGTAGGCAAGAAGGCAATGGGATGACATCTATAAAATCTTGAAAGAAAAAAAATTGCCAGCCAAGAATAATATATCCTGCAAAACTCTCATTCAAATTTGACGGTGAAATTAGGTCATTTCCAGATAAACAGAAATTAAGGGAATATGTAAAAGTCAAACCAAACTTACAAGAATTATTAAAGTGAGTTCTTCGATCTGAGGACAGACAGCTTCAGCTCACAGGCAGAACCTAGGATGCAGGATCGTACAAGCCAGATACCAATCTAGGAAATGAACTCTCGAGGACTATCCAAAACCAAAAGAAACACAACAGGGAATCAGAGCAGTTAATCAGTAAATGACAACAACATCAAAACAATAAAAGACGGAATAAACGGCATAGGTATGGAATCTTCTAATGGAGAGGAAAGCAAGGCGATACCAAGTAATGGCAGACTGCTTCAAACTTAGATGGGAGGGGTGAGAGGGAATATTAAATAGACAATAGATAAGTGGTATCTTGGGTGAAGGGTGAGACAGTACACAATACAGGAGAAACTAGCACAACTTGTACAAGGAAACATCGTGGAAGCCCCATAGACACATCCAAACTCCCTGAGGAACTGAATTGCTGGGCGGAGGGCTCTGGGGACCATGGTCTCAGGGAACATCTAGATCAATTGGCATGACACAGCTTATAAAGACAATGCTGTACATCCTACCTTGGTGAGTAGTGTCTGGGGTCTTAAAAGCCTGTGAGCGGCCATCTAGGATACTCCACTGGTCTCATCCCTTCGGGAGCAAGGGAGAATGAAGAGAACAATATACAAGGAAAAGATCAGTCCGAAGGACTAATTGTCCACAGCTCCCAAGGCCTCTACCAGACTGAGTCCAGTACAGCTAGATGGTGCCGGGCTACCACCACTGATTGCTCTGACTAGGATCACAGCAGAGGGTTCTGGACAGAGCTGGAGAAGGATGTACAACATAATTCTAACTCACAAAAAAAGACCAGATTTACTGGCCTAAAGGAGACTGGAGAAGCCCTGAAAGTATGACCCCCAGACACCCTTTTAGCTCAATGTTGAAGTTACCTCCAAGGTTCACTGTTCAGCCTGGGAGTGGACAGCCCCGTAAAACCAAATGAGACTAACGAGGTACAGGAGTCCGGTGACAAGGGCCAGAAAGTAGAAGGGGACAAGGAAGCTGGTGATAGGGAACATAAGGTTGAGTAAGGATATTGTTGATGTGTTGTGAGATTGTTAACTATTGTCATAGGGCAACATTTGTAGTAACAGTTAAATGACAAACTGTTTTGTTCTGTAAGCCTTCATCTTAAGTGAGAATAACAGCACAATTCGAAGAGCGTAGTCAATGTCACTGAACTGTGCATGTAGAAATTTTTGAAATGGTGTATCTTTGGCTATGTGTATTTTCACCAAAAAAAAAAAAAAAGGTTGAGAAGTTAGCGGGTTGATAGGTTGTGGGGTTGTTAACCAATGTCATAAAACAACATGTGTACTTCTGTTTGATGAGAAACTATTTGCTCCGTAAGCCTTCACCTGAAGTATAATTTAAAAAAAAAATGTAAATGTTATTCTTCTTTCTATGAATATCCAACAAATTGCACTCAAAATTTATTTTAAATACAAAAGGGTATATAACAAAAAGGCATCCTCCCAACCCTGTCCCAGCCCCCTGCTTACAGGCACACGATATCATCAGCTTCCATATCTCTGAAAATATATTTTAAAAAAAAATTTTCTGTTTTCTTTACTTAAAATACTGTATCTTAGAGACTGTGTTAGTTACCTAGTGCAGCTAGAACACAAATACCACTACAAGTGGGTGACTTTAAGGAACAGAAATTTATTTTCTCACAGTTCTGGAGCCTAAAAGTCCAAATCAGAATCTCAGCTGTGTTGATCCCTTCTTTGTCACTAGCCCGAGGCTTCCTTGGTTCCTTGGCAATCTTTGGCATTCCTTGGCTTGTCGATGATCCTCACATGGCATCTGTCTTTCCCCATGTGTCTCTGTGTCTATTCTGATCTTTTTATAACTCAGATGTGATTACGTTTAGGATCCAGCCTGTACTGGTATGATCTCATTAACATAACAAAAGAAACTCCTATTTCCAAACAGAAAGCTGTTTGGAATTCAACACATATATATTCAATACAATTCAATCCATAACAGGGATCATTCCATATCAGTGCACAATGTGCTTCTACATATTGCTTGGATATATCATAACTTATTTAACTGATTCTTTATTAGGTTGTTTCCTATCTTTACTAATCAATCAGCAATATGCAACAAATACCCTTGTAGAGGCATCATTTCACATATATATAAGTACGTCTATGTGATAAATTCCGAGAAATGGAATTAATCACTAGGCTAAAGGATATGGTATATCATAAATTTTGGTAGATATTGCCAATTTGCTCTCCATAGAAACTTAGCAACTCAAAGTGGGAGAGCTGGGATTTAAACCCAGGCCTACTAGGTCAGAGTTCACACTCTTAACCACTGAAATACACTGCCTCTTTAATTTTCGCCAATCTAAAGGGGCCCTGGGGGCACAGTGGTTAAGCATTTGGCTGCTAACCAAAAGGTCAGCAGTTCGAATCCACCAACTGCTCCTTGGAAACTCTATGGGGCAGTTCTACTCTGTCCTCTAGGGCCACTATTAGTTAGAATTGACTCAACGGCGGTGGGTTTAAGAGACAAAAAATGGTCATCTCAGGGTAGTTTGCACTGGAATATCTCTTGCTGTGAAAAAGGGTTGTCATGGATTGAATTGTGTCCCCCAAAAACACGTGTCAACTTTGCTAGGCCATGATTTCCAGTATTGTGTGATTGTCCATCATTTTTTCATCTGATGGGATTTTCCTATGTGTTGTAAATCCTACCTGTATGATGTTAATGAGGCAAGATTAAAGGCAGTTATGTTAATGAGGCAGGACTCAATCTACAAGATTAGGTTGTGTTTTAAACCAATCTCTTTTGGGATATAAAAGAGAGAAGAGAGCAGAGAGACAGCAGGGCCTTCTATCACCAAGAAAGTAGTGCCAGGAGCAGAGCACATCCTTTGGACCCGGGGTTCCTGCGATGAGAAGCTCCTAGACTAGGGGAAGACTGATGACAAGGACCTTCCACCAGAGCTGACAGAGAGAGAAAGCCTTCCCCTGGAGGTGCCCTGAATTAGGACTTCTAGCCTGCTAGACTGTGAGAGAATAAACTTCTGTTTGTTGAAGTCATCCACTTGTGGTATTTCTGTTACAGAAGCACTAGATGACTAAGACAAGGGTCAACATTTTTTCACATGCTTAAGAGTGATTTGTGTTTCCTTTTCTGTGAATTATCTGTATGCAGTCTGTCCATTTTTCCATTAGGTTGTTGGTTTGTTTTCCTACCAATTTGTAGGAAGTCTTATAGAGAAATTAGTCCTTTCTATATTCAGAATTGAAAATACTTCCCATTTGCCATTTATGTTTTGACTTCTGCCATGAAGAAATTATATTTTTATATAATCATATTCATCCATTTTTGATGTGATGGATTCTGGACTTTGTTTCATATTTGGACAAAATTTCCATTTGTGAAATAATAAAAAAATTCTCCAATGGATTTTTCAAGTAGTTTTATGGTATCCTTTTTTTGGACATCTAGATATTTGGTACATTTGGAATTTACCCCAGTAAAAGATATGGATCCAAGTGTTTTACTCCTAATGGCTGCTCAGTTGTCCCGATACTTTTTTTTTTTTTAAGAATCTATATTTTCCCATTAATTTATGCCATCTTTATTATATATTAAACCCCACTGGCAACATTCAAATGACATCTCCTTTTAGTTAAAAAAACAAAAGACAAAATATATTGTGCATGGGCACCTACTTCATTCCCCTCCCCCTCTGTGTTTATGAATCAATACCAGAAACATCTGAAATGTTTAATAATAAGGACCAACAACAGGATTCTGGTTAAAGTGCATTCTTGCAAATCTACTTGATGGAATATTATGCAGCCTTTACAGCAATGATTTAAAGATTACATCAAAATGTGGGGAAATGCTTCTGATACAAATGCCAAGTGAAAAAGGAAGGATATAAACTTCACGCAAACCAACAATGTGACCACATTCTGAAAACATTCATAGAAAAGAATCACACAAGCAATACAACAGAAGGATAATGATGATTTTGTTGGGATCTGGGATGAGACATTGCCCCACCTTTTTTTCCCCTAAATTTTCTGTAAAGTGGTGATAGCAATAAAATTTTCAAATTTTCACTTTTTAATAAAGGCAGATTATTGTCCATATTTGTTTTTCCTCCTCTCCCTCTGGAGACTTCACTAAAATGATAGTGAAGAAATAAAAAGATTACAAACCCACAAGGACAAAGAAACTGAAAGAAAAAGATCTCATGGTTGAAAAATTCAACACATTTTTGGAAGAGGGAAAGTTGATGGGGGAGTGGTAACAGACTCCACAGAGCTGTGAAAGGAACAGACCAGAAGGCGCTGGGTGGAGTGGTGATTAAAGTAAAACATGTCACTTGTGGACAGGACTCCAGACTTCCCTTCTGGGAGACATCGCTGACTCACTGTGTGTACCCTCAGGCCAAGAAACTCAGAAGTGCTCTTGCCTCTTTTCTCCCAGCTGAACAAAGAACACTGTTTAACATCTCTTGCTTCCACTTGGGGCTGCAGGGAAGATTAATTACTGTTTGAGAAGGTATGTGAACTGGTGGGATAAAAGACCCAACAGGCTCAAGGAAGGTTATTAGTGGTCATGTAACCCTTTAAACCCTATGATCCTCTCATGCATCAAGGAGGCCAGCACTTTATAGCTGGGCAGCTGCAGGTGCAGCCTAATGCAGGCTTTGGCCCAATGCTCAAAACACATGCAAGAAGAGGCCTGGCCAGCTGTGAAGACATGAGACTCCCAGCTGGGACAGCAGCCTAGGCACCTCCTTGAACAGTTGCTTCCCCTAGAGCTGGTGACATGTTCTCCTTGTACCCTCATCCCCCACCCCATACCTCCCCAGATCTAGAGCCCTCCCTTAAGCTCTCATCTCATATCCTTTGTTATCATACCTTGCTCCTACCTATCAAGATGAGTCCAGCCACCCACACATTGGGAGCTCCAGTACCCTGGAGTTGCTGCTCAGAATACAAAATGGTCTTGCCAAGATGTAGAATCATGGTACTATTTAATGATCTTCAGTAAATTGATTATGTTGGTAGATCCATCTACTCAAGAGGAACACACACACACACACACACACACACACACACACACACACACACACACACACACACACACACACATCCATGACCTGGTTTTCAGGAACCTGTTGATGAGCTTGGATCCAGCCTTTTTTCCATGGCTGGGAAACTGATGGGGCTAAAGATGTTCATGCATTCAATCGTCTTCATGATTTCTTTGAGAAAATGACTTTCTAATACTACAAATGAAGCTTTGAAGGTTGTGATAATTGATTGAAAATCCATTCAATAGGTCAGTTCCTGCCCTGTTGTTGTCAGGTGCCGTCAAGTCGATTCTGACTCATAGTGGCCCCACGTGGCAGAGCAGAACTGACCCACAGGGTTTTCTAAGCTGTAATCTTTACGGGAGCAGATCACCAGGTCTTTCTCTCACAGAGTGGCTGGGTAAGTTTGAACCGCCAAACTTTTGGCTGGCAGCCGAGAGCTTAACCATTGTGCCACTAGGGCTCCAGGTTTCTGTCCTAGACCCTGTGGAAATGCAAAGATATACAACCTCTACCTCACAGCCAGCTAGACTATTCCTACTACTATTGACACTCACCCTTTAGAGACTAAAGCACTGCTTCAGTCTCCATGAGGGCAGGAACCACGTCTGTCATATGTACTGTTGTACATATCATTCATTCATCAAGTAAATATTTAGTGAGCCCCTATTATGTGGCGGTCCCCAGTTTAGGCACTAGGGATAAAACAGTGAACAAAAACAAAGCATTCTCATGGAGCTTATATTCTAGTAAGGAAGACAGACAATAAATTAAGAAACAAGCTTTTAATATGTAAATGCTTAGAAAAAAAGAAGGGTAAGGTGACAAGGAGGGAAGTGATGGTTCAGTGGGAGAATTCTCACCTTCCATGCAGGAGACCTGGTTCAATTCCCGGCCAATGCACTTCATGCACAGCCACCACCTGTCTGACAGTGGAGGCTTGTGTGTTGCTATGATGTTGAACAGGTTTCAGAAGAGCTTCCAGACTAAGGCTAGGAAGAAAGGCCTGGTGGTATACTTCTGAAAATCAGCCAATGCAAACCCTACGGAGCACAACGATTCGACCTTCAGCTAATCATTGGATGGTGCAGGACCAGCCGGCTTTTTGTTCCGTTGCATCTAGGCTCTCCAAGAGTCAGGGGCCGATTCAAGGGCAGCTAACAACAACCACAAACGGGACAAGAGTGACAGAGCATGCTATTTCACATATGTTAGTCAGGGGAGGTTTCTCTGATAAGCTGAAGTTCAAGCAGAGAGTTGAAAAAGGTGAGGGAGCAGGCTCTGCAGATATCCGCAAGAAGATGGAGAGGTAAATGCAAAATCGTCAAGGGCAGAGCAGACCTGGTGTGTTGGAGAACAGTGAGGAGAAAAGTGTCGCTAGAGTGAGCAAAGATGGGGTGCAGCTTGATATGGGGGGTAGGAAAGGAATGGCATTATCATGTAGGGCCTTTTTGTTAGTTTTTGTTGTACGCCACCAAGTCCATTCCAACTCACAGTGACCCTACAGGACAGGGTTGAACTGCCCCATACGGTTTCCCAGGCTGTAATTTGTATGGGAGCAGATTGCCAGGTCCTTCTCTTGAGGAGCGGCTGGCTGGTGGGTTCAAACTGCCAACCTTTTGGTTAGCAGCCAAGTGCTTAACCATTGTGCCACCAGGGTGGCCTTTCAGCCCATGGTAAGTACTTTGTAAACTTACAGTGAAAATATAACATGTGTCAAGAAAAGTACACAAATCCTAAGTGCACAGCTCAATGAATTTTCACAAACTGAACTCATCCATTTAAACCACATCCAGATCAAGCTATAGACCACTGCTAGCAACCCAGAAGCTCCCCTCGTGTCTCTCAATCATTACCCACCCACCTCCCCTCAAGGATAGCCACTTTTTCAATTTCCATCACCACAGATTAATTTTACCTGTTTTGAAACTGTATGCAAATGGAATCATACAGTATTATCCCTTGGTGTCTGGCTTTTCTCACCCACTGTTATGTTTGCAAGATTTGTCCATGCCATTGTGTGTCACCATTGTTCATTTTTCTCATTGCTGTATAGTACTGCACTGTATAAATACACCACGATTTATCCATACCACAGTGGACCAACGTTTGGATTGTTTCTACCTTGGAGCCTATTTCAAATAATACTGCTATGAGCATTCTTGTTTATGTCTTTTGGAACACATCAGCGTGCACTTTAGGGGTGAGATACTTGGACACAGGTTTACCTCTGTAGACACTGGCAAACCGTTCTCAGACTTTGCTTTTTTTTCTTTTTTTAATTTGCTTTTTTTTCTTTTCTTAATTCAAGACAAAATTCACAAAACATAAAATTGTCAATTTTGACCATTTTAAAGTGTACAATTCATTGGCTTCCAGTACATTCACAATGTTGTGCAACCATCTCCACTATCTAATTCCAGAACATTTTCATCATCCTAGATTTTATTTTTTAATCTGAGTGAAAAGGGAAATCTTTTGAAGGTTTTAAGTCGAGAAATTCCATAATCTGACTTACGTTTTTAAAGGGCCATATATGAGAAATTTTAGAGATTTACATTTTTTAAATGTTCACCACATGAAATAAAGTCCAAGCTGACTAGTCCCAGCACTAGAAGCATGACCCCAAGTTTACATCTGTAGCCAGGACCTCTCCTCTGAAAAACGTCCTCGTTGACAATTCCACGTGGATGCTAACAGGTATCGCAAGCTTTCCATGGATCAACCAAGTTGCTGATGGTCCCTCCCGGCTCAGCTCCTCCCACAGGGCTCCCCATCTTAGTTAATAGCAGCTCCAGTCTTTCACTTGTTTAGGTCTGAAACTTTGGTGCCCTTGTTTCCTCACATCTTCTCACACCCTACATTCAGTTCAGCTCACTGGCAGCAGATCCTGTGAGCTCTACATTCAGAACATTCTGGAATCCAACTGCTGCTCACCACTCCCCCTGCCACTACCTGTCCAAGCCACGTTTTCTCTCCCCTGGACTGTGGTGTAGTGGTTAAGAGCTACAGCTGCTAACCAAAAGGTCAGCAGTTTGAATCCACCAGCTGCTCTTTGGAAACACTATGGAGCAGTTCTACTCTGTCCTGTAGGGTCACTATGAGTCGGAATTGACTTGACGGCAATGGGTTTGGTTTTTGGTTTGGACAACTGCAGTCGACTCCCTTCTGGTACCTGCCTTTGCCCTTCAGTGTACCATCAGTGCAGATCCCGAAAGATCCTGTTAAAACATAAATCAGATCCTGTCACTTCTCTATTAAAATCCCCCAGCAGCTCCCCATATCATGCAGGGAGAAAACCAAAGTACTACAATTCACAAGGTACAGTGTGATACCAGGTCCCTGGGTGGCACAAAAGGATCCCTGCTGGCAGAGAGGTTAAGTGCTTGGCTGCTAACCAAGAGGTCAGCAGTTCAAACCCACCAGCTGCTCTTTGGGAGAAAGACGTGGCGGTCTGCTTCTGTAAACACTACAGCCTTGGAAACCCTATGAGGCAGTTCTACTCTGTCGTATAGGGTCACTATGAGCTGGAATCGACTCGACAGCAATGGGTTTTGGGTTGGGGTGGCACAAATGGTTTGTGCTCGACTACTGACTGACAGGTTGGCGGCTCGAACCCACCCAGTGGTGCTGCAGAAGGCCTGGTGATCTGCTTCCATAAAGATTACAGCCAAGAAAACCCCATGTAGTTCAGTTCTACTCTGTAACACAAGGGTTACCATGAGTCAGAATCAACTTGATGGCAGCAGGTTTGGTTTGGTATTTTTGGCTCATCCCTCCACTCCAGCCACACTGGCCTTTCTGCTGTTCATCAAACAGGGCAGGCAGGCTCCCACCCCACGGCCTCCGCACTTGTGTTCCCTCTGCCTACAATTGCTCTTGCTCGAGCTACCTGCATGGCTTACTCCCTTGCCTGCTGCTTTACTCAAAATTCCCTTTCCCACTTCCATAACTTAAACATAGAATTACCATAAGACCCAGCAATTCCACTCCCCGGTATATATCCAAAAGAACTAAAAACAGGTGTTCAAACAAAAACTTGTACAGCCATGTTCATAGAAGCACTATTCACAACAGCCAAAAGGTGGAAGCAAACAAGTGTCTATCAACTGATGAGTGGGTAAACTAAATGTGCTATATTTTTGTATATCAGCCGCAAAAAGGAATGAAGTACTGATAAATGCTACAACACGGATGAACCTTTAAAACGTGTTACAAGTAAAAGCAGCCAGACACAGAAGGCCACATATTGTATGACTCCTTTTGATGAAATACGCAGAGATGGCAAATCCACAGAGACAGTAAACAGGTTAGTAGTTGGCAGGGGCTCACAGGACAGGGAACGGGGACTGACTGCTTAATGGGTATGGGGATTTCCTTTTAAGGTAATGAAAATGTCCTGCAACTAGACAGTGGTGATAGCTACACAACACTGTAAATGAACTAAACGTCACTAATGGTAGATTTTTAATGCATTTTTCAAATTGTTGCAAAAATACAGAGAATATGACATTTGCCAATTCAACACTTTTCACATGTACAATTCAGTAAAACCACTTACATCAATCATGTCGTGTGTCTTTCACCAATATCTGTTCCCAAATTTACTAATGGTAGATTTTACGTTAGGAGCCTCGGTGGCGCAACAAGTAAGCCAACTGACAGGTTGGTGGTTCGAACTCACCAATGGCTCTGCAGAAGAAAGACCTGATGATCTACTCCTGTAAAGATAACAGTCTAGGAAACCCTATAGAGCAGTTCTACTCTGATACATGGGGTCACTGTGTATCAAAAATCCACTCGAAGGCATCTAACAACAACAAATTTTCTGTATGTGTATTTTAACACACTCACACACAAAACTCCCTTTCCCAGGATGGCCTTCCCCAGCCACCCTGTTCAACATTTCACACATCCCCCTGCCCCCGAGATTTCATATTGGCTTTCCCAGCTTTGTTTTTTCTCCTTAGCGTTTATCACCAGCTCCCATGCTATATTTGTATTAGTTTTTATCTTATTGATCAGCTGTCCCTCCCAGTGGATGCAACTGCTATGAGGACGTTGATTTTTATGTTTACCATCACAGTCCAGCATCTAGAACAGGACTTGGAGCATAGTACAGAAAAAAAAAAAAACCCAAACCTGTTGCCATTGAGTCTGTTCCAACTCATAGCGACCCTATAGGACAGAGTAGAACTGCCCCACAGGGTTTCCAAAGAGCAGCCAGTGGATTCAAACTGCTGACCTTTTGGTTAGCAGCCAAGCTCTTAACCACTGTGCCACCAGGGCTCTAGGGCTTAGTAGGCACTCAGTAATTATTTACTGAACGAAGGCATGAATGGAAGGATGACTCCTGCCCTGAATGCTCCTGATTACCTGTGCCTACGATGCTGGTGGCAAGCTGGCACTGGCAAGCAGTACAGAATGTGTTCCTCCTATACTCTCCCTTCCTAGCGTGCAGGGACCTGGGAAAAGCGGAGCTGCTGATCAATATCTCCGGCTGGGAAGGAAGATGGGATTAGGTACTAGAAATAAGAGGAAGGATGTCTCCGCCCGTCTGCTCTCAGCAGCAGAGGCTGCGATCTGCCTGGCAAGCTGCCTGCTCCCAGAAACAGGATGTGTCCAGAGAGGAAGTGACTGCAGACATGGTGTGGGGCGGAGGAAAAATGCCCTGTGCCTGAGACAGAACACTCAAGGCTAGTCATTCTGGAGCCTTCCAAAGGCCCATTCCTGGGGGATGACTGAAATCCGGTCCAGAGTCCCACGGAGGTTCACTCTGGATCTCGGGGAATCCAAAGCCCATCTGTGAGACAGGGCGAACAGGTGCTTCCTCCTTTGGGGTTCCTGGCATGGCACCTGGGTGCTGAAGGGGAGAGGAGGCTTGTCCCAACCCCACAGCCAGCTCAGGTGGCTTGTGGGAATTGGCCTGCTTCTGTGCCAGCATCTTCCTGGGGACAATGTGGGTGAGGAGCTGTGCGCTTGACAAAGCAGCAGGTATTGCTGCCGTGTCTGCCACCAAACCAAAAAGCCACTTGATTCCAACTCAGGGCAACCCCATGTGTGTCACAGTAGAACTGTGCTCCACAGGGTTTTCAATGGCTGATTTTTTGGAAGTAGATTGCCAGGACTTTCTTCCAAGGTGCCTCTGGATGGACTCAAATCTCCATCCTTTCGATTAGTAGCTGAGCTCATTAACCGTTTGCACCACCCAGGGACTCTGTCTCTGCCACAAGAGGGAGGAATAACTGAGTGCCTGAGAGACGAAGAGACCTGTGTTTAGGGAGCTGCAGGAACCTTTGAGGGGAGGAGCTTTGTAGCAAGCATTTTCAGGGGCTCTCTCAGAAAACCTGCTTTCTGCGCCTTCCTCAGAAGTGGGCCAGGAAGCAAGCTTGGCCTGATGGAGCCCCGGGACCTCGTGCTCAGGCATCACGGTAGGGGAAGTCTCCCAACGCTATTGGGGTAGTCCTGGCCTCAAGACCACGGAGGCTGTGGCCCTAAGTCTTATTTCGCAGCCAGAAAAGAGAGAATAGTTCCCACAGACATTCCAAAGTAGCTCTACCTTGGTGGGCTCTAAAATTTGGACTCTGCATTTTAAGCAAAGGCACTAAAATCATAAAACCCCTATCAGGAATTTTTTGATGAAAGACAACTTAGCTATTCAAGAAAAGACCCACAAACGCCAAACCCGAAAAAAAAAACCCACTGCCGTCAAGTCAATTTCAACTCATAGAGACTCTAGAGGACAGAGCAGAACTGCCCCCATAGGACTTTCAAGGAGCGACTGGTGGATTTGAACTGCCAACCTTTTGGTTAGTAGCCAAGCTCTTAACCAGTACACCACCAGAGCGCCACAAACACAGTAGCATGAAACTGGGTAGATGCATCAATTCAAGTTTCCAGAACAGAAAAGGCTAGAAAACCCTTCTGACACTCTGCGTTACCACAGCAATCTCCAGACACACTCTGGGTCTTATGTTTATGTGAAATGCAGTGAGCAGATCAAAGCTTAGAATGTTATTATGATCATTAAAATTATTATAATAAAAGCTGTGGTATTTTTTTTCTTCCTCTCTGAAAACCAAAACAAGTTATCTCTAAGCTTGTCTTTAGTAAGAAGTTAAAGATAGTGTCGTTCCAGCAGGCTGCTGCTAACTTATTTAACTACAGAAAAGAGCTCATATAGTACAAAGCTTTCTATGACCTACTTTTTTTGCTTAAACAATTGATTGTGAGCATCTACTCACGCCAGTATGCATACATCTGGGGTCAGTGGTGGTTCCGCGGTAGAATCCGTGCCTTCCATGGAGGAGACCCAGGTTCAATTCCCAGTCAATGCACCTCATGCGCAGCCATCACCCATCTGTCCGTGGGGGCTTGCATGTTGCTATGAAGCTAAACAGGTCTGGTGATCTACTTTTGAAAATAAGACAAAGAAAATCCTGTGGATCACAAGGGTCCAGTCCATAACTGATCACAGGGATAGTGCAGGACTGAACAGCATTTTGTTCTGTTGTGCATGGGGTAGCCATTAGTCTGGGCTGACTCCATAGCAGCCAACAACACAACAATGCATACGCCTACTCCCTTCTATGTGCATCCTCTAACCTAAGAAACTAAGGGATCTTTCTGGATAGAGATGGACTAATTTTAGGAACAGCCTGAAGGTGGGCACAGGCATAGAGACCCCTGGACCCAAAATGTGCACTTCTCTCTCTGCCTCTCCTCTGGGCTCTGCTAAATACCCCCATGACGAAATGTTCACCACTGGAGCCTTTTCTCACAGTAAGCAAAAACTCGTCTTTCTTGTGTCTGAGCCCCCTTCTTAGTGACAGCTAGAAAGGCAGGGAGGGCGTCACCTCTCAGCTGCCTTGAGCTCTCCCTCTCAACTCCTGCAATTCCCCCTCACCACCTTGCAGTGACATATGTCCAGGCCATAGCAATAACAAGTTCTGGAGAAATCTCTGGTTACATTTGGAGGGAGCACCAAGGTGCAAGAGTGAAGTGCAGGGGATGGCTCGGCGGACGGGTCACGCTGTCACCAGCCCCCATCCTGTGCAGTTCCCCTCATTCTCCCCGGTCCATCCAGAAGCTCACTCATTCTCCGCTGGAGGCAGCATGGTCAAATGCCTTTCAGATTCCCTTGGTCAACTAGATTAGGGGGTGGTTTGCATAAACCTTTGCCTGTTAACTTTATGGGACCCAGAGGGCATATTTGATAGAACACAATGTTCATACCAATGTGTCTAACCACAAACCCCAAGAGTCTGAATGTTGAGACATTCAGGAAGTCGAAAGGGCCCTCTCATCTTCAGAGGGGCCCAGCCCAGCTCACCGGAATGCAGGCATCAAAAGGCAAGAAGTCCCTGACAAGTCTGTCCCATAAAGCCACCAGACACTGGGCACCTTCATGTGGCTGCAAAAGAGGCTGAGCCCTCAGGGAGGGGTAAGGTGGTCTGGGGGCCTTCGGAGCCAGGGTGGAGTCCATGACTGAGAAGCGAGGCCACTGCCTCCCTACCACAGGAAGCAGCTCCCCTGCCAAAGATGGACTCAGAGTTAGGGCTTCAGCTCCCTCATGGGATAAGTGCATTTTGGTTTCTGTTTCCTTCTGTCTGTTTGTTTTTTTTTTTTTTCACAGATTTTCCAAAGAAAAGCTAAATCTGTACCACAACTCTCAGGACCAAGCCCACGGAGAAACTTGGAGGAGTGGGTGGCCTTCCTCTAAGATCGGATTTATCAAAGGTCTGGGACAGTCTTGGCCGCTCTCCTCATGCCAGCTGCCACACCTCTGGCTTGGTGGCCCAGAACCGCCCCCCGCCACCACCACCCCTAGGAAAGGAGAACAGCTGTTCACCTAGCTGCCTGAATTAGGGGAAGAGAGAGGGGTGACCTTGCAGGTCATGAGGTCTGACTTAGTCACAATCACCTGGGGGGATTTCACAGCAGCTTATGGCCTCCTGGGGATGGAGGTACGGGGAGAATGAAAATCCCTTAAGGGGCTGAGGAAGCATCTTTCCAGGAGGGAGAACCAATAATAGATAATAAGTGGGCCAGCAAGACCTGTTGGCATCCTGAAGGCAGCTACAGGTTAAATACGGGCAGGGTCACAGGAGTCCAGCTTAAGGCAGAAGCAAAACAAGAAGTGAAAGTAAAGAAAGACGAGAAGAGCAAGAAAAGGAGAGGGAGAAAAGACAGGCAGACAGAGACCAAAGGCAAGTCAAGCAGTCTCCCTAGGGACACAGGGCAGTAACATGCCAGCTCCTAGCTGAAAACTGCCAGGAGACTTAGCTATCATAGCTCATGTCATTGGAGCATTTCACCGATAAGAAAATTGAGGCCCACCAGGTTACGTTCTCCACGCAGTAAGACCACAGCTAGGGATCTGAACCAGGGCTGTCTGGCTCCAAAGTCCAGAGCTGCAGGTTGCCTGCCTGGGGTCCACGCTAGACTCATAGCAGCTTTTCTTTGCTTGCCATTTTAAAAATAATCATGTATTAGAATTTTTAAAATAATGATGTTAAGTCAATATATACTGGCATAGTGTATGAAATAGGATATGGGTTTGGCTGCTATAAAAAAAGAACCAAAATAACAGTGGTTTAAATAAGCTAAGTTTCTATCTCTCCATTAGCAATCCCTGGTGGCTGGGGATTCAGGCTCCTTTTATTTTGTTGCTCCTCTATCCCAACGGTTTGGTTCCAGACGGCTTGCCCACACCATGTTCACATTCCAGCCAGCAAAACAGGAATAAAGGGAGGAAGGTCCACCTTTCCTTTAAAGACACAGCTTGAGAGCTGAACACATCAACTTCTCTTCACATCTTATGGGCCAGAACGTAGTCATAACCACGTCTAGGGGCAAATGGATTACAGGTGGGCCTGAGAAGATGATCCCTTTAACCCTTTGGGCAGCCAGGTGAGGCCTGGGATGGCAAAATCTCCAGCCAAGAGCAACCTCCTTCATTACCTCACTGTGCTATACGGAATTATGATTTTCTATGCGTGTCACAGTGTGCAAAAGTTGGGTTCCGCTGACTTATAAGACTGTAGTGGATGGCAAAATGGTTTGCAACAAGAAGGGGAAAATTATTCCCATGGTGTTGCATGTGGAGAAAAATGGATATTAAAGACAAGAATGTCAAAACAAAATCCACCAACTTTCACAAAAAGAGAAATCATCAGTCCAAGGACATTTCTTCCAAAACTAACTGCAACTTGGTAAACCCTTCCTTTAGTTGGCTAGAAATTAAGAACAGAGATTTTATAATCCTAAGGGAATGGGTCATGTGTAGTCAATGGCATTTGGTGCCATTATAATCACTCAAAATACATTTGCAAACTGAAATAATCAGGGACTAAAAAATAAAATGTTCAAGTAAAATTTATCTCAGGAATTCAAGGATTGTTCAACATCAAAATTATTTTAGAGAGATATAAATTAGAAAGGGAGAGACAAACAGTACTTACTAGCAGAAGATAAAATATTTATGTAGAAAACTCCAAGAGTATTGTTATGGATTGAATTGTGTCCCCCAAAAATGTGTATCAACTTGGCTAGGCCATGATTCCCAGTATTGTGTGACTGTCCACCATTTTGCCATCTGATGTGATTTTCCTATGGGTTCTAAATCCTACCTCCACGATGTTAATGAGGCAGGATTAGAGGCAGTTATATTAATGAGGCAGGACTCAATCTACAAGATTAGGTTGTATTTTGAGTCAATCTCTTTTGAGATATGAAAGAGAAAAGCAAGCAGAGAGACAGGGGGACCTCATTACCACCAAGCAAGAAGAGCTAGGAGCAGTGCATCCTTTGGACCCAGGGACCCAGCTCTGAGAATCTCCTAGACCAGGGAAGACTGATGACAAGGACCTTCCTCCAGAGCCAACACAGAAAAAGTTGGACTTCTAGCCTCCTAAACTGTGAGAGAATAAACTTCTGTTTGTGAAAGCCATTCACTTGAGGTATTTCTGTTATAGCAGCACTAGATAACTAAGACAGAATTTGGTACCAAGAGTGGGGTGCTGCTCTAACAGACACCTAAAGTGTGGAATCAGTTTTGAAACCGTGAATGAGTAGAGGCTGGAAGAGTTTTAAAGTGCCTAACAGTAAAAACCTAAATTGCCTTGAAGAGACTGTTGCTGGAATTATGGACATCAAAGACAATTCTGGTGAGGACTCAGAAGGAAGTAAGGAGAGAGAGCTGTAGCACTGTAGACAGCACAGACAAAGCAGCAGCAGAGAAATGATGGCAGCATAACCAGGAGACCAGCACAAGACAGAAATGGAGCTGACTCAGGGAGTTAGAGAGCTTAGTGCCTTTGTGCAAGCTGCTTCCTGGCTGAGTGGAGTGCCTCTGGCACTTACAGGTGGAGCGAGGCTTGCCGACCCACGGAGCAAGAGAGCTGAGTGCCTTCCAACCAAAGTTTAGTGGTGGAGTGGGGTGCCTCCAGGCACTTATCAGTGGAGCTAAAGAGCTTTGGAACACTTTTCCCAGCAGGGCAGATGTAGGCAGTGAGGCCCGAGGGGTTCAGAGGCCAAGGAACCAGGAAGCAGAAGCTGAAGAGACAAGGAACACAGAAAGCAGAGCTGCCTCAGCCTCAAAGGGTAGGGCCATGACCTCTAGGGTCTCAAAGTGTGGAGCCATGGCCTCTGGGGCTTCAAAGCATGGGGCTACAGCCTCCTAGGTTTCAAAGAGGCAGATCTTCACCAACTTGGTTCCAGAGTGTGGGGATGCCTTTCATGAGTGCCAGCGGGATGGCGCCAGATCCATTGCGTAAAGCTGAGTGGATGGGGCTGCCATGCCCAAGCGGCAGACGAACGGGGCCTGCTGGGGCCAAAGGGATAGGGTCACCATTCAGGTGGATTAGGAGAACGGGGCCACCCAAAGCCAAGGGAACAGAGTTGCCATTCCAGTGAGCCTAGAAGGTGGAGCTGAAGCCCAGGGCAAGGGCCTCTACCCAGAATCCAGAAAGTGGCCAACAACCAGAGTCTGGAGGGCAGGGCAATTGCTTAAATGGTCTCAGAGAATAGAGGATTATTTTTAAGCCTTGAGGACTAATGTAATGTGTTCTGTTGACTTGCTTGGTGCCTGTTATCCCTTCTCTCCCTCCAGTTTCTCCCACTTGTAATGAAAATGTCTAGCTTATGCCTATTCCATCACTGTACTTTGGAAGCAGGTGACTTGTATTCTAGATTTCACAGATAAATTGCTGGTGGGAATATAAAATGGTGCAGTTGCCTTGCAAAACAGTTTGGCAGTTTCTCAAAAGTTAAACTTAGAGTTACCATATGATCCAGCAATTTTTCTCCTAAGTATATGCCCAAGAGAATTGAAAATATATGTATACATAAAAAGTTGCACATGAACTTTCAAAGCAGCATTATTCATAAAGGCAAAAAAGTGAAGACAATACCAATGTCCAACAACTGATGAATAAACAAACAACAACAACAACAAAAAAAAACATTGCCGTCGAGTTGATTCCAACTCATAGTAACCCTACAGAACAGACTTGAACTGCCCCACAGGGTTTCCAAGGCTGTAATCTTTACAGAAGCAGACTGCCACATCTTTCTCCCTCAGAGTGGCTGGTAGGTTGAACCACCGACCTTTTGGTTAGCAGCCAAGCACTTAACCACGCGCCACCAGAGCTCCTCCAAACTTACGAAGAGATAACCAAAATGTGGTATATCTATACAATAGAATATTATTCAGCCATAAAAAGGAATGGAGTACTGATACATGCTACAACATGAATAAATCTTTAAAAAATGATGCCAGACACAAAAAGCCACATATTGTATGTTTACATTCATATGAAATGTCCACAACAGGCAAATCCATAGGGACAGAAAGTAGATTAGTGGTTGCCTAAGGTTGGGAGGAGCCTTGTTTTTTGTCACCATAAAGAAAACAAAAATCCTCACAACTGGACCAATAAGTAACATCGTGATGGAAGCTGTCAAGAATATCATTTGACTTGGATCCACCACCAACACTCACGGAAGCAGCAGTCAAGAAATCAAAAGATGTACTGCACTGGGTGAATCTGCTGCAAAAGACCTCTCTCAAGTCTTGAAAAGCAAAGATGTCACCTTGAAGACCAAGGTGTGCCTGACCCAAGCCATGGTGTTTTCAAATCACCTCATATGCATGTGAAAGCTGGACGATGAATAAAGAAGACCAAAGAAGGACTGATGCCTTTGAATTGTGGTGTTGGTGAAGAATATTGAATATACCACGGACTGCCAGAAGAACGAACAAATCTGTCTTGTAAGAAGTACAACCAGAATTCTCCTTAGAGGCAAGGATGGCAAAACCACATCTAACATACTTTGGACATGTTATCAGGAGGGACCAGTCCCTGGAGAAGGACATCATGCTTGGTAAAGTAGAGCGAAAAAGAGGAAGACCCTCAATGAGATGGACTGACACAGCGGCTGCAACAATTGGCTCAAGCATAACAAAGATTGTGAGGATGGCGCAGGACTGGGCAGTGTTTCATTCTATTGTATATAGGGTTGCTATGAGTCAGAACCGACTGGAAGGCACCTAACCACGATAACAAGGCTGGGAGGAGGAGACTCCTAATGACTGCTAATGAATAGGAGTTTCTTTGTGGGGTGACGAAAATGTTTAGTAATTTGATAGTGGTGATGGTTGAACAACTCTGAATATACTAAAGGCTACTAAATTGTACACTCTAAAAGGCTGAATTTTTTTAAATTGTGCGTGAAAGTTTACAGCTCAAGTTAGTTTCTCATACAAACATTCATACACACATTGTTATGTGACCCCAGGTACTATCCCTATAATATGACAGCACACTCCTCCTTTTCATCCCAGATGTCCTGTGTCCATTCAACCAGCTCCTGTCCCTTTTTGCCTTCTCATCTCACCTCCGGACAGGAGCTGCCCATTCAGTCTCACGCATCTGCTCGAACCAAGAAGCACACTCTCACAAGTATCATTTTATGTCTTATAGTCCAGTCTAATCTTTGTCTGAAGAGTTGGCTTTGGGAATGGTTTTAGTTCTGGGTTAACAGAGAGTCCGGAGGCCATGTCTTCTGAGATTCCTCCAGTCTCAGTCAGACCATTAAGTCTGGTCTTTTTACTAGAATTTGAGTTCTGCACCCCACTTTTCTCCTGCTCCATCAAGGACTCTCTATTGTGTTCCCTGACAGGGCGGTCACTGCTGGTAGCCAGGCACCATCTAGTTCTTCTGGTCTCCAGCTGACGGAGTCTGGTTTACGTGGCCCTTTCTGTCTCTTGGGCTAATACTTTCCTTGTATCTTTGGTGTTCTTCATTCCCTTTTGCTCCAGGCAGGTTGGAACAAACTGATGCATCTTAGATGGCTGCTCACTAGTTTTTAAGACCCCAGATGTAAAAGGCTGAATTTTATAGTTTGTGAATTACATCTCCTTAAAAAAACTGAAGATCTTACTTTTGCATCTGTGGCCTTCTCTGCCCACCCCTACCCCCGTTCAACCTCAGGAGAAGGCTGAGGACCTGGCCTGAACAGTATAATGGGAAAGTGACTTAGAGGTTGCTCAGACATTTGCCCTTCCTCGGAAGACCATGAGGAAATGAAGCTGGAGCCCAGGGTCAGAAATCCAGTTTTATAGGCTGCACTGTAGCCATGACAGCGTTTGCCACTTTTATCACATAGCCAAGCAAACTACTTGTTTAACCGCAGGAAATAAGCAGGCTTTGGAAAGAATGTGATGGTTTAAAAGGCTACTCCGTAACTTAGACCTGCATAATTAGCTTGAATTTACTCACAAGACTGCTATAGTCATGTCACAATAATCAGCGATAGCCTCTTGATGTGCAGTCATTTCCATTCACTTTGCAAGCACATCTCAATACAGTTGGTTTTCAAATATGTAAAATATTTGTAGAAATAATGTTTAAGTGTCTGTCTGTGTGTGTGTGTGTGTATTCATTCATTTACCTAACAAATAGAAACGAGCACCTACTACTTGCCAGGCACTGTTCTAGGCACTAGGGAGACAAGATGAACAAAATGGAAAAAGGCCTTACCCTAATGGAGACTACATCGTAGTAAACCAACCAAACAAACCAACCAACCTGGTATAGTCAAGTCAATTCTAGCTCATAGTGACCCTACAGAACAGGGTAGAATCGCCCCATAGGGTTTCCAAGGAGCGGCTGGCAGATTTGAACTGTCAGCTTTTTGGTTAGCAGCCAAACTCTCAACCACTACACCACCAGGGCTCCTACATTGTAGTAAGGAGACAGAAAATGAACAAATATCCCAGGAGGGCAGGTGATGGTGGATGCTATATTGACACATAAAGCAGGCTGAGGGGATCAAGTACCTGGATAGCAGATAGGATGTTCTCAGTAGGCTTCTTTGAGAAGGTGACATTGGGGATGGATCCAGATGAGGGGAGGGAGAGATCTACAACACGCTCTGCATACACTAAAGAAGCACAAATATCCAGAGGTGGGAACAAAAACAAGGAGGCTCATGAGGCTGGAGCAGAGTGGAGGAGGAGAGAGGGGTGGGAGATGTGGTTGGAGAAGGGGCTAAGGACTTCCCAGGGGCCAGCCAGGCCTACATGCCACAGTCAGGACTTGGAATAAATACAAGGCGAGATGGCAGGCTTCTGGAAGGCTCTGGGCAGGGGAGCGATGTGCTCTGCTCTGTGTCAAGAGGCTCACTGTGACTCCGTGCCTTCTATGAAGAAGCACAGATAAACGCTGGATGGCTATGCAGCCAACTCTCTAAGAGTTATCTCCAAGTAACTTAACCGCATGTTCTTCTATACAGTTCAGATTTGTTACAATAAAAAACCAAAACCAAACGCACTGCCATTGATTCCGACTCATAGCGACTCTACAGGACAGAGAAGAATTGCCCCATAGGGTTTCCAAGGAGCGGCTGGCGGATTCAAACTGCTGGCCTTTTGGTTAGCAGCCGCGGCTCTCAACCACTGTGCCACTAGGGCTCCAACTCGCTAAGAGTTATCACCAAGTAACTTTTAACCATATATTCTTCTATACAGTTTGGATTTGTTGTAATAGGCATTCATTATTTTGTCACTTAGAATAAAGAGGTTTTAAAAGATAACTATTCAGCAGTAATAGTTGCACAACATGATGAACATAATCAATGTCACTGAATTGTACAGGTAAAAACTGTTGAATTGGCAAATGTTTTGCTACATATACTTGTACCACAATAAAACAATAATAGAAAAAAAAAAGCTAGCCACTCAGGAACAGTCAGGAGACAAACCCCTTCGCCCTAAATTTATCAAAGAAGGGTGATTTTCAAAGATGGTAGGAGAAATCTAGATAGATGCTATTCAAAAAAAAACAGACACTTGGGATAAATATGCTTTCCCAAGGTAATTGTAAAAATGGCATGGCAGAGGCATCTGACTTCCTCTAACTTCACAAGGGGAAAGGAGAATCAAGATCGACATGCCCAAAGCTGACTCCTATGAGGCGGAAGTCAGATATACCTCCTCTTGCTAGCCCTTTTTACCCATTCTGACACCATGTGTCCCTCCCACGGCACTCTCTACTCCTCTGCTGGGTTTGATAATTCACTACAATGGCCACACAGAACTCACAGACCATACTCACAGTTACGGGGTTTATTAGGGAAGTAGCAGGTTACAATTCAGGTTCAGGAATGCTCAGGATACAGTTTTTCCTTCAGGACAGCCTCTTCTCAGCCATGGCTGCAGGCAGGCCTTTCTCTGGCGCTCGGCCCCTCCCCCTGGCCTCTGTTCTGCTCAGGCAAGTGTTACAAAGCTCTTCCAGCTCTGCCAGTAAGTGCCTGGAGGCACCCCACTCCACCAGTAAGCCTCCTGCCCAAAAGTGCTCAACTCTCTCACTCTGTGGGCGGAGAAGCCCAATGCTCTGTCTCCTGCCAGTCTCCTGATTCTGCTGCCTCTCTCTGTCTTCCATGTTACAGCTCCTCTCTCTCTCTCCCCATGTCTCTCTTTAAGCCTATCTTTAAGCCTAGCAGGATGGCAAAACTGACCAATCCCCTCACTGGGGTTCCATATACCGTATCTGCATGGTCCCTCCCCCACAAGGGTGCCATGCACTTTATTTACCTTATTAGCAAGCTATCCAATCCCCTTGGTGGGCCACAAGCACCTCATTTGCATATCCCCACCCAGCCATTTGGTGGTTACAAAAACTATGGTTAGAAAGGCCATATTAAGTAATTTACTGCACTGCAGTAATAATATCATGTCGAAAATTCTCCTCTATTAGAAAAGAAAATGCCTGTGATACTGTCTACAGCAGCACTGTACAATAGAAATTATAATGTGAGACGTATAATTTTAAATTTCTAGTAGCCACATTAAAAAAAGGAAACAGATGGGATTAATTTTTATGAAATATTTTATTATAGCTAAAATATTATTTCAGCATTTCAACAATATTAAAAAAATCATGAATGAGATAGTCTACATTATATATTTTTTCATACTAAGTCTTAGAAATCCAGTGTGTATTTCACACTTCCAGGACATCTCAGTTTGGACAAGCGATGTTTCACGTGCTCACATGGCTTCCAAAGTGGACGGCTCAGGGGCTAGAACGAGGGGCTAGGCACTGAACCAGCACTCAGTCCCTGCTTCCAGCCCCAGATCCACCACTTACAACTACGAGACCTTGGGAAAGCACCTTCATAGTTCTGAATCTGCGTTCTAATCCTAGATTAGGGAAATTCCTAATAAAATGGAGTTAACAGTTCATCTGCCTATCCTATTGGTTAACAGGAGGTCCAGGTGAACGGATGTAAAACTATAAAGGTCCATACAATTGGGATGTCTGACTGAATCTATGTAAATGCCAGACTGTAGTTCTGAGTCTACCTCCTAATCTTAGATTAGGGAAATTCCTAATAAAATGGAGTTAACATTCACCTGCCTTTCCTGTTGGTTAACGGAAGGTCCAGGTGAGATGATGTAAATCTATAAAGGTCTATACAATCATGATGTCTGACTGAATCTATGTATCAATACCAGTTCTGAGTCTACATCCTAATCCTAGATTAGGATAATTCCTAATAAAATGGAGTTAACATTTACCTGCCTATCTTATCGGTTAATGGAAGGTCCAGGGGAGCAGATGTAAAACTCTAAAGGTCCATACAACCAGGATGTCTGATTGAATCTATGTGTCAGTATCAGAATGTAGTTTTGAGTCTACATCCTAATCCTAGATTACGGAAATTCCTACTAAAATGGAATGAACAGTTCACCTGCCTATCCTGTAGGGTAATGGGAGGTCCAGGTGAGATGATGTAAAACTGTAAAGGTCAATAGAATCGTGATGTCTGATTGATTCTATTTATCAGTGTTGTTGTTGTTAGCTGCCATTGAGTTGGGCCCTGACTCATGATGACCCCAGGCACAAGGGAATGAAACACTCCCTGGTAGCCGAACGAAATACTTTAGAAATTATATTGTCAAGTAATAACAACAGTAAGCAAAATAACAAAAACTTCTGTACATGTTAACCTGGGATAAGGGATGCAGACAGGCGGAAAGGAGAAGGTCATGGTGATAAGTGTCAATAAACAACTCGACAGTAATCTTCTCCAGGAAAAGAAGTCCCAAATCCACTTGTCACTGATGGATGGCTATACAGAACCCAAGAAACACAATGGTCGTAATTGTTCCGCAAGCAGATTTTATTCCAGGCTCTACGACGCTATTTCTCAAAGGAAGGAGCTCGGAGCTTCCTTGTTTATGAATTTATTTTTCAGGGGTGGGGGTGATTTCAAGAGCCCAGGCTGTTTCCTGACGGTGCACACTGAGCCGGCCTGGCAGCCTCAGGCTGCACCCAGGCTGACAATGAGCCAAACCCAGAGTAAGCCTCATCCCACGCTTCCTGTCGGTCCGGGCAGCCTGAGCTTCCTGGTGACCCTTCCCTGCACCCAGCTGATTCAAAGGCCTGGCAAGACCTGGTGCCAGCCAAGAAAATCTGAGGCAGCCAGATTTGTTATTGCAAATCTCTAAACCTGCAGACCTATGTGCTTGGCTAATACATGTGAAGGTTAAAACAAGGATGTGTGTGACAGCCACGATTATATGTGAGCAAAAACCTCTGCATGGCCGGCCTTTGAAATGTCAGCCCAACTAACTAAACTCATTTAACAAGTATAATAAAATAATAAAAATGACGATGAGTGGTGGGAATGTAAAAAGGTGTGGCCACTCATTCTAGGAAATAGTTTGGCAGTGTCTTACAAAGTTAAACATATACTTATCGTACGACCCAGCAATTGCACTCCTGTGTGTTTATCCCAGAGAATGAAAATGTACGCTCACACAAAATCCTGTACGTGAATGTTTATAGACGCTTTATTTGTAATAGCCCCAAACTGAAAACAAACCAAATCTGTCCTCCACAAGGTGAAGGGAATACTGCTCAGCAAGAGAATGGAATGAACTACTGATACATACAACAACTTAGATTTCAGGGCATTATGCTGAGTGGGAAAAAAGCCAATCTCAAAAGGTTACATACTGTATGACTCTGTTTATATAACATTCTCGAAGTGACAAAATTATAATGATGGAAAAGAATGGTTGCCAGGGGTTAAGGTTGCGGGAAGACTTTGACTATTAAGGGGTAACAAGGAGGAGTTTCTTTGTGGTGATGGAATAGTTCTGTATCCTGATCGTGGTGATGGTTACTCAAATCTACACATGATAAAATTTCATAGAACTATACACCAAAAGAAGTCCCTGGGTGGAGCAAATGGTTAAGCGCCCAATAACTAGCTGAAAGGTTGGCAGTTCAAACCCACCCAGAGGCACCTCAGAAGAAAGGCCTGACAATCTGCTTCCTAAAGGTCACAGCCTTGAAAACCTTATGGAGCACAGTTCTACTCTGCACACATGGGGCCACCATGAGTCAGAACTGATTTGGCAGCAACTAACAACAACAATAGACACACATAGACACACACAAAAAGGATCACGTATAAAAAAAATGAGGAGTTTCTATTCTATGAGTATCTATTATATTCCCAGCCCTGCTCTTGGAGCCTTACGTACATTATGTGTAATATTGACAGCTACCTTGAGAATAAACACTATTATCCCCATTTTATAGACGAGGAAACAGATGCTCAGAGAATGTCGGTAGCTACACGTCACACAGCTGGTAAGTGGCAAAACCAGGATTTTTAACCAAGTCTGTTTGATTCCAAGGCCTGTACTTTTCCCCTGCCTTGTGTTGCCTCCTAACATAGAAACATATTCTAAAGAACAGAGCTGCTGTCGCTCACACGATAGGTTGTTCTAGCTCTGATGTCATCCCACACCATAGCTGAGCACTCTGCCCTTGTCTTTCTCACACTCTCTGGAACCCCTCAAAGCTGTGGAGGGGGGCTGGGACAAGCGCAGAAAGTCCTGCTCTATGAAGGATTAGCAAAGGGACAGGTGATTGCAGAGCAAGCTACCGGATGAGTCCTGACAAGAGAATGGTTCCGCCCAGGGCCAGAGGTCCCAGAGTAAGGGGAGCTGCTGATCCCTTTAAACCTTACTTGAATTTAGATGATGACCAACTTTTCAAGGGTATGTGTCTCCTGCAAGATGATGCCCCTGAGTACCCCTAGGCTGAGCTAGGGGCCCCTCTTCAGTGCTCCCACATCAGTAGGGCTTCCCTTTATTTTTCTGATCAGGTATTTATCGTACAGTTCTAGAATCACCAATTTATATGCTGTTGATTCTTGGAGCCTAGCACAGAACTTGACCTGGGTAGGAGTTGGTAGGTATTTGTTGAATGTATGAACTGCAAGAATCTAACACAGAATTTATGGACTCAAATGCCTTCAGAGTCCAGGCATGCAACATAAATGAGTGACATGCCAAAGCCAAACGAAACCAAACCCGTTGCCGCTGAGTCAATTCCAACCCACAGTGACTCTACAGGACAGAGAAGAACTGCCCCATAGGGTTTCCAAGGAGCGGCTGGTGGATTTGAACTGCCAACCTTCTGGTTAGCAGCTGAATGCTTAACCACTGCGCCACCAGGGCTCCAAATGAGTGATGTGGGGGATGGTAGTTAGTAGGGGGCAGTGAGGACTAGAGTGAAATGGACTACACTGGCTGCATTTAAAAAGGCAACTGCTACTCAGCTCCGGACATTTGCTGCCATGGGCAATTTGGGCTGCTGACTGCCACATCTAATTTTTCCAGAGAAGCCAAAATCCAGACTTTTATGATGAGCTCCTGATTTTTTCATGTTGTAAACTAATTTTAAACTTGTTTAATTAAGTGAGGGCCAAACAAAACACATATGCTGGTTGACTACTGCCCAGAGGACATTGGTTTGGGACTTCAACCCTGAAACTTCAGGATATCCCAGGGTTTCTGATGCAGTGATGGTGGTTATGCTGATGACTGCTGGGCAAAGAGGTCAACAGTGGACAAAAGCAAGCCAGGGTCACCAACATCCACAAGCCAACTCCATGTGGACAGACTTTTCCATAGGCATTCCACTAGGAGAAGCCCAAGGAGCAGGCAGGGCGGCTGACGGAAGAGGGGGAGGCCTTATGACTGCTGGCTGGTTTGGTTATAGGATTCTTGTATAACTTGAACCCTCATGAAAAATCAATCTTTTTTGAATTATCAGATTATTTTCATCCCTGGCGCTAGAGACACAAAGACCAGACAGTCTCATCTAATGGACAAAAGATGGTCTTGCCAGATCTATTTAAAGAGGAGCCGGCGCTGCTGCTTGCACCAGACAGAGGGAATTTAAGACAAGACTGGACAGGGCCAACCCCCGAGACTACTGCCCTAAGAAAACCTTCTAACTTGAAACTTAAGACACTCCCAGAGGCCACCTTTCAGCCAAATAATAGACAAGGCTATAAAATAAACAGTAACGCCCATGAAGAATGTGCTCCTTAGAACAATCAACTATACGAGACCAAAAGGGCAACATTTGCCCAAAACCAAAGGTGAGAAAGCAAGAAGGGACAAGAAAACTGGACGAATGGAAATGGGGAACCCAGAGAGGAAATGGGGAGAGTGCTGACACATTGCAGGGATTGCAACCAATGTCACAGAACAATTCATGTAAGAATTATTGATTGGAAAACTAATTTTCTATGCAAATGTTCACCTAAAGCACAATAACATGTTCAAAAAAAAAAAGACTGGACGTGGCCCTGGGGAAGAGGCCACAGGTGGTGAGTCAGCCCAGGCTGAAGGACCTAATAATATGGGTGTGGAGTCTGCCCACTCCCCACCCTTCACTTCATCACCAGGGGCCTTCTGTCATCTCCTTCACTAGCCAGTTCTTCCTCTCAGAGAAATGGCCCAGGTTCAAATCCTCCCTTTATCTTCACTGGGAGTGTGACTTTCCACAGGTGACAGCTTTGGAGTCCCAGTTTCTTCATCTTTGGAATGTGACAAACACATGTTGGTATTATGTACCCTTTGTGTATCAGTTAGGATTCTCCAGAAAACAACCAGTAGGATACAGGAGATAAACAGTTGATTGTCATTATTCACAGATTCTGTATTTGTAAATTCATCTACTTGCTAAAATTTATTTGTGACCCCAAAATCAACACTCAGGCACTTGCACAGTCATTTGCCCACATGTGTATGCGCATGGTGGCAAAAAATTTGAGTTCCCTGACATGCATGTTCCCAGCTGAGGTCCAACAAAGCTGGTTCAGTTTTTGCTAATTCAGTGTTCACCGGGACTTCACAGAACATAACTACTGCGAATAACAAGAATTGATGTTACGTATGTATGTATGTGTATATCTATATATGTTTTATTTCAAGGAATTCACTTACACCACTGTAGGGGCTAGCAAGTCTGACATCTATAGGGCAGGCTGGCAAGGCTGAAAACTCTAAGGCAGGAGCTGATGATACAGACTTTCAGCAGAATTTCTTCTTCCTCAGAAAAATCTCACTTTTGTTCTCTTAACTGATTGGATAAGGCCCACCTACATTGTCAAGAATAATCTACTTAAAGTCACCTGATTGCAGACATTAAACACACTTGCAAAATACCTTCACAGAAACACCTAGTGTTTAATTGAATAACTGGGTGCTATAGTCTAGCCAAGCTGACACATAAAAGTAACCATTACCCCCTGATAAAATACGATGCAAAGGACACATCATCTCATTGGCGCTCTTCCCAAAAATTCATATCCACTGTCTAATCATGAGAAAACATCAGACAAACTCAAATTGAGTAATCTCATACCGAATATCTGACCAATACTCTTAAAAAGTGTCAAGGTGAGAAAAACAAGGAAAGATTATGAAACTATTACAGATTGGAGGAGACTAAAGAGATTCAATGCAACATGGTATCTTGGATTAGATCTTGGACCAGAAAAAGGACATTACTAGAACAACTAATGAAATGCAAATAGTCTGTACTTTAGTTTTTAAATCATGGAACTAATAGCTCTTCCTCTTCATATTCCTCTCCTCTTCTTCCCTGAACAACTCAGTCTTAAAGCTTAGGTAGGTGTCCACAGTGGGAGGGAGTGACCACATGGGGCAGGTGAAGGAGAAGGCATCCTACTATAAGAAGTCAGAGACTGAGCAGGGTGAGAAGGGTGTCCACACAGAAAGCACTGAGTGGAGAGTCAGAGCTCAAGCAGGGAGGGCAAGGTATCACAGTTGGAGAAAAGTTACAAATATGCAAAGAGAAGGTATGCCACACGTTGTGGTGTTGGACTGAAATTGGACATGTCATTGTGAACTCATGGTTTTCAACATATATAGATAGGTATAAAAATAAATATAAATGTGTGTGTGTGTACACCTATACTCCCTAGCTCTGTCCTTATCCACTGAAGGCACTGGGAGCAGCCTCATCCTAAAAGCAATGAGCACACCTAGTGTCCAGATCTTGACTTCTAAATCCATTTTCTACTAGAAGGAACCAGAGCTCCCTGGAAAAATGGCTGATTCCAGGGCTGGGGCAGGGAAAGTATAAGACGAGCCTGGAACATATTCTAATGCCAGAAAGCAAGAAAGTGCTCAGAGAATGATGATGGGTCAGGGCAAAAAGACACAGCAACTAATTTGAATGGGATCCTACTGACTAAATTGAGGATAATTTAAGTATAAAAATAAACACAGCATTGGATTATAACCCACGGAATCTATGAGTCCATGTAGATATAAATAAATGAGTACCTTAAAAGTTTGATGAGGAACAGGATATTTATATAGTTTCAAAGGACATCACCACAAAATACTTATTAATTACAAAGCAGAAAAGAGTATCTTTATCATGGGAAGTCTTACAGACACCACCTTAATTAGGTAAACAAGATGACCATCATCAATAACAGTAGAAATCGAAATCATACAATGAGAAGAACATAGCATCCTCTTGAGATATCCTTGCCAGAGATGTGAAACATGAATCTAATCACAAGAAGGCATCACACAAACTCAAACTGACATTCTACAAAAGAATTGGTCTGTACCCTTCGAAAGCATCAAGGTCGTGAAAGTAAAGTTCTGAAAAACTGTCCCAGACCAAAAGAGATTAAAGAGACATGACAACTAAATGCAATACGTGATTCTGAACTGTTTCCTTTCCCTACACAGGACATTATCGGGACAAACAAGAAAATTTAGATGGGGTCTGATGATTAGATGGTAGTCAAGTTTCAGGGTTAATTTCCTGATTTTGGTTGTTGTCTTGTGGTCACGTAAGAGAAGGTCTTTGTAGGAAACACACTAAAGATTAGGGGTGACGGGGCATCAAATGGCTGTCAACATACTCTGAAATGGCTCAGAAAAAAATTTTTTTTGTACTATTTTTCCAGTTTTCTCTAAGTCTGGATTGCTTCGGAGTAAAAACAAAAATAATAATAATGGACTAAATATAATATCAAACCTATACAGCACCATGTGCCAGAAAGAGGTCCAAACACTTTACGTGATTGCCACATCTGTCTTCATAAGGACCTCAGGCAATAGATACTGCTATTGTCTGCATAATTATCCCCATCCTCAGATGAGAAACTGAGGCACAGAAATGGTAAGATACTTGCCCAAGGTCATGAGAGAGGGAGGCTGTCCTAGGGAAGAAGGGTACTCACTCCCATTTTCCTCTAGCACTTCTCTTAGTATTTTTTTTTTTTTTTTAATGCTGTGAGTAGAAAGGACAGGGCACACAGAGCAAAGTGGAGGCCTAGAAAACTCCTAGAGAGACTGTCTAGGACATATGGACTTTTGAGATCTGTCCAGTGTCATTTCCTGCTTTCAATCATGCTGGGGGAAAGGGAAGGTGCAGGGGATACCGATGACAGGGAATGGGACGTGGGGGTGAGGGCAGTAGAAGCAAGGAGAAGAGGCTGGTCTACCAGCTGCTGCTTCAGATGAGCCCCCACCCAGGCACTGAGGGCCTGGAGGGGATGAGGGGCCTCCTGTGAGCAGCCTCTGCCCCGAGGAGCAAGGTGCCCACATTTGTTTCACATTGAAGGGTAAAAGCAAACAGGTTTCTGAGATGGAAGAAGCCCAGCAGACTTGGTCAAGATGTCCTGCTCGGACACCAGGGCACAGAAGCACTTCTTCTGCGGGTCACCAGGTCTGGCTGGCTCCAAAGGCTTACAACGGGGACGCTGTTGGAAAGAGTCCGTCTTCACTTAGAACCACATTATCTGGGCCCGGCTCCACCTAATGTACAAAACAGCCTCGTCATGTGTCCAGAGGCTGGTTCTCGGACTCACTGGTGACTCACTGCAGGCTGGGAACAGCCTGGGACTGCACACAAACCAAAGGTGACCACCTCCACCCAGAGGGATTTGTGCTTCTCATGGCACCTCCCTTGTGTGGTAAGGGACAATTACTTGCTGTGGAATCTTGAGCAACTTCTTAACTTCTCTGAGCCCCAGTTCCCCATATGTAAAATGGGAACAACAGTTCCTTCTTCATGGGGCTGTGGTTGGACTTGAAGAGTTACTACAAGTAAGGCACAGTCACCATTCCAGAAAGCTCTCCATCAATGTCGGTTACCCTATTGATCATTTGGATACCAGCCTTATCTCTTCTATTGGTAGTAAAAGTCTTTGAAAAAGGGGATTTTTCTTTCCGTCTTTGTTCCCTAGCATTCAGCACCATCCCTGCAAGCATGAGGCAGGGGCAGACGGGCCACAGCTCACTTTCTAGTTCCACTATTTGGTGGCTGTGTGACTCTGGGGAAGGTTCCTTAACCCCTCTGAGCCTCAGTTTCTTTTTCTGTAAAAATGCAGTTATTGCCCCTGCCTCCCAGGGTGTTTGGGTATTTGGAAATTGACAGAGATAATGCATTTTCAGGGGACTGGCCTGGTTCATAGGAAACATATTTTTCTTCCCAGATCCTATAAATTGACCAGACAATCCCATCTATAGTACCAAAATTAAATCAGATGATTAAATCTAAATCCCTCTCATCCAATCATCTGGATCTCAATAAACTCAGTTAACCTGTTCCCTCTCCAAATATTTTTATCAATCCCCTAAGTACCCATTTAACCACCAGCCACGATCTAATTACTCCCCAAACCTGGGCGCTGCTCAGTGTGATCAACATACAAAACTGAAAGCTTTTGATTTAAGCCCTTTCTTTGAAACCGTAGAGCAGAAAAAAAAAGTCGTCCCCATCTCTGTGAAATCCTAAATAAAACCCAGAATAAAAAAAACTAAAAATACATTTTATACATACTTACAATACATAAAGAGTTGTTCTCGAGTGAATGCATTCTCTACTCATAAAAGTTCCTCTGGAATGTTCTCCTGGAAACCCTGGTAGTGTAGTGGTTAAGAGCTACCAAAAGGTCAGCAGTTCAAATCCACCAGGTGCTCCTTGGAAACTCAATGGGGCAGTTCTACTCTGTCCTATGGGGTTACTATGAGTTGGAATCAACTCGGCAGCAATAGGTTTGGTTTTCAGGTTTTATTACATAAGGAGCCCTGGTGGCACAGTGGTCAAGCAGCTCAGCTGCTAACCAAAAGGTCAGGGTTTGAACCCACCACTGGCTCCGTGGGAGAAAGATACAGCAGTCAGCTCCTGCAAGGATTACAGCCTTGGAAACCCTATGGGGCAGTTCTACTCTGTCCTATAGGGTGACTATGAGTCGGAATCAACTCGACGGCACACGACAACAACGATCCTATTATATAAAACAAAATAATTTTTCATTTTTTTACTGTGGTAAAATATATACAAAAAACATAAAATACTTTTATAACATATACTGTTTTCCTTGTAAGCGTATGTGTGAGAGAGAGAGAGAAAGTTTATCACACTCAAAAGGGAAATAGAACGAATTATATATATCCTTTGCCCTGACAACAAAGAGTTGGAAGTATAATACTGTGGAGGGTCATGGTTTCCATAAAGCAGCTGCTGAAATCTGTTTCATGACTAGAAGGGGATGTGACTGAAGGTGGAGGTTAGGGGAAGGCTCTTTGAGCAACTGTTTAGAGACTTTTTTATTAAATGGTTTGCATGGTCTTAAAAATACTTCACTGTCAAAAATAAATATCTATCTATCTGAAACTAGTTACCTCCTTAAACTCCTGCTTATCATAGGCATACTAAGTGAGAGCTTACTTATTGAGCTGGTTATTCACCCTTAAAACATCCCTGGGAGGCAGGCTGGTGCTGTAGAGTGAATTCCAACTCATAGCGACTCTATGTACTACAGAACAAAACACTGCCCGGTCCTGCACCATGCTCACAATCATTGTTATGCTTGAGCTCACTGTTGCAGCCACTGTGTCGGGAGGCAGGTAGTAGTTCTTTTTTCCCATTTTGCTGAGTTGGAAAGTGAGGCACAGATCACTTAAGCAAACTGCCAAAGGTCACACAGCTATTAGATGCCAGAGTCTGGATTCAAACTCAAATCTGTCGGATTCCAGAAACCACACTGTTAACCATTAAGCTCTACTGCCTTCCTACGGCAATTTTTCCATTCGGGGAAACTTTCACCAGCTTTCACAAATATCTTCTCGCCTTGCAAATCCCTGTGTTCAGATTTTCAATGTGCATAAAACATTGACCCATCTTGGGAGAAATTTTTTTTTACCAAAAATTTCTACTTTTCTCTCTCTCTGGACCATTACAAGGAAATAATTTTCTCTTACCTTCCTACGGAAAACCAAAAGAATTCACTCAACTGACAACTCGCTGCCTGTTAGAAGCCATTTAGAAGCCCTGGCGGCTAAGTTTAATGAGCACAATCTGTTGACATGTGGCCCAGTTTCAGGGGGATTGTCATGAGAACGCTCGGGTGGGTTACCTCTCTAAAGTTTTATAAACATCTTTGTTCTTCACATCAGTGTTTCAGATACCTAAGGTGGCAGGGGAGGCAGGTTCATTTTTTTCTTAGTAAAACTTTCAAAGTTTAAGGCTAAAGTTTCTAGCCTTGGAGGCTGGTTTTGCAGTATGGTAGGTGATGCGTGGGGGCTGTTGGAAGTCATGGCAGGCAGCTGAGTGGGTGAAGGAGGGTCTCGGTAGATCCAGGTTTAAGTTTGATCTGTCTAATGAGATTGTTGCTGTGGTTCCTAATGGGATTACCAAAATTCCGACTCACAGCAACCCTATAGGGTAGAGTAGAACTGCCCCATAGAGTTTCCAAGGATGTAAATATTTATGGAAGCTGACTGCCACATCTTTCTCCCACGGAGAGTCTGGTGGGTTTGAACCGCCAACTCTTGCATTAGCAGCCGAGCACTTAATCACCGAACCACCAGGGCTCCTTCTTGGAATGAGAGTAGAGCATACATGGTTCTTCTACTTAGATTAGAACAGAGCTGATTGGTTCTGAGTGGACAGGTTGGGTTAAAGTCTGATTGAGCATTTGGTACCTTACTGGGTAATGTGAAGGATGAAAAAGGAGTTCTGGTTGCCCAATGGTTAGTGCTTGGCTGCTAACCAAAAGGTCAACAGTTCGAATCTACCAGCCTCTCCTCCGAACAAAGACCTGGCGATCTGTTCCCATAAAGATTAGAGACTAGGAAACCCTGTGGGACAATTCTACTCCATGGCACCTAAAAAACAACAAGCCACCTTATCCTTATATCAGCCCCGTAAGTGGGGAATATTTTCCACATTTACAGATTAGAAAACTGAGGTACAAAGAGTAATTTACTCAAGATCATAACAATTAAGTGGCCAAGCTAAAGATAGTCACTGCCCCTCCCCTCCCCATCCTGGCCTCTGTCCCCCCCCCCCCCGACCCCTGCCCCCCACCACCCCCCCACCACCCCGCCCCGCGTCCTGGATGGCAGCATCACTGGTCCAGGAGGCCAGACCAGGAGAGATGGCTGGGGTGACCCAGGCTCAACTACCTCAGACCTGCACCCCTGACAGGAGTCTGCCAAGAAGACTGAGGAGCGTGGGTAGCCAGGGCACGGCAGGCAAAGGAGCCTCGCAGGCCTTTGTAGCTTCAGGGGGCTTTCCCTGGGAGAAGAAACCACACGTGGCACTTGGGCTCACATCAGACCAGTTTACCAGTTGCCCTCAAATCAATTCAGGCTCATGGTGACTCCATGTGTGTTGGAGTGGAACTGTACTCCACAGGGTTTTCAGGCTTTTCTTCCAAGGTGCCTCTGGGTGGATTCAAACCTCAGAACCTCCAACCTTTCAGTTACCAGCCAGTGCCTTAACTGCTGGCACCACCCAGGCACTCCTCCATCTTGCAAATAAATGCTCCTGAACTGGCCAGCGTATCCACCCACGGAGAGACTAACTCCATGGGATGACCCAGACCCATTTGGCGCAGATGACAATAGAAATGAAACGCCTAGGGGGCTATCCTAAGAGAATCATCACCTCGTAGAAGAGCGCTGTCAGCCAGTCGACTCACCACAGCCCCTTGATGAAGAGGCTTGCCCCAAAGACTCCATGTGCAGGTCGCTGGAGAGGAGAGTCGCTCCCCACAGGTCAGGTGCCCACGATGTGAGATGTCGGACGCCACGTGCACCCTTCGGCCTCGCCAGGAGTGGGCGGGGCCGGCGTGGTTCCAGCCCCGCCCACCTGGGAGCTGGTGCTGGCTTCCCGCGCTTAATCAATGCAATAGCAAAGCAACGAAATCTTAAAACCTAGGACAAAAAGCCTTCATTTTCAGAAGTAAAAATATGAGCTTCCTAAAATTCTCCCTGCAAAGAGCTGGAAAGAAGAAAGGACCTACCTCCCTTAAAGAATGCCAGCTAGGCAGCTCTGGGGCTTGTTTTTTAATTTTCAATTTCAAACTTAAAAGAGTAATCCAAAGACCATGTCTCCGCATTGGCACTGCCTATCTAGCTTTCATCCAGAATTTTGTCTGTATAAAATTGCTACTGAAGCATGGAGTGTGTTTCATATCACTTTACTCCTAACCACTTCTGTGTTCTCCCCAAAGGCAAGAAGCTTCTTCTGCGTAACCACAGTACGATTTCCAAATTCAGACAACTTCACATTGATACAATACTATTATCTAATATAGAATCCATATTCAAATTTCACCGATTGCCCCAATACTGTAATCTTCCCCAGTCAAGGATCCAGTTCGGGACTGTGGACTCCACCTAGTCATCATCTGGCTTTAGCCCACCCAGTCGTCCCGATTTTGATTAAGAAATAGTGGATGGTCTACCAATGGCCCTGGAGCAGCAGGACCGTCACCCTGGGAAAGAGCTTCTTCTCCCAGGAACTCCAGGCCACCTAGCTTTAGGAGCAAGTTTTCAGGTGTCCACAGCTCCGATTAAGGAGACCTGATGGCGCAGTGGTTAAGTGCTCGGCTGCCAACTGAAAGGTTGGTGGCTGGAACCCACCAGCCACTCGGCAGGAGAAAGACCTGGTGATCTGCTTCCGTGAAGACTACAGCCAAGAAAACTCTATGAGACAGTTCTATTCCTTCACATGGGGTTGTTATGAGTTGAAAATGAACTCAACTGGCACCTAACAGCAACAACACAGCCTTGATTAGGTGAGATGTAGGTAGACTTTCTCCTATAAATGTCCCCGGGGGGCCTGGGATGGGCCAGTACCCAGTGCTGGGTCCCAGGTTAACCAAGAGGGCAACAAGACACGGACTCTGCCCTCAGGCTACCCACAGTCTGCAGGGGTGGGATGGGGGGGAGTCCCCATAGGGAAGGAAGTGGAGCACAGTGTGGCGAGTCAGCAGGATGAGGAGAACTAAAAGGGTAGCAGAGAAGAGGGAGTGGCTAAATGCGGCTTGAGGGAGTATCGAGGACAGCTTTTAAGTTTGCAAATGGAGAGGTTGAAATTCCATTCTCTGGTATCTTTCTATTGGCTGAATCTCCCTGTGGCTGCCTCTTGCGGAGGAGTCCCTGGGTGGTGCAAGCTGTTACCTTGCTCAGCTGCTAACCAAAAGTTGGTGGTTGAAGTCTACCCAGAGGCACCTCGAAAGAAAGGCCTGGCAATCTCCTTCTGGAAAAATCAGCCATTGAAAATTTTATGGAGCAGTTCTACTCTGACACACAGGGGCTTACTGTGAGTTGGAATTGACTTGACAGCAACTGGAACTGGTGGCCTCTTGCTGAAGGCTGGGAAAATACAGCTACAGCCTGGGGTCTCCCTGGCAGTTGGGACCTTGAGGAAGGAGGAAATAAATAGCTACTCTCCAAATAGGCCCCATTAGAGAAAAGTGAATGCCTCATTCTATTTGCTGCAGGAAAAGCAAGTCTCAGAACTCTGGGGTCCAACCTGGAACTAGGCAAGTGGCTCCTTTTCCAGCAAGGCCACTCACAAGATGCACAACGCACCTGATTCCCAGAGGATACACAGTGCAATAAGAGGCATGTCTTCATCACTGCAGGGCTTAGGAGAATGTCGTCATCCAAAGATGCTGAGACCAGGAACCCACAGAGAGGCTGTGGTGCTACCATGAGATTTCAGCCTGGATCTGAATGGGTTTAAAATGTTGCTAACATAAGATAAATCACTTTAAACCTATTGTGGTTGTTAGGTGCTGTCAGGTCAGTTCCGACTCATAGTGACCCTATGTACAACAGAATGAAACACTGCCTGGTCCTGTGCCATCCTCACGATCGTTGTTATGCTTGAGCCCGTTGTTGCAGCCACTGTGTCAGTCCATGTCAATGGTCTTCCTCTTTTTTCTTACCCTCTACTTTACCAGGGACCAGTCCTCCTGATAACATGTCCAAAGTACATGAGATGAAGTCTTGCCATCCTTGCCTCTGGCTGTATTTCTTCCAAGTCAGACTTGTTCATTCTTCTGGCATTCCATTGTATATTCAATATTCTTCGCCAACACCATAATTCAAAGGCATCAATTCTTCTTCAGTCTTCCTTATCCACTGCCCAGCTTTCGCATGTATATGAGGTGGTTGAAAACATCATGGCTTGGGGTCAGGCGCACCTTAGTCCTCAAAGTGACATCTTTGCTTTTCAACACTTTAAAAAGGTCTTTTGCAACAGATTTGCCCAATGCAATATGTCATTTCATTTCCTGACTGCTGCTTCCATGAGCATTGATTGTGGATCCAAGTAAAATGAAATCCTTGACAACTTCAATCTTTTTTCCATTTATCGTGGATGTTGCTTATTGGTCCAGTTCTAAGGATTTTTGTTTTCTTTATGTTGAGGTGTAATCCATACTGAAGGCTGTACTCTTTGTTCTTCATCAGTAAGTGCTTCAAATCCTCTTCACTTTCAGCAAGCAAGGTTGTGTCATCTGCGTATCGCAGGTTGTTAATGAGTCTTCCTCCAATCCTGATGCCACAATCTTCTTCATGTAGTCCAGCTTCCCAGATTATTTGCTCAGCATACGGACTGAATAAGTATGGTGAAAGGATGTAACCCTGATGCACACCTTTCTTGATTTTAAACCATGCAGAATCCCCTTACTTTGTTCAAATGACTGCCTCTTGGTCTGTGTACAGGTTCTATATCAGCACAATTAAGTGTCCTGGAATTCCCATTCTTCCCAATGTCATCCATAATTTGTTATGATCCACACAGTCGAACGTCTTTGCAGTCAGTAAAACACAGGTAAACACCTTCCTGGTATTCTCTGCTTTCAGCCAGGATCCATCCGACATCAGCAGTGATATCGCTTGCTCACGTCCTCTTCTGAATCCAGCTCTAATTTCTGACAGTTACCTGTCGATGTACTGCTACGATCACTTTTGAATGATCTTCAGCAAAATTTTACTCGCAAAATTTTGCAAACTGACGGATGTGGGGTGGTTAAACCTATAGTCCAGGTTTTTTCACCCTCAACACTATTGACATTTTGGACTGGATCCTTCTTTGTTGTGGTGGGCTGTCCTGTGCATTGTAGGATGTATAGCAACATCCCTGGCCTTTACCCACTAGTTGCCAGTAGCATCCCCCCCCAACCCAAGTTGTGACAACCAAAAATGTCTCCTGACTTTGCCAAATGTCCCTGGTGGCAGCAAGGGGGGTGGGGGGAGTGAAGGGCAAAATCACTCTTGGTTTTAGATAATAAGATCTTAGACTGGTCCATTTTTTTGCTATTACCTGAAATCTTGCTCAAAAGCCTAAATGACCCAATTAAAATTCCAGTATCTGAGCCATGCTGTTAGACTGAATGCAGAGGCAATTAATTACACGTTGCCTAACTTGATTCCTCCTTGCTGTTTCAATTGCATTAGGCAGTCGGCTTCCCTTCCTCTCAGCTGTTTGAATTGTTGCTGTGCAGGGCAAAACAGGGGCTGGTCCGCCTCAGAGCTGGTTGCATTTCAATAACAGCTGGGAACAAATCTGATGGGGCTTTCCAAGCTTAATTAGTTCATATTTGTAAAGTTCCTTAGGAAGCTCAGGCCAGGATGCTATGGGAAGTCCAAGTTACTAGGATTCTCGCCACACTGTTAAAAAGAACATTCCCGCATAAAAATGCTGGTAGAGCCAAAAAAGAGCTCCTACCAGCATGCGTGCGAATAGTGATGGAGTTCTTGTGAAGTGCATTTGAGACTGTAAAGAAAGAGAGTAATATTTTCCAACTTTCTGGTCCTCCTCCTATTCTCTAGAGCAGGAAATTATTTAAAGTATTTCCCGAGCAGCTGAAGTATGTTAGAAACCTGCTAGTATTCTCCACATTATCTCCAGGAAATGGACACCAGAGAATTTCTTTGCAACAAGAAACTATTTGAGCTCTGCTGCCCGTTTCTACCTGAACAAGTCGGTACTCTCACTCTGGGAACAGGAGACTACAATCTTCTTAGATTACTTTCATGATCTAAGATCAAACTCAGGGCCCTAAAGCAAGAATAGAGGACCCTGGAAGAGCCTCAGACCAGAAAAGGCTGTGGATATGTAGACAGATAGATAGAGCCATATATACATGTAGAGAAAGACAGAGAGTTTTCTTTGCTAAGTAATTTAACAATGTCTAGAATAGGATAGCGCAGGACAGGGCAGTGTTTTGTTCTGTTGGACGTGGGGTCAGTATGAGTCGGAACTGTCTCGATGGCACCTAACAGCAACAACAAGAATAGCTCGCTAGTCCCGGAGTGGCACAAACAGTTAAGTGCTCTGCTGTTAACTGAAAGGTTGGAGGGTTGAATCCACCCAGAGGTGCCTTGAAAGAAGGGCCTGGTGATCTGCTTCCAAAAGGTCACAGCCATGAAACCCTATGGAGTGCGGTTCTACTCGGACACACATAGGGATGCCATGAGTTAGAATCCACTGTACAGCAACTGGTATGTTTTGATATGATAGCTTACTAGTTATTCTCATTTAATTTTCAAAAGCCAGGGGTGGGGTAAGAATGAGGTCAGCCTCTTCTGTTTTAGGCAGAATTCTAGAACATACAACAAAAGAAACTGATTAGCCCCATCCCACCTCTAGAGATTTGTTCTTTCCAAGACCTGCACCCATAAATTTCCCAGCATAGGTGTCAGGAGGCATTCTGCCCCACCTAGCCGAGTTTGAACCTCCCAAGCAAAACAGTGGTTGGGATATTGGTGGTTCACAGGATTGAGAGCCATGTGGGAGCCAGCTGCGACTTTGGCTAGCAAATTCCTCTGTTCTTCTGTGAGAAGGGTAAGTATGATTACCACAGCAGAAATACTAGAGAAAAATGGCAACTGTTACCTCAAGAGCAAGGAGCAAGGCTTGAGAAAGAAAGCCAATTCCTGAAGAGAATGACAGATCTGATTATGCTGTTAAAGGCGAGGCAAGTTCTGTGCTTCCTAATAACAGTCATGAACCATCCCCTGGCGGCCGAGCTCAGATCCAGCACTCGGGAAGTGTGTGAGTTGCCTCTCAGACCCGGCTGTCACTGACAGGACAGGGAGCCAAACACGTACTGCTGTTCCGCCCACCCTCTAGGGCTTGCAGGGTAGCCAGACTCAAGGCCAAAGACAGAAATATGAACCCCTGCCATCTTCTCTTCCCTGGGACAAAGACACCACAGATTTTGTGTGTTTCATCATGCTTCTGGAATGTCAACCAAATGCCATCTTTTTGGGACAGTAGTTAAAATTCCTGTTCAATCTAGTTCTTTAGTCAAATGACAGCCATAGTCACTTGTCTGAAATCTTAAACTACTACATGAAGTCAGCTCAGGTGGTGACATTAACAAAAAAGCACACTACAAATGTGTGGAAAATAATTGGATCTATACCTGAAGTTTGTAGTATTTTGAAGATGGCTGTATCTTTGAGAACCTTTTTCAGAGCACACACAGATTTAAAGGTAAACTTTGCAATTTCAGGGATTCATGGACCCCAGTAAAGTCTATCCTGAATCTTAGGTTACTCGAGTTAAGAATTCCTGTGTATGTCAAAACCGGCAATTCAGTGGTGGGATTTTAAGCTACTGTTTTCATTTTAGCCCTGGTGGCACCGTGGTTAAGCACTTGGCTGTTAACCGAAAGGTTGGCAGTTCAAAGCCACCAGCTGCTTTGCAGGAGAAAGATGTGGCAGTCTGCTGCAGAAAAGATGACAGCCTTGGAAACCCTATGAGGCACTTCTACTCTGTCCTATAGAGTCTGAATATGAGTCGGAATCAACTAGCTGGCAATATGGGTTTTTTTAGTATTTTATGTTTTTCAAATTTTCTAAAATAAGTATTACTTCTGTAATTAGGAATTTCTTTTAAAAAGTAACGAAAGAAATAAAAGTGTAAGTTTTGTGTAGCAATTACTAAGTTTGTTTCCTCAGAGCGACTTAAAAAGATGTTGGTTGAGAGGATGGGCATGAGAGTGTGGTGGTGGTTGTTGGTTACCTAAAACTTTGGTCTAAGCCAAGGGATTAAAAAAATGAGAACATTTTTTTCCCTACATTTTCAACAGTTTTGCAGCTACAATCAGGAGTTGCCTTCTCTATGTCAAACCTTGATTCTTTGACTTGGAATTAATTCAACACTTTTGTTTACCCAATCCTTTCTCATATTCTCTTAATTTATAGACGAGCTTCCAATATTTCTGCCTAACTTTGTTCCAGTTCTAAGCATTAAAGCATCTTCAGAGTAAAAAATACTTGTTGCCATCTCAACAGTCAAGAACTTGTGCGTTCAAGGAGCCTCATTGCCACGATTAAGTGAAGGCCTATCTATCGCTTTACTTTACAGGCTTCCAAGCAAACCATCACCGAGCTGGACTTGGGTGACCCATGAGACCCTAGATGTGGAGGTGCTCCAATTATTCTGTGCAACAGAATTAAGAGAAAAGGGAAACAGTGGGTACAGAAAGAAAACGTGAAGTGCTCACTGGGACAGTAGCAAAGGCTAAAAGCTGGTCCACACAGTCATGGTGGTCTTGGGCCACTTCCAGTGTTTCAGAAAGCTGTGTCAAGACCAAAAGCCTGGCAAAACATTCAACTCTGGGGTAGAATCCCATAACTCATTGTAGAAACAAGCCAGTGTGATTATCTCAAGCTGATTTATATTTGTGATTGATTAAAACATGGAAGAGAAAAAGCCTAGTAGGTGAAATATATCAAAACAAGGGTTCTTGGAACAATTTGCTGTGAAAAAGGTTGGGAATCACTGTTCTACAGCTGTAATATTTATTGGGGATACTTATGTTATTGTTAGTTGCTGTCAATTCTGACTCATGGTGTAATATATAGCAATTTGTATTTTTAGGCTATTTATTTTATCCTAGACATCATGCTCTTTCAGTATATCATCTCACTTAATTCTATTTATAATTGAGTAAACTGAGGTTCTGTAAGTTAAACAGTTGTCTAAAGGTCACACATAAACAGATGGAAGAGGTGGGATTTGAACTCAGGCAGATCTGACTCCTAAACACTAGCCCATTCCACTGTACCATACCACCTCCCAGAACTGGAAAAAGCCAGGGAGGGAATGCATGAACTGATCACTTTAAGAAGGTTTGGTGCATACAACTCCTACACAGTGTTATGAAACTGTCCCAAATATTTAGGAGGAATGGGGTGTTTAAAAACAGAATTATGCTTTCAAACCATGCCAATAACACGCCACTTAACATACAAATGTTCAAAATTAAACTGCTCTTCTGCTCTCAAAAAACCCTACGTGATAGTTTGGGTGTTTTTTAAATCATCTTTATTAGCTGTGGTTATGAAACTTAATCAGTGGTTGATAAAGCACTTTCTACCAACACTTTCCCTTGGGGGGGGGGGAGGGGCGGCGGCATGATTTGGCCAGGTTTTGTTAATCACAAATTAGGTCAACAGCCTAAAAAGAAAGCATCAATGATGTTTCAAGGGCTTTCCAAAATCAGCCAGCTGGGTTTTTGGCAAGCTCCAGCAAGGAGCCCCCGCAAACAGAACTGGAAATTTGCCCTTATCCACTAGTCATTGTTAGGTGCCTTGGAGTGGCTTTTTGACTCACAGGGACCCCATATGACAGAGTAGAACCGCCCCGAAGGGTTTTCTAGACTGTAATCTTTACAGGAGCAGATCACTAGGTCTTTTCTCCCACTGAGCTGCTGGGTGGGCTTGAACTGCCAATCTTTCGGTTTTAACAGCCAAGTACTTAAACCATTGTGCAACCAGGGCTCCTTTCACTTCTGGTAAGATGGAAAGGAAGATACATTAGTGAACACAATTTTATCGACTTGGTTGTGGGAAGATTAAAAAAAAAAAAAAAAAGGAACGACTTAAGAGTCTAAGTACTGGAAAAAAAATCCTATTTGACAATGAGGACTTACTACAAAAATAAATTAGATGGCCACAGAAAGGTTCAGAGTACAGGAAGAATTTAAGGGCCTAAGGTAATTTTCCCACTATGATGATGGAGAGGAGATAAGAGTGTTTATTTCCCACTTTGTTCCAAAATTAGCCAAGTAGCATTATAGGATTTAAAGCCAAGGTATAATGAGGCTTAAAGAATCAAATACATTGTTAAAACATTTAACATAGAAAGAAGTTCAATCTTCTAATGAGTGTTACACTTTAAAGATTTTTGCAGCAAGCAAAATAATTGTTAGCAGTTTTTACTTTGACATTTGCTTCACGAAATTAGAAGTGTTACCTCTTCCTCCTTACTTATCTACTCATAGCGACCCTATAAGCCAGAGTAAAACAGCCCCATAGGGTTTCCAAGGAGCACCTGGTGGATTTGAACCGCTGACGTTTTGATTAGCAGCCGAACGCTTAACCACTACGCCACCAGGGTTTCCACTATCTACTACAAAACTGCAACAATCAGTTATAGGCAAATATACGTAACATTAACGTGTCTAGGAACTAAAAATTTTGGTGCATTAACAAATCACTAGCAATTCAGGCATTAACATGTTGTGGAAGGGAGAGAAGTTGGTGGCTGTATAGTGTTTTATCATGACTTCAGAAGCTGGATCTGAAAACATTCTCTAAGATATAAAATTTTGTCCTCAAGTTCAGTTCAATAAAAACGTCCAAATGCCTCTATGGCAATTCCAAGAAAACTAGCATGTTAAGAATTTTATCTAAAATATGAGGAAAAAAATTTTTTTTTTTTTTTGGAAATCAGCTGTCTCCTGACCATTACACCCCACATTTAGTCACGCCTTTACTCTTAACAAATCTGTAACTCATATCTTTTAAGTTTATTGCACTAGCCCCTCTGAAGCCACTAAGCTCCACCTATCTTAAAGCAAAACCATAGGATATTGAGGTTTACTTCTATACTATCTTTTCTCAAATTAAGACTTTTGGATCCAATCTTCAGGAAGCAATTCATGTTGGGGAATGGGTAGGAAAAAGGGTGAGTGAAGTAAGGAGGGGAAGGGAGGACAGCCTGGAGAGCCATTATTGTGTTACTTCTCTCCCCCCTCCCCTTTATCAAAGTCTTTGTACAGAAAAAGCAGAGAAAAGGGACCAGGGCTCCAAATAAAAGACCCTAAGCTTAGGATCACATAGCCTGAAGGTTGTGTTCCAAGTTAAGAACTTGGTAGCGGGGAGGTGCTTCAAATAAGCATTACCCACACATGATAAGCATTCAACATTCTGTTCCACGTTGCATGGAAAACAAAACAAAACAAAACCCAAACCCGCTGCCGTCGAGTTGATTCTGACTCATACTGACCCTATGGGACAGAGTAGAACTGCCCCACAGGGTTTCCAAAGAGCAGCTGGTGGATTCCAACTTCCGACCTTGTGGTTAGCAGCTGTAGCTCGCCACAGCTCTTAACCACTGTGCCACCATGGCTCCATGTTCCACGAAGGGAACTTTAAAAACCCGTTATCTGCAAAAGGGAAAATGTATTTCTATGCGTGCTGATGAGACTGGGGAAAGAAAGTGCTCATGGCTATCGCCATTCGAAACCCACTGCTGTCTGGTTCCAACTCATAGTGACCCTAAAGGGCAGAGTAGAACTGCCCCATAGCTTCCAAAGCTGTAAATCTTTGCAGAGGCAGGCTGCCACATCTTTCTCCTGCTAAGCGGCTGGTGGGTTCAAAATGCCGACCTTTCAGTTGGTCGAGCGCTTAATCACTGCGCCTCCAGGGCTCCCTCTGCAGCCATTAAGGGATTATAAATGGAAGTTTGTTGCGTTATGCCATTAACATCTTGAACAAATGTATTATCTTACTAAATATACTCATCCCCTTAGCTTTTTATCTTCTACAGGGAAAAAAAGTCACCGAAACTGTCAGCTTTCCAAAGTCAGATTTCAGCAGTGGAGCCTTGGCTCAACTCATTACTTTTTCCACTAATCAAAAAATACAAGCTGACATAACAAAAAGACAAGTAATCCAGTTAAAAAATGGGCAAAGGATATGAACAGACACTTCACCAAAGACATTCAGGCGGCTAACAGACACATGAGGAATTGCTCGCTGCCACCAATAAAGAAGTGCAAACCAAAACTACAATGAGATACCATCTCACCCTGACATTACTGGCAGGGATCAAAAAAACAGAAAATAACAAATACTGGAGAGGGTCTGGGGAGATTGGAACTCTTATGCTCTGCTGGTGGGAATGCGAAACGGTGCAATCACTTTGGAAAATGATACAGCACTTCCTTAAAAAGCTAGAAATAGAAATACCATATGATCCAGTAATCTCACACCTAGGAATATACCCTAGAGAAATAAGATCGGTCACATGAATAGACACTCACTCATGTTCAAAGCAGCATAATTCACAGTAGGAAAAGATGGAAACAACCTAAGTGCCCATCAACAGATGAATGGATAAACTACAGTACATACACACAATGGAATACTATGCGACGATAAAGAACAATGACCAATCTGTGAAACGTCTCACCACATGGATTAATCTGGAGGGCGTTAAGCTGAGTGAAATAAGTCAATCACAAAAAGACAAATACTGTACGAGACCACTACTACAAAAATTCATGAAAAGGCTTACATGCAGAAACAATCTTTGATGGTTATGAGGAAGAAGAGGGGTGGGGAGGGAAAAATACTAACTAGACAATAGATAAGTGGTAACTTTGGTGAAGGGTAAGACAGTACACAATACTGGGGAAGTCAGCATAACCAGACCAAGGCAAAGTCATAGAAGCTTCATAGACACATGCAAACTCCCTGAAGGACCGAATTACTGGGATGAGGGCTGGAGACCATGGTCTTGGGGGACATCCAGCTCAATAACATAGTTTATAAAGAAAATGTTCTTCATCCTACTTTGTTGAGTAGCATCTGGGGTCCTAAAAGCTTGTATGCGTGGCCATCTGAGACACGACACTGTTCTCACCCTGTCTGGAGCAAGGGAGAATGCAAGAAAACCAAAGACGCACGGGCAAGATTAGTCCTAGGGATTAACGGACTGCAACTACCACAGCCTCCACCAGACTGAGTCCAACACAGGTAGATGGTGCCTGGCTACCACCATCGGCTGCTCTGACAGGGATCACAATAGAAGGTCCCAGACAGAGCTGGAGAAAAACGTAGAACAAAACTCTAACTTACAAAAAGACTAGTCTGACAGAGACTGGAGAAACCCTGAGAGTATGGCCCCTGGACACCCTTTTAACTCAGTACTGAAGTCACTCCCAAGGTTCACCCTTCAACCAAAGATTAGACAGGCCCAAAAAACAAACAATACATGCAGCTGAACCATGTATGCAAGACTAAATAGGCACACCAGCTGAGGGGAAAGGACAAGAAGGCAGGAGGGGACAGGAAAGCTGGACGAATGGAAATAGGAAACCCAAGGTCGAGAAGGGGGGTGTTGACAAGTTAGAGGGTTGGCAATCAACATCACAAAACAATATGTGTGTTTTTTAATGAGAAACTAATTAGCTCTGTAAATCTTCATCTAAAGCACAATAAAAAAAATAATCCACACACAACGGACTTAAGTTAGGATGCATTTCATTTTTTCCTAAGATTTATGGTACTATAGTTAACACTTAGTGGTTTTCTTCCCAGAATCCACTTCTTGTTCTGCCAACAGCTTAACTATTCCTCAGAGTAGTGGCTTCCAACCCAGACTGCACAGGAAAAACACCTGGGAATGAAATAACCCCACCCCTGACCAGTTAAAGGAACTGTTGGGTAAACTTCCCAGGTGATTCCAATGTGATGTCAGGGTTGCACCTTAGAGCCGCTTTCAGCCTTGGAGTCTGGGAAGAACAAATTCCACCTATTTTTACTTCAGCTCCTTGGCAAGTGAGACATGAGGAGACATCAGATGAGGGATCTTACTTGTTTACCAAGAGAGGCAATCTAGAGCAAAGCTAGGACTCAGAAGTGGACAGAAAGTCATCAACCCTGTATCCCTGATGACATCACAAACCCTGCATCAAACGATGTCTGCAACTGGGGCTACCTCAGGTACCTGAGTTACATGCACATCAGTTATGATAGGTTGTCTGTCATTTACAACCCTAAAAGCCACAAATTAGAAAACAGAGCCATAATGAAGTAAAAGGAAAGGGTGGAATTTAATCTTTATTTACAGGACACTGCAAGATATGAAATTCCACATAGAAATAAGAAACCCAATGACAGAAGAGGCTTCATACAGTACGTACAGTTTGGAACTGTTCAAGTATAGTTTCTTTGTAAAAAGTGCTACATAACAAATCACATTTATAAAGAGTTCTTGGTAGAGAAACAGTTAAGACAAACTTATACCAAACATAGCACACAACAATTTTATGACTCAGCTGTACAATCTTAAAAGTTAAAGGTCCCAGGAGTGTCATCCGGAACTTGGAAGGCATACCCTTCAGAGGTAGTTTCTGGTACAACATTCTGATCTTCTTCTTCCTGGAAGCACATTTGAAAAAAAGAGACAATATAATCCCTCAGATTTCTAAGTGATACATTTCTAAGTGGTAACCTGCCCAGAAGTCTCTGTATTTACTCTTCAGGTCTTCGTTTGCATTATTTCACCTTTGGAACTAACATATTCTAATATTTGTAAATGGGGAGGGGGGAGTCGGTAAGGGAGGGCTGTTGAAACTTGGCCAATCCATGACTGCCTGGGAGGGGAAGGTTCTCAGTGGGTTAAATGCTATTACAGTGACAGAAAAAGAAATTCAGATTTTCTCCTCTGTCACTTTTCAGTAGGAAAGGGAAAGACCGCTTATTAGGCCCAGAGTATAGTCATGGGGTTGGGCCCACTTCCCTAACAAATCCTACACTGACATTCATAAACTTACTCTCAAGATATTCTGAGATTCTCAAGGCTGTTCATTTGAAAGTAAATTGATGACTTTTAAAAACCCATTTAAAAAGATTGTATTATCATCAGCTAACATTAGAGAAGCAAGTTAGTATGCTATGTCCTACTTAAATTGTTATTTTGTTGTATTTAACAAGGGCTCAGGGTTCATTAAAATAAGTATGAGGGAAAAAATCCTGTGGGCTTGACCTTCAACGGGTACTTTCCAAGTGATTAATATTACCATCCATTACTAACCTCCACAGAGAAATACTTCTCAATCAAGCTTAATGAAGCCTTGTATACAGACTCATTTTCATGGTTTTGCAGAGCTTCAATTTTGTCCAAGCCTCCACATTCTTCAATCATTATACTAAGTTTCTCAGTTTCACCTAGTTTCTCAGCAGCCTAAAAAGAAAAAAAAAAAAAAAAAATCCTAATTTACCGGCCTACATCATGAACATTCATTCTATTTCAGTGACAAAAACAATAGTTTGTATTTGAGAAATAACAGATATTAGACAGAGTAAGTACTTGCCAATTTCTCAATTTATCCTTCAACAACCCTGTAAGTTTTATGCCCATTTTACTTTTTTATTTGAAACTAATAAGAATCAGATCTATACTTGGTCTTAGCAACTACATTTCAACTGTAACCTTTTCTGTGCCTCAAAATCGCCCAGGCAACTTTTTAATTGGTCTGAGAATGGGAACAAGGAATTAGTATCTTGTAAAAGCACCCCAGATAATTCCAATGTGTAATGAAGGTGGAGAAACATTGCCTAAGATCATCTATTTTGTGTTAAAAACAAATTTTCCTGACTGAAATATTTGATATTAAGAATTTACTACCACCTCTAAGAATGGTATTGGGTGGTTAGATTTTTTTTTTCTACAAGTCTTTAGCTTTAGGAGATACATACATAGAAAATAATCTAGGGGGTTTGGATGAGAGGGAGTGGGAAAATTGGCCACATTATATACTTTCACTGGGTGATGTGTACACAGAGGCTGGTTATTCTAGACTCAAGTACTGTAGGAGAAAGTTTCATAATCCAAAGTTTAAAAGTTAATGAGTACAGTCTAATTACTACTAATCACGGAGGAAGTGCCGTGTGCTGGTACGCTTGGATCAATTAAGGATGGGACCAGAAGAAAAATGGTTAGATACCTAAGCCATTCAAATTTAATTTCACCAAAATTCAGCATTAAACCAGGGCATTAAAGATACTGACAAAATAAATAGGTATGAATTAGTCTCCACATATGGACCCGATTTCAATGTAAGCTACATCATGTATTTGTCATCACTTTTACGTATTTTATGATCCCTTGTCACATATCTGTGATGACACAAATATGGCCCACATGAGCATGCTTTTTGATCCTGTGAATAAACTTAGCTGCCCTCTCATCAGTCTCAGTAGTATACCTATCAACCCCAAATTCAAACAGATCTACCTTGTTAGACTTACCTGAAAGATATTTGAAATGGCATCCAGAATAACCAGAATAATTTTGGTATCCTTCGCAGTTAAAAGGTTCATCAACGGTTCTATTATGCCACAATGGACAAGGTATACAATCTGTTCAACTGTTCCACCGCTTGTGTAGTTGGTCACAGCCCATACAGCTTCTTTTTGACTCTTAAAGTCTGCCTAACAAACATTAAGAAAAAGGGTTTATTTGTATGGTGGTACGAAGAAGATTCCTAAAGCATTGTTTCACCAAACAATGACTGAAACTATCAACTGGTTTCATCCAACCTTAAGTGAAGGGTTCGTAGCAAAGGACTGTAAGAAACTTACCCAAGCACAGCTCCATCAAATGCCCATCCATAAAGACATAAATGCTAACAATCATTTTATTAAGTCCCAAGATTTTATTACCTTAGAGAGAATGTCAACGAGGAATGGGACTAACCCATGATTCACTACTTGTTGTATCTGGTCCTGACGGCCAGCTGTGATGTTTGACATTGTCCATGTAGCTTCCTTCTGAATATTCGTTTTGGGGTTAGTTAGCAGGCTAGGAAACACAGCAAGTGCTCCTGCATCTATTACGACCTGAGTCTGTTCATCTGTCCCAGTGACAATATTCCCTATGGCTCTTAGCGCAGGAGTCTGAAATAGAAAAAAAAAAAAAAAAAAAAAAGTTGATGCTGGCCCAAAAGACCAAACTCCTGTGGGGTTGATTCTGACTCATATCAACCCTATAGGACAGAGCAGAACTGCCCCATAGGGGCAGTAAATCTTTACAGAAACAGACTGCCCATCTTGCTCCCACAGAGTGACTGGTAGTTTTTAACTGTCAGCTTTTCAGTTAGCAGTCAAGCACTTAACCACTGCACCACCAGGGCTCCTTTGATGCTGGCAGTTACATTTTAGGTTTTTTTTTTCCCAGTACTGCTCAAAACTCTGTATACTGAGTTTTGAAAAGAGCATCATGCCCTAAAATAAGCAATATTTCAATATTAGGATCAACTGACAATGCTTATAACTTTATGGAGCCCCGGTAGCACAATGGTTAAGAGCTTGGCTTTTAACCAAAAAGGTCAGCAATTCCAATCCACCAAACACTCCTTAGAAATCTATGGGTCGTTCTACTCTGTCCTATAGGGTCACTATGACCGCAAAGGGTTTTTTGTTTTTTTAATACTTTATATTCTAATCCAAAAGTTAACAACTTACCACAATTGGCAATTCGGTAGCTCCAAGAAGCTTCACAAGCTGAGGCACAACTCCTGTTTTCACAACCATTTCAATCCGTTCATTTGGACCATCGGTAAGATAGGAAATAGCCCAGCAGGTATCTGCCAATACTTCTGGATCATCATGATGCAGGAGACGAACTAAAGTAGGAAGAATTTGCTCAACAGCATCTAACGGGGGTGCAGGATTCTTGTTTCGACAAAGATTTGAAAGCGTCCAGGTAAGATTACGCAAGTAACCACACTGGGGAAAAAAGAAAGCAATGAGCAGTTCTCCATCTTTGACAAGGGAGGGAGAATCAGAATCAAGGTAAATTTTCTTATATTAGTAACTTACTGCTAAAGATGACATATCAGGAACTGCAAGTAGAGCCAACAGAGGATCAACTGCACCATACTTGATAACCAAGTCTCGGAAAGGTGAACCATCACCTGGGGGAAAAAAGTGCAAGGTTAATCATGTATACCTGTCTAGCACCATCAATGTTCAGTGACTTAGTGCACCAACAGTGTCTTAACTCAAAGATGACACCCTAGGAATAGGAAACCCCTAATTTACCTAGATGCCACTTTCACCTCTAACAAGGTCCTGAAGCAAGTTCAAAGCTTGACCCAATGGTCACTGTTACTTATAACACTTCCCACAACCTCATTATGATCAGATACATCCAGTCAAAAGAACTTTAAATGCAAGTACCTGCAATGTTTCCTAGGGCCCATACAGCTTGTTCACTGATGTGAGCATGGGGAGATGCCAACAGAGAAATGAATGCTGGGATAGCACCCCCATCTACCACAGCCTTGGTCTGTTCTGATGTCCCAGAAGCAATGTTAGTGAGTGCCCAGGCAGATTCAAACTGAATGGGACTACAGTCAGTTCTGCCCAAGAAGGACACAAATTTTGGAATTAAACCAGCCCGGATTATGTTGTCTATGGGGGGCTGTTTTTCTCTGGAAAGCAGTTTCCTAAGAGGGAACAAAAAGAGAAAAAGTTGATTAACAAACCAAGTTGTATAAAAACCAATTTAAGACTCAGTGCTTAGAACTTGAGACTATCTATCACAGTAAAGCACTAAGCGCTAAGATGTTCTAGAACTTAGGAGACGCTGAACAGACTGCTCGCGTCATGCTACATGTGATATAGTTAGCCACCTTTTACCCAAAATGGAAATATTACCAACCATTTACCCTTCTCTCGGTATCCCCACAGAAATCTACTATAGATCTTGTCACTTCTTGCCAATCTGACAGGGTTACACGCTCATTGTTAATTTAATTTCCATTTCCCTGACTACTTGTGTGAGGTTAAACATCTTTTCCATGATCATTTTCCATTTGCATTTATTTTTCTGGAAAGTGTCAAACAATAAAGATTATTAATCCTTTGTTATGAACATCACAAATACTTGTGTATGGTGAGAGATAAAAATCTAAGTACACTTATTTTCTAAATGGATGGCTAGCTGTACTAATTCAGCTTACTGATTAATTTCTCCTTTCCCTTGAAACACTACTTTGAAACTAGGCCCACTGCTAGCTTAGCCTTTTCTTACCCAGAGCATCATCTGCCTGCCCTCTCCTCCTCGCTCCCCAACCAAATTTAAAAAGCCTGATTTCTTATGTTACCCATGCTGGAGAAGACGAGACTTACCTAGCAGCTTGAGTAGCTTGGAGCTGGCTTTCCAAATTGTTGCTATTTATGCCTTTGACAATGTCATCAACAGACCAATTCACAGTGCCCTACAAGAACAGTGGAATTAGTTTAGCAAATAATCATTTTTAAGATTAAATACAATGAATTCCATACTTGCCATCATACAGACAATTTTAGGTTTATACTCAGTTATTAAAAGTTTAGTCCTACACCTAGTTTTGTCTGCTAATCACATATTCATTATTTTATATGTGCAACACTTTTCAAACTCATGACTCATTGGAATTTCAAGTTATGGGGTGTCCAAGCAATTCTCAACTAAAAAAAGTTGTGAACAATTGGAAAAAAAATAAATTACAGCAGACTGAAGGTTATTTCAACACAAATCTCAATTACTTGTATTCAGATATGCTTTCTCAGGGGAGAAAGAGATGGAATTACAGGTAACATGCTGGGAACTTTCATATCTAAGCTTGTAATCTGTTTCCATGGTACCCTGCTGCAAATACAAATGGTGTATACTGTGATTCATAGTACAAAGAAGGTTGAGAACCAAAGTGACGGTTAACTCAGAAAGACAGTGACCCTTTCTCCCCAGAAGCTTAAAAACAGGGGAAATGGGGCAAGTAGATAAATAGCCATTAAAAAAAAGATATACATGTCATGCTACAAGGCATTTACTCTGCACTCTTGGTGTAGGACCAGAGTGCTACAGGAATTCTGCGGAGGGAGTCTTCCTTGCTCAGCTGACCAGGAAGTGCTATAAGGAGAAGATGGAAGTGTAGTACTCTAGAACTAGTATAGCACATAGGTACTTCAGTAAGAGGAAACAAACAAAAAAAAAAACCACTGATAAATGTGGAGTGCTAAGGAAAGCACAATGTGAAAAAGGGCAAGAGGTAGCAAAGCGACAAGTGTCTTGGTAGAAAAGACGAACACAGTAAATCCGAAAACCTAAATGAGGTCTTCAATGCTAAGTTAAGAAGTACGGATTTAAAACTATCCAAATTTTAGAGGAGAGATCATGCTTAAATTAGCATTTTAGGGGAAAAAGTATAGCACTAGTATGTGGCACGGAATGAAGGTGAAGCTAAATTAGAAGGCTACTGTAAATATTTCAGGAGGAAAAAGGCTTGAACAAAGCTGGTGATAAAAATAAGCGAGGAGCCCTGGTGGCACAAATGGTTAAGCACTGGGCTGCAAATCCAATCCATCCAGCAGCTCCACAGGAGAAAGGCCTGGCAATCTGCTCTGTAAAGATCACAGCCAAGAAAACCCTGCGGGACAGTTCTACCCTGTCACGTGAGGTTACTATGGGTCGGAAACAATTCGACAGCAATAAGCCAGAAAGTGGTTGGTTCCAGACACATTTTCATTTAACAGTGGAATGATCAGGTCAAGGTACCCAGCTAGCAGCTAGAAATGGTAGGAAAATCTGAAGATCAGAGCTAAAGATCTGGTAATCAGCTTCACTGGACTATGGGTGTGGGTAACAGAAAAAAAGATCTTCACAGATTTGACAGTTAACTGTAAGACTAGAAACGTTATTTAAGTTTCTAAGAAAAGCCCTATACTAATTTTCTGAGTTTATCATAATTCATAAATTAAAATATACTTACCTGGTTGCTGCGGTTTTCCTGTAGTGGAGAAGTAGCATCATCAGGGAAAGAGCTTACATTTCTCCTTTTCAGCATCTGGTCATCCTTCTTAGCTTTCCTCAGCTCCACATTAACTTCTATACGGCGCCGCCTCATTTCCTTGAGTAAAGATAACATATTGTTTCACCTCATCAACAATTTTTGTTACCAAGTGAGGGCATTTCTAATTCCCTCAAGTTTTTGTTTCCTCGCCAAACATCTTCCCATTAAAAAGTATCATCAGGAAGCAACAGAAGGTACTCACTGTACTGTCTTTCCCCTTGTTCTTGAATCTGTTAAGCCGGGCAGCTGGTGAATTAGCATTCTCATTAGTGGACATGGTTGTGAAACAAAGGGAGAAAGCTAGAAGACAGGGAGGAGAGAAGAGAAAAAGAAGTTCCCTTTTATCATTTTGCCTTTTCCGTAAGAATACCATCAACAACAATAGAATTTCCAAACGTATGATGAATACACACTTACATACTAGAGAAAAAATTTCATGTTTTCAGTGTTATGAAATAGTTTTAACCAAACAATAACTGCCCCCTCCCCTCTAAAGAGCTAAGACTTTAATCGGTGTTGTCCATCAGAAATATAATTTGAACCACGTAAGTAATTTTAAATTTCCTAGTAGCCACATTATAAACAAGCAAACATGAACAGGTTAATTTTAATATTTTATTTAAGCCACAGTATCACTTAAACATGTTATCAATATTTAAAAATGAGATATTTTTACATTGTCTTTGAAATCCAGGGTGTAATTTATGCTTACAGCACATCCCAATTCTGTCTAAGCACATTTCAAGTTTTCAATAGACACATGCAGCTGCAACAACCATATTGAACATTGCAGCTCCAGACTGTAGTGAGTCCGTAACAGTTAAGTGAAGACAAAGTGAGCGAATCCAATTAACTTGCAGTGAAGACCTACGTCCTCGTGGCAACAAATTCAGATCATCCGGAGGTTCTCTCCGGGAGTCTACTTTATTGTCTTTACATGGCCAAAACAAAGTGCATTCTCCACATTTGAAAATTAAAGGAAAATTTGGTTCATCGTTACATTATGGTGCCTGCCATATAATTTCCTGTCAACAATGAAAACGTGCGACGCAGTTCCGCATCTTAAGCATCTCGCACGCATTTCAATTTCCAGGAATTTCGAGTGAGACAGCACTTAATTAGGCTGACATCAGCTGTGCCTCATTCAGGCTCAGATACTTAGGCGCAATCTCCAAAACACGACAAAAATAAAAGCCCTCCTTACAACTTGCTATCTTTAATCCCATTATTTTCGTCTACGAAATGGTGACACTTAATCTGCCGATCCATGGCCTATTTTTTTTTTTTTTTTTAATATGGTTCCTCCAACTGCCACCTCCAGCCCCATTCCCTGGCCCCTACGCCGGGGAAGATGCAGCAGGCGAGAGTGGAGGAGGGGCAGGAGCTGCCCGGGACACTGGCCCTCAGGCCTGTCTCATTCTGCCTCTCCCGGCCGCGATGGGCAAAGGCTTTCACTGCCGTTAGCGGGACCTCGGAACCCTGAAGCCTAAACACCCGCATCGCATAACTATGCAGCTTTGACAACAAATGACGTCCCCAAGGCCTTGTTAACGAGGAAGGCCGAAGCCAGCCCGGGCGTATCCCCGGCGCCTCCTCCCGCCTCCTACAAGCAGCGCGCGCCCTGAGGGCCAGCCGTTATCGCTGCGGTCGGGTTGCGGCCTGAGTTCGTACTTACGGAGCGGGCTGAGGCTTCCACAGAAGACGGTGCGGTTCTCACACGCTGCGGGCCCCACACGCTGCGGGCCCGCTGCACCAGAATCGTTCAACACGGCTCAGACCAAAGACGGTGTGGCTCGCGCAGCCGGCCGGCGCGATTTAAATTTCCCGGTGGCTCCGCATTCCGATTGGCTGGTTCGAGCCCAAGCTATGCGCCCATTGGTGGATTTGAAAAACAAGTTGGGGGGGAGGTCAAAGGGCCTAGGGGAAATGGGAGCGTAACATCGCGAGATGAGAGAGCTGCCTGGCGATCCCAGAGCGCCTTGCCGTTGCGGTCTAGAGAAGGACGACTCCATATCCCGGCAGGCTGCGCGAAGGGGCGGTTCCGAGCCCAGCGTGGCAGGAGTTTCGGGCAGCTTTTGGTTTCCGAAGGGCATTTCTGTTGGTGTGGTCGCGGCTGGTTGTCTGGTTGGCTGCTTTGGCCGAGTACCTCAAAATTATTCTCAAAGTCATTCGTTTAAAACATCTTTATCTAAAAACATTGCTATGAATTTGTTTTTCGTGATAGGATACAGAAAGGAACTTGGCAGGGGTTTCTGGCGACTGTGGGTTGGGGGGCAGGGCGGGTTTTGAGGCGTGGTGGCGCGATGGTTAAGAGCTTGGCTGTTTACCAAAAGGTCGGCAGATCGAATCCATGAGTCCCTCCTTGGAAACACTATGGGGCAGTTCTCTGTCTTACCGGAATCGACTCGACGATATTGGGTTTTTACGGGGGGGGGGGGGGGAATCTGCGTTGCATTTCTTAGTTTTTTAAAAATTATTACATCATAAAAGGCTCTAAAAACTGTTGCTGTGGAGTCAATTCCGACGCATAGCGATCCTAAAGCACAGCGGAGAACTGCCCCTCTATTATGCTTGTTTCTCCAGACACTCATTTTTAAACCATTTATTTTTAAATACTTAAAATACAGAATTGCAAATTTTTACTCATTTTACCAAATGTTAACATTTTGCTACTTCTGCTCTTTCTATATCTGTGTTTTATATATATATATATATGTATACATATATACAGACACACTGTATGTATGTGCATGTATATATGTGATTTTTACATATTTAAGGGTTTTTTTACCCTTAAATACTTCAGCGTGTCTCCTAAGAACATTCTCTTATATAACCACAGTGCAATCATCAAGTTCAGGAAATTGATTTTGATGCTGTTTTTTAAAATACATAGTCCATTTTACAGTATTAGTGTTGCCAATTGTTCCAGTAACGTTCTGTGTTGTAGTTCATACGTTTCTGTATGAATGTTTGCGTTTTCTTGCCATTCACTCTTTAAAAAATCAAGGATGGTATTGTGGGTCTTTTTTGTTTTCTGTCTGCAATTTTTCTGTATTCTAAAAAAAGTTAATTTTATAAAATTTATGTTTTTTCATTACAAATAAATTCAAACAGCAGACTGTCCATTCTTGCAGGCACCCATGCCAGCCTCATTCATTTTGTAGTAGCCACGGGGATTGTTCCTACTTCTGAGCTACCCAATCAGCATAACCCCCACCCCCTAGGCTCAAGAACGCAGAAGGAATTCATGCCTAAACCAATGACTGCAGAGCTTTCTCTTGGCGGCTGCAAAGGTTCAATGGTGTGCACGTGACCTAAATTCATCCTGTTGGGAAGGCTGTGCCTTTTGTTTGATGGTTGAAGGTTGGAAAGCTTGCACTGTTCCTCTGAACAGAAGGATTGTGGGTCCTAGAAATCTGAATAAGAAAATTGTAGAGATGCTAAACCAGAGCTCTGATCAAAAGCCTGCCCTACCTCTGAAGGTTGCAACTTGAATGACTTTGCAATAATGTGATCCGATACATTTTCACTGCTGTTTAAGCTAGTTAAATTGGGTTTTCTATTACTTGAAAATATTGGAGTTTTATGTGTCCGGAGGTGTTCTACGTGTTTTTACACATGAACAGATTTAATATTCACAACTCTGCAAGGCTATCGTTGAGTTTCACAGAAGACTAAACTACAAGTGGTTAAGTAACTTGTCCAGGGTCACACAGCCAGTAAATGACAGAGACAAGACTGAGACCCAGAAAGTCTGTTTCCAGGATCCATGTTCTCAACCACTTCTATACTTGCACCTGAAAACAGCCTGGAAACAAATACATGTTGAAAGTGAAAGTTGCCTTTGAAAGATACAATGTTTTCCCTGGGGGAACCATGAGTTCCCCAACTCTCAGCCACTGAAGTTTGGATGGGTCACCTACACCTCCAGATTCAGGAGAGGAGCTTGTCTGGCCTAAACCAATCACACTCCATCCCCCAGACACAGGGATTGGCTAGGGATGAAGATGTAACATGGTACAGTAACACTTGTCTGAGGCTGCCAAGATGGAAAAGTCCCCTTTCTTCCACTGGATGTGTGCTGGGATGATGTGAACCAGAGGAGCAAATCCAAGAGGTGGATCCTGGCGATACTGCTTGAATCAGTCCAAACCTGAAGCTAGTTCTGCCCAGGGGCTCTCTGGTTACATCACCTGATAAGTTCCCCTTTGTGCTAAGCCAATTTCAGTTGAGTGTTGTGTTACTTGCACCCAAAAGATTCTCAACTGACACCAGGGTTCTTAACCTATACTAGAACGTAAGCTCCATGAGGGCAAGGGTTTTTATCTATTTTGTTCACTACTGAATTGTCAATACCCTTGACAGTGTCTAGCACATGTAGGTGCACAATAAATATTTGTTAGATGAGTGAATGATCGAGTAGAAACTTGACTATACAGGGCTAAGTCTCAAGATACCATCAGGAAATTTAAATTTGAAATGGCATAAATACTCTCTGAAGCCAGGGGCTTGAATAAGTTATGTAGCAGAGAGTATGTATGTGCAGATTTAAAAAAAGTAGAGATTAAGCCAAGTCATAAACCAATGGATTGGGCAAATTGCATGCTTGATAAGACACGTGGCTCCTCACACACAGACAAAAAGAGCTTCTATCCATATTTTATAACCAGATAATCACATAATCAATAATGAGATTTTATAATCTATAAGAAAATGACAACTTTACAGAAAAATGGGCTAAGAAAAATGCCAATAGAAAAATGGGCATGGTTACAGAAGAAGAAACATAAATGACTTGTAAATCCATAAAAATATCAAATTTCACTAAGACATGCAGTTTTTTAAAGTGACATATTATGTTTGTCATTATTTTGGTGGCCGATTACATTTAGTATAGTAGAGGTTGGGAGAAATAGATAGGCTCTCATACGCTGTTGGTGGGAATGCTAAAAGGACCATTTCTGGTGTGTCTACCAGTATAAAAAATGTATATATGACAAGGAATCTCATTTCTAGGAAACTATCTTATAGAAATACTGTACTGGCATAAATGCACCAAAATATATGTAAAAGTATGTTCATTGCCGTATTACACAGAGCAGCAAAAAGTTGGAAGCAAGCTAAATGTTCCTTAATAGATACAGTGGTTATTGGAGATATTTTGTTCTTTCTCTCAGTTCTGGTTAGAGTCAGATTTGCCATGAAGGTAATGAAGCACAAGCTTGAGGCTTTGCCCTTCACACAGACCCCTTCCCGGGCCCCGGGAGGGCCCTAAAACTTTGTTCACCTGGTCATGTTTTTTTATAACAATTTGCAAAAGCTGGAGGTTAGAAGAATTCAGTGGGTGGACAGGGCTATGCATACCCTCTCTCAGTCAGCTCTGACGGCAGATCCTTGTCTCTTTCAGCTTCTGGTAGCCCCAGGTATTTCTTGGGGGTTCCTTGCCTTATAGATAGATCTTCACACATGGCTGTCGTGTGTGTGTGTGTGTGTGTGTGTGTGTGTGTGTGTGTGTGTCCACTCTACTCCAGTAAAGAGTACTGGTGGAGCAGTGGTGAAGCCAAACATAATTCAATCCATAACTCTATTCCAAAAAGGGAGTTAGGGGAAAAACTGAAGGAATGGCTTGACTCCCAGTGGGCTTGGAGAAGTTCAGATGCCAGGTTACTCCCAGGAATCTCAGAAGCAGGAACCCATAAACTTTTTCTCTGGGATGCTGCCGTTAGACATCTCCGCATTCTTCCCTAGGTGTCTCCTCTTAAGATTCAAATTCTCGAGAGAGAAGAACTGATTGGTCTGGTATGAATCAGGGCCACCTCTTAGACCAACTGTAGTAGCTCAGGTATGCTACTTTATTTGCCAAACCTGGGTTAATGCCCACCTCTGATGGGGAGAAGAGGGAGGGTCACAACTGTAACTGGCAGCCTCAACAATTCCCCCAAAGAAAGAAGCCTGCTGCTACCTAAAGATGGGAGAAAGGCTAGACAGGCTGAAACAACAAATACACACTGCATCCCTCTCCTCGGTTCTTTGGCATACAAATGCACCCTTTTTTGCATATGAATATATAATTCCCCAAATGCATCTGCTGTTTATTGTGAAATTGCCATTTCTGTGCAACAAAAATGGTTGAGTAAGAAAAATGGGCAAAGTATCTTAGTTATCTGGTGCTGCTATAACAGAAATACTACAAGTGGATGGCTTAAACAAAGAGAAGTTTATTTTCACACATTCCAGTAGGCTGGAAGTCCAAATTCAGGGCGCCGGCTCCAGGGGAAGGCTTTCTCTCTCTGTCAGCTCTGGAGGAAGCTCCCTGTGATGCATCAGTCTTCCCTTGATCTGGGAGCATCTCAGTGCAGGAACCTCAGGTCCAAAGGACGCGCTCTGCTCCCTGCACTGCTTTCTTGGTGGTATGAGGTCCCCATGTCTTTCTGCTTGCTTCTCTCTTTTATGTCTCAAATAAGACTGGATTAAGACACTATCTAATCTTGTAGATCTCATCAATGTAACTGCCACTAATCCATCTTATTACATCATAGTGATAGAATTTACAACACACAGGGAAACCACATCAGATGATAAAATGGTAGACAATCATACAATACTGGGAATTGTTGTAGGGGAAGAATATCATAAGGTTTAGTAAAGCAAAAAGTGAGTTTTATTCAGCATATATTAAGGCAGAAGTGGGAGTCGGACAAGCATGTTGCCAGAGCTAGAATGTCTGCCCGAATCCAAAGAATATTACAGAATAGGCAAGAATGGGAAAACGGACGAACATGCTGCCACAGCCATGTCTGCCCGAGTTCAAGGAAATACCACAGAACAGACAAAATAGGAAAATGGACAAGCATGCTGCTAGAACCATGTCTGCCCGACTCCAAAGACCAGTTATAGAGCCACCAGTATATATTAACATTACAGATGGGCAAAACCATTGAAAGCTTCACCTTTTACAGATTGGCTAGAAACTGTGATCCTACATTTTGAATGGTCTTTCTTAATCATTGGTACAGGTTTCAGTAACAACGGTCAGGAGGGTCTTCATTGGTCCAACAAATTTCTATTCCCTAAATGCTAATAGAAAAAGATAAGAGTAGAAAGTCTTCTGTGTTCTGTTTGATTGGCTTTATGTGAAAGTTTCCCTAAAAGATATTTTCCAAGATTATCTTAGCTCTTGTCTTTATACCATCAGGGCCCAGCTGATGTGTCCTTGTGAGTCCTTGTGAGCCCAGCTCCAGCTAGGTCATTCTTTATGCTCGAGGACAGGGAATAATGACTCCAATATTATTTCCTAAATCAGAATCATGACCTAGCCAAGTTGACAGATATTTTTGGGGGACACAATTTAATCCATGACAGTATCTAAATAGGCATTTCTCCTCAGAAAGATATACAAATGGCCAATAAGCAAATGAAAAGATGCTCAACATCAGAAGTCATCAGGGAAATGCAAATCAAAACCTCAGTGAGACACCACTTCACACGCACTACAATGGTTATACTAAAAAAGACAGATAATAATAAGTGTTGACAAGTATGTGGAGAAATTGGAACCCTCATACATTGCTGTAGGGAATGAAAAATGGTGCACTTTGGGAAACAGTTTGGCAGTTCCTCAAAATGTTAAACATGGAGTTACCATATGACCCAGCAATTCCAGTCCTAGCTATACACCCAAGAGATTGAAAGCCTACCTCATAGTCATGAGGCTTATACCTCCCATTCGATGGCCCTGTGCCTTCAGCAAACCATACAGCTGGTCTCAGTTCTGTATCTAGCAGATGATCCAAACCCCCATTCCAGTCTTGCCTGTATAGGGTTGTAGGATCTTCCATTAACTACTTCTATTATTCTTTACTACCAGGGATGGGAGTACAAAGAGGTGGCCCCAGAGGATTCTCTATCCATATTCCTTTCTGTCCTGTCCCCTCATTGTTTAGCAGCAACCTAAACTCTTCCTGAGTCAGGGTCAATCACCTGATTTTTTGCCTGTTCACTATTTCCATGTTGTTGCTGTTGTGTGTCATTGAGTCTATTCCACTGTTCTATAAAGACCACTATTCATGGCTGGGATGCATGATAAGACTCTGAATACCATGGGCATCAACCTTATTTCTTTGACTGTGAAATGAGTTTCTTGGTTGGAGGCAACGTTATACGGGAATCCATGACAATATAAAAGTCTTGCAGAAAGTGAGTGGGTGGTCGTGCTGGCAGCACAGTGGGGCATTGGCAAGTACATAAGATCCAAATCCAGATTAAACATCTCTTCCACCTTATCCATGCTAGAGAGGGTCCAATGTAAGTGTCCTGACTACCAGGTCATTGAATAGGCCCCCAAGGTGTGGAGCCCACATCAAGGCTGGTTTCTGCTGCAGGAAGTTTGGACACCCAGCAGTAGTGGTAGCCCAGCTGGCCTCATTAACAGGAAGTGCATACATATTGTTGAACCTATACATAGTCTGTCTCTGCCACCTGGGCCATGTGGTTCATGATCTCATTAAGCAAGCGGTGGTCTGGCTGGGGAAGGATGATGACCTCCACAGAGGGGGTCATCATGGCCACCTGAATATTAGATGGAGCTTTTTCCACTATTTGATATTTACAAATCTATAAATTAAATGTTTTGCAGTCATGGAGCAAAGAAGATAGCGATTCTCTCTTCAATAAAAATATGAGCCGCCAACAATTAAAGAAAAACTTCTTGAAGTACTACGTTTTGACAATGCAAATTTAAGTACCAAAGTAATAATAAGCTAGTACTTATTAGAGACGTATTTGAAATTTGGAACAAATACTTTCAAGATGGGTACAGTTCAGATTCACAGAACATTGTCTATTTCAGGTATACATACCTTCAACCCAGAAAAATATGAAATAAAATATGGATTTATTGTGTTTACATTATACTTAAATTTTAATAAAGTTATTTTTCAGTATTCCTTTACTTAAAAAAAAAAAAAAAAAAAAAAAGCTTATTCCATAATGGAGGCCTTTAGGGGAATCTTCACATGACTCAAATATTTGCACCTTCTAGATCCATTCGAAGAGATCCATACATGTACCCCTTCCCCAAACCACCTTTGTCATCAGTCCTCCTGTCTTACTCCTCCAAATTCCTGAGTTACTGTTTATGATTCTTTCAGTTGCAATCAGCAGAAAACTCACTCCAAAATTGGCTTGAGCAACCGAGTTACAGAACTGAGGGCTGAGGACCATGGTTTCAGGGGACATCTAGCTCAACTGGCATAACACAGTTTATAAAGAAAATGTTCTACATCCTACTTTGGTGAGTAGTATCTAGGGTCTTAAAAGCTTGTGAGTGGCCATCTAAGATGCTCCACTGGTCTCACCCCATCTGCAGCAAGGGAGAATGAAGAGAACTAAAGACATGAGGGCAAGATTAGTCCAAATGACTAATGGCCCACAACTACCACGGCCTCCACCAGACTGAATCCAGCACAACTAGATGGTGCCCAGCTACCACCATCGACTGCTCTGACAGGGATCATGATAAAGGGTCCTTGACAGGCTGGAGAAAAATGTAGAACAAAATTCTAACTCACAAAGAAAGACCAGACTTACTGGCCTGACAGAGACTGGAGAAACTCTAAGAGTATGGCCCCTGGACACCCTTTTAACTCAGAACTCAAGTCATTCCTGAGGTTCACCCTTCAGCCAAAGATTAGACAGGCCCATAAAACAAACAATCACACACACAGCTCAACCATGTATACGAGACTAAATGGGCACACCAGCCCAGGAGCAAGGACAAGAAGGCAGAAGGGGACAGGAAAGCTGGACAAATGGAAATGGGGAACCTAAGGCTGAGAAGGGGAGAGTGTTGACATGTTGTGGGGTTGGCAGCCAATGTCACAAAACAATGTGTATTAATTGTTTAATGAGAAACTAATTTGCTCTGTAACCCTTCATCTAAAGCACAATAATTTTTTTTGTTTTTGTTTTTTTACAGAAGTTTTGCTTGGCGACAGATTGTAAATTAAAAAAGAAATCTGGGTCTTCATCAGAGATTGTTTGAGAAGCACTGGAATGTCAAGAACTATGAAGGGTCTGAGATGTTACCCTCCTTGCAAGATAACAAATTAGCCTGCTACAGTTTCATGAATGCTGGCAGAAAACACGAGACTCTTGTCTCTGACTTCTGGGTCAGAGATAAAGCACTTTATTACTCACAGCAATAGCAATAGCTAGAGTATTAGTATTTGTGCCAGTTCTCTGAGCCTTAATTCCCATAGGATGACACGAAGAAGGCCAGGTGACACCTGTACACCCAGTGGGTTGGGTAATAGGAGAGGAACCCTGAGCTTAGGGAACCTGAGTCTTTTATAACGTGCATCAAGCCTGCCTGACCTTTGTCCCAGAGGGAGACAATATCTTTATTATACTGGACAGTAAACAAACTTGCACTCTGCTCCAGAGGGAGACACTAACTCTATCTTCCAGAACAAAGCCAGTGTGTACCTCTGCTTGCAAGATGTGCAGAAATGCAAGAGATTCATGGAGAATTGTCTCCCAACACGGCATATAAAATATTAAGTCCTGGTAATGGGTTTGGCTGGGTTTTTAGCTTCAAAATAAGAAGCCCTGGTGGCGCAGTGGTGAAGCGTTTGGCTGCTAACCAAAGGCTGGCAGTCTGAACCCACTAGCCACCCCACAAGAGAAAGATGTGGCAATCTGCTTCGGTCAAGATTACGACCCTTGGGAACCCTGTCCTATAGAGTCACTGTCAGTCAGAATTAACTCCATACAGTGGGTTTAGCCTCAAAATAGCACTCTCCAGAAAAAACCATTAAGTATATGTATATCCTTCCAGATTTTTGTTATTTATTTTTTACAAAAAGAAATCCTATTTTGTGTATTTTTTTCAAACTGCTTTTTTTCCCCCCCACTTAGTAATATATCAACTAATTGAAACCATTAAGAAATAATCTATAACTTACTATGGCTAAAACAGTAAATGTGTCAATTATAGTACAGGATCGGTATTCTACAGTTGCAAAGCCATTCAAATGTCCAAATGAACTACAGCGAAAGGAACTAGACAATTTTCATGCTGTTGCTGAAGAAGGAAAATATTGACTCCTGTTTCACAGTTTAAGTAGCTGATTTCATGATCTTTTGAACGTCGTTTCATTTATAATTCTTTTTTTTTTTCCTGGTCTTACCACAAAATGTGTATCAGTGAAGCGTGTCATCACTCCTTGCAAAGCAGATCCATTTGGGGTCATTACTGGAAATTCAGTTAATGGTGTTTCTCTCCCAGGCAGGCCCAGTAGACTCTGTTCAATTAAGGTCCCGAATTTACAGCTACTTACTGGAAACCCTGGTGGTGTAGTGGTTAAGAGCTATATCTGCTAACCAAAGGGCTGGCAGTTCACATCCACCAGATGCTCCTCTAAACCCTATGGGGCAGTTCTACTCTGTCCTGTAGGGTTGCTATGAGTCAGAATTGACTGGACAGCAACAGGTTTTGTTTTTTTTTTTTTTACAAAATATATGGAACCTGTGGCTACTTCTAACTCTGTTCAGGTAAGATCCAGCCCTATGAGGTGAAAAAGGATAACGGTCAACTTAACCAAAAATAAAAGAAATATGTTTCAAATAAACAATGAGATAGCATTTTTACCCGACAAATTGACAAAGATTAAGAAAATTATAATCTCTAGTCTTATAAGAGATGTGAGGGAATGGGCACCTCATACATTGCTTGTGGGAGTGCAAAACAAGGACAATCTTCCTGAAGGGCAAGTCCACAGTGGTATCAAAGCTTTACAAAAAGTGCACATCTTTGACCCAGCAATTTCATCACTAAGAATTTTTCTTAAGAGAAAATTTGTTGCAAGCAAAGGTGTTCACTAACGCATAGATTATAATACTGGAATATTGGAGATCATTTAAGTAAAGCTCTAAGTGGTACATTTATACAACAGATACTGTTGTTGTTGCTGTTAGGTGCCGTCGAGTTGGTTCCAACTCAGCGACCTTGTGTACAACAGAACAAAACACTGCCCGGTCCTGTGCCGTCCTCACAACTGTCGTTATGCTTGAGCCCATAGTTGCAGACTTTGTGTCAATCCACAGATTGACATAGATACTGGGAGCTATTAAAATGTTATTGTAGATCAAGCCACAAACACGGCTTGGAGGAACCTCAAATGCATGCTACTAAGTAAAAGAAGCCAGTCTGAAAAAGCTACATACTGTATAATTCCAACTATATGACATTCTGGAAAAAGCAAAACTATACATCCATTGCCATCAAGTCAATTCTGACTCATGGAAACGTGTAAATGGTCTGCATTCAAGTGCTAACCTAAAGGGTGACAGTTCAAACCCACCAAGTAGTGCTGCAGAAGAAAGCCCTGGCAATCTGCTGCCATTATGATTACAGCCAAGAAAACCCTATGGAGCAGTTCTACTCTGTAACACATTGGGTTACCATGAGCAAAACTATACAATGAAAAGGCCGGTGGTTGCCAGGGGCCCAGGGCGATGGGGCATTTTTATGGCAGTGCAACTATTCTGCATTGTACTGTAATAGTGGACACACGACATTAAGTATTAATCAAAACCCATAGGACTGTACAACACCAAGAGTGGTTTATCAGTTATAACAAATACACCACAAGAATGCAAGAAGTTAATAGGAGCGATATGGGGCGGGGGGGAGGAAGGCATATGAACACTGTCTGTATTTTCTGCATAATTTTTCTACAAAACGTATGTCTTCTGTAAACCTAAAACTGTCTAAAATATGAAGTTTATTAAAAAATGATACTATAGAACAGCAGGTCTCAAAAAGTTTTAGTCTCAGGATCCTTTATTCTCTTAAAAATTACTGACAATCACAAAGAACTTCCTTCATGTGGGTTACAGCTATTGATATTTACTATATTGTAAATTACAAATAAGAAATGTTTAAATATTTATTTTAAAATAACAATAAATCTATTTCATGTTAAAATAAATATTATGAAAAAAACTATACAAAACAAAAAAAAGTAGTGAGAAGAATAAAAATGTTTTACATTCTACAGTACATGTGTATGTATGTGGAGTCCCTGGGTGGTACAGATGGTTAACTCACTCATTGCGAATCAAAAGTCTAGAGTTTAGTGTTCTCCCAGAGGTGCCTTGGAAGAAAGGCCTGGTGATCTACTTCGGAAAAATCAGCTATACAAAACTCTAAGGAGGACAGTTCCAATCTGACACGCTTGGGGTCGCCATGAGTTGGAGTCGACTCAATGGCAATTGGTTATACATAGGTGTGTGTGTGTGTGTGTCTACACGTCTGTGTGATCTGTCTTGTACTTGGAATGGATCTTTTACCCAAATATGATTTTCTAACATTATGCACTGACTGTTTGGAACATATTGGATCACTGAGTTACGCAGAGCTTTCAAATGCTGACACATTGCATATACAACAACAAAAATCACATTCATTATGTTGTTGTTGTTACCTGCCGTCAAGTCAGTTCTGACTCACAGCCACCCCACGTACAAAAGAACGAAACACTACATCATCCTCACAATCGTTGCTACGCTTGAGCCACTGTTACAGCTACAGTGTCATCCATCTCGTCGAGGGTCTTCCTCTTTTTCACTGGCCCTGTCTACCTTACCAAGCGTGATGTCCTTCTCCAAGGACTAGTCCTTCCTGATAACATGTCTAAAGTATGTGAGACCAAGTCTTGTCATCCTCACTTCTAAGGAGCACTCTGGTTGTACTTCTTCGAAGACACATTTGTCTGTTCTGGCAGTCCATGATATATTCAATATTCTTCGCCAGCACCATAATTCAAAGGTATCAAGTCATCGGTCTTCCGTATTCATTGTCCAGCTTTCGCATGCCTATGAGGCAACTGAAAATGCCATGGCTTGGATCAGCAGCACCGTAGTCCTCAGAGTGACATCTCTGCTTTTTAACACTTCAAAGAGGTCTTTTGCAGCAGATTTGCTGCATTCATTACATCACCACCTATATCACGAGAAAAAGGAGCCCTGGTGGTGCAGTGGTTAAGCACTTTGCTGCTAACTGAAAGGTTGGCAGTTCGAACCTACTAGCTGCTCCGTGGGATAAAGATGTGGCAGTCGGCTTCTGTAAAGGTTTACAGCCTTGGAAACCCTATGGGGCAGTTCTACTCCACCCTATAGTGTCACTGTGAGTTGGAATCGACTTGACAGCAGTGGGTTGGGTTTGGTTTGGTTTGGGTATCATCAGAAAAGTCTTTGGAAGCCGTCAAGCTCACAATGATGGATACAAGGTTTTAAAAAATGCTAATTTCCTCTAGAAAGTTCAAACTATGTCAGTAATTTTCCGTGATGTGACAAGCTCACTATGTCCATTTGCTTTAAAACATCTGCCAAACACCCAAGTCTGAATAATCATAGTTTGTCTGTCAGTCACTCTTTCAAGTACAAATTGTGCCCATTAAAAAAGCTACTAGTTCAGCTCGTAACTCAGACATTGCACCGGTGTCTTCCTCAAGAGACAGGCACTGTATTCGCGTGTGTGGTGAAATATGTATAACAAATAATTTGCCATCTTAGCCATTTTTTTTAGTGTACAATTCAGTGACTTTAAATACATTCACCATGTTGTGTCAGTGTCATGGATTGAATTGTGTCCCCCAAAAATATCGTCAACTTGGTTAGGCCATGATTCCCAGTACTGTGTGATTGTCCACCATTTTGTCATCTGATGTATTTTCCTATGTGCTGTAAATCCTAATCTCTGCCTGTGGTTAATGAGGCAAGATCAGATTATGTTAAAGAGGATGAGGGTGAGATTGTAATACCCTTACTAAGGTCACATCCCTGATCCAATGTAAAGGGAGTTTCCCTGGGGTGTGGCCTGCACCACCTTTTATCTTACAAGAGATAAAAGGAAATGGAAGTTAGCAGAGAGCGGGGGACCTCATACCACCAAGAAAGCAATGCCAGGATCACAGCATGTCCTTTGGACCTGGGGTCCCTGCGCTGAAAAGCTCCTAGACCAGGAGAAGGCTGATGACAAGGACCTTCCTCCAGAGCTGACAGAGAGAAAAAGCCTTCCCCTGGAGCTGATGCCCTGAATTTGGACTTGTAGCCTACCAGACTGTGAGAGAATAAATTTCTCTTCTTTAAAGCCATATAAAACTTTACATCACTCCAGAAAGAAACTCAGTGCCCCTTGAGCAGTAACTCCCATTCCCATTGTCTCTATGCATTTTAGTCTAGATATTTCACGTAAGTGGGATGATACAATATTTGTCCTTTTGTGTCTGACTAGTTTAACTCAGCATGTTTTCAAGGTTCATCTGTGTTGTAGCATGTATCAGAATTTCATTGCTCTTTATGACTGAACAATATTTCATTGTATGTGTATTCCACAATTTACTTAACTATTCATCTGTTGACGGACACTTGGGTTGTTTCCACCTTTTGGCTACTGTGAATAGTGCTGTAATAAATACTGGTGTAAACCACTATACTTTGGTACACAGCGGAAGTGCTTTTATGCATACTTTCCATTTTGTCATTCAAAATGTTAAAAAGACCTGTACTCAAGGGTTGAGACTTAATAATTTTCTTATCAAGAACATTCTTAAGTGAAGCTGGATTTTTTTTCCCTGCCAGCGTATGGTGGTGAAGCCTACAGTAACTATTACTATTACAATTTGCTGCCACTGGTTTGATTTGCTCTAAGGTGTCAACAATTTCATCCATCACTACTTCTGTACCATCAGTGCAAATTGATAAAATTATGAAAAGCATTTCCTGGACATTCCAGGGTCCACAGACAACACTTTGGGAAATGCTGCTGAAGAATACCCTCTAAAGAAATAAAAAGATATACACGACCTAATACATGAAGAAGCAGGTAACAAAACAGCAAGTGATACACGATACACACAGACCCCATACTCACCAAAATGTTAATTCCTGGTGGTAGAACACAGTTAATTTCAATTTTCTTTGTTTGGCTTACCCGTATTTTATAAAATGTTGTAATCAACAGGTATAATGTGTCTAAGAAGAAACTGAAATTATGTATTATTTTTTAATATGCGGCAAATTTACATGCAATAAACAGAGATATTGTGTATGGAACCAGAAAGTCTCTACATCTTTACCCAAGACCTAGCTTTAGGACTGGGGAAAAGGGAAATCTGTTTTCTTTGGTACTTAGCGGCCTTGTTGTAGTCAACTTCCCTGAAATCCGGAGGGAGAGGAAAGATGGGGAAGGAAATGGATGCCGGGGGGGTCTGGGGAGAGAAGGAGGGAGAGCAGATTGGAAGCTCTCTCGGGGTGGAAAGCCCTGTTCACCTCAAAATCTCTTTAAGAGTCCCCAGCATATGGTAGGTTAACAAATTAGTTTGTTGCATAAATGAAGGAAAAAAAAGAAGGCGTGGTAAGGGACTGGAAGGTTTGGGGAGGGGGGTGGAGTGAGGGTAATGGGGCGGACCTCGCGCTCCAGGAGCGGTTCTTAACCGGCTGCTCCGAGGAATGTCCCAGGAACCTTGTAAAATGCAGACGCCCAGGCCCGCCCAGGTCAACTGAAGTAGAATGGGGCGGGGTGGGGGGGCAGGCAGTGGAATTTCGTGTAAAGCTCCCCAGGTTAGCCTAATGTGCAACCATGGTGGAGAAACTGCCGAGCAAACCCAACCGAGGAGAAAGCCAGTGACGCGACCCGCATACACACCACACAGTCCCCATGCCGCTGGCCACGCGCAGGCGCGCGAAAGATAGCGGCTGCCGCCTAGGGCCGATAGTGCTGGAGGGCGCAGGCGCACACTGCCGCCACTAGAGGGCGTCTCCTAAATCACACGTCGCCGTACGCGAAGGCCGCGGAGCGCGGGGGCGGGTGCGAGATGATGGCATCACGTAAGGAGACGGTGTGAGAAGGCCGATTTCGTGGTGACCCAGTGGCCTAATGGATAAGGCATCAGCCTCCGGAGCTGGGGATTGTGGGTTCGAGTCCCATCTGGGTCGCTCTGCGTTAGTTTTGGTGGAGAGAAAAATAATGATGAGCAGTGACAGAAAAGTAAGTTTTAAAATGCTTACTTGATCTCTCTGCAATGATTTCGAGGCCAATTGTACTAAAAATTAGGAGATACTCTTGGACGGTTTAAAAACACTGTAATTGAGAAATTGCAAGTAAAAGCTAAGAACTGACTGAAAAGTTGAGAGTTTACGCTTGCTTAATTTATACTGATTTTTTTTCTTTTTTTTAACTTGTGGTAAATATGTAGGTAACAAAACACTTGTCATATCTACAATCTTCACATGTACGGTTCAGTGACATTATGTTCATCATGTTGTTATGCTGATTTAAAAAAAAAAAGAAAAAACTATCCATAAGAAGCACAAACTGGCGACTGGACAATAGCACCACCTCTTCTTTTCCAGCTGAGCTTCGCAATGGTCAGCCACACTTGCAAAACTTTCTCTCCATCCTTATCCCCAAGGGGTTGTGGGAGCAGATCCAACTGTGCTGGCTCCAGGCAGATTTATTTCCAGTATTAAAGAGAGTTTATAGAAAAGCAAATGTGCTGTTACAACATACAAATGTAATAAACATGATTTATGGTTTCTGTTCTCTAAGTATTAGCAACAACAAATTGTGGTTAGAACGTATGGGGTATTTTTGTGTATGTAGTTGGTTTGCAAATTAATGTAATAAAAGAAATGAAATCAGAGTTTAATTTTCTGACCAGTTGAGTAGTCTAGCCTTAAAGATTTAAACTTTTCTTAGAAAATTTGTACAAGGGGATTATTACCGAATTAATTTGCTACTCTTTAAAAACAACTAAGCGCTAAATACAATATGATATCCTGGATTGGATCCTGAAACAGAATGAGGACATTGGAGGAAAAGCTAGTGGAATCCGAATAGTCTGGAGTTAATTAACAGTCATATAACTATTTCCTAGATTTCTTAATCTTGACAAATGTACATGGTAATGTAGGATGGTAACATTAGGGGAAACTGAGTGAGGGGCATCCAGGGACTCCCTCTATTATCTTTGCAACTTTTCTGTAAATCTAAAATTACAAAATAAAAAGTTTATTTTAAAAAGGCAACAACTGAACAACGAGTGGAGAACTTTAACTGGCCCTCTCTCCCATTTTTAAGATTAGGAACATAGTGCTGAATTTTTAAACTACAAAGCATTAACAAAGAAGACCAGGGAATCATTTCCAGCTCTGCTCCTCATACCTCAGAGGTGGTGGCCACATTAGGTTCCAGCATGCAGTGGGCACTCTAAACCTCTGGACTGCATCATCTCTTGCCTCCCATCTGTAGCCAGCATCTGGGGACAATATATGGTGACAATGTATCCTCGGCCTCCAAATGCAAGATTGCGCTCAGAAGGCACAGCAGTTGGTCTCTATTCACCTGGAGCAACAGAGGAAGGATCAGGAATAGGAAGAGGAAATAGAATGTGTCATTAATTGCCTCCTGAACAACTGCCTCCTTTGCCATGGGACCAGAAGAACTGGGTGGTGCCTGGCTACCATTACTGAACATTTGATCAAAGCTTCTATAGAAGAATCTATAGAAGAATCAGAAGGGATGAAATGCAGAACAGAATTTCAAATTCTCATGGAATCCAGATATTCTGGATCCACTGAGCCTGGACGATATTGCCCATGAACTCCTGAAGCTATTGCCCTAAAATAGTCTTTAAAACTTATACCAAAATCATCCCCTGAAGTCTTCTTAAAACCAAACAACGATTTGGCTTAACTAGTAAAAAAAAGTCTGCCTTGAGCATTATGCTCTTTTAAGATCTATCTATATGGGATCCAATTGACAACAACAACTCAACAGATTGGATAGGAACCTTAGGTGGGAGTGAGTTTATGTTAATGGAGGAGGAACAACTCAGAAAAGGAGGGTGAGAATGGTTGCACAACTCGAAGAAGGTAATCAGTGTCACTGATTTGCACATGTAGAAACTGTTGAATAGGTGTATTTTTTTCTGTGTATATTTTCAACAGTAACAAAAATAAATTATGTGTATGTGTATATATATGTACATATATATATAAAAGATTGTGCTTAGATCTTGGAATGCCTTGGAGGGCAAGGAGAACATATTCATTCCAGGTTCGCTGCCCTTCTCCCTGTGATGCTCAGTCCTCCCCAGTGCTGCTCACCTGACTTGCCCACCTCATCACTCCCCTTCAACCTCTTCCTTAGACCAGCTCCTTCTCTGTGGCAGGTATTTTGTGGTTCATTCACTGTAGTTCATTCAGCTGAAGTCAGCAAACATTTATGTTTATTATATTTATATAATTTACATTACATTTAAAAATGAAATACTCATGAATAAATGTAACAAGAAATGTTTTGAGCATAGATGAAGAAAATGATAATACTCTGATAGAAGAAAAAGACTCAAAGAAGTGTAGTTGTTGTTGTTAGGTGCCGTGGAGTCAGTTCTGACTCATAGCGACCCTGTGTACAACAGAATGAAAAATTGCCCGGTCCTTCACCATCCTCATAATCCTTGCTGTGTTTGAGCCCATTGTTGCAGCCATTGTGTCAATCCATCTCGTTGAGGGTTTTCCTCTTTTCTGCTGACCCTTTACTTTACCAAGCATGATGTCCTTCTCCAGGAATTGGTCCCTCCGATAACGTGCCCAAAGTAAGTGAGGCAATGTCTCACCATCCTCACTTCTAAGGAGCATTCCGACTGTACTTCTTCCAAGATGGATTTGTTCATTCTTCTGGCAGTCCATGATGTATTCAATATTCTTCGCCAACATCATAATTCGAAGGCACCAATTCTTCTTTGGTCTTCCTTATTCATTGTCCAGCTTTCACATGCATATGAGGCGACTGAAAATATCATGCTTGGGTCAGGCACACCTTAGTCCTCAAAGTGACATCTTTGCTTTTTAAGATTTTAGAGCAATATCCCATTTTCTTGGATGGAAAGATAATACTGAAAAATTGTCAATTCCTTTACAAATTAATCTGTAAATTTAATGCAAATTCAAAAAACTCCAACAAGAAATTTTTAATTTAGTGGAATAATTCTGAAGTTCACTGTAATAGCTGTACTGGGTTGAATAGTGTGCCCTAAAAATTCCTGTCCACCTGGAACATCAGAATGTGACCTTATTTGGAAATAGAGCCTTTGCAGGTGTAATTAGTTAAGACGAGGTCATACTAGATTAGGATTGGCCCTAATCCAATGACTGGTGTCTTTATAAGAAGAGAAAACAAGGAGACACCCACAGGGGAGAACACCACATGGAGACGGAGGCAGAGATTGGAGTGATGCGTCTACAAGCCAAGGGATGCTAAGGATTGCTGGCAACCACCACAGCCTAGGAGAGACACATGGAACAGATTCTCCCTCAGAGGCTCCAGTAGGAACCAACCCTGCTGACACCTCAATTTTAGACTTCCAGCCTCCAGAACTGTGTAAGAATCAATTGCTGTTGTTTTATGCCACCTAATTTGTGGTAATTTGTCACAGCACTCCTAGGGAACTAATACAATAGCCAAAACAATTTTTAAAAAGAAAGATATAATGCCACCATAATTACAACAGTGCCCCAATGTGGGCATATAGGCATGGGGATAGACAGATGGAGTAATAGAGCAGAGTAGAAAGTCTAGAAATAATCCCAAAAGTATTAGAAATTAATATTCTCTATGTTGAAGGTAGGAGCCCTGGTGGTGCAGTAGTTAAATTTTTGGCTACTAACCAAAAGGTTGACAGTTTGAATCCACCAGCTACTCCTTGGAAACACTATGGGGTTGCTATGAGTTGGAATCTACTTGATGGCAGGGTTTTTTTTTTTTCTTTTTGGATGTGTTGAAGGTGACATCTTACATTTGGGAAAGGATGGATTTATTCACAAACTGGATAAGACCACTTTCTACCTCATACTACATACCAAAATAAATTCCAGATGGGACCAGTATTTAGCTACAAGCACTAGAAATATATATATACATATATATAATTTTTAATTGGGGAAGGTCTTTCTAAGCATGACACAAAAGACAGCAGGGACATTGTTAAGCAAAAGACTGATGGATTTTACTATACAAAAATTAAAAACTTTTATAGTCAAAAATTTATTAAAAGGTTAAGAACAAACAAAAATCTGTGAAGTAATATTTGCAACATATATGAATGGACAAAGGGTTAAAATCCTTAGGATATAAATAGCTCATAGTAGGTGCTCAATAAATATTTGCCAAGCAGAAAGATAAACTAAAAAAAACCAAAACCAAAAAAACACCACCACAGAAATTGGCAGTGGGGAGGGTGCCAGTTAGCTCTTGAATTCTTCCACCTGACAGGTGTGTATACCTATTGTGGAGATGAACATATTAGGCTATGAGAAACTGATGCCGTTAAACATTCCAGTCATATGATGAATTTCCTGTGCTCTGGTTTATATTACCAAGCACCCTGATGGTGGTTTGGCTTCCCATGTGGCATGTCTGTAGAAGGGAGTGCTAGCTGGGCTGACATGAGCTTGCACGGCTGCCTAAATTGATTTCTCTTTGGAAATTAATAAACTGACACTCAGGCTCACATAGACCAGTGTCTTTGAGCTTGTGCCTACCACATTTGGTATGGTTTCTGAGCCTGCCGGCCAGCCCTGGACACTGGCCTCTACGTTTCAGGGTGTGGTCTTCAGGGCATTCAAAACATTCCTGCAACAGAAGAGTTTCAGGAACACCCCAAATTGGATCTGGGTGACTTAAATGTAATCCCAAGAAGGTATGTCTGAGATGTGGTTGTAACTGAGAAAGCTTAAGCCTAATTAATTTTATTCCACTTGACTTAAAGAAAGAGCATGTGAAAGAAGGGGATCTGAGGACACCCATAAATGGGGCCCCAGGGGCATGAATTTAAGTGTTTATTGGTCCTGTCCAGAGTCTGCAGACAGTGGCTCCAGTGTGCACAAGCTGTGCAGAGACTGAGGAGATTTGCTCTTTTGGAGGAAAAAGGGAATTTGATCCTTTAAAACCTGAATGAAGGAAGATGTAGCCCACCTCCCTCAGATTTAGTGCTCAACAGGCAACCTGCTGATTAATAATTAGACCTTTGAACCACCTTTACTGGGTCCTCTCCATTGCAAATTAATAAAATAATATTCTGGTTTATGCATCTTTTTTTTTTATTATTTTTTTTATGAGTTCGGTTAACATGAGTTGGTCCTGTGAAACTTATCCATCTATATGGATTGACAAAGTTGAGGACGGGACTACAGAACATGGTGACCTCTCCAGCATATTATCAGCCTGTGACCCGACAGTCAGCCTCCCTCTAGATAAATATATTTACCTCACCGTATTCCTTAAAACTATACACACCTAATTTAGGAACCTGTTCTACAGTATCCCTAAATGATGTTCTCCTCTTTGGATGCCTCCCTTGACCTGGAGCTCACTGCCCCAACTTCTCAAAGAAGTCTGTTTTCTTGGAAATCTTGATTGTTAGAATATTCTTTTTTTAAGTTGAAATAAACCTGTCACTTCATCAAAAAGTTACACATAGAATTACCATATGACCCAGCGATTCCACGCCTAGGTATATACCCAAGACTTGAAAACAGGGACTCAGATCCTTGTACACCAATGTTCACTGCAGCACCATTCACAATAGCCAAAAGACGAAAACAATCCAATTATCCACCAACAGATGAATGGATAAACAAAATGTGGTACAGAATACAATGGAATATTATTCAGTCATAAAGAGAAATGAGATTCGGACACATGCTATGATATGGATGAACCTTGAAAATATTATGCCAAGTGAAATAAGTCAGACACAAAGGGAACAAGACTGTATGATCCCACTTAGATGAAGTATCTAGAAAAGGCAAATGCATAGAGACAGAAATTATTAGTGGTTATCAGGAGGTGGGGAAGGGGAAAGTGAGTTAGCGGTTATGATCGCACAACCTGATGGATGTAACTAATACCACTGAATTGCACACTTAAAGATGGTGAAGATGGCAATTGTTTATTATGCATATACATTTTTTACTATAATAAAAACAAAAAACCTGTCACTTCAAAACATCCACATACTGGTACTTTCACAGCCTGTAGCGAACGTTTTTGTGTTCCCCAGGCTGCCTGTCCTCACTTCCTCCAAAAGGAACTTGGAACATGGTGGAGTCCAGCCCTCTTACAACCCTGTTGTCCTTCCAGCTTTTGAGTGCCTTTCTTGAAAACAAGATTTCCCCCAGAATCTGGTCAGTCCACTAGGACTATTATTTTTGAGACATACGATAGTAGTGCAGCAAAAGTTTGTTATTTCTTTTAGCAGCTGCATCTCACTGTTGACTCACATGCTTCAGATAAAACTCCTTCATCTCGACGCATTTCCCCTTCCTTTTGAATTTGAAGCTGTTGAAATGAGATTCAGATCGGTAAGGCTGTGGGTTTACTATAGCGAGCTTATTCCCCCTTTAGTGAATGCTGTTTCTGTTTGATTGAAGGGAGAGCCCTTAGCTCAAAACCAATATGCAGAGCTGTCTCAAGAATTCAGACCTAAGCAGAGAATGAGTTTATCTTTCTTAGAAAGGAAAAAAGGTCCACCTTTCTCTAGCAGATGAGCCTATAGCTAGAGAGCTGGGCGGGTGATGTACTTATCTTTGTCCCCTAGCACCTAGCACCTGGCAGGGAAAAAGTACTCAATATGGGCTTGATGAATCTGGTTAACTGCATACCAATTTTTTTTTAAGTCTTTTTTTTTTTTAAATTTTTTATTGTACTTCAGGTGAAGGTTTACAGAACAAACAGATTCTCATGAAACAGTAGTACACATATTGTTTTATGACATTGGTTAACAACCGCACGACATGGCAACCCTCTCCCTTTTCGACCTTTTTTTTTTTTTTTTTTTTTTTGGTGAAAATATACATAGCCAAAGATGAATACCAATTTTTATTAAGAGAGAAAAGAACAGAACGGGGAAGAAAAAGTATTTTGCTGAGGGCTCTTTTTCCTTCTAGTTCTACAGTGTAAGTACTGTGTATATAGTGAAATACTGTTTTACCAAACCTAGGATATAGTGACTTGATATAGGAGTTGCCTGGCACATTCTGGGGTGGATTTTCTGTCATCTCGGATCCCCTTTCTTCCACAAATTCAAGTTGTCTTAAACACTCATTTTCCTATTTGTTGTGGACTTAATCCAGAAAAATCTTTCCATTGCTCATCCTCCCCCTTTGCCCGCCCGTCCCTCAGCGTCCCTCAGCCCCTCGACACCCTCACTCTCTCCACTTGTCACCCCACCCTGTCCTCCCCACCCCCCCAGCGCGCAAACAGGTTTAAAGTTTAGGATTTGACTTTATCACTGCACACAGATCACAGGACAGACATTCCCAGGGACAACTTTGAGAGGCCATGTGCTCTCTACCCCTTTGGAAGTGCGAGAAATCCCTGTAGCTCGGTTTTGTTCCAATGGTCTGTTCTGTGAGTGATTCTCGTTTCCCCAAAGGCTGCCCCTCATTAGCATGAACGGGGGTGGGGGTGTGGAGAAGGGGGGGGGGGAGAAAGAAAGCAAAAGTCCAAGCTCAGTTTTAGAGCCTGGGAACCGTGTCTACAAAAATGACAGCTAGAGCTTTCTGGCTTCTCTGTTTGATCATTGGATCCTCCCCCGAAGCCCCAGTGGCAGAGAGAAAAGGTAAGATCGCCAAAACGCAGAGGCCGGGGACAGGAGCTGGGATCTGGGGAGACTGGAGAGAGGGGGCGATGAAGGGAGTGACGGGAAAGGGGTCAGAGCTTGCAAGAGAGGGGACTCCAGGTCTGTGTTGTTGTGGGGAAGGAGCAAAATGCGTCCCCATGATTTTGTGTCTCTTGGCACTCTTTTCGAAAAGAAACCAGTTCAGCTACTGCAATGATCTCGAGCGAGCGGGGCGGGCTGGAGAAAACTTTGCATGCTAAGTAGTTGCTCCATCCCAGAGGAGGCGAAGTGTCAAAAGGGGTCGTGCGCGCCTTTCGGGAGCCGTGCCCGGGCCGGGCTCGCAGGACGCAGGGCAGCGGGCGCCCGGGCCCCCTGGAGGGCGCGGGTCCCTCGGTGATCAGAGGCGCTGGGAGCGCCGAAGATGAGGGCCGACAGTGCAATGCGAGCGAAATCGGACAACCTCGAACATTTCTTCCCTCTCCCCGCAGCCCCCAAAGAATAGCGTTGGGGCACTTGAGCCAGGGGCTGTTTTAACACACACACACACACACACACATTTCATGCATGAAATGAAAATAAGTTACCGAGGGAATGAAGAAATAAGGGACTGCCTGCAGGGAGGTGTTTTTGTTTTGCTTTTATTGGGATATTCTGTTCCCTACCTCTAGGAAAAAATAGCTTCCATACCTCACAGAGCAATGTACTTTGGGTTATTTTTCCACATGCACATTGAGTGACTTCAGTGGCATTTAACCCAAATATCAGACAATCTTTCCCATGACAACAGATGGTGATATCAATGGGGAAGCAGTTATGAGGTCAACAGTTGACAGTCAGGAATTGGATATCCACCAGAACTTTATTCAGCTGTGTGTGGTACAGTGTTCAACATAATGAGTCAGAATCAACCTCTTTTGCAAAACATGAACTATAACCAGCTATTATTGCTGGACGAAAGCTGATTTTAAAGAAGATTGTCAGTTTGGCAAAATAAATCACTTTAAATGAAGCGTTGCAAAAGTTGCAAAGGGTGGACCAAGCTCTTCAGTGCAAGGGGAGAGAAATGTCAAAAAAACATCGATTAAAAGGACAGAAAAAGATGAATTCGTGTGCCTGTTTGCCGGGAACTGGGACCCAGCCAGTTGGGGAGGTGATACTGAGTTACTGGGCAGGAAAAGCTGCCCAGCTTCTAAGCTGGCTCGTTTGCTCCCCAACCTGAGAGTTGGGGAAAATAATTTATACACATATTATATGTTTATTATATTTATTTGTTTTTAAACCATATCTTTTAGGAGCTTTTTCTCCACCCTCAAAGGGGAAAAAAGCCTAAGTGATGGGTGTTTTTATACTTAACCAGGGGCCTCTGCCTCCCAGCCAAACTTTAAAAACCTTTCTTAGCTGCGGTTTACCGGTAAGCTGTGTCCAAGAAGCCAGATAAATTCACTCACAAATGCTCGATTCTGCGGGGACCAAGATGACAGTGTAAACACGGATGGGAAAACCAAATAGTTCTGTTGTCAGGGGCGCTTAAACAATTAGGAGAACCTGTAATATGAGCACTTTCTCCCTGGGGTTTGCTCTTGGTACTTTCTCAACAAACTGTAAATAGCAAAAAGGCGGATGTTTATATACATATTAAAGAAAGGGCAAAAACAGTTCGTTTTTAAACAATACTTGCCAGAAATATGTAGTCCTAGAAAAAAAATTGGCTGTGGCAATTAAAAAAACCTATAGATTTGAAAAAGTTCCTTAAAATGAAATGTTCCCATCAAGGTCTCTGATTCCTCATGGGGTGAGAAAAATTCTCTTGGTTGGCCCCATTCTTAGAGGGCAAGACCCTCATCCCATTCCTTGGGGCCTAGGAAACCTGTGCGAAGCTGAGGGAGGTTTCCCGCCCCTTGCCACAGGGCGGCCTCCAAGTTCTCTTTCCTTCATTTCCAGGTCTCCTCACCTCCCTATTTCTCCTCTCACAGGTGCTTAAGTCTCCCTTGTCACCCTATCTCCTCACCCCGCCTAGTCTCTCTCGGAGCCCTTTCCTTTTTTCTCCCCTTCCGGCCTCTCCTCTCTCTTAGCCTCCCCTCCTCTCCTTCCTGGACGGCTTCCCTGGCCTCCTCTCCTCTTCTCCCTGGACGGCTTCCCTGGCCTCCGCTCCCTTCCCAGACTCCCCTCCCGCTGGGCTTCTCCTCCTCTGATGGCCTCCCCGGCCTCTCCTCTTTTCTCCCCACAGCCTCGCCAACCCACGACAGGAAGCCCGACCCGGACGGCGGACAGAGCGCGGACGAGACGCCGGGGCCGAGCATGCAGCCAGCCCCCGAGGCCCCGCGGCGACCGCGCGCGGCCGACACCGCCCCGCGCGCCTGGCCAGACCCTCGGCGCCGGAAGCCCCCGCCGCCCACAGAGAACCGCGCCGGCTTCCGGGAGGTCGCGCGCGCGCCCACCAGCACACCGAGCTCGCGCCTTGCTCAGGCCGAGAACCGCGCGTCGTCGCGCGGCGCGTTTGCGCCCAGCGGCTCCCCGCGACGCGCGCGCGCCCGGAATCTTCGCCTCTCTGCTGCGCGGCCGTCCGCGCGCGCCGCCGAAGACCCCGCCGGCCCCGCCCACCCGAACCGGCCGCGCGCCGCCGCACAACCTCCAGGAACCGCGCCCGCGCCGCCGCGCCTGAGCTCGCCGGCGAGGGACGCGGAGCCGTGCGCGCGCGCCTGCAGGACGGACCTAGACGAGCGCGAGTCCTACTGCGGGAGCGAATTTGGTAACCCCCGTCCTGCACCACCTCCCGGGCCCGGCTGCAGAGAGCCCAAGCCGCCAGGCGAGCCTCTCCGAGCCGAAGAGCGCCGGGATGTGCAGACGGACACCCCTAACGGCAACCCCTAAGAGAAACCCACCCACAGGGGCGGCCCTACGGGCCACAGACCCGTTTGGGCCATTTCCTGATTTGTTAAAAACGCCCTAAAGAATGAGCGAAGGAATCAGTATTATGCTTTTCTCTGAACGTTTTGTTTGTGTTTTGAAGTAGCAGTGAACGGAATCGTGCATGATGTGGACGTGCTCGGCGAAGGGATCCGGCTGGTGACTCTGCTGGTGGACCGTGACGGGCTGTACAAGATGAGCCGCCTATACATCACTCCTGACGGATTTTTCTTCCGCGTTCACATACTGGCCTTAGACTCCTCCAACTGCAATAAGCCATGTCCGGAATTTAAACCTGGTACTGAAATTGATCTAAATGACCACTTAATAAATGTGCTTTATACCACCATTTGTAACTTGGATTCCAGGGCCTGGTCCCTATTGTACATAGCCATTCCAACATCTTTTTTAAAGGGGGGGGGCGGGTATTGTAAAATGTATAGAATTTAGACGAAAGTTATTCTCTGGGCCGCTGTGTGATTCAAGCCCCATCAGCTGTTTCTCCCTCCAATTAAGGGTGCAAGTGAGGAACAGCACGGATTGGCATAAAGCAGGCACCCAGTAAATATTTGTTGACAAATAGAGTGAATGACGAAACGCTGATGCCAGATGGAATGCATAAGGGCTCTGTTCAGAACTGAGGTGTAGAAAGGGAAGGGCGGGAGTTTGGGTGGGGATAACCGTTCCCAGACATCTTTCCGGAGATAGCTCTGGAAGATCCTGCTGATACATTGTGATTAGGACATTGGTTCAGTAATGTTGGCTGTTTACAGGGTGATTATCTGGTGATTTTCTAAAGGTCACTAGGCTGTTTCCATCTGTTGCCTACAGGTTAAATGTCTGAATTTCAACATGTACAGCAAGATAATAGATTCATGCTTAGGAATTTACATTTTATTGTCTAATGCCACTAAAAAAAAAAAAAAACACTTAATTTATGTTTTGGTTGTTTTGTTCAGGCAGCAGGTATATTGTGATGGGCCACATCTACCGTAAGAGACGGCAGCTCCCAACAACTTTGCTCCGGGTCCTGAGAGGGCGTGTCCGACCAGGAGATGGACTGCTTAGGAGCAGCAGCTATGTGAAAAGATTTAACAGAAAAAGGGATGGTCAAGTTCAAGGTGCAGTTCACACTCAATGCACTTGAAACGTACCATCCTGGCATTTCTGGATCTGAGGAGATTTGGAATTCATTCAACAAGGCATGAAAGGTTCTACCTTCGTGTAATGGGGTCTTCCTTTAGAATAGGGCCCACAGCTCCTATATGAACTACTTGTATAGTTCCACCTATAATCTTGAAGCTGCCATTTTCTTATTTACAAAATGCTTTTGAAATGTTATGCTTCTGAGCTCAGTGGCAAAGCTGTTCAACTGTAGTGCAAGATGGTGATTCACACAGCTCAGATAACTCACCTGTCCTGTTAACAGACCACTGCTTCATGTTCAGTTTATTTTTAATTTAAATACACTCTCCAGTAGAAATAGTTCACAAAAAAATTTCCTTGACTTTAAATACAGTTTTGAATAGTTTGTATCACATATCAAACCAAATATTAGTCAATCACATTTTAATTCTGTACATAACAGTAAATGCAGTAGTTGAAGGCATTTATGTATGAAATGTTATTTAGATCTGACACTAGAGTTAGAGCCCAGGATAAGTATTAAAATTTCACATTTAAAGAATACTCAAGGACTTAATTGGAGCAAAACAAGTATTCCAGATATACCCAAATATAAAACTTTATTTTCATACCTCCCTGCTCCTAATAACTTATGTTTTGTGTCAAACTGGCAGCTATCCCAGTGCTAAAGGTATTCTGGGTGTATTTGATGTCATTTTTCTATTAAGACTTAAGTATCATGTGTGTGTTTGTGAAGCAGTAAATCTTGCCTTGAAATCAGATCTTGGATGCACCTGGTTTTTTAGTCTCACTGAACCCCAAAGGTTTGGGAAAAAGCCTTTCTTAAACTTACTCCAAAAAATCCTGGAACCAATATTCATCAATGACAGCTCACAAGCACGTGAATGTTAAACATTTGGTTTGAAAAAGCTTGAATCACTAGCTGGAGTTAACATTGATTTTATACTTGAGCCCAGAGAAATTACAATGTTTTTCAGAAGATCAAGCTGTTACTGTGGTTAATTTGAAGTGCTGTGAATAGAGACACCGATAAGCCATGGCTGAAGATTAACGCCTAAAGAGCGATAAAAAGGAACTACACTGAAGAGAGGAAAACAGCCTATTTGGTCTCAAAGGTGACACACTCAGGGAGCTCAAGATGTGTCTTTAATGGCACACAAAATCTTTAAGGGCCACAGAGAGGCACTGTGTATCTAAAGGATGTCCAAGACAGGACAACAGAGGATGCACGGGGACATGTGTAGCAAGAACATAAGACAGAAGGTTTAATTGTGATGGGAGATACACCTTATTTGTCCCAAACACGGGGCATAGAGATAAAATAAAGTTGAGAGGTTCTGACTATTCTGCGGCAAAGCATTCCTGAAGGATTTTACGAGAATTTTCCAACAATGAGTGTTGGCCAAATTACTAGAAGCACTGCTAAGTTATTTTTCTTTAAGATAAAACTAATTCAGATATAAGGTAGCACCAGTCACAAAAATCAAAGCTGAATTTTAAAATGTCAAAAGGCTACATGGTGATCTTGAATAACATGGTAACATGGTGAGGAAAATTACTGAATGGCCAAACAGATAAGTTATTAAGTGGATGGGCAGATGTTAAAACATGAAGTTATAAATAGCTCTGGTTTAAAAGAGGAGGAAAATCACTTTTACATAAACCTGAAGGTTTGAGTTAGACTGATTTGATAATAGTTTCTGAGAAATTTTGGAAACACACAAAAAGCGCCAGAACTGTTTGAGATTTGTGATACTTGGAAGTCATAGTGTGTGATGCTTGGAAGTCAGAGTTAATATGTACATTCCAGCAAACACAAACAGGCCAGCTTTTTAGAAACTGCCTGGATAAAATTAAGGGAGTGAATACCCGACTGGTAATTCCAGGTGAGGCAAAAAAGGCTAAGAAGAATCTTCATTACTTAGTACCTTGGATACAATCTTTAATTTTATGGAAATTAGCAAGTTCATTATTCCAATACTTTCGTCTGATTGATAGATTTCTCTTAGCACATGGGTTTATGCTCCAAAGACAAAAGGGCCCTTTGTGCCTATGTGCACACATTCTCCCTCATCAATAAAATACTCAGTTGCCTTCAAGAGTAACTCAATAGCATCCCTCCTTCAAATTGTTGCTGTAGAAGTCAAGGACAAAGTACTCTTCTTTTGGTAGCAAAAGACACCTTTTTTTGGTACTAGCTTTTTACAATAGTCCTTTCAAAATCATATTATTTGGCACTGTTTATCTTTCTCTTAAATTCATTTTTAAGGTTGATCAAACACATGTATAGCAAACACCTAAAAACTGACCTGCTGCCAACAATGAATAAATTCAATTTCAGGACATATTTGAGCAAGTTACAGATAAATAAAGCAGGACTTTATCATTTTAAAACATAGCATATTTCTTTCGCTGAATTTGGTCCAAACTGGATCAAATGGTGTGATCTTTTGAGAAACGTCTTTTTCAGTACAATATCTTATTCTAAAGGAGCCCTGGTGGCACAGGTTAAAGCACTTGGATGCTGAAGGGTTGATGGTTAGAACCCACCAGCGGCTCCATGGGAGATGTGGCAGCCTGCTTCCGTGAAGATTACAGCTTTGGAAACCCTATGGGGCAGTTCTACTCTGTCTACAGGACAGAGTCGCTACGAGTCGGAATCAACTCGACAGCAATGGGTGGATCTTACTCTAAGTACCTAGAAGCACCTAAGAGTATTTCAAATTATTAAAAATACTTCTCAGCTGGCCCTTCCTCCCCAACCGCGAAGCACTCACGACATTACTCTGCCCATGAGATACCACCACTCCCATTTTAAGGAGCATAAATTTGAGATTTTTGGGCAATTGCCTCAAATCATGAAAAGTGTGAGTGTTACAATAATGTAGCTCCATCTCAGTCCGTAAGTGTGCACTTAGAAGGCCACGGGGCTGGCTCTTGAATCTCAGAAACACACAAAGAAGCAGGGAGTTTACCTAACAGAAATGAACAGAAATAGGGAAAGAACTTTTATTTGCAGATTCTAGGAAGATAGATTACAAACAACAGCAAATCTCAGTGTCTCTAGGTAACACTCCAGGCCATCTGAAATATAGAAAGGTAAGTGTTTTACTTCAGAAAATATCTCCGAAAGTTCACATTTTTTTTCTCTTGCCTCCTGCAGGGCATTAAAATAACAAATCCTGCAGAATATGGATAGGAGAAAAAAAGCCTTATCAATATTATGAGAACAATTTTTATGAAATGGTTTCAAGGATTTTGAATTTGGCAGATGAAGAATAACAAGCATTGAAAATACTTTTAGCCAAGGAAATCTATCAATGCAAATTAAATATATTTACAAGCCCAAAGACTGGGAAACTTCTTAACAGTATCACAAATGTGCATTATGCAACTTGGGTTATTGAAAGGAAAATAGCTGTATTAAGTATATCTTACTGAGTAGCAGAAGTTTGTCAAAGAATATTCATAAAAAGCAGCTTTTGAAACTCATGTTTTATAAGAATGTATTTTTTTTCAAAACTTGCTTTGGAAAGACTAAAGCTCTAATTGATAAAACTATAAAATGTCTGTGTATTTATACGGTGATAGAAAACTGCAAAAGGCTTTGTACCATTAAATACATACATGAAATTAACATCTTCCTAGTATGAGGATTCCCGTAAAATTCACCTCTTACGTACAATTTGGCAATACCAACAGCTACAGAAAATATGTCATCAACCAACCAAGCACTGGTTCATTAGAAACTGCACCAAATCCAATGTCAAAAACATTACTTTATTTTCTAGGATGAAATGTCCTGTTACGTACAAAAAGAATTGCTCCTTAGAATTTACCACAATTTGTTAAAAACATAGCAATCTATTGCCTACAGGTAGGAAAGTTCTTTCCGCAACACGTTTTAAATGATTAAGCCAATATGTATTTATATATGAATAAACAGTACAGAAATACTGTGATGTGATGAGATGCAGAATAATTTTATAATTCACTAAAATGTAGAATTCTTGCATCAGCACAATGCATACAATATGCAGCATTTTTTTTTTAAAAAGGACAAAATAACCTATATCCAGCTACTTTCATCTTAATATTTTAAGCAAAAACTTTGTTTCCATAATGAGCAATTAGTCTCTTTAGTTTGTAAGCATAGGTTTAAGTGACATCATTATGTACAAAAAGGAACGGGCTTCATTAGATAAAATTAACCCAGAATAACCTGTACACCTGAGCCTGTAGTAAGAAAGAATTGGGAACTGTAGCAATGTCTTTATTTTAAGAAACTAAGGTGTAGGAGCGGTCTTGCATAGCAGGGTAATATTAAACAGAGGAAAACTTTTAAAAAACCATAATTAGGTAAATTCCAGAACTTGGTAGGACAAAGCTAATATGAATTAGTGCAAAATCTAGTAAAAGTTTTGCAAAGCTGCATAATCCAACTATGGCAGATTTTATAGAAGCTATTATTACAGCAGTAATACAATGTGTAAGGTTAGGGCACTGAAAGGAAAAACATGCGCAACTCCCTCTGTTGTTTCCATTCTTTTCCCAGCACTTACACTACTTTTCTTTATGCAGGGAAATAACCCAAGACACACACAAACAATCAACAACAAAAAACCAAAGAGATGAAGTCATCTAAAAAAAAAACGCCCTTCATAAAGTGTAAGTAGCTGTAATTCCTGCATGATGGTGATAATTTGCCTGGTATCAGATAATGTTCAGATGAAGGCAATGTGTATTTTGTCACATTCCCTTTTTTTTTCTTAGTATGATCAATTGCTACAACAGGATTAGCACCCCTGAAGACTTCTCCTCTGCAGTGATGACAATAAGCTGGGATGATACAACAAAGGGGCACTACTGTCCTGGAGAAAACCAGGTACAATTAGGTTCTTCTGCCTTCTCTTTTCCTGTCGGCCCTCCCTCTCCCCACAAAGGCTTACAGATAATCATTAGCGCACATTCAAAGACACCTCCATCTGTGGGAGAAAAATGATCTCCATTTATTTTGTTTCATATACATCCATAGTTGAATTTTAATACAAAAAGAAAAAAAAATTAGAATCTGACAAATGTTTACAAACAAGATACCTTCAAATAGATTTTACTCGTTTTAGCCTGGTGCAGAGTAAATGACAAATTGTACTGTTATATTCAAGGCAACAGAGTCTGTAGTCCAGGACCACTTAGCCCAACCTTTATGCAAGCTTAATTTTTATCTACCATGAACAATAAACTCATTGTTGATTCCCAGTTGTGTGTGTGCACATGTGTACATAGCAGCTCCTTTCATAGAAAGAAAAGACATCTAGAGGTCGTCTTGTACTTTTACCTACAGGAATCATGATAAGATACAGGATGGATTACATGTAACCGGGGCTGGATTTTATAAGAAAAAATAATTAGCTGACAAATGAGGGCAGCAATAAAAAAGCGTCTTTTTTGCAACAATAAATAAATACAGTCAAAAGTTTTCTGTGAGACTCTAAACCAGCTTCTTCACTGAAGAGCAGACGTGGCATTTCCATGGAGTTACACTTGACCCCATATTATCTTTTTTTCTTGCTTTCTTTTTTATTTTCAATAAACAAAAGGTTTCCCGCTTCTGCCACAATAGTAAAACCATTTGATCTTGACAAGATAATGGTGTCGTTGACTTTGCTTTTCCCTTGTCCGTTGGACAAAATTGGCCAAGAATATAATTGGACTGTTATGACCAATAAAAACGAAGTTTAGGTCAAGTCTTGTCAGGATAACCTGACTAAAAACATCTGGCTCCTTAATTTAAAATAGTTCAGACAACCAGATTCTTGCTGTGTTTTATGTTAGGTTAACACGCTGAACTTTAAGAAGCTGTAGACTGCAGTTTGTTGTTATGAGACCTACAGAATACAGAAAAAAGGGAACAATTAAGCACCCTTCATTTTTTAAAACAATGATGCTTTATGTGGATGCCAAGGTCTGTCAGGCTGGGGAAGCAGCCACGTTCTTTCACTCACCCTTGGCAAGCAAATATAAGAGAACAGTTAAGAAGATTTTAGCCTATAATATTCAAATTTTAAACTGTACACTAAACATGGTAATTCAATAGAAAAAGCCAATATTTATTAAAAAATATATATTTTTTCTAATAAAGATTACAACACTTTTAGCCAAAGGGACAAATAGAGACATTCACAGAGGCATTACCATTGTGGTAAAAGATATACGTATGCATGTGTGTGCGCACGTGTGTGCTTATTTACATTGATTTGGGGAATGTAAGAAAAATAATTCTGTTAAAAGGAGAGTAGTAGCAATATTAAAATCACATTTTTCTATTAAAGTCCAGAAAGTCTCCTTCCTAGTTTCACAGTTTTATTCATAACTCTTTTTAGTAAACCAAATTACTGTACAGTTACCAGGACTAAGTTGAAGTACTTTATATTACAATAACAGATAAATACAGTATTCCAGGAGTTTACAATTTTTAAATACATTGTTTGACATGGCTAAAATAGTTTACCACTATACATCTTCTTTAACATTAAAAAATTATATTAACTAGTCTGAACGTTTTGGGGGCAATATTTGAGTTAGGTAATCATGTAGTACAATAAAGAGTGACCCCAACATCCAGTTCTGATTCCAGTTAAAAATTCAGACTAAAGATATCACAATCTGTAAGAAAAGAAAGAACACGGATGGTATAAATGATGAATTACAGCAAAGTGCAGTAAAAAAAAAATAATGTGCAAACAATGCTGGAGGTCATAAACTAAAAATGGAAAAAATATGGCAAAGAAAATACTGGAAATTCATAAATAAATCAAATTCCAGTGACTGATTACTTACATGTTTCATTCTGCCTTAAATCTGGAAATCAATAGAAATTCCCTAAAAAGGTGACAGTCAGTTGCCTTTATACAACTCTTCACGTTTCAATTTCATTTAAGCAAAATTGAGCAAACGTCTCAATTCTGCTCCTATGTTCTCTAATCAAAATCATGTAAACCCGAGTATAATAAAAAGCCACGTAACATAACCAGATGGCAAGAGATCCCAATGGGTCCCTTACTGCGCAGACCCAGCCCCTAGGCCTCCTTCTTTCCTTCCCCAAATTCCTTTGTTTGGCCACAGGCCTCAGAACACAGGTGCTCTCCTCGCTTTTGGTAGCAGCTGCCACCACTCACTTGAGGGCTTCTGCCTATAAGCCCGGTAGGAGGGTGGGATTCAAACCCCCAGCTTCCACCTTCACAGTTTCTGCCAAAGGCTAGATCCTTTCCGTTTTTTTAAGAACTTTAGAAAAATCAAAGAATACAAAGGGCTTCTAAAGAAAAGCTATGGTCCTTTGCCCTACCTTTACTCAGCTAAAGTACAGGCTCCCTAGAATCAATCACTTTTGGTTGTTTCGGTAATAAGATTTCTTACACTGTACTATTTTTTTTTCCCTTTCATTTCAAAAAAAATTATTGTTTTATGTGAAAATTTACAGTGTGATTAGTTTTTTACTCAAAAATTTATACACAAATTGTTTAGTGACATTGGTTACATGTACTGCTATTTTTGGTTTGATCAACTTTACATTGTTTAAATCCTGGTATGGCAGATGAGGACTGAGCTTAACCTCATTTTAACCATTCTCCCACTTTCCTTCGTGAGTCAAATTTTTAATTTTGCTCTAATTCTTCTTCTGTGAACTATAGTTATTGCTTCACTCTCCATCATGAACTCTTCCAGTTCATGAGGCTAACATTCTTCCTTTCACCTCTCCTCTCTGCTCCCATTTCCCACACTGTCATTTGTGCTTTGATATTAACAAGACTAATAACATTATATTCTGTTCCAGAACCAAATAAAATCTTTCCCTGCTTTGTCTATAGGATGACTCTAAAAGATGAAAATCAATGTAGTATTTAATTTCTGTGCCTATGTAAATATTTTTCTGTAAAGCACCTAGTCATTTGCTAAGATGGCATTTCTTTCCTTATTCAACTTCTTGTTTTTTTGTGGAGTTTATAATTGCCTTTCATTTTCTCCCCATTACATTATTTGACTTTATCAAAGACTTCTATCTTTCTGTCTTAAACAAATCACCTAACATATGATCATTTTCTTTCCCCCTGGGGAGTCCTCCATTTCCCCGCTCCAATTTGGACTGCTGGCAGAGTAATTATCACTGCTTTCTTGCATCCTTTGTTTCCTGGATCCAAGGTCATTCACTTTCCTGATTTACTTATTTTGCGAAAGCACGTTGTAAAATAACTTGCTAAGAAAGGAAATGGAAAGAGGTCTTTTCTGAGTCCTTATATGACTGAAAATGTATTTATTCTGCCTCTATACTTGATCAGTTGGTTGGGCACAGACTTTTAGGCTGCAAATAATTTTGGATCTACTCTTCCACAATCTTCCAGCATTCCATGTTGCAGCAGAAAGCTGATACTAGTCTAATACTCATTACTTTATAGGTAACCTATTTTATCCTCTGTGGAAGCTCTTAAAACCATCTTTTTTTTTTTTTACTGCACTTTAGATGAAGGTTTACAAAGCAAATTAGTTTCTCATTAAAAAATTAACGTACATACTGTTTTGTGACACTGGTTGCCAAGCTCACGACATGTCAACACTTTCCCTTTCTTGACCTTGGGTTCTCCTTTACCAGCTTTCCCATCCCCTCCTGCCTTCTCGTCCTTGCCCTTCAGCTGGTGTGTCCATTTAGTCTTGTGTGTTTTATGGGCCTCTCTATCTTTGGCCGAAAGGTGAACTTCAGGAGTGACTTCAGTACTGAGTTAAAAGGGTATCTGGGGGCCATACTCTTGTGGTTTCTCCAGTCTCTGTGAGACCAGTAAATCTGATCGTTTTTTTCTTACAACCTTCTTTTATCCTTGGTGTATTGCACTGATGTACATGAGGGTGGACAAAATTGTTATCAACTGTTCCCCTGCCCACCCTGGTAAGAATGTTAGCTCCATGGACAGCAGGGCTTTATTTTACTCCTTGCTTAATTCCCAATTCTAGCACACAGTAGGTTCTCAACAACCATTTGCTGACTGAATGAATTCTGGGAACTCAGAAGAGAGAGTATATAAACATATCTTAAGTAAGTCCCCTTGCATTTGAAGTTTTAAAGCTAACAGGATAACAGACAGGGGATGATGAAAATGGGTCAGTTTTAGAGATTTTGTAAAGGTATATGTTCTGGTCTATAGCTAGCCAACATTTCTTCCTTTCTCTTTTTTCCTTTCCTTTCTTGTCTCTAGGTCTTTATTCCCTTGCAGAGAAGATAACTGGATACTTGTGCTGGATTTATGTCCTTCACTTTTATTTTATTTAAACTGACTCTAAAATACAGTTCTTGGTAACCATCTACTTTGCTTCTGGAGGAGAGACAAAAAGTCCTATGAACGTTCTTCATAGAAAAATTACCATGTACAGCACTGATTCTCACATTTTGGTATGCACAGTTCCTTGAGAGTTCATTAGATAATATAGATGCTCAAGCCCCAACCCAGCCTAGATCTAGTCAGTCTGAATCTCTGGGGTTGGTGAGCTTGCGTGTTGGTGGAAATGGTGGTGGTGGTGGTGGGTAATGAATCCCACAGGTTACAAAGTGGCAGCAGCTATCATATGAAAGGGAAACAGGCCTCTGTTGAAAGAGAATCATGGGCTTGCAAAGGGGTGCTGAGGTTCAGAAACAGCAGGGTTCCTACTGTAACTGAATTCCATGCAATGTTGCTCAATGCTTTTATGTTACTAGAGGTTCAAAGAAAAAGATCTGTGGACTTAGATTAAATTCCAGCTTTGCCCACAGAGAAAATATCCAGGGGGGGTGGGAAATTATTTAAAAAGATACAACAAACATGAACTAAGGAGAAAGTGCTGTAAACTTCTCTTTTATGGTCCCCCCTTGCTGTACCTTCGAGAATAGTCATGTTTATAGTTCTCTAATCCCCTAATTAGGATGTAAACTCAACAAGAGCAAGACCTCTGTCTTACTACCCTTGTGTGTGTCCTGTGGCATTTAAGATAACATCTTATATTTTGAAAACATTCAATAAATGCTTTCTGAATTTTAAAAAATGACTTAATAACAGATAAATTCAATTTCTCATTATTATATTTGCTCACTTGTCCTTGGTAGTATATCACAATGACAGATTCTTGACTTTCTATAAGATGCTTGATTTTAATATCCAAATTTACCATAAACTGCATAGACAGGATAGTATAAAGAATTTGAGCAGCTGAATGAATTCACAACACCCGGCACATCTGCTCACCTGCTAGCCTTGAATCCTTTTAATTTCTGTACAAAGAATGATTCAAGAACTTCTGCACACTGGTAAAAAGGGGAGTCACTTGGATTGTAGTAACGGCAGTTATCAAAAATTTTGGTCATATCCGCCACAAATTCCGTCAGCCTTTCATAATATCGTCTTTGTACTCTTTCTTCCATGGTGGCAAGGTCTTAAAAACACAAAATGCACAACATTATCAAAGCTTTTAGCTTTTTCCAGCACAACTGTGAGTATTCCTGGCGCTTCTAACATGACTAACAAGAATATTTACTGCCCAAGCAGTCCTGGAACCAAGCCGGTTCCCCACTGGATGCTTATGTTGCAATTAATGAAGAAAACAGAGGCACTTTTCCAATTTGTTTTTGATTGGTGTGGGGCGGAGTCTGAAATATAAAACCTTGCTACTGTTAAAAAGGTTATTTTACATAGGACAGGTCTTTCTTCAACTGGTTGAAATAGGAAATCACGCCAACATGATATCTGTGCATATCGAAGTATATACATTTTTACATGTCAAAAATTAAGTATATTATACATGCAAAGAGAAGGCTGGGATCCAGAGTTAAGAAAAAAATCTCTGTACTACTGGTTCTGTTGTCCTTGTGTTGGGCTTTAATAACATCATTTTGTTTTCTTTATTCCTTTTTACTATTATATTTGTGACAAATGATACTGATTTACCATTCATGATGGTAATGATATAATGCTTCTACTTAAAATAAACTTAAAGGGAAAATATTAGTTGATATGAATAAAAATATTAGTAGGTAATAGTATGCAGAAATGGAATAAATCATAAGGGTGACACACACGTAACTGCCTTAGAATATACTAAGTTAAATCTGCCTGAAATAACATTAACTCCTAGGAGAAAGTTCTGTTTGAAGGAAATTCAGTACACAATTTTACATAAAAATCTGGGATAGGAAAAGGTCAATGACAACACAGTTACAAATTAAATCTCAATGATGCTTACTTTGGAATTTGAAAAAATGATTTTAAAGGTCATTCAAAAAAAAATATAAAGCTCAAGAATATCTAAGAAACATTTGAAAAAGAAAAGTAATGGGGGATAATTTAGCTGATTAGATATTAACAAATATTACAAACTGTGACAACGTAAAGTATGGCACTGTGCAGGGTTACTATGAGTTGGAGTTGACTTGACGGCACTGGGTTTGTTTGTTTTTGGTGCAGGATGACACAGACATCAATGGAACTGAATCCAAAACAGGAACAGACCTAACTGTATTTGATATAAGACTTTCATATACGTTGAGGCTATCATTTCAAATTAGCAGGGGAAGGAAAAATTCATTAATAAATAGGGTTGGCCAACTGGATACATATCGACACTACATGACAAAATAAGTCTAAGTGGATTAAAATTTAAGGGCAAAAATACTAGGATAACAGATAGGTATTTATATACGCTGGGGATGGGGAAAAAGACATTGTAAGCATAGTACCAAAGGCAGAATTCATAATGATCAGTATTTCACTATAAAACTTTCACATATCTTTAGTATACAAATAGTTCTTAAATATCATTCAGAACAATATGAATATCCCAAGAGAACAATGAGCAAAATACAATAGGATTCACACAGAAAAAATTCAAATGGTTAATACATTACTAGTTATCAAAGACAAGCAAAGTCAAACAACCACGTATCTTTGTCCATGTTGTTGTTGTCATTAGGTGCCCCTGAGTTGGCTCTGACTCATAGCAGCCCTATGTACAACAGAACGAAACACTGCCTGGTCCTGCGCCATCCTCACAATGGTTGCTATGTTTGAGTCCATTGTTGCAGCCACTGTGTCAATCCATCTGGTTGAGAGTCTTCCTTTTTTTAGCTGACCTTCTCTCCCTTCTAAGGAGTGTTCTAGGTGTACTTTTTCCAAGACAGACTTGTTTATTTTTCTGGCAGTCCAGGCTATATTCATATTCTTCGCCAAAACCATAATTCAAAGGTATCAATTCTTCTTTAGTCTTCCTTATTCAGTGTCCAGCTTTCTCATGTGTATGAGGTGACTGAAAATACCAAGGCTTGGGTCAGGCGTACCTTAGTCCTCAAAGTGACATCTTTGCTTTTTAACACTTTAAAGAGGTGACTTGCCCAACGGAGAATGTCATTTGATTTCCTGACAGCTGCTTCTGTGGGCATTGATTGTGGATCCAAGTAAAATGAAATCCTTGACAATGTCAATCTTTTCTCCATTTATCATGATGTTGCCTTACTGGTCCAGTTGTGAGAATTTTTGTTTTATGTTGAGGTGTAATCCATACTGAAGGCTGTAGTCTTTGATCTTCATCAGTAAGTGCTTCAAGTCCCCTTCGCTTTCAGCAAGCAAGGCTGTATCATCTGCATATTGCAGGTTGTTAACGAGTCTTCCTCCAATCCTGATACTGCGTTCTTCATATAGTCTAGCTTCTCGGATTATCTGTTCAGCATACAGATTGAATAAGTATGCTGAAAGGATACAACCCTGATGCACACCTTTCCTGATTTTAAACCAGTATTCCCTTGCTCTGAAATTCCCATTCTTCCCAATGCTATCCATAATTTGTTATAATCCGCAGAGTTAAATGCCTTTGCATAGTCAATAAGACAGAGGTAAACATCTTTCTGGTATTCTCTGCTTTCAGCCAGGATCCATCTGATATCAGCAATGATATTCCTTGTTCCATATCCTCTTCTAAACCTGCCTTGAATTTCTGGCAGTTCCCTGCCAATGCACTGCTGCAATGGTTTTTGAATTATCTTCAGCAAAATTTTACTTGTGTGTGATATTAGTGATATTGTTCGATAATTTCCTTATTCTGTTGGATCACATTTCTTTGGAATGGGCACAAATATGGGTCTCTTCCGTTGGTTGGCCAGATAGCTGTCTTCCAAATTTCTTGGCATAGACAAGAGATTGCTTCTAGTGTTTGTTGAAACAGCTCAACTGGTAGTCTGTCAATTCCTGGAGCCTTGTTTTTCGCCAATGCCTTCAGTTCAGCTTGCACTTCTTCCTTCAATACCATCTTGATCGTATGCTATCTCCTGAATTGGTGTTGACCAGTTCTTTTTGGTACAATGACTCTGTGCATTACTTTCAGCTTCTTTTGATGTTTCTTGTGTCATTCAATATTTTACCCATATTGCAACCTGAGGCTTGAAATTATTTCCTCAGTTCTTTCAGCTTGAGAAATGTCGAGCATGTTCTTCCCTTTTGGTTTTTTAACTCCAGGTCTTTGCACATTTCTTCGCAACACTTTACTTTGTCTTCTTGGGTGCCCTTTGAAATCTTCTGCTGAGCTTTTACTTCGTCATTTCTTCCATTCGCTTTAGTTACTCTACATTCAAGAACAAGTTTCAGAGTCTCTTTTGATATCTGTTTTGGTCTTTTTAATGACCTTTTGCTTTCTTCCTCCCTGATGTCCTTGATGTCTGTCATCCCACAACCTGTCTGGTCTTCGGTCATTAGTATTCAATGTGTCAAATCTATTCTTTTTTTTTTTAATATCTAACCTAATGATGATTACTTGTTATAATTTTTTTCAGTTCATCTATTATTTTTATTGTACTTTAGATGAAGGTTCACAGAGTGAATCAGCCTCTCATTAAGCAATCAATACACATATTGTTTTGTGACATTGGTTGCCAACCCCATGACACATCAACACTCCCTGCTTCTCAACTCTAGACTTCCCACCACCAGCTTTCCTGACCTCTCCCGTCCTCTCGTCCCTAGGCTGCTGTGCCCATCTCATCTCGTCCTTTTCCATGGGTCTGTCCAATCCCCGGCTGAAGGGTATCAAATCTATTCTTGAGATGCTCTCTAAATTCAGGTGGGATATACTCAAGGTTGTACTTTGGCTCTCATGGATTTGTTTTAATTTTCTTCAGCTTCAACCTGAACTTGTATATGAGCAACGGATGGTCTGTTCCATAGTCAGGCCCTGGTTTTGTTCTGATTGATGATATTCAACTTATCCATCATCCCTTTCCACAGATGTAGTTGATTTGATCCAGTGAGATCCATGTGTAAAGTTGCCATTTTATGTTGTTGAAAAAAGGTATCTGCAATGAAGAAGTCGTTCGTCTTGCAAAATCCTATCATGTGATCTCCGGAGTCACTTCTATTACCAAGGCCATATTTTCCAACTAGTGATACTTCTTTGTTTCCAACTTTCGCATTCCAATCACCAGTAATTATCAATGCATCTTGATTGCATGTTTGATCAATTTGAGACTGTGGAAGTGGGTTAAAATCTTCAATTTCTTCAACTTTGGCATTAGTGTGGTGTGGAAACTAGAAAATAACAGTCATATTAACTGGTCTTACTTGTAGACGTATGGATATTATCCTATCACTAACAGTGTTGTACTACAGGATAGATCTTGAAATTCTTTTTGAGGAATGCGACGCCATCTCTCTTCAATTTGTCATTCTTGGCATAGTAGATTGTATGACTGTCCAATTCAAAATGGCCAATACCAGTCCCTTTCAGCTCGCTATGCCTAGGATATCAATCTTTATGCGTTCCATTTAGTTTTTGATGACTTCCAATTTTCCTAGAGTCATACTTCGTACATTCCATGTTCTGATTATTAATGGATGTTTGCAGCTGCTTCCTTTCGTTTCGAGTCATGCCACATCAGCAAATGAAGGTCCCGAAAGCTTTACTCTAGCTATGTTATTAAGGTCGACTCTATGAGAAGGCAGCTCCTCCTCCAGTTGACTTCTGAGTGCCTTCCAACCTGAGGAGCTCATCTTCTGGCACTATATCAGATAGTGTTCCGCTGCTATTCATAAGGTTTTCACTGGCCAGTTTTTTTAGAAGTAGATATCAGGCCCTTCTTCCTAGTCTGTCTTAGTCTAGAAGCTCCGCTGAAACCTGTCCACCATGGATGACCTTACTGGTATTTGCAATACTGGTGGCATAGCTTCCAGCATCACAGCAACACTCAAGCCACCACAGTACAACAAACTGACAGACAAGTGGTAGATAAAACAGGATAAACAATATAAAAACATTTCTGCTTAAGAAAATAAAAGATTCTGATCCTTTTGGTTTCTTCCTATCCCCAAAGGGAACTACTGTTTTCAGTTTATTCTACATATTTCTAGACATTTTTTCTATGTACTTGTGCACATATTTATGCACTCTTAGAACATATACAATTGTTTATTGTTTAAAACGTAGGTGTTGTTTGCAACTTGCATTTTTCTTTCAATAAGATATCTTGGAGATCTATATTATCATTCTCTACATACATACCTACATAAGATGATGTTGATCTTGGTGGTATTAAGTAAAACAAAACAAGCAAATAAGAAAAACCAATCTAGCTCTTCAATAAAAGAATTTTGGTGAAATAAGGTATATTCAATTATATAAAGCCATTAAAATCATATTTTTGAAGATTAATGGCACAGGAAAATACCTGCTAGGCAGAAAACATTTACTATATGATCTCAATTTTAATACATCTACAATTTTCACACACACACATATACTCACACACTGCAGAGCAATGGATTACTTTTATATGGCTTTTATGGTCATAGTCTTGTAACTCCCACCAAATGACTAGGTGTGGCTGTGCAAATAAGGTGGTTGTAGCCCATGAAGGGGATTGGACGGCTCGCTAATAATAGAAATAAGGTGCATGACACCCTTGTGGGGGTGAAACCATGCAAATAAGGTGTATGGAACCCTAACGAGGGGATTGGTTAGTTTTGCCATCCCAGTTGGCTTAAAATGAGCCATCCTAGAGGTAGAGGGGGGTACCTCACTACCACCAAGAAGGAAGGGCTCGGAGTGGAGTGCATCCTTTGGATCCAGGATCCCTGCACTGAGAACCTTCTAGGCCCAGGATACTGAGAGAGAGCTGTAACACCGGAGACGGTGAGAAGCAGTGGCAGAGAAACAGTGGCAGTAGAGGCAGGAGAACCAGGACCCTGGCGCGAGATGTCATAGTGGGCTTCCTGGCCCATGGAGCGAGAAAGCAGAGTACCTTTGGGTAGGAGACTTGCTGGCAGAGCTAGAGAGCTGAGTGTCTTCAGGCCAAGGCTTACTAGCGGAATGGGTGCCTCTGGGCACTTACCGGTGGAGCTAAAGAGCTTTGTAACACTTGCCCTTGCAGGGCAAAGGCTGGGTCTGTCCAAGAGGCCGGAGGGACTGAGGGGCTGAGGGGTTGGGAGGCCCAAGGGCCAGGGAGAGGCCTGCCTATGGACACGGCTGAGAAGAAGCTGTCCTGACCAAACAGCTGTATCCTGAGTTGTTTCTGATCCCGAGTTGTACCCTGTTATTTCTCTGTGAGTTCCGTGTAACAAATTATCAAACCTAGCAGAGAAACAGAGAGTGACGTGGGAGGGACAGCTGGTGTTAGAACTGGTAAAAAAGTTGAAGGGGGGGAGGTATGTCTGACCTCCACCTCATAGCAATCAGCCTTGGGCTGTTAATGCTGACAATGATTCTCCTCTCCCCTTGTGAAGTTAGAGGAAGTCAGACATCCCTGCCATGCCATTTTTACATACACACACAAAATTTAATAGTGGTTATTGTCTATACAGGTAGCTTTTTGACTGAGTGAGGAAAAGATGAAAGGTACCTTTTATCTTCTCTTTTTTTTGTGTATTTCCTAAATTTTCTACAATTAACCTATGCTCTTTTTAGAACAAAACTTTTGTATATATACAGTATTTATATAATAAATACTACCGGTTACTTTCTCAAAGGAGACAACACAAATCTAAAATATGTAAAACTTCTTCCATCTTAAATGTCAGGAGAATAGAAGTAACAACTTATTTATTTACATTTGTTTTTGAGAGACAGTTTTAACTAAATCCTCTTTTAATCTTCCTGTTTTCCCTCTTTGAAGGTGCTATCAAACACAAACCCTTTCCATTTCAAAGACGCTTAACTGGCTTTTGGAACGTGAATCTTTCGTCAGCTGGAACTAATCTGTTGGCAGCTTTGGAGGTTTTTCTGTTTTAATTTTTATAATTTCTTTTGCAAACAAGTTCTTTTTAAATACAGTCACTTATAGCTATTCATCTTCTTTATGAATGTTATTTATTATTGATTACCGTTCTCCCCTCTTCAGTCCCCTACCACCCCCTCCCCACTGGGGAAATGAGGTTATATACAGCGGGCCATCAAATTTCCTCTCTTGCAGGAAAAGATGAGGAAGAGGGAATACAAAAAGACAAGGGGATCAGACAATCGCCGGCCTGTTCATTTATTTCATTCACTCTTTACACAGCTGCATAATACTCCACTGTGTGGATATATCATTTGATTTAGCTACTCTTCTACTGGTGGCTATTCAGGTCATTTCTAGAGTATGTGCAATTATAAACATTACTGTGATGAACGACATACTTGTGCACATAAAATCCTAAGAAAAGAAATTGTCGGGTCAAAGGGTATGCACATTTAAACTTTAACAGAGCTTCTCGATTTACTCTCCAAAGTGGCCATGCCAATTCAACCCTGCTTGAGATACTAGCATGATGTATCAATTTTATGGACGATAAATACAATATCTGCCAAGACGTCTAATAAGACTCTATATTCACTCAAGTACTTACCCATAGGTTCCTTAATAACACCATAATAATCTGGTGCATCATTAGGATCTACTGGTTCAAGGAAAGGCCAGGCCATCTTGTGGGCCTATAATGATAAAACAGGTATTGTTATTGTCAGGTGGAAATACTGATTCAAGTTGTCCAGTTGAGTTAACTAGTCTAGGAATCAAGAAATCTGTATTCTGGTCCCTAATTGATAACCTGCCAACTGAGTCATGCTGGCACTGCAATCACTTCTGTAAAATTGGGGTGGTGTGGGCTCAAAGTGTGCAATGATTATCTGTGCTGGTTAATGAGGTGGCAGAGATGTGACATTAAATAACATTTAACCACAGATTGAAACCAGTATTCTCTTTTCAGTTCTTTCAATTCTTCTGATTATTATTACAACTGGGGAATGTACCAATCTAGTGCTCTAGGTCTTGAACACATCTCTAACATTTGCTAATCTTTTTTTAAATTGTGCTTTAACTGAAAGTTTATAGTTCAAGTTAGTTTCTCATATAAAAATTGATACACACATTGTTATGTGACCCTAGCTGCTCTCCCTATAATGTGACTGCACATTCCTTCCCTTCAGCCCGGATTTCCCATGTCCATTCAACCAGCTCCTATCCCTTTCTGCCTTCTCATCTCGCCTCTGGACATGAGCTGCCTATTTAGTCTCATGTACCTACTTGAGCTAAGAAGCACACTCTTTACGAGCATCATTTTATGTCTTATAGTCCAGTCTAATCTTTGTCTGAAGAGTTGGCTTCGGGAATGGTTTTAGTTTTGGGGTTAACAGAGAGTCGGGGAGCCATGTCTTCCAGGGTCCCTCCAGTCTCAGTAAGACCATTAAGTCTGGTCTTTTTACTAGAATTTGAGTTCGGCACCCCACTGTTCTCCTGCTCCGTCAGGGACTCTCTGTTGTATTTCCTGTCAGGGTGGTCACTGGTGGTAGCCAGGCACCATCTAGTTCTTCTGGTCTCAGGCTGATGGAGTCTCTGGTTTATGTGGCCCTTCTGTCTCTTGGGCTAATATTTTCCTTGTGTCTCTAGTGTTCTTCATTCTCCTTTGTTCCAGATGGGCTGGGACCAATTGCTGCATCTTAGATGGCCGCTCGCTAGCTTTTAAGTCCCCAGATGCCACTCACCAAAGGACGATGCAGAACATTTTCTTAATAAACTTTGTTATGCCAACTGACCTAGATGTTCCCTGAAACCATGGACCCCAGACCCCCACCACTGCTACTCTGTTCCTCGAAGTGTTTGGTTGTATTTAGGAAATTTCTTAGCTTTGGTTTACTACAGCTGTGCTGACTTCCCTGTATTGTGTGTTGTCCTTCCCTTCACCAAAGATGATTCTTTTCTACATCTAGTCAGTGAAAACCCCTCTCCCTCCCTCCTTACCCTCATAACCATCAAAGAATAACATTTGCTAATCTTGTAAGCCATCCTCACCTCCTTTTTATTGTTAATAAGAGAAGGAAGGCTTTGGCTCAAAGCCTTAGATAAGAATTTGTAACTCACTAGAATTAATCAAACTGTTTTCAATCTATGGTGGTGAGATAAATTTTTCTTTAAAAATAAAATTCAGGCTGAAAACAGTGAATTATTTTAAATAAAAGTGTGAGACAAACAACAGCTGAGGTGGTATGTGGATATGGTAAACCTCATGACACTGGCAAGTGAATGACTTAAGTTTGTGAAACACGTCACTAGACTAGCTGGGAGTCTGTAAATAATCACACACTCTGAGACTGGAAAGTTCAAACCCTAGAAGCGTTTCCAAAGTTGTATTGTTGATTTCCTTTTCAAACACTGCGTTGGAGTGGTTTCTAACCTGCAAGGAGCGCAGCACTCTCTTCAACCCCTCATAATCTTTCTCCGTGAGCGGTGTGAGCACCGTCATGGCGTCCTCTGTTGACTGGCACTGTGGGCAGACATACTCATCAATGAGCTCTGCCTCACTTTGCAAGATGCCAACGCAGCGCCCATGGTACCAATTCTGACACCGATCACAGCCAATATAAAATCTGCAAGATCCGAAATGGAAATGTGAGTTCAAAACAGATAGGATGGCGTTACTTATAATTTACTTTTGAAAGGAATAAAACATGCACCTGAGAATGTGCTAAAACCCTGGGGTCTGAACAGATTCAGTATTGAGGTTGTTTTAATATTCTTGAAGACTGATATTCCAATGTGTTAATTTAGTATTTTTGATGTTAAGAACAAGCAGTAAAAGTTTATTAAGGATATTCTGTAATACTGGGAACCAATTTGAAGACAAATGTAACATATTTAATTGACTTTAAAGCTCAAAACAAAATAAAGCCAAAAATCTTTCAACTGGTACCATAGCAAATGGGAAGCTGATATTGGCTACCCAACTGGGAGTTCAAAATCCTATAAGCTAATAACAGTCTCAGAGCTTGTAACCCAAATTAGTGTTTTCCTAACCTACAATAAAGCACGATTTCAAACACTGATAAAGTCCAAACAAATCAGGCTATTTTACATCTTATTAACTTCTATGTTACATATTGAAGAATCAAATCTACCATTAAACCATATTTTTCCCAATGCATCTCAAATATTCACTATGAAGCAACATAAACTTTGAAGGGGAGGTAAAGAGGGAAAAAGAGGGGAAAAAAAAAAAAAAAAAACCGAGAAAGAATTTGTAATGTAAGTGTATAATATATGCAGGCAAAAAATCTTGCTTTTTAATTTAAAATAAATAACCAGTCAGAGCAATTTGGCTTCCTAAATCATTAAATATGATGCTCTTATCAGAACTCACTGTGACTCATCATAAGGTGTTCTGCAGATACAGTACACTTCCTCACTGCTGCCCTCTTGTGCCCGTTTACAATCATTACAGATGTACACATCCATTTTCTTAGCCTCCTTTTCTGTGATGCCAACACATTCTCCATGATACCAGTTAGTACAAAGATCACAGCCAATATAGAACCTAAAAGTGTTCACAATGAAAATGACAATGTAGTTGTCATTTTGAGCTGCACGGTACGTAAATCTGTCTTCCCTGTCCTGACTCACTTTCTTACAGGCTGACTTTCTGCAGTGAGTCATCTAAACATCCTAAATCCAACCATTCTACCCCTGGCAAGCTACAGCATCTGACACTGTATCAAGTGTGGAAACATAGAGTCACTCACATCAATTTCAACAAATACACTGTTTCGTGAAATATGGGTCTTTAAAAACATACTGGAATTTGAAAAAAATAAACAACACACTGATGATAATGTCTCCCTCTGAATGAATGTGCGTAAAACTGTAACAGGCACAAAAACCAAAGCCAAAGAATCAAAGACTTACATCTGTCAAACCTATGCCACAGAAGCCATTTTAATGTCAGGGCTATTTCTTAGATAGGTTTGAAAATATATCTCACAGTTTAAATTTGCAAACAAAGCAAAGCGCAAACACCAAGTAGAAGTTAAGACTGTAAGGAACATGCAGGTCAGCCATGTGTAGAAGATAATGGTCACAATATGATATGAAGAAGAAAACTGAGAGGGACATGTACATGTAGTAATTCAATTTCTACCAAGTTTTCTGAATAAACATAGGAATTTAATTAAACACTGTCTTCTAACAAATTATTACATGGACCGATTTGTCAGTTAGTATCATGTGTGTGAATATGTGGACAGTATGGCCTAGCTGACAGGCAACGCTGAAGGAGCTGCTTCAGTTCAAAACAGGGATACGGTACAGAGAGTGATGTAAGGATAGCTATCCAAAATCGTGAGAGGTTTTAAACATATTTGGCAAGGTGGGACTGTGTGTCTGTGTAATTGTTCACATACAGTGAACCCTCAAGGGTTTTTATAATACAAGATCTTTAATGACAAATAATTATCTCGTGTATCTAAAGTGCCGACAGGAGCTGTGAAGAAATGCCATGTCAAGTCACAGCAAGAATTAGCAGGGGTCACAGGGAACCAGTCTGGCTTTGCTGATATCACTGCCATCCATATTCTACCAAGGCATTTCTAGGTAAATTCACCTAGAGGAATGGAAGTAGTCCTCAGGCTTCAAACTAACCTGCTTCATGATCATGAAGAAGTAACACAAGGTCATGTGGTTGATCCTATTATCACTAACTCTTTTTTCTTTTGAACCATGATTCTCACGTGTCTTTCACTGCCATGGGTCGGTTTCATTCGAGGTGGTTTGTACATTGCCTCCACAGGGCTGTGTTCTGGACCGAAGCTCAGGACTTGAATTTCAATTTTTTGTCATTCTGTCACTAGATTCCTAAACCAGCCTCAGAGTAAACTAGAATGTGAGAGATTACAAGATGCTCCTAAAAAAAACACTAACTAATCCCAACTAGAACAGGGAGTGAATGAACCTGGAATATGGAAATGTTAATAATGACAAACTGAAAAATATGAAATATTCACAAAATAATGAGGCAATCTCAACAGAATGAGCACATATACATGTGTACCTCATTTTATGCAACTTTGGAATTCATGCAGTTGTGTGTGAAATGGATTTCTGTGATTTGAATATTTTAAAATAGGCCAAACAAGTCTTACTATTTAAAGAAATTCCATAAGCAAATCTTTACTTTGTAAAGAGAGTCAATCATGTTGTTTTGTTCTGTAGATCGTTTAGTGAAATTTTGCTTAAAGCGAGGCACACTTATACTAGACTAAGGGAAAAATCAATTACTAAGGCTCCACTTTTTACATTATGTATAATTCCCAATGAAGTAAGACAACGAAAAGTGAAGATGCCCAAACTGGTCTGAACTGAATGATGTTTAATTTAACACACAGCTAAATCTACCAACACACAGTTTCGATCTGGCATTTGCAAACAGATTATGATTTTAGACAGCACCACCAAAGCAACTTCAATGTTGCAACTTAAACATCATTAAAGAGACCACAATTTTATTTTACAAATTCCTAAAACAGACAATAAGTATTCCTAATTCTAAGTGGTCATATATTTTAACACAATCAAATACACTTTTTTGTACTGTAAGAAATACTATGGTTAATTTTGCCTTAAAAAAGCTGGCCAACATTTTAATGCTCAAAATGAAAGCTAAGAATTCAGTTGAATGATGGTATTGACAACAAAAAATGAAGCTGCATTTATTGATACATGTCTCTAAATTGTTAATACAACCAAATACAAGTCACAACTGTCAAAAACAGCTTCCAGCTACGATGCTCATCAAATTTTTGAGTATCATATTGGAGGAATGGTGCAAGGATCACTTTTTGTATTTTTCTGACTTTTGCCCCTAATAAGAAAGTAAGAACTCTGACAAAAATATATTAAGTTGAAGTATTCCAATACAAAAAACACAAAACTGCTTAAAATAAAACAAGAAAAAACCCTAACCACGTAAAGTTGAAACCTCTGGCACCATTCATATTCAGATGGTTTCTAGGATTTAATGCAATCACAGGTTTGTGAACAGATGCCAGAAAGGATGCTCTCAATTTGGATAACAATAATAACACACCTGCTCCAGGCAGCATACTGACCGACTTGGAGTTAATCCAGAGGGAAGACAAGAAAGCAAAGGAGCAACAGAAAGCTTGTTTTTGACAGAAAAGAATATGGCGACAGACCAACAAGAACCATGAACATGTGAAATAATAAATTTCACTTTTCTAGGGTCAAGATTATCAGCTGAAGGATCACACTTGAAACATTATTACCCGCCCTTTTGACTAGTTTCACTTGTATCTCTACCGATATACTCATTTTCTTCAAAACTGTCAATTTAACAGCTAAACTCGTAAGAAAACAGCTAGCGCTCAAGAAGAGTACTCACTTAGATTCATCGTAAGGCGTTTTACAGATGCAGTACAGCTTTGTGTCCTTCTTAGCTTCCTTTGAGGTAGTAGAGATCATTTTCTTCTTCTTGGACTTAGAGCTTGAGTCTTTGTCCTCTTCCCGCTTCCTCTTCTGGGAAGCTGCAGGTATCGCGGGTGTGGACAGGAGGCCTGGGGGCTGCAGAGCGGGCGGAGGTGAAGGCGGAGGGGCTGGAGGAGCTGCAGTCACTGGGAGGGCTGCAGCTACTGCTGCGGCCTGCGCCAGGTCTTTTTCTTTCTTAAGTTTGAGGTCTTTCTTTAGCTCTTCCTGTTGTCAATTAAATACAAGACTGTCATTAGAATTCAGTAAATGCATGATCTAGCCAGAGGAGGTACACCTCCCTTGTTGAGGTATCTCCAGAGTTCAGCTTAATGTGAAGGACTTTTAGCAGTGCCATACAAGGTTTTTCTTACTAAATCTTAAACCCAATCAAAATGACTAGAAATAAAAAATGAAGATTACATAACAACCAGATAGCTGCTAGTTATCTTGAAAAGAGATCTGGCAGAAAGATGAGCCACGTGTCTAAACAGTCCGGCCTTCCCAGCTTGCCCATTGCCATGTCCTGGTTATTTCAGTTGCTGGTCAGGATGTGAGTTCAAGGGTCCTCATCCATGGGCTGCTTTCTTCTGCTGTATGCATTCAGTGTGAACTGAACCTGACACCCACATGTGGTCTGACCAGCACAAAGCAGAATGAGACAGATCTGCCTTGCTGATCACGTTCCCATGTCTAGAATTTAAGACGGCAGAAAAGGGCAGAGCTGAGCAATACAACACCATTTTCTTATTACAGATTTTACCATAAATAAAAACTTTCACTTTTTTTCATGTGAAGTACTTTGTAGACACACTTCTGCTACCCAGTGCTACAGCTTTCTTTTTGAAAGGATGTTTAAAACAAATTCTATTTCCCTGCTGGGGGAGACCATTTTGATTGGCATCCATGAATAAGAACTTGATGTAAATGAACCATAGCTATGACCAAGAATATTTCTTAAAAGCGAATACAACTATAAATTATTTTTCTCTCCCTCCAAAATTCAGAGTTATATTCAGAGTTAGAACCATTCTTTTATATTCGAATACTGCATTCTAGGTATCACAGGTTGAGAGAAAAAGAGGCCCTTGAGTCTCTTATTCATATGATGAAAGAATAGATGAAAAGTGGAAAACAAGTTAAACACATATTCTTTAAAAGGAGATTGGAAGCTCTTGGCAATTATTTTGATACCACTTTTGCTATTATAAGGAGTCCTGGTGGCACAGTAGTTAAACTGACTGCTAATTGAAAGGTCAGCAGTTCGAAACCACCAGACACTCTGTGGGAGACAGATGTGGCAGCCTTGGAAACCATATGGGGTGGCTATGAGTCGGAATCAACTTGATGGCAGTGGATTTCTTGGGTTTTGCTATCATGGTAGGTTCACTGAAATTCAGAGAAATGGAGTAGTTTCCTAGCTGCAAAATGGCTGCTTTAACTGGTAATTTAAATGAATTCCTGACCCTACAGGGGTTTTACAGATTCTAAAGTAGAGGCTTCATGGAGATGTCTATGAAAAGAAAAGAAAAGGAAAAAAAAAAAAAAAAATCAATTTCAAGGATTTACCTAGAGATAAGGTCCATGGATATCTGGGAAACAAGAAGCAGTTTTACCCAGGACCTTTCTACAACTGTGCAGCCCCCTCCCCCGTGCCCTTCACCCCCTGCCCCCATGTTATACTAGTAATAATCATTATGTTAGTATCTTTCTAGCTTTTATATCATAAAATTTTAACAAATAAACGTGAACAACCCTGGTTAAAAAGCCTATTTTCTTTATTTAAAGTCTAGATAGTCTAGTGAGAAGATAAGCTGTGTAACTAATATTCACCAGTCCTCTTCTATTTAAAAAGAGAGCCTAATTTTTTTAACTAGAGAAGAAAGAAAAAAAAAATCTTGAGTTTCATTTTTACTAATTTATATGATATGTTTAGAACAGAAAACAAAAAAGCAGTTGCTGTGGCATGGAGTCCAACTCATGGTGACCCTATGTATGTCATAGTAGAACTGTGTTCCATAGGGTTTTCAATGGCTGATTTTTGGAAGTAGATTGCCAGGCCTTTCTTCTGAGGCGTCTCTGTGTGAACTCAAATGATCATCCTTTCAGTTAGCAGCTGAGTGCTTAACAGTCTGCACTACCCAGGACCTAGGACCCCACTTATAAAATAAAAAGATGGATTTTAGGAAAACCAAGACGGTCAAGATGGTATAGTCAGTACACACTTTGATGAGCTCCCCAAACCCTGCAAGAATATACCAATGATAACCTCTTGCTGTCAAGTTGATTCCAATTCACAGCGACCCTATTGGACAGAGCAGGACTGCCCCATAAGGTTTCCAAGGAGCAGCTGATGGATTTGAACTGCCAACCTTTTGGTTAGCAGTCAAGCTCATAACCCACTGTGCCACCAGGGCTCCATACCAATGATAGTAAAATATAAAAACGGGAAAAATTAAAAAGACACAGCCATGCTTGAATAGGATATAAGTATCTCTATGGAACAGACAGATACACAACACTGGGAACAGGGCTAACGCTGCAGGGTTGCCTCCAGATTCAGACTAGGAAGTGGCAGCCAAACAGCAGTGGTTCTTGCCCAGGGTCAAGGGGACTAAAGACGCTCTGTGCAGGGTGAGTAACAGGAGCAGGCTTGCTGCTTGAGGTTAAGGGCCGGCTGAGCTACACTGGGCTGCAAGAGAGCAAACAAAAATGAAATCCCTCTCACTCAAAATAAGCTTGCAAAACCTAAACTCCAAAGCAATGAGAACAAGTAACGTGAAAAAAGATAACCAACAAAGTCAATAATTGAACGCGAATTCACTCCATATGAAGTTAATTTCATAGAACAATTTGACAAAAACTTCACAATATGCATGTTTGAGACATTCAAAGAAATAAATGTAGGTATAAATTATAATAGAAAAGAGAATAAAACAACTGTTTTATCAAAAAGACAAGTAGAAATGCTATAAGAACGGGCAGATATAGTACAATTGCTCTGAAAATAAAAGATGAAATCATTATAAATAAAAATTATTTTTAAAAACAAATACGCCAGTACATAATACAATTGAATGTTGTCCTTTGAAGCAAACGGCTCTGGTAGCAAAATACTAATTCTGCTAGTTAAAATAATGCCGGACATTTTCTTATTTAAAGTATAACTTTTCTTCATTAGATAAATAATACACTGTCAAAAATAACACCACAGCTGCACAGAAGAATATTTGCAGTAGAGATAGTTTTTAAATGGCTGCACAGTATGTTCAACATAGAAAAATGTTCAGTATATGTATGTGATTCTTTGTATAAAATGTGTTTGTATATGAATATATACATTAAAAATAATATACAAAGGATATATTATAAAATTATTTTTAAATGATTCTCTTTAGAGGGTGAAATTACAGACTTTTGTTTGTCCAGGTAATTTCTTTGAAGGATAACATTTGAATGCACATGCAATTAAATATTCATTTTAAGACTCCACTTTATTGCCAAGTTTTTTACATATAAAGGATACAGATCGTCAGTCCTTCATACTTCAAATATTTCCCCTGTACTGTGCAGAACATGAAGTGGGAACAGTGTGTGGTGCATCTTAAATTAGTATTTGTTGAATAAAGAGCTTGGTGGCACAACAGTTAAGTGCTTGGCTGCTAACCAAAGGGTTCAAACCCACCCAACAGCTCTGCAAGAGAAAAACCTGGCAATCTGCTCCCATAAACATTATAGCCTAGAAAACCCTATGAAGAAGTTCTACTCTGTCACATGGTTGCCATGAGTTGAAATCGACTCAATGGCACCTCACAACATTTGTTGAATGCACTGAGTCTATACATCCAATTAAATATACTATTCCACAATCTGCATTTTTCATTCTGCAATTTATCACTGAAAAATTTCCCTAAGAATTTATAAAACAAACAAAACCAATCCTACAGTCATTATTTTGTTAAAATGGCAGTTCATTATGTGGACATGCCAAAATTTACCTAATCCAGTGGTTCTCAATTGGGAGTGGTAACGATACCTCCTAGACAGTGTTTAAGGATGTACGTGGAGGGAGCAGGGACTTTTTTCAGTTGTTACAAGGGTGGAGATCCTACTAGCATCTGGTACCCAGGGCCAGGGATGCTACACTTCCTACAGTGTGTATGTAACCAGTGGACTTGCCCAAAGGGCCAAAAGTGCTCCTGCGGGAGAAACACTGATGACCAATCTTCACTGTGTGGACTTTGGGCTCATTTCAATTTTGTGCTATTATTAACACATTAATGAATGTCCTTGTTTATATACTTTGCCTGACTGCTTCTTAGATGCATTTCTAGAAGTAAAAGTACAGATCTAACAGTATGCACATTTTAGAATCTCTTGATATACATGGATGAAATGTTCTGTCAAAAAGCATGGCATTTTCTGGAGAAATGGTATTCCTCTTCCCCTCCCTTCTAGAAAAATGGTATTTTCATCTCTTTCATTAGTAGTTAGATTGAATATCTTTTTATATGTTTATTAGTAACTGGCATTTTTAAGCCTGAAAACTGCTTATGTCTTTTACACATTTTTTTCTACTGGAGTGTTCACCTTTTTCTTAGTGATGCAAGAGCTCTTTGAATTTTAGGAATATTAACTCTGCCATAAATATTAACAAAAATTTTTTCCTGTTTGTTATGTTTCTCAATGTTGTTTATGGTATCTTTTTCCTATATAAATTTTTTTCTTACATCATCAAATCTATCTTTTCCTTTGTGGTAACTGAATTTTGTAATGCTTAGCAGTGGTTTCCTTCCCCTCTCACTCCAAGAGTACAAAAATGGCAATCATGCTTTCTCCTAGTATTTTTGTGGTTTCTTTTTCACTTTTAAAATTTCGATCCAGCTGAAATTTATCTTAATTTAGGTGGGAGTTAGTATAGTTTTTGTTGCTACTGTGAATTGGCTCTTTTGTTCATTGCACGTTCAAACTGGTTGTAGCAGCAGTATTTATCTTGTAACCGATGACTTCACTGAATTCCCCTATACATTTTAATAATTTTTCTCTTGGGGCTTCAATGTAATAATCATATCATACATAACAATTTTGTCCTCTTTTCTCTAGTTTTTATCTCTCATTTCTTTTTCTTGGTTTAATGTATTAGCTAGAACTTCCAGAGATGCTAAATAGTAATGGCGATGGTTGGCACTGGTGTCTTGTTTCTGACTTTAGTGGGAGGATCTCTAATGTGTAATGTTGGCTGTTGGTCTGATGAGTATTTTCTAAATATTTCTCATCTTAAAATTTATAAGGCACTTTTAGAAATGTTTTAGATAACTTCTCTTTTTAAGAATGCTGCTTAAATATGTATGAATTGATGTCTTCTCTCATTTTTATTCAATAAACTCCCCAAGCGGCAGAAGATTAGAAATACCTTCAGAATCAGTTACAAGTCAAGGAAGAAAATTGGTCTTATCTATCACTTAATGGATAAACTTTATTTTTCATTCTTTCAACATTATTCACAGTTTCTCAGTCAAACTTTTTCATGAAATGTGGCCTTTAATGACTTTTGGTTAATATGTCATAGACTCTGAAATTTATTCCCAAAACGGTTCTAAAAGTGTTTTAATCAATAGACTATCTCTCAGAGTGGCTAGTTTGGAGAATGTACTAGACATTTAGACATAAAATATCTGCCTTGTTTCAAGACACATGTCCCACAGCTTTTTACTCTATGTACATAAATGTAAATTCTAGAAGACTACAATTTTTAACGCTAATGAAAAGGTTTCATTTTAAAGATAAAAGGTATGCATGATAGATACAGAAAAGGAAGAAGAGAGGTAAGCCACGTGGGACACACGAAGATCTACAATGTATAAATAGGAGGAAATTCAATTTGAATGCATATACATTTTCAGCTTAATCTGAAAATTGAAGCTTAACTAAAAATTCAAGGAAAAAAAAAAAAGTTAGATGTTAAACACTGGGCACAAAAGGAAAGGAAATACCTTCTTACCTGCACTTCAATTTGTAGGTCTTTGTCTAGGAGCGCTCTCTTTTTCAGAATCTCAGCTTTGAGCTGCTCTTTGTGCTTGAAGAGCAGTGCCGAGAGCTTGGTAGCATTCTGCTTGCTCCGTTTTTGTTCCACACTCTCTTCACGTTTCCGTTTTTTCGCTGCCTGCTTTTCTTCCTTATCTATCTTATCCAAAATATACTTCATCACCTGGTTACAGACAATCATTCTGGAGAAAAATACACAATCTATGTAATGCTGGGCATTTCATTCTGAATGACTCAAGACAAAGATTTTTCTGTTTCTACCATTGATATAAACTCTCTGATGAGAGATTCAGAGAGTGATTTGAGTCAGTCATGTGTGCCTACGAGAAAGCACCTGCTAGTGCCAAGTGTTCACACTTAATGAACTTCAATCAAGTTAAAAAATGTAAAGTCAGAACTCTCATGTGTGTGCTAAAGAGAAGAGACTGATACATGAGACCTGTGTTATCGGGTTAAAAACATTTCTCCCTACCTTTGATTCTCTTCTCTTTCAGCTGGAGTCATGGTCTTTTTCTGCTTTAAATGTTCTATTACAGCATTTTGTTTCATCACCACCTTCAGGACAGAACAAAATCCAAAAGTGCATATTTTATAGTGATTACAAATTGGTACACAGATAACAGTAGAAATCTGAGCACATGTAAGTGTTTTCCAAAGAAACTGTAAGAATTTTACATCACAATACCAATAAAATTAACAGCCACCATATGGCCTGGGTGCTTACCATGTGCTGGGTACTGGCTAAGCTAAGCAACTGACATTTCCTCATTTATTCCTCATAACAACACTGAAAGGAGGGGATAATTTTATGATACTGACACTTAAAGAAATTAACTGACCAGTTTGAGATTAAAATATAAGCAATATAGCTCTGGCTATCACTCTCCAAAGGCCATGCTTTTAACATTATGCTATATTCCCAGGCACTGATTTTCAAGAGCTTTCCCCCCCATAAAAAGATTAGAGGACAGACAGATATTGTAGTAATTCTCAATTTATAGCTAGGCTTTATTTTAAAAAATGAGGTTCAGAGTATATAGCACTAAAAGCTGAGTGATGATCTGGCATTTTTTAATGAGATGGAGAAACAAATCACCAACTTCATACGGAAAGGGAAGAGGTCCCAAATAAGTAAAGGATTACTCAAGAAGAAGAACAAAGTGGGAGGCCTCACACTACCTGCTTTTAGAACCTGTTACACCACCATGGTGATGTATGATATATATACATCAAAACAGCCTGGTACTGGTACAACAATAGATACATAGACCAATGGAAAAGACCTGAGAATCCAGACATAAATTCATCTACCTCTGAGCAGCTGATATTTAACGAAGGCCCAAAGTCTCTTAATTGGGGAAAAAGACAGTCTCTTTAACAAATGGTGCTGGCATAACTGGATATCCATCTCCAAAAAACTGAAACAAGGCCCATACCTCACACCACGCACAAAAATTAACTCAAAATGGATCAAAGATTTAAACATAAAATCAAAAATGACAAAGATCATGGAAGAAAAAAATAGGGACAACGCTTGGAGCCTTAATACATGGCATAAACACAATACGAACCATAAGTAACAATGCACAAGCACCAGAAGAGAGACTAGATAACTGGAAGCTCCTAAAAATCAAACAATTATGCTCATCAAAAGACTTCACCAAAAGAGTCAAAAGACAACCTACAGACTGGGAAAAAATTTTTGGCTACGACAAATCTGATCAGCATCTAACCTCTAAAATCTACAAGATACTGCAAAACCTCAACAACAAAAAGACAAATAACCGAATTAAAAAATGGGCAAAGGATATGAACAGGCACTTGGCCACAGAAGATATTCAGGCAGCCAACAGACACATGAAGAAATACTCATGATCATTAGCCATTAGAGAAATGCAGATCAAAACTACAATGAGATATCATCTCACCCCAACAAGGCTAGCATAATCCAAAAAACACAAAATAATAAATGCTGGAGAGGCTGTGGAGAGACTGGAACACTTACACACTGTTGGTGGGAATGTAAAATGGTACAACCACTTGGCACTTCCTTAAAAAGCTAGAAATAGAAGTACCATACAATCCACCTATCCCGCTTCTTGGAATATATCCTAGAGAAATAAGAGCTGTCACATGAATAGATATATGCCCACCCATGTTCACTGAAGCACTGTTCACAATAGCAAAAAGGCAGAAACAACCTAGGTGCCCATCAATGGACAAATGGATAAACAAATTATGGTATATCAACACAACGGAATACTACGCAACGATAAAGAACAATGATGAAGCTGTGAAACATCTTATCACATGGAGGAAGCTGGAGGTCATTATGCTGAGTGAATTTAGTCAGTCACAGAAGGACAAATACTGTATAAGACCACTATTATAAGAATTCAAGAAAAGGTTTAAACACAGAAGAAAACATTCTTTGATGGTTACGAGGGTGGGAAGGGAGGGTGAGGGTTATTTACTAACTAGATAGTAGATAAGAATTATCTTAGCTGAAGGGAAGGACAGCACACACTACAGGGGAAGTCAGCACAACCGGACTAAACCAAAGCTAACAAGTTTCCTGAACACAATCAAACACTTTGAGGGACAGAGTATCAGGGGTAGGGGTCTGGGGACCATGGTTTCAAAGCATATCTAGGTCAACTGGCATAACAAAGCTTATTAAGAAAATGTTCTGCATCCTACTTTGGTGAGTGGCATCTGGGGTCTTAAAAGCTTGCAAGTGGCCATCTAAGACGCATCAATTGGTTCCAACCACCTGGAGTAAAGGAGAATGAAGAACACCAAAGACACAAGGAAAGTATTAGCCCAAGAGACAGAAAGGGACACATAAACCACAGACTTCATCAGCCTGGGACCAGAAGAACTAGATGGTGCCTGGCTACCACCAATGACCACCCTGACAGGGAACACAACAGAGAGCCCTGGATGGGAGCAGGAGAAAGGTGGGGTGCAGAATTCAAATTCTAGTAAGAAGACCACACTTAATGGTTTGAGATTGGAGGAACCCCAGAAAGCATGGCCCTTGGATTCTCTATCAGCCCAGAGCCAGAACAACTTCCAAGACCAACTCTTCAGGCAGGATTGGACTGGACTGTGGGACATAAAGGAATACTCGTGAGGAGTGTGCCTCTTAGCCCAAGTAGATATAAGAGACTAAACGGGCAGCTTCTGTCGGGAGGTGAGATGGTAAGGCAGAGAGGGTTAGGAGCTGGTTGAATGGACATGGGGAATTAGGGGTGGAAAGGATGAGTGTGCTATCACAGTATGGGGAGAGCAATTAGAATCACATAAGAATGTATGTATAAATTTTTGTACGGAGGAAAAAAAAAGCTGAGTGATGACGCATTTGGACATATTATATATAAGCTCAATTTTATAAGACTACTACCTTACAACTTTAAAATTCCTTTTGCCATTTAAAAAGTGCTTCTACATATATGATCTTATTTAATCGTTACAATAATCCTGGGTGGCTGGTAAGACAGAAATTTCAACAAGGGCTCACTCACAGGAGATAAGTGAGTTTCACAGAACTGTGAAAGGCAGACCCTGGAACTGAATGCAATGCTCATGACTTGTTAACACTTGTACTCTTTCCAGTAAGATGTGGGTTTCCATCCATAATACAATAATGAAAAAGTGTAAAAGTCTTACATTTCTTTTTTTTAACTATAAAAAATCGAACATTTCAGTAACATTTCAAATGTACAAAGAAGAACCATCTATCTATGCCATCATCATTTGCTTGCTGGAGGCCAGGTCCCCACTCTTTAGGGCTGTGGCTCTTAGAGACCTTGTGTATCTTTCGGCATCAGCCAGATTCAGGGACTTTCAATAAAAACCTTTATTCCTATTTCAGCAATCTTCCAGTGACCCATACACTAAAGCTAAATATCATTCAAATACAAAACCAAGGGAGAATACCTTAATGAAAAGGTCTTTTTAAAGGGGAAGGACACAAATGGTAGATACATTAAAGGAAGAAGGCAGAGAATGTAAACCACATGGAGCACACAAAGCTCCACAATATACAAACAGGAGGAGGTTCAATCTGAACATATACATATTTTTAAACTTTTGTTGCTGTTGTTACTGCCATTGAGTCAGCCCCTGACTCATGGTGACCCCATGCAAAACAGAATCAAACCTTTTGAACTTTAGAGAACCATGTTGTATTTTGGATCCTTATGGAAATTTTTTTAGAAAATAATTTTGTAGTATCTGGCACAGCATAGCTCAACAGAACTTCCTGCGATGATGGGAATGTTCTAGAGCTGCACTGTTCAATACAGTGGCTACAATCCACATGTAGCCACTGGGCACTTGGAATGTGGCCAGTGAGACAGAAGAATAAAATTTTAAACTCTATTTAATTTAAATTTAAATAGTCACATGTGGCTAGTGGCTACCGTACTGAAAAGTGTAAACCTGGAAGCATTTTTTAGCTCTGTAGTTCCTGACTTTAATAGTAGGATGAACTAAAATGCTGGCATCAAAGCAAGCAAAATATTAACTGAGAATTCAACTGTATCAAATAAGTAATCCTCTGATTACATCTTGTCTTCATTAAAGATTACATATACCCCTCCCATCTTCTTTTTCCCATGTTTTGGCTCTTTTTCAAGTTGAACTCTTTTTTTCTGGAATTTTCTTCCCTACTCTTACAAAGAATGTTGTCTCTCTGAGATATGAAATCCACACTTCAACTCCTAGCTAATACTGAGTGGTGCAAGTTGTGGAAGCAAAGAACGTTTTCCTGAGTAATGCTACAGGTTGTTGTAAATGTGGCTTCTTCCTGAGTAGAACAACTCTAACGTTATCTAAGTTGCCTGACTTCACCAAGACACCACTGCAAGATGCTGCTTTTTATTTAAGCTATGGAATATTAGTTATTTAAAACTTTTTTAAAATAAAGGTTGTGGCTAGAATACAAATGAGTCTAGTCTCTGTATAATTTGCTTAGTCTCCATGCAAACTAAGGAATGAAAACTGAAATATTTTCAAATAAACTGATACAATAGCTAACGTGGCTTTAAAACACAGTTAACCCTTCAAGTTTTGTATCAATGATCTTTAGACTCGTAACTCCATTCTTCCCATCTTGGTTCTCCCAAAATACAGTCACTGACTGCATATATCTAACAAAGAGTTTCAAACCATGGTAATCAGTTAATATTTTTGGTCAATCTAGTGCTTCTTCTAAGTTGAAGCATTCGTGAATTTTGTCTCATTTAGGAAGCCTAACAAAACCAAACACTAAGTCTAATGCACAGCACAATAATTCAAGCTACTGAACATGCTGCTTTTACTTAATAACTTTACCTGTTTCTGAATGATTTCACTTTGATTAGAAGCTTGGAGGGTGTGTTCACGCTTAATTTCTATCTGTTGCTGCTTCTTCTTTTGCTGCTGATCCCTGAGTTGCTGTACCCTCTGCAACTGCTCTTGCACACTGGCTGCCTGCACTGTAACCACATTCTGAATCTGGTGAGTCTGCACAGGCCTGCTTTGCTGAATTTGAATAGGTAACTGGAGTTGGATTTGCTGGGACACACCACCTTGCTGAGCCTGTATCTGAGCCACAACCTGTGACGGGATCTGAGAGAGAACCTGGACTTGTTGTTGCAGCTGAGGCACAGCAATGACTTGGGGCTGTGGCTGCTGTATTTGTAGCTGAGGACGGGATGGGGATGAAAGAGTAACTTGATTTAACGTTTGTCCTGATGAAAGAGTTTGAGTTGAAGACTGTACCTGGGGTTGTGACTGTGGCTGGCCTTGGGAAGGTATCTGAAGAGAAGTATGTGGCTGAATTGCAATCGGCTGTGAGGCTGTAGTCTGAACCTGGGGTTGCTGTCCAGGAGACACTTGGGATGGAGTTGATGGACGTATTCGAGTCTGTGGTGGACTTTGGACGCGAACAGGAGACTGTCCTTGGACATTACTTTGAGGCTGACACTGTACTGCAGCTTGGGGTTTGGATGACTGCGTTTGGATGGGTTGTGCTTCAGAAGGAACATGGGATGAAACAGTCGTTTGGGTCTGAACTTCAGGCTGAGTCTGAACTTCAGGCTGAGCTGGGGCTGGGGGCTGGGCTGGGGGCTGGGGCTGAGCTGAAGGCTGAGCAGTCGGTGGTGGGGTTTCTGGAGGGCTGACACTGGATGACTGAGCTGGTGGCAGGGTTTTGGCTTGTTGCACCTGTGTCTGGGGTGATAATTTACTCTGTCTTTGTTCACTTGTACCTGTGAAAAAGAAAGATCAAACATTTCAATTACTCTAGAACATAAGACCATGTTTAAAGCATTTAAGGAATTTTCTAAAGTTAAGAACTCTGTGTTTTAGAACAGAAGATTTATGCCTTTGAAATGTTCTATTTAAACATGCTTGGGTTAGGGCTCTTCTAACGTTGGGGGCCTGGGCCCCATTACATGGCTGTCCTCTGCACACCCTACTGATTCTTCAAGGCTCACAGATGGCCGGTTTCCAAAGCAAGGCACGGCCTCTGGAAATGGGCCAGGCCTTCTAGCCCAGGCTAATGCCAACCTTCACTTTCTTCCTATGGCAAAGTAGTGAAGGAGAGTGGCAACACTTGCAGGAGGAGGTAAACAAAGTGGATCTGAAGCTGCAGGTGGATCTCAATCCCAGGTTGTGAGCTGGACATACCCTCTGTGAGGTCACCTCCACGAGTCCATCAGTGCTGCCAGGGCTTGGCAGGGGCTAGGTGTGGGCACAGTTACCATGATGGCCATTATTTTTTGCCCCCCTCCCCCATCCCTGGTGATGGTGGTGATAAAGAGTCTCTAAGAAGAAGGTACAAAAGCATCTGAGATCTTGTGATGCTTCAGGTATGTCCTCCCAAAGGTGGGCATTTGTCCCCCTTTGTCTCCTCTGTTAGCTCAACAGCTGTGATAACACCATTCAGCATTTCTGAGAAACCCAAAGTTCTACCTGCTGCTGTAGTGGAGACGGTGGTGCTTGTGGTGCTGGCTGTTGTGGCTGTCGTTGCCAAGGGGGTAAAGAGGAATCGTTGAACAGTACCATTTGGCATCGCAGCTTGCATGAGCTGCTGTCCCGGACCTGGAAGTACAGTTACCCCTTGAGGTATCAACTGCAATTGCCCAGTAGTTTGACCTTGTCCTTGAATTACTACTGTCAAACCTTGATTGCCACCCTGTGGGAGAAAACAAATCAAGTAAAGAGTGTTCAAAGCATCAATCTGTATGTAAGCATTTTTATTAAATCATTTTTATATTGAAAAGATCCTTTAGCATAATGAAAATATATACCTAAATGTCTATGGCAATAGCACCAGAAGGCACTTATGTCTTTTGTATGACTTGTTTATATTTGTGAGATTCATCTGTGTAGTTCTGAGTAGCTGCAGTTTGTTCATCTTCATTGCTGTAGGAATGTAACACACTTTACTTATCCAACTGGTTGTAGTTTGGGTTGTTCCCATTTGGGGCTTTATGGACAATGCTGCCAGGGCTACGAACATTCATGTACCTGTATCCTCGTGTCCACGTGAACAAGAAGTTCTCTAGGGAATATATCTAGAACGAGAACTTCGGGGTCCTGGGCTATGCACTTCTTCAACTTTACTAGAGAACGCTTAGGAGGAGTTTGCCAAAATAGCTGAACCAATACATACTTCTACCAGTAGCGTAGGAGAGTACATTCTGCTCCATGTCCTTGCTAACTTTTGGTTTTGTTGGGCAATTTCAATTTATACCAATCTTCTCGGTATATAATTTTAATAGACACTTCCCTGATTACTAATAAAATTGAGCAGCTTTTGGTTTTTCAGACATTCCTCAATATATCTTTCCTTATCAACCATCTATACGGGGCTAAACTGACAACAACAACTTGAAAGATCAGAGGGGACCCTTAGGGAGCCATGAGTTTATGTTACTGGGGGAGGAACAACTTAGAAAGGGAGGGTGAGAATGGCTGCACAACTCAAAGAATGTAATCAACATCACTAAATTGCACACGTACAAACTGTTCAATTGGTGTTATGTTTTGCTGTGTATATTTTCAATAACAACAACAAAATAAATAAAATTAAAAAAACAAATGCAAAACAATAAAAACAAAATCTTTCCTTATCTAGTATGTTTGCTCTTTTTTCCTACTGAGCTATCTGGATTGTTCTCTTCTTGATTTGTAGTCATTCTTCATATACTCTAGCTAATATTCCCGACTAGTTGTAATCATACCTTCTCTCATTCTTTTCACTTTTTATAGTGTTTTTAGAGTAACTGAAGTTCTTATTTTCAATGTAGTTGAATTTACAGGAGCCCTGGTGATGCAATGGTTAAGTCCTTGGCTGCTAATTGGAAGGTCGTTGGTTCGAACCCACCAGTGGCTCTGTGGTAGAAAAGACCTGGCAATTTGCTCCTGTAAAGATTTCAGCTTATGAAACCCTACGAGGCAGAGTTCTACTCTGTCATATAGGGTTGCTATGAGTCAGAATCAGCTTGACAGCACACAGTAACAGTTGAATTTATAAATCTTTCCTTTATGATTTGTGTTTTTGTGTCTTGTTTGAAGTCTTTCCTATGCCAAGTAACATATTCTCATATCTTCTAAAAAGATTAGTTTTGCCTTTCACAGGGAAGACTTTTATTCTGCTAGAATTGCATGTATGTACACAGTGAGGCACTGGTCCAGTTTCATGTTTTCCAGTATATAACCAGCTGCCCAGTACCATTTACTGAAGGGCTGTCCCTTCCTTAATGACCTGAAATCATAATGAGTGTCCACATGGGTCACTTTCTGCATACTTGACTGTCTCAGTGGTCTGTCTGTCTATACTGTAGTCTGTACCTCACTATATTAATCAGTGTAGCTTTATAAATTCTGGTATCCGGTTATCACACAGGGCAAGCCCTTCTGCCTCACTGTTCTTTAAAAGTGTCATAACTATTCTTGGTCCTTTATACTTCTATACAAATTTTAAAATAAGCTTATTAAGTTCCACAAAAAAACCTCTTAGAATTTTCATTGGAACTGTATTTTCACTGGCCTTGCATCCCTTAATCAATATTGGAAGAACTGATACATTTATAATACTGAGTCCTGCAAGGAAGTGGTTTAACATACTCTAATTTTAATTTTCCCATGGAAAACAGTCAACTAAAAAAATTTTGGTGGTAAAAGGGTTATCCATCTCACTAGTATAGCTCACTGTCAAAAGGACTCTAGATAATTGAAGTTTATTATATCCTACCTGAAGGGAGTATTTTTGTTTGACCCCATGAAGCAACCATTTCTTACAACAAGTACATTCTTGAAGTTACAAAAATTAGTACCTGTTTTTAAACTGACAGCAAGAATAAACAAGGTCACCTTTAAAATGAAAATGAAGTCATCATTACTTACTTGACCCTGTGTTAACTGAGTGAGCTGAGCCATGGTAAGCTTCACCTGTCCTTGCTGGGGGCGGGGGGGCTGTGAGGGTGGTGACTGCAGGCTTGCAGTGGGCGCGCTTGATGTCAGTGCTTTCTGCCCAGGTGCTGAGGAAACAGCATTAGGGGCAGAGACTGCGGTGGAAACGGGCTGCCCTCTGATGATCTGGGTCACCACTTGCTGAGGGGTACCTATGAAAACAGCAAAACATTATGAATGCTTGTATGCCCTTAGCATCGAAACGGTTTAACACGTCACGTAAACGTACTCTTTTCAATTTTCAATAAGACTTATGGGATACCAACAACCCAAGGATGCATTCAGACATATACCCACACCCAAAGGACCAGCTGGTCATCAATGTGTCCATTTTCATTAAATTCACTGACAATCAATAATCAGTCCCCTCTAGCTGAAGTGAAAAAATAGTTAGCATTCTTCCTGAGTCTAAAGTCAAGATGATAATAGACGAGAGAATATGTAAAATATGCCATCGATAAGGCTGTCTTTCCTTAGGAATATAACATTAAAAATAATACTCTAACATATAGTTAACTCATATGAATTTTAAATAAAATACACTGAATCTGGAACATTCTGGGCCAAATGAGCTTCTCTTACAGCTATTTTGACTAATAGTTTAGGTGAACCCATAAGGGGAAGCACTACTATATCCGCAATACGAGGGCAAAGTGCTCAAAGAGTGCCTACAAAGTAATTGCGCAAGAAGTGTCTACTGAATGAATGAAGTTTAACTGGAATGGCACTGCATTCTTCCAAAAACCTGAGTTTCTCATCTAATTCACTGAAACTGGAAGAAAAAGCAGGTGGATATCCACCACCACCCCCACCACCACCCCCCCACCCCCCGGTGGAAAAGTTGCTAGGAGTAATTATCTGGCAGCTAATTTTAAATTTACAATTTCCTGATTCATTATTAATTAGTAAATAACATCAAATTCCTGAAGTTTTTGTATTTATTTGCTTTCTTTCTGTGGAAAAAAGTATTTTGTGTGTTTCTTTAACAGCTGGATGTTCTTTAATATGATTGTACATGAATCTATTTTGATATTCAGACTACTTTCCCTTCTTATTTTATACAATGCCATGGTAAATTCCTTGTTTATATAGTGTGCTTCTGATTACTTCCTTAGAATAAACTCTGAAAAATATTACTGGGTTCACAGTAGGCACGTAGTACTAAAATGAATTTTAGAAAGGCTATACCAATTCATAATCCCACCACCTCTCAGTGTCCATTCCATTGGACCCTTGACAACTCTTGGTATCACCACTGAACTATGTGACTGCATTTCATCAATTATACAGAGAGTCGGGATTTCAAACTGTTTCAAGGCATTTGTACTTCAGTTGTCAACTGTCCACACTCTGCCCATTACTCTATTCGGGTGTTTTTATATTTTCATAATGACTTATAATTGCTTTTTATAAAGATATAAATTGCAAGTGTTTTTTCCCCATTTTGCTGTCTGCTTTTAAAGTTATTTATTTTTAAACCTATAATTTTTTTTTTTAAGTGTGGTCAATCTGACCATTCTTTTGCTTTTTAAGAATTTTTCAGCTTTAATTATTGCCTATTATAGTTCTCCTGCATTCTCCAATCAGACACATCCTCCCACATATGTTCTCAGTCATGGTGTATGTTCTGAGGCCAAGGTCTATTGCCTCCCCAAACTATAAACTGATTATTCCAGTATCACTTACTAATGACTCTAATCCTTCCTTCCTATTTGTCATACAGCAAATGTTCACATATAAGTCTCTTTAACTCACTTCTGCCTGTCTAGTCTTCCTTTGGTATCATGCTCCTAATTCTGGTCGTTTTATAATATGCCGTAACAACCCCCACGGCAAGTTTTCCATCATTTCTCTTTCTTCTAAAATTTTATTGGTTATTCTCATCCATTTACTTTTCAAGATGAATTGCAAGGCAGTACAGCATTGTGTAGTCAAGTGCTCTAACCTGAGAACCCTTGGACCCCGCACTACGTCCTTGTACTGCAGTTCGAGAAACAATGCATGCGAAGTTATCACTTTAGGTGATCGCCAGGATCATCATAAACATAAACGGAGAAAAGGGCTGCTATGAGGTGATGCAAACTGAAAGGCTGGAAGTTTGAGTTCACCCAGAGGTACCTCAGAAGGAAGGCTTGGTGATTTACTCCCCAAAAAATCAGCCACTGAAAACTCTGGGGAGCACAGTTCTACTCTGACACACACGGGTTGCTCTGAGTTGGAAGCAATTTGTATTTTTTTTACTGATTGATTAGATGACAATCATTCAGATGATTCCCAATATGTACATATTAATTTACTTTTAGACCACCACCTAAATGCAAATCAAACATTAAAAAGTTTTCGATTATACCTGGGCAGTCTGTGGATCCCATTTTGAGACAGGCTAGCATAGCAATAACAACAGGGTAAGTTCCAGTGAGATCTGCGCACACTCAGACATACACACTCCTCTCCGTCTCTCTGACCACAGCTCCTGTGACAGCTCTCCTCCTTTCCCTCCTTCCTGGGGCCTACCGGCCCCACTGGTCCCCTTGTTTTTCCTTCAATACACATGGCACACTCTCACTTCAGGGCCTTTGTGTCTGATGCTCCTTCTTCATGAAAAGTTCTTTATCCAGATATATGCATGGCTTTCTCATTTCCTTCAGGTCTTTACTCAAATTTCACCTTCTCACTGAGTCCTTCTCTGGCTACCCTTTACCAAAATATCACCTCCCCATTGAAAACCAACCCTCAGCCCCAACTCTCAACATTCATATCACTTTCCTTTTTAATTAGTACTCATCACTATTTAGCAAACTACATATATAACTTCTCTATCTAGTTATTGTCTACTTTTCCCATTGGACTATAAGCTTCATGACAGTGGGTATTTCGTCTGTGCTGTTCACAAATGTAGTCCCCTGGGCCTGGAACCGTGCCTGGCACTGAAAGAATAAATGAGTATCTGGACTTGGAAATCAGATGACTCTGGCTTGAATCCCAGCTCTGGAACTTAGTAGCTCAAGAAGTTATTCAATATCTTGAGACTTAATTTCTTCATCTATAAACTGAGGATAATATTAACACCTTCTTTATATGAAGATTAAATGAAAGCTTCTGTATGAAATGCTTACACACTCACATAAAATCAAATGCTCAGTACATGACAGTTGCTATTAGTATTATTACTAAGAATCAATTATTTAAACGTAGACTGGCTAAATTACATGAAAGGAGCCCTACACAGCCAGTGGCAACAGGCTTGAGGAGCTCATTATACAAACCACATGCTCATGGGGTAGTCAAGATTTTAGGGAAGAAAAGTAGCGAAACCCTGGGAGGGGATGGTGTATAGAAGCTACAGATGCACATAATTCACATATGCATGTCAGACAAATGTATCACTACAGCTATGTAAGGCATTAAGGGACAAAGGCGCTATGCATCTTGAGTACTACCAGACTTTTTTCTACCTGGCAATTTACTTCATTAGTTTCAAGTTTTTTTTGTTTTCTAAGTATATTATCATATATTACCTATAAATTTTATTTTCTCCTTTATATGTTGTATCTTTCCTTTCAGTCACCTGCCCAACTGACAGATAAAAGTTTTAAACAGGGACATTGAATTTCATCAACTGTCATGGCAGCATTAACTGAAATAATGAATCATCTTTTCTGGGGCAAATCATACTAAGGAATAGAAGATTGCCCCTACTTACCTTTTTCTAAACTGTACTATGTTTGGTATCACAATTGCACTAAATTTGTAAAATGAATGGAAAATATTATATTTTATTCCTGCTATGCCCTGGAACTTTTTTTTTTTATAATAAAGAAGTCACCTGTTCCCTGACAATTTAAGGAATTCACCCATAAAACCATGAGATCTGGAATTCTTTTTTGTAGGTAACACTATAGCAACTTTTCTAATTTCTTCCCTTGATATACGTTATTGAGACTTCCAACTGACAAGTACAGCATATAATTGTCTCTCGCTATTTAAACTGATTCGCTTTCTGAGTTTGGATGGTGAGATTTCTGAAAGTCTCACCTCAAGGTCACGTGTAGACAATTTTCTTCAGATTTTAAAAAAAAGCTGTATTTTTATAGTACTTTCCCACTCTTAATTCTGTGAATTAGTGTTCTGCTCCCTTTTCTCAAGATTAGATAGGCAAACGAATAGTCTAACAATTTTTGTCTTTTCTGTTTTCTCATTATCATTACTTTGCTTTTGTTTTACTTCCTCCCTTGTTTTCTGTGAAGACTTGTTTTATATATTTTTCTAACTCCTGATTAGTTAGTATTTAAGAATATGGAGGTCTTGTTTTGTTAACTGTATCTCAACTGTGTAAGGCAGGTGCTCAAATATTTGTTGAATGAATGAATACGAATTTACCTCTGAATTCAGCTTTGGCAACATGGCTTAAAAGCCATGGCTTAATTTGTTTGCAATTACACATTGATGTTTCTTTACCAAAAAGTTATTTGTGAGAGCATATTTTTGTAAATTTCCAAGTAAATAAAGTTTATTAGCATAACATCTTAGTATTAATTTCTAGCTTTACTACAGTGTGGTCAAAGAATGTGACCTATATACATTCTACCTTTTGGACATCATCAAAGTTACATCTATGGCTCATGACCACATAGTGGTCCATAAATATTTAATAAGAATGTAAATTCCTGGAGATACAAAACTTAAGATACAGTCTATTTCTGGTTTACCATGCTTCCATTAATAATTGAAGTGCTTTATACACTTTACTGTTATTTTATTTTAATTCAGAAAGATTCAAGATTGCATCTTTACTGCAACTTCTTTCTATAAGCCAGTAACCTTTTTTTTTTTGGACACTGAATTCACTCTGTCTAACATCAGTAGGGCTATTCTTGCCTCTTTTTTTTTGACCTTTACTTCATGTATCTTTGCCCATCTTTTTTTTTTTACCTTTTGTGATGATTTTAGGCATGCTTCTTATAAATGCTTAGTTGGATTTTTTTTTACTCTATCTTTACAGTCTTCAACTTTTAATATAGGAGTTTTAACCTATTCACACTAGTTCTGATAAATGACACGTCTGGCACTGCCTTTGTAATCTTGTTTTATATGCTTCATAGTGGTTTCCTTGATTTTCTCCTCGTCTTTTGCCATACGGACTGTTTTCTTTGCGCATTCTCTTTACTCCAATGATGTGAATGGTATATATTTCATTTACTAGAAGTTTTTTGTTTGTTTGTTTTTAACGATTTTAACAAGCATATTTGAACCTATTTTTCTCTTACTGGCAATGCCAAGAATGAAATAATATCTATGGATGCATCCCACAATGGATTAGAAATTTAGTATGCTTTGAAGTATTAGTTCAATTTGGTATTTTCTAGAATGTACAGTGCCAAATACAGAGTATTATAGATGTCCTACACTGGTTGTTTAGATGTAGAATGATAATACTGGGTGGACGAATACCTGGCTGTACCATCACAGGTGTTCGAATAATTGCCTTTCCTAGTGTTGACTGTTGGAGTGGTGTTCTAATCACCGTCATACCAGGGCGGATCTGAGGCCCTGTGATTACCTATAAATGATACAAAGGACAATGAATTAAAATGTTTTTAGAAGACTAAAGCATGTTGGACTTAGAATACAAGATCTTTACACATTCCATATTGACAAAAATGTCTACAGACATAACAAACGCTCTTGGACATTACATTTTAAATTATATTAAGCATCAGAATAAAGATGAAATTTTGAGAGGAGAAAATTTAATTTAATTCAGATAAGACCATATGAAATTCTTTGCCACTGATACCAAGAACTGCCTACAGATGGAAAGGAAGGAAAAAAACCCAGCGAGGCTCTGCTCTAAAACCACCATAGCTGGTCACAGGAAATCTTATTTTCTCTAAACTCCAATCCATAGCTGTAACCCAGAGAGTAGAACAGTAAGATCAGAAACCAAAATGTTCTTTTACAGTTTTAAAAGGGAAACTAGAGAGCACATTATTTTCAATTTTATACTTAGGTTCAAAAAATTTTCAAGTCTGCAAAACTTTAAATCTTTTCTGTAATACAAGTGCCAGAGAAATGATGGATCTAATACGAAGCACATATCATCTGGTTAACAAACTAGTTATAGTTCTTTGGATTGCATTTTTCATTCTATTTCTTAACTAGGCTTCACAGCAGGTCTCCTTGGGTGGTCCAGTGCTGTTCATTGTTTTATAGAAGTAAATTTTCTTTATAAAAATCTTATCAATCAATTCTTATTATTCATAAACTATACCAAGATGCAATAACTAAAAGTTAATAGTTAATAGTTTGTGTATCATTTTTCACTTATCAGAAATATTACAAATAGATTGCTTCCAAAACAATACTTTGTCATAGATTAAGTAAAAGGCAAGGAAAAATTAGAAGCTGGATTAATCCTGGAAGAGGCCACTCTAAAAACTTCACCTGAGGGGCTCAAGACTTTAAAACAAAGTAAGTGTGCAAAGAGTTCTTACTTGTGAAGTGCTTGTGGTTCCTCCAGAGCCTGAGGTGTTGGGCCTAATTGTGACAGTCGCTGTCCTGGGCTGGAATGAAGTAAAGGTTTGCTGACTTGTACCTGTACTAGATGGAATGATACCCAGGACTTTCTGCTGTACTTGAACAACACCTTAAAAAAAGATGAAGAGACAGTTAATAAATACCCCTTTAATTAAAAGCATTAGGTGTTGCTCGGTTTTTGAGGAGAAACTACGTGTGGCAGGGTTTTAAAGTGGACTACATAGAATGTGAGATCTGAGGACTGAAATCAGTGAAAAGGAAATGAAAAATAATGGCAACAGTATGATCTGGCAAATGTGAATTAAAACTCCTCACATTTCCCTTACCTCCTTGCGTTGCTGGCACATTTACAGCGACAATCTTGCTGTTTGCAGGAAGTGGCAGTTTGGTAATTACTTTTCCTGCCATAGTGACTGGATTGCCTGTAATTTGGAACGTCTGACCTGTGCTGGCAATGGTTGTAGCAGATGTGGCAGCTGTGCTGGTGGCTAATGGGGTATAAGACATTTATTAAGCTTTAGATTTAAAATAACCAGCAACGTAGTGACTTCTAGGAAGGGTACCAATGCATGAAATGTGACTCATTTTGTATTTTTAAGAAAAACATTCCTCTCCAATCAAAGTCCGTGAACTATGTAAATGTTGAAAGTGAAATAATGTAAGAGAGGAGATTCACTAATGTAATATTATGAATATTATCTGGGACAAACCAACTGTTAGAGCTTGTTTGCTCAATCAGCTGCAGAAGAAAAACAATTTTCTAAAGAGATGTTTCATTTCAGTAGGTAAAGTACAGAAATTTCTCTTTTTCTGGACGGAAAGCAATCTTCTATTTAATCACAGTTGTGTACCTGAATTTGACTGGCCTTGCTTAACCCACGTAGCAAAGGTTTGATGGAAGTTCTTGTTTTGCTGGAATGTTACTGTAGCTGGAGATCCAACTTTAGTAGTTAGTACCATTTTAGCTCCAGGTGCAACTGAGCCACTTATGGGGGCCACCATAACTTTCTGTGCTGGAGAGACGGTACTGGTTGTACTGTTTGTTGGGGAAGTAGTGGAAGCTGCAATTACTGTAGGTTTCTGCTGCTCCAATCGTTTCTAAAAAAGTCAGGGAAGAGAAAACATGAACCAAAATAGTTCTAAATAAAAACAATATTATTCCGCAAGAAGTTCAGCCACAATTTCTCCCAATTCAAGGAACTGTTTACACTAAATTTCTAAAATATTTTACTTCTGAAAATAACCCTATATAAGTTTACCACTGAATTTAATTTCTTGATGAAAGCAAAATTTTCCTGGCTTTATACCACATATATTTTAAGAAAGGTGTGGAGTTGTTCAAAACAGAAAAATTTCAACGTCACATTTTTCCAGCCTGTACAAATATCCAGGCTTTCAGACTGAAAATCTAAGAGACGTGGGCAATCTTACTGCAGACAAGAACACCTTGTTGCTCAGCAGTGGGATTTACAGCAGATACCAAATGACGGGAGCTGCACAAGGTTTCCAGTTTACTGCAATATTAGTTTATCCAGCCATAAGAACACATCAGTATTTAATATAGCTATTCAAGTTCGCAAACCTGCAATCAAGCAAGTTGAACATTGTTCTTGCTGTTAGGTGCCATCGAGTCATTTGGGACCTATAGCGGCCATATGTACCACAGAACGAAACACTGCCCGGTTCTGTGCCATCCTCACAATCACTGTTATACTTCAGCCCATTGTTGCAGCCATCTCATTGAGGGCCTTCCTCTTTTTCAATGACCCTCTACTTTACCAAGCATGATGTCCTTCTCCAGGGACTGATCCCTTCTGATAATATGTCCAAAGTATGTGAGATGTAGTCCTGTCATCCTTGCCGAACATTATAAAACAATATTTCTAGATTTCTTACATTATTTAGTTCAAATATGTTCACAGAAAAATACTTTCGACTATTTTATACAGAGGAGTATAATATGGGGAGCCCTGGTGGTGCAGTGGTTAAGAGCTCGGCTGCTAACCAAAAGGCTGGTGGTTAAATCCACCAGCTGCACCTTAGAAACCCTATGGGACAGTTCTACTCTGTCCTATAGGGTCTCTATGAGTTAGAATTGACTGGATGGCAAGTATAATCTGATCTTTCAGACTACAGGTCTATTAAAGATCATTTGCATATCTTTTCATTATAGAGTGCTGAAATTTTCTAACACCTTCTCAACAATGGTCTGATGAATACCAATAAGCTTACATGTCTAAAAACAATAGGTGGGATTTATTGCACATGTGGTGGCAGAGCTTTACCTTCCTATCTTATTTAATGCTCATACCAACCCAGTGAGGTTGCTGGTATTACTGCCACTTTAAAACAAGGAAACTAAGGCTTAGAGAACTTTTGCAACTTACCCAAGTCCACAGAACTAGTTAGTCCTAGAGCTAAGATCAGATTCCAATGCTGAACTATCTCCTGCCATTGTAAACTCACCATGAATGACATCACACACAATTTTTTAGGACTACTTTTGTACACACTATATATACCTGAATATAATGGGAGGGGGAGCCCTGGTGGTGCAGTTGTTAAGAGCTCAGCTGCTAACCAAAAGGTCAGCAGTTTGAATCTACCAGCTGCTCCTTGGAAACCCTATGGGGCAGTTCTGCTTTGTCCTATACGGTTGCTATGAGTCAGAACCAATTTGACGGCAACATGTTATGATGTGAGATATTTCACATAACAATTGCTCATAAGAAAGGGAGTTTTGTTTCGAATATTTAGAGATGTCACCTGATTGAATCAGCAGAAAAAGGAGGCAAAGAAACTGAAGACGTGTCTAGCAGTTATTTCCTGGGGCTGTGACTTCAAAACTGGAAGTGTTAGATATCTTTGAAAATAAGCCTTCCAAAGAAATTTGAAAAAGCAATACATTAAGTGGTGACCTTGCAGAGATGACAAAACGCACCCATAAGATAAAAAACAAAACAGATAGCCAATTGTTGCATGAACTGATAGTTGTGTTTGGGGATAAATGTCTAGTGGCAGCATCATACATAGAATCCAAAAGTGTTATCTCAAACAACTTGGATGTAAGACAAGATAACGACCTACAGTAAACTGAGGTCAAAGATACATAAGAATTTGGAAAAAAAATTTTTACAAACTGTGAGAGGAAAAAAGTAGATTGAGATGAATATATAAAGTGATTTTAAAAGAGTTATTTGTAACTCAGCTAATAACATTATAAATAGACATACATCTATTTCATCTACATTCTAAAAGTTTATATATTCAAGTTGACTAAAAACCTTTGCAATATCTTGATTACCCAATGGAAAAAGGAGTAATCATCTTTGATTTAGGTCCCTAATATTCAAGTACATATGGTACAGTTACATTAAAAATAATAGTTTCAAGATGTTAAGTATGTGAAAGCAATACATTGAAAAAAGAAGCCAAAAGAAAGTCTTAAGTATGTGAATTTTGAAATATGAAAGAAGCTCAGGATACCAACTTTATGCTGGGCTAGAAGTTTTATCACATTTACCTTGCTAATCATGATCTCCTCCAATAACTAGAATTTGGACAGGTAAGAAACCATCAGTAGCTCCGTGATCATTATCATCTTAGAGAGTTTTATATACAATTTGCTTTTCCATAGACTATAGAGCTTTTTCAAGAAGCCCTGGTGGCGAAGCGGGTAAAGTGATCGACTGCTAACTCCAAGGCTGGCGGTTCGAAACCACCGTCACTCTGCGGGAGAAAGACGTGGCGGTCTGCTTTCATAAAGATGTACAGCCTTGGAAACCCTACAGGGTCGCTATGACTCAGAAACAACTCGACAGCAGTGGGTTTGGTTTGGATAGAGCTTTTCCAGTTTGGAATTTTGCGGGAAAAGATTATTTTTAGAAACTATCCTCTGAATTATAAAAATAAAAAGAGAAATCTTATTTCAAACACTGCTTTCCAAATATGCATGCTTTTTGCAAAACCACAGCTTAGTGTATCCACAGAGCTATTTTCATGTAATGAAACTGAGATATATGTAAAATACAGTGATGGCTGAACAACACGATGAACGTAATATTACTGAACTGTACAAATGAAGACTGGGGAAATGGCAAATGTTCTGCTACCTATATACTTACCACAATAAAAAACAAACACACACAGACACACAAACACACACAACTAATGTGGTTTTGGTGTGCATGAATTTGGCCAAAAATGTAAATTCGTTGCCAGGTGGGACTAGTACCAAATCCCCCACCTGCTGGGCAGCCAATAGCTGCTGTTTTAGCTGAACCTCCACTTGGGCCTTGAAGTCCTCTGCTTTCTTCTGTTCACTAACCTTAGCCTGTTGCTCAACTGCTTGTGCCTTTTCTTTCTCCACTCTGCAGGAAAACAAGGAGAATCTTATTAGACACTACCATATTAGGCATCTGACATCTAACTAATATATCTGAAATCTGGTTGACTTTCTCCTCATGCAAAGGTGAAATTATTTTGCTTAAAAATAAGAAATTTAAATTAAGATAATTAGAAAGTGACAAATAACATTAAAATTAGAAATAGGATCTTAATGAACTATATACATCTAGCACTTAAAATCAAAAGGTGAAATAAAATTAACTAGGACATAATGAATTTATAACATTATAAATTTATAATTAAGACATACTGATTTAATTATATTATTAAACTGATAATTCTTTAATTCTGAAGTGAAAAAATCTTCAAGTCTATGATCACGTAGTAACCACTTCCTTACCTCTCAGCAAATGCCCTGATCTCCCATAATTCTAATTCTTCTTCGGCAACCCAGGTTTCGATAATAACAGGGCCAGTCTGCTTGGGTGCTTCTGGTCTCTTTGGCCGCAGTGCACTTGATCGAAGGCCTTTCCTCTGAGGTGTAGGTGTTTCTTTGGAAAAGAAATCAGAATATTTTAAGCAATATAGCTTCTAAAATTATAGTACTTGCGGCATCTCCTCTCATACCATGAAAAGCAGGGGTTCACAAATTTTCTTAAAGGGCCAAAGCCAAACCCAAACTCATTGCTGTCGAGTCAGTTACAACTCACAGGGGCCCTGAAGAATAGAGTAGAACTGCCCCAGAGGGCTTCCAAGGCTGTAAATCTTTACCGAAGCAGACTGTCGAATCACCAAGCTTTCTGTTACCAGCTAAGCACTTAACTACTGTGCCACCAGGGCTCCTTCAGAAAGGGCCAGCTGATAAATATTGTAGACTTTGTGGGCCGGATGGTCTCTGCTGCAATTACTCAACTATGCCTTTATATTCTGAAAGGAACCAAAGACAATATGAAAATGAGTACGTGTGGCTGTGTTCCAATCAAACTTTATTTACAGAAGTAGGCTAAGGCTCATGAATCATCATGGGGCTCACTCCTGATATAAAAGGCCTCTGACCCTGTTCCTTCTGGCTGGAATACTCTTCCGAAGCCTGAACTCCCCGCTTTCACTTGTTAGTCACTTGACTAACACTTATTTATCCTTTAGAGGATAACGTGGATACAATTTACTTCAAGAAGTCTAGTAAGTTCCTCCCACTGTGGGCTGGATGTCTTTGCCATGTAGAACTATGGCAATATGTGCTTTCCCACCATAGCACTGAGAAGGGGGATTTGAGTTACCAGTATACAGGTGAGATCTGAAGTAAATAAGAATGGATGCTGTTGTTGTTGCTGTTGGGTGCCGTTCAGTCAGTTCTGACTCACAGTGACCTCATGCTCAAGAGAACGAAACACTGCCTGGTCCTGTGCCATCCTCACAATTGTTGCTGTTTTAGCCCCTTGTCGCCACTGTGTCAATCCATCTTGTTGGGGGGTCTTCTTCCTTTTCCCTGACCCTCTACCTTACCAAGGATGATGTCCTTATCCAGGGACTGGTCCCTACTGATAACATGTCCAAAGTATGTAAGAAAAAGTCTCATCAACCTCCCTTCTAGGGAGCATTCTGGCTGTACTTCTTCCGAGATAGGTTTGTTCATTCTTCTGGCAGTCCATGGTGTATTCAATATTCTTTGCCAGCACCATAATTCAAAGGCATCAATTCTTCTTTGGTCTTCCTTGTTCATTACTCAGTTTTCGCATGCACATGAGGTGACTGACAGTTAACATGGCTTGGGTCAGGTGCATCTTAGTCCTCAAAGTGACATCATTGCTTTCTGACGCTTTAAAGAGGTCTTTCACAGCATCTTTGCCCAATGGTTTTCTTTTCTGAAAATTTACTGTTGAATTTTTTTTTTCAAGTTAGTTTCTCATACAAAAATTGATACACACATTGTTATGTGACCCTAGTTCCAGCTCTCCCTATAATGTGACTGCACACTCCTCCTTTCCACCCCAGATTTCCCACGTCCATTCAACCAGGTCCTGTCCCTTTCTGCCTACTCATCTCACCTCCGGACTGGAGCTGCCCATTTAGTCTCATGTACCTACTTAAGCTAAGAAGTACACTCTTCAAGAGTATCACTTTATGTCCCATAGTCCAGTCTAATCCCTGCCTGAAGAGTTAGCCTCAGGAATGGTTTTAGTTTTGGGCTAAAAGAGAGTCCAGGGGCCATGTCTTCCGGGGTCCCTCCAGTCTCAAGTCAGACGATTAAGTCTGGTCTTTTTATTAGAATTTGAGTTCTGTGCCCCACTTTTCTCCTGCTCCATCAGGGACTCTCTGTTGTGTTCCCTGTCAGGGTGGTCATTGGTGGTAACCAGGCACCATCAAGTTCTTCTGGTCTCAGGCTGATGAAGTCTCTGGTTTATGTGGCCCTTTCTGCCTCTTGGGCTAATACTCTCCTTGTGTCTTTGGTGTTCTTCATTCTCCTTTGCTCCAGGTAGGTTAGGACCAACGGATGCACCTTAGACGGCCGCTCACTAGCTCTTAAGACCCAAGACGCCACTCACCGAAGTGGGATGCAGAACATTTTCTTGATAAACTTTGTTATGCCAATTGACCTAGATGTCCCCTGAAACCATGGTCCCCAGACCCATGCCCCTGCTACTCTGTCCCTCGAAGTATTTGGTTATATTCAGGAAACTTCTTGGCTTTTGGTTTAGTCCAGTTGTGCTGACTTCTCCTGTATTGTGTTTATCCTTCCCTTCACCTCAGATAATTCTTGTCTACCAACTAGTTAGTGAATACCCCTCTCTCCCACCTTCCCCACTCTCGTAACCATCAAAGAATGTTTCCTTCTGCGTTTAAACCTTTTCTTGAGTTCTTATAATAGTGGTCTCATACAATATTTGTCCTTTTGCAACTGACTAAATTTACTCAGTGTAATGCTTCCAGATTCACCCATGTTATGTTTCATGGATTCATCGTTGTGTAGTATTTCATTGTGTGAATGTACCATAATTTGTTTACCCATTTGTCTATGATGGGCACCTAGGTTGTTTCCATCTTTTTGCTACTGTGAACAGTGCTGTGATGAACATGGGTGTGCATATATCTATTTGTGTAACAGCTCTTATTTCTCTAGAATATATTCCATAGAGTGGGATTGCTGGATCATATGGTACTTCTATTTCTAGCTTTTTAAGGAAGCACCAAATTGATTTCCAAAGTGGTTGTACCATCTTACATTCTCACCAGCAGTGTGTAAGTGTTCAAGTCTCTCCACAACCTCTCCAACAGTTACTATTTTGTGTTTTTTTGACTAATGCTAGCCTTGTTGGGATGAGATGGTATCTCATTGTAGTTTTGATTTGCATTTCTCTAATGGCTAATGATTGCGAGCATTTCCTCATGTATCTGGTAGCCACCTCAATGTCTTCTTTGGTGAAGTGTCTGTTCATATCCTTTGCCCATGTTTTAATTAGGTTATTTGTCTTTTTGTTGTTGACGTTTTGCAGCATCTTGTAGATTTTAGAGACTAGATTCTGATCGGATTTGTTGTAGCCAAAAATTTTTTCCCAGTCTGTAGGTTGTCTTTTGACTCTTTTGGTGAAGTCTTTTGATGAGCATAAGCGCTTGACTTGTAGGAGCTTCCAGTTATCTAGTTTCTCTTCTGGTGTTTGTGCATTGTTACTTATAGTTTGTCTTCTGTTTATGCCATGTATTAGGGCTCCTAGCATTGTCCCTATTTTTTCTTCCATGATCTTTATCATTTAAGATTTTATATTTAGGTCTTTGATCCATTTTGAGTTAGTTTTTGCGCATGGTGTGAGGTATGGGTCTTGTTTCATTGTTTTGCATATGGATATCCAGTTATGCCAGCACCATTTGTTAAAGAGATCGTCTTTTCCCCAATTAACGGACTTTGGGCGTTTGTCAAATATCAGCTGCTCATAGGTGGATAAATTTATGTCTGGATTCTCAATTCTGTTCCATTGGTCTATGTATCTGTTGTTGTACCAGTACCAGGCTGTTGTGATTACCACGGCAGTATAATAGGTTCTAAAATCAGGTAGTGTGAGGCCTCCCACTTTGTTCTGCTTCTTCAGTAATGCTTTACTTATCCGGGGCCTCTTCTACCCAATGCTTCTTGACTGCTGCTTCCATGGGCGTTCATTGTGGATCCAAGTAAAATGAAATCCTTGACAACTTCAATATTATCTGTTTACCATGATGCTTCTTATTGGTCCACTTGTGAGAATTTTTGTTTTCTTTACGTTGAGGTGTAATCCATACTGAAGGCTGTAGTCTTTGATCTTCATCAGTAAGTGCTTCAAGTATTCTTTGCTTTCAGCAAGCAAGATTGTATCATCTGCATATTGCAGGTTATTAATGAGTCTTCCTCTAATCTTGATGCCACATTCTTCATATAGTGCAGCTTCCTGGGTCCTCTGCTGAGCACACAGATTGAATAAGTACGGTAAAAAAGGATACAACCCTGACAGTACACCTTTCCTGATTTAAAACCACAGTATCCCCTTGTTCTGTTTGAACAACTGTCTCTTGGTCTATGTACAGGTTCCTTATGAGCACAATTAAGTGTTCTGGAATTCCCATTACTTGCAATGTTATCCATAATTTGTTATGATCCACACAGTCGAGTGCCTCTTCATAGTCAATAAAACACAGGTAAACATCTTTCTAGTATTCTCTGCTTTCAGCCAAGGTCCATCTGACATCAGCAATGACATCCCTCATTCCACATCCTCTTCTGAATCTGGCTTGAATTTCTGGCAGTTCCACGTCAATGTACTGCTGCAACCGCTTTTGAAGGAATGATCTTCAGCAAAATTTTTCTTGTGTGTGATGTTAATGATACTGTTTGATAATTTCCGCATTCTGTTGGATCACCTTTCTTGGGAACGGGCACAAATATGAATCTCTTCCAGTTGGTTGTCCACGTAGGCATCTTCCAAATTTCTTGGCATAGATGAGTGAGCACCTTCAGCGCTACATCAGTTTGTTGAAACATCTTAATTGTTATCCTGTCAATTTCTGAAGCCTTGTTTTTCACCAATGCCTTCAGTGCAGCTTGGACTTCTTCCTTCTGTATCATCGGTTCTCGATCATATGCTACATCCTGAAATGGCTGAACATCCCACAATTCTTTTTGGTACAGTGACTCTGTGTATTCCTTCCATCTTCTTTTGATGCTTCCTGCATTGTTCAGTATTTTGCCCACAGAATTCTTTAATATTGCAACTTGAGGCTTGAATGTTTTCTTCAGTTCTTTCAGTCTAAGAAATGCTGAGTGTCTTCTTCCCTTTTGGTTTTTTAACTACAGGTCTTTGCACATTTCTTTATAATACTTTACTTTGTCTTCTTGAGTTGCTCTTTGAAACCCTGTGTTTAGCTGTTTTACCTCATCATTTCAAAATGAGAAGAAATAGCTGCAAATATCCATTAATAATCGGAACATGGAATGTACGAAGGATGAATCTACGAAAATTGGATGTCTTCAAAAAAGAAATGGAACGTTTGAAAATCGATATCCTAGGCAGTAGTGAGCTGAAATGGACTGGTATTGGCCATTTTGAATCAGGCAATCATATGGTGTACTATGCCAGGAATGACAAATTGAACAGTGTCACATTCATTATCAAAAAGAACATTTCAAGATCTGTCCTGAAGTACGGTGCTGTCAGTGATAGGATAATATCCATATGCCTACAAGAAAGACCTGTTAATACGTCTATTATTCAAATTTACACACCAACCACAAATGCCAAAAATGAGGAAATTGAAGATTTTTACCAACTTCTGCAGTCTGAAGTTGATCAAACATGAAATCAAGATGCATTGATAATTACTAGAGATTGGAACGCAAAAGTTGGAAGCAAGAAGAAGGCTCAGAAGTTGGGAAATATGGCACTGGTAACAGAAACATCACCAGAGATTGCATGATAGAATTTTGCAAGACCCATGACCTATTCATTGGAAATACCTTTTTTCAACAACATAAATGGTAACTATACACATGGACCTCGTCAGCTGGAATACACAGGAATCAAACTGACTACATCTGTGGGAAGAGACGATGGAAAAGTTCAATATAAGTCAGAACAAGGCCAGGGGCTGACTGCGGAACAGACCATCAGTTGCTCATATGCAAGTTCAAGTTGAAGATGAAGAAAAAAACAAGTCCACGAGAGTCAAAGTACATCCTAGAGTATATTCTACTTGAATTTAGAGACCATCTCAAGAATAGATTTGACACACAGAACACGTATGACTGAAGACCAGACGAGTTGTGGGATGACATCAAGGATATTATAGGTGAAAGAACAGATAAAACCTCCTAACGAGGTTGAAACATTGAACATTCCCATGTGTTCAGGGAACGAGGAAGCAGCAGAAGCACAGACGGAAAGCGAAAAAGTTGAAAAATTCAAGGAGACTGCAGTGGTCTGCATTGAAGGCTGTGGGGTCAAGGAGATTGAACACTCATTGGGAATGCTTTCTCCCATCTGAGTCTCTGCCTATCAGTTGAGCTGTCTATTCCTGTGCCAGGACAACACTGTTTTAATTATCCCAATATTTCATCATCTACTAGGACAAGCATCCCTTATGGTGTTCTTTTCCAAAAAGACTATTCTCAGTCATTTATTCTTCAAGATCACTTTTCAAGTTAATTTAATCAAGTTTCAAAAACTAAGTTGATAAATTTGGGGAGAATTAACTCCTACAACATAGTAAGTTTCTAAGGACATCATTTTCTTTTGACATATTTCTTAATAATTCTTTTCTTAAATTTTTTAATTGCTCATACAAAAGTAAAATTATTGGCTTCTGTATATTTATATACTTGAATTTATATACCTTACTGAACTCTTCTTAGTGTTAACAGTTCTAATTTTTATAAATTTCCTAGGCAGAAATTCATAATTATCCACAAAATAGTTTTAATCTTGCTCCCTTTCCAATATTTACCACTTATTAATCTTTCTTATCATATTATAATTTAAGTTAATGCTTAATGATATTATAGTACTATAACCTTTTCTTTGCTTCCTTAAGAATAGAGGCTGGATCTTACTCTAAGTATCTGTCACCCAGAGCCTATGATTTAGGTGTTCTATGAATGTTTCCTGAAAAACTCTTTATGTCTCTTAGATTATTTCTACCTTAAGCACTGAGGTGTTTCACCACAGCTTTAACCACTGAGTCATCAAACCTTCGCTGACCACTTCTGTGTCAGACTCTATACCACATACAATAAACCACAGACATGGTGGCTGCCCTCTTGGAGCTGATGGTCTTAATTACAAGACGTAGTATTACAGCTCTTTGGATCCTTCCTGTACTTAGTACAAAGCCTGCAGGCATCATATGTGCCTATGAAACCTTGATATATTTTTTACTAAAAGATCATTTTTTAATTACTGTAGTTTGTAGTGAAAAAATACCTTCTTCAGAAATTGAAAAAAGAGTTAAAGAAACAATTATAATAAAATGTCTATTTATAAGAGCTGTGACTCACAGGTCAATAGCAAAACAAACAAATTCTTTCTATTCCTTACCTTTTGGTGCTTCTGGAACTCCAATGGGGCAAATGATTTTCCTGATACAATATTCTGATCGAATGCCATAGGGCCCAACATCTCTCCTCTTAATTATTTCTGTTGTTGTGATTTTGGTTTCAGATGTTTCTATGGTGATTTAATTCACATAATATTAATAACAACTTAACATATTCAAGGACTAAAAAGATAGGACATTTGGTGCTTTAAAAGAGACATATATGGAATAAACTTTTGGAAACATGTAATTAATTAATGACTATGGGATGACTGCTGTACTGCAACAATACTGAGCTCCTGTGCCCCCAAAGGTTTCTAAACTGAACAAAATGCTATTCAGGGTAGTTTAGTTCCTGGTGGCAATACTCAGTCAAAAACATAAAAACCGTGGGAGAGAGGCAGCAACCACTGAGTTCCAGATGTCCCAGTTCAGATGATTTGTACTCTACAATAATAAATGTCTTTTAAAACCTGAGACTGGTTTACACGTAAGTGACTCACTTTAAGCTCTGAACTGTCCCCCTACCCCCCAGGATTTGATGGCATGAGATGTCAAACTCACTCTAGCAAAGCTGTATTTTTAAAACACATACATTTTAATTAAAAAAAAAAAAATGTTTAAAATCAAGTTGAACAGTCAAATGATTTTATTTTTTAAACTAAAATGAGGGAAAACAAACCCAGAAACAAACCCTTACCTGTCCGCGTGGTCCCTCCCCCTGGAGGAGCCTTGGCTGCCATGTCATCCCATCGCAAACTCGCCCACAGTAACCGTAACATGAGGCTCACTCCAGCTAAGGATTTGACGGTCTGAAGTCTATACCTGAACGAAAAAAACCCAAGAGAAACCATAGATATACATTCTGTTAAACTCAAAGACTATGTTTCTTGTCCTCATTACGACTTCAGCATTTATAACATGGTTTTGTACGGGCTTTCGCCATTATATTTCCCTTAATAGAACTTTTTTATTCATAGGCATAACATGCACCCAAAAACTTGAAAAGGGTCTGCAGTCACTTTAAATGTCATATAAATTGGTAAAATGAACATGTTTAATGGAAAGAGTGACATAATAATTTGAGGATTTTACAAATTTAACCTAATTCCAAAATATTGTTAGAAAAATTATGAAAAAGAGCAAATACAGAGAAATAAATACTGTTATTAAATGTGACAAAAGTGTTTTGAAGAAGGATAAAATCTTGACTGATTGATTTTCACTGAAACAAACAAAAAAACCCTGGAAAATGTTCAAATTTTCTCAAAGCAAAAACAACAACAGAAAAGATCTCACAAATTCAATAAGACCTTTCAAAACACACAGAAAATTCTGTATCCAAATGGTGGTTCTTTAAAACACAAACTACTGGATGATGAACACTGCTAATACAGCAGCAGTAACACTTTAACAGTATTAGTGCGATTTTGGACTCCTAGGGTAAGTAATAACACACAATCAGAAAAAGGGTAATACTGTATCAGCTACTAACCAGGAGACAAAGGAATCTCTGCGTTCAGGTTTTTTCTAAGCATTGTGTGCCAAGTTAGTGAACATTTTAGATATTCTTTTTAAAGTCATCGTAAAAACACATCTCAAAACAAGTTTCCTCAACTGCAATGAATATCATGTCCTAAAACAGAACTATCCATAAGATATTTTTAAGCAGCCTTAGGCCGTCAATCCTCTTTTAGTGGTCTCTGTATAATTAAGCACATTTTATTTTATTTACTTAAATGAATATACTGTTGGTTGCAGTGTAGAGAAAAGGCCTATGAAGCTAAAAGAATTTCCTCCTCTTTCATAGAAGAAGGCCAATCTCAGGCAAGTTTGCACTAGAAAGCCAGTGCTTTTTATTCTTAACATTAAAGGTGGAAAAATGATTATGAGAAAAGGAACGCTCTAGCTCAAACACTGTTGTAGCCTCTTAACTTCCAGTCTCTACTTGTGACTTCATTTTCTTTGTTGGGCTTTCCCCCATGCATCCTTTGACCTGAGCAGAACAATTCCTAAGTCAGAGGCAGAATCTTAATGAGTGCAGGGAGGTCCTAAGAGGAGAAAATGTTTGTCCCTTGCGGACCATACCCTACAGAAGTTCCTAGGGACCTCTGGGCTCATAGGAGAAAGCAATTGAACATGTTTTTGGAAAGGAAAGTTTACTCTCACTCTCTCCTTCTGCTTCCTCCCAATCAGTCTCTATGGTCAAATGGCAACTTAAGAGCATTCCTATTTTAAAATGGAAATAACAGTGAGGGAACACACCTCATGAACTATCATTCTGCACATTCATTCATTCAAAAAATATTTGAGGGATATATATATTCATATATACATATATATGAATGAGACTATGTGGAAGGAGCTGTGGACACAGAAGTGACTAGAATCTCTCCATGCCCTCAAGGAGTTGTGACAGAGGGAAGACAAGGGGATGACCGAGCACAGGAGGCACATCTGATTTGGCTCAGGGTTGGCAATCAGTGCTTTGCTGGAGTCCCAAAAGACACGTTAGGGGTGTGGGGGTGGCTGATCAAAGGCAAGGGGCACACATATGCTAAGGAAGGAAGATGTGTAAGAGCATGCCAGTCTTCCAGAAGCCACACCCAGTGTGCTATGGCTGGAGGGGAGGGCTGTGGAGGTACAGCAAGAGATGAAGCTGGCAGGAGCGAAGGCAGAAGCCACTGCATGCTGTACCCAACTAAAGTATTCACGACTATATATATTAAGGCTTCTGAAATGTATCCAGTACTGGAATGGCTATGAAGGGAAGGACTTCTCAAAGATGTGATATGCCGGAGACAAATGCCTTGCCTCCATCCATCCCGGCAGTAGTAAACCTGTCCTCTTTACGTGGTTGCTCAGCTCACTCAGGATGTTCACAGGACAGATCCGCATTTTTAGAAGCGTCCATCCAGCAGCATTGTGAAGGACAACTACCAGTTCAAAGTGATAATGAGACACAGAATTGGGGCCTGGGGAAAAGGGTGTAGGGGAATGGACAGTATGGAGGGAAAAAGAGGCCCTAATGAGTCTGAGACAAGTTTCACCCTTTCAATATTGCTGAGCCTTAACATTAAATTATGTAATAGAGATCATATACGTGACCATTGGCATTCTTAGCTCCTAATCTAAGCATCAGACATATTTTATTCAAGTGTGAGTATAAAGATGCATTTCATATGCATGGTTTTTATGGCAATATGTTTTTAAAAAATACATTCTAAAGTGAGAATAATTTACCTATTTATCTATGCTTCCACTAGAGAGAAATTACTATATTTTTCTCAACTTCGACAAATTAAGACGTTAATATATTTGAAGGTAGTATCTGTTTAAAATGTATATAAAGGTATTTCCTTCCATTAAAAAAATGAGAAATTAACTAAACAGACACAATTGTGCCCACAATGCATATTAAAACATAATCAAACAAGACTCCTGAAACCCAGCCATGCAGAACAGTGCCCTGAGCAACTCTTGGTCAGGACTGGTGACTAGTTCGCCTCGAGTGTTGAGAGAGAAGGGCTTCCCAGTTGAGCCTACCTTCCATTTCAGAATAGAAAGGAGCAGAAAGGTTGGCCTCCACAACTGCCAGGTCATTTTAATTAAGTATCTGTACATAGTAACTTTTCCAGTGGGAAAGAAGTTACCTGCAGGACAGTCAAGGATACATTTTGGGACCGCTCTCAATGAAGAAAGCAGAAAAGTGCAGAGTAATCCTACAAATCCATGAATTGTAATGAAGATTTCCTTGATTCCCTGCAGGATTCTGCAAATCCTTCATTGCAGGCCCTGCAGAGAAATTGTACTTTTCAGCTGTCTCTATTGAATGTGTAATGGACTGATGATATTTTAAGTCAAATCAAAAGATGAGTTATAAAAAACTTGGTCAAACAAACTATTACTGGTTGTATCAACAAATTAATTCCTTTGTAGAGAGTACTCCCATTCTTTTTTTAGTCTTTCCTCATACTAGCTAATTGTAATATAAAGGAAACAAAAAGTATGGTTTTAATTTAAAGAAAATGGAAACATTAAAAGACACATAAAAATGAAGCCTACAGAGAAATGAAGTCTGCTCAGTAACCTGAAGTAAGAATCCAGGATCCTAGCAAAATCTAACTGCAACTAAGATTGGTCCTGATTTCTGAGCAGGTCCCACAGAATCTGAGGATCCCAATGTTTATGTTCCATTCTTTTCAATTATAAGGGTACAAAGATAAAAAGACAAGGACATGAAAAAGGACGAAGCATGGACAAATATGTGAAACGTGACACAGCAGATAAAATACTACACTGGGATTTAGGGAAACTGGGCACTATTCTTAACTCTGTCCCTCTGTGGCTAGAGAGGCAAATTATTGTACATCTATCAAAGATAATTTCTAAGATCCTTTCTCAAAGTAAAATGCACGATTTTATAACCACCAACAATACAAGCTTATGATTCATTCCCAAGACTTATAAGGCCCAGAATATTTTAAATTAATACTATTTCTGGGTTAAAAAAAGTTCATAAGGAATCTTAGAGACTATCTTTTCTCACATGAATAACAGAGAACTCCAAAATGAATGTTTACCATGCAAATAAATTACAATAGGAAGATTTCCACATATGATGAGCTTTGTATAATTTATAGGCATGTTCCTTATGTCTTATGTTTTCATGAATTACCTAACAGAAATAAAATACAAACATTTCAGAAATTTGGTGATTATCTTGTTCCCAGAGCAAACACATGGCAATAACTTGGAAAGTTAGACCATAAAAGCAATCATTTTTGACATGTTTCTTTTGTCTCGTGAAAAGTAAAAGTGAGTTTCATTTTGAAAGATTTCTTAAATTTTGAGTCTTTAAATATTGTTCCCTAAGTAAACTTTAGTACCTACCAGCTGGCCAAATTCAAAGATTTCTGTATCTTATTTTCATTACTAACTTTGGCCATTAAATATATGCTTCCCTATCTTATTTCTATTATCTCACTTTCTTAAAAAAAATGAGATACACTTATTAGACAATTCTTTTACAGCTTTCTCCCTCCCCCAAATACATGTTAAAGTACATACCTCCAAGTGATACCAAAGGTTGGTCTGGGAGAAGGATATGGCCATATATCCAAAGCAGGTTTTGCATTGTAATTAAAATAAGGGACTTCTCGGATTCCTCCTTTTCTGGCCAACTTTTTTAAGTCATCATTAGGCAAAACAAATATGCTCTTCTTGCTGCTCTTAGTAATAAACTTTCTATAGGATGGCAGAGCTGTACCTGAGCGAGTCTTCTTGGGTCTTGAAAATTTCATCAGTTTCACTTTGTCTCTTGTGGAATATTCTTTGCTCACGGTCATAGATGTTACCAAAGTGCCTCCTGCAGTGGTCAGTGAGTCCGTCACTGTTGTGGTGACCACGGTTCTGCTCTGCTCCTTTACAGAGATGATGTCCACACTGCTGCCTGTGGAGGGTGTGGAAAGCTTCGTTACCGTAGTGGTGGTTGTGAGAGTGGACTTGGCACAATTTTCCGTGGAAGAGACCACAGTTTGCTTATCGCCTTTTGCTACCTTAATCACAGTTTTTGATTCTGTGGCCACTGTTGATGTCATCATGGTGACTTCTGTGATGACTGTTTTTCTTTTAGCTTCTCCATTGATATTTTCATCTCTGTTGATCGGCAGACCATTTTCATCAATGAAATCATTGCTGAGATTAGATTCCTCTCCAGAAGTAATAGGTGATGGAGTAACTTTCTTAACTTCTGAGGTTTCAATTTCCATTTCTTCTACCTGATTAACTGAACTTCCTTCTGGATGACTGGGTGGAGGCGTGGTCATCTGTGCACTCTCAGACTCTCTGGTTGATGGCAGTGTCTCAAGGCTATCTTGGTAGTCACCTTCAGCATCTGAAGAACCCAGTAAACACGATCTTGTTCCCAAGTTATTTTTTTCATTAAAATCTTCCATGATGACATCGCCATTCATGAATGGCTTTACAGCAGATTCCCTAATAGTCAATGACTTAGTATCATTTTCAGGAATTACTTTATTTATCTTATTAACCTTTGGTTCAACATCACCACTTACTACCTTACTCTCAGAGTTTTCTTTCAAGCATTCACCTTTCAAATAAGCTTTAGGTTTATTATCTTTTCCATTTATTTGAAATGTACTTGCTTTCTGTCCTTTCTTTTCAGACTCTCGGTTTTCATTATTCTTTTTGTCAGTGGTATTTCTTAGATTTATTTGATCAATACATTTATTAACTGGTCTTTCCTCTAACTTTGGTTCCTGACTTAGTTTTTCACCGTTTGCTTCAGACACGTTAGCCTGCAGCCTGTCACCACAGTTTCCAGGGGATTTATCTGAAACAAACTCACGTTTCAATGGCTCAGAGTCTTCAACACCTTGTTCTTGAGCTGTGAACTGTTCAGAAATACTTTCACTGCTACTCTGAACAATCATATCTTCTTCACTGCTGTCCTGAATAGACATAGTGTCAGAACTATTTTCCAAAGTGCTATTATATTCAGAGTCACATCCCAGTTTTCCTTCGAAGTCCACCGCTTTCGACAGAGATGGGGCCTCTCTGTCACTGGAACTTTTAGGTAATGATGGAAGTAAAGAGCTCTCAGAAGGAGACACAATGGTGTCATTACCCTCCTGTAGGAGTGGTTTTTTGTTCTTATAGGTCAAAGTACCAATTTCATTTGTGCTGGCTAGTTTAGAGTCATCCATGAGAAAATCACTTCCCTTTGTTTTAATATTACTGGGTTCTTGGCCTTTACTGGTAGGTTCAGAGAGCCTCTTATCTATGTCATTTACAACAGAATTCTGTTTCTGACAGTTTGCCTCTGGGCTCTGAATGGGGATATCATCTAACCCTTGATCTTTTCGGTAAAGTTTGTTTGTGGTATGGTTAGAATCACTGATGGCAAGAACTGAGGAATCACTTTGTGAGCACCCCTGAATTAAATTTTCAGATTTATCATTGCTTGCATTAGGGCTTTGTACTTGTCTGAGCAAGTCACACTCTTCTTTCACTTTTGTTATCACTGGTGACTCAGACAGGCTTTTCAAAGAATTTGTAGAAGGCTTGCCTATACCCTTAATTCCACTTTCCAACTTCATTTTTTCTAGGCGCTGTTTCTCTTCCAGTGTAAATTGTTTAATTCTTCTTTCAAGAAGTCCATCTAGTTTGGATGATTTTGTTTTCTTTTTATAACTAGTCCTTAGATGAAAACCCTCACTGACATTGACCACATCTACTTGAGAAATTTCCTGGCAATTCATGTGTGACTCTAATTTCACATCATCATCTATTTCCATTGGTTCTTCCTTGAAGGATTTATCATTGTCAGAATCTAAAACTTCTTTCACATCTGTGAGACAAAGACATTTACATAACTGTAATTTTTAGTTTGAAATGTGGAATTCATGAGAACATTTTCATTTTTAAAACTATCTATTTTCACTTGCGAGCTTAAATATATCCATATATTTCAAAGTTCTTGGTATATAATTAAAATCGGTCAGTGAGCAGGGAGACACTTTATAAAAAGTTAAAAAACATATATTCCAAATATAGAAATATTTTGATTCTTAGTATCTAAAAATGTCACAATGAAAAATTTCTCAGTATGTGACAGGTTACTGCACATATCAGTACTTTTGTGTAATATTTTGTATAGTGATTTATAATAATAAAATATTTTTAGGCTCACAAATTATTTAGCTTATAGAGGAAACCACTTTTTATAAAAGACAATGTTAAGTGCCTCAAAAGATTGAACACAGGGTTACCATATGACCCAGCAATTCCACTCCTATGTATATATCCAAGAGAAATGAAAACTTATGTCCACATAAAAATCTGCACATTGATTGTTCATAACAGTATTATTCACAACAGCCAAAAAGTAGAAACAACCCAAATGTTCACCAACTGATAAATGGATAAACAAAAATATGGTATATCCATACAATGGAATATTATTTGGAGGGGGAAAAAAAGGAATGAAGTATTGCTTCATACTACAATATGGATGAGCTTCAAAAACATTATGCTAAGTGACAGAAGCCAGACACAATGGACCACACAATGTATGATTCCATTTATATGGAATGTCCAGAATTGTCAAATCCACAGAGACAGACAGTAGATTGGTGGTTTTCAGAGTCTGGGGGTTTTGGGGAGAGACTGCTAATGGGTACTAGATTTCTTTTTAGGGTGACGAAAATGTTCTAAAATTGACTGTGATGGTTGAACAACTTTGTGAATACTAAAAACCACTATCACTTTAAATGGGTGAATTGTATGTGAATTATAACTCAATAAAGCTGTTATTTAAAAAAAACAACAAAGACAATGCAGTACCTTTCCTGCTGTGGGAACTAGATCCAATGTACTCTTATCACCCCCAGGCTGCCCTCCACATTTGACTCTCCTTACCTTGGTCCTTCTCAGTAATCTTTGAAATGTCCATTTCACTTTGGTCTACTCCTTTTGCAGCATCTGAATCTTTTACCTCGCCTTTCTCAGAATTAAACTCTACTTTTACTTTTTTTGGACTTCGTGGACTTTTTCTTTTATCTGATTCATCCATATTTTCATCCATATTATTTTTGGCTAAAAAGAACCAAGTATTTGGTAATTACAGGTATTGCCAATATTAGCGATTTACTTTAATATCTCTAGTTTAACGGAAATAATTAAGATTTCCCAGCAATGTATACTTTATTTTTTTATTCAAACAAACAGACAGAAAGGTTGAAGATACTATAAACTGTTTTCTTATATGCCTGGCTGGCCTAAGATAATTGGGCCAATTGGAATATGGACTGAGAATTAGATGATTCTGTTAATTCGTTATTTATTAGTAATGTGTTGAATGTGATAATGGCATGGTGGTTATGGAAACAATCTCCATTTCAGTTAGAAATACAAACATACTTCTGGTGAAATAACATGATTTCTAGAATTTGCTTTAAAATATCCGGGGTGAGGCGGGGGGAAGAGTAGGAACTACTGAAACAAGTTTGATAGATTTCGATGACTATTTAAGTCGAGTGATGGCTCCATGTGAGTTCATCATTCTAGTCTCTTTACTTTTGTGTAGTTTCAAATTCTCCATAATGAGAAAAAAGAAGAAAAAAACCAAATCCCCAAAACTACATCAAGATGAATATTCCTAGGCCTTAAGAGGTATTTTTCTCTCTTTTATTTTCTTGTATACTTGAATCCAAATATCTTAAGGACTAACAAGCTGTACCAATATTTTATTTAAATGAATGATCCCTTTCAGAAAGAGCCGGCTGAGGAAAAGAGAGAGAGCATAGAGAACATATTCAGTGCCTGTCAAGACAGCAGGGTGCTGGTGAGAGAAGAAAACAATCTTAGGAATGGGTGACAGGGGCTGTGTTTCGACCCCACATATAACAAAAGGAAAAGTAAAACTAAACTACTGATTACTATCCTTACTCAAAGCTTCCTTAGTTATTTCAGAACAGTGGGACAATATTTTTTCAACATTTCAAGTTGTTCAAGAAGGGCTATATATGCCAGTGATAGCCCCTTCTACAATCTAAAAGAACCCTGATATTTAAAATAGACAACTATAAAATGTTTGGTATTTCCCCCGATTAAAGGTCTTCTTGACAAAAAGAATATTTAACATATATTCTTTACTGAAGCCTAAAGATTGAAGTACAACTTAAATGTATATAATTTTAGAGTTAAAATCAATATTAGAGATAAGAAACACATAGCCAGTGGTCAAACAAGTCTAACACTCTAATCTTCTGAGGCTAAGTCAAGTGTTCTATCAACTGCATTTCTCTCTGTATTTCAACACATCAGTGCCTCTATCACATAATCAGACTAGATTAGACATTATTATACGGACCTTTAGTTCTGACATTAAAAGATGGTGGTAACCATTTCTTTCCTTGTACCTACGCCGTGGTTAACCTAAGCCCAGAGCCCTGGACAACGTGCACTGCTGCTTTCTTCCCTGCTACCACCTGGGAGAAGAGGCTGATAAGATCTGAGAAGATCAATCTTGCACCTTGATGGATAAAGGCCCAACAGCATTTGGACAATGGAAAACCCTGTGCTGAGGGAAGCTGATATAGAATAAATCTAAAAAACCTAAATATTTTGCATATTGAGGATCTGGATTTTTTTACACAGGTCAACCAAATCAGACAAATAAAAAGTCTTCTATAATTTGAAGTGCTACATGGGTAACTGGAACAGTATCTGAGACAACAAAATAGTAATAAAAGAAATTATAACACTCCTTTGGAATTTATTATAATGGATACTGAGCTTGGATATAATCAAATTAATAACAGAATCGTGTATTGAATTTCTATACAATAAACAGCAATATTTACTGAGCATCTTTTCTGTGAAAGATACTCCTAGGGGATATAAAATAAAACAAATTCTAGCGAGCCTTATAAAATACTTATTTTTTTCCTGTTAAAAGATAAACCAATGATAACTTTCACATATTAACAATTTCACAAATCTACCCGTACAGGTTTCACCAGAACCATTCACTAGAAAGCCAAACCATTTAGCTAGGTATGTATACACTACTTACTGGGCACCGAATAATCTCCTAGCTTAGGCTTCATAAGAAAGAACACAGCACACCATAAATTAGCAAATTACACTGCATAGCTTAGAGGACTAGTTTTGAAAATTGCTTAGATAACAAAGGAGAGATCCCATGGTAGAATGTGAAAAGGGCAGTGGAAGCCAGAAGACATGGGTTCTAGTCAGGGTTTTATCACTCCTTATCTGGTGAACCTTAGCACGTCATTTAAGGTGTACACAAAATAATTTGCTCATGTAACATGAGTTTTGAAAAACATGGTCTCTTAAAAGGACAGTTTGCCTCTTGTGTTCTGTGATTCCAAATATTAGAGTTTGTTGGCCAGTAGTATGAACGAGTTAATACCTCATTTGTGTGTTGTGGAAGCCTCGATGACTTCTTTCTGGCTTTGCTAAGAACTACAACGCTAAGATGACCAGATCTACGACTCCTCAAGAAGTCAAGGAGAACCAAACTAAACATTTTAGAAAAACAACAATTAGGGGGCCAAAAGTGTCCTTTCTGTTTTTAAACAAAAACGTTCCATTTCCATCTCTTTACCTGAAATCTTAAACATCAAAATACTGTGACTAAAAATAATTTAAAAAACTTTAGAGTTTATAATCAATAAACTACATTACTGATTTTGCATTTTCTATTAAAAGATTCAGAAAAATGCTTTTATCCCAAATATGATCAATATACTACAAAGTTATAAGAAATAATACAAAGCAAAAATGGTTCTGCAGGAAAAATGACTTTAATTACTTACTTTCTTCTAACGACTTTCTGTAATTCACATTAGTATTGCCTGGCAATTTAGGAACAAATCTGTAAACATGAGTCTTACTAATCCAGCTCCAACCGCCATATCCTGTAACTCTGTATTCCTCTCCTTTTTGTTTCCAAACCTGGTGAAAATGAAAATATTTTGATTATACTACAAGAATGACAATGCCTATAACGCACATGTGGTTTTATAAATTTTTACCCAACAAGACTATTATGCCAAGCAAATTAATTAAATTTACCAATCAACTTGATTTTTACTGGGAGGCAAAGATTTATGAGGGGAAAAGGAGAGTTACTGTTAAGGAGCGCTAAGCTACTGTTAAGGGTGATAGAAAAATTTGGAAACAGTGGTGATGGTTGCATAGCACAAGGAATGTAATTAATGTCACTGAATTGTACATGTAAGAACTGTCCAAATGGCAAATGTTCTGTTATATATATTTTTACCACAATTTTTAAAATGTAGAGAAAAAAAGATTTATGAAAGAACTTAATACTCTTTTCTAATATAAAAAATTTAACACAATTGTACAGTTTTGTAACAATTTCAACAAAATTAGTCTAATAACTTTCATATATTCTACTAAAATAAACCTATGTTTATAAAATTGCCAGAAAGACTTCATTTCAACTATATTAAAAAACTGTGTCAAAAGTAAAACAAAATTGTTAAATATTCTAAGTGGCATAGTAAGAATCTCAGAAACTGCTATTTAAAAAGATTATTAAAAAAACTACCTGATGTTTGACTGGAAATGTATATTTTACCCATGTAGCCTGTTGCATTGTTTCTTCTTCTTCTTGCTTTTTCTCTTTTTTTTTAACTTTCTCTTTTTCTTCTCTTTCGATTGAGGTCATCCTGTGTAACCTAAGAATACATGGATAGAAAGGAAGAATTACCTTTAACTTTGAAAAATCAATAAAGCAAGATAAAATATAATACTAAAAATCAGAAAAACAAAAAAATAGTTATAATCCTGCAATCCAGACCACCTCAAATGACAAAAATAAGTAGATATGCAATTTCATGAAAGGAAAAAATCAAGTCGTACAAAAAGACAAAAACAAAAAGTGCTACCCTTCCCATATCCCTCCCCATAAGAAACACTCGCTCATGATTTATTCCTAAAACACTGTATGCATCTAACAACATTTATGTATCTCTTTAAATAACCTATTATGTATTTACACAGAAAGGATATTACTCTGATTTTAATCAATGAATAATTGCACTAGGAGATATTTCCCTATCAGAATATCCAGATCTTTTTGAAAACTTAAATAATATACCACTGCACGGACATACTATGGTTTATTGAACCAGTTCCCTTTTAAAGGATACTTTATTTTATTCCCAGATTTTTTTTCTTCCCAGAAAGAAATACCAACAAATTAAAAAACTTATCAGCCAACATTTTGGATTCTCTCTCATCCGCACTGGATTTTAAAGCTTTCACAGGGTCCATGACATAGTATCCAGGCTTTCTGCATCCACAGAGAAGGAGGGCCCAGGTGGCTCTCTCCCTCTTTTGGATGGGGGGAAAGGCTGGGAAGGAGGGTTCACACTGATCTCAACCACTAGACAGTAGGGCACAGGCTGTGCTATTTCCTCAGAGAGGAAAAGGGATTCTGGCTCAGTTTAGTGGGTATCACCATACCTACAGTAAGGAGATGGGCAGGCCTGTGGTGAGTGGTGATCCTGGCTCTACATTAAGGTGATTAGACTAAAATTTTGTGAACAGGAATATTTCCCATAAACTAACACATAAACCAAAACCTACAAAGACAGCAGCTCCTGTCTCTAAGAGCTCTAGTGGTAGAAGAGTTGCTTTAAGAACCCAGGGATACTCACATATCACACCCTACCCAGATCTTGTCAATTCCTTATGCACAACTATGTTGAAAGAATAAAGGGCCCTCATGCAAATTTGGGGTTGTGTGGGGTGCTGGTAAAATGTGAGAGGGGGCCAAATTCTTTTTATCTCCATCCCCCAACCAAACACACACTGTCTCATGGGCTCTCTCTCCCTACGCATCTCCATTTTTAAGGTTTGTCTCTCCACGACTAAACATACTGCCACTGAGTCAATTCCGACTCACAGCAACCTTATAGGACAGAGCAGAACTGCCCCATATGGTTTCCAAGGTGCTGCTGGCAGATTAGAACTGTTGACCTTTTGGTGAGCAGCTGAATGCTTAACCACTGCGCCATCAGGGCTCCTCTATGACTATAAAAACAAAACAACCAACAACCCACTGTGGACTCATAATGACCCCACAGGGTTTCCTAAGCTGCAGTCTTTATGAAAGCAGACTGTCACATCTTTCTCCCGCAGAGCCGCTAGTGGTTTCAAACCACTATGGGATCCCAGAGTCCAGCCTCCTCCAGGCTGAGAGCTCATGCCTATTAACTGCATACAACTAGTATAGCGAACATACTCCATAAGGCTCTCACAAACGAAAAAACCAAACCCACTGCCTTCGAGTCCATTCCGACTCAAAGTGACCCTACAGGACACAGTAGGACTGACCCATAGGGTTTCCGAGGCTATAACGTTTATGGGAGCAGACTGCCACATCCTCTTCTCGTGGAGCGGCTGGTAGGTTTGAACTGCTAACCTTTCAGTTAGCAGCTGAGAGCTTAACCACTGTGCCACTAGGGCTCCTTAAGGCTTACGGTCTCTCACAAATTGACGGGAGGAGGACAAAGGGAGTGGATTCTCATCAGGGATTAAGTGACTGACTCAAATCCCATGGATTTGCCAACACTCTTAGAACTGGTGAATGGGGCAAACCCTTGTCGGCACAGTAGTGGGATGTTGTTGTTGATAATGCCAAACTGATCTTCAGATTTATACACTTCATACTGCCATCAATCATGAAGCTATCCTGCTTTCCCACATCTTCATTTAAACCGAGTTAGTATCAAACTTTCAAAATGTCAGCCCAACTGAGAAGTAAAAAATACATCACATTGGTATTTTTTAAATTATGAAAGAAGTAATCATTTTTTATGTCTACTGGCCTTTCATATTAATTTTTCTGTATAATGCCTGTTCAAATCCTTTGTCTTTTTTGTACTGGACTATTTGTCCTTGCCATTTATAAAAGGTCTTTGTCAAATAAGGAAATTTTCCATTTGTCCTGCAAATATTTTTCCTCAGTCTTTTGAGTTTGATTATAATATTATTTTTCCACACAGAATTTTAAATACATGTATCCACTTTTTCCTCTACGGCATCTGGGTTTTATATCTGTTTAAAAAGAAAGTATCACAACAAAACAAATTAATTAATCCATGTTCTCTTATTGAAGTTTTATGTGTTTAATTTCAGTTTAGTTTTTTTTTTTTTTTTTTTTTAACATCTTCATCTATCTGAATTTTTTTGTTGAGGCAAGAATCTAGGTTCTATTTTGCCTAAACATGTTCTCGTTCCTTCTCTATTTCTGGATTCTCTATTCTATTCCTCTCTTTCTTCTCTGGCACAAATTGTTTTGAATATTGTAACTTCAAAATATGTTCTAATACCTATTCCCTTTTTTACAATGTCCAGGCTATTCTTGCACATTAATTTTTCTAGATGAATATTAGTATTATTTTGGTTAAGCCTCCCCACCCGCAAAGGGGGTAAATCCCACTCACAATGCAAATGAATTAAAATTTAAAAAATTAGGAGAGAAATAGCATCTTTAGGAAATACAATATACATATCTAAGCATATTTTTTCCATTTACTCAAATTATCCTTTAAATATTGTCACTATTAAAAGAAGGTTCTCAGGAAAATATAAACTTGTCTTTGGGTCACACAGTCTGGCTTTAGCTTTCTGGAGAATTTACAAGAAGAGCCTCTTCTGGTGAAATCAGTAGGCGAGGCCATGAGCAAGGACTGAAGATACCAGGCTCACCACAATCAGGGGTTCTGTCAGGACTGCAGTGTAAAGCAGGTACTGCCCATTCAGCACAGATATGATCAGAAGTGAACTGCTCTGTACTTTCTGCTTTTGTGCCTTTGGAGGGTTCTACAGTGTAACCTGGACAAATTCTCAGCTCTCTCCACTGACCTGGGATTTGACTTTCTTGGGTAGGTCACTATTTGTCCAACTGCATTACAGCTTCCACAATTTTACTCATGCTCCAGCCTCTGTTGCTCCCCCTGACCCCTGCAGACTTCTGCCTTTAAAAAAGACACTGCTGTAATTTTAGTGGAGTTCAGGAGGGAGCAAAATTAAATGTGTTTACTCAATTTGTTAGTTTAACTCAGAACTCCCATTACATTTTCTATGATTATTGGTTGTGCATATGAAAGCTTATTGTTCTGTATGCCAGCCACCTTACCCTTCTTATTGCATCTAACAGATTTTTAGTTAAAAATTTCTAAGCCTTTCTAAGTATATAATTGGATCATCTGCATATAATAATTATGCCTATATCTTCCTAATATTTATGTTTCATTTCTCTTGGCAAACTGCACTGGCTAGTACTTTCAGGAAAAGTTAAATAGCAGCAATAGTGGGCATCTTTGTCTAGTTCCTCCTGAATATTAATGGGAATGCTTCAAGGGTTTCACCATAAAGCATGATGGTTTGGTTTGAAATACATCTTTAAAAAAAGAGACTATTCATCTATTCCTATTTAACTAGTCTTTTTTTTTTTTTCTCTTTAAGGAGGAATTTATAATGAATTTAGATAAATACCTTCTTAGCATCTAATGAGATTAGGAAAGTTTTCCTCCTTCGACTTCTTTAAACAGCATGATTTTAATAACCTCATAACATTGGGTGTAGAGCTCTGGTGGCACAGTGGTTAACAGACTGGCTGCTAATTAAAAGGTCAGCAGTTCGAATCCACCAGCTGCTCCTTGGATATGGGACACTTCTAATCTGTCCTCTAGGGTCGCTATAAGTCGGAATCAACTCAAAGGCAACAGGTTTGGTTTCCTTTTTTTTTTTTTTTTTTTTTTTAATATTGGGCAATTCTTCCATGTCTATCTAGGTAAAGCCAATTTAGTCATGTTTTATATTATTTTTTAATTTACTCCTGAATATATTTGCTAATGTTTCAGATTTCTTGTATATACATCTATTTGCTATTATTAATCAATAATTAATATTAATAACAGGGCCATAATTTTTTTATTCAGGAACTATCCTGTCAGGTTTCATAACAGTTTTATACTCACAGAAGTAATAATGTGGAAGATTTCCTTTTTTTTCTATTATGTGGAAAAGTTTAAATAACAGAATTATCTGTTCCTTGAAACTGGAGGAAGAACATATTTATGAAATCATGTGGTCTCCTTATGGGTAGGTACAACGATACCTGTTAAACTGACCCCAAAATTATTTTATTGCCTGAGAAAACAGTGTGTCCTATGCCCTACTGTCTAATGACCAAGATCAGTGTGGCCCCTACTTCCTAACCCTTCCCCTTATCCAAAAGGGGGAGCCCCGAGGGCCTCTTTCTCTGGATGTAGGAAGCCTGAATACTATGTTATGTAGTGACAGAATCAGGAATGTTGGTTGGTATGTCCTCTTTTTTATTCCCGATACTGTGATTTGTGCTTACTCTTTTTTTTTCCCTGAAAATCATCAGAGGTTTTGTCAATTATAATAGTATCTAGGCATATGTATGTATATGTATGTGTGTGCTGTATATATAGTCATATATATAATAAAATACGTAGGGGGCACAGTTACAAATACTTTCTAGACATAACCAAACATCTCAAGGGATTGGTTTACTGGGTTTGAAGGCTTAGGACCACAGTCTTTTGGGACAGCTCCATCAACTGGCATAACATAGTCCATAAAGTTTATGTTCTACATCCTAGTTTGGTGAGTAGCATCTAGGATTTTAAAGATTGTGAGCAGTCATCTAAGATACAACAACTGGTCTCTGCTAATCTGGAGAAAACGAGAAAGAAGGAAACCAAAGACTCAAAGAAGAAACTACTCTACAAGACTAACTGCCTACATGAACCATGGCCTCATCTATTCTGAGACCAGAAGAAATAGTGCCCGGCCAGCACTACTGACTGTTCTGACCAGGGACACAATAGGTGGTTCCAGACAGAATGGGAGAAAATGTAGAACAAAGCTCAAATTCTTAAAAAAGGCCAGACTTACAGAACTGGTAGAGACCAGGGGAACCTCCGAGACTATCGCCCTGAGATATCCTGTAAACTTCGTACTGACCACACCTGGAGGTCACCCTTCAGCTAAATAACAGATTGGCTCATAAACAGTATCAACCATCAGTACTGTGACCCTTTAAAAAATCATCTATATAAGACCAAATGGCCAACATTTGCCCTAAAACAAAGATGAGAAGGTAAGGTGGAGCAGAGAAGCTAGATTAATGGAAATGGAACAACCAGAATGGAAATGAAGAGAATGTTGACACATTGTGAAAAATGTAACCAATGTCACTGAACAATATGTATGAACATTGTTAAATAGGAACCTAATTTGCTGTGTAACCTTTCATTGAAAACACAGTGAAGTAATATTTAAAAAAGTGTAACAGTACCTAAGGTATGTTTGTTTTCTATCTCATTAAATCTACTCTTATCTTTAATATTTTCTTAATCCAGGTTGATTTACCCATTTGTTTTCTGACTTCTTGAGATGTATGCCTAGCTATTTAATTTGCAGTTTTTCTTTTTTTCTAAGATTGAAGGCTATCAATTTCCACGAGGTTCTCTTTAGATACATCCCATAAATGTATGTAGTATTTTCATAAACATTCAGTTCAAAATATTTCCTAGTTTCCATTGTACTTTTTCTTGGACTATTGGTTATTTATTTACAGGTGTGTATGTAAGTTTCAAACATAAAGCCCTTGAATTTCTTTAAACTTTTACCACAACAGCCTATATCCCTAAACAATATTGAGACATTGTATTAGCATACATGTTACATTTTATATGAAGGGTATCATACTACATGTATCCTTTTACTGCTTGTTTTCTCAGGCTACTTTACCTCTATGAGAGTCAATCTTGTTGTCACCTGTTGCTCTAGCTTGTTTTTCACTGCTGTATAGTTGTCCCTTGTAGGAATATATCATAATTTAAACAAGCCTGATGATGGACATTTAGAGATTGTTTCCAAATTCCATCATTATGGAACAATACTGCAAACATTCTACATGTCTCCTTGTGTACACATTTAAGAAATTCTCCAAGGTATTTAATTATTAGTAGGATTGCATTTTCGACATTTTTACCAAATTTATGTAAAATGATGTTCCAACAGTTATGCTAATTACTCTCTCATCAGCAACATATCAGAGCTCTCTTCCTATCATGTCACATTTTTGCCAATCTGATGGGTATGAAACAATAGCCCCTGGTTTTAATGTGTGTTTCCCAGATTACGAGGGAGGCTAAGCATCTTTTCCTGTTTCTTGGCTATTCATGTCTCCTCCTCTGTGAATTATGTATATTTTGCTTTTTCTGCCCTACTAAGTGGTTTGATTTTGTATTGGGCTGTATAAGTTCTTGAATATATTGTGGATATTAAGCCTTTTTTGATGATTATACTATTTCATTAAAATGCTAAAAATATTTTCAACCAATCTATGACTTAGTCTTTTAAAATGATACATTACTATAAAGCTCAAAAGCAAACAACAAAAGACAACTCAGTGTTTACTGTATATACATATGTGATAAAACTACATCATAAAAGGAGAGGCATGATAAACCACAAACTTAACAACTGTGTTTAGTTCACATGAGAGGAAAGGTAATATGAGAGGAAAACAGTAGCAATAATTTTGATAATGTTATTTTTAAATTGGGTAGTGAATGTACAGGTGTTCATTTTATTGTTACCCATTATAACATATATTACATACAATCTTATACATATATCACATATCACATAACTTTTAAAAAGGAAAGCTATTTACAGTGTGTGCATACACACACAGACACACTCTCACTTTACACACACACACACACACACACACACTCTCACTTATTCTCATCTGATGTATAACATACAAATGGAAGCAGTAATGCCTGCTTTATACACTTCTTGGGAGATGGTAAACCAATCAGGAAGGAAAGAAAAAAAATCAAGAGAAAGAAAAAAGGAAGGAGGTATGGAAGGAACAAAGGGAGAAAGGCCGGGAAGAGGGTAAAGAAGGAAAAGGAGGGGGAAGAAAGGAGAAACAAAAGGAAAGGACTTTCTTTACTCCAGGGTCGGAAAGATAATCTCTGATATTTTCTTAAGGTTTTAAAGTTCTGCTTTTCATACTCAGGATTTAATACACCTAGAATTGAATTTGCATACAGTATAAAGAAAGAAATATAATCTGCCACCAACATGGATAACCAACTGCCCCACTAACTTTTAAAGAATAATTAATTCATCCTTTGTAATGCTACTCCTGTCATATATCCATATATAGATTGGTCTTTTCTAGATTCTTACCACTAATCTATTTATCTTTATACCTATACCACAATATTATTATAGCCTTAAATGAAGTCTTGTTACTTGGCAGGGCAGGTTACTTTACCTAAAAATCGCTTTATTATAAAGTACAATACAGAAATTAAAAAAAGGTAAAATATATGAAAAAACAGTACAGCGTTATATCTTTGCAGTTGACCCTGTAGAGGTGCAGGGAAGGTAGAATGACTCTTACTTTTTGCTTTATACCTTTGAATAATTTTTAAAAATTTTACCATTAGCTTATATTATTATATAGAATAACAGTCCCCTCCCCACCCCCATTTCTGGGTTCTTAACAACTTTTCAGACTAAAATAAATCCACCAGGGCTAAAAAGCAGATTCAAGTCACAAAATTTATTTATCTCTTTTTCTTAACCATCTGCTGGGTCCACTTGGGAGTTGAATCCAAGTGTCAAGCGAGACACTCAACTAGAGTTGAGGTCAGACTCATCTCTAAAAAAGAACGTAAACCAGACGCCTAGCACACAACCTGGAACATTTGAGAACAGACATTCAAAAAATGTGAGTGCTCTTTTTATTCAGTTAAAAAAAAAAATTTTTTTTTTTAACTTTAGAAAATATTTTTTAATTTTCATAAAACTGATCTCATTTGATCTTCATTACAATATTATACTATAAATAAATGGTAATGCTCATCAATGTTTACATCTTGTAGAGGAGGAAAATGAGGCCAAGAAGTGAAGACTTTAATACGGCCTCTTACATACATTAACTTTCATTAGTAATTAACAAATATTTCCAGAAGAAATCCAATATTCATCATTCACAAGGCTCAAAATTCACTTACCTGGTATGTCCTAAAGATTCCCGCCATATCGGTAGCATCACAACTGGTTTAACTGCGCACTCCAAAATAGCCAAAGCTAATGCAAATTCTCTAGGTTTGCTACACATCTGAACTGCCTTGATCCAATTTGCTCTATATTTCAGAAGAAAAGAAATTATTTCACTTAGGTGATCTGAAGTTAAAAGCATAATAGTTGTAATTTATAATGACTCCATCTTATAATGCTTATATTTCTAGGTGAAGGTTGGAAGGAATCCCAGAAGTCATTTAGATCTTCAACTCCTTAAACCTTCTACAATGTTCTGAAACTCTATCTGGCCTGTTTGATTTCTAGAAATCTCTCAAATGCTGGTGCTGGTTCAGTACATACACGCCTCTAACTTCCTCACTGTTCTGTTGACCAAATTGACTTCATTCATTCAATTCATTGGCAATGACATTTTTAAGTGCACTCTTGAAATAAACATTTTATAAATACTTAGTATGCTTAATAGAGGTAAATTAACCTTAGTTTCTTTTACCTGTGTGAAGCCCAATTAGGATGAAGAAAGGATGAAGGGATGTTGTTTTCTAGTTGGGTGATAGTCAGTCTCAGAGTAGATATGGTAAGAACTTTGGACCCATGGACAGAACCATTCCATTTGAACTCTCCTGCTGGAGTCAGACAGAATTTATGTGCGAGATGCCTTCTCTTATCATGATCTTCTCTGTGCTGGTGCTTATTCAAAGCAAATGAATTGGTAGAGTACTGATTGTGATAGACACGATACTTCCCTTCTTGACCCAATTTAAAATAATTGTTGATATTTCCTTTCATGACCACTTCCTTTTTGGTGCTCAATCGTGATATTTCTCCTTGAGAGTTAACTACCAGAACCTGACAAAGAAAATAAAAAGACTCTATTATTCATATCAAAGATGTAAATGTCTTTCAACAATCTGTAATTAATCTTCCAAATAAAGTCTACAAGATACATCTTATGACTGAACTTTTAAAGTTTAAGAGCTAACTGTTTACAATTAAGCAGCCAAGACATGCCTGCAAAAAGAAAGAAAACTAACATTTAGTACGTGCCTACTATATGACAGGCACTATTAAGTACTTTCATGTATACCAAATATACACATAAAACTATGTGTAAATCATTCACCTATCTTTATTTCAAGCTTATATCATGTATTTTAGGGAAAAGGGAGGGCCCTGCACGTACTATCCCCCCCAAAATATAATCCTAAAAATACCTTTTTTTCTTCTCATTTTACCATTCCAGCTTTAATATAAGAGCCTATGGATACTTTAAAACAGTGTTTTCAAATAGTTGATCCCAACCCTTCAGTGGACTATGAAGTCAATATCCACTGCCATGGAGTCAATTCCAACTCATAGCGACCCTATAGGACAGAGCAGAACTGTCCTATAGGTTTTCAAGGAGCAGTAGGTGGATTTGAACTCCAGACCTTCTGGTTAGCTGCCGAGCTCTTAACCACTGTGCCTCCGGGGCTCTGTGAAGTGGTCTGTCAACAGTGGGTCTTAATCAGCTTTTTAAAAAATGAAGTATAATGCAATAGACTAGACTAGACAAGAATATGGAGTGCTGCCCACACAGTAAGGTGAAATACTATTTCAGGAAACTTTTGGATGTGTGTACTGTGTTGCTATGAAAAATGTATTTCTCACTGAGGGTCACAGTTAAAAAGGAGTTTGAAAACCACTGCTTTAAAGTAATTCCTGTGATTTTTTTTTTTTTTTTAAACAGCAGTGTATATTCTTGCACATCTACCCTGCAAATAATCCTCAAGTTTGGGAGACACAGTTGTAGCCACAGTGCTGCCACCATGGTTGGCTGGTGGGGAGAGATACTGAGCTGTAGCCTCAATCCTCTTGTCCATATTCAGAGCTGAGACACAGTGCTGTTTTATGCACTGGAAGCTCCACCCTTTAGCTGCATGTTAACTGAAGTAACAATAGCTAGAACTGCACAATAAATCATCTACAGTTCTTTAAGAAAGCCAACAAATAGCCCACTCACTAGCGTATATGAAAAAGAAGGCTCTGTCTTTTTAGAATTGTATACAATACAACCGATCATGTAGTAAGAAAGTACACCACTCACAGCATTTTGTATGCATGGATTGACATTTGGGTGCATAGCCATACTTATAATATAAACCTAACTTTTAATCTTGCTACCTACTACACTCTTGGAAGTGGGGAAAATACAATGCAAAAGTAGGTCTACAAACTTCCTACGTGTTTTTAAGGTATGGTTATTAAAATCATTTCACATTCCAGAGACTTTTTTTTTTTTTACAGCAAACACCTGTTTGCCTTCCTTAAATAATAGAAAGAACACACCTCTTTGCCTTCCTTAAATAATTTATTCGCTTCATGGGCTGCAGCTGCCACCTGCTGGCTTTTGAGCTGACTCAGTTTGCTATCTGGATTCCGTAATCTGGTGATAATTCGAGTTGAACCAGATCCGCCTCTTCCAGCTCCAGGAGACTCACTTCTTTCACCATTAGACTTCTCTGATTTGTAATCACCTATTCCCAAATGAAAAAGTCACAAAGTAATTGCTGAAGGTAAGCAAATCATAAATAGTAACATCTTATTTATCTAAAACTCATATCTAGTACACATCTAAGATCCAGAAAGTTCAAAGCAAAAAAGTCCTTGAATAGCCAAAGCAAATGTCATTAATTCTTAAGTGTTTTACTTAAAAGAGAGTATGTCAGAACATTACTGTGAGTCATTTATTATTTTACAGATGCCTGAAACATGCGAGGAGGCTATCTCGTTTCAAAGCTCATTTATTAGAAAATGGGAGGGGACTCGTACAAATTCACAAGTAACAAAGTAACTCAAAACACACACTAATAAAATGTTGTCTTATACATTCAATATAGATTTTTGTATAAAAAGGAAAGGCTATAATTAATTTTAGAAAGATTTCCAGTGAGATTTTGTTTAGGTACCTAAGAGATTTGAGCTTATAAACATAAAGGTTAAATGAATTTTCCCCTAAGGAATCTAGATAATTAATTATGTTTGCTTATTAATTTAAAAATCAACTAGTTTTTTTAGTCTAGTAAAGACCTCTCACATTTTCATAGACACTTCATTTTTAAAAGTGACATATTTAACTGCCCAGGAGCAATTTCTGCTCTATAGACCCATGAATCTCACTTTGACTCAAGATTTCTATACATTCTTAAGGTACCATATCACTGTCCATTTTCCCTTAGTCAGACAGCTGAACAAGGCCTGATTTTTCTTTTCTAACCTAAATGCGTTTTAAAATTAAGACAGTATGGCATCAGTAAAAGGACAAATAGAATTTATTATATATTCATATAGATGGCATTTTAAGTAACTAGGCAGAAAAATGGGATTGGGAAAACAGGCTATCAATTTGGAGAAAATTAAAGTTAAGACCATTTAGTAAACATTTTTTAATTTTTTTTGTTCATCACCCCCTTTTCTTTCCTCTTGGGAGATGCTTTTCCCCACTTCAATCATAATATTTTCCAGGCCTGCAAATCAAGTATCCTGCTCCTCTGAAGTGGGCAATGGGACTCAGCTTGGCCAGACAGAGCACTCTACTGAGTGGCCACAGTGATATCCCAGGACTGGCTATGCAGCCCAAGCCACTCACATCTTACTCTAATTTTTAAAATCTGGAAATGAAGAAAGGGTCTTTGCTTCTTATACTGGTGAGCAGGAAGGGTATAAATTAGGGGTTGGCTACTTTTACTCCCACAACATGGAAAACACCATTAATAACAGGAGACAAGAAGCCCCCCTCAGAAAGAAAAATGGAGAAAATGTGAGAGGGAGAAGTGAGAGAAAGAGATGTAGATAAACTCATTTGGTTCCCTGAATCCAACAACGCATCTGAGGCTGTAACCACCTCTGAAGCTCATAACTGTATGAGCCAATAAAATTCCCTTTTTGTTTTAAGCAAGTTTGAGATGGAGTTTTGACATTTGCAAATAAATTCTAAATAATCCAGTAAAGTGTTTCAAGATTTTGACCTCAAAATATGGCACTGATTAATTCAAGATGGGGTGGGAGAAATGAGTATCTTGCCACACCGTGAAGCCAGTAACCTTCAATGTTCAACACACTGCAGAGCAGCTAGTCAGAGTATCAATAATTTTCTCTTGGGACTCAGACCATGAGTCTACTCATGAGACAGACTGAATATACTAAAATGCCAGAATGTTGAACTCTGATGGCTACTTCTTGGGACCTCTGATAAAGTCCTACAATAGAGACATTAGAGACATCTTTTGGACTAGGCTGGACTTCCTAGGAGCAGAAAGGAAGTGGGCACAGAGCTTTTTGAAAGATGACCCTTGATTCAGAGACAATAATCTGTGAGTTAATCCTTTGCCACTTGATAATAGAGCCCTGAGTGGTGCATAAGCTGGTAACTGAAAGGTTGGTGGTTAGAGTCCACCCAGAGGTACATAAAAAAAAAAAGGGCCTGGCAATCTACTTCTGAAGAATCACCCACTGAAAACCCTATGGATTGCAGTTCTACTTTGACACATATGGGGTCACCATGAGTCAGAACTGACTCGATGGCAACTAGTTTGGTTTTGAGTTTAATGCAAATAAGAGAAAGGAGGCAGAAAATTCATCCCCAGGGAGTAAGACTTGAAGGTAGCAGAGAAAAAGAACAAGGCTGAGAGCACAGCTCCTTAAGAGCATCCTCTGCCCAAGGCCATAATTCGTCCTATTATAAGTATGATGCAGCCTGGAGGCCGACTACAGACCTGCTTTACCCCAATCCCTGTAGCTCACTGTTTAATGATAACAGGAGCGAGAAGCCTAGACAAACCCTATTCAACTGGGCTAGGGCTACTGGCCTGCTAAGCCAACATACTGCAGGGTGGAGGTGGCTTACCTTCAAGGACACTAATCCATGTTTCTAGACATGAGGTACTAGCTGGGTACCTAGGAATCTATAAGGGGGTCCAATTGCAAAGAAATGCCAAACCTGCCAAACTGGGGTGTTTTGAATGCTTAATTCTACAGCAATCCCTATGAACTCCTTCCCAACAACAGCCAGCAGGAACTACTAGGCTGCTAGCACAGGATGGTCTCCAGACGGGACTCTTCCCATAACATTCTCCCCTCTGATCTATGGTCATTCTCCAACGAGTGGCAGCCAGCATGATCAAACAACATCCTCCACTACAAACCAGGATGACGGCTGTCACAAATAGTTAAATTTGTACTTCAGCTCATCGACTGTGAAATCAAGACGAGCCACATCTGAATCTTATCAATTAATGCATGACATAAAGAAATCCTAGATTTGCCTCCAAATACAATTACCATATGTAATTTGGGGAAAGAGGTTTTTGGAAAAGTCTTCAGTTGTGGGTGAGATCTTCACATTACGTTAGGCAAAAACGTTCATGAATTGTATGTATGGAAACAAATGTTGAGGACACATGTATGTGCTGAGCCACCAAAGGGTGGAATTGTGGATATTTACTGCTTTCTGTCTTTGTAGCATCCCTCTTTCTTTGGAAAACCATTCCTACCCCACTCCAATCATATACTTTTGCTGGAGCCATCAATCATAATACCTTGCCTACCCTGGCCACAGGGGTAGGAACAATATGATCCAAGATAGGCCACTCAAATTCCTTCTGCAAGTACTTTTGATATGGAGCTGGAGTATGGGCCTTGCCTTTGGGTCACAGACCTTGGAAAGATATGAACACAAACAGCTGATGCCATCTTCCCTGCCACTTGGAAAAAGCCTGTCTGTATTAGGAGAGAATGAAGTTAACACACAAAAATATGCAGATCCAAAAGGTGAGAGAGAAAGAGAGGGAGACAGAAGGAGTTTTGATACCTGGGTCCAGTTGTGTCTGCTGATGGCTTGGACATCCCAATTACATGAGCTAATAATAAATACCCTTTTCACTTAAGCTACTTTAAGCTGGCTTGGTCACTTGCTATAGAAGAAGACCTAATTTAAACAGATTTCTACCTCACAGCATACACAAAATCATACTCCAGGTGGATTACAAACAAGTAAGTCTTATGAAAAATTACAATACAATATATTTATATTCTTGGGATAGAGATAGTCTTCCTCAATAAGACACAAAATCTAGAAACTCTAAAGAAAAAGACTGATAATTTAACTATATAGAAACTTCTCTACAAGACAACATATAAAAAGGTAAAAATAATCAATGACTAAATGAAAAAGATACACATGTAAAAATCAAAGATTAATAGCGATAATGCATAAAGTATTCCTATAATTCATTATGAAAAATACCAAAACTCAGCAGGAAAAAATAAGCAAAAGATACGAATAAGCAACTCATAGAAAGTTCAACAAACATGTGAAAAGTAGCCTGACCGCATTAGTAGGCAGGAAGAGTAAAATTTTAAATAAAACACTTTTTACCATTTACAAATATGTAAGACATTGATGATGCTGAATTTAGATAAGGGTATGAAAAAGTAGTTAAGTATGTAAACTATGAGTATAAATTTCTTTTGATGTACAATTCAGCAGCAGCCATCAATATTTTAAAATGTACCTACCATTTGACCCAGCAATTCCACTTCCCGTTTCTATCCTGCCAGAAGTACTTGCACAAGTACACAAAAATATATGTTGAGGATGTTAAAAAGCACCACTATTTTTAATAATGAAAAAACTGTTAACAGCCTAAACGTTCATTAACAGAGAAAGAGTACATGAATTATGGTTCATCCATATCGTGGAATACCATGCAGCAGTTAAAAACAACAAATTCAATCTATAGATCTCCAACACATACTACTGATTGAAAAAAGCAAGATGCAGAACGATCCCATTTATGTAAAAAAAAAAAAAAAAAAAAGCAAAAAGCAAAAAACAAAAAACTTTTTTGTATATGTACATACATGAAGAATGTAACTGCACGGAGAAAGATCTCAAATGCCACACACTAAACTTGATGATGGTTACCTTTAGTGAGGATATGTGAAAAGGGACTTCTATTTTTTTCTTCTGTGTGCTTTTGTATTTATTTAAACAAAAACAAGGAGTGTGAGCGCTGACTGTATTTTAAAAAAAAAAGGAAAAAAAAATCCAATTCTCCCCACCCCCATCAAACTTCTATTTAAAAAAAAATTTTTTAAAATCAAAAAAATTAAAAGCTCCCTTTAATGTATGAAGTGTACTCTTACCTATCTCTTCTTGACTAGAGACAGGTGTATGGGATTCTCTTTCTCCGTTTTCAGGATCATCAGCTGCCTTAGCAGATTCACTTGGAGAAGAATTTAGTTCACTGCTGCTGTTACTGTTTTCCAGATTAGGCTGGATGGAGGTAGTGGTGGCACTAGGGTTACTGCTGTCACTTGTCTTGTTAGGTTCTTCTAGAAAAATAGAATACCTGATTTTTAAATTGGAAATTACATTAAAAACAACTAATTCTCAGAAAAGATGTTTAACCCCTTTAGGATTTCATTACAAAGCCAGATTTTAAAAAATAGCTGCTTATGTATGAATAATGCAATGTATGAAAAGAAACTTGCTAGCAACATCCTATGAGCTATTTCTTTAAGACTTCTAGTCTATTAACTCACTGACTCTTATCACATTAGTCTACAGTACAAGGCAACCTTTCAGATACCCTACAGCTGAAGAATAACAAAGTGACAGACTACCTCACAAAACGTAGGATGTACCAGATACTGCAGAAGTGGTTCTGTTGAGACAATATTTCAAACGTCTGAAGAGCTTATAACCTCACTTTGCAAAAGTATTCAAACACTATTAGAAACAGAATTAAACAGACTTATTTACCTTTAAGATTTTCTATCTGAAGTCTACGCTCCCAAATTAACTAAACGGCAACACCTAAAAATACTGTTAACTTGTAAGGAGGATGTATTGGTATTACTGGGAACATAGCTACTAAAGTGTTATCTACAATAACACTACTATAAACTGAAAGCCTAAATCTTTCCACAGTAATTCAGAAGTTAAGAGACTACCTCTATCATTTTGCCACTAATAAGATGTTCTTTAAATCAATCACCTGAATTAAAAAGTGGTTGACATATTACAAAGGCTATTCATAACGTATAATGAGCTCCTAATTTTTTTTTTTTTTTTTGAGGGGAAAAAAACCAAAAGCCTAAGAGAAAAATATATGAACAGGCAGTTACATACACACACGAAAGTGAAAATGGCCTTTAAACGTATGGAAATACGCTCACTTCATTCAAGCTAAGAGAAATGCAAAGTAAAACTATATGAAGAAACCACTCAGCCATCAGATTGGCAAAACTCCAAGTCTGACAATACACTCAAGCAGAGAGGCAGTGGGTTAATAAGTCCTCCCACACATTGCTGGTGGGAATGCAAAATGATTCAATGTGAATAAAAGGGAATTGACAGTATCTACAAAAATTACATACGCACTTACCCTGAACCTAGTAATCTACACCTAGAAATCTATCCCAAAATACACTGGCAAAAAATACTAAATTACTTATCTACAGAGCTAGTCGCTGCAGCATTATTTATAATCACAAAAGGCCAGAAATAAATAAAATGTCCATCAGTGAGGGGACTGGTTAAATAAAAGAGGATACAACAGACTATCACACAGCCATAAAAGAGATCTAGGACAACCACTATATTGAGATACGAAATGATCTTCAAGATCAAATGTAAAAAGAAAGGTGCAGGATAATATTTCTCGTATGCTAACTTTTGTCTAAGAAGGGGAGGAAAATACAAATTCATGGGCATAATTTGCTTTAATTTACAAAAAAGAAAAACCCACCACGTAACTAGGTATGTAACTAAAAACAAACAAAAACAGCTACCTATAAGGGAAGGGAAGGAAACGGTTACCTAGAAGAAGAGAGGGATAGAAGTGAAAATTCTCTGAACATACCTAATGATATAGTTTTGACACTGGAATCATGTAAATGTTTTACATCTTCAAAAAATTAAAGTTAGAAATTTAATTCCTAAAAATGGAGAACAAACTAAAACAAAGGAATCTAAGTGTATTACAAGTTGTTGGCATAACTCCACAGAGAGAAAGAATTATTTCAAGTAACTCTGGAACAGTTTTTTGACTGTATGTCCTTACTGAAAAGATAGTATAAGGATAAAGAGCTGCAAAAAAACCCTTAAATGCCATTTAGTAGTCTTACTGTCAGCAGTAATATTGGTATTATGAAATTACTACTACATATAAAATCATTTCAGCAGCAGCAGCATCATAATAATATAATAATAATTATTATTAATGCATATCAGGATATGAATATCCTGTAACAGGATAAGGAAAATGCATAATTACATCACTGTTGTTAGGAACTAAGAATTCCAGTGTAAGAGAAAAGAGATAAAAGTGCAAACACAAAGAAATTACATAAGTAATCTTCAGTCTGAATTTGAAATGTCAACAGAAACTCATGGTATTTTTCTTTTAAAAAATATGTATTTCCTAATCTAAACACTAAAAAAGCCTAGAGGCAACATAGTCCAATACCAATAAGCACCTCTGGGCTCAGATTGTGGTCTCTAAATACCATTCTCTACTAAAAGGAACCAAGGTTTCTTGGAGGAATGAGTAATTCCAGGTCTGGGGTAAGAAATGTACAAGACAAGCCTCAGACATCTTATTCTCCTGGAAGGCAAAGAAGCTATCTAAGACTGTGGAGGTCATGGAAAAAGCACACAAAAGCCAACATAAAGGGGCTCCCCACTGGTAAATATGAGCAAAATGAATGATAACTTCAACTGAGTGAATCAAATTAAACTATATATATAAACATATGATCCATAAGTTCAAACTGGTAATTTAAAAAAAAGCCATGCTGCCTCACCCTCCCAAAAAGCCCACAACTCATAAGTCACTACTGAAGGTAACTAGGGCATCAGTTCCTGACTCTGAAAGTTAACAACTAAAGGGAAAGAATTAATCATTTATTCTACCACTACTGCTTGAATTATATTTCAGGGTATTAAAATATTCTTAGTTAAGGATGGAAAATTCTTTACAGAAGAATTCCAGTTAACAAACATAGAAAAAAATGACAGAATTGTCATATTATAACCTCCAAAAAGATCATTGATCCAGGTAAGATCATCAACATATGAGTGTGGGTCATTCTACAGGGGGAAAGACCAGGTTTCTTTAACAAGTAGAAAAAAAAATATGGAAAAAAGTTGGGGGGAGGGGAGAGCATACTAGATTAAGGGACTCAAGAGATGTAAAACCAAGTGTGGCATGCCATGTATGGGCATTGTTTAGATTTATTTCAAACACATCAAATGTTATTTAAAAAAAAAGACTTTAAGTCCACTGGGGAAATTTAAATATTGAATGATTATTAGACGGTATCAGGGAATTATGAGTTTTATAAAAATGGTAACGACACTGTAATTGTGTAAAAAAAATGTTCATATTCTTTAGAGATGTATGTAGGATTGATATGACATGATGTCTGGGATTTGCTTTCAAATACATCAGTAGGAAATAACACAAACTCACATCAACAGGAGAGGGAATAAACAAACTGTGGTATAATTAACACAGAAGAATCTTATAAGACAGCCAATACAAAAGAACTCCAGCAAAATTAGTCATATAACACAAAGTAAAAAGGTAAGGCCCCCCAAAGCTACTATTAACAATACTCTTGCTGTAAAGTTAAGCACAACTAAAATAGAAATACATAGTAAAACAATATAGAACTCAATGAAGCAAGAGTATGTGGGTAATATATCACTTTGACCTCCAGTAGTAAAAGCCTCACTTCAGTGGGTTTTCCTTGTAAAAGAAAAGATAATAATAAACACAGGATTCAGGGTGACAGTCATTTCAGGTAGAGGAGGTAGGGGGATGGGATTAGTGAGTGCTTACTTGTAAGTTAGTTTCAAAGTAGGATTGAGCTCTTTTGGGCAAGGAGTACCGAGGTGCTTATTTCATTATTAAAGATAATTCAAAAGCTAAATAAATGAATTAAGGAGGCTAACGATGAGTGTAATTAACTCATTAGGATTTTCGTAAGGATTATGATTTTTCTACTACTTTGCACTTGGGGTCAAGAGGAGGAAAATTTTAAAATTTCAGCCAAAAAATGAAAAGGAGTAAAAAATAAAAAGCACGGGTGAAGCAAGTTTGGCAAGTTCTTGGTAATTTTTTAATCTAGGTGTTGGATATTTGGGGTGGGGGGGGTGTCATTATACTCATCTCTCTACTTCCATGTATGTTTGAAATTTTTCATAATTAAAATTTTATATGGCAGGCAGAAACAGCAAACTTAAAATCTAACAGCTACATGATAAGCCACTTCCTTAGAAAGCTAGAAATACAAATACCATACGATCCAGGAATCCCACTCCTAGGAAATTATCCTAGAGAAATAAGAGCCATCATACGTATAGACATATGCACACCCATGTCCATGGCAGCACTGTTCACAATAGCAAAAAGATGGAAACAACCTAGACGCCCATCAACAGATGAATGGATAAACTATGGTACATACACACAATGGAGTATTATGAAATGATAAAGAAAAATGATGAATCTGTGAAGCATCTCATAACATGGATGAAACTGGAGGACATTATGCTGAGTGAAATAAGTCAATCACAAAAGGACGAATATTGTATAAGACCTCTAATGTAAAAACTTGTGCAAAAGTTTACATACAAAAAGAAACAATCCTTGTTGGTTACGAGGGATGGGGGGGAGGGGGAACTAAATAGACAATAGATAAGTGGTAACTTTTTTGAAGGGTAAGACAGTACACAATACTAGGGAAGCCAGTACAACTTGTACAAGCAAAGGTCATGGAAGCTCCATAGACACTTCCAAACTCCCTGAGGGACTGAATTGCTGGGCAGAGGGCTGTGGGGATCATGGTCTCGGGGAACATCTAGCTTAATTGGCATAACACAGTTTATAAAGACAATGTTCTACATTCTACCTTGGTGAGTAGCATCTGGGGTCTTAAAAGCCTGTCAGCAGCCATCTAAGATACTCCACTGGTCTCACCCCTTCAGGAGCAAGGGAGAATGAAGAGAACAGGATACAAGGAAAAGATTAGTCCAAAGGACTAATGGACCACAGCTACCAAGGCCTCCACCAGACTGAGTCCAGTACAGCTAGATGGTGCCCGGCTACCACCACTGACCGCTAACCAGGATCACAACAGAGGGTTCTGGACAGAGCTGGAGAAGGATGTAGAACAAAATTCTAACACAGACAAGAAAGACTAGATTTACTGGCCTGAAAGAGACTGGAGAAACCCCAAGAGTATGGCCCCCAGACACCCTTTTTGCTCAGTGGTGAAGTCACTTCTGAGGTTCACTGTTCAGCCGGGGATTGGACAGCCCCATAAAACAAGACAGGACTAATGAGACACAGCAGTCCAGGGACAAGGACTAGTAAGGCAAAAGGGGACAGGAAAGCTAGTGATCAGGAACCCCAGGTTGAGTAAGGACAGTGTTGACATGTAGTGGGGCTGTTAACCATTGTCACAGGGCAACATGTGTACTTAAACTATCTTGTTCTGTAAACCTGCATCTAAAATGAGAACAGCAGCACAACTGGAAGAACGTAATTGATGTTAGTGAACTGTGCATGTAGAAAATTTTGAAATGGTGTAATCTCTGGCTATGTATATTTTCACACACACACACACACAAAAAAAAAGGTCCTCCAAGACTGAGAAGGGAGCATGTTGACATGTTGTCGGGTTGTTAACCAATGTCCATAAAACAATACATGTACTGTTTAATGAGAAAATATTTGTTCTATAAACCTTCACCTAAAGTACAATTAAAAAAAAAAAAAATCTGACAGCTACAGAACACTCAGCAATACAATCAACTTACTCAAGTTGGAAAAATACATATGTCTGGAAAAAAAAAAAGTAAGTCTCACACAAATGATATCAAATTCCTCAGTAGTATCCCTTTTACAGCTGTAACAGCTAATGTTTAGATTTTCTTATTTCTAATTGTCTAAAAAACACCTGCTGAAATAATCAAATAATTTATAAAGACATTCTCTCATTTGTGAACTGTTCAAAGTTCAGAATGCATTTTCTCATAGAAATATAAGAAAAAATGATTTTTTCTGGACCATCCCAGAAAAACATTTTTAGCTCACAATATTCTCCAAGTATGGGCATTGGTAGTTCAGTAGTAGAAGTCTTGCCTTTCATGAGAAGACCCAGGTTCTATTTCCAGCCAGTGCACCTCACGCTCAGCCACCACCCATCTGTCAGTGGAGGCTTGTGTGTTGCTCCTATGCTGAATGACTCCAAAGGAGCTTTAGACTAAGACAGACTAGGAGGAAAGGCCTGGTGATCTAATCCCAAAAATCAGCCAATGAAAACTATGGCTCTTAACAGTCTGACCCACAACCCATTATGGGGATGGTGCAGGACCAGGCAGCGTTTCCTTCTATTCTGCATGGGGTTGTCAAAAGTCAGGGGCCAACTCAATGGCAGCTAACAACAACACACCCCAAGTTATGGTTTTAACTAAGGAAAAACTTCTGGGGTACAAACATAAGAGGTTCTGACTATACACATCTTAATATACTTTGCATAAAGTGCTTTATGCTACCATGGGGTTAACAGTAATATTTTCATTAAAGAATAGCAACCCCCTACCGAGGTATTCTGAACTAAAAAACATTAACCCACTGAAAGCAAGGTTTAGATTCCATCTGTTTAAACTTTCAAGGTGTTAGTTAATAAGCCAAGGACTACTGAAACTCATAATACATAGCTTTTTCTTGGCCAATTTCTCCCAAGGAAGAAACTTAAGTAAAAAACTGTTTTCTTCCCTTTTAGTTTAGAAAACTGGTTTTACTTTTTAAAATAATTATTCTAGACTCTTCACCTCTTTACTTGATTAGGCAACAAGATTAAAAAAATATAAATGTATAACAGCATCTGCTTCAGAACACCACAAAGATGGTAACACCTACCACCATGCACATTTTAGTCCTCACAGTGCAAACATTCTAGGCTTTTCACCGGACAGGACAGACACTGTAAATGAACCGCAACAGAAAAACTTTTGTAGTTATCCCCCAAATGGTATTATAATTAGATCTTCAACTTCTAAACACAAACCCCAAAGCCTACCTCTAAGATGTCAAACCTTTGCTTAAAACAAAACGAAACAAAATTCTAAGCCAAAATCCACAAAGAGAAAAAATGACTTTGTTACATGAAGGTAAAAGGGAGAATTTTTAAAAAGAAAGGAAAAGAAAAAGAGATAAAACAACTAGAATGTACTGTATGACTAAAAACTAAAAGCATACACACTTAAAAGAACAAAAAATAAGAGTATTTAACCACAGCACCTCCAAAAACTGTCACTGATCAACTCAGTGAGGTAAGATATGTGGGTGATACATCACTTCAGTATCCAGAATCAACAGCCTCACTTCTATCTAATTTCCCTTGTAATAAAACTCAAAACTAAAGCAAAGTATTATCTTTTAAAATGTCACTATTCCAATAAGTTAAGAAATATGTTAAATCAATAGTTCAACTTCATAGATGTTAGAATTTAAGTATGCTCAAGGAAACATTTTAAAAGCAATTACAAATAGTACGGAAGTGAAGCTGATTTTATCCACTACTAATATTTTCCTAATCCCTGGCATTAAATCTAGAGGCTAACTTAAATAAAACAAATGTTGTCTGTATTACATGTTAAATACAGATCTTCACAGTGGATTTGTTTTTGTGATGCTAGTAAAACACATGCCTCTCCCACCCCTACCTTATAAATTAAAAAATTGACAACCTGGGTACAAAAAGTTTCTAACCTAAACTCTAGGACAAACCTCTAATTCTAAGCTTGAGTACTACAATCAGCCATTTGTTAACTACAAGTTAAGTTAAACTGAATACTAAATAGCATATTTGCTTTATGTGGTCATTTTTGGCAACATAATCATTCTCATGAACTAAGGAAGAAATGTCTGGAAAAAGAAATCTAACAAAAAGGTATTAAGAGACTAAATTTTTAAAGTGATATCTACGAACCTTTCCCAAAATACTTCCTAACTTTTCAGTCAATCTTCAATCTGAGCGACATAAAATCTCTCTGATCACTAATCATACCCAATATAAAATCATGATATCTGATCATTTGTCTTATGTTCTCATTCCTATAGATTTTTAAACCATAAGTTCATAATTTTTCCTTTACATAACGTGTTCTATCATATTATATGAAAATGACAGTGTTCTCCAACGAGACTTGACTTTAAGATATAGCCTGAAATAAAGTATATATCTTTCTGAAGAAATTCTAAGGGTAGATGTATTTCTACAGATATTTTAAATCCTCATATTATTAAACAAAAAGCTTCCTATCTCCCAAAAGATAGAAACCAGTGTAGCTAAAGATAAAGGATATTTCACAATGATAAAAAAGTTCAACAAGAAGATATAAATATTGTGTGTACCTAATAGCATATTCTCAAAATGTGCGATGTAAAAATTGAAAGAACTAAAAAAGAGAAAAAGGTAAATCCATGGTAAATAAACCAAAAAACCCATCGCTGTCAAGTCAGTAGTTGGAAATAATTTTAAAATATCTTACAGAGAAAAAAACCAAGCAAGGATGTAGATTTGAAAACCACAATGAAAAACCTTGACCTTACTGTCCTATATTGCATTCAAGAACTAAACATATGTATGTTCTTCAAGTGCACATGAAGCATTTATCAACACTGACCAAATGCTGGGCCAAAAAACAAGTTGCAATGAGTTTTAAAGGACAAAAATCATGAACAGAATGCTCTCTGACCACAGTGGAGTAAACTAGAAATCAGTAACAAAAAGACAACTAGAGAATCTCCAAATGTTTGGATACTAAGCAAATTATTTCTAAATAAATGATGGGTCAAAACAACACATACAACAGTGGAAATTAGAAAATACTTTAATCTGAATGACAAAAACAACATGACATATAAAAGTTTGTGGGATGCAGTTACAGCAGTACTTAAAGGGAAACTGATAGCCTAAACAGCATACACAGAAGGGGAAAAACAAAAAACCCAAGAATCATCAAAGCATCCATCTTAAGAAGCTAAGGGGAAAAAGTTACAAAAATGCAGAGAAGATAAAAGGAAGGAAATGATAAAGATCAGACATTATAAACGTATTAAGTTTCTCTTTAAAAACTGGTGTGATATATTTCGTAAAGTCTTTAAAAATGTTTTTCACAGTTTTTCTGGAACAAGTATGGAAATGTCAGTTTATTCTAGGTTGCGTTTTTTCTTTTTCAGTCTAGCAATGAAGAGGTCTATGAGTTATTAGATGGTCAAGTTTTTGATTTCTTGCAGGTACAGCATCTTCCACTATTCGGCACTCTAATCCTGCCGATGACTCTAAATCCACTTGAAGCCAGCTATTGACAACTGCTCTTAGCTTCCATTCTAGCTGCTTATTCAGGTTCTCATCTAAATTTTTTCATGACACATTTTCTGCCAAAAAACATCTAAACTTCAAAGTTTAACTCCACAAAGGTTCTCATTTACAAAGAATTTTGTTGATCAATAAGCACTGAATCAGTAAATATGTAATTCAACTCACCCACTTTACTAGTCTTTTCTTGCTATGCTTTTGTATTCTCTCAAAGGGATGATAATATATAGCAGTAATAATAATACCCAAGATATACTGAGCAGCTAATGTGTGTCAGGCACTATGCTTTATATATATTATTTCATTTGGCATTCTTTAAAAATGTAAGTCAGATATTAGGGTAACAGTTTCTCCCTTAAATTACTCCAAAAACAAAAAAACAACAAATATCTCTGAGGAATGAATAAGCTGGTTAATAAGTAGCTTAAAAGGCAAATGTCTGCTAAAATCTAAGCACAGTTACTCAAGGTTTGAAAACCAAACAACTATGGTGCCACAAAAAAATAAACACAGACCTACCATACCCACTGCCGTTGAGTCGATTCCAACTCACAGTGACCCTATAGGACAGAGTAGAACTGTCTCCTTATGGAAGCAGACTGTCATATCTTTCTCCTGTGGAGCAGCTGGTGGGTTCAAACTGCAGACCTTTTGGTTAGCAGCAGAGCGCTTTAACCACTGTGCCTCCAGCTCCTCCTACCATACAACCTAGCAATTCTACTCCTAGGTATGTACCCAAAGAAACAGAAAACCAGGGACTCAGACAGATACTTGTACACTAATGTTCAGTGCAGCAGTATTCACAGTAGCCTATAGGGGGAAAAGAAACAATTGGCCATCAACACATGAACAGATAAACAAAATGTGGTATATCCATACAATGGAATATTCTTCAGTCATAAAGAGAAAGTTCTGATACATGCTACAACATGGATAGACCTTGAAAACATTATGCTAAGTGAAATAAACCAATTACAAAGGTCAAATATTATATGATTCCACTTGGTACACGAAATGTCTAGAATAGGTGAATTCATAGAGACAGAAAGCAGATTAGAGGGTACCAGGGGCAGGGGGGGATGCGAGGAAGACGAGTTATTGCCTAATGGGCACAGAATTTCTGTTTGAGGGGATGAAAAGTTTTGGAAATAAATGGTGGTGGTGATTGCACAACGCTGTGAATGCAGTTAATGCCACTGAACTGTATACTTAAAAATGGTTAAATTGGCAAATTTTGTTATATATATTTTACTATAATAAAATAAAAATTTAAACAAACAACAATATATAAGCCCATTAGAGTAAGATTGAGATTTACATTAAGTACTGATCAATCTAAAAGGACAAATAATTTTTTATTAAGTATTTACCAAGAATGTAATTGTGATTCCAATAAAAAGGGAATTTTTTCATATTGTTTTGGGACAATACTCCACTTTCAAACTTTTAGCTGTGAATATGTGAAAGTCAGAATAATGCAATTTTAAAAAATCAGACAGGTCCTAAAGACGTAATTATAGAATCAAATGATAGATCTCTTGAGTTTCTCCAATCCATTCAACAGAAGACTCTCACTGCTATCTCTAATAGGTATTTACTGAATGCATCTCCTGAATGGGAATTTACTACTTCTATTTTATAAACAGCTCTAATTATAAGAAAGCTGTTTAAATTCAGTCAAAATATTCTTACCATTATTTCTACCTATTTGACTTAATAATACCCTACATTTCAAAGAACAAGTCTAATCCCCTCTATATGTCAACCCCCCAAGTATTTGAGGACAATAACATTATTTCCAACTCTAACCCCTCAATAATAGCCTATTCTTTTCTAGGCTAAAAAACTTTCGTTTCCTTATTCATTTCACCAGATGTCACAACTTCCAGACTTTTCTTTATGTTAATGACCAGTCTCTCATCGTATAAAATATGGTGAACTTATTGCTGTCATTCTTCTGGATCCTACACATAGCCTAATGTTTGTTTTCAGCAACAGAGCTCACTACTGATGATTTAAAGTAGTCACCACAAGAACAACTGTTGGTTGTCAAAACCCCCCATGTTACAAAATGGGTACATTAAGGCCTTCAGAGAGTAAATGACATTAACTTAATGGCAGAAGTGGACCAAGAACAAAAGTCTTCCAACCACAAGTGCTGTCTTCTTCCCAACAGATCACAATCACATCCTTGGTACAAAAGGTAGCAAACGAAAGTACTGAAATGTTGAAAATAAGTGATATTCTTATAGACACAGAAAAAATTCTTCAAAAATTGACATCAAGATATTATGAGTCTGCATTTTTGGAGGGACTACTACTATTGTTTATTTTCTTATTTTACTCATCTGAATTTTCTAATTTGTTTTTCATAACTTGAGAATGATTTTAATAATAAAAAAAATTAAAATAAGAATTACTGGTTTAGCTTGCATTTCTATGTCAAAGTATACCTTGCAAAAATGTTTTGTGACAATGGTTTTCTATTATAACATTCTGAGTTGAAATGTTGTAAAGAACTACACGAGCACATGCAAACATAAAATTAATTCGTTAGTATATACAAAAACTTGAAGGGTTAAATCATTAAAAACGGAGCCATTAATTAGCATGTAAGTACTTAAAACCAAAATGTCTGCCACTATGGTCTGATGATAAAATACACAAATAAGTCTTAAACAAAAAACAGCTAAGATGAATCTTAGAAAGCATGAAGATTACGATGAGTTTCAAGCACTAACTGCAAGAACATTTATCAAACTCCAAATGTTAGGTGACAATTTAGCAATCAGGGATGGCACTGAAAGCAAGCAGCATGAATGAACACATACTTTAAAGTTTTAGGTGACATTCAGCTTTCACTACCAAAGGGAAGGATTCCCCCCATTACAGAGGCATTGATACACTGCCCTCTGTACCTGGCACATCCTGGGGGAGCTCAGATGCCACCTTCTTCTCTGCCATGTTGCTGCTATCATGAGTTTCTGAGGGGTTCCCCCCGGGGCTCCTCCTTTCAGAGGGACTAGACTCTTCTGAAGCAGCATTTGTTGTGTTGTCGCCAAGATTTGTTGACACAGAGTTACCTTTATCCCCAACTTCTGTTGGCTCTACAGTAAAATGCACAACAAAACTTCAAAGATATTCTTGAAAACTGCTTTAGGCTGAAGGGCCACATTTGATCAACTACTAATAATGACGGCTCACCAAAACCTCTGCTTTTACTTTATGGCCATTTTGAAGCAATCAGATTCTTGGATTATTTTTGCAGTAGGTAATCCAGCTAGTAATTAAGAATATTTAATATATTAAGGTTGCTTAAGAATTAATATAAAAAAATGAATATATTTTACCACATACTAAAGTATATACTCTGGTATAAAAAAGAGTAATTTTTCAGCAACAAATCTCAATGAGGAATGGCAACTTACTAGAAAGAATAAATAGAGACATGGTATATCATTAGCGCAAACCCACCAATATACAAAATTCATTACCATTATTATACATGTTGCAAGGAGTCTGGGGGGGGGGGGGGCAGGGGTGTCCTCATCTCTTTAGAACTGTAAAATTAAGTAGTTGCTTACAATAAAAAATGTCATTTTTATTTTGCAAGTAAAACTGGAGGTTTCATAAACAACACTTATGAAATATTTCTTTTTAACCAAGTAATTTTTTTACCCTCATATTTTCCTTGTTCAGTATCATCATCTGGTGTTTGGTCATCATTGTCTTTTTCAAGGGACTGGTCTTCAAACTCCTCTCTGCTTTTTTCAAAATCTTTGGAGTCAGTATTCTCAGTCTCATTCTTGTCCTTTTCTATTTCTTCAGGGCTTCTATCAGTATCAATATCTCCTTTTTTGGCTCTTATGGATTCCAAAATTTCTTCTGTAATGAAAACAAAAAATTTTATTTCCATTTTAACAAACATAGAAGCCCTACAAATGCTACTTAAGAGTTTCAAATATGAACATACGAAAAATGACTCGGCACAGAAAATTAATTGGAAGAAAGAAACTGTCAACAACACACAAAAAAAGATATCAAAATGACAGCGTAAACGCATACCTATCAACCCTGGTGGCGTAGTGGTTAAGAGCTACAGTTGCTAACCAAAAGGTCGGCAGTTCGAATCCACCAGGAGCTCCTTGGAAACCCTAGGGGGCAATTCTACCCCTTCCTATAGGGTTGCTATGAGTCAGAATCAACTCACTGGCAACGGGTTTAGATTTTTTTTTTTTAAATCAATAATTATGCTGAACAAAAATGGACTAAACATACCAATAAAGAGACAGAGAGTGGCAAAATGGATAAAAAAACACGATCCATTTATATGCTGTCTACAAGAGGCACATCTTAGACTTAAAGACACAAACAAACTAAAACTCAAAGGATGGAAAAAAAATATATCAAGCAAACAACAATCAAAAAAGAGCAGAAGTGGCAATTGTTAATCTCTGACAAAATAGACTTTAAAGTAAAATCCACTACAAAGGATAAGGAAGGACACTATATAATGATTAAAGGGTCAATACCCCAGGAGGACATAACCATAAGAAATATGTACACACTGAATGACAGGCCAAAATACATAAAACAAACTCCAACAGCACTGAAAAGAGAGACAGACAGCTCCACAATAATAGTAAGAGACTTCAACACACCACTTTCAGTGAAGGACAGAACATTTAGAAAGAAGCTCAATAAAGACACGAAAGATTTAAATGCCACAATCAACCAACTTGACCTCATAGACATATAAAGAACACTCTACCTAACAGTAGACAAGTATACTTTGTTTTCCAATGCATATGGAACATTCTCCAGAATAGACTACATATTAGGCCATAAAGCAAGCCTTAACAGAATCGAAAGCATTGAAATATTACAAAGCATCTTTTCTGACCATAAAGTCATAAAAGTGGAAATCAATAACAGAAAAAGCAAGGAAAAAAAAAAACAAACACATGGAAACTGAACAACACCTTGCTCAAATACTACTGGGCTATAGAAAAAATTAAGGACAGAATAAAGAAATCCACAGAATCAAATGAGAATGAAAACACATCCTACCAGAACCTTTCGGACACAGCAAAAGCAGTGCTCAGAGGTCAATTTATAGCAATAAGTGCACACATCCAAAAAGAAGAAATGGCCAAACTCAAAACATTAACCCTACAACTTACATAAATAGATAGAGATCAGCAAAAGAAGCCCTTGGGCACCAGAAGAAAGCAAATATTAAAAATTATAGCAGAATTTAATGAAACAGAATAGAAAAACTACTGAAAGAGTTAACAAGACCAAAAGCTGGTTCTTTGAAAAGATCAACAAAATCAATAAACCACTGTCAAACTGACAAAAGAAAAACAAGGGAGGAAGCAAATAACCAGAATAAAAAATGAAATGGGCGATATCACAACAGACACAACTGAAATTAAAGAATCAAAACAGAATACTCTGATAAGCTGTTCTCAAACAAATTTGAAAACCTAGAGGAAATGGACAAATTCCTAGAAACTCACTACCTACCTAAACTAACACAATTAGAGGTAGAACAACTAAATAAACCTATAACAAAAGAAGAGATTGAAAAGGTAATTAAAAAACTCACAACAACAACAAAAAAAAGCCCTGACCCTGATGGTTTCACTGGAGAATTCTACCAAACTTTCAGAGAAGAGTTAACACTACTACTACTAAAGGTATTTCAGAGCATAAGAAATGATGGAATACTCCCAAACTCATTCTGTGAAGCCAGCACAACCCTGATACCAAAACCAGGTAAAGACACCACAAAAAAAGAAAATTATAGACCAATATCCCTCGTGAACATAGACGTAAAAATCCTCAACAAAATTCTAGCCAATAGAATTCAACAACATATCAAAAAAATAATTCACTATGACCAAGTGGGATTCACACCAGGTATGCAGGGATGGTTCAACATTACAAAAACAGTCAATGTAATCCATCACATAAATAAAACAAAAGACAAGAACCACATGTTCTTATCGTCGGTACAGAAAAGGCATCTGACAAGTCCAACACCCATTCACGATAAAAACTCTCAGCAAAATAGGAATAGAAGGGATAATCCTCAACATAATAAAAGGTATTTACGCAAAGCCAAGAGCCAACATCATCCTAAATGGATGCCCTTTATCACCACTCTTATTCAACATTGTGCTGGAGGTCCTAGCCAGAGCAATTAGGCTAGAAAAAGAAATAAAGTGCATCCAGATTGGGAAGGAAGAAGTAAAAGTATCTCTATTTGCAGATGATATAATCTTATACACAGAAAATCCCAAAGAATCCACAAGAAAACTACTGGAACTAATAGAAGATTTCAGCAAAGTATCATGATACAAGATAAACATACAAAAAATCAGTTGGATTCCTCTACACCAACAAAGAGAACTTCGAAGAGGAAATCACCAAATCAATATGATTTACAATAGACCAAAAGAAGATAAAATACTTACGAATAAATCTAATCAGAGACGTAAAAGACCTATACAAAGAAAACTACAAGACATTACTGAAAGAAACCAAAAGAGACCTACATAAGTGGAAAAACCTACCTTGCTCATGGATAGGAAGACTTAACATTGTGAAAACGTCTATTCTATCCCAGGCAATCTACAGATACAATGCAATCCTGATCCAAATTCCAATGGCATTTTTTAATGAGATGGCAAAACAAATCACCAACTTCATATGGAAAGGGAAGAGGCCCTGGATAAGTAAAGCATTACTGAAGAACAACAACAAAGTGAGAGGCCTCACACCACCTGATTTTAGAACCTATTATAACGTCATGGTAGTCAAAACAGCCTGGTACGACTGGTTTAACAACAGATACTTAGACCAATGGAACAGAACTGAGAATCCAGACATAAATTCATCCACCTATGAGCAGCTGCTATTTGACAAAGGCCCAAAGTCCATTAATTGGGGGAAAGACAGTCTCTTTAACAAATGGCATTGGCATAACTGGATATCCATCTGCAAAAAACTGAAACAAGACCCATACCTCACACCATGCACAAAAACTAACTCAGAATGGATCAAAGACCTAAATATAAAATCGAAAACAACAAAGATCATGGAAGAAAAAAGAGCGACAACGCTAGGAGCCCTAATATATGGCATAAACAGAACGCGAACCATGAGTAACAATGCAGAAACACCAGAACAGAGACTAGATAACTGGGAGGTCCTAAAAATCAAACACTTATGCTCATCAAAAGGACTTCGCCAAAAGAGTCAAAAGACAACCTACAGACTGGGAAAAAAATTTTGGCCACAACAAATCCAATCAGGGTCTAAGCTCTAAAATCTACAAGATACTGCAAAACCTCAACAACAAGAAGACAAATAACCCAATTAAAAAATGGGCAAAGGATATGAACAGGCACTTCCCCAAAGAAGATATTCAGGCCACTAACAGACACATGAGGAAATGCTCACGATCAGTAGCCATTAGAGAAATGCAAATCCAAACTACGACGAGATACCATCTTGCCCCAACAAGGCTAGCATTAATCCAAAAAACAAAAATAATAAATGTTGGAGAGGTTATGGAGAGACTGGAACACTTACACACTGTTGGTGGGAATGTAAAATGGTACAACCACTTTGGAAATTGATTTGGTGCTTCCTTAAAAAGCTGGAAATAGAAGTACCATACAATCCAGCAACCCCACTCCTTGTAAGCTGGAAATAGAAGTACCATACAATCCAGCAACCCCACTCCTTGTATTATGTCCTAGAGAAATAAGAGCCATCACATGAATAGTTCTATGCACACCCATGTTCACTGCAGCACAGTTCACAATAGCAAAAAGACAGTAGATAAGAATTATCTTAGGTGAAGAGAAGGACAACACACAATACAGCACAACTGGACTAAACTAAAGCCAAGAAGTTTCCTGAATACAACCAAATATTTCGATGGACAGAGTAGCAGGGGTGGGGGTCTGGGGACCATGGGTTCAGGGGACTTCTAGGTCAACTGGCTAACAAAGTTTGTTAAGAAAATGTTCTGCATCCCACTTTGGTGAGTGGTGTCTGGGGTCTTAAAAGCTAGTGAGTGGCCATCTAAGATGCATCAATTGGTCCCAACCTACCCGGAGCAAAGGAAAATGAAGAACACCAAAGACACAAGAAACAGAAAGGGCCACATAAACCGGAGACTCCAACTGCCTGAGACCTGAAGAGCTAGATGGTGTCCGGCTACCACCAATGACCATCCTGACAGGGAACACAACAGAGAGTCCCTGACGGAGCGCAAGAAAAGTAGGGCGCAGAACTCAAATTCTAGTAAAAAGACCAGACTTAATAGTCTGAGACTGGAGGGGCCCCAGAAGACATGACCTCTGGATTCTCCGTCAGCCCAGAACTGAAACCGTTCCCGAAGCCAACTCTTCATACAAAGATGAAACTGGACTATGGGACATAAAATGATACTCGTGAATAAAGTGCTTCTTAGATACATGAAACTAAATCGGCAGCTCCTCTCCAGGACAAGATAAGAAAGCAAAAAGGAACAGTAGCTAGATGAATGGACTCAGGAAGTCTGGGGTGGAAAGGAGGATTGTGCTGTCAATTTTACAGATAGCAGCTAGGGTCACATAGAAATGTGTGTATAAATTTTTGTATGAGAAACTGACTTGAACTGTGAACTTTTACTTAAAGTACAATAATAAATAAAGAGTTTTAAATATGAGTTACTAAATATCTTAGAAACATCTGAACTATGAAGTAAAGGATCAAGATTACTAACGAAATTTTGTTGTTTAGTTAGGAGCCCTGGTGGCGCAGTGGTTTAAGTGTTTGGCTGCTAACCACAAGGTGGGCAGTTTGAATCCACCAGCCATTCCTTGGAAACCCTATGGGGCAGTTCTACTGTGTTCTATAGGGTCACTATGAGTCGGAATCAACTAGACAGCAATGGGTTTGGCTTTTTTTTTTTTCCACTTCTAAAAATTACATGCTTATTATAGGCTCTACTTTTTAAAAAAAGAAAAGAAAAATTACTCTATCTTTTGAAATTGAGACTTGATATGGACTGCTGTCACATTCTCTGCCATATAACGAAAATAGCAAGCTGACACAGACCCACAGTCTGGACAGCATGGTTCAGTGATCAAAACCTAGAGACCCATGACCCAGTGCTGCTCTGATTTGAATTACCTGTGTGAACCTGGGCAAGCTACTTAACCTCTCCAGCCCTCTACGTCCTCTACTGTAAAATGAGACAACAGAGGCCCATTTGGAAAGGACATTTCTGAAGTCCTTTACAGGAAGCCCCCGGATTATGAATGAGTTCTGTTCCTAAGTCTGTCTTTAAGTCAAATCTGTACGTTAAGTTGGAACAGTTAGATACAGTTCACATCTAACGTCAGTTAGTCAAATGTTTGTGTTAGTATATAGTGTACCTTCCTATGCATAAAAAAATTAAAGAAACACTTCCAGATACACTAAAACATCTTCAACATAATAATACAGTAATAATAATAATAATGCTTTGATGTACGTCGCAAAGTAGCACCCGTTTGTTATTATGAACCACAGTACGTACCTTGAATTTTTAATATAATAGGCTTTATGGGGGTTGGTTCCTAACTACAAGTTGAACGTTAATTTGGACGTTCGTAACCCGGGGACTGTCCGTATTGTTCTAAAAGTCTCTATGATGCTCTAGCTCTCCCTCCACTTGGGCAGAGTGATAATACGGCATGGTGCAGACCATGAGATACAGAAAATATCACAGAGTACAGACCACAGAGTATATCAGTATGGTCTCATGGATATTAATTATATTCTTTGGGTTCTATTCCAATACTATCATTTTTAATTCTGTTGCTCAAATTGTTCCAACTTTGACCACTGAGAGCTCATTCAGTGAGTTCCTGTGTCCTTTTGCCACACCACATCCTTTTATTTATCTACTTAGCACTTCTTTACTTTCTAGCACAAAAGCTGCTCCAGGCTCATCTTGCGTTTTCCTGGCCCCAGCCATAAGATCCACCATCTCTCCAAGCAGCCCTGGTTCTTTTTTATTGGAGAATGGTATTTACAAGCCACTGTCTGAGCGTTAGGTCTGCTTGTTACTCCAGGGTTGTCACTACTTCTAGCCCCTCTCAGTGGACAGAGCTAGGAAACATATGTATGTATGTATACTAACCCATGTATATACACATCTATATTTATTTCTGCATCTATCTCTGTGTGTATACGTATATGTGTGTGTATATACGAATATACTCACACACACACTTCATTCTAGTATTGCCCTCTTACTTATTTGTAACTTCTTTCTCTGATAGTAAGAAACCTGGCTCTCATTTTCTACAATATATTTAGTTATTTTTCAATGCTATTATACATGTAGCTTCAGAATTCCTAAATTGTACCCCCATGGAAAATAAATTTACCAACTAGAGTACAGTGTTTTTGAACAAGAAGAAACATTTTTAATACCCTGTATTCACAGTACTTTTTTTTTTGTGTGGATTTCCTTGTTTTTGTTTCCACTGTTTAGTTGTTCTCTACCCTCATTTTGGTCAATGTTTTAAACTGTAGGTATCTACATTCTAAATTAAATAGTAGGTATCTACATTCTAGTTTCCTAGGATTAGAAAAGGCTTGTAAAGTCATCACTGGAAAAGACTGACCTTTCTGGTAAAGTGATCACATTTGAGTTGATTGGAGTTAATTCCTCACTCTCTCTCTCAGCTTCCGTACTTCTAATTCCTCTAAGAAATTGGAGCTAATGATTATGTGAACATCTAAGACAGCTACTGGACAGCAACTGGCATATTTTCTGCCCTCTTCATCGTGCATGTCACCTCAGGATCCCTTTTTACATTATTTCCTTTCATTCTTTTACCTGTCTATCCTTACTGCCTTTGAGTTATGATTTACCCTACCTTCATTTATTCCTGCTAAATACATTAAACTTATCAATGGAAATACCATAATCACTATTTTTAAAGAACTTTTTACTTAGAAAAAGAAAATCTACTTAACAATTATATGCTTTTCTACCTTTACACACAGAAAGAAACATTTTTTGATGGTTACCAGGGATGGGAGGGGGAGGGAAGGAAAATCACTAACTACAGAGTAGACACGTGTTAACTTTGGTGAAAGGAAAGACAGTACACAATATGGGAGAAGTCAGCACAACATGATCAAGGCAAGGGAAGACAACGAGAGGTACATGAGAATAAAAGGCAATGACAATAAATACTGTAACATATACAATCCTGCAACAACAGTAATAACAAACAATAATTCATGAGCAGATACATAGGTAGAGATGCGTGCTGAATAGGTATGGGAGGGCGTATGGGAGTACACTCACATGCATATATAGGTTTGGCTGTGGACATTTCTACATACATATTTGTATGTGCTGCATGTAAACTCATGTATCTACAATAAAGCACACAGGGTGCAGAGTCATGGCAATATCCTAAACATAACCAAACAGCTCATGGGACTGAGTTATTGGGCTTGAAGGCTAAGGACCACAGTCTCAAGGGACATCTAGGTCAACTGGCATAACGTAGTTCATAGAGACAACGTTGTACATCCTACTTTGGTGAGTACTGTCTGGGGTATTAAAAGCTTGCGAGCGGCCATCTAAGATAAAACTACTGGTCTCTTTCTGTCCAGAGCAAAGGAGAGTGAAGAAAACCAAAGGCTCAGAAAACAATTAGTCCAAAGGACTAATGGACCACAGGAACCACAGCCTTCACTAGCCTGAGACCAGAAGAACTAGATGGTGCCCTGCTTCCATTACTGATTGCTCTGACCAGGATTAATATGGAAGGTCTCAAGTTACAGTGGGAAAAAAATGTAGAATAAAATACAAATTCATAAAAGAGACCAGATTTACTGGTCCTAGAGAGACTGGAAGAAATCCTGAAACTATGGCCCTGAGACACCCTTCTAACTTGGAACTGAAGCCATTCCCAGAGATCACCTTTCAGCCAAATAATAGACAGGCCTATAAAATAAATAATAACACCCGTGAGGAAAGTGTTCCTCAGAACAATCATCTATATAAGACCAAAAGGGCAACATCTGCCCAAAAGCCAAGATGAGAAGGCAGGAAGGGGCAGGAAAACTGGATGAATGGAAATGGGGAACTCAGGGTGGTAATGCGGAGAGTGCTAACACATTGCAGATACTGCAACCAATGTCATGGAACAATCTGTGTATAAATTATCGAATGGGAAACTAACTTGCTCTGTAATCTTCACCTAAAGCACAATTTAAAAAAAGGAAGAAAAAAAATTAATAGTGAAAAAAAACAAACAATTCTATGCTTTTCTTAAAGTCACAATAACTTCTCACTTTCAAACACAGCTACTTCCTAATCTTCTTCAACAGCTGGCTTTTCCTAACCAAACCACTGTACATCCTCTCTATTTTCCTGTGTCATTTAATGAGAATCAAACATTAAAATAATAATAATAATAAAACAAAACACCTACTAAGTTTAGACCACCTATATTAGATGAAAAGCATAGGTATGAATGACCATAGGTCTCAGATTTTCTAGGAAGGTTCTAATTTCAAATACTCTATCCTGTTGCCCATCTTATCAAAAACACTTATATTTATCAGTCTATGTGTACTGTTCAAGGAGTCCTAGTGGTGCAGTGGTTAAGCACTTAGCTGCTAATTGAAAGGTTGGTGGTTTGAACCCACCAGCTGCTCCAAAGGAGAAAGATGTGGCAGTCTGTTTCCATAAAGATTTACAGCCTTGGAAACCCTATGAGGCAGTTCTACCCAGTCCTACAGGGTCACTATGAGCTGGAATTGACTCAACGACAATGGGTTTTGTGAGTGCTGTTTTTGGGTTCAAAAACTGAAGGTAACCATACCATAATAAAAAGAGACCAAGAAAGTTACGGAGAGGGAAAGACATTAAAAGATGGCAGAAAAAAAATAACCAGTTTAGGTTGTATCTGATCTACAGCAAATACATATATTTTATATATATATATGTATTCTATATTTTGTATGAATATTTTAAAACTAAACATAGGGAATTAATCTAAAGGCTTTAAAAACCATCTCTACTTTAAAAAAGTATTAAAAAAAAATTCCTTCCAACAAGTGAAATGAAGTATTGTAAAACACAATTACTGAATTCTGTCCATAACACCTGCCACCTCAGTCTTAATCAGTAGTGGAAGAACTGTCTCAGAACTGTTTGCCTCAATTGGTCATTTAAGTTTAACAGTAAAAGACTGGTTTAACGACAACAATGCATCATAAAAACTTTAGAAGGAAAGGTATGTTCTGTGGACAATTTGTTTTTGTATGTGGCAGTTTTATTAGTTTCTAAAGTCAGTACTTTTAAAATGGAAACATGATAGAAAATCTGTCATAAAATTTTGAGACCCATTAAAACAATGTTTAATGAGAAAAACAAAAAACAAAAAGCCAAAACACAATTACCATATAGATATGTGATAAAGCAAATACAGTAAAATTTTAATTGCAGACTGAAGATGATGGGCATTGCATAAATCTTTCAAACTTTTGATATATTTGAAAATGTTCATAAAATACTGGGAAAATGAAAAAGAAAAATTCAACTACCAAAAACAGAATTAAACTATCCTATAAAGTGGACATGTAAACTTGTTGTCGTAGAGTTGATTCCAACTTACAGCGACCCTATAGGACAGGGGAGAACTGCCCCACAGGGCTTCAAAGGAGCCGCTGGTTGAGTCAAACTGTCGACCTTTTGGTAAGCAGATGAATGCTTAACCAATGCGACACTAGGGTATATCTCCAAACTGGACATATAGGTATATAAAAACCAGGGTACATAAATTTGAATGAATTCATACTATTTGGAGGTTAGAAATGTCAAGTCAAAGTCATTAGAACAGGTTATGATTCTGAAATTACTGTTATGATGCTGTAAATTATTCTCGGCTATTTTCAGAACCCTGGTAGTTTCTGTTGTTTTCATCTCATAAAACCTCAAGTTAAAGAACACCACTAGATATTATTATGGGTATTTATCTGGACTAGGTAGCTCTAAACTATAATAGCCAAGATTTTGGTTCTCAGAGAGAGTGAATAAAGGTAACAGTTGTGGGAATGGTGTTTTAATGGAGAACTCTTCTACCTGAATGTTCACTTCATTACAACCCACTCCTTATATATACTCCTTACAAAGTTGCTGAGAGGTTTAAAGGCTTGTAAAACACCTAGTTGAACACCTAGCTCACAGTAGATACTCAAAAACGTTACTTTCCCATTCTCTTCTCCATCAATTTTCAACTCTTATGAATCCCTCCACCTCTAGTACCAGGTTGGCTACACCTTAACAACAACAAAAAAAAAACAAAAAAAATGTTACTTTTTTCCTAGACACCACCATTAAATCCAAAATGGACTCCATGTAGTACTAACAGGGTCACTGCAGGCTACAAGGTGGTTTCACAGCACAGTTTGGCCTCCTAACTTTCTAAGAATACATTATAGCCTAAAGCTCGAAACTCTCTGCTGTTCTTGATTACTACAAAAGGTTTAACTAATTTTATAAAGCACATTACATGCTAAATTATATTGAAATTTAACATGCTCATCGTAGGAAATTTGAAAAATATAAAAAGAAACCAACTCTAATTTTGCCATGCTAATTGGTTATTTTTAATGATACAAGCTGATCTTTTTATCCAATTGGTTATTTAACCCGTTGCTGTCGGGTCGATTCTGACTCATACTGACCCTACAGGACAGAGTAGAACTACCCCATAGAGTTTCCAAGCAGCGCCTCGTGGATTCAAACTGCCGACCTTTTGGTTAGCAGCCATAGCACTTAACAACTATGCCACCAGGTTTCCAATCAGTTATTCAGAGGAAGGGAATTTACCTCAATGACCCAGGTGCTGCTTTTGCACGGTACCTTATTTAGTTCTTCAATATACAGTGTTTAATCACGAGAGTTTATAACAAAATTAATCAATTTTCCTACACTGGACATTTTAATTTTTTTTACATTCCCCTAAATCAAACCACTAAACATTTTTACATAGTACACTCCTGCTATGTTTGTTTCTTAGTTAAGATGACCCTGTATACATAAATTATACCCAGACAAGCTCACTCTGGAAAAATCTGTAATTCAACATTCTTGATAAAAAACACACTACACACTGCCTTTCAGGGGACTGGAGATGGTTCTTTTTTAACATATTAAAAGCTGAGGATACAGAAGAGCAAAAGGAATTGTCAATTTTAATGCCTTACTTCATGAAAAGAAATTAAGTAAAGGAAGTAACCTCACTGAAATTAATAAAACTTATTCTTTGATCTATAGTATGGAGGGGAGGCAATAAGAACAGAATTATATTATTACAATTAATGACCTCCCAAAGAATTCTGAAGACTTAAACTTTTCTAAAGGAAATATTACACATTCTTCTAAGCATATCTAATAGAGAAATACTTCCAACTATCAGGTATGACTAAATATAATCTCAAAAACTATATCTGCTTACTTCCGAAGACCAAGTATATTTGTGCGCAACAGTATTTATATGCTACAGCATGCCTATCATTCTCTAAAAATATGTATGAACTCAAGAGAATAGTGATGTATAGTGTGTGAGAACAAGCCTGGATACAGCTGAACTGAATACATTTATTAAGTACACACATTCTATTTTTAAACAAATGGAGAACGGGAAAATTTTTCAATAAATGGAGAATGGGAAAAATTAACAGGTTTACATGGATAGGAGATAATGTATGCAGAAGAGCAGAACCAGGCAGTTAAGTGAAGTGCACTTTCAGAATCTTACCTAAATTAAAAGGGACTAATAAAAAACACAGATGATACTTATTAAACATGCACAGAGTATCTCTGGTAGGATTTAAAAAAAAAAAAAGGCAATAATGGCTGCATCTGGAAAAGGGAAAGGTGAGAAATTATGAACAGAGAGAAAATCACTTTTCACTGCATACTTTTTATATTTAAACTTTGAAAAAATATTGTACACATTTTATTACATTTTAAAAAGTAAAGAGTTGAGTAACAAAATAAATAACATACTACTGAATTATAATCCATAGTATAAAGGGAATATACATGAATCCATACAGACATAAATGACTGAATAAATAAATGGGGGAATAGACAAATCTCCTGTGCAGAATTCCAAATAATTTATGCAGATACTCTACCCTCTAAGAAGAGATGGAGCATAACTGCCTGCGTCTTAAGTGTGGGCTGCACACATAATGACTTCCTTCCAAAAGTATAGTACAAAAGGGGTGGGGGGGAAGCTTTTCAGTGGAGAAACCTGACAAACACTACCCCGACCCGGTGATCAAGGTTAACATTATCAGCAATAAATCATGTTGACAGCATGTACCCTTGATATGACATGATTAAAATGGTACTTCACTTCTGCGGTCTTCCTTGCAAAAACCCATACAAAAACCAAACCAGTTGCTGTCAAGTCGATCCTGACTCATGGCAATCCCTTATGTGTCACAGTGGAACTGTGCTCCATAGGGTTTTCAATGGTGGAGTTCTCAGAAGCAGATCACAAGAACTTTCTTCTGAGTTGCCTCTGCATGGACAGGAACTACCAACCTTTCGTTTAGCAGCAGAATGCTTAACCATTTGTGCTACCCAGGGACTCCCCCCAAAAAAACCATAACCCCTGTGTAAATCATGAGAAGAACATAAAACAAACCCATATTAAGGGACATTCTATAAAATATCTGACCAGTATTCTTCGAAACCATCAAGACCATGAATAACAAGGAAAGTCTGAGTCTAGAGGTGCCTAAAGGGACATGACTACTGAATGTAATGTGGTGTCCTGGATGGGATCATTGGACAGAAAAAGGACATTAGGTAAAAACTAAAGAAATCTGAATAAAGTATGAACTTCAGATAATAACAACATATCAAAACTGGTTCATTAATCGTGACAAAGGTACCATATTAATGGAGAACGTTAATAACAGGGAAACCAGGTGCAAGGTATATGGAAACCTTCTGTATTATCTCTGCAACTTTTTTGTAAATCTAAAACTATTCTAAAATTAAAAGTTTACTGAAATAAAGAAAGCAAAGAATAAATTTTAAAAATATTTCTTATAATTAAAAATAGGACTCTCAAAAAAGGCTTAATAAGACATTTGAATTAAAGAAAAAAACAATTCGGGAAATATCAGTAATGACCAAGACAAGACACAAAACAGTCAAATGCATACCATTTCTAATTTACATTGGTGTGAACAAGGTAACAAGGTTTTCTTGAGAAAATGAAATACAGATAATTAAAAAATATTTACTGAAAATTTTAACTATATTTTTAAGTTTCGTAGTGATTTCATAGCAAGAGTTTATCTCAAATATAACAAAAAATAAAACCAAAACATTTCCCTCTCACCATTCGCTGCAGCCAGAAAGGATTTGTTACTGCCTCGCGCCTTATTGGTCAGGTCATCAGTGATGTCCATGTGCCGATGGATTTCCTCACGCATTTCTTCTAGAATTTTGCAAAGTTCTGCTTCCCAGTAATCTTTGTCTAGACAGTCAATTAATTCTGCAAGCTGGACCTTTGTGCTGTAGTACCAAATTTTCTTCTCATTTTCATTTTCTGTATCTTCTTCTCTGTTTAATTAAAAGAATTACAAAAATACTTTCAATGTTAGACACTTATCTGACAATTTCATCTACCCAGTGAAAAGTTCAAATACGTGACACTGAAGTTCAATACGTTTATTTGTAAGAGATGCCCTCAGGTCTCACTCAGAATCAATTTACTCTTATTTGTTTGAGAAAACTCCAATTATCATGATCTCCTAGCCCACAGCAACTTAGGACAAAATAATTCGGGAGTAGTAGCGGAGAGAGAGGTTATTAGTATAGCATCAAAGAATATCTAGAACCATGACACACAGAAATGTGACTTCGAAATTTAGAGACATCTGAGAGTACTGTGTGGAGGGCAAACTGTCTCAGTTACACCTCAGTCAACTTTTAAGGTATAATAGGCCTAATTTTATCCCCTGAGCTCGCCGGAAATGTTTAAACTATGTACATAGCAGGTTCACATTACAATATAGTTTAGAAATATTTCCATCAAAATGATTTAAATGCTTTGTTAAGTTCCGGTCCTTGAAGGAGGCAGCTGGACTGAGCCATAATGGGTCATCTCTCTTCTTTTCTTACAGACAAGCAAAGCCCAAGGTGGAGAGAAGAGGGGCAGCCTCCTTTCTTGTCTAAAACTCGCCTATGGTTCCATTAGCTTTTAACAGAATTGGAGACTTCAACAGAGATGGTCACTAACTAAAAAACAAGGCAAATTAATGTCTAAGATCAGACTTAGAGAGCATGTATGATGGTATTTCTTCTATCGGAAAGAATTCAGGGATGTGTATGGAGGTGCCTGATGAGAGAGTCCAACCTTCCTGTTTACCCAAAGGCAAGCTGATGGGGTGGAAAGAACTGGGCTTTAAGAAAAATCTGGCTTCAAATGAGCTCATTCAAGATACAACTTCTCTGAGCCACTCAGAGCCATTTTACCTTACTGGTAAAATGAGGATAATAGTGCCTGCCTTCAGGGCCATTTTAAGAATTAAAGGTATTACGATCAAGCATCTATCAGAGTGCCTAGACACATGGTTAGCAATCAATCAATAACCATTGAATATTATTATTACTATTAACGTAGTAAATAAATAAAAATTCAGCAGTACTCGAGGAATGTGTCATTCAGTAATTCTGAAGAAAGAGGGATATATTAAATCATGGATACAATAAAAGGGTATCAAAATTACCAAAACTTTTAAAGTAAAAAAATGATTAATAAAAGGTCTCTGTTATCTAGCTTTTCTCTTTCAAATCAACTGCTGACATAGGAGATTAGTATATTTCTCTGTTAAAAGCTTTTTACAGATTTCTGACAACTGCTTTTTATTTAATCTGCTCTAGATTTCACTCTCTAATGGGTATTTCTACTGACTTCTTATGACTGAGTGATGACATTGGTCTTATTCCAATTTTCAATGTTAAAGAGGTCAGAATCCTCTAATTAAAAAGATTCATAAAAAGCTTTCAAAAGGCAATACCATATCAAAAATCTAATTAGGTGACAATATCAAATCATAAAGTACTTAGTGAGCACTAACGGAGTCTAACAGTCACAAGTGCTAACACCAGGCTCAACAGGCGAAATGGGAGGTAACTAGATAGCTTCATTTTTTATTTTCTGAAGTATCAATTTTAATGATTTCCTCTGTTATAAAGATGTTGAATTATTTCTTTAATTTTCCTTTTTATTCAGAAATATCTAAATACCTCAAGGGAAGAAGAAAAACATCCTACATAAAAAAATTGGGGGGGGGGGTTAAAAGTGTAAGTTACAAGCATAAGATTTCAATATAAAAATGAGCGGCTATGGGAATAAATTCAATGAAATGGACATTCTGTCCACTTTTTCAAGCAACTCCCAGATTATGGAAAAGGTACCTAACAGCTGACTGACTAGTCCACGCTGGCACCTACAGAATTTCCTACCATGACAGAGAACTTACTATCACATGACAGTCCATTCCAGTTTGGAACTGCTCTTTTAGAAAGTAATTCTTTATAATTAGATGACTCAAATCTCTAATATTTCCGCCCACTAGTTCTGGTTCTGCCTACTAGAGCGATGTGAAGTAAATCTAACACTTCCCCCACACACAGTCCCTCAAATCTCACAGCATCTACCGTTTTACTCTGTTTTGTCTTTTCCAGGCAAAACATGTTCAGATACCCTAATCATTCCTCATCCAGCACGTTTTCCAGAGCCTTCACTTCCTGGATATTATTCTCCTAAATGTAGTCTGTCAATGTCCCTCTAAAAATGTGGCTCCCAGTCACTATTTTTTACTCTATTCATCAAAGATAATACTCACACATGGGTCAACTTTTTCTTCTTGAGGCTGTAGGTAGACAAATTCATCAAAAGCATAGAGTAGCAAAGCAAAGAGAACAGTAATTGCTAATGCTTTCAAAGAAAATTCAGGCAGCCCAACTAGTGGTTAGGAGCCCAGATTCTAGATTCTGCCACTTACTAGCTGTGTGATCTGGATAAATTACTTAACCTCTCTATGCTTCAAAATCCCCATCTGAATACTTATGCACTTAGGCACATATATAGTTTATGTAATTAAAATTATTTGTTCTAATTGTAAAAGTGACTTAGAAAAACAGCTTTTCTATATAAACATACATTAATTTGTATGTAGAAATGGTCTGGAGTTATAATGTGGCTTCTGTAGAAGTTTTGTCCCTACAATGCTCCTCATACAGACCCAAACTGGCCTGGTTTCCCTAAAGACACGAACCGGTACACCTTCTCAAAGAGCTGCAGAGTAGGGGGTGGAGGGGGGAGCTGCAGGAGCAGGGCAGGTTGGAATGAAAAAGTTTGCCAAAAATATAATTAAGAGCAACCATACATATTATGTCTACATTTTAAAGTTTGTTTGGCTTTTACCTGGACTAGACAAGTAGAGGGAAGGTTAATGTCTAACAGTAAGTTTCAAGTTTCATTTCTAAACAAACCCATAGAAACTAACAGTGAGGAACACTAGGGAATCAGCAACTAAGTACGACAGGTCAGGTAGCCCAAATAGTGGTTAGAAGCACAGGTTCTAGAGCCAGAAGGCTGAGGTTCAAATCCTGATTCTGCCACTTACTAGCTGGGCGATCCTGGATATATTATTTAACCTTTCTAGGCTTCAATTTCTCCATCTGAAAAATGGGGTGACAGTTTACATTCAAATGCTGCCATGAGGATTAAACGAGTTAAAATTAAAGTGCTTACAGCAGTGCCAGCATCCGGTAGGTGCCATATGCACCCTTGCTATTCTTTTCCTGACCATATAAAGTATAGGATATTTACCTTAAAACAAACAATTAGAAGTTGGATGGTCGTTAGAAAACTAGAAGTGTTACAGGGTGCACGGGGGAGAGGTACATGGCGGGGGTGGGGGAAGCCCTCAGAAATGGCATAAATAGGCTGAGCTTTGAAGGGTAAGTTAACCAAGAGATTTCTGGGTATTTTACTTACTTTGTTTTGTGTGGTGGGAAGCAAGAAAATTAATTGTACAAAGTTAGAGACCCATGTTAAAGAGTTTAAACTTTCTACTTAGAGCAAATGGAACACTTTACATACAAACTATCGAATGGGAATCTAATTTGCTCTGCAAACTTCCACCTAATGCACAATTAAAAAAAAAAAGAGACAGAGAGAGCAAATGGAAGTAATTGAAAGATTCCTCAATCTGGGAGAAGAGGCCTGATCAGAACTGCTGTTTTAAAAACCATCCAATTAAGAGAATGGAGAATAGAAAGGGAGTAGGGGGGAAGAATTTACATATAGGCCAGTTTGGAGGCTGCTGAACAAGTCTAATAGAGATGATGTTGGCTCGTATTATGGTAGGGACAGTGAGCATGAAGAGAAACCGATTCAAGACTCAAGAAGTATTTAAAAGATATAATAAACAAGATAGAACAAAAGATTATTCCTAGGTTTCTAGCTTGAGGAGCTGATAGGCTAGTGATCCCATTTACTAAGACAGGAACACTGAATGAAGAGTAGGTAATCGGGGGAAATGAGGAGTTCAGTTTCATACAGGCTGCGTTTGAGGTGCCTGCCATGTGGACATGTCCAGGAGGCTGCTGGATATACAGAACTGAACCTGGGCAGAAAGGTCTGGACTACAGACAGATCTGATGGCAACTAAACCAAGTGTGTATCAATGACCTGGAATGGGGAAGTGGGGATGGAAAGCTGTATAGTTTAAAAACTGTAACTTAGTTCATTTGGAAAATAAAAAAAAAACAAGAGTTTGAAAATGTTGTGCTCATAATTTTATTCAAAATGTTGACAGGAAAAGGGTGCTAATCTACTCTGGCAATTCCTATTTTACTGGCAGTCTCAACTTCAGAACAAAGGCTGGTAGGATGAAAGCAATATTTAAGGAAGATTGGCCCACTTACATACTGGATTAAAACTGATCTCTAAATTGTGTGCTGAATGTTTATCTTGGATCCTCAGGTAGACTATAAGCTCATGTGTAAGGATATTTCTTTTATTATATACTTCACTAAACTATACAAATAACATACTTTTAAACACTTATTAAACAAATAAGAGCAATAACAGAAACACTTACTTTCTATAAACTGCTAACACTGCAATAAAAAAAACTGTTCACTGATTAGACTTTGTTTTAGGGACAAATACCCTCCAATCCAAGTCCCAGTAGCAAAAGGTCCACTGAGATTCATCATTTTAGTTTCTGGACTTCCAAAGATGGCAGATACCAAACATTCATATACTGTCAACTGTCTGAGCAATTTACATGACTTTAAAACTTTCATGTGGCAATCTGCTTCCATAAAGATTACCACTTTGGAAACCCTAAGGGACACTCCTACTCTGCCCTTTAGAGTCGCTAGGAGTCAGAATCGACTCAACTGCAACAGGTTTTAACTTTCACCAGGAGCCACATACAATCTACCACAAGGGGGCACTTAAGCTGAAATTGTTTAAATGTAATTTTAACAAAAGATGTAAAATCGTTCAGATTTACTAAAATCATTAACACAGGACACTTAATTATCACTAACATGGCATTTAAAGTTTCATATTTGACTTTACACAGAAAACACTCAGAATGTTATAGCATAAAGAAAGCTATCACCCCATTTGTTTGAACTCATCATTAAATTTTGTGTACTTTACTGTGCATTAAGAAAGGCACGTTGAGATTCAACAATTAGAGCTTTTAAAGCAAATAAATTTAACTGAATAGTTTCATTGCCAAGCTTGCAATTTAAAGAATTTTACTGTTCAACTTTAAAAAATAGCAGACTATTGATTTCATCAGTAATGTATCATAAATCCATTCACATTTAAAACTTTATGTACTGTTTCTCATATCAGTTTCTAGATTAAGGTAACAGACTAAATCCACACATCTAATTTTGCTACCCCATGAAACTCTCTTAAATTATACTAAGGAAATTTTTTTAAAGACAAAATCACAGGATAGGAAAATCAGGAGAAAACACCACAGAAACTGAAACCTAGAAAGCAGATACAAAAGTGATAACTGCCTTAGGAGACCCAAGAAAGCCCAATCCCAATCTGAAAGGGGTAAACCGAGAACCAATCCAATTTATACTCACAATCCTCAAAAGACACTGGAAATCAGGAGGCAGCATTTAAAACAGAGAACTGGCTTGAAAGCTGTTTAAGAAGCAGATCCCTAGACTGTCTCCCCTCTTCAAAAGCCACTAAACGTTTGGTTTCTAGAGCAGGTAAAACTGAGGCTGTCTGGACCCAGAAATCCCAGGCTCAGTTTTGAACAAAGGTAGAGATTAGAAAACAGAGGAGTTAAGCGACTGTATGCAAAGTACAGTATGTATACTAAATGCAGGCCTCTTCCACCACTCTAGAGCCCTGGTGGCACAGTGGTTAACAGCCTGGCTGCTAACCAAAAGGTCGGCAGTTCAAATCCACCAGCTGCTCCTTGTAAACCCTGAGGCAGTTCCACCCTGCAATGAGTCTGCTTTTTCCCCACCACTCAGCCACCAGAATATTACCAGACAGATCCTCATGCTCCAAGTGGAACACAAAAAGGCCTCTCTGGACCATCTGGCCAGCCCAAGAGGAAAGACCTAAATGTATAGACAGCAGGAAATCCCCAACGACAGACCTTATAAAAATTACCCAATAGTTAAGCTCAAAATTGATAAGGCCCACTCACTTGCTCTGAGCTTCCAATCAGCTATGTAGCCCCACACTGTTAATCGGGAGCAGAAAATTAAGGTTTAATAGACATATGAGCACAGAAGAGAGACACCAAAGCAAACATTAGGAAGAAGCAATTTAGAAGACACAGAGACTATGCACATAAAAGAAAAAGAAAACTCATTAATATGCTCAGAAAGGTAAAAGAAAATATTATACCCATGAAACAAAAACAAGATTTTATTATTAATTTTTAGAAAAGATTCTGAGAAATAAAATACCTCTTAGAAAATAAAAACATGGTAGCAGAATAGAAAAATTCAACTGAAGAGTTGGAAGATCAAGATAAGGAAATCTTCTAGGAAACTTAAACACACACAAATACCCAAAGAAGAAAAAAGACAAAGAGGAAAACTGGAGATAAAAGATAAGAAAATCAGAGGACCAAAATAGGAAGTCCAATATTCAATAAAATAATAGCTCATGATAAATACAACAGAGAAAAGGAGAAGAGGAAGTCTTCGAGAGAAATTCTCAAAACTGAAGGACACAACTTGCAGATTGAAAGGCCTTCCCCACCTCCACTACCCAATGGATGAAAACAGACCCCACAAGGACCTAAACTGTAAAAATCCAACTATAAAAATGAAGAACACCAGAGGCAAAAAGAAGATTCTATAAGCTTCCAGATAAAGTTCAAACCAGACATATACAAAGAATTAAGAACAGCTTCAGATTTCTCAATAGCAATGCTGCCCACAAGCAAGAGGACAATTGTACAAAATTCTGAAGGAAAATGATCTTCAACCTAGAACTCTATACTCAGCCAAATTATCAATCAAGTAATAGGGCAAACAAAAAAGATTTTCACATATCATCAAAAGACATTACCAAAATCAAATCAAACTCAATGCCACTGAGTCGACTCCAACTCATAGAGACCCTACAGGACAGAGCAGAACTGCCCCATAGGGTTTCCAAGGCTATAAATCCTTACCGAAGCAGACTGCCACATCTTTCTCCCACCAAAAGACATTAAAACAAGAAAAACCAAACTCGCTGCTGTTGAGTCAATTCCAACTCATAGCGACCCTATAAGATAGAGTAGAACTGCCCTATAGGGTTTCCAAGGAGTGGCGCTGGTGGATTTGAACTGCCAACCTTATGGTTAGCAGCCTAGCTCTTAACCACTACAGCACCAGGGCTCCCAAAAGACATTAAGCACCATTAAATCCTCAAAAATATAAATGCCCACACACTCTTTCTCAGGAAGCTACAGGATAATGTACTCCACTGAAACTAGAGACAAAAGAAGATTTGGGAGACAGGAAAAGATGTGAAAGACCCAACATGGGAGACACACAGGGATTCCTCAGAATATCTGTATGGAGAGACCAAGAATGACAGTTTTGCACTTGATGCAGTGGACAACCAGTCACTTCAAAGTGTCAAAAGGAAAGACTTCTTTTTTTTTTAAATTGTACTTCAGGTGAAGGCTTACAGAACAAATAGTTTCTCATGAAACAGTAGTACACATATTATTTTACAACATTGGTTAACAACCCCACAACATGTCAACCCTCTAACTTCTCAACCTTTTTTTTTTTTTTTTTTTTTTGGTGAAAATACACATAGCCAAAGATACACCATTTCAAAAATTTCTACATGTACACTTCAGTGACATTGACTACACTCTTCCAATTGTGCTGCTATTCTCACTTAAGATGAAGGCTTACAGAACAAAATAGTTTCTCATTTAACAGTTAGTACGCATGTTGCCCTATGACAATGGTTAACAATCTCACAACACATCAACAATATCCTTACTCAACCTTGGGTTCCCTATCACCAGCTTCCTTATCCCCTTCTGCCTTCTGGCCCTTGTTACTGGACTCCTGTACCTCGTTAGTCCCATTTGGTTTTACGGGGCTGTCCACTCCCAGGCTGAACGGTGAACCTCGGAGATAACTTCACCACTGAACTAAAAGGGTGTTGGGGGGCCATACTCTCGGGGTGTCTCCAGACTCCTTTAGGCCAGTAAATCTGGTCTTTTTTTGTGAGTTAGAATTATGTTCTACATCCTTCTCCAGCTCTGTCCAGAATGCTCCGTTGTGATCCCCGTCAGAGCAGTCAGTGGTGGTAGCCAGGCACCATCTAGCTGTATTGGACTCAGTCTGGTGGAGGCCTTGGTAGCTGTGGACCATTAGTCCTTCGGACTAATCTTTTCCTTGTATCCTGTTCTCTTCATTCTCCCTTGCTCCCGAAGGGATGAGACCAGTGGAGTATCTTAGATGGCCGCTCAAAGGCTTTTAAGACCCCAGACACTACTCACCAAGGTAGAATGTAGAACATTGTCTTTATAAACCGTGTTATGCCAATTGAGCTAGCTGTTCCCAGAGACCATAGTCCCCACAGCCCTCCGCCCAGGAATTCAGTCCCTCAGAGAGTTTGGATGTGTCTATGGGGCTTCCATGACAAAAGGACAGACTTTCTGAGGGCTGTCATTGCCAAGATCTCTGCTTATTCCATACCACCTTTATAAACTAAGGTGAGCCTGGCTGAGATACTTATCTATAACTCCTTGGCTTGACCGTGTAGTGAAGAAATTCCTGCTCTCCCCTTCAGGCCTTACTTCTGACATTCATTTCATCCCACCAATGATTTTCTGATTTGACCTAATCCTGAGAACTGGAAGAAGGTATTGAAGACTTTAGAAGCTGAAAGTACAAAGTAGTCCACTTCTCCTGACCATATTTCTACAGGATGTCCAACACCTAGTCCACACTACAACCGTGGCTGATGCCCTGACTGAGGTCAACCCTGACTTGCCTGGAAGAGCGGTTTGAAAACCTTTAGGAAAGCTGAAGCCAGACTATGGCCCTGAGTCTTTTGTGCTTATTTTCTCCTGGGGGACTGCAACCAACAGTGACAGAAATGACTTTTCCTTAGACAGCTAGGTTTGTTCTTGCTACTCTCTCTTACACACAGATATGGTAAAAGTCAAAAGAGAAGCAAGGGAAATTCTAACACCAAAATTAGGGCAGGAATTACCTTGGGGTAGGCTGTAAGGGAAATGTAACTGAGTAAGGGCACACAGTGGCCTTCCAACTAATAATGTTCTATTTCTTATCCTAGGTATTAAATACAGTGGTGTATTCTGCTTCTTTTAATACTCTTCCTTCTTTACAATTTTAAAGAATTTTTTTTTTTTATTGCTGTACTTTAGGTGAAAGTTTACAATTCAAGATAGTCTCTCATACAAAAATTTATACATTGTTATGTGACCCTAATTATTCTCCCTGTACTGTGACGGCACACTACTCCTTTCCACTCCTGATTTCCCGCGTCCATTTAACCAGCTCCTGACCCTCTCTGCCTTCTCATCTCACCTCTGGACAGGAGCTGTCCATTTAGTCTCATGTATCTACTTGAGCTAAGAAGCACACTCTTCACGAGTATCATTTTATATGTCCCATAATACGGTCTAATCTTTGTCTGAAGAGTTGGCTTCGGGAATGGTTTTAGCTCTGTGTTGACAGAGTCTGGCGGCCATGCCTTCTGGGGATCCTCCAGTCTCAGTCAGACCATTAAGTCTGGTTAAAGAATGTTTTAATGCACATATTCTTTCAAGTTGGAAATCATTTAACTATACAACTCACTATTAAATTACAAAGGTTTATATCACAACAGCAGCAGTAATTCTCCTACATCAGTCATGAAACAAACTAGTTTTGGTTTAAATTTATACAAAAATTAAGACCAGATTTACTTACATTATGAGTCTTCGGTTTAAGAACCAGTATTTCCTCCGACTTCGGTCATATCCGATAGGTTCATGTCGAATATATGGTTTATTTTTTTGGATTTCAGCAACACAGTCAGTCACCCCAGGCACCTTATGTGCTACACAGACTTCACACTGCCATTCATCCTCTGGCACCTCCTCAAGAGGTGGTTTCACACATTCCAAATGGTACACTGCTGAACATGTCTCACAGCAAAGCAAATCCCCAAGTTTGTGACAAACCCTACAATGGTCGTCATACTGGATTACCCCTTCAGACATCAATTCCTCACGAGCAATATTGGTTGTAAGAAACTGATCAACTAAGAACTGCAGAACTTTGATTTTGTTCTCTACTGGTCCATAAGGATAGTCCTCTGCTTCTTGGTAAGGAAGAACATGATGGTACTCCTTATCACTCTCGCAGTACACCCGCAGCACCTCTGGCCACGTCATCCCATCTATGAAATACAGTGTGGAATTAACGCTATCTTTCAGATCCGCAGGTCCAAAGGTAGTATTGGAAGTGTCTTCTTCACGCAAAACTGCTTTCAAAAGCACAACGTGCATCTCTGCCATAAGTGTGCACTGCTCTTGACTTACCAGAGCTGCACAGAAGTCCTCAAAGCGAAAAGGAGATAATCTTAAAACAGTGCCAAAGTTCCGCAGTACCTCATAAATGGCAATAACATTCATTATATGCTCATTAGGCACCATTAAATCCTCAGAGGACTTGGGAAAGTCAAGGGGCGGGATGTCTTTTTCTTCTAATATCGGAGAACGAGGTCGATGTACTCTTGGTTTTCGCCTACCTGTAAATAAAGAAATGATATAATTATAAATCAATAATATATTACATCAGCTACACAAACTAAGTGTTCTCCAGTTTTTCCTACTTGGACATATACCTCAAAAAACAGAAAAGCTTAACTTTTATTCTCTAATAATTGTCAAGTTAAAATAATACTAAGAAGCAATGATTTATTTATCTTTAATTTTTAAGTCTATAGACAATGGAAAGTCAAGGTTTTCCCATTATATTCCAAACCAGAAGTAAAAAATGTAAAATTGTAATCAGCTCTCAATTATCTAGAGGAATTAACCGGTTTACAGGTAACCACGATTAAAAAAAAAAAAAATAGTAACAGGGCATTTCTGAAAGATTTGAAAAGAACATGAAACAAAAAAACATCTACATACAAGAGAGCATGAATTTGGTTTCTGTCACTTATAACTAAAAGAGTACTGATTAAAACAGTATCTGAAGACTGCATACAGTAGTCTTTTTTATAATGAGAAGAGTTAATGTTAAAAATAATAATCTGTTGGTAGTACTGTTATCTGTAAGGCAGTAATAGAAATAGTTTCTAATTCATGTCCTACTTAAAAGTATCAGCTTTCATGCATTCTGAAAGATTTCAGGTAACTATTTTATTGTTCTGATTTTTAACAGTTCATTTAGCTTTATATTAAGCTAAAGGTCTTAGTTTTCTGTTGATCTTAGAGGTAAAAGGAAGAAAGACCAAAAAGGTCCAAGAGTTCTACATTTTATACTTTCTATCTGGAAACTATAAAATAGCTTCTATTCAAACTATATTCAACAATGTGAGCACTTTTGAAAGTTTACGTTAAACACAGCTCAGTTCACTTTGATACATTATTGGGAGAGTATAAATTAAATTGGTTCTATTTTTTAGAAGGCAATTTGGCAAAAATCTATCTAAATACACAACTCTTGTCCCAGCAATCCTACTTTCTGGAATTTATCCTAGAGATATACTCACACATGCATTTAAGTAAGTACAAAACTACTCAGTGCAACAATAGTTTATAAAAGCTGAAGTTCTGTGGGGTCTTTCCCCCTCTTTTTAACCTAATTGTACATGAATAATTAAATTATGAATTATGGTACAGCTACATAACAATTGAATTTAGCAGTTGAAAGAAAGTAAAATTCATATGAGCTGAAATGAAACAATCTTTAAGATACATTACTAAATGGGGGGGAAAGTCCGTTATAGAACAATAAATAGAATGTCATCTGAGTAAAGAAATTAGAAACAAGAAAGAAACAAAGGTGACAAATGTATACCACTTTAAAAGGACAAAGAAAAATCTCTTTTAAAAGTAGTTGATTCGAGGGAGAGGAACCGGGAGACAAGAAAAGAAAGACTAATTTTCTTATCCTTTTGTACATATACATACATGTATTTTTTATTATAATAATTAAAAAGAAAACACTGGGCAGGTAAAAACATTAAAATATTAATATTCAAATCAATAAAATGATGCTGCTACTAACAGTTACTGATGTACTTGTATGAATATAAGGTCATTATGCAAAATTCAATGATTCACATTTACAGAATTGAGCATAGATTACAGGGTATAAGGAGAAAGCACTTACAAAATTAAACCACTTAAGCCACTCAACTGTCAATCATTAGTATTAGCAAGTCAAGTCATTTCAACTATTCATGAAAGCATTTTTATAACATGCCACTGAGTATATTATGCTCATTACCATTTCCAACAGTGATCTAATATCTACCACAATTCAGTTATGGTAATAGTCCTGTATTTTAAAAAAACGGTTAAAAGTAGTCCTGAAAATTTAGCATGCATCAAAATCACCTGGAGGGCTTGTTAAAACAGATTCTGATTAAAACAGTTTCTTGATTCAGCAGGTCTAGGATACCAAAGAGGAGTCCCGGTGGCGCAGTAGTTAAGAGCTCGGCTGCTAACCAAAAGGTCGGCAGTTCGAATCCACTAGCCGTTCCTTGGAAACCCTATGGGGCAGTTCTCTGTCCTACAGGGTTGCTATGAGTTGGAATCGACTCGACAACAACGGGTTTGGTTTGGGTTTTAGTATCCTAAAAACCCAAAAAACAAACCCATTGCCGTCGACTTGATTCCAACTCATAGCAACCCTCCAGGACAGAGTACTGCCCCATAGGGTTTCCTAGGCTGGGGTCCTTACAGAGTAGCCCTGGTGGCACAGTGGTTAAAGTGCTCAGCTGCCAACCAAAAGGCCGGCAGTTCAAACATATCAGCTGCTCTCCGGGAAAAAGATGTGACAGTCTGCTTCTGTAAAAGATTTACAGCCTTGGAAACCCTACAGGGCAGAGTAGAGCCCTATAGGGCGGGTTTTACTCTGCCCTAAAAGGTCACTATGAGTCAGAATCGATTGGACAGCAGTGGGTTTGGTTTTAATCTTTATGAAGCAGACTGCCACATCTTACATCTTTTTCCCGTAGAGTGGTTGGTGGGTTCGAACTGCCGATCTTTTGGTTAGCAGCCCAGTACTTAACCTCTGCACCATTAGCACTCCTTGGGTCTAGGATAGTGCCTGAGAATTTGCATTTCTAACAAGTTCCCAGGTGGTGCAAATGATGCTGGTCTAGGACCCCCACTTGGAGAACCACTGCCCTAGAACTCAGAAAAGCTATCCCCTGAGATTCAGACTTCTACACATTGGATCAACTTCACTAACTCCAGAAATTACTTTTAAATCTTGCCATTCAAAATGTAATTGGCATCATCTAGCACGCTTTAGGGAAATTTAGAGGCCCCACTCCAGGCCTACTAAATTAGAATCTGCATTGTTCCCAAATCCCCAGAGGTGATCCACAAGCTCATTAAAGTTTTCGAAGCACTGCCTTGAAACGGTTCTTCCTAAAACTGGAGGTGCACCGTAATCACCTGGGATGTTGGAAAAGGTACAGTCTCAACATGCAACTCAAATTTACAGAACCTCAGGAAAAACTCTACGTTTCTGTAATCTTTACTTTTATCCTTCTCAGATGATTCTGATGTGCAGCCAAGTTTAAAAACCACTACTTTAAAGAAACTGGATATTTCCCCCAACCAACCAGAAGAGCAGGCCTTCTGTGGAAACCCAAGCAAGGGGACTAAAAAGTTGCCTCAGGATGGCATGGGTAGAATAGGACTGATGTGCCAAGAAGCTGAAGCCTAATCAAAGACATTGATAAGCCTACAGAAAGAAAATTCTAAAGGAGGAGAGTGGCTGGCATGAATTCTGGGGGAGAAAAAAACAACTACAGAGCAAGAATTTGTCAATGAAGTTCCAGCATGGTCTAGGCTAAGGAAGAGAGTTTCTTGGCTGAATGAAAAGGATTCTGGCCTACCTGACAGGTCACTACCTTCATGGAGGAATTATGTTGCTATGTACAAATATTTTAATTAAAATTACCTGGAAGTTGTTGAGGCAAAACTTTCTGCTCTTTTGTATTTCATATTAGAAAGGAGGAGGGTCTGTTGGCATGCTCTCTTCTCTCAACTCCTCAGAAGAACTGGTCAACGGTATTCACCAATTGTTAAGTGCTGTTCAGGGCCCTTTTCTACATGCCTAGGTGTTACATATATTTTTAATATGCATTGTGGGCACAAAGCAAATTTAGCTAATTTCTCATTTTTTAATAATTAAAAAGAAAAAAAACCCTGCCTATACATTTTAAACAGAAATTGCCTTAATTTGCTGAAGTTGCAAGAAATCCTAAACCTTTTTCAAGGCCCTACTCAAATATCACCTCCTCTGTCCTCTCATGGGCCTCCCGGCACTGTGCTTCCCTGACACTTTTGTACAGCCAGCTTTCCACTACAGCTTTGTTGTTGCTCACTGCTGTCAAGCCACCCTCCCGACTCATGGTGACCCCATGCACAATGGAATCGGACCGCTGTGATCCATAAGGTTTTCACTGGATGATTTTTCAGAAGCAGGTCACCAGACCTTTCTTCCTAGTCTGTCTTAATATGGAAACTGCTGAAACTTGTTCAGAATCGTAACAACATGTGCTTTAGCATGCTTATATTACAGGTAATTAATTACTTATGTGCCTCGGCTCATTTGTTAACTTCTTTAGAGCACAGACCATGTCTTAGTTATTGTAGTAAGTAAAAAATATTTTTCCAGAGTGGGCCCCTAAATTTTTATTTTATTAATTTTAAAAGGAATATTTACAAAATGTTTTCAGACTTCTAGACCCTATAGGACTACCCTCCATATAATGTCTGTTTCTTGAGAAAAAAAAATGTAATCTTGCCCCCTTATTTCTAACTGGTATCTGAGAGAAAGATGAACAACTCAGTATTGGTATAGGGGACGGGGGAAGCTGGTTTCTGGCAGAAGCCAATACTCTAAATCTAATAAAATCTAATTTTTTAATCTACTGTTACATATACATAACCCATCAATGGCATAACACAAATAAATCATCTGTGATGCTTTCAATAGCGATCTTTTAAAAATTATGAAACTGATTTGTCAAAAGTAACAAGGATTCACCCTTTCACCCAGTCTAGTTTTACAGTTATTACTCTCAAGGTTGACCTCTTTCAGTGAGTAGGTTCCATCTGTCTCTAATTCCCTATCCTTTCATACCAGTAAACTATGAAAAATGGCAGAAAAACAGCCATTAGCTTTCACAGAGTGCTCCCTATATGCCAAGAGCTGTGCTAAGCATTTTAAACGCATTATCTCATTTAATCTTAGATTAACCCAATGAGGTAGGTAGGTACTATTATTACCTCCCTTTAAGATGCTTGAAGATGCAAAATAACTTGCTTAAGGTAACACAGCCAGTGGTAGGGTCACAACTAAAACACAAGTCCACCTGTGTCCTAAGTCAACACCTGGTAAAAGGGCTTTTGAGAAATAACAAGTGCCCTATGTGCAGGTGAGAGGAATAGCAGATAAAGATAAGTGACAGGGTTAGAAAGTGAAAGCCCTGAAAGCAAAAATTTCAGCAAGGGCCATTATGTCAAGCGTTTAATAGCCACATATGGCTAGGGGCTATCACTCTGGACAGTACAGATACAGAACATTTCCATCATTGCAGACAGTTTTATTGGACAGCCCTGGTCTAGAAACACATCTAGGGATTACTGCATGAGAACTGAAGTTCAAGTAACAATCCACTGGGCTATCAACACAAGGCTAAAACGCATTCAGTACTCTTTCTCTTTAAAACAGGTTGAAATATTAAATATATTCTCAATGGATTTCCAACAAAATAAAAGAGTTCCATCAAAACTGAAATAAAGTTGTAAGCATCAAATAAAGAAACCCGTATGTGTACACACAGATGTACGATCTTATAGAACATATGGTTTGTGCTTAGAGTTCACAAAAAAATACTGGAAATAACCCAAATGTCCATCAGTAGGGAATGAATAAGTAAACTACAGCTTACTCATATAACAGAATACCATACAGCATTTACAATAAATGAACTCAGTCTATCAACATGGATAAATAACAATTTTTTAAAAGGTGAAAAAAGCAAGTTATACATACACCAAGAGCCCATTTATGTAAATTTCTAAAACACAAAACAAAACCTGCATATAAACTTATATAATACAAGTATAAAAACACAGATTGGGAATGGCACACAACAATCTCAAGAGAGTGATTATCTCTGCAGTCGTAAGGAGGGTAAGGGAAAACTTTCCTGAATGTGTGAAATATTTTATAATTATTTTAAGAGAAAAGGTTCTGATACTTGAAAAATTCACTGACATAAAATTATCACCAAATATAATAATTCATGAACAGTACTGAATATATTAGTGTCCACATATTCAAGAAAAAATATGGCTCAGAATAGGTCAACAACAACTTACCTAGCATGAGCAAAGAATCTAATTCCTAAATATATGGCACAAAAACTAACTCCCATGACATAAAATTTCTTGTTTTTCACAATGAATAAAAAAAGAATCCCTGAATCCACAATAATACTCAAAAGGGAGGAGGAGGAGTTCTACAAATGTTGTCTAATAAATAAAGACGAGATGATAGAATCAGACAAGGACAGAATTAGAATCACCATTTTGCAACCACCACTGTAATGACTAATTCAGACAAGGATCACCAATGCATGCTAAAACCTCTGGGTGAAACATTGCTGGTAAATAGGATATTCACAGAGTATCACCCCACAGATTACGTATTTTCAAAAAAGAAAGGTACCTTTACAAAGAAGAAATCTGGCAGACACTTCTTTTACTGAGTGATAAAACTTATCATCATCAATACTGGGACAAATTGATGACATGCCTCCTGATGAGATACACGAAGAGGGATATAACATCGTTTACATAGTATTCCTGCTAAAACGATCAGATAAACCTAAATAGTGAGGCATTCCATAAGATAACCGGCTGGGACAATTTAAAAAATGTTATTTCTTTGCCTCCCTCTCATTAAGGTGATAGAACCACTCTAGATTAAAAGCACTAGAGAGATGTCGATGAAATACAATGTATGACCCTGGATGGGGAAAAACACAGCTATAAAGAGCAATTGGGGAAATTTAAAACAGAATATCACATCAAGGTTAAATTAAATGAAATGTCTTGAGTACACTGAAATATCTGGAGGTGAAGTGTTATGCCTGCAACTTACTCTCAAATGGTTCAGGGAAAAAAAAAAAAAGGAGAGAAAGAGTTGCTGGAGAGTTGTTTTTGTTTTACTATTTTTTCCCTCTTCTGACTTCTGCCTGAAAGGTGGACCCACTTGCAGAGCTACATCACTGGGGCAGTGCAGTCATATAAAACCCCAAGAAAATCCCGTATTCTTGGCCATTGGACCAAGAAGAGGGGCTGTGGCACATCAGAGAACTTGGGGGAAATTCCAGAAAACATAGCTAGAGAAGATCTTCTAATTGTATATATGAAACAGCACAAATCCTGACCTTACCCCTGAGCTGTGCACACGTGGGACCGACCCAAGGCAACACGGTAAAAGCTATGTGAACCGAACTACAATATGAACCACTGTTCAAGTAGCAAACTAAACTCTGAGTAGTGCATGTGCAGGACAGACCACAGCAACAGAGTGAAGGCTCTGAAAACTTAACACAGCTCACAACAGGAGAGACAGAACTTGTGGTCTAAGCCAAGTTGACTGCCTGCTTAAAAAAAAAGAAAATTCCCCAGCAGATTTTAACAGGGCCCAGAGTTTCAAAATAAGAGATTCAAAATGTCCAAGATACAATCCAAAATTACTCAAAATACAAAGAATCAGGAAAATTTAACCGATACTCAAGAGGAAAGACGATACCAATCCCGAGATGAACCAGATGTTGGAATTATAAGACAAAGACTTTAAAGCACCTATGTTCTATGAGGTAAAGATAAACTCTTGAAATTAATGAAAATACAGAAGTTCTCAGCAGAGAAATAGAAACTATAAAAAAATCAAATAGAAATTTTAGAACTGAAAAATACATTATATGAAAACAAAACATTCACTGGATGGGCTCAACAGCAGAACAGGATGATACAGGAAAATACCAGTGAATGTGAAGACAGATCAACAAAAATTATCTAAGCTGACCAAAAAACCAAACCTGTTGTCGTCGAGTCAATTCCAAGTCATAGCGACCCTATAGGATAGAGTAGAACTGCCTGTAAGGTTTCCAAGGAGCGCCTGGTGGATTCGAACTGCTAAAAAAGGTCAGCAGCCATAGCACTTAACCACGACGCCACTGGGGTCTAAGATGAAGAACAGAAAAAAATGGACACTATCCAAAAGGTCTAACATACATGCCACTTGAGTCCTTTAAGAGAGTAAGAAGAGAATGGTGTATAAAAAACATTTGAAGAAACAATGACTGAAAACTTCCCAAAATTAGTGAAATCCATAAATTTATAGATTCAAGGAGCTCAACAAATTCCAACAGGATAAACTCAAAGAAAACCATGCCCAGACACATCATAATCAAACTAAAAAAAAAAAAAAAAAAAAAAAAAAATTAAGATAAAGAAAAAACTAGAAAGCAGCAAAAGAAAAGTAATACATTACATATGAGAGAACAAGAATCCAAATGATTGTGAAACAGTGGAACAACATCTTTAAACTTCTTATAGAACTGCCAAACTAGAATTCTACATCCAACAAAAATCACTTAACAATGAAGGCAAAATAAAAACATTTCAGATTAAGGAAAACCAAGAGAATTTGTCAGAAGTCCTGCTCTAAAACAAACAGTAAAGGAAGGTATTCAGGCTAAGAGAAACAATACAGGAGGGAAACTTGGCACTAAGAAGAAGAGCAGCAGAACTGGTTAGTATCTGAGTAAATAAAAAGGATTCTTTCTTATTCTTAATGGCCAAAAACTGGACACAACCAAGATGTCTTTCAATAGGTGAACAGATAAACTGTGCTACATCTATACGATGGAGTTTTACTCAGCAACAAAAAGAAATGAGCTATCAAGCTACAAAAAGACATCAAGGAATCTTAAATGTACACTGCTAAGTGAAAGAAGCCAGTCTGAAAAAGCTACATACTGTATGATTCCAAGTATACGACACTCTGGAAAAGGCAAAACTACAGAGACATTAAAAAGAGCAGCGGTTGACAGGTGGGAGGGGGCAGGGTGATGAAGAGGTGAAGCACAGGACATTTTAAGAGCCGTGAAACTATTATGCATGATACTGTAAGGGTGGATACATTATGCATTTGTCAAAACCCATAAAACTGTGCAACGCAAAGAGTAAATCCTAATATAAATTATAGACTTTAGTTAATAATAAAGTATCAATATTGGTCTTTCAATTGTAACAAATATACCACACTAATGCAAACTCATTGCCAAGTCGACTCCGACTCATAGCAACCCTGCAGGACAGAGTAGAACCGCCTATAGGGTTTCCAAGGAGCAGCTGGTGGATCCGAACTGCCAACCTCTTGGTTAGCAGCCGAGCTGTTAACTACAGCGCCACCAGGGCGTCACACTAATGCAAAATGTTAATAATAGAAGAAACTGTGTGCAGGAGCAAGTCCTTTCTGTACAATTTTTCCATAAACTTAAAACTGCTCTAACATTTAAGGGATCTTACTCTATCTAAGTAGATAGGATAAGGATGTATATTGTAACCCCAGAGCAATCACTAAAAAAATAACACAGAGATGTAAGCAAAGAGCTAATAGATAAATTAAAATAGAGCTCTAAAAAAATTTATTCAACTGATCCAAAAGTAGACAGGAAAGGGGGAACAGAGGAACAAAAAAATGAGGGGGTGGACAGAAAATAAATAATAAAATAGTAAGCCTAAATAAAACCATAAATAATTATATTAAATACATATGGTCTAAATACACCAACTAAAAGAGAGATTGTCAAATCAGATTAAAACAACAACAACTCTTTTTAAGTACAATGATAGAGAGAGATTAAAAGTAAAAAGATGGACAGAGACATACCATGCTAACACTAGTCCAAAAAAAAGCTATACTGGCTATTAATACGAAATAAAGTGGATTTCAAAGCAGAGACTATTACCAGGAATAAAGAAGGTCATTTCATAATAACAAAGGGGTCAAATAATCAGGGGGACAAAATAATACTAAATTTTTATGCACCTAATAGCAGAGCCTCAAAATACATGAAACATAAATAGACTCACAAGAAGAAATAGAACGAATCCACAACAATAATTGTAGACATCAACACTCCTCTCTCAGTAATCAACAGAACAAGTAGAGAGAAAATCATTAATGATACAGAAGACCTTAACAGCATTATCAACCAACCTGACCTAACTGACATTTATGGACCATCTACCCAACAATGTGGATCATAACAAATTATGGATAACATTACGGATGAAGAATGGGAATTCCAGAACAACTGTGATCATGCAGAACCTATAATGGGATCAAGAGGCAGTTGTTCAAAAAGAACAAGGGGATACTGCCTGATTCCAAATTGGAAAAGGTGTACAGCAGAGTTAAACTTTCACCTTATTCAATCAATCTGTACGCAGAACAAATAATACAGGAATCTGGACTACATGAAGAACACGGCACCAGGATTGGAGGAAGACTCATTAACAACCTGCCATATGCAAACAACACAACTTTGTTTGCTGAAAACGAAGACAACTTGAAGCACTTACTGATGAAAGTCAAAGACTACAGCTTTCAGTATGGATTACACCTGAATGTGAAGAAAACAAACATCCTCACAACTAGACCAACAAACAACATCATAATAAATGAAGAAGAAACTGAAGTCATCAATGATTTAATTCTACCTGGATAAAAAAGTAACATCCATGGAAGCAGCAGTAAAGAAATCAAACAGTGTACTGCTTTGGGCAAATATGCTGCAAAAGACTTTACTTTAAAGTTTTAAAAAACAAAAATGTCATCCGATGACTAAAGTGCACCTGACCAGAGCCATGGTCTTTTCCATTGCCCCATACACACGAGAAAGCTAGAGAATGAAAAAGGAAGGCAGAATAAGAATTGATGCATTTGAACTGTAGGACTGGTGAAGAATATTGAACACTGTCTTAGTTATCCAGTGCCGCTATAACAGAAATACCACAAGTGGGTGGCTTCAACAAACAGAAATTTATCTTCTCATAGTTTAGCAGGCTAGAAGTCCAAATTCAGGGTGCCAGCTCTAGGGGAAGGCTTTCTCTCTCCATTGGCTCTGGAGGAAGGTCCTTGTCTCTTCTTAGCTTCTGCTCCAGGGCTCTTCATGTGACTTGGCATGTGTCTTCCCCCATCTCTGCTTACTCACTTGCTTATCTAATCTCTTTTATATCTCAAAAGAGATAAGACACATCCTACACTAACCCTGCTTCAAAAGCATAACAAAAACTACCCATTCCCAAATGGGATTATAATCACAGGCGTAGAGGTTAGGATTTATATCACGTATTTTTGGGGGACAAAATTCAATCCATAACAAATACTAAACTGCCAGAAAGAACAAATCAGTCTTAGAAGAAATACAACCAGAATGCTCATTAGAAGTGAGAACGGCAAGACTTCAGCTCGCTTACTTCAGCCATGGCATTAGCAGGGACTAATTGCTAGAAAAGGACATCATGGTTAGTAAAGTAGAGGGTCAGTGAAAATGAGGAAAACACTCAATGAAATGGAGTGACACTATAGTCGAAACAGTGGACTAGAATATATAAACAATCATGAAGATGGCGCAGGAGCAGATAACATTTCATCCTGTTATATACATAAGGTCACTATGAGTTGGAGCCAACTCAACATCAACTAACAACAACAACCAACTACCTAACAACAGCAGAACATGCCTTCTTTTCAACTGAACATGAAACATTCACCTAAACAGGCAGTATTTCAAACCATAAAACATCCCTAACTTATTTTTTTAAGTCATACAAATTATGTTCTCTGACTATAGTGAAATTACATTAGAAATCAAAAACAGAAAAATGTCTGGGAAAATCCCCAAATATTCAGAAATGAAACAATACACTTCAAAACAATCCATGAGTCAAAGAAGGAAGTCACAACAGAAATTAGAAAATATTATAAATTGAATGGAATCAAACATATCAAAAATTATGGAATACAGGTAAAGAAGTGCATAGAGGAAAATTTATAGCATAAATACTTAGGCTAGAAATGGAAGGACTCAAGTCAGTGATCCACTAGGTACCTTAAGAAGCTAGAATAACAAGAGCAAATTAAACTCAAAGCAAGCAGGAGTAAAATAAAGACGAGAGCAAAAAAAAAAAAAAAAAAAAAAAATCAATGAAATAGAAAAAAAAAGAACTATAGATAAAAATCAATGAACCCAAAAGCTTGTTCTTTGAATAGATCAACTAAATCTTGAACCTCTGAGAAGACTGACCAAGACAAAAAAAGAGAAGATATAAATTTCAATATCAAGAGTGAGAGTGATGACCTTACAGCTGTTAAAAGGATAATAAGGGAATATTATGAACAACTTTATGTCCATAAATTGGACAACTCAGATAAAACGAATCAATTCCTTGAAAGACACAAATAACTAAAAGCCCACTCAAAAAGAAATTGACAACTGGAATTGTTTTATATCTAGAAATTAAATTAAACACATAGTTAAAAAACCTTCCAACAAAGAAAACTCCAAGCCCAGATGGCTTCACTGGCATATTCTACTAATATTTAAGGAAGAAATAATTCCAATTCTACATAATCTCTTGCAGCAAACAGAAAAGCAGAAAATACTTTCCAACTCCTTTTGAGGCCAAAACCCAAAAAACCAAACCCACTGCCATCAAGTCGATTCCGACTCACAGCAAACTCTATAGGACAGAGCAGAACTGCCCCACAGGATTTCCAAGGAACGGCCGGACAAAGGCAGGGCGGGGGGTGGGGAGATGTTCCAGGTTAGGAAGAAAGAAGCAAAATCATCTCTATTCTGCCAGATAACATGATTAGCTATGTAAAAAAACCCCAAGGAGTCTACAAAAAAAAGCTACTAGAAGTAACAACATTTGAGAATTTAATAAGGTAACAAAGATCAATACACAAAAATCAACTGTATTTCTATTACTAAAAATGAATAACTAGAAATTCAGATTAAGAAAAAGTACCAGTTATAATAGCATCAGAAATCACTTAGACATAAGTGTAACAAAATAGGTGCAAGACCTGCAAGTTGACGACTACAAAAACACTGATGAAAGAAATCAAAGATACCCTAAATTAGTGCAGAAATAAATGTGTTCATGGATGGGAAAATTCAATATTAAGATAGCAGTTCTACCTCCAATTGATCTAGAGATTCAACACAATCACAAATAAAATTCCAGGAGGATATTTTATAGGTATTGATAAGTTAATTCAAACAATTGAATGGAAAGGCTAATGAACTAGAATAGCCGAAACAATTTTAGGAAAAAAAAGAAGAAGAAAACTGGACAACCCACACTGCCTTATTTCAACTTAACTATAAAGCTACAGTAATTAAGACAGTAATCAAAATACGGTAGTCAAAATAATCAATATTATCGTAAGAAAAAGATCACAGAAACAGAATAGAGTCCAGCAACTGATTCATGCAAATACGGTCAACTGTATCTTGACAAAGATACAAAGGAAATGCAATGGAGAAAGAACAGTCTTCTCAACAAATGTTTGTCTGGGTTAGGCAAAGAGTTCTTAGATACAACACTGAAAGCATGATCCATAAAAGAAATAACTGATAAATTGGACTTCATCAAAATTTAAAACTTCTGCCCTGGGAAACACACTGTTAAGACAACGAAACACAAGTCACAGACTGGGAGAAAATATATGCACATCATATATCTAACAAAGGATTTATAGCCAAAATACATTAAAAAAACTTTTATAACTCATTAATAAGAAAGCAAGCAGCCCACGGTATTAACAAACAATAATTTACGAATGGATACATAGATGGATATGCCAAGAGGTGTAGGAGGGCGTAAGGGAACACACCCACCAGCAGATACAGGTTTGGTGGTGGATATTTCTCAATACATGACTGTAGGTACTCCTTATATATTAATATAGACAACAGAGCACACAAGTGGCACAGTCAGGGAAACCTTTTAGACATAACCAAACACCTCGCAGGATGAAGTTCCTAGGCTCAAAGGCAAAGGACCATAGACTCAGGGGACATCTATGTCAATTGGCACAACACAGTTCACAATGCTCTGCATCCTACTTTGGTGAGTGGCATCTGAGGTCTTAAAAGCTTGCAAGCAGCCACCTAAGATACAGCTATCTGTCTCTTCTAGTTTGGAGCAAAGTAGAGTGAAAAAAACCAAAGACTCAAGGGAGCATTGAGTCCAAAGGACTAATGGACCACATGAATCACAGCCTACAAGACCCCAAGACCGGAAAAACTAGATGTTGCCCAGCTACCACTACCGAGCACTCTGACTGGGATCACATCAAAGGGTCCTGGCCAGGCACTGGAGAAAAACGTAGAACGAAAGATCCAATTCACAAGAAAGACCAGACTTACTGGTCTGAGAGAGACTGGAGGGACCCTCAAGACTATGGCCCTAAGACACCCTTCTGACCTGGAACTGAAGCTATTTCCAGAGACCACCTTCCAGCCAAACAATAGACAAGCCCATAAAATACCTAAACACCAGACAGGAATGTGCTCCTTAGGACAATCAATTATACGAGATCGAAAGGGCAATATTTGCCCAGAAGCAAAGACAAGAAGACAGGAAGAGGTAGAAAATCAGGACGAAAGGAAATGGGGAGCCCAGGGTGGAAACGGGGAGAGCACTGACACATTGTGGGGAACGAAGTCAAGGCCATGAAACACTTCATGTACAAACTATTGAATAGGAATCTAATTTGCTATGTAAACTTTCACCTAATGCACAATTTAAAAAAAAGAAGAAAAGTCAGTGTCAGAATGCTATGATGTGAGAAAGACTCGACTGGATCACTGCTGGCTTTGAAGACTGAAGGGGGCCACAGACCAAGAATGTGGGCAGCAGCCTCTAGAAGCTGGAAAAGGCCAGGAATCAAATTCTCCCCAAGAGCCTCCAGAAGGTACACAGCCCTGCTGACACCTTGATTTTAGCCCAGTGTTGGACTTCTAACCGACAGAACTAACTGTAAGATAATAAATTTGTGTTATTCTAGGCCACTAAATTTGTGGTAATTTGTTATAACAGCAACAGAAAACAAATATAATTGCTCGGAGTATTAAACAAAACTCAAAGTCTGGATGCCTATCAAGAAAGATTCAAAAATAATCAGATTACAGGCAATACTTATTTCCTTCTTTAGTCTTTTCTGTATTTTCCCATCCTTTCTATAATGAACATTGATAACTTCAGAATCAGAAAAAAAGTTTTTGATAGCAGAAACAACTTTGCTATTAATGCAAATCTTATTTTTTAAAGTACAAAATGTTTATACTCTTAGAGCTTAGAAAATAAAAGAACAGAGGGTAACATTCAATAAATAGAATACGGGTGATCCAAGAACAAAGTAACAAAGACTGAAGACAAATCTGGGTCAAATAAACTAAACAGACATTTCCTATACACAATGGTCCTACAACTCCTTTAATTCCAACAAATTAATACCAGTAAAACAATTGCTACTTTAATTAAATATGACTTCCCCGAGAGTTTCAATCTAAGTAGAAAAGTTTTTTCTCTTTAATAAGCCAAGGGATGCAGCTATTCCAGTCTTGACTAACACACCCACGGCCGCAGAGACCTAAGCAATGAAACACCACCTCAAACAAGAGACCCAGGAGATACTAGGTTGGCTAAGTAAAAAAAAAAAATCAGAAAACGACAAATGTTAGTGAGGATGTGGGGAAACTGAAACCCTTATCTGTTGCTGGTGGGAATGCAAAATGGTACAGCCATTGTGCAAGAGTGTGGCAGTTCCTGAAAAAAAGTAAACATAGAACTACCAATACGACCCAGCAATTCCACTCCTAGATATAAGCGCAAAGACTTGAAAGCAGAGACTCAGAGACTTGTACGCCAATGTTTACTGCAGTACTATTCACAATAGCCAAAAGGTGGAAATAATCTAAATGCCCATCAACGGATGAACAGATAAAATGCGGTACATACATACAATGGAATACTACTCAGCCAGTAAAAGAAATGAAGTCTCGATACACGCTACAATATGGATGGAGCTTGGGGACATTATGCTGAGTGAAGTAAGTCAACTACAAAAGGATAAATATTGTATGACTTCACTTATATAAAAAAACAAGAACAGGCAAATGCATAAGACCAAAATTTATTAGTGGTTACCAGTGGCGGGAGGGAGGGGCAAAAGGGGGTTATTGCTTATGGAGTACTGAGTTTCAGTTTACACTGAAGGAAAAATTCTACTGATTAAGGGTAGGGCTGCAAAGCCAATTAAGTGCTGTCAATAAGTTTTACACCTGTAAAAAGCTGAACTGGCAAAAGCTGGGTGATAGACATATCTACAACAACAGAAAAAAAAAGTAATGAGAATGCTGGCACATTGTACAAATTGTAGCCAAGGGCACAGAATAATTTTTTTTTAATTTTTAATTTTTATTGTTATAATTAAATGAAGTTTACATTTCAAGTTAGTCTCCCATACAGAATTTTTTTTTTTTTTTTTTACATTGTTATGAGATCCTAACCGCTTACCCCATTCTGCGACAGCACACTCCTCCCTTCTGCCCCTGATTCCCCATGAACATTCAACCAGCTCCTAACTCTCTCTGCCCTCCCCTCTCACCTCTGGACAGAAGCCGCCCCTTTGGTCTCTTATATCTACTTGTCTAAGAGGCATATTCTTCACAAGTATCACTTTATGTCCCACAGTCCAGTCCAATCCCTGTCTGAAGAGTTGGCCTCAGAAATTGTTTTAGTTCTGGGGTGATGGAGAGACCAGGGGCCATACTTCCGGGGTGCCTCCAGTCTCAGTCAAACCATTAAGTCTGGTCTTCTTACTAGAATTTGACCTCTGTATCCCATTGTTCTACTGCTCCATCAGGGACCCTCTGTTGTGTTCCCTGTCAGGACGTTCATTGGTGGTAGCTGGGCACCATCTAGTTCTTCTGGTCTCAGGCTGATGAAATCTCTGGTTTATGTGGCCCATTCTGTCTCTTGGGCCAATACTTCCCTTGCGTCTTTGGTGTTCTTCGTTCTCCTTTACTCCAAGTGGTTGGGACCAATTGATGCATCTTAGATGGCCGCTTGCAAGCTTTTAAGACCCCAGACGCCACTCACCAAAGTAGGATGCAGAATATTTTCTTAATAAGGTTTGTTATGCCAATTGACATAGATGTCCCCTGAAAGCATCGTCCCGAGACCCCGCATCCCTGCTCCTCTGTCTCTCAAAGTATTTGACTGTATTGAGGAAACTTCTTAGCTTTGGTTTAGTCCAGTTGTGCTGGCTTCCCCTGTAGTGTGTGTTGTCCTTCCCTTCACCTAAGATCATTCTTACCTACTATCTAGTTAGTGAATAACCCTCACCCTCTCTCCCCACCCCCGTAACCATCAAAGAATGTTTTCTTCTGTGTTTAAACCTTTTCTTGAGTTCTTATAATATTGGTCTTATACAGTATTTGTTCTTCTGTGCCTGACTAAACTCACTCAGTATAATAAGTTCTAGCTTCCACCAAGTTATACGGTGTTTCACAGCTTCATCGTTGTTCTTTACCATTGCATAATATTCCACTGTGTGGATATATGATAGTTTGTTTATCCATTCGTCCATCGATGGGCACTTAGGTTGCTTCCATCTTTTGGCTATTGGGAACAGTGCTGCAATGGACATGGGTGGCACAGAATAATTTTTATAAAAATTGTTAAAATCAAGAAAACCAAACCATTGCCGTTGAGTCAATTTCAACTCATAGTGACCCTGTAAGACAGAGTAGAACTGTCCCACAGGGTTTCCAAGGAGCGGCTGGGGGATTTGAACTGCCAACCTTTCGGTCAGCAGCCAAACTCTTAATCACTGTGCCACCAGGGCTCCATTATTAGCCTAGAGATAAGCAAATTAAAACTACAGTGAGATACCACTTCACACCTATTAGAATGGCTAAAATTAAAAGACAAAACCAACAAAGCCAAGTGCTAGACAGGATGTGGAGCAACTGGAATTCTCATACACTGCTGGTGAGAAAGCAGAATAGTATAGCCCCTTTAGAAAAGTTTGGCAGTGCGTTATAAGCAAACAAAGCAATCCCACTCCTAGGTATTTACACCCAAGAGAAATAAAAACTTGTGCTTATATAAAAATTATTATGAAAATGTTTATAGCAACTTTAATCACAATTGCCCAAAATTAGAAACAATTCAAACGTCCTTCAACTGTTAAATGGATAAAACAACTGTGATCTATCCATACAATGGATTGCTACTCAGCAATAAGAAGAAATAAATTACTGATACACACAACATGGATGAATCTCAAACACATTATGCACTGTGTATGAATAATCTATTAAAAAATAAAAATATTTTTTAAAATCCAGCAATATATGAAAAAATTAATATTGCATGATTAACTGGGGTTCATTTCAGGGATGTAAGGATGAGTTAATATTATGAAACCCACTAATACAATTCTATTAATATAATATATAGCACATAGGAGAAAAACCATATGATCATTTCAAAAGATACTGAGAAGACATTGGACAAAATCAATGGGCACTATCTGATTTAAAAAAAAAAAAAAAACTCTTAGCAACAAGAAATAGGTAAATATACTGAAAACAAAGATTTCAAACCAACAGCCAACATAACAATTAACAATGAAATATTAGCATTACTCCTGTTAAATTTAGAAAGCAGACTAAGATGCTCATCATTACAATTAGCATTTAACATTGTTTTGGAGGTGTAGGCAATGTAATTTGAAAAAAAGGAATAGAAGAAAAGCAGATGTGTGCATATGATCAGTTTGTAGACAATACAATTTTATTTCCAGAAAACTCAATCCAATCAACACAATAAGCTATTAGAAAAAAGAACAGGTGACTGCATACAAAATTAATTTCTTAAAACCACAAGCTCTCCACTGGAAGCTCCAAGAGGGTAGATATTTTCGTAGGCAAATTATTTAAAGACAGAATAAAAATCCATGGTATACATGAAAAGGTTTACAAAACCCATCTGTATTACTCCATTTAGTAAAAATATGTATGTCTCTACACATGTGAGTACTCATTTGCATGCATACACATACATTCATACAAAGATGGTGTCATGGATTAAACTGTGTCCCCCCAAAGTATCTGTCAACTTGGCTGGGCCATGATTCCCAGTATTGTGTGATTGTCCACCATTTTGTCATCTGATGTAATTTTTTTTCCTATGTGTTGTAAATCCTATCTCTATGATGTTAATGAGGTGGGATGAGCAGTAGTTATGTTAATGAGGCAGGACTCAATCTACAAGATTAGACTGTATCGTGAGTCAGTTTCTTTAGAGGTACAAACGAGAGAAGTGAGTAGATAGACATGGGGACATCATACCACCAAAAAAACAAGAGCCAGGAGAATAGAGGGTCCTTTGGACCCCAGGTCCCTCAGCTGAGAAGCTCCTCGACTGGGGAATATTGATGAGAAGGACCTTCCCCTAGAGCTGACAGAGAGAGAAAGCCTTCCCCTAGAGTTGGCACCCTGAATTCGGACTTCTAGCCTCCTGGACAGGGAGAGAATAAATTTCTCTTTGTTAAAGCCATCCACTTGTGGTATTTCTGTTATAGCAGCACTAGATGACTAAGACAGAATGTTACCAAAGGATAGTAATCAAAGTACTAATGCTACCTCCGAATTTTCTATTATTTCTTTCCTGATAAAGGGAATAAGCAAAAATAAGCTTTAAAGATCTTACTAAACTTTCAGAAGTGTTATTTTAGAAATTCAATTTTTTTTTCCTACCTTAATTATCCAAATCACAGATTAATGAATGTCAAGAGCTGAAACGGGGGTCAGCAAATTAGGGCCAGTCACCACCATTTTTATAAAGTTATTTACAGATAAGCCACATTTGTTTACTTATTGTTATGCCTGCTTTCATGCTACAATGACAGAGTTGAGTAGTTGTGACAGAGACCATCTGTCCCACAACGCCTAAATTATTTACTAAGTTTGCCAACCCCCTGCCCATTAGATCATCTAGTCTAGGCTACACTTCACCGGTGAGAAGACTGAGATCCACAAAAGAATGACTTCCCCTAAGGTCAAATTCAAGCTAAGATGCAATAAAGAACCCCATTTCCATGAGACTTTCTACCAAGCCAGGACACTCTCAAAACAGACATCTGCCCCCTAGCAGTTAGGGAGCTACATCTCAGGCTCTCTTACCATAAGTGAGTATGTTGTTGTTGTTGTTAGTTGCCATTGAGTTGGCTCCGACTCATGGCCTTATATGTAACAGAACGAAATGTTGCCTGGTCCTCTGCCATCTTCATGATCATTCAGGCGAGTATATTCACCAAGAAATTGATGAGGAGAGGACTTTCGGTCTAATAAGTAGCCAAGAACACCTGCTAAAGGTCTGCGTAAACTGTTAGATTTTAGGAAAAGTTAATTTTAAAAACCACCGAAGTACAATTAGGGACGGTTTAAAAACGAACAGGTGATAAGGGTGTAAGCTAGTTCAGCCTTTTAAATGACACACACTGCAACCCAACAGTCCCACTCCTAGGAACCAACCCTACAGAAACACCAGCATAAGCAACTCTAGCACACTTAGGACAGCATTATCTGTAAAAGCAAAAAGAGGCTGTTATTTTAACAAAGTAATATTTTTAAGGCAAATAAAATAAATAGCAGCAATAAAATGAAATTATCTATTAAGGGGAAAAAAAGCCACTTCACTTCTTTTTATTTACTTGGACTCTGCAGACATCTGAGTTTGTGACCCCTGCCACAATCTCCACTACTAGGTTTCCTCAGCCAAGCAAGCCACGCCGGTTGCTGTCGAGTTGATTCCGACTCATAGTGATCTTACAGAACAAAGCAGAGCTGCTCCATAGGGTTTCCAAAGAGTGACTGGTGGATTTGAACTTCCAACCCTTTGGTTAGCAGCTGAGCTCTTAACCACTGTGCCACCAGGGCTCCAGGTTTCTTCAGAGACACACGGAAAATTCACAACTCAAACCATGTAGGTAATTACAAATAATATACCTGGAAGAAGACAATCTTCCATGTTTAGACATAAAGGATCAGAAATCTGAGGAATTTCATCTGGATATTTTAGACCCAAAAGTTTAAATATGTATCTGAAATTACAGGAAAACTGCATTTTAATTTTTTTATTATTTGCATAATACTTTGAAAGCAGAGTAAGCTGGAGAAAAAGGCAGTTTACTGAGTAAGACTTCAAGGAGTGTGTGAAACAATTCCGATGTGTAAAACCAAAAACTGCACGGATAGGAGGGGCTAAAAATTTATTAACTATTTTAAATGTCGGAATATTTCATAAAAGTCTCAATATAAGCTGTGCAAGCATTAGAAAGGAAAAAGGGCAAGAAGAGAAATTCCACACAGATTAATATGTGCATTTCTAAAATACTTTTTAAGTTCCAGAAATAGAATGTACTATAAACAAACAGACCTCAAAGGAGGCAATGTGAACATACTGAAATCAAGCAGGAAGCCATGACAGGAAAATATAAAAATTGCACCTACTGGATGTGAATCACTTGGCCATACCTTCTCCCCAGTGTGAGAATTCAAGAACACATCCATGAGTGTGCAGAGGAGTATAAGCATTTACTTTCTTAGCAAATGCCAGACGGTTCCACGGTTGCAACTAAATATCACTTAAATAACAAAAGAATTCCACTCCAAAAAAATACCAGAGAGAGAGGTTTCTTTTCTTCGAAAACTATTATTTAAATAATTTGGCCAGAGACTCTTCTAAGAAAGAGGTTTTATACGCAAGAATCCAGATACACTGGGACAGGCACTTCACATATCACTTTTAAATACCAACTTTTAAACTTTTGTAACGTAGGGATTCTTTGAGTTATCAAATTAAATCTCTCAACCAAAGTCTCTAATTTTAATCCTTTCTTCCCTCCTGTCCTACATAGGACTTAATTTTATCATGACAGTGGCAGATTTTCTAAAATTAATTACTAACTGCCTTTTTCCCCTACCACCAAGAACAACCAATAATGTACAGTCATCTCAATGACTTACTAAAGAAATTCATTGTCAATCACATAACACAAATTATGCTGGGCCAACAGTCACAAGGAAGGAGGACCGTAGCTAGACTGCGAGGGCTATTCAGGCTACTCAGGCTTTAGAGCAAATAAAAGGCTAGAGGAAAAGAGCTGCTAGGTAAATTCTCACTGGTCTACCAGAGGCCAAGTGACTACAACAGCACAGTCCGAAAGAACTTTCTGTGATGATATGAAATGGCCCAAATATTCTACATCTGTGTGATGCAAGATGGGAGCCACCAGTTATATGAGGCTACTGAATACTTGAAATGTGGCTTGTGCCACCGAGAAACTGAGGTTTTAATTTTACTGAATTTAAATCTAGTCACATGTGGCTAGTGACTACCATACTGGATAGCACAGAACTAGAGGGCAGAAAGAATCCAGAGGCTTTCTTCATTTCATACGTTCCAGTTCAACTATTACCTTGTGCTACCTACTACATACTAGATATTGTGAAAAGAGAAAGACGAATGAAATATTCCCTGACTTACAGTAGGTTCTGGTGAAGGAAATCGCCAGATAATAAACAGTTCATTTCAATACACTGTCTTAACAATAAAGATATAATGATAAAGGGGTCCAATAATCAAGAGAACAAAACCATCATAAATGTTTACATACCTAATAACAGAGCCTCAAAATACATGAAACAAAAACTGATAAAAACTACCAGAGACAAATCCGTAACAAGACTTGCAGATTTCAACACTCATCTCTCAGTAATAAATGGAACAAGCAGACAGAAAATCAACAAGGATACAGACAAACTTAATAATACCATCAGCCAACTTAACCTAATTTATGAACACCCTACTCAACAACTGCAGAATACATCTTCTTTTCATGTGCACGTGAATATTTACCTAGACAAGACAATACTTCAGGCCATAAAACAAACCTCCAAAATATTATTTTAAATACTAAGTATATTCTCTCACCATAATGGAATTAACTCAGAGATCAATAACAGAAAATACCTGGAAAATTCCCAAATGTTTGGCAACTAAACAACATATAAATACGCAAGGTCCTTGGGGGGTAGGAGGGTAAAGGGGCTTAGCCCACCTTAGGGCAAAGGTAATGGTGACCAGAGAAGGCGAGCTGGAGAAGGCAATAGATGGGGGGCTAAAAGTTAGTCATAACAACAGTGAATAACTATAAGGTGTGTGACGGAATTACAACAAATTCATTATTATATAAAGATCAAGTTCAAGGTAAAGAGAAAGGAGAAGTGAATACATAAGAGAGATTTAGAAGTCATCAATGACTCCTTTCTCCCCCCCACCACACCCCAGTCTATCTAACCAATCTATTGCCAAGACCTGTCATTCTAACCCCTAAATTATTTTTTGGATTATTTCTCTCTATTCCCCCTGGTACCAATTTAGTAGAACATCTGTCATCTGGTCTACTTCAATAGCCTAATTCATCCATTCTTGTGTGCCATCCAGTTGATTCTGACTCACAGTGACCCCATGTGACAAAGTGGAACTGCCCCATAGGGCTTCCTAAGCTGTAATCTTTATGGGAGCAGATTGCCAGGTATTTTCTCCTACTGAACTACTGGGTGGGTTCAAACAGCCAAACTTTACGTTAGCAACTGAGTGCTTAACCATTGTGCCACCAGCACGCCTTCATCCATTCTTACCCACTCCAATTCCTTCCCTATTCTGCAGCCAGAGGGACTTTCTTTACAACCACAAATCTGATCACAACATTCCTTACTTAAAACCCTTCATGGTTTTCCTTCCAACCTACTGCACGTGCTGATCCTAGGGCCAAGATTCTACAATTCCCTTTCCCCTCCCTTCACCCAGCTACTTTAGTTATGAGCTTAACCGTCACTTCTTCAGGGGAGCTTTTTCTGATCCCTGCAAACTAGATTACATGTACTTACCCCCTTTCAACGCAATTTCCCTGATACACTGGCTGCCTCCCCTGCTACCTGGGAAGCTTTGTCAGAGCAGGGGCCATATCTCACTTATTAGTTGCTGCGTCTCAGACAGCACCTGGAACTTGGCAGGTACCCAACAGGTATTTTTTGCATAAATGAAGTAACAGAAGATGAGGCTGGCAGGGGAAGCAAAAGTCAAGTCACTGACTATCCACATACCACACTAAAGAATACAACCATTTTCCCTCTGAAGAGTTTTATGAAAGAGCGTCACATGGTCACATCTGTCTTACAGCAGAGAAGTATGTGTATAGAGGACGGATGTGAGGAGGGATGAGCAGAGAAAGGGAGGCCAGGCAGGCAGGTTCCTTCAAGAGGTCAAGAAAGGGGTGAAGAGGGATTGATGTAGGCAACTGTTAGCAGGGATGGACAACAGAGCTGGAAGATATTTAAGATGTAAATCAAACAGGACCTAGTGACAAGCCTGCACGTGGAAGGTGAGGCATAGGGAGGAGGTGCTATGACTTCCTCACTCTGGGCTTGAGCAATTCCATGGGCAGTGCTATTATTCACTGAGCAAGGAAATGAGAGGTTCAGGGTGGGCACTAATGCATGGATTCTGTTTGGGACATGCTGAATTTGAGGTGCTATAGGACATTCATGTGAAGTGGCTCAACGAGTATTCACCCACTAAAGAGTGCAAAATATAGGGGAGAAAATTATGACTACAAATAGAGATTTGGATATCAGCAGCCATGAGAGTATTAAACTTTATTTGTAGTCAAAGAAACACAAATTCATATAACATCTTAACCCATCAAAAGCAAAGATGGTTTTTAAATAAACAGTGTTGGTGAAATGGGGACTTTCACACACTGGTGGTGGGAACATATTTATTACATTTGTATTTATAATACATTACAATGATATAGTATATTATACATATTCTAGAATGTAGACATTATAATATGTATATTATAGTATAATATAGCAGCAATATGTCTTAAAAGCCTTAAAAACTGTGTAAGGCCTTTGATTCAGTGAGTCAACTTCTAGGTATTTACCCTGGGAGGGGGGGAATCAGGGATGTGAACCAAGATTTATTTAAAAGAATAATCACTGACAGTAAATATAGCAATCAAATACAAAACAGCTTAATTTTGGTACAGCCACAGAATTGAATTTTATGTAACTATTTAAAACTACATTGTAACAGTCCTGTCCTGTCCCAATAAATCCTATACACCAAGGCCAGACAGATTATTTTTCAAAAAGCACAGCTTTATCATGATGTGTTCCAGTTCAAAACCATTCAATGGTTCCCCACTGCCTACTAACAAGTACAAATTCCTCAGACGGGCATTACTCAAATTGGACCAAAATATAATAACCATTTCTCTGTCTTATCTCCTCAACACTCATATCACTAGTACGTGGTCCCTGAACACGCATCCTTCCGTCACCTACTACATTTCACATCCTTCTTCCTCTCCCTATTCACCCTCTACGTGGGGAAACCCTACCTAACTTTCAAGGTACATCGAAAATTCAACCTTGTTCTTGACAGCATTTCTGATCTCCCAATAGAATGTGACCTCTCTTCCTAACTTAATTTTCTTTGTTTTGTTACAGAACTTATCATAGACTTCCCTATATTACAGTTATTTCACACTGTTATTCCCCCTTCTAAAAAATAAAGACCTGAGAAGCAGTGACCATTTCTTGTCCATCTCTGCATCTCTATGAAGCTTTTAACACAGTGTCTTGTATACTGAACGTTAGCCCGTTACCATCGAGTCGATTCTGACTCAGAGCGACCCTACAGGACAGAGCAGAATTGCCCCACACGGTTTCCAAGAAGCATCTGGTGGATTCGAACTGCCGACCTTTTGGTAAGCAGCTGTAGCTCTAAAGAGCTACGCCACTAGGGTTTCCTACTGAATATTAGATAAAGTATTATTTCTAAATGTTTTTAAATCACACTGTAAAATAATACTTAATGAAAGTCTGTTTATAGATGGCAAACTTGTAACATGAGTGAGTATCTCCTTCCTCTCAACACTTGGTAAACTGACAGCAAAGAAACAAAAGAGCTAAAAGTATACTATAACAAAAAGAAAGGAAACATAAGCAGTAAGGCCATTTCAGCTCAAGTGTAGAATACAGAGTGTGGGAGGAGAAGAGGCACCTGACTTTGCAAAGAAGAAGCCTCCACTCAAAGAACCTTCTGAGGAGAGTGGGGAGGATTGTGACAGCTCAGGATGTAGAGGCACCAAGACCCCTGGACCATCAGGCTCAGGCTTTGTAACAGGGGCATTCAGTGAAAGCCTGCACTCTGTAAGATGACAGCCCTCACCACCTTTCCAGAATACTAGGCATATGCACCCCCTCATCCTCCAACTCCTAGCCCCATGCAAGAGATTTACGAAATCGTCTTTTAAGAAACCAGACAAACTCACGAGAAAAAAATTACAGGAGAGAAAACAAAAACAAATATGGAAATCAGGGGTTCTCAAAGAAAAGGCTGGCTCACTGACCAATTACCTTAGAGTGAAATCCACCAGGTGACAAACCATGGCCACCCACAGTGTTATCCAGTGCCTCACTCCTATATATGACTAGCCTAGGGTCACCAAGTATTTGAATAAAGCCTCCAATGTGAAAGAGAGAAAACCAAAAAAGAAGAAAGGAATCTGAGGCAAGAAACAGAAAAAAACAAAAAAAGTATAATAAATGTCCTTAGAGATATAAGACAGAACGATACACTCATGAATAACCACACCCACTGCCGTTGAGTCAATTCTGACTGACAGCAACCCTATAGGACAGAATAGAAATGCCCTATAGGGTTTCCAAGGCTGTTAACATCTTTCTCCAGCGGAGTGGCTGGTGGGTTCGAACCGCCGACCTTTTGGTTAGCCGCTGAGCACTATAATCACTGCTTTAACCATACAGGACAAATGATTTTTTAAAAAATAAGAAACTTAAGAAGATCAATCTAGAAGATTCAACATCTACTTAACTAGAAGCTCAAGAGGAAAACTGAGCAAACTTGGGGTAGGGGTGGAGGGAGGAACCCACAAAATATAAGAAATTTTCCCTGAACTAAAGGATGTGAGTCTCCAGATTAAAATGGTCTGCCAAGTGCCCAGCACAATGAATGAAAAAGAACCACACCAAGGGATATCACTGCAAAACTTTAGAATGTTAGAAACAATGAAGAAAGCCTAAAAGCTTGAAAAAGGAAAAAAACAAGTCAGACACGAAGGAGTAATCAGAATGGATGGCACCAGACTTCTCAACCTCAAGACTAGATACTGAAAAACAAAAAAGTCTTCAAAATTCTAAGTGAAACTCATTTTTTTTTTTTTTTTCATTTAAGATCCTACACTGGACCAAACTATCCACTGAGTACCAGGACTGAAAAAGGCATTTTCAGACATGTAATGATACAAAAAGTTTCCTTCTCATGCACTCATTCTTAGGAAGCAACAAGAGCTTGTTGTGCTCCAGTGAAACAGGTAAGTAAATCGAGAAACAGGATCAACATGGGAAAGCAGCAAAAAGAAGGCCCACTGTGATGGTCAAGAGACAGAGCAACCAGTTTAGGTGAGACCAGGAATGCAGAAGGGAGGTTAAGGGGAATTATAACAGAGCTACCAGCACAAAGGTTGGCAGCTCAAACCCATCCAGAGGCATCTTGGAAGACAAGCCTGGTGCAGTTCTACTCTGCACATATGGGGTCGTCATGAGTCAGAATTGACTCAACAGCAACTAACAACAACAAATCTTCATCTACCATAACAAAGCCAAGAGATCTATGTCTAAAATAGATAAATCAAATAATAGTAACATAAGCATATTATTAAAAAATACTAAAAATATTGTGGTAAATACAAAAGACAAAACAAGGACAAGAAGGCAGGAGCAGACAGGAAAGCTGGATGAATGGAAACGAGAAGGCCAGGGTCAAGAAGGGGAGAGTGTTGACACATCCCAGGGTTGGCAGCCAACGTCACAAAACAATACGCGTATTAGTTGTTTAATGAGAAACTAATTGCTCTGTAAACCTTCATCTAAAGCACAATAAAAAAAAGACAAGACAAAACAAAACGAGCTGAAAGCAGTTGCCTCTAGAAAGGTCTTGGAAGGCTGAGGAAAGAACTGCTTTTGTTAATTTAATTTAATTGTGCTCATGTATTACTTTGATAAAAACATAATGAGATGGGGAAAATCTTACCATATATGAAGTGAAAACAGTTTGTTTAATATATTCCCAGTAATATCCTTAGAAGCAAAGATGGCAAGACTTCATCTCATGTACTTCGGACATTTATCAGGAGGGACCAATCCCTGGAGAAGGACATCACGTTTGGTAAAGTAGAGGCTGAGCAAAAAACAGATGGATTGACACAGTGGCTGCAACACTGGGCTCAAACATAGGAATGGTTGTGAGGATGATGAAGGACTGGGCAGTGTTTTGCTCTGTTATGCATGGGGTTGCTACGAGTCAGAACTGACTCGATGGCACCTAACAACAATACCTTTTTTAAAAAACATGTAGAAAATGGAACAAAAAAATTAATATCAAAACATTTCTGGTGGTTATCTTCGGTTAGTGGGATTACAGATGATTTCCATTTTCTTCCTTCATGAAGAAACTGCCAAAGAGCTAGAAGTACCAAGAGTGTTTTCTATACTTTAACTGGCAAATTACACTTCTGTAATAAATTCTCTGTGCTGGAATATATTTATTATAGTTACGGAATAAGTTTGATGTTAGGTGAAACAGATTTTTTAAATGGTTAAATTAAACACTTGATATTTCTTTTAAAGGGGGGGAATAAAGCCCTTTGTTTAATGAACATTTTTACTTAAATGTGGTCCTCAAAATATTTGTATACTTTGTGAGTCAATCAACAGCTTTCGATAGAATAAAATACTACACGTTGCTATACTGTAAAGAAGGCCACTATATCGTCACAGAATCACCATCTTCAGTTCAGGAAGAAATGCTGCCATGTATTAAATTACAATAGGTAAGAACATCTAACACGTATTGAGTCTTCACCATGTGCCAGGCACTGTTCTAGGCATTTCACACGTATTAACTTATTTAATCCTCACAACACCTGGAATTAAGTACCATGATATCTCCACTTTACAGAGGAAGAAAGTGAGGCACAGAGAGTTGAGACCAGATTCAAACCCATGAAGTTTAATTCCAGATTCTACACTTTTTACACTTCTATGCTACATGCCACCTCTCTTAGATTCTTAACATTCATAAAAGATTCATCTAGAATACTTGAGTTCTCATACTATGTGATAGCCTAAAATTCTGTGGTGAGGTTACATCTGCAGGTGCCTCTAATGCTTACCACATGTCCTCACACTGTCAGTGTGGGAATCAACAGCTATGATCCTTATCTGGCAAATTACTCACACCATCTCCAAGTCTGGAATAAATTCTCCAAGCTGACCCAAGGCAATCTAAAAATCACAGATCTCTTGGAAGACTTACAACCCACCTCTCTTTTGTCCTAAGAAAATTCTGCTTAAAAACTATTATAACAAACACAAGTCTGGTTCAAATGATTCTACTAAAATTGAATCTGTAATGACCCAGCAGGTCCACTCCCAGGTATATACCCAACAGAAGTAAAAACATATGTCCAGACAAAAACCTGTACATGAATGTTCACAGCATTATTCATAAGAGTCAAAAAGGAAAAACCCACATGTCCACCAACTAATGAACAGATAAAACAAAATGTGGCAGTATCCATACAATGGAATGTTGTTTGAATATAATACTGGTACATGCTACATGGATGAACCTTGAAAACATTATGCTAAGTGAAAGAAGCCACTTATTATAAGATTTGACTTATATGAAGTGTCCAGAACTGGCAAATCCATAGGACAGAATTAGATTAGCAGGAAGAGAGGCAATCGTGAGTGACTGCTATGGGGTATGGGGTTTCTTTTTGGGGTGATGAAAATGTTCTAGAATTAGATAGTGATGATGGTTGCACAACTCTGAATGCATTAAAAACCACTGAATTGTATAGTTTAAAAGAGTGAATTTTTGCTATGTGAATTATATCTCAATAAAGCTGCTATTTAAAAGAACTTAATTTTTATTAAATATAGCTTGAAAATCACTCAGCAATTCAGATGTCCAATAAATGTTAGCTATTACTATTAATATTTTAAAAATCACTCAGCAATCTAATTAATGATATTTGAATAATATAACTTCTCCAGTAGAGTATTTGGACAAAATAATGAAGACATTATAATCGTATTTAGTTATGCACACTTAAATTTTTTCTATGATTTCACTTTCAATCTTTCAAAGTACATTATGAATGCATAATGTTATGTTTTGTTTTGTTTTTAGTTAAGAAATAGCCTGCCTCCTGAGGTTTATCATTTTAAAGCGCTCAAAGCCTGGAAAAAAATTACAATAATGGGGGTCAGTACGTGAGCTCTGGAGTGATAAACCATGGAGTTGAGACTATAACTGCCAGACGCAGGCATTCAGAGAGAAGAGAGACCAAGGTGAGCAATGGGACTCAGGGAAAACTTCTCCAAGGAAACGGGATTTGAGACATGAGCTGAAATCTACTCAAAGGTAACTAACAACAACAACAACAAAGAGAAGGGTGGGAGCAGTGGTGGTCCAGTGGTAGAATTCTTGCCTCCCAATGGTGGAGACCTGGGTTCAATTCCTGTCCAATGCACCTCATACATAGCCATCTGTCCGCCGAGGCTTGCATGTTGCTAGGATATTAAACAAACAGGTCAGCGGAGCTTTCAGACTAAGACAGACTAGGAAGAAAGGCTTGGCAGCTCTATCGCTGAAAAATCAGCCAATGAAAATCCTATGGATCACAACAGGGATGGCAATGGCACAGGACCTGGCAGTGTTTCCTTCAGTTGTGCAGCGGGTCACCATGAGTCGGGGCCAGGAGAAGGGAGGGAGGAATCCATTCCAAGCAAAGGAAGGAGGCATCTGCTAGGATTTGTTCCCATCTGTGTCACCCAGATTACCCTCCCCTCAATGATCTGCAGTCACAGAGAGGACCAGGGTCTTGAGCAACGAAGAAAGGAGAGCCTGCGGGCACACATACATTTCCACACACAGCTCCATTTCCAAACATTCCTATGGGTGAGCACAGAGGAATAAGTGAACATCAACTGCCCAAAAAACTATTACTGCATATTGAAGGCTCCCTCCTTACTACTCACACATCATGTTGCCCAACTTTTTAATAGCAGTTGGCCCTCATTTTCTTTCTTTTAATTCTCGTGTTTAACCCTCTCGGGTATTGATACCTGAAAAATGACCTCATTAATTTCCCTTATTGTCTTGACTTCCCTGCTGATACTGAAAGCACTACCATTCTCAGAGGCACATTTGATGCATCCCTCTCTCAATCTACACTTTTAAGGGGGAATTCTGAAGTTCTTCCCTAATAGATCTTCTGTTCCCACTGCTATTACCCTAATTAGGCCTTCAGAGCCACAGGTCAGGGCTACAGAACCCACCCATATCCCCACCAGCTAGCTTGTCCCCTTCCAATTCATCCTGCATAACAAACAGAAGCTATGCTAAACTTCCTAAGGTGCCACTGAAATCACAGCCCACTGTTGCCAGGTCTTCTGATAGATTTCCGATACCCACAAATGAAATAGACTGGAAACAGATTTTAGAGAGGGTACTTCACAAACCACCTCCTCCAGTAATTCTCTCAATTTGGGGAAAGGGGTGCATCTGTGGCTTAACAATATCTCTGGGGTTTGGTTTGGTTTGATGCTCGTGCTGATGGGAATACAGTAAATCTTTTGGGTGTTCTGGGAATGAAAAATGATTTAGTATCACTGATCTAGCTCCATCCTCATTCTACAGATGATGCGCGGGAAGAAGTATAATCACTACAGCCTGGTGTTCTAGGTACTGCCCAATATAGCATATAAGAGAGCTTTCCAGTTTCTTTCCTACTCACATACTTGGGCTCTTGATAACCCGGTTACTTGTGACTGGCCACACTTCACTATCCAATGTGTTAGCTCACACTGCTGCCTCCGTCTTCACTGTCCACAGCCCCATCCCGCAAGCATACGCCCACACCAACCCCCTAAACACGGTATGCGCTTCCCCTCCAATCTCCACTGCACTTTGTACCTCACTTGAAGCAATCAGGAATTACACATACACTGGACAGGTATTTGCTTGACACTGGTGGAATAAATACTTTCAAACCAGTAACAAATTCTGTTTTAGGCAAATCTACATATAGTTCATTCATGGCATCTCTACCACAGATCATAATTCCTAGATGACATAACTTGCTAACTCTCCCAGGATAACACCAAGGTTTTTGTTTTCTGAAGTTAGAGGGTCCCAAATTCAAAAATTTCAGGTAAGTATTCTCCAAAGTCCCACACAAGTTCAATGCAAAAACCACTCCATTTCAGTGTGATTTAATTGTTTTTAATCATCAAATGCTAAATTTCAAAATGCTGTCAAAACTTTATCAAATGCCTAGTCAAAACATTTTCTACATTCATCAAAAAAAAAAAAGAGGTGGAGAAGTCAGAGGGTTGATATGTTGTTAACCAATGTCATAAAACAACATGTGTACTTCTGTTTCATGAGAAAGTATTTGTTCTGTAAGCCTTCACCTGAAGTACAATAAAAAAAAGTAAAAAAAAAATTAAAAAATAAAAAATTTAAAAAAACATTTTCTATATAATCCTTCTCAACGTATTGCCGAAGTATGTCATGAAACCTATAGGCTGAAATAACTAAATTTAAAAAAAATAAAGAAAAGGTTTACTCTGCCAAATGCCTCTAGCTTAAGCAAAATTAGATTATTTTCAATTTTGGACTATTAGTAAATCGTCCCTCCAGCAATATCTGTCATGTGAGTACTTTAGATACCCATTTAAAATTCCTCTCCATAAAAGGAAAATATTATTTAATCTCCAAAGAATAATCTTTTAAAAATCTATGACTTTAGATTAAACTAGTATTGCCAACTATTATCTTTCTATCACCAAGTTATATTACCTACAAAGTACAGAATAGACAGATTAGTTATTTCCTACAGCAGGAATTTAATATGTCGGTACTTAAGCCAACACTCTAAAAGGCCCCTGGGTAGCACAAACAATTTGCTCTCAGCCACTAACTGAAAGGTTGGTGGTCTGAATCTACTCAGTGGTGTCACTGAAGAAAGGCCTGGTAATCTACTTCCATAACATTACAGCCATTGACAATCCTATGGAGTGCAGTTCTACTCCAAAACATGTGGGGTCGCCATAAATTGGAATCCACTCAATGGCAATGGGCAAGCCAACACTCTTGTCTATAAAAATTGATCAAATTGCTCTAAATTATCAATAAAATATATTTATTCTTCTTTCAGGTTTGAAAGTATAACAGGATTCAACTCCATCAACCATATTTCTTTATATGTTCTTGGAATATCTTAAACCAGTCCTAGAACTTTCTTCCTTCCAAAACACAAGTACATATATGCACATTTACCTGACAGCCTTCCTCCCAGGAAGTACAGACAATAAAACTAATGAAACTAGTACCGAGCCTAAACAACTCACCTGTCATGTGCTGTCACTCATTTTAGGCGAGCGGCCACGTTCTGAAAGTTCAGAACACAAACTCTATCCCTCATTTACCGTAATACTCAGAAATAATGAGTCTCAAAAGGCAAAACAACCAAGAAGCTAACACCACATCCAATGAAGAAAGGAAAACGCCTGGGCAAGCAACACAAGACAGCAGTGCAAAACACAGTAACTCTGCTATTAAAAACATTTGCTAGTCAAACTGTCAAAATCTAATTAGACCAAGTTTTAGTTTACTAAAACAAAAATATTTAGGAGTTATGGCACCCATTGTAGAATTATCAAAACTTCATCAATTGCCAAGTTCTCACCTACTAGCTACCACTTATCCAACCAATCTTTGATGAGCACCCGGCATGTGCATGAGTAGGAGGTGCAGGAGAGACGAGATCAATATCTATCATCAAGGAGTTAATAATTTTATAAAGGGATGGGACAAGTATACACAAGGTAGACTACAAACGTCATTAGGGAACAAAAAAACAAAACCAAAATGTCATGGATGCATCATAAATACACAAGTTTTTGTTTTTGTTTTTTTTAAAGGAAAATTTGACCACTAATTGTCATTTAATTCAGCACATCCACAGCCATCAATCCTAAATATTATTTGTGAGGCCTTCAAACAGGAGTTAGCTAAAATGCCTTGCTCCTGTCTAACCTGAAAAAACTTCCTCCAATAGTGTAATTCAGTTTAGTTCATTCAACTCTAGACTTTTGATAGAAAGTGGACCAACATGTGATTTCTTAAAGTAAGAACTATTACTATAAACGATGTACTAAAATTAAGCTAGCAAGAAGTAAAGACTTTTGCGCAGTCCCTTTTACATACAAAAGACAAATACTTAACACTTAATTCATTACCTTCACTCTCCTGCCTGTCTCCACCCCCAACACAGACAGACATAATCTTATTATCAGGCATTTGATGTTAAGATAACGAAAATGGGTTTATATCCGGCTTAACACTCCTCCAATAAGTACTTAAGCATTTTAAAAGGAAATATTTAAATTTAACTACTTCTACTATCCTAGTCTCTTTTAAAAAACAAGTGACACACCTTATTTTTCCCAGATTCTCTTATTTCCTCATAAACTGCTTTGTAAACGCTCTTAAAACTGGATTGGAATTTAGTTAACCTAGATGAACAAAAATATTAAGAAAAGGTCTGCTAGGTTTTTGCTACATTTGTTTGTTTGTTTCCAGAATTTAGTAAGCTGCAACTACGTATTTAATACAAAGCTGCAATTGTGTTGTATTTTTGGTTTCTTTGTTTTTGTTTTTTAACAAAATGTATTTTAGCACCAACCTAGAGAAACTTTCTGTGAGAAAGCAGGAGAGGAGCCACCATGGAGAAGTTCATTTAGCCTCAGAAATAGAGTGAAAAGAAAAAGTCATTTTGTAATAACCTCCTCTCCTGTGTAATTTGCTGTGTGACTTACAAGTTGGCTCAAGTGGCCACCTTCGGCAATTATGTCTGGATGATCAACTGCACATCTTCTGCAACAGGTGACACGAAACTGCCTTTCCCAAGCAAGGCAATCGCCACCAAATTAGTAAGACGGCATGGTCCTGTGGTTTTTTACTTTTATTTTGGATTTTACCAAAATGATTTTGAATCGGATGAATTACCAAATTTGGTTTGGGTTTGGTTTTCTGCTTTGCTCTTGATTTACCAGCAACTGTTGCACGAGCCCATTAACACCCAAGAAATAAAAACACACACAGGACCAGATAAGGCTTCCTCTGCTAACCCAACCGATGTATTTCCTTAACACAATTTTTAAACCACACAGCTAGGGGAGTGAAGGGAAGCAAGTTTTGTTTGTGTGTAGGTAAGTGTCTGCTACAATCTATCTAAATCCTTAATCCCCTTTTAAGGAGCAGATAGATCATAAAAATCTAAAAGAACCACATTAGAAATGCAAAGAGGTTTGCAAAAACAAGAGGTTTCTTTCATTCCAAAAAACCAAACCAAAACAAGGGGAGCAAAATGAATGCAATGGATATGTGTGTGCCAAAGTTTCAATCCTGCCCGGTGGAGACACTGCACTGGTACAAATTTTGAAGAGAAAAAAAGGGGGGCTGAGGGGAGGGAGCGAGCGAGTGTGGCCTGCAAAGTGCAACAATGCAATCTCCATTTTGAACAATGCGCCTCTTTCCTCTTGTAAATCTAGTTTTTTGCCACTTGCTGTGCCGTCGCATTTCCCCTCGGTTTGGGGCGGGGGGGCGCAGGGTGGGGGGAGGCCGGAGCAGGATGCACAGCACACAAGAGGGAGTGAAAGGGGGGAGGGTAAGCAGGTGGGGAAGGCGTCTGCAGCAAACTGGGCTGGGTGGGTACCTGGAGTGCTGCTATAGGTGCTATGGCTCCTGAAGCTGCTTTCCGTGCAATAACTGGCGTCGTCGTCGTCGTCTTCCATCTCCTCCGGATAATCGGAGTCATCCTCGTCCTCCTCCATCTCATCTTCCTCGTCGTCCTCGGAATCCTGGGTCTCCTCGGCGTCGCCGTCCTCCTCCTCCTCCTCCTCGGAGACCATGTCCTCCTCTTCCTCCTCCTCGCTCTCGTGGTCATCGTACACCACTTTGTTGACGGCCCTCCGGGCCGGGGTGGTCCGGGCCAGGTGGCCGCCGCCGCCCCCGCCCCCCGTCCTGCCGCCCCCGCCTCCTCGCCCCCCCCGGCCCGGGGCGCTGGTGCTGGGGGGGGCCGGCGGCGGCGGCGGCTTCCTCCGGCTACTGCTGCCCCCCCTGGGTGAGCTCAGCCGCGTCTTGGGCGCCACCTCAGCCTGGGCGGCGGCCCACCTGCCCCGGCTGCTGCCGCGGTGCCGCGATCGGAGCCCCCCGATGGGTCCGGACGTGGGTGGCGGCGGCGGCGGCGGCGGCGGGGCCGGGGCGCAGCGCTCCGCAGCGGGAGCCGCGGGCTGCTTGGGCGGCCTGCCCCGCCGGCCCCTCATGTCGGAGCCGAGGCGGGGGGAGAAGGGAAAGCGGAGGGGGGAGGGGCGGGCGGAGGGGCGGCGGTGAGGGGCGCCGGGGCCGGGTGGGGAGGCCCGCGGGGCCGGGCGGGAGGGGCCCGGCCGGCGGAAGCGGGTGGAGGGAGAAGGCTCAATCCGAATTGCTGGGGCCCCACTCCGGATCGCCTTCAGCCGCCATCTTGTTTCTTCCCTCTCGCTCGGTGACTGGGGGAACCGACAGCGGCCGCAGGCCCAGAGCGCGGTCACGTGAGCTGCGCAGCCGACGAGCCTGGGACGGAGCGAGGCCGCGCGGCGGCCGCTAGAGGGAGCGCGGGAGCGCCGAGTCGCGGGCGAGAAGCCGGGGCGCCTCGGCGCAACGGGGTGGACCCGCGGGCTGTCGCGGCGTGGGGGACAGGGGCGCTCCCCTCGAGAAAGGAGCCCCGCAGAGAGGCGTCGCGAGCTGAAAGCTTCTGCGGAGTGCGCAACGTAGCCCGAACTCGGCAGGGCCCCCCTCCCGCGTCTCCCCTCCCCGGCTCGGAGAGGAAGGCAAGGAAGCCCCAAAATTCATACTGCATGTCGCCCCCTTGGGGAAAATGATGCTGAGAAAGCCAGACAGAGTGTCACGGAGCGGGCCGCCCGAGCGACAGAGGGGGGCCGGTTAGCCCCAGCGACGGGGTGAAATTAACTGGGGGGGGGAGGACGATCCCCCAGAAATGTGAAACTCCGAAGGCTTTTTTCTAGAGTCCTGAAATTGATCCAGTGACAACCGCTCTGAGGCTGTGCCAGGAAACGCCCTGGGCTGCCAGACCCCAAGGGAGAGTCACTCGGAGACTTGTTGCCCCCGAGAAACTCCAGAAGGCAACTATATTCCAGTTTCCTACACCTTTCCCAAGGAGCTCTGGTGGCTCAGTGGTTAAGTGCTTGGCCACTAACTATAAAGATTGGCGGTTTGAACACACCAGCCTGCTCCAAGGGAACCTTGGCTTATGGGGCAGTTGTACCCTGTCTTGTAGTGTTGCTATGAGTCGGAATCTACTGGATGGCAGGGCTTGGTTTTTTTGTTTTTACACTTTTCCCCATGTCCCGGCTAGGAACTTGACCACCTCAGCAAGAACTTTTCCTATTTCTCGTTTGCAACATAAAGAGTGACTCCCTTTCTAAAACCTGCTTCAAAAATATTTTTGTATTCTAGAGAAATAATGTATTTACCTGACAAGTCAGTCGGTCTCAGCTTTGCCTAGGGTAGGAGTCATGATGATGTAATTTCAGGCACTGCAGACCAAATCAGAGAGACTTAACCCAGGTTGGCCGAGGTCAGCTCTGGGGTTAACGGTAAGGTTTTATAAACACAAATGAGTATTTGTTAAAATAGGAAACATCAAAGAAGTGATTTAAAGAAAAATAGTTAAGATAGTAGACAAGTGTTAACTTTGGTGAAGGGAAAGACAACAAAGAATGTAGGTGAAGTCAGCACAGCTTGACCAAGACAAAGGAAGACACTTAGAAGAACACAAGGGGGGGAAAAAAAAGCAACTGCAGTAGATATAGTATATACAACCCCACAACAACAGTCAAAACAAATAGTAACTTACAAGCAGATACATAGACAGATACCTATCCTGAATAGGGGAAGGCGGGCCTGTAGGAGTAAGCCCATGTATGTATGTAGGTTAGCCTGTGGATGTTTTTACATACATATTTGTATGTACAGCGTAGCATGTATATTCATATATATAATAGAGCACAAAGGGAGCACAGTCATAGAAGCTTCCTAGACACATCCAAATACCTTGTGGGACCAAGTTACTGGGGCTGAGGGCTGGGGACCATGGTCTTGGGGAACATCTAGGTCAATTGGCATAACACAGTTCATAAAGAAACTGTTCTACGTCTTACTTTGCTGAGCAGCATCTAGGGTCTTAAAAGCTTACCAGTGGCCATCTAAGATACATCTATTGGTCCCATCCCATTCGGAGGAAAGGAGAATGAAGAAAACCAAAGATACAAGGAAAATAATAATCCAGAGGACTAATGGACCACATGAACCACAGCCTCCACCAGCCTAAGCCCAGAAGAATCAGATGGTACCCAGCTACCACCACCGACAGCTGTGACAGGGATCACAATAGTGGGTTTCAGACAGCGGGAGAAATTGTAAAACAAAATTCCAATTCACAAAGAAGATCAGACTTAACTAGTCTGACAGAGACTGAAGGAACCCCCAAGACTATGGCTCCCTGACATCCTTCTAACTCAGAACTGAATCCACTTCTGAAGTTCACTTTTCAGCCAAAGATTAGACTGGCCTATAAAACAAACAAAACACATGTGAGGAACATGCTTCTTAAATCAATCAAGTATACGAGACCAAATGGGCAACACCTGCCCAAAAGCAAAACGAGAAAATAGGAAGGGACAGGAAAACTGGATGCATGGAAATGGGGAGCCTGGGGTGGAAAGAGGGAGAGCACTGGCACATTGCGGGGATTGCAACCAATGTCATGAAGCAATTTGTGTATAACTTTTTGAATGAGAAACTAATTTGCTCTGTAAACTTTCACCTAAAGCACAATAAAATAAATAAGAAAAATAGTTAACAGTATTCTGGCCACCAAATACCTTACAATCCAAGTAAAAAGATAGAACACATATGTGAAACGAAAATTAAAGATATGCAAGTGCTAATTGCCAAATTAATTTATTCAACACAGTTTTGTTGAGCACCAAGTGTCACAAACTTGCATGCCTTCAATGATCAGGTAAGTAACGAAAGTAAATGAAGTGGGCAGGGTAAGGCGTTTGGAAAACTGAGTACCCAAGTTTTGTTTAAAGAGAGCAGCTACACGAATATAGGCCTAAAATGGCCAGGTTTTCAACTTTTTCAAGAGAAGGTGCGAATGTGTATTACATATGGAAACTCTTGATTTGTAAATATTGGCAACTAAGTTAATTTTTTTAAGAACACTTCAAACTGATCAAAATATATTAGATCAGATACAGCACTTGGAATTTTTAGTTACAAGCAACAGAAATCAACTCTGGCTCATTTAAAAGGAAAAGAAAAAGAATCCATGAGAAAGATACAAGCACCTCCAGAATTGCTGGTTCCAAAAGTGAATGGAACCCAGGCTCTCAAGCTATTGTCTTCCAGCTGGTTCTGTAGCCAAGTGAGTGTTTCTTGGGCCATTCTACTGTTCTGTAAAACCAGCTGCTTCTGGTTGTTTGGAGTGTACAATAAAGCTAGTGAATCTAATAGCATAGCCAATTTCTTCTTTCATTGTAAAGTTAGTTTCCTGCTTGATACCATGGTGTGGAAGATACTGTGATGGTAAATAAGGTACTTAGTAAATCCCTGTAGGGTGGTGATGATGGTAAAACATGGCTGGCGGGGAAAGCAAATTCAAGTTCATTATAACCTTCTCCCCAGTTAAGTTAACTCACTGTCCCCTCCATGATAGAGTCCATTATGATGACTCCTTCCAGCATGGGCACTCAGCTATGGCAATAGCCAGGTCAACTTTGCAAAGGGGAAGCACATGTTGAACCCGTTATAACCTTGGTCCCAGCCCCCACTGCCACTTTGTGCATGACCCCAATAAGCGGGCACTGGCTTGACTAGGGAAGGAGCTTGACCTACATCCACAAGGTGGGTCTTCTTGTCCACTAACTTATTAATACTTCCTTAGTGGGGATATTTTGATAAGTATCCATATGGGGCACAAATACTATCACTTTCTAGGTCTGTTCTGAGAAGTTCATCTATACCCTCTTTCTAAAACTCCTTGTCACCAATCCTCTAAGTCCCTGACCAGATGGCCAAAGGGACACTGTCCATGACTTGGTGTAGAGTCTTTCTCAAGGCAAAGAGAACCACAAGAAGTACAACTCAAAGCTCTGCCTACTGGGAAGATGTCCTTTAGCCACTGTCCTGCAAGACCACTTCCAACTGTAGCTATAACACTTTAGCTGTCCACTTCCAGCTGATACCATCTGTAAACCAAGCTCAAATGTTGGTCTTCTTAGTCATCTGGTCATGGGGCGTTGGATTGTGGATTGAGGAAGGGGTGGCAGTGAAGTGGGAATAAACACTCAGTGAACTGGGAATTGCACTCCTTCTGTGCTTTCTGCAGGACCTGCTCAGGCTTGCTCTTACATACACCATTACTCTTCGGGATGGGAATGCTACCGGGTACTTTAGGGGTAAATGGAACACATACTCCGTTCATGATAAGCAGAACAGGTTACATGGTCAGCTGGTACCCCAATGTCAGGCTTTCCATCTTTGCCAGGGCCCAGGAGCAAAGTAAGAATAGTTTCCAAAAAGAATAGTCATTAGCCAAAGAGAGTAAGACTTTGCTCCAAAACCCTAAGTACAACCATAGTGATGCTCCTTTTGGAGCTTGCTATGGACTCTGTACAGCATCCCAGTATGTGGCTGTACACAGAGCATCATTGGGTCCACTGAGTCATAAGAACCAATTAGCAGAAGTCCTTACACTGCAGCCTGGACCTCCTGAAGAACCTTCACTTGCTCTGGGCTGCCCTCAACATTAGCAAGCTTTCAGGTCACTTTGAAAACAGGTTAAAGCAGCACATACAAATGTGTATATGTAGTCTTCTAAATCCAAAGAGAGTTTCTAAGCATCCAGTACCATCAGACGAAAGCACCCTGCCCCACAGCCCTTGAATTCCTCACACCCATTATGGCTACAGCCACCCCTCTAAAGACCTGCCTTTAATTCCAGGTGACACCAGTGATTTGATTGAGTTGTTTTGCCACTGTTTGCGATGGGCTATCAGAGTATCATACCTTCATTCTAGATGTCTTTTCTCTACCGTCAGCCTCAAGAGACTAGATAGACAGTCATAGACCACCCCCAACCCATTTCCCTGAAACTCCATGGCCTAAGACCATTCTGGTACCAGTTTCTTTATCAGCTGAGTTCTTGGTTACAACAAACAGAAACCAACACCATCTACTGTAAGCTCACAGAATGACCAAGAATGCCCAAGAACCAGGCTCAGAGGCTACATAGCCAGAAATGTCTAAAACCAGGCTAGAGAATTGGACCAGTGAAGAGAGACAGCTGCTACTGCAGCACAACCCCCCAGCTTGCCCTGCTAACGCTACCACCAATGGCTCTGGCCGCTGCTTCCTGGCAATGCTAGCTTCCTCAAATAATTTGCTCACCCCTGTTTCGGTAGGAACATAGCCTGGTTCCAGCTGAGAACATGAACCCCTTTTTCTGTCTATGACCTCAAAGATTTGCAGCTTTGGAAGTACCCTGCACAGGGAGAGATAGGGTGACCAACTCATTCCAATTTGCCAGGGACTTCCCCAGTTTTAGCACTAAAAGTCCGACATCCCAGGAAACTCATGAGGCCTGGGCAAACTGGGTGGTTGGTCACCCAATAGGGAGGTGTCCTTTGTGAGACACTGCAAGGGCAAAGGCCTGGCATAAGAATGGCCTTGCCTCTCAAACACAGATGTTTTGTGAATACTGGAGGTTGGGGGGAGGTGGCAGCTACTCCCTAGGGCCCACCCCCAGTGCCTTTTCAGAGGTCCTAAAGGAACAGGTGGGGGCAATGAGGCGGTGAAATTTGAGTAAGGGCTAACGTGACCTCCTTTCTACCCAAAGGCTCAATATTTACATAAACGAGATCACACCAGATACACAATTTTGTCGTCTTTTTCTTTTAAATCTGTGGCTCTACCAAACATTCTCACAAGTTAATGACTGTATAATATTCCATCACGGGGGTTTTGAGTCTGTTTTAAGAATTTTTCTATTATAAATAACACTTTCACGTACATCTTTGTGCTGAAAGTTTTTTCTGTATTCAAGATTTTTTTCAGTAGCAATTTGAAAGTACTGTTTATTAAGTGTACACTATGTGCCAAAGAGGTGCCCTGGTGGCACAGTGCTTAAGTACTCAGCTGCTAACTGAAAGATTGGTGGTTCAAACCCACCAGCTGCTCCACGGGAGAAAGATGTGGCAGTCTGCTTCTGTAAAGATTACGGCCTTGGAAACCCTATGAGGCAGTTCTACTCTGTCCTATAGGGTTGCTATGACTTGACAGCGACGGGTTTGGTTTTTGATTTTATGTACTAAAGATGGTGCTAAGCACTTTATATATGTTATCTCGTTTAATCACAACAACACTCTGGGGTAGGGTTCATTTTCCTCCTCGTGAAAATTTGAGTTCAGAGGTTATGTAATTTGCCCAAGGTCACACAGGTAGCACATGAGGGAGTCAGGATTTGAAACTCACACCACTGTACACCTTTAAATATACTGATGGTGAATTTCAATTAGTTCAGGGTTGCATCATCTTTTGCTTGGGTTTGGTTCTACTGAGCCTTCCCTGAGCCTCGTATGACCAGAAAAAAACCGTTGCTGTCAAGTTGATTCCAACTTACAACAACCTCATGTGTGTCAGAGTAGAACTGTGCTCTGTAAGGTTTTCAATGGCTGATTTTCCAGAAGTAGATCACCAGGCCTTTCTTCTGAGGAATTTCCAGATGGACTTGAATCTTCAAATTTTGTTTAGCAGCTGGTGTTAACCATTTGCACCACCCAGGGACTGAGCCTTGTATAAAAAACTCTACCATGGTCTTTTCCAACTCATAGGGAGCCTATAGAACGGAGTGGCACTGCCCCATAGGGTTTCCAAGACTGTAATCTTTACGGAAGCAGGCTGCCACATCTTTCTACAGTGGAGTGGCTGATGGGTTCGAACTGCCAACCTTTTGGTTAGCAGCTGAGCTCTAACTGCCCCACCAGGGCTCCTTGAGCCTTGTGTCCACATCTCTTTATTTGAGGTTGTGTGTGTTACGAAAATGCCCACATGTACCTCTGTTCTGCATTTTCCCATGGTGTTGTATTTGCTTGTATATATCTGCTCCACCTGCAAGGGTAGGGGTGTGAACCCCTTGAGGACAGACCTGCGTCTTGTTCATCTCCTTCCAGCACACCCAGCACGATCTACTAGAGACTCAAGAGAGATCTGTTGTTCAATGCGCAAAAGGAGAAAACATCGGTGGATTGAAAGTGAAAGGAGAGATTATTCCAGGATTGAGGAGCCTGGGGCAGCTTAAAGGGTGTGAGCTGACAGTCTTGTAGGTGCTCACAGAAGTGCTGTCGGGGGCGGGAGAGGGCTTGAACCAGGTAGGCAAACCATTGTCTTTTTTTGTTTGTTTTATTTTGTTTTCATAAACTGTGTGTGTGTGTGCGTGCGTGTGGTAAATACACACATAACGTAAAAATTACTATTAGCACTGGTTAGTGCGGTCACAATGGTGGGCAGCAAGCACCACCGTCTAGCTCCAGAATCTTCCTCACTCCAAAAGAAAAACCCGTGCTCATAAGCAGCCACTTCTTACTTCTCCTCTCCTAGCCCCTAAAAAAACCAACCCAGTTGCCATCCAGCCAACTTTGACTCGTGGCGCCCCCACAAGTGTTAGAGTAGAACTGTGCTCCATAGGGTTTTCAACGGCTACTTGTTTGGAAGTAGATCACCAGTAGGCAAGCCATTCTGGGCTGGAGGAGTGGGAGACACAAATTTGCTGGAGTGGGAATGTCCATGGTATGCCTTCATTTATTCACTCAACAAATATTTATCGAACCCCTACTATATGTCAGTAGGCATACAGTACTACTTTAGGTAGGGTGGGGAGGGAAGGCTTCTTTCCTCTGAGGAGGTGACATTTGAGCTCAAACCTGAACATTAAGGAAGACATCTATGTGAAGAACATTCTGGACAGAGTGGACCCTGCATGTTTGGGAAACAAAAAGAAGACTAAGTATGTTGGGGCAACTCTATGATCCTGGGCAGATTCCTTGACCTCTGTTTTCTCATCTATAAAATGGGAATAATTACAATACCCACCTTACAGATTGTTATGAGGATTAAATGAAATAATGCACACAAAGAGCCTAGCCCAAGGCCTGAAACCTAGTAAACACTTAATTAAGGTCAGTGATAATAAGAATGATGGTGATAATTATTTTATTCTTATTTATTATTTTGCTAATAGGAGAACACTGAGAAATGCATGGGAGGTATCATGGTAGAAATACTCTGGTTTCAGTCCCGGGGCTACCCCATGATAGTATAATTTGTATAATTTTTTATTTCTCTGGGCCTTAGTTTTCTCAGCTAAAAAATGAGGATAAAAATTATAGTTATCGTATAGAATTGTTTTAAGGATGAAATGAAATATTACACATAAAGCATTTAACATAGGACCCGGTAACATGGAATGTTCTAGAAAACGTTAGCTGTTATTGTCGCATTTTAAGTATGTGGAGGTTTTAAATTTCTACCATCCCATCATCTTTCTACAAAGACTACCTTCAGTTCATGTCAGCCTGGAGCCCATCCCTGACTTACCTTTAACACTCTGCTAAAAAAAAAACCAACCCATTGTCATCGACTTGATTCTGACTCATAATGACCCTATAGGACAGAGTAGAACTTCCCCATAGGGTTTCCAAGGAGGAGCTGGTGGATTCAAACTGCTGACCTTTTGGTTAGCACCCGAATGCTTAACCACTACACCACCAGGGCTCCTTAGCCAGGTGACTGATCTTCCCATTTGCAGTGATAAGACCCTAAATAGTGTAGTAATTATCGTACTTCTTTTGTATAATAATTATTTTTTTAATTACACAAGGAAAGAAATAGTATATTTTCCTTTTAAAAATTAAAATCGAAACCACAAGATGCTATCTCACATCCACTAGGATGGCTGTAAGGAGCCGTTGTGGCACAGTGGTTAAGTGCTCAGCTGCTAACCGAAAGATCAGCGGTTTGAACCCAGGAGCTGCTCATTGGGAGAAAGATGTGGCAGTCTGCTTCTGTAGATATTTACAGCCTTGAAAACTCTATAGGGCAGTTTTCCTCTGTCCTATAGGGTCATTAGGAGTCAGAATTGACTCAATGGCAATGGGTAGGATGACTATGATAGATAAATAGAGAGATGATAACTTGATATAGATCGATATCAAGTGTTGGTGAGAATGAGGAGAAATTGGAATCCTCCTGCATTGCTGGTGGGAATGTAACATTGTGCATTCTCTGTGAAAAACAGTTTGGCAGTTTCTCAAAAAGTTATACATAGAATTTACCATATGACCAGCAATTCCACTCCTAGGTATATGTGTACAGAGAATTGAAAACATATGTTCATATAAAAACTTGTACACAAATGCTCATAGCAGCATTTTGCATAATAACTGAAAAGCGGAAACAACTCAAATGTCCGTCAACTGAAGAAATGATAAACAAGATGTGGTATACCCACGCGAGGGAATGCTACTTAGCCACAGTAAGCAATGGAGTACTGACACTCACTGTAACGCAGATGATCCTAGAAAACATTATGCTGAGTATAAGCCAGACACAAAAGGCCACATATGTTCTCCTTCCACTTATATGAAACGTACAGAATAGGCAAATCCATAGAGACAAAAAATAGATTAGTGGTGCTGGGGGTGGGGGAACAGGGAAATGGGGAGTGACCGCTAATGGGTTCGGGGTTTCTTGCAGGGGTGATGAAAATGTTCTAAAATTAGGTAGTGGGGATGCTGGCACAACTTTGTGAATACACTAAAAACCAATGAATTGTACACTTTAATAGGGTGCATTTTAGGTATGTGAATTATATCTCAATAAAAATTAATAAATAAAAATAAGTGGTATGAGGGAAAGGGAAAAACATTACAGATAACTCTTAAGTCTTCTTTGATCAATCCCCTCCTACCCTTTGAGCAACAAAATTACTCCCAGCTGGTACTATCATTATCAATTTGGTAAGGTTTCTGGACGTTTTTCTAATATTTACATACGTATAGGTATATCCAGGGAGCTCAGGTGGTGCAATGGTTAAGCACTCAGCTGCTAACCAAAAGGTCAGTGGTTTGAATCCACCAGTCACTCCGCAGGAGAAAGATGTGGTCGTCTGCTTCTGTAAAGATTACAGCCTTGGAGACAAGCAATCCTAGCTTGAAATGCACGTTCGACTCTGTCCTATAGGATCGCTATGAGTTGGAATCAGCTCAGTGGTAACGGGTATGTACGTTCAGAGAAGATATGCAAAGTTGGTGGTTTGCTTTTCTTTATGATTTTAACACTTTTTTTTTTTTTTTTTTTTTACTGTGTCTACAGTTCCACAGCTCCCTTTTCTTCCACCCCTCTGGCTTTACGGACTTTGTTTCTACCTCATTTGGACTCTGCTTAAACTGACCTTGTTTTCTATTTAATTAAATCTCCAGAAACCAATTTGCTACCATTAAAATAATCTAATAACTTTTATTTAGATCATTGTTAAAAATCCCTTTTTAGGATAACATAATCACAAAATATGCAATGTTATCACTTACTTAACCAGTAAAAGACAACACTTAGGAATCAAATTTGAACAATATATGCCAGCAGGCTTACCAGATGATAAAAATGATTGCAGCTGAAAGCTACATCTGCCAGACAATGGTTTCAGATTTGCTGTGCACCCTGCAAGCTGTGAAAAATGCATCGCCCGGCATCTTGATAAGGAAATCAGTTACTTACCTCACTCTGAGGGATGGCAGTGAAAGAAAAAAAAGAAATAATAAGAATGAAACAAACTGGGAAGAGACATGCATTTCAAGCTAGCATTGCTTGGGCTGAAAATAAAGTCTTTATGCCTTCAGATATTCGCGGTGACTTTTATTCCTTCATTCCTGAGCCCCCGGAAGCCACTGCCAACACCCACCCTAGAAGCAGCTGCTAGCCCTAAACCACACACTTGGGACTTGAACAGCATCGCATGGCCTCTGATCCTCCCCGCCACAGGCATCCCATCCAAGACTCCTTAGCCGCTGCTGGCCTGGCAGTGGAAGACAAATTTTGTTTCCAGAGGGAAGTTACACGTAACCTTTTTTTCGGAACTGGGTTTCCATCATGCTGAAGTTGCACCATTTGGCCCTCACTGCTCTCAGGACAGGTCTGGCAAATAGGAAGTGAAGCAAGTGACACAGAGATTTTTCAAAGCCCCATTTAGTCTTCCTAATGGGTCATTTTCACTGCGCGATAGAGGGACAGAAGATTTTTATTTCCTGATCAGCTGAAGCTACCGTGAGTCATTTCAGCTATTTCATTATCTTCGCACCCACACAAATACCTCTTGCTCTGCCAGGAAGCTATAAAGCCACTGTCTTAGGAGATTCAGAATTTTATTAAACATTTATTTGCATTACCCAAAAGTGAATGTACGATCCTAAAATGAATGACCTTTTTTAAGGGGAAAGGAAAATGGTAAATGAAACATGCAACTCATTTGCCAGCTGATGCTGAAGGTATATAGAATTTTCTTTTTCCTAAAACAAGAAGAAGCTGGGGGAAAAGCTTCCTACACTGTGGAAGGCACAGTGTAGCTGTCTGTGGGCTGACACCGAAAAGAAGACATCTGCTTTGCCCTGCTCTGGGGACACACATACACACACACACACACACACACACACACACACAGACTGGGGATTGCCCTCAAGGGCAATATGGCTAGGCCAAAACTAATTTCATAGGCTCTACCCTCAGCCACCCCAGGTGGCGCAAAAAGTGCTTGACTGCTCACCAAAAGGTTGGAGGTTTGAGTCTACCCAAAGACACCCCAGAAGAAAGGCCTGGCAATCTACTTCCAAAACATCAGCCACTGAAAACCCTATGGAGCAGTTCTACTCTGTCACACAAGGGGTCACTGTGAATGGGAACTGACTTGGCGGCAACTGACTGCCCTCAGCCAAGGCTACTGCGGTCTCCAAGCAGTCACTACCCAGGCCTGTGCCTTGCTTTGCTGATTCTCTCCCTTCTGTCATGTTCAGAAAACTGGACCCAGAACACAGAAGCAAGGAACGGAAGGCAGCCTTGCAAACATGCCTCAGCCTGTTTGCATAGATCGAGTCTCTTGGCCAAGAGCAGTAGCCCAGAAATGAATGAACGGAATCCATCAGACCACCTACGGCGCTGCCACCTGCCTGACTCCTCCAGTGGGGGAGCCTGGGCTCCGCATAACTGAGGGGGCAGGCCACGCTGCAAGATGCAAGGTGAGGAAAATATTACTAGCCCCTGAGTCCAACCTTGATTGCCATACTTTCCGTAAAGATGTCAGATGTTATCTTTCACCTATAAACACTAGATTTTGATCAGAAGAGTTTTTAAGCTATATCGTGGGAGAATTCCATCATGGGTCTAGTTTTGGAATATTTTACAAAGAATTGGGGTATTGTAATTATAACACTAATCACTTTGCATCTGAGGATATCGGAATTAAAGACATTTCTAGATAAGTCTCAAGCAATCTGAGGACTTAACAGTGCTCTTTGGTTCAGGCGATGCATCTGCTTCTCTTCCAGGGGTTGATGAAAGAGTCCAGTCCAGCCTTCTGGACTGCAGCATCCTCTTCCACAGGGTGACATCGTCATCATTTATTTACCAGACTAGCCTGAGCCTTGGTCCAGCAGTTCCGGACCAACAGCAAGGGCGCCACCTCCAGGCCAATCACGGGAAGTGTAGTTTTGTGAGCTGAATCGATGTTCTGGGCCAGGTTCATCCCCGGCAGTGTATCCTCAAGATGCTGGCAAAGGGCCTGGGCTGGAGACCACCTCCCCAAGGCAAGTCTAGAATCTAAGGTTTCTTGGGGTTCAAGAATCAGGGTGATTCAGCCCCTACTTTTGCATCCTGTTTGCCTCAAGTGAGCTCAGAGAAGAGATGGGATTCCTCTGGTACTAGCCTCGAGTATGTGTTTTGTTTCAGGGATTAACCGCTCTTTATTTCTAACTTGTTCTTGGCCTCCTCCAAGTCTGCCTGGACTTTCATCCTCAAAGCCAAACCTTCTAGCCTGTCACATGGAGCCCCCAGCCCAAAGGACTTCCTCCCCTGTGCCTCTACATCAAAAAACCAGTGATGGCCAGCATCAACAATCTTGAGGTGAAGACAGAATTGTGAGTGATCTAGGTAGCCTTCAAGGAGGCAATCAACTCCTGGACAAAAATTTTCTTTTGCTTGGCCCAGTCTGTGTAGGATTTCTGTCACTTACAACCAAAAGAGGCCTGCTTAATACATGCCTAAAGAGACAAAAAGATGTAATATTTCTTGAAACATATTTCTAGGTTGTTCTCTAAAAAGACTTAGCTATTTTATAAGGCAACTTGTTTTCCCAATTTTTTAAAAATTTTATTTATTTTGTTGTTGTTGAGAACATACACAGCAAAATATACATCAATTCAACAGTTTCTACATGTACAATTCAGTTACATTGATTACATTCTCTGAGTTGTGCAACAATTCTCACTCTCCTTTTCTGAGTTGTTCCTCCCCAGTTAACATAAGCTCACTGCCCCCAAAGGTTCCTATCTAATCTTTCCAGTTGCTGTTGTCAGTTAGGTCACATAAAGACAGTTCTTAAAAGAGCATAATGATCAAGGCAGACATTTTTTACTAATCTAAACTATTGTTTGGTTTCAAGAAGACTTCAGGGGATATTTTTGGTTTAAGGTTTAAAGATTATCTCAGGGCAATAGTTTCAGAGTTTCTCCCAGCCTTCATAGCTCCAGAAAGTCCATAGGAATTTGAAATTCTGTTCTATACTTTCCCCCTTCTGATCAGGATTCTTCTACGGGATCTTTGATCAAAATGTTAAGTAATGGTAGCCAGGCACCATCCAGTTCTTCTGGTCTCATTGCAAAGGAGGCAGTTGTTCATGGAGGCAATTAGCCACACATTCCATTTCCTCCTCCTATTCCTGACTCTCCTCCCTCTGTTGCTCCAGGTGAATAGAGACCAATTGTGCCGTGGATGGCTGCTAGCAAGCTTTTAAGACCCCAGGCACTATGCAACGAACTAGAAGTTAGAACAGAAGCACTAAACACATTATTAGGCCAATTAACGGGGATGTCCCATGAAACCATGACCCTAAACCTCCAAGCCAAGGAATCAAATCCCATGAGGTGTTTGGTTGTACATAAACCCAATTTTTGTTCGTATAACTGATATTTTAAAGCATGATACCTTAAAGGTGTGTTGTGTTTTAGTTTTTTTATTGCTCACAGGGCTAAGCCTTTTTTCAGTTGACGGTTGAGCCTTTGTGTTTTCCTTGGGTTCATCTCTTCTGACCGTATACTAAGGATATTGACTTTATATGTCTGGATAAGAGAAGTCCTATGAGTTGGTTTCTTTTCTTTATATATTTTGAAGAGTAACTGTTATTGGTTACATCCATCACATAGAGATGTGCATAGAGGCTCCTGTTGATGGCTGGTTGTAGCAGCAATGTCTGTTCTCTCCACAGATATTTACTTCTTACTGTGAGAGTTCGTATAGCACAGGAATTGAGAGCAGAATCTTGAGAGGGTTGAGAAGTCAGAATAAGCAATATTCTTAACCCCTGTGCCTCCATTCTTCATCTCTGAAATACAGATAATAATACCTACCCCAAGGGGTCTGTTAATGAGGATTAAATAAGTTCACATAGGTAGAATGATTAGAACAGTGCCTAGCCACAGAAAGCACTCGTTAAATGTTTGGTATTTGTACTGAGTACCGGTGTGCCAGGCACTAATCTAGGCACATGGGATATAGCAGCAAAGAAAATAGATACAAAATATTTGCCCTAAGGGAGCTTACATTCTCTTAGGCGGGGAGGGAGGGAGATGGATAAATAAATAAAATACAGAGTATTTCAGATGGTGATTAAAGTAATGCAATGGGGGAAAGTAAAGCAGGGAAAAGAGCTGGAGAGCAATGGGCAAGAGATGCCCTCTGATAAAGGCATCACAGAGAAGGTGACATTTAAGGAAATGAACCACGTGGGAGAAAGGTGTTCCAGGCAGAGGGAACTGTAACAGCAGAAGCACCGAGGCAGGAATAGGCCTGGGGTGTTCTAGGAGCAACACGGAGGTCAGTGTGTTTGGAACTGAGTGAGTGATGGGGAGAAGTCACAGAGATAAAGGGGAAGGATGGGACTAGATCACAAAGGGTCTTGAGGGTGCAGGACCGGGCAGCACCCTGTTGCACGTGAGGTCCCCATGAGTCAAAGGCAGCTAAAACAGCAACAGAACTGCTAGTCAGCAAGAAGACCCCACTGAAGTTGTTGTTGTGTGCATCAAGTCACTTCCCAAGTCATAGCAACCCTATAGGGCAGGGTAGAACTGCTCCTTGGGATTTCCTAGGCTGTAATCTTTATGGAAGCAGATCACGAGGTCTTTTCACTGGCTGAGCAGCTGGTGGGTTCGAACCTCTGACGTTTTGGTTAGCAGTGGAGCACTTAACCATTGAGCCACCAGGGTTCCTTCCACTGAGATTAGTGATGTTGGATTTGAAAGAAAGCTCAGTCGGCATTGTTATGTGTTGTTCTCCAGGGCTGGAGTAGGTGGAGAGCTGAATTTAACCAGAGCAAGAAAAGGCAAAAGAATTGAGAGCGAGAGTGTATTCAAGGGAGGGACTATGATAACTGACTGTGGGATTTAGGCATTGTAGTTAAGCTTTACACTTAAATATTATACTGGTATAGTGTGTGAGGGGAGCCCTGGTGGCCCAGTGGTTAAGCTCTCGGCTGCTAACGGATAGGTCAGCAGTTCAAACCCACCTGACACTCCTTGGGACAAAGATGTGGCAGTGTTTCCATAAAGATTACAGCCTTGGAAACCCTATGGGACAGTTCTACTCTGCCCTATAGGGCCGCTATGGGTCAGAATTGACTTGATGGCAAAGGGTTTCGTCTGGTAATAATGTGTATGTGCGTATGAATGTTTAGCAATAGGGAACAGGTGAAATAAGTTATGACATGTTTATATGATTTAAAAAAAGAAGTAGGTATTTATGTGCTAATATGGGAAGATTTCAAAGGTGAGATGTGAATGAGTGTACAGTGCAACCACTTTTGCGAAAATTAAAATAAAATTATATATATTTTATGTATATACATAAACACATTTGCTGATATGCGCATAGGAGTTTCTGGAAGGATACACAAACAATTGTTTTATTTTATATCTCTGCACTAAAATTTTTTTTTAAATTTTATTTATTGTACTTTAGATGAAGGTTTACAGAACAAATAGTTTCTCATTAAACAGTCAGTACACATATTGTTTTATGACATTGGTTAACAAACCCACAACATGTCAACACTCTCCCTTCTCGACCTTGGAGGATCTTTTTTTGATGAAAATATACATAGCCAAAGTTCTACCATTTCAAAAGTTTCTACATGTACAACTCAGTGACACCGATTACGTTCTTCCAGTTGTGCTGCTATTCTCACTACCCTTTTCCAAATTATTCCATCACCATTATCTTCAACTCACTGCCCCCTAGGCTTCCCATCAAACCTTTTGAGTTGCTGTTGTCAATTTGATCTCACATAGATAATTCTTTTTTTTTTTTTTGTACCTTAGATGAAGGTTTGCAGAACAAATAGTTTCTCATTAAACAGTTAGTACACATATTGCCCTATGACAATGGTTAACAACCTCATGACATGTCAACACTGTCCCTCCTCAACCTTGGGTTCCCTATCACCAGCTTTCCTATCCCCTCCTACCTTCTAGTCCTAGTCCCTGGACTGCTGTGCCTCATTAGTCCTGTATTGTTTTATGGGGCTGTCCAATCCCTGGCTGAACGGTGGACTTTGGGAGTGACTTCACCACTGAGCTAAAAAGGGTGTCCGGGCCCATACTCTCAGGGTTTCTTCAGTCTGTCAGGCCAGAAAATCTGGTCTTTTTTTTGGTGAGTTACAATTTTGTTCTACATTCTTTTCCAGCTCTGTCCAGGACCCTCTATTGTGATCCCGGTCAGAGCAGTCAGTGATGGTAGCCGGGCACCATCTAGGTATACTGGACTCAGTCTGGTGGAGGCTGTGGTAGCTGTGGTCCATTAGTCCTTTGGACTAATCTTTTCCTTGTATCTTGTTCTCTTCATTCTCCCTTGCTCCCGAAGGGGTGAGACCAGTGGAGTATCTTAGATGGCTGCTGACAGGCTTTTAAGACCCCAGATGCTACTCACCAACGTAGAATGTAGAACATTGTCTTTATAAACTGTATTATGCCAATTAAGCTAGATGTTCCCTGAGAACATGGTCCCCACAGCCCTCCGCCCAGCAATTCAGTCTCTCAGGGAGTTTGGAAGTGTCTATGGAGCTTCCATGACCTTTCCTTGCACAAGTTGTGCTGGCTTCCCCAGTACTGTGTACTATCTTAACCTTCAAAAAAGTTACCACTTATCTATTGCCTATTTAATTCCCCCTCCCACCCCTCCCATCCCTCGTAACCAACAAAGAGTGTTTCTTTTTGTGTGTAAACTTTTACACAAGTTTTTACAGTAGAGGACTCATACAATATTCGTCCTTTTGTGATTGACTTATTTCACTCAGCATAATGTCCTCCAGTTTCATCCACGTTATGAGATGCTTCTCTGATTCATCATTGTTCTTTATCATTGCATAATAGTCCCTTGTGTGTATGTACCATAGTTTGTTTATCCATTCACCTGTTGACGGTTATCTAGGTTGTTTCCATCTTTCTGCTACTGTGAACAGTGCTGCAATGAATATGGGTGTGCATATGTCTATTCGTGTGATGGCTCTTATTTCAGTAGGATATATTCCTAGCAGTGGGATTGCATTTTGTAGTGGTTTGTTTTATTTGTTTGTTTGTTTGTTTTGTGGTGCTGACGTTTTCTTTGTTCCTCTTACTCTCCTGTGCTGAGTTCCTTTTGTTTGTGATTTTTTTTTCATTTGTTTTGTAGGTTTTATTTTTACTGAGACTTTATGTTTTCTTCTTTATTTTGGTGAGTAGATTTGTTAACTTTCTTTGTGTTTACCTTGAAATTTACCCTTATCTTCCTGGATTTGAACCAGTCTATTATTACTTGGTATCACCTTGCCTTCCTCTCCATTAGAAGGTTCTATACCTACACCGTTTATTCCCTCTTTTGCTGTTCTGATGCTGTTGTCATTTACAGATTAACTTCTCTGGTTCCTTGTTGTAATTCTTTTGGTTTTGCATAGTCCTTAAAAGTTCATTTCTTAGGTTGATATCTGGCTGGTATGATTCTGTGTCCTAGATTCAGCCTGTGGTCTGATGTTGTTTGTTCTCAGATTGAAGGACTCCGTTTAATAAGTCTTGTAAGTTTGGTTTTTACATAGTTCCTTAATTTCTGTATATCTGGAAATGACCTAATTTCATCATCATATTTGAACGAGAATTTTGCAGGGTATGTTATTCTTAGCTGACAATGTTTTTCTTTCAAGGTTTTATATACGTCAGCCCATTGCCTTCTTGCCTGCATGGTTTCCGCCGAATAATCCAAGCTTAGTCTTATTGTTTCTCCTCTGTATGTGACTTTTTGTTTTTCTGGAGATGCTCTCAGGATTCTTTGTTTGTCTTTGGTTTTAGCGAGTGTGATTATGATATGCCTTGGTGATTTTCTTTTGGGGTCTCTCCTATGTGGGGTTCGTTGAGCTTCATGGATGGTCAGCTTTTCATCTTTCATGATATTGGGGAAGTTTTCTGTCAGCAATTCTTCAGTGATCCTCTTTGTGTTTTCTGTTTTCTTCCCCTGTTCTGGAACTCTGATCACTCTCAGATTTTTGCTTTTGATTGTCTCCCACATAATTCTCAGGGTTTCTTCATTTTTCTTCGTTCTTTTTTCTGACTTTTCCTTAGAGTTGTATCCAAGTGTTTGTCTTCAATTTCGCTGATCCTATCTCCCATCATTTCTAACCTGCTCCTCAGCCCTTCTATGACCCTGTCCATTTCTGAAATCTTGTTATCTTTTGGATTTCTAATTGTTGTTTTTGTATGAAATTTAAAAAGTTCTAGTTGTGAATTTATTTTAGCATTTTGTTCCTGTATTACTTTCTTGAATTCTTCCATTTTTTTTTGTCTGCATTTTCCAAGCATTTGTCTGCCTTTTCCATGATTTGTCTATTTTTCCCTCAATTTTGTCTGCTTGTTGCTTCAACTCTTGGATAGCTCTGAATATTAAAGATTTGAATTCCTTATTAGTTAGGTCTAGTGCCTTTTCTTCTACTGGGAGGTCATCTGGTGTTTTATTTTGGATGTCTACTGGAACCATCCTGTGCTGTTTTTGTAAATGTTTTGATATTGTCTGCTGTCTTTGGGGCATTCAGTGGTTATTTTCCTCATTTATTGATTGTAGATTTGTTTGTTTCATCTTGCTTTTTATTTAATTTGGTTATGTCTGAGCAGGCAGGCTGTGCATTCTTTGTTGTTTGCTTGTCTGTGGGTACGAGACTTTTCACCTCCTTCTCCAATGGGCAGGGTCAGTCACTCAGGTATGTTACAGCAGGGCAGGTCCAGCTGAAGGGGAGTGGCTGGGATGGGTTGTTTGTGGCATGTACCAGAGCTGATGGTGCAGACTGAGAATCAGTGCAGGGCAGGTTTCAGTAGGCTGTGCCTGTGCTGCTTGGGAGTGTAATGTTCAGCACACCATGCAGGTAGGCAGAAAGGAGGGTGTAGATTGTGATGTGTGGAGCTAAGATGGGTATGGGAAAGATGAGAGAGAGAAAAGAGGAACAGGAGCCAAAAACATACACACAAACGTAAAAGAATGCTAAGGGAGCTTGCCATTGGAGTGGAGAGATGACAGACTGAGAAATGAGGAAAAACAGAAGTGAAAAGAGAAAAAAGAAAAAGGGTAAAAGAAAAAAATGACTAAATTGAGAAACTGTAAATGAAGAAAGACAAAAAGGGAATAAGACAGAGAAGAAAACAAAACAAAGAAACAAACAACAACAAAAAAAAAAAAAAAAAAAAGAAAAAGAAATGCCCCCAGGGATGTCCCTGTGCATCTGTGCAGAGTAAGGGAGTAGCTTCCAAGCCACCTGGTACTTCCTGGCTAGAAGGGGCTCCCAAGCCGAGAAAAGAAAAAGAAAACAAACAAACAAATCAAAACAGAACAAATCAGAGCCAACAAACAAAAAAGCCCCGGGGTCCCCCCAGCATGGTGGCACAGGCTGGAAAGCAGTTTCACAGTCAAATGGTGTTTCACAGCCTCTCAGGAAGAAGCAAAGATGGCACACAGAGCCAGGTATTTGAGAGAAAGGAGGGGGAGGTGGTCAGAGGTAAGGAAGAAATCTAAAGAAGTGGAAAAAAGCAACACCAGTAGGTAACAAAAGGCATTCAGGGAGCCGGCCAGTGTGGGCGGGTGGAATGCAAGCAACACCAGGGTGAAGCTGGTGTTTCCCAGCGAAGAGATTGTGGCTGCAGGAAGCAGAGGAGGCTAAGTGGGGGTGCAGAAGGGTGGGGGGTGCGAAAGCCTACATCGCTGGTTACCAGTTGTTCTGTCTCCTGCAGGAAGCTCTGTGAAGCTGCTTTCTTGTACCCCCTGTTCACTGATCTCCAATAGGAGTCCAAGATGGCAGATCCGTGCTGTGGTAGCTGATAGGGGGCCTCTGCATGTATCTCTCCTCGCTCTCTGTTCTCAGTCAGTTTCTTATTCCATTCAGTGCTCGGCTGAGTTCTTTATCTCTTCATTTGATGCTTAGGGTTTCAAGATTGACGTGTGACTCTGTTTGACTTAGCTTTTCTGATCTTTGCTGCAGAGGGATGGAGTGGTGCTTCTGACTATAGTGCCATGTTGCCTGGAAGTTTCTGTACTAAAATTTTTTAACCCTCAGTATACCAAAAAAAGGTCCCTAGGTGACAGAAACAGTTTGTACTTGACTACTAACCTAAAGGTTGGTAGTTTGAACCCACTCAGCAGTGCCATAGAAGAAAGGCCTGTCAATCTGCTTTCATAAAGATTACCGTCAGGAAAACCCTATGGAGTAGCTCTACTCTGTAAAACACGGGGTTGCCATAAGTCAGAATCAACTCGATGGCAATGGGGGCTTTATACCAGAAAAAATGGTCGTTATCATTGACCACCAGGGTCCAATGGACCCTTTAAATTTGTTTGTATTTTCTGTAAAATCATTTACAAAAATAAGAATAAAGGGATAGTGAAAAACAATTTTACTAGAAATTTTAACAAGAACTTAAACATATCAAACCTCTATGTCATGCAAGATGAAAACATCATATGTCCTTTTAGCAAAATGAGATGGTCCAGGTTCTTGTTGTAAAATACTATGGCGTGAATGAAGCCCTCCCTGTTGAATGACTAACTGGAGAAAGACTATTTTTTTTTCTTTTTGCTCTTAGATATATATTGCCCACTCATTGTCCTTAAGTTTGAGAAAACCCATCAGGAGCTTGTCATTGGAAGATTCAGTCTGAGATTTCACTTACACAAATTTTCCAGCCTCATATGAGTCTCTCGAGACTTGTTATCTGTTGCATTCATCATCTGGTTTGTCTGCTGTGAAACATCTTGCTCTGGAAATATTTTTTCTTTGCCATTACGGGCAGAAGATGACTTCTGAATTCTCAACCGTGTTCAATGAAACTTAAAAGCAAACTACCACAATGGTGTCACCTACCTTCTGTTACACCTTCTTGACAGATGACAAAATACTCTGGGCAATGTGACAAGAAAACCAAATGATGATGATTTGTTTCACTATTGAATCATCTTTCTAGGTGATTCAATCATTCTTCTGTGTTCTTGGTCTTTTTAGCATGCTTGGGAATAACTGACGGGTGGTGAAGAAACAACAGCTAGGATGATGAAGTAGCAAAAGGTCTCAAGATAAAGCAAAAAGAAGATCACTAACATCTCATAATGTATCTTGGATTTACAAAATGGTCCAATGGACTCAAACGGTAATTGCAAAGTAGAAAGAGGGGTTTTCTTTTCTTTTGTTTTGTTTTTTAAAATTGTTGTTATTTATTTATTAATTTTAATAAGTGAATTTTCTGTTTGTCCTTTGGAGGACCTCAAAGAAAGCATAAAAGTCATGAGAGATCTATCCTTATAAATAGTTACTACTGCTCAAAAAAGAAACTCAAAAACCATAATTGAGTTCAATAGACCCTGATGGTATGTATACTGAGGTTTAAACCATAGTTATATGTTAGTTTTGTTATTTTTAAAATGTCAAACAGACATTTACCTGGAATGATGGAACATTTTGTTTTCTTCTTTATTCTTTTTCATGTTACAAACCCCTAATAAAAATAAATAAAAGTAAAAGTTATGCTTTCAGTCTTTTGTCAGTGGATTTTTTTTTTTCTTTATTTTTGCTGTTTGGGCGTAAAATAGTGCTTCGTTATTTAATCTGCGTTTTATATTTATTAGTGTGGTTGCACTTTTTCTATGGGTTTATTATTTGTGCTTCCTCTCCTGTGAATTATCTGTTTGACAGTTCTTGTTTGTTTATTCTTTGGGATCTTATATATCTGTACAAGCTCTTATATAGCAAGAAGAATAACTTTATGATCAATCATATTTGTAAATATTATCTTCACCTCAATATTTCTCCTTTTATGCTGGTTTGTTGATTTTTGTTGACTAGAAAAAGGACTGAAAACCTTCAGAACACTGTGCTACTTACTGATGATTTCTCAAAGGGCTATGTTTTCCTCTTCATTACTCTACGTCTTGCTCTAGCCACCTACCAGTAGGACCTTTTATCCATGCAAACAGGGTAAGTTTTGAGGTAGACTGTCCACTTCTCACCACTATGTATTAGAACATGCATCAGAAGTAGATGGAAAAGACCACATTGTTATAATTGGAAGTAAAGCTGGAGATACTCTTGGTTTTGACTCTATTATAAAACTCCAAAGGTGAGTAGAATTGATGATAGATGAGATTTTTACAGTTACATCTCAGTTTAGTTTTAAATTCCCATGACTAGAGGGTCGAAAGAAGCCCTGGTGTCTAAATGGATAAGGGCTCTCTCGGCTGCTAACAAAAAGGTCGGTGGTTCCAACTTGACAGCCGCTCTGTGGGAGAAAAGATCTGGTGATCTGCTCCCATAAAGATTATAGCCTACAAAACCCTATGGGACAGTTCTACTCTGTCCTATAGGGTCACTATGAGTCGAAACTGACTCCACGGCAACGGGTTTAATGGGACTTATTTGACCTCCTGTTGTTGTGCGCCTTCAGGTCCTATAGTGTCGCTCATAGTGACCCTATAAGACAGAGTAGAACTGCCCCATAGGGTTTCGAAGCTTGTGATCTTTACGGAAGCAGACTGCCACATCTTTCTCTCTTGGAGTTTCTGGTGGGTTCGAAGCTGACTTTTCGGTTAGCAGCCTAGCGCTTAACCACTGTACCACCTGTGCTCCTTTCAAACATGTCAGATAATGTTTATTAGTGGTTTTCAACCAGTTCTACAGAGTAATTTTGGGGGCTGCAAAGAGTAAGGGGGAGGCTGAGAAGACAGGACTCTGGGGTCACTCTGTGCTTCCATCAGAGCAGCCCACTTAGTATTACAGACACTGCCCTACATATGACCTATAAAGCCTCTGAATAGGAAGGACTTCATTTGAACGAATTTTCTGCCATTTTTGAAAAATGTGAAAACCATGTGGCTCCATATTATTTTAAGAATTAGGATCATAGTCACATACCCCATCTTCCCAACCGGAATTGGTTTATAATGGCTAAATTATTTCTCCTTTGAGAAATACTCATTTCGAAGGAATGTTTTTGATGAATATTCAAACATTCATTTGAATGGCTCTCAGGTGTCCAAAGTGAAGTTAATTTCTAAATGTTTACTGGTTGATTTTTATCTACAGCTATCAAAGAGATCTTTTTTCTTCAATGAATTTTCCAGCTGTTTTTCATTAGTTTATGTAAGTGCAATTGACTATTGTTGTTAGGTGCTGTGGAGTTGATTTTCAACTCATAGTGACCCCATGTGACAGGGTAGAATTGCCCCATAGCGTTTTCTAGGCTGCTGTCCTTACAGGAGCAGATGGCCAGGTGTTTCTCTGGAAGAGCTGAAGAGCCACTGGGTGGGTTCCAACTGCCAACCTTTAGGTTAGGAGCCGAATGCTTAACCGTTTCACCACCAGGGCTCCTTAACTGACTCTTATAACCTGAAATTTTGCTGGGCCCACTGCTAAATTTAAGTTGTTTTTAGGTTGATTTTCCAGAATATAGACATATTCACTGCAAAAAGTGACGTATGTACTTCTTTCTTCCCAATTCTTAGTTTCTTACTTTTCCTTCTTGAGGAGTTATTACAAGCATCTCTAATATAGTAAATACTAAATTATGTTATGTTCAGGAAATTAAATTGATTAAACTATACTGAATCACATCAGGGCATCTTAGTTTGACACATCAACAAAATTCAATATATGCGCAGGTTTGAAAATTCAAAGGTGACGGAAAAAACAAAGTGAAAAGTAAAATCTTTCGTCCATACCTTAGTTCCAAAAACCCACTGCCATGGAGACAATTCCAACTCATAGGGTTTCCAAGGAGCAGCTGGTGGATTCAAACCATCAACCTTTTGGTTAGCAGCCTGAGCTGTTAACCACTGTGCCACTAGGACTCCTGACTGTAGTTAGACATCTTTTTATGCCTGTATTTAAGAGCAATGGCTCTAGTGCTTCTCTATTAAGAGAGGATTCCAGGTGTCCAGGCATGAGGGTGGTCTGTGGGGTAGACTTCCTTTGTAAGAGGTGGGAAAGGGAAATTTTACGCGTGAAGTTTCTCTGGGCCGCAGAGTACTGTAAGGAGACATTTGGTCCTAACAGCAAGCCCCCAGAACTCAGACTCTGGGCAAACTGGGGGAGGGGCACTCCTTAACCTCTTAAGCCATGAAGTAAATGGGAAGGAATGCTTTGAGAGAGAGGAGAGAGAGAGAGGGTGGGGGGATTGAGAGAGAGAGAGAGGGTGTACTGACTCCCAAGAGGAGCCCTGCTGGAGAGTTGTCCAGAAAGACATTTTAAACGGATTAACGCTATGGATGCGTTGCTATTTTGCACAAATTCTTCTCTTTCTTTGCAGCCTGCTGAGATAGTTTCGGTCCTCTTTGTTGTTGTTGTTAGCTGCCATCAAGGCAGATCCAGCTCATGATGGACTCACGTATAACAGAATGAAATGCTGCCAGGTTCTGCACCAACTTTATGATCATTGCTATGTTTGAGTCCCTTGTGGCAGCCTTTGTGTCAATTCATCTCATTGAGGGTCCTCTTCAGCATCTGCCATCACGTCACAAATTTCTTTCTGGATTGCCACGTAGTCCCTCTTGTCACCACCATCATTGATTTATTATTTTCTGATTAAAAATACTAATCAGTTAGGGCTTTTTCACGAGTCTTTCTTTCTCTGAGATCCTTCCAGTGGAGTTTCGTTTTCAGCTTCCCCTTCCCCTTTGTGGTTGGTGTCCTGGCTTCCACAGAGAGCCTACATCCTGCACTCCTGGAACGCAGGCATGCCAGGGAGGGTGGGCATGCCAGGAGTCTAGCTGCCTGCGAACGAGTTGTGTCCTGGGGAAGAATGCTTCAGAGAGACAAACTTGGAACAGGAATAAGCCTCAGGTGACAAGGCATAAGAGGGTGCTTGTCACTCTCACCTGTCGGATACTTGGCCCAGCCATCTAGGACATAGCATCCCATCCCTGGTCTGTACTGTCTCAGCCCCTAGACTGTATACGAACCAAATCTGGAAGAGCTATTTTCAGTAGAAACAATACAAGACATAGGACCAGAAGAGCCATTTCCTGTAAAAACTATATAAGATACAGGACCAGCAGCAATGATGTTCTCTTTCACTAACGTCTACATGTCAAAGGATGATGGAGAGTTGTCTTGCTCTCCACCCTTACATGAACATATCGCTAGAGGCAACATGGCTTCAGCCCATTGAGTTTGCCAGAGAACACAGTGCTGCTTTGATCTCCTGCTCATCAACATGGGTGGTACTCATGTGTGATGGTTAGTTGTATGATGTTGTTAGCTGCTGTTGAGTCGGCCCCCGGTTCATGGCAACCCCATGCATAATGGAATGAAACGCTGCCCGGTCCTGTGCCATTCCCACGATTGGTTTTGGATCAGACTGTTGTGATCCATAGGGTTTTCACTGACTGATTTTTGGAAGTAGATTGCCAGGCCTTTCTTCCTAGTCCGTCTAGTCTGGAAGCGCCACAGAAACCTGTTCAGCATCATAAGAACACGCAAACTTCCACTGACAGACGGGTGGTGGCTATGCACAACGTGCATTGGCAGGAATCAAACCCAGGTCTCCTGCATGGAAGGCGAGAATTCTACCACTGAACTACCGTTGCTAAGCTATAAAACCAAAACCAAAGCAGTTACCGTTGAATCAGTTCTGACACATGGTGATCCCATACGTTGCAGAGTAGAACTGTGCTCATAGGCTTTTTACGGTTGTGATCTTTTGGAAGCAGATCGTCAGGGCTTTCTTCCAAGGCATCTCTGGGTAGGTTTGGACCACTGACCTTTTAGTTAGTACCCCAGTACTTAACCATCTACGCCACCCACCCAGGGACTCCCTGGCTGAGCTATAAACCCATTGCTGTTGATTCCGACTCATAATGACCCTATAGGACAGAACAGAACTTTTTCAAGCCTGTAAATCTTTATGGAAGCAGACTGCTCCATCTTTCTCCCCTGGAGTGGCTGGTGAGTTCAGACCACTGACCTTTTCGTTAGCAGCCAAGAGCTTAACCGATGCGCCGCCAGGGCATGGGGTTATTCAAACACTAATCTAGGTGTTGCTGTGAAGGTATTTTGTAGGTGAGATTTAACATCTCCAATCAATTGACTTTAAGTAAAGGAGATTATTTTAGATAATCTGGGTGGGTGTCATTCAATCAGTTTAAATGCCTTAAGGGCAAAACTGAGGTTTGCTTTTCTTTGTGATTTTTACACTTACGTTTTTATTTTATTTTATTTTTATTGTGTCTATGGCTCCACAGGAGCCCTGGTAGCGTAGTGCTTAAGAGCTTGGCTGCGACCAAAATGTCGGTAGTTCGAATCCACCAGGTGCTCCTTGGAAACCCTATGGGGCAGTTCTGTCCTGTAGGGTCGCTGTGAGTCGGAACCCACCAGATGGCACCTCGTAACAACAATAACAACATGGCTCCACAACTTCCTTTGTTCCCCCTGAACTATGAGAGAATAAACTTCTCTTCTCTAAATTGACCCACTTGTGGTATTTTTGTTACAGCAGCACTAGGTAACTGGACATGGTGTAGGGAAACCAGAAGGGATGGTTCCACACCCTTGGTACTGGTAACAGTTGAGCTGTTACTTCCCCTGAGCTGAAGGGGCAAAAGGATGGAAAGGTTCCAGAACCCGGAGGCAGCAAGTTGTATAGAGGAGGCTGCCTTTTGAGGAACTTCAGTGGAGGGACAGCTAGACCAGTGAGACCTCTGAGGGAGGAAGCAGAGGGGATAGATAACCCTGACCGCTCTCTCTTTCTTCCTCCATCTCTTGGTGGGCTTCCTCCAGCTAGAGGCCAGTCTACAGGGGTCAGCCTCTAGGCAGAGAGCTGGGTGGAGTGAAATAGAGAACGGATCTGGAAGGGCAGAGAAATGCTGTCTGGCCCACAGAAGTTATACTGGGGTACTGAAACTCAGATCTGCTCTCCCTTTGGAAAGTATTTTTTAGTTTTACATGCTGTTTATAGTTTCTCTTTGTCCTAGTGATTTTTGAGCCAAGGCATTAATGTTCCCGTAGGGGACATTTGGAAATGTGTGCTGGCATTTTCTTTTTCTTTGATTATCTCAATGACTTGGGGGCATAACTGGCATTTTCGGGGCAGAGGCCAGGAATACTAAATGTTTTGCCGCACTAAGGAAGAGTCCTAAATGACCAAGAACTCTTCTGTCCAAAATGCTGACAGCGCCCTGTTGAAAGCCTTGGAGAGTATTTCTCTTGCAAACATCTGGAGAGGGTGAGGGCAGGATGGGCTCAGCCAAGTGAGGGCAGCAGAGAGTGGTTATGGCTAGAACCGGGACATCTAGAAGAAAGCTGGTTACCCTAAAGGGTAAGATGTTTAGGACGCTAACATCTGTACAGGCAGCTGCAGGAGGGCCAGGATTGGAGCTGGTCTGTGCCTTTTAAAGGGATTATTTGTGGAGATGAATGAATTGGCATCGACAGGAAATGGCCAGAAATTCAAGCCAGATTCAGACAAGGAAGTGGAATAAGGGATATCATGGTTGATGTCAGATGGATCTTGGCTGAAAGCAGAGAATACAAAAAGATGTTTACCTGTGTTTTATTGACTGGATCATAACAAATTATGGATAACATTTTGAAGAACGGGAATTCCAAGACACTTAATTGTGCTCATGCAGAACCTGTACATAGAACAAGAGGCAGTCGTTCGAACAGAACAAGGGGATACTGTGTGGTTTAAAATCAGCAAAGGTGTGCGTCAGGGTTGTATCCTTTCATCATACATATTCAATCTGTCTGCGGAGCAAATAATCCGGGAAGCTGGACTGATGAAGAAGAACTGGCATCGGGATTGGTGGAAGACTCATTAACAACCTGCGATATGCAGATGACACAACTTTGTCTGCTCAAAGAGAAGAGGACTTGAAGCAGTTACTGATGAAGATCAAAGACTCAAGCCTTCAGTATGGATTACACCTCAACATAAAGAATATAAAAATCCTCACAACTGGACCAATAAGCAACATCATGATAAACGGAGAAGAGATCGAAGTTGTCAAGGATTTCATCTTACTTGCGTCCGCAATCAGTGCCCATGGAAGCAGCAGTCAAGAAATCAAACAACATATTGCATTGGGCAAATCAGCTGCAAAAGACTTCTTTAAAGTGTTAAAAAGCAAAGATGTCACTTTGAGGACTAAGGTGTGCCTGATCTAAGCCATCGTATTTTTAATTGCTTCATATCCATGCAAAAACTAGACAATGAATAAGGAAGACTGAAGAAGAATTGATGTCTTTGAATTAGGGTATTAGCAAAGAATATCGAAGATACTGTTATGACCGCCAGAAGAACGAACATGTCTGTCTTGGAAGAAATACAGCCAAAATGCTCCTTAGAAGCCAGGATGGAGAGAATTTGTCTCATGTACTTTGGACATGTTGTCAGGAGGGACCAGTCCCTGCAGAAGGACATCATGTTTGCTAAGGCAGAGGGTCAGTGAAAAGGAGGAAGACCTTCAACGAGATGGATTGACACAGCGGCTACAACAATAAGCTCAAACATAGCAATGATTGTGAGGATGGTGCAGGACCTGGCAGTGTTTGGGTCGCTATGATTTGGAACCGATTCGATGGCACCTAACAACAACATTTATGGAAGAGCCTGGTCAGATGGCAGGAGCTGGGAGAGGTATACAGTGAACTAGTAGGGAAAGGGTCCAGGCGTTTAGCAAACAAGACGTTGTTGTTAGATACCGTCAAGTTGATTTGGACTCACAGCGACCCTATGTGACGGAGTAGAATTGTCCTATAGGATTTTCTATGTTGTAGTCTTTATGGACTCAGATTGCTGGGTCTTTCTACCATGGAGCTGCTGAATAGGTTCTAACCGCCAACCTTTGGGTTAGCCGCCCAGTGCTTACATGTTGTGCCACCAGGGCTCCGTCAACAAGACATTATTAGAAGTCCACAAATCGGGCTAGCAGATGCAACAAGACTATCTGTAGGCAGGGTGAGGGCACAGGTTTGCTAGAATGAGTATCCCATGTCTTCTAATTTAGCACTTTCCCCACTTCTCTACTCCGCTTCCAGAAATGACTAACATTCTCTTCACTCTCTGTTATGGATTGAACTGTCCCCTTAAAATATGTGTTGGAATCCTAACCCCGCTATCTGTGGATGTAATCCTGTTTGGAAATAGGGTTTGTTATGCTAATTAGGCCATACCTGAGTAGGGTGAGTTCTAAATCCAATCACTTTTAAGTTATAAAAAGAACAGATTAGACACAGACACACACACACACAAAGGGAGATAGATGCCATGTGAGATCCAGGAAAAGTTGGAACTACCTATAAGGAAGGCGTCTACATGGCCAAGACCCTGATTTGGACTTTTAGCCTCCAGAGCTGTGGGAACATAAATTTCTGTTCTTTAAAGCCACCCACTTGTGGTATTCGTATTAAAGCAGCATTGGAAAACTAAGACATTCTCTCTGTAGTATATACAGTTGAGAAGAGAACATGTATTAATGAATCTAAATGAGTTGATCTTTTCTGGTGGGCATGAGAAAAAAGAAAGAACTTGAAGTAGAGTGAAGTACAGGTAGTCCCTGACCTACGACATATTTGAGTTATACTTTCGATCATGTTATTTTTTTGTACTCTTATTGTTAGTAAAATGTACACATGCATGTATTAATATGTATCTGTAAGTTTATATGTAATGTTTCAACCCCCAAAGACAAATAAAGATCAGATTTATAAAGATAACTGATAATAAAAACAGTAATATTGAAACCTAAAAAAAAAAAAAAAATGAGGTATTTGACTTGTCAGAACTGACCTACGATGGGGTCGTCAGAATGGAAAACTATCGTAAGTCGTGGACTACATGTAATGTAATATGGAAGAGGTGTTCCTTGGGCCATGTTGAAGACTGGAGAAGCTAGCCAGCTTGAATATTTCAATTAAAAAAAAAGACAACAGCAAAGGGAATGACTTTGCGGGCAGCAAGGGGGAGAGCATAGGGAAGGAGAAGGGACTTTTGGTCCCAAGAGTAGGGGCCCCTAAGCTTGCACCCTGGTAGCATTCCAGGGAAATGGCACCTAGGGGGATAGTAGTAGTACACCTACAAAGACTGGTCCCCTGACCAGGGAGTTTGTACTTTCACCTTGGCAAAACTTCCTGGATGCCAGACATGGCACAGAAGCAGAGATCTGCCAGACTTCAAGGGACCTGAGAGGTTTGGACAAAGACCATGACTGACTGATCTTCCCCCATGTCCTTGGCATCTATATAAACCTCCTAATGGCTATTGAAAGTGAGGCAGCCCCAGTAATGATTGAGACTGAATTTCCTACCAGTTTGGTGAAACAGAGGCTTGAAGTAGGATTTAAGTTGATTTGATTTAAAGAAAGTAATTAGGATGTTTCTTGAACCCCTGAGGTTGTGGATGCAAAGCCACCGTTCCTCATTCATACATTAAGAATTTAGCCAATATTTTAGCTCAATATTTACTGAGCACTTGATAGATACCAGGCACTGTGCTAGGCGGTAGGAATGGCTCAGGCATTGACACTGTCCCTGCCTGATGAAGCAAATAAATAACTACAAATAGAAATATGTGATAAAAAGAATTGAAGAGGTTGAAGTGGCAGAAGATAAGGCAGGGAGATGGCAAACAAACCCTAACAAGATAGGGTGGTCAGGACAAGCTTTTCTGAGAAGGTGACATTTAAGCTGAGACCTGAGAGATAAGAAGGAGTCAGCCATGTTCACGCAGAGGAGACTGAATGTGCAAAGAACCTGTGGTGAGAAAGAGCTTGCAATGTTCAAGGGACTGAAACAGGACCCGTGTGCCTGGAGCACCATGGGATTATGAGAGAAAGGGATGCAAGGAGGCAAGAGAAGCAGTCAGCAGATGGGTCATGCAGTCTTGCAGGCTGTGGATTCTATTAAAAAATCACTCTGGCGATGTTCTATGCATTGGTGGAAGACAGTGTGGCCTCACGGAGGCCAAAGGATGCTGTGGGAGACAGGTAGCTTGGCTCGCTCAACGTTGTTCAAACCTCTCTTCTTTTGTCTTCCCTTGCTACATAGACTGGAGAGCAAAACATCACTTTCTCAGCTCCCTAGCAGTTGGGTGGCCGTGTGACACAGTTTTGGCCAATGAGATGTTGGCAGAAGTCTCTAGGGGATAAATTCCATTTCAGAAAAAAGAAAGCCCAAGACAGAAGCTTTTGCCCTTGGCCCCTTGCCTTCCCCTTTCTTCCTGCTTGGAACACAAATGTGATCCCTGCAGGGAGTAGCTATCTTGTGACACATGGTGGATGATGAGGCGGGAAGATAGAAATAACCTGAGCCGCCTTTTTCCATGGTCCTTGTTACGTAAGTGAAATAAACTCTTTGCCTGTTTAATCCACTGTAATGAGGTTTTTGATACTTACAGCCAATTCTGATATGGACGCAGTTGTCCAGAAGAGGGGACATGGCAGCTTGGACTAAGGTGATAACAGTGGGGATGAAAAATAGATAGATTTGGATCTATTTTGGAGGAGAACCACCAGACCTTGCTGGTTAATTGGGCATGAGGAGCGAGGGAAACGTTAATTAGTTTATACAAATTACACAGCTAGCAAGTGGCAGAGATGAAACTCAAACCCAGCACTGCCTGTCTGCCTTATACACCAGTCATTCAATAAACGTTTGCTAGAAGAATGAAGAACACCAAAGACACAAGGAAAATATTAGCCCAAGAGACAAAACGGACCACATAAACCAGAGACTCCATCAATCTGAGACCAGAAGAACCAGATGGTGCCTGGCTACCACCAATGACCTCCCTGACGGGGAACACAACAGAGAGTCCCTGATGGAGCAGGAGAAAAGTGGGGCGCAAAACTCAAATTCTAGTAAAAAGACCAGACTTAATGGTCAGACTGAGACTTGAGGGACCCCAGAAGTCATGGCCCTGGACTCTCTTGTTAACCCAGAACTAAAACCATTCCTGAAGCCAACTCTTCAGACAAAGATTAGACTGGACTATAAGACATAAAATGATACTCGTGAAGAGTGTGCTTCTTAGTTCAAGTAGATACATGAGACAAAATGGGCAGCTCCTGTCCAGAGGTGAGATAAGAAGGCAGAGAGGGATAGGAGCTGGTTGAATGGACACAGGAAATCCACGGTGGAAAGGAGGAATGTGTGGTCACATTATAGGGATAGCAACTAGTGTCACATAAAAATGTGTGTATAAATTTTTGTATGAGAAACTAACTTGAGCTGTAAGCTTTCATCTAAAGCACAATAAAAAAAAAAAGAAAAGAAAAACAAATAAATATTTGCTAATGATAGTGACTCTAACAGGGCTTCAGGTCTTTTCTTCAATTTCAGACCCGTTCCCGTTGGGCTTCCTCTAACCTTGGGTTGTAAGCTGTCTTGGGGAGGAGGGACAATGCTCCCAAGGCCCTAATTCCTATAGGCTCCCTCAGAGGAACCCCCTTGTCCCTCTAGAACCCAGAGCTCATTAAGCCCATCAGCCCACGTGGACCCTGGGCCTGGTCTCCCAGCCAGTCTCACTGAAGACCAGGTCCAAGCTCTAAGGCTGACTTATTTAGTGAAATGAAGATGCAAACTCAGGAATTTTTCTTCCAGCCAACAGAACAAGCGATTCTCAGTCATACATACTACTGGGAAAGCTGGATAATGGAAGAGGATCTTAGCCTTGAGTGTATGGTATGGTATAATTTCTAAATAATGGGAGGAAACCGACAAATTTTCTGAATAGAACATTTTCTCATTTTCTTTCGTTTCCTATATTAACGAAATGATCTTCCTTGTTGTAAATTGCACTCCTTCCCTTTACCTTTTATTGTTTTAAAAAAACAGAGAACACTTTTTCCCCCTAATTATAGTAGGAAATAACTTCACTGCAGAAAATTTAGAAAATGAAAAAGCACGAAGAAAATCATCAGTAATTCCACCTATCAAAAATAACCCCGTTTTAAAAAAGTACTTTTTCATGTATATCAATTTTTTTTCTTTGTACAAGAAACTGTAGATAAACTGTTTTGAAACCTGTTTATTTCTATGTTATGTACAGTGAAACCTGTGAGAGCCGGAACTCAATGGGACGGCCTTGTTTTCCTCGGTCTAGCAAGTTTTCCACCTCTGACAGGGTGCAGTCTTACACTTTTCTATTGCTGGTTTTAGTAGAAAACATTTGAGTTTTCCTTCCCTGACAAGTGTTTGCCTTACACAGTGTCTTTGTCATCTAGTGCTGCTATAACAGAAATACCACAAGCGGATGGCATTAACAAAGAGAAATTTATTCTCTCACAGTCTAGGAGGCTACAAATCCCAATTCAGGGCATCAGCTCCAGGGGAAGGCTTTCTCTGTCGGCTCTGGAGGAAGGTCCTTGTTGTCGATCTTCCCCTGGACTAGGAGCTTCTCCACGCAGGAATGCTGGGGTCCAAGGGACGCACTCTGCTCCCAGTGCTGCTTTCTTAGTGCCATGAGGTTCGCATGTCTCTGTGCTTGCTTCTCTCTTTTATATCTCAAAAGAGATTGGCTTAAGACACTATCTAATCTTGTAGATCTCATCAATATAACTGCCGCTAATCCATTTTATTACATCATAGTGATAGGATTTACAACACACAGGGAAATCACATCAGATGACAAAATGGTAGACAGTCATACAGTACTGGGAATCAGGACCTAGCCAAGTTGTCAGATACTTTTAAGGGACACAATTCAATCCATGACACACAGGTTCCAGCTTTTGCAGGTTTTACTGTGTCATGCCTATTTTCCTGTATTAATATGCTTACATGACATAATTTCTAATGGTTGTATAGAATTTCTTCTTATAAATTATTTATTTATTCCTCTGTTGTTGGCTATTTAGTTTGTCTATACTTTTTTGCTACTATACATAACACTATGATGAACATTACTGAGCCCTGGTGGCGCAGTGGTTAAGCACTTGGCCTATAACTGAAAAGCCGGCAGTTGGAACCCACAAGCTGCTCTGTGGAAGAAAGATATGACAGTCTACTTCCATAAAGATTTATAGCCTTGGAAACCCTATGGGGCAGTTCCACTCTGCTCTATAGGGTCACTGTGGGTCGAGATTGACTCGATGGTATATAACAACAACAACAATAACACCTTATTTTTCCAGGTGTGGAAAGTGAGCTGTAGAAAGTCTAAGTGACTTGCCCAAAGTCCTATCCAAAACCAAACCAAACCCACTGGCATCAAGTTGATTCTGACTCATAGTGACCCTGTAAGAACAGAGTAGAACTGTCCCATAGGGTTTCCAAGGCTGTAAATTCTTACGGAAGCAGACTGCCACATCTTTCTCCTGTGGAGGGGCTTGGTGGGTTCAAACCACTGACCTTCTGGTTAGCAGTTGATCTCTTTATTTAGCCACTGCACCACCAGGGTTCCTTCCAAAGTCCTATAGCAACTAAGAATTAGCATTTGCGAAGAAAGGTTAGGGCATCCCATAATGCCTTTCTGTTAACAAATGATTCCCTGGCACTTAACCTGGGTGCAGTTATCACAGATATAATCTTATACTAACAGTTTGCCTAGACCTCTCAGAATGCCTGGCACTGGCTGAGCACTGTTGAGGAAGCTCCCAGCAGCAGCCAGGTCCAGTGCACCCCTGGAGTTGGGTTACTCTGGATAAGTCACTCAATTCATCCCTGCTTGCTTTTTCATAGTTTTTAGTGTCCACATTCCTCAAAGGATTGCTGTGAATATAAATGCGGGAAAAAGATGAAATTAAACCATTATTGATAGTGAGGTTTTACACACTCATAAAAATGAGGTAGTCGGGTATTACTCAGTAATTTTAAGTCACTGCAAAATAAATAGTTCCCAAGACTTGACCTCTAATCATTATTTAACTAGCCCCAAGCCTTTCTGCTGTGGGCAGAGCCAATTGGTCATTTCCACGCACTTTTCCACATAGACTAGAATGAACTAGAAAAACCCTATATTTAGAAGGTATTTTTGTATTGATAAATATATATACGTTAGCATAAAAATTATATAAATATATTCTTTAACTTATATACAATTTTTTACAATTATTATGGAAAATTAATTTCAAACACATACAAATGTAGAGAGATCAGTATAATGAACCTCCAGGTACCCATCCCCAGATTCAACGATCAACTCATGGCCAAGTGTGTTTCATCTATAACCCCACCCGGTTCCCCCTTCCCACATAAATTTAAAGTAGATACCAGAAATCATATCATTTTTAAACAATTTTTTCTTTTAACTTTTTTTGAGATATAATACCATACAAAACTATCTTTTTCAAGTGTGCAGTTCAGTGGTTTTTTAGCATATTCACAGAGTTGTGTAACCACTGAGACCACCTAATTCCAGCATATTTTCATTACCCCCCAAAAGAAACTCCATATCCATTACCAGTCCCTCCTCATTCCCCTGTCTCCCCAGACCTTGGCAACCACTAAGCTGCTTTGTCTGTCTCTATGACTTTCTGATTCTGGATATTTCATATAAATTGAATCATACCATATGTGGCCTTTTGTGATTGGCTTCTTTCACTTAGTGTAAGGTGTTGGAGGTTCATACATGTGGTAGCATGTATCTGTACTTCATTCCTTTTTATGGCCAAATAATATTCCATTGTATGCATGTACCGCATTGGAAGTCATATAATTTCTTATACAGTCATGCATCACTTAACGTCCATGATACGTTTTGTGAAATAGGATGTTAAGGGATTTGGACGTTGTGCGAATATGCCTAAATCGCGAGCAATAGCATTCACTGATTTTCCACCTTCATGTTGTTTAATAACCTTTTGTTTCACTTCCAGATTAATACTTCTCCTTTGCCTCTTGCTGCTGCTATCACTAGCACTGGTTTGCTGCGTTTGGGAGCCATGATGCACTTCACGGTAATATTTTCAAAAGAAAATTAAACAGATAGATAATGCTACCACACCCAAAGACACACGATACATGAGATTGGATGCTGCTGCCTACGAGTTGAAGCATACGCTGTTACACAGTAAACTTTTTATTTGTAAGTAGGGAAAGTTCACATTAAAATAATGATGGAAAGTACAGTACAGTACATACATAAGCCAGTAACACAGGCATTTATTATGATTATCGAGATGCACGTATTATACGTTATATATGTACTGTACCAGTATACACCTGGTAGCGCAATTGCTTATTATAAAAGAGACAGGAGGGACATGTGTTGTGTGTGCAGGAAGTTGTTGCGTTTGCTACATCCGGTTATGTTCGCTACATTCTGTTCTCCAATCAGGGTTTTTGAACTCAGTTATAAACTTATGGGACCACGGACGTATATGTGGTTGGATGTTGCTCAAACGGACGTTATGCGGTACATGACTGTATAAACATTTTAATATGTCTCTCTAAAAGATACCAGTTGCCATCGAGTCAATTCCGACTCATGGCAACCCCATGTGTGTCAGAGTAGAACTGTGCTCCATAGGGTTTTCAATGGCTGAGTTTTCAGAAGTAGATCACCAGGTCTTTCTTCCAAGGCACCTCTGGGTGGATTCAAACTTCCAACCTTTTGGTTAACAGCCAGCACATTAATTGTTTACATCACCCAGGGACTCCATCTTTAAAAGAGAGGCTTCCTTTTCTTCTAACAGAAAGTTATCCTCCCGTAGTTCTGGAGGCTACAAGTTCGAAATGTGGCAGTGCCATGCCCCCTCCAGCGGCTCTAGGGGTGAATCTGTTCCTTTACTTTTGCAGCTTCTAGTGGTTACGGCATTTCTGGGTTTTGTGGCCACATACCTCCAGTCTCTACTTTCCTCTTTACATGGCCTTCTCCCTTCTATCTCTGTGCAATCTCCCTCTGCCTCTCTTTTATAAGGCCCACGCAGATAATCCAGGGTAATTTCTTCTCAAAATCTTGAATTTAATTACATCTGCAAAGACCCTTTTTCCAAATAAGGTAACATTTACAAGTTTCAGGGATTTTGATTTGATATCTTTGGTTGGCCATTATTGAATCTACTGTTGTAAGCCCCTGACTCATGGCAACCCCATGCACAACAGGATTGGGCCACTATGATCCATAAGGTATTCACTAGCTGATTTTTGGAAGTCCTTTCTTCCTATTCTGTCTTTGTCTGGAAGCTCCTCTGACACTTGTTCAGCATCACAGCAACACACAAGCGTCCACTGACGGACAGGTGATGGCTGCACGTGAGGTGCACTGGCTGGGAATTGAACCTGGGTCTCCTGCATGGGAGGCGAGAATTCTACCACTGAACTACCAATGCCTCCACATTCAACCTATTACAACACCTTAAACAATTCCTCACATCATCAAATATCTAGTCGGAATTAAACTTTCCATTTATTTTATACATGTCATAAATGTTTTACAGGTTGGTTTGCTTAAATCAGGAATCAAATAAGGTTCTCATATCGCAATTGGTTGATGCATCTTTTAAGTCTCTTTTAATTTATAGGTTGCCCTTCCTCCTATTATGCCCTTGCAATTTATCTGTAGTAGAAACCTAAATTATATTTTAAAGACATTAAATTAAAATTAGCTTGCAATTACATGTTGATCTTAAAACAAAACAGTTATCCATTAGGAAAGAGTAATGATACATACTGTCTGTCCTCCCACCCCCATCCCTTGTAGGCAAAGACTGATTCATTTACAGGACAGTAATAAATAAAAAGTTCATTTGCAAGGGAGTAATAAATACAATAAGAAATAAAAGTGGCTCAGTGGTAGAATCCTTGGTTTCCACGTGAGAGACCCAGGTTTGATTCCCATCCAATGCACCTCATGCACAGTCACTATCCCATCTGTCAGTGGAGGTTTATGTGTTGCTATGATGCCGAACAGGTGTCAACGCAGCTTCCAGACTAAGGTGGACTAGGAAGAAAGGCCTGGTGATCTACTTTCAAAAAATCAGGCAATGAAAACCCTATAGTTTGAAATGGTCCAATCTCATTGTGCACGGTGTTGCCATGAGCTGGGGGCCAACTCAACAGCAACAATAAATAAAAAGATAGCATTACATGGTTAATTGTAAGGTGCACAGGCATGACTGTTTAAGACAGTATTTTAATTTCATAAACCTGTTTTTAAATGGTCTAAACTCTATAGAGTTACTTCTGAGTGATGGTATCTAAAAAAAAAAAAAAAAAAAATCCCTGGACTATTTTATGTGAAAGGGCAGGGTACACAGCTACTGCAAAGGGAAACACCCAGGCACAGGGCAGAGAGGGCATTCTGCACGGACAAGCACATGAAAGCATAAAGATTAGCTGATTTCTATCAAGGGTTTGGGGCTTCAAGACACATGAAGGGTTAAAGACACCTTGTTGCTATGGCTGCACAGGCAAGTGAAGGGGAGAACAGAGACAATCCTCTTCCACCTACAGTACAAAAAGGGCTTGGAGGCTGCTTTAGCTACACAACGGTGGTACGGTGCTTAAGCGTTCAGCTGCTAACCAAAAGGTCAGCAGTTCAAATCCACCAGCCACTCCTTGAAAACCCTATGGGGCAGTTCTACTCTGTCCTACGGGGTTGCTATGAGTCAGCATTGACTTGAGGGCAATGGGTTTGGTTTTTGTTTTTGTTTTTTTTTTTTTGGTATCCATTGCAGGAGTGGGGTGAGTAGTGCTTCTGCCTCTGGAGAAGACTTGGCTGCAGTCCCAACGGTCTGAAGGGATTAGCCTGCAGGGTGGAAGGGCGGGGGCTTTGCCTTCTTTTGCTCCTTTCCTCACCCCTGCCCTTTGAGTCCTAACCATGCACACCCTGCCCTGAGAGGGGGTGGTTATGGGAGAGCAGCGGGAGCCACTGGGCTGGGCGGTCGGTCAGAGGGTGACTGGGTCTGGACTCTGGACTGGACGACACTGGGGACGGCTGGCCTTGGGAAGAGGGCCAGGCTGGATCATTTTTCTGGCTACTATGGGCCTCAATATACATTCCTTTCCCCTGTCCAAGCTGGAAATGCCATTGTGCTGAGCATCTGTGGTATATATGTGTGGTGTGAAAAGCACTAGGCCCTGAGATCCAGGCCCTCAGCTCTCCAGAGGTAAATCCAGTGATTCAGCCTTTGGTCTTTTAGGAACTTGGATGCAGAGCAGAGAGCAAGGGCCCTTTCAGTACTCTCCAGGCTGATCACAGGCCAGGTACAGCATCAGCTTTACATCAAATGGGAAACAATGACAACGGCAAATCTCTATCCAAAGGCTTATGACAATAGCCAGGTGCTGTTTGTGCCTATTTCATTGCAATCCCCCAGGGTAGGTGAAAGAGGATTGGAGGGAAGCAAGGAAAGGGAGGCTTAGCGAGGTCAAGTAACTTGCTCAAAGTTAAGCAAAGTGTCAACACCTTTGGTTTTATCTTTGTAGCTCCAGGCCAGTCATTTTGCCTTTCTGAGCCTCAGTTTCCCCATCTGCAGAATGGAAAGAATAGTAATACCTACATGGAGAAGTTAATACAAAGAGAAGCTGAGCCAATGCATGGAAATTCACTTGATGAACTAAAGTACTTCACACACACACAAGGTAAGGTTAGAAAGCTGCTTGACTAGAACCAATGTTGGAGCAAAGCCAGATGCCTTGCTGGTAACAAGGAGTAACAATTTCTTTGATGACACTCTTCTATGCGGTAAACTAGATTATCTCCTGGTAAGAATATCTGTCTTTTCGTAAGACACAATAAAGCTCATTTCATCTTGACTGGGAAAAAAAATTAGGCCTTTACACATTTGTGTTTTCTTAGAAATAGCCCTTGTGCTAAAGGGGGGCTGCTCACTACTGAATCGGCTGTGAGTTCCCCCCAGGCAGACCACGTTATGTTCTGTGTCACCAGCAGCTTTTAGCCAAGTCCTGAGCACGAGTTAGGCTCCTGCCAAACACCTGGCTAACAACAGATACTTTCTTCAATTCCTACTCAAATACAGTAAAGGCCCTGCAGGCTTCAGCTATCTTAAACACAACAAAAAAACCCACTGCGGTCGACTTGAGTCTGACTCATAGGGACCGCACAAGATTTCCAAGGCTGTAAATCTCTAGGGAAGCAGACTGTCAAATCTTTCTCCCGCAGAACTGCTAGTGGTTTGGAACCACCGACCTTTCGGTTAGCAGTCAAGTGCTTTACACACTGCACCACAGCTACCTTACTCAAATAGTATTTTTTCTCCATTACAAAGTGCAAAGAAAGTGTCCTGTATTCTTAAATTTTAAAGTTTTATTCATTTGTTCTATACACAAAAATATATTTGAAAATTCATTCTGCAAATTTCAAGCATGTCCACAGTACCAGGTAGTGTCTAGATTCTAGGAATACAGGACAGACTCCATGCTATCCACATGGAGCTCACCTAGTTTAACAGGAGTAAGAGAAAACCCAAGCAGACTAGGAAGTAAACAGCATTGTGATCAGTGCTATGGAGGAAGCAAAGATGATGCCGAGATCAGGTGGTCTGGAAGGCCTCTCCATGGAGAAACACAGAAGGGTAAGAAGGAGCCATGCTGTGATGGGGCTGCAGACAGGATGCTAGGCAGAGGGAACTGCATGAACAAAGGGCTGGGGGAGGGCTTGGCAAATCTGCCTAGAGGAGGCAGGTAGGACAAGACTCAGAGCCAAAGGAGAGGTAGGCAGGGGGGCTTGGAGGCCATCAAGAGGAGTCTGGATTTTAAGATTGCAACGAGAAGCCATGGATGTTTTTTAAAGGGCGTGTGAAATGATCTGATTTACATTTTAGGATCTGTATCATTCAGGGTTCTTCAGAGAATAGGATATATATATGTTGTTAGGTGTTCTTCAGTCTAGGAGCCCTGGTGGCACAGTGGGTAAAGCAACTGACTGCCAACTGAACGGTCAGAGGTTCAAAACTACCAGTGGCTCTGTTCTCATCTGTCTGCTTCAAGATTTACAGCCTTGGAAACCAGTTTCCAAGAAGCTGCTGGTGGATTTGAACAGCTGACCTTTTGGTTAGCAGCCAAGCTCTTAAACATTGCGCAACCAAACCAAAAAAAACCCAAAAAACCATTGCTGCCAAGTCTATTCCGACTCCTAGTGATCCTATAGGACAGAATAGAACTGCCCCATAGGGTTTCCAACGAGCAGCTGGTGGATTCGAACTGCCGACCTGTTGGTTAGCAGCCATAGCTCTTAACCACTGCACCACCAGGGCTTCATATATAAGTGTGTGTATATATATATATATATATGTGTGTGTGTATAAAACTCCTACTTATGGAGACCCCATGCATGTCAGAGTAAAACTGTGCTTCATAAGGTTTTCAATGGCTGATTCTTTTGGGGTGCCCCTGGGTGGACTCAATTCACCAACCTTTTGGTTAGCAGCTGAGCACGCTGACCGTTTGTACTACCTAGGGACTGACTCTCTCTATATAGAGAGATATATGTATGTGTGCACTTGTGTGTATATATACACACACAAACGTATAGCTATAGAGAGAGACAGAGTGAGAGACTGAGATTTATTTTAAGGAATTGGCTGCAGGTTGGAAAATCAGGCAGGAGCTGATATTGCAGTCTTTAGACAGAATTTCTTCTCCTCCAGGAAAATTCAGTTTTTGCTCTTAAGGCCTTCAATCAACTGGATGAGGCCCACTCACATTATTGAGGGTAATCTCCTTTACTTAAAGTCAACTGACTGTAGATAACGACCACACTTACGACACCTAGATTGGAGCCCTGGTGGCGCAGTGGTTAAAAAGCTTGGCTGCTAACCAGAAGGTCAGCAGTTCGAATCCACCAGCTCCTTGGAAACCCTATGGGGCAGTTCTAACCTAAATCAGTTCAAGCCAGATTTAGAAGAGGACGTGGAACCAGGGATATCATTGCTGATGTCAGATGGATCCTGGCTGAAAGCAGAGAATACCAGAAAGATGTTTACCTGTGTTTTATTGACTATGCAAAGGCATTTGAATGTGTGAACCATAACAAATTATGGATAACACTGGGGAGAATGGGAATTCCGGAACACTTAATTGTGCTCATGAGGAATCTGTACCGGATCAAGAGGCAGTCATTTGAACAGAACAAGGGGATACTGCATGGTTTAAAGTCAGGAAAGGTGTGCATCAGGGTTGTATCTTTTCACCATCCCTATTCTATCTGTATGCTGAGCAAATAATCAGAGAAGCTGGACTGTATGAAGAAGAATGGGGCATCAAGACTGGAGGAAGACTCATTAACAATTCACGTTATGCACATGACATAACCTTGCTTGCTGAAAGTGAAGGGGACTTGAAGCACTTACGGAAGAAGGTCAAAGACCACAGCCTTCAGTATGGATTACACCTCAACATAAAGAAAACAAAAATCCTCACAACTGGACCAGTAAGCAACATCATGATAAATGGAGAAAACATTGAAGTTGTCAAGGATTTCATTTTACTTGGCTCCACAATCAACACCTATGGAAGCAGCAGTCAAGAAATCAAAAGATGCATTGCATTGGTCAAATGGGCTGCAAAAGACCTCTTTAAAGTGTTGAAAAGCAAAGATGTCACTTTGAGGACTTACAGTGTGCCTGACCCAAGTCGTGGTGTTTTCAATCGCCTCATATGCATGCAAAAGCTGGACAATGAATAAGGAAGACCAAAGAGGAATTGACACCTCTGAACTGTGGTGCTGGTGAGGAACACTGGCTATACCATGGACTGCCGAAAGAACCAACAAGTCTGTCTTGGAAGAAGTACAACCAGAATGCTCCTTAGAAGTAGGATGGTGAGACTACGTCTCACATACTTTGGACATGCTACCCGGAGGGACCAGTCCCTGGAGAAGGACATCATGCTTGGTAGAGGGTCAGTGAAAAAGAGGAAGACCCTCAAGGAGATGGACTGACACAGTGGCTGCAACAATGGGCTCAAGCATAGCAACAATTGTGAGGATGGTGCAGGACTGGGCAGTATTTTGTTCTGTTGTGCACAGGGTCGCTATGAGTTGGAATCAACTTGATGGCACCTAACAATGACAAGTCAGAATTGACTGGACAGCAATGGGTTTTAGTTTTCAACACCTAGATTAGTGTTTTATCAAATGACTGGGTATACAGCTTGGCCAATTTCTGCATGCGTATGAAGTAATTGAAAAGATCATGGCACCTTAGTTCATTAAAACGACATCTTTGCTTTTTAAAAACTGTTGAAAGAAAAAAAGAAAGATTAACAAATCAATTAAGAGTTAACAAGGTTTATTGAGAGAAAATCTGTTGGCAAACTGGGAGCATCTAACCAGAAAGTGGCAACGAACTTGCTCAAGCAGCATGAGCACAGGGTTTTAAAGGCAGTTAGGGAATTTCCAGTGAAGAAGGTATAATGATTGGATCTTGAAAACTAAAACCAAACCTGTTGCCGTCGAGTCGATTCCGACTCATAGCGACCCTATAGGACAGAGTAGAGCTGCCCCATTTTTGACTTATTTGTTCTTGGCAAGGTTTTGCACTGGCACAAATGACCATCAATTTTTAATATTTAACAAAACTTTAAAGAGGTCTTTTGCAACAGATTTGCCCAATGCAATACATCATTTGATTTCTTGACTGCTGCTTCCATGGATGTTGATGATCCAAGTAGAATGAAATTGTTGACAACTTCAAAGTTTTCTCCATTTATCATGATGTTTATCAGTTGTGAGGATTTTTCATTTTCTTCATGACGTGAAAAATGAAGACAGAAGAACTGATGTGTTTCAAGTATGGTGTTGGCAAAGAATACTGAACATACCGTGGACTGCCAAAAGAATGAACGAATCAGTTTTAGAAGAAATACAGTCAGAATGTTCCTTAGAAGTCAGGATGGTAAGACTTCAATTCACTTACTTTAGACATGTCATCAGGAAAGACCAATTGCTAGAAAAGGACATCATGTTTGGTAAGGTAGAGGGCCAACAAAAATGATGGAAATCCTCAATGAGATGGACTGACACAATAGCTGCAAGAATGGATTCAAACATACCGACGATCATGAAGATGGTGCAGGACCAGGTAACATTTTGTTCTGTTGTACATGTGCTTGTCATGAGTTGAAGCCAACTCAACGGCAACTAACTTGGCCTAGCCAACGGGATACATAAAACTAACCATCACAGGATCACTTTCATGGCTATGGAGAGAATGGACAGAAGAATGAAGGTGGGCAGATAAGTTAGGGACTGTCGAAGTTGGAAAGGTGAGAGATGATGGCAAGCCATGGATGCAGTGGACATGGAAAGAAGGGGGGCACATGTGGGAGGTATTTTATAGGTAGGGTTGGCAGGACTTGCTGACGGACTAGATGAGGGGTAAGAGAAGGTGGTGTCATGTACACAGGAAGTCAGAAGAGCATAGGTGTGGGGAGGAGATAAACAATTCCATTTTAGATATGTTAAGCTTGAGATATCAAATCGGAGATTTTAATTAGGTCCTGGAAATGTGGGTCTGGGAATTAGCAGGGAGTTCAGAGCTGGAGAGAAAAATTTGAGGATCATCAGCCTGAAGATCGAATTTAATCCAGGGGAATATGTATTGAATTAAATAGATGCATTGTAACAAAAAAAATTTTTCACTGTCAAGGGTAACCAAGAATAAAAAAACAAAAAACAAAAAAACCCAAACCCAAGCCCGTGTCGTCGAGCCAATTCCGACTCATAGTGACCCTATAGGACAGAGTAGAACTTCCCCACAGGGTTTCCAAGGAGTGGCTGGTGGATTCAAACTGCTGACCATTTGGTTAGCAGCTGAACTCTTAAACCAAGAGTAAAAGTTAGTAAATCTAGTTCTCAGCTCCCTGGAAAAAGCTGAACATTCTGCATATGAATGAGTGCTAAGCATTTACAAAGACGGCAGTCTGGGTCTTCAGTGGACTGTATTCAGAGTCGACAACTTCACTTAACAGACCTCTTTGCATTTCTATTCCTACAGCAGGTAATTCTCATTGAGGGGCAAAAGTGAAAGGATTCTTGCCTTTCTATAAACCTAGTTGCCAAGTAGAGTCATGGCGACCCCATGAGTGTCAGAGCAGAACTGCTCCATAGGGGTTTTTTTTTTCCTTCTCTCCGTTGTCAAGTTTTTCACCAACCTCTTACCCTATGGTTTTATCTTCCATTGATGACCACTACCTACTTCCATTAGAAGCTGAAAAATGGTGATTTTCTAATTCTGTCAGTTTCTCTGTAATTCATTGAAATTTTTCAATACAGAACTTTCTTTCATCCCCTACAGGTGTTTGTTTACACTGAAGTGTGGTTCATGCTGAGAATACTGGTCAAATGCTGAGTCCATAGGGTTTTTAATGGCTGATTTTTCAGAAGTGGATCTCAGGTCTTTCTTCCAAGGTGCCTCTGGGTGGACTCCAGCCTTTTGGTTAGCAGCGGAGAGTGTTACCCATTTGCACCACAAAAAAGTGGGGTCAGAGTCTCTGCTCTGGTGAAAAATGAATCCTTTGTTCGTCAAATTCACTTACATTGAAGAAGTCAAACTTACGTTTTCTAAACTTCTGTTTTAGTTGAAGGGAAACATTTATTCATAATGTATTTCTACACCATTATGTCTTCTAGTGATTTAGACCCCTGAAGTATTATAATGAAATGTGCAAAGACCCAGAGTTAGAAAATCAAAAGGGAAGAACACACTCAGTATTTCTCAAGTTGCAAGAACTGAAAAAACAAATTCAAGCTTTGAGTTACAATTTTGAAGAATTCTATGGGCAAAATATTGAACAATGTAGGAAGCATCAAAAGAAGATAGGAGGAATACAGACTCACTGTATCAAAAAAACTGGTTGACATTCAACAATTTCAGGAGGTAACATATAATTAAGAACCAATGGTACTGAAGGAAGAAGTCCAATCTGCTCTGAAGGCACTGACAAAAAACAAGGCTCCAGGAATTGATGGAATACCAATAGAGATGTTTCAACAAAGAGATGCAGCACCGGAGGTGCTCACTTGTCTCTGCCAAGAAATTTGGAAGACAGTTACCTGGCCAACCAACTGGAAGAGAGCCATATTTATTCCCATTCCAAAAGCAGTTGCAGCAGCACATTGACAGGAAACTGCCAGGAATTCAAGCCGGACTCAGAAGAGGATGTGGAATGAGCACAGGATACCAGAAAGATGTTTACTTGTGTTTTATTGACTATGCAAAGGCTTTCGACTGTGTGAATCATAACAAATTATGGATAACGTTGTGAAAAATGGGAATTCCGGAACACTTAATGGTGCTCATATGGAACCTGTATATAGACCAAGAGGCAGTCACTCAAACAGAACAAGGGGATATGTGTGGTTTAAAATCAGGAAAGGTGTGCATCAGGGTTGTATCCTTTCATCACCATACTTATTCAATCTGTATGCTAAACAAATAATCTGAGAAGCTGGACTATGTGAAGAAGAATGGGGGATGAGGATTGGAGGAAGACTCATTAACAACCTTAAATATGCAGATGACACAACCTTGCTTGCTGAAGGTATAGAGGACTCGAAGCATTTACTGATGAAGATCAAAGATTACAGCCTTTAGTATGGATTACACCTCAACATAAAGAAAACAAAAATCCTCACAACTGGACCAATAAGCAACATCATGATAAACAGAGAAAAGACTGAAGTTGTTAAGGGTTTCATTTCACCTGGATCCACAGTCAGTGCCCATGGAAGCAGCAGTCAAGAACTCAAATGACATGTTGCATTGGGCAAATTGGCTATAAAAGACCTCTTTAAAGTGTTACAAAGATGTCGCTTTGAGGACTAAGGTGTGCCTGACCCAAGCCATGATATTTTCAGTTGCCTCGTATCCATGCGAAGCTAAACAACGAATACGGAAGACTGAAGAAGAATTGATGCCTTTGAATTATGGTGTTGGCAAAGAATATTGAAGACACCATGAACTGCCAGACGAATGAACATGTCTGTCTTGAACAAGTCTGACTTCATCTCATGTACTTTGGACATGTTGTCAGGAGGGACCAGTCCCTGGAGAAGACTATCATGCATGGTAAGGCAGAGGGTCAGTTGAAAAGAGGAAGACCCTTGACAAGATGGATTGACACAGTGGCCGCAACAATGGGCTCAAACACAGCAACGATTGTGAGGATGGCGCAGGACCAGGCAGTGTTTCATTCTGTTGTACACAAGGTAGGTATGAGTTGGAACCAACTCAACGGCACCTAACAACAACAAACTCCTGAACAATCTATACTTCTGTGTGGGTGATTACATTAGTTTTCTAAACAGTTAATCAGTTGCCTCTGAGTCAATTCCAACTCACGGCGATCCCATATGTTTTAGAGTAGAACTGTACTTCATAGGGTGTTCAATGGCTGTGATCTTTTGTAAATAGATCGACAGCTTTTTCTTCTGAGGTACCTATGGGTGGATTCAGCCAGCCAACCTTTTGGTTGGTAGCTGAGCGCTTAACTGTTTTTGCGCCACCTAGGGACTCCTATTAAAACCAAAAACCCACTGCCGTTGCGTCGATTCCAACTCATAGCAACCCTACAGGACAGAGTAGAACTGCTCCACAGGGTTTCCAAGGAGCATCTGGGGACTCCTTTTATTTCCGTTAAAAAAAAAAAAAAAGTCATTGAATCAATTCCAACTCTTAGAGACCCTATAGGACAGAGAAGAACTGCCCCATAGGGTTCCAAGGAACGGCTGGTGGATCCAAACTGCTGATCTTTTGGTTAGCAGCCGAGCTCCTAACCACTGCACCACCAGGGCTCCGATTAGTTTCCTAGGGCTGCCTTAATAAATTACCACAAACTGGGTGGCTTAAAACAACAGAAAGTTATTCTCTTATAGTTCTGGAGGCTAGAAGTCCAAGATCAACGTTTCAGTAGAACCATGCTCTCTCTGGAAGCCCTGAGGGAGAATCTATTCCATGCTTGTCTCTCAGCTTCTGGTGTTGCTGGCAATCCTTGTTCTTTGGCTTGTAGAAGCATCACGCAGGTCTCTTCCTCACTGGCACATGGCTTTCTTCTTGCATGCCTCTGTCTCTTCTCCTCTTCTTCCAAGAACACCAGTCATATTGGTGTTTGCCAGTATGACCTCATCTTAACTTGGCCACATTCCTGTATACTGAAGGCTAGGACTTTACTATATCATTTTGGGGGACACAAGTCAACCCACAACAGTGGTTATCATAATCGCTAACACAAAAATCTCTGGGAGGAGTGCTATAACCAAATCAAACACCTCACCAAGCAGATCCACGTTTGCTCTACCTGCAGTGACTGGACTCCCTCCCCTGCTTTTGGGGGCAGCGGTGAGGTTGGGAAGACAGATTTTTCAACAATTGTCCTTCCTTTGTTGCCCACACCTCTTAATTCCAATCGCTGTAAAACACAGAGCGGGAGCTCAGGCAGATAAAACACGAGAGCTTAGGAGGAAGGAAATGAACCCTCACATCAGGAAGTCTTCTCCCCTCAGCTGAAAGGATCCTTTAGCAGCAAGGGGATGCCCAGTGGTAAGGCTGTCTGTAAGTTGGCTGCCTGGCACTAGCACTGCCTCGTGGCTCTCTGCCAGCAATTTCAGGGCAGAGGGCTTCGTTTCTTCATCTGCGGCCCTGGCTGTTCGCTCATTCAGCAAGTAGATCTTGAGCACCTGTTATGTGTCAGATGCTGACCTAGGTGCTAGGACTTCGGCCGAGAACAAGACAGGAAAAACCCTTTGCGTGCAGGAAGTTTATATGGGCAGACAAAAAACACAATAGTATGTAAAACACAGTGCACATTGCCTAGTGAACAGTTTTAAAAGGGGGGGGGTGTTAGCGAGGGAAAGGTGTTAGGGAGTGCCATGTGGGGGTAGAAAGGAGCTTGTGATTTCAATAGGGAGTCAGGAAAAGCTTCACTGAGGTGACCTTTGAGCACAAACCCCAAGAAGCTGAGGGAAGAAGGCATCCAGGAGGATTCAGGAACAAGCCTGAGCAAGAGAGCAGTTGATGAGGCTGGAGAGGTCACTGGGGTGGGAGAGGGGAAAAGGAGAGAAGGACATAGGGCCGGACCTTTAGGTTTGATGGAGAAGACTGACATGATTTTCTCATTTTTTAACAGATCACTCCAGCTGCTATGTTAAGGGGACAAGGATGGTGGCTTTTGAGGTAATTCAATTGCAGAAATGATGGCTTGGACCAGGGGTAGTGGTAGAGCTGCCACCAGGAGTTAGAACTAAAAAAGCAATGTTTTTATCCCTTACCAGATGAAGTGGCTCAGAAACTAGTGTCCTAAAAAATTATTTATTTGGGGTGGGCGTGGGTAGTAAAACATTCCAAAGATACAAACGGGTATTTACTGTGAAAAGTCAGTTGAATTCTTAACACAGGTGTTCTCTCCAGAGGCAATCATTGTTACTAATATATTTTATGTGTCTTCTCAATATTCTAAGTGTAAACATCTTTTTTTTTTTTTAAATTGTGCTTTAGGTGATTAGTTTCTTATACAAAAATTTATACAGATTGTTATGTGACACTAGTTGCTCTCTCTATAATATGACAGCACACTTCCCATTTCCACCCCGATTTCCCATGTCCATTCGGCCAGCTCCTATCCCTTTCTGTCTTCTCATCTCGCCTCCGGACATGAGCTGCCCATTTAGTCTCATGTATCTACTTGAACTAAGAAGCACACTCTTCACAAGTATCATTTTATGTCTTACAGACCAGTCTAATATTTGAATAGTTTGCTTCAGGAATGGTTTTAGTTCTGGGCTAACGGAGAGTCTGGGGGCCATGTCTTCTGGGGTTCCTCCAGTCTCAGACCATTAAGTCTGGTCTTTTTACTAGAATTTGAGTTCTGCACCCCACTTTTCTCCTGCTCCATCAGGGATTCTCTGTTGTGTTCCCTGTCAGGGCGGTCATTGGTGGTAGCCGGGCACCATCTAGTTCTTCTGGTCTCAGGCTGATAGTCTGGTTTATGCAGCCCTTTTTGTCTCTTGAGCTAATATTTTCCTTGTGTCTTTGGTATTCTTCGTTCTTCTTTGCTCCAGGTGGATTGGTACCAATTGATGCATCTTAGATGGCTGCTCGCTAGCTTTAAAGACCCCATGCCACTTCCCCGTTTTTAATGCAAATCATAGCACATCCACTATTTTGCACTTTGCTTTTTGTTTTCTGGAGATTGTTCCATATCAATACATGCTGAGCTGCCCCTTTTTTTTTCCTTTAAATTTTTTGTTGTTGTTGAGAATATACACAGCAAAACATACACCAATTCAACAGTTTCTACATGTACAATTTAGTGACATTGATTACATTCTTCAGGTTGTGCAACCATTCTCACTCTCCTTTTCTGAACTGTTCCTCCCCCATTAACACTGCCCAGGAAGGTTCCTTATCCAATCTTTCAAGTTGCTGTTGTCAGTTTGATCCCATATAGATAGTTCTTAAAACAGTATAATGCTCAAGGCAGACCTCTTTTTTACTAGTTAAGCTAAACTATTATTCCGTTTTAAGAAAACCTCAGGGGATATTTCTGGTTTAAGGTTTAAAGATTATCTCAGAGCTATAGTTTCAGGAGTTCATCCACCCTCTATGGCTCCAGCAAGTCTAGACTCCATAAGCATTTCAAATTATGTTCTGCATTTTCCCCCCTTTTGATCAGGATTCTTCTATGGAATAGGTCATTTTTTTAAAGGAGCCTCAGTGGCACAATGGTTAAGTGCTCTGCTGCTAACTTAAAGGTTGACAGTTTGAACCCACCCAGCGGCTCTGTGGGATGCCTCTTCTTTTTAATGCCTCTAAATTAAACCATGGCATGAACTTACCATATTTATTTATTTAACCAGTATTCTCTTGGACATTTATTTCCAAATGTTTGCCACTGCAAACAGGGTAGAAATGAATATCCCTGTATACACTTCCGTGAGCATATGTGCCAGTATATGCAGGATAAATTCCTATTAACAATGGCCCGAAGGGTCATCAATTTTACATTTCAACAGATATTGCCAAATTACCTTCTGATGAGGCTGTACTAATTTATACTTACACCAAAAATGTAAATAGGCATGTTTTTTGGCACATTTGTTCATAAAAAGCCCAAATCAGCGCAGACATTTCGTCAGCAAATTTCATCTAGTCTCCTGTCCCTCTTCCCTGAACCATGACAGTACTTGGCTGCTGAGCCCTCTTGAGAGCTGATGGGCTTACTTTCCTGATTTTAATCTCCAGGACAGAACTTCTGATTTTTATCCTCTGGGCTCATGACTTGTGAGAGGCACTCCACTCTAGAAGGCCACCTATAACTCTCGATAGCCACCTCTCTCCACCCACTCCTGTGGAGGGCAGTGGTCAGATGACGTCGGATTCTCCATGAAGATGCTCCTTTCATAATACTTGTTTCTGCAACACGAATGGGGTTATTACAGCCATCTCAAATACCACTGATGGTGCAAATCATACTGACATATCTTCACAACCTCATGGCATCTGCCTCACACTCAGTCTTCACTCCAGAGCCTTGCAAACACTGCAAACCTCTTCAATGGGGAAGGAATAAGCAAGGCAACTGTGACGGATTGAACTGTCCCCACAAAGAAATATGCTGACATCTTAATCCCCGGTATCTGTGGACATGAGCTTGTTTGGAAACAGGGTCTTTGGAGATGTTATCAGTCCGATATGAGTGTATCCTTATAAAAAGAGAAGAGACACAGACACAGAGGAAGAACACCACATGACAACAGTGGCAGAGACTGGAGTCCTGCTGCCACAAGCCAAGAACACCTGGGGCTACCAAAAGGTGGAAGAGGTAAGGGTTACCAATGGATTTAAAACCACTGTTGAGGAGGAAGAATATTCCAGAGCAGGACAGTCAGTCAGTCTCAAAGATACACATAGATAACTTATGAAGTACAAAGGGAAGTACTTTTAGAGTGAAGTAATCTGGTAAACCTGCCTTAACTAAGTGATTCAATTTAACTTCACTGATGATGAGATACAACTCATCACAACCTGTGTCCTTCTCTGTAGCATTCTTCCCAAAAATGTTCAATCTGAATCTAATCATATGGAAACACCTAGAAAATCCAAACTGAGGGACAATCTGCAAAACAACTGGCCTACATTCTTAAAAAATGACAGTGTCTAGGGAAACGTTCTAGATTAAAGGAAATTAAAGAAATATGAAAACTAAATGCAATGTATGATCCTTGAACAGATCCTGAATAGGGGAAAAGTCCGGGTATATAAAAGACATTACTGGGACAATTATGGAAATTTGAATCATTCTAGGTAATAGTACTGTATTAATGCTGCATCGTGGTTATATAGAAGAAGACCCTTGTTTTAGAGGATCAAGCTAGAGTATTTAGGTGTAAAGTGTCTGGATGTCTGTAAATAACACTCAAATGGTTCAGGAAAAAATAAACATATATATATATATATATATATAGAGAGAGAGAGAGAGAGAGAGATAAAGCAAACATGATAAAATGTTATCAATAGGTAAAATTTAAGCAGCCAATAGAAACTCCATGGATCACAATGGTCTGATTCCATTGTATGTGGGGTCCCATGAGTCAAGAGCCAACTTGAGAGCAGCTAACAATAATATGGGTTCACTGTATTTTTCTTGCAACTTTTTGTAGGATTAAAAATTTCAAAATAAAGAGCTGTGGTAAGAAGTCCGTCTTTAAGTTCTATACATGGTCCAGAACGGACTCTGCTAGAGTGACAGTCACCAAACATTTACAAAGAAGGCTAAGGAGAAAAAAAGCAAATAAATGTCTAATAATCTTAAGTAGTAATGATAACCTACCATTTCATAATGTCTGCATTAGTCTGCATTTCCTTCAGAAAACAGATATGGTTCACAGGAAATCATCTCCTAGACAGAGAACTTCAGGTTAAAGAACAATTCTTTTATTATTATATAGATATAGTATATGTAATCAGAAACAAATGTGAGATATAATTTAGTGCTATAAAAAATAAAAGCCTATGATGGAAAAATGTGGGAATGGATAAGGGTGATGGTTGAACAACATGATGAACATAACTAATGTCACCGAACTGTACGTGTGAAGGCTGCTGACATAGAAAACGTTTTGCTGCATATATATTTACCACAATTTTAAAGAAGTGGAAAAAAAGGCCTAGAGGTAGAAGACAACACTGTTTATATTTAGTGAACAAACACAGATGATTTACTTCCTGGAAAAAGTAACTGCTGCAAACCCTAAGAAGTATCACTCTACAGTAAGACAGATAAAATCCACTATTCAATAACTTTATTCAATAACCATTTACTGAACACTTATGTGCCAGTGGTCCTGTGCTCAGAGTACAGAAAGGATAAGACATAGTCCTTGCCTTGAAGAACTCACCCCAAGAATCTATGTTTCTCTAAGATCCTTTTTAAATTTCTAAATTCAGTGACTTTGATTGTAGATAACCTAGAAACGATATGCAACTAGTATTGACAGGCAATTAAAATTTTCAGCTTAATTAAAATGAGATTCAATTCTGCTAGTCATGATACTTTATATCCTTGTGTACAGTAGCCACATTTTATCAAGTCTCTGACAACACTCCAGAAATTTTAAGCATCAGTAGGTATGCTTACATAACTTTTACAACCCATATTATTCAACTTAAAACAAAGACTTTACAAGAACCCTATATAGAAGGTTTATTCAAACAGACAAAAGTCTGAGGGCATGGGGAAATCTCCCTTTTACCTCTTCAGCCTCAAAGGCCTTGTTTGATTCTTGACCAGGCAGGTCATTTTTCACTGCAGAAGCCATCTTCAAGTACAATTAAATCAGGAGCCACTAAGAACAAAATGGCAATTTAAGAACTGTCACTGAATTTCAGTTACTTATCTTGTTTTCTCTGGCTCAAAGAATCCACAAATCAATCAGACTTGTCTCTTAATTATGACTTCTTATAAATAAAATCATCAATAGTTTATAATCTAGAAGTGTGAAAATCCCAAATTATCTTAATGCCCATAAAATGGATCTGTAAATCATGAAGGATCTCTTACCCTGAAGCTCATAAAAAGTTTAGAAATTCACAGTTTTATAATGTCTGATGTCTGCAAGTAACTCTTAAATGGTTCAGCAAAAAAGATAAAAAGGGGATATACTGTGGAGACCTACATTTTTCACTGCTGCTGAGAAGAACTGTATCACTTTCATTAAAAATGGTTGAGCAAAAGGTCCCACTGTATAAAGCATGACAATATATACTCTTATCTTTGGTATTGCTTTTCTTTCAGGTCTAAAAAGAGTAAGAATGACTGAGGAGAACCTGTGTGTGAGCTGCCATAGTTGTGACTCAAGTTTCCACAGAGTGACCTGAAATAATGCCTTCACTTTTCTAACGCAAGTGAAATTAAATGATTCTGTAAAGCTGGCCTCTAGAATCACCCTTGAACTTGTATTTATGCACTAGAATTCAGAGGACTTTTGTTTTTTAAAAATATATTGTAACCCTTCACATTAAAACAGGTTTCAAAATGATTTACTCAACAGAGACTTTCATTCATAGCTCAGAAGTGTTTCAAGTCACTTTGGGGAAACTTAATTCTTAAATATAATTTACAACTTCATTATCATCTGAAAGTGATTTCACATTTAACAAAAATAATCGGTGTTTATCTTCAAGAAACAAAAACATCCATTTCTTCTACATAAAACATTTCCATTTGTCCTAAATTCAAACAGTTAAAACTGGAAAGTATGGTCAATCAACTTATAAAACTATTTTCAGAAGAGCTTTTTTTTTCTTTTTTAACTATTTGGTAATACACTAAAACTTGCAAAAGCCAGAACCTGTGCAAGGCAGAAACCTGTCAGAGAAGGAAAACTCAAATATTCTCCACTAACACGAGCGACAGCAAAGTGGTAAGACTGCACCCTCTCAAAGGCGGAAAACTTGCGAGACTCGGGAAAACAAGGCAGTCCTATCAAGTCTGGATCTTACAGATTTCACTGTATACTTTCATATCTTAAATTGACTGCTATCAATTAATCATGGAGGTAATCTGAGAGACAGTATATAGAAAGAGAAACTTTTCAATCTTTGGGTAGGTAAGCAGGTGAGTGGAAACAGGTATAACAATAAAGGAAAATGGCAGGAGATAGCTCTCCCCTGCATGAGGCCCCCTCCCTGCCCTGCTTGTGGAGTTGACCTCTTCTGCCATGAGCACTGATGAGCCAGGGCAGCCTCTGACTCTGATAAAACTACTTTCTTCCTAGAAGCGCTGCTTCAGTGGTGATTTTTTTTTATTAAAAGAATTACTCAAAACGTATGATAAGAAATTAGACTTTTATCAATACACAAATAAGTTTACTTAAAATCGGCTTAGTTACATGTGTAAAAAAAGTTCGAGAACCTCTTCCATTAACATCCACAAACTAGAATAGGTTCTTCTGAAACCTGCAGTCCTACCTCCCATTGCCGTCAAGTTGATTCTGACTCACAGCGACCCTAGACCTAGCCAGCATCAACAAGCAATAGTCCCAGGTAGTTGCTGACATGTTTTTGATATTGAGAGCCGGCCACAAACAAAACACCTCTCTTGCCTGGATAAGTAGGAAGAGTTCACATAAAAGGGCTTTGTAAAACGTCTATGAAGGAAAACTGATAATGTCAGAAGAGTTCCAGCACTTCGATTGAATACAATTCTGTATTATTCTTTTCTTGATTTAATTTCTGTAGCTCCCGAAAACTTACTTCAATCTTGTTGAGCTCAGAATAAACGCTTATCTAAAGAAAAAAAGTTGTCAGAGTTAACTTTTACCATAACTTTGACCTATAAACAAATCCTCCATGATTACTAATGACTATTTCAAGAACAAAATTTAAGAACAAATGATAGTTAGGTGGTGCTTGGGAATACAAACAGAACTCAGTATATATCCAACAATCACAAACCTGGGCTTTCACAAACTTGTAAAGATTTATCAGTAGCCTTTTTGCTTCTGGTATCATTACCACAACAGTAAAATTAGCATCTAGAAGTAGGCATATCCAATCCATAATCTGAAGATAAATAGGAAAAGAAAGTTAAGATTTTAAATTTAAGTTTAGGTTAATTCATTTTACAAAGTCTATAATTACATCAAACAGTTATAAAAAATATAAATCTTCTTAATAGGAGTCTGGACATCTTAGTTTAGACATGGAGAGACTTTCTAAGTAACATAAAAAGGCTCTTTTTTGCTTTTATACTTGATATCTGACAAGTATAACTGGAGCCCTTCCATAGGATTCATCAATAATAAGAAAGTCAGGGTGATATTTACATCTTATTTTTTAAAAAATTGGTTTTGGTAATTATTTGCAGTTAAGAAAAAAGAACTCACTCATCCTTTATTTTGAAAGATACACTACACCCCAAGAATAGGGTGCTGTGTATTGTAGGTGAGCTACCTTGAACTAAAATAAAGTTATTTATAAAAGTATCCCATGTAGTTCTACATCTTCAAATGGTATAGTGAACACGTAAATGTCACTGTCATGAAAAACTGGCTATCTAATTTTGGAGGGAAAAAAAACGAATCTTGATAAAACTCCTTATTCCAAAATAAATTCTGTCTGTATCAAAGAATTAAATTAAAAAAAAAAAAAAAAAAAAAAGAAACTATGAATGTACTAAACAAAAACAGGATGATTATTTCTATAATTTTAGAGTGGGGAGGACCTTAAGCATAACATAAGCCAAAAGAAGCCATAAAGGAAAAGCGAGTAAATACTGATAGCATAAAAATTAATAACTTGTCTATGGCAAAAACTACAATAAACAGAGTAAAAAGACAAACGGCTAGGGAAAAGTATTTATAATGTAGGATAGAAAAAGGTTAATACAAAGAACTCTTTATAAGCCAAAAAAAAGGATAGGAAACACAATAGAAAAATTGGCAGGACTCTGACATGGCAGTTCACAAAAAGAAACAGAAACAGCGAAGATGGTCCACTTCTTTCACTATCAAAGCGACAGAAATGGAAACAAGGTACCATTTGTAACCTATCCAATTGGCAAAAGTTTGACAGTACCAGGTGTTAGTAAGGATGTGAAGCAATAAGCCCTCACACCTTGGTGGTGGTAGTCGTGCCTACTGTCACAACCCTTCTGAAAGGTAATCTGGCATTTTCAAAAATAGAATTGCATGCACCCTCTGATGCAGTAATTTCACTTCTGAGAACCTACCCAGCAGAAGTTCTCTCATATGTACAGAAGGATACCATATAAAGGTTTGTTTACAATAGTAAAAAACTGTAAACAACTTAAATGTCTATCAACAGGGGATTGATAAATTAAGATAAATGCATAAAATGAAATAGTATGCAGTGGTTCAAAAGAATTAGGCAGATGTATGTGTACCAGTCCAAAAAATGTCCAAAACACTGTTGAGTGAAGGAAAAAAGAAACTAAGTTGCAGATAGCATGTATACTATGATCTCATTTGTGTCAGAGAGACAAAAAGAGAAAAAGGAAAATAAGTTGGTATACAGGAAGAAAATTTCTAGACATAAATTACTGTATTTAAAGAGTGTCTACCATGAGATTCTTCGAGAACATTACCTCATTAATTTTCATTCTCTTATTCTTAAGCCTATTATCAGCCTCTCCCTGTCTTCTCCCAATGTAACTAAGGAAATGCTTAGAAAGGGACTTAAAAAAAAAAAAAAAGAAATTTAAGATGAATCTAAGTCCTGTATTATAGAGCTATAGTTTTAAAGATCTATCTACCAAATAGAGACTCCCTCTACCTCCCCACTCCAGTGGTTTGTGTGCATGGTGAGGGAGGAGCATCATATGCACTAGGAATCAAGGAGAAACCAGTTTACTGAATTCCAGGTTCTGACACTGTATGACTTTTTCAGCAGACTTTTTCCAGCACCAGCTGAAACTAAGTATATTATCTCACCTGGTTCAGGGTTGGAGGCTGTATTCCAGGAAGAGTCATAGTAGCATTTTCACTACACTTCAGATAAAGGAAATACAAATACTGGAGAAATAGCTGAGTAGGAGAAAAAAGGGACAATTTATCACTGATTTAAAAAAAAAAAAAAATTCTCTCTATATAAAACTAACAGAGACTGTTCCATTTAACTGTTTATCAAACAAGTGTGCCAGGTATCTGGGGGGACACAAAAAAAGGACAATGCAGTACCTGCCATCAATGAGGAGCTCATGTGGTTTGGGGTGAGGAGCTTTTTCTATTCCTAAAGGTTCCTTAGTAACAGGCAGAGAAGAGAGAATTCTTTCCTGGCATTTTAGTGTTTAGTCATTTATAACTGAGATGGCTTAACCTGGCTCTCAGACTTGGCACAAGGACCACGTCAAGGCCTGCCACCCAAATTTCACTCTAGTCTCCTAGGCAGTTTTTCACCATGAGGGCTGAGCAGCTCCTTATTCACGGCAAAGAACTTGATGAGCTTTAGACTGCTCTAGCAGCTGGTTAGAGTCAAGCAGAGAAATATAAACCAGAAATAAGATTCTACAGGATTTGTAAGAATACTTACTGTGACATGTTGTGCAGGAATGTCTTTCAAGTGAGGCAAAAGGAATGCTTCACTATATGCTGAATGAAGAACTGCGTTTCTACTTAGGACTAAAGGAAAATCTTATTTCCATGCTATTTAAATTATGAGTAATGCCCATCCTCAATAATATTTTTCTAAATTTATACAAAATGTTTTATTTATCTAGAAGAATTCTATCACTTCAACAACCCCCCCCCCCCCCCCACTGCCCCCGAATCACTAGTGATCATCTGGAATATTTCTCTATTACCAGTAACTGGTCTATTTATTTAGAACATTAATTTTTAGAATTGATGGAGCTTCTGCCTTTAGTATAGCTTCTTAATTAAGAAAACAGGTTTAAGTACATTATTTCAATGTAGCATTGAACATAATCCATTTTCAAGCAGAAATTGAAAAAAGAAAAAAAAATCCTTAAATGATCTAATTACCCCCTCTTAGTTATTTTTTGGCACATGACTATGTCCACAGAGACAGTTTAAGGAAACTCTGGATTTCCAAGGATACAGCAGAGCTGCTCTTTTGGGTGTTACAGGGCTCAAAGTGGTCTCCTCTGTTGTACCCTGAGGCTTTTCTTTATTGCTGTTATCTTCTTCAGGATTGAAACCATTTTCCATAATTTCAGTTTGCTCTTCCATTTTCTCATCTCGTACAGTACCACTATAGTCAAAAACCGATTCCGTACTGATATCTGTTTCTTGAAGACTGTCATCACCAATGCTATGATGTTAATTGAAAGCAAGAAATTCTTATCACATCTTGAACTTATTGGAAAAAATTTTACTTTTTAGGCACTCAAAGTTTTAGAAATCAAATAATGCAATGGATTAAAAATGTCGTGAATGAAAAGGACCATCAGCTTCTAACTTACCTTAAGAAAATTTTTAAGCAAGCGCAGGTGACCGACTCAGGAATGTCAGGGAACTGCTGGAGACAGAGCTGTAAAATCTGCACGTCTGTCTTCTCTAAGGCAACTTCCATTAAGCCAGGGCATAAGCTAAGACAAAGAAAATTCTACATCATAGTTTTACGTATTAAGAAAAACTGCAATCACAGATAATTTATAAGCATTTTCAGGGTATGTGAAACTTGGTATACAGAGGTACCTACCTGTAGGAAAGCACGTGTGTTTGGATAAGCTGCATCAGACAGTTCCGGGGATAAAATGATGGCTCTGCTTTACACCTTCCCAGGAGTCCTGTTACTATATCCCCAATAGTAGTATGAAACTCAGGTGTCTGTTTAATAGCCAAAAATTTACGGAGTTCTACTTCAATGTGTTTTTCTGTATCATTCTGAAAGGACAGAATTAAGAATTCAGTCTGGAACATTAATAAATATCACCGAATTTAAAAATTCCTAGCTCAACACTTGTCAGATTACTAACAGCATTCACACGTTCTTGTGCAACTGGGGTTAATACTACTTTTTGCTTCATAAACACAAACTGGAATGAAAAAAACATTCAAGGAGTGATAAACCAAAACATTTTAGGAGACTAAATTACAAACATATCCAATGCACAGTTGAATGAGAACTGCTGAGGCCAACGCCATCAATCATTTCACAAAATCACAATGAGAGTCAAATAAGCCAAAGTATTGGACCAACTCTGGTGACTCGAAGACACTATACAAGTATGAGCTGTAGCTACAAAAACGATCATAAAAATAAGACATAATGAAAAGTAGATGGAATTTCTTTTAATCTTGTGTGTTGATTTTTCATATAGCTATTATTTTTTTTTATTTACCTTTATGGTTAATAAAAGTTGTGCAGATGCTGAAACAGCTGGCTGTAAACTCACTTCAACTTTTCTCGTCCTTAACTGAAATTAAGTAAATTGATTAGGTTCTCAAACCAATACAAAAGATCAATTACACATTTAGAAGCATATGGAACACCCTAAAGAGACTAGCAGGTTTTTGCTCTAATCACAAACTGTTTTTAATAGCATGTATTTTTTTTAAATAGTGAAAAGTGGGCTTATTTCAACTCTCAAATTAAATACCTTAAAAATTTTAAGGTTTTTGATTTTTAAGCACAAAATAAAATCTCTGGATTCAGAAAGGTATTATTGCTGATTGCATACTGGTTCAGTTTCACACCTGGGCCTTAACATATAACACACACACCCTGATAAAAATTAACTAAAGGACATATGTGCCATTTTTGATAAAGCGTGTGAGATCACTGGATTCAAGCTTCAAATTCCTTTGTCATCAAGATCAGAGTTGGAAGAGTTTTACGAATATGAATCATTAAAATAATTTAGCATTTTTCTGTTTTTCAATATCTGCACTAACATTTCTGTTTTGATGTTTAAACTTACATTTCTTGACTGCTCTGAGTTCTGTGATCCAGGTCCATATTCCTGAGATGTTTCCCAGTTCACAAAATGGGGCACAGCATGACTACCTATGAAAACACAAAATGCACAATTTCTGGAATTTTTTGGACTATCGAACAATAACAATCACTCATGCACAATTCAAGAGCAGCTTGAAAGTCCATGTAATTCTACTGATAACCTCAGATCAGTAAATCGTAATATAGTAAAAGGCCATATGCCCAGAAACATTAAGCCAAAGATGAGGCTGTCGGAAAACCAGGGAGGGTAGAGGCATTACTGATCTTGCCTTGGGGATTCTCTCATTGCCCCTGAAGACAGAAGAACATTGGCTGTTCAAAACACAGTGCAGCTCCTCGGTCTGCAGCATTACTTGCAATATGGGCAGCTCCCAAGGTAGCCTCCTGGGTCAAGGAAGTTTCCGTGAACAGTGGCAAATTTCAAAATTAAGAACAGGCTCTGCAAATTGAGTGGGAATCTACATATCAAACTGAGAGCTAACAAAATGCTTTGTTTCAGTAAAACAAACATACAGGTAAGTTCCTACCTGGTTCATAACTATGCTTGAGTTTTCCAAGTGCACCTGCTAACGATGACACTTCACACTTGTATGGAATCACGGTCAGAAATTTTCCATGTAGCATAAACAGATTTTCCCCATAATACCAGAGCTACAAAAAAAGTTATTAAAAATATAAGCAACTTTTTTCCCCCTCTCCAAAGAACTGACTCAGCAAAATCTTATAATTGGTAACACGGTGTAAGCTATCTTAGTGTTAAGAAAAAAAGGACAAGCTAAAGTTAAGCAACTTCCCAGAAGACACTCCTATATGCAACATATTAACCGGAGTAAGATTATATAGCTCTTATCTGTGCACAAGTCTGAATGAAGCATTAATTTTTTCAGTATTTCTTTAACAGCTTTACTGAGATATAATTCAGATTCCATACAATTCATCCATTTAAAGTATACAATTTAATTGCTTTTAGTGTATTCAGAGTTGTGCAACCATCATCACAATCAATTTTAGAACATTTTCATCACCCAAAAAGAAACCCTTTATCCAACAGCAGTGCCCCTCCCGAGGTAACTTAGCATAATTTAAATGATAATTTCAAATACAGGCAGTCCCTGGGTTACCAACGAACGACTTACGTACAACCCGATTTATGTACAACCTGTAGTTATGAACCAAGCCCTCTAAAGCCTATTATATTAAAAATCAAGGTACATACAATGGTTTGTGATAACAAACAGGCGCTACTTTGCGACGTGCATCAAAACATGATTATTACTGTATTATTAGGTTAAAGATGTTTTAGTGTATCTGGAAGTGTTTAATGTTTTTTATGCATACAAAAGTACACTATATACTAAGACAAACATCTTACTGACTGATGTACCTGTTCCAACTTATGTACAAATTTGACTTAAAGACATACTTAGAAATGGAACTTGTTTATAATCCGGAGACTGCCTGTAATAAAAATCTGACCATTTTTACATTTAAAATCACTGAACTGTTTTACAATAATACTGTCAGTATTACACATCTAGTAACACAATAATTACCAAGGCGACTGTAACACGAACACACTGTCATGATGCACTAGATGAAAAAAGAATTTAAAATCGTCGCTATTTTACGATTACAATGATAAATTTTTCAAAATGATACAGGTAGGTAAACAAAAGGCTTAGCGGCACATGGAATTCAAAAATAAGTTTGTGAGAGTGGTGGACTTGTGAGTGGTTAATTTTGTTAAAATACTTTAAATATAAACTAGAATTAAATTGTATGCTGAGAAGACTAGCCACCTTATCCTCTAATTACAATTATCAATAATGCCCTACTTCTTGATTTATATTTTATTTTTATATGGATAGTCATTCACTAAATCACCAATACTTACTGAGCACCTTTGCTCCGAAGAATTGAAAAAACAGAGAATAAAACTGATGAGGAATTACCTTAGGAAGTTTACAGTCTGGTCAGCTTAAATTTTAATTCTTTAAGTATTTCTATGTAATTCTACGGGAACGTTTTAAGATATAACCTAAAAGACTAATTTATTAAGTATTAGCCTTCGGGTATATTTAAAAAAAAAAAAAAAAAAAGATCAAACCCACTGGCTTCCAACTCACAGCAACCCTGTATGACAGAGTAGAACTGCCCTAGAGTTTCCAAGGCTGTAAATCTTTACGGAAGCAGACTGCCACTGAGGAGCAGCTGGTGGGTTCGACCTGCTAACCTTTTGGTTAGTGGCCAAGCGCTTTAACCACTATGCCACCAGGGCCCCTGATCAAACCAGAAAGCACTTAAAAAACAAAAATGTTGTTCTATTAACTAGCTAATTGTTGTCCCTTGATTTAAAACTTGCTATAATTTAGTCTTCTAAAGTGATAAACACAAGGAAACTATTAAAATATAGCCAAATTAAAAATAATCTTAAAGGTAAAAAAAAATCTCTTATATTAATAGCTGCCAAAAATATTTAGCTCCAAAGAGGTCTCTTCTCTTACAACGTATTTATCAGACACAATACTTATACATGAAAGAAGTTTCCCAACTATAAAAACTTACTTGACCACTGGTCCCTTGCGGTAAATCTTTTGAAGCCTGCAGTGTTTGAAATTTGATGTTCCAAATGGAGAGGCATTCTATAAAATAAGATACACAAATTCAGAAGCCCCAAGTATAATATGATGCTTTGGAAAAGTCACAGTAAAATACACAAGTCTTGCATTATTAAGAATAAAAATTAGGGAGTGCCACAGAAGCTCAAAGAAACGAGCTCACTGCAGGCTGAAATAATCAGATGTTTTAGAGAAGGGGAGCTCTGAAAGGGGGCCTCAAATAATGGATGAACGACGTCCGACGACAGGGAAGTGACTAAATACACTGAGGGACATCCATTCAATGAAATACTATGCAGCTGCTAAAACAAGCAAATAAATAAGGAAGATAAAAAATAATACAGTGATAAGTAAAGACCTCCAAGAGATTTTAAGCGAAAAATCAGGTGCACAACAGTTTGTATGGTATGCTCCCATTTGTGGAAAGAGGAGCATATATATTAGTATTTGCTTGTATTTGCACAAAAAAAGTCTGGAAAGGTACAAGACAAACTGTAATAGTAGTTCTCTGGTTTTCTGGGGAGTGAGGGGTGCAGTGGGATCAAGGAAGAGGAAGGATGGGGGCTGAGAGAGGAAAATCACATAAAGTGGTTAAGAGCCAGGATTCTGGAGCCAAGCTGTCTGGATTTGAATCCCAGTTCTGCCACTTAATGGCTCTGTCAGCTTTGTGATAATTAACCCGTCTTGGCCTCAGGTTTCTTATCTTTAAATATTATCTTTCTCATAGGGTTGCTGAAAAGATTGAGTTAATATATATAAAGTGCTTAAATTAGTGTCTAGAACATGGTAACTGCCATAGCTTTTCATGCTTCTTGAACAATGCAAATATACCTATTCAAAAAATTACAAAAACAAACTTAAATTTTAAAAAATAAAAGTAAAGAATGGACAGGACTTAGGGTAGGGTTTATAGCATAATGGAGTCAACTTGCTTGACTTAGCTACATAACTTTCCTATACCTCAGTTTCCAGATTTGCAAAATAGGGACAATAACTACGTTCTCTCATAGGGTTGGTTGAGTGGAGAATTAAACATTACAAACAATGAGATGATAAAAGTCAAATGTCCGGCACATGACAGTCACGCTATGACTATCAGTTAATGGGCTTAGCTGCTAACCAAAAGATTGTGGAGGTCCAAGTCCATCCAGAGGTGTCTCGGAAAAAAGGCCTGGTGATCGAATTCCAAAACATCAGCCACTGAAAACCTTATGAAGCACAGTTCTACTCTGACACACATGGTGTCATCAGAAGTTCAGGCTGAACCAATGGTAACTGGTTTAACTGGTTAAAAAAAAACCAAACCCATTGCTGTCAAGCTGATTCTGACTCATAGCAACCCTAGAGGACAGAGTAGAACAGTCCCATAGGGTTTCCAAGGAGCGCCTGGTGGATCTGAACTGTCTATCTTCTGGTAGGCAGTCCAACTCTTAACCACTACACCACCAGAGTTTCCCGTTTAACTAGTTGGTATCTTTAAATCATAAGCAGGAGAAACATGAGAACAAAGGGCAGGTGAGGATGAGAATAGCAAGCTTGTAGTCAATAGGGAGCCTGGCCTGAATGAAGCAGACGGTTCTTCCTCAGAAACTGGGGGAAGAGGTTGAAAAAGACAGATGGGGTCTAGGCTATAGAGGGACCTGAATAGTAAACAGCAGATTCTAAGTTTTACGTGTAGGCTGGGACTCCCACTGGCAAGGAGCAACTGTGTTCTTTACGATAGACTAGAAGTCTGCGTGTGTTTGTAGGTGGTGATGAGAATCCTGCTTAGAAGTCACAGACACAAGAAGCTTACTAGTAATTCTGGCACCTCAAGCTGTCTAAGCCCAGTAGATTCACATGCCGTGAAATATCACCAGGCTATGCATTCAATCCCTTACTGCAAGGCTAACCAACATTTCAAATGTCTATGAACTAGCACAGGTACTAAAAAATGTTTTAGAAAGATTAATCAAGGCAAAATAAAATCAAAGACCTATTCAAGAAGAGTTAGGAAGCTATGAAAATAATTCAAGTATAGTGATAAAGAGAATGGATTAGGGTGACAATAAAGAAATGAAAAAGAAAGGGAAGACTAAACGGTACACTTTGAAGCAAAAATCAAGAGGACTTCTTAATTGATTGGATTTTAGTCACCCTTAGAAGCTGACAGTGGAGTTCCCAGGACCGCTATGTGATCTTGATCCAGGACGCTGAGTGCAACACCATTTCGAACATCACCAGATACAACTGCCTTGAGCAACAGTGACCTAACTACCACCTGATTCTTTTCTCGATCACTTGGATGTGTTGGTATCAGAGTTTCATATATGCATCCATCAGAGCCTGTTGGAAATAAGCATTTGTTGTTTGTTATTGGGTAAAAGACAGTTCTATCTCTATTACAGGTTAAAGGCACTAGGTTGTTTATAAAATTTTACCAAATTGATAAAAGAGTCAACCAGAAAAATAAACAAACGTAACCTTATACTAACATATTCTTTCCCTTAAAGAACATATACTTAAAATTGAGGGAGGAGTATTGTTAATAAAAATCTCAGAAAAGAATGTCATAATAGCCAAGAAATAAAAACTGTAAATACCTATATTGAGAGGGGACTGTCAGGAATACAGGAAATTAGAAAATGAGTCACTAAAAAGGATATACCTCTCATTCATCAGAAATTATCATTCTATACATTACAGCTCTTGTTACTCAGTCACCCTTATCTTAGTTATCTAGTCCTGCTATAACAGAAACACCACAAGTGGGTGGCTTTAACAAACAGAAATTAATTTTCTCACAGTTTAGGAGGCTAGAAGTTCGAATACAGGATGCTGACTCTAGGGGAAGGCTTTCTCTCTGACAGCTCTGGAGGAAACTTAATGTTTCTTTTGAGCTTCTGCTCCTGGGTGATCTTCATGTGGCTTGTCATCTCTCTTCCCTCATCTCTGCTTGCTTCTCTTCTCTCTCTTGTAAGAGATTGACTCAAGACACACCCTACACTAATCCTGCCTCATTAACATAACAGAAACTCATTCCCAAACAGTATTATGACCATAGGCATAGAGGTTAGGATTTACAACACGTATTTTTTGGGGACACAATTCAATCTGTAACAACCATGAAGATCATATGAAATTACTGTTTTTTGCAGATCAATTAAATTTTGGCAGTTTCATGTGGTTTTATGTTACATGAAGATTTACATGACCCTTTGGTTCAGACTCCCTTACTTCAATGCCCATTAAGCTAAAACATAACCAGCAAACTTCTATTCAATATGAAATCTGCCCTACTGGTTAAACTTAAAGAAAGCCAGTCTTTCATAAGCAAAGACACAAGGGTATTCCAATGACCTTCTAGATATGATAAATGATGGCAGTCTTTTTAATAGCCATTGCAAACATCTCAACATTTAAAAAGTTCACAAAGAAGTTTAACTGTAATAACATGGAAATGTTTCCTAAATCTTGCCCTTCGTTTTTACCCCCTCCTTAACGTTCTCAAAGCAACTTCAAAAGAAGCCATGCAAGGTGAGGGGAAGAGGTACCACAAAAACGCCTTTTTTTTTTTTTTTTGCCTTAGAGGCTTAAGACTGGGGTTTAGACCATTACATAGAACTCTGAGGCAATAAAAAATCTGTAAAATGCCAGCTGCCAGAGGCCGAGGCTGCTGTTAACCCTCTTTTGTCCATCCATCTTAGTCACAGTTCAGAAAAAGGCACATCAAATCTTAAGGCTGGAAAAGAGAAATAGAGGGGTCATTTAATGCCAGTCTCAGATATGTTATGTCCCACTAATTATGCCAACAAGAAACCTCAGCTTTATCATGCTAAAGACAAAAGATCAATTTCTTTTTTACTGTTGTTATACTATTTATTGTTTATGGTAAATTTTAGGCCATAAAAGTTAAAATACTAATGTTTAAAAACTGTGTTCCACCTTAAGTGCATCAACAGCCCCAAACACAGCACCATCCGCTAAGAAGCACAGACCTAATGTATGTGCAAACATGGCAAACTGCAAAAAGTGAAGGATAAATGTCTGTAAGGAAGCATGAAAAGGGGAGTGCCTCCACAGAAAACTGCAAAAACCTAAGACTCTAACTCAAAAGTATGCACAACGCTTCAATATTCCTTGATATACGATCTCTGAAATTTTAAAAGAAAATAGTCTTACTTAATGACATCAACGAGATGAACTTCCGATCCGCAGATGCTGTAAAACTCTGTATGGCAGATTTTTCTTCTTGTCCAGGTAAGAGTGTGTATTTGCTTAAGATACGTGAGTTAAACATCTGCACGTAAGCAAAATAATTTCCATGCTGCAAAAAAAAGGTTGCTTTGTTTTAAATATTTTCAACAAACTGTATTTAAATATGTTAAAAGTAGAAGTTGTTACCTCATTCTAATTACTTCAATGACTACTTAAAACTCTCTTCTCCAATTAAGAGTTATAAAAACATTTAGGCATTGAAATAATTATACTTAATAGACTTTTTAGTATTTTTAAAAAAACACTTAAAAAAATCTTCTGAGAGAAATACTACAGTGTAATTTTAGTTTTAAAAATAATGTAGGAATGCAAGCTACCACTTACTTTCTCAGTAATAAAAATTAAAACAGGATGCCTAAATACCATGAAAATCTTTGTCCACCTAAAAATAATAAAAAGAAAAATTACAAAACGCAATATCACCAGTTGAGAAAAACATAATATTAATCTAAATTTAAGAGAGTATCTTTTATTAAACATTTTTTAGAGCTGGAGAGACATAAGAAAACACCTAGTCTGGTGTTTCTCAAAATACATTCCATAGGGAATTAGTAGGTCTTTCTCTGTCAAATGCATCTCTGGATTAAAAGCAGGCTGCTGAACTTCCCAGAGCCTTGAAGATGATAATGTGCATTATAAAGTTCCGACAGGGGAGTGACACTATGCAGTGCTTCCCAAACTTACTTGATGCCTGTTCTTTGTTTTCAGTCACTTTTGGGACTGGTGTTGGGAGGGAAACATTAAGCTCTCATCTGCCTTCTTTATCTGACAGAGGGAAGGAGGCACAGGGAGGTTACAGGGCCCACAGCCAAGGCTGCACAGTTTTTGGCAAAGCAGCGACTGGAACCCAGACCTTCTACCTATGTATTTTTTTCCTGAAGATTCCCCCAAACACATGAGAGGCACTCATCAGGTCAGTCTGAGCTATAACTGGCCATCACCTACACAGTTCATTCATCAGGTACAAGTCTTCCCTCTGACTTTCAGAAATTTAGTTTGCAACAGGTAGACTTTGAGAGACAGCAAGTTAACCAGACAGAAAATATGATGAAATAATGAGGATCAAAGAGATGTGAAATCACAAAATTTAACTTCTATCATCTGAGTGAGTCATTCTTCCCAGTTTTACTCCAGAATTTGGGAAAGCAGATGTCTCAAGACACTATTATGACTTCCCTATAAACAAACTTCATTTTTCTTTAGGGGAAAAGGTTGTGAGCTTGGCAGTCAGAGCAATATGACAGAAACACAAAGACTTTGATCTTTTGGGATTGTCCACTTCATCTTCAAATAGCTCTTACTACCCAGTAGTCTGGCATTAGAACAGAACTCATATGATCTTTATGTCTTCCTCAATCATCTAGCACATCTATCACCCCTGAGGCTTTTGGGGGATGTTATTTTGGCCAGTGTCTTATATACATATACACACACACACACACACACACACACACATATATATATGTCTTACATATATCTATATATACACATACACACATGGAGACCTGGTGGCACAGTGGTCAAGAGCTTGGCTGCTAACCAAAAGGTTGAATCCACCAGCTGCTCCTTGGAAACCCTATGGAGCAGTTCTACTCTGTCCTATCGAGTCACTATGAGTCAGAAAAAAAAAGTATATATATATATATATATTTTAACAGGGTTTTTGGTGAAAGTTTACACAGTAAGTTAAGGTCCCCATTTGACAATTTCCACACAAATTGTTAACTGACATTAGCTACAATTATCACAATCTGACCACATTCTCTTTGTGTCTATACCCATCCATATATGCTCAAACACTTGTTTTTACTTGGGTTGTGCTGTACTCGCTACACCCACATTTGGTGCTGCTTTTCCCATCACCAAAAATAACTGGTCTCTACGGTCTAAAGTGTACCTTCCCTTTGCCCCCCGCCTCTCCCTGGCAACCACCAATGAACACTTGTTTTTCTATCTTTATCTGTTCCTGTCTTCTTATAATGAGGGATCACACAATATTCGTCCTTATATGCTTGACCTGTTTCACTTACCATGATGCCCTCCAGGTCTACCCATGTTATAAAATGTTTTGCAGACTCATCATGGTTCTTTATGGTAGTGTAGTGTTTCATTGTATGTATGTACCACAATTTACCTGTTCATCCACTGATGGGCACTTCGGTTGTTTCCATTTTTTTGCTATTGTGAATAAAGCTACAATGATCATAAGAGTGCATGTATCTGTTCATGTCAGTACTTTCAGGTCTCCAGGGTATATCCCTAGGTGCAGGATTGCTGGATCATAAGGTAGTTCTACTTCTAGTTTTTTAAGGAAGCACCATACCATGTCCCATAGTGGCTGTACCATTTTACAGTGCCACCAGCATTGGATAAGAGTTCCAATCTTCCCACACTCTCACCAACATTTGTTATGTTTTTTTAAATCAGTGCCATGCTAGTCAGGGTGAGACAGTATCTCATTACAGTTGTGATTTGCATCTCTCTAATGGCTAATGATTGTGAGCATCTTTTCAAGTGTTTGTTGACTGCTTAGATGTCTTCTTTGATGAGGGTCCTGTCACGTGTTTTGCTCATTTTATAATTGGGTTGTTTTGTCTTTTTGTTGTTAAGCTGAAGTTTTCTATAAATTTTGGAGATTAGATCCAAATATGTCATATCCAGAGATTTTTTCCCCAGTCTGTAGGTTCTCATTTTACTCTTCTGATAATATCATTTGATGAGCATAAGTTTTTAATTTTTATGAGATCCCATTTATCCATCTTCAATTCATGCATTTGTTGTAATGTTTCCTATTTTTACAAAAGATTAGGTCCCATAGTTTTCTCCCAAGAAATTTATGGTTTTAACATTTAGGTCTTTGATCCATTTTGAGTATTTGTGTATGGTGTGAGGTATGGGCCCTATTTCATTTTCTGCAGGTGGGTATACAGTTTGCCCATACCATTTATTAAAGAGACTGTCTCTGCCCCACTGAATGGACTTTGACCCCTTGTCGAAAATCACTTGTCCATAGATGTTTGAATGTAGTTCTTGGTTCTCAGTTCTATTCCACTGGTCTCTGTGTCTCTTGGTGAACCAAAATCAGGCTGTTTTTTTTTCTTTTCTTTTAAATTTTATTTATTTTGTTGTTGATGTTGAGAGTATACACAGCAAAACATACAGCAATTCAACAGTTTCTACACGTACCATTTAGTGACAATGATTACATTCTTTGAGTTGTGCAACCATTCTCATCCTCCTTTTCTGAGGTGTTCCTCCCTCATTAACTCACTGCCCCCTAAGGTTCAAGTTGCTCTTGTCAATTTGGTACCATATAGATACTTCTTAAAAGAGCATAATGCTCAAGGCAGAACTTTTTTACTAGTTAAGCTAAACTATTACTTGGTTTTAAGAAGAATCCAGGGGATATCTTTGGTTCAAGGTTCAAAGATTATCTCAGGGTGACAGTTTCAGGGGTTCATCCACCCTCCATGGCTCTAGAAAGTCTACAGTCTATGAGAATTTGAAATTCTGTTCTAAATTTTCCTCCTTTTGATCAGGATTCTTCTATGGAATTTTTGATCAAAATGTTCAGTGATGGTAGCTGGGCAACAACCAGTTCTTCTGATCTCATGAAAAGGAGGCAGTTGTTCATAGAGTCCTATTCTAGACTCTCCTTCCTCTGTTGCTCCAGGTGAATAGAGACCAACTGTTACGCCTTGCATGGCCGCTTGCAAGTTTTTAAGATCCCAGATGCTACGCAATGAACTAGGAGGTAGAAGAGAAGCACTAAATACATTATTAGGTCAATTAACTGGGATGTCCCATAAAACCATGACCCTAAACCTCCAAACCAAGGAACCAAATCCCATGAGGTGCTTGGTTGCACATAAGCAGCCTCAGCAGCTACTCTTTTTGTTGTTGTTGTTGTTGTATATGTATCTATCACAAAACTTTTGCCAATTCAACTTTTTACAGGTGTACAACTAATTGACAGCAATTACCATAATAGACTGTGCAACCTTATTCTTAATGTGATTTTCCCATCACTGTTAATCCCTCTCTTCCCCTCCCCCCATCGCTGGTAACCACTTGTCATGGACTGAATTGTGTCCCCCAAAATATCTGTCAACTTGGTTAGGCCATGATTCCCAGTATTGTGTGATTGTCCACCATTTTGTCATCTGATGTAATTATGTGTTGTAAAGACTATCTCTATCATGTTAATGAGGTGGGATTAGCAGCAGTTATGTTAATGGGGGCAGGACTCAATCTACAAGATTAGGTTGTATCTTAAACCAATCTCTTTTGAGGTGTAAAAGAGAGAAGCAAGCAGAGAGACATGGGGGCCCTCATAAAACCAAGAAAGCAGTGCTAGGAGCAAAGTGCATTCTTTGGACCTGGGGTTCCTGTGCAGAGAAGCTCCTAGAACAGGGGAAGATTGATGACATGGACCTTCCTCCAGAGCCAAAAGAAAGAGTAAGCCTTTCCCTGGAGCTGACACCCTGAATTCCGACTTCTAGGTTACTAGACTGTGAGAGAATAAATTTCTTTGTTAAAGCCATCTACTTGTGCTATTTCTGTTATAGCGGCCCTAGATAACCAAGACACCACTAATAAACTTTAGTCTCTATACATTTGCCTTTTCTTATCTTTGTATATAAGTGAGGTCATACAATATTTGTTCTTTTGTGACTGACTTATTTCACTCAGCATATTGTCTTCAAGCTCCATCCATACTGTAGCAGGTATCAAGACTTCATTTCTCTTACTGGCTGAGTAGTATTCATTGTATGTATGTACCACATTTTGGTCACCCACTCATCTATTGATGGGCATTTAAGCTGTTTCTACCTTTTGGCTATTGTGAACAATGCTGCATGGAACAATGGTGTACAAGTCTCTTTGAGTCTCTGCTTTCAAGTCTTTTATGTGTATATCTAGGACTAGAACTGCTGGGTCATACGGCAGTTCTATTTTTAATTTTTTGAGGAACTACCACACTGTTTTCAATAATGGCTGTACCATTCTGCATTCCCACCAGCAATGGATAAGAGTTCCAATTACTCCAGATCTTCATCAACATTTGTTATTTTCTATTTTTTATCTTAGACATCCTAGTGGGAGTGTAATCGTATCTCACCATGGCTCTGATTTGCATCTCTCTGATGCCTAATGATGCTGAGCATTTTTTCATGTGTTTGGTGGTCGTCTGAATGTCCTCTTTGGTGAAATGTCTATTCAAGTCCTTCGCTCATTTTATAATTGGGCTGTCTTTTTGTTGTTAAGCTGTCAAAGTTTTATATATATTTTGGTTATTAGATTCTTTTTCGGTATATGGTTTCTTAAGGTTTTCTTCCAGCTGGTAGCTTTTTTTTTTTCACTTTTTTGGTAAAGTCTTTTGATAAACAAGTTTTTAATTTTTATGAGATCCCATTTATTTATTTTGTCTTTTGCTGTTTATGCTTTTTTTTATTATATTAGATAATCAATTGTTGAAAGCTAGGCCTGACAGCATTGCCCCTGCTTGTTCTTCTAAGAATTTTATGGTTTTAGTTTGCACATTTAGGTCTTTAATCCATTTTGAATTTGTTTTTGTGTATGGTGTGAGGCAAGGATTCCGTTTCATTTTTCTGCATGTGGAAATCCAATTTCCCAAGTACCATTTACTGAAAAAAACTCCTCTTTCCCTACTGAATGGACTTAGCACCCCTGTCAAAAACCAGCTGACCACAGATATGTGGGTTTATTTCTGGACTCTCAATTCTATTCTATTGGTCTGTGTCCATTGTTATATTAGTACAAGGCTGTTTTGATTACTATACCCGTAGCATGTTTTAAAATCAGGAAGTGTGAGTTCTCCTATTTTGTTCTTCTCTTTCAGCTTTTTTTTTTTTTTTTTTTTGAGCTACTTGGGACTTCTGGCTTTTCCATATAAACTTGAGGATTGGTTTTTCTATTTTTGTAAAGAAGGCTGTTGGAATTTTGATCAGGATTGCACTGAATGTAGATTTCTTTGGGTAGTATCGACATCTTAACAATATTAAGTCTTCCAATCCATGAACACAGAACATCTTTCCACTTAAGTCTTCTTTAATCTCTTTCAGCAGTGTTTTATAGTTTCCATTGTATACGTTTTTCAAATCCCTGATACCAGGTTGTTTTGATTATAGTGGCTGTATAATATGTTTTGATATTAGGGAATGTGAGGCCTCCTTCTTTGTTTTTTTTCTTCAATATTGCTTTGGCTATTTGGGGTTTCTTTCCTTTCCATATGAAGCTGGTCACTAGTTTTTCCATTTCAATAAAGCATGTTGTTGGCATGTGTATCAGGATTGCATTGTATCTGTAGATGGCTTTAGGCAGTATTGATATTTTCACTATATTAAGTCTTCCAGTCCATGAGCACAGGATGTCTTTTCATTTTTGTAAGTCTTTTAGTCTCTTGTAGTGTTTTATAATTTTCATTGTGTAAGTCTTTTATGTCCCTGGTTAGGTTAATTCCCAGGAATTTTATTGATTTGGGGCTACTGTAAGTGGTACTGTTTTCTTGATTTCTTTTTCGGGATAGTCTTTGTTAGAGGAACCCAACAGACTTTTGCGTGTTGATCTTGTACCCTGCAACATTGTTAAATTCTTCTATTAGTTCCAGCAGTTTTCTTATGGAATCTTTAGGGTCTTCTATGTATAGGGTCATGTCATCTGCAAACAGAGATAATTTTACTTCTTCCTTTCTGATTCTGATACTTTCTTCTCTTTCTTGTCCTATTGCTCTGGCTAGGACTTCCAGTCTTGTTGAATGAGTGGTGATAATGTGCATCTTTGTCTCACTCCTGTTCTCAAAGGGAAGGCTCTCAGCCTTTCTTTGCTGAGTATAATGCTGGCTGCTGGTTTTATATATATGTCCTTAATTATGTTGAGGAATTTCCCTTCTATTCCTATTTTTCTGAGAGTTTTTATCAGGAAAGGGTGTTGAATTTTATCGAATGCCTTTTCTACATCGACTGATATGATCATATGGTTCTTTTCCTTTATGGCACAGTGGTTAAGAGCTACAGCTGCTAACCAAAAGGCTGGCAGTTCGAATCCACCAGCTGCTCCTTGGAAACCCAATGGGGCAGTTCTACTCTGTTCTACACGGCCACTATGAGTCAGAACTGACTTGATGGCACTTAACAACAGCAATTTATGTGGTGGATTCCACTGATTGATTTTTCTGATGTTGAACCACCCTTGTAATCCTAGTATGACGCACATTTGATTGTGGTGTATGATTTTTTTTGTATGTTGCTGAAGTCTGTTGGCTAGAATTTGGTTGGATAGTTTTGCATCTATGTTCATAAGGGATATTGGTCTGTAATTTTCTTTTTTGTGACGTCTTTGCCTGGTTTAGGTATCAGGGTTATCCTGGCTTCACAGAAGAGTTTGGTTGTGTTCCTTCCTCTTCTATGTTTTTGAGGAGGCTGAGTAGAATTGGTGTCAATTCTTCTTTGAATGTTTGGTAGAATTCTCCAGTGTAGCCATTTGGTCCCTTTTTTTTTTTCTTGGTAGTTTTTTGGTGACATCTTCAATCTCTTCTTTCATGATGGCTCTGTTTAAATTTTCTACCTCCTTTTGTGTTAGGTTGGTAGGTAGTATGTTTCTAGGAATTTGTCCATTTCATCTAGGTTTTCAAATTTGTTAAGAGTATAATTTTTCATGGTAATTTATTATGATTTTCTTCATCTCTGCTGAATCAATTGTAATGTCACTGATTTCATTTATTAATTTGGTTATTTGTCTCTTCTGTTTCTTTTCTTTTGTCAGTCTAGCCAGTGGTTTGTCTAGTTTATTGATCCTTTCAAAGAATCAACTTCTGGTTTTATTAATTCTTTCAATTGTTTTTCTATTTTCAAATTCTTTTATTTCTGCCCTGTTCTTAATTCTTTTTTTCTGGTAGGTTTTGCCTTTTTTTGCCCTTTCTTTTCTGTTTGTTCAAGTTGTCTGTTTATGTTAATGATTTTGGATCTTCTTTTTTAACGTAGGCATTTATTACTATAAACTTCCTTCTGAGTACTGACCTATCTGTGTTCTAAAGATTTTGGTATGTTGTGTTTTCATTTTCATTTGATTCTAGAAATTTTAAAATTTCACTTCTGAGTTCTTCTATGACCCAATAGATTTTTAGTAATGGATGATCTACTTTCCATGTATTCATTTTTTCCCCATTATTTATCCTGTTGTTAATTTCTAGCTTCATACCATTATGGTCAGAGAAGATGCTTTGTATGATTTCAATCTTTTTAAATTTGTTGATACTTGTTTTGTGACCTAACATATGGTCTATTCTGGAAAACGATCTACGTGCGCTAGAGAAGAATGTATATTGTTCTGAAGTTGGATGGAGTATTCTATATATTTCTGTTGGAGCCAATTGGCTTATGGTTTTATTTAAGTTCTCAATGTCCTTAGTGAGTGATTTTCTTTTAAAATGTTCTATCATTGAAAGTGGTGTTTTGAAGTCCCCTACTATTATTGTGGAATTCTCTATTTCTTTCATATTAGTCAGTATTTGTTTCGTGTATTTTGATGCACTGCTGTTAGGTGCACGTTATGGATTAAATTGTCCCCCAAAATGTTTGTCAACTTGGCTAGGCTATGCTTCCCAGTATTGTGTGACTGTCCACCATTTTGTCATTGGAGATAATTTTCCAATGTGTTGTAAATCCTGCCTCCATGTTAATGAGGCTGGACTCAATCTATAAGATTAGGCTATCTTAAGTCGATTTCTTTTGAGATATAGACAGAAATGAGCACAGAGACATGGAGACCTCATACCACCAAGAAAGAAGCTCCAGGAGCCTGGTGCATCCTTTGAACCAGGGGTCCCTACACTGAGAAGCTCCTAGGCCAGGGGAAGATTGATGACAATGACCTTCCTCCACAGTCGACAGAGAAATAAAGCCTTACCCTGGAGCTGGTGCCCTAAATTTGGACTTCTAGCCTCCTAGACTGTGAGAGAATAAATTTCTATTTGTTAAAGCCACCCACTTGTTGTATTTCTGTTATATCTGCACTGGATAACTAAGATAGTGCATATATGTTTATAACTGTTACATCTTCTTGCTGAATTGACCCTTTTATTATCATGTAATGTCCTTCTTCATCTCTTTAACAGATTTTGATTTAAAGTCTATTTTCTCTGATATCAGTATGGTTACCCTGCTCTTTTCGTTTATTGGTGGCATTGAATATTTTCTCCATCCTTTCATTTTCAGTCTGTTTGTGTCCTTATGTCTAAAGTGTGTTTCTTGAAGAAAGCAAAAGGATGGATCGTATTTTTTTTAACCAGTCTGCCTCTCTCTGCCTTTTCCATGGGGCATTTAGACCATTTACATTTAAGGTTACTACTGAAAATGAAGTGCCTACCTCACTCAATTTTGTTATTTATTTTTTGAGTGTTTGTATCTTCTTTGTTTTATCATTCTGATTTTTCTGTTTTTGTTTGTGGTTGGATGCTTTCCATGAGGAGCCTTTAAGTTCTTCTTTTCTTCTGAATGTTTCTTCTTGGTAATTTCTTGGTGGTTACCATGTTACATTACATAACTTACAATTACTATAATATTTAACATACGAGCAACACTTAACATACGACCTTAACATAATAAATCTATTCCTGATAAGCTCCTCCCTCTTTCGTTTCTGTTGGTGTGTCTCCACTAACATCACTATACAACCTGTGTTTGATAACTTTTGTTGGCTTTAGTACTTATTTGTTAATGCTCTTGCCTCTCCATTTGGAGTACTCTCTTGAGTAATACTTCCAAAGCTGGTCTGGTAGTGGCAAATTCTCACAGTTGCTGCTTACTTGGGAATATCTTGCTTTCCCCTTTGTTTCTGAATGACAACTTTGCTGAATAAAGAATTCTTGGTTGGCAATTGTTTTGGTTTAGTATTTTATATATGTCACTCCATTGTCTTCTGGCTTCTAGAGTTTCTGAGGAGAAATCTGCATTGATTCTTATAAAAGACCCTTGGTATGTTATATTGCATTTTTCTCTTGCTGTTTTCAGAATTCTCTCATTTTTGGTTTTCTAAGAATTTTACTAGGATATGGCTCAGAGTTATCTTTTTGTGGCTCTTTTGACTGGGGTTAGTGTAGCTTCCTGTATTTGCAGGCTTGGTTCTCTGCTCAGGTCTGGGAAATTCTCTCTGATTATCTCTGAGAAAATTGAGTTTCTGCCTTTATTGTTGCCATGATCCTCTGCGATTCCAATAATTCTAATGTTAGATTTCTTAACTGAATTGCACATTTCCTTTTTAGTCTGTTCTCTTTTCTTTGCTCTTTTGTCTCTGTCAATAACTTGTCAGTTATTTTGTCTTCTAGTTCACTTATTCTATCTTCTGTCTGTTTGACTCTATTGTTGAGTGTTTCTCTTGCTTTTTCTAATTCAGATGTTTTATTCTTCAGTTCCAGTAGTTCTTTTTGGCCCCTTGTTAAGTCTCTCATTTTGTTCCTCTATTTGTTTCCTGATTTCTGCTGTATGCCTTTTGCTTTCTTTAAACATATTCAGCACCATAGCCTGAAAATTATCAATCCTTTGCGTTATTCTGGCCTCCACAGGAGAGGTTTCCTCTTCATCATGTTTTGCTTTTGATTGTTCCTTCTTCTCTTGTGATTTCGTGTGTTTCACTATCTTTTGCTGAACTTGAGCCATTTTATTATTTATTTATCTTGCTTTAGCTTTTTAATTCTGTTTATTGTGGGAAAATCTGCAGCTTGGGTGCCGTGGCGGCGCAGTGGCCAAGTGCTTGGTTGTCAACCAAAAGGCCAGGGCCCACATCCACCAGCTGTTCCCCAGGTGAAAGATGTGGCAGAGCACCTCCACAAAGAATCACAGCCCACGTAATCCCAGGAGGGAGGTTCCCTCACCCTTCAGTTTCACCATGAGTTAGACTGGTGCAGCAGCAGTGGGCTTGGTATCTTCTGATAACCACTAGATGGCACTCTGGCCCTTAGGATTTTTTCAGTGCTGGTTCAGGAGCTCTGGATGCTTTATCTCGGATTTCAATACACATGCGGGGAGGCGGGGGTTAGGTGGTTGCAAATGCTGATGTAAGTGGTGGGTATCGACCTTCTTATGGCGACAGTGGGGAGTTCTCTTTATCCCTCACCAGTGCTCCTGCACAGCCCACATGGTGTCCTGCTGGGGGCTGGGGACCACCTCCTGTATACCTGCCAGGCTGCAGTATTCCCCTTATCCCACTACCCTTGCTAATCTTCCCAGTCCCAGTCCCCGTCTGTCTTGGTCCTCTGTGAGACCCAAGAGCATTCTCACACAGCCCCATTCGCCCCCTCCCAACTGCGCAGCCTACAAACTCTCACAACCAATTTGTGCCGCCTTAAAAAAAAAAAAAAATCCATTTCGTCTCACTAATGCCTAGGATATTAATTTTTATGTGTTCCATTTCATTTTTGACGATTTCCAATTTTCCTAAATTCAAACTTTGTACATTCCACGGTCAGGTTATTAATGGATGTTTGCAGCTGTTTCTTCTCATTTTGAGTCATGCCACAACAGCAAATGAAAGTCTCGAAAGCTTGACTCCACCCACATCATTAAGATCGACTCCCTGGTGGTGCAGTGGTTAAAAGCTTGGCTGCTAAACAAAAGGTCAGCAGTTTAAATTCACCAGCTGCTCCTTGGAAACCTATGGGGCAGTTCTACTCTGTCCTATATGGTCGCTATGAGTCAGAATTGACTCTACTGCCAACGGGTTTGGTTTTTGGTCTTCTACTTTGAGGAGGCAGCTCTTCCCCAGCCGTATTTTGAATGCCTTCCAATCTTCCAGTACTACATCAGACAATGTTTTGTTGTTATTTGTAAGGTTCTCACTGGCCATTTTTTTTCAGAAGTAGACCACCACGTTCTTTGTCCTAGTCTGTCTTAGTCTGGAAGCTCCGCTGAAATCTGTCCACCAAGGGTGACCCTGCTGGTATCTGAAATACCAGTGGCAAGGCTTATGGCATTTCAGCAACACATGAGCCACAACAGTACAACAAACTGACAGACTACTATGCTGGGAATAACAAATTGAAGAGGAAGGCCATCACATTCATCATCAAAAAGAACATTTCAGGATCCATCCTGAAGTACAACACTGTCAGTGATAGGATAATATCCATATGCCTATAAGGAAGACCAGTTAATAGAACAATTATTTCAAATTTACGCACCAACTACTAATGCCAAAGATGAGGAAACTGAATATTTTCACCAACTTCTTAAGTCTGAAATTGATCAAATATGCAATCAAGAGACACTGTTAATTTATGGTGATTGGAATGTGAAAGTTGGAAACAAAGAAGAAGGATCAGTAGTCAGAAAATATGGCCTTGGTGATAGAAACGAAGCTGGAGATAGCATGACAGAATTTTGAAGGATCGATTGACTTATTCATTGCAAATACCTTTTTTCAACAACATAAACAGTGACTATACACATGGACCTCACCGGATGAAAACACAGGAATCAAACAGACTACATCTGTGAAAAGAGATGATGGAAAAGCTTAATATCATCAGTCAAAACAAGGCCAGGGGCTGACTGCTAAACAGACCATCGGCTACTCATATGCAAGTTCAAGTTGAAGCTGAATAAAATTAAAACAAGGCTATGAGAGCCCAAATACAACCTTGAGAATCCCATCTGAATTTGGAGGCCATCTCAAGAACAGATCTGATGCACTGAACACTAATGACCGAAGACCAGATGAGTTGTGGGAAGACATCAACGATATCAACAAGAAGAAAGCAAGAGATCATTAAAAAGACAGGAAAGAAAGAAAAGACCAAAATGGATGTCAGAAGAGACTCTGAAACCTGCTGTTGAATGCAGAGTAGCTAAAGCAAATGGAAAAAATGATGAAGTAAAAGAGCCGAACAGAAGACTTCAAAGGGCAGCTTGAGAAGATAAAGTAAAATATTATAATGAAATGTATAAAGACCTGGACTTTGAAAACCAAAAGGGACGACCACACTCAGCATTTCTGAAACTGAAAGAACTGAAGAAAAAATTCAAGCCTCGAGTTGCAATTCTGAAGGATTCCATGGGTAAAATACTGAACGACGCAGGAAGCATCAAAAGCAGATGGAAGGAATACACAAAGTAACTGTACCAAAAAGAATTGGTCGACGTTCAACCATTTCAGGAGGCAGCATATGATCAGAACTGATGATATTGAAGGAAGAAGTCCAAGCTGCATTGGAGGCACTGGGGAAAAACAAGCCTCCAAGAATTGATGGAATACCAACTGAGATGTTTCAGCAAATGGATGTAGTGCTGAAGGCGTTCATTCATCTATACGAAGAAATCTGGAACACAGCTACCTGGCCAACTGACTGGAAGAGATCCATATTTGTGCTCATTCCAAAGAAAGGTGGTCCAACAGAACACAGGAATTATTTAACAATATCGTTACTATCACACATAAGTAAAATTTTGCTGAAGGTAATTCAAAAGTGGTTGCAACAGTACACTGACAGGGAACTGCCAGAAATTCAAGCCGGATTCAGAAGAGGATGTGGAATGAAGGATTATCACTGTTGATGTCAGATGGATCTTGGCTGAAAGCAGAGAATACCAGAAAGACGTTTACCTGTGTTTTATTGACTACGCGAAGGCATTTGACTGAGTGGATCATAACAAATTATGGATAACGCTACGAAGAATGGGAATTCCAGAACACTCAATTGTGCTCACGCGGAACCTGTACATAGATCGAGAGGCTGTCGTTCAAACAAAGCAAGGGGATGTTGCATGGTTTAAAATCAACAAAGGTTTGTGTCAGGGTAGTATCCTTTCACCATGTCTATTCAACCTGTATTCTGAGCAAATAATCCGAGAAGCTGGACTATATGAAGAATGTGGCATCAGGATTGGTGGAAGTCTCATTAACAACCTCCAATATGCGGATGACACAACCTTGTTTGCTGCAAGTGAAGAGGACTTGAAGCACTTACTGATGAAGATAAAAGACTACAGCCTTCAGTATGGATTACACCTCAATATAAAGAAATCAAAAATCCTCACAACTGGATTCTGTGCTAAATGAAGAAAAGACATTGTCAAGGATTTCATTTTACTTGGACTCACAATCAACACCCGTGGAAGCAGCAGTAAGGAAATCAAACTACGTACTGCATCGGGCAAATCTGCTGCAAAAGACCTCTTCAAGTGTTAGAAAGCAAAGACGTCACTTTGAGAACCAAGGTGGGCCTGACCCAAGCCATGGTATTGTCAACCGCCTCATATGCGTGTGAAAGCTGGACAATGAATAAGGAAGACCGAGGAGGAATGTATGCCTTTGAATTATCGTGTTGGTGAAAAATATTGAATATACCATGGACTTTCACAAAAATAACAAGTCTGTCTTAGCAGAAATACAGCCAGAGTGCTCCTTGGAAGCAAGGATGGTGAGACTTCATCTCACGTACTTTGGACATGTTATCAGGAGGGACCAGTCCCTGGAGAAGGACATCATGCTTGGTAAAGTAGAGGGTCAGCAAAAAAGAGGAAGACCCTCGATGAGATGGATTGACACAGTGGCTATAATAATGGGCTCAAACATAACAATGATTGTGAGGATGGTGCAGGACTAGGCAGTGTTTCGTTCAGTTGTACATGGGGTTGCTATGAGTCGGAACTAACTCGATGGCACCTAGCAACAAGAAAATCCAGCTACAGCTTCCTCAGACTAGCTCCTTTTCTGTGTTCTCTGCTTAGGGTGTTGTTACCCAGCTCCATCCCAAAATGGCTGTGGTGAGTGAACACTCCTGATGTTAGTGGGTAGGATCTCTCAGCTTCTATCCGACCCTGTTCTTCCTGTTCCCCGCTTCTGGGCTCAATACGATTCTCCAGTTCCTCAGCTGCTGCCTGGAGTTCTGAGATCTCAGTCTGTGCTTTTTTTAACTCGTTTTCAGTGGGTTAGTTGCTGCGAGAGTAAATAGGAGTATCCACTCACTTTGCCATCTTGCTCCCTTGGCCAATGTCTTGTAAATGGTTTTTAGTTACATTACTTTTGACAAATTTTTAACCAAAATATTTATGAATAAGGCAAAGAATGTTATAGAAAGGATGCAAAAGATACCCAGTGAATTTTCATTTTGGTGGAAATTTCCTTACAAATATTGGAACTTACTTAATAATTTCTTCATCAGAGATCACGGTTTCAATCTTCTGCTGGGGTTCTGCAAGCAAGGCCTCCAAACCACGAATGGCACCCTTCTTGAATAGCACTAGTGGTTCTGTCCCTTGTACTGAATGTATCCTACATACCTCAGCTGACAACTGTAAGAACATAAGCATATTTTAATTTTCATTTTAAAACAATTATCACCTAATAGAATAAGGACATTTATGGAAGATATATTTTTAAGGGACTGATTTGTTTTCATTTTGTTTTATACGCGGTTCCAAAATCAAATCTACAAAATACATTTACAAGTCTAACTTCTGTTCTTATTTCCTCTATGCTGTCCCCTGCCTTCTCCCATAGGTAATCATTTTTATTTTTGGTTTATCCTTCCACGTGTTTTTCTCCCAGTAAGCAAACATTTATTTATATGTGTATTCATATTCAAAGGTAGCGTTCTATATATACTTTTCTGCAACTTTCTTTTCTCACTTAACAGTATATGCTGGCTGTGTGTGCGTGTGTGCGTGCGTGCGTGTGTGTATTCCTCACCAAAAGGCCTGATTTTTAAACTATGATTTCAAAATAATGATGAACACAGTCAGAGCTATGGGTGTGGGTCTAGAACAATTCAAGAATTTACAAGCATTGATCACTATTTTGTCAGGTTCTGTCACCAGTCAACTAAAAAAAATACATGCAAACAACAACCATCATCGGCAAGATGACAAAAACACCTAAAATTCTCAGCAGGTTTAGGGGCAGTAATACTGCAAACTCATCAAGTGACTACACAACCTAAGTGCTTGACACACAGTAGCACCACCACCACATGTCATTTAGTCAATTTCGACCCACATGTCTCAGAGTAGAACTGTGCTCCATAGGGTTTTTTAATGACTGTGATCTTTGGGAATTAGATGGCCAGGACTTTCTTCAAAGGCACCTCTGGGTGGATTCAAACAGCTAACCTTTCAGTTAGTAGACAAGCACTTAACTGCACCATCGGGGACTCTTTGACACATAGCAGACACCTAATATAAAAGTCACTAAGTGACTGAAATATAATTCCACTTTCTTCACAATAAATAAGTTTTTATTTATTTTCAGTTTATCCTTCTCTCTGAGCCTCATTTTCCTTATCTGTCACGAAGGACTGTATATGAAATATCTAAAAGTGCTTGAAGCATAAGAGATTTTCAATAAACAGCAGCTCTTATTATCTAATTGACTCATTTCATGGACAGTTAAGTCCTAAAGTGGTAAAACTTACTGTCTACACTATGAATGACTGGAGATGGGAGGTACAAACAAAGCCACTAGTGCAGAGTTCAAAGCAGTTCTGGGCTTACACAAAGGTCGACACCTGGAAGACCACGAAAAGATATTAATGCTTTATGTGGGGTCAAAACAACTCCACTGTATAAAATTCAGGACTGTGTCACTTGTAATGCTACAAGTTTCAAGGGTCCAGGTGACAACTACATTACATCTGAATCAGCACTACTGTGAGCTACTTCTTAAGGGGCCAATTATATTCAGAATTAGGCTTTTAAGAACTGGAAGGAACTTTCAAGATGAACCTAGTTTGAGATCCTCATTTTATAGGTGAGAAAAGTTAATTAACACACTTTAGGTCATTAGCAGAAAGGCCATAGCTAGTCATGGTTCTTTTTTTCAGCATTACATGTCACTCTTTAAAATGTACAATGTACGTAAAATCTGCAGGGTCTATTCTACCTGTTTTACGGTTGGGCACAATGAGATTCAGTTGTTCTTATAAGGGAGTATCTCAAACATCTAAACTCATGAAAATAACTATAAATTCATCATCCATGAATTACTTAAATCCTCAGCCTCATGTAATGATAAAGTCTGTATTTCTTAACATATTAACTCATGAACTGCGACATGTTACCAAGATATACTGCAAGATAACTACAATGAAGAATCGATTATAATCTTTATGGTTACTTTGCCAGAGACTTTAAGATAAAATGACACATGCTACATTACAAATCATTCCATTTCCCCAATAAATTAAGGAAATATGTTGGAAAATCCAAAGACTTACTGTAGCTTTAAATACTTTATCCAAGTTTACATCTTCATTATTCCATATTCTCAAAACCTTAAATCAAAACATACAAGTTAAAAAGTACCCCATTCACCATTTAAACATCTCATAAACACGAGTAGTTAATAGATCAACATTTGATGTACATGTTACCTATTCGAAGCATCCCATTCTCCATTTGTTGTTGCTAGGTGCTGTTGCGTTGATTCTAACTCATAGTGACCCCATGCGACAAAACAGAACTGCTCAGAGGGTCTTTATTTTATTTTTTAAAGTACTTTATTGTTTTCTGTGAAAGTTTACACAATAAATTAGGTTCCGATTTAACAATTTCTACACAGTTTGTTCAGGGACATTGGTAACATTTTTCAGTGTGTCAGTGTTTCTTATTATATCCATTCTGGTTGTCCTGGTTCCAGTAATCTAGTTTCCCTGCCTCCCTTGCCTTCTCCCTTGTCTTTGCTTTTGAGTAAATGTTGACCGTTTGGTCTCATATAAATGATTTTTTAAAGGGGCACAGTACTCATGGATGGTCCACAGGTTTTTTTAGGCTGTAATTTTTATGGGAGCAGATTGCCAGATCTTTCTCCCAAGGAGCTGCTGGGTGGGTTCAAACTGCCAGCCTTTCAGGTAGCAGTTGGGCACTCAAGCCTTGCACCACCAGGGCTCCTCAATCTCCATTTAAATGTATAATAAACAGAAATAACTAATAAATCAGCATGTGATTTGTGTGTTGTATATCTTATTATATAAAGGTTTTAAAACTCACCCTGTCATCATGGACAACAATATACTCTCCAGTTTGAAAGTTGCACACAGCTGGACATGTTATAATTTGACCTTGCTTCACTGACCAGCTCCCCAAGGGTTTCTGATCAGATACCTAATGAAATTTAAGATAAACATTTAATACTCAGAAAGTTAAATTCAGACATTAAAAGCCATTAACTTTACAATCAAAACACAAGAAACCATTAAAAATGTCATTTACCAAATTTTCTAAATGAAAAGAATTCTTAGAATGAAAATATAACTAAGTTCCCAAAATGAAAAAATAAGTAACAAAACTTTGCTAATAAACCATAGTAAATTTTAAAACTGTTTCCCCTTTGCCTTCAAAAACCAAAATAAGTACAGTGTCAGCCTTTTGAACAAACAGACAATTTGATCAGGGACATGGGAAATATAGTAAAAATAGCTGGGATCGTGTCAATTTCAAATAGCCACTGTTTTCTTATCCAGGAATTGCAAAGCTGCAAATTCCCTTGGCAGTCCAGGTAAAACCTAACGGTATCATTTAATCAGACGAGTCACAACAAGCCACAGTATAGGGAAGGGTTGACAACTTTTCCCAGAATCTCGAAGTAGATAGATAGCTTCTTAAAGACTCAGAAAAATGTGTTAAGCAGATCAGATAAAAATAACGCTTTCTACAGAGACCACTAAAAGCAAACCCGGTGAGGGCGGAAAAGGGGGCGGGGCGTATGGCTTTCCTAGGACTCAACTACTGACTTCTCAGCGTGAACCAGAGTTGCAAACTGACAGGCCACCCAGACCCAAGATTCCCCACCACCCTATCAAGAAAGCCAAAAAGGCATTTTCCCTCCAAGGAGAGGAGAGATGAAATGCATAGGCACAGGACTAATCAATCCACTGTTTCCACCCTGTCATTGTCATCCTCTCCCGCCCAACCAGTGTTCGCTCGACCCTTCAGTGGGTAGCTGGGGTGGCCAAATTTCCAGAAAAGAATCTTAGCAAGGCCATATCAGGGAGATCCGAAGTGAAAGCATTGGCCTTGTTTCCTGAGTGTAGCCCACGTGCCCTCACACGCTCTGCCCACAACTCGGAAACATAGCCTCCAGATTCTAGACCTCATTCAGCGTCCCGGAGAGGCCAAGCCGGCTCTCTGCTAAGCCTACTCTACAATCCCCTTCCGAAGACAGGAGAGCCGAGAAATCTGAGCCTCTGCCTCCGCCTCCGCGGCTCAGAAAGGGGCTAGGTGGCAGCAGGGATGCTCCGACTTTATCGCCCTCACCTTATAGAGGATGACAGTCCTGCCACTGTCTGTCACCAGAAACTGGTCTGTTCTGTCGCTAGGTTCCACGCCTAGGAGTCCGTCAGGCCCGGCGCCCAGGGGTACACCAGACAACGTGAACTCTTCTTCCAAGGCTGCCATCTTGGGCAAACCTATGGAGGGCCGAACATCCTTCCCGGCAGGCCTCGCGCTTTCTGTCGCGAGAACAAGCGGGGCTGATGGGGTGGGTACTTGCCAAATGAGAAACGGGCTCTCGTAGTCCGCGACCCCTGGCGGGTGGAGGGGGCGTCTGGCGCGGCCAAAACGTCGGTGGGCGGGGTCTGAGGCCGGGGCTTGTTGTTCGCGCGTAGACTAAGTCTCCACAGGCCACGCCTCCCAGCGAGTCGCGGATGTGCTCTTTTTTGCTGGAGAGGAAATCTTTCCTGTGAAGTACTGTATCTTGCGTCTCATTGAGTGTACAGATTTGTGACAGAGGGTGAAGGTTGCGCTTGGGAAGTGGCTGAATATAAACTACTTTTAAAATTTTACTTTAAGTAAGCCCTCTAGAAATTCCTACTATGGCCTCGTGGGACAGCGTGCCAGAAATATACGTACACGCACATGTAAGGTCTCTTACAGCCAACAGGAAATTCAAGCTAGGCTAATGAAGAAGGTGAAGTTGAAGGTAGCTCAGGCAATTTTTGGCAAGACTTAATTTCCGGGAGGGATTTGTTTCTAAGATAAGTAAGACTGACAATAGTGTGAAAACAAAAAGTAAAGAAGTTGTGCATGCTTTTAGGGAGAAACCGTCTAAATAAGCGATTACTAAACAAACTGAAAGGTACCATGTGTTGCAAAATGCTTCCACATCAGTTTCGGTTAAGCCTCCACGTGGATGGCCTTATACGTGGAGTTTCTTCATCACCACGACCTTCTTGTTAGGTGCCATTAAGTCGATTTTCGACTCACAGCAACCCTATGTGACAGTAGAATGGCCCCATAGGATTTTCTAGGCTGTAATCTTTTTTTTTTCTTCTTTGAAGCTGAGATGTCTATATTTGGTTTCTAATTTTGTTGTGTGTGTGCTTTCGGGGAAAGTTTACAGCTCAAGTTAATTTCTCATACCAAAATTTATACACATATTGTTATGTGACCCTAGTTGCAATCCCTGTGATGTGACAGCACACTCCCTCTTTCCACTCTGGGTTTCCTGTGTCCATCCAACCAGCTCCTGTCGCTTCTACCTTCTCATCCTGCCTCCTTACAGAAGCTGCCCATTTGGTCTCGATATGTATCTGCTTGAACTAAGAAGCACACTCTTCACAAGTATTATTTTATGTTTTATAGTCCAGTCTAATCTTTGTATGAAGAGTGGGCTTCAGGAATGGTTTTAATTCCACGCTGTAATCTTTATGGAAGCAGATCCCCAGGGCTTTCTGTCATGGAACTGCTGGATGGGTTCAAATCGCCAGCCTTTCAGTTAGTGGCCAAGTGCTTAACCGTGCACCCCTAGGGCTCCTTGCCACAACATTACAACACTCGAAGAAGGATAATAGTCCTTCAGCTATTGTGGAGGAAACAAATATAGTAAATTCTTATAAGGCTAATAGGCGTTTTATTTTTCAAAGTGACCAAAAAATTTGACTTTAAAAATGTGTAGTCTCTTTGTAGTTGGAAAAGCAATACTGTGTTGAGATTTCAGCCTATGGGAAAACTTCCTCTCCCTCCCAGCACAGATAATCAACTCCTCTATTGAACCTTGTTTGGCATACTTCCCGTATTTCAGATCTCAGTCTAGACTTCTCCTCCAGGAAATCTTCTCTAAGATGGTTTAGTGTCTGATTTCATGGCACCAGTGCTATTGTAACATGTGCCATCAAGTACTGGGATGACCTACCCACTCATGTAGCTCCCTCATTTTATGCCTATTTCTCTGAAGTATCTCTGCTTTTATCACTAGTGTCTGGCACAGTGTCTGTCTCATAAATTTATGTTGGACTAATGAATGAACTCATCATGGCGACCCCATGTGTGCACAGTAGAACTGCTCCATAGGGTTCTCAAGGTTGTGACCTGGGAGGAGCAGATTGCTAGGCCTGTCTTCCGAGGCGCCTCTGGGTGGGACTGCCAACTTTCTGGCTAGGAGCCAAGTGCTTAACCATTAGCACCAGCCAGGGACTCCATGGGGTCACCATAGTGAGAATCAACTACACAGCAGCTACCAACAGTAAACGAACATACGTAACTCTAACACATAAGTGAAAGCATATGCATAATATTGAATAGGGATTCTCACATTTTGTGGTTTCAGGACCACTTCTCATTCTTCAAAACTATTGATGACCTCTGAAGAGCTTTGGTTTATATGAATTATATCTATAGATATGTATTGTATTAGACATTAAAACTGAGGAATTTAAAAAATATTTTTTAATTCATTTAAAAATAGTAACAAAGGCATTGCATGTTAGCATAAATAACATTTTTAGGAAGAACAATTTCAAAGATAATTTAGTGAGAACGGTGGCATTGTTTTACATTTCTGCAAATCTGTGTAATGTCTGGCTCAATAGAAGATGGTCAGAGTCTCACATCTGCTTCTGCAGTCTATTGTGGCACTACACAGCATGTAGCTTCTGGGCAGCTCTATGGTGCATCGAAAAAGGCAAATAACATCTCAGTATTGTTATGAAAATAGTTTTGACTTCATGGACATCTGAAAGGATCTCAGGGTTCCCAGGGGTTTCTGGAACACACTTTGAGAACCATGACACCTATACTTGCACTTTAAGAACAAGTACGTTGTTATTGTTGTTAGGTGTCGTTGAGTCATTTCCGACTCATAGCAACCGTATGTACAACAGAATGAAACACTGCCCGGTTCTGTCATCCTCACAATTGTTGCTATGTTCGAGCCTATTGGTACAGCCCTTGTGTCAATCCATATCATCGCGGGTCTTCCTCTTTTTCGCTGACCCTCTACTTTACCAAGCATGATGTCCTTCTCCAGGGGCTGGTCCCTCCTGATAGCATATCCCAAGTATGTAAGATGAAGTCTCGCCATCCTCCCTTCTAAGGAGAATTCCAATGCACTTGGATATTCCTCTGTAAATTTGAGTCTAAGTTTGGTAAACTATTAAAGGAGGAGGTTGCAATCCTTTTTGGGAGAAATACCAGCTGTAATGAAGGAACTAGGAGTCTCTTGCAACCTAGCCTAAGCTAGGAATGGGTCAAAGTGTTCTTCTTCCAAGATGCATCAATCAAGGTCAATGAGCAGAAACAGAGCCTGGCTATCTATCACTGGTTAGAGACATGTAAGGGCTGGTCTTCAAAAGGAGCTGTGACCCTGTATGTTTCACTGTGTGCTGTGGATGTTCTGTCTGGGTTGTTTGTCATGTTTATGCTGCCTGGCTGCCTGGCTGTGAAGACTAGGGGAAGATATCGTTTCTCACATTCAATTCCTAGAATAGAACTATGTGGTAAATACACAATGAAGAAGTCTAATTATGTAACAGGTATGAAGGGATGCTTGCCGGTAGTCAAAAGGAAGGATGTTACCCATTATGGATCTTTCAGGGAAGGTTGACAGTTGGTGGTGTGCACGTGGCATGAATGGGGTGTAGTAAGTGCTTTGTCAAAGAACGTTTATAGAAGGACTATTCTGCAAATAAGGTGGAAGTTAGGTATGTGTATCTGTATTTCACCAAATCTCTGTGTTATATGAAAGCTATGATGGTTCTTAAATAAGGTCTAAGGTGCTTCAAAGGAGCCCTGGTGGCACAGTGGTTAAGAGTTCAGCTGCTAACCAAAAGGTCAGCAGTTCAAATCCACCAGCTGCTCCTTGGAAACCCTATGGGGTAGTTCTACTCTGCCCTATAGGGTTACTATGAGTTGGAATTGACTCTACGGCAACTATGTTTTACAGTTTTAGAAGCTCAAAACACCTTTGAGATAAATGCTCAGATCATATTAATGAACTGAAGAATGTTACCAGAACTTAGGCAGACACCGCTGAAGATGGCTTACCCACAGCAGAAATTGGTGATAGAGGAAGACTGTAAGGTCTTTTGTCATAATTTGGGGCATAGATTTCAACTGGGTGCTAGCACCTGCCCAGTGAGTTCCCAAACCAAGAGTATTTGGAATCTGAGGTCAAGCAAACCCCTCTTACTTAATTGTAACAGGACCTCAGCAGAGGAGTTTTAGTTGGGTGGCCAGGGTATTCCTTTAGCGTCCACAAGAACCCAGAAATCTTCAGGAACAATTTGGGTAACTAGTCATCACTAGGGGTCCAAGCAGTGACCAGAGTACTGGAAAAGTGAGTGCTGGCAGATGAATGAATAAACAGCCTGGAGAGAGGTCTGGCCACTGGAAGTAGTTTCCAGTTGCTGGGCCGGGGATCAGGAGTGAAGCAGGAGCAGGAGAGGGCTTCAGACCTGGCCAGAAACCACTGGTACTTCTTGTCTCTCAGATCTAAACTGTGCCAATGCATTCATTCCTTTCACAAATACGGATGAGTGCTTTTGTCAGTTACCAGTTGCTGTCAAGTCAACTCCAACTCATGGTGACTATGTGTGTCAGAGTAGAACTGTGCCCCATAGGGCTGATTTTTCAGAAGTAGATCACCAGGCCTTTCTTGCAAGGCCCCCCTGTGTGGACTTGAACCTCCAACCTTTTGGTTAGCAGTCGAGCATGTTAACTCTTTGCACCACACAGGGACACCTGAGGAGTGCCTAGGAGCTGTGAATGCAGCAGCTAATGAGACAGACAAGGTTCCTCTTCCCAGAGAGCTCACAGTCCCATGGGGGGAGGCAATCTGCTCAAGAAAAGCTTCTTCGAGGGTGGGACCTTTCTGGTTAGATTTGATTAAAAAGATTTCTGTTTTGAAAAGATCAACTCATAGAGGATAAATGTAGGAACGGAAAGACTGGTGTTGAGACTGTAGCCGTTGTCTAGATGTGAGATGATGGTGGCTTGTGATAGGTGCTAACAGTGGAGAAAGAAGAACACGGACCAATTCGGGATGCAGTCTGGAGGCAGAGCTGACAGGATGGCTGATGGACTGAGTGTGAGTGGTGTAAAAAAAATCAAGGGCATGTCCTGGATGTTTGCCTGGAGTGACCAGGTGGCTCGAGATGTTCTTTACTGAGGTGGGAAGGACCGGGCAGGGGAGAAGGGATTTGCAGGGCGTGTCTGGTGGAGGCCAGACCCAGAGTTCTATTTTTGGCTGTATCAAGTCTGAGGTGCCAGAGAAGCAGTAGCCTGGTCTCCCGGGGTCTACGCTTGCCCTTGTCCAATCTGTAGCCAGTGTGATCTATTCAAAATTCCAATTTTTTAAAGATTTGAGGAGACTCATTTTTAAGATAGGTATGCTTCTCCGGGTATATTTGGTTTCATTTTATTTAAAAAGAATCATTGACTATTTTCAGCTAAGGCAGTGGTATTGGCTTGTTGTTGTTAGGTGCCATCAAGTCGGAAGCTGGTGAAAATCTTCAGTTTCTTCATCTTTGGCCTTAGCGGTTGGTGCATAAATTTGAATAACAGTCATATTAACTGGTCTTCTTTGTAGACATATGGATATTATCCTATCACTGATAGCGTTGTACTTCAGGATAGATCTTGAAATGTTCTTTTTGACAATGAATGCAACGCCATTCCTCTTCAAGTTGTCATTCCCGGCATAGTAGACCATATGATTGTCTGATTCAAAATGGCCAGTGGCAGTCCATTTCAACTCATTAATGCATAGGATATTGATGTTTATGCATTCCACTTCATTTTTGATGATTTCCAATTTTGCTAGATTCATACTTCATACATTCCACTTTCTGATTATTAATGAATATTTGCAGCTGTTTCTTCTCATTTTGAGTCATGCCACATCAGCAAATGAAGGTCCCAAAGGCTTGACTCCATCCACGTCATTAAGGTTGACTCTACTTTGAGGAGGCAGCTCTTGCCCAGTTGTCTTTTGAGTGTCTTCCAACCTGGAGGGCTCATCTTCTGGCACTATATCAGACAATGTTCCTCTGCTATTCATAAGGTTTTCACTGGCTAATTCCTTTCAGAAGTAGACTGCCAGGTCCTTCTTCCTAGTCTATCTTAGTCTGGAAGCTCAGCTGAAACCTGTCCACCATGGGTGACCCTGCTGGTATCTGAATACCGCTGATATAGCTTCCAGCATCACAGCAACACACAAGCCCCCACGGTAGGACAAATTGACAGACGTGGGGGTGGTATTGCTTAGCAAATTCAAACATGCAAAATGTTGGCCTTTCTAGTTGAACTTCTGTGTAGTAATCAGATCTCTCTCAAAAGCCCTTCATCAGGTTGGGGAGGGTGGCTTATCATGCTGAAAAAGCTTTTTCATTTAGATGTCAATTAGACCTACCATGTCAGAAAAAAGAGAAACTTTTATGAAATTATATTAAAATTTTTTGAATAATAATAGGTCAGTTGCCCAAAATAATCTGAATATTACACACTATGGACCCACGAGACAATCTGAATTAGCCAGGTGGTGTTTTTAAAAATATTTTTTTTTATTTTTTTAATGATCCAAGCACTGTCATTTAAAAATTAATTCTCTTCACAGAAGTAGAGCATAACTGTTTTTACAACTGGCACGCATGAAAACAAAGTAGGTTTTTCAGGTCTGACTTCACGTGTACAGTTCTTGTCAAGCAGAGACAATATTTTCCCTTACGCTCACTTGAAATGTCATTCTTTCCACTTGGGATATTATTAAGGTTTGTTGGAATCCAAGAAAGGGACCCAGAAAGTTGCATTCCTTACCTTTGTATCCTCTGGCAAACTTGTTTCTAGAAAGACCCTTTTAAAGTACTTCCCAACTACTTTTAGGTAGCTCCTGTGGCTGAAAGGAACAGAGACTCATTTACGCTGACTCAAAATCAAGCTTCATGCAATGATAGAACTCTTGAGAACTAGCAAATGGCATCTTCTCTGGCTTTCCCATGAGCTACCTGCTGTTTCTTCTGGAGTTTCTGCTTCCCGCTTTCCTGTATGTGCCCTCTTTTTCTCATGCTTCTTCAGCAGCAGCTTCCACCACCAACTGGTTATTTTATTTTTACATGCTTGTTGTTCAGATTTAATACATGCCACCTGTCATTTACTGTTGTTGTTGTTGTTCCACTGGAAGAAATGAAGGCTCAGAAAGATGAGGTGACTTGTTCCAACAGCACACAGGCTGACCTGTTTCCTAACGCAGCTCACAATGCAGCGTCTGTGTTTATCAGCATTAGCAGACTTTTTTCCCCTGACATAAACTTTAAAATGTTTGTGAGCCTGTGATGAATATGTTATAGCAGAGAAAAACATGAGATGACTGTTTGCCTCACTGAAATATTTTATTTTTTTTAAAAGTAAAGGGTTTTTTTCAGGGGGGCGGGGGGTGGGGACCAAGGTAAGTGTGGCTATGAAGGAGTTGTATGAGGGAGCCCTGTAGTGATGGAGCAGTTCTGTATCTTGAATGTGGTGATTACACAAAGCTACCAAAACCAAATCAAACCCACTCCTGCCAAGTCAATTTCGACACATAGCGACCCTATAGGACAGAGTAGAACTGCCCCACAGGATTTCCAAGGAGCGGATGGTGGATTTGAACTGCTGACCTTTTGGTTAGCAGCTAAGCTCTTAACCACTGTGCCACCAGGGCTCCTACACAAAGCTACACAGGTGATAAAATTGCATAGAACCACACACACACACACACACACACACACACACACACACACACACACACACACACACACACACACACACACTTGTAAAACTGCTGAAAGCCTAAGAAGCTCCTTGGGTTGTGCCAATGTCCACTTCCTAGTTGTGATGCTGTACTATAGTTATGCTAGCTGTTACCGTTGGGACCAGCTGGGTAAAGGTACACAGGACCTCCTTGTACACTTTTTTGTAACTTTCTGTGAATCTATAATTATTTCAAAATAAAAAGTTCCAGCAAACACCAACAGCAAAAATAAAGGCTGCAGTCAAATTCTAAACTGTCTTGGGGGTCATTTTTATACCTCCTCTTTGTTATGTGTGAGAAATGACCACAGCCCTCTCTGTGGAGAGTTCTCTATTTCCCAGCAATGGCTGTCGTATAGCTCAAGTGAGTATGCTGCACAGGCTGTTCACATCTCCCTTTTTGGAGCAGACATGCAATCTATCATCACGTTCTTTCCAAGAAGTTAAACAAAAGACTTAGGAAGGATGCTGCTGTCCTTACCAGGGTCCTGCTAGAATCGGAATCGCTGATTCTAAGTAACAATGAACGAGAATTTTTACTCTGATTCTCGGTTAGAAAAAAAAATAACTTGTTGGCACTTCTTTGGTGGTTTACAGGAAAACTTCAAGTAAAGGTGCATTTAATGTTCCTCACTGAAAGCCTGAGAACAAAATGACTTAGAATTGATGTTTGTTTATTCAGTTAAATGCAGTTCCTTATGCTCAAATTAGGCTATTTTTTTTTCCTTCTTTCTGTAGTAGCCAGTTAATGTTTTTAGGTTGGTAAGCCAGAGAAGGACTGCACATCTAAATAAATCAGAGTGCTTCTTTGTGTCTGGGCTCTCCCTCCACCCCATTAACACCCCCAAAAGGATATCTGCCCTATTAACACATTAACAAAGGACTTATACGGGGAATTGGATGTTAGCAATTGTTTAACAAAGGAGCTCTGGTGGCACAGTGGTTAAAGTGCTCAGCTGCTAACCGAAAGGTCGGCGGTTCAAACCCACCAGCCGCTCCACAGGAGAAAGATGTGGGAGTCTGCTTTTGTAAAGTTCGCAGCCTTGGAAACCCTATGGAGAAGTTCCACTCTGTCCTATAGGGTTGCTATGAGTTGGAATCGACTCGATGGCACACAGCAACAGTTGCCTAACGTGTTGAGAACAGTGAAATGTGATTACCTGTTAAAAAGACATGTCCTCACTCGTATGTTGTCAGGGCTGTTATAAATCAGTACACTTTTCTTTGGAGGGTACACTGACAACAAACACCCTAAGAAGGAAAAATATTCATATCCTTTGACCCAGTAATCCAATTTCTGGGAATTTATCCAAAATAAATCATTAAGAAGACACAAACTATGTTACAAAGATGTTCCTAACAGCAGTCTATGTAACAGCAAAATCTAGAAAATAACCTAAATGCCAAATATTAAAGGATAAAATTATGGATTTTTTAACCCAATGAAATATTATGTAGCTATGAAAAATGATATATATGCTGTGTATCAAATGTAAAGGTGTTTATAAAATAATTCAAAATCCTTGAAGCATTATGTGGAATGTGCATGTGTCTAGGAATTATCTCCTGCAGAAGAAGGAGCAAATCCTAAAGTACTCAGTGATAGTGAAAACAAAGTTTGCAATCTTGGGTCTGTATCACAGATTTTAACAAAATGCAAAGAAATAGAAGAAGTCTAACATGATAGTGGGAAAACTCAAACTTGTAGAAATATTTCTAAATGTTCAGGCTGTGTTCTGAGAAAAGGTGAAATACACGGTGAGTACCGATGACCTACTGAACTTGACTCTTAACTGCGTGCTGCACACACAGAGCAGAAAGTCGTTTTTTGGGATGCTCTGAGTATAATCACTCATGTGCTTAAGAGAACAAAACGATTTTTAGAGTTTGCTAATGAGCAGTAAACTGCTCACATCTTGCATGTAGAGACTCTTGGGGGCAGGAAAGTTATTTTGGAATAAGATCTTTTAAAAAAAACATACAGATGTCTAGATCGGGGGGCCCTCAAACACCCTGGAGTCTGAGTGGTGAGATCTCCCGTTCTACACGATAAAGGAGGGGAATTGATCCCAAGTGATTTGGCGCAGAGGGTTGGTACTTACAGCTAAACATAATTATCCCTTAAACTTCAGGTGTCTAATTCAGCCCAGGAACGGTGCTGCACTGAACCATAGGGTTCGGTAGGATGAGAGGCCGTGTCTAGTGTCTTGGGTTGCATATCAGCACCAGCACTCACTGCTGACAACAGAGTATCAGCACTGGGACAAAGTACCACCCTGTTTCTAACTTTCCCAGAAGCAGGGAATTAGTTAAATTTTTGGATTTTGAAGATATCCTACTAGGCTGCACGTTATAGAATAGGGAGAAAAAAATATATACATAAAAGACAGAATTTATGGGAGCATGGGATGGCAGAGGTAAGCACAGAAAGTCAAGACGACAAACTTGAAAATAGGGCTTGCCTGGATCAACCACACTGAGTTAAACATGCACACACAAAAAGCTTCAGGTCTGAGCAACATTTTCATATGGGATATTTCAGGACAGAGCATGGGGAAGGAACAATGACTCATCCTGAACTTGAAGGCCAAGGCGTAGTTGGAGGTAAGAACCCCCAAGGAGAACGTTACGGAGGAAGCAAGGTATGTTAAGAAAATGTAGGTATTCAGAAGTCTAAGAGCAATGCCCAAATGAGATAGTGCCCTGATTAAAAGCTATACTGGGAAATCGGGGGTGTTACAAACATATACATTTAACACTAGGCAGCCAAATATTTAACAGTTCCTATGGTTTGGCCCTGGGAGTAAACACCCAGACTGGCTGTGCCCAAGTTTGCTGGCTCTAAGTCAGCCAGCTACTCTGGGTGTGGGAAGTTTGTGTTTTGCATAGAGAAGTAAAAGGCAGGATGGGGGTGGTCATGGTGAAGTTGGAGCTACGAAAGCAAGCATGTGTTAGCTAACTGGGTTGATGTTACATCATTCTGGGAACATTTTCAGTGTAGAAAGCCTAGTCGTGGTGCATTGTTCCATGAAGCTGTGGCCTGATCCAATGAGATTCGAGCACACGATGTGGATATTGATGTTAGTTTAAGGATTGAGAGGAAAGCATGAATTGAGGAGTATTTTGCTGCTTAATCTCTGAGGAGACCAATGAACAAGGGCAATAAAGCATTTCTGTCCTTACCCTATTCATCCCCAAAGGGCCCTTTTGTGAACAGCAGCAGCTACTTGAGATGGAGAAACCACATCAGAGTACTTTAAGTTCACCTTAAAGTCTGCCCTGCTCCTCCGTGGAGAGAATCTGGTGTCCCACTGAGATGGTGGTCCTGTAGATTCTCTCAGGGTGCTTTTCCTTGGTCACCATTCAGGTGTAGCTTCACGTTTGATGACGAGGAACCAAACGCTCATTTAGATGAATGGATGAATTAATGTATGTGTGTCCCACTGGGTTATAGATTTACTATGTGTATTTTATAGACAGATAATTAGATCTGGCACCCAGGCTTCTCCTACCAAGGGCCCTGGCCCCAAAGGTATTATTAGCAGGCCAGGCTTCCTTGCACACAAGTTTCTTTGAACTGGGTCTAAGTCAAGGCCACTGGTTTGTTCCTTTTTCCTCTATAGCTTCTTTCCTATCAACCCACTGGTTCACAATTGCCAACATTCTCTTGCAGAATAGCTGAGAGAGAGAGAGAGAGAGAGAGAGAGAGAGAGAGACAGACAGACAGACACGGGGCGGGGGGGGGGTTGGGGGGGGAAGGTACACGTGGAAAGAAGATTGCTTTGTACTTTATTTACAATAGAATGTAAGAAAAAGTAAGTAGTTAACAATAATAAATACTTGGGAAAAAACACAGAACAGCCATAAAATGACACAGAAGGATGGCATGTGTGAGGATCAAATTTTGTTTGCTTTCCTTTGTAGTCTGTAACACTGTGCATTCCAAAACTTGGTCCTTTAGCAGTGGCAGTGGTATATTAACTAATTTAACCAATCAAGATTCCAGTTTGAAATATAAACACTAAAAATTACACTTGAAGCTACATAAACTGGCATAGGTATAACATGAACTCAAAGAACATCTTCTTGGTGTTATATAAAAAATGGAGACTTGCAATTGAACAGACATGCTTTCAATTTAAAGCAAAAACATTGAGAGACTTCTCCTAAAGCATTTGTTCACAACAAAATTACATTTAGTAACAATGGCATCTGAAAAGTTCTCGACATGTTCACATTCTCTTATTGCACTAATTCCCAAAAAAGCTGAAACCCATATTTTAAATGCAAACAGGTTGTTTTGAAGGTAGACACAGAAGAATCTGCTATGCTTTGTCTCAGCATGCCAACACCGTACTATTGTGTAACTCTTCAGTTTCAGCAAGAATGAATAATTTTAACTAGTTTATGACCAAATTGCAGTCACTGGGCAGATTTTTTTTTTTTTTTAAATTTCAAGAACTATGTCTCAGATGGCAGATTGTCATCTAGCCTACTGAGTCAAATGACCAGGAAAGAATCAGAACTATTGAGACAATTCCTTTCTATTGGATTATCTGATTATACATTACAAGTAGAGTAAATTATACTCTGGCCCATCTCTAAACCAAATTCCTATTGACTTAGCTAGCCAGTGACTTATTTCCTTGTTGTCTCTGAGCCATGAGGAGATGCTAAGGAAAGTAGAATTCAAAAATGCATATAAATACATTAGCTCTAAACGGTCACAGAGAAATGGTATCTCAAGTGTCAGAATATTCTCTCTTAGGTCCTGTTTATTACAGTGTCTTGAAGGAAAACCACATAATTACTTTTTTGGGGGAGTATTGTTTTGTTTGTTAACTGTCTGCATTATACATCCACAACTGTGCTATTTAGAGATTTATTTTCACAGCCAAAAACAACGGCTAATAAATAGCTCCAAATAAATTAAAACCATTCCCCCCCCCACACACAGATGCACAACTGTAACAGAAGAGTTTATTAATCAGTTCACCAATGAACCCACTATTGTCTCAGTTATAACTGTGGTAACTGGAAAGCATCACAGCCTCCTTTGTTGTCATGCTTTTCCTTTGCTTGGTCTTACGACAGCCCAAAAGAAGGAAAATGAAATGGTCCTCAGAGCTGATTTCTGACAAAGCTTATGTAGTAGAAACGAGGTCTTCTCATCCCAGAAAAGCACAGCCAAAGCACTGAGAGCCAATGGGAAGCACAGAGGCATTTTGTATTTGAAATCCACCCAAAGCGATGAAATTTACGGTCATTTGATGGTCTCCGCTGGCATCAGAGATGAAGATGTGATGAAGCCATGTTATTCCATAGACTATTTATTTTACTTTAGCTATCAGAGACTAAAAATGGATGGTGTCTGATTCACTATACTATGTTTATATATATATATACAGGTATAATACAATTTTGGTGAACAAAGTTGAAGGTTTCCACATGGCAGACAGAGGCACTGAGTTAAGGATTCTATTTTCCCCCACACATGTTTAGTGAATTCAAGTTTCTGCTTTCTTTTTTTTCTTCTAAATTTCCATCATGCAGCCACTTAATTTCCATCCTTATGAGAATTACTAATGTTCATATGCATGTTCATCGCAGGCTTGAACCCCACAATAACAAACTCATGTATGGAGAATGTGAAATGACACTTGAAAATCAAGGTATATAAAATATTAATGTCCTTTATGCCTTATAATGACTGGGTTAAATATTCAAAGCAAATAAAGGAATATTTGCATCCCCTCCCCCTTTTGTTAATGCACACAAACCACATGTAGACAAAAACGGAACATACTTTAGGAGCACACATGTTTGTTGGCGAAGAACCACACTGTCACGGGGATAGCTTTGCAATTGATGTCTGTGGCGTTACACTGGCTATAAAAGAAATTAAACTCACAAAAGGAAATCACAGATTAGCTTTCTAAAAGCACACAGAATCGTGCACCTTGAGAGCAGAAGCTACTTTATAAAAAAGGGAAAATAGTAATGGCTTTAACAGAAAACCTCGGTGCCAGGTGTGTTAACAAACTACATAAAATAAATTGGTTCTATGTGAAAATAATGATCCCACCCCACCGACTTCAGCTGGCAAATGGTAAGCAAATACATACACTATCTAAGTGTCTTCTGAAAGTAGAATTTTGCCTTCTAAAACTACCTGTCTAAACCAAATACTCCCATTTAGTACTACTGTGTGGAGAGGGAGCCATTTAGAAGTCAAAGGGGTTTGATAAGAGATTCTGTTTTCCCACAGGCAAAAATCATGCTGCCAGACCATGCAAAGAAGGTGTCTTACTAGATGCTATCATTCTTAGGAAGAGATGAATTGTTGATCTAAGCTATCTGTAACTGGCTTCCTCTTGAGTTCTGGGTTTATTATTATTATTTTTTTAAAGCTAAATGTCAACCTATAGATAAAGAAATGATCTTGACAGTCTGAACTATGACTTGGAACACTGGTGCTGGGCTAACGGGGCCAGCGTCTGCACCTTGGTAGAGCGTATCAACCTGAAAGATGCTACAGGTCATAGTGCTGGGCACTGAGGGAAACAGGCAGGGGCCACTGGCTGAGAGGAGAAGCTCCTTGGCCTATTTTGTTTCCTTTGGGATCTGTGTTTTGGGAAGGTCCCTTTCCTGAGGTTGGACATTACGGTCAGGAAGGCTAGCTGGGGCACAGGCCTTGAGTTGCCCAAAGACCTTGTTCTCTTCCTTTCCTGGAGGATAAAAGGAAATGCCGAGATTCTGCTTGCCCTTCCTTCTGCGTTTAAAGGCAGTGAGGTGTGAAGGTGGCAGGTTTTTCTGTTTAGACTGAAGGAGAATTCTCTCTCTGCCACTTTGGTGAATGATCTTGCCTCCTGTCAACTTTGACTCTAATTCTGCATTACCACTACTTGCCGGAAAAGACTAGATACAGTGGCATCTGTTATCATGCGTCCTTTTTACTCTGCAAACAGGAGCCAGAGATTCTACTCATTCTCCCCTCCTGTTTGACAGCATTTACTCGACTCCTGTGACATTCCCAATATTTGGATTTCTAGTAAGAAGCAAGAGAATAACAGTCTTTTCTAAGGTCCGGTGATGGCGTATCTGTTCCAGGGAAGTTTGGATGTTACTAAAACAAGGTGGATGGGAGACAGTTCTCTTTTAGGGTTTATGCACCAGACCTCCTGACAGTGTTCAAGCCCAGTTAGCTTACTCTATACTTGAACTTCTTTGAATGGGCAAGCAGCCAATGAATTCTACTCAATTAATTGCAAATTCTGAGAATATTAACGGACAATGGAAACTGACAAGTCAAGGTTTGTTGGTACCTGTAGAGAAAGGAGATGTTTACCTCACCTGGGCCTTGTGATTCCTAAAGTAAGCCGTTCCAAACTCAAGTCAGTTATGGTCACATTCATCCATGCAATTCTTAAAAAGTTTCTGAGGCCATGAGAGGACAGAGGGGACAGTTATTAAAAGATAGAAACAGGTGGAATTTTTATTAAATTCTGTGAAAGGTATAAATCAGTTATCATTAATTGCACTTGGAGCCTCTATAGGTTGAGAATTAAAATTTTCAAAAGTTTAAAGAGTTAATTAGGCCCCAAATCCTGAGTCAGACTAACCAAAATAGGAATCTCAGTAACTATTGGTATTCAAGTATTGGTGACCAGTAGTTCAAAATTTAACAATTAGGTATGTTATGCCTGAGAGTGTTTTTGAGATTTCAGGTTTGATGGGAGAAAACTGACTTCCACTATTTTACCACACCTTTGTCACAAAGTGGTGCGAAGTTTTCATTTGTTTACCCTTGAAGTCCAAACGCCAAACAGCAAGACTTCCTGCCTGGCTTACAGCTGTTGCTATGGAAGATTCCGTCTGTCCTTGGCAAGTCTTACATCTACTGTGATGCTGTGTGACGGACTTAGGCATTCATGTTATATGTGAAATTACTTAACCACATGCACACCCAGAGATTGAAGGAACGTGTTTGAGTGACAAAGCAGTCTTTCTGTATATCAGAAATTCTTAAAACAAAACAACCCAAAATGAAAATATAAAACCCCACGAAATATCCGCATTAGAAGTTACTCTGACTTGGGCCGACATGGCTTATCTGAAGACTGCATGCCAGGTAAATTCAGGGTGGCTTTCTTCTCAGGGTCTGGAAGCGTGAGAGTTTCTGGGGCGGACTTCTTCCGGGGCCGATCTCTGGGGACTGACAGAAATTCAGGCGCATCTGTGGAGAGAGGTGTGGACGGAGCACTGGAAGGGGCACTGCGGACAGAAGAAGGCAGCAAGGGGATGCTCGAGATAGAAATCGCAGGTGGAAAAACGCCAATTTTCTGGTTGGTGGCTTCCTGAGTGGCTCGTTCAAATTCTCGGACTTCATCCATTGTCATGTCTTCAAAGGGGAAAAGAAAGAAAGAAAACTGAACAGTTATTTACAAGAGATGGCAATGGATTCATCACTATGACTTTTTTCAAGGAAACAGAGGAAATCTATCATAAAGGGGCCTCTCCAGATTATAAACCCAAATGATCGTTTAAATGCTAAATCTGGTTTTTTTCTTTTTGTTGAGGCAAACCCCTGAAGACAATATTCCTTTATGAATATCTACCCAAGACTTTTCAAAGCACTTTTCAGTGAATATTTTAAGTATTTTGAACAAGGACTTAACAGGAGAGTACAGAACCAGCCCAGGGGAGTGTGTGTGTGTGTGTAAAGATGTATTATTTTTATGGGTATGGTGGGTACATGGAAGTTAGTATTAGGTCTGGTCATCTCTTCCACAAAGATAAGGTAATTAGTAAAGCAATCAATGGTGCTGAAATGAGACATATTACTGTCTACCTTAGATGACAAAAGTACAAGAACACTTCGTAGGGTAAACAGGTAAATCATTAGAATTCTCAGCATGCTATCTTCTCATTCAATAAATACACTTTTTTGCATTCTGAGCAGGAGCAAAGATGCTGTGGTTACTGGTTTCCTGACTGTGTAGCCATCCTGTCTGACATGCTTTGTTTTAACGGATTCAGCTTAAAAAAACAAGAAGACAACAATGACAATAAATCCCATTAATTATCCTATAGCCAAGAAAATAAAACTAGTTCTTAAAGAAACCTAAAAGAAAAAGAATAGAGAATGAAAAGAGAAGATAATTATTATTATTTTTAAAAGCATTATTTGGAATTCAACAAATAAATACAGCGATGCCTCATCCAGCGGGCACCGACAAATAATGTAGATTTTCCAAATACTTGAAATGTTCTTACTAAGGGAGAAAGTGAAAAAAAATTAATGTGAAACTTTCTTTAATGTACATGATGTATTAAACACTATCTTTTAGTCAGAATATACTGAATGTCTATCACTGTGCTGTCTAATACAGTGATGACTTCCTTCTCAGGGGCTGTTTGCTCTTTATAGTTTGATGTCTCTTCTCTCATTCTCAAGAACTCTCCTATTATTAATATTAACATTATTATTACTATTATTTACTCTTAATCTGGCTATCCCTGGTATCCTTTGCCATTTTCATCTGCTGGGACCAGGGAAACTGGGTAACTGGGCTTATTAGAATAAGCGCTGAGTGAAGTCCTAAAGGGCTCATCCTTGAATAAGAGGTGAAATCTGCTGTCCATGAATTTTCTACAACTATTTTAGCTTCTGGAGCCCCGGCAGTGCAGTGGTTATGAACTCGGCTGCTAACCAAATGGTCAGCAGTTCGAATCTACCAGCCGCTCCTTGGAAACCCTATGGGCAGTTCTACTCTGTCCTGTAGGGTTGCTATGAGTTGGAATCCACTCGACAGCAATGGGTTTTGTTTGGTATTTTAGCTTCTCAGAGACCCGTTTTTCATTGTGTCTTGCTCTCTGCCACGTACTTAGTAGTTGAAACTTCATTCGATAATACTGCATGAATAAACTAGCATGAAACAATACAGCCACTTTAGAAATATTAATTATGGAATTAATATTCATAATACAATATTAATCCTTAGGTCTCATAATGTATTAATTAGCAAACCAGAAAGATATTTCATAAAACAAAATCCTTAAATGGATTTCCTGGGAAAAATTATTAAAATTTTCTGCCTTGGGAACATTTTTTACAAAGGAAATTAAAAATTAGGGCTATGATGATATAACATAAAATTCAGAATGTATCAAGAAAAACGAAAACTGTAAACTTAACCAATATTTTTTAATACTAAAACTATTTAAAAGGTTTAAAAGAGGGTATTTACTTCAAAATAAAGTTGATACTTTCAGAAAAATTTCAGTGAACTGGATATATATTTCTGTTATCGTAAACGGGTATCACTGAAAATTTAGACTTTATAAACAAGCGGTGGAAACCCTGGTGGCATACTGCTAAGAGTTCAGCTGCTAACCAAAAGGTCAGCAGTTCAAATCCACCAGGCGCTCCTTGGAAACCCTTTGGGACAGTTCTACTCTGTCCTATAGGGTCGCTATGAGTCAGAATCAGCAACGGGTTTGGTTTTAAACAAGTGGCTGAATATATTGCTCTACTCCATTCATCCAGCAGGGGGCAGAAATTACCCAAAGTATAGTCTCGTAGCCGTTCCCTTCCTTGAAGGCTTTTAAACTGCTCAGTTGAAAAGCAGACTGTTATTTCCTTATTGCTGTGTTTATGAATGTTAATTTTGCATAATCTCAATGTAATTTGTCCCTGCTCAAGTTGATGATTTCGATTTTATTTAACACCCAAGGCACTTTTCATTTGTGATGGGCAGCAGCCTCTTGATTTGAATTGTTCTTCATTATGCTAGAGGAGAAAGGCTGTGGAAAAATAAATGACCCCCAATTTCATGGGATTTGAAAGAAGGGAAGTGTCTTAAGCATTCAAAATAATCACTTTGTGTAACTTCTGAGGAGGGAGGCATCTCTTACACTGAAGTCATGGGAACAACTGGGAGTTGCAGCCAGAAAATACATGGTTTTTCCCATGGAGAGAACCACTCTAGGTGTCTACATAGTAAGCTGACTTTATCATAGTAATAATCATAGTAAAACAGAAAACCAAACAAAAAGCCTTAAGCAATAAGAACTTGGAACAGAAAAGCACTGTGCTTAGTATCCTTTGCACATATGGTGTTTCCCTCTTTCCTCTGGCTGTATTTATAGTGAGCAGCTCTCAGAGAGTGGCTGAGGGGAAACTGGTGTCTAACATTCCTAAAGAAAAAGGTAATTGAAAGTGATGTAAAATCATGGAGAGTTTCCTTAATGAGCATTTCTAACTTTAGAACAGGGAGAGAGGAAGTCCAGTTGGAAGGAGGACCATCTAGATCTGTGCAGAGAGAGGAATGCCTCTGTTTCTGCAAAACCAATCACCACATGCAAAACAGGGGGAAGAGTTAGGGCCATTTCAACCTCAAGGGCAGTCACATGCATCCAAAGAGCAGCACATGGGCCTGGCAGGGCACAGCAACACATTCTAAAGACATGCACTAAAAACCGAACTAAACATTCCCAAAGTGCAACCAAAAGGTCTTCACGATTCTAAAGCATCCTTTAACAACTCCTGCCACCTCTCAATTTTCCGTAATTTCATTAACTATTTTTTAAAAAACCAAAGATGTAATATTCTGGGACCTGGGCTAAAGGACATGAGGGTTCAAGCCGGCACCTGAAGATATCCCAGCCCTGGCTGAAGACGAATATCAATGACGCGGTGATTACTATTTTCTTTACTAACTGCACCTTGTCTTCACTTTATTAGCATGAATGATTGAGAGATAACTATATTTAAAATGCTAGCATACACCATACAGTCAGCTCTCAATATCCAATGTATGACTAAGCAATCTTAAGCCTCTCTGAGGCTCATCTAAGTCCCAGGCTAGATCTACTCTGCAGCCCAGCACAATCCCAGCTCACCACCCAGCTCAGCTAGTGTGTATGTGAAGACTGTGGCCCAATCTTGACATTAACCTAAGTGAAAAGGAAGTGACTGGGTGAAAAACAAATATAAAGAGTCATAGAAAGCATTTCAAAGCAAATGTAAAGAAACCTAAAACAGCAGATGAGCCAGACGCTCGTCCTTGAATAACTGAGCGTTAACTATGTTTTTAAAAGTTGTTCCAGTTTACATATGACATCCACTTTTACCCCTTTGCTCTTTTATGGTGCGGGCTCTTTTATTAGTACCACAGAACGTTTCCACTCTCCATGTTCTTGGTTTTATGGCTGAAATAACCTCCAACTCAAGTGGCTTTCAAGAATCGGAATGTCTGGAAGGGAAAAGTGACATTGCCCAATTCAGACCCAGCTCAGGTTCTTCACCAACAATCTCTGGGAGACAACATGCTTTTGCGGAAGGCTCGGAATGGAGCATTTGCAGTATTTCAAAGATCAGTTTACATTTGCGTTTGGGAAAGGGTGGGCAACATGTTTCAAAAATTCTACATACACTTGTTTTGGCCTGGCTCTCTATGTCATCCACAGTGGAGGAATGCTGATTGCAAACTTTTATGTTGGTTTGTTCATGCATGTTTTTCTCGTATTCTCGAACATCATCCATTGACATATCTGAAAGAAGGTCAAGATGTTGGCAACTTCCGTTATTAAATGCACTTTCAATGGGGAGACTTTAGGGGAAGATGGTAACTTAGCAGAAGCCCAAGAGAGGTTTAAAAAGCAGGGAATTCAGTAACTTTATGAAAAGTAGTCATAAAGTTAGCTAAACCAGCCAAAGGGGGAGTGAGTGCAAGTTAAGTTAAAATAGTCTTAGAACAGAGAAGAGTGGAAATTCTTTAGGAGTGTTTCAGTAAAGTGAGCCGGGTAGGTGGAAAGTATTAGCACGCGGGCAGTGCTGTAGCCTGAGATCTCCTAAAGCATCCTTAGAAGATCCCTTAGGGATAGATGTTTAGATTTGTTTAACACTTACCTTCCGTATGCTTTTCAAAATAGACTTAAGAGTGTCTTTACATTAATGCATTCAACAGAAAGGACACTTTCATTGCTATTACAGGAGCCGTGACATAAAAGGCAGGGAGATGATACTCATTGGTACAAGTGAAATGTGGAATTCTCATAGAGATATATTTTTACACGGAACACACAGTGTCAGATACTGCAAGTCTGTACTGAACTTCAAGTCAAGCCTAACAGCTTGAAAATGGTTGGCACTACTTCCACCCACGCTTATCTATAAATGAAATGGAACATGACATTATTGTGATTTTTGGCCCAAGTCTGAAGTTTTTCAGTATTTCAGGATAATCTCTTAATCCAGTGGTTCTTAAGTGGCAATTTGGTGACATTTTTGGTTGTCACAACTGTGGTGCTACTGGTATCTAATGGGTAGAGGCTAGGGTTGCTGCAAGACATTCTACAATGCATAGGACAACCCCCAACCACAAAGAATTATCTGGCCCAAAATGTCAACAGTGCCATGGTTGAGAAATCCTGTCTTAATCTAACTGATAAAAAACTTAAACAAGGAACCCAGCCATCTTCAGCATAAAATAAATGCATTAACATGACAATTAGTCTCACTCGGAGTATTTCTGTTGCTTTATCCCCTCTTCCCTATACCTGTCCAGCTCCTTGGTTATTTTACATTTTATTAGCACTTCTCCCAGATGGGCATTCTTCTGTTGCTCTCTTGGCAGAATTTAACTTCATGCCTCTTTACAATGAAGGTATGCTGAGCAATTCCTTCATCTACCACCCTGCTAACTAATTAGCTTGGAGGGGATTTAGAGCGGTCTTCACAGCTGGATGTTTTCCTTAAGTATTTTCTGCATCGTGTGGTTCTGTGTCTTTTTATATCATGCCACGTGTCATGTGAGATTCTCTTCGTTTCCAAAGGGCATGCTTGCCAGAAGCTTATGATTTAATTCAGTGTGGTCTGGGGCCAAGATGGAATGCGGCTCTAAATCCAGACTGGGGCAATTTTATATAGCTGATGATCTTCCCTGCACCCCGAAATCGTCCATCAATAATGCTGTTCATAAGCAATGTAAGTATCAAGAATGCTAAGCGGCAATCTGGCCAAGCAAAGAGCATGCTTTTCTTTTAGAAAAACTGAAGTAACTGTAAAGCAATAAAGAGATGCTTCGTGATTAGAGCAAATGCATCTTGGTTAACAATAACACGTGCTTTCAGTACAGTCACTTTCATCAGAATGGCAGGTTATCAAAATTTGTTAAACACAAATACACCTGGAATGAATACTAAAAGGTAATTTTTAGCTGAAAGTTTAAAATTAAAAAAAAAAAAAATTCTCTATACATGTGTTCATCAGATGCTTTCTTTTTCACCCCCTATCCCCTCTGGCACAGTCATTTAGAAAACAAAAGCAAAGGAGTTCTGGTTTCTTTGTTCTAGCGAATCCCAGCAGAAATCATTCTTTATCTTTAATTAGCTCAATGTTAAGAGAGGGGCTTAAACTATGTGACCATGTATTGATATATTCACTTTTATGGATGTGAAAAAGGAATTAACAACAAAGATGTTCATTACTGCCCTGTTTATGACGGTGAAAAACTGAAAATAACCCAGGGGGCTGATACCACAATGCCATCGCTAAAAATGATGTAGAGATGGCCTTGATACATTATTACATAAAACAAGAGGTAACCAAAAATAGTACATATTGTCATAAACCATTATTGTAAGAGAAACCTTATATACATTTTAAAAAGACTGAAAGGATACATTTCAAAATGTCAACAGTAATGATTTCTAAGAGTTGGAATTACAGGTAATGTTCATTTTCTTCTTTTTGCTTATTTATAGTTTCTAAAATTTTGACGTTAAATATGCATACTTGTGTAAGAAAGAAAAAAATAACATCCATTTTGAAAATCTGTTATTTTGGGTCATTAGGAAGATAAACAAAACAAAAAACAAACCCACTGCCATCAAGTCGATTCTGACTCATACGACCCTATAGGACAGAGTAGAACTGCCCCATAGGGTTTCCAAGGAGTGGCTGGTGGATTCGAACCACTGACCTTTTGGTTAGCAGGCTAGCTCTTAACCACTGTGCCACCAAGGCTCCATTAGGAAGATGGATACCATCAATTTGGAATTGGTAAGGAAAACTCTTATGATTCACAACTGATCATGGGGATGGCACAGTGTTTGGTTCTGTTGTGAATGGGGTTGCCATGAGTCAGGAGCTGACTTGATGGCAGCTAATAAGGACAATATATACTTTTCTAGAATTTCTGCCCATTCTAGAAACATAATCCCTTGGTTTTTTAAAAAGCAAGGAATAAAGAAGCAAAGTTTTCAGAAAATTTCATCTAAAAAAAACCCAAAAAACTCCTGGTTAAGACCACTTAAGAACAAACATGTCTAGTAGAGTAGTTGCCTAAAAGATGATGATAATTTGGTCTCCACTTATGCTGAAGGAAAACATGTTTGTCTAAATCCTGGAGTATCTCCAACATACCATAAATGCTCAGAGAAATGATGTAAACATTTTCAATATTCCTCGATAATTTACGGAAAGCCTAATCAAGTGAAAACGTTACTGTTCAGGTTATCCAGCAAAATGCATTGTGTCTTGCTCCCACAAAGTGTATTATTTCAGAATCTATGTATGAATCAATTTCTTTTGGTAAATTCAATTTCATATGCCCAATGACAGATTATGCTTTCAGAGATGATTCATCTTCATTACTGATTGATTTTCAATGATCAGAGTGACTTCTAACAATTTACGTTCAGATCTCTGTTTCCAGCAAACAAATGCTTAGGTTTATCAGAGAAACTCTTAATAAAAGGAACCCTACGTCAATTCTTTTGCAAACAAATCAGCAAATAATCACCCCTTGATTTATCGAGTTTTGAAAGGACATAATTTTACCTAAAGTTTTCTTAAGCAAGTCTTCTTAAACAAGAAATACTGGAGCTAAGTGCCTGATTGAGGAGAATACTGTAACAAACACATCTTAATGTCTCTGGAACTTTTTTGAGGTTAAGCGGTGTATCGGCACTAGGAAGTATTCTGGGGGCATAATTCCCCTCTTGCTGCACATCAGTGGGGCAAAATTTCCTTTCCTTGTCCTCTTCAGAGACCACTTCTTTCCTTCTCTTCTTCTCCTTGCTTCAGGTGAGGATAGAGGCAGCTCCCACGTCTCCTATCCCACACTAAATAGGGCCTGAGTGGAACCTTCTCCTCTCCCACGTGACCAGGCTGAGAACAGAGCCGCCTCCTCGGCCACCAGACCAGCGTAGTCAAAGAAGCGCTGGTCCCAGGGCATTTATTAATTGAGGAATCTTTTTGGTTTCCTAAACTATAAATTAACAGCTCACATAAAAGAGAAAAATATGCCTCAACTATGAGTCTTGGTCTGTCTCAACTATTTTCTACTTTTTCATTTATTTACTAGTCACTCAAGTAATGCGTGAATCATGTTTTATAAAAATAATTCAAATAGTACTGGATTATATACAGAAAAGAGTTTAATTCCTTTTTAAATCCTTTTAATCTCCACCGAGAATCCTATTCCTTTTGCTGGAGATAACCGCTATTAAGACTTCGGGGTATATGCTGCCAGATTTTTTTCTATGAACTCAACTCACATGTATGTTATTGTACAGATACATAAAGTCTTATTTGTTTACTTTTACATATGTAGAATAATACTATACATATTGTTCTCATTGCTTTTTCCAGTGATGGAAAATGTATATATTGCCATATTAGTACATACGGAACTACCTATTCTTTTAAACCATTGTGCTCGATGTTTCATACTATGAGTGTATCATAATTTACTTGACTATATTCCTGTTAAGGATCCCTGGTAGTGCAGTGGTTAAGCACTCAGATGCTAAATGAAAGGTCAGTGGTTTGAACCCACCAGCTGCTCCATGGGAGAAAGATGTGGCCGTCTGCTTCGTAAAGATTTACAGCCTTGGAAACCCTACGGGGCAGTTCTATTCTGTCCTATAGGGTTGCTATGAGTTGGAATTGACTTGACAGAAACAGGCAGTAGGTAGTAGTAGTACATTTCTGTTAATGCAAATTTACACTGAGACCAATAGCTTTTAAAACATTACAGTGAATATTTTTGAACATATGTTCATGGACACATGTGTGAGTATTTCTTAAGAATACATTTCTAGAAGTGGAATTGCTGGGTCATAGGTTATTTGCACTTACCATTTTTATAGAAACTGTTAATCTGTTCTCCTCAGAGATTGTACCAATTTACTCATCTACCAATAGTATAAGAGTATTCATTTCTCCTTCCCCCTCCAAAACTGGATATTATCAATGTCCTATAATTTTGCTATCAGATGGGCAAATATTGTATCGTCTTGTTGTTTTCATTGTATTTCCTCTAGTTGGTAGTGGGCCATTGGCCACCTGCATTTCTTCTATGATTTACCTGTTCATGTTCTTTACCCTTTTTTCTATTGAGTTGTTGGTTTTTTGATATTTGGGGCCTCTCTCTATATTACAGGTATTAATCCTCTGTTGGCTACATATGTTGCAAACATTTTCTCCTAGTCTGCAACTTTGAACTTTGTTTATGGTGGCAACTTTCAATCATTTTATCTTTAAAGAAAGCAGGCTGATTAATAGGAAGTAAAGGCAAGATCACACATTTAAAAGGTCTTTAGGGTAGAAGTCAGTTGAACATACAGAGAAACTACAAATGCTCTGTAACAAGGGCCTTTTTGTACAAACAAGGGCATGTTTGCAAATATACATTTTTTCTTCACTGTATTGCACAGTTGCAGTAACTAAAATTTAAAAAAGAGTCTTATACTCTAATGCAATGACTTGTGCTTTATTTCCTTCTTAAACATTTTCCCTCCACTTCCAGGCTCCTCAGTGTAAACGGGTCATTTTTTCTGACTGTAAGTCAAAATGGAAGTCTTAAACAAGTGTTTGGGTCAGAAGTGCGGTGGTGGTGGTGGTGGTGAAGAACCTCCACAAAGCAAGAATTAGATTTGGTACTCCTTCGGATCCAGAAAAATGGTGGCCATCCTTTGGGAAGTACAATTTTTAACCCTTGAAATGATTATACATATAATACATGCTTGTTATAGAAAGGTTAAAATCCAAAAAACCCACTGCTTTCAAATCTATTCCAACTCATGGCGACCCCACGTGGGGTTTCCAAAGCTGTAAACCTTTATGGAAGCAGACTGCCACTTGTTCTCCCACGAAGCGGCTGGTGGGTTTGAACCACCAACCTTTTGGTTAGCAGCCGAGTACTTTAACCACTGCACCACCAGAAAGTTTAAGGATGGCTTTTTTGTAGTGAGAGTAGCCAATCCTCAAGGCTCCGTACATACCCTTTTCCATGTAATTCAGACCACGAACAGCCAGCTCTGTAATCTACAGGTGTGGCTACTTCCACAGTTTTTAATTTGGGAGAAGGAATCACAGATGCCTTTGAAAAATCTGATGGAAACCTATGGACTCCCTCCCCAGAGAAACGACCGTATGTACATACACAGGAACCTACGGATTCCCTCCCCAGAGAAACGAACATATGCACATACACACAACACGCTGCCTAAGAGCCAGTGTACTCAAGTTCGTATTTCAGGAAATGCGAGGCCACTGGAAAATGCTGGCTTAGTGAACTCAATCAGCTAATGCTAGCCCTTAGCAGGCTTCTTTCTTTCTCCACCTTGAACTTGTCCCAGTCCTCGTTAGGCCTGCTCTAGGGACTCCAGGCTGGTTTCAAAGTCACTTTCATGAGGTAGTTTCATCTATACCAGCTAGAACTTTCCCCCAACTCCTTCCCATCCTTTTTTGGAAGGGTCAGGATTTCAAAGACATTCATGGGTTCCACTCAATCACAGCCTCCCTCTGGCAGTCCTCTGTGTTCCTTTCTCAAAATACTGTCAGAGATGTGAAGCAAAACCATGCTTTTGTGAAGCTGGGCTGCCTATTTTTATCCATCTCCCCTCTTCACCCCATCTTCTGAAACATGTTGTTGTTGCTTCTCTGATTACTGTTTCAGTCATGCAGAAAGACCCAAAGCACATGGATAAAGACCAATCAGGGCTTTGGAAGACAAACTTAACTCCTCCAAAGTGGAAATGCTTACACTTTACAATGAACAGGAGCAGAGTAAAATCTGTTTAGGGAAAATAGTTATGTGACAACCAAATGCTGCAGCTCAGAAAAGACACAAAATTAATCCTTGGGTGAGAAAAGATCACCATCCTCTACAACGTCCTTTTCCTTAACTCTTAATTAAGCACTAGAGTTTAATTAGGGAGAAAGACACCCAGGGTGGCCAGTGCAGCAGGGTATGAAGTTTGAGCACAGTACAGACGAACAGCCGAGGAGGTGACTGGGCTAAAAGTCAGCCCTAAACCCACTGCACCTGCTGAGTATCCCCAGAAGGGGCACCTTTTTTCTAGTTTATCTGTCTAACCGCCCCCAGAACAAAACCATTGCCACTGAGTCGATTCTGACTCACAGTGACCCTATAGGACGGAGTAGAACTGCCCCATAGAGTTTTCAAGACTGCAATCTTTACTGAAGCAGATTGCCACACTTTTCTCCTGTGGAGAAGCTGATGGGTTTGAATCACCTAACCTTTCAGTTAGCAAAGGAGTGCTTAGCCACTCTGCGCCACCAGGGCTCCTTCATCTGTCTAAAGAGGGTGATTTTTTCTAATTCTCACAAGGCATCACTGTTACAGCAGTTGACTCTGAAGATGTATCCTACGATCCTCTAGGCTAACCTGTTTGGACTGAATTAATTAAACTGTCCTTACAATCCAATCTGGTTTACAGACTATGCTATAAGCCAGTAGTTCTTAAATGTTAGAGAGCATCAGAACCAGCTGGAGGGCTTCGTAAAACACAGATTGCTGGGCTACACTCCCAGAGTTTCTTAATCCGTAGGTCTGCAATGGGTGACACAGTGGTTAAGAGCTTGGCTGCTAACCAAAAGGTCAGCAGTTCGAATCCACTAACCAACCACTCCTTGGAAACCTTATGGGGCAGTTGTACTCTGTCCTATAGGCTCGCTTGAGTTGGAATCGACTCGATGGCAACAGTTTTGATTTTGGAGCGGGGCCAGAGAATTTTCATTTCTAGCAAGTTCCCAGATGATGCTGATGTTGCTGCTCTGGGACCTCTCTTTGAGAACCAGGCAAGGGTTTCTTTATTTTGAATCATTTCCATGCTTATTAATGAGAGCCTCACTGCCCTGTATAGACCAGGGAAAAAGAAGCAACGTCACGTACCCAAAACAGAAGGGCTACCCTGGTGGACACTTGGCTTCAGTTACAGTGACATACCCGTTTACCCAAAAGGCCTATGAGGTTTCTAGCATTACCTCGGAATAAGGGGCTGAGAAGACACTGTGGGCAGGGGCCATTTCCACACATTTGGTGGAGTTTTGAGTGTCTGCATCTGTTGGAATGAGGGAGCCACTGTTTTCCTTTCTAGCAGCTCAGCTGGGGGTGATGGTGCCAGCAGGTGGTTCTCAGACCCCTTGCTGCTTGAAAAGACTGCTTGTTTTGGTTGGGGCTATGATTGTGTTTATAGGGGGTGGAGACACACTCTGGGGAGTACTCTGAGGAGTAAAGGCGCCCTATGCTCTACATTCACTAAACCACATGCCATTTTTTCTGCACTCAGATACAGAAAGGCTTTTTGGTCAATAGACTCTTGAGTTGTTCACTGCCCCCCTAGTCCATCTAAGTAGATAGGGAGGTGCTCTCTTCTAAAGGAGTCCCTGGGTGGTGCAAACAGTTAATGCACTCAGCTGCTAATTGAAAAGTTGGTGGTTCCAGCCCACCCAGAGGCACCTTGGAAGGAAGGCCTGGTGATCTACTTTTGAAAAATTGGCCACTGAAAATCCTGTGGAGCACAGTTCTACTCTGACACACATGGGGTTGCCCTAAGTTGGAACTGACTCAATGGCAACTGGTTTGGGTTCTTCTCTTCTTGAAGGTCTCCAGGAAGGAAGACCTTCAGTCTCCTTTGATGCATTACTCTAGCTTTGGGACTTGTAATAGTATGAGAATTCCTTTTTTTTTTTGATGATGGTGGGGGACAAAACGTCCTTGGTTCTCTTCCTCACCCCAGGCTCAGCTGAGCTAGAAAAGAGCCAGCCCCCATCCCCTGTACCCCTGCTTTCACTTACTAGATGCCCTCCCACCCCCCACATCTTTTTTCTTTCTATATCCTGTCTCGCATCAAACCCTCTTTTCTGATTAACAGCCTTGCAGTGTTTGGTCCCTTTTTATCAGGCCCTGGCTACCCTTTTAGATGTTGCCTTTCTGAGAAGTCCTCTCTGACATTCTGACACTATACAGGAATCCATTAAAGTGGCCTGTCTCTTGGTCTTCAAAGTGGCACATTTTTGGCCTTTCAGGTCCCTGTCCTCTTGCCAAACTTCTAGTAAGTTGAGCCTATTATTGTTGAATATCCTGTTGATAGTCGCCTGGTATTGCTGGCAAGGAATCCCCAAGCTCAGAGGAGAGACCAACAGTTCCTACCCTTTTTTGGGGGGGTTTGTGTTTCCTTTGAGAATCTGATTAATGCACCCCAGAAGAACAACCAGAAAAATCTGTTTTAGGATTGGGGGAACTAATCACTTCCCTGGGGAAGTAATCAAAGGACACTGCCATCCACCTGCCTCATGGGAAACAAGTGCAAACGGCCTGGTTTTGGGAGGACTTTAGGAGCCCTGGTGGCACAGCAGTTAAAGCACTTGGCTGCTAACCGAAAGGTTGGCAGTTTGAACCCACCAGTCACTCCACGGAAGAAAGATGTGGCAGTCTGCTTCTGTAGGGATTTACCATCTTGGAAACCTTATTAGGCAGTTCTACGCTGTCCTTACAGGGTCGCTATGAACCAGAATCGACTCAACGACAGTGGGTTTGGTGGCTTTGGTGGGAGAACTCTATGACAATGTGGCCTGATGGTGTACTTGCTGCAGGAGAGAGCAGCATACTGGGTGTGGCATGAGAGATGCTCTTCTGAAGGTCTGCATTTGGACAAACCTAAAAAGATGCATTTACTCTTAAAAGGTGCAGATTGGGAAACATTGCAAAAAACAAAAAAACCCAAAGCCTATAGCTTACAGAACCATGACTTTTTTTGTTTGCTGACTTTTTTTTTTTTTTAAAGTACTATGTCTTTTAAAATGTGGCTCAGAAACAATCTTAATGACATTCACTGTCTTTGCCCATTTAGCCCAACATAGCCTTTTACTTTAAATTTGATGCCTTCTGCTAAGAAGAGGGAAGGAATCCGTGGAACAATGACAGAAGAGCACCAAAATGTAATCTAGGTTACACTCAGAACAAATTCAATGTGACTTAGGAAAAGGCCAAGGAGGAGGGAATTTCATTAGACAATCGACATGAAAATTGGATCTAACCTAAGTCCCCAACTGGGTGTGTTCATTTCTGTTTATAGTTGAGGATACTAGCCCTCTGAGGATTGATTCTGTGAATGCAGAGGATTTGAGTGGGGGAAAAGCAATAGTGCTGAGGGTCTGGAAAGGGGGGTCCATTCATCATGGGATGAAGTATAGCTTGGTTCTATTTACTGGAAATGTGTAGAACTTGTTTAACTCTTCCCAAATCATGAGAAAAAGCTAGAACAATGGTCCCAGTTAGGATTAACAGGGCATCTATGCCTCTGCCCTCGAATTCTTGCAGAAATCTGTTTTTGGTGATGGATTGTTTCCAGCGTTCTCTGAATCAACCAAAACACTGCTTTCCCTTGATATGATGCTTCAGAGAGCTTTGATCTTGAATCGAAGGTTGGGATAAAGTAGGATGGGTTTGAAACCCATTAAATATAGAGAATTATGAAGTATGATGCATGCAAGCATAAAATACACCGAGGTCCTACTTGGTCACTATCTCTGTGGTTATTTTAGACCAAGCTTCTATAATTCCGCTCTTCTTCATTATGTTCTGCAGACGGGAAGCCCTGTACTGTTGTCCAGTTGAAGCCAGATGGACTGAAAGCCCAAATCAACATGTTATGAAGTTGTCTGACAAGTTATTTTTGGGGAAATGGACTTACCATACCACTCATCAACCCATGCAAAAGCCTGTCTATGCCCAATCAGCAGAATGTCTCGGACCACCTAAAAAGTAAAAGAAGGAGGGTGAAACAATACCACGTTAGACTCAAACCATCTGGAAAACAGGCTGCTTCATTCTGGGAATCCTGGTGGTTCCAAACTTCTCAATCCCTTCTCCATATGCGATGACAATACAGGCTAATATACACAAATACTGAGCTTGCTCACACTCAGCCCTTTCCATGGCATGCGTGCACTTGCTATAAATTAATCTCTTAGTTTTATTTGAGAGTCACACTGGGGGTGTGTGCAACCTAATGCCAACTGTTTGGTCGTCACACAGCCGTGGAACTAATCTCTAGGCTAATCACCTTGAGACTTTTTTTTTCATTTATCTTTAACTAAAACAGCTTCTACTTTTTATTTGATGAAGGGTGTGTCTCATGGATGCCAGGAGGTCATAGGTGTTGGAAATCAAGAACACACTTTTTGGAGCAGCAAGTTACTTCTAAGCAAAGAACACTTAACATACTCTCTCTTCTCTGATGAAACATTCTAAAAATTGGTTAATTTTTATTTTTTAAAATGAGAGTGTGAACACAAGATAAAATCTCAGTAAATATCCTTCTAGGCTTAACTTTCATGTACTATTATGAATATTAGTATAATACATGAATTATAAATATCATTTCATGTAATAATAGTTTAGTCAACAATTATTAAAAGAGATGAAATAAGAGACTTGAACTAGAATAGAACATAATGAGATTAATAAGCCTGACTGGAGAGGAAAAGGAATGAAATTATTTCTCATGGCAGCACATAATGGCAACAGAAGACTAAGAAAGATAATATATACAGTCCTGTGTGTATGTATTATACTATTCATGTGCTTTTAAATAACAGCATAGTTAATGGGTATTTCACAGTATTCTATTTTGTCCTACATAAATATGCCTTTTTTTTAATGTTCCTTGGATACTCACAGTCTCCTTCCAACATTCCTTTTATTTCCTGCCAAACAAATCTAGCAATTGTCAAAAACCTCTCATGGAAGGTTCAAGAATGTTTCAATAAATGAAGGATTTTAATCTGGCGAATTTGAAGAAACAAGGAAAGCATTTATAATGAAGTGTTTATTATTCCAGGCCTCTGGATATCTACTGAGGCTTTTATGACTTGGAAGGGGAAAACATATGTAATGAAAATGAGAAACTACATACAGCCATACACACTTGAGTGCTGAGTATGTCAAATTCATGGAAATCAAAAGAACAACATTGAGGCATCAGTAAATATACCCTACTACATTAAGCACAGCACAGCTGTCTGCTGGAAACAAAAAGTCGATAATGTGCTAATGGCTCGCTTTCGAACATTTTTTCCCCTTAACTGTGAATAGATTCTTAAAAAACAAAGGTGTTTAGAGAAAGACATCCCCAGCAATTGCCACCCATGCAAATGCTAGTCTCAGATACTCATTAGGGACTCATGTGCCACAGCAGGTGTGTTTTTGAGGGCATTGATATCTTCATTATATTTGGAAATGGGCAATGGGAATGCCTCTTATAAGAGAATGATTCTTACAGGTATTTTAAAGAAGATAATAGAATTTCAAAACTGGCCAAAGTCACATGTGAGAAAAGAAAAAAAAAAAAAAAAAGAACTCTGGGGCAGTCTAAACGTGCTTTGTAAAGGGAAATAGTAAAACACATTATGTGAGTGGCCCTAATAAAGGAGGTCATTTTGGGTCAAAAATGTGCAAAAAAAATAAAAAAAGATGTTGTGGGAAGTCAACGAAGATACAGTCTTAAAAAAAAAAAAGATGTTGTGGGAAGTCAACGAAGACACAGTCTTAGACAGACATAGTGCCAAGGCTGGGAAATATTTACTCTGGGAACCCTTACTGTCTTCCTGCCTAATGACCGGGACAGCAGGAAAACAGGAGGTCTGAGAACTTGATTTCTATGTTTCTCATTCCATGCCCACCCCTGGATGAATGGAATGGGTTCTGGAGCTCAGCAGAGGATCTGCATATTTCTCTGTTAAAAAAACAAAAACCAGTGCTCTCAAATTCCTTCTAGAGTCTGTTGTTACTACTAGTCCAAGTTGCAAAGGTTCCTGAGACTGGCAACCTATTCTTGGGATGCAAACTTAAGACCTATACTTTTACTTCTTTTTTTTTTTTAATATTTTATTGTACTTCAGGTGAAGGCTTACAGAAGAAATAGTTTCTCATGAAACAGTACTACACATGTTGTTTTATGACATTGGTTAACAACCTCACAGCATATTAACCCTCTAACTTCTCAACCTTTTTTTTTTTGGTGAAAATACACATAGCCAAAGATACACCGTTTCAAAAATTTCTACATGCACAGTTCAGTGACATTGACTACGCTCTTTGAATTGTGCTGTTATTCTCACTTAAGATGAAGACTTACAGAACAAAATAGTTTCTCATTTAACAGTTACTACACATGTTGCCCTATGACAATAGTTAACAATCTCACAACACATCAACAATATCCTTACTCAACCTTGGATTCCCTATCACCAGCTTCCTTGTCCCCTTCTGCCTTCTGGCCCTTGTCACTGGACTCCTGTACCTCGTTAGTCTCATTTGGTTTTACGGGGCTGTCCACTCCCAGGCTGAACAGTGAACCTTGGAGGTAGCTTCACCACTGAGCTAAAAGGGTGTCTGGGGGCCATACTCTCGGGGTTTCTCCAGTCTCCTTTAGGCCAGTAAATCTGGTTAAGACCTATACTTTTGATTGTCAACTGGCCTCCAAACCCAGTAGGAAAATCCAAGTTACAAAGCACTCAATGTGTTAAGGTTAAATTCCAGTGCCTCCCAAAGAACTTCAGAAAGCTACTCTTTATCAGTTTTTAAGTGGAAAAATAAACAGATACATTCAGCCTATCTGGAATGTACAGACAACTTGGGCAGTATTTATTTTTATGAAAATAGGAGGAGCTACGAAGGACAGTTGCTTAACACTGCATTTCCAATTTTTTTTCCATGAGGATAAGTTAAGTGTTATGTTAGAATCCCCTAAAACTTAAAATTACCACCAAGTGGGTTCCTGCTGCAAAGTTAAAACGTTTAGCCAAAGTGGATATTACAGTTGAAATCTGGGTTTTGAGGTTGTTGATGACAATTCTTTGGTAACAGGATTATTAAATGAGCAGAAATGCTGAAGTGCATGGTCTAATGCGACTCCTGGGATTTCTTGTTCTGTCTCTTGGGGTCATCTTTAACTTAGGTGCTTACATTTGCAGCATCTTTTGAGTGAGAATTATCCTTGGGGGCTGTGCACACAGATAAGCCTTCTGGCCTCTTCCCAAGCACCTCTGCCTTGAACTAGATTAGCCTGATGCCAACGTGAGATGTATGTTTCAAAAGCCAATTTCTCAAATATACTCACCCAAAAGATACGGAGACCACAGAATGAGAGATGAAGTGTGAAACATCTACTAGCGAAAGTAAATTAAACCCATTCATAAAGTGTATTTTCATCAAAAATGTGTTTTCTAGATGCAGATACCTTCACATTTGTTGTGCATCCTGCACTCAGGCTTTTCTTTAACAAGAAAGACCGTTACAGACAATCCTCATTATTTGCAGATTCCATGTTTGCAAACTCGCCTATTCTCTAAAAATATTCCTGGGTGCTTTTACAGGTCACAGACACTCTCGCGCAGAGCAGTAAAAATGTCCCAGCTGAGGTTGAACGAGGCTGGTTCCATTGTCACGAAATCAGTGTTCACCAGGAATTTCTAAAACACAACTATGACGAATAACAAAAATCGACTGCATGTTTTTCCAACTCGACTGTGAGTGCACAGCCCAGAAGCCGACGTTTGTTCACTTACCTTGTGTACAAATTGTTCCACTCTGGTCTGAAGCCCCCAGACCTCGAACTTCACTGTCACCAGCTTGTAGGAGCACATGATGGGCTGATGACTGTCCCTCCAGCCTTCCCTTAATTGTCCCCGTCCTGTCTTCTCTGACTTGAAGTGTTTAGGATCCTAGGGAAAAAGTATCAGAGAAACGGTAACTTAAAAGTACAGCCATCATTTATATGAAATGTCCAGAACAAGCAAATCCAGAGACTGAAAATAGATTAGTGGTCACCAGGGGCTAGGGCAATCTTCTTGTGATTTTGGAGTGACTGCTAATGGGTACAATCTTACTTATTGGGATGACGAAAATATTCTAGAATTAGTATGTGGTTGCAAAATCCTGTGACTATGCTAAAAATCACTTAATTGTACACTTTAAAAGAACGAATTTTATGGTAGGTGAATTATATCTCAATTAAAATAAGAGATTACAATGTAAATAAGTGGAAAAAGGTAGTTCATCTATTTAAATGTCAAAAAAGTGGTTTAAAGCTAAATTTGTGACATGCTTTCTGTTTTTTTCTTCTTGATCTTGGAGTTAATACACTTCACACAATTAAACAAAAAGTCCAATCAATACATGGGAATGTAAGTTGGTTCAACAACTTTAGGCAATTGTTCAGCAGTATCTCCAAAACCAAGCATATGCCTACCTATGTCCCAGCAATTGTAATTCTGGTTGAAATGAGAACATATGTCTACCACAAGACTATACTGGAATATGTACAGCAGGTTTAATCATAATAGGCAAAAACTAGAATCAGTGCAAATGTTCACCAGCAGGAAAACAGATTAAATAAATTATACAGCCACACAATGGAATATTACACAGCAATGAAAAAGAACAAGCTGCTGATGCATGCAAGGACATGCAAGACTCTCACAAATATTATGTTGAGTAAAATTAGCCAGACACAATAGTGTACATACTGTATAATTTCAACTGATGTTTAAGAACAAGCAAAACTTATCTATGGTGATAAAAGTTAGACTAGCAGTAACCTCTTGGGAGGAGTTGACTTTGAAGGGACATGAGGGAAACTTCTAGGATGACGGGCATGTTTTACATGTTGATCTGGATACAATTTGTAAAAATTCATCAAGCTATACATAAGATTTGTGTTATATCCTGATTTAAAAACATAAAAAGTTTAAAAAAAAAGATTAAAACATGTTTAACCAGTTGATACCTCCTCAATAATTGCCATGTGGAAATTAGCCACTAATTATTTTACTAGAGGATTATTTTTTCAGGGATACCTTAAAAGGAATGTGTCAAATAAAAAAGGAGAAAAAAGCCCGTAATTATGTTGAAAAATGTACACATATGAACTTCATCAAAATTAAAAAACTTTGTACATCAAAGAACTTTATAAAGAAAGTAAACAGACAACCTACAGAATGGGAGAAAATATTTGGAAAACATATATCTGATAAAGTATATATAAAGAACTCCTACAGCTCAACAATAAAAAAACAAACAACCCAATAAAAAAACGGACAATAGATATTTCTTCAAAGAAGGTATAAAAATGACCGATAAGCACATGAAAAGATGCTCAAAGTCATTAGTCATCAAGGAGATACCACTTCACATCCACTAGGATGGCTATTATCAGAAAAACAGAAAATAACAAGCATTGATGAAGATGTGGAGAAATTAGAACTCTCACCCACTTCTAGGGGCATTGTAAAATGGTACAGCCAATGTGGAAAACATTTTGGCAGTTCCTCAAAAAGCTAAACATAGAATTACCATATAATCCACCAATTCCACTCCTAGGTATATACCCAAAAGAACTGACAGCAGGGACTCAAACAGATCCTTGTACACCAATGTTCATTGCAGCATTATTCACAATAGCCAAAAGATGAAAGCAACCCAAGTGTCCATCAACCAAAAACCCAAACCAAACCGGTTGCTGTTGGGTCGATTCCGACTCATAGCGAGCCTATAGGACAGAGTAGAACTACTCCATAGAGTTTCCAAGGAGCACCTGGTGGATTCAAACTGCTGACCTTTTGGTCAGCAGCTGTAGCACTTAACCACTATGCCACCGGTGTTTCCTGTCTATCAACAGATGAATGGATAGACAAAATGTGGTATATACATACAATGGAATATCGTTTGGCCATAAAGGGAAGTGAAGTTCTGATACATGCTACCATATGGATGAACTTTGAAAACATTATGCTAAGTGAAAGAAGTCAGACACAAAAGGACAAATATTGTATGGTCTCACTTACATGAAATATCTAGAGTAGGAAAATGCATAGAGACCAAAGTTTATTAGTGGTTACCAGGAGTGGTGAGGTGAGGGGAATGAGGAATTATTACTTAAGGGATACTGAGTGTCTTAGGTATTTAGTGCTGCTGTAACAGAAATACCGCAAGTGGGTGGCTTTAACAAACAGAAATTTATTTTCTCAGTTTGCTGCTGTTGTTGTTAGACGCTGTCAAGTTGGTTCACAGTTTAGGAGGCTAGAAGTCTGAATATAGGTACCGGCTCTAGGGGAGGGCTTTCTCTCCCTGTTGGCTCTGAGGGAAGGTCCTTATCTCTTCGGCTTCTGTTTCCTGGTTCCTTGGAGATCTCCATGTGGCTTGGCATCTATTTTCCACCATCTATGGAGCACTGGTGGTGCAGTGGTTAAGTGATACGGCTGTTAACCAAAAGGTCAGCAGTTCAAATCCACCAGCCTCTCCTTGGAAACCCTATGGGGCAGTTCTACTCTGTCCTCTAGGGTCGCTATGGGTCAGAATCGACTCTACCGCAATGGGTATGCTTGCTTAGGAGTGCTGGTGGTGCAGTGGTTTAAGCACTGGACTGATCACCAAAAAGATCGGCAGTTCGAATCCACCAGCTGTTCCTTGGAAACTCCGAGGAGCAGTTCTACTCTGTCCTATAGGGTCACTATGAGTCGAAATCAACTCAATGGGAACAGGTTTGGTTTTTTTTGGTATGTTTGCTTAATCTGCTCCTTTTATATCTTGTAAAAGATTGACTCAAAACATACCCTACACTAACTCTGCTTCAGTAACATAACAAAGACAACTCATTCCCAAAGGGGATTATAAACACAGCCATAAAGGTTAGGATTTACAACACATGTTTTTGGGGGACACAATTCAATCTATAACATTACACCCGTTGGCCCTCCAAAATTCAGGTCCTTGACACATATAAAACACATTCACCCCATCACATCACCCCAAAAGTCTTAAATCAACTCCAAATCCAAAATCTCATCTTCTGAATCATCTAAATCAAATATGGGTGAGACTTCAGGCACATTCCATCTGGGGCAAAATTCCTCTTCATTGGTGAGCCTGTGAAGACTAGACTACAAGTTACCCATTTCCAAAGTAGAATGGTGGAACAGGTGCAAGGTAGACATTTTCACTACAAATGGCAGAAATTGGAGGAAAGATAACGGGCACCAATCAAGTCCCAAACCCAGCAGAACAATTTACATTAGCTCTCAAGGCTTGAAAATAATCCTCTGTTCCTTGGGACCATCTGGAAAACAGCTCTGCTCTCTACATTCTGGGTGTTCGCCATGTCTTCTGGATTCTGGGTGGAGATCCCTTGGCCCTGGGCTTCAGCTCTGCCTTCCAGGACCACTGGAATGGCAACTCTGGTCCCTCGGCTTGGGTGGCTCCATTCTCCTAGTCTGTCAGGCAACCCCACCCCCTTGGCCCTGGCAGTTCTTCTGCCTCTTGGGCATGGCAGCCCCTCTCCCTCAGCCTTGAGCAGTGGCCCCATCCCCCTGGCACTCATGAACAGCAGCCACACTCCGGAATCGAGCTGGTGAAGATCTGACTCTTTTAAACCTAGGAGGCCGTGACTCCACCCTTTCAAACCAAGAAGGCCCTGCTTCCAGTGCTCCTTCCGATAGTTCTGCTGAGCTCCGAGCTGCTCCAGAGATGGTCCTTTTCTTTTCTTGGAGTATAACAGATGTAGCTCCTTTGTCTTATTTACTGCCTGTAGAATTTCAAGAGGCAGGCAGCATCATTTCCTTTCATTCCTTCTCTGTCCCCTTCAGTCTAGGCTGATGGGTTTTCTGCTGTGGTAGTTGTTTAGATCCATCAGTCACAGGCTTAATCTCTTTAACAAAAGATTGTGTAGCCACATACTTGGTGAAAATTCTAGGACATGTGTCCTTAGTTTGTTCAACAGAATTTTCTAAATCTTTAAGTTTTGTTTTCATTTTGCACAGTTCATTTTTAAGTCCATCTCTTTCCTCTTGTATTTTACTGTAAATGGAAAGGAGAAACCACATGACCCCTTTAAGATCTTGTTCAGAAATCTCCTCAGCCAAATATCCAAGCTCATCACTTACAAGTTCTTCCTTCCACCAAACATTTGAACATAATTCAGACAAGTTCTTTGCCACTGCAAAAAGCATTGCCCTTCCTCCAACGCCCAGTCACATGTTGATCATTTCCTTTAAAGCCTCACCAGAAGCACATTTAACGTCCACATTTCTAGCAACATTCTGTTGCTGGCGCCATATGTACTCTCTAAGACGACAGAGACTTTCTCTATGGCTCTCCTCACTTCCTTCGGTGCCCTCACCAGAATTGCCTTTGACGTCCATAATTCTAACAGTTTCTTCAAAGCTTTTTTACTGTTAAACCAAAAACCAAACCCACTGCCATCAAGTCAATTTTGACTCACAGCAACCCTATACTATTATTATCAGGCACCTTAAAACTCCTCCAGCCTCTACCCATTACCCAATTCCAAAACCACTTCCACATAGTAGGTATTTGTTAGAGCAGCACCCCCACTTCTTGGTACCAAATTCTTAGTTATCTAACGCTGCTATAACAGAAATACAAGTAGACAATCTTAACAAACAGAAATTTATTTCTGTTTAGGATGATGGAAGAGTTAGATACAGATAGTGGTTGTACAACATGGTGAACTTCATATATGTCACTGAATTGTACATGTAAAAATGGTTAAAATGGCAAATGTTTTGTTATATATATCCAACCACAATAACAAATTAAAAAAAAAAAGATAAACCTTTAAAACATGTAAGTGAAAGAACCCAGTCACCAAAGGCCACACTGTATGATTATATTTATATGAAATGTCCTCAACAGGCAAATCCATAGACATAAATTAGATTAATGGTTGAGTAAGGCTGTGTGTGTGATGGTGGTGGTGGATGGGAGTGACTGCTAATGGGTACAAGGTTTCTTTTTGGGGTGACAAAAATATTCTAAAATTAGATTAAGGTAATGGCTCACAACTGTAAATATGCTAAAAACCATTGAATTGTATACTTTAAATGGTAAACTTTATGGTATGTAAGTTATGTATCAATACAGCTGTTAAAAATACATCTATGCAGTTAGTCCCCAACTTACAACATATTCTAGTTACAATGAACCACACTTAACAACTTTTTTGTACATCTTATCATTAATAATTTATACTACTGAAGTTTATACGTAATGTTTTCAACCCCTAAAGACAAATAGAGATTGGGTTTATAAAGATACCGATAATAAAAGGAAATAATAATGAAAACTTAAAAAAAAAATGAGGTATTTGACATACGTCAGAACCAATTTATGACAGAGTTGATAGTACGGAACCCCCATCATAAGGTGGGGACTACCTGTACAATCTAAAAAAAAAAAAAGTGCTACCTCAGTAGGATTCTGTCAGGGTGTACACAGGCTCTAGGTTTACTGATATTCCTGTGTAAAGAAATATTATGTTGTTGTTAGTTGCCATTGAGTTGGCTCCAATTCACGGAGACCCATGTACAACAGAACAAAATTCTGCCTGGTCCTGTGCCATCTTCATGATCGTTGGTATGTTTGAGTCCATTGTTGCAGCTATTGTGTCAATTCATCTCACTGAGGGTTTCCCTTCTTTTTGCTGACCCTCTACTTTACCAAACATGATGTCCTTTTCTAAAAATTGGTCTTTCTTGATGACGTCCAAAGTAAGCAAGACAAAGTCTAACCATGCTCAATTCTAAGGGGCATTCTGGCTGCATTTTTTCTAGACTAATTTGTTTGTTCTTCTTGCAGTCCACAGTATATCAATATTCTTCACCAACACCATCATTATAGTAAGTAATATTATATTACTTATATATATTTCGTTATTAATAAATATTATTATATAACAATATACAATTTACATAATAATATTATTATATAGTAATCCTTCATTATCCTGAGCACACGTTTACTTAGTGCATACTGTGGGCATGGTATGGAACCAGGTGTTACATTATGTTCTCCCTTAGCAGGATTTCTTTGCCCTGAGGGATGTGGGCCAGCACCAGCTGTGTGTGTGGTTGCAGAGCACTCCCTCCTCCCCCCAGAACTGACTCAACTCTGCTTGGGGGTTCTGTGCTTCCTGATCTTTCTGCAGGGTCCCTCTTCTCTTGCCTCTATTGTAGAGAGATGGTGGGCCTGGGAGTGGGGAGAGAAAAGGATCAAAGTGGACAAATATCTCATAATATAATATAAAGTGTTTTGCTAATGGAGTGGATAAAAGGGATCTGGGAAGGGGGAAGGAGAAGGGAATGCATAATAAGTATCCCAACAGAATAAGTGCTTCTGTGAGGGTTAAGGCCGGTTATCTTGGCTGTGGGTAGCACTTCTGAATTTTCAGTACCAGCATTGCTCTGCTGTATTTCCATTGCCTGAATCATCCCAGAAACTGCCACTGAAATCTTACACACAGAGATGACGATAATTTAACAACACGATATATAAAAAAGGCATAAGCACAGGGCCGACCCATAGCAAGTGCTGAATTGGTGTTAGTCATTATTGCATTCCCCATGGTAGTCAATGGAGCCTTTAAGTGATGTGGTTTATTTTCTTGTCCAATCTTACAGTCTAGGGCAAAGACAGCAATGCCCTTCCAAAGCACCCAGGAATTGCTGGGAAAAGATTTAGTGGCTAAGGCTGTGGGATTAATTTCTCTCTGCCCTGTTTTCCTACACCACATGATTCCATTAAGGGTGAAAAGAGAAGACCAAAAAATCAATCAGAAAAACTATGGTAGATAATTCTCAAGCTAGCCACCATCCTTCTCTCACTGTGCCAGCATGCTGTTCACTTCTCATCAAGAAGTGGAGTCACTCTGACAGGGATCACAACAAAGGGTCCCGAACAGAGCTGGAGAAAAATATGGAACAAAATTCTAACTCACAAAAAAAGACCAGACTTACTCGCCTGACAGCTGGAGAAACCCTGAGAATATGGCCCCTAGACACCGTTTTAGCTCAGTAATGAAGTCACTCCCAAAGTTCACCCTTCAGCCGACGATTAGACAGGCCCATAAAACAAAATGAGACTAAAGGGGCACAACAGCCCAGGGACAAGAAGTAAAAGGCAGGAGGGCACAGGAAAGCTGGTAATAGGGAACTCAAGGTCGAGAAGGGAGAGTGTTGACATTTCGTGGGGTTGTTAACCAATGTCATAAAACAATATGTGTACTGTTTAATGAGAAACTATTTGTTCTGTAAATCTTCATCCAAAGTACAATAAAAAAACTAAAAATAAAATAAAAATAAAAATAAAAACAAAAATAAAATGTTGATTAAAAAAGAAATGGAGTCAATTCCCCTCCTCTTAAATCTAGGCTGGTCTTGTGACTTGCTTTGACCACTAGGATGTGGCAGAAGAGACACCGTGCTAGCTAGGCCTTTAAAAGAAGCCAAAAGCCTGAAACTGGAAGCTAGCCACAAGGTACAAAGTCTAGTCTGATTCTCTTGCAACCACCATGCTGTGAGGAAGTCCAAGGTAGCCATGTGGAGAGGCCATGTGAAGAGATGCTTAGGCAGGTCTTAGATACATGCATGAAAAGCCACCTCAGATATTTCAGTCCAAGCACACACCACAAGGAAAAGAATATCTGCCTAGCTAACCCCAGTCAAGACTGAATAATTATGAGAAATAGTGCACTGCTATTGTTTTAGGCCACTAAATTCTGGGGTGGTTTGTTACTCAGCAAGAGATAACAAAACAGATGCATCAACTGGCTCACCAACGATGAAGAGAATGAATGCTGCTTTGTTTTTTCACAGAACTCACAAAAAGTACATTCAATCAGCCACGTGCCTGAAAGCTCTAAACAAGGAAATGTCTACCTTCCAAGCAGCTCCTGTGAGTTAAAATACAGGAGCTGGAGTGAAACAGGGAAAGCTGATCTCTTTCTCCCTCTGCTCTTTGACTTGCCCACAAAAGAAACAAATGATGAGTATAATTATCAGCACCTGGACAACCTGTTTAAGGCTCAGAAGACAGGACTCCACGCTGAGGCTGACCAGAATATGGGAAGGCAAACACTCACAAACCTGAGTGGAGGTTGTCCTGCTTGGGTTAGCAACTGGGTAAACAAAGGATAGTTACAGAGCCAGCAAACAGAGCAAAGCAGAGGCAAAAGCTCCTGGTAACTCGGACAGCTGCGGGAGAGAGTCAAAAGGCCCATCGAACAGGGCATGGTGGAGGCACCAGCAACAGGGAAATGAAATAAAAACCAGGGCCGTGGCCTGAGATGCCTTCATGCCCCTTAGATCGTGTATAGAAGTGAGTGGGCCTAAGAGGCGGCAGATGAAGGCACCTGGGCCAGCTGGCCATACCACACCCCACCCTCCAGGGACACAAGTCTCTGCTTTATTGACTGACTTTGACTAGTTTCTGTTGCAGACAACCAATGGGTTTGAAATGGTACCCATTCAGGAATCTCCATGTACTTTCCAGATCCAGACTTCTCAAGAATAAAACAAGACTGAAATATGAAAATTGGAGCACTGGCTGGCTGCATTTCCAAAGCAGTTGAGAACTGAAGGGCCTCACAGCAAACTTGAGTCCAGAATAAGACAGGAAAAGGCCCAGCTGCACAGCAAACTATGTAGGTATTTACATCAATGTGTGGGTCTTGATCGCACCACAAAATTAGAAAATTCTATTAGGTTATTGCAAAATGACATTTTGGGAAAAGGCTAAATGCGAATGAGAAGTATACTGTCTTTTCAAGATTCAGAATAGAATTTTACACTGAAAGTGACAATTTTATAGATCAGGACACTGCTGCCTAAGAGAAATGAGATACTTTGCCCCAAATCACAGGCAGTGGGTAACAGTGCTGGGCCTCGAATCCCAGCCTTCCCTAATTCTAGCCCAATGTTCTTTCTACTGCATCCACTTTTAATATCAAATAGCAAAAGTGTGTTTTTGTTATAGCCAGATGTCAGAGAGGCAATTAACAATTGGGCTTTTTATGGCGACAGAGTGTTGATTTTTTGCAAGTCTTGAGTCTTATCTACAGCAGCTGATTTCATCTAGTAAATCTTACACACGGCCTATAATTAGGGATTCACTTTCAAAGCACTGGAAGGAGTTAAGGGAGAAAGATTTACCAGAGGACTCCTTTAATCAAAACTCAAGATCAAAAATGAACATCCAGCTGAACGCCTTTGAATGAAGATGAACCAAAAAGGAAAAAAAAAAAGTCGAACTACCAGGTCTTATCTGAAATATTCTGGTCGCTGCAAACTTCTCTGTCTTTTCATGGTCCACTCATTCGCCCCGCCCCTCCTCCCTGCTGCCCTCCTTGTCCTTGCTCTCCCAACACCTATTCCTCTGGAAATCACTTCCATCTAGTTTCTTCTTCTCACTTGAGTTTGTGAACATAAGTATCTAAATCACTCCATTCACATATCAGTTGACCTTTCTTACAACAATTTTCAAGATACTTCTGGTTTGTATTTCTACAGCTTCTGTGGTACTTTGGTCCTGATTCCAACTCTGTTATATCACTTATATCGTTCTTTGTAAAAGAACTGGATTATTTTACATTTGTAAACTTTCATTTCTAGGTTCCTTGTTTTAAAATGAGGTTTATAAATCTCAACCATCATCTTTATTGTCACAAATCTCCTAGGCCTTTTCAAAGTCAGTTTCAGGCTATTTTAAAACGTCATAAAGCTTGACTTTGTGTGACCTGGAGATTGTGTATCTCAAAACTCCTGCCGGATCGCAACACAGTGCAATCAGAAAATACATTTGAAGGACTCCAACATAGAAACCTCTAAAGATGAGAAGCAGCAGAGCAAGATTAAACCTCCAAAGCTTCTGATCTCATTGGTTTGGGGTGGGGGTCTGGGCATCTAGATTTTCAAAAGCTTCTCAGGTGACCTGAATGTATAGCTGAGGTTGAGAACCACTGCTATAAGGTTGTAAGTACTATCTCCATGTTCCAAGTGAGGAAGCTGAAGCTCAGAGACAATAAGTGACTTGTTCACAGTCTTCCAGGATCTAAGTTCAGGTCAGCATGACTCCCAAGCCTGGGTTCCCAAACCCCACACCATGTGGGCAAGACTTCTCATCTGAAATTTTGGCATGATGTGTGTGTGACAGGAGGTACAATGAACATTCCCCCAAGAATTTGGTCTTTGTCCTTGGTTCCTGAGAGATACCCTCTAAATCCTTGGAATTTACTGAGTGATTAGAATCTTTGTAATGCTAACGAGGTTAGTCTTGGGTAGCTGGCCAAGCCAGAAAGACTCACTACAGTGCTATCTGGCCAACCTCAGGGAAGGCGGCTAGAGGTTGAGATCAACCATGTGTGCAAATAAGTCAGTAAAACTCCAATAAAAACTATGGACACTGAAGTTTGGGTGAACTTCCTGGTTGGTGAAAGACATTGACGCATGGGAGAATGATGCACCCTTTTTGGGACAAGGAAGCTCTGTGTTGGGGACCCTCCCAGACCTCACCCTATGCATCTCTGCTTTATGTTGGCCCTGATTTGTATCCTTTATAATAAAACTGTAATTGTAAGTATAGCACTTTCCTAAGCTCTGTGAGTCATTCTAGTGAATTATCAAACCTGAAGGGGTAGCGGGAGCCTCTGCATTTGTAGCCAGTTGGTACAAATCTCAGGTAGACTTGGCAGTCTGAAGGACTGTCCCCTGTAACTTGTAAGATCTGACCTACATCCAGCGGTTAGGGTCTGAAGAAGAAGAACTGCATTTGCAGTTGGTGTCAGAGAAGATATTTAGAGTTGCTGTGTGCTGGAGAAGGCACACACAAACGCGTAGACACTATATAATCTGTCAGAGGAGAGCTTCAGTTTCCTCAGCTGTAGAATGGAAATAATAGTAACTCCCTTGTGGGGTTGTTACAAGGCTAAAATTGGATAATGCAGGCAAAGTTTCCAGCACAACGTCTGGCACATAGAAGGTGCTGGATGAACAGGAGCTACCCTAGTGTGATCAGAAGCACATGATTTGGAAATGTCTTACAGATACTGTAATGCAATTTCCTCAAATCTTAAGATCCTCAAAAGAAAGGCAGCAGGAATATCCAAGATGCTGAAGGATTCCATAACTTTATTATTATTCTCTAACCCGTTGCCATCGAGTCAATTCTGACTCATAGCGATCCTACAGGACAGAGGAGAACTACCGCATAGGGTTTCCAAGGAGCGGCTGGTGGATTCAAACTGCAGACCTTCTGGTTAGCAGGCAAGCTTTTAACCACTGTGCCACCAGGGCTCCTATTATCCTCTAGTCAAGTGTATAAAGAAATAAGCTCAAATATAAACGTGACTGCCCACCATCATTTGGGTTTCCTTATGCCAGTGAAAGGCAGGATGGGCATTTCTATCTTCCAGAAGCTGTAACCCGTTAAAGTGTCCATAAGTACAGCGGTTGAAGAAATCCCAAGAGAAAGGTGTTACTTGTTGGATGTTGTGGCTAGGTTCTGGGCCAAGGAAAAGTGATGGTCTTTGTGATCATTAAGGTTGTGTGTCAGCTTGGCAGGAGAGCTAAGAAGAAGGGCAGATGGTTTCTAGCATCCTTGTTATTGTAAGCTGCATCCAAGTCGGCCCATGACTTGTGACAAGCCCATGCACAACAGAACAAAATCCTGCCTGGTCCTGTGCCAACCCCATGATGGGTTGCAGATCAAACTGCTGTGATCCATAGGGTCTTCAATGACTGATTTTTAAGAAGTAGATCTCTAGACCTTTCTTCTAGTCTGTCTTAGTCTGGAAGCTCTTCTGAACTGTGTTCAGATAGTAACGTGCAAACCTCCACTGACAGGCAGATGGTGGCTGTGCTTGAGGTGCACTGGCCAGGAATTGAACCCAATGCATAGAAGGCGAAAATTTTAGAACTGAACCACCATTGTCCCCTCTAGGATCGTAGGGATTACTTAGAGCTTTCCTCTTGATGAGTTTAGAGCCATATGCAGACATGTGCTACCCTTTCCTTTCAGTAATCTTCCAAGAAGGCTGGAGCGATTTTCTCTAACGAGGAACTCATTTCACACAGGTTGCAGCTGGATCCCCTGCCAATGCAGAAGTTCTCTGAAAGCAATATCTTTGCCTTGAGGGCCCCTCATGGCTCCTCTGGCCCAGCAGCTGGCTGGCCAGGAAAGTGTCAAGCAGCAAGTTCTTCTGGCTGGAGGTTTATAAATTCATCCATGATGGGGTCTCGGGCTCCGGATCCTGCTGTTACTCCCCAGGCCTTGCAGATGGCAAATTGGACCCTTGTAGTTAAGGCCCATCTGTGTGGAGGGCAGTGGGGCTGTGCCAGGGCTGTTCCCAGGGCCAGATGGACCCTAGCTGGCCATGTCTTCCCTATGGGCACATCTTCTTCTGAAGGCTTCCCCTCCTTGGGGTCAGCCATACTTTCAGACCTCACTCCATGTTGCACTTGGACAAGGTCAAGAAAGGGTGATGTTAAGGGCTTCTTCATGAGTGCAGCCAGTGTGAAAAGGTGTCCCTGTGTTGGTTAAATCAGTCTCACACCTGGGAGGGGCAAGGAGAAATCTGCAGGAGATCTTGGCCTGGCTGGAACAGAGCTTACAGCTCAGAGGAAATATTATTAGCTGACATTCACGAGATGTAAAGTTTTCACGATTAATTAAGCTTTCAATTTGAACCACAAAGGACAATAACCAACAGGGGCCTGCCTTGTTAATTGAAATTAGAAGTTTTTGACAAATGTTAAATGTAACAGATAGGACTCAGCAGTAACCCCCCATCCCCTGCCCGGACTTGCTACATTATGTAACTACAGGCAATCCCTGGGTTACAAAAGTCTGACGGACATACAAGCCATACAACCCATAGTTACAAACAAACCCCCGTAAAGCCTATTATATTAAAATTTCGAGGTACATACACTGGTTTGTAATAACAAACAGGTGCTACTTTGCGACATGCATCAAAACATTATCATTATTATTACACCTTCTCCTCACTTATCGACTGCCTCATTATCTGACATTTTGCATTTACAACAATAGTGAAAATCTACTATCTGACTATCCAGCAGTAATGAACTCTGAGATGTGAGGTGAGAGGTGAGAGTAACGCTGGCTTTGACGGTTAAAGTTATGTGTCAGCTTAGCTGGGCCATGATTCTCAGTGGTTTGGCAGTTATGTCATGACGTAATTTGCAGTTATATAATGATGTACTCATCCTCCATTTTTACGTAACGTCTATTTCACATAACGACTTGGTCTTTGGAAACTAACCTGTTGATAAGTGAGGAGAATGTGTACTGTTTTATTATGTTAAAGATGTTTTCGTGTATCTGGAAGTGTTTTATGTTTTTTATGCATAGAAATGTACACTATAAACTATATACTAGAACAAACATTTGACTAGCTGACTTACATAAAAATTCCACTTAAAGACAGACTTAGGAAGGGAGCTTGCTCGTAATCTGGGGACTGCCTTTACAATGCTCAGCCTAAAATAGATATGAAGTAACAACACATATCAGATTTTTTTCCTGTGTTCTGCACTTTTCCTGATGACCCTGAGTCGTTGCAGATATTATCATTCCCCTTCAATGAACGGCCATTTCAACCAAGTAGAAATTTAGCCCTAAACTGAGTGTAGGATGTCTTAAACTAGAATCCTGAGAAAGGATACATATAAAACCTAAAGAGCTTTCAGAGGGTGCTTGAGAACTGACCTAAAACTTTACTAAAAGGTCAACTGCTAGGCATCAGCTTCAGAAAAAAAAACAACAAAACCCTAAGCGCAAATCATGGCCAGAAGCAGCCAATTCTTGCTTTGTTAGCAGTTAATACCTAAAGTGCTATTTTTAAAACGTTTGCTCTTGGCGCTAGAATGTACCGCAAACACTGAGTGATCTGTGCTACTCCTCTGCAAAGTGACTCTCTTAAAGGAGCTTGACTCACAGGGTGTGTCAGACATGGAGAAGGCAAAGACAAAGGTGGTGTTTGGGGGTGGGTGGCGTGCCGGTGTGTGTGCTGCTGTGGCCTTCTTGGTTAGAATTAAGTGCCGGAAGAATTCGAAACTCACTTCTTGAAGAGCGAGCACGAGAATGGGATTTTTGAGCACATGCCACGAAATAATTTAGTAGCCAGCAGTCTCTAGCCCGGAGGGCAACTACTGCTGATGTGTTTTAGTGGCCAGGGAGAAGACTAAGGGAAAAGAGAACCTCAAGAGAGGTGGTCAGAAGAAGGTCAAGGACGGAAGGAGGGCAAACCAATCATACGAGCTAATGTTTGTTAAGCGCTTGCTATGGACCAGAGCCTGTGTCAAGCACTTTAGACGCATGCTCTCAGTTAATCCTCACAACAAACCTATAACATAAGCCATTTTGTATAATCCCCAAGGGGATGCCCCATCCTATTCCCAGGATCTCCCTCCCATGGCTCAGTCTCAGCCCTGACACTGGCTCCTTCCACAAGCCTCCTCCTTCAGAAATCTCCAGATGGACTTGATCTCCTGGGGACACTTTTCAGTCTCTCCCCACATTCTCCTGGGATAGCAGAACCAAGGGTAGGTCTGCGGATCCTCAGCTCAGCAAATAGACAGCCCTTTTGCAGACTCCTCAGTTTCTGGGATCGATTCTCCTGGAGCAAGCCGTTCATATGGCTTTGGGGTGAGTGGACCCTAATGATGCTGAAAGCACCCCTCTCCCCCATATACAGACCAGGAAGTGGTGTGTGTGTGTGTGTGTGTATGTGTGTGACTGCAGTAGTGGCTCGTGGTGAGAGGACCACTGGGCCACCTCCTGGAAGGCCCTGGGGAGTACCTGGCCTCAGTTAAGAGGAGCTGCCTATAGAATGTGGAGTCATAACTCCTCTTTGTCCCCAGCTTTGGGCTTGGTTCCCAATTCCAGAGGGACAAGAAATGGCTCAACATCCTGTTACATAACACTAACCTGTTCCTTTTGGCACTGACAGATACGACTACGTTTGAAGGATCAGCTCTCATCAAGACAAACAAGGTCATTCAAGGGCACACTGGAGAGGGCCCAGCCTTAGTGTTGCAGTGGTGAAAGGACAGACTTCAGCTTCCTACTAGTGAGTGAGCCAAGCTCTTCCCACAAAGGAAGCCTGGTTAGGGCCTGGATTGGCTTGGCTTGGCAGCCTTAGAGCCAGGACTGCGTGTCTCGAGATTGTCCCTGCCCACTCTGATTTTAACAGTGCTGTTGGGACACAGGCTATGAAGAATCATTAATAGCCTGGATCCATATTGAGGATATATACAGTTTGGCCCATAGATGGCTTAAGTTTATTAGATCAAAAGCTGATAAGAGACTGAAAAATATCCTTGATAAGTTGCAATGTGGCAACAGTGACTAGCACTGGATTAACTGCCCCTAAATCAAGCTTACTCTTCCATGTGCTGTATTATTTTGGGAAACTTGGACCTCCAACTTATTGAACAGACATTGGGATAGAGATGTTCAATAACCCAATCAGTCTGTAGTTTGAAGGCAATAAAGGACTTCCATTTTTAAAGCTGGGTTAGACTTCACATTCTTTTTAGCTTTAGAACTCATTTTGGTTTTCTAAGCATAATCTTACTTGGAACCCCAATAAAGCAGGTAAGAGTGCTGAGTGGATTCCTGGAGCTCTTTCAATCTGTATTGCCTGACACAATATATTTCATTATTTACAGCATCTAGGAGCCCCTCTGTGGGGTCTGAAGTGGGAGCTGAAAAGGCTTTGAAATAAGACACCCTGGGTTTGAATTTCTGCTCCAGCAACTACTGTTGTGAACCTGGAGAAGTTATTTAACTCCAAGACTGCTGTGGGGTTAATGAAATGAGAAAAAGGCTGTTTCTTAAACTGGGGTCTGTGGGTGTATTCTTTGGGGGCTATGATATGTATATTTTTCTTTTAAAATGGGTTCCTGTAGTGTACTTTGGGTTCTTCCCAGACCAGGCTTGTTTTGGCCAATCCACTATTTTCTGGAATGTTCATAATGAGGAAATTTTTTCCCAAAAGATGGGGAGTGGAGGATCATTAAACCTAGGAGGAAGACTGTGAGGTCCTTCCTCCTGCTTCACCTGCCTTTCTCCACGATCCTCCAGTCACATGATCAGTATTTAAGGAGGAAAAAATTTCTTAGACAACAACTGTCTGTACCTCCAGCTTCACCTGAAGGAGCCAGCTTGGCACGGGGATAGCACAGTCTTTGGGGTCAGACACTCTGGGGTTTGAACCCTGGCTTCTGGCAACTTCCAGTAAGTTATGTAGACTGTCTGAGGCTCAGTTTCCTTATCTATAAAATGGAGACAATATTCTATTGGATAGTCAGGATTAAATGATATAACTATATAAAACAACTTAACAGTGACCTTTTTTTCCCCTCATAAGTTAATTCCTGTTCCTCTAAAGTCAGATTTAGCAGTTCTGTGAGGAATCTGTTGAAACTTCTAAGGCCGGAGTTAATAGCTTAGTAATTGTATGTCTTTCTCTGGGCCCCTTTAACAATAAAAGATGAAGACAAGCAACTTAACAGCACCTATTCTTCCCTGGATATTTTTGGAACTGAGGCTGAACAGTGGTACTTGGAGTCTGAAAAATAGAAGAAGTGGAGGAGAGAGTCACTAAGTCAGGTCTTAATTCTCAAGAGGAAAAACACCACTTCCATCATCACGGAGTTGAAGTCATAGATTCTTAGAGTGCTAGATAAGGAATGAAATTGGACAAGATTTAGCCAGAAGACCTGGTGAAGACTGATTAGCATCTTTGATTGGAGGAATTAAACTTAGAAGAGTGTGAACTGATGTTAAGCCCCCAACTCAGAAGTGAAGGAGTCTGGGAAAAACTACACAAACGCGTATTAATAAACGCACAGTATATGCAGTTAACGCTACTGGCTGGCAAGGAAGACATTGGACCTGACCCAACAATGGTACCAGATTCCCAACAGATGGAATGAAATTCAAAGGCACTGACCCCTCCTGCAGTAGGGAAATGGATAGCTTATGTCGCTATATATTATCTTTTTCCCCCCACAAAAATAATATAAAATGGAGAGCTTCCTGACCTTGAACGGATTATAGATGTGTCAAGATCCTGCTCCCCTTGGCCTGTGAGTAACCAGACTGGACCTCTTGACCCCAGGGGTCAGTCACCTCTGGTCAGGAGTTCTTCCAATCAAAACTGATCATTTTCTACGTGTCATGGCATGAAAAGGGTTGGGAATCTCTGCTCTAAGGCCATGTTCCTAAACCTGGGGAGAGGGTAGTCCTCAGAATCACGTGGGGGGGCATTTTACATGCAGATCCTTGGGTCTCATCCTAATGAGTGTGGTTTGGTAGGTCTAGGACTTTTCTAAAGCTCCCTAAGTGATTCTGATCCAAACTGAGAACCCCTGCTCTAAGGGCCAAGAAGTTCCAATTTAAGTTTCAATTTAATAAGATTAAAAATAGAAGGGGCTGATGTAGCTGGCCCAAGTCCTGAGCAACTTGTCGACTTAATACCTGTTTTCTTGAAAGTACAAAGGGGAGGTTCTTGTGAGGCAGAATTACAAGAGGAACTTGCTTACATCTTTCACCCCTGGCTGAGAGCCTTGAGTCGAGAGCCCTTTGGCTCCTGATTCCTTCTTTTAAAGTCTTCTAAAGTACACCTAGTAAGAAGGCTCATGAGGCATTAGCAGTTCAGTGGTAGAATTCTCGCCTTCCATGCAGGAGATGCTGGTTCAATTCCCAGCCAATAAATACACCTTGTGTGCAGCCACCACCCATCTGTCAGTGGTGGCTTGTATGTTGCTGTGATGCTGAACAGATTTCAGTGGAGCTTCCAGACTAAGATGGACTAGGAAGAAAGGCCTGGCAATCTACTTCTGAAAATCAGCCAGTGAAAACCCTATGGATTACAACGGTCTGATGTGCAATGAATTGTAGGGATGGCGCAGGACCAGGCAGTGTTTTGTTCTGTTGTGCGTGGGGTCTTGATGATTTGGGGGCCAGCCTACAGCAGCTGGCAACAACAACAAGGCTCACAGCAGACAGCACTAGAATGCGAAAATTGCTTTGGATACTATCTCGGGGCTCCAGTGCCACAGACTGCCCAAACTTGGCACAACAAAAAATAAATTTAGCTTCTAAGGTTTCATAGAGGTGAAGTATCAGAGACACATGCCATTCTGGATTCAGGTTAAACAATAACAAGAGTAATAACACAGATTTTTTAAAAAAGAAAATCTCAGCAGTACAAATAGCTTTGGTTTTTGGAGGATCTTGCAATGCCTGCAGAAAGTTCTGAGATTCTAAGTGCCGGAGCTACTTGATTCATCCCTCTTGTCCTCTTCTCCACCTATCCTGAGAAGTGAAAACAAACACACAACAAACATACTTCTGCAGCATCACTCAGGGCGGCTACTTTCCAATGACACATGGTTTCCACTGAGCAACCATCCCAGCAACCCATCTGCACATCCCAATGTCAGAGTCAAGGGAGAACGGAACATTTACTAACTGCTGACCATGTGCCAAGGGCTGTGCTAGTCATTTTACATGCCTTGCCTTGACTTATCTTGCCTTCCCTTCCTTTTGCTTTTCTTTCTTTTCATGGCATCTCATCTCATTTCTCCATCCACCCATTCTTTTGAAGAGAGGAAGAGACTGAAGATACAGTAATCGGTGATGATGAAGTACAATGGCTATGATCACCTCGCAGGTCTTCCAGAGCCAGGGATTCTCATCATCTTAGGGTTTGAGTCATCTAGACATAGAAAACGTGGGCTGGGAACCCTGATCCAAAGGTTCCAGAGGTTCTCTTCTGCACAGCTCCCTCTACAACAAGCCTAATTGATTCTCCCTTCCATGGATGTTTTGCTTGGATGAATCCTTGCCTCTCTGGTCTGCTCCTTTTGGAACACTGAGCCATTTTCCCAAGGGCTCTTTCTATCTGATTTAATGATCCACTGCCACAATCAGCAACTCCATTCCTGGCAGAGACTTTGAATCTCTGACATTTAGGAATTCATTTGCCTCGCTTTTGTTTGATCTACTTCATCTGGCATTTCACTACCAAATCCAGTTGGTAAGATCTGCAACTGCTACTCTGTGCACTGAGTTCTGGGGGACCTAATTCATGCAAATTAATGCAGCAGTTTGAATTGTTTCTGTTTTTCCTTGAAAAATTAACAACAAAACTCTTCTCTAGGATGGAGTTGGACGGTACAGTTTTCCTAGTACTCCCAATTAAAACAGGCTTTGCTCAAAGAACTGGGGTAGCTCCACACTATCAGGCCAGAAGAACAGCGGTGGCTTTCAGAATCAGCACTAGGCAGGGTACTTCAGCTACTTGGTGACCCAGCTTTCTTTTATTTGGAAGGAATGGGATCTGAAAGAGAATACCTATTTGTTCCTTAGAAAGGGAGTTGCCAATTACTGGTCTAAAAATGACGTAACCAAGGTTGTTGCAGATTGGACAACTGCTTAATGCCCTTTTATTTCCAAATGTTTCTTTTCATTAACAAAATATTATTGTTGTCAAGATGGCTGAAGGCAATTTGCACAGGAAAGGGGGTAGGAGAAGAGGTAGAGGAGCAGATTGAAGGAGGGATCTAAACCTCTTGGTGTCGAGAAGCCTATCCCCACCCAACACCATGAGAGAGTCGATCTCTCTGGTGGAGTCCCCTGGCACAGTTGCTGATCACCCTTGGCTTTGCAAGCTCTCTGCTACCTGCAGAACAAACTCTAAATTCCTTGGCTTGGCATTCAAGGCTCTTCCCTTTTGCTTCAGCCAAACAGTTACTCACTAACCCCTGAATATGCACTGGGATCCCTGTCTTTGCCATTGCCTTTCTCTCCACTTAATACAGTGCCCATTCAATGCCACTCATCTTCAAAATTCAGTTTGCTCCCATACAACTGTGGGTCAGAGGATAATTCAATATCACTTTGGGGTGGGGACAACTGGACTACATCTAGCAAGATTTAAAACCCCATCCCCATTGATTCGACAATTCCACTTTTAGAATTCATTCTACAGAAACATTAGAACAATAGCCAATGATATCATATGAGGATTTTTCCTGGAGTATTGTAATAACAAAAGAAATGAAAACATTCTAAATGTCCACCAATTGAAGACTGGTAAAAATATAGCATAACCATGTAACAGAATATTACACAGCCATTAAAAAACAGATGTGTGCTGTCACAGACAGAAGGCAAGCTTATATTGCTAAGTGAAAAATGCACATTACAAAGTGGTATAAATAATGTGAACTTATTTTCATAAAATAAGGTTATTTATGCATTATGTTCACATATAAACACCAGTTATCTCTGTGATAAGAGATCACAGGAGATGGCCTTTTTTGATGTCACATATTTGTATCATGTTTGACTTTTTTTAAAACAAGAATCAGATATTACTTTGTAAGCAGAGCAAACAATAAAGATAAACATTTTTAAAAAGGCCCAGTTCAGATTGCACTTCTCTGACCACGCCTGTTTAATGAGCTTTCCCCCTGCTTGGAATCTTCTGGCGATTATCGTGTGTGAGAGTCTTAGGGGAGTAAATCTCACACACACACACACACACACACCCATCATAAATGCATTTCTCCAGCTGTCTCATGCTATATTGTAATTTTGCTTTATGTGTGTATGTTGTTTGTTTTTTACATTTTACTGTGGTAAAATATATAAAACAAAAGGCTTTCTATTTTAACCATTTTAAGTATACAATTCAGTGACAATAATGACATTCACCATGTTGTGCTATCAACACCAACATCTATGTCTAAAACTTTCATCACCCCACACAGAAACTCCATCCCGTTCAGCAGTAACTCCCATTGCCTCCTCCCTCAGCCCCTGGTATGATACTAAAGTTTGTCCTCTATGCATTTGCCTATTTAGATATTTCATAGAAGTGGGATCCTATAATATTTATCTTTTAGTGTCTGGCTTATTTCACTCAGCATCATGCTTCCAAGGTTCATCCATGTGGTCCCATGTATCACATGTTTTTATACCTTATCTTCCCAACCAGATCATAAGCTTCTTTAGGTGAGGGGTGTCTGACTTTTCCTTTTACCCCACAGACCCCATCCAGTGCCCTGTACTGAGTCCTCACAAAGGATGTGTTCTCAAAGGTCAGAGGAACGGCAGAGTTTCGTCCACCCTTCCCGGCCCTTTGCTTTCCTGGGATAACCCCTTCCTGGCCAGGCTGACTGGACCCCCACTCCCAAATAGAGGAAGACACTCAAACACCTCCTAAGCTTCCCTTTGGGCCTAAGAGTCGTCTTTCCAATGCTGCGAATCTGGCTAGATGCACAGGATATTAACCAGCTTGTACCAGGTTGGGGAGAAGGAAGAAAAGAATCCCTGAGTTCCCAGAAGCTCCTCCAGGCACACTCCCTGCACACCCAGGAGGGCGTTTGTACTGACTCTCCCTTCGGGGCCACTGGAGAGGCCACCCCTCGGGAAATGGCATCTGCCTTGTTGCTGGGGCTCCTGAGGAAATAGGTGAGAGAACCTGCACTGAATATATTTCTCCTGCTCCCCATGGTTTTCCCTGTGATCTACTGCTCCGGCCCCCTTCCAGAGGCAGTCACCAGCAAGGGCTTCCCTCTCTCTTAGTGACAGCATTAGGATCATCCTGACCATGTGAAGGGGGATGGCTCATGGTTCTAAGATGCAGCAGCTGCTGGGGACCCTTCCTCTACTTGCCCCCCAGTTGAAGAGGCAATTGTTGCTGTCAGCTGCCTTCAAGTTGGCTCTTGACTTAGGGCGACCTCGTGTACAATGGAACAAAATGCTGATCAGGCCCCATGATCAGTTGCAGATTGGACCATTGCCATCCGTAGGGTTTTCACTGGCTGGTTTTCAGAAGTCATCATCAGGCCTTTCTAGTCTGAAGCTTCGCTGAAACCTGTACAGCATCATAGCAACAGGAAAGCCTCCACTGATGAATGAATGGTGGCTGCGCATGAGGTACATTGGCCAGGAATCAAAGTGGGTCTTCTGCATGAGTGGTGAGAATTCTACCACTGAACCACCAATGCCCCATCGAGGTGGCTACTGGGGACCATTCTGGCAGCACTGGCTTCTCCCCACGTCAATGGCATGGTCAGTCCTCTCACTATTCAACAGGCACCCAGGCCTCAGTTTGGAATCCATCACAAAACAGCTGTGTTACCCTCAGGAAGAAACAGACGGAATGAAGGAAAAGGGAAAAGCAATTACAACAGCAAACGGAACTCCACAACAGCATGAGGCAGCTGTGTTAAATCTGGCTGTTCAGAGAGAATTGAAAATCTTTACCACCCTCAACCACCAAGATGTGGACCAAAATGAAAATATTTTTAATTTGAAAGAGCTGAGTGGTTTGGATGAAGCACTTTGTACTGAAGGGTACAGCTACGTACAGCAATATTTACTCATTTTGTCTCTCTGTTCCCTTTCTGGGGGCCCGTTGTACTTAGCAAACAGCATTTAATCTCTCACCCTTTGACAGATATTGGAAAAGTTAGATGTATCTCTCTTTGTTCTGTTCTCTTCCCCTTAATAGAGAATTCAACAGATATTTAGGTTGGCCTGACCAGTGAACTGGCTGCAAAGAATTTCTTGGCCTAAGAAGACCCCACAGTTCAGGGGCCTGGTGGCTGATCAAGAGTCACCTTAATGACCCAACTCAAGGGGAGGATTCTAAACCAATTTCTGTCTAAAAATCCCCCCTACCACTTTCATACATTCAATTATACCACCTGATGGGGGATGGATAGTGTTTCTAGGATAGTCTCATGCTATTCTTTTTTCTTCATTGCTACCCAAGTTCAAAACATTGAAAATTTCCCCAATTTCTCCACTAAAATGACTATGCTCTGTTAGCCACTGGTGAGACGGAGACTTCCTTTACTTCCTCCAAAATGAAGGAGAGAAATTTCCTTTATCTGAAACAAGAAGGTCAAGCTTAAAAGGGAGTAGAGAGTTACCCCTTTGAAAGCTGACATGATCTTGTCTGTGTAGCCTCAGTGCTTAGCACAGAGCCTGGTACACAGTAGACACTTAATAAATGTTAACTAAAGAAATGAATTAATGAGTCTTGCTACTAATATGTTTTACCAGGTTGGTTTACTTTCCCTGGACTGGTCTAGAGCAGAATTTCTCAACCTTGGCACCACTGACATATTGGGTGGATGATTCTTTGCGGTGGGGGCTGTCCTATGCATTGTAGAATGTTTAGCAGCATTCCTGGCCTATACCTGTTAGATGCCACAGCCCCCTCCAAGTTGGGACAACGAAGAATGTCTCCAGGCATCCAAATGTTCCCTGTGGGGCAAAACTGTCCCAGCTGGGAACTGATCTAGAGACTCCTTTGCTTTTTGTTTATATAAATCGATGAAAATTAAACAAATAAAGAAACAAAGCTCAAACAAAAAGATCATCCGCTACTTCCAAACTTCCTCCACCAGAAAATTACATTTCTGTTTTCTTTTTCCCTCTTTCTACTCAAGGCACGCCTAGGAACTTAGAAGCTGCACTAGCCCTGTACATTTGTGTCTCTGGGAGAGATCTGTGGGTGACAGAGACAGCACCTAGAAGGCCAACAAAGATGCCATTTTCTCTGGTCACTCCATCTTGTAATGGGAGACAAACCTCATAAACAACTGTCATAAATCGGGGAGGAAGTGTCCTGAACTTTACCACTGGCCCAAACCAAAGCCTTCTGAGTTAGATTACTCTGGGCTTGACTTTCCAAGAGCCTCCAGGCTGGACTAGTCCTAATGGCTGGGTGTTGAGATTCTTTCTAGCATCCCAAAACTGCGACTTCAGCTTTGTGGGTATGGACTTACTGCCTGCGCCCTCTGCAGGCAAGCTACAACCTATCATATGGCGTTCCTCATTCCTGGGCTGGATTCTTCACCTTGAAATCTTGGCAGAGCATCAAAGTGTCAGGATAGAAATCTTGGCAGACATAAGAACCCATGTATCAATCACATAACAGATACAACCTGCTCAGACACTGGCTTCCCCACCTCTTTGCTGCTTTGGTGGTGTAAACAAATGGTGTCTGTATGACTTGGTGCAAAGAGCTTTTTGACACTCACTAGGGTTGCTATGAGTCAGAATCGATTCGACAGCAATGGGTCTTTTTGGGGGGGTGGTCAGGATGGAGCCCTGGTGGCGCAGTGGTTAAGCATTGGGCTGCTAACCACAGGTCGGCAGGTCAAATCCACCAGCTGCTCTTGGAAACCCTATGGGGCAGTTCCACTCTGCCCTATAGGGTTGCTATGAGTCAGAATCAACTTGACGGCAACAGGTTTTGTTTTTTTTTTTTTGGTTTGGGCTCAGGACCTTGATGGGTTTGTACTAAAACAAATGGAAGCACTCTCTCTGCTGGAGCCATCACACTGATTTTTTTTTTTTTTTTTTGCAATACAGCACTGCCCTGCGGAGTCCTGTGGAGATGAGAATAAAACTTGAGGCTAAGAGGCTCTTGGGAGCTGAAGCTCAGGCCCTTGATTTGTGTAGGAAAGAAGACCACTGCAAAATGAGAATAAGGAGAGGGCTGCGCTGGGGTCTCAGCTGACCCTGAGTCCCCAAAGTGTCCTTCTGAATCCCTGGGTAGTGGTGGCATGATGACCACCAGGCAAAGGGCACCCAGTGGAAAATTCCTAACTCTGGTCATCTTAATGAGAGGGACATTTTTGACTATGCGGCTCTGAGGTTTCTAGGGAGATATGGAAAAAGAAAAGATAGTGCCTTCAACCCTCTCTTCAGCCTGGATGGCAGTGCATGTAACAGGAGCTGGGTGGAGAGGGGTGACCCAGACAGCCCTGGCCTCAATTCATAAGCATCAAACATCTCAGAGCAGACTCAGCCCACCAGCACTCCAGCGTTCTCCACAGTGTTCCTATTTATGATGCTGACATAGCCAACTTACAAAGATGAATGGGAAGACTTCGCTCATAAAGCTGTATGCCTCAGAGATTTAAACAACAAAAAAAAGGAACTCTTATTCACAACTGTTAGCTTAATGGCAACAAATTCATTTTCTCTGATAGCACTCACTGCTGGAAGAAAAGAACAAAGCCACTCACTTTCACTCATTCACACAACAACTGTTTAGTGAGCATCTGCTGTGGGCTGGCACTGCACTGGCTGCTGAGAATAAAGACAGAGCTCCTGCCTTTATGGAGCTCATGGCTGGCCTCTAGACAGCAGATGGGGGAGCAGGGTGCCCAGGAAAGCCCACAAAGAGGAAGTCATGTTTGAGCTGCACTCTGAAGGGGGAATGAGTGGGCGTTCACCCACTGAGTGGTACAGAGGTGGGAAGGGCTGGGGGGTGGAGAAGGCAGGGAGTTGTGCTAAGGGGTTGGTCTTCTCCCAGCCAGTGAGGGGTTATAAGCAGAGACCGACAAGGTCAGATTTCATTTTAGAAGGTAACGTTGGTGATTCGGAGGAGGATGTTAATTATTTGCAGTGTACAGAAGAGAAATATATTTGGAAACGGCCTGCCTTCTGAATTGGCTGTTTCTCAAATTCTCAGTCCCTGGCTATGATATTCACAGTAAACACAAAAATCAAAACAGCCTAGGAACCTCTCCCCTCTCCCTTCTGATGGGTGCAGACTGCAGTCTGGATGATGGTGGGGCTAGGGTCACAAGAGAGCCCCCACAGAGTATACCTTTCCTAAGATTTTATTGCAGACTACCAATTATGCCTGCAGCCCTTTGTGGTCTAATAGCCAGGGTTAAAAACTAAAAAAAAAAAAAAAAAAAAAAACCCCTGCTGTTGAGTTAATTCAACTCATGGGGACCCCACGTGTTATACAAAAGAACTGCTTCATAGGGTTTTCTTGGCTGTAATCTTTTACGAAACCAGTTTGCCAGGCTTTTCTTCTGCAGAGCTGCTGGGTGGGTTTGAACTACCAACCTTTAGGTTAGCAGCCAATCACAAATCACTTGCACCACCCAGGGAACTTTTAACTGCCAGGGTTAGGGAGGAAGAATTCTGCCTATAATGCAAGCTGGCAGATCCTCTGGGAAGGAGTACTTGACAAAGAGTGTGCAAGACTGAGCTTCATGAAGCCCCTTTCTTCCACATCCACTTAAGTAACCCTAAGACTCTAGGGCAGGCAGGGGTGGCTCTGAGTGTGAGAGCCAAATCCAGAATTCTGGATGAAGAACAGCAGCCACTTCTGGCTTCCTATTTTGTCAGATCTCTGCGTAAGTCTCTCTCTCCAACTGCAGGACTATGAGGGCAGAGACTGTGTTTACTTTATATCAATGAGGTCTAGCAGGAAGAAAATGTCCACTTGTTGCGCTCTGAATGAATATTCAAACTTTGATGGCTCTTCTTGGCACAAAATCTTTTCTTTCAAAACCGAAGTGCTTTTAATGTGGCCTTCCCCTTTTTCCCTTCTGGGCTGAGAATAAATTTAAGAGAACATCTTTTCTCTCTGGTTTCTCCCCTACCAGAATCTGTCATTTGCCTTAGTTTTACCTTTTTATATTACTGTTGGTGCAACTCACCATCTATATCCCATTAAATCTTTTATTAGTGGCTGCTGAGGGAACTTGGGCGACCCGCTTGTAAATAACGTTCCAGCCCAGCAAACGACAACAGATGTGGGGCTATTTTTGTTGTTTAGCAACATGCAGCCAATCACAGTATGTTTGGAATCAGGGCCCCAGACTCGTCCTTGAGCTGTAACACATGGACCTTGAAACTCTTCTCTCAGATTCATTAAGGCTGATTTAAGGCCTTAATAATGAACCCGTTAAAAATGAATTCCACTGTTACACAAACAAACTGGGCTCTCAATGTGGTTTGGATTTTTTGGCCTCCACATTTTGGAATCTGTTTGGATGTAAAAGTCTGACTTGATCTCAGCAAAGGCTGGGCTGCTTAATTGCAGGCGTGTGCGCTGCAGCTGCCATCTCTTAGAGAACTAGGAGAGGCTGATGTGAACCAGGCTTGGTGTCACCCACACCAACCCGAAGGATAAGCCTGGAACGCCATCAGCTTACAGTACACTCTGCAGCCAACCACACCCGTGAATTTTAAGAAAAACAAAGTTTAATGCTCTCTGCGCAACTGTGAAGCTGCTGCTGGGAGGAGAAGACATGGCTCCTTCAGCCCTCCCCGGTCTCACTCTGTGGAGCTATTTCTGTGGTTTCAGATCAAGTCCACCAATATTTAGGGAGTTTCAACGACATGCAGACCATTGGGTGATGCTGTTCTCCCCATCACTTCTGTGGCTCCTTGGGCCTCAAGGGTTGCCGTGCTACCTGATGTCCTGCCTTCTTTGCGAGCTCTGGGAACACGAATGGGAGGGCTTTTGAGGAAGGCAGCATTGCCAGAAAACTCTGAGCTAATTTCAGCTCTTCCTCTCAGAGTGCTTAGGTGTGGTCCTGCCTGGGACTCAGCAAGTTCCCTCCTGATTTGGTGGAAAGCCTTGGGACAAATATGGAATATTAATGAAGAAACCAACAAACAGTGCCTGACTCATTTCCCTGTGCTTTTGCATTCCCCAGAGCCACCAAGTAGAAAGCTTCTTTTAATTTACATGGGACATTTGAGGAACTTCTTCTTCATGCTTCACAGAACCAGTCACAGACATGTTCATGCATCTTTCCCTGAGTCATAAAGTGACCGAGGAAATAAGAGGTGAATAGCCAGTCATCCGATCAATATTTCTTGAGTACCTACTACATGTCACATACAAGTTAAGACGAGGACATATCAGTGAGCAAAAGAGACACTGCGGGTCCCTCCCCTCAAGGCACTTCCAGTCTAGCAGGGGAGGCAGACAGTAAAGAAATAATTGCATAGATAACACAGTCATCCCTTGGTATCCGAGGGGGACTGGTTCCAGGACCCTGGTGGATACCAAAATCCAAGGATGCTCAAGTCCCTTAAATGGCGTAGTATTTGCATATAATCTACGCACATCCTTACTAGCCTTAAACTCTGTCCTCTTGCTCTCCTCAATCCCCTCACAGTAGCGCTTACAGAGGCTAAGTGCTTTTTCACGTATAGTTTTGCCATCAACAGGGCTGTGCTTCTGTGACATGTACTCTAGCCACACACTTAATGCCTTCTCAGTCTTTGCAAGCACTTTATCACAAAACAGAGACCATTTTTGCCATTGTAGGGGCAGCACTAACACATTCATGAATTTCAGCTTCTTCCTGCTTTATTGTGTGAATGCTCAATTTGTTCTTACTGACCTTATGGCCCACTTTGGCAAGCAACATGCCACTTTTCAAAAGATCTAAGATTTTTATTTTCTCGTGGAGAGGTAGCACTTTATGCTACTTCTTAACCTTTGAGGGATTGCTTTGACCACTTAATTGCTTTAGGAGCCATTTTTTCACAGAAACAAAGGGTGCACACAACACAAGTAGCTAACCAACGAGACGCGAGGTGAACAATGCTCAAACACCAAGTGCTGGAGAGAGACTGAGGATTTGTGAAATGGCAAGAGTCTACAGCGGCGGATGCCTACATAGTACTTTATTCACGTGGATTCAGCGTGTAGTGCTCAGCTGCACGCAGCACATTCAAGTTTTGCTTTTTGGAACTTTCTTCTTTTTTTTAAAATATTTTCGATCCAAGGTTGGTTGAATCCAAGGATGTGGAAGCTGAGGATATGGAGGGCCAACTGTATGTAGTTAAATGTCAGAAGTGCTAGAAGGCAATGTACAGGGAGAGACTGTGAGAGGGAAACAGAATTTAAGAGTATGGGATCACGAAAGATGTTCTGGAAGAAATGACAATTACACTGAGACCTGCAGAATAAAAAGTGCTGGAGGATAGCGTTCCAGGCAGAAAAAACTCATCTGTCGAGTGGATTCCAACTCAGAACGACCCTATAGAGCAGAGTAGAACTGCCCCATAGGGTTTCCAAGGAGTGGCTGGTGGATTCCAACTGCTGACCTTTTGGTTCGCAGCTGAGCCCTTAACCTCTGTGCCACCAGGGCTCCTCCAGGCAGAAGTAGCACTATCACCCCATCTATTGCTTACCTCAGACTCCTTATAGTAGCGTTCTGGAATTTCATCGCAGGCAATATCAATAAAGCAAACTTCTCTCTCTTGGTCTTTGGCTTCATTGTCGAAAATCTGAAAGAGCAGAGCAACATATCAAAGGTTAGTGATACCAGGTGACACCCTCCAAGGTGCCCGCGGGTCGGCATAGATGTGCCCGAGGCAGAATAATATCCCACAGACCATCTTCACATGGCTCAGTGACCCTGTCTAGTGCTTTCTGCCCGCCTCAGAATGTGCACGAATTATAACAGGCTTTTCTTCATCACTTAGGTTTTGTCACATCAGAGGCAGGTGTAGCATCAATCGTGGCTTGGTGAGGGATAGAAGAAAAAGAGGGCTGTTTTTAGAAATGCGAGAGAGAGGAAATAAATCTCCCAAAATGACGTCTGATGATTTTTGGCAGTTAATCTGAACAGGGGAAGGGAAGAGGCTGGAAAGCGATGAGACAAAAAGCAGCAAGAAACACACTTTTTTTTTCATTAAACAAACTTAACATATCTTTAATTTCACACATAATACATGCTCATTGCATAAAACTACTGATAAACAAAAAGAAAATAAAAATTGTCCACGATCCCACTACCCAGGGATGAACATGTGTGTTATGCTTAACCATTTAAGGGCCTGATTTCCTTGGTACACGTAGGGATAATAAGATATGGTTTGGAAAGGTGCTGTTATGGTTTTTGCCAGTCTATTCTAGATTCCACTGGCTCAGAATGTTCATCGCTTGCAAAAATGTGTAAGATGTAAATTTTGGTGGAAAGATTAAGTTCCTCTAGTTTTTCCCATTGCCATTTTTTTCTGGTCTATGGGGATAATCTTCCCTGTCTTTCTGAAGCAGATTAAGTCTGGAAAACCATTCCATCCCTGGAGGAGGTTTTAACTATATCCACGTGTCACTATTTAGCTAGTTCCTGCAAGGAAATCATCAAACCAAAACCAAACCCATGGCCGTCGAGTCAATTCTGACTTACAGTGACCCTATAAGACAGAGTAGAACTGCTCCATAGGGTTTCCAAGGCTGTAATCTTTACAGAAGCAGACTGCCACATCTTTCTCCTGGGGAGTGTCTGGTGAGTTCAAACCACCAAGCTTTTGGTTAGCAGCCGAGTGCTTTAACCACTGCACCACCAGGGCTCCTTATGGGAGGAATCATCTGTTAACACGAATTAATTCTGACTCTCTGGAAGAGAATGAATAGGGTAGGGTGGCTGATGCCGAAGAACACTGTCTCAACTCCAGTCTGGTGCCTATTCACAACATGCTTCCCACAGGAGAGCTTCTGCAGGCTCTTTATGCCACTTTCCTTGGTTTGATTCTCACGTTGAAACTATTAGTACTTTCCTGATGCTTTCTGAATCACATCTGTGCTAGTAATTATCCTCTAAGCCTGCTGTTTGCCCTATCTCCTATTTTCTTCTGAAATGTTTGGAGACTGACCTCTTCAGATTTGTCCAAGGAGATTTACTCCTCAGTCTGACCTGCGATGGCCACCGCATTTTCCATAGACAGAGAAAGAGAGATTCTTGGATCATCTCTAATTTCTTCCACTGCCACTTGAAGCCAAGTGCTTTGGGACATTCCTAAATTGTTTGGGAGGGACAGGTGGACTGCTTTGAAATGAAATAGAGAGAAGGAGGAGAAACACGTTCAAGTCTGAGTAGAGAAATAAACTGTGAGATGAAATAGCAGGCCTTAGATTGTTTGCTCGAGTCTCTTTTAAGTGTGCACCAAGAGAAGAAAGACACATGCCTCATTAAGGAAACAAAACAAAACCAAGTATCCCAGAGGGAAATGAGATTCTACAGAGAAAATTACCAAAGGAGTTAGAGAAGTGTGACATTTATGGATAGTAAAATTTATGGGATTCAAAGAAAGGGAAATAGAGTGTTGAAAAGGCAAATGTTTTATAACCTATATATTTACCACAATTAAAAAAAAATGTGCTTAAAAAACAGGAAAGGGAAATAAGCAGGAGTTAAAGGGGTTATTCCGACTCATAGCGACTCAATAACAACAGGTTTTGGTTTTTGAACGGGGTTACAAGGAGCATTGGTGACGCAGCGGTTAAGTGCTCAGCCACTAAACCGGTGGTTCAAACCCATCTGCTGCTCCATGGGAGAAAGATGTGGCAGTCTGCTTCCATAAAGATTACAGCCTTGGAAACCCCGTGGGGCCATTCTACTCTGTCCTATAGGGTCAACTATGAGTTGGAATCGACTCCATGGCAATGGGTTTTTTTTTTGGTTTTAGCACTCAACCAAGAAGATAAGTATCAGTCAAAAGTGCTTTCTGTTCCTTTCTAGAAAGATGAAATCTGAATCTGGTTCTCCTCCTGGTACTTATAAAATGTATCTCCTGGGTAGTTGTCACTGGGAACTCCCCAAAGGTATGGAGCTCTTTTGCTCCATCATTGAAGAACAGCCTGCAGCAGAGTCTACTTAGGTGTCTTCAGTCCAAACTCTGGTCTCCTTCGTTAAGATGACACTTATGTCAAAGATCATAAATAAATCACCAGCCACAGAAAGCCTGCCTTACTTGACCTTTGCAGTAAATGTTTCAGGGTGGGGTTCCCATTACCTGAGCAAAGCACAAAAAAAACTCTTTGAGGACCATCCTTCTCAGGCTTGAGATTCCAAAGAGTCTTAATTTCAAATAAATAATTAATCTCCCAATGATTAGAGATTTTAGGAGATACTTGGAGGTGCTCAATAAGTACCTGCTGAATTAATGGAAGGCATTAGCTTCTATTTCCAAAATGGAATCTATGCTAGGAATATTGCTTACTAATTGATTTTAGTTTCCTTTCACAAGCCTGAGTTCTATTTCTTTGGTTGTAAACATCTTAAATTCACAGAATTCCCAGCAATGTGCTTGTATTAGTTTCCTAACGGACAATGGACTCAAACATACCAATGACCACGAAGATGGTGCACGACTGGGCCATGTTTCATCTTGTTATACATAAGGTTGCCATGAGTTGGAGCCATCTGAGGCAACTAAAAACAACATCAGATTCGTAGCGCTGCTATAACAAATTGCCACAAACTTGGTGGCTTAAAACAACAGAAAAGTATTATTTCACAGCTCTGGAGGCTAGAAGTCTAAAACTAAGATGGTGGTAATGTTATGCTTCTTCTGAAGGTTCTACGGAAGAATCCTTCCTTGCTTTTTCGAGCTTCTGCTGGTTGCCAGCAATCCTTGGTGTTTCTCGGCTTGTAGACACATCACTCCAATCTCTACCGCTGTCTTCAGATGGATTTCTTCCTGTGTCTGTGTTCCTGTGTATCTTCAAATCTCCCTCTCCTTTGATTGGATTTAGTGCCCACCCTAATCCGGTATAACTTCATTACATTTGCAAAGACCACGTTTCCAAATAAAGTCACATTCACAGGTACCAGTGGTTTGGACTTCAACATGTCTTTTTTGGGGGCACAATTCAACCCTCAACATAGAGTAGAAACGGTATTGGTTGATGGGTCCTCCATTAAGAGTCAGGAAAGCTGAGTTTATATTCAGTTATCTTCTTGGTGTCACCTTGTGTAAGCCCCTGCTCCTTCTCTGGGCTCCATGTCCTCATCTGCAATAAATTTAAAAGCTTAGTCTAGACAGACAAGTTTCAGGGAGTCTGTGAAACTTCCTGGAATTGGATGCAAAATTTGGAGAAGGTGCATTTTTCTGGAGAAAGAGCTGACCACTTTCATCTGATTATTAAAGAGATCTGTAGCACCAGTGAGGTTAAGATCAAGTGACCCAGATGACCACTAAAATTCCTTCCAGTTAAAAAGTCTATGATATTAAGATTGACCCCTGGATCATGTTAGTCTCATGCATCTTGCTTCCTTCTCTGCCCCACAGCCAACCTCCTTGGGTGGGTGGACAGAGGGCCTGCAACGGGGTTCCACCTCACAGGAGAAAGGGAAAAGTGGCAGTGGTTCTGACATAGTGTAGTCAGAGTCCACTGCCAGGGTGCAAAAGTCTAATCTCCATGTCCACCTCAGAGCATGATCCAGAATTAAGCCAACACTGTTACAGACAGAGGCTTAGCCAGGCCCCAAAGGAAAAGACTCAGCAAGAGTAACTATTCATTTGGGCTTTCCCAGCTGCAGGCACAATAGCAGCTGCTGCCAGAGCTCTTATCCAACCATTGGCTCTTTTAGGTGGAGTAAGAGATTTGCTGAGATAGTTTCAGGGCAAGATGCATCTTGTTGATACATTAAGCCAAACCTTCACCAGGATTACGCCTAACAATGGAGTACTGTATACGTTCATGGTCTCGTAAGCTTCTTAGTCTCCTTCTGAGATGCAGCTTGGATTTGGGAGTTAATTGTGGTACTTTCCCCCTGTCTCTGCTAATAACTTTCCCAGCTTTGGGTATTTTACCAGAGACATGGAGGGTGAAGTACACTTATCCTCTCCTCTTCTACTGTCCAACCACGAATCACCTGCAATGGATTTCAGTACCAATGTGGTTGACTCTCCTGACTTCTGCTCCACCACTAGGCAATGGATGCTCCAACAGACAAAGTCCTTTAATGTGAACTGAGCTACAATGAGAAGATGAATCTCTCAAATAAATACCATCTTGTGGATTCCAAAATAAAAAGGAAGCAACTTCTCTTTTTTTGTAATGCATTATGTACGAGTATCAAGTATCTTAAAAATCTTCATATACTTTGATCTAGTAAGTTTACACTTTGAGAATTTACCCTAAGTAAAGAATCTTAAATGAAGGAAAAGCTTTATGCACAAAGATTTTCACCGCAACATTATTGCAACAGCAACAATAACAAAAAAGAGCTATAGAAACAAAGAAACCAGCTTAAAGATCTCACTGTGGGGAATGGCTAAGGAAATTTTGATAAATCCATTTGATGAATTTGAATTAAGTAGCCATTAATAAAAAAGATTTTCTCAGGAGCATGTATATAGGGGAGGGTAGCAAAGAAGGGGAAATGCCATATATTTAATACAGGCAGATGATGAGTTATGTGGTATGGTGGGTTGAATACTATCCTCCAAAAATGCATGTCCACACAACCTCAGAATGTGACCTTAAATGGAAATAGGGCTTTTGCAGATGTGATTAGTTAAGGATCTCAAGACGAAATCATCCTGGATTTAGGGTAGGCTCTAAATCCAATAGCTGGTGTCTTTATAAGAAAAACAAGAAGGAGATTTGGACACAGAGACCCACAGGAGAAGCACAGAGAAACAGGCCACGTGACAAGAGGCAGAGACTGAAGCTGTGCACCTATAAGCCAAGGAATGCCAAGAATTGCCAGCAACCAGTAGAAGCCGAGAAGAAGCAAGTAAAGGACTCCTCCTTAGAGCTTTCAGGGGAGCACAGCCCTACTGACACCTTGATTTCAGACTTCTAGCCTCCGAAACCGTAAGGAATAAATTTCTGTTGTTTTAAGTCCCCAGTTTGTTATGGCAGCCTTGGGAAGTGTGTTGCCATAACTCAGAGATAGGAATACTGATAAACATGGAATGTGATTTAACGAGGTCCTTGACTTCTTCCTCCAACAGGGGTATCTGTTTCTATATTTCGTAATCTCTCTCTCTCGCTTTTGTTTACAGATTTTGTGATCTCCCTGGTTACAGCCCCTACAGGGAGAGCCCCACTGGGACGGTTCTTAGAAAGCCACAATCCTGGACCTCAGGACTCTGCAGCCCCTTCCTCCAGCATAGTAACTTCCACGGATTAAGATCTAAGCTTAGTAGCTGTGAGGGTTTTATCTTTCTGCAATCTGCCCGAGCTAGCAAGGAGGCAAGGTGGAAGCAGCTGATCAGTAGAGATTTTGAGAAAAACCTACCAGTCATCTTGTTTTATGCTTCAGATATAATTAAAGGGACAAAGAATCCTAGCTAAGCCACTGTTCTCCTCTCCTCTATTTTTCTGCACTTGGGAGGTCTCAGGCGGAAGAAATTGCCTAAGATATACCAACAAAGTACAGGTTCAGCAAGAAGGAACACTGGAAGCAGAATTATCGTTTCAACAATACTTTCATTTGAATATTCTGGATTTGCAAAGTGGCCATATGGTGGAGGGAAGAGGATGCTGGTCACTAGTTAATACTTCAGGCAGCTACAAGTTGCTTGTGGTTTAGTGGTTATTATCTAATAGCAGCATATTCAGTTGTGGAGAGCCTGAAAAGCACTTATGGCTAGGGAAAAAAAAAGTCCAGATTATTGATGAGGAAAACCATCCCTTTGTTATCCTACTTCTACTGACATTTTCACCAAGAACATTTTCACAGCTACACAATTCAATGATGACTGTACCGTAAAGATGTAGTCTATGATCCAAACCAAGCCGCAGGCAACTTGTCTTACATGATGCTGTTAAGGCAGGGATGAAAAGGATGGTCTTCTGTGGTCTCTCTATTCTTTTTTGTACTTTCCAGAATAGTAAGTTGGGTAATCTATTTGTTCTGAAAGTGGAATTACTTAAGGACAGTGGTCTAAAGACAGGAAGAGGCTGGGCGCACAGCAACCAATGAATCCACAAATACTTATTAAGCATCTACTGTACCTCCTAAAAATGTGTAAGATAAGTTCTACTCTCAAGGGGGCATATTATTTTGTAGAAGACAAGACTGAATGCAAGATTTAACCTACAACATATATGTACATGTATCCATCACCTGTCAGTCTGTCATACTTTGATGACTTGTGTGTTGCTATGATGCTGGAAGCTATGCCACTGGTATTTCAAATACCAGTAGAGTAATGATGGATAGGTTTCAGAGGTGCTTCCAGACTAAGACTAAGAAGAAAGGCCTGGCAGTCTACTCTGGAAAATTAGCCAATGAAAACCCCATGGATCGTAACAGAATATAGAGTGCTGGAAGATGAGTCTTCTCAGTTGGAAGGCATGCAAAATGCACAGGGGCTGCAACAATGGACTCAAGCATACCAACGATCATGAAGATGGCACAGGACTGGACAATGTTTCATTCTGTTGTACATGGGTTGTCCTGAATCAGAGCCAACTCAATAGCAGCTAATAACAGTCGCATGTATAACATGTAATCTAGTATTACAAGATGTGCTTCAGGCAAGAGTATTCCAGTATGAATTCAGCATGAAGGAGCTCAATGTTGCCCCACAGTGACCAGAGACCAGGCTTATTATTTGGCCAGCAGGAGGGAGGTGAATGACAAGACTAGTGGTTTGTTGTTGGGAGGAAAGAAGAACCCAATCCTACAGTGTGCCTGCACAGTGTAGTCCAGAGATGCCAGAGCTGGGGGTATGACTTAAAGCTGCTGAGGTTTCTGTCTGGGGTACTTAGACGACAGTCTGCCAGTGCTGGGGGCACTGGGGTAAGTGATGCCCCCCGGCCCCACTCCTGGATGCCTTGGCCTTGGAACTGAATTAAAGCATCATCTGGTAATAAAGTGAGAGGTGAACAGCTTTTATTTAATCTTCATCAAATGCTCTGCTTATCACTGGATTTATGGGGTATTAAGGCTAACTAAAGGAAACTCATCCATCAGGGTTAGACTAGTTTGTCTTATATGCTGGGTAAACTTCAGTGCTTCCCTGGAGAATGCTCTCTGGTAGACAATACCATTAGGTCTTTTGTGCAGAAGTGAAAACTGTTTTTCCAAAGCTAGCAGGGAATTGCAAAGCAAACTTAAGGCAAAACTTTCAGACCCTGAGTGTAGGAGAGAATTCTGTCCCAAGTGAGGTGGTAATGACACCTGTGCAGAGCAACTGGGGGAGGTGGGTGGAGAGGGTGCAGAGTGGGGCAGGGGAGCTCCAAACAAGGCCTCTCTGGATCTTGGTGAGCCTGTTTGTTGTGCTGCTTGGTTTTCCTTATGCTACCTTGTCTCCTTTCCCTGACAGCTCAATTACCTCCCAGTGTACTGGGTTTGACCCACAGCAGAGTCTTAAAGGCTCTAAACAGACATTGGGAGGAAGGGACTCAGAGGGAGTTCTCTCTTCAGAAAGCTGTCACTGGGCCTAGGTTAAACCTCCAGGGTGTCCTAGTGAGGGGGTCCTGGAAGGAGGCCATGTATGAGGATGGGGGACAGATCTCAGGGGTGTGAGCTGATGAAGTGAGGACACCACTGGGATGAGAAAGAGTTTAGGGGATGAAAGGTGGAAAAGAAGCATCATTTCATAAATTGGGTGGAATACTGACATGAACCAACAAGCCCACAGCGTTTCAGAAGGTGCTAGGAGGAGCTATGAAGTTAGGAAAGGGTTGGGGTGGGGGAAGGTAATGTTCTGGGAGGAAGGCTGGAGCTCTGGGTAGTGGAGATGGTCTTGAAGGCGGACAAAGATGGGTGGTGGAATAAGGTGGCTTCCCTCAGCATTGTCTGTGAGTCTTCTGCACGCCATCCACAGGTCTCTGGACAGTGACCCGGTGAGGCTACCACATACCTGGGGATGACCAGGGCTCCCAAGAGGGAATAAAGAGCTCCCAGCTGAGTAAAGATCCCTCTCATCTTGGCAGCGGAGTGCAAATGCCAACAGGGGGTCCTTGGGATGCCAAGAAGCATGAGTAAAGAAGAACTCCCGTATCTCGAGCCAACTTGAGAGAACTGATCCAGACAATTGGGGTATTTGTGGTGTAGTGGAAGGAGGCTTCTTATTTCTCTTTCTACATAAGGAGCCCTAGTGGTGCAGTGGTTAAGTGCACTGCTGCTAACTGAAAGGTCGGCGGTTCGAATCCACCAGCGGCTCCATGGGAGAAAGATGTGGCCATCTGCTTCCATAAAGATTATAGCCTTGGAAACCCGATGGAGCAGTCCTACTCTGTCCTATAGGGTCGCTATGATTCAAAATTGACTCGACAGCATGGGTTTGGGTTTTGGTTTATATTAGCTTAAAATTAATTAAACTCCTAAATAAAACTCTCTGCCAAGAATGTTTGCAAGATAGGTGCTTGGGGACATTCAGCATAATGGTCGTTCCCAGTTTGAACACATGCAAACAAGTGGAGACTCTTCTTCACGGCAGAGACAGCTCAGAAAGCACATCTTCCAGTTTTTTGTTTTTTGGTAAGTTTCTCAGAAACTGGGTGTTTTTAGTTTGAAAAATACAATCACGTACAAGGAAGAAATTAGCAACACCCAGAAAAGTTATAGATATCTTAGACAGCCAATCCCTCTAGCATGGGACAGATAAGATTTTAAAAGTCAACTGTATATAAAATCTAGTGCCATCTTGTCATTCATAAAATACAGATGGAAATTCAACACTGTTAGTAAGCTATGTTGATCCTTCTTTTTTGTTTTAAAAAACACTCCTTGCCCCTGAGATAATTTTTTTTAATAGTTTTTTTTGCGGGGGTTTGTGTACAGTCTATGAATTTTAACACATGCATGGATTCTTGTAACCAACATTATGATCAAGATGCAGAACAGTTCCATTACCTCCCAAAACCCTTCATGCTGTTCCCTTATGGTCACATTCTTCCCCCACCCCAGCACCTAGCACCCACTGATCTGTTCTCTATCCTCATAATTTTGTTTTTTGAGAATGTGATACAAATGGAATCCTAAGAATGTGACCTTTTGGCTGGCTCCGTTCACTCAGTATAATGCCTTTAAGATGCATCCAGGCTGTTGGGTACAACAAAGGTTTGTTCTTTTTTATTGCTAAGTAGTATTCCGTTGTGTGGATGTACCACAGTTTGCTTATCCATTCCCCATTTCTAGTTTGGGGTGGTTATGAATAGAGAGCTATAAACATTTGTGGAGGAGTTTTTGTGTAAATAACAGGTTCCCATTTCCCGAGGGTAAATACCTAAGAGTGGGATTCCTGGGTTGTATGACGTATGTTGATCCTTCTTTATAAGCAGAAATATCAATACTCTTGTAGTGGGATGAATGATGTTCTCCAAAATTCATGTCCACGCAGAGCCTCAGAATGTGGCCATATTTGGAAACAGAGTCTTTGCAGATGTAATTAGTTAAGAATCTCAAAATGGAATCATCCTGGATTTAGGGCGGGTGTCCTTATAAGATGAGGAGAGGACACAGAGACACAGGGAAAAGGATCTATAAAAAGGGAGGGAGAGATGCAGTTAAGCCAAGCCAAGGAATGCCTAGGGCCGCCAGAAGCTGGAAAAGGCAAGAAAGGGTCTTGCCCTAGAGCCATCAGAGGGAGCATGGCCCTGCTGATAACTTGACTTCTGACTTCTAGCCTCCAGAACTGTGACAGAATAAATTGCTGATGTAAGCCACCCAGTGTGTGGTAATTTGCTAGGGCAGCTCCGGGAAATGAATACAACTCCCCACCTTTTTTTTAGAACCCCTTTCTTCCATTCTCAAGATCAAGATGAAACTCTCCAGTCTCTGGAGCCAGAAAAGCTGGCCCTTCAAGAGGCTTCAACGTCCTGGAACTTTCATGAACAAGAAAACGAGGCCTTTTTTTCCTCTATTATTAAATGTGAGCAGGCAGAAGAAAGGGTTAGAAAATTTGAAAGGAACACATTAAATGTACAGTTCAGAGCAGCCAGTGGCGGAGATTTGTCCTCTTCCCTTCTCTTCCCACCTCAAAGACTGCAGAAAATTAAAATATAAAAAACAACAAACGGAAACCTGGGCAGAGAAGATGATGATATACCTGAGAGACTGGGGACAGGAATAACTCAAGGCACTGCTCATCAGTGGAGTTCAAAATAAAATGCTGCTGATAAACCTACCTGGGGAATGAGAACAGCAGAGAGATACCAGAGGCAATGATGGCTGAGAAGGTGGTGAGGTAGAGGACTGGAGGGCAAAGGAGGATAACAAGGTGAATGTGAATTCTCAGTGTGATTCCTCAGAGGGAAAGGACACTTCTAGTCCAGGATTCGTGTCTAGAAAGAGCTCCCTCAAGCTGGTGGAGGATTGAGAACCATTTCCCTGAAGTCGCACGCAGGGAACGATGTGAACCTTGGTTCATTTGGGTTAGATGAAAGGGAGAAGGGTTCGAGAGACAGTAATCAAAGTGACAGTGTGAGCGATGAGGAAAGGATTCTCATTGCAAAAACCACGTTCTAATATGGTGCTCTAGGTCACGATGACTAATGAAGAGAAAGGCAGAAAAGTACATTAAAGCAACGCTGATGAGTCTCAAATGCTGTGACTCAATTCATTTACTGAGGAGGTTTTACAGGCATAAAAATGCTGCTAACTTATGGCTCCCAAGGCAGCTGTAACAGGCTCTTTTCATGAGCTTAGTCTAATTTCATTGCAGAGGAGTCAGAATCCTTCCTCTGGGCCGCAGTCCCCTTTGGACACAGAGACAGCGCCATGAGATTGGGCCAACACTGCCCATGTACACTTGTGGATGTTGGCACCAGAGACAGTGTATGGTTTCCCTGCAGTATGATCAATAATGTTTCCTAAAATAAATCTCAGAAGCTGAGCTTAAAATAGTTCCAATTTCTCCCCGTTCCTTCTCATTTCAATTCACAAGGTGGTCTCTGGGAACTAGAACTGCTGGTGTTCGCTAAGGTTGACAAATCGATATTTAACCTGGAAGCGCTCACAGGCTCGCCCTGGACAAGGCCTTCAATAGCCTCAGTGTTTGGGGCACCTGATGTTAAGGTGACTTTGCTTCTCATCCTTCCCTAAACCTTTCTTGGGCCTAAACAATGAATCCTTTGCAAAAAGAAGCAGAGCTCCTGACACAGAAAAATCACTGGTACTCAGTTTTTCCCTGAGAAGCTCCTACCTCAGCCTTGCATGAAGAGAATAAAATACTTAGACAGATGTCTTTGTGGGGGCCACATTGAGATTCAAAAGACAATGAGGAGAGTTTCCAGAAGGCTGCCAGCAGCCCTGCTCTCTAGAGGCCAGGGAGTTTGCTTCTCTTGTTCACCAAATAAGAGTCCTGAAGTACCTCAGGGCCCTATGTCTCCTTCCAGCTCATTCCTTGCTTGGCTCTCTGGGCAAAACAATGGAATGGGCACCAGCTCAAAACCAGTTAAGAATCATAGTAGATTGCATCTACTGTCAGAAAAAACAACATAAAGGAACAAACTGTTATATTTTCCTGGTAGGGCTGTGTTTTGTTTGGTTTTCCCTTCTACATGGATTTGTTCCAAATACTTCCCAAGGCGAAGTCAGGGAACTACGCAAGGCCTCCTGGCTGAGCTTCACAGACCCACCCCAGGCAATTCTCTTGAGATACACACACATGAAGGTTCGAGAAGGAGCTCTCTGGGCATAGGTAAAACAGACCTTGGCCAGCAGATAGGGTGGGGGCTGGCTTCCTGGGTTCTTTCCAAGGCTGTAGAGTAATTACGTCCAAGGCACCTGGAAAGGGCCCATCCTTTCTGTTTTTCTGCTGGGGAGGAACCTGCTACCTCATTCTTGACTTCATGGACCAGGTGTCAAATACACTCTGCGAATCAACTTTTCTTTTCAGGATATGAAATTGGACTCTGCTGCTTGGCTGTGTACCTGGGCACATTACAGAGGACAGTTGAACCTCACTCCTCTCATCTGTAAACACAGAATAGATCAGTTCCTCTCTTATTGGGTGGTAATGAAGATGCAGTGACATAAAGCAGGTAATCAAAACCAAACCCACTGCTGCTGAGTCGATTCCAACTCATAGCGACCTATTAGGACAGTGCAGAACTGCCCCACAGGATTTCCAAGGCTGTAATCTTTACAGGAGCAGACTGCCACATCTTTCTCCAGTGGAGCGGCTGGTGCATTCGAACTGCTGACCTTTCGGTTAGCAGCGAGCGCTTAACCACTGTGCCACCAAAAATCCAAACCAAACCTGCTGCCGTCGAGTGGATTTCGACTTAGCATGATGTTGTCAGTGTTCACTCATGTTGCAGCACGTATCAGAGCCACATTTGGGTTATCTATTCATCTGTCGTTGGACACTTGGGTTGTTTCCATCTTCTGGTTATTGTGAATAATGCTGCAATGAACACTAATGTACAAGTATCTGTTTGAGTCCCTGCTTTTCATTTTTTTTGGGTATATATCTAGGAGTGGAATTATTTTATGTTTTCCGTTTTGAGAAATCACCAAACTGTTTTCCATAGCATGCCAAAACTTTCTTGATCTCTTTTTAGTAAAAAAAACAACAGAACACATAATCAATTCATTTTTTTTCAAAAAACATTTGGTTACAGTTAAATTCCTGGAGTCCCAGAGGCCTTGACCCATATCTCCTTGATGGAACTGCCAGGAACCACTCCTCTAACAAATTGGCTTGTCTCAGCTGTTGCCACTTTTGTTAAATCAAAACCTGTTGCCGTTGAGTTGATACCGACTCACAGTGACCCTACAGGACAGAGTAGAACTGCCCCATAGGGTTTCCAAGGAGCAGCTGGAGGATTTGAACTGCCAACCTTTTGGTTGACAGCCGAGCTCTCAACCACTGTGCCGCCAGGGCTGCTTTGTTAAGTCGGGGTGTCATAAATCATGAACACTCTAGGAAAGGTGGAATAATTCTCCTTCAGCTCCAGGCTTTTAAAGCCTCCCCAACTAAAGGCAGATCCACAGGCTGGTTGTGATTTTTATTTTAAAAACCATTCATCTATCAACCTGGGGAATCCAGAGAAAACATCCTGGTTGTATTGGTTTGAATAGTTGTCTGGATAAGGAAAATGAAATAAACCTGACAGTTGACAGTGAACACCTTTCGTTCTACCGAAATCTGCCAAATCTTGTCTGCTGGCATCCCAAAGAGTCTAGTAAGACAACGGTCATTGCTGAAGTCCCATTCATTGCCCCAGCGCTATGAGTATGTGGTCCCAAGAGTGATGGGGAACATGCTACAAAACTAATATGTCTCGTCAGTCTGTGTATCCTTCAACATTCTTTTAGTACCCAGTGTATAATAGAAGGGCCTCTGGTGGCGTAGTGGTTAAGAGCTCGCCTGCTAACCAAAAGGTTGGCAGTTTGAATCCACCAGCCACTCCTTGGAAATCTTATGAGGCAGTTCTACTCTTTCCTGTAGGGTTGCTATGAGTCAGAATAGACTCGACAGCAAAGGGTTTGGTTTTTCTGTTTGTTTGTTTTTTTAATAATAAAAGCTCAACACTTAAAATTTTTTTTATTGTGAATTCTGCTGTTGTTGAATTGAACTGTTGGATTAAATACCATCAATTTTGAGTTTTAACATTAGCATTTGTTTGCTAGTAGTTCATTCATTTTGTTGTCTGCCAGCAGATGACATCTTTTTAGCCAACAAGTAGTAGCAGATGTCAAAGTTAAAAAAAAGAAAATTTGTGAGAGAAAAGAAAGTAAAATTGGAAAAAAAAAAAAGCACCCATTTGCTAAATTACTTTCTGAAAATTAGGGGGAAAATGCCAACGTTAAATTTAGGGACTGAATCTTTTGGATCAGAGAGTAGTTTGAGAATCTTGCAGAGCCTGAGGAGCAATTTAAATTCCTTGCATAGAACATGCCTTTCCAGCATGTTCTAAATAGCATTTCCCGCACTTTAATGTGCAGAAGAATCATCTGGCGAATCTTGCTAAAATGCAGGTTCTGATTCAGTGGGTCTGGGGTAGGGCCTGAGATTCTGCACTTCTAATAAGCTCTCAGGTGATGTTGATGCTGAAGATTCTAGAAACATCTGACATTTTGGGAATATAAATTTGAGGCAGAGAGTACAGAAAGAAGAAATCGCAGAGGAAAGCAGTGACCAGATGACCGAAGGTCCTGTATGCCGGGTTCTGGAATTCCATCTTGCCAAGAGAAGCCACCGGAAAATGGATACCTGAAGTAGTTCTATGGGAGACGGGCTTAGTGAGAGATCGTTCTAGAAAAAGAGATGAGGAAGGCCTTTAACTAGGGCAACAGTAGTTGGGATGGAGAAGATTGGATGGATGTAATATTTAGGAGGTAAAGCCACTCAAATGGAATTCCCAAGCTCAGCAACTTGATACAAAAGGCAAATGGAGCCAGGGAATTTGGCCGCTTTTCCCTAATTCAGTCAGACTCACTTCTGCTCTGAGTGAGCACGCTGAGGCTTCATCAGCAGTTTGCAGACGTTAGAGACCAGGCGAGAAGTCCACTGTAGTCCCTCCTTCCAGATTCTTGCTGCTCTCTCTCAGGGTGACTTTTTAGAGCAGGCAGCCATGGTTCTTTCCACAGTGCTTGAAGATCACATCAGCCAATACCGACCCCTCACACAGGCCCCCAACATTGGCTCTGTGATGAACACAGCTTGGAAAATAAGGCTGAAATCTTCTCAAAAGTCAGAAAATAAAACACGGGAAAGCCATACACGTTGGGGAAATGACATTTTGCAAGTTCACAGTGATCCAATATCACTAACACAGAATTCTTGCCAAAGATGCACAGCCCGAAACTAATCATAAGAAAACAATTAGGAAACACAAGCTTGAAGGACATGCACAAAAACAACCGGTCTGTACTTTTCACGATGTCAGTGTCATGAAAGACAAAAGCTGAGAAACTGCTTCAAATTAAAGGAAACTAAAGAAAGAGATGCTTGGTAGAGGGTCAGTGAAAAAGAGGAAGGCCCTCATCAGGATGGACTGGCACAGTGGCTGCAACAACGGGCTCAAGCATAATAATGATTGCATGGACGGTGCAGGACCCAGCAGTGTTTCGTTCTGTTGTACACAGGGTTGCTAAGAGTCGGAATCCACTCGACGGCACCTAACAACAACAAAGAAAGTGAACATATCTGCAAATTTGTAAATCTCAGCCCAAGTTTTAAAGACTTGGAAATAGGCTTATTATTTTATTTTTTTAATGAACAAGGCTGCATGATATAATTTTGAAACCAAGGATAAGGAGACCTGGGTCATACTCAAGGTACCCTGGTGGCGTGGTGGTTAAGTGCTCGCCAGCTAACTTAAAGGTTGGTGGTTTGAACCCACCAACTCCTCTAAGGCAGAAAGATGTGGTGGTAGTCTGTTTCCATAAAGATTATAGCCTTGGAAACCCTGTCCTATTGGGTCGTTATGAGTTGGAATTGACTCGACGTCAACAGGTTTGGTTTTAAAGAAAGTGATATGGAGCAGTGGTGGCTCAGTGGTAGAATTCTCACCTTCCATGTAGGAGACCCAGGTTCAACTCCTGGCCAATGCATTTCATGTGCAACCACCATCTGTACGGCAGTGGAGGTTTGTGTGTTGCTGTGATGCTAAACATGTTTCAGCAGAGCTTCCAGACTAAGATGGGCTAGGAAGACAGGCCTGGCGATCTGCTTCTGAAAATCAGTCAGTGAAAACCCTATGGATCACAATAGTCCAATCTGCACTGTCACAATCATGGGACAGTGCAGGACTAGGCAGTGTTTCATTCTGTTGTGCATGGGCTCACCATGAATTGGAGGCTGATTTGAGAGCAGCTAACAGCAAAAGGAAGGCTCATGGCAGACAGTGATAGAATGTCAAAACTGCTTTGGGTACCATTTTGGGACTCCAAACTTGGCACCACAAACAGTAAGTGTAACGTCTAAGGTTTCTTGGAGGTACCAGAGATGCAAGGGTCTTGACGATCATTACTTTCCCTTCTGCTAAGGTGACACACCTTATTCTGCACATGACCTGTCACAGGGACAGAGAGTGGGTTATTGCAGACACCATTTTAATGTCAAGCAGCTTCCACGTTTTCAGACAGATGTGGTTTCTATGCTTATCTTGATACCCAAGGAGAACAATCTGAATGAAGGTTGCTAAAACAAGGATTCTTTTGCACCTTTCCTCCTTTTTTCCCCCCTCTCTCTTTTTATTATTTTTTAATGAAAAGAAGAGGAAAAAAAATCTCCTGGCACCAAGCCTAAAATCTCTTTCTTGTGATGCTAATCTCTTCTTGTTGGCTCCACGGCATGGCTGTGGGCTCTGTGCCTGTTTAATATCATGGTTGCTGATAGCAGGTTTGGCAGTGCTTCCAGCATGAAGCTCAGCTCTTAAAAATGTTTCTGAGATGGACACACAAGCTTCCAGGAAATGGTCCTTACTCCATGCCTGGTCATCCAAATGTTGGCCAAAGTCTTCAGCCTGCATTGACAAACTTCTCTTCTCTGAGACTACTTGGCTGAATATAAGCTCTCCTTTGGAAAAGTGGAGCCCTAGTGACACAGTGGTTAAGAGCTTGGCTGCTAACCAAAAGGTCGGCAGTCCAAATCCACCAGTCGCTCCTTGGAAACTCTATGGGGCAGTTCTACTCTGTCCTATAGTCTCTATGAGTTGGAATTGACCTAATGGCAAAGGGTTTGGTTTACAGGTTTTTGGAAAAGTAGGGTTTAAGTGTGATGCTTCTTTCTCTAAATACTGCCCCAGCTCCTTGAAGGCATTTGAATTTGGATTTGACTGAAAAACGGTCTCTTGTTAATGGCAATTAAAAAACAAACAAAAAAAGATAAACATCATGTTTGGTGTTTGGAAAGGGTGTTTTTCCCTAAGCTTGATAAAGAAAATATTTCTATCTCTTTGCTCTTCTCCCTCATCTCATGCAACCCTATTTTTCATGACTTACGTAAAATTTGTTTACATATTGAAGATTTTTTTCAACTAAACTACTAAATAACTCCCTCATTTTTATCACCCATTGTTCCATTAAAATCAGTCAGTTTAGGGCAGAAAGCCTCCATCTCGACTGCTCTCTCCTGAGGTCCACTCTGGCCACAGGATCTGCTTCTGGGTAGCTGAGGTAAACTATGGAAATAGCAAAGGACACACAGTCAAAAGACCAGAGACCTCAGTTTTGTCAGTTATTAATTGTGTGGCCTTGGGAAATTTATTTTTAAAAATCTTTCAACTGTAGTGCCTTCATCTGCAAATCGATCATAACAATACCCACTTATGGTGTTATTATGAATGTTAACTGAGATAATACATAGCACAATGCCTTCTCAATAATAAGCATTAGGTATTGTTCTTTGGTGCTGGTACCTAACAGGAACTACTGAACTCATTTGATTATCTGCTCACTGTGCAGGAGGCATTTTTCTGTCTGGCGCTGGAGGACTTTTCCAGCTAGGTTTTAAGTTCCATCTTCCTGCCCCATTACTTATTATTTTATTGTCCATGATGACTCTTGGAACAGCACACAACAAATACAAGGACTTACTGTACGGCTTTTACTTACAACTCATATAATTTAGAGGGATGACATAAATACATGAGCCACTAATGCAATTCCCTCTAGCTAAAATCTTCATTAAGAAAAGGTCAGGAGGTTTTCAGGATGAATATGCAAAACTAGGAAACTGTAAACCCTGTGAAGCCTCTCCGGAGTCAGGAGCAAGGTCTGTCCTCAAGCTGGACAGCGGCTGTCAACTGTGGCCAAGGTCTTGTGCAGACTATGGAAAATCCATGCACAGTCAGGACAAAGGTTTTTGCCAAGCTGTCTTTCTCCCCATGTGGTGAGATATGCTGAGTAGTTTTGGCTGTGGGTATTGTGAGCTATCCTTTGGTACTTGGTCTCCCCTGGGAGAAGGCATGTGGTGATGAAAAGGTAGGAAAAAGAAATTGTTCTGATATCAGGCTCTCGGAATAGAGTTCTTGGTTCAACTTTGCTCCTGTTAGGGGACCCTTTGGTTTATCATTAGCCTAGTTTTATTTTTAACTGATTTCCTTTGTCTTTGGGTCTCTGAGCCAGTCTTTCTTTCCTATCGTGGTGTTCCCACCTAGGTCCTCCTTCTCTCTGAATTGGCTCATTTTCATGAGAAACCTCCCCTCCAGCATGAACACCAGCGTTCTGCTCCAAGTGTACCAGCCTCACCTTCTAATCCTGGGAAGTCTGACCTGAGCCAGACTTACAATGACCCAGCCCTGTCCTTAGCCCCTCATTTGCAGATCTATAAAAACTGAACTCTCTTCACAAGGCACTGAACTTCTGAGAAAATTCCCACTAATAAAGAGTTTTTGAAAAAAAAAAAAAAAAAACAAGATGATAAGGGATATTCTTAGCACTATATGTAATTTCTTCCAGGAATATTTGCTATCCTGAAAAACTTGGAAGGAGAAAAATTACTTTTTTTGGGACGTTGCTTCTGTGAGATGCAAGGGACTATTTCCTGTCCTCACTGTGAAAATTGAAGCCTTCAACCAGGCTTTAAAAACTCAGGTGGCAGATTCTGTATACGGTCTTATAATTTCATTTTTAGAGTCAATGTAACACGTTAGTGATATTAGACTTTGTTCTCTCCAATGACCTTCACTTCCATTCCACTTTAGCTACCCCTACCCCAAGCCTAAGAGCTCCAGTGGTATAACGGTTAAGTGCTCTACCGTTAACCAAAAGGTTGGCGGTTTGAATCCCCCCAGCTGCTACACAGGAGAAAGACCTGGTGATCTCCTGTAAAGATTCCAGCCTAGAAAACCTTATGGGGGCAGTTCTACTCTGTCACATGGGGTTGCTATGGGGAGAAATCAACTTCAGAGCACCTAACAACAGCAAGCTCAAGCCCTACCCTGGTCTTGCAACTCCTGGAACTATTCCATTTCTGAAATCCTTTCCCCACCCCTGCTTCTGTTGTTGTTTATTTATTTTCTTTCCTTCTTTTTATTGAGGTGAAACTCACATAAAATAAAATTAACCATCATAAAGTTAACAATTCAGAGCATTTAGTACATTCAGAATGTTGCACAACTGCTACCTCTATCTAGTTCCAAAACATTTTCATCACCCCAAAAGAAACCCCCTACCCATGAAGCAGTTACTCCCCAGGCCCCCTCCTCCCAGCTCCCGGCAGCCACTTGCTTCCTATTAGTATGGATTTACCTACTCTGGATATTTCATATAAACAGAATCAAGGCCTAGGGTTGACACTTGGTAGCTTTGACCATTTGCTCCTAAGTCTCAGTCTTGGCTGTCAAATGGGGGTGATGATGGTTTTGAGGATTTAATGAGATCATGTCCGCAGCTGGGTGAGCATGATGCTGGGCTCATGCTCAGTGAAGGAACACTTCTGTCAATATCCACACTACTATTATCATTATTATTAGGCAAAGAGAAGACCCCAAGTTTGAAGAGGAACCCTCCAAACTGGGGCCTGCTGGTTTACCAGCTACCCTCTCTGCTGGTAAAAGAGAGACATAGGCGAGCTGGCTTGCTCCGACTGTACTTTGCAAAAGGGCCAGTAGATGGGGCCCTGCCATCATCACCCAAGTCAGCAAGAGGCTCTGACTCTGGACTTTGGAACCTGGAGAAAAGGTGTGAGGTGACTATCGAATTCTGTGATTACTGCTCAGATTAATCAAATGAACCCACTGGCTCTGGTGAGAGGCAGCCCAGAGTCTGCCACAGATCTCATGGTTCTGCACACGTGTCCACTATGCTGGGTCACTGGGCATGGAGGAGAAGAGATAGACTTCTCCCTTGCAATATGGAGCTCAATACTGTAGCAGCAAGCATATTCAGAAGCATTAACCAATCCATTTCTAGAAAATGATTATAAAGACTCCTTGGGAGAAAACTTTAAAGCACATTAAAATTCCTAGAGGTTTGTGGTCACTTGGAGGATGACTGGCACTTTTTGGGTTCCTCCTCTTTCCAGGCTCATGCTTTCTAATTCTTCCACCTCATTGCTCATCCATGTTCTTTACAGACCGTCTTACCCCTACTCCTTGCTTCATGGGAACACCTTGGACCAGACTCAGAGGTCAGCTTTACCCTAATTCATGTTTACATCTCTGTGATTTCAGTGTTCATACAGAGAACCCATACAATGCCAGAGGCCTACCCTCCTATCTCCTTTTCTGCTTCTCGTCCAGTGACCTCTACCTTCATTTCACTTTAGTTATCCTCCATCCCAAGCCCCACCCTGGTCTTGCATCTCCTGAAACTATTTTACTTCTGAAATCTCCCCCACTCCTCCCCCCTTTTTGTTATTTTCTTTCTTTTCACTGAAGTAAAATTCACATAACATAAAATTAAGCATTTTAAGATGGACAATTCATTGATGTTTAGTACCTCTATCTAGCTCCAAAGTATTTTCATCATCCCAAAAGAAACCCTGTACCGATTAAGCAGTCACTCCCCATTCCCCTCTCCTTCCAGTCTCTGGCAATCACTGAGCTTCTTTCAGTCCCTGTGGATTTACCTGTTCTGGATATTTCAAATAAATGGAATCATACAATATGTGGCCTTTTGTGTCTGGCTTCTTTCACTTAGCATAATATTTCCGAGGTTCATTCTTGTTATAGCATGTAGCAGTATGCCATTCCTTTTGAAGGACGAATAATATTCCATTGTATATATATATACCACAATTTGTTTTGACATTCATCCGCTGATGGACATTTGGGCTGCTTCAACCTTTTGTCTATTGTGGATAATGTTATGAACATGTGTGTGTCTGTATTAGGTAAGAACTAGTTTTCAATTCTTTCGGGTATATACCTAGGAGTGGAATTGCTGAGTTCCACTTCTGAAATCTTAAAACTCTAGTATCTTTTCTCCAAACCCAACCTCAATTCTCTCACTCTCACCCCAATAACACCTTCTCCTTGACTTCATCAAGCTCTCCAACTCCCAAGAGCCTCTACTAGACTCCAAGCCTCATTTCAGCAACTTTCACATGAATCCTGACTCAATAAAACCATTTCCTCTGCTCCTACATGCTGCTAAGCACAGCTGGGAAAATCACACGGTAATTGAGGCTGTAGGCTACTCACTCAAAATTCCCCAAATCACCAGACTGCCAGCACTTTAAAGAAATTCTTTTACTCTCCTTCAGTTGGTTCCCTCATCCATTTCCCACAAAAGTTATCTTAAGCTTTATCACCCTTCTTTTTTTTAAAAATATTTTATTGTGATTTTGGAGAAAATTTACATAGCAAATTAGGTCTCATTTAACAATTTCTATACATATTATTCAGTGACATTGGCTACATTTTTCAGTGTGTCAGCATTCTCATTATTTCCATTCTGGTTGTTCTGTTTCCATTAATCTAGCTTCCTTGTCCTCCCTTATCTTCTCATCTTTGGTCTAGGGTAACTGTTGATTGTTAGGTCTCATTTAGATGATTGTTCAGAGAAGTACAGTATTCAGGGGTGATATTATTTACTTTATGAGCCACTCTTGTCTTTTGGCTGATAAGGTGACCACTGTGAGTGGTTTGAGTTCCAAGTTTAAAGGGTATCCCAGGGTGATAGTCTCAGGGGTTCCTCTAGTCTCTACCAGTCCAGTAAGTCTGGAGTCATTTAGGAATTTGAGTTTTGTTTTACATTCTTCTCCCATTCTGTCCAGGACTATGTATTGTGTCCCTGGTCAGAATGGTCAGTAGTGGTAGCTGGGCACCATCAAGTTCTTCTGGTCTCAAGGTAGGCAAGGCTGTGGTTTGTGTAAACTACTAGTCCTGTATACTAGTTTGAGTCTTTGGGTTCCTTCTTTCTCTTTTGCTCCAGATGCGTAGAGACCAATAGTTGTATCTTAGTTGGCTGCTTGCAAGCTTTTAAGACTGCCGATGCTACTCACCAAACTAGGATGCAGAATATTATCTTTATGAGCTATGTTATGCCAATTGACTGAGTTGTCCCCCGAGACTATGGTCCTAAGTCCTCAAACCCAGTAACCCAACCCAATTCATCACCCTTCTTAAGTCCTCTTGGTCTCCTTCCCTTTCAGCAGATGACATTTCTTCCTATATTACAGGGAAACTAGAGGACATTAGATACTAACTTCTGTGACTTCCTGCCCCTCCTTACCCTTCCTACTAGTTACTGTTCAGTCAGCTTGACTTGTGGCGATCCCATGTATGTCAGAATAGAACTGTGCTCCATAGGCTGATTTTTCAGACATGATTTCCAGGTCTTTCTTCTGAGGTGCCTCTGGATGGACTCATACCTCCAACCTTTCGGTTAGCAGCTATTTCTACCACCCAGAGATTCCTCCCTCCTTACAGACATATCCTTATCTGCCCTGCCTACTGGCCTTTCCTCTTAGCTAGGAGGTTCATGAAGCCCATTCTCTTTATGGCTTCAGGGAGTAGACTCTTCCTCTTTTAATTCCAAACTCTCACTCACCTACTGGCTCCTTCCTCTCAGTATTTTACAGTCAAGAGCTGATTTCCTGACATTTTATCAGTTGATGGGTCCACATTTGTTTCTTGTATCCCATGCCTTCCTCCGGGTTCACTTTTCTTCTTATTTAAGTTCCATCCTGTAGATGTAAAGTCTCTTAGTCCCCATACCTTCAATCTGAGTGTTAGTTTAGCCATACAGGTTGACAGTTTTCCCTCAGTGTTCTAGACCACTTCATTGACTTCTTGCATCTATTGTTGCTAGTGAAAAATTTGCCTGAGCCAAACACCCCATCCCACTTCCAAATCCAGTCAGGCACCGACCCAATGACTCTCCCACTTTCTAATTATATAATCTTCTCTTCTCCATCTCTTCTGCTTTAAATTTTGAGCTGCATCCTCTCTCATCTGATCTACTGAAAAAGTCTCCTGTATTCCCGGCGAGTATCCCCACACCACAGTCCTGCCTATCTCTCCAGTCTCATTCTTCATCCTTTGTTCTCTACAGCACCTATCACAATATGCTGCAATTACAATACTTGCCTCCCTTTTAGACTGGCAACTCCTGGTGCCAAACAGACATTCAACAGATGTTTCTTCCACAATGAATTACTGTGTCATTGAGAAAAATCCTCCCCTTTCAGTGGGTACTATAAAAACAAGGGCATTTCAAATTTCCACTAGGAAGTGAAGACAAGGGGTTAGGGAAGAGAACGACCATTTACCAAACATTTATACCTTTCAGAAACTGTGATAGATGGCCTATGTCAATTATTTGGTTCAGAACCTTCATCATCATTTTAAAAGACTGACCCAAAGGAGTAAGGAAAATCCATGCTCCCCTTTAAATCATAAGAATTTACTAGACCTCTAGAGAGTAAGGAACACCCAGGGGAACAGCCTCTAAACCAAAAGCCTTTACATTCTTGTTGGTTTAGAATAAAAGTTGGGAACAACTTGAGTAAATCTAGGTCTGTTGAAAACAGCTCTGACTTCTCCATTTCTCAGGCTGGGGCTGACTGCCCTTGAAACATTGTAGGACTCTTCAAGTACATTACCCCAACTTTCCAGCAGGAGAAACCTGTTAAAGTTCCTGAATGGTTTACCCAATAAAACACTCCTTGGCTTTGTCTAGTGTAACTAAACACCTGTTATCCATAAGGGCACTGGCTTAGTACAAGATAAAGCACACACAGTTGGAAAGGTCCTTTACATTGTACAGTCCTATTTTACAAGTGCATAATAAAAATTTTTACCCATTGTACATTCTGTTCCTCAATACCACCTGGTGTAAATTGACAAAGCAGGTACCAGAAGATGCAATCTTCAGGGCAGTTAGAGAATAAACCCGGCATAAAACATAGCTCTAAGAAATCTGTACCCAAAGGGAGTCACTAATTAGTTTTTTATCCTTAATTATATGAGAGAATAGGTTTTTCCAATAGTAAGAGCAAATCTTAGAAAGAGGAAGCAACATGCAGTTATATGAACTCTTAGCCAAAGAAGATTAAGTCACTCCTGGGTACTGCATGACCTCTCCCCCTTTTTTAAGCAATAGTGTTTTGTATTTCAAACTGTTACAGAAAGCCCCAACAAAGGCACACATGTGTGCAGCTGGTGTGTTTGTTTTAACATCATCTAGTCCAAGGGACCCAGATGGTTCTAAGCAAATTTAGCTGCGTGCTAAAAATAAGCCTTCACCCCTAGCTTAAAATTAAGTTACTAGGAAAATCTTTCCAGTGTCCTTCACTCCTGAAGAACTTCATTAATACATTTCATATTTCATTTCAGCATTTCACTCTAACTTTGACATGCCAACCAAGGTTACGTTGAGTTAATAACAAACTCAACTCAATGACAGATTTCTGATCTTCTTTGAAGCTGGGTATGAGTAATAATAAAACATTCCACCACCAAATGGTCAATTATTTGGTTTCACCCCTGACTATGTATCCCATGACAACCTTTAGTGGATGCTTTTCAACATCTATTTATTAATAACCTGATCAACATAGCTAAAGATAATTAAGACTACTCCAGATAATGGCATGCATATTACAAAGATTTATGACTGCCTCTTTGAAGGGCTGGGAACAAGAGAAAAAAAATTATGTGTAATAGGTTTATGTACCAAATGGCTGTAAAATCTGATGGGATGTAAACAGGCCTTCAATAGGTATTTGTGGAGAAATACGATTTAAATATGATTTAATAGCTTAATATTGTTCAGTCTCCGAAGATCAAGTACAGAATTTGGCGGGCAACAGCTGGTACTCTGCAGGGTTAAAACACAGAGCCTGTGCACAAGAAGGGCAGCAGATGGAAGCAGTGCTTTCAGTGCATCAAAAGGAAAAAACCGCTTTCAAACCACGTTCACTGGAAATCATTAACTTCTTTTCCGTAAGGTCAGCTCCTATCATCCCCTTGCCCCACTTTTTTTTTTTTTTTTTAAAAGATTAAAATACTAGCTGAGACTTTGTCCTTGAAGGTGTTTATCAGATAGATGGCATCCAGGGATTTTTAGAGAGAGATTCATTTTACAAAGATGATGGAGGAAGATTCAACTATTCCCTTTTCAGAGCTCTAGCAGGTCGTTTGCATTACTAGGAAGTGCCCAGAAAAAGTTAACAAACAACCTTTCAGGCCTGAACTAGTGAACAGCTTATTATTCAGTGGTTTTCCTGTGGCAGAATCCAGTTCCAATGTGCCCATTTTATATGCGAGCACTAGTCAGTGCTGACACGAGCTCATGACAGACATTTCAATATCTTGGGCAGGAGGAGAGTATCGTGCTGAATTTGTCAAACCTTAAGATGCATTCCATTATTGTTGCTGTTGTTGGGTGCCGCTGAGTTGATTCTGACTCATAGCAAACCTGTGTGGCAGAACAGAACCATCCCATAGGGTATTCTTGGCTGTAATCTTTACGGAAGCAGATCGCCAGGTCTTTCTCCCGCAGAGCTGCTGAGTAGGTTCGAACTGCCAACATTTTGGTTAGCAGCTGAGCCATCAGGGCTCCTTCAACAAGACTCCCCCAGTTGTACCACCAAGAAAGAAAAAAACGCTGCCACTTGTAAGATGCCATCAACTCTAAGATGCATTCCATTATTAGGGTTGTAGAAACATGAAAAACAATCGGCATGTTAGAGTTGATGAAGTATGGAAACACCAATAATAGCTAACGTAGTGAGCAACTGTTATGTGTACCAAGCACTCTTCTGAACATTTTTCATGATTAACTCATTTAATCCTCACAAGTACTCCATGATTAGGAACTATTACTATACCCATTTTACAGGGGCAAAAAGGGGTAAAGTAACTTGCCTTAACCAGCTGCTAACTGGGCAAATCTGCAAAAGACCTCTTTAAAGCATTAAAAAGCAAAGTGTCACTTTGAGGACTAAGGTGAGCCTGACCGAACTGCTTCAAACGCATGCAAAAGCTGGACGATGAATAAGGAAGACCTTGACACTTTTGAATTAAGGTGTTGATGAGGAATATTGACCATACCATGGACTTCCAGAAGAACGAACAAATCTGTCTTGGAAGAAGTACAGCCAGAATGCTCCTTAGCAGTGAGGATGGCAAGACTTCATCTCACATACTTTGGACATATTATCAGGAGGGACTAGGCCCTGGAGAAGGATATCATGCTTGGTCAAGCAGAGGGCCAGTGAAAAAAAGTAAGACCCTCAACGAGATGGATTGACATAGTGGCTGCAGCAATGGACTCAAACATAACAACGACTGTGAAGATGGCCTAGGACCGGGCAGTGTTTTGTTCTCTTGTACCGGAGGGTCACTATGAGTTGGAACCAACTCGACGGCACCTAACAGGTAGCTGAGCCAGAATTAAACCCAGCTGTTCTGACTCCAGCACTTACAGCCTTCATCCCTTCGCCATTCTGCTTCTCTATTGTTGATTACCAACCTGCCGCAACAATGACAGGTGGCTCTCACCTCCTGGGGCAGAGCTGTGCCAAGCAGCACCCCCTACAGGTGAATGAGACTCAAAGAAAGACTGGCTCTGAAACCAGGCAGGAGGCCACCAGACTGAGGGTCCAAGGCTCAGACCGGTGACCACACCCTCTCCTACCCTGGAAAAGTGAACTCAAAAGGGATATGTGACTTCTTATCAACTCTTCTCTGAGGATGCCCCATGCTGGATGGTAGAAAGGAAGTAGGAACTGAAGATTACAAAAATCTGAGAAGTTAGCACCTTCCCTCCAAAGGAACTCCCCAAATTAATTTCCCCACTTGCAGATCTCTAACATTCTAACTCTGAAGTGGTTCCCACAAAGACAAACTGAAGTTAAAGAGAAGAAAACAACCACCATTTATGGAGCGTTATGTGTTCTTCCTGAATCCTCCCAATAATCCTCTCAATTGGGCTCTTCCCCCCTCCTTACTCCACTCCCCCATTTCACAGCTGAGGAAGTTCAGAAAGATGAAGTCCAATTATCACTGGACTACAGAGCCCTGCTTTGGACCCTGTCTGTTCCAAAGCCCCTGATTTCTGAGTCTAGTACATCATCCTGCTAAATGGGCCTTGCCAGCTGTGAGCTTTAGGCCAGGGCTTTGAACTGGTTCCTTCTGGTTCCCACCCCTGTTGATAATGTGCATTTCTAACAAGGTACCAAACAATGCTAATACTGCTGGGTTCTTGTTGAGGATCTTGTTAAAATGTAGATTCTGATTCAGTCTGATCCCCAGGTGATTCTTATGTATAATAAATTTTGAGAACTGCTGCTCTACTAGAGGAGCCCTGGTGGCACAGTGGTTCAGAGGTCAGCTGCTAACCACAAGATCGGCAGTTCTAACACACCAGCTGCTCCTTGGAAACCCTATGGGGCAGTTCTACTCTGTCCTATAGGGTCATTATGAGTCGGAATCTACTCGACGGCAATGGGTTTTTTACTAGTGGTTCGCAGCCCTGGTGGCAGAGTGGTTAAGAGCAACGGCTGCTAACCAAAAGATTGGCAGTCTGAATCCACCAGCAGCACCTTGGAAACCCTGTAGGGCAGCTCTACTCTGTCCAGTAAGGTTGCTATGAGTTGGAATCGACTTGACGGTGGTGGTGCAGTGGTTAAAGTGATCGACTGTCCTCCGGACAAAGATATGGCAATCTGCTTCCACAGATATTTTACAGATTTGGAAACTCTATAGGATCGCTATGGGTTGGAATCTTGAAGGCATTGGGTTTGGGTTTGGCGTTCTAACCGGCAGAATTAGCATCACCTGGTACCTTGTTAGAAATGTACATTATCAGCAGGGGTGCCAACCGGAAGGAACCTCTTTGAAGCCCTGCCTTAGGCTGATTCCTAAAGCATTCTTATCCCAAATGCTCCAAGACCCAAAGGTTGTCGGCAATCATCTGTTGTGAGTAATCCATCCACTGAGGTACCAACAACTGGTCTCAACAAACATAAACCTCTAAGTAGATAAACAGGGAAGCTGTGTCTTTTTTTTTTTTTTAAGGGAAGTGCATTGTTTCTTCAAAGTAATTAGGTCTTTTTGGTGGGTGGGGACAAACATTTGGGAAATAACTACAAAACCAGTGACTGGAGCTAAGAATGGATCACAAAAAGGAGAAGAGGCTTGAGTTTCACAGAACAGAAGAGCTGGATAAGTATTTTATTCAAAACTCAAAAGACCAACACCCAGATCCTGGTGTTAAGGACCATATAACAAACAGAAACTACCCACCACTCAAACACAAGTCAATATTTTATCATATTTGATTCCCATTCTGCCCTTTCCTTCTTATTCTTACAAAATAAAATTTCACACGTAAAGTCCATTTCTTTCACTCTCCAGGCTGACAGCTATCATAAATTTGTTCCATATTTTTTATATAATACATAAATGCATCCAAAACAATATATTCTTAAATTATTTTAGTGGTTTTTTACATGCAGGATTGTAAACTCCTTTTGGAATTTATTTTTGAATGTGGAGTGAGGTAAGGATCTAATATTTTATTTGTCCATATGAAATGCCAATTGACCCAATCTCAATCTACTGAGAAATTTATCTTTTCTCCCCACTAATTTGAGACACTTTCTCTACTATGCACCAAATGCCTATTATCATTAGGCCTACTTATATCTTTGTATCAATACTACACTATCTGGATAAATACAGTTTTATTATCTGGTAGGGTGAATCTCCCCTCCTCGTTCTCTGTTTAAAATTTGTCCCGGTTATTTTTGGACTTTTATTCTTCTATTTATATAGAATCAATTTATGACAATTCTGTTGGGATTTTGATTTGAATGACATTTAATCTAGAGATTAACTGAAGAAAGAATTTACTTCTTTACAGTATTTAGTCTTCCCACTCATGAACATGGAGTATTTTACCATTTATTCAAGTCTTTTGTTATGTCCATTAATAATGATTTTCTATAAAAGTTAAATTTGTTCCTAAGTACCTTAGAGTTGTGTTGGTACTGTCAATGGGATCTTTTTAAAATTATTTTCCTAATTGATTATTGGAGCCCTGGTGGCTCAGTGGTTAAGAGCTCAGCTGCTAACTAAAGGATCGGCAGTTTGAATCCACCAGCTGCTCCTCGGAAACCCTACAGGGCAGTTCTACTGTGTCCTATAGGGTCACTATGAGTCAGAATTGACTTGATGGCAATGGGTTTGGTTTTTTGGTAACTGATTATTATTGATATATGGGGACACAATTGATATTTATATGCTGATCTTATATCTAGTAACCTGGCTGAACTCAATAGTTTCAACTATTTATACAGATTCTCTTAGATTTTCAATTTAGACATACGATCTGCAAATAGGAAACCCTGGTGGTGGAGTGGTTAAATGCTACAGCTGCTAACCAAAAGGCTGGCAGTTTGAATCCACCAGGCATTCCTTGGAAGCTCTATGGGGCAGTTCTACTTTGTCCTATAGGGTTGCTATGAGTTGGAATTGACTCATGGCAATGGGTTTTCTGCAAATAAAAAAAAAATTATGTGTCTTTGGTTACTTTCTTTATACCACTATTTTCCTTTTCTGTTTCATTTTTTATTTCTATTAAAAAATTATTGTAATTTTAAATTTTGATATCATTTCAAGCTGACAGAAAAATTACAAGAATAGTACAAAAAACTCCAGAATACTCTTTACCCAGATTCCTCAACTGTTAACATTTGCTCAATTTCCTTTGTTATTCACATTCCGAGTAAGTTGTAGACATCATGTCCCTCTACCCCTAAATATTTCAGTGTGAATTTCCTAAGAACAAGGACATTCTCTTACATAACCACAGCACAATGATCAAAATCAGGAAATTTAACAGTGACATAATACTATTATCTAATCTGCAGTCCATATTCAAATTTTGTCATTATGCCAGTAATATCATTTTGGCTATTTACCCCTCAAGTTCAGCGTCCGACTCAGGATCACATATTGAATTTAGTTGTCTTGTCTCTTTAGTCTCTTTTAACCAAAAACAATGCATCAGCCTTTGTCTTTCATGACCTTGACATTTTGGAGAGTGCAGGCCAGTTATTTTATAGAATCCCATCAATTTGGGCTTGTCTGATGTTTCCTTATGATTAGGTTCAGGTTACGCATTTTTTGGCAGGAATACCACAGAAGTGAGGTTGTGTTATTTCCAGTACATCATTATCAGTAAGCCCTTGACACTGGTTTGCTCCAGAATTGATAACGCTAAGGACACTTGGTTAAGGCAGTATCCACCATGTTTCTCTATTGTAAAATAATCATTTTTTTCTCTTTTTACTTAATAAGTAATTTGTGGAGAGATACTTTAAAAGTATGCAAATATCCTGTTCCTCATCAAACTTTCACTTGATGTTTTAGCATCCAGTGATGATTCCTGCCTAATCCAATTATCATGATGGTTGCAAGTGGTGATTTTCTTTTACATACTCCATTATTCCTTCTGTATTTATTAGCTGGCATTCTACTATAAGGAAGACCTTTCCTTTTCCTCCGTTTACTTATTTTTCTTTTTCTTTATTTATAGCACTATGAACTCCTGGATTCTTATTTTATTCAATGGGTTATAATTTATTACTGTCAATATTTATGTTGATGTTCAAATTGTCCCAAATTTGGCCAATGAGCGATCCTTTAAGCAAATTCTCATGCTTTTGATGTGTCACCATCATTTTTTGAGCACTTTGTTACTTTTTGGCATAACAAGGTGTTGTAGCCTCATCCTGTACTTTCCTTGCCCCAGCCCTAGAACCTACCATCTCTCTAAGAAGCTCTGATTCCTTTTAGTGGGAAGTAGTACTTAGAAAACAAGATCTAGGCATTATGCTGAGTGAAATTAGTCAGTCGCAAAAGGACAACTATTGTATGAGGCCACTAATATAAGAACTCAAGAAAAGGTTTAAACACAGAAGAATTGGTTACGAGGGTGGGGAGGGAGAGTGAGGGTTATTTACTAACTAGATAGTAGATAAGAATCATCTTAGGTGAAGGGAAGGACAACACACAATATAGGGGAAGTCAGCACAATTGGACTAAACCAAAACCTAAGAAGTTTCCTGAACACAACCAAATACTTCGAGGGACAGAGTAGCAGGGGCTGGGGTCTGGGGACCATGGTTTTGGGGGACATCTAGGTCAATTGGCATAACAAAGTTTAAGAAAATGTTTTGCAACCCACTTTGGTTAGCGTCTGCGGTCTTAAAAGCTTGCAAGTGGCCATCTAAGATGCATCAATTGGTCCCAATCCACATGGAGGAAAGGAGAATGAAGCATACCAAAGACACAAGGAAAAATTAGCCCAAGAGACAAAAGGGCCACATAAACCAGAGACTCCATTAGCCTGAGACCAGAAGAACTAGATGGTGCCTGGCACCACCAATGACCGCCCTGACAGGGAACACAACAGCGGGTCCCTGATGGAGCAGGAGAAAAGTGTGTGGAGCAGAACTCAAATTCACGTAAAAAGATCAGATTTAACGGTCTGACTGAGGAACTGGAAGAACCCCTGAAGCCATGGTCCCCGGACACTCTGTTAACCCAGGACTGAAACCATTCCTGAAGCCCACTCTTCAGACAAAGATTAGACTGGACTATAAAACATAAAATAATACTCATGAAGAGTATGCTCCTTAATTCAAGCTGATACATCAGACCAAACGGGCAGCTCCTGTCTGGAGGCAGGACGAGAAAGCAGGAATGGACAGGAGCTGGTTGGAGGGACACAGGAAACCCGGGGTGGAAAGGGGGAGTATGCTCTCACGTTATAGGGACATTATAACATCACATAACAATATGTGTATAAATTTTTGTATGAGAAATTAACTTGACCCGTAAACTTTCACCAAAAGCACAACAGAAAAAGAAAAGAAAACAAGATCTGAATACTAGGTGTACTGTCTGCTACTGAGGTGTCATTATGTCTTGGTTCCCTTATAGGGGACAGAGCTACATACATATATACACATAGATTACATCTATATAAAAATCATGAATTCATACCGATATTTCCAACGCACCACAGGGTACATTTTGGTTTTTTCCCTTTGCTTACTTATAAGCCCTTTCTCCAGAAGTAAGACGCCTGGCTCCCATCATCTTCATTATATTTGCTCATTTGCTCAAACTTACATCACATAGAAAATAGTTTCAGTATTGCTGGCCCATAAATGCATGGCCGTTGAGTTGATTCTAACTCATAACGACCCTATAGGACAGAGTAGAACTGTCCCATAGGGTTTCCAAGGCTATAAATCTTTTCGAAAGCAGACTGCCACATCTTTCTCCCATACCACTGCAAAAAAACAAACTCATGGTTGAGGATTCCATTTTGTTTATGGTTCTTTTTGTCTTTAGACTTGGTCAAAATACTGAGTAACCAAGAGTTTCTTGGGTTACTTTTTTTCCCCCTTATTTTATTCATTTAAAATATAGTCAGGTTCATTTGTTTCTGTTTATATTCTTATTTTAGAGTCGCCCCACCCACAATCCTTGTTGATTTGGTATTATTATTTTTGAGTGTACAAAACATTAACATGATTCTAAAAGTCAAACTATACAAAAAGCTATACTCAGAGAAGTACTGCTTCTCTCTCCATCTCTCCACCCCGTTCCCACCCACCCCTGTAGGTAACCAATCTCATTAGTTCTGTTTGTCCCTCCTGTATTTCTTTTTACCAAATAAGCACATAGATGTATACTTTTTGATTTCCACTTCTTTCTTATACAAAGGAAGAAAACTGTGGGAGGCTTCACAAATTTGCATGCCATCATTATGCAGGAGCCTGCTTAATCTTCTCTGTATTATTCCAACTTGACAATGTGTGCTGCCAAAGTGAACAGTCTTTTTCTCTTCTTATTACATTGTCTAGTCGCTTTCTAGAATGTTGGATAGCAGAGGCAATAGCAGCCATCCTTGCCTTGTTCCTGTCTTGGTTTAATGACTTATTTGTTGTTCGGTCATTCAATACAAACTTTTCTGAGTATCTTCTATGTGTCAGGTATTCTGGGCACAAACATAAACAAGAAAGACTTGGTGTCTGCCCTCATAGAGCTTAAACTAGTTGGACAGACAGACAGTGTTCTAGAAACACACAGGCAAGGTACATAACCTGGGATTGAACCCTTAGAAGGGATATACATTTAGACTGGCCCATCTCCATCTGCTTCTTCAAAACATCAGGACAAAACCCAGAGTGTTAAATCACTTACAGAGAACCTAAGATTTTTCAAAGTCTAAAGTCTCCCCTTTATAAACATGTTTTGGGTGAATAGAATCAACACTGATGTCACTAAGAGTCACGATTAGGCTAGTATTTTTCTGTTTCATTAATGAAATCAGAATACCACTGAAAAGAGAGAGATGACTGAAAACTTCATCGTCCTGGCTGCCAAAAGTAGAACTCTGTGTGACCCTGAGCAAGTTAGTTGCCATCTCATTGCAGCATGTGAATACTTCCTCAACTTTCATAAGATTTTTCTTTTTTTCCCTGAAGCTATTCCCTGCCCCAGGTATATCTTCTCACTTCTTTGTTTTGTTTTTTAAAAAGTTTTTTTTCTTAATTGTGCTTTTGGTGAAAGTTCATGGCACAAATCAGTTTCTCATTCAAAAATTTATACACAAATTGTTTCACGACATTGGCTGCAATCCCTGCAATGTGCCAGCACTCTCCCTCTTTCCCTTTACATCCCAGGTTCCTGATGTCTGTTCTTCCAGTTTTCCTATCCCTTCTTGCCTTCTTGTCTTTGCTTTTGGGCAGGTGTTGCCCATTTGGTCTTGTATACTTGACTGAACTAAGAAGCACGTTCCTCTTATGTGTTAAACTGTTTGTTTTATAGGCCTGTGTAATCTTTGGCTGAAAGGTGGACTTCAGGAGTGGCTTCAGTTCTAAGTTAGCAGGATGTCCAGGGGCCATATTCTCGAGGGTTCACCAGTCTGTGTCAGACCAGTAAGTCTGGTCTTTTCTTGTGAATTTGAATTTTGTTCTACATTTTTCTCCCACTCTGTCCAGGAACCTCTACTGTGATCCCTGTCAGAGCTGTCAGTGGTGGTAGCTGGGCACCATCTAGTTCTTCTGGGATCAGGCTGGTAGAGGCTGTGGTTCATGTGGTCCATAGTCCTTTGGACTAATATCTTCCTTGTATCTTTGGTTTTCTTCATTCTCCTTTGCTCTGAATGGGATGAGACCAACAGATGTATCTTAGATGGCTGCTCACAAGCTTTTAAGACAGCAGATGCTACTCACCAAAGTAGGATGTAGTATACTTTCTTTATAGACTATACTATGCCAATTGACCTAGATGTCCCCCAAGACCACCGTCCCCCGCCCTCAGCCCCAGTAACTCAGTCCCTCAAGGTATTTGGACGTGTCTAGGAAGCTTCTATGACTTTACCTTGGTCAAGTTGTGCTGACTTCCCTTACATTGTGTATTGTCTTTCCCTTCACCAAAGTTAACACTTCTCTACTATATAGTTAGTGATTTCCTCTCCCCACCCCTCCCCTCCCTTGTAACCATCAAAGATTGTTTTTTTTGTGTGTGCGTGTAAACCTTTTCTTGGGTTTTTATAATAGTGGTCTCATAAAATATTTGTCCTTTTGTGATTGACTTATTTCACTCAGCATAATGCCCTCCAGATTCATCCAGGTTGTTAGATGTTTTGTGGATTCATCATTGTTCTTTATCCTTGTGTGGTATTCCATTGTATGTATATACCATAATTTGTTTATCCATTCATCTCTTGATGGGCACTTAAGTTGTTTCCATCTTTTTGCTATTGTGAATAATGCTGCAATGAGCATTACAGCACAAATTAGTTTCTCATTCAAAATTTATACATAAATTGTTTCATGACATTGGTTGTAATATGTCTATTCTCGTGACAGCTCTTATTTCCTAGGAGTGGGATTGCTGGATTGTATGGTATTTCTATTTCTAGCTTTTTAAGGAGGCACCCTATTGTTTTCCATTGTGGTCGTACCATTTTACATTCCCACCAGCGGTGTATAAGAGTGTCAATCTCCCCGCAACCTCTCCAACATTTGTTATTTTGTTTTCGTTGATTAGTGCCAGTAATGTCGGGTGAGATGGTATCTTATTGTAGTTTTGATTTGCATTTCTCTAATGGCTAATGATAGCGAGCCTGTTCTCACTTGTCTGTTAGCTGCCTTAATGTCTTCTTTGGTGAAGTGCTTGTTCATATCCTTTGCCCACTTTTTAATTGGATTATTTGTCTTTTTGTTATTGAGGTGTTGAATTATTCTATACATTTTAGAGATTAGACCCTTGTCAGATATGTCGTAGCCAAAAATTTTTTCCCAGTCTGTAGGTTCTCCTCTTACTCTTTTGGTGAAGTCTTCCAGTTATCTGGTTTCTCCTCTAGTGTCTGTGCATTGTTAGTTATGGTTTGTATTGAATTTATGCCATGTATTAGGGCCCCTAGTGTTGTCCCTATTTTTTCTTCCATGTGCTATTGTTTTAGGTTTTATATTTAGATCTTTGATCCATCTTGAGTTAGTTTTTGTGTATGGTGTGAGGTATGGGTCCTGTTTCATTTTTTTACAGATGGACATCCAGTTTTGCCAGCAACATTTGTTAAAAAGACTGTCTCTTCCCCATTTAATGGACTTGGTCCTTTGTCAAAGATCAGCTGACCAAAGGTGGATGGATTTACATCTGGGTTCTTGATTCTGTTCCACTAGTCTACGTGTCTGTCTTTGTACCAGGACCAGGCTATTCTGATACTGTAGGTGTAGAGTAGGTTCTGAGATCAGGCAGTGTGAGGCCTCCTACTTTGTTCTTTTTCTACTATAATGCTTTGCTTGTCCAGGGCCTCTTTTCTTTCCATATAAAGTTAGTGATTAGTTTTTCCACCTCATTAAAGCCTGCTGCTGGTATTTGGATCGGGATTGCATGATATCTGTGGATTGCTTTGGGTAGTATTGGCATTTTCACAATGCTGAGTCTTCCTAACCATGAGCATGGTATGGTTTTCCATTTATGTAGGTCTCTTTCGGTTTCTTGCCATAGTGTTTTGTAGTTTTCTTTTTATAGGTCTTTTGCATCCCTAGTTAAATTTATTCCTAAGTATTTTATCTTTTTACGGGCTATTGTAGTGGTACTATTTTCCTGATTTCCTTTTCGAAATTCTCTTTGTTGGTGTCATAAGATTTTTTGAAGAAAAAAAATACATAAACAAATTTTTCTTGCCAAACCATGTGAGAGTGAGTAAACTACATAATACTTCATTCCTAAATATGTTGGCTTATAAATGAATAATTTCTTTTATAAGGATCAGCACAAAGCTTGTTTCTGTGAGGTGGAGGTTAAAGATGTCCTAAAAGTCCAACTTTTCCAAACTGCTTTACTACTCCATCATCTCTAACATCACCTCCTCTTCCTCCCCTCAGTACTTTCCCTCCTGTGTTTAGGATCTGTAATTTACTGCAATATCTCACAGAACTCACTAACTGTGTAAAGAAAATGGCTCACGTGGTTGTGGAGGCTGGCAAGTCCCAAATCTATGGGTCAGGTGTAGGCTTTTCCTGACTCATGTGGTGGCAGGGGCCAACAAACCCAAATCGGCAGGCTAGGTGACAGGCGGCTGGCTTGCAAGGCTGCGGAAGCTGGAAAATCAGGTTAGATGACAGGCTGCTGATTCACACTGCAGAGGCTGGCGAATCAGGTCGGATGATAGGCTGCTGGCCTACAGGACTGTAGAAGCTGGTGAATCCCAGAATCAGCAGGTCAGATGGCAGGCTGCTGGCTCAGGTCCCAAGAACCGGAGGTCAGACAATGACGAGCTGGATGCAGGATCCAAATGCAGAGAAAGAGAGAGCTCTGCCAGAGCACCCACATAGATACATAGGATGTAGGTCACACCCCAGTGAAGGGCATGACTTGAGTAAGGGTGGGACTTGAGTTCATGCCCTCCTGCAAGGCTGTGACTCAAGATACACCCGACACTAATCCTGCTTCATTAACATATAGAGGTTAAGATTTACAACACAAAAAATGAAGGATAATTAGGATAATTATATCAGATCACAAAATGGAGGACAGCTACACAATACTGGGTATCATGGCCTAGCCAAGCCAACACACAACATCAACCATCACACCTCGTTAGGGTTCCATACACTTTATTTGCATGGTCCCACCCAATCGTTGTGTGGGAATCACAAAGACTATGGCTAGAAGGCCATATTAAGTAATTCACTGCACCTCAGCATGTATCTACTAAGAATAAGGACATTCTCCTATATATACACAATATAATGATCACAGTAATGAACTTAATATTGATGCAATACTATACCATACTATTATCTAATACATGGTCCATAGTCACATTTCCCCAGTTATCCCAATAATATATTTTCTTTCTCTCTGTCTCTCCTCCACCTCCAAATTCAGGATCCAATCAAGGATAAGGCATTACATTTAATTGTCAAATTCCTTTAGTCTCCTTTAATCTATGTTGTTACATGTCTTTAATGACATGTTCATTTAGAGTTCTGGCCAGTTATTTTGTAGAATGTTCTTCAATTCGGATTCGTCTAAGTTGTTTCCTCATGACTGAATTCAGGTTAAACTTCTTTGGCAAGGATAATCCATAGGTGATGTGTCCTTCTCAGTGTGTCACAATGGAAGGTACATTAGGTCAGTTTGTCCTATTACTGCTGATGCTAGATATGCTTACTTGATGGTATCCTCTAGATTTTTCCACTGTTTATAATTAATACATAATCTGTGGGGTGATATTTTGTGACAGTGTGAATGTCCTGTTCTTCAATACTGCTTCAGTCAATGAACTTAGCATCCACTGATGATTCTTGCCTGAGTCAATCATTATATTACTACAGTAGCTGCAAAATGGTCACCCAGACCTTGAGAGACTTGGTATTGCTTTTTCAGTTCTGACCTCCGGTTTCCCAACAATGATTCAGCACTGTCCCTCTGCCTATGCTGCTTTTGACCAGTTTGGTTAACTGTCTTCTTAACCCTTAGTACTAACACATCAGCAGAGGCAGGGCTTTTTGGATTTAGCACAGCCCAGTGAACCAGGCTTAGACAAAAAGCAGCACACCACTTAAAGCTATATCTACTACTAATAATGATTACTTACCAATAAATTCTAGCTTCTTTGAAACGCAGAGGGGAGCTGTGTTGTGACTATCCCCCTGAGAATCAGAAAGTTAGCCCTCACGCTGGACACCCCTTTTGCTTGTGTGTGTGCATGTGTTTTTGACATCTAGCTCTTGATCACAAATTGGACCACAGATAGCAATGGAAACATCTTAAGGAATAAAATATGATCCATTTCCACGGTCCTCAAAATGATACCATTAGATAAAGACTGAGTAAGGACAATGACTTTCCACTTCATGGGACCAGAGTGGATAATAATCCTTCCAAACTGCCAATAGGTGTGTCTTGTGCAAATTTCTTTTTAGCATGTATTGACTTATTAAATTGCAGATTTTGTAGGTGGCTGGTTATAATAACCTAAGGTTAAAAGCAACACCGTAAAGATGAAGACATCAGAGATCGTGTCTAAAATTAAAGCAAATGCTCTTTTCTTTCTATAATCCTCAATTACAGGCCACTTAAGGAAGAGATAATCAGTTCCTGATTCCTGTAAATACGGATCCTACAGTTCTCACAGGCACCACTGCTTTACAAATGGATATATCTTGGAGAAAGACTGATTTTCTGTTGGATGTGATGTGTGGCATGAGAGGGAGGCAAAATAAGGCAATGTGTTAATACATTACTTTATCCTATACCCATCCTTGTTGCCCTCTTGTACTAACAGTGATCCTAATAATAAAACAAACTCTGTGATGACTATTGTAATAACAAATTCTTAATATATGCAGCTTGTCAAAGATGATGAAATTCCCTCTTTGTCAGCTGGTAACTTGTGGTCAGGAGGAGAACTTTTCTGGCCCTCTCTCCAAAGCAATGCAAGTTGAGTCAATATCAAAGCACTGAGATGTTTACTCAATTCATCCACAGAGGGCACCCAGGGGAAGAAATTATCCTAAAAATCTTTCTCTGGCAGACCTTTGTAATTAGTTAAATGAGATAATCCAATCTCCTAAAACCACGCACAACTCATTGACTGAAAATGAGTCTTAACCAAGGAGTAAAGATAATAATCAGAAGCTGGACTTGAAAGCCAAGGAAGGTCCTTCTCAGGACCAGGGCACTCTTCACCTGGAGCATCTGGAGTCTTCTCTGTTCTGTCACTCCATCTCCCTAGATAACCTTGCTCATTTCCATCTTTGAATCACGGCTTTGACCTCTCTCTAGACTCCAGACTCATATGCCCAACAATTTATCTGCCATTTCTACTTGGAAGTCTCACTGGTATCTTAAATTGATCCTGTCCAAAATGGAGCCCTTGATTTCCCCCCAGAACCTGCTCATCCTTCACCATTCCTCACTCCATAGTACTACTACCCACCCAGGGCCAATAGATGACACTAGAAATCCTGGGCTTATCCTTATTTTGTTCCTCTTTTATGGCCCACATCAATCCAACAGAAAGTCTCCAGAATATGTTTATCCTCTCTTCTTTCTCCAATGCCATCTCTCCATTCCAACCCACCATCAGCTTTGGCCCAGATTATTGCCAACAACCTGCCAAACTGAACTTCCTGCTTCCATTCTTGCCATCCTACCATCCATTCTCTACAGAACATCCAGAGCAAATATCTGAAAACATAAATCACCCAATGTAATGTGGTATCCTAAACTGGATCCTGCCACGGAAAAAGGACATTAGTGGAAAAACTGGTGAAATCTGAATAAAGTTTTAGTTTAAAGTATTGTGCCAATGCTAATTTCTTACATTGACAAATGTACTATGGTTATTTAAGATGTTAAGTTTAGGGGAAGCTGGATGAAGAGTATATGGGAATTATCTGTACTATCTTTGCACTTTACTGTAAATTTAAAATTATTCCAAAATAAAAAGAAGTAACACCATATATAACACGTCCTGTCACTCTTTTGTTAGAAATTCTTCAATAGCTTCCCACTGCACTAAAATCCAAACCCTTCACCATGGCCTGAAAAGTCTGACAAGATCTGGGCTTCTGCTACATTTTCGATCTCATTTCCTGCCAGCCTACTCTCACTCATGATGCTCTGGCCACTGGTTTTCTGGCAGTTGCCGGAATATGCCAGGCTATTCAGGTGCCTTTGCCCTTGCCATCACCTTGCCTGGAAAGCCCTTCATATGGTTGGCTCCTTCCCACACTGGTCTTGCATGGATTTGACACTTCTTCTGAGAGGCATTCCTGGAGCTCCCTTCACCATCCTGATTAGCACTTCTTGTTATGGTTAGCTGCCATTAGATTGGGCCCCGCTCCTGGCAGCCCCATGTAAAACAGGATCAGAGTGTTGTGATCTATAGGGTTTTCATTGGCTGACTTTCACAAGTAGATTGCCAGGCCTTACTTCCTAGTTCATCTCAGTCTAGAAGCTCTACTGAAATCTGTTCTGCATCACAGCAACACAAAAGACTTCACTGACAGACAGGTGGTGGCGGTGTTTGAGGTGTACTGGCCAGGAATCGAACCCAGGTCTTTCTAGTGGTGTGAATTCTACCACTGAACCATCATCACTGCCCCTTTGACTAGCACTTACTATAGATGTTAATTCTGTTGTTTACTTGCTTATTATCTGCTTCCCCCACTCTATGAGTAGTGGAAGATTTGTCTGTCTTATCACTATACCCTCAATACCTCTCATAATGTCTGTCAAATAGTAGATGCTCAATATTTGTTGAACAAAAAATGGTTTGTCAAAAATTCACAGCCAAAATCACCATCTTATTAGGAAATTGCCATTAACGTAGTTAATCCCTGGTACGACCATAACAGTAGCCACACCTAATGTATGTATAGCACACTTTACAGTTTATAAAGTTCTTCCAGGTAAATGAACTTCCATGACTCTTCCATACTGTGACAAAAGCATTATTTACTCTATTTTATTGATAAAGAAACCAAGACTCCAATTGGTTACGATAATCAATTAGGTCATACAGTTTAAGTGTTTCGTTCTGTTATACATAGGGTCACTATGAGTCGGAATTGACTTGACAGCACCTAACAACAATATACAGCTAGGATTTTGATTTTGATTTTTTGATTCTAAATTTTATGTTCCTTCATTACAACATAGCTGAATTAGAAACTACGTAAATTCCAAATATTCCTTTAAACAACCTCCAAGGAGAGCTCTGCAAAGAAGAGAACCAAGCTGGACAGTCTTGTCATGTGATCAGAGGAGTTTCCTTGCAGAGAAATCCTTTGCCCTTGGGGATATGTGGCTAATGAGTATAGAGATATGGTGCCCCGAGCCCCTTTAATTGTGTGTAGGGTTGCGGGGGCAGTGCTTATAAACATGGTTTTGGAAAGCTGCTCCAATTCCAGGGGTGTGAACAAGTGAACACATTTGGAGAACCTGGTTTCCTAAGTGTTCACGGTTTTAATTAGCACTTAAATATTTCCTTTAAATTCCCAGTTCTCAGCCTTGATGTCACTTTATAAACTGGGGAGCTTTAAATATTTTAATACCTAGAACCCCACTTCGTACTAAAAAAAACTAAACCCATTACTGTTGAGTGGATTCTGACTCATAGCGACCCTACAGAACAGAGCAGAATGGCCTCAAATGGTTTCCAAGGAGTGCCTGGTGGATTCGAACTGCCAACCCTTTTGGTTAGCAGCTGAACCCTTAACCATTGTACCACCAGGCCCCAGACAAATTAAATCAATGGTTGGTCAAGCCTCACAGGTGATTTTAATACAAAGCCATGACTGGTCTAGCTTCTCCAATGGAGTGGGGGCAGCATATCCTATCGAGGGCTGGATTACCCAATAAACTAGGTAGCATGGGCCCTATTGTGCCTTACCACAAATCTGCAGTGCACAATTTCACCTGTTCCCCAACACATCAAAGATGTAGTGAAATTTGTGAAATTGCTCACCACAGATTAGCAAGTAAATATAATTAAGCCCGTGCTTACCTTGCTCAATGCAAGCCGGTGCATACTGTGTTTACTGGTTAATCCGAGCTGCGGGCTACATCCCACCCTATAAGAACACATCAGGTCTCGCTGTTGGGGTGGGGAAGTGGACTCTTTAAAACTGTACACACTCCTAGTTGGAGAATCTCTGCTCAATGTGAACCCCATTCTGGAACAGAGTGCTGTATCCGTCCTGTGTGTTGGCTGATTTAGACAAGTCTGTACCCAGGACAATTAAATCAGAATCTCTGGGGGTGGGACCCCGGCATGAGTCCTTGTTAAAACTTCTCAGGTGAGTCCAATGGGCAGCCAAGGTTGAGAATCACTGCTTAAATGGTGCCTGTTTGGTTTGGAAGAGGAAGTCAAGGCAAGCTGCCCCCCATTAACCCTGATGAATGCCAGTAACACGTGCCGCCTTTACTTCAGCTGAACCACGCACTGGCTCTCCCAGATCTAGATTTATGGCCTTGGACAAACAGCAGAATCTTACCTTGGCATGGTGCCGTCCTCCCCAGCACTAATTAAGCCCTAAATAATTCTCATCAGTATGTGCACAAAACAAACAAGTCTTGATTTAAGAAAACATCCCCATTGTGTCCAGGTTAATATGCTCAGTTTGCAGGCTTCCACAATCAAAATATACTAGTTTTACTTTAAGGAGAAGGAGATATTTATTTCTGGCCATCCTGCCGCTGTTCTTTTTTTTTTTTTTTTAATTATTATTATTCTAGATATTGACTCATGTAAAAAAGATTACTTATATGGTCATTGATAATAGGCTGACAACATGTACTCTGCTGAACCAAGAATCAATGTGATTATCACTACCGTCTTGCAATTTAATTATTGCTTCTTATCATCATCCATTTCATGAAGGTTTTTGGCAAGTAGGGGAGGAAACAAGGTGCAGATAGCAATATAAGGGATGGTAGCTGGATGATAAGACTACACACCTAGAAAATGCAATGAGCTGAACAGAGTTTATGAAATAATTTGGCACATGTTGAGATGAGAAATATCCACTTCCACCCCGCTTTCTTTAGTAATGCGGTCTAGGACAGAAAGGGAGCACGCCAACACATACTCGGCGCTGAAGGCTCTAGTTTTGACCCTTGGACTAAATTATCTTTTAGTAATTAAAGTATTATTATTTTCATGTTTTGATTTTGAAGCATTAACAAATCTGAACAAAAACTGATGAAGCCCTATTGTTCTGCCTCCCTGGGACGAAGCTCGTACCAGCTGGGGGTCACCAGCTGCTGCTAAATATGTAAATACGAGGAAGGCAAATCTGCAAAGGAAGAAGTCTAATCAAGTCGGGGCTGGCCCTTCTGGTCCAGTGACCTCAGGAGCAAGACCTGGGGATCTCCGGAGTAGAGCTGGGCAGAGGCTGGGTGGGAACAGGAGCAGAGCCACATTTAGGGTCTCTTCACTGTAACAAGATGGCAGAGCTTGGATTTGGGAAAGTTGGATGCTGTTATGGATTGAATTATGTCCTCCAAAAAGATATGTTGATGTTTGAACCCCTGGTACCTGTGAATATAACCTTGTTTGCAAATAGGATCTCTGAAGATGTTATCAGTTAAATGAACATGAGGTCATACTGATGTAGGGTGGGTCCTAATCCAGTGAGTGGTGTCCTTATAAAAAGGAAAAAACAGAGGGAAGATAGCCATGCGGAGTCCGAGGCAAAGCCAAGGAACACCAAGGATCACTGGCTGTCACCAGAAGCTAAGAGAAAAGCATGAAACAGATTTTCCCTCAAAGCCCTCAGGAGTCAATACTGCTGCCACCCAAATTTTGGATTTCAAGCCTCCAGAACTGTGAGAAAATAAGTTTCTCTTCCTATAAACCGCCCAGTTTGTGGTACTGTGTTTAGCGCAGCCTTGGGAAACTAAAAAAGGAGTCTTGGTGGTGCAGTGGTTAAGCTGCTAACCAAAAGGTCGCTGGTTCAAACTCACCAGCCACTCTGGGGTAGAAAGCTATGCAGTCTGCTTCCATGAAGATTACAGCCTCGGAAACCCTATGGGGCAGTTCTCTTCTTTCCTGCAGGGTCACTATGAGTCGGAATCGACTCAAGGGCAAAGGGGTTTAGGAAACTAATACAGATGCCATGACAAGAGTAAGGAACAGGCCATACAAGTAGTCTCAGAGTTAGCAAGTTGGGTAAAAGGAGGCAATGCAAGGTCCAATAGCTGGCATTTCTCCCAGAGGATGCAAATTGTGTTGACAAGGACTGCACAGGAGTGCCTGGGGTTCAGTGTTTCTTTTGTAGGCCAGCCTGAGTCTCAGAGTCTTTGCCCTTGGCATGGGTAGGGCCTCCTGACTCTAAAGATATATAACCTGGTATTTTAAATTCCCAGGAGAGTGGTAAAAAGAACTTAGCACCTGGCAGAAAGAGGTACAGGACAATAAATGCTAAGCATGTGAATTTTGTTGACTCTTTGAATGGAGCAGAGGACAGACCAGAAGATTATGTTGGTCCTATCAACCTGTGAGGATCCTGGCCAGGCCACTTGTCCCCTCTGTACCATATAAAGGGAGAGCTGTTTTGAACTAGCTCATATGGACAGAGTCAAAAAAAAAAAAAAAATATTTTAAAGGAAAATCCCCTTGTATCTCCCCCCACCTCCCGACGCCCATATTTGTGCAGAAAAACCAATCTGGGCATACGTAATCTGTTTCATCGTTTTCTTGAGGGTCAAGCCCACATCAGTATCCAGTGATGGGCAATTACTTAAAGAAGTACATTTAAATATGGAATACTGTATAGCCATTAAAAATCATATTAAGGAAAGATACTTCATGACATTAAAAATAACATACTGGGCGATTCAATTTTTCGGGAAATGGTTTAAAAACAAATTCATTAAAAAATAATCTGCAACACGAACCAAAATACTAACAGTAGTTATCTCTGAATGTGGGATTACTACTGGCTTTTCTTTTGTTTTCTTTCTTTCTTTTTCTTTTTTTTTTTGGTGCTCTTTTGCATTTTCCAAATTTTGACAGCCATATATTAATCTTTCCATCAGAAAAACTCATCATTTTGAAAAGGGTTCAGGTTTAAGCACCATGTGACACTGTTGTAGGCATTGTGGTCATTGGTGAAGTTGCCCAGCAAAGTGTCTCTGATTTTAAGCTGCAAACAAGGAGTTGGTTCTAAATTTTTCCTTGGAAGTCACCACCATGGGATGCTAACCATAAACTTCCTGACTTTAGTGGGAGGAACGTACCCCTGCTGGCTTCATTCTTCTCCCCTCTGGAAAGTTCCAGGAACTCTGCAGAAGGCCTACGCCTGGGACAGCTGGTGGGGAGATCAGGTGGTCAGATTTTGAGACTTGGTGGGTGCTATTTGGATTTGATTCTTTCTAAACCAGAGGTTGCAAAATTTTTTCTGTAAAGGGCCAGACAGTAAACATTTTCAGCTTTGCAGGTAATACGGTCGCTGTTGCAGCTACTCTACTCTGCCATTGTAGCACAAGGCAGCCATAGACAATATACAAATGGTAAGTGTGGCTGTGTTCTAATAAAATTTTTATTTACAAAAAAAGTAGTTTGCTGATCCTGATAAACTCCAGGTTTCCTAACACAGTTTCAGAAGCTGAAGTCAAGTCAGTCCCTGTATATAGATGTATCTATAATGATGGCTGTCCCCAAAGCTCTCACCATTCTGAAGTCTGATTGGTTGTGACTCTTCATACCAAAAGAGAAGCCCAGTATTGCACTTATGTTTTAAGTAATTTAATATGTTGGTCTTTTTCCCTCAGTGAAACTGTGAGTACCTGAAGGTTGGGAAACAAGTCTTATTTTTAATAACATCTATGTAACTCGTACAGTGACATATAAATAGAAGGTGTTTGATACACCTTTGCTGAACACTTTGAATGAATGAATGAATGAATGAGTGTCCTCCTTCACCAAGCTAGTGTGACATGTAGTTCTTGAGTGACATCACTGGGGAACCACCCAAGTTCTGCCCTTGAAGATCTGATCTTGAATGGGGCATCCTGTGTCTCTGGGGTTGGGTACAATAACCTGCACCAAGTAGCTCAGGAGAACAGTCAGAATGCCAGATCACATGGCCAAGTGTCCCAGAGCTCAGGCCTCTGCTGTTCACACCTTCCAGCCTAGCCAAGTGGGCCAAACTGCAAGTTATTATAGTGTCCACTGCACAAATAATACCCACGCCTTCTAGAGAAATTTGTTCCTGCCCAGAGAAGGAACTTTCTTGAAGATGTTTCTAGAAGATGTCAACACAAAGAACCAGAGTAGGCTTCGCCAAAGCCGTCCCTTCTAGAGGGTTTCTCTGCTCTCACCAGCAAGGGTTTCCATAAGAGAGAAGGGTTCCAAGCTGATGGTGTTTATGAGTCCTTAGGTCTTGCCTCATGGCACTTTGGTACCTCCATGACATGCTGCATCCTGTTTTGCATTCCCTCCTCTCAGATAAGGAACCAAAGGGAACACCTTGACAGAAGACTCTCTCTTTCCCATTTTGACAGTCTCAATCTTCACCACTCTCCTCAAATGCAAAGCACAACAATGAGATAGAAAAATAAGTGAAGTCCTGCAGCTTCTGGACCCAGGTTCTTCCCTTCCATGGCTGAGTCTTGTCAGAACTCACAAGCCCATCTCAGAATGAGGCTCTCAGCAGATTAAATTATTCATTCCCAAAGAGAAGGGAATTTAGGAATGTATTGCCCTAACAGAAGGAGCCTGGGGGTAAAAGCCAGGTTAGAGGATGGATACTAATACAGTACTAAGAAAGAAACTACTTCGCTGAAGTTTATCAAGAGTCAGATGCCTGATGAGGTCAATATTTTGCAGGGGTACACCCTAATTTTAAGAAAACTCAAGGTAGGATATATACATATGTGAACATAAGCATAGTCCAGAGAATATGTATAGTATGCATACACATATCTGATTGTATTCAGTTTTCTAGGTAAATATGAACAGTCACCGAGCAGGTATGTGTTCAATCCAACGATCAGAAAGCAAATCCTGGAATTCTGAGATTCCCACCTCCTATCTACCTCTGAGTGACCTCACTCCAGGCCACAGAGGTTTCTGCACAGAGGCCAATAGAAAGTACATAAAAACAGAAGGAAGAAAATCTTGACAACAAAATAACCCCAGGGACAAATCCCAGAGAAATAACCCTCAGAAGCCAAAGGCCAGAATTTGTCTGAAGTCCCAGGCACAGATGGTGCTGGTGGCCCCAGCCCCACACACACGGCCGAGAGAAGCACTGTGACTTTCAGAACCCAAGACTCGAGCACGGTATGGAACAAGGGAGGTTACTCACGCTGTTGTTGCTTCCTTTGTTGTCCTCATACTTGGTTTCTATGTGAATGGAGAATTTCGGCAGAAAGGAACACTACGGAAAAATGTAAACTTTTATTAGCTTAGCATTTTATCTCTTCACATATTCAATATTGTCTCTGCATGCTCTACTGACCATTTGGTTTGGAGAGCTGTTCTAGAGCAGAAATGTTAAGATACTAAGTCAAAATCCAAATTTAGACAAGAAAAGCTGACTTTGGGAACTTGAGCACAATTCCTTCCAGAAGTCAAGCCAAAAAGAATAACCGGCAATGGAAAGCAAGTGGGTAAGGAGGACATTTCCAAAATGAATATGTTCTATGAATCCTGCTGCCGCTTAAGTGGCTTTAGGAAAGCAAATCCCTGAAACAGAGCCCAGTTCTAGTTTTGGGGTGCTTATTTTGGGGAGCACTTGCCCCTGCTGGTATCTTGGGGCCCATTTCTAACCTTTCTATATATATCACCTATATATTTGTATATACACATAAATTTACCCACTGCCATCGAGTCGATTCCAACTCTTAGTGACCCCATAGGGCTTCCAAGGCTGTAAATCTCTACAGAAGCAGACTGCCACATCTTTCTCCTGTGGAGCCGCTGGTGGTTTCAAACCACTGACCTTTCGGTTTATAGTCGAGCACCTTTAACCATTGTGCTACCAGGGCTCCTTCACACATAAAGTTAGGGAGGTGATATATTAGAGCTTTCAGATCACGAATTTTGAAGGCGGACAGACCTAGCTATTAATTTTGGGTTATCACTTGACAGCTGTGTGACTCATTTACTTCTCTGAACCCCAGTAATACTAAAACAGGCACAATAATTAATATCTATTAGGGACATTGTGAGGATTAAACAAAAACGTGTGTAAAAGGTATATCATGGGGCACAGAATAAGCATTCAACAAATGGCAGTGGTCAATATGCGGCTGTCAGCCCCTCTTTTTGCCAACACAAGGGAGAGAAATCCCAAATGCAACACAGTGAGGGTCCCAGTTTCACTGAGTTGCATTTGGCACATTCAGTAGATTTCAAAGGTTAAGAGTAGCTTGAGAAGTGGATTTTGATGGATGTTGACGTAACCTCCCTCCTGCTGGCACTAAGCTGGGCATTAACTTTCTTGGACACCAGAGATGGAATTGAAGACTAACGGGTAAAAATGGTCTCGCAACTCCACCAACAACTGCAGGTGTTGGGGAAATGGGACTCGGGCTGACATGGTCACAATTCCAAATGGCTAGGTCCTTCATTTATTTATCCAACACTCACAGGACATGCCCTCTAATTACAGGCACTGCTCTTAAGTGCTTTCAAGTTCTAACTAATTTATTCCTTTCAACAACCCCAGGAGGTGGGCACTATTATCGTCCCTGTTTTAAAGATCAGGAAATGGAGGCACAGAGAGGTTAAGTAATTGAATCAGGATCACACAGCTAGTAAACTGTAGCGCCAGGATTGGAGGCCTAATAGTCTGGCTCTGATGTTCTTGCTCTTAATCATTATTCCACTGGTTCTCAAAATGGCATCCAAAGATTACCACCATCATTTGGGAACTTGTTAGAAACTCAAATTCTCAGGCCTAACCCAGACCCATTGAATTAGAGACTCTGGAGGTGGGGCTGAGCAACCTATGCTTAACAAGCCCTCTATGGGATGATGCCACCGCATGGTCAATTCAGAAAACCACCGCGTTTACACCATGCGCTGCAGGGAAAGGAAATGTAGAGGGTGTGTTATCTAAAATCCCAAGGTCCACAAGTGCCCACCCTCACCACTTGTGCTTCATCCCATGATGACTATGCTTTCCCTTCAGCCCAGCTGAGACCCCTGGTTGCATCTGTAGGAGAAGGCAGAGGCCTTGGACATGCCATCGATAACTCTCCTGATATCACATGCCTGCGTGCATTCGGTATTCATCTGTCTTAACCTGAGTGAAACAAGCAACCTGAACCGTGACTAAGGAAACATGGAAACAATCAATCCCAGTAATTGTCTTTATGGAGAATGAGGCTCTGTGATTATTCATTAACACCTTCTTCGCTGTCTCTTCTCAAACCTCTCACCCAGTAACTGCTGCCCTCACACCCAGTCCCAGGAAGTTCCAAGGCAGAAGCTGCTCCGCATCAGGAATTGAGACCTTGGAGGATGTGAGCAGCTCCTAGCCCCTCAGTGGAGCTCTCCATTGAAGGTGACCTTAGGGAGGTGCACTTGACTAGAGACCCTTTTAAAAACGACAAGCCTTTAGGTAAACTGACTTTGAACTACTTTTTAACTATAATTCACATGAGAGTCAGTCCACTAAGTGAATACTACCAGATGGTGGGAGAGCAGAGCCATTCCAGGGTGGGGAGTTGAGTCTGGGTGTGTTAGAGTGGAACTCCCCAAGTCATTTTTATAGGTTGAACTTCTTTTTTAAAAATTTTTTTTATTGTACTTCAGGTGAACGCTTACAGAACAAATAGTTTCTCATGAAACAGAAGTGCACATGTTGTTTAATGACATTGGTTAACAACCCCACAACCTATCAACCCTCTAACTTCTCAAACTCTTTTTATTTTTTTTGGTGAAAATACACATAGCCAAAGATACACCATTTCAAAACTTTTCACGTATACATTTAAGTGACATTGACTACGCTCTTCTAATTGTGCTGTTATTCTCACTTAAGATGAAGGCTTACAGGACAAAATAGCCTCCCATTTAACAGTTACTACAAATGTTGCCCTATAACAATGGTTAACAATCTCACAACACATCAGCAATATCCTTACTCAACCTTGGGTTCCCTATCACCAGCTTCCTTGTCCCCTTCTGCCTTCTGGCCCTTGTCACTGGACTCCTGTACCTCGTTAGTCTCATTTGGTTTTATGGGGCTGTCCACTCCCAGGCTAAACAGTGAACCTCGGAGGTAACTTCACCACTGAGCTAAAAGGGTGTCTGGGGCCATACTCTTGGGGTTTCTCCAGTCTCCTTTAGGCCAGTAAATCTGGTCTTTGTTTTGTGAGTTAGAATTATGCTCTACATCCTTCTCCATCTCTGTCCAGAACCCTCTGTTGTGATCCTGGTCAGAGCAGTCAGTGGTGGTAGCCGGGCACCATCTAGCTGTGCTGGACTCAGTCCGGTGGAGGCCTTGGTAGCTGTGGACAATTAGTCCTTTGGACTAATCTTTTCATTGTATCCTGTTCTCTTCATTCTCCCTTGCTCCAGAAGCGATGAGACCAGTGGAGTATCTTAGATGGCCGCTCACAGGCTTTTAAGACCCCAGACACTACTCAACAAGGTAGAATGTAGAACATTGTCTTTATAGGCTGTGTCATGCCAATTGAGCTAGATGTTCCCCGAGACCATGGTCCCCACAGCCCTCTGCCCAGCAATTTAGTCACTCAGGGAGTTTGGATGTGTCTATGGGGCTTCCATGACCTCTCCTTGTACAGGTTGTGCTAGTTACCCCTGTATTGTGCACTGTCTCACCCTTCACCCAAGATACCACTTATCTATTGCCTATTTAGTATTTCCCCCCGGCCCTTCCCATCTCTGGTAACCAACAAAGATTGTTACATTTTGTGTGTGAACTTTTTCATGGGTTTTTACAATAGAGGTCTCATACAATATTTGTCCTTTTGTGATTGACTTATTTCACTCAGCATAATGTCCTCTAGTTTCATCCATGTTATGAGATGCTTCACAGATTCATTGTTGTTCTTTCTCGTTGCATAGTACTCCATTGTGTGTATGTACCACAGTTTGTTTATCCATTCATCTGCTGATGGGCATCTAGGTTGTTTCCATCGTTCTGCTATTGTGAACAATGCTGCCATGAACATAGGTGTGCATATGTCTATTTGAGTGACGACTCTTATTTCTCTAGGATATATTCCTAGGAGTGGGATTGCTGGATTGAATGGTACGTCTATTTCTAGGTTTCTGAGGAAGCGCCATATCATTTTCCAAAATGGTTGTATCATTTTGCATTCCCACCAGCAGTGCATAAGTGTTCTGATCTCCCCGAAGCCCCTCCAACATTTGTTATTTCCAGTGTTTTTGATTCGTGCCAGTAATGCCAGGGTGAGATGGTATCTCATTGTGGTTTTAATTTGCATTTCTCTAATGGCTAGTGATCGCGAGCATTTCCTCATGTGTCTGTTGGCCCCTTGAATGTCTTCTTCGGTGAAGTGTCTCTTCATTTCCTTTGCCCATTTTTTAATAGGATTATTTGTCTTTTTGTTGTAGAGGTATTGGATTTTCTTGTAGATTAAGGAGATTAGACCTTTGTCTGACTTGTACTGTCCAAAAATTTTTTCCCAGTCTGTAGGTTCTCTTTTTACTCTTTTGGTGAAGTCTTTTGAAGAGCATAGGTGTTTGATTTTTAGAAGATCCCAGTTATCTAGCTTATCCGTTGGGTTTTGTGCATTGATGGTTATGGTTTGTATCCTGTTAATGCCATGTATTAAGGCCTGAAGTGTTGGTTATAGGTTGAACTTCTAAAACCACTTAACTCAGTCAAATTAATTTTAGCATTTGGGTATTAAACCCAAATATGAAATGCAAAAATCCCATGCAAATGAGCAGATGTTGTTATTTTTGAGTCAAGGACTTAGGCTATTTTCATATCAGAATGGCAATCCAGGCTAGAATGCACCTGGCTTGGCAAGGCAGCACAAGAATTGGGACCAGACAGGCCACGTCCAGGCCAGACAGCATCTTCTCCTTTAGCAGGTGGTTGGGGACTAATATTTTGGGGTATCTGATTGTTGGTTGTAGGAGCTCTGGAGTATGCAAGTGTCACAAGTTAAAACCAGAAGTATTTGTAGCTCAGGGTATTTTCAGAGCTGTTACTAAAATCTAGTGGGCTAGATTCCCATCCTGGGTTAAGCCTCTCTGCTTCCCCAATTCGGCTAGCTTCACTAAAAACCCCTGCCACTAATCTTAGAAGAGGCCTACTTGTTAAACAAGTCTTTTATTTCTCCCTGGTTGGCTCCCTACCGTATCTCACCTCCTAAATTGCTTCCCCTCTGAAGACTTCATGCCTAGCTTCATCCTTCCTCCCTCTCGGCTGATAATTTCGAGTCTTAGTTTAATGAGAAAGACACAGACTACAGGATAGACACCTATGCTTCCCTTTCCTCCACTGCAAATCTTCTGATTATTTCTTTATGCTTATTAGTCCCTGTGAACCAGAGAAAGACATCCCCTTCTTTATTCCAGTGAAAAACAATATAATGAAAAGAACTGAGACAACAGAGTCAGCAGACCTGGGCTCAAAGCTGAGATGTATTGACTTGGGCAAATTATTTCACCATTCCCAGCCTCAATTTCCCCATTTGTAGAATAGAAACTGTCATGGATTGAATTATGTCATCCCCAAAATGTGTACATCAACTTAGTAGGTCATGATTCCCAGTATTGTTTAAGATTGTGTACCATTTTATAATCTGATGTGATTTCCTTATGTGTTGTAAATGCAATCACTATGATGTAATAAGATGGACTAGCAGCAGTTATACTGATGAGGTATATAAGATTGGATAGTGTCTTAAGCCAGCCTCTTTTGAGATATAAAAGAGAGAAGCAAGCAGAGACACACGGAAAACTCATACCAAGAAAGCAGCGCCGGGAGGAGAGCGTGTCCTTTGGACCTGAGGTTCCTGCGCTGAGATGCTCCCAGACCAAGGGAAGCCTGATGCATCACAAGGACCTTACTCCAGAGCTGACAGAGAGAGAAGGCCTTCCTCTGGACCCAGAACCCTGAATTTGGACTTGTAAGCTTCAAGACTGTGAGAGAGTCAATTTCTCTCTGTTAAAGCCATCCACTTGTGATATTTCTGTTAGAGCAGCACTAGATGACTAAGCGAGAAACAATCTTTCTCTACTCTGTAGGAGTGTTGAGAAGATCAATAAGATTATACAGATAAACCCCAGGATAGTGCACATACTAGATGGACAGTAAAAAATGGCCAGTATTTGTAAGGCTATTCTCTGGAACTTTGTTTCATTGATTATTTACATCTTCCCCCTGCAGCCTAAAAATATCGTAAAAGCCCCCATATTCTTAACAAACAAATAAGCACAAAGTTCCCTTGACTGTGTTTCTTCTTCTATCTACAATCAATTCCACTTCTCTTTGTCTTTACAGTCAAACTTATTCAAAGGGTGGTCAATGCTGGCTGTCTCTATTTTTTCACCTCCCACCTCTTCTCAACCAGTGCAATATGATACGGAAGTGACTGATTATCAAAGAATTATCAAACAAGCATCACTTCCCCATCCTCACCATGTAAACTTCTGCACACTGTTTGACATGATTAACTCCCCCTTCCTGAAGGACTATTCCTTCTCAGGCTTCTCTTTCCCTCCCCACTTCTTCAATGTAGGTGTACCCTAAGGTTCCATCCTCCACTCTCTTCTTGCTCCAAACCCTCTCCCCTGGTGATCTCATCTCCTTTCTTTTCCTGACCATTTTTTTGAGGATGCCTCCCAAATTGACATCTCTAACCTCAACTGTTTTCCTCTGCCCCTGGGACATCCCCAACAAGGGTCCTAACAGGTATATCACATTTCAAAGGTCCAAAGAGAACTTGGAATGTTCTCTCTTACCCAGCACATCCAATCAATGCCCAAGTCCTGCTGACTTGGTTTCCTTATGGGGAAGATTTGGAGATTCCTACATCTGGAATTTTTTCTACCTCATCCGAAGGGTTAGTCACAGAAGACCACTCTCCACTTCCTTGATACTCTCTGTCATGATTTTTTCGCACACAGTTCTCTCAGCCTGAAATTTCCTTCCTAAATCTTACTCAAAGGCCATATCAGATGCCACTTCAGAATGATTATCCGATATGTGCAGGTAGCATTCTGTTTGTACCTTTATCACAGCATTTACCTCTTTTTCTATCATCGCAAATACCTCTATATGTGCCTTACTTGCCAACCGGATGATAAGCTCCAGTACTGTTTTACTCATATTCCAACAGGAGGATCTCTCCCCTACCACTGTTAGGAATTTGAGAATGTCATAAGCCACAGCCACTCCAATTATTCAGGTGTCATAGTACCTCTTTTCATTCAAGGTTGCTCAGTTCTGCTTTCTGAGACTACGGGCTTTGCTTCAGAAAGGAATATACTATCTAACTTAGTCATTCTCAAATATTCTGGAGGAGAAGGGAGTCCCTCACCTCCCCAGCCCTGGACTTTCTCAAACTATCCACTATCCCCTAGAGATTTTGACACTTCCCCCCACCCCGGTCCCCGGGCAGGGGGATTCTGCATCATTGAGGAGACTGTCATGAGTATGGGAGTGGAGAAAAAATTGGGAACCCTATATAACCATACTTGAGTATGCTCAGAGAAGAGAGACATCAGGAAGATGTCTAAGGGATTCAGAAGACTCCCTCCTGTGCTCTCTGAGGCACAGTTATTTGGGAGCACTGAAAGCTTAAAGTCTCAAAACAACATGAAGACTAAAACACCTGCGGTAGGCAGAATTCTAAGATGGCCCCCAAGATTCCTTTATAATCCCCTCCCCTTGAATGTGGGTGGGACCTGTGAAAATGATGGGGTATCCCTTCCTTGATTGATTACCAAGAGTGATGAGATAGTCACTCCCAAGACTATATTAAATTATCTAAGACTGTTTTAGAAGAAGCAGAGATTCTTTTGCTGCCTATGAAGAAGTAAGCGGCCATGCTGTGAGAGGGACATGTGGTTAGCACCTAAGGGAGACCTCTAGGAGTGGAGAGAGACTCTCAGCTGACAGCCAACAGGAAAATAAGACCTTAGTTCTATAACCACAAGGAACTGAATCCTGCCAACAGTTACCAGTGAGCTTGGAAGAGGACCCCGAGCCTCAGATGAGAACACAGCCCTGGGTGGCACCTTGATTTCATCCTGGTGAGACCATGAGCAGACAACCCAGCTCGCCTGGACCCACACACTTGACGCATGGAAACTGTGAGATAGTAACTTTGTGTTAAGTTGCTAAGTTTTTGGAAATTTGTTAGGTGGTGAAAAAATGGCGTGGTGGGGGCGTCCATCTGACCTCTAACTTAATGAGGGGGAGAGAGAATCATTATCAACATCAACAGTCCAAGGCTGATTGCTATGAAGTAGAGGAGGTCAGACACAACTCTACCCTCCAACCTTTTTACTAATTCTGACACCAGCCGTCCCTTCCATGGCACGCTCTACTTCTTCACTGGGTTCAGTAATTTGTTGCAATTGCCACATGGAAACTCACAAACCGTGCTTACACCTATGGGGTTTATTAGGGAAGTTCAGGATACAGTTCTTTGACAGCCTCTTCTCAGCAGTGCCTGCAGGCAGACCTCTCTCTGGCTGTCGGCCCCTCAGCCCCTCGGCTGGCCTCTGGTCTGCCTGGGCAGGTGTTACAAAGCTCTTTAGCTCTGCCAATAAGTGCCTGGAATAGGGGTGGATTATCCAATAAGCAAGGTAAGTACGGAGCTTACCTTGCTTAGAAGATCATCTGTAGTAAACAGTTTCACATTTTTTCGCCACATCAAAGATTCTGCTTCTAGGTATGGCTAGCATCTGTCTGTCTCCCAACCCCACAACACCCTCCTACAGAATCAAAGCCTCTTTTCAAATTTACAATCCCTGAGAAGGGCAGATGACCCAGTAAGCAAGGTAAGCACAGGCTTACTTGTGCGTACTTAACTAATCTGTGGTGAACAATTTTACATGAGTTTCACCACATCTTTGATGAAACCCACTTGAAATTGTTCACTACAGATTAGTAAGTAAGCCCGTGCTTACCTTACTGGGTTACCTGCCCCTAGCCCGGAGGCACCCTACTCTGCCAGGAAGCCTCAGTATGAAGGCACTCAGCTCTCTCGCTCTGTGGGCTGGCAAGTCTAGCTCTGTTGAAAACTGCCTGGAGGCACTCCACTCCACCAGAAAGCCTTAGCCCAAAGGTGCTCAGCTCTCTTGCTTTGTGGGTCAGCAAGCCTAGTCCTGTTAACAAGTGCCCAGTGGTACCCGACTCAGCCAGGAAGCCTCCAGCCTGAAGGTGCCCAGCTCTCTCACTCTGTGGGTCAGCATACCCACTGTAACTGCCTTGCTCTGTGGGCAGGGGAGTCTGCTTCACTCCATGGGCTGGGAAGCCCACTGCAACGTCTTGCACCAGTCTCCTGGTTCTGCTGCCCTGTTTCTCTGCCACCACTTCTCATCATCTTGCACCGTCTCTGGTGTTACAGCTCTCTCTCTGTCTCCAGGGTTTAGGAGGTTCTCAGCACAGGGACCCCAAGTCCAAAGGATGTGCCCTTGTCTCTTCTTTCTTAGTGGTAGTGAGGTCCCCTTTCTGCCTCTGGGATGGCTCATTTTAACCCTCGCAGGATGGCAAAACTGACTAATCCCCTTGTTAGGGTTCCATTATTTGCACGGTCCCACTACCACAAGGGTACCATGCACCTTATCTTCACTATTAGCAAGCTGTCCAATCCCCTTGGTGAGCCACAAGCACCTTATTTGCATACTTCCACCCAATTATTTGATGGGAGTTACAAGATCATAGCTAAAAAGGCCATATAAAAGTGATCCAGTGTACTGCGTGTGGCAATAGAAAACCAATATAACATCTAACCTCAAGAATCTGACCACTGCTTCCCTTGCTCTTTGGGATGGCAAAGGAGCTGTGATGTCTGCTGGGAAATCAGCCACTCACTCTTATCTGAACAAAGCAGCACTAACACTGAAGTTTGAACATATCCAGGGAAATAGGGAATTTCTATCTGTTCTAACTTGGGAGCTCTACCTCTGATGCCATGTGCTTTGTCAATGGTCAGTGCTTACTGCCCATGGTGATATCTGTGGTGTGGGTGAAGAATAGTGAATCTACCATGGACTGCCAGAAGAACAAACAAATCTGTTTTGGAAGAACTACAGCCAGAATGATCCTTAGAAACAAGGATGGTTAGATTTTGTCTCACTTACTTTGGACACGTTATCAGTCCCTGGAGAAGGGCATCATGCTTGGGAAAGTAGAGGGTCAGCAAAAAAAACGAAAACCCTCAATGAGATGAGCTGACACAGTGGCTGCAACAATGGGCTCAAACATAGCAATGACTGTGAGGACGCTGCATGACCGGGGAGCGTTTGGTTCTGTTGTACCTAGGGTTGCTGTGAGTCAGAACCGAATCGGCGGCACCTAACAACGACTAGTAACTGATGCCACTACACTTGCCATGAGCTGGCATCTAGATGGAGCAGCACGCCCCCTAGCCCACAGGGAGGCAGTATGGTGGTGCAGTAGAAAGTAGAAAGGCTTTGGAGTGAAACAGACTTTAGTTCAAACCCCAGTTTATTTTCTCACAAACTGTGTGACTTTGGGCAAATTCCTCAATCCCTCTGAGCACAGTCTCCTTGACTATATGATGGAGACAATGTCAACCTCATAGCGGTGGGGTGAGGATTAAATGAAATAATGATGTCCCGGGCCAGGCAATAGCCGGTAGAACAGGTACTCAAGAAATGTTGGCCCACTCATTGCACCCCTTCCCAGCCCCCTGCCCTTGAAACTTCCACAGTCAATATGGAGGGAAAAATGAAGCAGGGGATGGGAGGACTTCTATTACTTATGTGCAAGGATGCACTGGTGGGATGTAGGGTAACTCTTAGAAGGATCACTAGAGCAGTGGCAACAAGTGTGAGACCTGCCTAGTCCTTCCCATGGCACAGGAGGGTGACCAAGACACAGGGCAGTTTGGGCTCCTCCAGGCTCACTCTGAGCCCCTGACCTGCTCTGCTGCTGAGGATGTGGCGTAGCACCTACAGGGCTGCACCCTCTCACTGTTCTCCTTTTTCTAAAGGCCTGGGCACCCCCTTTTTCCGCACATTTGCTCCGAGCCCCCATCACTCCTCTTAGCTTCTCTTAGCTTTGCCTCTAACTCTGCCAACTTCATGCAGCAGAACAAGAACCATGAACCTTTTTCTCTTCCAGGTCTAAAGGCTTTATACTCCTTGGAAACCGAGGCTCAGAAAGGGTTAAGAAATAGGTGGGGAAAGGACATCCAAAACCAGAATTCGAGAGCCCTCTGGGCCACATGGGATGATTCTGCTTTAAAGTGTGACTGGGTTCACCAGGTGGAGGGTCAAGGCAGACTGGAGAGCAACGTGATGAAGTGGGGAGAGACAAGGATGTGCCCTGTCCCCAGAGCTATTGTGGGGGGTGCCATCTGTGAGTTATTCAGCCCTTACCCTGCTTTCCTTCCTGCCTGAGCTCACTCTATGCCCCAAATCTTCTCTCTCATGAAAAAAAAAAAAAATTTTTTTTTTTTCTTTCTTCTTGGCTAGAGGTGCTGTTTGCCAGGGAGAAAAAAGGAGAGGGCGAATCATAATAAATATTCACTTTATTATGTCCAGGGTTCTTTTTGCTCCTCAACCCCCTAGAAACAGTAGCAGTGTCATGGAGAAATGAAGGAAACAAGGCAGATGATCCCGTCATCCTATCTTTTATTTTCTAGCTCAGATCCTCCGAAACTAGAAGAATCTACATGACCCCTTATTAGTATTGCTGCCATCTGCTCCCTGACATGACCAGCTTCCTCTGTGTCTAGCATCTGAGTGTCTCTCAATTTGCCTTCCAAACCCAACGGAATCCACCGGGACGAACCTCTTACTGTAAATGGATCATCTGACACCTGTCCAATTCCCGGCTCCTAAGACTGAACATGTGGACAAGGGAAGGTTCTTGGTTAAAGATTTAAATGCAGGTACTTGCATCTTTTGGAAGCGATGAGGGAATCTGCAATTGGGACGAAGAATGCTAGGAAAGACAAGTGGAGGTGCCTGGGCCTCTGCAAGAATAATTTCCAGACACAAGCACTCCCAGGTTCACTGTCAGAAAACGTAAGCAGCCTATGCAAAATGCATGGCAGAGCTGGATTTTCAATTCACTACAGACATCCTCTGGAAAAATGAAACAGCTATTTTTAGTCTAGTAATTGATTAAGGTTGCCATGGCAATAAGAAACACTTATGAGAACAAAACTAAATGTAAGCAAGTCAAACTCTTAAAGAGAAAGGGTCAAACACATTGGGAATTCCATAGCCAGTGTCTGGGTGGTGCTGTAGACTTCCATGCCCGCACAGGGTAAGAAGGGATGAATGATGACTCAGAGAAACTGGGCCGTGGGAGATGAGGAGCCTCAGGTTTTCTATGGGGGCTGCACATCAGAAGCATGGAGTGGCAAAAGTCCTGGAAGAATGTGCACCGTTCACTTAGATAATCATCATTATTGTCATCAAAGGACACTAGACTCCCACAGTACCCACTTTATGGTGAAAACTGAAAGCTAAAGGGTATTAGTCCTGCCCTATGCCAGTTTACAGGGGCATTGGTAGTTCAGTGGTAGGGTTCTCCTGTTCCATGTGGGAGACCTGGTTTGAACCCCGGCCAATGCACCTCATATACAGCCACTACCCATCTGTCAGTGGAAACTTTCTTGTTGGTATGATGCTGAATGGGCTTCAGCAGAGCTTCCAGACTAAGATGAACTAGGAAGAAAGGCCTGGCAATCTACTTCTGAAAAATTAGTTGATGGAAAACAACGTTCTGATCTGCAACCAATCATGGGGATAGCACAGGACTGGGCAGTGTTTTGTTCTGGTGTGCCTGCAGTCACCACAACTTGGGGGCTGACTCAATGGCAGCTAACAACAACATCCCAGTTTACAATATAAAATAAAATATATGTACATATATTCTATAACAGTGTATTTCTAAAGCCTCCTTAATGATGCCTCATCTGATGGGCTTGTTAAAAACAGATTCCAGGCACCTCTCCTAATGATTTGCATCCAGTAAGTTTGGCAGAGTCCAGGAGCACACCTCCAAACCCAGGAATTACTATTTTTTAAAAATTATTCACATATCATATAATTCATTCATTTGAAGTGTACAGATCAGTGGTTTTTAGTATACTCACAGAGTTGTGCAACCATCACCCCAGTCTAATTTTAGAACATTTTCATCACCCCAAAAAGAACCCATTAGGAGTCATGCCTTTTCCCACCTTCCCCACTCCTCTACAAGCAACACTCATTTATTTCCTGTCTGTATAGATCTGTCTATTCTGGACATTTCATATAAATGGAATCATCCCCATATGTGGCCTTTGTGTCTGGTTTCTTTCACTTAGAATAATGCTTTCAAGGTTCATCCATGCTGTAGCATGTATCAGTACTTAAGTCCTTTTTATGGTCAAATGGTATTCCATTGTTTGGATGTACCACATTTTATTTAACCATTTATCAGTTGATGGACACTTGTCTCCAGTTTTGGTTACTATGAATAATGCTACTATGGACATTCAGGTACAATTTTTTGTGTAGACACGTTTTCAGTTCTCTCGGGTATACACCTAGGAGTAGAATTGCTGGGTCATATGGTAACTCTATGTTTAACCTTTTTTTTTTTTTTTTAAATATTTTATTGTACTTCAGGTGAAGGCTTACAGAACAAACAGTTTCTCATGTAACAGTAGTACACATGCTGTTTTATGACTTTGGTTAACAACCCCACAACATTTTAACCCTCTAAATTCTCAGCTTTTTTTTTTTTTTTTTTTTGGTGAAAATACACATAGCCAAAGATACACCATTTCAAAACTTTATACATATACATTTAAGTGACATTGACTACGCTCTTCTAATTGTGCTGTTATTCTCACTTAAGATGAAGGCTTACAGGACAAAATAGCCTCCCATTTAACAGTTACTACAAATGTTGCCCTATAACAATGGTTAACAATCTCACAACACATCAACAGTATCCTTACTCAACCTTGTGTTCCCTATCATCAGCTTCCTACTCCCCTTCTGCCTTCTGGCCCTTGTCACTGGACTCCTGTACCTCGTTAGTCTCATTTGGTTTTATGGGGCTGTCCACTCCCAGGCTGAACAGTGAACCTCAAAGGTAACTTCACCACTGAGCTAAAAGGGCATCTGGGGGCCATACTCTTGAGGTTTCTCCAGTCTTCTTTAGGCCAGTAAATCTGGTCTTTGTTTTGTGAGTTAGAATTATGCTCTATATCCTTCTCCAGCTCTGTCCAGAACCCTCTGTTGTGATCCTGGTCAGAGCAGTCAGAGGTGGTAGCCAGGCACCATCTAGCTGTACTGGACTCAGTCTGGTGGAGGTCTTGGTAGCTGTGGACAATTAGTCCTTTGGACTAATCTTTTCATTGTATCCCGTTCTCTTCATTCTCCCTTGCTCCAGAAGCGATGAGACCAGTGGAGTATCTTAGATGGCCGCTCACAGGCTTTTAAGACCCCAGACACTACTCACCAAGGTAGAATGTAGAGCATTATCTTTATAAGTAGTGTCATGCCAATTGAGCTAGATGTTCCCCGAGACCATGGTCCCCAGAGCCCTCCGTCCAGCAACTCAGTCCCTCGGGGAGTTTGGATGTGTCCATGGGGCCTCCATGACCTTTCCTTGTGCAGGTTGTGTTAGTTTCCCTTGTATTGTGTACTGTCTCACCCTTCACCCAAGATACCACTTATCTATTGCCTATTTAGTATTCCCCCCCACCCCCATCCCTGGTAACCAACAAGGATTGTTACATTTTTCATGTGAACTTTTTCATGGGTTTTTACAATAGAGGTCTCATACAATATTTGTCCTTTTGTGATTGACTTATTTCACTCAGCATAATGTCCTCCACTTTCATCCATGTTATGAGATGCTTCACAGATTCATTGTTGTTCTTTCTCTTTGCATAGTACTCCATTGTGTGTATGTATCATAGTTTGTTTATCCATTCATCTGTTGATGGGCACCTACGTTGTTTCCATCGTTTTGCTATTGTGAACAATGCTGCCATGAACATAGGTGTGCATATGTCTATTCGAGTGATGGCTCTTATTTCTCTAGGATATATTCCTAGGAGTGGGATTGCTGGATTGAACGGTATGTCTATTTCTAGCTTTCTGAGGAAACGCCATATCATTTTCCAAAATGGTTGTATCATTTTGCATTCCCACCAGCAGTGCATAAGAGTTCCCATCTCCCCGCAGCCCCTCCAACATTTGTTATTTCCAGTATTTTTGATTTGTGCCAGTAATGCCAGGGTGAGATGGTATCTCATTGTGGTTTTAATTTGCATTTCTCTAATGGCTAGTGAACGCAAGCATTTCCTCATGTGTCTGTTGGCCATTTGAATGTCTTCTTTGGTGAAGTGTCTGTTCATTTCCTTTGCCCATTTTTTGATAGGATTGTTTGTCTTTTTGTTGTAGAGGTGTTGGATTTTCTTGTAGATTATGGAGATTAGACCTTTGTCTGACTTGTACTGTCCAAAAAATTTTTTCCCAGTCTGTAGGTTCTCTTTTTACTCTTTTGGTGAAGTCTTTTGAAGAGCATAGGTGTTTGATTTTTTAGAAGATCCCAGTTATCTAGTTTATCTGTTGGGTTTTGTGTGTTGATGGTTATGGTTTGTATCCTGTTAATGCCATGTATTAAGGCCTGAAGTGTTGGTCCTATTTTTTCTTCTATGAACTTTATACTTTTAGGCTTTATATTCAGGTCTTTGATCCATTTTGAAATAGTTTTTGTATACGGTGTGAGGTATGGGCCCTGTTTCATTTTCATGCAAATGGATATCCAGTTTTGCCAGCACCATTTGTTAAAAAGACTGTCTTTTCCCCATCTGATGGACTTTGGGCCCTTGTCGAAGATCAGGTGACCGTAGGTGGATGGATTTACATCTGGGTTCTCAATTCTGTCCCATTGGTCAATGTATCTGTTGTTGTACCAGTACCAGACTGTTTTGACTACTGTAGCTGTATAGTAGGTTCTCAAGTCAGGTAGTATGAGTCCTCCAACTTTATTCTTCTTCTTCAGTAGTGCTTTACTTATTCGGGGCTTCTTCCCTTTCCATATAAAGTTAATGATTAGTTTTTCCATCTCTTTGAAGAATGTTGCTGGTATTTGGATGGGGATTGCATTGTATTTGTAAATTGCTTTGGGTAGAATTGCCATTTTCACAATGTTGAGTCTGCCTATCCATGAGCATGGTATGTTTTTCCATTTATGTAGATCCCTTTGGGTTTCATGCAGCAGTGTTTTGTAGTTTTGTTTGTATAGTCTTTTACATTCCTGGTCAGATTTATTCCTAAGTATTTTATCTTTTTAGGAGCTATTGAAAATGGTATTGATTTCCTGATTTCCTTTTCATCATTCTCTTTACTGGTGTATAGGAATCCAACTGATTTTTGAATGTTAATCTTGTATCCTGCTACTCTGCTGAATCTTTCTATTAGTTCCAGTAGATTTCTCGTGGAGTCTTTAGGGTTTTCTATGTATAGTATCATATCATCTGCAAACAGGGAGAGTTTAACTTCTTCATTACCAATTTGGATGCCCTTTATTTCTTTCTCTTGCCTTATTGCTCTAGCTAGAACTTCCAGCACAATGTTAAATAGGAGTGGTGATAAAGGGCATCCTTGTCTTGTTCCTGTTTTCAAGGGGAATGTTTTCAGCCTCTTTCCATTAAGAATGATGTTGGCCCTTGGTTTTGCATAGATGCCCTTTATTATGTTGAGAAATTTCCCTTCTATACCTATTTTATTGAGAGCTTTTATCAGGAATGGGTGTTGGACTTTGTCAAATGCCTTTTCTGCATCAATTGAGATGATCATGTGATTTTTTTCTTTCCTTTTATTTATGTGGTGAATTACGTTGATGGATTTTCTAATGTTAAACCATCCTTGCATACCTGGTATGAATCCTACTTGGTCGTGGTGTATTATTTTTTTGATATGATACTGAATTCTATTGGCTAGAATTTTGTTCAGAATTTTTGCATCTATATTCATGAGAGATATTGTTCTGTAATTTTTTTTTTTTGTGATGTCTTTGCCTGGTTTTGGTATTAGTGTTATGCTGGCTTCATAGAATGAATTTGGAAGTGTTGCTTCCTCTTCTATGCTCTGAAATAGCTTGAGTAGAACTGGTACAAGCTCTTCTGTAAATGTTTTGTAGAATTCTCCAGTGAAGCCATCTGGGCCAGGGCTTTTTTTGGTTGGGAGTTTTTTAATTACCTTTTCAATCTCTTCTCCTGCTATGGGTCTGTTCAGATTTTCAATATCACTTTGTTGTAGTTTGGGTAGGCCGTGTGTTTCTAGAAATTTATCCATTTCCTCTAGGTTTTCAAATTTGTTGGAGTATAGTTTTTCATAATATTCTGTTATAATCCTTTTTATTTTGGTTGGGTCTGTTGTAGTGTCCCCCATTTCATTTCTTATTTTGGTTATTTGTGTCCTCTGCTGTTTTTCTTTTGTCAGTCTGGCCAGTGGTTTGTCGATTTTGTTGATTCTTTCAAAGAACCAACTTTTGGTTTTGTTGATTCTTTCTATTGTTTTTCTGTTCTCTATTTCGTTTATTTCTGCTCTGATCTTTACTATTTCCTTTCTTCCGGTGGTTGTAGGCTTTTTTTGCTTTTCTATTTCTATTTGTTTGAGTTCTGTAGTTAATGTTTTGATTTTGTCCCTTTCTTCTTTTTTGATATGTGCATCTATTGCTATAAATTGTCCTGTGAGGACTGCCTTTGCTGTGTCCCAAAGGTTTTGGTATGATGTGTTTTCATTCTCATTTGATTCTAGGAATTTTTTGATTCCATCTCTGATTTCTTCTACTACCCATTGATGTGTAAGCGGAGTATTATTCAGTTTCCATGTAGTTGATTTTTTTTCCTTGCTCTTTCTAGTGTTAATTTCTACCTTGATGGCATTGTGGTCAGAGAGGATACTGTGAATTATCTCAACGTTTTGGATCTTGTTGAGGGTTGCTCTGTGGCCTAAGATGTGGTCTATTGTGGAGAACGTTCCATGTGCATTGGAAAAGAATGTGTACTTTGCAGCAGTTGGATGGATTGTTCTATATATGTCTATGAGGTCCAGTTGGCTGATTGTGTCCTTTAGATCTTCTGTATCTTTGCTGAGTTTCTTCTTAGTTGTTCTGTCCTTTACTGAGAGTGGTGTGTTGAAGTCTCCTACTATTATTGTGGAACTGTCAATTTCTGTTTTCAGTGTTGTTAGAGGTTTTTTTTATGTATTTTGGAGCCCTGTCATTGGGTGCGTAGATATTTATTATGGTTATGTCTTCATGATGGATCGTCCCTTTATATTATATATACATTATACATTATATAGTGTCCTTCTTTGTCTTTTATGGTAGATTTTGTTTTAAATTCTATTTTATCTGAGATTAGAATTGCCACTCCTGCTCTTTTTTGGTAGTTGTTAGCTTGATATATTTTTTTCCAACCTTTGATTTTTAGTAAATTCACATCTTTGTTTCTAAGGTGTGTCTCTTGTAGACAGCATATTGATGGATCCTGTTTTCTTATCCATTCTGCCACTCTCTGTCTCTTTATGGGTGCATTGAGTCCATTTACATTCAGTGTGATTATTGATAGATAGAAGTTTGTTGCCCTTATGTTTAACCTTTTGAGGAACTTCCAGACTTTTCCAAACTGGATGCACTATTTTACATTCTCACCAGTAATGTATGAGGTTCCAATTTCTCCTCAGCCTTGTCATACTTGCTACTGCCCAAGTGTTTCTTAACCTCAGGAAGTTTTGGAATACTTTGGTTCAAAATGATGATCCAAGGCAAACACAGTCAACATTCCAGTCAGGGACAGACAGACAGACATGACCCAACGCTGAGGTAATAATAACAATAGTATCTATACAGTACTTACTATTATCAGGCACTCTTCTAAGCATTTGATATATATATTAATTCATCTATTAACTTGTTAACTTTCATACAACTATACGTGGTATGTACTATCTTTACCCCCATTTTACAGATAAAAAAAACCAAAGGCACAGAAAAGTCAAGTTGTATGCCCAAAGTCACACAGCTATTACATGGTGGAGTTGGGATTCAACCAAGGCTGTGTGGCTCTAAAGTCTGTGCTTATGACACTACCTCAGAGTAATACTCATGAATATTAGTAAAGCTTGAAAGTGTTTCTAGTGGAGTGGATGCTGAATGATCAATCAGAGATGGTGATGGTGGCTAAGAAGTCTCATTCACTGGGAACAGGCTTTGACTCTTAGCATGTCCTATGACTATTGAGAACAGAGAAAATATGCGTCTTTGCATCTGTCAAATGACAGATGTGTTCTGCTTCAAACCAACCCAAAGTATGAAAAACAAGAGTTACTTAATAGATAAACTGGGGAAATAATTATTCATCTAAAAACTTCACAGTTCTATTCTTTTAAATGCCTAATTATCCTAAAAACCAGTTGTTGAAGCACCTCATAACATGGATGAAACTGGAGGACATTATGCTGAGTGAAATAAGTCAATCACAAAAGGACAAATATTGTATGAGACCTCTATTGTAAAAACCCATGAAAAAGTTTACACACAAAAAGTAACATTCTTTGTTGCTTACCAGGGATGGGTGGGGTGGGGTGGGGGGAACTAAACAGGTGATAAGTGGTATCTTGGGTGAAGGGTGAGACAGTACACAACACTGGGGAAACCAGCACAACTTGTACAAGGAAACGTCACGGAAGCTCCATAGACACATCCAAACTCCCTGAGGGACTGAATTGCTGGTCGGAGGGCTGTGGGGACCATGGTCTCAGGGAACATCTGGCTCAATTGGCATAACACAGTTTTTAAAGACAATGTTCTCCATTCTACCTTGGTGAGTAGCGTCTGGGGTCTTAAAAGCCTGTGAGCAGCGATCTATGATACTCTACTGGTCTCATCCCTTCGGGAGCAAGGGAGAATGAACAGAACAGGATACAAGCAAAGATTAGCCCAAAGGACTAATGGACCACAGTTACCAAGGCCTCCACCAGACTAAGTCCAGTACAGCTAGATGGTGTCTGGCTACCACCTCTGACTGCTCTGACCAGGATCACAACAGAGGGTTCTGGACAGAGATGGAGAAGGATGTAGAACAAAATTATAACACACACAAAAAGAACAGATTTACTAGCCTAAAGGAGACTGGAGAAACCCCAAGAGTATGGCCCCCAGACACCCTTTTAGCTCACTTCCGAGGTTCACCGTTCAGGTGGGGATTGGACAGCGCCATAAAACAAAACGGGACTAATGAGGCACAGCAGTCCAGGGACAAGGGCTAGAAGGCAGAAGGGGACAGGAATGCTGATGATAGGGAACCCAAGGTTGAGTAAGGACAGTGTTGATGTGTAGTGAGGTTGTTAACCACTGTTACAGGGCAATATGTGTACTAACTGTTCAATGAGATACTATTTTGTTCTGTAAACCTTCATCTAAAGTGAGAATAGCAGCACAATTGAAAGAGCGTAGTCAGTGTCACTGAACTGTGCATGTAGAAATTTTTGAAATGGTTTGTCTGTGGCTATGTATATTTTCTCCAAAAAAAAAAAAAAAAAAAAAAAATGGTGGAGAAGGGAGCGTGTTGACATGTCGTGGGGTTGTTAACCAATCTTAACCGATGTCATAAAATAATATGTGTACTACTGTCTAATGGGAAACTATTTGTTCTGTAAACCTTCACCTAAAATACAATTAAAAAAAAGATACAAAAAAAAACCAAACAAACCAGTTGCCTTCAAGTCGATTCCCACTCATGGCAGCCCATGTGTGTCAGAAAAGAACTGTGCTCTATAGGGTTTTTAATGGCTGATTCTTCAAAAGTAGATCACCAAGTCTTTGTTCCGAGCTGCCTCTGGGTGGACTTGAACCTCCAATCTTTCAGTTAACAGCTGAGCACGTTAACTGTTTGCGCCACCCAGGGACTCCCTCCTAAATTATCCTTGTTGTTGTTGTATGCCGTGGAGACAATTCCGACTCACAGTGACCCTATATGACAGAGGAGAACTGCTCCATAGGGTTTCCTATGCTGTAATCTTACCGGGAGGCAGACTGTCAGGTCTTATCTCCCACGGAGCTTCTGGGTGGTTTCAAACCCCTGACCTTTCGGTTAGCAGTGGAGGACTTAACCATTGAGCCACCAGGATTCTTTTCCTAAATTATCCTATATTTTTAAAATGCAATGATTTCAAAGCTTCACCTAAAGCACGAAAAGAAAAAATACAATGACTTCAAAAAAATTAAAACTAGGTATGATGGCTTAGGTTGATTCCTAAGTGCTCTTAACACCCTGCCCAGAATTCAACGAATTGAACAAATGGGTAAAGATTCGTGAGTGATGACCTTCATTACTGCACCGTTGGTCCTATCAAAAGCCTGGAGACAACCTAAAAGTATCACTACTGGAGGGGGGTTAAATACATTATAGTGGACTCACACAAATACACTAGAAAGTCATTTAAAAAACCAAGGTATGAAACAGGGTGATCTCATTTTTGTAAAAAGGAAAAATATATATATATTAGTATATGCACAGAAAAAAATGAGGAGAGTAATGGTAATTATGGGGTTCTGGTACTTTCTGTAATACATATTTTTATAATGCTTGGATTTTGCAACAAACATCTACTTTCTCAGTAAGCAGAAAAAATTCAAATCCAATAAAAAATAAACATATCAAAGGTTTCCCAGGGTAATTACATTATCTTCATGGAAGTCAAGGGATTTTCCAAAAATTCTCTTAATTTGAGTTTACTTTAACTTAAAAGAAAGAATATAAAGACTACCATTATTAGATGAAAGGGTTGCAAATCCAGCAAGTTTGGGAAAAGCTACTTTAAGTGGTTCCTGTCTCACACACATCACACTTGTTGATGGAGTTTTAGAACGGGCAAGATCTGAGAGGTGATACGGTCCGGTAGTTTTCAAACCACATTTTAAATGGCATTCGAGTCCTTTCTTCAAATTAAATATTATGCAAGGACATGGTGGTCACTAAGGCATGTTCATGGAAACTCTTTTTTTTCCCTCCCCTCTCCGTTTTCTCTCTCTCTCATTTTCTTTTTTTTTCTTTAGGACAAGTTGCGCTGGCTTCCCCAGTATTGTGTACTGTCTTACCCTTCACCAGATGGAAACTCTTGGACCAAGAAAAGGACAGTATGAAAACTGCTGATTGAAAAGAACTCAACCATTTTATTCTTGGTCACCAGACTGAAGCTTTCCACGCCTGAGAGCAGCCCTTTACAAGGGGGCTTGGAATCATGAAAGTTAAATGGAAGAGTTGAGAAGCTGGTTTGGGGTAGATAAAGTATTTACAGGCTTATAAAAGATCATTTCCTTTTTAGCTTTTATCTGGAGCACAATGCTTTCTTCTCTGGCCACCTTGTTCTCACTCGATGCAACACGTGTTCCCTGCTATCAGGGGACGTTGGACTCTATATAGACTTGACCTTCTCCCTAATGGAGCTCCCTGAAGCCAACATCAATTCTCTGGTACTGTAGTCTATATTATTATATTAAATGTACTCCAAGGCCATATAAAGAATTTCAGCTTGAGACGAGATCATAAAACTGGATTTGCAAATGTTTCCACCCTTCACCACCAGGAGACTGACTATCCAGAATGTTCCGCAGTGCTAGTGCACTGGTCTAGTGTTCAGGGTTTATTATTTTCCAGGCATCTGGGACTAAAGTACCAGAAAGTGAGAGAAGCCTGAGCTGTTTGTAAAATAGGGGACGATGGGTGCTAAGGAGTCTGTGGGTGGTGTAAACGGCTAAGTGCTCAACCACTGATCAAAAGCTTGGCAGTCTAAACCCACCCAGAGGTGCTTTGGAAGAAAGGTCTGGCAATCTGCTTCTGAAAGTCCACAGCTTTGAAAACCCTATGGAGCGCAGTTCTACTCTGCAACATATGGGGTTGTCATGAGTCACAATCGACTCAACAGCTGTTGGTTTGGTTTTTGGTATGGGTGGTGAATCTGCATGTAGAGGCAGCTGGGAGATACCAACATCTGAAAGTACCATTCAACCTTCTTTATTCTTCCTCAGCTTTTATGCTTCTTCTGTAACAGAAAATTTGCTCCGTAGTTGAAAGGCAATTTATTAACTTCTCGTTTGTGCACAGAAGATCTTTAATACACACATCAATTTCAAGAGGATGTATCTCTGGCTGTTCCTCATCTACTCAGAATCTCGGTCGTCACATAGGAAAATGATGCAAAGGAAATAAAGGGGAAATATTTGGGCTTTCTTAGGTACTGAGGACTACATAAGACTTCATACACGGATAGGGTAAGAAGTAATAGTGACAGGGCAGTTGGGAAAAAATTGCTGAAAAATTCCCAAAAAGTAAGGAGAGGAACTCAAGTGGAGAAAAAAAGTGAAAGAATTATAAAAGCAAAAAGAAATTGCATGTAAATAATAGAGGTGGGACTGAGTCAGAGACTGACTTCCCAAATATACACTGCATATGAAGAAAAATGTGGCCAAGAAGAATCGTGGGACCTGAAAGAGAAACGGAGGAGGAGCGGAAGGGAGCGCATGGAAGCAGAGCACTGAAATGCAGTAGGAAAACAGCTGCTTGTACTGCAGCCCACCGTAAGGAAATGAACGTCGGCCTCTCCCTGCCTCTCACCAGCCTGCACCCTACACCCATGCTTCTGTTCATTCATTAGTTCATTCATTGATGGAGCCTCTTCCTGTCCTCTGACATGCTGAGTAACAGCAACTCGCTGGAGAAGCAAGGCCAGGAGGGAGAGCGAGCACATGAATGAAAGGATGTTTTCTGAATGGGGGTGGCTCGCTACTGGCGCTGAAGCAGCGAAGCTAAATTCAGGCTCCTACAATCTAGATTGGACCTGTCAAGGCAGAAATAAGCAGAGGGTGCTCCTGAATACTGATAACTGCACACACAAAAAAGGCAAGGCATGAATTTAAAGAGACAGGCAGACCATATCAAAAGAAAGAAATCACTAGTAAATAATAGAGATGGGAATGAATCAGGGTGACTTTCCAAATAGAGGCTGGCAAGTCTTCTCAACTAAAAACTGTAAGAATTGCCCCTTTTAATCAAGTGGACAAATTCTTCACTTAAAAAAAATCTTTAAAAAAAACACTCACCAGTCAAAATTTCTACAAAATCAATGTTAAAATTCTGAACTGAAAAGATGGTCACATTCTTGTAGCAACATTTGTCCAGACAGTACAGATACATTGTACCATGTAGTTCAGAGTATCTTACAGTGATCAGAAAGGTCCAGTGAAATAAGAGCAATTTTACATTCACTTAATTTTACTACTAGAACTTACTATTTTAGTATACCCATAATCATGTGTATAAAGAAAACAAAAATCCACACAACTGAACCAATAAGCAACATCATGATAAATGGAGAAAAGACTGACGTCAAGGATTTCATTTTACTTGAATTCACAATCAAGGCCCATGGAAGCAGCAGTCAGGAAATCAAATGACGTAGTGCACTGGGCAAATCTGTTGCAAAAGACCTCTTTAAAGTTTTCAAAAGCAAAGATGTCACTTTGAGGACTAAGGTGGGCCTGACCCAAGCCATGATATTTTTAGTCGTCTCGTATGCATGGAAAAGCTGGATAATGAATAAGGAAGACTGAAGAAGAACTGATACCTCTGAATTATGGTGTTGACAAAGAATACTGAATATACCATCGACTGCCAGAAGAATGAACAAATCTGTCTTGGAAGAAGTACAGCCAGAATGCTTCTTAGAAGCAAGGATGGCAAGACTTCGTCTCACTTAATTTTGTTCTTTTTTTGAAGGATTCTATGGGGAAAATTTTTTATTAAGCTCATTAAAAGTTTTTTTTTAAATTTTTTTATTGTTGTAGTTTAAATGAAGGTTACATTTCAAGTTAGTCTCCCATACAAAAATTTATACATACATTGTTGTGTGACCCTAATTGCTCTCTCCATGCTATGACAGCACACTCCTCCCTTCCACCCCCGATTCCCCATATCCATTCAACCCGCTTCTAACCCTCTCCGCCTTCCCATCCCGCCTCCGGACAGAAGCTGCCCATTTAGTCTTTTCTATCTACTTGAGCTAAAAAGCACACTCCTCACAAGTATCAGTTTATGTCCCACAGTCCAGTCCAATCCCTGTCTGAAGAGTTGGCCTCGGAAATTGTTTTAGTTCTGGGCTGACAGAGAATCCAGGGGCCATGCTTTCTGGGGTTCCTCCAGTCTCAGTCAAACCATTAAGTCTGGTCTTCTTACTAGAATTTGAGTTCTGCATCCCACCTTTCTCCTGCTCCATCAGGGACTCTCTGTTGTGTTCCCTGTCAGGGTGGTCATTGGTGGTAGCTGGGCACTGTCTAGTTCTTCTGGTCTTAGGCTGATGAAGTCTCTGGTTTATGTGGCCCTTTCTGTCTCTTGGGCTAATACTTTCCTTGTGTCTTTGGTGTTCTTCATTCTCCTTTACTCCAGGTGGTTGGGACCAATTGATGCAACTTAGATGGCCACTTGCAAGCTTTTAAGACCCCAGATGCCACTCACCAAAGTAGGATGCAGAACATTTTCTTAATAAGTTTTGTTATGCCAATTGACCTAGATGTCCCCTGAAAGCATGGTCCCCAGACCCCTGACCCTGCTACTCTGTCTCGCGAAGTTTTTTATTGTATTCAGGAAACTTGTTAGCTTTGGTTTAGTCCAGTTGTGCTGACTTCCCCTGTAGTGTGTGTTGTTCTTCCCTTCACCTAAGATAATTCTTATCTACTATCTAGTTAGTAAATAACCCTCACCCTTGTAACCATCAAAGAATGTTTTCTTCTGTGTTTAAACCTTTTCTTGAGTTTTTATAATAGTGGTCTTATGCAATATTTGTCCTTCTGTGACTGACTAAATTCACTCAGCATAATCCCCTCCAGATTCCTCCATGTTATGTTTCACAGCTTCATCATTGTTCTTTATTATTGCATAGTATTCTATTGTGTGGATATACCATAATTTGTTTATCCATTCGTCTGCTGATGGGCACCCAGGTTGTTTCCATCTTTTTGCTATTGTGAACTGTGCTGCAATGAACATGGGTGTGCATAGATCTATTCGTGTGACAGCCCTTACTTCTCTAGGATATATTGCAAGGCGCAGGATATCTGGATCGTATGGTACTTCTATTTCTAGCTTTTTAAGGAAGTGCCAAATCGATTTCCAAAGTGGTTGTACCATTTTACATTCCCACCAACAGTGTGTAAGTGTTTCAGTCTCTCCACAACCTCTCCAGCATTTATTATTTTGTGTTTTTTGGATTAATGCTAGCCTTGTTGGGGTGAGATGATATTGTAGTTTTTGAGCAAGGTGTTGTTCAGTGTCCATGTGTTTGATTTTTTTTCCTTCCTTTTTCTGTTGTTGATTTCTACTTTTATGGCTTTATGGTCAGAAAAGATGCTTTGTAATATTTCAATGCTTTCTATTTTGTTAAGGCTTGCTTTATAGCCTAATACGTGGTCTATTCTGGAGAATGTTCCATGTGCATTGGAAAAGAAAGTATACTTGGCTGCTGTTGGGTGGAGTGTTCGGTATATGTCTATGAGATCAAGTTGGTTGATTGTAGCATTGAGCTCTTCCTTGTCTTTGTTGAGCTTCTTTCTGGATGTTCTGTCCTTCACCAGAAGTGGCGTGTTGAAGTCTCCTACTACTATTGTGGAGCTGTTTATCTTTCTTTTCAGTATGTTAGAGTTTGTTTTATGTATTTTGGAGCCCTGCCATTGGGTGCATAAATATTTATTATAGTTATGTCCTCCTGGTGTACTGACTCTTTAATCATTATATAGTGTCCTTCCTTATCATTTGTGGTGGATTCTACTTTAAAGTCTATTTTTTCAGAGATTAATATTGCCACTCCTGCTCTTTTTTTGAGTGTTGCTTGCTTGATATATATTTTTTCCATCCTTTGAGTTTTAGTTTGTCTGTGTCTTTTAAGTCTAAGGTGTGTCTCTTGTAGGCAGCATATAGACGGATGGTGTTTTTTTATCCAATCTGCCACTCTCTCTTTATTGGTGCAATTAGTCCATTTACATTCAGCGTAATTATTGATAGGTTATGAGTTTAGTGCTGTCATTTTGATGTCTTTTTTTGTGTGATGTTCACAGTGTCTTTGTTCCACTTAATTTTCTGTGCTGAGTCTTTTTTCTTTATGGTATTTTCTTTTCATCTTTTTCATTGTTGTTGATTTTGTGTTTGTTGAGTCTTTATATTTTTCTAGTTTTTTCTTTCTGCTTGTAGGATTGTTAGCTTCCTTTGTGGTTACCTTTGTGGTTAATATTTACCCCTATTTTTCTAAGGTTATACCAGTCTTTCAATTCTTTATATCACCTTGACTTCCTCTCCATATGAAAAATCTATGTCTACATTTTTTAAGTCCCTCCTTTTTGTTTTACTTTTGTCATCTTTACATATTGACAACTGTCCCCCCATTTTCAGTGTTGTAGCTTTGATTTATTTTTGTGACTTCCCTATCTGGGTTGATATCTGGTTGCTCTGACCTGTGTTCTAGTCTTGGACTGTTATCTGATGTTACTGATTTTCTAACCGGAGGACTCTCTTTAGTATTTCTTGTAATTAATTTTGGTTTGGTTTTTGCAAATTCCCTAAAATTCTTTGTATCTGGAAATGCCCTAATATCACCATCATATTTGAAAGACAGTTTTGCTGGATATATAATCCTTGGCTGGCAGTTTTTTTCCTTCAAGGCTTTATGTATGTTATCCCATCGCCTTCTTGCCTGCACGGTTTCCGCTGAGTAGTCTGAGCTTACTCTTATTGACTCTCCTTTGTAGGTGATTTTTTGTTTATCCCTAGCTGCTCTCAAAAGTCTCTCTTTATCTTTGGTTTTGGCAAGTTTTATTATAATATATCTTGGTGACTTTCTCTTGGGATCTACCTTATGTGGGGTTTGATGAGCATCTTGGATAGATATCTTGTCATCTTCTGTGATATCAGGGAGTTTTCTGCCAACAAGTCTTCAACAATTCTCTATGTATTTTCTGTTATCCCCCCCGTTCTGGTACTCCAATTACTGGTACGTTATTCCTCTTGATAGAGTCCTACATAATTCTTAGGGTTTCTTCATTTTTTAAAATCCTTTTACCTAACTGTCCCTCAAATAAGTTGGTGTGAAGTGCTTTATCTTCAATTTCAGTAATTCTGACTTCCATTGCCTCAATTCTGCTCTTATGACTTTCTATTGAGTTGTCTAATTCTGAAATTTTATTGTTAATCTTCTGGATTTCTGATTGCTGTCTCTCTATGGATTCTTGCAGCCTGTTAAATTTGTCATTATGCTCTTCTCTGATCTTTTTAATTTCCTCTATTGCGTGTTCTGCATTTTGCTTAATTTCCTTCCTAATTTCTTGAAGAGTTCTGTATATTAATCTTTTGTATTCTGCCTCTGGTAATTCCAATAAATTTTCCTCCTCTGGAAAATTTCTAGATGCTTTATTTTGGGAGCTTGCTGAAGCCATCATGGATTGCCCCTTTATGTGATTTGATATTGACTGTTGTCTCTGAGTCATCAATAAGTTATTATATTTATTTTATGTTTGCTTACTGTGTCCTAGCTTCTTGTTTTGTTTTGATATGCCCAGATAGGCTGCTTGTATGAGCTACTTTGTTTATTGGCACCTTTGAAGCTTTAATGTCCTGTAACCAGGTGGTTAGATCTGTTACTAGGTATGTGAGCTCAGGAGTCTGCCCAATCCTCCTGTATAGATTCAGTTCAGATGCCCAGGTAGATAGCCACCAAGTGTGTGGTGTAGGCTCTCCCTTACAGTCCTAGACAGGCATGGGTGATTAGTGTAGGCACAAGTTTCTGGCTGCAGCAGGGGGACACACTCTGAGCAAGGCAGCGGGCTGACGGCTGCCCCCGAGTGTCCAGGAGGAAGGCATGTCCCTGTTCCCTAGAACGCATAGGTGGGTAGGTTTTGCAGCCAGACTATGAGCAGCTAATGCTGTTGGCTTTAAGGACTGGGGGGCACCTCTTATTCTTGGGCCTCTATCGCAGGTGGCTAGGTGGCGTGGATGGAGCCACCAGTCCTCAGGCCCCCGATGTGGGTAGGTGAAGACCCTGCTTAATGGGCAGAGCAGTGTTAAATGTCAAGAACCTGCCACTTTACAGCTGAAACAGTTGAAGTTAGGCTTCCAGTAGATACCCTATTGTACTGCAGTAATGAGGACCTACGCTGTTGAAATGGGCCCACACAAGTCTATGCAGCAGGGAAGGCACTCAAAGTCCATGGATCCCTTATGCCTGTGCCTAGGTAAAGGAGCTGTGCCTACCCTAGGTTCCTGGCTTAAGCGAGCCGGCAGTTTATTTTTTCCCATTTGTTAATTTGTTCACTCTCCAAGGCAGGGAGAATGGCTCCGGGCACGTGACAGATCCTACTTCCAGCCCAGGAGACTCGGAAATTGCTGAAGCCGGTCCAGGACCTAGTGCAGAGCAGGGAACAGGGAGGTAAATGGGAGAGAGGTTTTTCCCTAAGGGGGGTGTTTCTGATCCATGCAGTAGGCTGTACGCAAGTGCTTATCTTTCGCTGATCGAGGGATGCTTCTCACTGGTTCCGGGTGGCCGTGTAGACTCTCTGGTGCTGGGTCTCTCCCGGTGCAGAATGCGCCTCCCAAGCACCGCTGCTTACCTGCCTTACCACTCACCTCCGAGCTGATCAGGCCTGAAGGGCTCAGGCTCTCACTGGCTCAGGTCTGGCAAATCCTCGCTGCTTCAGAACAGTCCCTCCCTCCCTCTGCCACTCAGTCTAGTTCCTCAACTCTGCCTTTGATGTTCAGTGCTCCCAGATTGCCATATATAATCAATTCACTTGTTTTTTAGGGTCTTTGTTGTAAGAGGGTCCACAGGAAGCATCTGACTATCCGCCATCTTGGCCTCACCTCTCCGTCTCACTTACTTTGGACGTGTTATCAAGAGGGACCAGCATCTGGAGAAGGACACCATCCTTGGTAAGGTAAAGGGTCAGCAAAAAAGTGGAAGACCCTTGACAACATGGATTGACACAGTGGCTGCAACAATGGGCTCAAACATAACAACCGTCAGGATGGTGCAAGACCAGGCAGTGTTTTGTTCTGTTGTACATAGAGTCTCTATTAGTTGGAATCAACTCGATGGCACCTAACTACATAGTTATGTGTATTTTATTTTTAAAGAATGAAAATCTGTCCCACAAAATCTTTCCAGCTGTATTATACTCTTTTCACCAACTTGAATGGAACACATCAATAAACTGTAGAAGAGAAATCAAATTTTCAGTACTGCAGGTGGAAAATAGAAAACAAAGATGGAAAGAAGAATTTCCTAGTAAAATCTTCTATCCCACATTCCTTTAAACAACTGTTTTTCTCTAACGATTGCCCTCTGTGAAGTCATTCTGAGGGGTGTTAAAACAAGAAACAATTTTAAAATATGTTATGATAGAGAAGCATAGTTTACCTTCTGCTCTTTCTCCCAAAAGGGGTGAATTAATTTTTCTGAAGAACAAAGAAAAGCTTGGAAACAGCTAGAGCAAAGGGAAACAGAGAGTCGGGACAAACAGCACTGGCTGTTCCAAAGCTCGTCCCTCCCCAGACACTAACAGATTGGATTGCTGAGATGCGGCACTCCAGTCCTGCACGTAGATCACAACACATTTGTGAGTACGCTGGTTTGACATTGGTTCACCTGTACAACAAGTTCATTTTCTAAAGCAAAACAAATCAGACACATGTACAAACTCATTGCCGTCCCCACACATGGCTGCCTTTGCTGGACAGTCTCACAGAATTGACTTTGCTTGAAAAGGAACCTATAGGTTCCATATGACCTGGTTCTAAAAAATTCACTACTATCTGGCATTCTTCTAAAAACTTTGAGTATATTAATCTTCAGGCAATTATTAGGTCACTGAAATTTAAGAGAAAATAACATTTACCAAAACAGAACTGACTCCTACGCACTGACAAATATTGTATGATCCCACTTATGTAAAATATCTAGAATAGGCAAATGCATAGAGACAAAAGTTTATCAGTCATTGCCAGGAGCTGGGGGTGGGGGAGAGTTGGGAGTTATTGCTGAAGAGGTACTGAATTTCTGTCTCAGGTGATGAAAAATTTTGGAAATGGACAGCAGTGATGGTAGCACAATATGGTGAAGGTAATTAATGTCATTGAGTTGTACACTTAAAAATGGTTAAAATAGCAAACTGTTTGTTATATATATTTTAACCATGATGAAATTTACAACAAAACAGAAAGACCAGAACTGACCCACTGGTCCACTTAGTGGGTGCATTATGGCCCTGACTCTGAAAGCAGTTTCTGGAGCTCTCCCAAGTTTTAGGAGACTGAACTGTAAAATGCAAAATCCAGGGTCCCATGGACAAATAAGCATTGGAAGTTTTGCATACTACAGCTCCCTTTTGGAAAACGACGATGCACATTAGAATAGTAAAGGCTCTGAGAAGTTCTGCAATAAAGAAATCTGTTTAACTCTGTACAACCCAGTGAGTGTTGCTTCCCTTACTTGTTGTTGTTGTTAGGTGCTGTTGAGTCACTTCTGACGCATAGTGACCCTATATACAATTGAACAAAACACTATCCAGTGCTGCACCAACCTCATGATCATTGTTATGCTTGAGCCCTTGCTGCAGCCACTGTGTCAATCTATCTCATTGAGGGTCTTACTTACTTCACTTAAATGATGGTTACAAGTGGTTCTAGACTGCTGCCCTCTATATTCTCTTCAACCCTGAAAAAATTTGAACTTGGTCATTCTGATGATGACTACTTATGACACCAGTCTCATGGCACGACCCATATCTCCACTCATTTTGACTATCTTCTATGTGAGGGTCCTCTTCTGGCCTGTGCCTAATTGATGCCTTACTCATCAGCGTCCCCAACAGGAGTTGTATTTTCTTGGCCTAGTCCTTAACATGTTCCAGCTCATATGGCCCCATTTCTAAAGGAGGGATACTTCCTTTTTGCCCAAATAAATTATGTGTCTCCTTGGATATTCAGAGTTAATTGTGATGTGGAGATAAAAGTTATTTCCTAAACATCTAATCCCCAGCCTTACCCCTGTCTTCTTCTAAAGAAGAACACTTAGGGTCCTTCCTTCTCTTAGCTTACACAGTAGTAGAGATGGCCAGATTGTTTTCTAATTTCCTTCCAAAAAAGGCCAATCCTAGAGTTCTGGTATAACAAACTTAGTTTTCCCTGGACTTGGATTTACTTTTCTTAGTTATATAATTCAGTGGTTTCTGCTACCCTTTGGCTGGAATTCAGTGAAAGGTGGGAGGGGGGGCTTAAGAAAGGAGAGAGAGCTTGAGAGGAATGAAGTTCATCAGTCTTGTACACACAGCATCCATCAGCTCTTTCAGTTATTGGGGAAGCTGATAAGGTCCAGATTGGAAGTTCAATTCCTACCCATGACAGCTGCTTTCAGAAAAATACCTCCATCTCCTTATTGCCACCCCTGGGAAGATAATCTTTGTTCACCTTGGGTGATGGATGATCCTTCCCAAGCTCCTCGAAACCAACCCTGAACAATCCCATCTCTCATTGTGGCTCAATACCATTTGAGATTCCCATTTTAGAGTCACTTCCTTCTCCCTGGTCAGTTCTCTCACCAATTTTTTGTTTCCAACTCATTTATCCAAATAATTAAAATGCTGGGTAATACTGGATAGTCTACTACCACTGCCTTTGCTGCTTGACTAACTGCCAGCCATTGTGAGTAACTTTCCTTTCTATCACTTACAAATTCCAGAAAGGTGCTTCCCATTTATCACCGCTTCTTATTAAAACATGTTTTGGTGGAGGAGGGTGGCTATAGCAGCAAATTATGTACTGGCTGCATATTCTATGTCACTGTTATCAACTTAATATAACTCAGGTTTTAAAATTCTTATGAATGAGAATAAATTCTTTTTCCTTCATTACTGTTGTTGTTAGCTGCTGTTAAGTTGATGCTCAACTCATGGAATAAAACGCTGCCCAATCCTGTGCCATCCCCATGATCAGTTACAGATTGATCCATAGGATTTTCATTAGCTGATTTTTGGGAGTAGATGGTCAGGCCTCTCTTCCTAGTTTGTCTTAGTGTAGAAGCTCTGCTGAAACCTGTTCAGCATCATAGCAACACACAAGCCTCCACTGACAGATGCGTGGTAGCTGTGCATGAGGTGCACTGCCTGGGAATTGAATCGGGTCTCCTGCATGGAAAGTGAGAATTCTACTGCTGAATTACTACTGCCCTTGCTTCACTACTACCTAGGCTGAATTAATGCTGCTGAGCTCTTTTGAAGAGCTGACTTTTTTTTAGCCCTAGAAAAACAAAATCTGCTTCTTTGGAAGGCAGCCAGTCTCCTCAGGCACCTTCCTTTGCGAGTTTATAAACTTCAGAAGAACCCACAGGTTTTGAAGAACCGGTTAGATGGTCTGTCCTTCAGAAAACTGTCATTGTGTTGCTCTTTGTTGACTATATAATTAAGATTTTTTTCCTATAACAAATTACAGATACTTTTCTACTTCCTGGGCAAATGGCACTTCTACATAATCCTAAACACACAAATACAGTCACTCAAAGTGATGAAAAAGCTTTTATGTCTTGATAACTGTGAGAATTACAAAGCCCTAGATGACCCTACATAGAAAGTTCTCTTGGCTGGGTTTTGTCATCAATGAGCACAGCATGAAGTCTAATTAATAAGCTGGAAAGTCAGATATAAGACCTAAGGGATCCCAGGATAAATGAACTTTTGCTCTGTGCAAATGCTATCAGATAAGAAACACCAGCCTGTAGTTTTGAGAACCCCAGGGGCTGCTCTCCACAGGGAACACAGGATGTGGTGATCCTACCGGGGAGTTTGGCATTGGGGAAGTTTTGCTTTTGAGCGTGGACTAGGAAATATGGAGCTTGGGAAAGACATCAAGGAGAGGTATTCAGGATTAAAGGATTGGGGGATAAATAGCCCAATTAAAAAGTATTTAAGGCAAGAAAAAAGAAAAAGCAATTGAAAGTATCTGTTATAAAGGGCTGGGAGCAAACCCAGTAGTTGGAATACAGGCTGGGTTCATCTGGGCTATTGTGGGCAGAGAGCGTGAGAACACAACTGAGTGCGAGTCAAGGGGTGGGCATCTTGCAAATGAGCTCTGTAGGCCTGAAGGAGTGCCCCTGGAACCAGAGAGAGATAATCTGTCCTCCCCCAACCCCCAGCCACTGGGGAGACAGAAAGAAAAGCTGTCCTATGTTTGGACGGAAAATAAAAGTGAACTAGCCAGGAACCATGTTACTTTCCGACTGAGAATTAAGTCCAGTCGTTGACCTGACATTCAAAGCTACCACCAACTGGCCAGGATGCAGCCACCTCACTCGGCCTGGTATGGGCAGGTGTCTACACATGGGACTTCCACTATCCTTTAAGGCTCCCTTCAAATCCCTCCTTCTCCAGGAAATCTTCCCATACTCCTTCCAGGCAGAACTTCTCTCTCCTTCCCACAACCCTCTACTTGCCCTTCAATGACATCACTTAGCACCAGTCTTCCTTGAAATGCTGACAGTTATGCATGCAACTGCTCTGCTTTCCTGAACCAATCCTAATGGGGGGGGGGGGGTACTTAAATTGTCCAACAGGGTATTTGATTGGCCTTAGTGTTAACGTGGCATGTCAACCATGGGACAGGTTCCCAAGTTAGAAACTTTCCTCCTGCCTCTTTCCCTGGGCCCACCAGGGTGCCCCCATTCTCATTGCCTGACTTGTGTACTTGAGTCTCTGAGACCGTCTCTGCCTCACTGCCATCTCTCCTCCCACAGGATTGCCAGATAAAATACAAGACGAACAATCTTTTAGTATAAGCATGTCCCATACAATATTTAAGACAGACTTAAAGAAAAAAGTATTTGTTGTTTATCTGAAATTCAAATTTAGTCAGGCATCCTGTATTTTCACTTGCTAAAGCTGGTGACTATACTCTACCACTTCATGATCAAGTAAGCTGCCTAAGATTGCTGTCTCCTGCTCTTACCTGTACCCCTTATCAGGGACTGCAGCCCTGTCCCTGAAACTCAAGGCCGCAGTCCAGAGGCCAGGACCCTTCTTCTCACATAGCAATTGCTCATCTGGCTGGATTTCCCAATGCCAGCCACACTCTGAAATCTTCATCCTGCCCTTTGGTCTGAACCTCTGCTCTCAGCCCCATTCAGGGCTTGTCCAGACCCAATGGGCAGATCTGGTGTCAGCCTGACCCCTCGGCTGGGTGATGACCTGCCCCATCTTGCCTCCAGAAAACGCTGGGACTTGCTGATGACTCCCAGGCTTTCACTGAAATGTCTAGCTATTTCCTACCCGACTGTGGCTCCCCGGAGCAAGAATTATTGCTCAATGATGCCTTCAAGCATAATGTTTTGCATATCATTGGTGCTTAATAACTGATTGTTAACCTAAAGTTGAAAGTCAGAAACCCAAAGGACTGGATTGTGAGGAGCTGGCAATTGTAGAAACATGAGGACCTGGAAATAACTTTGAGTCAAACAGAAAGGGGTGAGGATGAGACCACACAACTATAACTTCTTCTTTACATGTTTTGTCCCTAGATTTTTCTCAAACAGAAAAAAAATAACATGTGCTCCTTTAAGAGTTTGAACTATGCAATTATAACGGAGGAGTACTCTGGGGCAAAGGATTGGCAGAAGTTATAGCCATGAACCAACCAGTTACCATCAAGTCGATTCCAACTCTTGGTGGCCCTATGTGTGTCAGTGCAGAACTGTGCTCCACAGGGTTTTCAATGGCTGGTTTTTCAGAAGTAGATCACCAAGCCACTCTTCTGAGGCACCTCTGGGTAGACTTGAACCTCCAACCTTTCTGTGAGCAGCTGAACGCGTTAGCCATTTGCACCACCCTGGGATTTCAAAGGACACGAATCCTTCAGAAATCCTCCATGCCCTCTACAGAGACCAATCTCACCACACAGGAGACAGAAGCTCACAGTAATGGAGGTTGGCCTAGAGGCTTCCACTAGAGAACTGCTTAAGGACACTGTGTCACCAAGGGAACAGCTTTGTCAGGAAACATTGTTTTCATTCTGTTGCATTCTGTTTTCACGACCTCAGCACTTTAGAACATATTCTTAAAAAATGAACACAATATCACTTAACATTTTTCAGACTTCGTTTCTCTGTTAATATTACCTATTTTTCCCACATTTCACAGTACTATCAAAAGCTTACGGAGAATAAGTGCCATTGGTTTTGGGTCAAGTCATGGTGGTTTAATTCTAAGGTTCACCAGGCAAATAACTGCTATTACAGAGTTAAATGGACAAGTGGACAATTACATTTCAAATGAAAATTCCAAGCACAAGCTTTCTGGGAAAGGGGAAGCAGGATGGGTCAAATATCAATAAAATCAAATAATGTCCTGGATAATTAACATCTTCCAGTCTAATAGCTGGGGCCAATTCTGCATTAAAGAACACTAAGACATATATATATATTCTCAACTATTAGCCCAAGTAAAATTTTGCTGAAGATAATTCAAAAATGGTTGCAGCAATTTACAAATACAATGCAATCCCGATCCAAATACCAACAACATTCTTTGAAGAGATGGAAAAACTAATCATTAACTTTATATGGAAAGGGAAGAAGCGCCGGATAAGTAAAGCACTACTGAAGAAGAAGAATAAAGTAGGAGGACTCGCGCTACCTGACCTCAGAACCTACAATACAGCTACAGTAGTCAAAACAGCTTGGTACTGGTACAACGACAGATACACTGACCAATGGAAGAGGACTGAGAACCCAGGTATAAATCTATCCACCTACAGTCACCTGATCTTCGACATGGGCCCAAAGTCCATCAAATGGGGAAAAGACAGTCTTTTTAACAAACGGTGCTGGCAAAACTGTATGTCCATCTGCACAAAAATGAAACAGGAACCATACCTCACACCATATACAAAAACTAATTCAAAATGGATCAAAGACCTAAATATAAAGCCCCAAACTATAAAGTTCATAGAAGAAAAAATAGGATCAACGCTAGAGGCCCTAATACACGGCATTAACAGGATACAAACCATAACCAACAACACACAAACTCCAGAAGATAAGCTAGATAACTGGGATCTTCTAAAAATCAAACACCTATGCTCATCAAAAAGACTTCACCAAAAGAGTAAAAAGAGAACCTACAAACGGGGGAAAAAAAATTTGGCTATTACAAGTCAGACAAAGGTCTAATCTCTAAAATCTAGAAGAAAATCCAACACCTCTACAACAAAAAGACCAATAATCCAATTAAAAAATGGGCAAAGGAAATGAACAGACACTTCACCAAAGAAGACATTCAAGGGGCCAACAGACACATGAGGAAATGCTCGCAATCACTAGCCTTTACAGAAATGCAAAATTAAAGCCACAATGAGATACCATCTCACCCAGGCATTACTGGCACAAATCAAAAACACTGGAAATAACAAATGTTGGAGGGGCTGCGGGGTGATTGGAACACTTATGCACTGCTGGTGGGAATGCAAAATGATACAACCATTTTGGAAAATGATATGGCGCTTCCTCAGAAAGGTAGAAATAGACATACCATTCGATCCAGCAATCCCACTCCTAGGAATATATCCTAGAGAAATAAGAGTCATCACTCGAATAGACATACGCACACCTATCTTCATGGCAGCATTGTTCACAATAGCAGAACGATGGAAACAACCTAGATGCCCATCAACAGATGAATGGATAAACAAACTATGGTACATACACACAATGGAGTACTATGCAACGAGAAAGAACAACAATGAATCTGTGAAGCATCTCATAACATGGATGAAAGTGGAGGGCATTATGCTGAGTGAAATAAGTCAATCACAAAAGGACAAATATTGTATGAGACCTCTATTGTAAAAACCCACGAAAAAGTTCACACACCAAATGTAACAATCTTTGTTGGTTACCAGGGATGGGAGGGGTGGGAGGGGGAAATATTAAATAGACAACAGTTAAGTGGTAACTTTGGTGAAGGGTGAGACAGAACACAATACTGGGGAAGCCAGCCCGACTTGTACAAGGAAAGGTGATGGAAGCTCCATAGACACATCCAAACTCCCTGAGGGACTGAATTGCTGGGCGTAGGGCTGTGGCGACCATGGTCTCCAGGGAACATTTAGCTCAACTGGCATAACAGTTTATAGAGACATTCTACATTCTACCTTGGTGAATAGCTTCTGGGGTCTTAAAAGCCACTGAGTAGCCATCTAAGATACTCCACTGGTCTCACCCCTTTGGGGAGCAAAGGAGAATGAAGAAAACAAGATACAAGGAAAAGATTAGTCCAAGGACTAATGGACCACAACTACCACGGCCTCCACCAGACTGAGTCCAGTACAACTAGATGGTGTCCTGCTACCACCACTGACTGCTCTGACCGGGATCACAACAGAGGGTCCTGGACAGAGCTGGAGAAAAATGTAGAACAGAATTCTAACTCACAAAAAAAGACCAGACTTACTGGCCTGACAGAGACTAGAGAAACCCCAAGAGTATGGCCCCCAGATACCCTTTTAGCTCAGTAATGAAGTCACTTCCAAGGTTCACCCTTCAGCCAAAGATCAGATAGCCCCATAAAACAAAACAAGACTAATGGGGTACAACAGTCCAGGGACAAAGACTAGAAGGCAGGAGGGGACAGGAAAGTTGGTAATAGGGAACCCAGTGTTGAGAAGGGACAGTGTTGACATGTTGTGGGGTTGTTAACCATTGTCATAAAATAGTATGTGTACTAACTGTTTAATAAGAAACTATTTGTTTTGTAAATCTTGATCTAAACTATAATAATTTAAAAAAATGGCTGCAGCAGTACATCAACAGGAGACTGTCAGAAATTCAAGCCGGATAAAAAGAGGACTTGGAACAAGGGATATCATTGCTGATGTCAGATGGATCCTGGCTAAATGCAGAAAATACCAGAAAGATGTTTACTTGTGTTTTATTGACTATGCAAAGGCATTTGACTGCGTGGATCATAACAAATTATGGATAACATTGCAAAGAATGGGAATTTCAGACCACTTAACTATGCTCATGTGGAACCTGTACGTAGACCAAGAGGCAGTAGTTCGAACAGAACAGTCATTTGAACAGAACAAGGGTATACTGCATGGTTTAAAATTAGGAAAGGTGTGGGTCAGGGTTGTATCCTTTCACCATACTTATTCAATCTATATGCTGGGCAAATAATCTGAGAAGTTGGACTATATGAAGATGAACACAGCATCAGGACTGGAGGAAGACTCATTAACAACCTGCGATATGCAGATGACAAAACCTTGCTTGCTGAAAGTGAAGAGGACTTGAAGCACTTACTGATGAAGATCAAAGACCACATCCTTCAGTATGGATTACACCTCAACATAAAGAAAACAAAAATCCTCACAACTGGACCAATAAGCAACATCACAATAAATGGAGAACACACTGAAGTTGTCAAAGATTTCATTGTACTTGGATCCACAATTAACAATAGTCTAAGGAAGCAGCAGTCAAGAAATCAATTGATGTATTACATTGGACAAATTCTGCTGCAAAAGACATCTTTAAATTGTTAAAAAGCAAAGATGTCACTTTGAGGAGTAAGGTGCACCTGACCTAAGCCATGGTATTTTCAATTGCCTCATATACATGTGAAAGCTGGACAATGAATAAGGAAGAGTGAAGAAGAATTGCGGCCTTTGAATTGTGGCTGTTGGCGAAGAATATTGAATGGACTGCCAAAAGAACAAACAAGTCTGTCTTGGAAGTACAGCCAGAATGCTCCTTAGAAGGTAGGATGTTGAGATTTTGTCTCATGTACTTTGGACATGTTATCAGGAGGGAGCAGTCCCTGGAGAAGGACATCATGCTTGGGAAAGTAGAAGGTCAGCGAAAAAGAGGAAGACCCTCAACAAGATGGACTGACACAGTGGCTGCAACAATGGGCTCAAACACAGCAACGATTGTGAGGATGGTGCAGGACTGGGCAGTGTTTTGTTCTGTTTTACACAGGGTTGCTACGAGTTGGAACCGATTCGAGAGCACCTAACAACATAACATTAGCCCATAAAACTTCCATTTTAATGATGGTAGCTTCTAGTATTGTATGATAGATAATAACAACAAACATTTATTGAGTATTTACCATGCACCAAGCATTAAGCCAAAATTTTATGTGAATTATTTAATATAATCTTCACGTCACCCTTATGAGATAGGTATTATTCTTTTCCCTATTTACAGATGAGGAAATGGAGGCTTACAGAGGAAAAGTAATTTGTGTAACTGTTAATGCATATTAGAGGCAGGATTCAACCAAATCCAAAGTCTTCCTCTTGACCATTATGTAATTTCTAGAAGGAATGGAATTAAGGGGTGGTGGTGTGGGGAAACCGTTTAGTGGCCTGCTACGTACAGGCACTGTACAGGCTTTCTATATATAGATTAGGGGCTGGCAAACTATAGTCTGGAGGTCAAATTCAGTCAGCTGGTCCAGACAAATACAACCACGCCAGTGTGTTTACATATTGTCTATGGCTGCTTCTGCTGTCACAGAGACTACATGGTGTGCAAAGCAGAAAATATTTACTATTGGACTCTTTACAGAAAGTTTGCCGACCCTGTGTTAGATCACTGAATCCTTCTAGAGCTCTGTGGAAGAGGGATTATCCCAATTTTAGAGATGAGGAAACATAGGTTCAGAGAAGTTAAGCTGCTTGTTCTGGATCAGTGGTTCCCGGACATCTAAAATGTAAAAATTGCATTTTGTCCTAGAATTGCTTTTTTTTTCTCCCCAAGTTAGAGACATTGGGGGAAAAACCCCAACGATATATATTCCTATTATTTCATAAAAGAAAAGACATTTAGTACCCAAGTAGAGGGATGTATTCACAAACAATCCTTTAAATGGAGTAAATTAAATTGTATGAAAATTTTTCATTATTATTATTATTTTGCATTATACTGGGGCAGATGAGAACATAGCCATGGTCCAGCACAAGTTCAAGAACTTGTCGCAACTGGGAGCCACTCCATAGGAACTTCAGTCAGTAAGTGGCAGAGCCAGAGGACAGCCAAGCCCATTTGATTCAAAGTGCATAATGGTCTATCTGCTTATCTACAGCATTCATTCTGCCATTAAGTAACCTTACCGAGCACCTTCTACAGGCCAGGTACCCTGGTCATGCCAGGGATAAGATGAATCTTTTTCCTCTATTTCTCTCTTGCCATCTCTCCTTTTCTTTTGGCTGTTTTGATTAAGACCAAAAACTCAATTCCATCACAATTCAGTTAACTGTTTTTCTCATTAGGATAGGTCGACCTGGTGGCAATTGGGGAAAGTGATCCAAATTAAAATACACAGTGATATTATAGGGTTCTCCTCCGTTTTTTTTTTTTTTTTTTTGGGTAAGTGATGGCTCTAAAGGCATCTTGGCAAGAAATTAAATGATTCTTATCAAGCCACAGAGACTATGCCATTCAGAGCTCTGAGTGAAATATTTTGCACATATGTCTTCCCAGTTTCGAGGTTGTCCAGTAAGAGATCAGGCCACAGCCAGCGAGTATAAGCCCCACCTTCTATCGATTGCTATCATCATATCTTTGATATCATGTTTCTAGAAATTGTCCTTCTATTACAATTAACTATCACAAATAATGCAGTCAAGCTCTTTAAAAACTACAAGCAAAAGTTAACTATGGTGACTATCAAGGCAGTTTAAATTTATATTCATATTTTTGAACAAATGAGAACATTCAAGCTCTTGCATTATATATAACTATGTAATAGCCCACATTCAAATATTTCTGATCTGAATTATTCTTCTATTTTTTTATTGCATTGATAAGAAGAGCAGTACAGGAAAGTTCCAATTATTCCACTGATATTAGACTAAATATTTAAAAATGATTAAATGAAACTTACTGTGTATTCTGATCCCAGATGTTCATTTGGAGAAGAGGGGAAAGAAAAAGAGACAAAATGATGATATAGACCACGCTTACACGCAGTATAAAAACCACAGAACTAACAAATACTGGTGAGTTACAGTTATTAAAAATGTGGTAAAGAAACCTTCCAAAAATTAACCTTTCATAAAAACTGAATGTCTCCACATTTGCTCTTGAAACACTTTCACATGATCCTTCTGAGGTTGGTCAATTAAAGACAACAAGACAAGATTCAATTAGCCTATATACGTTTGTGGCTAATTAAAAACCAAAGCATTGGCATTATAAAAACAGAATTAAAGACTAATAGTTCCAGTGAAGCATTTAGTTAACCACAAAGGAAATAATTTTAAGTGGAAAAGCAGCTCTTATAACCAATAAGAGGAGTGTGCTACGATGATGTTGAAGTGGGATCTTAAATTTTAATGTGTTCGAGGGCAGGAACCAAAACTTTCTAATTTTTTGGCCACGGTTTTTAGTGAAATATTGAGTGCAGAGAGTTTATTATCACTCCTTTACAAGTGGTGAGAAAGCAATCTTAAAGATCTTCCTACTTTCCAGTAGCAAAGGAAGTAGTTTGGGGCAGAGAGAGCCAACAGAATGTTTTACACAAACTATGGTCAGGTTTTTCGGGGGGTAGGTGGGGATGTGAAACAAAAAGGTCAAAATAAACAACAAACCATAACCTCAAATATTACTTGGGGATTATTGAGGAAACAGGGAGAAATAAGGATAATGAAATCTCTAGAAATCCCACTGAAAAGGGCTTCATCTTCTTTCTCCATAAGACATTTCCTCCAGTCCCTCCAAGAAGGAAGATGGAATGGCTTAACTTAACCCCCACCACCCCCTGCCATCCCCACATCACTGTTAGGAACAGGGTTGATGGCCTAATGTATGAAGGCAACGGAAGAAGGAGATATTATGAGACTCCCACAAAACATTGCTTGGATACTGTGAGGATCAAGTCCTTTGGAGAAGCCAGGAGGCCAAGGTTTTCTCTGTTCCTTTCCCTGCTGGAATCTTTAGGCCTCAGTATAAACCATCACCCCCAGTGAGGTCTGACGTTTGTTAGCACAGTTAAAAAGATATAATTCTGGGCTAACCACCCCTCTCAAGAAGTCAGGGGGGCATGATGTGGTAGGATGTTTCTCAGCAGGGTTAAAAAGATACATTAGCCACTTAACCTGGGGGTATATTAACAGCTGGGAGAGGAAGTTTTCTTGGTCTCTTCAGCAATAGTGCAGGTGGAGCACACATAACATAAGCTTACAGTCCACCCAAGTGGCCTGGCTGGGGGAGACCGGCAGTAGGTATGGTCACATTTAAGTCCCTGACCCATGGCACAAAGTGGGGAAAGTCATCATCTCTGCCCAGACAGCTTTTGAGAGGGGACTGCTCGTGATGGAACTTTTCCTGTTGTATGCTGTCTGGTTCTTGTGAGTAATAAAAGCTACTTTCCATGTGCTAGTGTGCATTCAGCTCTGATGGGAAGGGCATGAGGTTTATGGAGCAATCCACATTTGTTACTGGTGCCCTTTTTCTAATGGCCTCTTGGCTATCTAGAAACTGGGTACAGCCTGTGAGTCCACACAGATTTGGAGTGTTGTCCCACAGATAATCAACCCATCCTAAATCAGTGAAACTCAACTTCTCCTATATCCTTGCATTCGATACATGTGACGTACTGGTTGTACTAAGGACTTACCTGTAATTGTGTAGGGATAATAGTTCCAAGCCTTCTCAGTAACATAAAATATTTTGGGGACAACAGCTCTAGCCCAACTAGGCAGTTTGCTAAGAAGAAAGGGGGCAAAAAAAACAACAATTAGAGTCCATTCAGAATCTCACTGTGCTACAACATCTAAAGAAAACAGGTGAGTTTGAAGGCATCTCTTCTCTCCATGGTCACCCCACCCCCATCTCTCTGGTCTATAGATCCATAATCATTTTCTGTGCATATTCATGTGCTCTTAAAATGTGTGTCATGGTTTGAATTTTGTCCCCCAAAAAATGTGTGTATCAATTTGGTTAGGCCAAGATTCCTGGTACTGTGTGATTTTCCTGTATGTTGTAAACCTGCCTCTATGATGTTAATGAGGGAGGATGGGTGGCAGTTGTGTTAGTAAGGCAGGACTCAATTTACAAGACTGGATTGTGTCCTGAGGCAATCTCTTGAGATATAAAAGACAGAAGTGAGCAGTGAGACAGGGGGACCTCATACCATCAAGAAAGCAGTGATGGGAGCAGAGCACATCCTTTGGACCAGGGTCCCTGCACAGAGAAGCTCCTAGTCCAGGGGAACACCGAAGAGAAGAAGGCCGACAGAGAGAAAAAGGCTTCCCCTGGAGCTGATGCCCTGAATTTGGACTTTTAGCCTACTTTGACTGTGAGGAAATAAATTTCTCTTTGTTAAAACCATCCACTTGTGGTATTTCTGTTATGGCAGCACTAGACAACTAAGACAGAATTTGGTACCAAGAGAGTGGGGTGCTGCTCTAACAGATACCTAAAATGTGGAAGCAGTTTTAAAATTGTGAATGGATAGACATGCAGCAGTGACAGAGGACCAGCAACAGCAGAGAACCTACAGCAGCAGCAGAGAACCTACAGCAGCAGAGAAGCAGCAGCAGCAGAGAACCAACAGCAGCAGAACCGGGAGACCAGTGTGAGATGGCACTCAAGCAGACCCACGGAGCGAGAGAGCTGAGTGCTTGTGTGACGTAAGCTTCCTGGCTGAGTGGGGTGCCTCTGGGCACTTATTGGTGGAGCTAGGCTGGTCGACCCGCGGAGCAAGGGAGCTGAGTGCCTGTGTGCAGGAGGCTTCCTGGCGGAGTGGGGTGCCTCCAGGCACTTATACTGGTGGAGCTACTGAGCTTTGGAACACTTGCCCCAGCAGGGCAGATGCTGGCGTGAGGCCCGAGGGCCGAGAGGCCATAGGAAGCAGAAGCTGAAGAGAAAGGGACACAAGAAGCCGAGCTGCTTCAGTCTCAAAAGGTATGGCCATGACCAGGAGTTTCAAAGGGTGGAGCCATGGCCTCTGGTGTTTCTAAGGGTGTTGTCACTCAGATGGACTGGGAGAATGGTGCACCTAAAGCCAAGGGAGCAGAGTTGCTGTCCCAGTGGGCCTGCAAGGCAGAGCTGAAGCCCAGCGCTGAGGGGCCTCCACTCAGAATCCAGAGACTGTGGCCAATACCTAGAGTCTGGAGAGCAGGGCCATTGTGTAAATTGTCTCAGAGAACAGAAGATTATTTTCAAAGCCTTGAGGGCTAATGTAATGTGTTCTGCTGACTTGCTTGGTGCCTGTTATCACTTCTTTTTCTCTAGTTTCTCCCATTTGTAATAGAAATGTCTAGCTTGTGCCTGTTCTGCCCTTGTACCTTTCGAAGCAGATAACTTGTATTCTAGATTTCACAGATGAAGAGGAATTTTTGGATTTTGGACTTGGAGTTAAGACTTTTGCTATGATATGATGGGGTGAATATGTTTTCCAGGTTGCAAGGATGTGATTTTTTGGGGGCCAAAGGGTGGAATGTCATGGTTTGAATTATGCCCCCCCAAAAATGTGTGTATCAGCTTGGCTAGGCCATGATTGCTGGTACTGTGTGATTTTCCTGTATGTTGTAAACCTGCCTCTATGATGTTAATGAGGGAGGATGGGTGGCAGTTGTGTTAGTAAGGCAGGACTCAATTTACAAGACTGGATTGTGTCCTGAGGCAATCTCTTGAGATATAAAAGACAGAAGTGAGCAGTGAGACAGGGGGACCTCATACCATCAAGAAAGCAGTGCTGGGAGCTTTGGACTGGGGTCCCTGTGCAGAGAAGCTCCTAGACCAGGGGAACACCAAAGAGAAGAAAGCCAACAGAGACAAAAAGGCTTCCCCTGGAGCTGACACCCTGAATTTGGACTTTTAGCCTACTTTGACTGTGAGGAAATAAATTTCTCTTCGTTAAAACCATCCACTTGTGGTATTTCTGTTATGGCAGCACTAGATGACTAAGACAGTGTAAAGGCAGAAGGTTATAGCCTGCTGTGGGGACCTCATAGGATTATAAGCCTGTCCTCTTGGATTTGATTTGAAAGAACATGAGAATTCAGTGCCTGGGAAGTGCCATGTTGGGAGGGTTTGGCCAGTTTGTCTTTGCCTTGGGCTCAGTCTCCTAGGAGTGGTACAGTGTAAGTGGTATGAAGGGATGTTTAAACCCAAATATGGGGGTCAGAAGCAAATGTTAGAGCCACGCTTCAGCCTAACAATCCACACGAGTGGTGTCTGGAAAGTGGACAAAAACAACAGACAGTAGCAACTTTACAGATATGAAGAGAAAATATAGCCTTTTGAAGACTGTAGAGGGTTGAACTGTGACTTCTCAAAAAGATATGTTCAAGTCCTAACCCCCAGTACCTGTGAATGTGACTATTTGGAAACAGGGTCTTTGCAGATGAAATTAAGTTAAGGAACTCTAGAGGGGATCATCTCAGATGAACCGGCAGGCCCTAAATCCAATGACTGATCTCCTTGTAAGAGAAAGAAGGGGAGATTTGACCCAGAGACACAGAAGGGAAGCCCACGTGAAGACAAAGGCAGAGATCGGAGTGATGTTTTTATAAGCCAAGAAACACCAAGGGTTTTCGGCAACCACCAGAGTTTAGGAGAGAGATATGAAACGGATTCTCCCTCAGAGCCTTCGGAAAGAACCCACCCTGCTGACACCTTGATTTTGGACTTCTGGCCTCCAGAACTGTGACAGAATACGTTTCTGTTGTTTCAAGCCACCAAGTTTGTGGTAATTTGTTGTGGTAGCACTAGGAAACTAATATAATGACAGAACCCTTCCCCTGGAGCAGGAGCCTGGAAGCCATTTGCAGAAAACAAACCCTCACAACAAGGAAAACCCAACAGCACAGGTCCCAGATCTTCTGTAAACCAAGTACTAATTAAGTTTTCCTTTGTCTTGTTTTCCTTCAGCAGCAAATCCTACAGCATAATCCCAGCCAGAAGAACTTCTTAAATATTATATTGAAATATATAATATTATATATTCCTTAATACACAGCTACATGATTTTATTTTCTCCAGTGCTATACCCTGGTGTGTTCTGTCTTCCCAGATGCTGCCATTTTGTTTCTTTCCCATGCTGGCGCCTACAGCTAACTATCTGGGAAGCGGATGTGCAGTAGTACATCAGACCCAGAGAGGTGATGCAGATTCTCATCTCCTGGGGCTGCACTTTGGCAACAAGGAATATCAAGAAGCAGTTTTGAATTCCAAGCTGATTTAACTAAGAAAGGGGTGACACGAAGCTAACAGAACCCAAAATCCCAAGCCCCTCTTGGATGTGGAATTTAAATGATATCCAGAGCTAATAAAACACTGTGTTTCTTTGACGTCTTCTCAAATTGGTTCTCTTATTTCTGACAATATCCAGGCCCCGCTTTTTAAAAGACAAATATGTATTTTCAACGGCTGGCTGGATCTAACCCAAAGCCCTGGGCTGTTTATCAGGGTTAAAAAAAACTGGGGAAATCAGAGCTCCCCCAAAGCTGGGTGTCAGATGAAGGTAGCTGCTCTCAGGTGGGCTGTGAGAGGCAAGCTGAAGCAGCTTGATAATTCACATAACAATTCTTCTTGCCACTCTAATGCAGAGTGGCTCACGCCTATAAAATCATCTCTGCAGTAACTGCTCATTTACTTTACGTTCACACGGTCAAATGAACAGGGCTGCTCCCTGACAGGGATTTTTATAGCTTTTGCTGATGATTTATTCTATCAGTCACTGAAGTTTGAGTGCAACTGGGGTTGATGTCGCTAGTGGGAAAATCACACTGGGCTTGCTTACGGGAAATGGTCATAAGCAAAATATACCCTGGGTTTCCACCAGTTTGCCCCACGCCCCAGAGCAATATGCCAATGGATAGAGTCAAAAGACGTGGTGTCGACACATAAGCAAGCGCTTTTCTTGTGCTTTTTTCTTGTTTTACATTTTTATTATGAAAAATTTCAAATATAGTGAAACCGGTGAGAGCCAGAATTTGACGGGACAGCCTTGTTTTTCCAGATCTCGCAAGTTTTCCGCCTTTGACAGGGTGCAGTCCTACCACTTTTCTATTGCCCTCTATTAGTGGAAAATATTTGCGTTTTCCTTCTCTGACAGGTTTCCACCTTACACAGGTTCCGGCCTTTGTAGGTTTTACTGTACATGCAAAAGTAGAGATAATACTATAATGAGCCCCAAGTAACCATCACCTCCTAGCTTCAATGGTTATCAACTTTGCCAACCTCCATCCCCTCCCAACTCCACCCTGAATTCTATTTTTGTCTCCGCCGCTGGGTAAAACAAGATTATTAATCATCTGAAATCAGCAAGCGCTAACAAGTTATCACAGTGCCTTGCAATTCTTCAGCAATTTCCTTTTTAAAAAAAATTTAGCCATTTTTAAGTGTACAATTCAGTGACATTAACTACATTTACCATGTTGTGCTACCATCACCACTATCCACTGGTTTTCTTGTGCTTTTAATGGACTGAAATAGAGCTAGAAAATCTCTCCAAAGGAGTTGCTTAGCTTAGACAAAGTGGGTATATCTTCCTACAAGCTTTAGGGCCCATTTTCCACTCCCACTGGGAGGAGAGGTTCCACCTACATTGTCCCACTCCCCAAATCCACTAGTTTTCTCATTTGCAGTACTCTAGAGCCTGAGCTCCTCGTAATTCATTCCCTACATCATTCAAAAAGCCTCCCAGCTGAACCACATTCTTAAGCAACAGTCATTTTCTGGAAGATGCATAAACACTGGCAACTTCCCGTTCCTGTTGAGACTTTTCCTATTTGTAAATGGTCAGGACTCCAGACTCTATAATCTTTATTTTAGCTGTTTTACCTGCCAACTCATGTAGAGTATGTAGCAATATAATCAATTACCATTTCCAATGAGATGCCCCTCAAACACAATCATTTAGCCAAGATGGCTGATAAGGTTTTATGTGACTCCTCTAATTAGTCTGGGAAGGAGGCTTTTCTGGTGTAAGTCACTTACTGGGGCAGACGCAGGAGGCGTTGACAGCAATTTCAATGATAATGCTATTTAAAGATTTTTTTTTTTTAATATTTTATTGTACTTCAGGTGAAGGCTTACAGAACAAATAGTTTCTCATTAAACAGTAGTACGCATGTTGTTTTATGACATTGGTTAACAACCCCACAACATTTTAACCCTCTAAATTATCAACCTTTCTTTTTTTTTTCGTGAAAATACACATAGCCAAAGATACACTGTTTCAAAAATTTCTACATACACAGTTCAGTGACATTGACTACCCTCTTCCAATTGTGCTGTTATTCTCACTTAAGATGAAGGCTTACAGAACAAAATAGTTTCTCACTTAACAGTTACTACACATGTTGCCCTATGACAATGGTTAACAATCTCACAACACATCAACAATATCCTTACTCAACCTTGGGTTCCCTATCACCAGCTTCCTTGTCCCCTTCTGCCTTCTGGCCCTTGTCACTGGACTCCTGTACCTCGTTAGTCTCATTTGGTTTTACGGGGCTGTCCACTCCCAGGCTGAACAGTGAACCTTGGAGGTAACTTCACCACTGAGCTAAAAGGGTGTCTGGGGGCCATACTCTCGAGGTTTCTCCAGTCTTCTTTAGGCCAGTAAATCTGGACTTTTTTTGTGTGTGTGAGTTAGAATTATGCTCTACATCCTTCTCCAGCTCTGTCCAGAACCCTCTGTTGTGATCCTGGTCAGAGCAGTCAGTGGTGGTAGCCGGGCACCATCTAGCTGTACTGGACTCAGTCCGATGGAGGCCTTGGTAGCTGTGGACAATTAGTCATTTGGACTAATCTTTTCCTTGTATCCTGTTCTCTTCATTCTCCCTTGCTCCCGAAGGGATGAGACCAGTGGAGTATCTTAGATGGCCGCTCACAGGCTTTTAAGACCCCAGACACTACTCACCAAGGTAGAATGTAGAGCATTGTCTTTATAAGTAGCGTCATGCCAATTGAGCTAGATGTTCCCTGAGAACATGGTCCCCAGAGCCCTCTGCCCAGCAACTCAGTCCCTCGGGGAGTTTGGATGTGTCCATGGGGTTTCCATGACCTTTCCTTGTACAGGTTGAGTTAGTTTCCTCTGTATTGTGTACTGTCTCACCTTTCATCCAAGATACCACTTATCTATTGCCTACTTAGTATTTCCCCCCGACCCTTCCCATCTCTGGTAACCAACAAAGATTGTTACATTTTGTGTGTGAACTTTTTCATGGGTTTTTACAATAGAGGTCTCATACAATATTTGTCCTTTTGTGATTGACTTATTTCACTCAGCATAATGTCCTCCAGTTTCATCAATGTTATGAGATGGTTCACAGATTCATTGTTGTTCTTTCTCATTGCATAGTACTCCATTGTGTGTATGTACCACAGTTTGTTTATCCATTCATCTGTTGATGGGCATCTAGGTTGTTTCCATCTTTTTGCTATTGTGAACAGTGCTGCAAGGAACATGGGTGTGCATATGTCTATTCGTGTGATGGCTCTTATTTCTCTAGGATATATTCCTAGGAGTGGGATTGCTGGATTGTGTGGTATTTCTATTTCTAGCTTTCTAAGGAAGTGCCATATCATTTTCCAAAACGGTTGTATCATTGTGCATTCCCACCAGCAGTGCATAAGAGTTCCGATCTCCCTGCAGCCTCTCTGACATTTGTTATTTCCTGTGTTTTTGATTCGTGCCAGTAACTCCGGGGTGAGATGGTATCTCATTGTGGTTTTAATTTGCATTTCTCTAATGGCTAGCGATTGCAAACATCTCCTCATGTGTCTGTTGGCCATTTGAATGTCTTCTTTGGTGAAGTGTCTGTTCATTTCCTTTGCCCATTTTTTGATAGGATTGTTTGTCTTTTTGTTGTAGAGGTGTTGGATTTTCTTGTAGATTATGGAGATTAGACCTTTGTCTGACTTGTACTGTCCAAAAATTTTTTCCCAGTCTGTAGGTTCTCTTTTGACTCTTTTGGTGAAGTCTTTTGAAGAGCATAGGTGTTTGATTTTTAGAAGATCACAGTTATCTAGCTTATCTATTGGGGGTTTTGCATTGATGGTTATGGTTTGTATCCTGTTAATGCCATGTATTAAGGCCTGAAGTGTTGGTCCTGTTTTTTCTTCTATGAACTTTATACTTTTAGGCTTTATATTCAGGTCTTTGATCCATTTTGAAGTAGTTTTTGTATACGGTGTGAGGTATGGGTCCTGTTTCATTTTTATGCAAATGGATATCCAGTTTTGCCAGCACCATTTGTTAAAAAGACTGTCTTTTCCCCATCTGATGGACTTTGGGCCCTTGTCGAAGATCAGGTGACCGTAGGTGGATGGATTTACATCTGGGTTCTCAATTCTGTTCCATTGGTCAATGTATCTGTTGTTGTACCAGTACCAGGCTGTTTTGACTACTGTAGCTGTATAGTAGGTTCTCAAGTCAGGTAGTGTGAGTCCTCCAACTTTATTCTTCTTCTTCAGTAGTGCTTTACTTATTTGGGGCTTCTTCCCTTTCCATATAAAGTTAATGATTAGTTTTTCCATCTCTTTGAAGAATGTTGCTGGTATTTGGATCGGGATTGCACTGTATTTGTAAATTGCTTTGGGTAGAATTGCCATTTTCACAATGTCGAGTCTGCCTATCCATGAGCATGGTATGTTTTTCCATTTATGTAGATCCCTTTGGGTTTCATGCAGTAGCGTTTTATAGTTTTCTTTGTATAGGTCTTTTACATCCCTGGTCAGATTTATTCCTAAGTATTTTATCTTTTTAGGGGCTATTGAAAATGGTATTGATTTCCTGATTTCCTTTTCATCGTTCTCCTTATTGGTGTATAGGAATCCAACTGATTTTTGAATCTTTATCTTGTATCCTGCTACTCTGCTGAATCTTTCTATTAGTTCCAGTAGATTTCTCATGGAGTCTTTAGGGTTTTCTATGTATAGTATCATATCATCTGCAAACAGGGAGAGTTTAACTTCTTCATTACCAATTTGGATGCCCTTTATTTCTTTCTCTTGCCTTATTGCTCTAGCTAGAACTTCCAGCACAATGTTAAATAGGAGTGGTGATAAAGGGCATCCTTGTCTTGTTCCTGTTTTCAAGGGGAATGTTTTCAGCCTCTTTCCATTAAGAATGATGTTGGCCCTTGGTTTTGCATAGATGCCCTTTATTATGTTGAGAAATTTCCCTTCTATACCTATTTTATTGAGAGTTTTTATAAGAAATGAGTGTTGGACTTTGTCAAATGCCTTTTCTGCGTCAATTGAGATGATCATGTGATTCTTTTCTTTCCTTTTATTTATGTGGTGGATTACGTTGATGGATTTTCTAATGTTAAACCATCCTTGCATACCTGGTATGAATCCTACTTGGTCGTGGTGTATTATTTTTTTGATATAATGCTGAATTCTATTGGCTAGAATTTTGTTCAGAATTTTTGCATCTATATTCATGAGAGATATTGTTCTGTAATTTTCTTTTTTTGTGATGTCTTTTCCTGGTTTTGGTATCAGCGTTATGCTGGCTTCATAGAATGAATTTGGAAGTGTTGCTTCCTCTTCTATGCTCTGAAATAGCTTGAGTAGAACTGGTACAAGCTCTTCTGTAAATGTTTTGTAGAATTCTCCAGTGAAGCCATCTGGGCCAGGGCTTTTTTTGGTTGGGAGTTTTTTTTTATTACCTTTTCAGTCTCTTCTCCTGTTATGGGTCTGTTCAGATTTTCAATATCACTTTGTTGTAGTTTGGGTAGGCCGTGTGTTTCTAGAAATTTATCCATTTCCTCTAGGTTTTCAAATTTGTTGGAGTATAGTTTTTCATAATATTCTGTTATAATCCTTTTTATTTTGGTTGGGTCTGTTGTAATGTCCCCCATTTCATTTCTTATTTTGGTTATTTGTGTCCTCTGCTGTTTTTCTTTTGTCAGTCTGGCCAGTGGTTTGTTGATTTTGTTGATTCCTTCAAAGAACCAACTTTTGGTTTTATTGATTCTTTCTATCGTTTTTCTGTTCTCTATTTCATTTATTTCTGATCTGATCTTTACTATTTCCTTTCATCCAGTGGTTGCTGGACATTTTTTGCTGTTCTCTTTCTATTTGTTTGAGTTCTGTAGTTAATGTTTTGATTTTGTCCCTTTCTTCTTTTTTGATATGTGCATCTATTGCTATAAATTGTCCTGTGAGGACTGCCTTTGCTGCATCCCAAAGGTTTTGGTATGATGTGTTTTCATTCTCATTTGATTCTAGGAATTTTTTGATTCCATCTCTGATTTCTTCTATTACCCACTGATGTGTAAGCAGGGTATTATTCAGTTTCCATGTAGTTGATTTTTTTTCCTTGCTCTTTCTAGTGTTAATTTCTACCTTGATGGCATTGTGGTCAGAGAAGATACTTTGAATTATCTCAATGTTTTGGATCTTGTTTAGGATTGCTTGTGGTCTAAGATGTGGTCTATTGTGGAGAACGTTCCATGTGCATTGGAAAAGAATGTGTACTTTGCAGCGGTTGGATGGATTGTTCTATATATGTCTATGAGGTCCAGTTGGCTGATTGTGCCCTTTAGGTTTTCTGTATCTTTGCTGAGTTTCTTCTTAGTTGTTCTGTCCTTTACTGAGAGTGGTGTGTTGAAGTCTCCTACTATTATTGTGGAACTGTCAATTTCTCTTTTTTATGTATTTTGGAGCCTGTCATTGGGTGCGTAGATGTTTATTATGGTTATGTCTTCATGATGGATCATCCCCTTAATCATTATATAGTGTCCTTCTTTGTCTTTTAGGGTAGATTTTGTTTTAAAGTCTATTTTATCTGAGATTAGAATTGCCACTCCTGCTCTTTTTTGGTAGTTGTTAGCTTGATATATTTTTTTCCAACCTTTGATTTTTAATAAATTCACGTCTTTGTTTCTAAGGTGTGTCTCTTGTAGACAGCATATTGATGGATCCTGTTTTCTTATCCATTCTGCCACTCTCTGTCTCTTTATGGGTGCATTGAGTCCATTTACATTCAGTGTAATTATTGATAGATGTGAGTTTGTTGCTGTCATTTTGTAGTGCTTTTTTTTGCGGTGCTAAAGTTTTCTTTGTTCTTCTTACTCTCTTGTGCTGAGTTACTTTTGTTTGTGGATTTTGTGTTCATTTCTTTTGTTTTTGTTGAGACTTTATGTTTTTTGTCTTTATTTTTATGAGTTGGTTTGTTAACTTTCTTTGTGGTTACCATGAATTTTACCCTTATCTTTCTAAGTTTGAAGCAGTCTACCCTTACTTGGTATCGCCTTGCCTTCCTCTCCATTAGAAGGTTCTATACCTATGCCGTTTATTCCCTCTTTCATTGTTTTGATGTTGTTGTCATCCATCGATTGACTGCTCTGATTCCCTGTTGTATTTCTTTTGGTTTTGGATAGTCCTCGAGAGTTCATTCCCTAGATTGGTATCTGGCTCGTACGATCCTGCATCCTAGGTCCTGCCTGAGGGCTGAAGCTGTTTGTCCTCAGATTGAAGAACTCCCTTTAATAATTCTTGTAAGTTTGGTTTGACTTTTACATATTCCCTTAGTTTCTGTTTATCTGGAAATGACCTAATTTCACCATCAAATTTGAACGAGAGTTTTGCAGGATATATTATTCTTGGCTGACAGTTTTTTTCTTTCAAGATTTTATATATGTCATCTCACTGCCTTCTTGTCTGCATGGTTTCTGCTGAATAATCTGAGCTTAGTCTTATTGTTTCTCCTTTGTATGTGAGTTCTTGTTCTTCACGAGCTGCTCTCGGGATTCTTTGTTTGTCTTTGGTTTTGGCGAGTGTGAATATGATATGCCTTGTTGATTTTCTTTTGGGGTCTCTTCTATATGGGGTTCATTGAGCTTCTTGGATGGCCAGCTTTTCATCTTTCATGATATTGGGAAAGTTTTCTGTCAGCAGTTCCTCAATGATCCTCTCTGTGTTTTCTGTTTTCTTCCCCTGTTCTGGAATGCCAATCACTCGTAAATTTTTGCTTTTAATTGTGTCCCACATAACTCTCAGGGTCTCTTCATTTTTCTTTGTTCTTTTTTCTGAGATTTCCTGAAACAGAGTTGTATCCAAGTGTTTGTCTTCAGTTCCACTGATCCTGTCTTCCACGGTTTCAAATCTTCTTCTCAGGCCTCCTATGACATCATCCATTTCTGAAATCTTGTTGTTTATCTTTTGGATTTCTAATTGTTGTTTTTGTATAATTTCTAGTTGTGAATTTATTTTGGCATTTTGTTCCTGCATCATCTTCCTGAATTCTTCCAATTTTTTGTCTGTATTTTCCATAAATTTGTCTGTTTTTTCCTCATGTTTGTCGCTTTTTGCCTCAGTTCTTGGAAAATTCCGAGTATTAGTGATTTGAATTCCCTATCAGATACTTCTAGTGCATTTTCTTCCACAGGAGAGTTATCTGGTGTTTTAATTTGGACACCTACTGGAGCAATCCTGTCCTGTTTTTGTAAATGTTTTGATATTGTTTGCTGTTTTCGGGGCATTCAGTAGATATTTCTCTCATTTATTGATTGTAGATTTTTTTGTTTCATCCCTTTTTAAAAAAAAAAAAATTTGAGTATGTCTGAGCAGGCGGACTGCATGCCCCTTGTTGTTCGCTCATCTGTGCGCTCAATACTTTTCACCTCCTTCTCCAACTGGCCGGTTCAGTCACTCATATGTGGTACAGCAGGGCAGGTCTAGCTGAAGAGGAGCCACTGGCACGGGTTGTTTGTGGCACTCACCGCAGCCACCAGGGCGGTCGGTAATCAGTGCTGGGCAGGTTCCAATAGGCTGTGCCTGCACAGCTTGGTGGTGTGATGTCAAGTGCACGGTGCAGGTAGGCAGGATGCAGCGGGGAAATGGTTATGTGTGAAGCTAAACGGCTGTTTTGTCTCCCACTGGACGCTCCATGAGGCTGCTCTCTCATACCCCATTTGCTGGTCTCCGATAGGAGTCCAAGATGGTGGATCCGCGCTGCATTAGCTGGTAGGGGACCTCTGCATGAATCTCTCCTCACTCTCTATTCTCTTTCAGTATTCTCACTCCATTTGGTGCTCGGCTGAGTTCTTTATCTCTTCATTTGATGTTCTACAGTTTCAGGATTGTTGATTCTCTGTTTGGCTTAGTTTTTCAGATTTTTGCTTTGGAGGGACGGCATGGTGCTTCTGCCCAGAGCGCCATCTTGCCGGACCTCCTATTTAAAGATTTTGAAGCCCTCTATCAGACCTTTTCTCCGCCTTCACTTTCTCCAGAGCACATCACTATTCCAATAGTTTTTGCCACGTACATTTATTTTTATTGCTGTAATTAAATGAAGTTAAATTTCAAGTTAGTCTCCCCTACAGAATTTTTTTTTTTTAACGTACATTGTTATGAGACCCCAACCACTCACCCCATTCTGCAACAGCACACTCCTCCCCTCCGCCCCTGATTCCCCGTGAACATTCAACCAGCTCCTAACTCTCTCTGCTTTCCCCTCTAACCTCTGGACAGAAGCCGCCCCTTCGGTCTCTTATATCTACTTGTCTAAGAGGCATATTCTTCCCGAGTATCACTTTATGTCCCACAGTCCAGTCCAATCCCTGTCTGAAGAGTTGGCCTCGGAAATTGTTTTAGTTCTGGGGTGATGGAGAGACCAGGGGCCATGCTTTCCGGGGCGCCTCCAGACTTAGTCAGACCATTAAGTCTGGTCTTCTTACTAGTATTTGAGTTCTGCATCCCATCGTTCTACTGCTCCATCAGGGACCCTCTATTGTGTTCCCTGTCGGGACGTTCATTGGTGGTAGCCGGGCACCATCTAGTTCTTCTGGTCTCAGGCTGATGAAGTCTCTGGTTTATGTGGCCCATTCTGTCCCTTGGGCCAATACTTCCCTTGTGTCTTTGGTGTTCTTCGATCTCCTTTACTCCAAGTGGTTGGGACCAACTGATGCATCATAGATGGCCACTTGCAAGCTTTTAAGAACCCAGACACCACTCACCAAAGTAGGATGCAAAAAATTTTCTTAATAAGGTTATGCCAATTGACATAGTTGTCCCCTGAAAGCATGGTCCCCAGACCCCGCATCCCTGCTACTCTGTCTCTCAAAGTATTTGATTGTATTGAGGAAACTTCTTAGCTTTGGTTTAGTCCAGTTGTGTTGGCTTCCCCTGTAGTGTGTACTGTCCTTCCCTTCACCTAAGATCATTCTTATCTACTATCTAGTTAGTGAATAACCCTCTCCCTCACTCCCCACCCCCGTAACCATCAAAGAATGTTTTCTTCTGTGTTTAATCCTTTCCTTAGTTCTTATAATAGTGGTCTTATACAGTATTTGTCCTTCTGTGCCTGACTAAATTCACTCAGCATAATAAGTTCTAGCTTCCACCAAGTTATACGATGTTTCACAGCTTCATCACTGTTCTTTATCATTGCGTAATATTCCATTGTGTGGATATACCATAGTTTGTTTATCCATTCGTCCATCGATGGGCACTTAGGTTGCTTCCATCCTTTGGCTATTGTGAACAGTGCTGCGACAAACACGGGTGTACATATATCTATTTCTGTGACGGCTCTTGTTTCTCTAGGATATATTCCAAGGAGCGGGATAGCTGGATCATATGGTACTTCTATTTCTAGCTTTTTAAGGAAGCGCCAAATTGATTTCCAAAGTGGTTGTACCGTTTTACTTTCCCACCAACAGTGTATAAGTGTTCCAGTCTCTCCACAACCTTTCCAGCATTTGTTATTTTGTGTTTTATGGATTAATGCTAGCCTTGTTGGGGTGAGATGACATCCCACTGTAGTTTTGACCTGCATTTCTCTGATGGCTAATGATCTTGAGCATTTCTTCATGTGTCTGTTAGCTGCTTGAATATCTTCTTTGGTGAAGTGCCTGTTCATATCCTTTGCCCATTTTTTAACTGGGTTATTTGTAGTTTTGCTGTTGAGGTTTTGGAGTATCTTGTAGATTTCAGAGATTAAACGCTGATCGGATTTGTCATTGCCAAAAACTTTTCCCCAATCTGTAGGCTGTCTTTTCAGTCTTTTGGTGAAGTCTTTGGATAAGCATAAGTGTTTGATTTTTAGGAACTCCCATTTATCTATTCTCTCTTCTGGTGCTTATGCATTGTTACTTATGGTTTGTATTGTGTTTATGCCATGTATTAGGGCTCCTAGCATTGTCCCTATTTTTTCTTCCATGATCTTTATCATTTTTGATTTTATATTTCTTTGATCCATTTTGAGTTAGTTTTTGTACATGGTGTGAGATATGGGTCTTGTTTCAGTTTTTTGCATATAGATATCCAATTATGCCAGCACCATTTGTTGAAGAGACTGTCTTTTCCCCAATTAACAGACTTTGGGCCTTTGTCAAATATTAGCTGCTCATAAGTGGATGAGCTTATATCTGGATTCTCAACTCTGTTCCATTGGTCTATGTATCTGTTATTGTACCAGTACCAGGTTGTCTTGACTACCGTGGCAGTATAATAGGTCCTACAATCAGGTAGTGTAAGGCCTCCCACTTTGTTCTTCTTCTTGAGTAGTGCTTTATTTATCTGGGGCCTCTTCCCTTTCCATATGAAGTTGGTGATTTATTTCTCCATCTCATTAAAAAACGCTGCTGGAATCTGGATCGGGATTGTATTGTATCTGTAGATTGCTTTGGGCAGAACTGACATTTTCACTATGTTGAGTCTAGCTATCCATGAGCAAGGTATATTTTTCCACTTATGCAGGTCTCTTTTAGTTTCTTGCAGTAGTGTCTTGTAGTTTTCTCTGCAGAGATCTTTTACATCTCTGGTTAGATTTATTCCTAAGTATTTTATCTTTTGGGGGGCTATTGTAAATGGTATTGATTTGGTGATTTCCTCTTCGAGGTTCTCTTTGTTGGTGTAAAGGAATCCAATTGATTTTTGTATGTTTATCTTGTATCCTGAAACTTTGCCGAAATCTTCTATTAGTTCCAGTAGTTTTCTTGTGGATTCCTTAGGGTTTTCCGTGTATAAGATCATATCATCTGCGAATAGAGATACTTTGACTTCTTCCCTACCTATTTGGATGCACTTGATTTCTTTTTCTAGCCTAACTGCTCTGGCTAGGACCTCAAGCACAATGTTGAATAATAGTGGTGATAAAGGGCATCCTTGTCTGGTTCCTGTTCTCAAGCGGAATGCTTTCAAAGTCTCTCCATTCAGGATGATGTTGGCTATTGGTTTTGTATAAATGCCCTTAATTATACTGAGGAATCTCCCTTCTATTCCTGTTTTTTTGAGATTCTTTATCATGAATGGGTGTTGGACTTTGTCAAATGCCTTTTCTGCATCGATTGATAAGATCATGTGGTTTTTTTGTTTTATTTATGTGATGGATTATGTTGATTGTTTTTCTAATGTTGAACCATCCCTGCATACCTGGTATAAATCCCATTTGGTTGTGGTGAATTATTTTTTTGATATGTTGCTGAATTCTATTGGCTAAAATTTTGTTGAGGATTTTTGTGTCAATGTTCATGAGGGATATAAGTCTGTTAATTTTCTATTTTTGTGGTGTCTTTACCTGGTTTTGGTATCAGGGTTATGCTGGCTTCATAGAATGAGTTTGGAGTATTCCATCTGTTTCTTTGCTCTGAAATACCTTTAGTAGAAGTGGTGTTATCTCTTCTCTGAAAGTTTGGTAGAATTCTCCAGTGAAGCCATCTGGGCCAGGGCTTTTTTTTGTTGGCAGTTTTTTAGTAACCGTTTCAATCTCTTCTTTTGTTATGGGTTTATTTAGTTGTTCTACCTCTGTTTGTGTTAATTTAGGTAGGTAGTGAGTTTCTAGAAATTTGTTCATTTTCTCTAGGTTTTCAAATTTGTCAGAGTACAATTTTTCATAGTATTCTGTTACGATTCTTTTAATTTCAGTTGGGTCTGTTGTGATATCACCCATCTCATTTCTTATATGGGTTATCTGCTTCCTCTCCAGTTTTTCTTTTGTCAGTTTGGCCAATGGTTTATCAATTTTGTTGATCTTTTCAAAGAACCAGCTTTTGGACTTGTTAACTCTTTCAATTGTTTTTATGTTCTCTATTTCATTTAATTCTGCTCTAATTCTTATTATTTCCTTCCTTCTGGCACCTGTAGGCTTCTTTTGCTGCTCTCTTTCTACTTGTTCCAGTTGTAGGGTTAGTGCTTTGATTATGAACCTTTCTTGTTTTTGGATGTGTGCATTTATTGCTATAAACTGACCTCTGAGCACTGCTTTTGCTGTGTCCCAAAGGTTCTGGTAGGATGTGTTTTTATTCTCATTTGATTCTATGGATTTCTTTATTCCATCCTTAATTTCTTCTATAACCCAGTAGTTTTTGAGCAAGGTGTTGTTCAGTTTCCATGTGTTTGATTTTTTCCCCTTGATTTTTGTGCTGTTGATTTCCACTTTTATGGCTTTATGGTCAGAAAAGATGCTTTGTAGTATTTCAATGTTTTGGATTTTGTTAAGGCTTGCTTTATGGCCTAAGATGTGGTCTATTCTGGAGAATGTTCCATGTGCATTGGAAAAGAAAGTATACTTGGCTGCCGTTGGGTGCAGAGTTCGGTATATGTCTATGAGATCAAGTTGGTTGATTGTAGCATTTAGCTGGATGTTCTGTCCTTCACTGAAAGTGGCGTGTTGAAGTCTCCTACTACTATTGTGGAGCTGTCTATATCTCTCTTCAGAGCTGTTAGAGTTTGTTTTATGTATTTTGGAGCCCTGCCGCTGGGTGCATAAATATTTATTATAGTTATGTCCTCCTGGTGTACTGACTCTTTAATTGTTATATAGTGCCCTTCCTTATCTTTTGTGGTGGATTTTACTTTAAAGTCTATTTTGTCAGAGGATCAATATTGCCACTCCTGCTCTTTTTTGTGTGTTATTTGCTTGATATATTTATTTCCATCCTTTGAGTTTTAGCCTGTTTGTGTCTTTAAGTCTAAGGTGTGTCTCTTGTAGGCAGCATATAGATGATCATGCTTTTTTATCCAATCTGCCACTCTGCATTTCTTTTTTGGTGCATTAAGTCCGTTTACATTCAGTGTAATTATTGATAGGTATGAGTTTAGTGCTGTCATCCTGATACCTCTTTTTGTGTGTTGTTTACAGTTTCTTTGTTCTCCTCAATTTTCTGTGCTAAGTTATTTTTATTTATGTATTTTGTTTTTCATCTTTTTCTTTGTTGTAGATGTTGTGCTTGCTGGGTCTTTATGTTTTTCTACTTTTTTATTTTGATTTGTAGGATTGTTAGATTCCTTTGTGGTTACCTTAATATTTACCCCTAATTTTCTAAGTTTATACCAATCTTTTATCACTTTATATCGCCTTAACTTCCCCTCCATATAGAAAATCAATGTCTCCATTTTTTAAGTCCCTCTTTTTTTGTTTTAATATTATCCTCTTTTTTTTTTTTTTTTTACATATTGATATCTGTTTCCTTATTTTCAATGTTTTAGCTTTGATGTAATTTCAATTTCCATATCTGAGTCAATATCTGGTTGCTCTATCCTGTGTTCTAGTCTTGTGTTGTTAGCTGGTGTTATTGATTATCTAACCGCAGGACTCCCTTTAGTATTTCTTGTAATTTTGGTTTGGTTTTTGCAAATTCCCTGACCTTCTGTTTATCTGGAAATGCCCTAATTTTGCCATCATATTTGAGAGACAGTTCTGCTGGATATATAACTCTTGGCTGACAGTTATTTTCCTTCAAGCCTTTAAATATGTCATCCCATTGCCTTCTAGCCTTCATGGTTTTTGCTGAGTAGTCTGAGCTTATTCTAATTGACTCTCCTTTGTAGATAACTTTTCTTTTATCCCTAGCCGCTCTTAAAATTCTCTCTTTATCTTTGGTTTTGGCAAGTTCATTATTCCAATAGTTTTTGTCCGAGAAAGTAAAATTTATTTTTCCCTGCAGCAACAATTTATCAGTGCCTACAAAGGAAAATGGAATTAAATTAGTCCCCACTGTTGCTGTCACTTTCATGATGTATACTGTCACACAGCCTACAATTCTAAGAAAAAGTCTGTCACTCAAACTGACTACCAGGTGTCAAACAAGAGCCTCTCTTCTAGAAAGGCATGATGGTTTGCATCATGTTCTCTTGGTCCAGTGGCCAGGCTCAAACCTCCCAATGCCCCATGTTACCAAGGCTTAGTCCTGGAGACACTGAGGAAGAAGAGGGATAAACTCTAAAGCTTGTATGGAATCTGAAAACATGCTTATGTGGAATGATACTGCACCCGTATCATATTCCCCTAATTGCCTTTGTCAATGCCTCCTAAAGAGAGACTTTTAAAAATGTCTGGTTTCTTACTTTTCAATTTTAGTATGAAATAGAACATATGAATGACATGACAGGGTGACCAACTTGTCCTGGTTTGCCGGGGAGTTTTCTGGTTTTAGCACTGAAAGCCCAAAGTCCCAGGAAACCCACAGACTTGGGCAAACTAGGATGGTTGTTCACACGAGACCAGTGGTCCTCAGCTGGAGGAGATTTTGCCCCTTAAGGGACATTTGGCAGTGTCTGGAGACATTTTTGGCTGACATAATGGGAACAGGGGGAAGTGCTACTGGCATCTAGTGGGCAGAGGCCTACAGGGATGGTGCTTAACATCCTACAGTGCACAGGACAGCCCCCAACAAAAAGAATTATCCAGCCCAAAACATCAATAGTGCCATGGTTGAGAAACCCTGCCCTAGACATACTGACATGACATAGTACCTGTGAGCTTGTCATATCATCTCTCATCTCATAAATTCACCAGGTTTCCCTAAACCACGGGTGACCTAATGAGAAATCTCCCCTCCACCCCAGGTGTAATCTGAATTGGTCTCAGGTTAAGAGTGTTTACCTGATTCATAAAGAGCTTCCGGAACTGAAAACTAATCTGTCCCTCCATTAGAAGCTTCTGGAGCTTTACAATCCAGATTATCACTGAATTCTCCCTGGTATCTAATCTCACATGGCAATTTATGTTCATTTGTGAATACCTTTGCTCGAGGGAGGTACTGAACATCATCAGACTAAATATGGTCCAAATGGAATCTAACTTCATTTTCTCAACAGGGGTCAGAATTATGATGGGCTTCCCTGGAAATCTGGGACTTCAACATTTCCAACAGAGAGACAGCCCTTCCAAGTTATCACATGCAGAGCTTCTCTTGTAACTAAATTGCAAGTCCCATGAGGGCAGGTATTATGGATAGAATTGTGTCATCCAAAGTGATGTGTTGAAGTCTTAACCCCTGTACCTGTGAATTTGACCTTGTTTGGAAATAGGGTCTTTAAAGATGTTATGTTAGATTAACATGAGGTCATACTGGAAAGGGGTGGGTCCTAATCCCATGTAACTGGTGTCTTTATAAAAGAGGAGAAGATATACAGAGACAGGCAGAGAAAGGACGATCATGTGATGATGGAGGTAGATGCAGGTTCAAGCCAGGGAATGCCAAGGATTGCAGGAAGCCACCAGAAGCTAGGAGAGAGGCATGAAACAGATTCTCTCTCAGAGTCCTCAGAAGGAGTCAACATAGCCGATATCCTGATTTAGACTTCTAACCTCCAGAGCTGTGAGACAGTAAATTTATGTTCTTATAAGCCACTCAATATGTGGTACTCTGTCACAGCAGTGCTAGGAAGCTAAGACAGTGGGGATCTTTCCTCTGTTTCCTGCTGGATCCTCAGCACCTAGAATGGTGCCTAGCACACAGTAAGTGCTCAAGAGATACTTTTTGAATGAATGAAGACTGGCTATGTTCCTTTAGAAGTCAATAAGGAACAGAAATATTCTTTGAAAGTCACATGACAATAAGCTATACAGGCTGAATCGACGGCTTTGACAATTTCTCTAGCACCTGCTGCCTGGGCAGTGAGCTCTCCCTATTCTGGGGAAGATCTGGGAAATAGGATCAATTTGCTCTGCAACTCAAAGAGTTGGGAGAATAGAAAGAAGGAGTGGGAGAGAGAGACCCAAACCATGGCAACAAAGCTCACCAATGAGCTGCTAGGTAAAGCTACCGGCTGGGGGCTTTGTTTGCCCAGTTAAACAGGGCGCAAGGCTTACAGAATCTTTCTTCTCTCCTATCCAGTGCCACCAGAGGCCAGGAAAGGTTGCCGCGGAAGGCCAGAGCCACGTGGTGGGAGAAACTTTGCTTTCTCCCTGCAAATCATTCAGGCATTTGGAGGAATCACCGTTAGAAGCTGGCAGCCCTCCCTGACTGGCAGCTGCCAACACAGCCTAATTAATCTGGCAGCCGTGTTGGTGAAGAACATGACACTTCATGACTGAAAAACAAGCCTAAAAATAGACTCCATCTTTTCTTCAATGCCCCCCACCTCAACGCCCCCACCCCCACCCCCCTTCCCTCCCCTCACGGGCTTCCTGGGAAGAGATTGGAGAGATGCTACAGATAAAGTGCAAAATCAAAGGGGACAAAAGAAAAGCCCCATCCACATAGATTCTGGGTGACAAGTTTTATTTAGAATCACTATTCCAGAGTTTGATTTGAATCTTGCCTCCTTTTCCTGGATGACAGTTGAAACCTGTATTTTCAAAGATGGACCAAAAAGTATCATTTATTTGCTTAACTAAACTGGACCAAAGGCTCAAAGACAATCAACCAACCACCAAAATATACTGTGTGCTCAACAGTGTATCAGATATAGGAAAAGACAGAGGGTGGAGCAACAACACAAACCCTGGGAGATAAAAGGTAAACACTAAAGTGATTAATGACATTTTAAAAAGATATTATAGTATAAAAATGGGCAAAGGATTTCAACAGACATTTCTCCAAAGAAGATATACAAATGGCCAATGAGTACATGAAAAGATGCTCAACATTATTAGTCATTAGGGAAATGCAACTCAAAACCACAATGAGATACCACTTCATACCCACTAGGATGGCTATTATCAAAAAGATGAACAATAACAAGTGTTGGTGAGTATGCAGAGAAAATGGAACTCTCATACCTTGTTGGTGGGAATATAAAATGGTGCAGCTACTTTGGAAACAGTCTGGCAGTTCCTCAAAAGGTTAAATATAGAGTTACTTCATTACCTAACAATTTCACTTCTAGGTATATACCCAAAAGAACTGGAAATACATGTTCAGGCAAAATTTTGTACATGAATGTTCATACCAGCATTATTCATAGTAGCCAAAAAGTGGAAACAACCCAAATGCCCATCAACAAATGAATGGATACAAAAAATGTGGTATATTCATACAATGGTATATTTTTTAGCCGTAGAAAGGAAATGAAGTACGGATGCATGCTATAACATGGAAGAACCTTGAAAACATGCTAAGTGAAAGAAGTTATACACAAAAGGCTGCATATTGTAAGACTCCATTTATATAAAATGTCTGGAATAGGCAAATCTGTAGAGATAGAAAGTAGATTAGTGGATTACAGGGGCTGGGAAGAGAGGGAATTGGGAGTGACTGCTAACAGGTACAAGGTTTCTTCTCGGGGCGATGGAAGTATTCTGGAATGCATAACTTTGTGAATATACTGAAAACTAAGAATTGTACAGTTTAGATGAATGAATTTTATAGTATATAAATCTATCTCAATTAAAGAGATTAACATTATACACCATAAGAAAGAAATTTTTATCATCTAATGTGGATCCTTAAAGGGATCATCCAAAAATGATTCTGCTCAGAGATAGCTCTTAATTTTATCCCCTCATTTCTGTTCTCTGACTTGCCCTAATTAGGCATTCATTACCTTTCACTTGGATTACTTTAATAATTTCCTAACAAGTGGTCCTGCCCTCCATCTTCCTTTTATTCTAATACATGATTTATAATACTGCCAGATTCACCTTTTTGAAGCACAGCATTAATCACACTACTTCATCACTCAAAAACCTCCAATGGCTCCCCATTATCTACTGGTTTAAGGATTAATTCCTCAGAGTAGTACTCAAGACTAGAGAAGACAGTGGTTGGATTTTTTTTTGCTGCATGCAACTCCTTTCCTATTGCAGGGAAATCCTCTAAAGTATCGGTGGAATGTAGACTCTCACAACCCAAGTCAAAGCAGAGGAACTCCCATTTTCCTGACCTCCCCACTGGAAGCCAGGGCTTGGTCTGGAAACCCAATAGGATGCTTATGTTTGGGACTTTGGAACAAGCGATGGAAAGAAAAAGAAAAAAAAAAAGGACAGTTAGAATCCACCATGGCAGTCATGGTGGTGAATGCAGGAGGTGGCAGTGGTGTGGGACAGTGATGCAGAATGAAGCAGTCTGGTTCTGCTTAAAGATGGTGGTCATAATTGCTGCCCTTGACCCTGGAGCTACCCTGATTCCTGCCCATTTCAAGCCTCCAGGTTAATTCTGTGTGCCCCTAACATCCTTCCAGCAAATGTCCTTTCTGCTCAAGACAGACTTGGTTTCTCTTGCTTGCAACTGTGAACCATGACTGATATAGCCTCAACCTGCTCATTGAGAGATGAACATTTTGGGCTATCTTTGCTTGGTGACAGTAATTGATTGTTCTTCCAACTCCTCTTTGAGCAATTTTCTGTTTTCCACATAAGCTGGAGAGTAATCCCTGACTACATAGGCTTTGAGTGTTGCCAGTGCCTCTAACAGTTACTTCTCGTAATAAATCAATAAAGTAGTTTCTGAATGTGATTCAGCTTCACATATGTATTGATATAAGGAAGAGAATCCACTCATTATGGAAGCTCAGTCATAAGTCCTATGAGTTTAGGCCCATAGGACAGTGATATTTCTCCTCATAAACTATTAAATGGGCACTGGGAACATTTCAGCTACTGCCAGTCCAGTCTGACTCTCAGGAACCACTGCCCTGTGGGCACTCACAAATGGACATAGGGACTCACAGACTGGAATACTAAAAGCAGCTCAGTTTAGGAAAGAAATTACTAAGTAAACACTTTAAACAGCCAGCCATTCTTTTGCTGAGGGTGCTTGAGCATGAGTGATTTTAATTTTTTTTTTTAATTATCATTCAGTAAAATTAACTTTTTAGGATATACAATTTTATGAATTTTAACATTACCACCCAAATTTAACAAATTAACATTTTTTTTTGTATTTGTAATTGAATCTTTCTCCTTTAAGAAATAAAATGTTACAAGTACAGTGAAAGTTTCCTCCCACTCCAACTCACTCCCCTTCCTCCCCAAAGTTAACCATTAGCCTGAGGGTGGCTCATCCATGTTTTCATATTTTTACTGTATCTATGGTACAACCAGAATGCTCATTAGAAGCAAGGATGGCAAGATTATGTCTCATATACTTTGGATATGTTATCAGAAGGGATCAGTCCCTGGAGAAGGACATCATGCTTGGTAAAGTAGAGGGTCAGCGAGAAAGAGGAAGACCCTCAACGAGATGGACTGACACAGTGGCTGCAACAATGGCCTCAACCATAACAATGATTGTGAGGATGGTACAGGACCGGGCAGTGTTTCGTTCTGTTATACATAGGGTTGCTATGAGTTAGAACTGACTTGACGGCACCTAACAACAACAACATGGTTATCTCCAAATTTCATATAAGGAGCCCTGGTGGTGCAGTGGTTAAGAGCTACGGCTCTTAACCAAAAGGTTGATAGTTCGAATTCACCACCGCTCCTTGGAAATCCTATGGGGCAGTTCTACCCTGTCCTATAGGGTTGCTATGAGTCGGAATCGACTCAACAACAACGGATTTGGTTTTGTGCGTGTGCGCACGCACACACACACACACACACACACTAAATGCAGTAGTGTTCTGTATATTTTTAAAATTTATATAAATGGCACAATTCTATCTCTCTACCTACCTACCTATCCATCTATTTACAACTTACTTATTGCACATTACATTTTTGAAGTTTATCAGAGTACGTCTGATTCATTACATTTAACTGGTGTTGAGGTTTCTATTATATGAATATACCACAATGTATTCCCATTCGCAGATATTTAGATTGTTTCTATTTCTTTTCCACTACATACAGTGTTATACTTAATCTCCTCATACATGTCTACTTGTGCAAGAATTTCTCTAGGGTTTCTACCTGGAAACATTATTCCTAAATTGAAGGTATACATATTTCTGACTTTTCTAATTATTGCCAATTGCTCTTTAAAGAGGTGGTACAAGTTTACACCTCTCACAAGCAATGGAAATTAGCTGTCTTCTCACATACTTGGCAACCTCTGGTATTATCAGACTTTTTGATTTGTGCCAATTTGATGCGTGTGAAAGGGGATGCTATCGTTGTTTTGTGTTTTCCTGCCTTCCTACAGAGTGAGCACTTTTCATATGAATATTGGCCACTCACACTCCCTCTTCTCTGAATGGATGTTCAATCCTTTGCTCATTTCTCTACTGGGTTATTTTGTCTTCTCATTTTAATTAAAAAAAAATTCTTTTCAATCCGTAAGAATTCTTGTTATATATCTGAATGCCAGTTCTTGGTCTATATGTATGTTGCAAATATTTTCTTCCAGGCAGGGGCTATTCTTTTTATTTTTGGCATCTTTTGCAATTCGGAGATTCATTTTTTTATGTGTGTCTTTTGCTATGCAGAGGTTATTAATTTTAATTACATATTATTTAATTAGTCCTGCTAGACTCTCCAAATCATAAAGGCATTTACATATATTTCCTTATAAAATTTTTACACTCCCCCCCATTTAAGTCTTTAATCAATCTGGAATTTATTTTCCTAATTAGAAATCCAATCATCCCAATATCATATGTTGAAGAGTTCATCTCACTAATTCGATTTGCATTAAATCTATAGATTGATTTGGGAGTTGATGGAATATTTATAATATAGCACTTCCCATCCACCAATATGGTATACTTCATCATTTGTTCAGAGCTTTTTAAAATGTCCTTCACTAATGTTTCATATTTTTCTCCAAAAGATTTTACACATCTAATAGATTTATTACTGGGTACTTTAAGTTTCTTTTGCTATTGTAAACGGATTTTTTTAAAGTATATTTTCCCATTATTCTTTCTGCCATGTAATAAAGCTATTGATTTTTGTATATGGATCTTATATTCAGCAACTTTTTGGAACCTCATATTGATGTTAACAGCTGTCTGGAGTGTCTGGAATTTCCATTAGACAATCATTTATCTGCAAATGATAATTGTGTTTCTTCCATTCCTCTATTTTTCTTATTTTATTGTGTTGGCTAGAACCTTCACAAGGATCCTTACTTTGTTCCTGACTTTACTGTGGTAAAATACGTGAAATGATTTATTCAATATTTATTTAACAAACTTCTGGGATAAATCTGGTAATGTCATGATATATATTACTATTATTGTTATTATATTCTGGAACATTGGATTTGCTACTGCTTTACTTAGGATTTTCATGTCCACGCTCTCAACTGAGATTGGTCTTCATGTTTCCTTTTTGGTATTGTTAGTGTTCACTTTTGTTATCAAAGTTAATGTGGTAGGTATTATTAATTGTCTTTCCAGCAGTCGTCTGGGAAGATGAGCTCCCTTCGCCTGCTTTCTTACAGGCAGATCTTGACTCTCTTGATAAAAGCTGAAAACATCAAATATTTTCCCAGCCACCCTTGCAGCTAGCAATGGCCATGTGACCTGGTTCTGGCCAAAGAGACATAAGATTTTCCTCCCTGATAAAAAAAGAAAGATGTTCAAGGGGGCTCTCTTTCCTACACTTTCCATTTTGTCTTTTGGATGCAGTTATAATAGGATGTGATATGATGCCATCTTGTAACCACAGGGCACAAGTTTAAGGGTGAAAATTAACATGATGAGGATGGTAACATGAACGGAAGAGAAGAGCCTGGGTCAATGACGACGTCTTTGTGAGACATTAGGAGAAAATAATATCAGCAATATTACTTAGTTCACTTATATTAGTTGTTGTAATGTTGCAGCCCACAGCATATTAATTAAAACTCACTTAATTAACATTAAAACAAGTTGGGGACATTTTCTTCTTCTCTACTCTCTGCAACAGTCCAAGGTAGGACTCTTTATTCCTTGAAAGTCTGGTAAAGCTCACCAGTACAATTATCTGAGCGTGGGTGAGCTCATGTGAGGAGATTAAGCGGATAGATTTTTAATTTCTGATTCAATTTCTTTAATGGTAATAGGTCTCTCAGTTTTTACAGTCAATTTAGAAATTGTATATTTTTCTAGAAAATTTCCATCTCAATTAATTTTCAAATTGGCACAAAAATATTCCTACCATTTTTCTTATGTTTTAAATATCTGCCAAATCAACGGTTATGCCCCCTCTTTATTTCTAATATTAATATTTGTGCCTTCTTTCATTTTTCTTGACTTTGAAAAAGGGTTTATCTTTTGATATTCTTTTCAGATAACTGACTTTGGGATTGACTGTTCCTTTTTATTGTTTATTAGTTTTCTATTTCATAAATTTTTGCTCTTGTTTTTACTGTTTGCTGCTTCTTCTAACTGACAAATTAGCTTAATATAAACTTTTTGAGTTGACTGAAGACAGAGCTTATTAATTTCTAATCTTTCTTTTTTTCTAATATATGCATTAAAAGGCATAAAATTTCCTTATGAGTACCTCTTTAGCTGAATCTCACAAGTTTTGATGTATAGTGTGTCTGATGTTCAATTCTAAATACTATGTAATTATCATTGTTATTTTCTCCTTTGATTCATAAATTATTTAGAAGTTTTTATATTTCTGAATGATAAGGGAGTCAACTTTTTAATGATTTTCCATCAATTTCTTATTGTAATGCTATGTAAACAGCAAACAGGATTTATGACAGTGATTTTCTGGTATATGTTGAGATTGTTTTTCGGCTTAGTTTGTAGTCAGTTTTTGTACATTTTCATGTATATTTGAAAAGCATATCGGCTCCAGGCAAGTTTGTAATTATGTTGTGTATGTCTTCTCTACAAGGAGCCCTGGTGGCGGTAATGATTAAGTGCTTGGCTGCTAACCGAAAGACTGGCGTTTAGAACTCATGCAGCAGCTCCGCAGGAGAAAGACCTGGCGATCTGCTTCCATAAAGATTAAAAAAACCGAAACAAACCCATTGCCACCAAGTCAATTCCAGCGCATAGCAACCCTATAGGACAGAGTAGAACTGCCCCATAGGGTTTCTAAGAAGTTGCTGGTGGATTCGAACTGCCGACCTTTTGGTTAGCAGCCACATGCTTAATCACTGCCCCAAAGGGCTCCCCGTAAAGATTACAGCCTAGGAAATCCTATGGGGCAGTTCTATTCTGTCACATGGGGTCCCTAAGAGGTGAAAATCCACTTGACTGTACACAACAACGACGACTTCTCTATGTTGGCTAAATTGTTTGCCTATTTAATGTATCAGTTTATTACATAGATTGGTTAAAATCTTCTGTTACAATTCTGGACTTCTTGTAATTCTGTCAATTTTGCCTTATATTTGTTGAGCTAGGCTTAGGTTTGAGATTTAATTCACATACCTTTATTGTGACCACTGATACATTTTGATTTATTTTACCTTGAAAATTTTTGTTCTACTGCTACTGCATGGATGAACCTTAAAAACATTATGCTGAGTGAAATAAGTCAGTCACAAAAGGACAAATATTTTATGATCACTTTATATGAAATATCTGGAATAGGCAAATGTATAAAGACCAAAGTTCATTAGTGGTTACCAGGGGCAAGAGGAAGGTGAAAAGGGAGTCACTGCTTAGGAGGTACTGAGCTTCTGTTTAGGGCGATGGAAAAATTTGGAAATGGATAGTGGTGATTGTTGCACAACATGATGAATGTAATTAATGTCGCTGAATTGTACATATAAAAATGCTGAAATGGCAAATGTTTTGTTTTATATATATACTTACCACCACAACAAAAAAACTGTTTTCTATTTGCCATGCTCTGTCTAGGCTTCTCTTTTCTCTTTCCCTGCCTTGTATTGGCTTGATCAAGTGTTCTCTCTGAAGTTATATATTGTTTTACTACTCCTTTAGAGGTTCCATTTACATTATTAATTGCATACTTGCTTTAAAAATTCTAAAGCTAATCAACTCCTCTTCTTAAACAATATAAGTATAATGCTTTTACTATAATTACTACCCTCCTATTTTCTATGCCCTGGTGGCGCGGGGTTAAGAGCTCAGCTGCTAACCAAAAGGTTGGTGGTTCAAATCCACGAGCTGCTCCTTGGAAGCTCTATCGAGCAGTTCTACTCTGTCCTATAGGGTCACTATGAGTCACAATCAACTCGACGGTAGTGGGTTTGGTTTTTTTATCTTCTGTGTTGGAGCCCTGGTAGTGCAGTGGTTAAAGCACTCGGCCACTAACCTAAAGGTTGGCGGTTCAAATCCACCAGCCGCTCCACAGGAGAAAGATGTGGCAGTATGCTTCAGTAAAGATTTACAGCCTTGGAAACCATATGTGGTCTCTATGATCAGAATCGACTCAACAGCAGTGGGTTATCTTCTATGTTACCATTATCTATTATTTAATTCCACAAATATACCCTCAATTAGTCATTATTAGTAGTTGTAAAACATTCTAGGCTAATTTAGATTTGACTAAGTGTTTAGCAATTTCTTTGTTTATTAGCATTCTAGCATTATTCTAGCATTCCCCCTCCTCCTTCGTGAACTCATTTTCTTTTTCTTGAAGTACATCCTTTACTAGTTCTTTCGGTGTGGGTCTCTGAGTAGTCACCTCTCTCAGTCCTTCATTGTCAAAAACTATTTTCATCCACAATTCTCAGTTCCTGTTCCCCATTTGTGTGAGTCCAAGACCACATTTCCTATTCCCTTATGGGCATTATACCTCCAGGCCCTGGGCATTAGAGCCTACTATCAGTTCTGATATCCCCCAGCCTCCATAGCATTAGCTTGTCTATTATCTATTCTATTTGAGCTCCCTCTTTACTTCTAGTATGTGAGGATTAACCTTTACAGGTTTTGAACTTAGCTATATACTGCTATATTTCATCCTGTGTTTGTCATAGGAGATGGGAAAAGGGGCTACATTAATCTTTTTTAGTCACTGTTCTTGGATGTCCAGATATTCTATTTATAACAAATTCCCCCCTTACTGTTTATTATTCACCTTTAAAATAAATATCACATCTTTTAATAGAGAAAACAGATATGACAGAAACAGCTGGACAGTTCCTTATTCTGTTTCAGCAAAGGTTGTAAAGTTTTCTAATTTTTTTCCATGATTTTGGTATATAGGGAACATTCTCCAGGCAGTAACTTGGGAGAATGTAACCATCTGCCAAGAAATGGAATTTTCCATAGCTTTGTATCTATTTTCCTGTGTCTCCCTCACTGCTCTTTGCTCCACAGAGGTGATTCCTGAAGAGAAACCTGCTCAGTATTTGATTTACACCCTCTGCACTAAGAATGCCAAAGCGGCATATTAAGAAACCTGTCTCTGGAAAGGAAAGCATTCCCAGGCCAGACTCCGAGTTCAGCTATCCTTGCAAATCAACAGCTGGCTGGAGGCTGAACCGGTTCCAACTCCTGGAAATTCACAGCTACTAATAGATGAATGGGATCGATCTCATTTGCATTTCACTGTGACTCAGGAATTCCCTGGTACTGCATCCCTGGGCAAATTAAAAAGTGTTGGTTTCATCAGCCCAAGGCCTTCACTGTCAGGATATTGGCCTGGGAGACATCCATGACCCTAGTGAGAGGACCCAAACTCTCCTATTGAGAAGGAATAATCCACTTCAGCCTGCGGGAGGGTGTAGCCAATGTGAGAATGGTGGGATCCAAATATGGCTCCTCTCAGAAGCATCGGAACCCGTTCGGGGCACTGAGAATAGATAAATGTTCACAGGTGACAGTGAATAAACTGGGGGCACCATCCAGCTATTATGTTGGAAATGTTTTCTGAATTATCACCTATGGGCTGGAAGGAAGGGCTATAGTTGGGGGTTAAAAGTACTCATAAAAATACGTACAATACATACAATTTATATATACAATATAAGACTTCATAGCAAAGGTTCCGGTCATACAATGGTGGTGACAGGCGGAGAGCAGGTTTTATATATATATATCTCAGCTACTAACAGAAAGGTTGGCAGTTTGATCCCACCCAGTGGATGCATGGGAGAAAGACCTGGAGATCTGCTCCCATAAAGCTGACAGCCTAGAAAACCCTATGGGGCAGTTCTTCTCTGTCACTTGGGGTTGCTATGAGTCAAAGTTGACTTGACAGCACCTAACAACAACTCTCTCTATATATCTATATAAAATTCTGGCCCTACTGGGTCAAATGAAGCTAAAGTCCTGTTTTGCTTGGCAAAAGGCAGGTTAAAAAAAAAACAAAAAAACACCCAAATCTATTGCTGTCAAGTTGATTCCGACTCATAGCGATCCTATAGGACAGAGCAGAACTGCCACACAGGGTTTCCAAGAAGCAGCTAGTGGATTTGAACTTCCGACCTTTGGTTAGCAGCTGAACCCTTAACCACCGCACCACCAGGGCTCCAAAAGACAGGCCAGAGTGTGTTGTTTCTGTCCCTTCTTTCTGCCTAATTAACGGAATTGCTAGGCACAAGAGGAGTAGACGTTACTTGTCTCTGACTTCATCTCTCTCAAGGTTTTCAGCTCTCCCCAAGGCTTCTTCCAGGTGGACAAAAATATTTGACCTAGCATGGAAGCCCCATAGACACATCCAAACTCCCCGAGGGACTGAATTGCTGGGTGGACGGCTCTGGGGACCATGGTCTCAGGGAACATCTAGCTCAATTGGCATGACACAGCTTATAAAGACAATGCTCTACATTTTACCTTGGTGAGTAGTGTCTGGGGTCTTAAAAGCCTGTGAGCGGCCATCTAAGATACTCCACTGGTCTCATCCCTTCGGGAGCAAGGGAGAAAGAAGAGAACAGGATACAAGGAAAAGATTAGTCCAAAGGACTAATTGTCCACAGCTACCAAGGCCTCCACCGGACTGAGTCCAGTACAGCTAGATGGTGCCCGGCTACCACCACTGACTGCTCTGACCAGGATCACAACAGAGGGTTCTGGACAGAGATGGAGAAGGATGTAGAACATAATTCTAACTCACAAAAAAAAGACCAGATTTACTGGCCTAAACGAGACTGGAGAAACCTCGAGAGTATGGCCCCCAGACACCCTTTTAGCTCAGTGGTGAAGTTACCTCCGAGGTTCACTGTTCAGCCTGGGAGTGGACAGCCCTGTAAAACCAAATGAGACTAATGAGGTACAGGAGTCCAGTGACAAGGGCCAGAAAGCAGAAGGGGACAAGGAAGCTGGTGATAGGGAACCCAAGGTTGAGTAAGGATATTGTTGATGTGTTGTGAGATTGTTAACCATTGTCATAGGGCAGCATTTGTAGTAACTGTTAAATGTGAAACTACTTTGTTCTGTACGCCTTAATCTTAAGTGAGAATAACAGCACAATTCGAAGAGCATAGTCAATGTCACTGAACTGTGCGTGTAGAAATTTTTGAAATGGTGTATCTTTGGCTATGTGTATTTTCACCAAAAAAAAAAAAAAAAAAAAAAAAACAGTTTGAGAAGTTAGAGGGTTGATATGTTGTGGGGTTGTTAACCAATGTCATAAAACAACATGTGTACTTCTGTTTCATGAGAAACTATTTGTTCTGTGAGCCTTCACCTGAAGTACAAAAAAAAAAAAAAATTTTTTGACCCAGAAAATAACTGAACAGAAGAAAATGGGTTGGAGGGGGGTACAGGTGGGGAGGAGATCAGACCAGCCCTACTATTCAATTATGTTATTAGTGATAATAAAATAGCAAGAGATTTAAAAATCTATTTTGCAAGACAGAAATGGTAGTCTTGATTAGTGCTGGCTTTCAACCTTAGGTGCTTTATTATTCTTCTAAAAGGAGAGATGACAATCTCCACCTTGGAAAAAATGGAGCCACTTGAAAAGTGGAAGCCACGTTGACCAACACTTTGGTCACAGGTGACTGTTTATTTTGTCAATTCCCTATGCAGAGACCTAAGTGGTCATCTGGCTGTAAGTGGAAATCTCACTAAGTCAAGACCCCAACAGTCACAGCCATCTCTTTCCTACTGCTGAAGCTAATCAAAGGGAGAAACAATGCCCTTTAAGCCTGATGATCAGATTTCATCTTGACATAACATCAAAAGGGTGGGACAGGTCAGACAATAGCTCCTCTGAAAAAAATGCAGTTGAGGAAGACTTTGCAGAATGCAGGGGATTCTGTTTTTGGAAGCAATTAGACTGGTGGTTGTAGATGGTGAATATAATGAGTTTCCAAGTCACCTTTTTATCCCAGACACTCACTGCCTCCATCTCAATTTTGCCTTCCTCTGTGGGTCAGGTGGGAGGGGCTCTGGGTGGTGAGAAAGGTCCAAGGTTGAATGTCTGGCTGCCGTGACTTACCTGTTAAGATACACCCGCTTCTCGGTGAACTGCCCATTGCCATGGTGAGGGTCATGGAAGGGCTCATTCTGGACGACCTCCACCCCTTCTCCTCGGTCACTCTGTTCGTGGCTGTGCTTGCTGATCATGTACAGCTGTCCGATTTTATACTACAGAACACACAGAGACAGAGAGGTCAGCCCCACTGCCTGCCTTCCACAAACCCCCCTTCAACCATGGTGTAACAAGCAGCTAATAACCAGGGCTTCAAACTGGTTCATTTCAGATCAACCCCCTGCTGAGAATTTGCATTTCTAACCCAGGTGTACTGAATCAGAATCTAGAGTTTAACAGGCTCTCCAGATGATTCTTATGTATACACAAGAATCACCTGGGGATCTTGTTAAAATGTAGATTCTATTCCAGTATATCTGGAGTGGAAATTAATGAACTGGTTTGAATCTCTCCTAATAACATCAGCACCCTCTGCTGAGAAAAGAAAGCAAACACTTTCACTTTTCCCGGAGAGCAAGGAGGAGAACCAGGTGTGAACAGAATGTAGAAATGGTGCTTCGCATGAACATTTTTCATCACCTTTGAGATGCTTGCTGGGGTGAAGGCCTCTAAGGTCTGGCGGCCGACTAACCCTCAGGTAATAGCAAGGGAAGGGGAAGCACTAGTGTCTCCCTTTCCATTCTGGCCCTATCAGGTTACATGAGTTAAAGCCCTGTTTTGCTTGGCAAAAGACAGGTTAACCAAAACCAAACCCGTAGGACATAGGACAGAGTAGAACTTCCCCGTAAGGTTTCCAAGGCTGTAATCTTTACAGAAGCAGACTGCCACATCTTTCTCCCATGGAGCAGCTGGTGGGTTAGAACCACTGACCTTCTGCTTAGCAGCCTAGTGCTTTAACCACTGCTCCACCAGGTCTACTAAAAAGACAGGTTAGGGCATGTCATTTCTGTCCTTTCTTTCTGCCTAATTAACAGCACTGCTGGGTTCAAGAGGAGTGGATGTCACTTGCCTCTTCCATCATCCCTCTCAAGGTCTTCAGCTCTCCTGGAGGCCTCTGTCCCCTAGAGGGGCAGTTCTCAAACATGGCTGGACACTAGAATCAACCGGAAGCTTCTCAAAACTCCAGTTCCAGGCCCCACCCTAAGTGGAACCAAGTGAAGTGTGTTCTAGGAAGTTAATCGACACTGAGGATCATCTACAGTACTCTCTAGCTCCTTTTTTCCATCTCCACTAACACTTGGAACTTTCCAGGCTGAGGTCTCAGAAGCTGCACGTGTTTACACTAACACAATAACAACGAGCAACGTAGAGTATGAATATTTTCTGTCCTTTCTTCATTTTTGAGCTGCTCCACTCTCCTTCCTGCCTCTCTGAAAACCCTGGGGCCAGTAGACATTTCTTCCCCCAATGGACTTCCAAAGTGGCAGAACTAATTTGATGGGAGGAGGAAGAGAAAAGAGAGACAGAGAAAGAGAAGGGAGTGAGTGAATGTAAAACACTTGTGCATGAAGGGTAAGTCTGTTTGGAGCCAGGAGGCAGGACCATGTGACTGCTGTGGTCCTTCCAGCAGATTCTGTGTAAAGCAACACAGACACCTCAGAGTTGTCATCATCGAGGTCTCTCGGAGGAGGGCAGGAGGCTTGAGTCTGCAGCAAGCTAATGAGGGCTCTGGGTCCTTCCCAGAGGGGAACAGGCCAGCAGAAGAGAGAAAAATATATTTTAAACTAGGGGGGCAGGTGAAATGTAAAAATCAACAGTGCAGTCAGCTTCAAAGCTGTGAGGTAGCCGGGTCTCTCTCGGGGATGGGCTTTCGGGCACACACACATCCAACGGTCCTTCTTTCACTCTGAGGCAGGTGCAGGGAGGGGAGTGTGAAGAGGATCTGAAAGGCTCTGGTGGGTGTTGCCAGCAGGAGGGACCATGTAACCATGTGCCCAGTAACCATGACAATGGTTGGGCTTCTCCACCAGCTGTGCTTCCTATCCGTGCCCCACCTTGCTCCAGAAAGGTCTGCATTTAAAAATGCTGTTAGTGTGTATGTGTTTCGTGCGTGCTTGCACACGTGTGTGTTGGGGACATGCGTTTGTATGGGGGGCAGCGCAAAGGATAAGAGCAGGGGGAAGGAAGAAAATTAAAGATAAAATAGATTCTTAAAACCAGTTTTAGGACGAGAAGCTTGACCTGGCTTCCCCTTAGTCCAATATTGCTTTTATTTTTGCTTATAAAGACTAACACTCTTTCAAGGCGGGGGAAACCAGTAAGAAAAAGTTGACAGACTTGATATCGATGAGATATGTCTGTGAGATCAACACTTCACCTCATACTTAGAGGTGTGCGAGCCTGTAACAGACCACTCAGCTGCCCACAGAGTAGGAGATTTATTTCACTGGCAGTTGCTTTGCACTTGATCTGTGTTCAAAAAATAAGTGTTGACTCGCTGCTTCCAAAACTAGTTAACCAGTAGCTGTTAAGTGGATTCCAACTCACGGCAACCCCATGTGTCACAGTCAAACTGAGCTCCATAGGGTTTTCAGTGGCTGATTTTTTTCCAAGTAGATCACCAGGCCTTTCTGCTGAGGTGCCTCTGGCTGACCTCAACCACCAACCTTCTGGTTAGCAGCTGTGCTTGTTAATAACCGCTTGCACCGCCCAAGAACTTCGCTTCACAGACACCCCTAAACCAGAATCCTGTTGAGGGTTTTAAGTGAGGGGTTAGGCAGAAGGGATACGTCTACCACTGGCCTGTCTTCAGGAAACTATAGTCTCCTAACATGAAAAATGTATAGAATTAAGGATGATGCATCACACAGAAAAGCCATTAGCCAGGTGCCCAGGCAGACCTGGCCGCCCTCAGCTCAAATGCTTCGGATGAGTGGAGATCAGGTAGCGCCGCGGAGAGCGGGCAGTGATTCACCTCCGCCGGGGAGGGCGCGCTGGCCAAGTTGCACAGCATCATTGATCCTTCCGCGGGGCTCCTGACTGAGTCACACAGAGGCAGACGGTCGCCTTAGTTCACAGCGATAGCGTCAGCCTGGGGTGACCTAAAGGCTGGACGCAGGAACGTAGGCTATGGTGCTGGGGGTGGAGGGACATTAAGCCCCAGACACCGCAAGGGACAAGGGGCTCCTCTGAGCTGTCGCTTCCTTCCCTCTCAAGAAAATTAGGGCTGTGAGCTGGTAGTGGCCATTGGAGCTCGCCTACTCAGAAGCAGGGCTTTTTGTTGTCGCTGTTTTGGTTGTTTTTGTTTTTAAATCACAAGCATCAAGTAGTTTCTCACTTGGGAGGAAGGTGGAGGAGAGAGTCCTTGGACCACCTGTATCAAAGTCACCAGAGATATTTGTAATAATGCTGACTTTCGGACCATTCCAGACCTTTCTCATTCAGACTCTGGGAAAATGAGGTTGGGAATCATATTCCAATGCTAGCTAAATGCTGAGAGCCTTGGAGCAGAAGGTAGCCAAGGCTTTCATCAGCAGCCTGCTCAGAGCTCAGGGGTGCGGCGCTAAAGTGTTCACTCTTTAGGAGGTCTGCTTCTCTTTTCCTTTCATACTAATTTCTTGCAAAGCTCCATTCCTAAGTTAGTGAAAATATCACATTCCTGATCACCATCTCCAACCAAACTTGTTTGTCAAATGAAGACTGGAAAATCCAAAGACTCAGAGGGCTCTAGGGCCTTCAAAGCCCAAGAATTGATGATGGTAATGATGATGATGATGATGATAGAGCATAGCTACATGAGCAGCCACCACCCCACTCAGTGGAAGCTTTTGTGTTGCTATGATACAGAACAGTTTTCAGCAGAGCTTCCAGACTAAGACTAGGAAGAAAGGCCTGGGGATCTACTTTGGAAAATCAGCCAATGCAAACCCTATGGATCACAAGAGTCTGATCCACAACCAATCATGGGGATGGCGCAGGACAGAGCAGCATTTCTGTTCTGCTGTGCACGGGATGGCCATGAGTTGGGGCCAACTCAGCAGTTAATAGCAACAACCATGTATTAACTGCCTATTGGTGCAAAGCACCAGTTTGGTGCTTTATATTCATTTCTAATACAACAATTTGGCCAGGTAGGTATTTACAGTTGAAGAATCTGAGTCTCAGGTTAAAGACCTTCCCCATGTCACAGGTCTGTACTCTTTTCTACTCCACCCACCTTCTTTAACAGGGGAATTGCTTTAACAAATCTAGGCCTCGTTATGATTAAAAAAAAAAAAGGGTCAGAAAGCAGCTGTCTCTGAACTTTCCTATTTCAAAAGACCAATAACAAAACTCTGATATCATTTGAAAGATCAAAGTTGTTTCAACTGTGCTCCCATGTGAAATGGTGGAGCAATTATGCTCTAACTTTGTAAAATCTATTGTTATAATTCTGGAGTTTGGGTAATCATCATTACAGGCAATCATGATTAGCAACAGCTCTGTACTGCAGGTTGAGCCTGGGGGTGAGCTATCATCAGCACAGCTACCCCAAATAATTATCTCTGTAGTCAGAAACATTATGGGAATCCAGATCTTTCCCGTTCGCACAGAACACTGCAGAATTTGAGGGCAGGCAGAGTTGCATAATGTACTTGGGAGAAGCCAAGTGGTTTCATCAGTTTGCACTTTTGCAAAACTCTATAACTGCGTGCCATCAAGATACTTAATACAGTTCAACCTCAAACCTTGATTAAAAACAAGACGACTCTGAGCCAAACTTGCGATTCTAGTAAGCAATTATTAACTGAGCACCAACAATACCTTAAACACCATCCTTGCCTGAAGAAGTACTGGACCCAAAGTTTCAGGCTCAAAAGAACTCCAAGCTATGATTGATTTTCACTCACACATTCCCCTCAGCCTCAACTGCTGAGCTTCAGAGATCACTGCAAGATTGGGTTCCCATATACACCCATCCTAAACAACCAAGGCGGTATCATCTTCCCTCCAATCAATCCCTGGGCCCTGCTCTCTTGTTCCCATTCTCTTCCTCCACTTGCCCCGATACCATTTCCAAGCATGATGCGAAAAGTGGAAGCCAGTGCTTTGCAATAAACATTATCCACTCCAGATGGAGTTATTTCCTGATGGCATGGCTCGGAGATCTCCAAGCCTTAGATCTGGAATCAGAATTGATACCTACGTTCAAAATGGACGGCTGCCCAATATAACCTAATAAGTACAGAGAAATACCTAGCTCTCGGACTTAATGTGTAATGGTTTGTTTTTCCATCTATGGAATGTGTATGATTCCTTCCCGTCTCACTCTGGTTGTGTGGATAGTGAAACCACCAAGGGTGATATAATTTGAAACTCTTGAGACTGTCCCATCTATTCATATCACTACTGATGTTTGTGTTAAAATTCTTTCCAGTCCTCTCCACTCTTAATACATGGACCTCAAAGCACAGTGATACCTCATGATGCACAAAGAGGATACTGAAGGGAGTGTCTGCAAGGACAGAATACCCTATGGGACTCAGGTCACTACCGGCGCCTCGCTGCATGGTGCCAAATTGAAATTACACACAGGGAAGGAGATAATGAGTCTAGATTTTAATAGCCTCATCTCAGAAAGCTAGAGCTGGCTGCTTCCTGTGACCCCACAGCACAGTAAGACACCAGGGTAAATGTTCTAGTCCAGGGTTGGCAAACCACGGTGGGCTGGCTGCCTGTTTTTGTAAATAAAGTTTTATCAGAACACAGGCACGCTCGTTTCTTCTATGGCTGCTTTTGTGCTAGTATGGGAGAGCTGAATAGCTGCTACAGAGACCAGATGTCCTGGACAGCTGAAAATATTTACTATCTGACCCTTTCCTGGAGAAGTTTGCACACCCCGGTTCTGTCCACTGGTTCTGGGTCCAGTCTGAGTCGGCCTTAGCCGTCCACCTAGATCTGTGCTGCCCAGCACAGCTGCCACTAGCCATTATGTGGCTAGTGAGCATTTGAAATGTGGCCTGTGCGACGGATGAATTTTACATTTTCTCTAATTTTAATTAATTTAAATTTTAAAACTGATACTCGGTTACTGGAAAACTTTTAAGTGTGTTTCAAATACCTTGGGTATGTGAATTTATGTTTTCAACTTTAAATTTTATGAAATCCAAATACAGGCCAAGTACCTCCAGTGAAAATTTAGTGTCTGGATTGGGATTGCTGATAAGTGTAAAGTGCACACTGGATTTTAAAGACTTGGTACAAAAAAAAGAAGTAAAATAGCTCATTAATCCTTTTTTATATTGATTACATATTGAAATGATAGTATATTGCATATACTGGGTTAAGTAAAATATATTCTTAAAATTCATATTATCTATTTCTTTTTGTTTTTTAGTGTGGCTACTAGAAAATTTAAAATTACCTATGTGGCTTCCATTTGTAACTCACATTATATTTCTATTTGTATATTGCTGGTCTACACTCTAATCTAGACCAACAGGGATTCAGCGTCGGGCCATTTCGCCACATCTTATAAAGACTTCGGAAGCTGGATGGCCAAGCGTTAGAGCCAAGCCAAGGGTTTCCATGAGTTTCCAAGCCAGCAAGATGGAGCACTGGTAATTAACAACGTGTTTGGAGAAAACCTCCCCTCTCCAAACTATTGGCCTGACTATTCCCCGGGCACCCAGAGAGGTGATAATTGCTCACAGCATGCTGTTGTCGGAAGCACTGGGGTTTTAAAAATGGAAAGTTGGAACCAAAGTCCTGATTCTGCCTCTTACTAGGTTTGTAACCTTAGACAATTTACTTATCTGAGCCACAGTTTAATGTTAAAATGGGACTAGTAAAATATCTCACAGAACATGGTGAGAATTGAGTGAGAAAAAAAACTTACAAATTAAAATGCTTTGTGAATTATAAAACTGTATATAAACAGCTGAAGCTATTATGCCTTCTGTTTGGCAACATGTCTGACAGGAACCTGATTCTCCTTTATTCATTTTCGTTATGTGACAGTTCTACAAAGTATAAGAGAATCAGGCATCTGCTTTACACCTGTACAATGCAAAAACTGAGGAAAACTTGACCACCTGTCCAAGACTATCTTTTCCTTCTGTAAAAATCTCATTAGCTGGCAGTCAGATCAAACACTTCCCAAAGGTCTTATAAAAAGCCTGGAACGTGTCATTTTTCAGTGAGAGTGCTTTACCTCCCTGTTCCAGATTGAATTGTGTCTCCCCAAAATATGTGTTGAAGTCCTAACCCCTGTACCTATAAATAGGACCCTGTTTGGAAATGAGTGGTTCTTTTGTTATGTTAATGAGGCCATGCCATAATGAGGGTGGGTCCTAAACCTAATTACTTCTAAATGGTGTCTTATAAAAAGCACAGAAGACACACAGAGATAGAACATAGGGGGAGGCAGCTGCCATGTGAATGATACATTTACAAGCAGCAAAGAAATGTCAAGGATTGCTGGTAGTCACCAGAAAGGAGGAGAGCGGCCCATAGAAGGAATTGACATGGCCATGACCCTGATTTGGACTTCTGGCCTCCAAACCGTGAGGTAATAAATTTCTGTTCTTTAAAGCTATCCACTTTGTGGTATATATATAGGTTACAGCAGCACAGGGTAACTAAGAGACTCCCTCATTCCTCAAGGTGACCATTTAACAGTGATTTTTTTTATGATTATGAAATTAAAAAAAAAAGGACAGGGACCTTTATATTTGATGGATCTTTGGTTTGGAAGCTTATTCGAAGGCACTGAGCCCAGGAGACAGGAGAAAAATAAAATGACTCCCCTCAGAGACAATGTTTGTGTGAGATGTCCTGATTTCGGCCATGCCAGCGGAGCTGCCCAGTTCACTGAGCCCTAAACTTACATGCCTTTAATATTAGCATTCTGGGGCATTTGTGTTGCTGATGCTGCCAAGCCACACGGTGCTGACTGTGCCATGTTGCAGACAAAGACTCTGACAGAAGGAGAAGAGCAATTAACTGAATATAAATGCATTCTGATCACTCCAACTGTAACACTGTGTCGATGAGAACATGCAGGAAAGGGCCTTTCTGAACGTGACCATCACATTTCATGACCTACCTCCAGTTGCTCCTCAGCCTGGGGTTCTGCCTGAGAGTGACTCTTGAGCAAGACCAATTCCCTTCCTTTTTCCTTTGGGAAGAAAGTGTGTATTTGGACCTCTGAGGATTGGATCTGATTTGGGTTCTGCCCAGGGCAGGTGCATGACTAAGCCCTCGTCTTCTTGGCTTTGTGATTCAATGTGCACAATTTTCCAAGCAGACAGGGAGGTAAAAAATAGGTGTAAAGTTCTTCAATGTTTCGTCAGATCTCTCCCCGCCAGGTCAATAAACCATGAAAACCAATATCCGACCCCACAAAGAAAAGACAAACCTGCAGCTCGTATTTCAGGATATCAGTGCATCATCACATATTTACCTTTTCTCCTGGATTTTTATAAGCAGCCCGCTGAGATGCCTTGTTTACGCAATACCCATGTCATTATGCCAGGGTGTGGGAATGAAAAAGCAGATAAAAAGACTTAAGAAGGAGCTGGGTTATTGACGTTTAATTCAAAAAAACCCCCTTTTGTGACAAACTCATATAAATAGCATTGGACACTGATGCTTAACCCGGCCGAAGTTTTAACTGGAACTGAATAGAAAGAGAGCAACTGAAGTCCAAGGGAAGGGTGCAGGATGTGTTTGGTGCCTGGGCAAGCAGGACCCTACCCCGTGGTTGCAAATGATCTGCAAATGTGCAAACCATTTTAAGCGCACTCAGTCATCTAGGAGATTAATCTACTTGACTGAGAACAGGAAGGTAATGATATTCTTTACAGTATTTTAAAGTCAGACTGCATATTTTATCTGCTCCTTCCAACACTGATTCACCCTTCTAGACTTGAGAATTCATTCAGCTCACAAGCTGAAAAGCCAAATGATAGCATGGAGCCCTTAAAGGGTATTTTACAAGCATCGGAGCCCTGGTGGTGCAGTGGTTAAGAGCTCAGCTGCTAACCAAAAGGTAGGCAGTTCAAATCCACCAGCTGCTCCTTGGAAACCCTATGGGACAGTTCTACTCTGTCCTATAAAGTCGCAATGAGTCAGAATCAACTCAACGAGCAAGGGGTTCTGATTTGGTTTTACAAGCATCAGCTAAAGCAGTAAGTGTCATTGCCTTGTATTCATAAATGAGAAACTGAACATATCAGCCATTAGTGAGAGCCATGAAGAACCTTTAAGAGAGCAAAGACAAGATTCAAAACCACAAGGGTAGCTGGGCCTAGCAGCAGAACATGGGGTTGCTTGATGCGTTGGTTGTGGGGACAGCCTTGGTCCTAGAGTCCTGTCCATACTGGTTTTTCATTCATTCAACAAGCATTTAGCGTGTGCCAGACCCTGGAGACAATGGAGACAGAGCTGTGAGCAAGACTGGCCCAGTGTCTAGCTGGGAGAGGTGCTTCCTCTTAGGAGGAGTTCTTTCTGGAAGACATAAGGCTACAAGCTGAAGGAACTTGATGCATTCGCCAGAGCTATCAAACTATTTGCCGAGAAATGTGAAATCAACAGCAACTCAAGTAAGTGGAGAGGTTTGGTGACAGGTCTAACCTTTAGAAAGCAATCAAGGCCCTGGTGTTTTACTACCGAATGTAAACCCACAGCCAACCACAATCAAAAGGGGAGGGGGGTGGATCAAGATAGAGCTTACTTAATGAATGCACCCTACACCACCTTCTTTGCCACCTTTTTGCCAACACTAATCTCATGAACGCTGGACTCATCAGCAGAGGTGTTTCCAGGAGAGAGGTCCATCTGCTGTCAAGGCAGCAGGGTCTTTCCAGAATTAGGCAAGCCCCTGTTAGCGAGGCCTGTTACACCTATCAATTCATTAGGAAGTCCTTTATGAAAATGACTGCTAATATCAAGGAAAGCGGTAGGATTGGTTAAAAGAAACCTATTTTCAGAAATCATAGCAATACGTTTCAGTGTCTTTGAGACCTTCTGAGAACAGAGGGCAAACTGAGTGCAAAGAGCTGAACTAGCTGCTTCATGTACAATTGAACAATGGGTGTTGTTGTATTATGAAAGGATTACTCAAAACACTTCATGTCTAGAAAAACAAGATCTTGGCAATATTTTAAGGTCACTGAACCTCCTGCTTAAGTGTTAGCTGGCATTGCAAGTTGCTTAGAGGCTCTGCTAACAACGAGGAGGGGTGGATTATAACCAAGTTATATCAGTGGATCTAAGTTCAGAATCGACTCAATGGCAAAAAACAGAAGAGACGGGAAAGTTTGGAACATTGCAGCATTTTATCTCATTCCACTTTGGAACAAAGGCCCCAGCTTTCACGTGTGCAGTACTTGTAGCCAGAGAGGGTATATAGCTGGGTTGCAAGGGAAAAGAATAGGAAAGGCACTATTCTGAGTGTTTCTCCCTAGGTAAAATGAAGCAGATAACTGATTGAGAAAAGCAAATGGTTGTCAACTTCTGCTCTCCTGAGATAGTTAATGAAGACAGAAAAAACAGAGTAAATTGGATACATCTTTAAAATCTATCTTCTGAGCTCCTACTGCATTCTGGATTTATTCTAATAACCTGGAGAGAGACTCTATCCACTGGTACTTTCAAGGCTCGGGGATGGCCCACCAGCAGTTGGTGGCCCATCAGCAGTTGGTGGCCCATCAGTCCCTCTGTGTATCCTCCTAAGAAAGAACAGGAACACGCCCCTCCCCACCCCCAGACAACGCCATGATGAAATATAATTTACCATGTTTTCTAAGTTGGTAGAAAAAAAGAACGCCCCAGGAAAAATGAGGAAGGAAGTGTTGTTCTTCAAGGATGTTTTAAAGTCAGGTCTAGCATTTTGTTTTTGTTTTTTTTTTTGGCGGGGGAGGCTTTCTCATCTTTGTAAAGTCCATTTTAGGTGGTATTTGGATGTTTCAAACTTTTCTTCTAAGTAAGTACTGAGCCAGCCCTGGGAGAGGTTTCAACCCTATTATTCATACAAACCAGAAGTGTCAATCAGTAGACCCTTTTGACGAAGCCCAGATGAACTGAGATGGTTATTTTTCAGGGATTGGAGGGTGTCCCCTGGAAATGCTCTAGTTCTGAGGGTAAGATACGTTTAATGCAGTAAATCTCTTTATAAAATGGAAAGGGGTCCTCACACATTTGCAATTAAGCTGTTCTTTGTAAGGGCACCACCAAGAGGCAGCTATGAATTATCACCTTGGGGGGCTGAGGGTGGCAGTGACCTGTAAAGACACCTCTATTTCTGTTACAGAAGCTGCATTGAGAACTATTTTGATGGCCCAGCCAGGAATGTAGTAAAGAATCACAGCGTGGAAGGCAGTAAACAGTCCTGCAGAATTTCCCTACGGATCGCATGAATATGACTTAGAGTCAAAGATTTGGGGTGAAAAAGCCATTCTTGATCATGTGCATTTTTCATGTTTTTCTTATGGGTTCAGTCACCTTTTATTCTATTTTAGATGACAGCTACTTTTGAAAAGTAAAGCTTAGTACTTAGATTAAGCCAAGTATCTTGGAAATGCTCTTAAAATCTGCAGTAGAATATATGGATGTTTCTCAAATTTACTTTTTTTTTTTTAAGTATACAAATTCAGTGGTCTTTAAAATATTCACAAGGTTGTGCAACCCTCACCACTATCTAATTTCAGGACGTTCTCATCACCACAAAAAGAAACCTTGTACCAGTTACCAGTCACTCCCCATTCCTCTTCCTCCACTGCCCAGCCCCTGGTAACCACTAACCTACTTTTCTGTCTCTATGGATTTATCTATTCTAGGCATTTCACATAAATTTCATATATGGAATTATACAAAAGGCATGTGACCTTTTGTGACTGGCTTCTTTCACTTAGCATGTTTTCAAGGTTCATCCATGTTGTACACATATCAGTACTTAACTTGCTTTCTATGGCCAAATATTCTATTGTATAAATATACCACATTTTATTTATTCACTTATCAGTTGATGGACATTTGGGTTGTTTCCACTTTTGGGCTATTATGAGTCATGCTGCTATGAATATTTGTGTGTAAGTTTTTGTGTGGACATGTGTTTTCATTTCTCTTGGGTATATACCTGTGTCTTAGTCATCTAGTGCTGCTATAACAGAAATACCACAAGTGGATGGTTTTAACAAAGAGAAATTTATTTCCTCACAGTTAAAGTAGGCTAAAAGTCCAAATTCAGGACATCAGCTCCAGGGGAAGGCTTTTTCTCTCTGTTGGCCTTCCTCTCTCCGGTGTTCCACGGGACTAGGAGCTTCTCTGCGCAGGGACCCCAGTACAAAGGATGCGCTCTGCTCCTGGCAGTGCTTTCTTGATGGTATGAGGTCCCCCTGTCTCACTGCTCACTTCTGTCTTTTATATTTCAAGAGATTGCCTCAGGACACAATCCAGTCTTGTTGATCAGGTCCTGCCTTACTAACACAACTGCCACCCATTCTCCCTCATTAACATCATAGAGGCAGGTTTCCAACATACAGGAAAATCACACAGTACCAGGAATCATGGCCTAGCCAAATTGATACACATATTTTTGGGGGGACATAATTTAAACCATGACAACCTTGGAGTGGGATTGCTGGGTCTTATGGTAACTCTATGTTAAACTTTTTGAGGATCATTTTCTTCAGTGGCTGCACCACTTTAAATTCCCACCAGCAATGTCACCTACTTACCTTTTAAGTTTTAAAAATATTTTATGATTTTATTGCAATATGATTGGGATCCTTTATAATCCTATGTATTTCACTTTTTTATTGGAAATTATCAGTTTTATTATGTATATATTTTTTCTTGCAGTAAATATATATGTAACAAAACATTTGTTTCAACATTTTTACATGTACAATTCATTGACTACGTTGTTCCACCATTACCATTCCCCTACTTACATCTGACAGTTTTATGTTGCCTGCAGAAACAAGAAAGCCAAACAAGTGACTTCCAAAGCCACGAGTGAGTGATGGGACAAATGTGGCTTTGGTTGCCTGCATCACTGTCTTTTACCCTTGGGCACACCCAAGGAACAAATATCATGGGCAGCTATCCAGCCACGTGGCATCTTTCACTACTCTGCTAGGACAATAAAGAGCTGAACTTCACACTACAGATAATTAGAAGCTAAGATGACGTATCTATCCAAATGTGCTAATTATGCACCACAGACAGAGTGTGTCAAAGGTTAGGAAAGGAGCAACGGGGCTGTGGTTCTCCAGGAAGGCACCATATGAAAAATGAGGCTTGATCTGTGCGTAGGTTGTTTTGTGGGATCTGTGCTGTTGTTGTCAGATGCCTTGGAGTCAGTTTTTTGACTCACAGTGACCCCATGTGACAGAACAGAACTGCCCAAAGGGTTTTCTTGGCTGTAATCTTTATGGAAGCAGATCCCCAGGTCTTTGTCCTGCTGAGCTGCTGGGTGGGTTTGAACCGCCAACCTTTCAGCTAGCAGCCCAGTGCTTAGCCATTATGCCCCCAGGGCTCCTTATGGTAGGAACTAGCTTACCAAAAAGGAAAGGGGAGATCACTGCCTAGCAACCAAATCCTCGCAATTTACTTGCCAAAGGCAGAACTTCTCTACTTCACCATGACTGCTGTAGGTACGTGACAGAAATAATAACAAGCTGCCACACAGAGTACTCACTACTCTGGGACTGGCTGAGTTCTAAAGTATTTACAGTTGATCTCATTATTCGCAGACTCCATATTCATGAACTCGCCTGCTTCTGAAAATTTATTTGTAACCCCCAAATCAAATAATCCGGAGTAATCCCACAGCACTTTTGAGGTCATTCACAGACACGTGGAGTGTGGCAAAAAATCTGAGTTGCCTGACATGCAAGTTTCCAGCTGAGGTTGAACAAGAGGACACTCTGCCTTCTTCCTGCTCTCACACTATAAACAACGGTTCTTTTCATAGTCTATTTAGCCATGTTTTTCACACTTTTGTGCTTTTTGTTCATGATTTCACTGTTTAAAATGGGCTTCAAGTGTAGTGCTAAGGTGCTGTCCAGTGTTCCTAATAAGCACAAGAAGACTGTGATGTGTCTTATGGAGAAAATACGTGCGCTAGATAAACTTCGTTCAGGCATGAGTTACAGCGCCGTTGGCTTTGAGTTCAATGTTAATGCATAAACAATATATATTAAATAGGGTGTTTTTAAACAGAAACACACATAAAACAAGGTTATGTCTTGATAGGTTGACAAAATGTTGTGACCAGAGGCTTGGAGGAACCTAAGCCCTTGGAGCAGTGGTTGTTGTTGTGTTGCTGTTGTTGTGTGCCGTCGAGTCGATTCTGACTCCTAGAGATCCTCTAGGACAAAGTAAAACTGCCCAATAGGGTTTTCAAGGCTGTAATCCTTACAGGACCAGATCATCAGACCTTGTCTTCCTTGGAGCAGCTGGTGGATTCGAAATGACAAACTTTTGGTTAGCAGCTGAGCGCTGAACCGTTGCACCACCAAGGCTCCTTGGAGCCGTGGTTAGTATTTGCTAATTCAGTGCTCTCGGTAACTTTATAGAATGTAACTACAACGAATAACGAGAATAGACTGTATACTTATTTAATTCTCACAACAACTCTAGGAGGTAGGTAATATTTTTACTCTTATTTCATAAATGAGGACACTAAGGCACAGAAGGTTAAGTAACTTGCCCAAGGTCATCCAGCTAGTAAGCAATGGGCCTGGGATTTGAACCCATGCAGTCTAGCGCCAGGCTCTCCTTTACCCTGCCTCTGGCATTAATCGCCTTGTCCCCTTGCTTGACATCCAGATAAACGGCTATTTATATGGCTGGATGAAAGTATCTCAGTAAGTAAAGCGACTTCCCTCACTCTTGCATGCTGCTGATAGTTGTAGGTTGATGCTGGAGGAGTCTTTTAAAGAGGCGGGAGATAGCAGTGCCAGGAGAATAAGGAGAGAAGGGGTCACAGGTGAAGTCACCATGGGGACAAAATTAGAAGCCAAGGGCCTGAGGGTCTCAGTTTTGCTCTTGAAAATTCTTCCTCCTCCACAAATTCCAATGTACAGCAACCAAAGGGCGCACGCCCACCTCTAAGAAGTCCTTGAGATTTTAAAGTAAAAATTAAAATTAATGAGTCCATCTAATTTGAACTCATAAAGTGTGTGGGTGGAAGAGATTCCTGCAGCTGACAGCCAATGTGATGGTTATTTTATGAAAAGGAAGAGAAGCACCTCCCTGCCTTCAGATTTGAATGTTTCAAAATGTGATTCTAAACCCCGGCCTGAAACAATATGCAGGATGAGCGCTGAATATAGATATTCCTTGGGAGAAAGCCCCTCGGCTTGCCCAGGAAACCTGATGTGTGGCAAAACGAAATGGAATATTCCCTTCTATTCAACCTTCTTGAGAACTTGCCCTGATAAGGCAGTGGGCTCCATATCTAGCTCACACACTCTTATCATTTGGAAATTAGATTCTTAATGGCATTTTGGAAGGGAAGAAGCGCATATTCAAAGGTTTCATTAAGCTATTCCAGTTACACGAAGAACGTAAGTGCTTCCTGGTACACTGAAGGGAGGTACACCACCCTTTTTGCTCACTCCACCAGAAGAAGAAACGCACGTATCTCCCTAATGACACACCTTATGGACTATCCAAAAAATAGACCACAAACTCTTTTTTGATGATGAGGGAAAGACTCTACAAGTGAAACAGCATGTCTTCTTCCCTGGTTTCCCTTTGCTTCGGCAAGCCCTCCTCCCCATTCCCTGAGGAAGACATTTCCAGAACTGCTGACAAGCCCCCAGAGGAAGAAGGCCTTTCTTTCTTTCTCCTCTTGGGCAGATGGTATTTGCATACTGACATATTGTAAATCTAGTCACCCAGGTAACAGGGCTCCAGTTAGCAACAGCGAAATAAAGGCCAGCTTGATTCTTTCTAAAATTAGAAGTCAGACAAATCTGATTTTTAACTGTTCAAGGTAGGATGCCCAGTTAGATAGCAAATTCAATTCTTAAAATGAATTTTTGGGTGGGATACTTAGCACTAGTTGATAAAGCCAAGTTGGGGCATTTCAGCATGATAATAACATAGGTTTTGGCATGTTAAAGTTTTAGCTCCATGACTTTCCTATTCCTGTAATAATACTAGTATGACTCCACTCTCTGTTAGTAAAATCATCTGCAGCCCTGGCATCTCCCTTGACCTTCTTAGTCAATCAGTATTAAAGATTAAAGCCATAATTCTGTGCCAACATTTAAGGCCTGACCCTTGTGGCATAGTGGTTAAGAGTTTGGCTGCTAACCAAAAGGTCAGCAGTTCGAATCCACCAGGCACTCCCTGGAAACCCTATGGGGCAGTTCTACTCTGTCGTATAGGGTCACTATGAGTCAGAATCGACTTGATGGCAACGGGTTTGTTTGTTTTTTATCCCCTCCCCTCCCCGCCATCTTTCCCTTACAGTCAGTCACTAGTACTAAACAAGACTCACCTTCTCCAGCCTCTTTTGTCTTGGCCCACTGGGATCCCCTTCTGCCTGAGATTTTCTCCCTTCTTTTCTTTCTCTGACCACTGAGAGGATTCTTGGGTGGGCTTCAAGGAATGCATGAATCGGGTGCAAATCTCCCATCCCTCACCATCAGTTTCTCAAAAGGTCTCCATCCCAAAACAAGGTTAAGAGCCACTGGCTCTGTAATCATAAATGGTATCAACACCAGCATTTTCTGTAAAGATTTTAAGAAATGATACAGTTCCATAAGATATAAATAAATAATGAGAAAAAGAGCTCCACAGCCAAATAGGTGTGGGAAACACTTGGGTCAATTGGAATTAAACAAGTTGTTAAATGTGGGCCTTCTCAGAGCTTTTGCTATGTTGATATGCACCGTGAATAACTGATTTGACTTTGGTGCCCATTTCTCAGTGGACACTTCTTAGCGCTGGTGATCTCAGGACACATTTTGGGAAAGCTGAGCTTTATTTCTACTTGGCAACTACTAAATCCTGCACTGCGTTGTGATAATTCTTCTGTTGCTGTTTTGAGCTGTTTGTTATTTACTATATATTTTTAATGACTGTTAAAAAATAATATCATTACACTTAACACGTTATGTTGTGCTCATTTCATACCTTTCTCCCTTACTACACTGGAAGCTACTTGAAAGTGGGGTGCACATTTTGACATCTTCATATCCCCAGTATCAAGCTGATTGGAGCTTACTCAGTAAATGCTGAATAACTGAATGAATGAATGATCAAGCTTGTCTCCCCAACTGGATAACAAGCTCCTTCAAAATATTTAATATTTTTATAATCCCACAGCACCTAAAACACAGCTTTTTATATGTCCAAAGAGTTAATAAAGTTTTTTAATTTTAATATGTAAACAATTTTCTAATTCATTAGAAGATGTTTATTGAACAGCAGTTATGTCCTGGGTACCAAGGATATGAAAATTAATAAAGCATAGTCCCTGTATTCAAAGAGCTTAGAATTTGGTGAGGGAAATAGACATATAAACATGAAATGATGATATAAATACTCTAGAAGGAAGCCTGGGGTGCCTGAGAACCAAGGGAATATTCAACTTGACTTGTGCTTGCAGGAAGCCAGGTGGGGTCAACACAGTGATGTTGAGATTTGATGATGGGATCTGACCCCAGGGCCTGAACAACCAAGTCCTTAACTGACCACTGAGCCACATTTGGGGGCAAAACTGGCTGAGAGGCTGCTCTAGCTAAAGCAGTACTCACACTAGCTGGAGCTCAACATCCCAGTGTGGATCCCTAGCCCTGGAGGGCTGGCCTACACCACCTGGAACTGGCAGGTTCTCTTGCCCAGGGAGGGCCATCATAGGGCTTCCCTTTAGAGAATTTAAATTCTATCATTGTTTTTTGCTTACATGTCACTAGGCAGGCAGCCAAGTTTTCCGTTCCCAAGTCCACAGCCAAAGCTTGATCCTGTATGTCTTACTACTTTCAGAGAGTGAACGACGGAGTGTCCAAAGCACAAAACACCAAGGAAAAGTATGGAAGCATTTTTCTCCTCCCTAATAACGAGGGCAGAGCTGGTCTCATTCTCCCGCCCGGCTTCCTGGGTAGGGCAGCTCCAGAGTTTTGTTGACAAAACCTGCCAAGGAAGACAGACAATGCTCGTAGATACAAATCCAAATAAATGTTCTTACTTTTGACCCATCCAAAAAGGTACTCTTGCTCTTTGGGACAAGAGTGGTACAGGGGTAGAACAGTATTTCTCAGTCCTGGCTACGTAGAGAACCATCTGGGGAGCTTTGAAAAATCCCAATACCCAGGCCTCACCCCAAGCAAATTAAATCCTGCTTCTGGGTATGAGGCCCAGGCATCTGTATTTTTTAAAGCTCCCCAGGTTGAGAACAGCTGGGGTAAAGGGGTAGAGAGCTCTGGAGCGCCCCCTAGGGGTAGATAGTTAGGACTGACTCATATAAGGAACCACCTCTCCACTGCCTCCAGGGGCTTGGCAGGTCAGGTCAATGAACAAGGTTGGTGTCTAAAATAACAGACACACTTTTTTTGTAAATTAAATACATTGAAATATCCTTTATTCATGCAAAGAAATATACAAACTATAAAAACCCAAAACCCATTGCCACGGAGTCAATTCCAACTCATAGCAACCTTATAGGACAGAAACCCATAGGGTTTCCGAAGAGCAGCTGGTAGATTCGAACTGCCTTCCTTTTGGTTAGCAGCTGAATGCTTAACCACTGCACCACCAGGGTCCCATATGACCTATACTCCCTTTAATTTTTTTGTCTTCATTTCCCACTTTTAGCAAACGTTGAGTACCAAGAAATATTCCTCTACCACAAGAAACCACAGGGCAAGTGCGATGATGAATGACCAGCTGCATGGAATGGGGGAGGGGAAGTAAGGTGGAAGGAGGGAGCAGAAGCCGGGAGGGGGGAAGAGAGCAGAAGGGAAGGGGCATTGAAACCTGGAGAACTCACGCCAGGAGGGCTAGAGGGGGCAACTGCAACCTAGTTCTAGCAGATGTTGGCCAACATTTCCTATTTCTCAAGAGAATCTTGAAATCTAGATTTTTATGTGAAATGTCCCAACTTCTAAACGTTTGCTCAAATTAAAAACAAAACAAAACCACAACACTGTGTAAGCATGATAAGTCTGAGAGCTGCATTTAGCCTGTGGCCTACAGGTTGTAACTTCTGATTGCATGTAAGTTACAATAAAGAGTTAGAACACAGGTGTATAATAACCAGAATAATTCTGGAAAGTATTATATTCAGAGCTAAGCTACCTCATTAATGTTTGAGCCCCAGGACAATTAGGGGAGTGGAAAAGATAAAACAACACTGTAAATGTTTTAGCACAGCTCCATTGTCAAAGGTTTCTCCCACACTCTTGACCATCTCAATACCGATACTGGTCAGAAAGCACAGGTTAGAAAACAGAGTGCAACTCATTATAGTAATAACAGCTAGAGTTAGCATTTACTGGACATTTACAATGTAAGAGGCAAGAACTAAGTGCTTTACATTACAATTATCCCATTTAATCCTAAAGACAACTGTGCATGTGGTAGGCAAAATTACCGTCTCAGTTTTCAAATGAGGAAACCGAGGTGAAGTGTATTGTGGAAGGTCACACAGTATGTGGAGCAGCTGGGAGTCAGCCTGGGTCTTTCTAACCACAAGTCCTGAGCTGGTTGCAGCATCACCCTTTAGCCTTGAGTCAGGGAGCAGGAGTAGGCACAGGTGTTGAAGGGAGGGAATGGATTTCCTATTCTGGCAGGCAGAGCACAGCAATACAGAATTCAAGGGCATAATCAGTAGGAGACTGGACAGGAAGTTAGAGGAGAAATACAAATATCCAGTGTATTAGCTTCCTGTGTCTGCTCTAAAAAATTACCACAAACTTGTGGTTTACAACAACAGAAATTTATTCTATCACAGTTCTGGAGGCTAGAAGTCTAAAGTCAAGGTGTCGGCAGGGCTGCGTTCCCTCCGAAGGAGCTAGGGAAGGCTTCTTCCTTGCCTCTTCCAGCTTCTGATGGCTACAGGCTCTGTTTGTGGCTGCCTCTGTCTTCACATGGCCTTCTCGTTTTCTGTGTGTGTGTCTCTACTCTTATAAAGACACTTACTGAATTTAGGGTCCACACAGATAATCCAGGATGCTCTCATCTTGAGATCCTTAACTTAATTACATCTGCAAAGACCCTTTTTCCAAATAAGGCCACATTCACAGGTTCCAGGGATTAGGACGTGGGCATATCTTTTGGTAGGCCACCATTCAACCCACTCCAGCCAACAAACATGAAAAAATGTTCAACCTCAGATAATCAGTACCACCCTAGCATTTTGGAAGTACCTATAAATAAACAAACAACAAAAAAAAGTTTTTAATGCAAACTAATATATCTTTCATATATCAGCTTAGTAAAGATTATAAAGGCCAGACAGTGCTGGTGTGGCAGAAGGAAACTGACCCTTGCCCTCACTGTTCGTAGGAGAGCAAAATGGTTAAACTAGGAGAGAAAGTGGTTAAACTCCTTTGGAAGATTGTTTGGCAATGTCCATTAAACTTTAAAATATTTATCCCATTTGACCTACCTACTCCACCCAGGAATTCATCCCAGAGAAACACTTTTGCAATTGTGCAAAGATTTATGTGCTTAAAACTATTCATGGCTACATCATATGCAATAACAAAAAATTGGAAAAACTCCAATTTGTCCATCAATGGGACCAGTTAGATAAATCATAGTACATTCAAATAATGAAATACAATGTAGCCATTAAATCATGATCTCTGCTTACCAAAATGAAAAGTTGTCCCAGATGCATCGTTAAGTGAAAAAGAGTAAGCTGCGAAACGGTAGGTATAGGATGATTTTTGTTAAAATGCACACACACGTACTAGTATATGAATAGAAAAAAAATACAACTAAAAAATGTACAATCAATTGTTGACAGCAATTACCTAAGAGAGAATTGTGGGAAATGCACTTTTATACGGTTTAAAGTTTATATCAGGAGCGTGTACTTTTCAAGTAGAAAAAAATAACAAGTTGGCAAGGAAAAGCCAACCAGCCATAGATGACCCAACGCTGAAATTCCAGGTCAGGATTCCAATTCCTTGGGAAGAGGCTAACAGAATAAGGAAGGGACCGGGAGTCTTAATTGACAGGGACAGCTACGCAGGTAGTGTACTGCACAATGGCATCCTCCTAAATTGTGCAGGGACTGGGGACATTAGGCAGGATCATGAAACAGGAACTCAAAAAGGCAACCAAGATAAAAGCTCCCAAGTCTAAAACAGAAGCAGGGGCCTGTTTTCGGAGGGGTAGGGGCTTAGAGGATAGAACTGTGTGTGCCATCTCTGGACATTTCAGAATCTAGGGGTCAGTGACAAGGCAAGGTCTGGGTGTCCCCAAAGTGGGCCTCACAGCAGCCAAGGGAGGCTGAATGGGGCTCTGATTCTGGATCTGCAGACAGAGATGAAAGACATTAAACCTAGCCTGTGGGCTGAGACTTTTAAGTAGTTTCTGCCACAGATCCAGATTAGTCTGAGACCCTGGGGCTGGTTTGGGCCAGCATGTGGGTGCCCACTAGGGTGGGGATAAGCTGGGGCTGGAGGAATGAGGGACAAATGCGATGCCTGAGGCTGCCCATTTCAATTCCTCTTCATTCACCCAATGCCCTGTGTTCAGTCCCAAACTTCAACACGTCTAGATTAGCGATAATGACCAGAAGCCTGACAATTACCCCAAACAGGTGGAACGTGGTAACTTTTCATAATAATTTGCAAATATCTGCACAAAGCAAGCAGATTATATACTTAAATGTGTTGACGTAAATCAGTCTCCAATCTGAGTGGACTGTTGTAGAAGTTTCTTTCAAGCTACAGTGTTTCAAAGCTCTGAATACATTCTCTGATAGAAACAACCTCATTAGGTCAGCCCAGAGAAGTCTAACTGACCCATAACTCCCCTAAATAAAAACCCAGCCACCGTTTCTAACAATGTTTCTATAAGGAAGTGTGTTCTGAGTTCCAGCAGGGTGTGAGGAACTTGATTCCTCCTCTCTGCTCCCGAATACGTGGCAATGTTTCCCAAAGTGTGTTTCTTAAACATCTCATGGATGTGACTATGCTACATTTTAAAGTATTTTTCTTTTGATCAGGGGGTTCCACAGTCAAATCAAGTTGAACATATTTTGTTATTTTTCTTTAACTGCAGCATTTCTTGGGGCTTTTAATATATCAATGCATACTGTCAGTTTCCTAAAATAGGGTAGGTATATAGCACTGTCCATATTTATTTTGTCATGGAACCTTCCCTTCTCCTTCAAAACATCTTGCTAAAGGCCCCTGAGGAATGCTGAGTAGTGTGAACTGGGATGTTTGTGGACAGAGACAAACCCCCTTGCTGTCTGAGCCACTGGAGATGACAGTCATACATGTGGACAAATCTTGAGGTGCGACTTCAAGAGAGAGGTGTTCAGAGGGTTAGCAGGTAAGAAGAAGTGAACTGGGGAAAAGGGACAAAGAAGTGGTGGGTGGTAGCAGCTGGGTCCCAAGGCAGCCTCTGCCCTCTCCTTTTTTCTAATCTTAAAACAAATTTTTTTAAATTGAGCTATAATTCACGTATCATAAAATTCACCCATTAATATGTACAATCCAGGGTTTTTTTTTTATATATTCACAAGGTTGTAAAACCATCACCACTATCTAATTCCATGATGCCCTTTCTTGAGAACACAGCCCTCTTTCCTAATAAAAAGATCCCTTCCCCTCAACCCAGCTGGGGCAGCGGACTTGCAGTCAGTATTCAGAGGGAATTAAACAACTAAAAATACATAACTTAATGCTGAAACAGTGCACTTAGATGGCAGGGCTGCTCCGTGAGGCCCTTAAGAGGTTCTATTGATTTAAGAGTGGCTTGATGGTGTCTGACACTTAGACACGTGCTCTCCAGGAAGAAGGTAGCATGATGTCCAGGTTTGTAATGTTCACGACAGGTTTTTTTTTTTTGGGTATATGTATTTTTCTCAAATACTGGATGAGAATTTTAAAAAATCTTTGTTTACCCCCATTATATCATTGCATAGAGTAAGTATGCAGAAGATGTCTGTTGAACTGAATTTTTACTATCAGTAGAAGAAAATAGCAAAAGCCAAGTCCTATTCTGAATTTACTTTCATCATTCAAATAGCAAATAACATATTTAACTGAAAAAAATCATTTTCAGCTCTTATGGTAATACATCTTGGATGAATTAGTAAAATTTTGTCCTAAAAGCCAGTTAAAACAGAAGAAACTACTGCCTTCTCCAGCCCATCAGGTCCACATCTTGCAAAGACTGAAATTTATGAGTAAGGCAGTGATTTGGGGAGAAAAAGACCCCCCCCAACAAAAACCAATGTCTTAAACCTATAGCAAAAACCATTGCCATAGAGTCAATCCCGACCCCTAGGGACCTAGAGGACAGAGCAGAACTGTCCCATAGGGTTTCCAAGGAGCGACTGGTGGATTTGAACTGCCGACATTCTGGTTAGCAGCTGAGCTCTTGTATATTCAGAAAACTTAACAGATCTTTAGTACCATCTAATCTGAAAATTTGTGTAAAATACTACTTGACCTTTTCTTACTTCCCCTTTTCCTCAGCACTTTCTCTTCACATTAAAATATACTGAATTTTTTTTCATTTAGTAAAAGCCAGTTAGATACGATTAATGTGCATGCCCATAATAAAGTGAACTTTCAGTATCATGAATTAATGTCTGCCTGGCACAGACTGTTTTATCTCCCAAGCATGATGATTTGAGGGAGGAGGGAAAGAAAAGGGAAAGGAACAGAGCTGAACTGAGATTTGCCCACTGCCCATGAAGGCAGAAAAGGGGCTTCAAAGGGGTGGTAACAAGAGGGTCAACAACTAGGCAAACGACTACATCCAAAAGGGCACGAAAGCAAGCTCCAACGCAATTTAAGAAAGAGGTGGATGCTAATATTGCTGGCCAGAATACAAAGAAACACCATCAAAAGAATTTTGAAAGGAAAGGAGAATTATCCCAAAATTTTACATATGGCCAGGTTGTCCATTTGTGTGCTAGTGCAACATATGCAAGGGTCTGGAAAACATCCCCTACAGGTGTTCTCAACAACAACTATGTGGGTATTTACTCTAGATGTCTAAGAAGTATATCAAAATTAGAAGCTCAATATAAGGTAAATCAAGATCTAGTAATGTACATGGTAGCACACAAATTGTTGTTGCTGTTAGTTGCCGTCAATCAATTTGAACTCATGGCGACCTTGTCTAAATAAAAATCGTAAATACTGACTGAAAATAAAAGCTTAAAAAATAGAAAATACAATACAAATGGAAGTATTAATAACATTCTGAGTTCCACATATTATTGTAGGTGGAGGCAAAGAAGCACAAAAGAAATAATGGGGGAGTGGAAGGGGAGATAAAAATATTACTCCAAGTTCTGATTATCTTGACCTTGATAATCAGAAAAAGCAAAGTTTGAGAATGCTTTGGCAAAACCAAAAGGTAACTACAAGAAGAATTAAAAACAGGATGTGAACTTTAAAATTACTAGAGAAGATACAGTACATATAGTGCACAGCAGAAGGTAAAAGAAAAGCAAAGAAGTATAAAAAAATAAATAAAATAGCAGAAATAAGATCACACTGCTAGTTATAACAATATATTTAAATGAGTTACACTTCTATATTAAAAGGAAACAATTTTCATATTGGGTTGAAAAAAACAACCTAGTAGCATTTTGCTTAAAGAACTAAAACAAAACATAACAGAAATGATCACAATCATAAGATGATCAAAGATTTATCAGACAAGAACAAACAGAAAGAAAGTATGGGTAGTGATACTAATTCACAATTAATACAAAACCCAAAACCCATTGCCATCAAGTCAATTCCAACTCACAGCGACCCTACAGGGCAGAGCAGAACTGCCCCATAGGGTTTCCAAGGCTGCATGTAATCTTTATGGGACAGACTGCAACATCTTTCTCCCCTGGAGCGGCTGGTTGGTTCGAGCAGCCCACCTTTCAGTTAGCAGCTGAGCACTTTAACCATTGTGCCACCAGGGCTCCTTTCACAATCAACAGAGGCTATATATTCTTTTCATGTGCTCATGGAACATTTATAAAAATTAATCATATAATAGACCACAATAAAAACCTCAGTAAATTCCAAGAAACCACACAGAACCAATTTTCATCCCTTCCCCTAAAAAATACACTAAAACTATCAGAAGTCCGTATCAAAACCCCCAAAATTTGGATATTTAAAAGAACTTTCCTATATAAACTTTTGCTCATAGAGGAAATTAAAACTACAGTTATAAACTATTAAAAAATAGAAAATAACAACAATGGGAATGCTGTATCTTAAAACTTAGATGATATATTCAAAGCTGTAATGAGAGGCAAAAGGAATAGATGGGAACTTAACTATTATGACACGTTCTTTCCAACATAACTCTTAGGCTTAAAACCAAAAAACCGTGTTGCTGTCGAGTTGATTCTGACTCATAGCAAGCCTATAGGACAGAGTAGAACTGCCAGACAGGGTTTCCAAGGAAGAGCTGGTGGATTTGAACTGCTGAACTTTTGGTTAGCAGCTGAACTCTTAACCACTGCACCATCAGGGCCTCCTTAGGCTTAAAGCAACCCTAAATAAAAATTCTGATGTCACATAAATATTAAATGTATATATAAATATACACACACAAATTCAGAGAGAAAGAGCTCTCCAAAATAAGAGTAGTTATCTCTGGGTTATGGAATCTCTATTTTCTTTTGAATTTCCTAAATGTTCCCAGTGAGCATGCAGCACTTTTATAATCAGAACAGGATTAAACAAAAGAACAACAAAACATAATTTACAATCACAGGAGGGTAGGAAAAAACAAAACATCGCCTTGCCAAAATGATCAAGGCAATTAAAATTCTCCGCTTTGACTTTCAAGCTCCAGTCTAGTGATGGTTATTTCAGCTCTGTTTTTCCAGTGTTTGAACATCATTTTTATTTTCTAGTCTTGTGCCTGCAAGTCAGGCATGGTATATACTGGCTAACATCATGTTCATCTCTCTTTTCAGGGAAAATCCCGTATCAAGACAAGTGGGCAACTGCAAACAGCCTGGTGATTACTACGTTTTAAGTTTACCATTAGTCTCATAAAACAGAATTCATGTTACAGAATTGATGGAAAATAAAGTAGAGGGGCTTTAGAGGTTTTCCTTTTTTTGTTACTGTTGTATGTTGTGTTGTTTTTTAAACAAGTGGGAGATAATATGAATGGAACTTCAAACACCACAAGCAACCCAGATAGCAAATTGAATCCACATGAGAAAACGAAGAGTACCAGTAAAGGTAATTATGTAGTTATAAAAGACAGAATAAATGTATATTTCTTTAACTTTCTAGAGTTTACTGACTTTAAAATCAATAGTTTTAAACAATATGTATATAATTGTATTGTTGGGCCTATAACATACACAATTATATTTGACAAAACAGCATAAAGAGGGTGGGTGGGAGCAAAGCTGTATTGAAGTAAGGAAATAACACCAGATGGTAACTCAAATCCACAGGAACAAATGAAGAGAGCCAGAAATGATAAATAAGAAGGTTAATATAACAAACTATAAATATATACATGCTCTCCTTCCTTCTCTCAACCCTTTCATAACTTGTGGTACATACAGCATACCACCCACTTTTTCTGGCTCTCAGGTTCTTTGGTAGTATACCACTGAAAGTATTTCCTGCCCTCCAGTGGGGATATGCGTAATGGTGAAAGATGAAAGAAACATCAGTTGAAGCAAAATAGCCCCAGCCCCTCATATTTAAGAGGTAGTGCATCCAGGAAATGTGACTAGGTAAAAAAAAAATTTTTTTTTTGCTTTTGTTTCCCTAGGCAAGTCTCGTAAGCATATTTATGGTTTCCTGTGTGATACTTAGGGGGTCCTAGAGGGCTTGGTTTTGTTTTTTGTGTGTCATATTTGGTAAACCAGAGATTTCCCATGTAACCTAATGAAAGGTGCCCCACAGTACATTCAGCAACCAAGGTCCAGTGGTAAAGATGGCCACCCACTAATTATGGCACCCAAGAACCTTAAAAGTTCTTTGGTAACCATGTAGTACCAGATAATATTTCTCAAAATTCGTACTGTTTTTGTTGTTGTTAAGTGCCATTGAGTCAGTTCTGACTCACAGTGACCCTATGTATGACAGAATGAAACACTGCCAGGTCCTGTGCCATCCTCACAATTGTTATGCTTAAGCCTATCGTTGCAGCCACTGTGTCAATTCATCTCATTAAGGGTCTTCCTCTTTTTTGCCGACCCTCTAGTTTACCAAGCATGATGTCTTTCTCCAGGGACTGATCCCTCCTGACAACAAGTCCAAAGTATGTGAGATGTAGTCTTGCCATCCTTGCTTCTAAGGAGCATTCTGGTTGTACGTCTTCCAAGACAGATTTGTTCGTTCTTTTGGCAGTCAATGGTATATTCAATATTCTTCACAAACACCACAATTCAAAGGTCTTCCTTATTCATTGTGCAGCTTTCATGTGCATAGGAGGCAACTGAAAACACCATAGCTTGGGTCAGACGCACCTTAGTCTTTAAGGTGACATCTTTGCTTTTCAACACTTAAAGAGATCTTTTGCAGCAGATTTTCCCAATGTAATGCATCTTTTGATTTCTTGACTGCTGCTTCCATGGGTGTGGATTGTGAATCTAAGTAAAATGAAATCCTTGACAACTTCAGTCTTTTCTCCACTTATCACGATAAATTTAAACACACTTCATGACTCAGCATGCTTCCATTAATGAAAACACACAGTATTAAAAAAAAAATTTATAGCAGAAACTAACAGGTTCATGATAAGGGTTAAAAGACATAAAATTATATAAAGTAATAATTATAACACTGTATAGTCGGGTTTGTAACATACATAAATGTAATAGGTATAACAATAATATCACAAAAAGGGAGTAGAGCTACATAAGACTAAAGTTTCCATATCTCACTGGAATTAAGTTAGTATAAATCTGAAGTAGATTCTGATAAGTTACAATGTATATGGGATGCCCTAGAGCAACTACTAAGAAAATAACTTTTTTTTAAAAGTAAAAAAATCATTAAAGGAATTAAAATATTCACTTAATGCAAAGGAAAGCAGTAAAGGGGGAACAGAGGAACAAAAGAGACATGAGATATACAGAAAACAAAAATGGCACACATAAACCCAACTATATTAATAATGATATTAAATATAAATGGATTAAGAAATCCTGTCAAAAAGCAGAGATTATCAAAATGGATAAAAAACAAACAAGATCCAGTATATGCTGTCTACAGTAGACACAGTTTAGATCACACACAGATTGAAAATAAAAGGACAAAGAAAGATACCATGTAAACTGCAACCATCAGAAAGTTAAAGTGATTATACTATTAGACAAAATAGAATTTAAAATAAAAATGCTACTAAAGATAAACAGGGACATTTTATAATGACAAAAAAGTAATCCATAATGAAGATACAACAATTATAAGCATATATTCACCTAACAATCAAAACCAAACCAAACCCACTGCCATCGAGTTGATTTTGACTCATAGTGAGCCCATAGGACAGAGTACAACCGTCCCATAGGGTTTCCAAGGCTGTAAATCTTTATGGAAGCAGACTGCCACATCTTGTTCTGTGGAGCAATTGGTAGGTTGGAACCACTAACTGTTTGGTTAGTAGCTGACTGCTTTAACCACTGCGCCACCAGGGCTCTTCACCTAACAACAGAGCCCCAAAATATATGAAGAAAAAACAGAATTTAAGGGAGAAATAGACAATTCAACAATAATATTTGAATATTTGAAGAATTCAATATCCTATTTTCAATACTGAATCGAAAAGCTACAGAGAAGATCAAGAAGAAAATAGAACACTTCAACAACATTATAAACCAACTAGACCTAACAGATATTCACAGAACACTTCACCCAACAACAGCAGAGTATACATTCTTCTCAAGCACACATGAAACATTCTCCAGAAGACATGCTAGACCTTAATACAAACCTTAATACAAATTCAAAAGGACTGAAGTCATACAAATATGTCTCCCAATCAAAATGGAATGATATTAGAAACTTGGGAAATACACAAATATGTGGGAATTAAACGATACACTCTTAAATAACCAATGGTCCAAAGAAGAAATTAAGAGTAGAAATTAAAAAATACTTTGAGATGAATAAAAATGAAGATGCAGCATACCAAAATTTATGGGACACAGCTAATGCAGTGCCTAATGGGAAATGTAGAGCTGTAAATGCAGACATTTGGGGGGGAAAAAAAAAAAAAAAGATCTCAAATCAGTAACTTAACCTTCCAACTGAACTGGAAAAAGAAGAGCAAACTAAACCTAAAGCAAACAGAAGGAAGGAAATAATAAAGATTAGGGTGGAAATGAATGAAACAGAGGATTAAAAAAAATGGAAAAATATCAATGAAACCAAAAGTTGATTCTTTGAAAAGATCAACAAAATTGACAGAACTTTAGTTATTCTGACCAAGAAAAAAAGAGAGAAGATTCAAATTAAAAATACCAGAAGCATTGCTTTGTTTAAATGTTTTCCAGGTCATCTCTTTGCCCCGGGGAGAAATGGGTTCCAGAGAGATTTTAGCCATATCCCTATGCCTTTCAGCAGAGGGTTGAAAACTTTTACTTCAGAAGTTTTGCACATATGGTTGCCTGTTCCTATAAGAGCAAAGCAATTATTTCCTCCGCCTTTTCAGCTGCTTTAGGTAACACCTGTTTTGCATCTACCTGAGAAAACAGGAAGATCCTCAGAACAGCTTTACTGTCTTGTGTTTATACAGTGTTGTGTTTTCATTTGCTCTAGACCTTAAGGTAGAAACAAAACAAAAACTTATGTTCAGTGGAATGGTTAAGGGGTCTTATTCCTTTGGGCAAGGAAAGGTGTTCCACAGACTTCTGGAAGATAGGGGAAAAGGGCTGCAAAGAAGTTACACAGAGTGTGAGGTAGTGACTGGGCAGCCCGACCCCCTTTTCCCTTTAAGGCAGAACCAGGCTACAAGATTCCATTGCCAGCCCTGTGACTCAGAGTGAGTCTACTACCTGCGTTAAACATTAATATACTCATTTCTGAGATGAAGTCATTCAATAAATGATACAGTTTCTCCCAGTTCCCACCACCATTCACCCAGCTCTTCAAGTGGGAAATCCGAGTCATCATTCTTGATGCCTCCCTACCCCAACCTCCATCCCATTCCATAGATTTATTCCTTAATAACTCTCACCTCTACCAACTTCTCCCATCCCACAGTTGTTGCCCTAGTCTAAAATACAGCCACTTGCTTCTGGACCCTACAGTAGCTTTCAAGGTTATTATTGGCTGCCACTGAGTTGGCCCCTGACTCATGGCAACCCCACACACAATAGAATCTGACTGTTGGTGTTCCACAGGATTTTCACTGGCTAATTCTCAGAAGTATTCACTTTCTTCCTAGTCTGTCTTAGTCTGGAAGCTCTGCTGAAACCTGTGCAGAATCAGAGCAACACACAAACCTCCACTGACAGACACGTGGTGGCTATGCATGAGGTGCACTTGCCAGGAATCAAACCTGGTCTCCTGCATGGAAGGGGAGGATTCTACCAGTGAACCACCACTGGAGGACTGCTCAAATCTACTCTTGCCCCTCTCTGTTGCCTCCTCCTCATTGTAAATCTGATATTGTCACTTCCCTAGATAAAACCCTTCAATCACTCTTGGAATAAAGCCTCCAGTCTTTAGCATACGGCCCGTGATGCCCTGATTCGGCACTGGCCTCACTCTCCAGCTTCCCCATGTGCCCTTCTCTGGGACAACAGTCTAGTCCCCCTCTCTTGGAGTCTTTGAACTCAGGTTTTCTAAACCCCTGGCTATTCCCCTCTTTCCCTTTGCCTAATTAACATCATCCTATTCAGCTCGCTCAAACTTCCCCAGAGACATCTTCTTCAAGTACCTAAGACTAGACCAAATCTCCTTGTCAGATTCTCTCATGACACCTTGTACTTTTCCTTGATGGGAAAGGGTTAAGGTGAGGCCAGTAATGACAAATGCTACTATTCCCATGGCAGACATCACAAATGACAAGAGCCCAGATGCAGCTTGGAATCCTGTTCGACACAGTGTTCCAAGCAGCCACTATAGATTAATCAGAGTGATGGTTTTATGAGTTTTGTTTTTGTACTTCGACGAATTGATTCTTTAAATCTTCAATATCACAAATCTTCCAGCTTCCTTAAGTAGCTTTCATCATTACTATCCAAAACTGCTTTCAAACATCTAAACCAAATTTGCATTACACTTTAAATCCATTTCCTGGAAATGACTGCTTTACTAAAAATCTGGAGAGCTGAGAACAGCCTAGTGACCTAAAAAAAAAGTACAAGTAAATCCTAAAACACTCCTTATAATTTTATGAAAGCAGAGAGGAAGAACACTAGTGAATAATTCATAAGCCTATGGTGCAACTATGGTAATAGAATTGTTGACTTAATTTACACCAATTTTCATCTTGTTACCTCACTGTTAGTCTATATGATGTTTTCTGTGTGCCAGATGCTATGGTACACCTAAAGTGCTTCCATCACATTAACGGCTAATGTTTACTGAGCAAATTATTAGGTGCCAAAGATTGTCTAAGAGTTTTTCACACACTAACGCACTTAATCCCAATTAATAACTCTTAAAAGTAGACAGAATTATGATTACAAGCCCTGCTGGTGCAGTGGTTAAGAACTTGGCTCTTAATAAAAGGTTGGCAGTTTGAATCCACCAGCCACTCCCTGGAAACCCTATGGGGGCAGTTCTACTCTGTCCTATAGGGTTGCTATGAGTTGGAATCGACTTGATGGCAACAGATTTTTTTTTTTTTCATTGCACAGATGAGAAAACTGAGGCACAGAAAGAGTAGAAGACCAAAATATCTATTTTCAGACATGCTAGGATTCAGGAAGTTTACCTCCCTCGTACTTTTTCTTATTTGGAAGTTCAAATAGAAGGTAGTCATTCAAGAGGCTGAAACATAAGGGAAAAGAACAAAACAGGAAGAACAAGGCTAAACAAGGCAGCGAAGAGGAGAGAATGATCTGGGATAGTGGTTGGTGAATTAGAACAAGACTCTGACAGCTCTGAGAAGTAAGGGGATGTCATGTAACCAAGAGTATGTATGTTAGACAACAAAGGTACATTATTTTTTTTGTCATCAAGAAACCACAGGAAAACAAAAACGCTGCAGCTTATTGTACCTAAGAAAAGAGAATTCATTTGAACCTTGATGCATGAAATATTACCCTTTGGGTGGTCTGTGGATTGTGACATTGGTCCTGTAGACTGGCCCTACAATGAACAATGTTTACACAGTCATAATCACATAAACGCTACTTAATGGTGTTCAACTTTTAGAAACAACCCAAAGATTTAGGATTAGAAAATGGAATGTAACTGTTAAGAATCTTTTCTTAAAATGAGATATTATTCACATACCATAAAATTCACCATTTTAATGGTACAATTTGGTGGTTTTTAGAAAGCTATGCAACCATCACCACTATCTAATTCCAGAACATTTTCATTGTCTCAAAAAGAAACTCCTTGCCCATCAGCAATCACTCCTCAATCTCTTCTTTCCCCCAGTCCCTGACAACCAATAATTAACTTTTTGTTTCTATGTATTCTCATGTTCTGGACATTTCATATAAATGGAATCATACAATATGTGGCTTTTATGTTTGGCTTTTTTACTTAGCATAATGTTTTCAAGGACCATCCATGTTGTAGCATGTATTAGTTCTTTATTTCTTTTTATTGCCAATTTATTCCATTGTATGAGTATACCACATTTTGTTTATCCAGAATCTTGACAATGTAATAGGAAAGTAAAGGAGGGAGAAAAATGGAAAGCAGAGTAAGGTCCTAACACTCTACTTAGAAATCAAATATTGCCTAAAAATCAATGAAACAAGAAAACAGAGACAGAATGTGTTACCTCGAGTAACAAAGGTGGCCAAGAAAAGAACTAAAAATAATAGTTTTAAATGATTTACCATCAGGAGAACTGAAGAAATGAGGGGGTAGTGAAGCTAATTAAATCCTCAGTAGCTCACTTACACATTACCAAAACCAAAAACCAAACCCACTGCCATCGAGTCGATTCTGACTCATAGCGACGCCATAGGACAGAGTAGAACTAATGGCCCCATGGGTTTCCAAGGCTGTAAATCTTTACAGAGGCAGACCGCCACATCTTTCTCCTGTGGAGTGGGTTGTGAGTTCGAACTGCCAACTTTTCAGGTAGGAGCCGAATGTTTTAACCACTGTGCCACCAGGGCTCCTCAGTTACATATTACCAAACCAAAAACCAAACTCACTGCCATAGAGGCAATTCCAAGTCACAGCAAACACACAGGGTTTCCAAGGCTATAAATCCTTACAGAAGCTGACTGCCACATCTATCTCCTGCGGAGCCCCTGGTAGTTTCAAACCAAGAACCTTTTGGTTAGCAGTCAATTGCTTTACCCACTGCGCCAGGGCTCCTTCACTTACACACATTAGTGAGGTGAAAATAGATACACTTAAATTTGGTAAGATGAGAAATAACATATAGACATATTTTTAAAACTACTAAGGCTAACCATCAGAAGAACTAAGAACAGCTACGGTTGCCTCTGGGCAGTGGGAAGGGGAGAGGCAGCAGACGGGCTATGCATCAAAAGCTCTTCATTATTGGCTGTTTTTCTTAACATGAGCATGTATTACTTTGATGAAAATAAATGATTATTTATTAGCTTCCCCCTAAAATTTAGAGACCAATACAGGGTTGTCAACTTTTATTAAGTATATTACAATTTGTATTTCATATTATTTTCAAATAATTTTAGTGAGCTGGTCTTACTATCACATCCTAAAAGAACAGTATTTTACATAAAAAATAGAAAAGGACATAATTTCAGAATATAGTCTCTTAAATTGAACAAGCTAGCTTTAGGAAAAAATTTCTGTGTTCTTATTTTCCTCACTTTGTCTCAGACCACAGAGTTAGTGGAAGAAGGGATGAGGGTAGGGAGGGTGTGTAGGGCTGAAGAGGACATGACTATTAGTGGTGGAGAAATGAGCCTAGAGCCCAGCAGGGGATCAGGCCACAAATAACAGGGCTCCTCTTTATAAGAAGAGCTTGTGATCTTGTTAGAAAGATCCTTCTGGTAGTAGTAAGGACAACACAGATTGTTTCTCAACAGTGTATCTCTCTTTCTCCTTCACTAGAAGGTGGGTCTTATCTCTAGTAATATGTAAGCTAGAGTTGCCAGACTTAACAAATAAAAATACAGGACGCCCAGTTAAATCTGAATTTCAAATAAACAATGAAAAATTCAGTATATGTATGTTCCCATGCAATATCTGGGACATACTTATATTAAAAAAAATATGCATTATTTACATGAAATTCATTTTTAACTGGGCATCGTACATTTTCTCTGGCAACCCTATAGATTCCAACCAACAGCGACCCTACAGGACAGAGTAGAACTGTCCCATAGGGTTTCCAAGGCTGTAAGTCTTTTTTTTTTTTTAATTGTGCTTTAAGTGAAAGTTTACAATTCAAATTAGTTTCTCATACAAAAATTTAAACACACATTGTTATGTGACCCTAGTTGCTCTCCCTATACTGTGACCACAAACTCCTGCTTTCCACCCCAGATTTCCCGTGTCCATTCAGCCAGCTCCTGACCCTCTCTGCCTTCTCATTTGGCCTCCAGACAGGAGTTGCCCATTTAGTTTCATGTATCTACTTGAGCTAAGAAGCACACTCTTCATGAGTATCATTTTATGTCCCGTAGTCTAGTCTAATCTTTGTCTGAAGACTTGGCCTCAGGAATGGTCTTAGTTTTGAGCTAACAAAAAGTGTGGGGGCCATGCTTTCTGGGGTTCCTCCAGTCTCAGTCAAACCATTAAGTCTGGTCTTTTTACTAGAATTTGAGTTCTGCACCCCACTTTTCTCCTGCTCCATCAGGGACTCTCTGTTGTGTTCCCTGTCAGGGCGGTCATTGCTGGTAGCTGGGCACCATCTAGTTCTTCTGGTCTCAGGCTGATGGAGTCTCTGGTTTATGTGGCCCTTTCTGCCTCTCGGGCTAATATTTTCCCAAGGCTGTAAATCTTTACAGAAGCAGACTACCATATCTTTCTCCTGCAGAGTGAGTGGTGGGTTCGAACCACCGACCTTTTGGTTAGCAGTCGACTGCTTTACTCACTGTACCACCAGGGCTCCTTAGATGGTAACCAAAAACAAAAAAATAAAACCAAGCCTGTTGCCTTTGAGTCGATTCTGACTCAGAGCAACCGTACAGGACAGAGTGGAACTGCTCCATAGGGTTTCCAATGAACTTTTGGTTAGCAGGCAAACTCTTAACCACTGCACCACCAGGGCTTAGATATGTTAGAAGGGAAGGAAACAGAAGTAGCTAAGAAAAAAACAGAATATTCAAATTTGGAGATAAAACTGTCATCTAGTCCTTCCTGAGGTTACAAAGTTACCTTGACTGAGCAGACCTGACCCCTACTGGAAGCACCCACTACTAAACAGAGTAAAGAGGAGCCATGGACAAGACTCAGGTCACCAGGCACACACAGCCAAGATTCTGCTGGGGTGGCTCCCCCACTCCACCACCACCAACAACCAAACCATCCACCACCTACCTCCAACCAAAACACAGAAGTCAGGCTGCTCTGGGGCTGCCATCTGGGTTAGTTGGCCTGATGGCAAGAAACCAGAAAAAAAAAATCTAGTCCAAGTAGTTTCCTATGTGAATCTGGGCACACTGTCAGACTTTTCTGGAAAAAATTCTTTCACCAAAACCACAAACCAAAACCATAAAATGCCTAGGAATACATTTAACAAAAGAATGTGCCAAGTCTACATAAAGAAAGTAATAAAATTTTACTGAAGGATATTCAAAATAAACACCTGGGATAAATGGAGAAACTTAGGAATTATATCTTATGTAGGGTCAGGCTCTAAAACCACTCACTATATGAGAAAATCGAGGGAAATATTTTTATAGGCTTAGGATATAGAAAGCATTTCAAATCAAGACATGAAATCCAAGAACCACAAAAGAGAAGACCAACAGATAGACTATGAAACAATTTAAAATTCTCTACAACAAGATATTATAAACAAAACTTAAACACACACATACAACAACAGCAACAGTCTCAGAGAAAATATTTGTAACATGATACCAAATATTAACATTCCTAATATATAAAGAGTTCCTAAAATCAATTAAGATGAGCAACCCAATGGAAAAAAATGAGCAAAACATATGAGGAGGCAGGTTTCTAAATAAGATATATACATGGATAATAAACATAAAATAATATTCTGAATTTCGCTAAGAACCAGGGAAATCGAGCATCTTACTTTATTAACCAACAGATTAGCACAACTTAAAAAGAGGGATGAAATGCAATACTGATACAACACAGCATGATTTCCATTATAAATTGATTTCTTTACTGTGTTTTTGGTAAAAGTTTACACAGGAAATTAGGTTTTCATTTAACAATTTCTATACATATTGTTCAGTGACATTGGTTACATTCTTCACAATATATCAGCATTCTCGTTACTTCCATTTTGGTTGTTCTGTTTCCATTAATCTAGCTTCCCTGTCCTCCTTTGCCTTTTCACCTTTGGTCTAGGGTAAATGTTTACCATTTGGTTTCATCTAGACAATTATTTTGAAGAGCACAGTACTCACGGGTGATACTATTTATTTTATGGGCCAATCTGTCATTTGGCTGAAAGGTGACCTCTGGGAGTGGTTTGAGTTCCAAGTTTAAAGAGTATCTCAGGGCAACAGTCTTGGGGGTTCACCTAGTCTCTACTGGCCCAGTAAGTCTGGCTTTTTTATAAATTAATTTTTTAAAAAAAAGTTGTATAATAATGTATCTTGGGTGACCCCATTTATATAAAATCAAATATAGAAAATGTGTTTTTCATGTGTGTAAATGTACGGAATAAGATCTGAAAGGATAAATACATATACATATATTTATATATATGTATAAATATACCATATAATCAGCATTTAAAGGCTATCATAGAAATATCTTTGGGATATGGACCAGTTTATCTTTATTTGGCCATTTTTTGTTTATTTGCCACTTCTTATGCTTAGGTTTTTGGAAATTCTGGAACACAAATGAAGTTTTGGTGTTACTGAGAATTCACTTCTGAGAGGAAAATGTTGCTGGGATTATAGACAGCACTGTTGGAGTAGTGCCAAACGTAATACGTGTTCTCACAGGAAGAAATGCCAGAGAGCACAACTGAACTGTGGAAAAAAGAACAGTTTTCAAAATCTTGCCACTCTAACGAACATTTTAATGAGGGTGATACTCCCTCTTCCACATTATTTTTCCTCTCCATTTTCTCCTACTATTTAACTACAGATCCTTGCATGCAATAACTCCCTTATGTAAATTATATGAAAACTATTTCTAGGCCTCTAACTACATTACCAAATATGCAGCTTTTTAACTAATTTCAAGAGGCACTGAAGTTCCATACGTGGCTATCTTTGAGTTGAGTCATAGAAAGGTTATTGTTTGTTTTTGTAAAAAAAGTGAGCTGTTCAGGTCCAGTTGTGACACGTACTACCCCAAGCGGGTCTCCTGCATGTTGTTGTTGTTGTCAGGAGTCACTGAGTTGGTTCTGACTCCTAGTGACCCTGTGTACAACAGAACGAAACACTGCCTGGTCCTGCGCCACCCTCACAATCGTTGCTGTTTGAGCCCCATTGTTGTAACCACTGTGTCAATCCATGGTGTAGAGGGTCTTCCTCTTTTTTGCTGACTCTCTACCAAGCATGATGTCCTTCTCCAGAGACTAATCCATCCTGACAACATGTCCAAAGTACATGAGACGAAGTCTTGCCATCCTCGCTTCTAAGTCCACTGTACATTCAATATTCTTCACCAACACCATAATTCAAAGGCATCAATTCTTCTTCGGTCTTCCTACTCATTGTCCAGCTTTTGCATACATATGAGGCATTTGAAAAATACCATGGCTTGGGTCAGACGCACCTTAGTCCTCAAAGTGACATCCTTGCTTTTTAACATTTTAAAGAGGTCTTTTGCAGCAGATTTGTCCAATACAATGTGTAGTTTGATTTCTTGACTGCTGCTTCCATGGACGTTGATTGTGGATTCAAGTAAAAAGAAATCATTGACAACTTCAATATTTTCTCCGTTTATGAAGATGGGTTGTTTATTGATCCAGTAGTGTGGATTTTTGTTTTCTTTATGTTGAAGTATAATCCATACTGAAGGCTGTGGTCTTTGATCTTCATCAGTAATTGCTTCAAGTCCTCTCCCCTTTCAGCAAACAAGGTGTGTCATCTGCATATCAAATAGGTTGTTAATGAGTCTTCCTCCAATCCTGATGCCATGTTCTTCTTCACATAGTCCATCTTCTCAGATTATTTGCTCAGCATACAGATTTAATAAATATGGTGAAAAGATGCACCCCTGACACACATCTTTCCTGATTTTAAACCACACAGTATCCCCTTGTTCTGTTTGAATGACTGCCTCTTGGTCTATGTACAGGTTCCACATGAGTAAAATTAAGTGTTCTGGAATTCCCATTCTTTGCAATGTTATCCATAACTTGTTATGATCCAGACAGTTGAATGCCTTTGCATAGTCAATAAAACATAGGTAAACATCTTTCTGGTATTCTCTGCTTACAGCCAAGATCCATCTAACATCAGCGATGATATCCCTCATTCCACATCATCTTCTGAATCCAGCTTGAACTACCGGCAGTTCCCTGTCAATGTACTGCTGAGACAGCTTTTGAATGATCTTCAGCAAAATTTTACTTGTGTATGATATTTATGGCATTGTTCGATAATTTCCACATTCTGTTGGGTCACTTTTCTTTGGAATAGACCTAAATATGAATCTCTTCCAGTTGGCTGACCAGGTAGCTGTTTTCCAAATTTATTGGCATAGACGAGTGAGTGCTTTCAGCATTGCACTTGTTTGTTGAAACATCTCAGTTGGTATTCCGTCAATTCCTGGAGGCTTGTTTTTCGCCAATGCCTTCAGTGAAGATTGGACTTCTTCCTTCAGTACCACTGGTTCTTGATCATATGCTACATCTTGAAATGGCTGAACATCAACCAATTCTTTTTGGTACAGTGACTCTGTGTATTCCTTCCATCTTCTTTTGATGCTTCCTGCGTAATTTGATATTTTGCCCATAGAATCCTTCAGTATTGCAACTTGAGGCTTTAATTTTTTCTTCAGTTCTTTCAGCTTGAGAAATGCTGAGTGTGTTCTTCCCTTTTGGTTTTCTAACTCCAGGTCTTTTCACATTTCATTATAATAATTTACTTTGTTTTTTCCAGCTGCCCTTTGATATCTTCTGTAAAGCTCTTTTACCTCATCACTTCTGACAGAGAAGTGGTTGCTGCACATTGGTCGGGAACTGAGCCCAGGTCTCCTGCATGGAAGATGAGAATTCTACCACTGAACCATCACTGCCTCCAAGATTAACATAATAGAGTTAGGTAAATGTTCTCTCCCCTTAAATTGCTTTATATGTTATGCCCATAGCTGTATCATTCAGGATTGGCCAGTTATGCCATGGAAAGAAGAACCCAAAGATCTCCAAGGCTCAAAACAGCAAAGTTTACTTCTTACTCAACCAAGTCTACAGAGGTGCTCAGCTCCTCAGTCACTCGTGGATGCAGGTTGACAAAGCAGTCATTATCTTGGACTTTGCTTGTCCCCAAACAGAGGGGAAAAGAGAACTCCTGAGGGCTCACACCAGCAATCAAATGCTGAGCTGGGCTATTTCTCTCTTGTTACAACTTATTGGTCAGAACTAGTCACATGGCCTCGGCCAACCACATGGGACCAGGAGGAGTTCTCTCACGGGCCCAGAATGAGAGATAACTGGAAATACTTGGAGAACAGCACAAACAATAACCAATGACATTTCCAAAACACACTAGAAATGAGACAATAAAATAGGCCAGGATTTTAAAATGTGATTGTATTGTTAAAAATGGATGTAATATTCTGAAATTCCATCTGGTGACAATACATAGATGTTAGTCTCCAAGTTGAGAAGCCTTTTGTCCCCATCAGAGTTGTCTTTACGAGTTCGAGTTTGCAATCAGAACCCATAAACCATTCTATCTTTGTGAGCATTTCCTGAGGTCTAGGAAGTAATAAATAAGCTTTCACTACTTTGATCTTTTAATAGATTTTTGCTTTTCAAGAAAGGAAATATGATTAATTATTAGGGTCTCTTGCATTAGTAATAGTATCAACCTTTTTTTTTTTCTTTTTTACCTCATTATTTTGGCATAACAAAATGCCGAACGAGAAATATCCAACTCTTCAGGTTATCTGAAATAATCTGAGCTAGAATCCAGACTTAGCCACTAATTCTTCAAAAAACTGGAAATGTGATTTGTCAGTTCAATCAAAAATCTAAGTGAAAAGTGGGAAGCTGTTATCTACAACATTATTTGGGCTTTCTTAAGCAGAATTTATGTTGATTAATGCCTAGTTATAAACTGCTGACTCACAGTCCCTGAAAATGTGTCACATCCTTCTAGAGTTGAGTGATTCCCCTCTCCGCATACTGTAAGAATTCTGTATATATATGTCATCAAATGTCCTTCTCTTTTTTCATTTCTGACCTGATCAGCTAAATGACATGACTAGCCATCTTTCCGACTAGATCTTGGGAGTGGAATTCAAGGTTACAGATTTGATTCTGACACTGGCTAGTGGTTAGGCTGGGTTCCCCCAGAGGCAAATTCTGAGGAAAGAATCCAAGTGCAAGCAATTAATTTAGGAAATGAAAGGAAATGGGGAAGTGAGACAGGGAAGGAAAGACTGCCAATAAATGGTGTGTTTCAAGCCAATTACCACTGTAGGCAACTAAGATGAATCCCACCATGGATTCACCACATTACATTACAGAAATCTGCAAAACCTAACGTAGACACGTGACTCAGAGTTATCTCAGTCTGAAGGGTGAGGGAGCTGGGGTATTTATACACCAACTCCTATCACTCATTGGTTGGGCTGCTCTTGGGAAGCATTGGTTCCTGGCAGTTCTGATCTGCTATATGGGCAGCTTTGGGAGGCTAGAAGAAACCTCTGGCCAAAAAAAAAAAAAAAAAAAAAAAATGCAGGTGCTGGATGTTGGAAGTCAAGTCAATGTGCACTGAAATGGTAAGAATGAGGGATTACAGGCAGGGCACCAACAGCATCTGCTACAGCTATCTGATAATAACCACCAGCTTTGAGCCTAACTCCAGCCAACTACCTTGTTCTTGGTCATTAGTAGAATCAATATCAAGTCTATACTTCCAGCAGAGAACCAACCTATTGCCTCTGAGTCAATTTGTGACTCATGGCGACTCTACAGGACAGAGTACAACTGCCCTATAGGGTTTCCAAGGAGTGGCTGGTGGATTCAAACTGCTGACCTTTTGGTTAGCAGCCGTAGCTCTTAACCACGAAAGACTAAGATGTAGTTTTTAAAAATATACTTAGCAACAGTAAAACTAAAGGTAAACCATGAAGGCAAGGCTAGAATTCACAAAACTACAGTTGTATATTCAAAGCAACATTCATTTCCCAAAGTGAGAAAAGGGTGCCAAGGCCAAAAAGCTTTGGCACTCTCCATCTCCTACACTCCATCACATCATCTTATTTTACTGTCTTTTCAATTTTAGTGCTTTCAGAAATGACTTACTCATTTGTGGACTTACTTGTTTACTGACTGTTTCAATCATCTTAAATGTGAGAACTGAGACCCTGACTGACTTGTTCGCTACTCTAACCCCAGCACATGGCCCACAGATGCTCTATTTAGAAGGATAATACAGTAGTTGAATGAATAAATGAATATCCCCCTTCTAGAGACCCAAAGACCATGGGTATAGTATAGGCTCTGAAAAGCCCTATGATAAAGCAATCTGTATTACATTACTCACTCCAGCATTTCTCAAATTTATTTAACCATGTAATACTTTTTTCTTGGAAATTAATTCTTCCTGGGAACAAAATTTGAAAAATACTAATCTAGAGATTCCAATATCAATAAGATTGAAAATAATTTTCACGAGTATGACACAGTTAATAAACTGTAGAGTACACTGTGAAGCCCTGGTTGCAAAGTGGTTAAGAGCTCAGGCTGCTAATCAAAAGGTCAGCAGTTCAAATCCACCAGTCGCTACTTGGAAACCCTATGCGGCAGTTTTACCCTGTCCTATAGGGTCGCTATGACTCGATGGCACACAACAACAACAACAACAGGTACACTGCAAATATTCACTCCTAGAAATTCAGCAGGCTTAAGTAGGCAAAGGCTACTCTTTTAGAAATGGAAAACATCTCACCCAGCTACCAATGACTGACTTATTTCTAAAAGTACAAGTTGCATAATAAAATGCACTTTGGTGAATTTCATTTTACTCCAAATTTTATTTTATTCTAAACTTTGATTTACTACAATCAATTTGATTTACTACAAATCAAATGTATTCTAGAGACAGGGAAGGCTGGCTAACCACTGACAATAGCAGTCTTCTTTAGTGCAGGGGTTCAGTTCGGGTTGCGTTCACTGATAAATCTACAAGAGTTGTAGCACAGTATCTGTTGCCAGGGAAAGAGGTTAAACATATTGCTTAGTAGAAAAAAGCAAGTGATAATGAATGTGTGCAATATGATCTCATTTTAGTAACATACGTATTGTATATATAAGTAACCACTGGAATGTCAGCTCCACCAGGACAGGGATTTTCCTCTGTTTTCTTCATACTCTATCTCCAGGGACTGCCACATAGCAAGCATTCCAATAATGTTTTTTTGACTGCAGGAATAAATGTTTGCATAGGAATAAACGTTTGTATATGAGTGCAAGTAGTCCCCGACTTATGACGGAGTTCTGTTCCAACGACCCCGTTGCAAGTCTGTTCTGACGTAAGTCAAACACCTCATTATTTTTTTTAGTTTTCATAAGTAAATCATAAAATTGAACATCTGCAAGTGAACATCTGAGAATGATAACATCATTAAATTATGTGCTGCAACATTGTATGTAGTACGTATTACTAACGATAAGATGTACAAAAAAAAAGATGGTCGTGTGGTTCATTATAACTTGAACACATCGTAAGTCGAGGAGTATCTATATGTGCAAATATATTCGACAATGGTTAGCAATGGCATCAGGTTTGTGAGCACTTTTTGGTGGACCTGTATTTTTCTCATTCTACAAGGAACATGTACTGCGCTTTTGTATTTGGAAAACAAAGACTTGTCTTTCACAATGATACTCAGGTTGCTGTTGCCACACTGGGTCCCTGAGATCTGTGGGGAAAATAGCCCACTGAGGTACCTTCACCCCATCTCTCTTCCCTCCCCAACCCCTACCCCAGTACTTCAAGGTCAAACCCACCCTTCCCCTCTCCACAACTATCTTGGGGCACCAGGTAAATTGGAAACAGCACTTCTTCTTTAGACAGCTGGAGCCCTGGATTTTAATCTAGTCATCTCCACTGCACCAGCCCTATTTCCACACCCATCAAAGCAGGGTATTTGGAAATGCTGCATATCATTTGAGTGCTTCCTAAGTTACAGAGCAGAAAACCTGAAAGCTGGAAAGGAGAGTTAAAACTGGAGCTCCTAAAAGACTGTGAATTTATTGCTGAGACTCAGGAGGAAGGATAACAGTAGCTGTGCCATTCATCTTTCCAGTGATGGATCAAGAATATTGAAAATTTACAGTCAGTAGGCCAGCCTCTCTGATTCCTGGTATGCTCTAACACCTGCCCAAGGCTTATAATGGGCTCTTCTGAGACATGGACTATTCTGGATTACAAATGCAGAGTTTCTATCCAAGCACCTTGCTCTTAGAAAACTCTAGTTCCAAAGCTTGGACCTTATAACACAGCCACATTAAAAAATGGTTATTGAATTCACCATGGGATTCTCTATTTTGCAAAAGGATTCCAAATAGAATTGGGTGTTTTAAAAATCTATAGGGAAACTGTTTGCTAGTATCTACTAAAGCTGAACATACAGATAGCCTAAGACCCAACAATTCAACTCCTAAGAATAAATCCAGCAAAAACACATACGTATGTTCACCAAAAGACATATAACAGAATCCATAACAGCATTATTTGTAATAGTCCCAGACTGAAGGCTACTCAAATGCCCCCAAGAGGAGAATGAATAAATTGTGGCACACTCATACAATGGAACATTACACAGCAATGAGAATGACTGATTCTCATTGGCTATGGATGCATCTCACTAATACAATGTTGAATGAAGGAAGCCTGACACAGAAGACTATATACTATTTATATAAACTTCAAAAGACGTAATATCTATCTAGGGAATCCCTGGGTAGTGTAAGTGGTTAATGTGCTTGGCTGCCAATTGAAACCTTCAAGGTTTGACATTCCCCTTGAGAACAGGAAAAAGACAAGGATGCCGTTTATCACCACTCCTATTTAACATTGTCCTAGAAGTCCTAGCTAGAGTAATAAGGCAAAAAAAAGAAATAAAGGGCATCCAAACTGGTAGTGAAGAAGTAAACCTGTCCCTATTTGTGGATGATATGACACTATATATAGAAAACCCAGAAGACTTCACAAGGAAACTACTGGCACTAATAGAAAGATTCAGCAGAGTAGCAGGATACAAGATAAACATACAAAAATCAGTTGGATTCCTTTATGCCAATAAAGAGAACAATGAAAAGGAAATCAGGAAAACAATACCATTTATAATAGCCTCTAAAAAAAATAAAATACTTAGGAATAAATCTAACCAGGGGTGTAAAAGACCCATACAAAGAAAACTACAAAACACTACTGCAAGAAACCAAAAGAGATCTACATAAACGGAAAAACACACCACACTCATGGATAGGTAGAAGCAACATTGTGAAAACGTCAATTCTACCCAAAGCAATATACAAATACAATGCAATTTCAATCCAAAAACTAATAGCATTCTTTAAAGGGATGGAAAAACTAATTATGAACCTTATATAGAAACGGAAGAGGCCCCGGATAAGTAAAGCACTATTGAAGAAGAAGAATAAAGTAGGCCTCACACTACCCGACCTCAGAACCTACTGTACAGCTATGGTAGTCAGAACAGCCTGGTACTAGTACAATGACAGATATATTGACCAGTGGAACAAAATTGAGAACCCAGATGTAAATCTATCCACCTACCTAATCTTTGACATGAGCCCAAAGTCCATCAAATGGGGAAAAGACAGTCTTTTTAACAAATTATGCTGGCAAAACTGGATGTCCATCTGCAAAAAAAAGAAACAGGACCCATACCTCACACCATACACAAAAACTAATTCAAAATAGATCAAAGACCTAAATATAAAACCAAAAACTATAAAGATCATAGAAGAAAAAAATAGAATCAATGCTAGAGGCCCTAATACACAGCATTAACAGGATACAAACCATAACTAACAAAATACAAACTCCAGAAGATATTTAGATAACTGCGATCTTCTAAAAATTAAACTTAGGCTCATCAAAAGACTTCACCAAAAGAGTAAAAAGAGAACCTACAGACTGGGAAAAAAATTTTGGCTACGACAAATCTGACAAAGATCTAATTTCTAAAATCTACAGGAAAATCCAACACCTCTACAACAAAAAGACCAATAATCCAATCAAAAAATGGGCAAAAGAAATGAGCTGACACTTCACCAAAGAAGACATTCAAGTGGCTAACAGACACATGAGGAAATGCTCGTGATCACTAGCCATTGGAGAAATGCAAATCAAAACCACAATGAGATACCATCTCACCCTGGCATTACTGGCACGAATCAAAAAAACAGAAAATTACAAATGTTGGAGAGGCTGCTGGGAGACTGGAACTCTTATGCACTGCTGGTGGGAATGAAAAATGGTACAACCACTTTGGAAAACAATACGGCGCTTCCTTAGAAAGCTAGAAATAGAAAATACCATGATCCAGCAATCCCACTCCTAGGAATATATCCTAGAGAAATAAGAGCCGTCACACAAATAGACATATGCACACCCATGTTCATTGCAGCATTGTTCACAATAGCAAAAGACAGAAACAACCTAGATGCTCATCAACAGATGAATGGATAAACAAACTATGGTATATACACACAATGGAGTACTAGGCAATGATAAAGAACCATGATAAATCTGCGAAGCATCTCACAACATGGATGAATCTGGAGGGCAATATTCTGAGTGCAATAAGCCAATCACAAAAGGACAAATATTGTATGAGACCACTACCATAAAAACTCATGAAAAGGTTTACACACAAAAAGAAACAATTTTTGATGGTTACGAGGGAGAGGAGGGCTGGGGATGGAAAAACAGTAAATAGACAACAGATAAGTGGTAACTTTGGTGAAGGTAAGACAGTGCAAAGTACTGGGGAAGTCAGCGCAGCTTGTCCATGGCAAGGTCATGGAAGCTCCATAGAGATATCCAAACTCCCTGAGAGATGGAATTATTGGGCTGAGGGCTGTCGGGACCATGGTCTCAGAGAGCATCTAGTTCAATTGGCATAACACAGTTCATAAAGAAAATGTTCTATATTCTACTTTGGTAAGTAGCATCTGGGGTCTTAAAAGGTTGTGAGCAGCCATCTAAGATATTCCACTGGTCTCACCCCATCGGGAGCAAGGGAGAATGAAGAAAACCAAAGACACAGGGGGAAGGATTAGTCCACAGGACTAATGGACCACAACTACCACAACTTCCACCAGACTGAGTCAAGCACAACTGAATGGTGCCTGGCTACCACAACTGACTGCTCTGACAAGGATCACAACAGAGGGTCCCAGACAGAGCTAGAGAAAAATGTAGAACAAAATTCTAACTCACAGAAAAAAGACCAGACTTACTGGTCTGACAGACTGGAGAAACCCTGAGAGCATGGCCCCGGACACCCTTTTAGCTCTGTAATGAAGTCACCGGCCAAAAAAACGAAGCCAGACTAAAGGGGCACACCAGCCCAGGGACAAGGACTAGAAGGCAAGACAGGACAGGAAAGCTGGTAACAGGGAACCCAAAGTCAAGAAGGGAGAATGTTAACACGTCACGGGGTTGGTAACCAATGTCACAAAACAGTACGTGTACTGATCGTTTAATGAGAAGCTAGTTTGTTCTGTAAAACTTCAACTAAAGTACAATTAAAAAAAAAAAAAGAAAGAAAAACAAAGAAAGTATCTACTAAAAAAAAAGAAACTGAAAGTTTTGCAATACAAAGGATTAATCTCCAAAATATACAAAGAACTCCTGTAAATCAGTAAGAAAAAGATAATCCAACTGATAAACAGACAAAAGTTTTAAATGGGTATTTTATTGAAGAAGAGAAAAAAATGACCAAAAATATATGAAAGATGCTCAAATTTATTAGAAATTAGGGGAAAATAAACTAAAAACACAATGATCAGAGATCATTTCACATTCATTGTAAGACAAAAAATAAGAATCATGACAATACCCAATGTTACTAAAGATGTACAGCAATAGTTACACCAGTTCAGAAAATAATTTCTCATCATCTAGTAAAATTGAAAAGTAGCTTAACTCTTGGACCTAGGTATATTACCTAGAGAAACTCTTATACTGTGTACCAAGAGGCATGTATTTATGTTTATAGCAGCATTGTTAGTAATAGAAAACAAGAAAAATTACGAAATTGTTCACTACAGATTAGTAAGCACAAGTCAGCCTGTGTGTACCCTGCTTACTGGTGTCATGGATTGAATTGTGTCCCCTAAAAATATGTGTATCAATCTGGTTAGGCCATGATTCCCAGTATTGTGTGGTTGTCCACCATTTTGTCCAAAAAAGAGAGAAAGTTTCAAGGTTTGAGTCCACCCTGAATTGCCTTGGAAGAACAGCCTGGTGATCTACTTCCAAAAAATAGGTCATTGAAAACCCTTCGGAGTACAGTTCTTCTCTGACATACATGGGGCCGCATGAGTCGGAATCGATTTGACAACAACTGATTTATGGAATTAGAAGGCAGGACTGTGGTTATCTTTGGGTGGTGGGGAGACAACTGAGGCACGAGGGCGTTCCTGGAGTTTAAGCAATGCTCAGTTTCCTAATCTGGATGTTGGTTATTATATTAGTTTCCTAGGGCTGTTATAAAAAATCACCACAAACTTGGTGACTTAAACCAACAGATTTATTCTCTCATCGCTTTGGAGGCCAAAAGTCAGATATTAAGGGGTCAGCAGGACCACACTCCCTCTGAAGGCTCTGAGAGAGAATCCTTCCGTGTGCCTCTTCCAGCTTCTGGTAGCTGTTGACGTTCCCTGTGGCTGCATCACTCCAATCTCTGCCTCTGTCTTCACAGACCTTCTCTTCTCTCCATAGCTCTCTTCTGTGTGTGTCTTATAAGGACATTTGTCATTGGATTTAGGGCCTATCTGGGTATCCAGGATGATCTCATCTCAAAAGCCATTACTTGATTACATCTACAAAGACTCCCTGTACTGGGTTGAATTGTGTCCCAAAAAAAGATACATTCAAGTCCTAACCTCTGGTACCTACGAATATAACTTCATTGGGAAACAGGGTCTGTGTAGATGTAATCAAGTTAAGATGAGGTCATAATGGATTAGGGTGGACCCTAATCCAATGACTGGTGTCCTTATAAGAAGAAGTAAATTGAGACACACAGATACACGGGGAGAATGCCACATGACCACAGAGGCAGAAACTGGAATGATGTGTTCACAAGTCAAGGAATACCAACAATTGCCGGCAACCACCAGAAGCTACAAGAGGCAAGGGAGGTATCTTCCCTAGAGCCTTCTTAGGGAGAACAGCTCTGCCAACACCTTGATTTCTGACTTCTACCTTCCAGAAGTGTGAGAGAATACATCGCTGTTGCTTTAGCCATCCGGTTTGTGGTGATTTGTTCTGGCGGTCCCATGGAACTAACACAGCCCCCTTCCAAGTAATATCATGTTCACGGGTTTGAGGGGACATGTCTTTCTGGGGGTCACCATTCCACCAACTATAGTTACCTACCTGGGTATGAGATTTTACCGAGCAACGCATGCACTTCCCTGGTTGTATGCTATAATCATTGAAGAGTTTTTTAAAAGTCAGTTTACAACTTCTCAGAAATACATTTGTTATTCACCATGAGGCAACTTGCACACAACTAACAAAAAAGAATCTGTGATCCCTGACATTTTGCTGGCCACGAGGCCAGCAGTTTTTGGCTTCTCACAATGTCTTTTCCCACTTCTGGTCTTTTAAAAAAAAAAAAAAAAAAAAACCCGTTGCCATCAGGTCAATGCCAAAATCATAGCAACCCTATAAGGACAGAGTAGAACTGCCCCATAGGGTTTCCAAGGCTGTAATCCTTATGGGAGCAGACTGTCACATCTTTCTCCCACAGAGCAGCTGGTGGATTCAAACCACTGACCTTTCAGTTAGCAGCCAAGCGCTTAACCACTGCACCACCAGGGCTCTTTCTGGTCTTACTAGAATGCACAAAAAAACCTCACAGCAACTTATTTTTTATCTGACCCCTCCCCCCACCCACCCTCCATTATCCAAAGTGGTGACATCGTTTAACAAATTACAAGCCGGAGACCATCAGAGTCTGGGCTCTGCACTCTGTCAGCTCAGAGAGACATGCTGTAATTTTAAACAGATGTTAATGAACTTGGGGATTCCTGATGTGTGGACGTGGGTGCCTCCTACCCCAGATGGCAGGGGAAGCAGCCACTGCTCTGCAACCAGATGACCCAGAAACCGTTTCTTAATGAATCGCCCGGCGTGACTCACGCTGGCTCCCACATCTGGCAGATCTGGGTTACATCACCCCTGGCCTCAGTGTCCTGTGGGTTCCTGGGAACGCGCTGCCCAGAGTCAAGTGCACCAGCTGCGGCGGCTGGCTGCATTCACACGCCTCCCTGCGTCATCCTGATGGCCACACGCTACGGGTGGGTCTGGCTCTGGCTTGGCTCCCCATTCCAGAGGCTGAGATGGCCGCCCATCCCCCAGGAGGTCGCCTCCTCTCACTTTCCCATGGGCCCAGAGAGTCACCAAGGAAGTGAAATTCTGTACCCGGAGGTGTCCAGGGCAGGACTGTGTTCTTTGGTTTCCACACTAATACCTCCTGGCACCATAATTCAACCTCATTAGCTGTGTTAATCTGGCGACCAATAAAATAAACAAATAAAACCCTGAGCTCTTCACATTCCTTTATCCAGCAACAGAGAAGGGGAGTACTAGTATCAACCTCGACAGAATCCCAGGAAGCAGTGTTCAAACAGCTCACAGCAAAGGTGGGTGGTGGCAGGGGGCTTACAATTTTCTTGGAGACAGAGCCACGGATGCCCCGTTGGAACCTGATAGAGTCCTGCTGTGTTCCCTCCATCGCTTAAAAAGACCCCAGCACTCTTCAGCAGTTTCCTTGCCACTGACTCTCCTGGTTTCTAATTAATCACAGATCCTTTGAGATATCTTTATTTTGTATCCTTTTATTTACTGATCAGAACTGCCCTGAGGGCGGCTTCTAGGACACCAGACGCTCCACCCATTGCCCTGTGGGGAGGTTCTTTACCCACATTCTTATTACCGCTAGATCATGATGTAGTTTACACCCGTGGAAACTCTCCTGAAGCCGCTCTCACTTCCCATCAACTCCACCTGTTCGTTCTCACAGTCGTGGCATTTTAGAGCTAGAGGGGACATTTACAAACAAAAAATCATTAATTTCATTCTTATAACTGGTTTACCTATCCATATTCTAATTTTAAAGCTAAGTTTAAGGGGTGGGGGGACTAACAACCCTGAGATCCTGACAAATTAAGTAATTCATCCTTGCCTAGATCATGACATGCACGAGAATATGACCCATACCCCCTGTCGTGGAATCAATTCCGACTCATAGCGACCCTACAGGACAGAGTAGAACTGCCCCATAGGGTTTCCAAGGCTATAATCCTTACAAAAGCAGACTGCCCATCTTTCTCCGGCAGAGCAGCTGATGGGTTCAAACAGCACCTAACCACTGCGCCACCAGGGCTCCTTGAATATGACTCAGGTTTCCTTATTCTTGGTTTCAAAATTACATCATGCAGCCTTGTTCATGTAAAAAGGGGGAAAAAAAGCAGCCTATTTCCAAATCTTTAAAACTTGGGCTGAGATTTACAAATTTGCAGATATATTATAAAGAAATACCTATAAAGAAGGCAGAAAGAAAGGGATGGAGAAAATATTCAGGATCCATCATTTGCCTTGGTTCTGCTGAACCCTGGCTGGGAATTTGCAAAAACATGACACCCAGGCCAGGCTGCAAACCAATTAAATTAGAATCTCGGGGCGTGGGATTTGGACATCAATTAGCAGCCAGGTGATTCCAATGTGCAGTCAATGTGGCACACCATCGATTGGTGTTTAGGCTACAATAGCTGGGTAGTGGCCAAAACCTAGTTTTCAAATAAGAAAAAGAAAAGGAGGGAAAGGAGTAATTTATATGTAGTGATCTTCAGTGTCCTTTGTTATATTCTTTGTGCCTCTGACTATGGTGGGCAGGTTAAGGAATGGAGGGTCAGAATGAGAAGGGCTATTTGGTGATCTAGGCCTGGGCCACTCCTGTCCACCAAGCCTGTGACAACAGAGGCCTGTGCCCTACGACTGGAGGGAAAAGGAGACAGAGAAAGCAATCAGGTCCTACACTTGCAGGATAGTCACAGGTTCTCAAGACTTTTTTTTAAAAAAAGTCCATTAACCCTTGCCCATTGCTGGTGGGAGGTCTCTGGGTGGTACAAATGGTTAAGCACTGGACTACCAACCAAAAGGCTGGCAGTTCAAACTCACCTAGAGGCACCTCAGAAGACAGACCTGGCAATCTGCTTCCAAAAGGTCACAGTCTTGGAAACCCTATGAAGCAGTTCTACTCTGTACACACATGGTCACATGAGTCAGACTCAGAATCAACTCAATGGCAACTAGCAACAACAACTGTGGAAAACATTTTGGCAATTCCTCAACAAGTTAAACATAGAATTACCATAAGACCCAGCAATCGCAGCTTAGATACATATACCCAAGAGACTTAACAGCAGGGGCTTAAACAGATGCTTGTACACTAATGTTCACTGCAGCATTATTCACAACAGCCAAAAGGTGGAAACAACTCAAGTGCCCATCAACAGATGAATGGATAAACAAAATGTGGTATATCCACATAATGGAATATTATTCAACCATAAAGAGAAACGAAGTTCTGATGCATGCTACAACATGGATGAACTCTGAAAACACAGTCAGTGAAATAAGCCAGACATAAAAGGACAAATATTGTCTGACCCCACTTCTATGAAATGTCTAGACGAGGCAAATGCATAGAGACAAAAAGTAGATTAGTGGCTACCAGGGGCTGAGGGCAGGGGGAACTGGGAGTAATTGTTTAAGGGGTACTGATATTCTGTTTGGGGTGATGAAAAAATTTTGGAAATAAATAGTTGTGATGGCTGCACAACACTGTGAATATAATTAAAATGCCACTGAATTGTGCACTTAAAAACGATAAAATGGCCAATTTTATGTTACATATACATTTGAACACAATGAAAAATGGGGGCTCATTGCATGCCCCTAACTTATTTCCCTTGGGTGTTGGTGGAGGTTAGTGGGATACACAACCTGGCTTCGTAGGCATGCCATCTATCAAATCGTGAAGCCCGAGGTCTGTGCCCAACACACCCCAGGCAACTGGAATCTATTCGGCAGGACTGGTTGCAGCCCTGGTGGCAGAGTGGTTAACAGCTCGGCTGCTAACCAAAAGGTTGGAAGTTCAAATCCACCAGCTGCTCCTTGGAAACCCTATGGGGGCAATTCTACTCTGTCCTATAGGGTCACTATGAGTTGGAATCGACTCGACGGCAATGGGTTTGGTTTATTCTTTTTTGGCTGACTCAAGAAAGAGTTAGACAGACTCGCACCTCCCCGGGGGGCACTGAGGGCCGGGCTGGCAGGCCTCAAGATTCAGGTTATATAACAACACAGCTGCCCGCTTCCCAACAGCACGAGGTGCATACCGATGCACCCCAGACCTGGGATGAGCTGACCGATGATTAATTCGCAAATAAGTCTATCATGGAGCCTTCTTCTAACTTCCAAATGCAATAATGCCAGGTATTTGTTAGTTGAGAAGTCTCTGGTTTTCTCTTTGATGGATCCAGTGAAATGTATTTTTAAAGAGGGTTTTACCTTTCATCTTTGCCTTCCTTTTTTTGCTTAGTATTCTAGGGCCGAAGAAAAATTTCAGCAAGGAGAAAATTCTGCCAGCTACGGCTCTTTTGAGCTGCTCAGTAATCCAGCCCTTTCAAGTGAGTAAGCTCTCTTTTACTGACACCTGACAAAGACAGAGAAGAAAAAAATTGCAGCTCCTCTCTGATCAGCGGTCCTAACCCTTTTCGTCAATCCATATCCCATGCTGATCCTATACAGGGATGACACCTGAAAACATTTTCTAGGGGAAAGTCACTTAGGCCCTGGAGGCAGGCTGCCCAAGCCTGTGGGTCTCAGCATCTAAATAAATTTGTCACAATTCCCCAGCCTGGGACCAGCAGCCCCTAGAGCAACGTTGACATTTGGCCTAAAAAGTCAGACCTGATGACTCACCATGAAGCCCAAATTTTGGCAGCTGCAGAAATTTAAACTTTTATCTTTCTTTGAGTTTGCAAATTGATAGTTCCACCAGAATCTTTCAAGAGGAGTTGGGTTAAACTACTGTCACTTGGGCAGCCTTCGACTGAGCTCAGACACCGAGAAACACTGGCTTGTTTCTTTGATATTCATATAAAGTTTTGCAAAATGGAAGATTTCTCTAAACCTGGACAATAATAAGAAAGGACAGAAAATCTTGTCCATGGGAGGAGGATATCTAACTTAAATGGTGTCACTTGTTTGTGATGAAGTTCTAACCAGTACTCATATTTTATGTTAGGAGTTTAAAAATATAATAAATATAGGTTAAGCACTCAACTACTAGCTGAAAGGCTGGTGGTTCAAACTCACCAGAAGCACCTCAGAAGACAGGCCTGGCAATCTGCTTCCAAAAGGTCACAGCCTTGAAAACCCTGTGGAGCAGTTCTACTCTGCACACATGGGGTCTCCATGAGTCAGCATCGATTCAGTGGCAACTAACAACAACACTTAAGAATAAATTCCACAATACTCTTTAACGTAGAGCATGCCACCTTTGCGAACTGATGAGACAGCCTGAAGAGTGAGAGAGGAGGTGTTTCCTGGATGCTCACACTGCCTCTCCCCACAGCCCCAGTGCTCTAAAAGCACAGACACTTCAGTCAACTATATTCCTCACTGGAGTCCCTGGGTGTTGCAGTCAGTTAACATACTCAGCTGCTAAACAAAAGATTGGAGGTTTGAGTTCACCCAGAGGCAAGGTGGAAGAAAGGCCTGGCAATCCACATCTAAAAACTCAGCCATTGAAAACCCTATGCAGCACGATTCTGCTCTGACACACATACAGTCATCATGAGTCAGAGCCAACTAGTTTTATATTCCCCATTATGTGTCTGGATTCAAACCATAACCTCCCTGCCTCCCAACCCACATTTCTGCCCCATCCGTTTGTCCTTGGTTAGAAAGGAGAAAGATCCCCTTGCTCACAACTGCCACTTGTGCTTTGTAATTTCTTTGAAGCTCTCCAGAGTCCACGGAACTCCAGACCCCAGGAGTGGTCCATGGCAGTGCTTTGCCCAGCGTGACTCTCAGTGTCTAGACAGCAGAATCCCAGCTGTACACTGGTACTGTCTCAAATCACCATTAGCTCATTAGGACCTTGTGGAGCAGACACAAGCTTAGCAAAACTACATACGTACTTGCTACAGCAGGAGGAAGAAAAGGTGTATTTTTCTACCTTTACTCCTTTAAGACATGCTAAACCAGCTGCCGTTGAGTCAATTTCTACTTGTGTGTCATAGCAGAATGTTCTCCATAGGGTTTTTCACAGGCCATGTGTGTCAGAGTAGAACTGTGCTCCATAGGATTTTCAGAGGCTGACTTTTTGGGAGGAGATCACCAGGCCTTTCTTCTGAGGTACCTCTGGGTAGACTGGAGCCTCCAACCTTTCAGTTATCAGCCAAGCACATTAACCATTTGCACCACTCAGGGACTCCAAAGGCATGCTATAAGGACAGTATATAAAGATGGGAGCCTATTCCTTTCTCTGCACATAAGAAAGAATTTGGCTCAAAAGTACCACTATCAATATATATTGAACGCTTATTATATATTATATTATTATTATATAGCCCAACACTAAGATAACGCATTATATTACACAACACTGCCCAGACTCTGAGAACATCTTTGGCACTTTTAAACAGTGGAATGACCATAAATTACGTAAAATGAGAACTTTCTCAGAAAAAATCAAATTAGAAAGTAGGAACTAAAAGGAATATCTATCATGTAGGTATTTTCACAACAACTCTCTGGGGTGGGTAATATCCCCATTTCACAGGAAGAAAACTGAACAAAGAGAGAAGTGTTGACAAGGACGAAAGGGGAGTGACTATTGCATGGCAGCCAGTGGTGTCGACTATATTACAAACCTTTCTACTCTTCAGCTATATCACAGCTGTGTTTTGAAAATTGAGACCCATATGCTTTTTCAGAAGAAAACATAAAATAAAAACCTCTAGCAACAGAATTTAGTGTTTAATAACTCTCACATGCTACAGTTTCCGCTGCATCAACTGCCGACTTTTGATATTTTATTTAATACATCAACAAGGCATCACCAAAGAATAATTTTAATATTACTTCTAAATTCAATTATAGTAGTTACAGTTTCACGACATAGTAACATTTGCTGGGCCATTCTTTAATACCAAGTTATTAAATCCCAGAGTCCCTTAATCCACATTGCCAACGAATCTAATGAATTTAAGCCGCCCTCGAGAAGCCACACTTTAGCTCGTGGCTCACCCAGTGTGATAGCTTTCACTTTTCTGACCTAAGAAGTCATTTTTTTTTTTCCTCTTGACATCTTAAAAGCCATCTTTAATAATGTTTTTCTGTAGTTCCAATGTCCCTCAACTCAATTCCAGACTGACTTAGCAAGTTCTTTCTTCTCCCGTAGAGACATCCATCAGCCGTGGCTCCTGACAACTCCCAGGCACACAGCCCCAGCTTAAGGCCTGGCAAATACCCTATTACAAAACCCATACACCCAGATGAAAATGTTTGCATCTATGCTCTCCAGCCTTCCCCACACATTTCCCACTGTGCCCCTAACAAATGCTCCCAGTAGATGACACCAGGAAACAGATACATACATATATGTACAAAGGGAGTAGTTCCGAGTGAGGACTCGGTGGCTATACTGTCTGGATTCAAATCCTGTCTCCAGCCTTGGGCAAGTCAGCTTCTCTGGGTCTCTGTTTTTTTGCTTCTAAGTTGGGGATGCTATCTGTAACCTCCTTTCTTGGTGCAATGTCCAAGAGTCAAATGGAATCCTAGCACTTAGGGTGACATTTAAAGTTTTTATTAAATTATTTAGTTTGACTTCTTAGGGAATTGGAGTAATATTTTCACAGATTCAGACTAATTGGTAAAGTAAGAACCGGCAAGTTCTAAATCGGGCCTCTTTTGCCTTAAATATTTTTCAGAACAAGGTCAGATGTAAATTCACAGCCACAGCAGCCCCTGGAGAACTATACCAGCTTATGTGGAAAGAGTGAACTAAAGATGAATTATTTGATGTAAAGTCAAGATGGTACAAACTTAGAATAACAAAACCTTTCAACAGAGGCTTGTGTTTTTTTAATCTGGAAAAAGGTTGGCTTAACAGAAATCAAATTAGAAAGTAGGAACTAACAGGAATATCTATCATGTAGATATTTTCACAACAACTCTCTGGGGTGGGTAATATCCCCATTTCACAGGAAGAAAACTGAACAAAGAGAGAAGTGTTGACAAGGACGAAAGGGGTGTGACTATTGCATGGCAGCCAGTGGTGTCGACTATATTACAAACCTTTCTACTCTTCAGTTATATCACAGCTGTGTTTTGAAAATTGAGACCCATATGCTTTACAAGTAGAAAAACAGCATGAAATACTGCCTCAGGGGCTACCAATCCAAGCTATCGGTACTTCAGTGAAAACTTTCTATTCTGCTCTCAGATGCATGGGCCAGATGGATTTAGTCTTTGAAAAGGTGCCCTGGTGGCACAGTGGTTAAGAGCTCATGCTGCTAACCAAAAGGTCGGCAGTTCCAATCCACCAGACAGTCTTTAAAAACCTTATGGGGCAGAGCTCTACTCTGCCCTACAGGGTTGCTATGAGTTGGAATCAACTAGACAGCAATAGGTTTCTTTTTGGTTTGTTTTTTGGTTTATAGGTCCTAAAATATTTCTCTAAAAAAATCTGTAAAAATTAAACCAGAATCATGTCCCAGAAAAGGCCATTCACCTTAATGCTGATCAAAAATGGGTAAAAAAATTACAGAAGATGGTGTTGCTTTTCAGCTCTTCGACCACTTTGACAAGAAGGAAATCATTTATTTCTATTATCACTGTGAGATTTCAACTCTCAGCACTCTGAATAACAATTTAAGAAAATAACTTTGAAGTTCTTTATTTAGAGATGTTTTGGCCATGAAACTTCCTTAGAAAATTGGCTACAGGTACAAATTCTGTCCCAAGTAGATTCATTATTAATATGAATCACGAGACATACCTCTCCATCTCTGCAGATACATCCAGAAAAGAGCCAGAGGAGCTAGGATCTAAAGATGGCTCCCTCACTGCCATCTCACCTCAGTCCAAAAACCATCACTCCTACAAATCAGGAGTTATCCAAGTATCACCCTCTCCCCACTGTAGCTTCTACCCGAGGTTCCCTTTGAAGGGTGGGAAGCAAGCCAGGCAACCACCAGAGGCGTCATATAAAGAGAGACACAGTGTGTGGTGGGCAGGGTGATCAGAAGACTGAAAGTCACAGCCCTGATTCTGACCGTTGCCACAAATGACTCAGACAACCCCACTAAGTGACTGGACCTCTCTGTGTCTTAGTTCTTCACCTGCAAAATAAGGTAACTGGGTCACAGAATTTTTAAAGTTCTTCCCAGCTGTAGAATTCTTTATTTCTAGAATAAGCACAATTTGCAAAACCACAGTTTTCAATTCTGGGCCTCATCTGTGAGAATTTTTGCCTTATGGGGCTTCAGCAACCTGATTTTCCAGAAAGAACCATCAAAGCACCAATGGTTCTTACCATCTCTTTAAACATTTTGTTGCATCTCATGGGTATCAGGGAAATACCAGATCAGAGGCATGTAAATTCCACATGTCTTAAGTGACCACGTTTGGGTTAGGTTAAAGAAAAAACCAAAATCCAGTTATGATTCGTTTTAAGTTATGCACCATTTGACTTAGGAAGGCTTTGTGCATAAAACCAGAATATAGCCTCCACAGAGCTGAAAAATCTGATGCCAGATAAAAGATATACAAAATTTGATCCTATTATGAAGGAGGTAATATAGCATATGATTACTAAAAATACTATCAAAGGCAGATATCCAAAGCAGAAAAAAAATTAGTATGCTTCTGCTTTGCCTTCCAAATAAGTTTAAGAATATCCTACTCAAGATTTACCTAAAAACCCGCTGCTGTTGAGTCGACTCTGACTCATAGTGACCCTACAGGACAGAGTACAACCGCCCCATAGGATTTCCAAGGCTATAATCTTTACAGAAGCAGACTGCCACATCTTTCTCCTGTGAAGCAGCTGGTGGGTTCGAACTGCTGACCTTTTGGTTAGCAGTCGAGCACTTAACCACTGCACCACCAGGGTTCCTTCTATTCAAGATTACCATATTTAAAAAACTTAAAAACCATACTTTTAAAGGTTTACTTAAAAAATAATTTTTATATTATTAAGTCAAGTGGTCCCTTAAAATTGTAGGTCTTCTAAGATATTTTTTGTTAAAGACCACTATGTAATTAACAAAGAATTACAAAAAATGGCAGCCCTGAATTATTGTTAGGTTATAGGAAAATACGATTCAGTTCCTCTCTCATGTAAAATAAGGTCATCCTACTCTGAAGTGTCACACAACATAAATAGTTTTACTTCTTCCAAAGATGCAAGTAATCCTGGTAGCTCATTGAAGCAGAGTTGCAAGTTTTTCAATTTACCTAAGCTTTATTCCATGGCCCTAGCCAATTTTCTCCTCTGAACTTATCTGGCTACTCTTTTTGCCCCTTGCATATACCGCCTGAATTGTTATTGGTTCTGTTTCTCAGTCAGACTGCAAATCCCTTGAAGGCAGTGTCCAAATTTTATACCTCCTCGGTATACTTAATTCTCTCTGAAGGAAGAATGAAATGCCTCTGGAGACATCTAATCCAAAACTCTACTCTCTTTTTAAATTGTTTGATACTGTTTTTTACTATACAGGTAATACATTGGTAGAGACTGAAAGCTGTCCAGCAAAATCCATTTTTCCCTACCTCCATAGCATAGCATTGTAGCTGGATACACAGATGCCTACAAGGCTTTTGTTCCCAGCCTGCCTGGCAGGTGGGTGTGGCCATGCGACTTCTTGTTGTTAGTTGTCACAGAGGTGATTCTGACTCATGGCAACCCCATTTGTGCAGAGTACTACTGTTTCATAGGGTTTTCATGTCCGTGACCTTTCAGAAGCAAGTCGCTTGGCCTGTCTTCCAAACCACCTCTGGGTGGGTTTGACCCACCAACCTTTTAGCTAGTAGTCAAGCACTTTACTGTTTGCACCACCCAAGGACTACAGCCATGTGACTAAGTCCCTGGTAAGGGATGTGAGAAGTGACACATGCCATTTTTTGGACCAGGGTCTTGAGAGAGCCAATGTACCTCTTCCTTGCTCCTTCTTCTTCCTTTTTAAACTCTGATGTGACAGCAGCCAGCCTTGACCTTGTATAAGCTAAGGCTCTGAGAAATAGAGGAGTCACCAGATGGAAGGAACCTGAGTCCACAAGTATCTGCATGGAAAACAGCCTCTTGTATACCTGCAACACCTACCTCATGCTGTCATGTGACAAAGAAAAGACATTAGTTTCTTTATTCTTTAATTCATAGGGTTGTCAGATCTCTTGTTACAGCAACTTGGTGTTTTACTCTAATACAGGCATGAGTCCCTGGGTGCAGTAAATGGTTAACGTGCTTGGCTGCTAACCAAAATGTTGGAGGCTCAAGTCGCCTTGGAAGAAATCTACTTCTGAAAAATCAGCCAATGAAAACCTTATAAAGCACAGTTCTACTCTGACACACACGGGGTCACTATGAGTCAGAGTCAATTTGACGGCAACTGTGGCACAGTGGTTAAGTGCTCTGGCAGCTAACCAAAAGCTTGGCAGCTTAAACTTCAGCTACTCCATGGGAGAAAGATGTGGTGGCCTGCTTCCATAAAAATTTACAGCCTTGGAAACCTGATGGGGCAGTTCTACTCTGTCCTATAGAGTCGCTATGAGTCAGAATCAACTTGACTGCAATGGGGTTTTTTTGTTTTTTATTTTTAGTAAAAAAGTACACATATATTTATAGTGGAAACACTGAGGAAATATAAAGTCACCCTTGATCCTATTACTCCTAAATAACCACTATTAATATTTTGGGATAGTGCCTTCCAGATTTTTCTCTATGCCTGTTAAAAAACACATACACATATTTTTCTACAAAAATGCAATTATACTGGTTTATAGCCGCTCTCATTTAATATCTTCTTATAGTTAATATATTGCTATGTTTCCTAATAAAAACTACAGCTATATGATTTTAATGGCTATATAATATTCCACCGTTTGAATATACCAGAATTTATTTAACTAATCTCTCATTGTTACACATTTGAGCTTTTTTTTTTTTTAAATTGTTATAATCAACCCTCAGAGAAGATTTTTGTACAAAAACCTTTACATGCCTGCCAGATTATTTTCTAAGTTTCTATATTAGAGGTTAAGAGCACAGCTGCTTACCAAAAGGCCAGCAGTTCGAATCTACCTGCCACTCCTTGGAAACCCTATGGAGCAGTTCTACTCTGACCTATCGGGTCGCTATGAGTCAGAATCGACCTGATGGCAAGGGGTTTGGTTTTTGGTGTTCTTAATATATCTTCGCAAACAAAGATGTTTCATCTTTCTAGGTACCTATATAAATGATTGTGTCTGATAGATATTTACAAGGCTACATTCATTAATTTTCTCTTGGGACAAATTCATGTTTTATCGTCCAAAGACAACCTGGAAACCAAACAAGGTTTTGGCTTTCCAGTAGGCAACCAGGATGAATAAATGACTCCCTAGGCAGTAGCAGAGGAGCCCTGGTGACACAGTGGTTAAGCGCTCGGCTGCTAACAGAAAGGTCAGCGGTTAAAATCCACCAGCTGTTCCGGGCAAAAGATGTGGCAATCTGCTTCTGAATAGATTTACAGCCTTGGAAACCCTATGGGGCAGTTCTACCCTGTCCTACAGGGTCTGGAATTCGACATGATGGCAGTGGGTTCGGTTTTTGGTTGTAGGCAGTAGTATCAGGCAAGCTCTTCTCTCACACAATGCAATTCCGGCTAGTAACATGCACAAAGTGGAAAGCACTAGTAGACCTTGTTTCCTGCTGACAAACTTTGATCTACATCTGTGTTGCCAATTACTTGTTCAACAAACCTGTTACCTTTTTGGAAATAATAAATAATTCAGGGAAAGTCATTTTGAATCCTCTGACATCTGTTGCTTGTATGACTCTGAATTATTCATCAGGGAGCATAAACAGTATTAATTAAAAATAAAGTACTGAGGCAAACCACTGAAATAGAAATGGACACTGCAGAAGAAAATGCTTTTACTCAAAGCACACTTCACTCATCATTGACAAATCTCTCAAAGAACGTGCCAGTCCTTGGAATTCAAAGGAACTCATACACCTAGAAATCAGAAGGCAGAACATAAATGATGAGCATTATTTTATGTGTCCAATTTTTTTTCTCCCCTTCAGAAAAATCATAACCTTTGATTTGGTTTCTTTCAGTGTTCTGTGTGGTTGTCCTTGGCTTGGAAGTGTGTTATGGTACTCAGAGAGAAAGTCTTACTCATTGAGGTTCAAAAGAATCACAAGAATAAGTTAAGTTGTTGCTGTTGGCTGCTATCCTGTCAGCCTTGACTCATGGCGACCCCATGCACAACAGGATCAGACAATTATGATCCACAGCATTTTCACTGGCTGCTTTTTCAGAAGTAGATCACCAGGCCTTTCTTCCTAGTCTGTCCTAGTCTGTAAACTCCACTGAAAACTGTTCAGTATCAAAGCAACACACAAACCTCCACTGACATGAGGTGCATCGGCTGGGAATCGAACCCAGGTCTCTTGCATGGAAGGCGAGATTTCTAAATATCAGGGATCAATTCATCACGTGCTCATTTGTAAACTGGGCTGTAAATATATTTATGGAAGAATCCTCCCCCTCACCCCCCCTGAATTAAGGATGGCTCAATTAATCCAGCTGCTGTTGCCTGATGACTTATTTCCATGATGAACTTGGCACTTCCTTTTAACAAAGTACTTTCTTACGGTAAAGAGCAAAAGGGAAAACCCTTAGATCCTTGCCTATTCCACACGGGCGGACACTGGCTAATCATTTAATTCTCCCATCTCTCAGCTCAACGAGAGTGATAGCAGATGCAATAACACTACCCAGTTTAAAAGAGGACTACTGAATATGTGAATGTGGAGGCAAAGTATGAGCTGAAAGGAAATGTGGTGTTTGAGTTTACAAAGCGCTGTCGGTAAACAAACGGTCTAACGCTGGGGCCAGGCAGTGTTCTCTTCTGTCTGTCTGAATCCAGCAATTCCACTCCTAGGTATATGTTCTCTTCTGTCTGTCTGAATCTGGCAGTTCCACTCCTAGGTATATATCCCTGTTTCAGAAGCAAACAGGCCTCTCAAGAAAGGCAAGGTTGAGGAACTGCTGGCTAAATGTTGAGGGTGGTTTGGATCAGGAGATTTTCAGAGAAACCGATTCCTTTGTGTGGCTCCGGTGAATTGCTGAGAAATGACTGCCTGACACTGAGGTAACCCGGCCATTGCTCCCTCCACTCCACCGAACCAACTGCTGGGGTTGCTGTGGGCAACAGAGGAGAAACACTGGCTAGTGGGGAAGAAGAGCTGCAGAGAACAGAGCCGCCAGAAGAGGAAGAAATATCAAGAGAAAAACAAAACTGAAGAAAGCCACAAACAAGCCCAGTTTGGGGTCCTTTCAAAATCTCTAATGAATGGCTTCTGTGCATAAATTAGCCCTCCAGTCTCTCCAGATCAGCTCCACAAACCTTCCAGAAAAACAGCCATGGAAATTTTCCACATGTCTTTGAATCCTTGTTCATTGACAACCTTTCAAGAGAGTTCACAAAAGGGGACAAGCCTCACTTGTTTCTCAAAGTTTGGTTGTGTGTGGTTTTTTTTTTCCTTCCCCCTTTTGGAGGAAGATTGGATGAGGTACAGGAGATGGTGGAGGGGGGCCTGAAGAAGACGAGAAATGAAAGAAGGGAAAACAGCTCTGCCCCTCTCAAAACAGCCCTTCATCAAAGAGGGTTTGCTGATGAAAAGAAGCCAAGGCTCTCGGTTTCCCGAAAAGAGGTTGAACAGGGACTGCTGTGTCTCTTCTAGGCACTACACAAAATGAAACTACAGATTTAGAAAGGATCAGTCTGGCTCGCGTAAAGCGGTGGATTTTAAGAAATGAACTAAAAAAGAACTCTTTTAAAAAGACCGCGGGCAACTTCACTCCTAGGTATATACCCCAAAGACCTGAAAACACGGAGTCAAACAAAAACTTGTATATGAATATTCATAGCTGCACCATTCACAACAGCCAAAAGGCAGAAACAATCCAAATATCCATCAATGGATGAATAAACAAAATGTGATATAGCCACATAATGGTGTATTATTCAGCAATCAAAAGAAATGAAATACTGATACATGCTTCAACATGGATGAACCTCAAAAACATTATGCTAAGTGAAAGAAGCCAGACACAAAAAGTCACATATTGTATGATTCCATTTATATGAAATGTCCAGAATAGGTAAATCCATAGAGACAAAAAGCAGATTAGTGGTTGCTAGGGCCTGAGGGGGAGGGGTAATGGGGAATGGCTGCTTACTGGTTTTCTTTTACAGTGATGAAATGTTTTGGAACTAGATAGAGATAGTAGTTGCACAACATTGGAAATGGACTAAATGCTACTGAATTGTACATTTTAGAATGGTTAAATTTATATTATGTGAATTTCACCTCCATTAAACAACAACAAAAATAAAACAGCGGATGGACTTTGCTGGATAACAGGGGGGTCCATTTAAAGGCCTCCTCACCTGGAGCCAAGTTCATCTGGGATGAAGCCTATTGGTGCTGCCAAATGATTCCCAGGTGCCTACACCACTCTTAATTGCATTCAAATATTCAAAAACAAACATTATGGGTACCTTCTATTTAGGAAAAAGAAAAGAAAAATAGGGCACTGCCTTCTCCCTTTCCAACACAAGCATTCTCTAACTAAGCTAGAGGCAAAGCGAGAGTCTTAGGAGCTGAACAGCACAAGTTGACCCTTTCATCAACGGTTAATCTGACACCGACATGCCATCACTCTCAACAGGAAGACCTGGGGGCAGCCCACAGACTAGCATCTTGATTTGGTGACTACGGTGATGACGCACTCAGAATTTGGGGGGCTGTGAAAACACAATGACTGCTAGCGAGGGAGCAAGAATCTCGAGGAGGAGGGAGCCCCTGGGGTCTCTAGTGGCTTCAGTTCTGGACGCGCATGGAGCTTACAGGGCAGAAGCAAGCCCAGGGCCCTCAGCTGCCAGCAAAGGAGGCCTGGAATGCTGTCAGAGGAGCAAAAATAAAACAAAAAAGTGTCCTCAGTGGCAATAGCAAGGAGCAACTCAGTAACCCCTGCCTCTGAGGCAACACCCCAAACACCCCACTGCTGTAGAGTTAGTTCCAACTCATAGCGACTCTACAGGACAGAGTAGAACTGCCCCACAGGGCTTCCAAGGAGTGGCTGGTGGATTCGAACTGCCGAACTTTTGGTTAGCAGCCATAGCACTTAAGCACTACACCACCAGGGCTCTGCACCACCCCGTGTGTCTCAAACCTCACCACGCACAGGGATCCCCTAGGACTCTTGTTATAATGCAGATACTGATTCAGAAGGTCTGGGATGCAGCTTGAGATTCTGCATTTCTAACAAGCTCCTAGATGATACTGTGCTGTTGGTCCAGGGACCACACTTTAAGTATCAGCAATTCAACCCAGACAGCACATTATAATCACCTTGAGATACATATGCCCCAGCCCCACCCAGCTCCAACCCAATTAAATCAGTATATCTAAGAGCGAGGCCCAACTACTGGGATTTCTTGTTTCCCAGGTGATTCTTATGTTCAAACAGCGTTGAGAAGCCACTGACTAGGCTAATTCTAGATATGTGGACCTAGGAAATTAAATTAATCTCTAGGAATCCAGCTTTGTCATCAGAAAAGTGTGGATATGCTGGCCTAAAGGGATTGTTATAGAAACGAACGCATAATATTTGAAAATGCTTTGAAAGAATAAAACATGTAACTTATTTTACAAGATATTGCCTTCATTTCTTTGATTAGCATGAGGAGTTAATAGTATCCCTCATTGTCTTAGTTACCTAGTGCTGCCGTAACAGAAATACAACATGTGGGTGGCTTTAAAGAACAGAAATTTAATTTCTCATCGTTCTGGAGGCTAAAAGTCCAAATCAGAGTCTGGGCTGTGTGGATTCCTTCTATGAGCCTCTCTCCTAGGTTCTGGTGTCTGCTGGCAATCCTTGGCATTCCTTGGAATAATCTGGAGTTCCTTGGATCTGTCTTCTCCCTGTGTGTGTCTCTGCATCTATTCTGCTCTTTCTAAAACTCAGTGATTAAGTTTAGGACCCATCTTACTCTGGTACGATCTCATTAACAAAAGAAAACCCCTGTTTCCAAACAGGGTCATATTTATAGGTATAGGAGTTAAGATTTCAACACATATTTTTTGGGGTCACAATTTAATCCATAACACTAATCAAATTCCACAAATAATAGCTGAATGCTCACTCTATGGAAGACACTGTTTTTTTAGTTAAGAGACCTCTCTGCTGCACTATTAACTCAATGCGTTGGAACTCTAACGTACTTAACTGACAACTAATCATAAATGGATTTGTGGTCCCAACGGCATCTTAGGCAGTACCTTGAAAAATCCTCCTAAAATTATTTCAAATATGACTACTGGTGCGGGATCTACAAAGCAAATCCACATTCCCTCCCTTCCCCTTCCATCCTGCCAATCCCTCACTCTCACTCCTGGGGTTGAAGAAGGTCCTACTGCCAACTTTCAGCATTCTGTGGCATAAACAAACCTCCAGCATAGCAATGGGCATCACTTCTGCCAGCCACCAACAGATGGCAGCAGCGGTTGAGCAAGGTTGGCTCAGTCTCAACCTTGACCTTGTTCCTTAATCTTGTCTTGTCTGCTAGGATTTTTGTTATAAACTTACTGAAGGTGAAAAAAAATTAGACCAAAATGCAAACCTCTTTGGATAACAAAATGAGAATTGTAAAGAAGTGAGAGTCACCAGTGTCCACAAATCTTTTAGGAAACAACTTTACACGCAGCCAAGGCGTTCCTTTCTAGGGCCGCATCCCATTGCACTTAGAGCAATTGGACTTTGAGCAACTTAACCTGTTAGAAGGGCTTCTGTGTCCCCAACAGACATAACAACGTAGTTGCTTTTCACAGCCCACAAAGAAACCACAAAGAAAGCAAAACGATCGTCCACCCTGAGGCAAGACTATAACCACAGAAACCGTTTTCAGAACTGAAGACTCTCTGAGAACCAGCATTCCATTTCCTTCTGATTCGCCTGACTTGTGTGCTCACCCCACCATCAGCTATTCCCAAGAAATCAGAGCCCTCCCTCATTGGTTGTGACAAAGTTAGTCAAGTGTTCAAGCTTTGGCAGCTCAAGTCTTTCTGCAGGAGCTTAAAAAAAGAATGTCATCATTTTCCTCTTTCAAAGGCAATGGTCAGGAATCTGTAGATGTCCAGGACTGTCTGCTATCATTTTAGAGCAGTGGTTCTCAGCTGGGGGCTCCCTGGGGGATGTGTGGTAATATCTGGAGACATTTTTGGTTGCCATAACTGGGGGAGGGGAGGACTACTGGCATCTTGTGAGTAGAGGCCAAGGATGCTGCTCAACATCCCACAATACACAGAACAGGCCCCCACAACGAAGAATTATCTGGCCCAAAATGTCAACAGTGCCAAGGTTGAGAAACTCTGTTTTAGAGGCCAGGAATTTTAGCCAAGAAAATTAAAATTTCAAAAGCCAATTTCCCGCTGTCGTCACAGAAAACGTCTTCATGACTAAGAAGATGAAAGCAAATTAACAAGAACTCCTTCAAGTTCTGTTCTCCCCTCCTGACATCAAATCAACCCTCCCAAGCTTTCTTCATCCCTGTTTTTGAGAACAGAGTGTCCTTCATTTTCGCCAAGGCCTAGCCCTCCTGAGCTCATGCTCGCCCACCTTCTCAGGGATTGCCCTCCATCCATCACCTCCTCTTCCCCGGCATCTGCGCTCTTCCTCGCCTCTTCCCTCTACCTGATTCGGAGGCTGCCTTCCTGTTTTACAAACATCTCTCGCCCAGAAAATCAAATATCCACAAGTCTATACTGATGTAAACAAATGATTGAATAAACAAATAAATAGGAGAGAAGGAACAGATCTTCCTTAGAGAAGAATTTCCGAGTAGTACATGGAGAAGGAATGGGAGAAACAGAAAGTCGGCCTGAAAACACCAAAGTAATAATTGCTGCAGGCAAGATCCACGGATGAATGCTGAAATTTGAGGGCAAACTTTAAGGAGAAACAGGGTACTTGCACAGCCTCAAAGGATCTCCCCCCAAATATTTATTAATTAATTACTGTGGTGGTTTTTGGAGCCCTAGTAGCACAGTGGTTAAGAGCTCAGCTGCTAATCAACAGGTCAGCAGTCTGAATCCATCAGCTGCTCCTTGCAAACCCTAGGGGGCAGTTCTACTCTGTCCTATAGGGTCACTATGAGTCAGAGTTGACACAATGGCAATAGGTTTGGTTTGGTTTTTAACGGGTGGTGGTTTTAACATATGTCCACAAATTCTATGACACTCCTCCATCTAGGAGGTACAGCTTAATGCCCCTCCCCTTAACTGTGGGCTGGATTTAGTAATGTGCTTCTAGCAGATAGAGTAAAAAAGGGAAAAATAGTAATTTTACAGAAGCCTGGGAGAGACCACCTTGATCAGGTGACCAAGTTAACATCACCAGTGATAAGTCATGTGGATATCATGTAGCCCCTGGTATGATGGATTAGAAGGGCACTTCACCTCGTGATATTCTTTCCAAAAATCCAAACTACAGTCTGTTGTTGTTGTTAGTTACTGTCAAGTCGATTCTGACTCATGGAGACCCCACCTGTGTAGAGTAGAAATGCTCCATAGGGTTTTCAAAGCTGTGACCTTTCAGAAGCAGATCGCCTGATCTGTCCTCTGAGGCACCTCTGGGTAAGTCTGAACCACCAACCTTTTGATCAGTAGTTGAGTGCTTAACCATTTGCACCACCCAGAAACTCCTCACTCCAGTCTAATCGTCAGAAAACATCAGACAAACTCATACTGAGAGACATTCTACAAAATGCCTGACCAGCACACTTCAAATGTGTCGAAGTCATGAAAAACAAGGAAAGACAGAGACACTGTCAGTCTGGGGGAGACTAAGGAGCCTTGGTGGCACAGTGGCTAAGTGCTCGGCTGCTAAGAGAAAGGTAGGCGATTCAAACCTACCAGCAGCTCCGTGGAAGAAAGATGTGGCAGTCTGCTTCCATAAAGATTTATAGCCTTGGAAACTATGGGGAAGTTCTACTCTGTCCTACAGGGGCACTGAGTCGGAATCGACCTCACGGCAAAGGGTTTAAAGAGATACGATGAATCAATACAACATTATGCTCTGGATTGGACCTTGGAACAGAAAAAATATTAGTGGAAAAACTGGTGAAGTCCATAGTTTAGTTATTAGAATTGTAACAATGTCAATTTCTTAGTTTTATAAATGTACAACAGTTATATACAATGTTAATGTAAGGGGAATGTGGATGAGGGGTATATGGGGGGCTCTCTGTATTATGTTTGCAACTCTTTTGCAAATCTAAAATTATTTTAAAATAAAAGGTTAAAAAAGGAAAAAAAATTTCCCGAATGAAAACAAATGTCCACGCAAAGACTTGTATAACTTGTATGGGAGTGTTCGTGACAACTTTACTCATAATCATCAAAAAACTGGAAACAACCCAGGTGTCCATCAATTGGTAAATTAATAAACAGATTGGAGTATATCTACACAAGGAAGGGCTACTGAACAATACAAAAGAACAAACTATCAATACATAAAACCAAAAACCTAAACCCACTGCCACTGAGCAGACTCTGACTCATAGCAACCCTGTAGGACAGAGTACATCTGCCCCATAGGGTTTCCACTGACCTTTTGGTTAGCAGCCGAGCACTTTAACAACTGCGCCACCAGGGCTCCTCGTTGACACATACAACAGGGATAAATTTCAAAAACATTATGCTGAGCAAAAGAAGCCAGACAAAGAAGGCTACATACTGTATGATTCCATGAAACTCTAGAAAAGGCAAAACAATAGCAACAGAAGTGGACCAATGGTTGCCTGGAGCTGGGGGCAGTGGGAGAGGGAATTGACTGCAAAGGGCCAAAAAGGAACTAACTATTTGAGGTGATGAAAAATGTTCTATACCTTGATGGTGGCGGAGGTTACATGACTGTATACATTTGTTAAAACTCATAAAATGCACACTTAAAATTGGTGAATTCTATTGTGTGTAAATTATACCACAATAAGGCTGCTTAAAAAAAAGGAAAACACCTCTCAGTCCAGCCCTTGCTTTGTTCTGATCCTCAAGACTTCTTTCTAGCTTTGGGGCCTGAGTCTCTCCTCCTTCCTCTCGGATGGTGGGTTCTGTTTTATTTTCTGATTCCTCCTCTAGGCTCCTAAACATGGATCTAGAGCACGAACCATTAGCAGAAGGGGACAATTTGCTAATTCTATGGAGGAATTCTGGTTTCCATCTGAAGCAGAATTGCCCCAGACACATAGGGGGGAAGACACCTCTGAAATAGGAGAAGCAACCGCTCAGCCTCTCAACGGAGGCACCCACAGAAGTGGAGAAGCCAGAGGGTCCCAAGCTGACCCTGACCTGAACTGATGCTGGCATCTGTCTCCCCTGGGTGCCACAGCTGCTGTCACCAGAGTCTGGGATGGCTGACTGAGTGTGCTATGGCCCCAGCAGGCTTAGGATACTGAGGAGGTGCTTAAGTAGATCAGTGCTTCTCTACCTCCAACAGGCATACGGGGATCTTGTTAAAATGTAGAGTCTGGTGCAGCAGGCTGAGCTGGGGCCACAGTTCCTGCATTTCTAACCAGTTCCAGGTGACACAATGTGATGGCTTGAGAACTGCACTTTGAGTCAAGGATGCAGACCCCAGGGGCGTGCAATGTGTGAAGAGAGGGAGGAGGCTGGGACAGGCCAAGGCAGACGGGAGCCACTGGGCTGCAGTTCTGAGCCATCCTCGGGCACCTGCCAGGGACCCAAGTGATGGAAAGGAGCCAGAGTCTAAAAATTGCACTGACGAGGTGCAGACTAGAGACAATGGTCTTATTACAATGATTACGGCCCTTATTCTCTTTCCGGTGACGGCTCTGAGAAAAGATCTGTCCCAGACATTTTCCCAGATTCCACTTCTCCTTTGTCGTCTCAACATTCTCTCCCAAGGAAGCCACCTGGTCATTCCTGTGGCTTTACCAATCATCTTCCTGAGGGGCTCCCAAATCTGGGCCCGGCTCCCCACTCACCACACCAGTGTTCTTAACAGCTGGTAGATACCTCCAGCTAGTTTACTGGAAGCTGAATCAACCTGTTTTCTCTTTTTCAGCTGATTGTTATACTAGACAATTCCTATGACCCTAAAAAGCCTTACTCTTAGGAAATTCTTTTGGCATAAAGTTGCCTGCCTTATGCCCTATAATCATACTACCCGGACACAAGGGACTGGACCAGGGGTCAGTGCCCGAGCCAAGGGGCCCAGGGAAAGGCTGGAAATAGGGAAGCTGTGCAGTGCTTGGTATGAGACTTCGGGCAGCAGGAGCAGGAAAAGCTGGATGTCAACCATGGGAACGAATCAGATCATCCCTTGGGGAGCGTCTTAGTTACCTAGGGCTGCCATAACAGAAATACCACACAGGGTGGCTCTAAAGAACAGAAATTTATTTTCTCACAGTTCTGGAGGCTTAGAGGCCAAATTAAGGTCTTGGCCATAATGATTCTTTCTGTGGCTTCTCTCCTAGTTTCTGGTGTCTCTGGCAATCTTGGCATTCGTTTGCTTATGGATGGGTTCTCACTTGGCATCTGTCTTCGCCCGGATGTGTCTCTGAGTCTATCTGCTCTTTTTATTAAATCAGAAGGGATTAGGTTTAGGACCCACCCTACTCTGGTATGACCTCATTAACATAACAAAGGAAAATCATTATTTCCAAACATATTTATAGGTACCAAACCAAAAACCAAACCCGTTGCCATCAAGTCAATTCTGCCTTATAGCGACCCTATAGAAGAGAGCAGAACTGCCCCATAAGGTTTCCAAGGAGCAGCTGGTGATTCAAACTGCCGACCTTTTGGTTAGCAACTGAACACTCAACCACTGCGCCACCACAAAGGTTAGGATTTCAACACATATCTTGGGGGACACAATTCAGTCTAAAACAGGGAATAAGACTATAAGACTTGGAGACCAAGAGCAATGAAATCTACTCCCAAGACGACCACAAGACAGCCAAGTCAAAAACCACAGGTGGACCCCAAATGACGACAAGCCCTATGTGCTGATATCTGAGGCCTGCCTTCCATTCCACTCATGGAGACCCAAAGGGAGCACTCCCAGTGAAACTGCTTCCTGTGCTTCCTTACTTACCTGTATCTGCAGAGACTGAAGCTCTGTCACCCAAAGCTTTGCTTCTCTGTGCACTGAGAGAACACAGACAGAACATGGAACATCAATTTTACTGACAGACTTACAGGAAAAGCTAAGTCTGATCATTTACAACATTTTGTCTATTAGAGCTGATATGGGTATGTCACAGGATGGAATACATAATCTGAACAAACGAGTTAGGCAAAACTGATGTGTTCACAGAAATCTCTTGTTGCAGAATATAACCCCTGGGGTCCCTTTATAAGAAAAACTCCCATGGAAGTATCCCCTAAAGGAGCAGAGGCGAATACACACACAACAGGGGTGGGGAGAGGTGGAACGGGAGGGTGGGTAATCCACATGCCTTCTCCTTTCAATCTGGAAAAACAGGAAGCACCACTAGACACCTGGTAAACAACGTCAGAAACCCAGGAGTTAACCCTCTAGTCCTCCCTCTCTCTCACCTACCTCTGTGGCATTTAATAAGATACTTAAGCAGTCCATAACTAAAGCAAGCAGCAACACAGTAATGCTGCTGAAACAGCTAGCTCTGGAGCCCAACTGCCTGGGCTCCTACTCCTGATTCTGCCACATACTAGCTAAGTGACCTTGGGTAGATCTTTTTAATCTCTCTATGCCTCAGTTTTCATATCCATAAAATGGGGATAAAAAGAGTACCTACGTTCATTGGGTTGTAGTGAAGACTAATGATTTAATGTATGTAAAGGATTTTGAACAGTGCCAGATACTTAGTAAGCACCATATGTGTTAGCTGTTATTATTATGAAGCCCTGGTGGTGCAGTGGTTAAGCGTTTGGCTGCTCACCAAGAGGTCGGCAGTTCAAATCCACCAGCCAATCCTTGGACACCCTATGGGGTAGTTCTACTCTATCCTACAGGGTTGCTATGAGTCTGAATTGACTTGACAGCAATGGGTTTTATTATTACTATTATAATCTGTGTATTTGTTTCCTAGGGCAGCAGTAGCAAACACCACAAACTGGGTGACTTAAAGCAACAGAAATTTATTCTCTTACAGTAGAGGCTGATTTTGTTGTTAGGTGCCATTGAGTCAGTTCCGACTCATAGTGACCCTATGTACAACAGAACGAAACACTGCCTGGTCCTGAGCCATCTTCACAGTCTTTGTTATGCTTGAGTCCACTGTTGCAGCTACTGTGTCAACCCATCTTGTTGAGGGTCTTTCTCTTTTTCACTGACCCTCTACTTCACCAAGCATGATGTCCTTCTCCAGGGACTGATCCCTCCTGATAACATGTCCAAAAGTACATGAGATGAAGTCTTGCCATCCTTGCTTGTAAGGAGCACTCTGGTTATACTTCATCCAAGGGAGATTTATTTGTGGAGGCTAGAAGTCCTAATTCAGGGTGTCAGTAGGGCCCTGCTCTTTCCAAAGGCTCTAGGGGAAGATCTTTCCTTATTTCCTGTCTGTCTGTCTGTCTCTGTGTCTCCTCTCCTCTTCTTATAAGGATACCAGTCATATTGGATCAGGGCCCACTCCACTCCAGTAGGACCTCACGTTAACTAATAATATCTGTGAACCCTCTATTTACAAATAAGGTCATATTCACAGGTACCAGGGGTTAGGACTTGAATATATCTTTTTGGGAGACACAAATCAACCCATAATGATGTGTTGTTGTTGTTGTGTGCCATGGAGTCAATCCTGACTCACAGCAACCCTACAGAACAGAGTAGAACTGCCCCATAGGGTTTCCTAAGCTACAATTTTTATGGGAGTAGATCGCCAGGTCTTTCTCCCGCAGAGTGGCTGGTAGGTTTGAACTGCCCACCTTTCAGTTAGCAACCATAACCAAGCACTTAACCATTATGCCACTAGGGATCCTTAACAATGTGTTAGCTATAATTATTATTATCATGTCTAACTCCAAAATGCCATCAGATACACTGTCTCCTTTCCAAGATAAGGTCCATATTATCTCAAGCATGGACATAATGATGAACATTTTCATCACCCCCCTAAAGTGTCCTCTCGCCCTTTGATAATCCCTCCTCGCCACCCAGCGACCTCTGACTTGACACGCTCCAGAGGAATCTGAAGCCTGCTCGAGTTGGAGAACCACCGAATTCCATGCACATAGACAGGACCACTGTCCCTGCCTCCCGTAGCACCTTACCTCTCTTGGGGCCTTACTTGACCTGACCTTTTTTCTTCTCATTTTTGTTTCCCTTGCTGGATTGCAAAAGTTTGCTGCCTATTATATCACCCACATGAAAGATTAAACAGGTAGTGTTAACATTTTGCCATATTTGCTTTTGTTATTTTAAGAAAAAATGTTAATTCAAAAGCATTGTGATCATCCCATTTTACAGATGAGGAAATAAGCGCTTCCCAAACACTACCTCCTCTATGAAATCTTTCCTAATTTCCTGCTTATGGCAATTATCTGCTCCTTCATGATGTAATTATTTATATGTTTGTCTTCTAGCCCCACTAGGGTAAAAGCTTCATGAGGGTGACTTGTCTTACTCATATTTGCCTTCCCTCAAGTGACTACCATAGGACCTTGTACAGGTAGTCCCCGGCTTACAATGGGGCTCTGTTCCGACGACTACTCCATCCCAAATTGGTTCTAACATAAGTCGAATATCTCATTTTTTTCATTAGTTTTCATTATTGCCTTTTATCATCAGTACAGGTAGTCCCCAACTTACGACATATTCAAGTTATGATGAACAGCACGTACAACATACTTTTTCTTCTGTACATCTTATCATTAGTAATATGTACCACATACAATGTTGCAGTGCGTAATTTGCTGATGTTATTATTCTCATGCCAATCCCTAAAGACAAATAAAGATCAGATTTATAAAGATACTGATAATAAAAGGCAATAATAATGAATGCTAAAAAAAATGAGGTATTCAACTTATGTTAGAACCGACTTACGACGCGGAGTCGTCGGAACGGAACTCTGTCATAAACTGGGGACTACCTGTATCTTTATAAATCTGATCTTTATCTGTCTTTGGGAGTTGGAAACATTACATCTGAGAATGATAACGTCAGCAAATTATGCACTGCAACATTGTACGTAGTACATATTACCAACGATAAGATGTACCAAAAAAGAAAAGGATGGTTCTAAGTACAGTTCATCGTACCTCAAATGTGTCCTAAGTTGGGGTCTACTTGTATTCGGTAGAGGTTTAGGATAAAAATCTGTTCAACTGAATAAAAACCATCAATGTCACCTCTCTCAAACCAACATAATTTCTCTATCAGTCTTCAAGAACTGGATTCCTCAGCCCTGCTCTGCTGGTAAGTATCCTGAGAATTTCCGTAAGTTTGTAACTTTCTTAGCTAAGATCCAAGTGTAGCCTTTGTTAGCTAAAACTCCTCCTTCCTATGTCTCAGCCACACTGGCCTGCTCTCAGTTCCCTGGAAGCAACAAACTCCTTCCTGGCCCAGGGCTTTCACACGTGAGGGTTCCAGTTCCTGGACACTTTCCTCATTGTTCTTCCTAGTAAGGCTTTCTCATCCTTTGCATCCCACCTTAAATGACTCTTCCATAAAGATTCTCTGACAGTTAAGATCTCTTACAGCACTCTGTAGTTTCTTTTAATGAGTCCCTGAGTGGTGTAAACGGTTAACACGCTTGGTTGCTAACCAAAAGGCTGGAGGTTCAAGTCCACCCAGAGGCACCTCAGAAGAAAGCCTGGCAATCTAATTCTGAAAAATCAGCCATTGAAAACCCTATGGAGCACAGTTCTATTCTGACACACAAGGGGGTTGCCTTGAGTCGGAACCAACTGGACTGCAACTAACAACATCTCCCTCATGGGACAGTAAAAGGGCAGGGGCCCTCTCTGCTCTGTCGTCTAGTCCCCATGCTGCCCCAGCACCAAGCCCAGGACCTAGCACTAATGCAAGAGATGCAATTATATCGTAAGAGTCCAACACAATTCTGACACACCGTGTTTCTCTAAATGTGCTCTGACCATCTCAGTTCTCTAAAATGACCTTGTTACTGATTTTTAATCATTTTTCTAGAAGATCAGGTTGACTTGTTTTCGGGTTTTACTCTTAGATCACTCAACTATTTTGACATGCTAGCAATACACAACACGCACCTGCATGTGGCTGTTAGGTTACTTTGTTTTTATGACGTTGAGCTTTCCAAGAACATAGTTTGATGTTTGCCCTGAGTGATGGTAACTTGTACAGCAAATCTGTTTTGATCTTAGGCAAAGCAAATCTCATTAGATTCCTAAAGAGAAGTGTTAGTATTTCAAGAGGGCAATACCTAGCTCCAAATTTCAAGATTCTGCAATAGCCATTCAATCACCAACCACAGCCATTTTAAAAGCCTTAGTGCGATCACCTTTCTAGCAAAACAGCAGAGTGGCACACAAAATAAAGGATGTTACCCGTAAGATCGGTGCCCTACTTAAAAACCATCAGTATGAGACTAAAAGGTCAACAATTACTCAAAAGCAAAGATGAGAAGATAAGGGGTCAGGGAAACTAGAGTACTAGAAATGGAACAAACAGGACACAATTAAAGAGAAGGTTGACACATGGTGATAAACGTAACCAATGTCACTGAACAATCTGTGTAGAAATTGTCAAATGGAAACCTAACTTGCTGTGAAAACTTTCACCAGAAACTCATTAAAACTTATTTTTTTTAAAAAAAAAAAAGCCTCAATGACAACATCCATTAATTAATGCCCCAATCACTCTGGGTCGGAAGAAAGATTAAAAAGGTACAACTGGAACCTCTCTCACCTCCCCAACCCTGTATCTAGAAAGAAATTTGAGTTCCGAAAGAAAAAAAAAAAAAGTCCTAGGTGGCTCAGAGCCCTTTTCAGCTAAAATAGCAACGCTTCCTAACAAAAGCTGGCTCACAAAGGAATCAAATGATCCTTTGTCCAAGAATGCTAGGTTATTATTTTGCAAAGAGTAGGGTCAGTGCACTATTAATAGGAGTAACATACATTTCTCTTATAAAACTGAACTGGTTGCTGGATTGTTTGGGGCAGAAAATTCATACTCACTGCTGAGCATGTTTGCTTTTAAATTGACTCTGGAAGAAAATAGCTGGAAGTCAGAATGTGGGTTGCATCATCTCCCACCCAACCTCTGGCCAAGCACCAGCCCATCATTCCTCCTGGGAGCCAGCAAATCCCAGTGGGGTCCAGCTGAAGCCATGGGGCCAGAAGGCACATGTGTCTGACATTGCTTTCTCCTGTGTCAAGGAGTGGAGCTTTCCAAGGGAAAGGGCAAAGGACAATGAATTTGTACGGCAAGAGGAGCACTTTGTAGGAGGCACTTGGAGGACTGGTGAATTGTGTTAAAGAGAATAAACAGAAAATGGCCAAAGCCCACCCCTACTCTCTCTGCTGCTTTGGGTGTCTGAATGCCCGTCTGGGGCACTGGTTGCTGTATGTCAAATCCTAATGGGTCCCACCTACCCCTTGTCTGGAAAATTGCCCTCAACAAGTGGGAGCTGCTAGTGTAGGAGGTTATGCCTGCCTTGTGGACAGTTGATAGTCAATCAGTGGCTGGCACTGGAGAGGGGTATGAAAGACTGACACTCAAGGTCAGAGGCTAGCTCTATGGCACAAGTCATACTCCCCAAGAACCAGCTGAAACTCAGCTTTCTCTCCTGCCCTGCCACCATCACTCCTCCCTCCCCTGAATTGGGCAAGACTCTTTCAACACATCAACTTGACCCAAGACAACGGGAGTTAAGCTTCCACGGAGTTTGGGAAGTATTTGGCAGAAACTGGGAAGAGGACAGCAGGACTCCAGTCCTCCCTTGTGGACAACTAATCAGAGAGGACCAGATCCAAGCTCAGTTAGTGCCCCAAAACCAGAGATGAGCCTCATTTCCCTGTTCTCTCTCACATAGATTGGAGAAAGGATATCTATCTGCTGTACCTGGATGACAGACAGCCCCCTGTCTCCTAAAAAGACCCTATAGCAAAAGACTGATGCTGCCAGTTCCTGGGTACCCTGGTACCCAAGTTGGTAAAAGCTCAACATTGGTAAGTCCAATATCACAAATGACTAAAGAGCTCACTAAGGCTAAAAGAGTCATGTCAACCATCATGTCTTTTTCAACCGGGTGCTCATGGGATTTCACATTGATGCTACCATCATGACACAAACTATCTTTACTTAGTTCTATTCAAGACTATTTCCCTGACACTGGAGTCAGTAGAAAAGTCTCTCCTTAACACACACTCTATTGCCTCACCTTCTTCCCGTTCTCTCTTCTTCATGCTCCTTCTTGGGACTTTCTAGGAACACCTCCCAAATCTTCGTCTTACAGTGGAAACTCTGGGGGACCACCCTAAGACAGATGTGCATTCAATGACATAAAATCTTAATAATCATAATTCCAGAGGGCATGCTTGCAGTGAACAGACCAAGGATGCAAAGCACGAATCTGTGGCCTAACTAGCAGTCACCTGCGGGTCAAAAATGCTTGATTCTTGGGCAAAGCAGCTTAAAAGTCATAGAGTTGCAAAACAGTGGTCCAAAACAGCCTAAAAAGTTTATAAAAAACTCCTAACACGTGCTTCTTTTGTGCAATTTCAAATTAGCTTTTTAAATTAGCCTTCATAAATCTTAGCCTGGTCCATTCAGATGTTGAATTTAGGACAGTGTTCAAAGGTTTTCATGTAGCCAGTTCCACAGTTCCCATTCCAATTTACTATTCTTCCTTTTCTGACTTCCTTTTGGAGTTCACCAGCACATGAGTCCTTGAGGACTAAAAACCCAATGAATTAATCAAAGGAAAAATGTTATGTTTCCCCCATTTAGAAATACATTGAAATATAGATGAAGTCTATCCTGAACAGCAGGACATTCGGAGAAAGTCATCAGCCTAAATGCCTTTATGAATAACTATTATCTTAGAAGCTCAAAGATCTTACATCTCAGCTAGATGACTAGTCAGGCCACCAAGGAACATGGGGAAGCAAATGAATATAATACGGGTTTATACATGTTTCTGTGCTTTCATTTTGCACCACTGTTTACACGTTCACTGGCTCCACCTGCTATCAGTGATGCTTCCTAAGTTAAGGACTTCTTAAGCCGAATTTGCTTCCTCAGACCTCCATCATACTATGTAAAGTACAAAATTATTACAGCATGACAGCAAATTCCTGCATTGTTTAATGTGTGAGAACTGGTAGTTTGCACTCAGGGAAAGCTGAATCAATGTTGCCACAAATGCATATTATGGAAATACAGGCCACAAATGCAATTTAAAAAGTGATTAATCAGTATTCTAAATCCTGATTGGAGGTACGGAGAATTGGAAACTTGATTTTGGTCAGATTTTTTTTTTAAGGAGAATAAGGAGTATACTCCTTGGTACAAGGAATATACTATCAGTATTCATCCTTCTTAAACTATTATAAAGTGTTACTTGCCATGCAAAGGTATTTATAAGTCTGAATTACTACAGGTTGCTTACGGTTTTCAAAAATACAAATGCTAAATACCATCAGTATATTACTATACAGGCTTGTGTATACATAAACCCAATTATTTGTCTAAAATTATTTAGCAATCAAACTGTTGTTGTTATGTGTCGTCAAGTCGATTCTAATTCATAGTGACCTCATGTGGCAGGGGAGAACTGTGCTGTAGGATTTTCTTGGCTGTAATCTTTAAGGAAGCAGATTGCCAGGTCTTCCTCCTGCGGAGCCACTGGGTGGGTTAGAACCGCCAATCTTTCAGCTGACAGCAGAGCCCTTAACCGTTGCCCATCAGGGTTCCTATAGCGATGAAACTAAGTAATCTTTTCTTTTTTTTCTCTGAAATTTACCAATTAGGAAATATTGTTACTTCAAGTAAATAATTTTCCTGCCTCCACCCCATTTGCATGAAAGCAGTCTTTTTTTTCCAGCACAATATATATTTGGACAGTGCCTTACTATGTGGTGTTCTTGTCCAGATCACCATATCTAAAATACACAACAGAAAAAAGATAAGAAAAAGAAAAGCTGTGGCCAAGCCCACTCATCCTAAGCCATAATAAATAAAATTTGCTTCCTGGATAAAGGACCAAGCTAATGAGCTTCAATTAAGAGAGACACAACAGCACAGCTTTCTTTAAAATCAAGCAGTATGTTGTCAAAGTGAGTGGAACATTACCCAGGAGAGAAGCAAAACAGAAGCTAGCCCGGAAACAGAGATGGGCAGGAAGTCCAGAGACCAAGGTTGTATTTCTGTCTGTGTCACTGACTAGTTCTATGACTCTGAGCAAGTCATTGAAAATTTTCAGGCTTCAGATTCCTCACTTATAAAATTAGAACAGTGGATTAAATAATCATGCGTTCATTGAAAACTCCAAAATTATTAAGACAATCTCTTCAATATCTGGGTATTGCTCAGGCTCAGTGACATTGATCTTGACCCTCAAGGCTGCTCTACGGTTACTAGAAAGCAGAGTTTGCTTCTTCACTCTCCAATACAATGGAATACCATTGGAGAAAAACAGGAAAGACATGTCCTATGTGATATGCACATAGTTCACCTAAGTGAAAAAAAAAAACCAAACCCATTGCCATCAAGTCAATTCTGAGTCATAGCGATCCTATAGGACAGAGTAGAACTGCCCCATAGGGTTTCCAACCTATGGGAACCTATTATCTATTTGACTCAAGTAGGAAGATTCTAGAATCATTTTCAAAATTGGAGTACAGAATATGTTTTACTTCTAATCTGAGTAATTTGAAGTACTGATGGAATTTGCTCTTTTCATAGATACAATTTAAAGCAGGAGAAGACAGGAGTTCTAAGCCCTAGAACATCAATAAAGGCTAATCTCTGCAGGAGAGTAACCTGGACTGAAGAACACCCTGCCACCTTAAACTACTTATCCACCTCTAACGAGCAATGGCAGTCTAGTGGCTGACAGGGAAGATATGGAAAAGCAATGGGAACTCACTTTGACGGACAATTCTGGGTATAGGATACCTGGCACAGGTAATAAATCACTTCATTTTAAGTTTATGTTTTTACCAGTACACAGTGGATTATGCCCACACATTACTTCAACCTCTCTTTCCTGCCCTGTTGAAAAGGGCAAATTGAGAAAGTTGGTGGGAAAGCTGGGAGAAAAACAAAGATCTCAGTTACTAGGCCTGTGTAGTAGAACAAACAATAAAAATAATAATAAAGCAAGGTCATTGTTCCCTAAGTTGTCAGTTCCATTTGTCAAATCTTTTGGAGTTATCTGGGTTTACCAATGAAAGTAGCATGAGAAGGAAATAAAGGTAGTTTTCTTTCCAAACCACTTAGGACACACTGTGTATCTACAATCTCAAGGAGATCAAACACTTTACTCTTCTAATAATGGGTGAGTTTATGGGCTTCACTAATGACACTGCTTAGAAGTTGGTGCCCTGAGGAGCCCTGGAGCACAGAACTCAATGTGGCAAACAGGACTCTGGTCCAGCAGTATGGCAGACTAAGATAATGTAAAAACACCTCCCACTATAAACACTTAGGAATGTTGGATAAAATATGAGGAAGAAAGGGAAAAACCAAACTGAAAGCATGTGAGCTGAGACTATTCTGGTATCTTACACACTTGGACTTTAACACTCAATGGACAAAGAAGATGGAACCTTGAGCTGTCATGTGGCAGAGTTGGAACTAAAACTCTTGAAGAGATTCAGCTCCTTCAGTGAAAAGGTAGACTAGGGACAAAACTCACTGTCTGGAACAGGGGTACAAGAAGATTACTTTGTGTGTCTGTAGGCTCTGAGTAAAAAAAAGTCTCCTCTGAAAATGGATATCCCAGATCTAAGCCTTGAGCAGGGTGATCCAGGAAGTTCCAAACTAAGAGATTCGCAAAAATGTTGCTACCAAGCCAGTGATACTCCTGGGGTCTCTAGAAAAAGCAATGCATGTTCTTCTGGAGGGACCCACTAATAGGTTACATGAGATTCTCATAGAAGAAAATAAGCCCCACTAAAGATGAGTTTACAAGAAAAATAAAAAATTACAATACACTATGAACCAAAAACAACAAATACAACAAAAAAGATTATTAGAGCTCTAGGAACTTGGGATAATAAAATTACAATTTGAAAAATATACATACGAATTCAGTGGGTTTAAAACTACTAAAGACATAAAAGCAGGAAATAAAATTCTAGAAAAACATAATACAAAAAAAAAAGAAATAAGCCAGGTTGGAAATAAACCCAATAGAACTTCTAGAAATGAATATCATAATCACTGAAATTAGAACATCAACAGATAGGTCTGCTAGCAGATTAAACACAAGTAAAGAGAGAATTAGTAAAACGGAAGACAGATTTCAGGAAATTACCCAAAGGGCATCAGACAGATAAAGGAGGCATGAAAGAATAGCTAAAGAAATAGAGAGTACAATGATAAGGCCCACTTTCATTTAATACAAGTTCCAGATGATAAAAATTGAGAGACTGTGTTAGTTTCGGTCCTCCTAGAAGCAGATCCCAAAAGGGGATGTCAGGGAAATACCTACAGATAAATAAGAGGAAGCAGGAGTAGTGAGGGAGAACTTACAGACCATGATACAGGTATGACACCTATGAAAGGAGAGGGAGAAAAAAGGAGAATTGGGTAGGAAGAGACTCAGAGTGAAGCACAATTCCAAGAAAGTTTTGGTCACGCAGATGGGGAGTCCTTGAGCCAAAGTCACCCATTAGAGGAGTACTGCAGCCAGCACAAATAGGTCAGCACTAATACCTCCATTGTGCTCAGTCACTGGCTGGGAGAAGCCCAGGATATGGTATCTGAGAAGCCCATGGCCTCTAAGGGAAGCCCAAGGTGTGGTATTTGAGGCGGTCAATCAATTATGCTTCCCAAACAGGAGATCTGAGCAGCACATTTTTATGGCTGCCACGATGAAAGAAAAGCTGTATTTTATGAGATAATAGTTAAGGATTTCTCAGACTTGCGAAAGTCATGAATCCTCAGTGCAGAGAACTATAAACCAAGTTCTCAGCACAATGAGTAAAATTAAATCCATACAGACAGCAGCTAAACTACAGAATATCAAAAATAAAGGGAAAACTTTAAAGCCAGTCAAAAGGAGACAACAGATGACCCGTGAAGGAAAGACAATCAGACAGATGAAAGACTTCTCAGTAACAAAAGAGAGACTGGAAGACAAATGGAATAATATTTTCAGAGAGTTGAGGAAAGAGTCTAAACCTAGCGAAAACAGAGTCTTTGAAAGGTAAGGGCAAAGAAAAGATATGTTTTCAAACAAAGACTGAGAGTGTTTACCACTCGTAAGCACTAAAAGATATAGATCTAGAAAATAAAAATTGTACTTGGAAGTGAGCAGAGGGTAATTAGAAGCAATGCTAAGAGAAGAATCTGGTAAATAAATATATACAGTTTAGACTTCCAGCAAAATGGTGCTTTAGGCAGAAGCACCATGCAGTCCCTCCACAGCAAAGATCCGAAAAACTAAGCTGAACAGAGAAAACAACAATACTGAAACCCTAAAACATCAAATAAAGAGAAAAAGAACTCAGCTAAGCACCAAATGGGGTGAGAAAACTGACAGAGAATGGAGAGCGAGGAGAGATTCATGCAGAGGTCCCCTATCAGCTAACGCAGCGCGGATCCACCATCTTGGACTCCTATCGGAGACCAGCAAACAGGGGTTACGAGAAAGCAGCTTCACGGAGCTTCCAGCGGAAGACAAAACAACCGGTTATTTGTGATATACGCTTTCCCATGCCCCCACCCTTCCTCACCCCCACTCGGCCTCCTCAGCTTCCCGCGGCTACAATCTCTTGTCTGGGAAGCACTGGTTGCTTGGATTCCACCCACCCGAATGGACCGGCTCTCCGTGTGCCATTTGTTGGCTGCTGGTGTTGCTTTTTTCTGCTTCTGTTGATTTCTTCCTTACCTCTCACCACCTCCCCTGCCTTTAGCTCAAATACCTGGCTCCCTGCGCCATCTTTGCTTCTTCCTGAGGGGCTGTGGAACTCCATTTGAGTGTGGAGCTGCTTCCTGGTCTGGGCTGCCACGCTGGTGGGATCCCAGGGCTTTTGTTTGTTTGTTTGTTTTGAATTCTTTGTTGTTTTCTTTTCCATTTCTTCAGTTGGGAGCCCGTTCTGGCCAAGTGGTGCTGCGTGCCTTGGAACCTACACCCTTGGCCTGCAGAGAAATGCACAGGGATCCCTGAGGACATTTCTTTCTTTGTTTTTTTTTTTTTTTTTCCTTCCTGTTTTTTGGGGGCTTTTCTTGTTCTTTTTTCTTCTTTTAAATTTGTTTTGTTTTCTTTTCCCTCTTTTTCCCTTTTTGTCTTTCTTCATTACTCACTTTCTCTTCTCTCTATATCTTCCTTCTCTTTCTCTTCCCTGAATATCTGGCGTTCTATACCTCTATGCCTATAGCCAGGTTGTACTGCAATACCTGAGAACAACTTCGCCGGACCTCATAGCCGCGTCGGTGGGATCTCTGGGAACTTTGCTGTTCTTTTCCCTTTCCAATTTTTATTTATTAATTCTTCTTTTTTTTTTTTCTTCTTCCCCTTTTTGTTTTTCTCCATTTCATAGTATCTCATCTCTTCACTCCAACAGCAAGCTCCCCTAGCACTCTTTTTTCCATGTTTGTATTTTTTTGGTTCCTGTTCCTCTCTCCTCTCTCCCATATCCATCTTAGCTCCACACATAACAATCTCCCCGCTACATCCCCTACCTGCACTATATGCTTAACATCACACCACCAAGCAGCACAGGCATGGCCTACTGGAATCTGCCCTGCACTGATTACTGACCCGCCCTGGTGGCTGTAGTAAGTGCCACAATCAACCCATCCCACTAACTCCTCTTCAGCTACACCTGCCCTGCCAAACCATATCTGAGTGACTGACCCTGCCAATTAGAGAAGGAGGTGAAAAGTATTGTGCCCACAGATGAGCAAACAACAAAGAACACACAGCCTGCCTGCTCAGGCATAGCCAAATTAAAAAAAAGGGATGAAACAAACAAAGCTACAATCAATACACGAGAAAAATAACCACTGCATGCCCTGAAGACAGCAGACAATATCAAAACATTTATAAAAACAGGACAGGATGGTTCCAGTAGGTGTCCAAAATAAAACATCAAATGACTTTCCAGTGGAAGAAAAGGCACTAGAACTACCTGATAGGGAATTCAAATCTCTAATACTCAGAATGCTCAAAGAGCTGAAGCAAAAAGCAGACAAAAATGAGGAAAAAATAGACAAATTCATGGAAAATACAGACAAAATATTGGAAGAATTCAGGAAAATAATGCAGGAACAAAATGCCGAAATAAATTCACAACTAGAAATTATACAAAAACAACAATTAGAAATCCAAAAGATAAACAACAAGATTTCAGAAATGGACGGTGTCATAGAAGGGCTGAGAAGCAGATCTGAAACCATGGAAGACAGGATCAGTGGAATGGAAGACAAACACTTGGATACAACTCTGTTTGAGGAAAACTCAGAAAAAAGAACAAAGAAAAATGAAGAGACCCTGAGAGTTATGTGGGATACAATCAAAAGCAAAAATATGCAAGTGATTGGAGTTCCAGAACAGGGGGAGGAAACAGAAAACACAGAGAGGATCGTTGAAGAACTGCCAACAGAAAACTTCCCCAATATCATGAAAGATGAAAAGCTGGCCATCCAAGAAGCTCAACGAACACCATAAAGGACAGACCCCAAAAGAAAATCACCAAGGCATATCATAATCACACTCGCCAAAACCAAAGACAAACAAAGAATCCTGAGAGCAGCTCGTGAAAAACAAGAAGTCACATACAGAGGAGAAACAATAAGACTAAGCTCAGATTATTCAGCATGGAGGCAAGAAGGCAATGGGATGACATACATAAAATCTTGAAAAGAAAAAACTGCCAACCAAGAAAAATATATCCTGCAAAACTCTCGTTCAAACATCATGGTGAAATTAGATCATTTCCAGATAAACATTAACTAAGGGAATATGTAAAAGCCAAACCAAACTTACAAGAATTATTAAAGGGAGTTCTTCGATCTGAGAACAACCAACTTCAGCTCACAGGCAGAATCCAGGACGCAGGATCATACCAGCCAGATACCAATCTAGGAAATGAACACTCAAGGACTACCCAAAACCAAAAGAAATACAACAGGGAATCAGAGCAGTTAATCAGTAAATGACAACAACATCAAAACAATAAAAGAGGGAATAAGCGGCAAAGGTATAGAACCTTCTAACGGAGAGAAAGGCAAGGCGATACCAAGTAATGGTAGACTGCTTCAAACTTAAAGATAAGGGTAAAATTTATGGTAACCACAAAGAAAGATAACAAACATACTCATAAAAATAAAGAGGAAAAACATAAAGTCTCAGCAAAAACAAAACCTACAAAAACAGATGAAAAAGGAAAAAAATCCACAAACAAAAGTAACTCAGCACAAGAGAGTAAGAAGAACAAAGAAAACTTCAGCACCACAAAAAAAAAAAGCACTACAAAATGACAGCAACAAACTCACATCTATCACTAATTACACTGAATGTAAATGGACTCAATGCACCCATAAAGAGATGGACAGTGACAGAATAGATAAGAAAATAGGATCCATCAGTATGCTGTCTACAAGAGACACACCTTAGAAACAAAGATGTGAATTTATTAAAAGTCAAAGCTTGGAAAAAAATATATCAAGCTAACAACTACCAAAAAAGAGCATGAGTGGCAATACTAATCTCAGATAAAATAGACTTTAAAACAAAATCCACCATAAAAGACAAAGAAGGACACTATATAGTGATTAAGGGGACGAGCCATCATGAAAACATAACCATAATAAACATCTACGTGCCCAATGACAGGGCTCCAAAATACATAAAACAAACTCTAACAACACTGAAAAGAGAATTTGACAGTTCTACAATAATAGTAGGAGACTTCAGCACACCACTCTCAGTAAAGGACAGAACAAAGAAGAAACTCAGCAAAGATACAGAAGACCTAAAGAGCACAATCAGCCAACTGGACCTCATAGACATATATAGAACACTCGATCCCACCACTGCCAAGTACACATTCTTTTCCAATGCATGTGGAATGTTCTCCAGAAGAGACCACGTCCTAGGCCACAGAGCAATCCTCAGCAAGATCCAAAACATTGAGATAATTCAAAGTATCTTCTCTGACAACAATGCCATCAAGGTAGAAATTAACAACAGAAAGAGCAAGGAAAAAAAAATCAATTACATTGAAACTGAATAATACCCTGCTTACACATCACTGGATAATACAACAAATCAGAGATGGAATCAGAAAAAATTCCTAGAATCAAATGAGAATGAAAACACATCGTACCAAAACCTTTGGGACATAACAAAGGCAGTCCTCAGAGGACAATTTATAGCAATAGATGCACACATCAAAAAAGAAGAAATGGACAAAATCAAAACATTAACTACAGAACTCAAACAAATAGAAAGAGAACAGCAAAAACAGCCCACAGCCACCAGAAGAAAGGAAATAGTAAAGATCAGAGCAAAAATAAATGAAACAGAGAACAGACAAACAATAGAAAGAATCCACAAAACCAAAAGTTGGTTCTTAGAAAGAATCAACAAAATCGACAAACCACTGGCCAGACTGAAAAAAGAAAAACAGGAGAGGATGCAACTAACCCAAATAAGAAGTGAAATGGGGGACATTACAACAGACCCAACTGAAATGAAAAGGATTATAACAGAATATTATGAAAAACTATACTCCAACAAATTTGAAAACCTAGAGGAAATGGATAAATTTCTAAAAGCACACTACCTACCAAAACTACAACAAAGTGATGTTGAAAATCTGAACAGACCCATAAGAAGAGACTGAAAAGGTAATTAAAAAAACTCCCAACCAAAAAAAGCCCTGGCCCAGATGGCTTCACTGGAGAATTCTACAAAACATTTACAGAAGAGCTTGTACCAGTACTACTCAAGCTATTTCAGAGCATAGAAAAGGAAGCCACACTTCCAAATTCATTCTATGAAGCCAGCGTAACGCTGATACCAAAACCAGGCAAAGACGTCACAAAAAAGGAAAATTACAGACCAATATCTCTCATGAAAACAGATGCAAAAATTCTCAACAAAATTCTAGCCAATACAGTTCAGCATCATATCAAAAAAATAATACACCATGACCAAGTAGGATTCATACCAGGTATGCAGGGATGATTCAACATTGGAAAATCAATCAACGTAATCCACCACATAAATAAAAGGAAAGAAAAGAATTGCACAATCATCTCAACTGATGCAGAAAAGGCATTTGACAAAGTTCAACACCCATTCCTGATAAAAACTCTCAATAAAATAGGTATAGAAGGGAAATTTCTCAACATAATAAAGGGCATCTATGCAAGACCAATGGCCAACATCACTCTTAATGGAGAGAGGCTGAAACCAATCCCCTTGAAAACAGGAACAAGACAAGGATGCCCTTTATCACCATTCCTATTTAACATTGTGCTGGAAGTTCTATCTAGAGCAATAAGGCAACAGAAAGAAATAAAGGGCATCCAAACTGGTAATGAAGAAGTTAAACTGTCCCTGTTTGCAGAAGATATGATACTGTACATAGAATACCCTAAAGATTCCATGAGAAATCTACTGGAACTAATAGAAAGATTCAGCAGAGGAGCAGGATACGAGATAAACATACAAAAATCAGTTGGATTCCTATACACCAATAAGGAGAACGATGAAAAGGAAATCAGGAAAACAATACCATTTATAATCGCCCCTAAAAAGATAAAATACTTAGGAATAAATCTAACCAGGGATGTAAAAGACCTATACAAAGAAAACTACAAAACATTACTGCAAGAAACCCAAAGGGATCTACATAAATGGAAAAACTTACCATGCTCATGGATAGGTAGACTCAACATTGTGAAAATGACAATCTACCCAAAGCAATTGACAAATACAACACAATCCCGATCCAAATACCAACAACATTCTTCAAAGAGATGGAAAAACTAATCATTAACTTTATATGGAAAGGAAGAAACCCCGAATAAGTAAAGCACTACTGAAGAAGAAGAATAAAGTTGGAGGACTCACTCCACCTGACTTCAGAACCTACTATACAGCTACAGTAGTCAAAACAGCCTGGTACTGGTACAATGACAGATACATTGACCAATGGAACAGAATTGAGAACGCAGATGTAAATCCGTCCACCTACGGTCACCTGATCTTCGACAAGGGCCCAAAGTTCATCAAATGGGGAAAAGGCAGTCTTTTTAACAAATGGTGCTGGCAAAACTGGATATCCATCTGCAAAAAAATGAAACAGGACCCATACCTCACGCCGTATACAAAAACTACTTGAAAATGGATCAAAGACCTGAATATAAAGCCTAAAACTATAAAGTTCATAGAAGGAAAAATAGGACCAACACTACAGGCCTTAATACATGGCATTAACAGGATACAAACCATAACCATCAATGCACAAACCCCAAGAGATAAGCTAGATAACTGGGATCTTCTAAAAATCAAACACCTATGCTCTTCAAAAGACTTCACCAAAGGAGTAAAAAGAGAACCTACAGGCTGGGAAAAAATTTTTGGACAGTACAAGTCAGACAAAGGTCTAATCTCCATAATCTACAAGAAAATCCAACACCTCTACAACAAAAAGACAAATAATCCTATTAAAAAATGGGGAAAGGAAATGAACAGACACTTCACCAAAGAAGACATTCAAATGGCCAACAGACACATGAGGAGATGTTCGTGATCACTAGCCATTAGAGAAATGCAAATTAAAACCACAATGAGATACCATCTCACCCCGGCATTACTGGCACGAATCAAAAACACTGGAAATAACAAATGTTGGAAGGGCTGCGGGGGGATCGGAACTCTTATGCACTGCTGGTGGGAATGCAAAACGATACAACCATTTTGGAAAATGATATGGCGCTTCCTCAGAAAGCTAGAAATAGACATACCATTTGATCCAGCAATCCCACTCCTAGGAATATATCCTAGAGAAATAAGAGTCGTCACTCGAATAGACATATGCACACCTATGTTCATGGCAGCATTGTTCACAATAGCAAAACGATGGGAACAACCTAGATGCCCATCAACAGATGAATGGATAAACAAACTATGGTACATACACACAATGGAGTACTATGCAACGAGAAAGAACAACAATGAATCTGTGAAGCATCTCATAACATGGATGAAACTGGAGGACATTACGCTGAGTGAAATAAGTCAATCACAAAAGGACAAATATTGTATGAGACCTCTATTGTAAAAACCCATGAAAAAGTTCACACACAAAATGTAACAATCTTTGTTAGTTACCAGGGATGGGAGGGGTGGGGAGGAAATACTAAATAGGCAATAGATAAGTGGTATCTTGGGTGAAGGATGAGACAGTACACAATACAGGGGAAACCAGCACAACTTGTACAAGGAAACGTCATGGAAGCTCCATAGACACATCCAAACTCCCTGACAGACTGAATTGCTGGGTGGAGGGCTGTGGGGACCATGGTCTAGGGGAACATCTAGCTCAACTGGCGTAACTGTTTATAAAGAGAATGTTCTCCATTCTACCTTGGTGAGTAGCATCTGGGGTCTTAAAAGCCTGTAAGCAGCCATCTAACATACTCCACTGGTCTCATCCCTTCCGGAGCAAGGGAGAATGAAGAGAAGAGGATACAAGGAAAAGATTAGTCTGAAGGACTGATGGACCACAGCTACCGAGGCCTCCAACAGACTGAGTCCAGTACAACTAGATGGTGCCTGGCTACCACCACTGACTGCTCTGACCAGAATTACAACAGAGGGTTCTGGACAGAGCTGGAGAAGGATGTACAACAAAAGTCTAACTCACAAAAAAAAGACCAGATTTACTGGCCTAAAGGAGACTGGAGAAACCCCGAGAGTATGGCCCCCAGACACCCTTTTAGCTCAGTGGTGAAGTCATTTCTGAGGTTCACCGTTCAGCCGGGGAATGGACAGCCCCTAAAACCAAATGGGACTAATGAGGCACAGCAGTCCGGGGACAAAGGCCAGAAGGCAGAAGGGGACAGGAAACCTGGTAATAGGGAACCCAAGGATAGTGTTGATGTGTTGTGAGGTTGCTAACCATTGTCATAGGGCAACATGTGTACTAACTGTTAAATGAGAAACTATTTTGTTCTGTAAGCCTTCATCTAAAATGAGAATAGCAGCACAATTGGAACAGCGTAGTCGATGTCACTGAACTGTGCGTGTAGAAATTTTTGAAAAGGTGTAGCTTTGGCTATGTATATTTTCACCAGAAAAAAAAAAAAAAAGAAGGTCAAGAAGGCAGAGGGGTAACATGTTGTGGGGCTGTTAACCAATGTCATAAAACAATATGTGTACTACTGTTTCATGAGAAACTATTTGCTCTGTAAGCCTTTACCTGAAGCACAATAAAAAAAAAATAGTAAAAATTAAAAAAAAAAAAAAAATATATATATACAGTTTAGGTTGTATAAAACAACAAAAATAATAGTGAACAAAATAAAAAGAAAGAACACACACACAATAAAAGGAAGAAATTAAAATGCTAAATAAAAAGAAAATAAGCCAGAAGCAAGCAAATTTACACTTGCCATTTAAGTATGCATGTTAATCATTTTAGGGTAACCCAGCCAGTAGGGGAAAAACAAGGGGGAATTGATAAAAACTTAATTCAATAGAAGACAAAAAAGGAGAAAAAGAAAGCAAAAGAAGAATACAGGAAGTAAAATAATTTTAAAGATTCCACCAATTACCATAAATGCAAACAGACTAAAGTACCTGGTTTAAAAATTCAGACTAAATTCACCCTGCAAAAAATTTAACTATATGCTATTTTATAAGAGGCTCATCTAAATAAACTATATTAACATCATCAAAATGGGCTAAGGCAAAAACATTATTAGGTTTGCCCATATATTAGTTCTTACCAGTTTGACAAGTCCCCTAACCATTTTCAGTGTATTTCACGATCTGTCACGAACCTGTTTTTGAATCTGTAACATTTTTTCCTAAAAGAACAAAAGCAAAATGTTAACACTTGTTCAGTCTCTCTGGGTACAGAGGAGTGACACTGTTGTCTTTACATTTTTATACATTTGATTGTCTTAAAAATGGAAATATTTTAAGTTTTTAAATCCACAAATTCAATAACCAAGTAAAAATGTAAGACCACAGTAAATACTCTCATACATCACTTAAACCAAAACTGAACCCATTGCTGTTGAGTCGATTCCGACTCATAGCAATCCCATAGGAGAGACAAATGGAATAATATTTTCAGAGAGTTGAGGAAAGAGTCTATACCTAGTGAAAACAGAGTCTTTGAAGGGTAAGGGCAAAGAAAAGATATGTTTTCAAACAAAGACTGAGAGTGTTTACCACTCGTAAGCACTAAAAGATATAGATCTAGAAAATAAAAATTGTACCATAGGGTTTCCGAGGAGCAGAGTGGCTGGTGGATTCAAACTGCCAAGCTTTTGGTTAGCAGCTGTAGCTCTTAACCACTGTGCCACCAGGGCTCCAAATATCACCTGGAAAAGTATAGAATATACAGTAAAACCTGCAAAAGTCAGAACCTGTGTAAGGCAGAAACCTGTTAGAGAAGGAAAACTCACTGGATGTTTATGAGGTAAGATTCTTAACAGAGAGCAATAGAAAAGTGGTAAACACCCTGTCACAGGTGAAAATCTTGCGAGACCCGGAAAAACAAGGCAGTCCCATTGAGTTCCAGCTTTCACAGATTTCACTGTACAAGTTTCCTGGAGAGCAATTCTGCAAGATGCACCAAAGCCTTAAAAGTGTAGATACTCTTTGGCCTAGCGATTAAATTCTTGTAATTTATCCAAAGGAAATAATCAGATGTGTACAAACATGTATATCCTAGTTCATAACCCAGTTTTGTCTCCTGGTGGAAACTGAAAGCAATTTTAATGCCTAAGTATAGGGAACCGGTTTAGTAAATTTTAATGTATCCCCCAAAAATTCCAATCTTCTTATCAGTAGACCTGTATAATAGAAATTTTTTTCTCAATTATTATCATTACATTTTGAAGTTCATCAATAAAAAAGTCATGGAAATTTGTTTTGTTTCTTGGCATATATGCACCTACATAATGTCCTCGATGTTGTCTCTTGGCCCACAAAACCTAAAATACTTTATAGGAAAAGTTTGTTGACCCTTGCTCTAACTGAAACAGAATGGTAGGCATAAGCAGCAGTAATCAAAGTATTCGAAGGAAATTCCCTACACCTGGAACCACGGAGTAACTAATAGCCCAAATGGTTGTCTCTCCCAAGCTATTCCAGAAGCTCTTAGTCATTCAGAAATTGAGTTTCCTCCCTCCTTCTCCTTCTGCTCTGTCTATATTTTATCCATTTTAGCTCTTGCCAAGGGTGAGCAAAGAAAGGAAAGTAAAACTTAGTTCAGTCAAGTTTATCACTTCTTAGAAATTCTGGCAAAAAGTTAGTTTAGGGGAGGAGATTTGATTCATATCATCTCTGGAGTTGATTTATCAGTGTTTTCTGTTACCAAAAATAACTGACAGTTGGCCACGTATATTAATTATCAGTTGGTTCGTTCATTCAACAAACCCTAAGAATGTACCATGTACCCTGGCTTTGTGCTAGATGGACCAGCCCTAGAGCAGCTCATAGATTAGCACAAGGGTGTGTATATAACATGATGCATTCTATAATGGAAAGCAGTTTTAAAAGACTACCAAAAAAAAAAAAAAAAAAAAAACCCAAACCCACTGCTGTCAAGTTGATTCTGACTCCTAGCGACCCTAAAGGACAGAGTAGAACTGCCCCATAGAGTTTCCAAGGCTGTAAATCTTTTATGGAAGCAGACTGCCACATCTTTCTCCCTTGGAGTGTGGGGTGGGTTTGAACCACCTACCATTCTGGTTAGCAGCTGAGTGCTTTAACCACTGTGCCACCAGGGCTCCATCAAAGACTACAGGAAATGCAAATTAAAACCATACTGAGATACCACCACCTACCCAGTGGAAAGTGGTTGTTAGGTTCTGTCTAGTTGGTTCCTACTAATAGCCACCCTACGCACCACAGAACGAAACACTTCCCGGTCCTGCGCCATGCTCACAATCGTTGTTTTGCTTGAGCCCTTTTTTGCAGCCACTGTGTCAATTCATCTCATTGAGGGTTTTCCTCTTTTTCACTGACCCTGTACTTTACCAAGCTTTATGTCCTTCTCCAGGGATTGATCTCTCCTGACAACATGTCCAAAGTATGCAAGATGTGGTCTCGCCAACCTTACTTCTAAGGAGCATTCTGGTTGTACTTCTTCCAAGACAGATTTGTTCGTTCTTTTGGCAGTCCACGGTATATTCAATATTCTTCACCCACACCACAATTCAAAGGTGTCAATTCTTCTTTGGTCTTCCTTATTCATTATCCAGCTTTCGCATGCATATGATATGTTTGAAAATACCATGGCTTGGGTCAGGCACATCTTAGTCTTCAAGCTGACATCTTTGCTTTACAACACTTTAAAGAGGTCTTTTGCAGCAGATTTGCCCAATGAAGTGCGTCTTTTGATTTCTTGACTGCTGCTTCCATGGGTGTTGATTGTGGATCCAAGCAAAATGAAATCCTTGACAACTTCAATCTTTTCTCCATTTATCATGATGTTGCTTATTGGTCCAGTTGTGAGGATTTTTGTTTTCTTTATGTTGAGGCGTAATCCCTACTGAAGGCTGTGGTCTTTGATATCCATCAGTAAGTGCTTCAAGTCCTCTTCACTTTCAGCAAGCAAGGTTATGTCGTCTGCATGTAACAGGTTGTTAATGAGTCTTCCTCCAATCCTGATGCTCCGTTCTTCTTCATATAGTCCAGCTTCTAGGATTATTTGCTCAGCATACAGATTGAATAGGTATGGTGAAAGGATGCAACCCTGATGCACACCTTTCCTGACTTTAAACCACGCAGTATGCCCTTGTTCTTTCCCAACAACTGCCTCTTGATCTATGTACAGGTTCCTCATGAGCACAATTAAGTGTTCTGGAATTCCCATTCTTTGAAACATTATCCATAATTTGTTATGATCCACACAATCGAATGCCTTTGCATAATCAATACAACACAGGTAAACATCTTTCTGGTATTCTCTGCTTTCAGCCAGGATCCATCTGACATCAGCAGTGATATCCCTGGTTTCACATCCTCTTCTGAATCTAGCCTGAATTTCTGGCAGTTCCTTGTCGACATACTGCTGCAGGCGCTTTTAAACGATCTTCAGCAAAATTTTACTTTTAAAGTTTTATTTTATCCACTAGAATAGCTACAGTCAAAAGGGCAGATAATACTGAGTATTGGCAAGGATGTGGCAAAAGTGAAACCCTCATATATTGCTGACTAGAATGAAAAATGCAACAGCCACTTTGGAAAACAGTCTGGCAGTTTCTTCAAAAGTTAAACGTACACTTAGCATACGACCCAGAAATTCTACTCCTAGGTATCTACCCAAGAGAAATGAAAACACACGCCCACACAAAGACTTGTACACAAATGATTACAGTAGCATTATTCATAATAGTCCCAGATTGAAACAACCCAAATATCCATCAACTGATAAATGGATAAACAAAATGTAGTGCATCCATACAATGGGATACTACTCAGCAATCAGAAGGAAGCAATTATGGATACATTCAACATCATAATTGAACAAAAACCATTATGCTGAGTGAAAGAAGCCAGTCTCAAAAGACTACCTATTGTATGATTTTATATGAAATTTCTAGAAAAGGCAAAACTATACCGTAACAGAAAAATCAGTGTCTGCCTGAGATTGGAGTGGGAGTAAGAATTAACTACAAACAGGTCTGAAGGAACTTTTGGGGTTCTAAAACTGAACCGCAGTGATGGCCGGCAATTGTACAGATTTACTAAATCTCATCAGTAACTTAAAATCAGTATACTTAAAATTTTATGGCATGCAAATTATACCTAAGTAAATTGTTTAAAAAAAAATTATAGAAGCGAAGGGGCAACCAACCGCCTGAGTGGAGGAAAGGGTACGGAAGGCTTCAGAAGAGAGAGAAATTTTGAGATAATAGTTATCTTGGAAATTTAGCTGCGGTGGAGACTTAACGGTGTGCAAAGGCAAGAAGACATGAAAACTCAGGTAGCATTTGGGGAAGGGAAAGAGGTATTTGATCCAGGAGGGAAGGATAAGTGAGTGAGATAAACGCTAAAAAGTTGGTACTTCATCTTGTAGGTGATGGGAAGTCATTAAGGAATTTTAGGGAGGTGTGTGACAATCAAATTTGAGTTTTAGAATGCTAACTCTGGCAGCAACACAAAGAGAAGATAACTTGGAAGACAAGAAACAAAGCAAGAGGCTATGACCAGGTAACAGATGTAAATGAAAGCAATGTTGTAGGTGAAGTGGGTAGAAGCAGATCAAAGATATTTGGGAGACAGAATAAACTATTTTAGTTTCTAATGAGGTGATGGGAGAGATGGGGAGGACAGCTCCTGGGCTTCTGGTCCAAGCAACTGAGAAGATGGTGGTGTCATTAAAAGAGATAAGGACCACAGGAGCAGAAGCACTTTTGGGGGAAGAAGGTGACAATAAATTCTGTTTTAGACAGGTTGAGTTAGAGGAACCCAGAGGATATTCAGGCACAAATATCCAGTGGACAGTTGTAAAAATGGAAAGAGTCTGGGGTTGAAGCACTGGCTTAGGGAATCATTAGCAAAAGTATGGTCACTGAAACCACTGAAGTGAGTCAAAATTCATATGGACTCTCATAAATAGCAAGAAGTTAGTGCTCAAGATTAAAATGGCCAAGAGAGTCTACCTTCCCTGGCATATCTGCAAAGACATGAAGGAAAAGCCTTCTCCTGGTTGCTGTTCTTACTGTCAGTTTGTTCACAGCAGACTGCCAACAGATTTTAGAGAGTTAGAGATTACAAAACAAACATGCCAAAGATGATGATCATACTGGGGACAAATATACAGATTGGAGAGCACAATAGCAGAATGTACCAAAGGCAATTTAGGCTATACAGGATGTGGTATCTAGAAAGCAAGGCACATGCTTTAGCTACCTTTGAAATACTCATTTCCTTAATATGGGCATTATTCTGCTCGTTCAAGTTCAGGGTACCTGGGTCAGGATTCCATATGTTATTGCCCTCAATTCACACACAACCATCCAAAAACGCTTATAAGTTCTACCACTCCTCTCAATAAATATACTGCATAAATCAGTACCCTGTAGATCTGCCTTCTTGGAATCTTCCCAATGCCCAAAAAATGCTGATGCATGAAGAGGTCAAAACATTTCATACAATATTATACAGGGTATTAGAGAAATGTAGACAAAAGAGCAGTAGGCTAAGTGACAGGAGATCCAGATTCTACACTCTATTCTTCCACCATGGACAAGTTAATTAGATTCTCCTGTTTCCTATTATGCACAAGTGGGAATGTAACTCACAGAAAGGATTTTGAAAATTTAAGTGTTGTACAATGTATGTTAATATTGCTTGAAAGTTGGACGAATCACATACAGGCTTCTGTATATTTAGGGGCCAAATGAGCTAACAATGCTGTGCTCTACCGTTTTAGAGGATAGAAGAGTCTTTTGTGGTAAATCTTGAAAATAATTTATACAATTTATTGTGTAGAGGAATTTCAGTATAACTCAAGACTGTCCTTCTGCACATAACCCTTTATTTCCATTTCTAGTCTGTTAGGTAAGAGGACTTAGAATGAGAATTGTTAATTGTTTTTAGTTGCCTGAAGTCAGCTCTAACTCACAGAGACCCCACGTGCAACAGAATGAAATGCTACAGATCCCACACCATCCTCATGATGGCCAGCATGCTTGAGTCCATTGTTACCTTCCAACTTTGGAGCTCATCCTCCAGCATTATATCAGACAAAATTCAGAATACGAACTACAGCTCTTCATTCCTCAGGCTCCACTCCCGGGAGCCCACCACTAATAGTGAGTCTTCTACCTTCCCCTCCGCCTCCAGCTTGGTGGCCACTCACCAAGCCAGGGTTAATAATTTCCACATCTATAGACCCTACCAGACTCGCACTTCCCTGAAAACAGTACAGAGCTCATTCATCTATGTATTCTCAGCACTTGGTACCACATTGGAGCTGAAGAAATGACTCCTAAATGGAAGAATAACAAGAAACATCTTAAAAATCAATTTTTAAAAATCTCCTATGCAGGCTTCAGCCTGAGGAAGAAGAGCATGGGTCTGAGGCTATTTGTTCATAAGCTCAGTTTTCAAATATCTAATTAATGGTAAACAGAAGGAAACACATTTTGCATTCACGCAGCTCATTCTCCAAATGTCTAAAGTTCTTAATTTGGAAAATACTACAAGAGTCATGAAACTGATTCTAAATTAACTTCTAAATCATGAAAGCAAAAATGAAGTGTGGTTTTAATCGGGTTTTCTGGGAGTGCAAGTATTGTTGTATGTGACTGATTGTTGCTCCTTGTTTTAACAGTCTGTTATCACTGGCTACTGTACTAATCACGTTACCAGAAGGATAAACAGTTGAGTAATTTAAATATTCAAAACCTAAACAATGCTAGGAGTCCTAATACACGGCATAAACAGAATACAAACCATAAGTAACAATGTACAAACACCAAAAGAGAAACCAGATAAATGGGAGCTCCTAAAAATCAAACATGCACATTGAAAGACTTCACCGCAAGAGTCAAAAGACAGCCTACAGACTGGGAAAAATTTTTTGGCTAAGACAAATCCAATCAGTATCTAATCTCTAAAACCTACAAGATACTGCAAAATCTCAACAACAAAAAGACAAATAACCCAATTAAAAAACGGGCAAAGGATATGAACAGGCACTTCGCCAAAGAAGACATTCAAGCGGCTAACAGACACATGAAGGAATGCTTACGATCATTAGTCACTAGAAAAATGCAAATCAAAACTACAATGAGACACCGTCTCACCCCAACAAGGCTAGCATTAATCCAAAAAACACAAAATAATAAATGTTGGAGAGGTTGTGGAGAGACTGGAACACTTAGACACTGTTGGTGGGAATGTAAAACGGTACAACCACTTTGGCAATCTATTTGGCACTTCCTTAAAAAGCCAGAAATAGAAGTACCTTACAATCCAGCAATCCCGCTCCTTGGACTATATCTTAGAGAAATAAGAGCCATCACACAGTAGATATATGCACACTCATGTTCACTGCAGCACTGTTCAGGATAGCAAAAAGATGGAAACAACTTAGGTGCCCATCAACAGATGAATGGATAAACAAATTACGGTATCTTCACACAATGGAATACTATTCAACAACAAAGAACAACGATGAATCCGTGAAACATAACATGGAGGAATCTGGAAGGCATTATGCTGGGTGAATTTAGTCAGTCACAAAAGGACAAATATTGTATAAGACCACTATTATAAGAACCCAAGAAAACGTTTAAACACAGAAGAAAACATTCTTTGATGGTTATGAGGGTGGGGAGTGAGGAAGAGGGGTATTCACTAACTAGATAGTAGACAAGAATTATCTTAGGCCAAAGGAAGGACAACACACAACTACAGGGGAAGTCAGCACAACTGGACTACACCAAAAGCTAAGAAGTTTTCTGAATACAACCAAACATCGAAGTGTTTGGTTGTATTGATGGACAGAGTAGCAGGGGCGGGGGTCTGGGGACCATGCTTTCAGGGGACATCTAGGTCAATTGGCATAACAAAGTTTATTAAGAGAATGTTCTGCATCCCACTTTGGTGAGTGGCATCTGGGATCTTAAAAGCTAGCGAGTGGCCATCTAAGGTGCATCAATTGGTCCCAATCCACCTGCAGCAAAGAATGAAGAACACCAAAGACACAAAGAAAATATTAGCCCAAGAGACAGAAAGGGCCACATAAACCAGAGACCATCAGCCTGAGACCAGAAGAACTAGATGGTTCTCGGCTACCACCAATGACCGCCCTGGCAGGGAACACAACAGAGAGTCCCTGACAGATCAGGAGAAAAGTGGGGTGCAGAACTCAAATTCCAATAAAAAGACCAGACTTAATGGTTTGACTGAGACTGGAGGGACCCCAGAAGACATGGCCCCCAAACTCTCTGTTAGCCCAAAACAAAAACCATTCCCAAGGCCAACTCTTCAGACAAAGATTAGACTGGACTATGAGACATAAAATGATATTCGTGAAGAGTGTGCTTCTTATCTCAAGCAGCTACATGAAATTATATGGGCAGCTCCTGTCCAGAGGTGAGATGAGAAGGCAGAGAGGGTTAGGAGCTGGTTGAATGGACATGGGAAATCTGGGGTGAAAAGGAGGAGTGGGCTGTCACAGTATACGGACAGCAACTAGGGTCACATAACAATGTGTGTATAAATTTTTGTATGAGAAACTAACTTGAATTGTAAACTTCCACTTAAAGAGCAATAAAAAAAAAAAGAAGAAAAAGTCAAAACCTAACAGAGAAAACTGCATGTTTTTAACACTTTCCTTTTAGCACTAACTCTGATGCATGTGCCAAAGGACAAACCTTTCAAAAGGAGATGAATTAGGTTTATAAAGAACAACTTTCACACTTGATTATTTTGGCAATCATCTGCATATAACTATTTATTGTCCCTCTTCTCAACTCGAAACAGAGAAAGTTGTTGACTTTCAAGTCCCAGAGATTTCTGGATTATGAGGTTGAAGTTCTCATGAAAACAAAACCTCCCAGCAATGCTGGATGTCCTGTCCAAGTGAAGACAGGATGTTTTTTTTCTTTGAAAGCCACCAAAGAAATAGAGGAGTATTTTATCTACCTTTTAAAAAACATCTCTTCCCCTTAAAGAAAGTCTTTATGTTTATTCCAGTGGCAGCTTAACAAATAAGCTAGAGTCTTCTGCCTTTCCCTGTAGTATTAAGTGCTCAGCTGCTAACCATAAGGTTGGCAGTTCGATCCCACCAGCCACTTGGCGGAGGGAAGACACTACAGACTTGGAAACCCTATGGGGCTGTTCTACTCTGTCCTATATGATCACTATGAGTTGGAATCAACATCATGGCAGTGGGTTTTTCTTTTTTTTATAGCAAGGAGGCATCAAAATGGATGATTAGAATGCAGCAAGCTGACAGATCATAAATTAAATTAACAATACCCAGTGTAAGAGGTGTGTATCAGCACCATCAAAAGCAATTCTCTGGATCAATTTTAACTTCTTCCAAACACGAAGCCTTTCCAAACTAGAACACGGAAGAGCAGAAAATTAAGAGCAGATAAATTCTGCTTATGTCAACATGCACACCCGTTAGCAAGTCAGTGCAAATTAAATAAATGCAACCATTTTTTTTGAATTGCTTGGGTGAAAATGCACAAGCAAAAGGGAAGAAGAGCAAAGAGGTTAGTCAAAATGCTAGCACTTCAAGGAGCAGAGTGATAAATGCAGTGAAGATCTATGTGCCCATGACTGCAGCTCAGCAAATATGGCCTAATGATGATTTTGACTGTGGATAGTGAGAAAGAACTTTCCACCATAAGATAATATCCTGCAGAAAGGACTAGAAGCACAGGGCCATGGAAGAGAGGAGAGAATGGCCCAGTGGATCTAGGAAGGCCCAGTGGAGGGGAGAAAGGGAGGTGAGATTAGAGGTGGTGGAGCACAGAACAAAGCCTGCATGAAGCCCTTACATAGGGCAGGCATGCATTAACTAACAATGACAAGTAGGTGGCTTTGCCAGGCTGTAGCTGCATCAAAATGTCCTGGACAAGACCTGCACTCTCTCCTGCAAGTTAGGAAAGCTGCTTCAGGTCTGAGAGCATCTGGTTCCATATAATAAAACTGCTTTACTCTGTCGGCTGGAGAACCAGAGATGTCCAGAACTCAGCAACATAAGCAGAGCGAGGTGAAAAAGAAAACACCCAGATTTGAGTTCACAAAGCATTTTTTTATACAGGTAGTCCCCGACTTACAACAGGGTTACATTCTGATGACTCGGTCATAAATTGGTTCTGATGTAAGTTGAAGATCACTTTTTTTTTTAAGTTTTCATTATTAGTGCCTTTTATTATCAGTATCTTTATAAAGCTGATCTTTATTTGTCTTTGGGGATTGGAAATATTACATATAAACTTACAGATATTTTAATACATACATAAAAGATATACAAATCATAAAAAATTTGCTCCCATGATGAAGAAGAGTTGGACAATTTTGGCATTTTGTCCACTGCAGTAATAATTCCACTTGTGGAAAGTTCTGGATCATCCGGATTATCCCTGGGAATGGGGATGACTTTTCTAGTCAGAAAATTAGTGAAAGTTGTTTGTATGGTCCTTTTCTTCTTTTCTTCATACATTTCACAGTAACATCTCACTGCTTCCTGAATCTGCCTATTGACTTTAGCAAAGCGATCAGTGTTTGGGTCCACGTTTTCAAGCAACTGAAGCCCCTAATTTAGTTTAGAAAACTGAATCTACACGGCAGTGTTTTGAACAGTAAATCATAAAATTGAACATCTTCAGGTGAACCTCTGAGAATGGTAACATTAGAAAATTACGTGCTGCAATGATAAGATGTACCAAAACAAAAAAGCAGTTTGTCATAACTTGAATACGTTTTAAGTAGGGGACTACCTATGCAATGAAACCAGTGAGAGTGAGACTGTTGGAACTGCTTTGTTTTTCCAGGTCTCGCAAGTTTTCCGCCTTTGACAAGTTGCAGTCTTAACACTTTTCTATCACTCTCTATTAGTGGAAAATATTTGAGTTTTCCTTCTTGACAGGTTTCCGCCTTATAGAGTTTCTGGCTTTTGCAAGTTTTACTGTATTTTATTAAATACCGAAAACCAAACTCATTGTTGTCCAGTGGATTCCGACTCACAGCAACCCTGCAGGACAGAGTAGAACTTCCCCGTAGGGTTTCCATGGATTCAAACCACTAACCTTTTGGTCGAGCTCTTAAACACTTTGCCACCAGCCCTATAGGGTTGCTATGAGTGGGAATCGACTTGATGGCAATGGGACTTTATTAGATAAGCTATTTTAATATATGCATTTGAGGAAATTATTACATTAGCTGGGATTCTAGGTGAAATTTTTATAAAATAAAAATAAACACCTTCAAAGAAGGTATGCTGCTTCTCTAGCGGTTTCAAAGATGACAGAGAAGGCTTTAATTCGCAGCTATAAGGACCCAAGGAGGCTTACCGTGCTGGAGAATTAAACTGCAAGTTCTGAGGCTTGCACCAACAATCAACTCTTCCTTTAGAAACACCAAAGCAAAATACCTTGTCCAACTAACAGATTCCGGGACACCCATAAATTAATAGGCCTACTCTATGCTTCTATTTCCCTTAATTTATTTTTTTTTAACAAATCTTAATCAAAAACAAAATTATTTCTTAACCAGATCCTGAAAGGTTCTATTTCACTGTGTGATATCCTGTTTAAGCTTGTACCTACATTCATTTTCTATTCCATTTCTTTGAACCCAGAAGAATTTCCTTCCTTCCCAGGCAGAAAAATGATCCAGTAAAGGGTTAGTTGCACCCCAGTTTCAGCAGGTGCTGAAAAGGCCAAGCCCTAAAGCAAAATGGAGGGAACTACCCCTTGTGGCCTTAAGCAAAAAAAAAATCATCACTAAACAAAGATACCTGGAGTCTGATTGGAACTTCTGGACAGTGCCTAAACAATGGTCTCTATTTATGCACAGTTCAAAAGACCTCATTGCATCAGAAGGCACCTTTGGAATAAGACTGCAGTTAATTCCGCCAGCAGCAGAAATCCACTCCCATGAATAACAAAGCTCCGCTCTGTTATTTATAAGGATTAAACCCAGTGGGATAAAATGCACAGTTGCCAGGTCTTTTTAATGTAGGGCCAAGCTTGGAAAACGGAGTTTTCTTTTCTCTTCCTTGCAAGACTGGTAGTTGTACAGGAACCAGTTTCTTTTAACACGTCTGTCAATATCTTTCGCTGTTAAAGGAGAAATTCGTTAACAAGGAGAGTGTTTTGGGAGACAGAGCTGAAGGGCACATATGCCACTGTTGTGAATGTAACCCTTAAAATCAACACATTGTTACATAAAACTAAAAGGTTCTCCAGCCCTATCACCCTCCCCCCACCCAAAGGCTTCCTATAAAGCATCAAGGAGCTAGTTCCCTCTGTTCCAATTTAGCTCCCTCTCAGTTCCATGCCTAGGTTTCCTTCCCTTTCATTGTTCCCCACCCTGCCCCTTATAAGGAGCCCTGGTGGTGCAGTGGTTAAAGCGCTCAGCTGCTAATGGAAAGGGGCAGTACGAACCCACCAGCTGCTCCTCTTGCAGAAAGATGTGGTAGTCTGCTTCCAAGGAGCACCTGGTGGATTCAAACTGCCGACCTTTTTTTAGTTTGCAGCCGAACTCTTAACCACTAAGCCACCAGGGTCTTGGAAACTCTGTGGGGCAGTTCTACTCTGTCCTATAGGGTCGCTATGAGTCGGCACTGACTCAGTGGCAATGGGTTTGTTTTTTTTTCTTTTGGTTTTCTGCCCCCTGTTCCTGCTAAACAGTCTGTTGACCACAAGCTGCATGCATGAGTTACTGCTTCCCACTTACTAACCTTCCTTGTGGAAATCCGTATTAATCCTTCACGACTTGCTTCAAAGCCCTCCGCATGATTCCGATCCATTCTGATCTCTCCTTCACACGTGGTGGTTCATGTTTAGTTTGCAAGCAATTAAATTTTTAATATCTTCCTGAAACAATTATATATGAAACGATATGTTGTCTGGGATTTGCTTCAAAATAATCCAGGGACAAGGAGTGGTAGTGGTGGGTGGGGGTATTACAAGAAACTAGATTGGCCATGAGCTGGTTGTTGCAGTTGGATGGTGGGTACATGTGAGTTCATTGTCTTGTTTTTCCTACTTCTGATCATGTTTGAAAGTTTCCATAGGACAACGTTTAAAATAATTACAGTATTACAAAGCCAGTTAAGGGCAGGACCAAAATTAAAACTCCTGCCCAGTGTCCTCTCTGCCTTGCTACTGTTTTTCCTGAATTTTATAAACGCTGTTTCTGCATTTTCATTGTATCAAATTGTATTAATTCGACATGAAAAGCCCTGGTTGCTCTCCTGGAGGAGCTGGCAGAGTAACTAGGGGAATGGGTAAACAGAAAAATCACAGTGGAACAGTCCATGCAACAACCAAGATATGAATCCAGTGAGAACAGTTTTCTAGGGGGAAGCAGAGCAGTTAGGCCTGGGGGGGGGGGGGGGGCAGATGGGGGCAAAAAAGCAGTCCAGCCAGGAAGTGGTAGAGTTCAAGAGCTAAGCAGGAAACTATATACATCAATGTTTACTGCAGTTCTTTTCACAACAGCCAAAAGATGGAAACAACCGAAATGTCCATCAACAGATGAATGGATAAACAAAATGTCATATATACAGACAATGGAATACTACAGAGCCATACAAAGCAATGAAGTCCTGATGCATGCCACAACACGGGTGAACCTTGAAAACACCATGCGGAGTGAAATAAGTCCATCGCAAAAGGACAAATACTGTATGATCTCACTTATATGAAATAAGCAAATATATAGAAACCAAAGATAATTAGTGGTTACCAGGGATGGGAGTTTATGCTAACACTGAGTTTACATTAATGGTGGTGGAATGATTTGGAAAACGACAGCGAGAATGGTTGCACAACTTGAAAAACGTAATCAATGTCACCAAATTGTACATGTAGAAATTGTTGTGGAGTTTGCATATGTTTTGTTATGTATATATTCACCAAAATTAAAAAAAAATTAAAAAAAGCTAAGCAGGACTATTTTGGGTGAAGGAGCTTGAGGACAGGGGTACAATTCAGGCAGAAGGAATAGCATGGGTGAAGGTGCAGTCTTGAAGAGCCCCAGGGTGTTGGTAAAGGAAAGGAAGAAGGAACAGGGCAAGGTGGGGCAGATCTAGCTGGTAAGGTAAATGGGAGCCAGATTGTGAAGGCGCTGTACACCAAGCCAAGGGCACTGGATTCTATCGCTTATGCAGCTGGGAGCCAACAAGGAAGTGACATGATCAATGCTGTTATTTTAGGAAGGTAACTGTCAGCTACGTAGATGAGAACCGAAGTGGGCTTTTGCAATAGCCGAGGGCCAGAATTAGGGTGAGGCCAAGTGAGGTACTCGGGTTCCGTGACAAAATTTAAGAGGGGAATGTGCTCCCAAAATCTAGTAATCAAGAAAAATATTATTTTAATGCACTTTTTTAAAAAAACAAATCAAAATTAATGCAAAAAAATCCATGATGAAAAACAATCATAATTTTAAATAAAGACAGGCTGTTGCTGTTTGCTTTACCACCCGGTGTTCCTGTGCGATTGGCTGGCTCCTCCCCACGCCCCTAGGCGAGTAGGTTTATGAGGGTTGGGACAATAATGTGTGAACAGGTTGGACAACATGCAATTTTATATATGGTTATGTTTTTTGATTGTAGAGCTTTTATTAACTTTTCCAATTTGGTTCAAAATATGGGAGAATATTTTGATAAGTGTATACAGAGTGCACATTTCTCCTCTGCCTTGGGCTCCAATATGGCTCTGCAGCACCTCAATAGACAAGGCAGGGGCCACCCTAAAGCAAGAGCAGAAAGTTTCAGGGGGTTGAAGAGGAGAAGCCAGATTCAAGCAACATTTCTCGGGCAGAAACAGAGACAATGTGGTAATGTCACCAGAGTGTGTACGGAAGGCTCAGCAGAACTTATTCTACCCAACTAAATCATAAATGCTTTGGGGAGAAAAAGCCCATATTCCTATTCTTTCATATCATTTTACACCCAGCTCAATACGTTCCTGTTAACTGATTAAGTGGCAAAGAGCTTCAATCCAAAGCACACACAGCTGTAGCCAGACTTGCCATTCCTAGTTTATGCAGCCTCTCTCGATGAAGAGCGGAGCACGCTGATGAATATTCAAAAAAGTATGAGCCATTCAAGATGACTGAGACCCCAAAAGTCTATTAAGTTATTTTAGTAACACTCTCCTGTCATTTTTCCCTTTAATTTTCCATTCCTTGGAGGAAGGAGAAGAATAGAATTGAAATGAGGCTCTGCGGTCTTTCCAGGTATGATCAGACTAAAAGATCGGCTGACAAAATAGTTGCGTCCATGCACACGGTGCCACTGGAGAGAATGAAGGAGCTGCTCCCTAGTTTTCTATATCACATACTAACTGGACCCCCACTTGTTTCCCTTCCATGATTTCCACTCTGCCTGTATTAGATTCAGTCTTATGTGACACGTACATGGATGGCCTCATTCCGGATGAGCAAATCGGTGACTGCGCTCAAGGTTGTGGGCAGTGTAAGTGATGATAAGGGTGATGAATCATCAGGTGCTGGACATGCCCTCAGGAGAGATTCAAAATGACTGAGGAGGCCTTCATAAATAAAAGCCACTACAAGACCTAATACCTAGATATTTCCCAGAAGCACAAAGGGTAGGCTGAGTCGCTCTGAGAGGGAGGTATAGAAGATGGCAGCTTGCCATCTGTGGAGTCCCTGGGTTGTGCAAACAGATAACATGCTTGACTGCTAAACATAAGGTTGGAGGTTCAAGTCCACCCAGAGGCACCTCAGAAGAAAGGCCTGGCAGTCTACTTCCAAAAAATCAGCTGCTAAAAACCCTACGGAGCACAGTTCTACTCTGACACACATGGGGGAATTGACTTGACAGCAACTGGTTCTTTTCCCATCTGTGGCCAGACCCAGACAAGGAGCTGTGACTAAACAGGAAATCAGTTACTTAGCAGTTGAACGGATGTATGAGCGTTCAAAGCACAGGCACAAGGGCCATATTCTGATACACCCTGCACAGTTAAAACAAAGCCGGTTAACCCTGGCAGATGTGTAAGAGACTGTGTGCTTACCTGTCTGGGTCCCCTGGAGATCTTCATTCTCTGTGAATAACTGAGTTACTTAAAGTCATCGCTTACTGAGTGTCTACTAGGCACCCAGCACTTCTCAGACATAATTTTTAAGCCACCTGACAATCCTGCAAGGGAAAGTATCATCTCCGTTTTACAAAAGGAAGTTCCGACTGGTTAAGTAATTTGCCTAACATCACGTAGCTGGCCCTGACGGAGCTAGAATTCAAACTCAGGGCAAAGCCAGGCTTAGAGGAACGTGATGCTTCCTTTCGAGGTCTTGCTGATCTCACTTTGGGTTACTCAAGGCCAGGCTGGGATTAGGGGAAGGCAAGTGAGGTGAATATGCCAGTGCAGGGTCAGATTCTGTCTGTATTTTACATTTTGATATTTTATTCATCATGGAGTTTTTTGCATTAACTTTATTTTTAAAAATATTATTTATCTTGATTATTGAGCTTTTATGCACCCCATTAAATTCTGCACCCAACACAAGTGCCTCACTCACCTCACCCTAGTCCTGGCTCTGCTCAAGGCTATGGACAATCTGTTAATAACCTACATTCAATCGACAGACAGTTCTCATTTTAGGCAGAAAGTTCAACTTTCCTCCTGCCTTCCTGGTAAATTTTACATCCAAGATGGCTGCCTATACGAAACAGGGGTTACTGAGAGTTTTTTGTCTTGTTTTTATGTGTTTGTTTGCTTCTTTTGCTTTGTGTTTATTGGTTTTGTTCTTCCTTTGCCCTCTTTCTTTACTCATCACTCGTTGGAGTACTCATAAACAGGGGCAGTTTATCCAGTAGGCAAGATAAGCACAGTGCTTTAAGCACAGTGCTTACCTTGCTTACCAGATCATCTGTAATGAACAATTTCACATTTTTTCACCACATCAGATTCTGCTTCTAGGTATGGCTGGCATCTGTCTCTTTCTCCCAACCCCACAGCACATTCCTACAGAATCAAAGCCTCTTTTCAAATGTACAATCCCTGACGGGGCGGATGACCCAGGAAAGCAAGGTAAGCACGGGCTTACTTGTGCTTACTTACTAACTGTAGTGAACAATCAAAGATGTGGTGAAACCTATGTGAGATTGTTCACCTCAGGTGATTTGGTAAGCAAAGTAAGCACCATGCTTACCTTGACTATCGGATAATCCGTCCCTGCTCATAAGCAAGAAGTGAGGCAAATGGGATGCAAAACATTCCACACGATCCGTGAACACATTCAAGGGCACTTTAAAAAAAAAAGGAAGCATTCAAGAATAATGTCAAGTACCCTTCCCCTCTCCCCCTAAGACTGAAGAATGTTTTTAATTCTCCAAGAAATTAGCTTCCACAATGATCAGATCTTCAAACCCTCTTATCAGATATAAAATTCAGTAAATACTATGAGGTGAGGTGCTGGGTAGTCACTGGTAGCTGGGAGGAGAAAAGTCATCCTTTCATTTCTGAACTTACGTTTCTGCAAATGTAGTACTGTTAGGACACACATGGGTATTAGGAGGGTAGCAGCCATACAAACTGCAAACACAGCTGTTTTGAAACCTATTCTGTATTAGTTTTTTTATTAACTAAATCAAGTGCAATGCTTGATTTTTTTAAAAACATCAACATTAGGAGGCTCACCAATTACACAGGAGAGAAACTGTGACAGAAATTGAGATCCTCCAGGTACCACATGCCTAATCATTTTCCTAAGCAATCCTGATTCTTCTTGGCTGTATAAACAAACTACTGTCATTTACAGCCCTGATTTCAGTTAAAGAAAACATTTATTCAACACCTAACTGTGTGTCTAAACACAACCAGAAACTTATATAACTAAGGTAGAGGGCCAGGCAGTTTCCTGGGAGAGAGTGAGCTGGACAAACTCCATATTTGATCCCAAAAGGCCATCACCAACTGGGCCCATGTTTCATGGAGAGATGTAGTCAATTAGTTTAATTAGGAATAAGTGCTTGATCGCAGTCCATGCATATCCTGTATACTTTACACAGGACAGGCCAAGAGAAATTTACAGGACCAGTAGGGGTGGCCCTCTGGCAGGATTACAATAAAATTAAACTTTTTTGGCCTGGAGTTCCCTCTCCCTTTTCAGCACTTCCAACTTTAAACAAAAAAGAATAGTAGCATTAAGGCTGCAGTAGAACTGCTTCTTTATTGCTGGGGCAGAGGATTACTCTTCTGGATTGCTTCTCCAGTTCTCCTAACTTGACCTATCTAGTGAACCTTTTAAAAGAGAAGAAGGAAAAATTACTTCTGAGCCCATAAAATGGATGAAAAAGTCCTTATTCTAAAATCCACACATTCTATGCATTAGAAAGTTGCTTAGGCCCTCGCTCTGGAACTCTGTCCTCTTTCTGCAAATTCTAACAAACATCTTACTGTGGTTTCTCAACCCACAGGGCAGAAGGGGTGGAGAGAGGTAGCCCACTGCACTGCTTCTCAGGGTCCAGGTGCTCTTGGCACCAATTACTATGGCTGGGCTATTTCAGGACCCACAGAGAAGGTCTCATCTCAGGCCCATTCATTCAACCCACAGTCATCAGGTGCCCCTTCAAGTTCCTGGTAAGATCACCCCTCCCCAGCTTAAAGGGGGTCTGCAGGGCTGCCCACACTCCTAAAAAGACTGTTTCTCCTTGCCCCCACCCCACCCCTAAGTACACTTTCAAGGGGCTGTCATTAAAACGAATACCTGATTACTCACCTTCCTCTAAAAGGCCATCAGAAGGTATCCCCTTTACCTGGGCCACCACCAGAAGTCCAAGGCTCCCCAGCCCTGCATGGTCCCCTGGTCTTTTATCCCTACTTCCACTCTGGCCCAGACTCTCCACCCAGCAGAGAAAGAGGAATTAGATGATATCACTCTCTCGGCTTATAACTCTTCAGTGGCTTCTGCAGCAAGGAAAACACATCCCAGGCCCCTGGTCTGGCCCACCCAAGCCCTGCACCAGTCTACCCTGTGCACGCCCCTCCCTCCCTCCAATGTCCACTCCTTCCAGTCTCCCTCACCTCACCTTTGCCTCTCTCCTCCTTACTCATTCAGCTTTCTGTTTACTTGCCTCCTTAATGTTCCTCAAACACACGGAGCTCATTCCAGCACCTGTTGGTCCCTCTGTCTGGAAGGTTCTTCCCCTGGATTGTCACTTGGATCAGGTCTTTATTCAAAGTCAAATCCTCAGAGAAGCCTTGTCCATCCTTCCCATTTAAAATAGCAGCACATGTGTGCAGGCAAGCGCACTTACTCACACGTGCATGCAGGCACACACACACACACACACACACAGACATACACACACCCTTGGGTCACTCTTGATCACATTACTGTAATGTATTTTTTGTTTTACAGCACTATCTGAAATTAGATTATTTATTTCTGTGTTCACTTGTCTTAGTTTGTCTCTGCCAGTAGAATGTCAGCCCCATAAGGGCAGGGACTGTCTGCTTCAATCCTGGCTGCATCCCAGGGCCTGGAAGTAGTCATTCAGTTAAGTACATGCTGAATGAATAAAAGAATGGATGTGCAGGGTGAGGCGTTAGGCACCAGGAATATAAAAGGGGTTCACAGTTTTGTGAGGGATAGACATGTAAAAAGTTTGAACACTTACGGGGCCAGATACTGTTCTGTGGATTTTATCTTCACAACAATCCTATCAGGTAGATACTATTATTATCCCCATTTTCAGACAAGTAACTGAGGTTGAATAACTTGCCCAAGGGGAAATCTGGGTTCAAAGCAGGAGGTCTGACTCCAGATGCTATGCTCTTGGCTTCTAAACCATAGCCTCTCCTCAGAAGGGCATAATAAAGGTTATATAACAGGCTTGTAGGTCAGTGGTTTGAACCTACCAGCAGCTCCACAGGAGGAAAAACCTGGCTATCTGCTCCTGTAAATATTATAGCCTAGGAGACCCTATGGGGCAGTTCTACTCTGTCCTATGGGGTTGGTATGAGTTGGAATAGACTCAACAGCACCCAACAACAACAACAGGCTTGCAAGGGCCAGAAGAGGAAGCACTGCCTGAGGCGTGTAGGGAGGAGGCTTCCAGTGCTGAATTCCCAGGCAGAGGAGGCAATCAACACATGCAAACAGAGATTGCAGGAGAGAGGCAGAGAGCAGATCGCACTCGATGGGATTCAAAGAAGTTTCTGGTAATCCTATGTGAACACAGGCAGGAAACAGGACTCTGTGACACCATAACTGAGGTGTCAGTATTAAGTCACTGATGTTGTAAGACTCGTGCCCATCTTGCAGCCCCAGTTCTAACCACCAAGCTCTTCCCTCCTTAATATTTGTGATCAAGGGTCTCTCTCAAACCACAGCTTCTGCTGCTGGGACCCAGTCTTGCTCTGCTGCAACTCCCTGGGGACCCAAGTCCCGTTCTCAGCCCCAAAAGCAGTGCCATCTGCAGTCTTAGCCCCTCTGCTCCATGCTGAAAACCCTCCCATTCGGCCTGTAGCTCTACTTATGCCAGCAGCCAGGCTCCCCTTTGATGTATATTCTGCCAGGGGCTGAGTGTCCCATCACCCAGGGGTGGCCCTCACACGCAGCTCCAGGAAGCGTGGCTGTGCTTGCAGGCAGCCACCAGACTCTCCCTACGCCCTGCCTCATTCGTGTGTCCAGACTTGCTCCACTGCCTGCAGCTAAGACCTTCACATTCTTTGCTCCACACTGGTTGCTCCATCTCCTTTCCAGGTCTGGCTTCCCTTGATCTGGCCCAACTAAGCTCAGTTCTTACACTGACAGCAGGGAAGAGACAGGAAAATTATAAAAAGCAGAGAAGAGAGAATCATTAGTGCAGAAGCAACTGGCTCTTTTGCCAACTATCTGCAAGGCTTGTCCCCGCCATTTATTAAGGTCTCTGTTCAAATGTCACCTCATTGAAGCCTTTCCTATCACTCTCCAAACTTCTACTCCCTGTCCCTTTAACCTGCTTTGTTTAGCTCTACCTGACTTCACATTGTGTATCTGTATGTTTTGTATGTTTATATGTTGTTGTCTGGGTCCTCCCTCCAGAATATAAGCCCCCTGAGGGCAGGAAGTTTATTTTATTCACTGCTGTGTATCCCCAGTATGTGGACCAGTGCCTCGCACATAGTACCTGTACCAGTTGCCATCAAGTTAACTCTGACTCATGGCAACCCTCATGTGTCAGAGTAGAACTATGTTCCATAGGGTTTTCAACGGCTCATTTTTTCAGAAGTAGATCTCCAGGCCTTTCTTCTGAGAATCCTCTGGATGGACTCAAACCTCCAGTCTTTTGGTTAGCAGCCTAGTGCATTAAGCATTTGCATCACGAAGGAAATCTGCAACAGTCCTACCCAAACCCAAACCAAACCCACTGCCATGTAGTTGATTCCAACTCAGAGGTACCCTATAGGACAGAGTAGAACTACACCATAGGGTTTCCAAGGCTGTAAATCTTAATGGAAGCAGACTGCCACATCTTTCTCCTGCAGAGCAGCTGGCAGTTTCGAACCGCTGACCCTTCAGTTAGCAGCCAAGTGCTTTAACCACCGTGCCACCAGGGCTCCCTGCAATAGCCCTACATACCTGGAATGTGTACATAGAGCACAGTACAGCAGCTGATACTTACAAAGACCTCTCAAGAAATCAAGACAGGATAGTATATTTTTAGGATTAAATGGGATAATGTTTGCAAAGCCCATAACAAAGTGCCTAGAACATAGCAAGCCCACACGAATGTTAGCTATTATTATAGGAAACGTTTTAGAAACATTTACAACTTTTCATTAACCCTTCCTCATCAAGAATATCCATCTTTCCAAAGCAGCTCATTTCCTGAGAGTTTCAGAGAGCTGGAGTCTTCCTGGGGGGCTTATCCACTGGGGAAACAGGAGGGGTAGCCTGGGTGTGGTCAGTGCCACATGAAACTGAAAATATCTGCCAGAACTAAGTAGAAGAGACTTTAAATAAAGGTATTGCTGCTGACATAAACATACAGTTCATTTTTTAAGAATGTCATGACTTTAAAATAAAGAAAGCAACATTTTTTGGCATGATTCATATTGAGCACTTGGAGATAAAAATGTACGAACCATACTTCTCTACGTGGTTTTGTCTCTAAGATAACTTGTGGTAAGGGACAAGTCTATATTAGTATTCAAGGCCACAGAAACCAGTCTGTTTTACAAATTACCATGTAATTAAACAGAAGGTTCATGAAATCTATTTTAAGCACTTCCTTTCCTTTTTCTTAGTGTGTCTTTCAATGTCCAAGTCCTTATTAACATTTCCAGCCAAAACCACAACTTAAAAACTGCAAACCCATTGTACTATCACAGACTATTTCCTAACTATACTCTAAAACCAACATGCCAGACAAGCTGCATTCCTGTCATGAACAATGGTACAAAGAGGCTGCAGGGAGGTTAAAAGACAGTTAATGGGTCAGAAAGAATGATAACTTGCTAAGGATAAGACAAGGCATGAAACTAAAAAAAGAAAAAAAAAAGTGTTATTTCTTTTAATAATCTTTAAAGGAATAGTTCACCATGAAGCAGAAACACTTAAACATCTTTCAGTATTCCAACTTCTTATATCAACAAGTTGTTATAAAGCAACAGAGACAGTTAATGGTCCTGAGAAGAAGAGATGTTACTATTTATGAACTCCTATTATCTAGAGAAGGAGCCCTGTGGTGCAGCGGTTAAGTGCTAGACTGCTAACAGAAAGGTCAGAGGTTCGAACCCACCAGCCGCTCCGTGGAAGATGTGGCAATCTGCTTCCTTAAAGATTATAGCCTTGGAAACTCTATGGGACAGTTCTACTCTGTCCTACAGGGTCACTATGAGTTGGAATTGACTCAACGGCAACAGGTATGTATCTGGAGAGGCACTGGTGGTTCAGTAGTAGAATTCTCGCCTTCCATGTGGGAGACCCAGGTTTGATTCCTGCCCGATGCACCTATCGGTCTGTCAGTGGAAACCTGCATGTTGCTACGATGCTGAACAGATTTCAGAGCAGATATTCCAGACCTAGATGGACCAAGAAGAAAGGCCTAGCAATCTACTTCCGAAAATCTGCCACTGAGAACCCTAGGGATCAAGGTCCGATCCCCAGCCAATCATGGGGATGAGCAGTTGTGTATGGGGTCACCGCAAGTTGGGGTTAGCGCAACAGCAGCTAAAGACATGTTTCTGGAACTGTTTTAAACCCTTTATAAACCTTATCTCTACACTAGTAAAAAGCACCTTTTTCACAGATGGGTAAAATGGGGCTCAGAAAAATTAAGAGATTTGCCCCCTAGCTGGGATTCAGTGGCTGGAAGTAAAACCGTGTTGTTCCAAAGCAGCGCTCTTTTGATTACACCGATGATTCCTAAATGCTAGTGCGTCACCAAGTTTGCACAGGTTCATGGCCAAATGGAAAAATAAAGCTCATGTAGCCTGTTTTCATAAAGCTACATTTATTCAGTACTTAAATCCTGGAATTGTATCCTTCCTTACGTTTCCTGTCAAAATATCCTTTCACAAGACAAAGGATATTTTGACATGAAAAATTCCCAAATCATAAAATCTGTAACTTTGCAACATAAAAAGTAGGCCCCAAAATTTCTTCTGAAATTTTACTGATCCCGTGAAATATGTCTGACAACCACTGAATTAAAATCAGTATTTTTCCAATTCACTCCTCAGTGACTCATGAAATCATTTTAGTTCCTCAGTACTAGCATTATTTTTCTATCTTTTTTTCCCCCAATAAAAGAGAATAGAGAAATAGAAAAGAGGAGGTAAGGCCAGGGAGCAAAAAGGTTAACTAATGTTACATGGCACTCTTGTGTCAATTTGATTAATACATAAATGTATATTTTTACTGGGTTAGGACATAAAATATTTTTCTTACTGTGACTCACAGTCAAAAAACTTTGAAAGTCTTTGCACTATACTATGTTGCCTCCTATAGCTTTTTTCTCAGAGTAATACACATTCATTACTGAGCATTTGTAAGTCACAGAAAAATTATAAAGAAGAAAGTTTAAAATCATCTATAATCTCATCACTCACAGATAATTATTATTAATACTTTTGCATCCTAGGCATGGTATGTTTTTATATTAAGCAGACATCAGCTGTGCACTCACACACTAAATAGTCTTGTTATTATTAGCTGCTGTCAAGTCAGCCCCAACTCATGGCAACCCCGTGCACAATGGAACGAACCACTGCCTGGTCCTGTGCCATCCCCGTGATCTGCTGCAAGTCGGAGCACTGTGATCTACAGGCTTTTCATTGGCCGATTTTCAGTAGATTGCCAGGCCTTTCTTCCTAGCCTGTCTTAGTCTAGAAGCTCTGCTGAAACCTGTTCAGCATTATAGCAACATGCAAGCCTCCACTGACAGAGGGGTGGTGGCTGCACATGAGGTACACTGGCTGGGAATCAAACCTGGGTCTCCCGCATGAAAGGCAAGAATTATATCACTGAACCACCATTGTCCCCTAAATAGTTCTAGGTCCTCTGAAGTAGAAGCATGATTTAAATAAAAAACTAATCTTCAGTGACAGTGTGCCACCAATGGGGAGCGGAGGTGCCCTTAAACGAGTATCTTTCTAGTGAGAAGACTAGTCAAAGATCAACTCGTGTCACCTCAGATGCTTCAGCGTCCATCAATCGCTCTGATTACATCAATTGATGGGTGGAACTGGTTTCTATCCACCTGCCCACATGCAGAGATGTAGCTCGAAATGCAATCTTCCATCTTTAAGGTAAGCATCTGAGTCCCACCATTAACATTTTCAATAAAGATTCAATCAAATCAGATTATATATTTGCCTGGAATTTTCCTTCCAAGTGTTAAATGTAGTTTATTTTTAGCCTTGGGAGTGATGAAATTTGTGTTAACAGGCGCTGGTGAGAATAATCAGTTCACAGCCAAGCTCAGGGTACAGCCAATGTTCATGTGTAATGAAGGATGACTTTGAAAATACGGCAAATCCAGCCCGCACACTCTTGTGAGGAGTCAGAGGAGGTGTTTAATAGTTGTTGTTAGGTGCTGTCGAATCAGTTCTGACTCATAGCAACCCTATGTACAACAGAACCAAACACGGGCCGGTCCTGCACCATCCTCACAATTGTTGTGATGTTTGAGCCCATTGTTGCAGCCACTGTGTCAATCCATTCTCCTCTTTTTCACTAACCCTCTACTTTACCAAGTACGGTGTCCTTCTCCAGGGACTAATCCCTCCAAAGTATGTGAGACGTGGTCTCACCATCCTTGCTTCTAAGGAGCATTTTGGTTATACTTCTTCCAAGACAGATTTGTTCGTTCTTTTGGCAGTCCATGGTATATTCAATAATCTTTGCCAACACCACAATTCAAAGGCATCAATTCTTCTTCCATCTTCCTTATTCATCATCCAGCTTTCACATGCATACGTGTAATATGCATGCATATGTTTAAACATATGCAAATTATGGGAAAGGAATAAAGTAGCCACGGTCTCACAATGCCATCAAGACCTATGTGTTAGTCTGGACTCACCCAACACCACCAGGAGAACTTCTCCTGGGCAAATGTCAAGGCTCCCTCAGGATTAGGAGTGTCGCCTGGGACAACACCTCCACAGCACTAAGCAATTATCCAGACCTTGTATTTGGATTTGTTGCAAGAGAGAGGTGCATCTAAACAGGGCACTCAGAACTCACTGGCATATGAAAAGGAATTCCCAAGTAATAAGAATTCAAACATCTTTAGGTTGTTTCATATCAATCGTTGGTGCCCTTATCAAGCATTTATGAAGAATCCAATTTTCAGGAAATAAATGTGGAACAGTCATAGAAAAATTAAATAAGTTGTAGGAAAACATTGCCATATGTAAATATGGAAGTGTCTTTCTCTCTAAACATACATATTTACATTCAAATGAGTTTCTTACTCTCAAGTATGATTTCCATATTTTCATACTCAGAAGGATACAGGAAGTTTATGATGGTCTATGCAGAGGTCAGTAAATCAGAGACTGCAGGCCAGCCACCTGTTTTTGTAAAAAGTTTTACTGGAACATGGTCATGCTTATTCTTTTATGATATTGTCTATTGCTGCTTTTGAGCTACAACGGCAGAGTGGCTGAAGAATGGTTGCAACAGAGCCCATATGGTCCACAAAGTCGAAAATATTTACTATCTGGCCCTTTTAGAAAATGTTTGCTGACCTTTGGCCTATGGCAAAGATTTCTGGTGGGGAGATGTGCCTCCTGAACCGTGGCTTGAATAAGCTGTGACCATTTCTGAGGGCCTTATCTTCCTATACAATAAACTGGTGATTCTTTTTTCTCTATCGATGTCATGTAAGGGGCATATGAATGTTGTAAAATGTAACAGGAACACCGGTGGGTTTTGGATTGATGTGAAACCAACTTCCCAGAAGTGTGACTGTCAGGACTGCAAGGAATCTACTCATAACCTGTTCTAGGAAACTGATCCTGATGTTTCAGCACTGAATCCAATGGAGGATTTAACAATCTGCTTCCAAGAAGGCACCCAAGAAGGAATATTCCTACTCTCTGCATGTGGGACTTGTTGTTTATGCACCACTGAGTCAATTCCGACTCACTACTCTATAGGCCAGAGTAAAGGCTGTAAATCTTTTTTTTTTTTTTTAATCATGCATTAGGTGAAAAGTTTACAGAGTAAATTAGTTTCCCATTTGATAGTGTGTACATAAAGTGTTCCATGACATTGGTTTCATTCCCCACAATGTGCCAGCACTCCCCTATTTCCTCTCCTGAATTACTACCCCTTTCTGCCTTCTCATCTTTGCTTTGGGGCAAATGTTACCCTTTTGATCTCATATAATTGATTGTTCTAAGGAACATATTCCTCTCGGGTGTTACTGTTAATTTTATGGGCCTGTCTATGGATTGGCTGAAGGGTAGTCTCCAGGAATGGCTTCAGTTCCAGTTCAGAAGGGAGTCTTAGGGCCATAGTTTCAAGGGTTCCTCCAGCCTCTGTTAGACCATTAAGTTTGGTCTTTTTTGTGAATTTGATTTTTTTTTTTTGCGATCTTTTCTCCTGCTCTGTCCAGGACCCTCTGTTGTGATCCCAGTCAGAGCGTTTGGTAGTGGTAGCTGGGCACCATCTAGTTCTTCTGGTCTCAGGGTAGTGTAGGTTGTGGTTCATGTGGTCCTTTAGTCCTTTGGACTAACTGTTCCTTTGGGTCTTTGGTTTTCTTCATTCTCCTCTGCTCTGAACAGTAAGAAACCAGTGGTGGTATCTTAGTTGACTGCTCACAAGCTTTTAAGACCCCAGACGGTAGGTTGTAAATCTTTATGGAAGCAGACCACCACATCTTTCTCCCGGGAGCTGGCTGGTGGTTTCGAACCACCGACCTTTTGGTTAGCAGCTGAGCACTTAGCCACTGTATCACCAGGGCTCCTTCTGTGGAACTTGGGCCATGTATTTTCCCCCTTCTGGCTTCAGGGTAGAAATCAGGAGCCTGCTTTTAAAGAACCTACAGAAACTCTCCTCCTGTCCTTAGCAACTTTCTTCTGTCTGTCCTTTGCCCCAGGACCACAGGCTAGAAACCCACATAAGACATGCCTGGTATATACCCATCCTCACTCTCTCTCTCTCTCTCTCTCTCTCACACACACACACACAACAGGTGCCCCAGGACCACAGGCTAAAAACCCACATAGACACACCCTGGTATACACCCACCCTCGCTCTCTCTCTCTCTCTCACACACACACACACACACACACACACACACACACACAGGCAGACCATGCAACCCTGCAGGCTGAAAATAGTAGCAACCAGATTTCACCAACCCTCTCTATCAAGCCCATGTCCTTCCCTTTAGAAAAGAAAGCTACTGTTCAACCAACAGCACCTATTATTATGGAGGGTGCTCCAGGTGAATATCACCTCCCCCTGGAAGGCCCTGTGAGGCAATGGAGTGTGTTCCCCCAACACTTCATGATTCCAACAGCTGTCAGGAAAAGACCTTCGTTCAATTTGTATTGAATAATTTGAAAGCCAAACCCAAATCTCAATGCCACCCTGACAATATTGCTATTAAATAAAATCCTCTGTTTTGTTGGGGGCTTTTTAAATCTGCCACAAAAAGCTTCTGAATAAGCTAACTCACACTCTCCAGCAAGCACTCCTCCACAAAGATCAATGGACTTTGTTCAACATATCAAAACAGTTAGCAGTTGAGCAGTAATACAGTTAAAACGCAGCTCTTTCCAATCCAACTCTTTCTGGTATTAAAAAAAAACAAAACAAAACAAGCATGCTGAAGTCTGGGAAGTAAGAGACTTGAGACATAGCTGGGTCCAGGTGTCAGCTCTGCCCCTGTAGCAGAGCTAACATTTACTAAGTGCAGGTTACACAAAATGAATGGAAGGCACTGAGGCACCACACACACTACCACCTTGCAAGGTAGATTGTTTTTTAACCATTTTAAAGATGTGCAAACTGAGGCCCAGAGAGTTGAAGAGACTTGTCCAAAGTCAAATACCTAATAAGTGGCAGAACTGGGATTTGAACTCAGTCTGTCCATTTCCAAAGATCTCCTTCTTTTTCCCTCAACTCTACCCAATGGTAGTTAGACAATATCAATGATCTGTGACCCCTTTTCCTGGGACAGGCCAGAAGACATGTTGTTTTATTTTCTCTTGGCTTCTCCTTTGAGTCCTTCAAAGCATATGTTGGCACATCTTATCTTTTCTTGGTTTGGTTTAAGCTTTCTTGGTTACATTCACAATTGAGCCATACTTCCTGCACAGCTACACTCACCTCCCCTCAGCTGGGTTCTGAGGGCACACAGTTTCTTGGCTCATTTCTCACCTTGTGAATCTTAATTTCAACTTGAGGTCATTTCCTGTTGGCATCATGTATCACATCTACATACAGAACTGCCTCTCCATATTATTTCTGGAAAGCCTCTAATTGCCTTGGCCCTACTAGACTATGAGCCCCAATATGGAAGGGTTTATCTGGCTCATCATCACTGTATTCCCAACATCTGATAAATATTTGCTAGACAAATGGACAGTGCATCTTTGCCACATTACAAGGAGGTAAGGAAACCAAGGCACAGGAACGTTAAAGTAACGTCCCTAAGACCACACAGGGGTGTGTTTATATAAAGTGATTTATATACCCTATCTGAGGCTGCCAGTGATAGAGCAATCTAACTCTTCCCCAATGCCACACTACGCAAAGCATTTTGGAGCAACACAGATGGGTTTCAAAAGTTACTATCTCTGTTCCCAAGAGTGTGACATCAAGGTAAAAGATCTTCATTCTGAATATGGGCTGTATGTGTGAAGGAGGAGTCCCTGGGTGGTGTAAGTGGTTAATGCATTCAGCTGCTAACCAAAAGGCTGGCAGTTGGAGACCACCCAGAGGTGCCTCAGAAGAAAGGCCTGGTGATCTACTTCCAAAAAATCAACCATTGAAAACCCTGTGAAGCACAGTTCTACTTTGACACACTTGGGGTCACCATGAGTTGGGATCAGCTCGACAGCAACTGGTTTTGTGTGAATGAATCCAACAAGGCAGGGTGGAGGGTGGGGGAAACATTAACAATTCTTACTCTACCTGCCAAGTTCTGACTAGCACTATAAAGAAGAAAGCCTACTCTCAGCCTGCCTGGAAGGGAAGAACCCAGGGAGGGGTGTGCAGAAGCCTTCCAAAGTGCCTTCTTTCCCTCTACACCCAGAAGGACCCTACAGAACCCCAAGAAGAGACTGGAACCAGTACGTTCTAACTAACATTATGGATAATGCATTATTCACAGCTAGTGAGAGTCTCAGTAGCTTCAGTATCAATAAGGCACCCACATTAGGCATTTTTAATTTTCCTTCCACTCTATATGGACTGTATAAGTAGAAAAAGATTATGGCTCTGATCAGACGAATGGAAAATAAGTTTGAGGACCAAAACACTAACTGCTTCTATGATGAGGAAACATATTAAAAGTCAAGAAATGCAATAGAAGTAAAAACACAAACAGAGAATTGAAGTGGTTAATTGCTGTGTGCCCCCAAGAATTCAGAAACTTGTTTAAGTATGAAGATTTTTCAGCTCCAGTGCTTCTGGCTGCATTGGGGGCAAGCTGACAGGATGCAACCTAGTAATTGTTGAGAACCTTCCTTTGAATTTTTTCAAATTGTAGGTAATACAAAGCACGTCACAAAAAGACCGACTAATCATTGATCAATAAAATATATTCCCTTCCACGGAGTGCCTTTTTTTTTTTGAGTTCCAATCTGCGAAGCATTGCTTGTTTCTGCCACTCCTCAGGGATCAAAGACAAACTAATGTCAGGCCCTTAGAGCACAAAGCAAAATCAGAGGGTGAGTTATGGATAGCCAAAAGTAGATTTTTGTGGAACAAAAGATTTTTTTTTTTTTAAATGAACCAATATACTCTATAACTCAGGAGAAGAAGGGTCTTCCCTTTCTCTTGAATTTCCCCAATACCATATTTAAGGTTAAAACTAGAAAGTCTCCCAAGTAGGAGTGAATGATCGGTTAGTTCCTAGACCTAAAACATGTTTTGAACCCACAAAATTAGAAGCAATGATACAGAGAAGAACCCTCAAGTTCAGCACAGCAACTTGAGATGATGTCTGCTGGGTGTAAATACACCATATTAGTAGGAAATGCACATCTATGCTCTATTCCAGAAACTGGAAACCTCTGGAATCTGTGCCAGTGAGAGGGAACTGATGGAACGTTTGGTAGGATTTCTACTTCTCCACCGCATCCCCCCCACCCCATCCCCTGCTCCTCTGCAATTTCAATCTCCTATTGCTATCTTTCTTTTTGTTTTCTTGTTTCTTTTTTTTTTTCTTTCTCTCTCTCTCTCCTTTTCTTCTTCCCCTAAGCGTTCTTTTACTTGTAGTTGGGAGCCACGGTTTCTGCTTACTTTCACTGAATTATCATCAATCCAATGTTAATCTGGGCAAAGAGGTTGCTGTCCTCTGCCCCTGCCTGGGAAGCTTGCATAAAAGAGACTAGTTACTTGTAATGCCAAGGTGAACCCAAGCAGCATGAAGTTCTTGCAGGCTGAGAGATCTCTGAACACAGCCCAAGGCATCACCAGCATCCATTTTCTCTGGGCAAGAGCACTAATCTTCATCAGGACTTCATCAGGCAACATTCCTAAAATGAACGTCATCCTCAGTTTCTGATTTCTTTCTTTGTTTCCTCCTCTCCAGTAACACTGCGTCATGGGACATGTAGAAATCTGCCTACCTATCCAAAGAATGACAAATGTGATTCTCTTGTGATAGGAGCTTCTTGCACAAAACACTGAGATTCCATTTTCCTGCACTGTAATTTTTAGGTCACTACTTACTAAGCAAAGTTAAAATACTCCGTTTAAATGTAAAATTGTCTTCTCCCAAGACTGGCAGAGTAGTGCTGCCATAAGCAAACCAATAGCAAGTTAGAAATTCAGTCTCTAGCAAAAATACATATTGGGGGCTTAATATAGTCTGCAAAGCAATAAGCAGACCTTAATCTGCTGTCTAATCATCTACTGATAATAAGGTCATGTGCCTAGAAGCCTTAAGACCTGTATCATCTGTCAGAGAAGATTTGTGACATGCACATCCCAAGGAGAAGGCACCCTAATATGCTACCTTATTCTACCCAGTGTAAGTGGTGAGGGCTCCCACATAAGAGGGAAGTCAGAGGGCCCCTCTCAATGGGACTGACTGCAAAGGTATGCTATCAGCTAGGCAACTGCTGCAGAACTAATTTAAAAAGTGCACAAGTACAAATATGACCCACAGCAGAGGACATCCAGAATTTTATAGAAAATGTAAGAAATTAAATCCAGGCTTTAAATGCTAGAAGTTTGTAAGGCAGTGGGCTTTAGAAGACTCTGGAAAGCCAGAAACCAAGAAATTATATGTTACCTTTGCCTCTTTGGGCTCAAGGACCAGGAAGATGCTGGATGTTGTGACAATTTCCTTTTAAGGGCATACGTAGTTGATATGAATTCTTTTTGAATGGTGATGTAGGTGCTAAGTTAAGTAAAAGAGGGTGTGGTTCAGCAAAAATTGAATTTCTCTAAGACGGCAGGACTTTACCCAGGTATGTCAGTGTCCCTAGAATCTGAGCACACTGGCAAGAGGTTGGGGCCAAGGAATCTATGCAGAAGGAGATTGCATCTGCTCCAGTGTGACCACCTTCTTCCTAAGTTACATATCCTTATGTAAAATTAAAAAAAAAAAAAAAAGATGCTTAATACACTCTCACAGTGACTGAAATTATTTACTCCACTGTAAATAAAACAGCAACACACAGTAAAAAGGGCTGTGCATTTATGTATAAAAGAAGACAAAGCCTTATTTGGAAAGTTAAGTGAATTTTTCAGAGTTGGTACCTGGGTCCATGAAACTCTAACCCATAGCCACCCTCAAACACTATTTTCCATATTAATTCATCCACACACCACACTGATATTGTCAGGCCTCCTATTTTACAACTATTCTTCAACATACAAGGAGAGAAGAATGAAGAATGGCAGTAAATTTTTACATATATAATAGGTAGGTTTGTTTTTCCGGCAAGCATGATTTTTAAAAGCCAATGTTTTCATTCTGAAAGATGTAAGTACTACATATTTATCAAGTCTAAGTCAGGACTTTATCACTTTCAACCACTGTTCCTTGCAAATCATCCAGAAGAAAGAAGGGTACAGCACAAGCTTCAGAAAACATGATAAACCTCCAGACAAAATAAAGTTAGAAACAGTTTCTAGGTTTGAAAAGATGTAACATTTTAGATTTCAACTATTAAGGACATGATAAGGCCATTACATAACCATGTCCATGTAATTGTAATAGCCAACATTTCATTAGCTCTGATTTTTGAGAGAGCCAAGGCAATAAACAGAAGAGATACTACAAGTTAACTATATAGTACATTGGGGAAGTGGAATTAGATTTGGCTGTGGAACAGGCTACAGGGGAGGGGCAAGGGAAGAAACTGGGAGAAGGCTGACCAGGGGGACTTTAAATGTCACGAAAAGGGACTTAGACTGGTGTTACAAAAGAGGCTGTGCTGACCCAAGAAATTCACGGAAGAATGAGACATGCGTCTTGTTATTAGGAAATTTACAATCTGAAGACTTTCATGTGCTAAGGAAAGGCAGGAGAGAAATTATGACTGGGGAGATAGGGAAACCTTCACTGAGAATGTGGCATTTCAGCTGGGTCCTGAAGGGTGGGTAGAATGTTGATAGTTGTGGAGAGCAGCACAAGAGCATAATAGATGGAGCGAATGTGCAAAGACACAGAGGGAGGAAAACACAGAACATACATGGAAAATGATGGTGATTTCAATCCCATTGCAGATAAGATGCATGGGAAGCATCCTACAGAAACAGGTTCCCCTTCACCCGTCATTCTCTAGTGGTATAGTGCTAATCATTTTGTCATTATTTACGTCTGTTTGCATGTATTTGTTTACTGTCTCTTCCTCTAGACCAAGAGCTGGCAAACTTTTTCTTGAACAACCAGATAATAAATATTTTAGGTTTTGCAGGCCAAACAGCCACTGTCTGCACTACTCAACTATGCCACTGTAGAGTAAAAGCAGCCAGACACAATATATAAACAAATGAGCGTGGCTGTGTTCCAATAGAACTTTATTTACAGAAACAGGTGGTGAGCCAGAACTGGCCCATGGGATGTCGTTTGCAGACGCCTGCTCTAGACTACATGAGGACTGGGCCTGGGTATGTCTATACTCAGCACCTAGCAGTACCTGACGTGGCACGCATTGAATGATTATTTGTTGAACGGCTGAATGAATAAGATGACTGACAGAGCTACACATCTGGGTTGAGATTCCGTTCACTGGGGAAATCTGTGTTAAGAAGTTTGGGCTTATTCCGTAGGGATTAGGATACCATTCAAGGATTTTTTTTTTTTTTTAAGTTAGGTTTATTGAGGTATAAATAATACAGCAAAATTCAACCTTTTTACATGTACGGTTTGATAAATTTTGACATACAGTCATTTAAACAACACAATATATAGAACATTTCCTTCACTCCAAACAGTTCCTTGTACCTCTTTACAGTTAGTCTCTCCTATCACTCCCAGTCCTTGGTGACCACTCATGTGATTTTGGTTCCTATAATTTGGTCTGTTCCAGAATGTCATGTTAATATTGCCTTTTGTGTCTAGCTTCTTTCACTTCACATACTGCTTTTGAAATCAATTCATGTTGGTGTGTGTATCAGTACTTTGTTCATTTTTATTGCTGAGTAGTATTCCATTTCCATGTATGAGTATACCACAATTTACCCTCTCATCAGTCAATGGGCATTTGTTTTGTTTTCAGTTGTTTGGTGATTATGTATAAAGCTGCTATAAATATTCTCATACAGGTCTCTGTATAAGCATGTGTCTTTATTTCTGCTGACATCTCCACCCACCTGCCTCCCAGAGGCTTTCCTTCACCTCCTGATGGCCATCCCTGTTGACATCTACTTCCTTAGACCACACAGGTAGTCTAGCACAGGCCTGTGGTGCTTGCCAGGTGGGCTCCCTTTAATCACAAGCAGTGGATCTGTCCCCTCCAGAGAGCATTTTTATCTCCTTCAAGGTTCTGATCACTACCCCACCCAACTCTGTCATCAGTCACCCTTTCATGTCCCATTTATAGGGTAAGAGAGGACATGTTTCTTGCCATTCTGGATACTGTTTTGCCTTCTGATGACCTAAAATAAAACAACTATTGTGTGCTGATATGTGGGTACCAAGAAAGGAAAGCACCCTCCCCCCATACCTTGATTCTGCCAACTGTTATACTTGCCTCGGACCCCATGTAAGAGAGCAATAGTTGGCTGGTGTGATGTTGTTTTAATAACACACAGGCTAATCTACTATCAGGAAGAAGCTTCACCACCCGTTTAAGCCTCACAATGATATTTAAAAATTTAAAAGGACACTAATTGCATACTAGGTTTCTAGCTATTGGCTTTTTGCTTATTTAAAATAATTCTTACTAATAAAATATCAGAAGACTTCAAAGACAAATGCACTTGCAAATACCACTTCTTTCCCTTTGGTAATAACTGTTTTCAAAAAGACAGAATGTAACAGAATGCTTAAAAAATAAGTTTTACCAAATGGAAGTCTTATACTTTGTTTATAGGAGCATAAATTACAATCACTTTGGAAAACATGTGCACACTCTACACTCCTAGGCATATACCCTGGAGAGAAACTCCTGCAGTAAGAGATGAGACATGTTGAAGTATGTTCATAGCAACAGTCTTCGTAACAGTGAAACACTGGCAACAACTCAACGTGCATGGATCTAAAACTGGATAAATACATTATGGTAGATTCATAAAAGGATACTATGCAGCCATCATGGTGTAGTGGTTAAAAGCTCAGCTGCTAACCAAAAGTTTGGCAGTTCAAATCCACCAGCTGCTCTTTGGAAACCCTACGAGGCAGTTCTACTTTGTCCTATAGGATCACTATGCATTGGAACCCACTCAATGGCATCTAACAACAAAAACAACAATACGCAGCCATACAAATGAATGAACTGCAGTTACATGGATCCTTCTCAGGATCAAAATGTTGCGCGATAAAAGAAAGCTGAGGACAACTCAATGGGGGAAAAGAATAGTCTTCCAACAAATGGTGCTGGGACAACTGAATATATGCAAAAGAATGAAGCTGGACCCATACCTCACACCATATACAAAAATTAACTCAAAATGGACTGAAGACCTAAAGTAGAGGCTAAAATTACAGAACTCTTAGAAGAAAACATAGGTATAAAACTTTTATGACCTTGGATTAGGCAATGGTTTCTTACATATCATACCAAAAGCACAAACAACCAAAGGAAAAAAAAGATATACTGGACCTCATTAGGAGCCCTTGTGGCACAGTGGTTAAGAGCTTGGCTGCTAACCATAAGGTCAGTAGTTCAAATCCACCAGCTGCTCCTTGGAAACCCTATGGGGCAGTTCTAGTCTGTCATATAGGGTCGCTGTAAGTCGGAATTGGCTCAATGGCAACTGGTTTGGTTCTTTTGGTTTTTGGACTTCATCAAAATTAAAAACTTTTGTTCTTTGGAGGACACAATCAAGAAAGTGAAGAAACAACTTACAGAGTGGGAGAAAAAATTTGCAACTCATATATCTGATAAGGCTCTAGTATCCAGAACATATGAACAACTCTTACAACTCAACAATAAAAAGACAAACAACCCAGTTTAAAAATGGGCAAAAGACTTTAGGACAGACATTTCCCCAGAGAAGATGTACAAATGGCCAATAAGCACATGAAAAGATAATCAATATCATTAGTCATTTTGTTGTTGTTAGCTGCCATCGAATTGGCCCCCAACTCATGGTGACCCATGCACAACAAGATCAGACCACTGTCCTAAGTATAAAACCAAAAACCATAAAGATCATAGAAGAAAAAATAGGATCAACACTAGAGGCCCTCAGACACGGCATTAACAGGATACAAACCATAACTAACAACATACAAACTCCAGAAGATAAGCTAGATAACTGGAATCTTCTAAAAATTAAACACATATGCTTATCAAAAGACTTCACCAAGAGAGTAAAAAGAGAACCTACCGACTGGGAAAAAAATTTTGGCTATTACAAATGTGACAAAGGTCTAATCTCTAAAATCTACAGGAAACTCCAACACCTCTACAACAAAAAGACAAATAATCCAATTCAAAAATGGGCAAAAGAAATGAACAGACACTTCACCAAAGAAGACATTCAAGTGGCTAACAGACACATGAGGAAATGCTCATGATCACTAGCCATTAGAGAAATGCAAATCAAAACCACAATGAGATACCATCTCACCCTGGCAATACTGACACGAATCAGAAAAACAGAAAATAACAAATGCTGCAGAGGCTGTGAGGAGATTAGAACTCTTATGCACTGTCGGTGGGAATGTAAAATGGTACAATCATTTTGGAAAATGATATGGTGCTTTCTTAGAAAGCTAAAAATAGAAATATCATATGATCCACCAATCCTACTCCCAGGAATACATCCTAGAGAAATAACAGCCGTCATACAAATAGACATATACACACCCATGTTCACTGCAACACTGTTCACAACAGCTAAACGATGGAAACAACCTAGATACCCATCAACAGATGAATGGATGAACAAACTATGGTACATACACATAATGGAATACTATGCAACAATAAAGAACAATGATGAATCTTCGAAGCATCTCACAACATGGAAGAATCTGGCGTTATGCTGAGTGAAATAAGCCAATCATAAAAGGACAAATATTGTATGAGACCACTACTATAAAAACTTATGAAAAGGTTTACACACAAAAAGAAACAACCTTTGATGGTTACGAGGGAAGGGAGGGATGGGGGTGGAAAAGCAATAGACACTAGGTAACTGGTAATTTTGATGAAGGGTAAGACAGTATACAGTGCTGGGGAAGCCAGCACAACTTGGTCAGGGTAAGGTCACAGAAGCTCCATGGACAAATCCCAACTCCCTTAGGGACCTCATTACTGGGCTGAGGGTTGTGAGGACCATCATCTCGGGGAACATCTAGCTCAACTGGCATAACACAGTTTATAAAGAAAATGTTCTACATTCTACCTTGGTGAGTAGCATCTAGGGTCTTAAACGTCTGTAAGCAGCCATCTAAGATACTCCACTGGTCTCACCCCTTCAGGAGCAAGGGAGAATGAAGGAAACAAGATACAAGGGAAGATTGGTCCAAAGGACTGATGGACCACAACTACCACGGCCTCTACCAGACTGAGTCCAGTACAACTAGATGGTGCCCGGCTACCACCACTGACTGCTCTGACAGGGATCACAATAGAGGGTCCCGGACAGAGCTGGAGAAAAATGTAGAACAAAATTATAACTCAAAAAAAGACCAGACTTACTTGCCTGACAGAGACTGGAGAAACCCCGAGAGTATGGCCCCCAGACACCCTTTTAGCTCAGTAATGAAGTCACTCCGGAGGTTCATCTTTTAGCCAAAGATTAGCCAGACCCATAGGACAAAACGAGACTAAAGGGGCACATCAGCCCAGGGGCAAGGACTAGAAAGCAAGAGGGGACAGGAAAGCTGGTAATAGGGAACCCAAGGTCAAGAAGGGAGAGTACTGACATGTTATGGGGTTGTTAACCAATGTCATAAAACAATATATGCACTAATTTTTTAAGGAGAAACTAGTTTGTTCTGTAAACCTTCATCTAAAGCACAATAATAAAAAATCAGACTTTTGTGATCTAAAGGGTTTTCATTGGCTGATTCTTCCATGGCACCTCTGCAGGGACTGGAACCTCCAACGTTTCGGTTAGCAGCTGAGCATGTTAACCGTTTGTTTCACCCAGACATACGACAAAAAAAAGAAAAAAATCCCACTGCCTTCGAGTCAATTTCTACTCATGGCACTCATGTGTGTCAGAGTAGAAGTGAGCTCCATAGGGTTTTCTTGGCTGTAATCTTTACAGCAGCATATCACCAGGTGTTCCATCCAAGGCACCACTGGGTGGGTTAAAACAACCAACCTTTTGGTTAGCAGCCAAGCGCAAAGTGTTTGCACCACCCAGGGACCTACCTCAGGCATTAAAAAAAAAACAAAAAAAAAAAACCAAACCCATTGCTGTCGAGTCGATTCCGACTCATAGTGACCTATAGGACAGAGTAGAACTGCCCAATAGGATTTCCAAGGAGTGGCTGGTGGATTCCAACAGTCAACCTTTTGGTTAGCAGCCATAGCTCTTAACCACTGCACCATCAGGGCTCCCCCCAGGCATACAGAGACTGTTAAATGAACTTGGGCTATGGGTTCATGGGTGTATTCCTTCATAACTATTCAATAAAAACAAAATTTTAAAAACAGAAATGTAATTATTCCTCTTATTCATACCAAAATAAACACAAAAATTCAATCGAATTTAAATGCCCATAGGCTGGTAGTCAACATCAATTAAGCAACCATCATGTGCAAAGCACAATAAAAGGCCCTGTGGGGAGTTAGGAAAGGGGCAGTAACAATGTAAACCCTAACCAGCCACCAGCTCCGAGAGCCACAAACCATCCTCCTGATGGAATCAACTCAGCGAAGATTTTGTCATTCGCAGCACCCGCTATTAGTTTAAGGAATCCATTTTGTACAGTTAAACAACTAAAATACTAAATATATTTTACTTTCAGAGCTTCCAAATTATATTTTGAAAATGTGTTTCATCTCTCTTTTATAAATTGGCTTATAAGCAGTCAGGATGTTCGAGGTGGTATAGATTGAACTCTGTCCTCCAAAAAGTTATGTTGAAGTCCTAACCCCTGTACCTGTAAATATGACCTGTTTGGAAATAAGGGTTTTCTTTTGTTATGTTAATGAGGCTATACCAAAGTAGGCTGAGTCCTAAACCTAATTCCTTCTCAACGGTGTCTTATTAAAAGAGCAGAATAGACATAGACACAGAGCCAGGGGGAAGACACCAAGAGAAAACAGGCAGATGAATCTACAAGCGCAGAACAAGGACTGTCAGCAGCTACTAGGAGCTAAAAAGAGACAAAGAGGGACCTTCCCATATAGCCAACACCCTGAATTCAGACTTCTACCCTCCATAACTGTAAGAAAATAAATTCCTGTGCTTTAAGGCCACACACTTGTACTATTTTTTGTTATGGCAGCACTAGCAAACTAAGACAGGAGAAATTGGAACATGGTTAGCGAATTGTAAAGAATTTATGTTTACGAGGCTTCCATTTTCATTCGAAGCAATGTCTTTTTAAGGTCCTGACTTAAATGGTATCTTTAGATTATTACACACTCTCATCGAGGCTCTATTACATCTTAGTTTCTGAATATTCATATAATGACATCCAAAGTGTCTTTTTGCAAAATACAGTCCAGACAAATGTAGAAGCTTTTCTAAAAACATACAAGATTTCCCTCAAAATTTATAATAGCTTTAAGGTAACCTAAAATTGTGTCTACGTTTCCATTTTTACCAAAGGATGGTAAATGCAAATACTTTTAACTTAAACAGACCCTTCCCACTAAGGAGGTCAATATTCTTATTTTATGTCACAGTTTCTGGGATATATGCTCCAGAAATGTACCATTTCAGTAAATAAATAATTCAGGAACATACCTCCATTTTAGGATCAACTGCCTGTATCGATACAATTAACTTAGTAATGAATGAGCATCAATTTCTCTTTGTGGATGGTTTGTTGGTGAAAGCAAATGGAATTTGTTGCCAAAAAACCCTAGGTTTAATTCTAGCGCTGTCATTCACTATCTGGGTGATTTTGGCAAATCCTTCAAGCCTCAATTTTCACACCTATAAAATGAAGACAATAAGGTCCACCTTGTAGGATGATTGCAAAGATGAAAAGAGATAATTAACACATTGGGCCTGGCACCCTAGAATGTTCCCCAAATGTTGGCCCACTGTACTTTCCCTTCCCCTGTGAAAGCAAAGCCTTGCTAAGTAAGTGACCACATAGACAAGTACATAATCTTAATTAACTGTTTATACATTTAAAAAATTGGTTTCACTGTTTTCTAAATTTTCTCCTCTACATGCTAAATTATAATCTTAGTTAAGCTGTTTCACAAAATATCTAAAGAGGACTTTATTAAAAAATTAAAACTAATGAGGAAGTAGAGAATAATCCATTTTTAAGCCTATTAATATAATAGAAGGTTTCATTTCTGTACCCAAATGCCTACTGGTTTCTGTAACAACAAAGGTAAGCAGTTACGATCTTTATTTTCTATTTAATTATTTGCATGTTACAGAAAGTTGGTGGTTTTGACAAAGCCAGAAAGGCACATTTATCACATTTGCCACTAAGCTAAGAGGGATGGCTAATACAATAAATAACAGACACAAGAATCATAGCTATTTTTGTCAAGTTTAAAACCAACAGATACAATTCATCACGTTTACATTTCAAAGTCATCTGATTATGTTTGTTGGATGGTTTTTGGTAGATCTCACACCCACAGGATAGAGCGAATTGGCTTTGCCAGGAGATCTGAGCCACTGAGCCATGGTCGACCACCTTGTGGAAAGCAGCCAGCAGTCTGGTGCCATTTCTTAACATGACAGTGCTAATGCTAAAGCAGCAACAAAGCTTAAGGCGCTGAATTAATAGCTCCAATGTTTTCAGCACTGGTCCTCCAATATCTATTCTAGAGCAAAGGTCAGCAAACTATGGCCCACGGGCCAAACCCGGCCTGCCACTTGTTTCAGGATGGCTCAAGAGCTAAGAAGGGTTTTTACATATGTAAATGGTTGAAAAAGAATAAAAGAAGAATATTCGTGACGTGTAAAACCTGTATGAAATTCACATTTGTGTCCATAAATAAAATTTTATCAGAACACACCCATGCCCATTCGTGTATGTATTGCCTATGGCTGTTTGCATGTTACAAGGACAAAGTTCAGTAGTTGCAACAGGGACCTTATGGCCTGCAAGTCTAAAACATTTCTATCTGGCCCTTTACTGGAAAAGCATGTTGCCCCCCTGCTCTACAGCATTGGGCTCAGTGTTTCTTAAAAGGCAGTAACAGAAGACGACCACAACAATGGTGAGGAGGTCTGGAAACCATTTCCTAAGTAGAACGGTGGAGGGAATTGTGGATATTAAGTCAATGGAAGACCAAAGGACAATACTCTAGTTCTCTTTTCATATTTAAAGGAACAATATGTGGAAGTGGCTCATGTTTGTGCCACTACAGAGGGGAGAACGGAGATCATTTATGAGCGTTCTAGGGAGTCAGATATCAACTAAACATAAGAAAACATATTCCAACAAATCAAAGTAGACAATCAGAAGAGGTCACGCCACAAAACAGCAAGCACCCTGCCACTGCTGTTCCTTAAGGTAAGAAACAAGACAATCACCAGTCAAGGTTATTATAGAAGGGATACTTACAGTGGGTAGGAAGTGGAACTGGCTTAACACTCAGGTTCTTTTCTTACCTAAGAGTCTATGATTTTATCTCAAAAGAAAATGGTCATAGATGGATGGCAAGGAAAAGCACAATGACAGGTGAATGGAAACAATTTCTACTACCATGTTCACTATGGATTAGACCCTACAAAAGTATGTATTTTCATATATAACTGTATATATATATATACAGACACACACATACATATACACATGTGTGTCTGTATATATTTTGATCAATTAAAATGGGCACGTTAAATAGATATCTTCTGTTTAAATAAAGTACATCAGCTATAAAAAGAATCACATTAGGAAAAGAAGGGCTATTTTTGGGAGGAGGGCTCCAATTACACAAAATAAGGAAAGGACATACACTGCTAAATAAAATGAGTTGGAATCTTTCCTTGTGTTACTACAGGAAATCGGCATGGCACTGCTTGAAAGAGGAAAAAAGTCTATATATAAAACAAAAAGAGGGAGGGATGTGTTAAAAAAAAAAAAAAAAAAGGAATATGCTAAAATGCAGCTAAGGGCAAAGTCGTGTGATTTACTTGCACTAGGCTTCTTCATAAAATAGTTCTACAAACAACTTCACAAAACACAGCCACCTGTTAAGCTGTTATTTTGGCCTATCTATTTTCAATGGCAGTCTTGACACCCAAGCAAGAGACACACGACCATAGCAACATAAACATTAGGGTGTTGGAAAATAGTTTAAAGTAGCAATTTATAGCCCCTGCAGGGCTGGAAAGAAACTAATCCTTAAGCATTTGTTACTATGACATAACAATCTCACTGGGCAACCTCTGATCCTATGGACATCTTGGGATTTCCCATGGAGCCGTTTAGAAAGGAGAGACTCCAAAATATCTATTGTACTGAACGGTTTTTAGCATTCCCCCACCCCCACCCCCAAGAGTTTTAAAATACAGGTATTTAAAAGTGAGGCAATATCATTCCCTGCACAGCTCGGGAACCCATGATTACTAGGTGTTTACGCAGCACTCACAGAAGCGTAATTACCGTCACCCCTTCCATTTGCCAAGCAGGTCCCTATCTCCTGTGATCCTCGGGTCAGCCCCCAGTTGAGGCAAGAAGAGGGGGATGTGACAGTAGAGGAAACAGAAGCTCAGGAAAACTGAGTCTTTGGGGATCAATTCATGGATACTCAGGGGAGGTCTTCAAACTTTAAGTCCACACTCTTCCCCTATACATTACCACAGTAAACTGGAAACCTCAACCTATGGCAATTTATAGACATTTAGCTCTGGTGGCACAGTAGTTAAGTGCTGGGCTGCTAACTGAAAGGTCAGCAATAGCAACCCATCAGCCAGAAAGAAGTGGCAGTCTGCTTCCATAAAGATTACAGCCCTGGAAACCCTATGGGGCAATTCTACTGTCCTACAGGGTCGCTATGAACGGGCATCGACTTGACCTCAACGGGTCAAGTTTTTTAGTTGGTTGGTGCAAATGGTTAAGTGCTCAGCTGCTAACCAAAGGGTTGGTGGTTCAAACCCATCCAGTGGCTCCACAGAAGAAAGACTTGGTGATCTGCTTCCCTGTAAAGACTGTTGTTGTTAGTTGCCATCAAATCCATTTCAACTCACAGTGACCCCATGTGACAGAGTAAAACAGTCCCATAGAGTTTTCTTAGCTGTAATCTTTACGGAAGCAAATCTCCAGGTCCTTCTACGGAGCAACTGATGAGTTCAAACCACCAACCTTTCGGCAAGCAGCCCAGGCTTAACTGTTTGCACCACTAGGGCAAGAAAATCCTATCGGGCAGCTCTACTCTGTCGCTTGAGGTTGCTATGAGTCGAAAATGACTGCTGTACACAACAACAAGGAAGGTACTTTGACTCAGAGAGATAAAAGGCAAAGGCATTTAATTCAAATGAAAGGGTAGAGAAAAATTACTCTTTTCAGGGGTGATACAACCTGTTGGAAGAGGGGTGATTACCAAGACTTAAAAATGTGAACATTTTAAGGCGTGGCTGATTTGCAATTCAAAAAGATGCAACAAAATCAGGAAGAAGGTAATCATCCTGCTTAGAGACACACCCAAAAGGTGTGATGTGAGGTGGCATGGTGTGGTGGCAAGCTTCTGGAGTCTGCGTCGAAGTGGGCAGGTTCTATCCCAGCCTGTTACTTTGAGAGAGTTGCAGGGCGGGTCCTGAGCCCCAGGTCAGAAACACAGGCCTGTACTGCAGCCAGGAACCACAATCCATTAGCCAGCATCTTTTTACTTTGTTACTAACTTTTCTGAAACACAGACCTTTAAGGGCCTTGGGGCAGTTCCCTCTCAAGATCTACAGAAGAGGTGGTACCAAGGCCAAGATAACAGGGACTGAGGATAGACAGCCATTCTGCAGATGAAAAATGGAGGAATCTGGAGGAATCGACTGTAATGCAAAGGATTTAGCTACTTTTGATCCAAGAACCAGTATCGAATGCCTTCTTGAAAAAATAAGATGATATCTGACAGACATAAAACCCATTGCCATCAAGTGGGTTCCGACTCATAGCGATCCTAGATGACTGAGTAGAACTGTTCCATAACGTTTCCAAGACTGTAATCTTTACGGAAGCAGACTGCCACATCTTTCTCCTGCGGAGTGGCTGGTGAATTCGAACCGCTGACCTTTCCGTTAGCAGCCAAGCACTTTAACCACTGCACCACCAGGCCTCCTGTGATAGACATAACCAACGTTGGAAAAGAAAACAACTCCTAGAGAAGCGTGGGCAAGCAGCCGAGCACCGCCATAAATAATGGCTAATTTTAAACATACTTGACCCTTTTGGAAGTGTTTTTCTTGAAAAGGCTTAAGGGGATTATTCCATTTAGACAACTAATAGCCTAATTACTTTAAAAAAAAAAAAAAAAAAAAAAAAACACAACCACCAAGCTCCTTTTCAGCCAGATCTTGGCAAGAAAACATCTTTAAGTATACCCATATCTGCAGCCCCATAAGTCAAACTGCTCAAAAACATAATTATGCCAGTTGCATCCAAGTTTCCATCAAACATAATCCAAAAGTGGTGAACTACTGAATTCTGATTATAAAGTTTTTTCATTTTGGACATGATGTCTCCTTCTGAACAGCAAAAACATAAAATCAAAAAAAAAATGAGCGCTCATCACAGCCTTCAACAGCAAAAACATAGTATCAAAAAATGAGGGCTCATCACAGCCTTCGACAGTCCGGGGTTTAGGCCTCCAGCTTGCCCCGTACAATCTGTACCTTGATGGCAAATGTAATTGTAGTTCCCAAACTCTTTGCATTTATGTGAGAGCAGGGATTAAGTAACCACATTTTGCATCTTTAAGCTGTCTCATTAAGCAAAAGAGAATCATCTATTTTCACAGCACTTTTTAAATATTTAGAAAATCACTTTAACCCAACTGCATCACTTTTGTTGTTGTTGTGTGCCGTTGAGTCGATCCAACTCACAGCAATTGCATGTGATAGAGTAGAACTATCCCATAGAATTTTCCTGGCTATAACCTTTACAGAAGCAGATTGCCAGGTCTTTCTCTGGTAGAGATACTGGGTGGGTTCAAACTGTCTATCTCTGGGTTAGCAGCCGAGCACTTAACCACTGCACCACCAGGGCTCCTTATGTCACTTTTATGGAGGCTAAAACAGCCTGTGTGAGACGTAAGGCGTACATCAGTCTTTTCATCATCTTCTGCATTATCGTTACCATCATCATCATCATTTCAGATCTGGTCAAACTCAGCAAAGCCATAGAGGAATATGTCACAAGGGCACGAACACAGAGAATTTACACTTTTCAGAAGACATACACATTACTCTAGCACCAACATCTCTAGTGATAACTCCTGTCTTCAGAATCACCTGTCCATGTAAGCAGATGACAACAGGCTTCCTTTCTCTCAAATATCCATCCAGTATTGTTTTGCTATTTTGTTTAACTGCCAAATTACTAGTTTAACAAGAGTGTTGTAATTGCAGATGTATATTTCAGCTACATTAAGGGTTAAAGCAGCACCTGTAGACTGCCCCAGCCACACTGGAAAATGTTTCTTAGGCTGGACTGAAACTCCTAAAACCAACATTTTTCTAGATCCTACTACGTGTTGGCTTGTGCATATAACAAACTGTTCTTGAGACTGGCAGGACCACTGTACCATAAAATCTAATGAAATTCAGGCCATTGGCTAGTAACTTGAAAGCTGTATCTGTAGGGGTCACTAAGAGAATGAAATATTATAAAGTTATTCTATTAATAAACCAAAACCAAAGCAAACCCATCGCCATCAAGTGATTCCAATTCATAGAACGCCACAATACTGACTTAAATTATTTCTTCTCCTAAGTTAAACACTTATAAAATCCTTTTAAAAAATAAGATAACATTTTAACCTTACTTCCTTATTTAGAAAAAGAGTCCAATTAATGTCTATTTCTACCTGGTACAGGAATAAAGCATTATCATTAATCAAATATTTTGTCTCCTATGTTAATAGAAGAACACTTGTCAGTGTCTACCCATTTCTAAAATGCATTGATATTTTGTCCTGCCTTAGTAAATGCTCTGAACAAAAAATGTACTTTTTCTGTTAAATAATGATGTAGTAGTACATCTGAATTAAAATTGTCACACACCTCGGCTGTTGCTGCAAAGGTGTAGGAGATATTATTGAGTCACTAATGCCACCAGAAATATGGATATGGCCTCACCTTTTTGTCATTTTCCTCCTTCTAAAGAAGAGAAAATTCAGAAAAAATTCTAGATAGTTAAAGTCCATTAATTTCAAGTTTTATTGGGTTTGTTCCAGGAAACGATGTGTGAGCTGTAATGATAAAGTGACACAACCTATGCTTTAAAAAAGCTGACCAGAATGAACATATCTAATTAGGTGCTCAAGAAAACAAACCCACTGCCATCAAGTCAATTCTGACTCATGGCACTGAACTGCGCCCCATAGTGTTTTCAGTGGCTGTAATCTTATGGAAGTAGATCACCAGGCCTTCTTCTGTAGCACTGCAGGGTGGATTCGAACAGCCAACCTTTCGGTTAGTAGTCAAGCACAAACTGATTACATCACCCAGGGACCTCAGTTAAGTGCAAAACCAAAAAACGATTGCCATCGAGTTGATTCCGACTCTTAGTGACCCTACAGCACAGAGAACTGCCTCATAGGGTTTCTAAGGAGCAGCTGGTGGATTCGAGCTACTGACCTTTTGGTTAGCTGCCTGCCAAGATTTTAACCACTGCGCCACCAGGACTCCCAATTAAGTGCAGTCCCCTTCAAATAGTTCATTTTAGGTGAGATTATGTGTTTATTTCACTAGCACTGAAACACAGCAAAACATCTCTGAAATTCCTCTGTGGAACCTAGGGCAGTGTTTTTCCCCTCATTGTTTTTAATATTCTTAGTAACGGTAAGTGTCTTTTGAGGATAACTTAGAATTTTGGTAAAAGTCTTTTAGAGCTCCCTTTGGGAAATAATAATCTTACCAGGTTAAAAAAAATTATTTTAGTCCAACTGACAAACAGAGTGGTTTGTCCAGTGGCTCTGGAGGCGATTCCAGTAAAGGTGAGCTGGATGTTTCCAAAGAGTAGCCATCTCACTTGAAAGGGTGAACACACAGCTTTGAACAGATACATTCTGATCGTTTTTAAAATACCTTCCAATCTGCTTACCTCCATGCGAAGAGTTTTAAGGGTTTAACTAAATGTGCCAAAGACACGGTACCATCGTTATTTTCAGATACTAATTTTGAGAAACTCACAGATGCTCATTAGCTAACATCTCTGCTGCTGATGTCTATGCAAGCCAAAGCCTTTGACTGCCATTAAGAGGAATAATTTCCCCAAAAAAGAGGTGGTTCTATTTTTAAAGCATGAACTATAAAAGTTTTTTTTTTTTCAAAGAGGAGTATGATGCATTTATCAAAGTTAAACTGAGGGATGCCACTTGGTTTAATACTTGAGTAAAATGGATGGTTTGATGGAAGATGAGATTGACAGCTCACTCTCCTCTCTTATTGGAGCAGAAGAACAACCTTCCCTCAACTATTTCCTTTAAATAATCCTGAGCAAGTTATTTAATCTCTAGGAAATCAGGTTTTTTCATTGTGATAGAACCTGATAAACTCTCAAGTTCTTTCCAGGTTTAAGACTCTAGGGAAGGTAGAACTTAGTAGAGCCAAGAGCGTGGACTATGTAGCCTGACCATCCTAGGTGTAGATCTAGCCATGTGCCCTCTGCAAGCACCTATGATCCACATCTGTAAAACAGACGATGATGTCTAACTCACTGAGGACTAAGTGAAACAAGAAGGTACTCAACAAATGTTATTCTGTCTTATCCTCCTTTCCATAGGAAACGTGACAGCTATCAGTCCAAGTATATAAATTAGAAACCAAATTTTAAAACACATACCATACTTTCTAAATAGAATGTTTCATGGGATGCATTTCATGGGAGGAATAGATTGCTGACTATTTTATTACGTTTATAAAGGCAAGGTTACTGCCAGGCCCCACACATACCCACTGTGCTATGGCGTAACTTGCCTAGCTCTTGACAGTTTTGACCAAGAGAGCCAGGGCAAGTAACTTTCACAATTTATGTGAGACACAAAGACAAAGATGGTTCAGATGAGCAGAAGAACTGTGCAATAATCAGCTTTCTAGGCACTCTTCAGTCCTATACAACACTTCTCAGGAAGTTTGGTATGATACTCATGAACAGAAGTCCTATTACTGTCTCTAAAAACTGTCTATACAAGTGGGAAACGTTTGTGCTCAAGAGTCAAAAGATAAATGAAGCCTTGCCATTTTATGAGTAAATAAATTCCTCTGTAATGATAAAGGAGACCCTATAGGGTCCCTGTGAGTTGAAATCAACTTGACGGCAATGGGTTGGTTTGTTTGTTTGGGTGGCATAGTGGTTAAGAGCTACAGCTGCTAACCAAACGGCTGGCAGTTCAAATTCACCAGCCACTCCTTGGAAACCCTACAGGGCCGTTCTACTCTGTACTATAGGATCACTATGAGTTGGAATTGACTCAATGGCAACGGATTTTCTTTTTTAAAATGATTAAAACTAGGAAATACTGGAGAGCTTTTGGGAAATACAAAACAATCCATCAAATAAGACCCAGTTTATTTGAAGGTTTAAACAACTTAGTTTTGTTAGCATCCAAGTTAATGGCAACTTCTCACTCCTCAAATGATGTTTTATTCTAGATAAATACACAGATTAGTTACTTTCAGTGTAAAAATACACAGACTAGTGCTCAGGCAACCTGACTGTTTCTTAAGTTACAATGTTCAACACCTGGATCTGGCCTTAATGAAGCAAATATAATCAGACCTGACCTGACCTCTGTGTGTGTGTGTGTGTGTGTGCATGTGTGTGTGTGTGTGTGTGTGTGTGTAAATGATATGGGTTGGGAGAACAGCCTTTGAAGATTAGCTGCTTAGACTAGGTGTTGAAACAACATTACTATAGGTTGTCATCCAATTATATTTGTTTGGCCAATCCTACTTCTCTAAGTGATTCAGTCTGGGAAAGAAACAACACCCTAAAGACTGTCAGATATAATGCTAAAGAAATTAAAAGATGATGTTGTTTCTTCTTTGCTCGGAAAGAACAGGAATTCTAGAAGGTCATGTCTCACCCACTTAAAAGGGGCAAAAAAAGAGATAAAGTAAGTGAAAAGTCATTAGGTAAATCTGATCAAGAATTTACGTCGGTTACTTGTTTAGATATATGAGTCAATTTCCACTAAAATCCAAAAGGGAGTTTTAAGAGCGGGCCCCTTTTGTCAGAGTGCTGGGAAATGAAAGAATGACTCGCTTTAATAGTTGATGTCAAAATCCTGGTGAGCTCTGGCTTTAGTGTTTCTAAGTAAACAAACAGCATTGTATAATGTTGCTCAGGCAATCAGGCAGGAAGTGGCAGCCAACCCTAGGCTCCATCCTCTGTCACCGGACAAAGTCAGGGGCCAAGAAAGTACATCCTCTGTGCTGCCTGATATTCTGAGGGGCTCCCTTCTAACGATCTGCCATCCTGGGAGATTTGCCCAGCCTAACCTGGTGTGATTTTGCCATCGTAGACACAGAATATAAAGGAGCCCTGGTGGCACACTGGTTAAGTGCTCGGCTGCTAACGGAAAGGTTGGTGGTTTGAACCCACCAGCAGCTCCAAGGGAGAAAGATGTGGCAATCTGCTTCCGTAAAGGTTACAGCTTTGGAAATCTTATTGGGTAGTTCTACTCTGTCCTATAGGTTCACTAAGAGTCAGAATCAACTCGATGGCAATGGGTAGACAGAGAATATAGGCAGCCCTAGGGGTACAATGGTAAAACGCTTTGCTACTAACTGAAAAATCGGCAGTTCCAACCCACCAGCAGCTCCACAGGAGAAAACACCTGGCGATCTACTCCCATGAAGATTACAGCCTAGAAAACTCTATTGAGCAGTTCTCCTCTTGTCATATAAGGTCGCTAGGAGTCGGAATTGACTCGAAGACACACAACAAGAGACAGAGAATATTAAGACATAGTTTAAACAGCCAGTTAGCCACCTTTAGAATAAAGCCCACAATGAGAAGTCTTAAGGACATCTGCAAGGGATCGATAAGGCAAAGGACTTGCTCCCACGTAGAACTACGTTCTCCAGAAAGTGTATTCCGTGATTCACTCTGCTAACACATTATTCCCCCTTCACTAAGCACAGAAAGCATAGAAATGCGCCAGCAGCTAAAGCCAGAGGACACTGAGATGCTGTTCTTTCCACTCGCAGTGGCCACCAGCTGCCATCTCCTTGTGTGGTTTCGAAGGATTGTGAAATCTGTTAAAGAAGTTCCCCAATACCCTGTGGTCCTGCAGTTGGCTTTAGGGCAGCTATTCAAGCTGTAATTACTTTTTCCCTCCAAGTATCATGTTGTGACCTAAACTGCGGTCACTCTGGTCCAAATCTGGCAGATTTCTTTCCCACACTGCTGCAGAAGAGAACCACCACCTTTGGAGGGCTGCCTAAATTCAGGGCAACCAGAGCCATCTCCTTGAGGACATGGACTATAACTTTTCAGTTTACTCGTAATTCAAATTCAGTACTTGCTGTCAATGGCTCTCTCTCTGCAGAGAGAGATGTCTCTTCAACGAAAACAAATCTACAGACACCTCTGTTTAAAAAAACAAACAAACAAATATCTTTATTAAGGTATTTTACGTAGCCATGATCTTTTCAATTGCCGAATATCCATATGGAAACTGGACAACGAAAAAAGAAGACAGAAGAAGAACGGATACATTTGAATTGTGGTGTTGGCAAAGAGCACTGAATATATACCACAGACTACCAGTGAACGAACAAATCAGTCTTAGAAGAAATAAAACAAGAATGCTCCTTAGAAGTGAGGATGGTGAGACTTTGGCTTTCTTACTTTGGTCAAGTCATCAGGAAAGACCAATCACTAGAAGAGGACACCATGTCTGGTAAAGTAAAGGGTCAGTAAAAATGAGGGAAACCCTTCATGAAATGGAGTGACACAATAGCCACAACAATGGACTCAAACATACCAACGATCATGAAGATGGTACAGGATCAGGCAACGTTTTGTTCTGTTACACATATGGTCACCAGTCGGAGTGGACGTGACAGCAACTAACAACAAGATCCTAGATTTAGTGCTTGAGCAGCACTTTCCAATATGGCAGCCACAAGCCACGTGTTGCTCTTGAGCATGGAAATGTGGCTAGTGCGAACTGAGATGTGCTGTAAGTGAAAAATACACGCTGAATTTCAAACTACGAAAAAAAAACTGAAGGATCTCATTAGTATTTTCTTATATGAATTACACGTTGGAAAGATTATGATGAAGATGGATGATGAACAAGTAAACAAATTAATAAGGACAGATTATGATAAACATTATGAAGGAAATAAATCAGTGAGGGACAGAAAATAATAGGTGAAACTACTTTAGATGGAGTGGACAGGAAAGACGTCTCTGAGGAGGTGACATTTCCACTTATAAACCTATGAGTTTGCTGTAAACTTTAAAGTTTTAACACATGCTAACAGCAGGGGCTGGTTGTTTGCACACCCACTGCATCACATCATTCTCATTGGGTTCCACGTAAATGGTGCCCCCGAAGGTGTGCACTGCTGTGTGAGCTATTTTTAACTTTTTACAAGTTGGAGGTTATAAAGCTTCCAAGATAATTTTTCAAACCACTTTACATTTTCCAAATACGATTTGGGTTTTTTTTTTATGATTTTTTAGCTTTAATATTTATAACACATCTGGGCTTCATCCACCATGTGACCTGCAAAAAGTCTCCACTTGGGAACACCAAGAACTTCCCAATTTCCAGCACAAGAAAGGGAAAGCAGACAGTTGGCAACTTACAATCTGGAATTCTCCTTTTCCTCTCCCAGTCAGCTGAATTTACTGAAGATATATAAAACCCTCCTGACTTCTTGATCTAAATCAGCTTATTCCTGTAACTCAGGCCTCTTCTCCAAGCAGGAGCAGGGTGTTAGCTAGCTTTCAAAGAGGGTTTCAGAGCTGCCTGACAATACAGACCTCCAAGCAACAGAAAACAGGCTGAAGCCCACACAGGCCAGTCAGGGCGCCTGTGACCTCAATCAGGCGGCTAAAGCAATGAACCCAGACGTACTTTCCCAGTAATTACTGCCCATGAAAAACACCTTTATTGCCTGTCACTGTGCATACACTTTCATATTTAAATAAAAAAACAAACCTTTGTGATCACCACCATACACATACAGACATATTTCCCAAATTGACAATCTGGGGGAAAAAGAGGGTTGGATCTTAAAGAAGCTGAGTGTTGAAAATATAGTAAATTTTTTAAAAATGCTTACAAAGCATGTTTTTGTTGTTAGCTGCCATCAAGTTGACCCCAACTCATGGTGACTGCATGCACAACAGAACAAAACACTGCCCGGTCCTGTGCCATCCCGATGATTGGTTGTGGACTGGACCATTGTGATCCAGGGTTTTCACTGGCTGATTTTCTAAGGTAGATCACCAGGCCTTTCTTCCTACTCTACCTAGATCTGAAAAGATGGGTGGTAGTTGGGCATGAGGTGCATTGGTGCCGGGCATCAAACTGGGGTCTCCCACATGGAAGGTGAGAATTCTACCTCTGAACCACCAATGCCCTCTTTACAAAGCACAGTATTCTCCATTCACCCGAAGTGATAGCCCTTTTGAAATGAAGATTACTTGCTTTTCTATGAATATCAATAATGCTCACACAATCAGACACAGGGTTTCTAAGTTCATTATTGACAGTCTTAGGGACTTGCTTGGCATCTTTGAACTAAAAAGCAGAAGCTAATTACTACCCACTTTCAACTAGGGTTTTGTTAACAATAGTGTGTACTTTTTTCAAGTCCCAGAATCTGTTCCATGTAAGAGGTATTCACACCCAAAGCACAGGGAAAATACAGCGTTCTTCACGCACAAAGTCAATTTCACCGGCCCTCCAGGAAGACAGCATCTGCTCCTTGTTGTCTGTTTCATTAGTCGTGAAAGGTTTGCACTTATCCATTAATTCACCCCCTCTTCCCCGGTACCCCTCACGACCAAGAACCCAAAACCCAAACCTACTGCCCTCAAGTAAATTCCGACTTACAGCAAACCTATAGGATAGAGCAGAACTACCCCATAGGGTTTCCAAGGTTGTAAATCTTTACGGAAGCAGACTGCCACATCTTTCTCCCGTGGAGTGGCTGGTGGGTTCAAACAGCTGATCTTTCAGTTAGCAGCTAAGCACTCAACCACTGCACCACCAGGGCTCCTCCAGCCAAAAACAGAGCTTTGCAAATGGCTGGCAACAAGAGGAACACTGTTCCTTGGCCATACCTACATCGCCCAGAAATCAAACCCATGACCCTGGCCTTGGTCCTCCTCACCTGGGCTAACAGAAAAATTAAAAAAAAAAAAAAAAAAAAATCCAAATAGTGCTTGTAAAAGGAAAAGTTTCAAACTTGGAGGCACTCATGTCAGACTTAAGAATTACGGGGCCAACGTGCATTCCCAGGAAGAAAGGGCCAGGATGTAAACCATTTGTTCATGGGAAGAATGTGTCAAGATGTAAACGATTTGTTCCCGGGGAATAAATTCATGACTGCAATCATGTATAACCTAACTAGCTGGTGCCATTCACCTGGGTGGTAACTCACTCCCTCCCAGTCACGTGGTTGACTTTTACATTTCAAAGGACTTCAAGCTGAAGCTGATTTTATCTATAATCGATCATTAATCCCCTACCTTTCCTTTGTTCTCTATGTATATACAGTCATACATCGCATAACATCCGACTGCATATACATCCGTGGTCCCATAAGGTTATAACAGAGTTCAGAAATCCCAACTTGAGAATGGGACATAGCAGACATAACCAGACGTAGCAAATGCAACAGCTTCCCACACACAACATGTGTATCTCATGTCTCTTGTATACAAAGCGATTGCGCTGCCAGGCGTATAATGGTACAGTACCTATAATACATGTACCTTGATAATCATAATCAATGCCTATGTTACTGGCTTATGTACATACTGTACTGCACTTTCTAGCATCCCCGAGTTTGAACATCTGACTTTCGTACAACCCGTAGTTAAAAACGAACCCCCATAAAGCCTATTATGTTAAAAATTTGAGGTACATACAATGGCTCGTAATAAAAATGGGTACTACTTTGAGACGCACATCAAAACATTATTATTACTGTATGACTGTTAAAAATATTTTAGTGTATCTGGAAGTGTTTCTTTAATGCTTTTTAAGCATAGAAAATTACACTATATACTATATACTAAGACAAATATTTGAATAACTGATGTTGGATATAAACTGTACCTAAGTGTTCTGACTTATGTACAAATTCAACTCAAAGATAGACTTAGAAACAGAACTTGTTCGTAACCCGGGAACTGCCTGTATATAATATGGTGTTCGCACAACATCCAAATCACAAAACGTCCTATTTCACACAACATATCATGGATGTTAAGTGACACGTGACTGTAGACCCCTCCTCTCTCTGCTTGAACAGTGGAATGCTTTGTATTTTCACTTAGTGCTGCCCAGCTTGAGCTGTATTATTCCTCAATAAAACACAGTTTCTTTCACTCCTAACACAGTGTGAGATTTTCTTCTTCTTTAACAGTTCTCATTCTCTAACGGACCACAACTACCACAGCCTCCACCAAACTGAGTCCAGTACAACTAGATGGTGCCCGGCTACCACCATTGACTGCTCTGACAGGGATCACAACAGAGAGTCCCAGACAGAGCTGGAGAAAAATGTAGAACAAAATTCTAACTCACAAAAAAAGACCAGACTTACTGGCCAGACAGAGACTGGAGAAACCCCGAGAGTATGGCCCCCAGACACTCCTTTAGCTCAGTAATGAAGTCACTCCCAAGGTTTACCGTTCAGCCAAAGATTAGACAGCCCCATAAAACAAAATGAGACTAATAGGGCACAATAGCCCTGGGACAAGGACTAGAAGGCAGGAGGAGACAGGAAAGCTGGTAATAGCAAATCCAAGGTTGAGAAGGGAGAGTGTTGACATGTCAAGGGGTTGTTAACCAATGTCATAAAACAATGCATGTACTAAATGTTTAATAAGAAACTACTTGTTCTGTAAACCTTCATCTAAAGTACAATAAAAAAAAGAGAAAATTTAAAAAAAAAAGTGCTCATTCTTCAAAAATATTTTTCTAATTGATGTTTATGACGAATCCTGAGGAAGGCCTATGAGATTAATCCAAGGAGCCTTTATCCCTTCTATTCAGGGGTATCACTTTGTACAAGAAAAAACAAAGGTGATGCCAAAATTAAACTTAAAATCTCTTTCCTTAAAGAATTTCTGCCCCAGTGTGTTTGCAGACACATTTCACGAAAACCATTTAAAATCACTTAAAACCGAGCACAGGGAGCACTGTTAGGCATTTTGGCATCTCTATTCATGTCTTCCAGAGGCTGCACCACCCCAGTGGCAAATCTATTCTCAGAAATGTGCACAGAAAACTCTCCAGGGACCCAGGGGAGCCTGGATAAAGTATACTGGCTCCCTGCCAGGGCAAAGAACAAAGTAATATTCTGTATTAAAAAGTTATCTTTCTTTTCTTTCTCTCTCTCTTTTTTTTTTTGGAAGGGAGGAGGGTGTTTCTATTTTTCTTCATTGTGCACCAAATCCCTAGAGACTACAAATAAATCCCTAAAGACCGCACATTGATGTTAATGCAGTCAGAACAGGAACTGTTAAACAGTAAAGAAAGCAATGAAAGCTAAAGGATTTCTGCCTTAGATAATATTAGGATGTGCTTAGCTCTTTCAATATGCTTATCTTATTGATAATTACCTCTGTCAAGGAGGGGTGATCTTCACACAGTGCTCCAAGGAATCCTGAGGAACACTGGCAGGGGCAATGCTGGGACCAGTGGCAGTACCAAGAAGGGCTTTGGGGTGGGTGAAGGGGTGAGGTGGTGAGGAGATGGGGCAAAAGCCACCCCAAATAAATATACAATCTAAGGAAAACCAGTGGCTTTGTTATACACACGCAGCTTCAAATAGAGTCCCCTGGACTCCTTTCCGGTCAGCTAAATGTCCTCTAAGCAACACAGAGTCAGAGTCCCAACACGCCATCAGTTAGAGACTGCTTGGGATATCCGCTTTACAAATTGGATTCAGGGGTAAGATTTCCTTTCAACAAAGGATCTCTGAGGGAAAGGAAAGTTGAAGAACCCTTAGCCAGTAGTATAACAGCTTTGAACCACAAGTCACAAGACCTGGGTTCTAGGGTAGACTCTGCCCTGATCTATGAAGTAGGCAACTACCTGAACCTTCTGCAGGTCTTGGTCTTCTCTGTAAAATGAAATAGCCGAACTATAGATCATCTCTAATAGTCCTTCCAAGTCTAAAATCCTAGAAACTCCGAATGTTTCAAATGAAGTTGAGAACTTTCTCCTTACAGCAACTATCAGCCCCCAGGGGCCTTCAGTGTTCATAACTTTCCAGCAGGCTTATATTTAGTCTAGAGATGACTACATTTAACATAATCAAATGAAGAATTATTCCAAAGAAGTTTTTGTCTTAAAATTAACCCATGAAATGTTACTTCTTATAATTATTTATTCTGAAATTAATGTCTTAAAAAAAAAAAAATTCTTCATCTAGATGGTAGTTCAGCTTTATCTCCCAGACCTGTTCACTCCTAGAACTAGGGAACATTTCATGAGTTAAAATAAGGCTAAAGAAAGTAGAAACTAGTACTCTTTCTATAACTAATCAAAAGGCCTTGGATTTTTCATTTAGTTGATAGCACTGACTTTATCCATTCTTAAGAAATGTTTTTTCTTTTGCTGGATTAAAAGCTAGTAGCAAGCAACAAGCAGAGAAAGGAAAAACAAATAATGGGTTTTATTTAGCATGGCTCTGGCTCTGGCTTGGCTATTGACTAGGAGTGTGGCCTGGGGCACATGATTTAACCTTTCTGAATCTCAGTTTACTCATCTGCAAAATGTGGACATTAACACACCTTCCCCCCAGCACTCTCCTCTACACTTCCAGGTTAAATGGGATAAGGCCAGGGACAAAGAACAGACACACGCAGTGTTGGTTCTCTTACTGATTGTTCAAAACAAGAGAATCTGCCTCGTTTTCAAAAACATGGACACTGCTACTAATTAACTGTAGTGGTTAAACAGAAACAACTTTCAAAAGCTCCATTTAGACTGAATCAGGCCCACAACAAACCAAGAGTTGAAGCACCCGAATCTAACACACGGAAATCATCTTAAAACCTTGAACCTAAACTATCCCACGAAGCCATCGTTAAACTAAACAACAGCTTAGCCCAATTAATAAAGAATGTTTGCCTCAAGCGTAGTGCTATTATAAAGTATTATCTACGAGTATAAACTGATAAAGGAGCCCTGGTGGTGCAGTGGCTAAGGAACTGGGCTGCTAACCAAAAGGTCAGTGGTTCAAACCCACTAACCGCTCTTTGGGAGGAAAATGTGGCAGTCAGCTTCCGTAAAGATTACAGCTTTAGAAACTCTATGGGGCAGTGCTACTCTGTCCTATTTTGGTGGGAATCAACTCAACAGCAATGGGTTTGGTTTTGGTTTTATAAACTGACTATAATTAATCTAAAGCACTGATGAGAACTTTAAGGGGTAGTGAGCCTGAATCAATGGTGATGAAACAATCTGGATAGACAGTGAGAATGGTGACACACTGTGAAGTATGTAACCAATGCTATTTTGAACTGTTCATGTAGAAATTGTGAATGGATGTATGTCTGGTTGTGTATATTGCCACCAAATTTAAATAAAATATTAAAAATAAATAAATACAAGCACAGGGCCTTTATAACGACACAGGAATTTTTTAGATATTGCTACGCAAGTTTTCAGTGACTACTGAAGAAACCACCAGTCATTACTCCATTTGCTTGCACATAAAAGAGGTGGAAAAGAGAAACTTGGAGATTCTTATGGTTAAGGAGATCTTGGTCTTGCTTTTCCATTTGTTGGTCTATTTAGCAATCTTTTCTTATGAAATGAATGGTGTCTACCAAAAAGATACATTGAAGTCCTAAACCCTGGTACCTGTGAACATGATCTTGTTTGGAAACAGGGTCTTTAAAGATACTATCAGTTAACATGAGGTCATACTGGAGTACGGTGGGTCATAACCCAATTTGAGTGGTGCCCTTATAAAAGAGGATAACAGCAGGGCTTCAATCCGGTTCGGAATGGTTCAGTAATTGCAACATAAAGGAGGGCAGCACACGGGCTGTATAATAACCAAATGTACTGCTCTTCGGATTTTGACCTGAGTAGGAAACAAACAGCAGTGCTATTCAAGATGGCTGCCGAAGGAAGGCTTTGAATGTGTGTCGGCTCTCCACAGTCGTGCCAATAATCCAGTCTCCCTCATGGATGCAGAAAGTTTCGGGAGACTGGATTATTGGTAGTACTGTGGAGAGCCACACACATTCGAAGTGGTGCGGTTGGGTGCCATCTTCGAGGGGGCACTGCTGTTTGTTTCCTACTCGCGTCAAAATCCGAAATGGATTTGGTAGCTATGCAACGTATACACTGCCGCTGTTTCATGTCGGCAATTACTGAACCATTCCGAACTGGTTCTAAGCCCTGGATAAGAGATAGAAAGAGACAGAGGGAAGATGGCCATGTGATGACTGAGTTATGCTGCAGCTGCAAGCCAAGAACACCTGAGGCCATCAGGAGTTGAGAGAAACAAGAAAAGATCTTCTCCTGGAGCCTTTGGAGTGAACATGACCTGACATCCTGAATTCAGACTACTAACCACTAGAGCTGTGAGACAATAAATTTCGGTTCTTTAAAGTTTAAAAAAAGAGCTGAAGCAAAAGCAGGCTTCCAAAAGTCTACCCAAATTGCTGGTAAATGTTTTCTCTGAAGAAACTGTTAAATTGCTTCCTGCTTTTCAATGTTAAGGTCAGTGGTACATAGTACAATGGAACATCACTGAGATTGTGGGTTTTACTATCAGTTAGACTCTAGGGGTATAACATATCTAGCAAGCTAGGCCTGGTTTTCTCATTCATCAGCTGAGTTGGTTATTCTGAAACTTTTCAGTTTGAAATTTCTATCAATCTAAATTGCCCCTGGGCCAGCAAAATGGCGTTCTAGGCAGGAGCACCATGCCGTCCCTCCACAGCAAAGATCCGAAAAACTAAGCTGAACAGAGAAAACAACAATACTGAAACCCTAAAACATCAAATGAAGAAATAAAGAACTCAGCCAAGCACCAAATGGAGTGAGAAAAGTGACAGAGAACGGAGAGCGAGGAGAGATTCATGCAGAGGTCCCCTATCAGCTAACTCAGCGCAGATCCGCCATCTTGGACTCCTACCGGAGACCAACAAAACAGGGGATACGAGAAAGCAGCTTCACGGAGCTTCCAGCGGGAGACAAAACAACCGGTAATTTGCGATATACGCTTTCCCATCCCCCCCCCACCCTTCTTAACCCCCACTCAGCCTCCTCTGTTTCCCGCGGCTACAATCTCTTGTCCGGGAAGCACCAGCTGCTTGGGTTCCACCCACCCAAATGGGCCAGCTCTCTGAGTGCCATTTCTTGGCTGCTGGTGTTGCTTTTTTTCCACTTCTTTTGATTTCATGCTTACCTCTCACCACCTCCCCTGCCTTCAGCTCAAATACCTGGCTCCCTGTGCCATCTTTGAATCTTCCTGAGGGGCTGCGGAGCTCTGTTGGAGTGTGGAGCTGCTTCCTGGTCTGGGCTGCCGTGCTGGTGGGATCCCGGGGCTTTTGTTCATTTGTTTGTTTTGAATTATTTGTTGTTTTCTTTTCCTTTTCTTGAGTAAGGAGTCTGTTCTGACCAAGTGGTACTGCGTGCCTTGGAACCTACACCTTCGGCTTGCACAGACACGCAGAGGAATACCTGAGAGCATTTCTTTCTTTGTTGGTTTTTCTTTTTACTTCCTGTTTTTTGGGGGGGGGGCATTTCTAGTATTTTTTTTTTTTTAATTTCTTTTGTTTTCTTTTCCCTCTTTTTCCGTTTTTGTGTTTCTTCATTATTCACTTTCTCGTCTCTCTGTCTTCCTTCTCTTTCTGTTCCCTGAATACCTGGCATTGTATACCTCTATGCCTATAGCCAGGCTGTACTGCAATACCTGAGAACAACTTCCCCAGACCTCATAGCCGCATCGGTGGGATCCCTGGGGCCTTTGCTGTTCTTTTCCCTTTCCAATTTTTATTTATTCATTCTTTTCTTTTCTTTTCTTCCTCTTCCCCTTTTTGATTTTCTCCATTTCATAGTCTTTCATCTCTATACTCCAACTGCAGGCTCCCCTAGCATTCTTTTTTGTTTCTTTGTATGTTTTTGGCTCCTGTTCCTCTCTCCTCTCTCCCATATCCATCTTAGCTCCACACATAACAATCTCCCCGCTACATCCTGCCTACCTGCACCGTGCGCTTAACATCACACCACCAAGAATCACAGGCACGGCCTACTGGAACCTGCCCTGCACTGATTACTGACCCGCCCTGGTAGCTGTAGTAAGTGCCACAAACAATCCGTCCCAGTAACTCCCCTTCAGCTAGACCTGCCCCGATGTACCATATCTGAGTGACTGACCCGGCCAATTGGAGAAGGAGGAGAAAAGTATTGTGCCCACAGACGAGCAAACACCAAAGAACACACAGCCCACCTGCGCAGGCATAGACGAATTTTAAAAAAAAAAAGGACAAAACAAACAAATATACAATCAATAAACGAGACAAATAACCACTGAATGTCCTGAAGACAGCAGATAATATCAAAACATTTATAAAAACAAGACAGGATGGTTCCAGTAGGTGTCCAAAATAAATCACCAGATGACTTTCCAGTGGAAGAAAAGGCACTAGAACTACCTGATAGGGAATTCAAATCTCTAATACTCAGAATTCTCCAAGAGCTGAAGCAAAAAGCAGACATAAATGAGGAAAAAATAGACAAATTCATGGAAAATACAGACAAAAAAATGGAAGAATTCATGAAAATAATGCAGGAACAAAATGCCAAAATAAATTCACAACTAAAAATTATACAAAAACAACAATTAGAAATCCAAAAGATAAACAACAAGATTTCAGAAATGGACGGTGTCATAGAAGGGCTGAGAAGCAGATTTGAAACCGTGGAAGACAGGATCAGTGGAATGGAAGACAAACACTTGGATACAACTCTGTTTGAGGAAAACTCAGAAAAAAGAACAAAGAAAAATGAAGAGACCCTGAGAGTTATGTGGGATACAATCAAAAGCAAAAATATGCAAGTGATTGGAGTTCCTGAACAGGGGGAGGAAACAGAAAACACAGAGAGGATCGTTGAAGAACTGCCGACAGAAAACTTCCCCAATATCATGAAAGATGAAAAGCTGGCCATCCAAGAAGCTCAACGAACACCATAAAGGACAGACCCCAAAAGAAAATCACCAAGGCATATCATAATCACACTTGCCAAAACCAAACACAAACAAAGAATCCTCAGAGCAGCTTGTGAAAAACAAGAAGTCACATACAGAGGAGAAACAACAGGACTAAGCTCAGATTATTCGGCAGAAACCATGCAGGCAAGAAGGCAATGGGATGATACATATAAAATCTTGAAAGAAAAAAATTGCCAGCCAAGAATAACATATCATGCAAAACTCTCGTTCAAATATGATGGTGAAATTAGGTCATTTCCAGATAAACAGAAATTAAGGAAATATGTAAAAGCCAAACCAAACTTACAAGAATTATTAAAGGGAGTTCTTCGATCTGAGAACAAACAGCTTCAGCTCACAGGCAAAACCTAGGACACAGGATCGTACCAGCCAGATACAAATCTAGGAAATCAACTCTCAAGGAGTATCCAAAACCAAAAGAAATACAACAGGGAATCAAAGCAGTTAATCAGTAAATGACAACAACATCAAAACAATAAAAGAGGGAATAAACGGCATAGGTATAGAACCTTCTAATGGAGAGGAAGGCAAGGCGATACCAAGTAATGGCAGACCACTTCAAACTTAGAAAGGTAAGGGTAAAATTCATGGTAACCACAAAGAAAGTTAACAAACATACTCATAAAAATAAAGAGGAAAAACATAAAGTCTCAGAAAAAATAAAACCTACAAAAACAAAGGAAAGGAAAAAAAAAATCCACAAACAAAAGTAACTCAGCACAGGAGAGTAAGAAGAACAAACAAAACTTCAGCACCACAAAAAAAAAAGCACTACAAAATGACAGCAACAAACTCACATCTATCAATAATTACACTGAATGTAAATGGACTCAATGCACCCATAAAGAGATGGACAGTGACAGAATGGATAAGAAAACAGGATCCATCAATATGCTGTCTACAGGAGACACACCTTAGAAACAAAGATGTGAATTTATTAAAAGTCATAGGTTGGAAAAAAATATATCTAGCTAACAACTACCAAAAAAGAGCAGGAGTGGCAATACTAATCTCAGATAAAATAGACTTTAAAACAAAATCCACCATAAAAGACAAAGAAAGACACTATATAATGATTAAGGGGACGAGCCATCATGAAGACATAACCATAATAAACATCTATGCACCCAATGACAGGGCTCCAAAATACATAAACTCTAACAACACTGAAAAGAGAATTTAACAGTTCTACAATAATAGTAGGAGACTTCAACACACCACTCTCAGTAAAGGACAGAACAACTAAGAAGAAACTCAGCAAAGGTACAGAAGACCTAAAGGGCACAATCAGCAAACTTGACCTCATAGACATATACAGAACACTCCATCCAACCCCTGCAAAGTACACGTTCTTTTCCAATGCACATGGAACATTCTCCAGAATAGGCCATGTCTTAGGCCACAGAGCAATCCTCAACAAGATTCAAAATGTTGAGATAATTCAAAGTATCTTCTCTGAACACAATGCCATCAATGTAGAAATTAACAACAGAAAGAGCAAGGAAAAAAAATCAGTTACATGGAAACTGAATAATACCCTGCTTACACATCAGTGGGGATAGAAGAAATCAGAGATGGAATCAAAAAATTCCTAGAATCAAATGAGAATGAAAACACATCATACCAAAACCTGTGGGACACAGCAAAGGCAGTCCTCACAGGGCAATTTATAGCACTAGATGCACACATCAAAAAAGAAGAAAGGGACAAAATCAAAACATTAACTACACAACTCCAACAAATAGAAAGAGAACAGCAAAAAAAAAAAAGCCCACAGCCACCGGAAGAAAGGAAATAGTAAAGATCAGAGCAGAAATAAATGAAATAGAGAACAGAAAAACAATAGAAAGAATCCACAAAACCAAAAGTTGATTCTTAGAAAGAATCAACAAAATCGACAAACACTGGCCAGACTGACAGAAGAAAAACAGGAGAGGATGCAAATAACCCAAATAAGAACTGAAATGGGGGACATTACAACAGACCCAACTGAAATAAAAAGGATTATAACAGAATATTATGAAAAACTATACTCCAACCAATTTGAAAACCTAGAGGAAATGAATAAATTTCTAGAAGCATACTACCTACCAAAACTACATCAAAGTGATGTTGAACATCTGAACAGACCCATAACAAGAGATTGAAAAGGTAATTTAAAAAACTTCCAAACAAAAAACGCCCTGGCCCAGATGGCTTCACTGGAGAATTCTACAAAACATTTACAGAAGAGCTTGTACCAGTACTACTCAAGCTATTTCAGAGCATAGAAAAGGAAGCCACACTTCCAAATTCATTCTATGAAGCCAGCATAACGCTGATACCAAAACCAGGCAAAGACGTCACAAAAAAAGAAAATTACAGACCAATCTGTCTCATGAATATAGATGCAAAAATTATGAACAAAATTCTAGCCAACAGAACTCACCATCGTATCAAAAAAATAACACACCACAACCAAGTAGGATTCATACCAGGTATGCAAGGATGGTTCAACATTAGAAAATCAATCAGTGTAATCCACCACATAAATAAAAGGAAAGAAAAGAATTGCACAGTCATCTCAATTGATGCAGAAAAGGCAACTGACAAAGTCCAACACCCATTCCTGATAAAAACTCTCAATAAAATAGGTATAGAAGGGAAATTTCTCAACATAATAAAGGGCATCTATGCAAGACCAATGGCCAACATCACTCTTAATGGAGAGAGGCTGAAACCAATCCCCTTGAAAACAGGAACAAGACAAGGATGCCCTTTATCACCATTCCCATTTAACATTGTGCTGGAAGTTCTAGCTAGAGCAATAAGGCAACAAAAGAAATAAAGGGCATCCAAATTGGTAATGAAGAAATTAAACTGTTCCTGTTTGCAGAAGATATGATACTGTACATAGAATACCCTAAAGATTCCATGAGAAATCTACTGGAACTAATAGAAAGATTCAGCAGAGTGGCAGGATACAAGATAAACATACAAAAATCAGTTGGATTCCTATACACCAATAAGGAGAACGATGAAAAGGAAATCAGGAAAACAATACCATTTATAATCGCCCCTAAAAAGATAAAATACTTAGGAATAAATCTAACCAGGGATGTAAAAGACCTATACAAAGAAAACTACAAAACATTACTGCAAGAAACCCAAAGGGATCTACATAAATGGAAAAACTTACCATGCTCATGGATAGGTAGACTCAACATTGTGAAAATGACAATCTACCCAAAGCAATTGATAAATACAACACAATCCCGATCCAAATACCAACAACATTCTTCAAAGAGATGGAAAAACTAATCATTAACTTTATATGGAAAGGAAGAAACCCCGAATAAGTAAAGCACTACTGAAGAAGAAGAATAAAGTTGGAGGACTCACTCCACCTGACTTCAGAACCTACTATACAGCTACAGTAGTCAAAACAGCCTGGTACTGGTACAATGACAGATACATTGACCAATGGAACAGAATTGAGAACGCAGATGTAAATCCGTCCACCTACGGTCACCTGATCTTCGACAAGGGCCCAAAGTCCATCAAATGGGGAAAAGGCAGTCTTTTTAACAAATGGTGCTGGCAAAACTGGATATCCATCTGCAAAAAAATGAAACAGGACCCATCCTCACGCCATATACAAAAACTACTTCAAAATGGATCAAAGACCTGAATATAAAGCCTAAAACTATAAAGTTCATAGAAGGAAAAATAGGACCAACACTACAGGCCTTAATACATGGCATTAACAGGATACAAACCATAACCATCAATGCACAAACCCCAAGAGATAAGCTAGATAACTGGGATCTTCTAAAAATCAAACACCTATGCTCTTCAAAAGACTTCACCAAAAGAGTAAAAAGAGATCCTACAGGCTGGGAAAAAATTTTTGGACAGTACAAGTCAGACAAAGGTCTAATCTCCATAATCTACAAGAAAATACAACACGTCTACAACAAAAAGACAAATAATCCTATTAAAAAATGGGCAAAGGAAATGAACAGACACTTCACCAAGGAAGACATTCAAATGGCCAGCAGACACATGAGGAAATGCTTGCGATCACTAGCCATTAGAGAAATGCAAATTAAAACCACTATGAGATATCATCTCACCCCGGCATTACTGGCACGAATCAAAAACACTGGAAATAACAAATGTTGAAGGGGCTGCGGGAAGATTGGAACTCTTATGCACTGCTGGTGGGAATGCAAAATGATACAACCATTTTGGAAAATGATATGGCGCTTCCTCAGAAAGCTAGAAATAGACATACCATTCGATCCAGCAATCCCACTCCTAGGAATATATCCTAGAGAAATAAGAGCCATCACTCAAATAGACATATGCACACCTATGTTCATGGCAGCATTGTTCACAATAGCAAAATGGTGGAAACAACCTAGATGCCCATCAACAGATGAATAGATAAACTATGGTACATACACACAGTGGAGTACTACGCGACGAGAAAGAACAATGATGAATCTGTGAAGCACCTCATAACATGGATGAAACTAGAGGACATTATGCTGAGTGAAATAAGTCAATCACAAAAGGACAAATATTTGTATAAGACCTCTATTGTAAAAACCCATGAAAAAGTTCACCCACAAACTGTAACAATCCTTGTTGGTTACCAGGGATGGGCGGGGTCGGGGAAATACGAAATAGGCAATAGATAAGTGGTATCTTTGGTGAAGGGTGAGACAGTACACAATACAGGGGAAACCAGCACAACTTGTACAGGGAAAGGTCATGGTAGCTCCATAGACACATCCAGACTCCCTGAAGGACTGAATTGCTGGTCGGAGGGCTGTGGGGACCATGGTCTCGAGGAACATCTAGCTCAATTAGCATAACACAGTTTATAAAGACAATGTTCTCCATTCTACCTTGCTGAGTAGCGTCTGGGGTCTTAAAAGCCTGTGAGCGGCCATCTAAGATACTCCACTGGTCTCATCCCTTCGGGAGCAAGGAGAATGAAGAGAACAGGATACAAGGAAAAGATTAGTCCAAAGGACTAATGGACCACAGCTACCAAGGCCTCCACCAGACTGAGTCCAGTACAGCTAGATGGTGCCCAGCTACCACCACTGACTGCTCTGACCAAGCTCACAACAGAGGGTTCTGGACAGAGCTGGAGAAAAATGCAGACCAAAATTCTAACTCACAAAAAAAAGACCAAATTTACTGGCCTAAAGGAGACTGGAGAAACCCCGAGAGTATGGCCCCCAGACACCCTTTTAGCTCAGTGGTGAAGTCATTTCTGAGGTTCACCGTTCAGCCGGGGAGTGGACAGCCCCATAAAACCAAATGGGACTAATGAGGCACAGCAGTCCAGGGACAAGGGCCAGAAGGCAGAAGGGGACAAGAAAGCTGGTGATAGGGAACCCAAGGTTGAGTAAGGATAGTGTTGATGTGTTGTGAGGTTGTTAACCATTGTCACAGGACAATATCTGTAGTAACTGTTAAATGAGAAACTATTTTGTTCTGTAAGCCTTCATCTAAAATGAGAATAGCAGCACAACTGGAAGAGCATAGTGGATGTCACTGAACTGTACATGTAGAAATTTTTGAAATGGTGTATCTTTGACTATGTATATTTTCACCAAAAAAAAAAAAAGTTCGATAAGGCAGAGGGGTGGCATGTTGTGGGGTTGTTAACCAATGTCATAAAACAATATGTGTGCTACTGTTTCATGAGAAACTATTTGTTCTGTAAGCCTTCACCTGAAGTACAATAAAATGTAAAAAAGAGGAAAAAATAAATAATAAATGAATTGCCCCTGGGCTTCTCTGACAGAATGGAAATGACTATAAAATATGACATTACAGAAACTGCATCATGCTTAATTTAGTTCAAATGAACTATACGTCAATTCTCTTATAATTATACATCATAATACACGTGGAGTCTGATTTTGTTAGCCAACTAAGAAAAGAAGAGCCTCCACCTATACCACTCAAATGTCGATTACTTCACTGGGTGTTTGTGGGTATTTATTTCAGCTCCAAAAAAAAAAAAAAACAGGTGAGGAAAGAGCCCTGTCTGAGTGTTTAAGAAAGTCTGATAAGGGAACCAACCAGTATAAGGAGATGTTGTAGGTAGACGAAAGAGAAGATTCTAGAACTGACTATTTTCTTGACTATCACCTGCATTTTTTGTGTATTTCACACAGTACCCACACTAACCCTAGATTCCAAACCCCCATCAAATAAAATCTTTAGGAGGATATGGAATAGAAGCAAACACATCTCAGAGGTGAACTACTCCATCTCAGCAGCCCACAGGGTGGGAATATCTCAGCCCTTCCTGGAAATACTCCCGTTATCCAGTTTCCCTCACTGGCCACCCTCATTCTTCACAAAGCTGTATGCTGCTCCTCTGCTTTATTTACAAGGTCGGGATGCGCCCTAATGCTCATTGCCAAAACTTCGCCTACCCACATGGCGTTCATCCTTCAAGAACCTGCTCAAATGCTATCTTCTCAAATACCAACAAACTCGAATGCTTGGCTGATCATTCTGGTCATGGCTCATCTCTCCCTCTCTGGTAGCCAGGGTTCCTATGATAACGTTTTGTGGACTCGTAGCTACTCTGATCTTGGCTTGGATTGTATTTGGGTCTTGATTTAACACTTGCTGCAGATGACAAATGAAGACAGCTCTTGGTGAGCACAGCCATGATCTAGGTTATACATCTTTTCCTCTCCCAAAGCACCTGGCCCCTTCCACAAAGTAGTAAGTATCTTATAAATTAATTTAAATGATTATTTAAATACAAACACGGTTTTGATTGCTGGTTTCATCTGTCTTGTCACACCACACCAAACTACTGAGTTTCAAATTGCCCTGACTGGCTTCCCGCTCCCTAGCTATCCTTGGATAGAATGAAGCTAAGAAGTTGTGAAATCACCAAAAAGGTGGGGAGAAAGAAAGGGAAGCTGGGCCTGAATAATCCTCACTTCGAGTCACCATTTCCTGAATGATGGAGCTGACTGCTTCGGGGATTCGGAGAATGGAACCTGAGCACTCGCCCTCGCCCCCTGCCCAGTGCCGCGAGACCCCCGAGCTGGGCCGGCCGGTACCCACGTGCTGGAGCGCCCTCCTGTGGCTCCGCCGCAGCCCCGGCCGCTCCCCGCCGACCACGGTCCCCGCGCCGGAAGAAACAAGAGACGCAGAAAGTTTCCGAGCCAGGCGGCTTGCGAAAGGTCGGAGCCAGGTCCCGGAGCCTCGCAGCGCAGGCGTGGCGGGAGCCGCGCCGAAACCGGCGGTGACGGCGAGGGGCTGGGGGCCTAGACGGTTCCCCAAGGGGCTCCAAGGTGTCCCCAGCCGCCCCTGGCGGGGCTGGAGTCCTCCAAAGCCCGAGGGCGAAGGGTTCTCCCCACGCCCCGACCTTACAACGGTGGGCAAGCAGGAGGGAGGCTGGGCCCACAGCCAAGAACGGTGACACCTCCCACCCCCAGCTACCGGGGCGCGGTTGGGGCTCTAGGGCTTCCTTTATTCATTTTCTTAATTGGAGAGAGGGGCGCGCGAACTCCTTTTGATTCATTATGATCCCCAACAATCCGGATTCCTGAGCGCCCCCCTTCCTCAAGAGCCCACCTGGAGTCCACCGCCCCACCCAGTGCCACCCTCCCCCACCTGGGTGACAAGTGGAAACAGCAAACCTCCCTCCGCCTCCCGTTCCAGCCTCTAGTTTGCGGGGTAATGTTCCAACAGGATTTCCCTGCCGTCCGCAGTGGACTCGCCTGCCAGGGGGACGCGGCGCCCCAGGGCTAGGGACCTGGGCGGGAGAGGCCGGGCCCAGCGCGGCGCTTACCTCGTCTACAGTGAGTGGCATGCAAATCCGGTACTCCTTCAGCAGCATGGTCCAGCCGGCTGCTGAACCCCAGGGCGGGAAGAGGGGAGCGGGCCCCCAGATCAACAAGGCTGCCGCCCAGGCGCAGGCAGGGCGCTCAAAGCCGGCCCGTGGAACACCCCGGCAGCGCTCTCAGCTCCTGGCTACCTCCTCTCCGCCCTAGAGCATGTCAAGGTTTGGGTCCGGGTGTTCGCCGCTCCCCCGCCTCCTGCCTTGCCGAGGTCGGTCCTCCCGGAACGCGGTGTTGCAAAGTCGGGGAGGGAGGGAGACCCACTGGAAACGACTCCGACCTGCAACCCGCGGCGGTAGGTGCGGCTGGAAGATCAGGACATGCCCGGCAGTGGGCGAAGGAGGGGAAAAAAAACCCCGAGATTTCCAAAAATGAAAACAAATGCACAAAAGTCACCCACTTGATCCGCCTCCAAAACAAGAAAGGAACCTGGCGACCCCCCTCCGGCCAGTTCGCCCAATGGTAATGTCACCAGGAACACGTTAGAGCCGAAGCCGAAGATGCTGACTTCCAGACAAAGGCTCGCTCGGCTTCTCTCCGCGGGCGGTAAACAAGGTTTCCTTCTCTTTTTAGGGCCAGTCCGCGAGTCGCTCCTGGGCTCTGCTGGGAGAGAAAAGGGAAGCCACCGTCGTCGTCGCCGCCGCCGCCGCCGCTCGCCTCTGCCGGCTGGAGCCGCCGGTTCCTCCAAGCTCTGCTCGTGGCTGCGAGGGGAGGGCGCGAGGAAGCTGGCGCCTTCCGCACGCTCCCCTCCCCCGAGTACCTTCGCCCCGCGAGCGCCGTGCGTGCCCGCGAGTTTGCAGCCACAGCGCCGGGGCCGGATAGTCTGCGCGAGCTGCAGTGTGCTTGGGGCCGGGAGGTGGGTGCGGGAGGAGGGCGTGCGAGCAACGCTGACATCAGCAGCGGCCGCGGCGGGGAGGGTAGCCCCATCCGGCCAATGGGGAAATGGCAAAGAATGTGGAGGATTTAAACAAAACAGCATGTCTCTCCCGGGTTGCTGCCAGACAGCAGAGCTGCTCCGGAGTCGAGGCCGGCGGGGACTGGGGAGGACTAACAAAGGGGGCTCCCCTCGGCTCCTCCACCCTGTGAAGCTGTTCTGAAATGGGCCTTTGGTGCCACAGGGCTCCGTCCAGCCACTCTGGGAAGCTTCTGGTTTCAAAGTCCAGGAATGTGCCTTGATCTTTGGAAAAGGTCTTTACAAATGCCCACCACCAAACATTTTCACTTTGGTCCAGCAAAGCCAGTCCATTGCCTGGTTTCATAACTGGCTTCAGAGAGGGAATCCTGGAAAACCGATGAGTGCAGTGGTGTGAATGAAAATGCAGTACACAGACCTGAGACACGAGAGAGTACGAACGCAACGCAGCCTTTTACCTCTCCTGGCCCCCTCCGCAGCGGTCCGAAAGCAGGCTTTGCAGAGCAACTGGAATAGGTTTTCTTGTCAGCACTCCTAAGTTCAAAAAGTCACAGTGAAATGTCAATGAAAATGCCTGGAGTGTTGGTATTCCATCCATATTAAACAGATCCCTTATTTTAACCACAAGAGGCACATTCTTCAGTTACTCAGGAAGCAGCATGTAACTGCTGAAGTCTGTTTTTCATTTGTCTGGTATTTTTTAGCTTGTTTTTCCAAAAAGTTGCCGGATGAAAAATGCATGGGTGCCTGAATGCAGAATAACCTGTATGCATAATCTTTTCTAGAAAAAAATATTCATTCTCTAAAGTTCTGCAGCCAATCATAGAGTTTGGATGGCAGTACAGATGGCCTCAATATTATAGTATTTAAAATTATGATTAATAAATAATTAACCAATATAAGACAATGAGCTTGTGGCAAAAATTGTCCAGATGGCTGGGGAAAATGTCTAACTGTGCTAACATGATACAAAGCCTGCTAGAAAAAATGACACCCTATATCCAGCTTATATTTTAGTGAAAACTATTTTCTAGATAAATGCTTCCCAGAGTTGGCTCAGAAAGATTCCCAGCAACTAATTAAAGCTGAACCAAATTCCTCGAGGTGGAGAATCTAAATCTGACACTGTAGTGTTGAGTAATAACACACTGAAAGCCTCTGATACACAAAGAAGCTCAATCTGTTTTTCTTTTTTCGGCTTCTTACTTGAAAACAAGTATAGTGGCTTCACTTCTGGCACCTAATATTCTTCCCAGAGGCAGCTAGGGAATGTACTGGCTAGCCAAATGTGCGCACGCGCACACATACATCCGTCAGAGTATGTGGGCTCTGTTCCTGGCTTCCTGGACATCTCCGGATGTAGAAAACAGATTCTGTAACTAGGTGTTTTACTGATGAGTAGTACAGTTGAGGAACTACTTCTCTGAATTCCACACACTGTAATATGTCCCCCCCTCACTGTTGAAAGCTGACCTCTCCACTAGACTTTTCATTTTCATGCAATCCATTCCGTGTGCCTGATCATATTCATCTAGTGAAAGCATAGCTCTAATCTTGCCACCTTCAAAATCTTTTAGTGATTCTCTATGGCCTACTGAATGAGTCAGAATTCCTTGGCAGGAGGTTTAAGGTACTCAGTCTACCTTTCTCCACATTATTCTGTTACCCTTCCCGTCCTGACTCCAGGACCAACTTTGTTGGCTGGAGATGGCCTCCACTTTTCTACCTTGACCCTTCCACTCTTGGCACTGTCTTCACAGAGAATCCCTCTCCCCACCTTACCCCCCATGGCACCATTTTAAGCAGGGCATTGACAATCTGTGATTTTGGAAACTGATTTGGATGGCAGTGTGTCAGATGGATTAAGGGCAGGACACCAGAAGCAGGAGGTTGTTATATAATTATAATAGTCCAGGAGACATACAGGGAAGGTCTGAGCTAGACAGAGGATGAAAAAAAGAGGGTCAACTGAAAAGATTTGGATAGAACTTGGGGATGGATTGGTGGCATTCACTACCACAGTGCTGGGGTGGGGGTGGGGGCATAGGAGGAGTGTATGGATTACACTCAACAGAAAGAAAACAAAAATCTTCACAACTAGACCATTAACCAACTTCATGATAAACAGAGAAAAGACTGAAGTAGTGAAGGATTTCTTTTTACTTGGATCCACAATCAACACCCATGGAAGCCGCAGTCAAGAAATCGAACAATGCACATTGGGAAAATCTGCTGCAAAAGATCTCTTTAAAGCGTACGAAAGCAAAGATGTCACTCTAAGGGTTAAGGTGCACCTAACCCAAGCCATGGTGTTTTCAATCGCCTCGTATGCCTGTGGAAGCTGGACAATAAATAAGGAAGACCAAAGAAGAATTGACGCCTTTGAATTATTGTGTTGGTGAAGAATATTAAATATGCCATGGACCGCCAGAAGAACGAACAAATCTGTCTTGGAAAAAGTACAGCCAGAGTGCTCATTAGAAGCAAGGATGGTGAGACTTCGTCTCACATACTTCGGACATGTTATCAGGAGGGACCAGTCCCTGGAGAAAGACGTCATGCTTGGTAAAGTAGAAAAAAACCCACTGAGTTTTTCTGACTCATAGCGACCCTATAGGACAGAGTAGAACTGCCCCATAGAGTTTCCAAGGAGCGTTTGGTGGATTTGAACTGCCAACCCTTTGCTTAGCAGCTGTAGCACTTAAGCACTACACCACCAGGGTTTCCCAGAAAGTAGGGGGTCAGTGAAAAACAGGAAGACCCTCAAGGAGATGGATTGACACAATGGCTGCAACAATGGGCTCAAGCATAACAATGATTGTGAGGGTGGTTCAGGACCGGGCAGTGTTTCTTTCTGTTGTAGGAAGGGACACTATGAGTCGGAACCCACTCCAAGGCACCTAACAACATTCATTTCATTCATAACTCATTCACACAAAGGAGGGAGCGCGCCATCTACTGGTCAAACATGATTCTTTTAAAAATATTTTTAAGTCATCTCAGCAAGTCTGGCAAAGAGAATTGTATCTTTGTTTCTTTTCAACCAAAAGAGTCCCCAGTATCTACTTACAAAGAGCCCAGAAGGCATTGCCATCATTATTATTATGGATGGTATCAATATGCATAAACAATATGCAATCTACAGTTACTGATAGGGGTGCAAACGATAAAAAGACAAAAGAGTGAAGTTACCAGACACGAATGATATCACGAAAAGGAAAAGAACGTTAGGCTGTGCATGTCTGTGACAGCATATATTCTCAGATAAGTGACAACCTCTGAAAGCCAAGGTTCTCAAAACGAGGGTGGGTATGGTGAGGGGGGAGAGGTGGGGTGGCCAGTGGGAGGGGTGTACATCAAAATTAAAATCATTTGTAGGAGTTCTTCAACCACTGCCTTCACCCACATTCTGATGGCACTCCCTCTCCCAATGAGACTTCTCAGTTTGTGTGAAAAAACTGTAAAAAAAAAAAAAAAAAGTCCTGACCCACCCTTGTAAATAGCCTCTGAAAGAAGTGTACAGCAACAACTGTCTTTGTGACTCTATTCAAATCATATCTTATTCTGGTATCTCTGGTACTTCTAAAGCAAAATATAGTTCTTCCTACCTTCCTCTTTCCTACCCACTGTTTCTAAGGCCTACAGCTTCCTCAATCCCAAATCCTAATTCATACACAGAGCCACTCTAGATAACTATCTTTCCAGACAACCCAAAACACATATCTACACTATTCATTCTGGTTCTTGTTTGTATCCATGTGTGGCCTTTATATACAGTGCCATATAGATTATTATACGTATTTCACCTCTTCTCCAACTACTCATGATGTTGAAGCTTCTTGAGGAGATAGACCATGTCTTATTTGTGTCATCTGAAACATGGAGTATAGTGGGTACCCAAGGAACGTCTACTAGATGTTTGCAGGCACTTACTGACATATTGAGCCAGATCATTCTTTGTTGAGAGGGGCTGCCCTGTGTATTGTAGGATGTTTAGCAGCATCCCTGGTCTTGATCGACTAGATATTAGTAGCACCACCACACACACCATTGCTAAAGGTCCCCTGGGAGGGGACAAAGTCCCCAGTTGAGAACCACTGTATTAGTATAACATTCATTAATCTTATCTAAATGTTTACCTATTGCAAGAAGCTTTTGGGGAAACTTACTTTCCACCCATCAAAATCAGGGCTAAGGAGAGAGGAGGAAAACCAAACTGTGGCATAAAGATTTCCCCTTGTCATTCCCATACTGTTTTATACTACCAAAGGAGCCCTCCATAAAGTCATTAAGTCCAGCCCACACTCCAAAGAGGGGAATTAAGCTCCACCTCCTTGAGGGGAAAGTGACTACACATATTATTTGATATTCTTCTGCAAAGAAGATTAGTCCTTTCTCCCCCATTTTTTAAAATTCAATTATTTATTTTTGTCAGTATGGAATTCATGCATATTTATTTTACAGACTGTTACAATCCAATACTATGTTATTTATTTTGTTGCTCAAATTGTTCCACATCCAGCCATTGGTGGCTCTTTCAGGTTGGCTCCTGTGTCCTCTTAAAGGGCACTTTTTGAAAATCAGAGCCCTGGTGATGCAGTGGTTAAGAGCACTTGGCAGTTCAAATCCATCAGCCACTCCCTGGAAACCCTATGGGGCAATTCTACTCTGTCCTATAGGGTCACTATGAGTTGGAATCGACCCGACTGCAATGGGTTTGGTTTTTTGGAAAATCAAATGTTATTCTTTGCAATGAATTTTTTGTTTTACTAAATATTGTTTAATTCTAGCAAATTCTAACTATAAATATGTGTGTGTGCATGTTTAAATACCTGTATGCCTGACCTCGTTAGGTTACTGTATAAATGTTAAATTCTTTCTTCATAAAACTTCACAAAGCAAGTCCCAAAGGCAATTCCTATGTGTAGACCCATTTATCAGGACTCTAATAAATACAAAGAATGTCTTTGATGTGTAATTGCTTCTAGCCCTGCAGTAAATGCTCATAAAATAAAAATAATTCAGCAATGATGTGGTACAAATTGCTTCATATAGAAAAAAACCTGGAGGTTCTGTGGCCAAACGTGTATATATATATATGTATATATATACATTTTTTTCATAAATAAGCCAGGAATGAATTAATCAGTTTTACTTTTTGTTGTACTGCCTATGTTTATAAGAACCGGCAAAACAGTGGAATATTCTGGGATGAAATGAAAGGCCTAACTTTTCTCCCTGTCTTTTAAATACCTACAGAATGGTCTAGGAGAAAACACAGGGTTAAAACCAGGGTACCACAGTTATTGATTCCTCATTTCAGGCATATGAGAGAGAGCTAAGTCTGTCACTGTGACCTTCTTTGGGAGGGAAGCCCAAGTCAGTATTTTGTTCACACTGTGAGACTATGAGTAACCTATATCCACTGGCGAGAAATTTTAGTGATGAAAGATGACTTTGTCCTTGAGACTGGCTGCCTTTAAAGAGGAGGAAATGGTGTAACCATAATTTATTGTAGTTCTTTAATGCCAAAGCATATTTGACCTAGTATCATCAATTGATGTCAACACAGATCTTGAAACAGTATTTCATAGCTATGTAGTGCCATAAAAACAACGTGTAATTTGACTTTTTGTGAAACGTTTTAAACGCTACCAGAGAGAAAAGAGAGATACTTACATTTGCTATTTTAAAAGTATGTAATCACTTACGTCAAAACCCCAGATTAAAAATTGCTTAGGCGACTATAGGAAGCTGAATAATAGCCCTCAAAGATATCAGGTCCTAATCTCTGGAACCTGTAAATGTTACTTTATATGGAAAAAGAGTCTATGCAGTTGTGATTAAGTTAAGGATTTTTTTTAATGATGAGATTATCCTCAATTATCCAAGTACAATCACAACTGTCTCTATAAGAGAGAGGCAGAGAGATTTGACACATAATACAGAAGAAGACGTAACTACGAGGCAGAGATTGGAGTGATGCAGCCAAAGCCAAGGAATGCTGGCCACCAAAAGCTAGAAAAGGCAAAGACTGGATTCTCCTATAGAGCCTCCAGAGGCATCACAGCCCTGCCACACCTTGATTTCAGCCCAGACTTTGGAATTATGGCTTCCAGAACTGAGAGAATAAATTCTTGTTGTTTCAAGCCACTAAATTTGTGATAATTTGTTACAGCAGCAGTAGGAAATTAATACAGTGACTTAGGTACAATTTTATTCACCTGATATAACTGCACTTGACATGAAGTAATTCCAACATAGGAGCAAGATATTTACTCAAAGATAAAATGTAGTGTAATTTTCTTTTCTTTGTTTCCTTTTTTCTTGGTCTTTCCTTAGAATTGAGAATGATGAGACTTCAGTTCATTGATTTTGGACACATCACCAGGAAAGACCAATTGCTAGAAAAGGACATCACGTTTGGTGAAGTAGAGGGCCAGGGATAACCTCAATAAGAGGGACGGACACAATAGTCGCAACAATGGACTCAAACATATCGACGATCACGAAGAGGGTGCAGAACCAATGTTTCCTTTTGTTATAAATAAGATTGCCATGAGTAGAAGCCAGCCGACTCAATGGCAACTAACAACAACAACAATTTTCTTTACAAAATGACTCGTAACAGATTTGAAAAAAAAACAAGTCTTCTAACTGCCTTTAAAACAGGCAATTTACAGAAACATATTTTAGGCACAACATTTCAGGAACATTTCTATAATGTAAGCCTCATGGCTTTAATACCATCAATATGCTAATGACTCCCAAGTTCAAATCTCCCCTTAACTTCAAATTTATATATTCACTTGCCTTCTCAATATCACCACTTGGATATCCAGTAGGCATCTCAAACTTAACATGTCCAAAACTGAGCTCCTGCTCTTTTTCCCAATTTACTCCTCCCTAATCTCCCCCATCTTGGTAAATGGTAACTCCATCCTTCCAGATGCTCAGGCCAGAAGTCTTATTGAATTGCTTGAGACCTCTCCTCTCACACCTAACATTTAAACCACAGAAATTTCCATCTTGGCTCTATCCTCAGAATATATCCAGATCCAATCAATCCTTACCATTTCCACCACTTCCACCCTAGTCCAGGTGTCTTTGTTATCTAGTGCTGCTGTAACAGAAATACAAGTGGATGGCTTTAACAAAGAAATTTCGTCTCTCACAATCTAGGATGCTAGAAGTCCAAATTCAGGGTGCCAGCTGCAGGAGAAGGCTTTCTCTCTCTGTCAGCTCTGGGGGAAGGTGCCTGTCATCAATCTTCCCTGGTCGAGGAGCTTCTCAGCAAAGGGACCCCGGGTCCAAATGACATGCTATTCTCCTGGCTCTTTTTTCGTGGTGGTATGATGTCCCCATGTCTCTCTGCTCACTTCTCTCTTTTATATCTCAAGAGAGATTGACTTAAAACACAACCTAATCTTGTAGATTGAATCCTGCCTCATTAACATAACTTCCTCTAATCCTGCCTCATTAACACCATAGAGGTAGGATTTACAACACATAGGAAATCACATCAGATGATGAAACGGTGGACAATCACACGATACTGGGAATTATGGACTAACCAAGTTGATACACAATTTGGGGGGACACAATCCAATCCATAATATTCCACCCTTTGGTCCCCCAAAATTCATGTCCATGCCACAGGTAAAACACATTCACCCCATCATATCATAGCAAAAGTCTTAAATCAACTCCAAGTCCAAAATCCAAAAATTCCTCTTCATCTGTGAAATCTAGAATACAAGTTATCCGCTTCCGAACTACAATGGCAGAACAGGCACAAGCTAGACACTTCCATTATAAACGGGAGAAATTGGAGGGAAAGAAGAGATAATAGGCACCAAGCAAGTCAGCAGAACACATTACACTAGCCCTCAAGGCTTGAAAATAATCACCTGTTCTCTGAGACCATTTACACAGTGGTCCTGCCCTCCAGACTCTAGGTATTGGCCACACTCTTTGGATTCTGGGTGGAGGTCCCTCAGCCCTAGGCTTCAGCTTTGCCTTCCAGGCACACTGGAATGGCAACTCTGCTCCCTCAGCTTTGAGAGGCCCCATTTTCCTAGTCCATCTGAGTGGTGACCCCACCCTTTGAGACCCTAGAAGTCATGGCCCTAACTTTTGAGACTGAGGCAGCTCTACTTCCTGTGTTCCTTGTCTCTTCAGCTTCTGCTTCCTGATTCCTTGGCCTCTTGGCCCCTCAGGCCTCACCATCCACATCTGCCCTGCTGGGGCAAGTGTTCCAAAGCTCTTCAGCTGCACCGACAAATGTCTGGATGCACCTGACTCTGCCAGTAAACTTTGGCCAGAAGGCACTCAACTCTCTTGCTACATGAGTTGGCAGGCCTAGCTCCACAGATAAGTACCTGCAGGCACCCCACTCCACCAGGAAGCCTCCTGCCAAAGGCACTCAGCTGTCTTGTTCTGTGGGTCAGCTCCAGCGCTGTCTCATGCTAGTCTCCTGGTTCTGCTGCTGCTGCTTCTCGCCATCTGCACCATCTCCAGTATAACAACTCTTTTCATTTCCTTCTGAGTTCTTACCAGAATTGTCTTTGATGTCCATAATTCCACCAACAGTCTCTTCAAGGCAATCTAGGATTTTACTATTATGTACTTTAAAACTCTTCAAGCCTCTATCCATTCAGTTTCAAACCACTTCCACATTTTAGGTATTTGTTAGAGGAGCACTCCACTCTCTCGATACCAAATTCTGTCTTACTTATCTAGTGCTGCTATAATAGAAATCCCACAGGCGGATGGTTTTAACAAAGAGAAGTTTATCCTCTCACAGTCTAGCAGACTACAAGTGCGAATTCAGGGTACCAGCTCCAGGGGAAGGCTTTCTCTTTGTGTCAGCTCTGGGGGAAGGTCCTTGTTATCAACGTTCCCCGTCAAGGAGCTTCTCAGCAAAGGGACCCTGGGTCCAAAGCACATGCTATTCCCCTGGCTCTTTTTTCTTGGTAGTATGAGGTCCCCATGTCTCTATGCTTGTTTCTCTCTTTTATACCTCAGAAGACTGATTTAAGACACAACCTAATCTTGTAGACTGAGTCCTGCCTCATTTACATAACTTCCTCTAATCCTGCCTCATTAACATCATAGAGGTAGGATTTACAACACACAGGAAAATCACATCAGATGACAAATTGATAATCACACAATACCAGGAATCATTGACTAACGAAGTTGACACACATTTTTTGGGGGCACACAATTCAATCCATAACATCCAAGTCACCATTATTTTTCTTCTGGAATACTGCAATAACCTCCCAACTAATCTAATCTCCCAGTTTTGCCCAATCTTGTCACCACACAGAAGTCAGAGTGAGTCTTTTAATATGGAAGTCAGCCCATGGCACTCTTTTGTCCCAAACCCCCATTGGCGTCTGTCCTAGTTACCTAGGGCTGCTGTAACAGAAATATCACAAGTGGAGGCTTTAACAAAGAAATTTATTTTCTCACAGTCTAGGAGGCTAGAAGGCCTAATTCAGAGCGCCAGCTCCAGGGGAAGGCTTTCTCTGCCAGCTCTGGGGTAAGGTCCTTGTCATTAATCCTCACCTGGTCTAGGAGTTTCTCAGCGCAGGTACCCTGGGTCCAAAGGACATGCTATTCTCCTGCCTCTTCTTGCTTGGTGGTAGTGAGGTCCCTCTGTCTCTCTGCTCACTACTCTCTTTTATATCTCAAGAGACTGACTCAAGATACAATCTAATTTAGTAGATTGATTCCTGCCTCATTAACGTAACTGTCTCTATTCCTGCCTCATTAACATCATAGAGGTTAGGATTTACAACAATAGTATAATCACATTAGATCACAAAATGGTGTGACAACCTCACAACACTGAGAATCATGGCCTAGTAAAGTTGACACACATTTTTGGGGGACACAATTCAATCCATGACAATGTCCCATCTCATCTGGTTAAAAATCAAGTCCTTATAATGGTCAAAGGTTAAATGCTCAGCAGCTAACAGAAAGGTTGGTGGTTTAAACCCACCAACTGCTCCGTGAGAGAAAAGACCTGACAATCTGCTCCCATAAAGATTGTTGTTGTCTGTTAGGTGCTGTTGAGTTGGTTCCGACTCATAGCGACTCTATGTACAACAGAACGAAACACTGCCCAGTCCTGCGCCACCCTCATGATCATTGTCATGCTTGAGCCCATTGTTGCAACCACTGTGTCAATCCATTATGTTGAGGGTCTTCCTCTTTTTCAATGACCCTCTATTTTACCAAGCATGATGTCCTTCCCCAGGGAATGGTCCCTCCTGATAACATGTCCAAAGTATGTGAGATGAAGTCTCACCATCCTTGCCTCTAAGGAGCATTCTGGTTGTACTTCTTTCAAGACAGATTTGTTCCCTCTTTTGGCAGTATATTCAACATTCTTCGCCAACACGATAACTCAAAGGTGTCAATTCTTCAGTCTTCCTGATTCACAGTCCAGCTTTCATAGGCATATGAGGTGATTGAAAACACTATGGCTTAGGTCAGGCACAGAAGTGACATCTTTGCTTTTTAACACTTTAAAGAGGTCTTTTGCAGCAGATTTGCCCAACGTAATGTGTCGTTTGATTTCTTGACTGCTGCTTCCACGGGTGTTCATTGTGGATGCAAGTAAAATGAAATCCTTGACAACTTCAATCTATTTTCTTTTTATCATGAAGTTGCTTAATGGTCTAGTTGTGAAGAGTTTTGTTTTCTTTATGTTGAGGTGTAATCTATAGTGAAGGCTGTAGTCTTTGATCTTCATCAGTAAGTACTTCAAGTCCTCTTCACTTTTAGCAAGCAAGGTTGTGTCATTTACATATTGAAGGTTGTTAATAGGTCTTCCTCCAATCCTGATGCCCTGTTCTTCTTCATATAGGCCAGCTTCTTGGATTATTTGCTCAGCAAACAGATAGAATAAGTACGTTGAAAGGATGACACACACCTTTTCTGATTTTAAACCCCTTGCTCTGGCTGAACAACTGCCTCTTGATCTATGTACAGTTTCTGCACGGGCATAATTAAGTGTTCTGGAATTCCCATTCTTTGCAACGTTATCCATCATTTGTTATGATCCACTCAGTTGAATGCCTTTGCCTAGCCAATAAAACACAGGTAAAACAATTTTCTGGTATTCTCTGCTTTCAGCCAGGATCCATCTGACATCAGCAATGATATCCCTTATTCCACTTCCTCTTCTGAATCTGGCTTGAATTTCTGGCAGTTCCCTGTAGATGTACTGTTGCAACAGCTTTTGAATGATCTTCAGAAAAATTTTACAGACTAGGAAACACCATGGGGCACTTCTACTCTGTCCTATAAGGTCGCTGTGAGTCGGAATCCATTTGACCTGCACACAACAGCAACATAATGGACGAATTGTTTCAATCTCATCTCCTACAACTCTCACCCCTACTCATTCTGGTCCAGTCACTCCTACCTCCTTATTCTTCTTCAAACAAGACCAGCATGATCTGATGGCTCTCATCTCAGGGTTCTTGTACCTGCTGTAGTCTTTGCCTGGAATGTTCATTCCTCAGATATCTGCAACTCTTGCTCACTTACTTACCACAGACCTAGGCTCACTGTTACTAGTGATGGCCTTCCTTGACCACCTCCTTAACACTTATCACCCTTTGACACGTTTACATGTTTATTTTCTATCTTCCCCATTAGAATGTTCACTTCACAAAGGCAAGAACTTTGGGCCTGATAGGTGCCTATTCAATAAGCTGTGAATGTGCCAGAAATGCCAAATATGGGGGAAAAAAAACACCTAACATAGTAATTAACATATGAGTACAATATTTTCAATAATTACTTTGGTAATATACATCACCAGTGTTCTTTCTGAACAAACTGTTGTTTCCAATCAACATTTACCCTCACCTTTTAGCTATTTTATTCCGCCACTGCCAATTTTTCCCTTTTAAAACCAAATTCTTCCCCACAAAGCCAGATTTAATCTCAGACTCACCCAAATAAAAAAGAATCTTTCTATAATACAGAATTCATGCCTATTTTCTCTGACCACTGCTCAGACTTCTATCAAGAACCTTCTTTACACACTCAAATTTAGTTTGTTTCCTCTGCAAGCTTTTCTTGACATTCCAGTTTGCTTTCATTTTCCATTAGCTTCAAACCTAGCAAGTAAGCGCTTCAGCTTTGGTTTGGGAACTTCCTAGAGTTTTCTCCACAACCTATTTCTCTCTTTCTAAGTCCCTCCTTCCACTTTGTTTCATTTTAATAAACTAGGTGTACAGAAAAATTGTGCAGGAAGTACAGAGTTCGTTTTACCCCCTCCCCCTGCACACTGTTTCTCCTATTAATATCTTGCATTCCTGCTTTCACTTTATTTACTTATTTAAATTTTGGAGACCATAAACCTGTCTACTCCTTCATACTTTTGTTACTTTCTGTCTTTTCAAATTCTTTATGCAAAATTTAGACCTTCAGATCCCTTTGCCTACTCTAGTCAAAACAATTTCACACAGGATATAGAGCCAGAAGTTATGTTAGCCTAGTGTACCTCAACAACACTATCCCCTAGAGTGCATTTGAGAAATCTATAGGGGCATTTCAGTTGCCACAATCATCTGGGGTCAGGGGGACATGCCAGTATGTAATCGGCATGCTAGATATCCTGCAACATAACAAGCCTACACAAAAAAATATTGTCCCATATTTTATCATACTTTTGAAGTCCCACAAGACATTCAAGTAGGTGAAAAACCTGCTTCTGATTATCTAAGTCCTAGACCTTCAACTCCATTTTATAGGACAAACCTTTTTTTTTGCAGTTTTAATGAGTTAAATTTTCTAAGAATTCTTCTGTGTGCAAAACAAGGAAGGTTATACTTGGATATATTCAGAATTTTACCAAGAAGGTTTCCACCATTGTGGAAAAATCATGCTACCAACAGCAAGTTTTTATGATGCTTGAAACACCCGTATAACACACCTATTGCAGTGGTAGCTTTTACAATCACAGGTCTGTGCACGGGGGCAAGTCAATGACTACTTCTTTGTATTTTCTACTGTATACATACTTTTACCTTTATATTGAGAAATATGTATTATTTTGCTATTCTTAAGTGTTTCTCCTTTACATTACAACTGGATTTTTTTAAGTTATCTGTGTAAATGGGTTATGTTATCCACGTTTTTCATTACAGAAGTGTTTTAAAAAGATCTATTTGGGACATATGGAGCCCTGGTGGTGCAGTGGTTAAGAAATTTGCTGCTAACCAAAAAGGTCAACAATTCGAATCCACCAGCCAATCCTTGAAAACCCTATGGGGCAGTTGGTCACTATGAGTCAGAATCAACTCGAGGGCAGTGGGTTATTCAGGACATATAAAGGGAAAGGATGTTGATTAAATTGAGACCCACTAACACAGCTCAATGAATAATGAGGAAATTGAGGCCAAGATAAGAAAGGTGACTTGGGTAGGATATTGTCACATTCTTTAGCATAACAGGTAGATCACTCCAAGATTTCCTCTTTGCTTTCCAAGCTACTGTTGCCAGCCACTTTGACCATGCCACACACAACCTCTTTACCACGTCAAAGGATTCTAAGTTTTAATCTATTTTTCTGTAAACCTTCATCTAAAGTACAATAAAAAAAATTTAAAAAAAAAGGATTCTAAGCTTTTCTGGAATCTGACCAAAAAAATAGTTTGTCATGTAGAATGGAGTTTGAGTCTAGGGCTTAATCATATGTAGGTTTTTCATCTTCTTGAATGGTGAGCCCACAAGGACAAATGGTACAGGTAATAATAAATAAAATGTGTACTATTCTTAAGAATTTAAATGGCAGTCTCACATATGTGATCTCGTTTGATGCTCCTAAGAGTCCCGTGTTGTTGTTAGGTGTGGTTGAGTCAGTTCAAACTCATAGCAACCCCACGTACAATAGAACAAAACACTACCTGGTCCTGCGACATCTGCATAATTGTTGCTATGTTTGAGCCCATTGTTGCAGCCACTGTGTCAATCCACCTCATTGAAGGTCTTCTTCTTTTTCACTGACCCTTTACTTTACCAAGCATGATGTCCTTCTCCAGGAACTTGTCCTCCTGATAACATGTCTAAAGTACGTGAGACAAAGTCTTGCCATCCTCACTTCCAAGGAGCATTTTGGCTGTATTTCTTCCAAGACAGATTTGTTCATTCTTTTGGTAGTCGACAGTATATTCAATATTCTCCATCAACACCATAATTCAAAGGCATCAATTCTTCTTTGGTTTTCATTCATCGTCCAGCTTTTGCATACACGAGGCAACTGAAAATATTATGGCTTGGGTCAGGTGCACCTTAGTCCTCAAAGTGATATCTTTGCTTTCTAACACTCTAAAGAGGTCTTTTGCAGCAGATTTGCACAATGCAATACATCGTTTGGTTTCTTGACTGCTGCTTCCATGGACGTTGATTGTGGATCTAAGCAAAATGAAATCCTTGACAACTTCAATCTTTTCTCCGTTTATCACGAAGTTGCTTAATAGTCCTGTTGTGAGGATTTTTATTTTCTTTACGTTGAGGTGTAATCCGTACTGAAGGCTGTGGTCTTTGATATTGATCAGTGTTTCAAGTCCTCTTGACTTTCAGCAAGCAAGGCTGTGTCATCCGCCTAACGCAGGTTGTTAATGAGTCTTCCTCCAATCCTGATACAGTGTTCTTCTTCATACAGTCCAGCTTCTTAGATTATTTGCTCAGCATACAGATTGAATAAGTATGGTGAACGGATACAATCCTGATGTACACCTTTCCTGATTTTAAACCACGAAGTATCCCCTTGCTCTGTTCGAACAACTGCCTCTTGGTCTACGGACAGGTTCCACATGAGCACAATTAAATGTTCTGGAATTCTCATTCTTCACCATGTCATCCATAATTTGCTATGAGCCACACAGTCGAATGCCTTTTGCATAGTCAATAAAACACAGGTAGACATCTTTTTGGTATTCTCTGCTTTCAGCCAGTATCCATCTGACATCAGCAATGACATCCATTGGTCCATGTCCTCTTCTAAATTCGGCTTGAATTTCTGTCAGTTTCCTGTCGATAACCAAATGTATAACGGTTCTTCTTATCAGCCTAGTGGATTGTACTAAAAACAAACAAAAAAACACTTTGCTTGTTATATTACTGAGCCACCGTCATCTTTCTTTCATGAGCTGTCATAGATCCCACAGATTAAGCCACCAAAGTTTTCAACCAAATAAAACCTTAAAACTTTTTTTAAAGGGTTACTTCAGCCTCCTCATATATTGATGAGAATACCGAGGTCCAAGAAAAGTTAAGTGACTTGCCTATGGTTCCGAGAAATCACAATATTTCGAAGCAGGGTGTAAAAATATATGACATTGCCTATTCTATTTCATTAGCTTTTCTCACCGCAAATTTTAGTTGAAAAATCTAAGGTCACCCAGTCAAAACCGGAAGCGAACTATGGCGGCAAGCTCCGCCCCCCGGGGCTGTTTGTGGCAGTGCCTGACAGGCGGTCCGTGCAGGGGGCCTCGAGGGGTCTTTCGCACGGGCTTCCGCCGCATTGCCTGAACGAGTCTGCAGGCAGCTTCCGGTGTGGGTGACGAACGGTGGCTGAAACAGGGGGACCTTAAGGGACACGCAGGCAGAAACCATGGCAGACGGCGGCTCAGAGCGGGCTGATGGGCGCATCGTCAAGATGGAGGTGGACTACAGCGCCACCGTGGATCAGCGCCTGCCGGAGTGCGAGAAGCTGGCCAAGGTGAGGGGAGGCCGGCTGCCTGTTGGCGGGCCCCAGGGGCTGAGTCACGGCGCGGAGCCCGCTTAGGCCTCAGGGGGTCTGCGGGCTATAGCACGCATTCGCCTATTGCCTGCCCAGCCCTGGTTGAGCCAGCGTGAGTAGGAGATCCCCAGGTCTGCCCGGCCAGGGAGACTTCGCAGCCGGAGTGCGCTAGTGCATGTTGTTAGGTGCCGTCGAGTTGGTTCCGACCTTAGTACATACAGCTCCCCAAATCCTCACCAGGACAGATGGTCACTTCCCGTAGAAGTTAGGGCCCCATAGCAGTTGTTGCCTTTTCTTGGATGCTATTTAACGTTTACGTTAGTATTTTCTCAAGGGTTAAGGCATTCAGACAAGATGAGAGTTTAGTTCTGTTGCTCTTGCCGAATCAGTTTATGGTGATAAATTGTTTATGGCTCATGGCACTGTGCCTGGCCCTTGGCTGGTAGAAGGGGCAGGAGAGCGATAGTACAAAGATGAGTAACATAGGGCCCCTGCCCTCAAGGAGTTCGTGTACACAGCGAACTAGTCAAGTCTTGCGTGGTGGTGAGTGCCATGCTTGTATAAATAGTTATTGGAACACAGAGAAGGAAGCTGTTCATTCATCTGGTGGGGTAAAGGGAAGGTTTTACAGAGAGTTTAGGGTTGTATTGGGCCTTGAAAATTGAGTAAGATTGAGGTGGAAGGAGTCATTCCTGGCAGAGGGAACTACAGAAATAAAGACAAACAGGAACTAAAATCCACAATAACCTGATCAGGGGAGGTAATGAACAATAATTCATTTATATTAACTGCTTATCAGGGAATAGAAACTTAACTTGACCCAAATATCACACCCCCTGCCTGTCAGGCAACTTTGTGTATCATTTTACATGTAAAGAAACCAAGGCTTAGAGTTATTTGTCTAAGGTTACAGTTAGTAGTAGGTAGAACCAGGGATTCAAAACGAGGTTTTCCTAACTAGGGTGTGGGTGATTATTGAGTTAGCTCCATCATGGGCTGTTGCTAAGGATTATGCTCAGGCCTCATTAAATTTCTCAATCAATTCTGTGTCAAACACTTACTGCCATTCACCTGGGATGCATTCACTTATAGGGTTGTTCTTTTCCCTTAAGAAGCTTACTACGTATTAAGGAAAGAGTCATGTAAATAAGTAAGTACATTGCAGTGTGATAAATTCAGGGGCAGAAGTTTCAGGTAATGCTTCACATTCAGATTTTAGAAGGAAATGCTTTCCCTTTTTCCACAAAGGAATTTAATGGGGCTTTGTAAAAAAAAAAAAGGAGCCCTGGTGGCACAATGGTTGAAGTGATCGACTGCTAACCGAAAGGTCAGCAGTTCAAAACCACCAGCAGCTCTGTGGGAGAAACCTATGGGGTCGCTATCGGTCAGAATCAACTCGATGGCATTGGGTTTGGTTTGGATTTATAAAAAACAAGGATAGATTATGAAGTTGATACTACATTTCTTGTGTCTAGTACACTTGATGGTGGAGAGCCATAAATTCACTTCTGAGCTTTCTAGCAGCTTGTGTAGGTAGTTCTTAAAAGAGCATAATGCTTGTCTATCAGTTTGTCGTACTGTGGTGGCTTGCGTTTTGCTCTGATGCTGGAAGTTATGCCACCGGCATTTCAAATACCAGCAGGGTCACCCAGGGTAGACAGGATTCAATGGAGCTTCCAGACTAAGACAGACTAGGAAAAGAAGGACCTGGCAGTCTACTTCTGAAAAAATTGGCCAGTGGAAAACCTTCTGAATAGCAGTGGAACATTGTCTGATGTAGAGGATCAGCAACAAAGAGGAAGACACTGAACGAGATGGATTGACACAGTAGCTGCAACAATGGACTCAAGTATATGTGAGGATGGTGCAGTAGTGGGCAGTGCTTTGTTCTGTCGTACGTAGGGTCATTATAAGTCGGACCGACTCGACAGCACCCAGCAACAGCAGTGTGAAGAAATATTATCAGTTACATAAGGGGTGGAAAACTCCGATGCCTGTAGCGCCAGGCGGATAACAATAGCTGATATTTATTGGGTAACTTTCTACAGTGCCAGGCACTCTTAAGCATTTTAAATGCATTATCTCATTTGATCCTCACATCAGCCCTTTGTAGTAGGTATTATTCTCATTTTGCAGACAAGGAAACTGAAGCTAAGAGAAGTTGAGTCCCATGCCCTCAGGTCATATAGCTAGTAAAGTGGTGGAGCCAGGATGCAAACCCAGGTAGACTGATTCTAGAGCTGATATTTTCACCCACTATGCCATCCTGCCTGGTGACCCAAGTCTAACAAAAGCCTGAACTCTGAGCATCTGCCCGGGGAAAGGGGGCAGCGACTCTCTTCATCTCTAGTTAATTTGTGCCTATGAGGATAAAGGCCCAGTCTTGTCAACTCTTCCAGTTTGAGGGTAAAAGCAGATGTCTTAGTTATTTTGTGTTGTTGTAACAGAAATACCACAAGTGGGTGGCTTTAACAAACAAATTTATTCTCTCATAGTCTAGGAGGCTAGAAGTCCAAATTCAGGGTGCCAGCTCCAGGGGAAACCTTTCTCCCTCTCTGCTCTGAAGGGAGTTCCTTGTCACCAGTCTTCCCCTGGGTCTAGGAGCTTCTCAGTGCAGGGACTCCGAGTTTAAAGGACTAGCGCTTCTGGCTGTTCTTGCTTGGTGGTGATGAGGTCCTTCTCTCTGCTTGCTTCTCCCTTTTATATCTCTAAAGAAATTGATTCAAGATAAACCTAATCCTGTAGATTTGAGTCTTGTGTCATTAACATTACTGTCTCTAATTCTGCCTCATTAACATCATAGAGGTTAGGTTTTACAACACAAAAGATAATCACATCAAATCACAAAATGGTGGACAACCACACAATACTTGGAATCATGGCCTAGCAAAGTTGACACATACTTCTGGGAGACACAGTTCAATCCATAACACCAGGAATATGGATTTTTATATGAAATACCTCAATATTTAGAAACTGGGCACAGGTCTGTTTTAAAACACTGCTTGTGCCAGTACAAAGATCAAACAAAACATACCTACAGGCCGAAATCAGCCGCTGAACGACCACTTTGGAATTAATAGAATGATAGTATCCGTAAGGAGGAAACAAATAATTTGCCTTGGGGAAGTAACCACTATTGCTATAACTGAGATCTGGGAGAAAAAAATTTTCTGTTTACCGGTTTCATCTGATAGCCTCCTGTTTGCAAGACCTCGTCTGTGGTAAGCACTGTGGGACGTGTAAAGATGAGACAAAACTTTTGCCCTCAAATAGCTAACAGGCTAGTAGGAAAAAATATTTCACTGTTGCTGTTGGTCTAGTGATCATAGTATATGGCATTTATTTAGGCCATTGTTGGTACCAAGACAGTTGAAAAGAAGCGCAAACTCAATTGTCAAATGACTTTTTAGAGGTCAGATGGGTAATGGAAGTGTTTAAAAATGTGGGAATGTTGGAGCCTCTTAAACTAGGTAAAATGAAACGCATTTGGATTCTGATTTTTTTTTTTTTTTTTTTTAAAGCAGTGTGACAGCCAAACAAAAGGTGTATGTGTGGATTGTTTTTTTTTGGGGGGGAGGGCAGGTAGGAGGGAGGGCTAGAGGGCAGTGGTGGTTCAGTGGTAGAATACAACAGTGAATAAAACTGTGAAGATGTATTGTTATTTTCACTTTACGTGTGAGAAAACTAAGGCTCAGGCAGCGTAAGTGGTTTATCCAAACAGAGCCATATCAAGCCCAGGTCTCCTGGCAACAGGTACAGTGTTCCTTTTGCAACATCCTGCTACCTCTTTAAGGGAGTATCAATTCTGGGCTTAATTTCCTTAAGACATTTTTTTGTTTTTAACATTAAGGACATTTGAAGATAAAAGTTATTTGTGTATAGACTCTTAATTAGAATGTGTCAGGTGAGAAAATTGCACATAGCAGAGCCTTAAACAGGCAGACTGAGTCTAGATTTGCATAGTAAAACTGCCAAATCTGGACCATTTGAGTCTCCTTCAGTTGTGATCTAATAGAGTTCTGTGTCTATGTCCTAACACCCACCTATCAAATGACAACAATAACTAATATTTATTGCTATGTAAGTTATATGTAAATGTTGACAGTGATGATAAGGAAGAGGAACATACTATGTTCCAAGCAGTCTGAAATTCTTCATAGGTATTGATTTAATCCTCATATCAACCCTTTGCCTTAGGTACTATTTCACCAAAGAAAAAATTGAGGGTCAGAGAAGGGAAGTGTCTTGCCCAAGATAACATGGGCAGTCTGGCTGCAGAGCCTATGCTTTTAACCATTACATTCTACTGTCTCTGTGGTAGGTATGTAAGGACCTTTCATCAGGTTGGTGACATAGTAAAAGTGACACTAGTTCTTTTTTTATTTTTAATGTTGTTTTATTTTTGAGACTATACATAGCAAAGTATATACCAATTCAGTTTTCTGTGTGTACAGTTCAGTGACATTGATTACATTCATTGAGTTGTACCACCATTCTCATCCTCCTTTTCTGAGTTGTTCCTCCCCCATTAATGTAAACTTACTGGTCCCTAAGTTTCCTCTAATCTTCTGAGTTGCTGTTGTCACTATGATCCCATATAGGTGGTTCTTAAAAGAACATAATACTCAAGGCAGACTTTTTTTTTTTTTTACTAGTTAAGCTAAACTATTATTTGGTTTTAAGAAGACTTCGGGGGATGTTTTTGGTTTAAATTTAGAGATTATCTCAGGTCAGTAGTTTCAGGGGTTGATCCAGCCCCCATGGCTCCAGAAAGTCTAGAATCTATGACCGTTTGAAATTCTGTTCTACATTTTCCCCCTTTTGATCAGGATTCTTCTAGAATTTTTGATCAAAATGTTCAGTCATGGTAACCAAGCACCATCCAGTTCTTCTGGTCTCATGACAAAGGAGGCAGTTGTTCATGGAGGCTGTCAGCTATACATTCCGTGTCCTCCTTCTATTCCTGACTCTCCTTCTGCCTCTGTTGCTCCAGGCGAATAGAGACCAGTTGTCATGCCTTGAATGGCTGTTTGCAAGCTTTTACGACCCCAGGCACTATGCAAGGAACTAGGAGGTAGAACAGAAACACTAAGCACATTATTAGGCCAGTTAACTGGGGTGTCCCATGAAACCATGGCCCTAAACCTCCAAACCAAGGAACCAAATCCAATGAGGTTTTTGGTTCATAAGCAGCCCCAGCAGCTACGCTTTTTTTGTTGTTGTTGTTATAAATAAATCTATCACACAACTTTTGCCAGTTCAACTTTTTATGGGTGTGATAGTAGTTCTTGATGGTGGTTATCTCTTCTACCTTGTATTGGGAAGTTAAAAGTTAATCTAAAGAGCCTTTTCTGAACTGTAAAGATATGGTATTTAGCAGCTCTTGATGCACAGGTTTCTCCCCTCCCCCCCTTTTTGAGTATGGTATATTTGGTGAATGGCTATTTGGGGATACTTATACTCTTGGATTGAATTTATCCTTTGGTTTTCCTTCCTCTTGATGTCTGTTCATTTATTTTAGTCACCTGCAGCCTCTTCTCAAGGTTAATATTAAAAATAAAGACAGGTGAAATGTAAAACAACTTAAGTGGTTGTTAGCAGCTTGGACAAAAGACTCCTGTAAGAGATAAGCTGCTTAAAAGTATCGGATTGGCTTTAATTCCAGTTATTTGTGGTGACTCTCTACTGGTGTTTTTCTTACTTATTTAGGCTGTTGAACAAATCACTAAAAGATTGGGTCCACTTAGGAGTTGAAGGAGACAAACATACAGAACTTACAGATACCCAAGATGTATGTATTGATGTTGGACAAACTCATTAGCCATTTATCTCATTTATAAGGATTATTATGAAAAAATGAGTCACAGAAATCACATGTTCTGACAAGTTAGTTTTGGGTAGCTCTCGCCATCTTGTTCTTCTGAGTTGAATGGCAACATTGAGGAGGTAGAATTTTGGAAACTATGAATAGACAGGAAAGGAAGGAGGAAGATGTTTAACCGTAGGATTGAACGTGGAAGATTAGGAGGAAAAAAAGTGAGATGATTGGAGAATTGAGAATTGTGTTTAGTGAAGTTGATGGTTGTTATGGATTGAATTGTGTCCCCCAAAAATGTATGTTAACTTGGCTAGGCCATGATTCCCAGTATTGTGTAATGACCATTTTGCCGTCTGATATGATTTTCCTATGTATTATGAATCCTACCTCTGTGATGTTAATGAGGTGGGATTAGAGGCAGTAATGTTAATGAGGCAGGACTCAATCTACAAGATTAGGTTGTATCTTGAATCAGTCTCTTTTGAGATATAAAAAAGAGAGAAGTAAGCAGAGAGACAAGGCAATCTCATAGCACCAAGAAAGTAGTGCCAGGAGCAGAGCGTGTCCTTTGGACCCGGGATCCCTTTGCTGAGAAGCTCCTCGACTGGGGAAGACTGATGACAAGGACCTTCCCCTGGAGCTGGCACCCTAAATTCGGGCTTCTATCCTATTAAACTGTGAGAGAATAAATTTCTCTTTGTTAAAGCCGTCTACTTGTGGCATTTCTGTTATAGCAGCACTAGATAACTAAGCCAGTGGTGATATCCCTCAAATATCACTTAAGTTGTCAACGGTATAATTTGTCACATCCTACTTACTGTGATCAAAAATTGGGAGTTGTAGACCATTAAGATCCATTGTCAGCTGAGCAAGGTCAATGTTGATTATTCAACACATAGTATGTGTAAGTTGGTTTAAGAGAAATAGCAATTAATCAAACAAAGATTAGGCCCTAAAGGAACTTACATTTGTTAAAGAGATTAAGACATGTACATTAGTATGATAGAGGGTATAAAGGGATATACCACAGTATCCACAGAAGCAATATTATGTGCCTGGCATGGTGCAGGTGATTGAGCTACAGTGGTAAACAATATAGCCATGGCCCCTGCCTTTACAGAGTTTATATTCTATTGAGATTACAAAGACAGTAAACATTAAAATAGAGCACAGTTTGGGGTAATTGCAAAGCAGAAAGTCAGTAGGGTTGAATGTTAAGCAGCACTAAGTGACTGCTGACTTCAGAGAGGGCTATCCATGAACTCCTAAGGAGATGGCATTTAATGTCTTGTTGATACCTGCAGGCCATGGCTCTATAGCTGTGTGTGGTTCCTTCACATGGAGGGTGCAGTTCTTTAAAAGCCATGCTTCTGAATCAAACCTCTGATGTGCATTTAGCCAGCGTTTATTGTATACGTGAATCTGTAGAGCTTTCGGAGCTGGAGCTCTCTTTGGATAGGAAACATTGTTAAAATGTTAATAATTATATACATTTCAGATTTAACTAAAATAAGTGCGAATAATGGCCGTACAATACATATGCAGTGCTGCATAGAAAAGTCATAGTTTAAAAAATTATGTGGGAGCAGTATTTTGAAAAGTCCAAGCATTTTTGTGCCTTTATTTCAAACTGTTTAGTTTATCAGTATTAGAGGATGGTACTCATGTTACTTGTGGCATCCATGAATGTCACTAACAAAAAAGTTCATTATTGGTTAAAAAATCAATTTCTAAATAAAACTTCCCTCATCACTTCCAATTCTTACCATTGTCAGAGGAGGTGTGCACATTATGGTTATTAATACTAGTATCTTAAATAAATGCTATTTTTGTGTGTGGGTTATATTTTGTTTTCATCAAAATGTGTGTTTCCTAACAGGATAACATATTTTAGTCCTGGTGTATTATCATTTAGGTTTTATATTATTTGAAGTCTGTTATTCCCATTTCTTGATATATGTCCCAGGGAGAATTTTTTTATTTTTTGTTGTGCTTTAGGTAAAAGTTTACAGCTTAAGTTAATTTCTCATACAGAAATTTATACACACTTTGTTGTGTGACACTAGTTGCAATCCCTAAAATGAGACAGCACACTCCCCCTCTCCACCCCCAGTTTCCTGTGTCCATCCAACCATTTCCTGTCTCTTCCTGCCTTCTCATCCTGCCTCCAGACGGGAGCCGCCTTTTTGGTCTCCTGTATCTGCTTAAACTAAGAAACACTCTCTTCATGAGTATTATTTTATGTTTTACAGTCTGGTCTAATCAAGAGTTGGCTTCGGGAATGGTTTTAGTTCTGGGTTAACAGAGTCCGGGGGCTATTTCTTCCAGCGTTCCTCCAGTCTCAGTCAGACCATTAAATCTGGTCTTTTTATGTGAATCTGAGTTCTGCTCCACACTTTTCTCCCACTCCATCAGGGACCGTCTGTTGTGTTCCCTGTCATGGTGGTCATTGGTGGTAGCCAGGCACCATCTAGTTCTTCTGGTCTCAGGCTGATGGAGTCTCTGGTTTATGTGGCCCTTTTGTCTCTTGGACTACTATTTTCCTTGTATCTTTGGTGTTCTTCATTCTCCTTTGCTCCAAGTGGGTTGGGACCAGTTGATGCATCTCAGGTGGCCGCTCGCAAGCTTTTAAGACCCCAGACACCACTAACCAAAGTGGGATGCAGAACATTTTCTTAATAAACTTTGTTATGCCAGTGGACCTATATGTCCCCTGAAAGCATGGTCCCCAGACTGCAGTCCCAGCTACTCTGTCTAGGGAGAATGTTTTGGTTTTGCATTTGAGATAAAAGCATGGAAAGGTTATTATCACTTAACATGGGAGAAAATAATTTGGTATATATATATATATTTTTTTTTTTTTTTGAAAGAGTATATTGAGAGTACTGGGTCAGTATCTGCTTAAGGGCATGAGTTTTACGTTTGGTGTAGTGTGTGTGGGCACTCAGGAAGGCCTTTATTTCCTCCAGACACAACTACTAACCTGTTTTTAAAGTTACTGAAAAATTCAGCTAGGGTTTCTTGATCTTTTTACCACCAAATAGCGTTTTTATTTCCCCTAAAATGCCATGTTTTAATATATTTTGTTATGGGAAATTTTTAAAGAAATCACTTATTTCCCCATTTTTATTCTTCAGAGACGCTTGTGACTGCTAGTGGGAGTCTCTGTTGAGAACAAGATTAAACAGGTGTTACCACACTGAGGTGATAAATTTGAATCCCAAACAGAGACTTTCGATATTTTTCTTAGGTATATAATTAATCATTGTTGTTGTATGTTCTGTTTCTGTTAGGCTTTTTAAAATGTTAAAAATAGCTTGTGGGCCCCATGTTGAGAACCACTGACTTATGGACTCCACTGGAGAAGCAAGTACTGTTGTGGAACAAAGGGAAACAAAACAAAAATATTTACAGGGTGGTCCTTTTCCTCTAGAATAGGCTACTGGTTTTTCCTTTTCTGCGCAGAAACATCTCCTTAGGCTGTTTAGTTAGTTTTGTGTTGGAGTTACTGTTTTCATTGTTTTTTATCTCTTGTTTTAGGAAGGAAGACTTCAAGAAGTCATTGAAACCCTTCTCTCTTTGGAAAAACAGACCCGTACAGTGAGTAGATTATAGTGAAAACCACAGTTACCATTGATTGCACTTAATGTTGTTCCATTAACTTTCAGTGTATTTTCGTTCTTACAGGCTTCTGATATGGTGTCGACATCCCGTATCTTAGTTGCAATAGTGAAGATGTGCTATGAGGCTAAAGAATGGGATTTGCTAAATGAAAATATTATGCTTTTGTCAAAAAGACGGAGTCAGTTAAAACAAGTGAGTTCATGATTGCTCAAAAAACAAATACATTTCCACTTTAAGACTTTTAGAAAACTCTTCTATGAATCTGTTAACTTATGGTTAAATCAACATTAGAGCCTTCTAGAGGGTTTTGAAAAGTTCTGCCCATATGCTCGTAATGACACAATCTTTTTTATTTGTTTTTTTCTTACAATCTTTATATATTAGCATGCTTTCACAAAATTGTACTTAACGTGCTGATGCAGCTGTGTTCTACATGTTGCTTCACACCTTCATATTTGTCATTTTAAATGGTTGCATTATAATTATCATGTTGATAATCTGTTATTTAATTATGTCTTATTGAACACGTGATATTTAATTCTTTTTTTTAATTGTACTTTAGATGAAAGTTTACAGAACAAACTAGTTTCTCATTAAACAGTTAGTACACATATTGTTTTATGACATTGGTTAACAACCCCACAACATGTCAACACTCTCCCTTTACCATCTTGGGTTCCCTATTATTAGCTTTCCTGTCTCCTGCTGCCTTCTAGTCCTTGTCCCTGGGCTGTTGTGCCCCTTTAGTCTCGTTTTGTTTTATGGGCCTGTCTGATCTTTAGCTGAAGGGTGAACCTCGGGAGCGACTTCATTACTGAGCTGAAAGGGTGTCTGAGGGCCATACTCTCGCAATTTCTCCAGTCTCTGTCTGGACAGTAAGTCTGGTCTTTTTTTGTAAGTTAAAATTTTGTTCTACATATTTCTCTGGCTCTGTCCGGGACCCTCTGTTTTGACCCCTGTTAGAGCAGTCAGTGGTGTGGTAGCCAGGCACCATCTAGTTGTAATGAGCTCTGTCTAGTGGAGGCTGTGGTAGATGTGGTCCATTAGTACTTTGGACTAATCTTTCCTTTGTATCTTTAGTTTTCTTCATTCTTCCTTGCTCCCTAAGGGGTGAGACCAATGGAGTAGCTTAGATGGCTGCTCACAGGCTTTTAAGACCCCAGATGCTACTCACCAAAGTAGAACATAGAACATTTTCTTTATAAACTGTGTTATGCCAGTTGAGCTAGATGTTCCCTGAGACCATGGTCCCCATAGCTCTCAGCCCAGCAATTCGGTCCCTCAGGGAGTTTGGATGTGTCTATGGACTTAACTCATTTTTGAGGCCATTTTTAGACAAATTACTTTGACTACTCATTTTGTTTTAAATTATGTAGTTCTCTTTTGGTGTTTTTGTTTAGCTGAATTTTCTTTGGTATTTCCTCATTTTTTCTGCTTGAGATACATTTAAATGATCCTCTGTAGAAGTACAGTCTACATTTAACATTTGTATTTTTTCTTTAAAATGCCCTTCCCTAAGTTGTTTCTGGGTTGGTTTTTTTTTTTTTGCTTTCAAATGAAGATAAAACAGAATAGTCATGGAACAAAGACAGGAGATACAGAGTCCTGGTCCAAATCCCTTATTTTATTCATTAGGTTGCTACTAGGGTGAGCTTGGTATTAGGATGAGTTAAATTATTGTAATTGTTTTTTTTTTTTTGTTTGTTTGTTTTTTTAAAGACAAATTCACATGCATATAAAAATTAACAGATTTAATTGACTCAATCTAGTACATGTGAATGTAAAATTTATTTAAATATGCTTTTTGGTGCTCCTGTGGTTTGAGAGACCATCATCTTAATCTGTTTTGCTAAAGAGACTTCTTTTCTGGGGGACAATTTGAAAGGGCCTCTTAGTTAGAAGTCTTGGGGCAGCTTAAGGAGCCCTGATGGCGCAGTGGTTAAGCATTCGGCTGCTAACTGAAAGGTCAGCAGTTTGAACCCACCAGCTGCTGCACGGGAGAGAGTTGTGGCAGTCTGCTTCCCTAAAGATTTACAGCCTTGAAAACCCTGTGGGGCAGTTCTGCTCTGTCCTATAGGGTCATTATGAGTTGGAATCAACTTGATGGCAGTAGATTTGGAGGCAACTTGGGTTAAAATAAAAATATATGTTTTATGTAGTATTGGAAGAATTAAAATTACTTATCCTAACATACAGATTTAATTTAAAAGAATCATAAAACTTCAGAGGTAGAAGAGGGGACTATTTAACTCTGATACTTTTCAGATGGAGAAACTGAGATTTATATGTAAGGCTCTTGGAGTGTGAAGAAATGTACACACTATATAGCTCCTGTCCTCAAGTTACCTGTAGTCTAGTAAGGAATATATATCACAAGTAATCATAGTACACCTTTAACAAATACCTTTAATATTGAGAAGGTCCCTGGGTGGTACAAATGATTTGTGCCCAGTTACTAACCTAAAGGGTGGTTGTTCAAACCCACCCTGTGACATCTCAAAAGAAAGGCCTGGCAATCTGCTTACGTAAAGATTACAGCCAAGAAAATCCTGTGGAGCAGTTCAACTCTTAACTCATGGGGCGCCATGAATCGGAATTGACTTGGCAGCAATAGGTTTGATTTTGGTTAGGACCAATTAAAGAAACTACATATACACACTAGGCTATATATGGTAAGTGTCATAGGAGTAATGAAAGGTACTAGAAATGTGGAAGGAGGAAGACAGGACTTTTAGATTAGGTTTATCAGGGTCAGCTTCTTGAAAAAGTGGGACTTGAGCCAGTCTCACAATTGGCTGATGGCGGAACCAGAACTAGAACTGGATCTGATCCTTCCATTATAACATATTACATTTTCATAGCTATGGAAAATGCTTAGGGACTCAAAATGTCGCTTTTCTTTTCCCATAGTTACTTTTTTTTTAAAAACCAGAAGATTTCCTTTTTGCTTTAGCAAACCTAGAAAGTAATGATTTTTCTATATAACCTTTTCCAGACATGCTTAAAATTAATGGTTTCTGATTCACTGTCTGTCACTTGAGCCCAGGGGGTAAGCCTCACTCCAGCCGTAACTTCCCTAATGACCTGCCTACAATTATTTTTTCAGAAAGCAGCAGGATGTTCACTTCTCATTAGAATATTGATATAGTGTTTCTTTTTTTAACCCATCTGATTTCTGTTAACATAATTTTTGCATAGTTTATAGAATTATCAAGTTGATGCCCTTCTAGAAATCATTGTTAGAATTACTTTCAGAGGGATCATGTGTTTTGTGAGCTACTGAATGTTCTTGAGCCTTGGATTTACTGAAAGAGTTATATTTTGCAATAAAACCTTGGCTTTCTGGAACCCCTGTGTCTCTAAACAGCCAATTTTTCACATAGTTAAAAGTTTAACCTGAGCTGCTTAAACATTAAATGTTTTTATGATTTTTCCAAGGCATGCTGTTCACCTCTGCTATCTTAAGCAAAATATACTTAATGTAACTGGATGACTAAGGGTCCTAATTATAATTGTCAGTGATTACGAGATGCTGTTTAGAATCTACATTAGGAGTCGGCAAACTATGGGTTGTAGACCAAATTTCGCCTGCCACCCACTTCTGTAGATAAAGTTTTATTGTAACAGAGCCGTGCCCATTTGTTTTCATATTGTCTATTGCTGCTTTCACATTACAGTGGCAGAATTGAGTAATTGCCACCAAGACCGTATTGCCTGCAAAGCTTAAATTATTACTGTGTGGCTCTTTACAGGAAAAGTTTGCCAATCCCTGATCTAGATCATAGAATGTTAAAGCTGAAGGGAACTTAACTCAGAATGCAGCCCAGCCCACTTACATTACTTATGAGGATACTGAGGGCAAGAGAAGCTGTGGCTTTAAATGTCATATTTTATTGAGGTGAGCATGGGTGTCTGTGGCTTCTCCTTTCCACCTAGATAAGTGAACTGTTTTACCTTCAGCTTCTGCCACTGATTCTTTTCTCTTCAGTTACAGTGTCTGCTGGTCATGGATTCACTGCTATCACAGCCACTGTTGAACTCTGCTCTTCTCTTCCTTGTTTTCTCCACACTTCAGACTGCTGCCACTTCTTTCATGTTTTTCTGCTTGGTTGCCAAAATGCCAGCTAGCCTTCTAATAACATTGCCAGTCAGACCTCTTGCACCTTCTCTTTTGTATAATCACCTCACCAGTGCTGGTGTGTGGGGTAGAGCCTTTGCAACTGAAGTTTTCCTCACCTTTATTCATTTGCTTCTGGGTATTCAGGGCTACTTCTTAGACTTAGGGTGTTGTTGATGTTCTTTTATGGGCATTTCAATATCTGTAGTTGCTTCAAAAAGCCGAATTTGACCATAACACTTTTGTCAGAATAGTCTTAGGTCTTTTTCTTGTATGAGGAATGAATTTTACTTACAAACTGTTTTCATTATTTTAGGCTGTTGCAAAAATGGTTCAACAGTGCTGTACTTACGTTGAGGAAATCACAGACCTCCCAGTCAAACTTCGATTAATTGATACTCTGCGAATGGTTACAGAAGGAAAGGTAGGTTTTCTGTCGGCATAACTCAAAATGATATGTATTGTCTTATCTGTATTCCAAGATATTTATATATATAGATATGTGTGGTGTATGTATATACATATATATGTAAATATATGAACATATATTTAAGAAGAAATACACGTAATATCCCCTTAATTTCACCAATAATATCTTTGCACATATCCTTTTAGTATCCTTCCATGTGCAAGTGAATATGCTTAAGTAATGGCGGTCTTGGTACCCAGATTTTTTTAGAATTAGTGGTCTTATCCCAAATTTACATACAGTGATGATGAATTAAAGATGAAGTTAACTCTTCACCCTGCCTAGATCTGCTTGAAAAGTCTGTATTTGGGATAGCAAAGATTTCACTCTAATATTTAAATTAATACAGTATTTGGAGTATAAGATTATTTTCACCCTGGCTTACCAGATTCTATTTGTATTTCTTTTATTTTTTCCTTGTAATCTCATTGTTTTCTTAAAAAGGACAGGTGTGAAATGGTGACTGTAGTAGATATGCTTCTTTGTAGGTAGATTTTTGTGGTTTGAGGACAACTTTAGCTTATTTATTGTCTCTTTCTGACTCTCACTTCAGTAAATGTTTATTGAGCACCTGTGTTGTGTTCGTTCCATAATGAGCAAGAAACTAATTTCTCACCTCAGAGATTAATGTACTGGAAGACAAGATCATATAAATAAGTAGTCACTGTGCACTGCCGTGACAGTAGCAGTGTGCCTACAGTTCCCAAGTAGCACAAAGGTAGGGATTGACTGACTGAGATGCCCAGGGAAGCCTCAAAGAGTAGGTGATAGCTGAGCTGATTTTTTAAGAATGAATAAAAATTTTAAAGGGCCAGAGGGTGAGGAGAAGGACATTTTAGACATCGTTGTTACTAGGTGCCATTGAGTTGGCGCCGACTCATAGTGACCTTATGTATAACAAAACAAAATGCTGCCTGGTCATGCGCCATTCCCACAGTCATTGTCATGTTTGAGCCTATTGTTACAGCCAGTGTGTTAGTTGATCTTATTGAGGCTCCCGCTCTTTTTCTCTGACCCTCTACCTTACCAAACATGGTGTCTTTCTCCAGTGATGAGCCTCTCCTGATGACATGTCCAAAGTAAGCAAGACAAAAAGTCTTCAGACATAGAGGAAATTATATATAAAGATACTAAACTGAGAAACACATGATATAGTTAACAAACTGTGTTGTTAGTTGCTGTCAAGTCTGTTCCAGTCATGGCAACCTTAAGTATAACAGTGAAACGTTGCCAGGTCATGTACTATCCTTACAATCCTTGGTATGTTTGAGCCCATTGTTGTGGCTATTGGTGTCAGTCCATCTCATTGAAGGTCTCCCTTGTTTTCACTGACCCTCTACTTTAACAAACGTGATGTATTTCTCCAGCAGTTGGTCCCTCCTGATGACATGTCCAAAAGTAAGTGAGACAGAGTCTTTAGATGTAGGGAAAATTATATACAAAGATGCTAAAGTAAGAAATACATGATATATTTAGGAAACTATGTTGTTGTTAGTTGCCGTTGAGTCAGTTCTGATTCTTGGCGACCTTATGTTGCCAGGCCGTGTACCATCCTCGTGATCGTTACTGTATTTGAACCTGTTGTTGCAGCTATCGTGCCAGTCCATCCCATTGATGGTGTTTTTCGCTGACCCTCTACTTTAGCAAACATAATGTCCTCTTCTAGTGATTAGTCTTTCCCAATGACATGTCCAAAGTAAGCAAGACAAAGACTCACCATGCTCCCCCTCGCTGTAGTTTAGGGAACCATAAATGGTTTGGTATTATTGGAAATTAAGGTCTCTGTGGTTGGGGTGGAATGGGGAGAGAGTTGCTGCAGAGCAGAGGCTGGAGAGATGTTAAGACTAAGCATGAAAATCAGTTTCCTAGACTCCATTAGGTTGTAGGCATATTTTTAATATTTAATTTGTCGGAAATTATAAATCTGCCAACATTACTTATAGCTTTAAAAAATGCTAGTAATTCTTAGTATTCAGCAAGACCCATTATTTTTAAAGAAAATAACTTTGTATTTAAAGATAAATAAGAATTAGAATATTGGCTGGGTTGTAGATATTGAACTACGTAGGCTCATTGTAGAGTTTGCTGTTTTTTAAAGAATCAATTTTTTTAAAAAGCCCTTTTCATTTTCTATGCCATTTATGTAGCTTGTGGTCGTGTGACTTGTTAAACACAGTAATTTCACATTTAGATTTTCAAAGCAAAACTGTAAAATATGGATAATGTTTCATAGAGACATTTTCTTAAAATTATGATTATATTTATAAAACATTTTGTAGCTTTATTTGTATATGGCAGGTTAAGGGCACAAGGGCTATGAGATAAAATCTGTTATACTTATTTTTGAATGATAGTTCTACCTTTTTAATTTTAATACTTTAGACAAGCGTTTTGACCATGTAAATTTCTCTTATTTATAGATTTATGTTGAAATTGAACGTGCTCGACTGACTAAAACATTAGCAACTATAAAAGAACAAAATGGTGACGTGAAAGAGGCAGCTTGCATTTTACAAGAGTTACAGGTAATATGCTGCGTTTCGGAGTTTATAAAATTTATACTTAGCAATATTTTCTTGTGAAAGTAAGTTATCTTGGAGCCTTATCAAACTTTTTTTCTAAACCACCAAGAGTGTGCACAATAAAGTGTGGAATTTACTCAGGTACCTGCAAATTGTGTAATTACATTCCAGCTAAATTTAACTGCTAAAAAAGTTTTGATGAAAAGTTGGGATCAATACATTACTCTTGATTTTGTGTTACTATTTAAAAACTTTGATTCTATTTAGAATCTAAATAAAATAGGTTAACTCATGTACTATGTACTTATGCCTTAGGAATCTGCTGTTAATCATTGGCTTCATTCTTAATTCTTAGTATTTGACTGCCGGTTGATTTCTAGGTTAAATTGGTTTAACAACAAAAAATTGCCTCATAATTTACCATGTTTCAGGGTAATCTTTAAGAGAGGCCTCAGAATGAGGCATCAAAGAGCTTAGAAACCTGAGGAAAGTCATATACTCTCTCACCAGTAAAATAAACATGTCAGCTATGTTCAGAATTTTGCATATAATTTTAGGGAATTCAGACTGTCTCCCTGGAACCTATCAAGGTCCCCACCCTCCCGTTAAGTTACGTTGATTATTCTAATGTTTTAATAGTGTACGTTACTCAATAGCTAAAGGAAAGGAAACAATAACATTCCTGTGAGAGTCTTTGTGCCGTGCATTATCCTCTTTGTTTTTGGTAAATATATATATGTATAACAAAACATTTGCCATGTTAACATTTTTTTACATCTACAATTCCCTGACGTTAATCACATTCATCTGGTTGTTTAGCCATCACCACGATCTATTTCAAGAGTTTTCCCATCACCCTTAACAGGAGCTCAGTGTTTCCTGAGCAGTGAGTCCTCCTTTCCTGCTCCACTCCTGGTAACCACTAAATAACTTTTTTTTTTTTTTTTTTGGTAACTTTTTAGCAGAAACTAACTTTTTGTATAATGGTCCACATTCTCCCAGTGTGCATGAAGGTTCTTACTGTTTGGTGAGAGTGAATATTTTAACGTTAATTCTGTTATAACTCTTAAAACTTACTGAATATTATACACTTACTTGGGCAATTACTCTACTAGGTGGAAACCTACGGGTCAATGGAAAAGAAAGAGCGAGTGGAGTTTATTTTGGAACAAATGAGGCTCTGCCTAGCGGTGAAGGATTACATTCGTACCCAGATCATCAGCAAGAAAATTAATACCAAATTTTTCCAGGAAGAAAATACAGAGGTAGGCATATCTCTGACTCCATGTTTACTCTAAAAGTATTTGAAAAAACCTGTAAAACAATTTATTTAACTTTTTTTCAGAAATTAAAATTGAAATATTATAACTTAATGATCCAGCTGGATCAACATGAGGGATCTTATTTGTCTATTTGTAAGCACTACAGAGCAATCTATGACACTCCCTGTATACAGGCAGAAAGTGAAAAGTGGCAACAGGTAAGAATATATTCTTATAATTGACATTGATACTTATTAGGAAGGGTTTGCATTTTTAATTTGTTTTAAAATCATTTTAACTTTAGTTAAGTATATGCAGTTGTATCATGGTGCTTTTTATTCAGTGTGTGATGCAGACCAGTTGGGACAGTAGGCTAAATTGTGTAACACTTTTAAACAGATACAGGCTTACTGTTTAAAATAAGTACAGTGGGTTACCTGTTAACAAGGGTTACAGATAAAGACCCAGCATTACTTGGGAAGTTATTTTACAAAAGCGTGAGTCGATGGCAACTAACAACAGTAATTTTAAGTAGCTTGTATATATATATTCCACGTACGTTGTTAATTTGTTACAAAAATTTTTTTCTTTATACACTTGTCAAAAATGAATGTCAGCTCAGGTGGTAGTGCAAAGTAACAAAAGTTTATTGTAATGGTTTTATGAAAACTAAATATTACAAGAAACCAAAAAACCAAACCCATTGCCATCGAGTTGATTGTGACTCATAGCGAACCCATAGGACAGAGTAGAACTGCCCCATAGGGTTCCTAAGGAGCAGCTGATGGATTCGAGCTGCTGACCTTTTGGTTAGCAACCGAGCTCTTAACCGCTGCACCACCAGGGCTAAAATATTACAAGGGGACAGTATAAAAAAAGCAACCTGGTAAGATTTTTTTTCCCCCTAAGACTTTTTGAGTAGAAAATAAAAAATGAATATTATCCCGCAATTTTCAGTTTCTGCAGAAGTTTGCATTTTGTTTCGTATCTTGTAAATAACACCTTGTATCATACAACTGACTTTTTTAGGCTCTGAAAAGTGTTGTTCTTTATGTTATCCTGGCTCCTTTTGACAATGAACAGTCAGATTTGGTTCACCGAATAAGTGGTGACAAGAAGTTGGAAGAAATTCCCAAATACAAGTAAGTACTTTTGTAAGTAGCATAGTGTAAACCTTTTGAAAGAAAAGTGGTTAATCTGAGTGTACGTTTCTTAGTTGATTGCTGATAGATTCATGGAGAGGGTCCTGATTATATTAGAGAATAAAACTGAGGTAATAAAGTGGTGAAATGTTTTTTAGTATTGCATCAGAAATTAAGGTAGTGAGGTAAGATGCTTCATTCTACACCTCTTATCAAGTAGAAATTTTATTTCAAGCCCACTTTAGCAACTTTTGGTTAATTAACCATTTGAAAACCATTTGCTACTCAGTTTTGTCATTAGTAGGTTGGGAGTTTGTGATTTTGGGAAATAGGCATTTCTGAAAATCTATTATATAAAACACATTGGCTTCACACAATAGCACAATAGACTTTCATTTTTAAAAAATTGTTTTTCATCACTAAGTTTATAGGTGATTATTCCAGAGATTGGCACATGTAACAGGAGAGAGCAGAATGTTAAATAGAAGAATGCAGTTATGGAAAAATTGATAATGAAGTTAGTAAAATAATCAACTTGTTCTACTAAATAAAAATTTATTGAAACAGTCTGTTGATTTTAAAAATTTGTTATTACTATAAAAATGATTGAAATGGCAAATGTTTTGTTACATTTATTTTACCACAGTAAAAAAGTTTTGCTGTTTTATTAGGTGATGCTTAATTTTTACAGATTTGGAGTATTGATTTTTTTTACAATTTACAGGGATCTTTTAAAGCTTTTTACCACAATGGAGTTGATGCGTTGGTCCACACTTGTTGAGGACTATGGAATGGAATTAAGAAAAGGTTCTCGTGAAAGTCCAGCAACTGATGTTTTTGGCTCTACAGAGGAAGGTGAAAAAAGGTGGAAAGACTTGAAGAACAGAGTTGTTGAGCATGTAAGAATCTGGCATGACGCAGATGCCAATTTTTATTGTAACTTTAGTGAATTTTGTTTTTTAGAACTATCTTAGAATTAAACTTTGGCAAATTTGAGCATAAACTTTTATTTTTCAGACTTGCTAATCAAATGTTTCTTTTGGATGTTATGTCTTAATTCTTCAGGACTGGTTTTTCCTATCCCCAGTATAGAAGTGATGTAAATTTGTTGTTCAAATGCTTTATTACATATTCCCCAAAACATATCAGAATTTAACTCGTCCATCTTGTCTTTTCTTTTTTTGGCCTTTCAGAAAAAGTAATTTTGTTTTAGTGTGCTTCATTTTGCAAGGATCTCTCAAGAAGCCAAAATTTTATAGCATATAAGCCAGACGAATTTCCTAAGAATGTGGGGCAGAGGTGGAGAGGGTTTCCGATACCCACATGCTAGTCTTGGAAAGGGATAACATACCTTAAACCTGAACTTTGATCTGTGATCTTCTTAGTATCACTTCAAATTTAATTATGTCAATATTCTTTGAGTCACTCAACAAATATTTATTGTGAGCTTACTGTGTGCCAGCCTCCGTACAAAGTGCTGGGACACATGGGTGAATAGGACATAGTCTCTACTTTTCAAGAAGCTTAAAAGTAATAAAAGGGACAGATGTGTTCATAAATAATAAAATCATTGTAGATATTATGGTATAGGTAGATCTACAATAGATGGGGGCATAGGAGAGTTGGTTGATTCTACCTGGAAGAAGGATCAGGATAGATATATAGGAGTTGATGCATGAGGTGAGAGTTTTAAGAGGAGTCTGCAGTTATCAGGTGGACAATGGAGGGCCGTTTGTATTTGGCAGATGGGATAGTATGAGCACGGACATAGAGGCAGAAGCCAGCAGGGTATGCTTGGAGAGCTGCAAGAAAAGGGCTCAGTGAGAAATGAAGTTGGAAATGTAGAAAGGGGCTGTATAAATTTGTACACCCTGCCCCTAAAATCTTATAACTGAGAGGATAATAATTAGGTTTGTATGTTACAAAGATCCCCCTGGGAGTAGCGTGGAGAATGTATTTGGAGAAAAATAAAACTGAAGAAGACTAGATGAGTGAGGGGCTATATGTGCTTGAATTAAGGCTGTAGCCAAGGAATTAGAGACTTGTGAATGGAGTGGAATTATTTTAAGGAAGTAAGTCAATAGAATTTGGCTGTTGATTAGATGTAAACACTGAAGGAAAAGTTGAGGGTCTAGAATGACTCAGACTTCCTGAAAGGTTGGTATTGCCATTGATCCTGATAGAGACAGGAGGGAGGTCCAGCTTCTTAAAGATGCTAAACAATCATTTTTCTCCCCACTGTTGCCTGTTTTTCTGTATGAATGCTGTTTTATTAATGATTTTAACACTGTAATAAAGGGGAGCCTGTATGTTTACCTTTAGCACTGCTTCCAGTGAAAATTGAGTAATTAATTTCAAGTTACCTTTAAGTAGTTGGAATAGTGATAAAGTGGTGAGTGTTTTGAGATGATCTCCAAACAATTTTTGGATTTTAACCTTTTAAACATTTGTGTCATAATTAGAAAAGCTTAACTTTAAATTCTTGCATTTAGCAAAAATATTTTGGTACAGTTGTAATTCTTAACCACTTAGTTATGAAGAGTGTATGATTTGACTATATATTTAAAAGGAGTTGTGTTAAGAATTCATAATCACTTAAGAAAAAAACTGCAGAAACCAAACTATTTGTTTTATTACTGGAATTTAGAACCAGCTTCATTCCAGTGGTGGCTATAGAGAAATAAAAGCTCTGAATCTGACATTTTAACTAAACCTATTTGGATATGAAAACAAGTGGACTTTTAGCCTCGTTGACAACTGTTGTGTGTTCTTCCTGTCCTCTATCCTCCCTAGAATATTAGAATAATGGCCAAATATTATACAAGGATAACAATGAAGAGGATGGCACAGCTTCTGGATCTGTCTGTTGATGTAAGTAGTAAACATTGTTGGGGTTATTTATAGCCATTTTTAATATCAGTCTACTTAGAAAATTTAAGTGAGAAAAGCCATTTTGTTTTGTTATTTAATTCTATATTTAGATGATGAAAGTTTCCCAAGCTATCTTAGTACCAAAAAATAGCCTAAACATTATTCAACTTTGTTAGTTTTACATTTGTTAATTTGAAATCCAAGGTATATACTTATATAGTATATGTGGTTCAATTCCTACAAAAAATAAACTGCATAAATAAAAAATGTGAGAAAGACTTGATTGCAGTTCACCTGACAAAGTCCTGGACTTGTTGGAGGAGTATTGTATTCAGGTCTCAGTTTCACGTTGACAAAAAGTATAATGTACAACGAGATAAGAGTTAACTGAAGTGTACAGTAATGGTCTGAAAAGCCATTTCTGTCACCAGAAAGAGTTGTGACAGTTTAGCTGAAAAAGAAGAATCGTGGAGTGTTATAGAGTTAAAAGGATTGATCCTTGGTTAGCTAGTTAGCTCTTCTCGTTTGTGGATGTGAGGGTACCAGAGTCCTTAGAAGTGAAGTGCCCGCTCATGGATAAGGAGTTGCCAAGTGGCAGAGCATATATTCTAACCTAGCTTTTCTGGAAACACATTAACAGATATTTTACTGCCTTTTAAGGAGTGTGTCAATACTCCCTTTGTAGAAGAGGGAGTAGACCAACTTACTGTTGGAACAGGCTCTTCCCCAGTACCAGCAGCTATATGTTCACAGGGAGGCCCATTCAAACTCAGCATCGACATAAAAATTGACAGTCAGCTCAGATTCTGTTAATTCCTTAGGCTAGCAGTAAAAATAAGTACATTATTACAGGACAAGTTGCCAACTATTAGTAGTGAATTTTAGCCCTGCATGTTCTTGGATTAAGAATTTTGGAAATGGTTTCCTTAAATTTTGTTTATTGCCAGTGTGATTATCGTGTTTTAATCCAACTTGTCTTTCTCTCTTGCAGGAGTCAGAGGCTTTTCTCTCAAATCTAGTAGTTAACAAGACCATCTTTGCTAAAGTAGACAGGTTGGCAGGAATTATCAACTTCCAGAGACCCAAGGATCCAAATAATTTATTAAATGACTGGTCTCAGAAACTGAACTCATTGATGTCGCTAGTTAACAAAACTACACACCTCATAGCCAAAGAGGAGATGATACATAATCTACAATAAGGTCTGGATGCCTTTAGTACTTTTAGAAAAGAGTAAAAATGGAAAGTCAAAAGAAAGACTGTTATCATGGTGTATATGTTGGGTTTTTCCTTCTATTCTCAGTTTCTTTGTCTAAAAATTAAAAGATAGTGAATATGTTTGAGGCCCTTTTTTACCTTAAGTTCCCTTATTTCATTCATTGTTTAACTTTGTGTTGGTAGTTGGTGCAAAAATATAATACCATTTTTATTGTTCCACTCAAAAAATTGTGTCATAACTTAACCAGATACGTTTTTCTATTATTTGACACTTTTTTTTAGCTATTACTTGTTTTCATTCAGCTAACAAGCATAATTATAATAAAAGCAGTATGTACACGTTTTTCTTTCAGTGGTTACCTCTGTTTTCTGAGCATTTCATTGGGTAGTGATTTGGCAAGTGTTATTTTAAATAAAATAAATCCTGTTGTAAAGCTATCAGTTACTAAGTAGAATAAAAAAGCAGCGTGGAATATAACAAGAACATTTGGGGTAGAGTTGTGATTTATGAAGAATTTGTATTTTGGTATTGTGCCAGAAGTGTCTAGGCTGAATGTATTAGTGCTCCAGTAGGCTATGGACCTAGTCCCCCCCGCCCCCGGTCAAGTTGGTTTCAATCATAATAGTTTGACTTTTTTTTGTTAACCTCCCTCCAGCTGGTTGCTTACCAAAATCAAATGGCATCATGTTGACACAGGCTGTTAGGTGTTAAATACTGTGTATGGTTAGTGACTTTTTTTGGTTTGGGCTCTTTTATGTGTTTTTCTCTTTTATTGTTTTAAATTTAGCACACAGAGTTGTTTTTTATAAGACTTTTTGGAGTAAATCTTACAACAAGCACACTTATGAGTTATTTACCAATTTCTTAGTGTTACAAAAAAGAATCCACTAGCATAGGCATTGATTTATAGGTTTATTACATCATTAGTACTCCAAATTTATTGTCTCTCTATAGGAACTTTAGTTTTATTGTATGAAGGCTGGATAACCTGTTTAAAATGCTTTAAAAATGGTAAAAAAAAAGAAAAACTTCAGCCCACCCTCATAGCAAATAATATTAAACTTTTTTTTCACCAAATTAAAATAAATAAATAATAGTTCTACTGTCAAAAGAAACATCTGAGATCAGTTAGTGTGAGCAAATTTGGGAAGTGTTTTTTTATTTGATCTATTTCAGAGAAAATACAAAAATGAAACACTGTTAGAAGGTTATTTAAAATGTTTAAACCAAGAAAGTGTGAGGTCTACTTTTCAAAAAAAAAAATGAAGAGGGGGAAAAAAAACAAGTTAGCATTTTAGAAACACCATGTCTCATAATTCATTTTCCATTTAATGATCACTAAATTGTCCTATTTCATGATCCTAGGGCTGGGGACAGTTGTGGGACTTCTATAATACTTATGCTGTGAGTCATTGTGAATAGAGACACATAATATTAAAGTAATCTAATTTTCTTCTTTGGAAACTTAATGCAATGATCACATTAATAACATTAACATCTGTAATCACTTATCTTTGAAAAACTAACCAAAAATATGGCAAGTTCAGAAACATCAGAATTTCACACTAACAGTAAGAATATGGTTTTAATTTTCTTTGGAATGAAAAAGAAAATGAAATAATATTTTTAATTTGTAAATAAAGTTGGAGCTAATTTGAATCTAGCTTCTCATTACCTTCATCTTTCTGGGTACTGACTCCTTTGGATTTGCCAAACCTGGACTATTTAGCCAAATATAATGCTGTAGATCTAATATGCCCCTTCTCTTTGGTCTTTATTTACCACTTTGACTTTCAAATGGAAGTTCTTTGTCTATTCTGATTTGGTGCCATTTGTAACTGTCCCAGTGCCCAAATCTCAGTTGACTTGATTAGCTGTTAATGTACTTCTTGTTTTATTTCTGTCAAACGTTAATCGAGCAAGCTTATGAGTTTTTACCAGTTTCTTAGTATTCTTTAAAAGAACCTAAATGAATCCCGTCTTACATTTCACACGTAAAACTGGCATTCATGGAAAGGATAGAACCACTTTGTTTTAAATATGGAGAAGATAATACTTGATTCATTAACATTTTTGTTAGTGTACTAACAGCAAGAGAAGCGATGAACCTTTGTGAGGTTTTTTTTTTTTTAAATATAGCAACTTTACTGAGCCTTTTCAATATAATTTATGTTTTTATTTTAGAGGTCAATCAGTAGTTGTTTCTGTAATTCTCAATTTCCATATACTTGTTACTAAATCACTGAAAAAAGTTTTCTTTAAAATTATACAGTTTCAGTCTTTTGTAAGTGTTAAATGTATGATAAAAGCACATATTTTAAATTGTTTTAAGCTCCTGGATATCGTAGCAATAAAAACACTAATTTATGGGTACTTAAGAAAACCTGGAGAATAAATTCATACTTTAAAAAGGTTACTTCTTTTTTCATTTATCTTACTGTTTAAAACAAAAAGCCGTAGATAATATTTTTATCTTTTCAAAATCTTCTATCATCTCTAAACTTGTTTTTAATTAGTGGGAAAACATTTTAACATGTTTGGTTCCAAAGCCAACTGATTGTCTTTTTTCCCCCAAACTATTTATGATTTGGGTTTGGTGACTTAGGTACTTAAACTTTATTGTACTCTTAGCCAGTGGTTCCAAACTTAGCTCACATCCAAATTACCTGCAGGTGCAACAGATTGCAGGCCAGATCCCAGAGTTTCTCATTCAGTAGGTCTGGGTAGGGCCTGAGGATTTTGATTTCTAACAGGTGCTCAGATGATGCTGTGTTGCTGGTCTGCAGCCCATACTTGTAGTAAGCTCTAGAAAAGAACTATGTTGTATTTTTTAAAAATATTTTTATGAAAAAAAACAAACAGTGAACATAGACAGCAGTAAAGTTAGGATTGTGCTGCACTGTAATGCTTATCCAGTGCCAGCTGATTTTCAGTTGATGGATTAGAAAGTCTAGTCTCATACTGCCCCTTGAGATGTTAAGAAATGTTCTCACTTTTTGAGTGAATATTTAAAAAGTTCCTGACAATGTATTGAAAGAATTGAATGGCATTTCCTTCACTGAAGATTGCAAAAGTTCCATTATCTTGCTATTTCTTTTATCTCTGTAATATAGATTGGGGATCATGTTTATCTTTGTATCCATCATTTCTGTTACATAGTAGGAATTTAAGTGCTTGTTGAATTAAATTGTTTAATGCATTAATTTTTTTTTAACTCTTCGTTATCATGCCTCTGAAATTTGTTTTGGATCCTCACTTCAAACTTTATATTACCCAAAAAGGTTTGTTTCTTTTCTGAGAGTAGGTGCACCCTAAAAAAAAAACATTTAAAGTTTTCTGAAATATTTCCCAAGTTGTAGCTTCCCAGATTTTATTCGTTTCTTTGTGTTTTTCCAAGAGTCTAAAATGCCCTGTTTATAAGACATAGATCAGAGATTCAGCTTTCCTTTATAGTTCTTCCACTTGCTGTCCCTTGGGCACTTCTAACTTAATTAGAAAGCTGAAGATCCTACCACTTTCTTTTATTTGATTGCTTCTTTGGAGGAAGCTGTGGTGTACCACCCAGATAACCTCCTTCAGGATTGAAGCACTCATTCCTGGGAGTGTTGGTGGCTGATAAATTGCAGCTGAGTCTGCCTTCCCCTCCTGCCCACACTGTAGATGATTGCCTTCAGCTGAAAAGAACTGTCTCCCATCCAATCTCTAGTTGATGCCCCCCCCTCCAAAAAAAATTCACTGCTGTCAAGTTGTTTCCCACTCACAGCGACCCTATAGGACAGAATAGAACTGCCCCATAAGTTTCCAAGGCTATAAATCTGTGGAAGCAGATGGCTAAATCTCTCTCCCATGGAGCAGCTGATGAGTTCAAACCACTGACCTTTTGGTTAGCAGCTGAGTGCTTTAACCACTGCACCCCCAGGGCTCTTCAACTGCTTGATAACAGGAATATAAAGTACTGGTCAGCTTGCTGCAATTTGGGACAACTCTTAAGAGCCATCCCAGCTCCAGACAATTCCTCCATTAAGATTGACTGAGGCCATTGTTGAAACTACATCATGGTTCAACTTCTCTGCTCAGTCCTGCTTCCTTAACTTGCCCACAGGTGTTGCTCTCCCAGCAAGTCCCAGTAAACTTCCTGTGTGCGAATATCTGTCTGAATCTGCTTCTGGGTAACCAGACCTATGAGCAATTGGTGCTGCAAGTGGTCCGAGAAAGCAGACTCTACTATGGGGATATGCAGTAGGACTACCGAAGGCCAGTTGACAGTGAAGACCCCCATCACTGGTAATAGAGCATGTATAACCCCTGGCGTGCAGCAGAGATGCAGTTAAAATTAACTGGTGATGAACTAGGATGACCAGTGGAATGGATTGCACAGGCCTTTGAGAAATACTGTGGAAATAGTTAAAAGGATAATGGAATGAATGGCTGTTGCTGAGGACAATCAGTACTTTGAAGAAAGACGGAGGATGAATAATCACAGACTGAGGAGGGATAAGTGAAAGCCAGAGCCCCTCTCTCCCCTCTGGCAGCATATAAAGAGACTCGCTGCAGTGGAAGAGCATAAAATCTTTGAGCATCAGGCCTAGGAATTACAGTAACAGAAGTTCAAGACCAAAAAAAAACCAATCCCATTGCCACTGAGTCGATTCCAACTCATAGCAACCCTAGAAAACAGAGTAGAACTGCCCCATAGGGTTCCCAAGGAGCGCCTGGTGGATTCAAACTGCTGACCTTTGGGTTAGCAGCTGAACTCGTAACCACTACACCACCATGGTTTCCAACAGAGGTCCAGAGGAGCTGAATTGTCAACCTCAACAGGTCTTCTAGGCTAATATGAGACTCCTGATAGGATTGAAAAAGGGGAGGATTCTGAGATAAGGGATGGGGACATCTGTACTCAAGAATCCCGAAGCCCTAGGTTCCCCTGAACCCTTTGAGACTATAGAAGTGGCCCACCCCTTGTTAAATGCTACCCTGCTTCCTTCCCTGAAGATACAGAAGCTTCTGCCTTGCAAGTCAATATGAGTACCTGCCTTAGGCTCGGTTCTCTAGAGAGGCAAAACCAGCGAAGCGTACATATGCATAGATTTATCTCAAAGAAATGGCTCACACAGTTGTAGAGGCTAGCAAGTCTGAAATCCGTGGGTCAGGCTTCAGGCTGGAGGCTTCTGACTCAACGTAGCTGCAGGGGCTGATGAACCCAAGATCAGCAGGTCAGGTGGCAAGCCACTGGCTCACGGGCTGCAGAGGCTAATGAATCCAAGATAGGTAATATGTCAGGTCAGTGGCTCAAGTCCCAAGAACCAGAGGTCAGATGGTGACTAGCCTAATACAGGATCCAGAGCAAGCAAGTGAATTTTGCCAGAATGTCCATATATATATTAGATGGAGGCCACACCCCTGAGGAAACTCCCCTTAAAAATGATCAGCTGATCAGATCACATCACGGAGGATGACTACATCATTATATAACTGCCAGACTACATCATTACATAACTTCCAAACCACAGAGAATCATGGCCCAGCCAAGTTGACACACAATCTTAACCATCACAGCACCCCCTCAGGATCTGCTTCCACCTCCCTTCCTATCTACCAGACCAATAACTAGGGTTAAGTTACAAGATAACCTGGCTAGAGAAGTACACTTAGGGGTAAAAGGGACTACCTCAGAGGAGCTATAGGGCCTAGCCAGCAAGAGCTAGGAGAATACATATGGGATTGGGTCCTGAGGGTGCTGGATCAAGGGAGTAGGAACATAAACTTCGACAAGGAAGAATTTATCAATATAGATGCACTCTCCTGAGATAAAAGATTTAATTCCCTAGCAAGGATCCTGAAAGATGGTGCTAGGATGGCTTTGAGAATTTTAGAGGAAGCAATGACTCACACTAAGTGAAGCAGAAATGCTAAAACTACTGTGGCAAAGGGTGGAAGAAGGATTAAAAGACTCAGAGAAGTGGGTGTACTAGAGTGGATGTACTACATAAAGCCAGAAAACCTTTAAGATGACTATGTTCCAGAGGGCACATTTATCAGCAATGAGGAAGGCTCTGGTGAGAAATGCCCCTGCATCACCCAGAAGCTGTCTTCTGTAGACCAGTAGCAGATGCAGTTACAAAACTGGGCTTCCTGGTTGCAATGGGAATGATAGGATCCCGAAATGATGGGGATTAGGACACTTAACCATGAGAAACAAGATGGGTACAATAATCATGAGTGGCAAGGTCAGAACGGTAGCAAGAAGGGCCTGACCTACAAAGGGCTATGCAGAGTATTACTAAAACATGGCTTCTCTAGGGGCAAGATAGATGAGCAATCATTAAGGTGTTGCTCTATACAATCAGAAGAAATTAGAAAACCCCCCAAAATAGTCACGATTTCTTGCCCCAGTTCTGGACCTGAGCCAGTTTTCATACTCTGATTGATGGAGAAACTCGATCCCAGGAGAAAGAACACTGCAACATCACGGCAGTGTACATAGTAATGATTCCACTATATGTCCTCATAGGGACCAATAGCCATTTACTTGGGTAAGCACACACTGGGCAAAGGAGGATACTCAAAACATTCCAGGGACTGTTGGACACAGTACCTGAGTTGATACCCTGGGGCCCAAAGCATCATCATGGCCCCCTTACTTAGGGGTGGAGCATAGGGAAGCCAAGTAATAAATGGAGTCCTGGGTCACACCCAGCTCACAGTGTGTTAGTGGGTCCATGGTCATTTCCCAATCCCCAAATAGATCACTGAAATGGGCCTACTTGGAGCTGGCAAAACCCCCACATTAGTTCCTTGACCTGTGGCATAGCAATAACAGCAGGAAAAGCTGTTACACTTTTTTTTTTTAATTGGGTTTTAACTGAAAGTTTACAATTCAAGTTAGTCTCTCATACAAAAATTTATACGTACATTGTTATGTGACCCTAGTTGCTCTCCCTATACTGTGACAGCACACTCCTTTCCACCCTGGATTTCCCGTGTCCATTCAACCTGCTCCTGACCCTCTCTGCCTTCTCATCTCGCCTCCAGACAGGAGTTACCCATTTAGTCTCGTGTATCTACTTGAGCTAAGCAGCACACTCTTCACGAGTATCGTTTTATGTCCCATAGTCCAGTCTAATCTTTGTCTGAAAAGTTGGCCTCAGGAATGGTTTTAGTTTGGGGCTAACAGAGAGTCCGGGGACCATGTCTTCAAGGGTCCCTCCAGTCTCAGTCAAACCATTAAGTTGTTACAGACTATTTTAAATCTTATCCCACTAACCATAAAGCAAATTCCACAGCAACTTCTCCCCTGTCCCTACTGTCAAGGGGGCTGAAAGCCACTGAAATAGGAACTACTAGTGATCAGAGTCATTAGATCAAGTCCCAGTGCTGTAGAGTGTGTATCATGTGCATACATTGCATAGTGCAGTTATAATTAAACAAGGCACTCCTGATCTTCACAATAGGTGGTCCTGTGTCTGAAATCCATTAAGGACACTGTAGGGTTTTAGAACCAAAAAATCTAAAGCACATTTGGCATCACTGGGGACAAATAAAAAGCGGATTATTCAATATGAGTAATAAAAATAGCTAAATAAACACACATTATTTATAGTTCCACAAAGAAACATCTGGGCTAAGTTTATAGAAACTTCATGTAGGTCTTAGAAATAATTTCTCAATAGGGTTTGTTGACAAAGGAGAAAGGTGTCATGGAGACAATTTTCCTAATTTTTCTTTGTTGTCATACATACAGCCTTATCATTATTTGATACGTAAGGTGTATCAACTCTGTAGTAAAAATTATCTTTGTCTTTAAGATATCTAATATTTATAAATTTAGGACCCTGTTCAATTTGATACTATAATTTAAACTTCAGGCATTTCCACCCTAAACTATGGCCCCCGGTCGCACCGTTAACCCAGAACTGAAACCATTTCTGAAGCCCACTCTACAGACAAAGATTAGATAGGAATATAAAACAAAAAATAATACACGCAAGGAATGTGCTTCTTAGTTCAATCAGATATACAAGACCAAATGGGCAGCTCCTGTCCAAAAGCAGGATGAGAAAGCAGGAAGGGACAGGAACTAGTTGAATGGGCACAGGGAACCCAGGGTGGAAAGGAGGAGTGTGCTGTCACATTGTGGGGATTGCAACTGTTCTAGGGAAAAGACATCACAAAGTTTGGTAAAGCAAAAAGAAGAGTTTTAGTCGGCATATATAAGGCAAAAGTGGGAAGTGGACAAGCATGCTGCCGGAGCTAATGTCTGCCTGAATCCAAGGAAATTACAGAATAGACAAAAGTGGGAAAATGGACAAGCATGCTTCTAGAGCCATGTCTGCCCGTGTCCAAGGAACTTTACAGAACCATCAGTATATATTAACTTTATAAATGGGCAAAACTATTGAAAGCTTCACCTTTTCACAGATTGGCTGGAAACTGTGATTCTACATTTTGAATTGTCTTTCTTAACAATGATTGGTACAGGTTTCAGTAATGACAGTCAAGAAGGTCCTCATTGGTCCAACAAATTTTCTATTCACTAAACCTTGGTGGCGTAGTGGTTAAGAGCTATGGCAGCTAACCAAAAGGTCTGCAGTTTGAATCCACCAAGCACTCCATGGAAACTCTATGGGGCAGTTCTACTCTGTCCTATAGAATCAACCTGAGGGCAATGGGTTTGGTTTTTGGGTTTAAATGCTAATAGAACAAGATAAGAGTGGAAAGTCTTTCGTGCTCTGATGATTTGTTAACGTGAAAGTTTCCCTAAAATATATTTTCCAAGATTATCCTAGCTATTGTCTTTATACCTCAGAGTCCAGTTGATGTGTCCTTGTGAGTCCTTGTGAGTCCAGCTCCAGCTGGGTCACATTCTCTATGCTCAAGGATAGGGAATAATGACTCCAATATTATTTCCTAAATCACAACTAATGTCACAAAACAATGTATGTATACATTTTTGAATGAGAAATTAACTGGAGCTGTAAACTTTCACCTAAAGCACAAGTAAACAAACAGAAAAAAACCCTAGGCATTTTCCTTGAACTATGAAAGAAAACAATCTGGTTACAAAATGCCTTTAAAAAAAAAAAAAATCAATGTTATTTGCAAGTGCAGACACTAACAAGGTGATAGCAATATGATATAAACTCATTTTACTTGGTCAAGATTTTAGCATTATACTCATTTAAAATGAGGATTTGAAAAATTAGGTAACTTTATAAGAGCTGAGTCACCTTCAAGAAAGAGCAATGATAGTGTGTGGAAGGGATAAGATGTTTCTTAAAATGCACGTCGTGTCTTGCCTGCTGCTGAACGCACAACATAGTACCTCACTGCAGAATACTAAACAGCTGGCTTCCTGATGCTCCTGCATTGATTTCCATTGCGTGTAGAATGCAGTACAGACATTTTATTCAAAGTGGCCTCACTTAATGAAAATGCTATGTAAGACCACATTTCCTTCACCTTTTAGAATGCAAATAAAACATCTTAAAAGAGGAAGATAATGTGATTTTTTTCTACTGTTAGTACTTCAGGTTTACAGTAAGAGTTTAGAAATAAGATCTCCCTCTAAAATTTAGATTAAAACAGCAACAAATTCGGGACCAGAGTGGAAAAGCAGATATATAACGGCTCCCTGGCTGACAGAATCTGACCACAAAAAGGTAAGCTTCTAGAGGGCAACTTTTACAAATAGTTTACAACTAAATCCTCAACATCCACAATAGTGCCTGGCACATAATTATAAAATTTCTGAGCTTTGAAAATAACTTTAACTCACCTACATTGAAGATATATAAAACAAGAAAGAACGTGGCAATCAAGAGGAAAGCTAGAAAAACAGGAGTCACAGAAGCACGCTTAGGTGGTATGTGTGGGAGAGAGAACCCTACCACACTGAATTCAAGTGTTCCGGACCTTTAGGCAAGGCCATCCTACGATGGAAATGGATACAGGATTTATAGCCAAAAACCTGTGATCTCCTTGTTGGGAATACTTCTAACACGAAATTGAGACAGCATGCAAAAATAGCCCAAAACCACAAATATTGTATGATTTCACTTCTATGAAATAGACAAATGCATACACAGCAAAGAGTTCCTGGGTGGTGCAAACAATTAATGCACTCAACTGCTAACTGAAAGGTTGGAGGTTCAAGTCCACCCAGAGGCACCACAGAAGAAAGGCCTGGCGATCTATTTCTGGAAAAAAAAACAGCCACTGAAAACGCTGTGGAGCACAGTCGTGCTCTGACACACATGGGGTCACCATGAATCAGAGTCAGCTCGACAGCAACTGTTTTTTTGCGGGGTTTTGTAGAGATCAAAGTTAATGGTTACCAGGGATGGAAGAGATTGGCGGGGAGGCAGGGAGTCTTTGCTTAGAATGCACTGAGTTTTTGTTAATGGTGGTGGAATAACTTTGAAATGCATAGGGGTAATAGTTGTACAACGTGATGAATGGGATCAGTGTCACTGAATTGCACATATAAAACATGTTGACTTGGTGAATGTTTTTGTTACATGTGTATTTTTACCACAATAAAACAATTTTAAAAAATTTAATAGCCCTAAACCATGAACAAGCTCTCCTTAACCGGACTCCATGCTCAACCCGCAATTTCTGTTGATTTAACTTGCCATTATTAAAGTGTCATTATAAAAAAAAAATAAGATTACATGACCCTCATGCAACTAGAAATGAAGGCATGTCAAAGGTTTTAAAACCAGTTCAAAGAGCACTTGAGAAGTTAGGATATTCATATGCGAGTGAGATTGTTAGTTAGAATCAAAACTAGTTGATGTCCAACAGGACCGTACACTGTAATGTTGGAGGGTTATCTGTTCTGCCAGATAGGAATTATTTGCATCTCTAGGGGACAAGAATTTATAAATTAATCCTTGCCTGACAGAATTTTAAAATAGCCTGGACTGGACAATAGAAAGTCAAGTTCAACACCACACTGAAAGAAAACAGGAATCTCATTTACCTATTTTCAAGTTTTGGCTACTTTTTCTGACCTCATATATATCTGCCTACTAGGAGAAATTGAGTTTATTGTGTGCTTTCCTGGATGACTGTTAAATTTCTCTTTAGTAATCAACAAATAGTCATTCTGGTTTTGTATACCACCAGAATTGCAAGCTTCCACCAGTTTGTCATACTGGGGTAGCTTGCATGTTATGATGCTGGAAGTTATGCCACCGGTATTTCAAATACCAGCTGGGTCACCCATGGTGAACAGGTTTCAGCGATTGCTGGGATGATGAGAGACCTGGCAAGGTTTTGTTCTGTTGTACAATAGCAAGCTTCTTAATGTATGTCCATCCCTGAGAGAGGGCTCTGCTCTTTCTTACTATGCTGGAAGCATGGACTTTCTGTGCCTTTAAGGCTAGAGGTTGGACGTGGCATGTAGAAAATCCACCAAGACAATGTAATCTGGTGAAGTCTTTCTTAACAGACAGCTTTTTGGCTTCCTTCCAACCAAAGACACTCCCTCAGCATTGCTGTGTGTGTCCAAGAGAGAAAAGAGCCCCATTCTTATTTTGAACTTAGACGACTTCATTTTGATCTTGACCATTTTTTCCAGAGCTTGAAATGTTTAATCATTTATCTGTTTCTCTGGTTTTTTGAGATACATTGAATTGTTGAAATAAATTTACTAAACTCCAATTAGGATTAAAGGTTTGATGATATATTCTGGCAAATTATTCACTACTTGAAGTTGTTCTTAGTAAATTCTACTGTCAGGCAGGAAGCTGGATGGGATGCAAATGAATATAAAATACTTGTGTCTTTGTAAGGAAGTCATGTTCCTTCCCAGGAGATAAGTATCACTAATTCCTTCCTGGTGTTTAAATTCCCATGCTATTTGTGAATGTTTATGGCAGAGTTGTATGTCAAGGAAAACATTGGCTGGTATTACACTCAAGTTCTCCTTATATTAAAAGCATTTTCTATCTGGATTAGATCTGTTATTCCTAGTAGTTAAACCACAATTTACTAGCATTGTATTAAGTGCTGTGTATACTGGGATGTTATCATGCTGAAATGTGTGTGTTGATGAATTACTTGCTTCTCCCATAAATGGTAAACTGAGTGTCAAAATTGTTTCCTTGGAGACCCAGAGGTTCCTAACAGAACCATCTAGCTCTGCTACTCAAAGTGAATTTAAACTAAGAGAGCTGCAGAGATTGGTTTTTGTCTCCTTCTTACAGATGCACCTGGGAATGTTGAGTCACCTGTTGTTTTCAAAATTTATGTCCTGTAGTATTTCCAGTCACTTTTGGCAAGAAAACAATGGAACCCTACCCAGGCAAACTGAACCAAGATGAGGGAATTGTGCATCAATCCCTCCAGCAAGGAAGCCTTGGGCATCCTCTCTGCCATGTTACCAATGTGGAAGAGCATTTCTTGAGCTCTTAGGTGTTCTCACTGTTGTGGGAGACTCAAGAACAAACAAATAAGCAAAAAAAAAAAAAAACACACAAAACAGAGGCATTTTCCCTTCCTCATTCCAAGAAACCTTTGTGTTTGAGTCTGATGTGCCTTTCCTTAAAGGGCTTCTGTGGTGTGAACTAAAAAGAGAATTTATGGGATCCTCCCTCACATCCCTGGATTTCTTTGCGGAATGACCAGTTTACTGAGGGAGGCAGATAGTTTTGAGGTGGGGGGACAGAGGAGAAGAGGCAAAACTCCAAAGAGGAAGAGAGAGGTGTTTACTTCCTGTCTTAGGCTGGGTTCTCTAGAGAAGCAAAACCAGTAAAGTGTATAAGTATATAGAGAGATTTAAATCAAGGAAGTGGCTGTTGTGGTTGTAGAGGCTGGAATGTCCCAAGTCCATGGGTCAGGCTGGAGGCTTCTCCTAATTCACATAGCCGCAGGGGCTGGTGAACCCCAGATCGGTAGGTCAGACAGCAGGGCTCTGGCTCACAGGCTGCGAAGACTGATGAATCCCAAGATTGGCAGGCAAGATGACAGGTAAGCCGCTAGCTCAAGTCCCAAGAACCAGAGGTCAGATGATAAGGAACCAGCTGCAGGATCCAGAGCGAGCAAAAGCCTGTGAGCTTTGCCAGAAAGTCCACCTATACTGGATGCAAGCCACACCACCAAGGAAACCCCCTTTCAACTGATTGGTGACTCACAGCAGATCCCATCATGGAGGTGATCACATTACATCAAATCTCATCAAGGAAGTGATCACGTCATTATACGAATGTCAAAATGCATCACAACTGCTAAACCACTGAGAATCATGGCCGAGCCAAGGTGACACACAACCTTAATGATTACACTTCCCCAAGACTGGATAAGGGGTCAGTGTTGTGACATTCTATGTGTTGTCAGGGATCTGTGCTGCCCTCCTATGCAGCCCCGAGCTTTGGATGGGCAGATGGCAGAACTTCAAGTGGGATAAGGTGAACACGCCCACCTTGTGAGTATAGTATATAGCAAATGCAGATCTGCTCCTTGTTCTCCTGGATGAGAGAAGCAGAAGTATGTAAAGGAGTCCAAGAAGTAGCACAGACTTAGACAGAAACATTTCCTACAGCCTTACTCACTGTGTCCACTTTCTCCCTTCCCCTTCTCACCCCAAACCTGTTGCCATTGAGTGGATTCCAACTAACAGCGACCCTACAGGACAGAGTTGAACTGCCCCGCAGAGCTTCCCAGGCTTTAATCTTTACAGAAGCTGATTGCCAGGTCTTTCTCTCACAGAGTGACTGGTGGGTTAGAATCGCCAACCTTTCAGTTAGCAGTGGAGCGCTTTAACCACCATGCCACCAGGGCTCCTTCTTCTTGCCCAGTGCACTGCAATCTGGCTTTCATCTTCACCACTCTTCTGAAGTGGCTCTGTCAGGAGACCAAAGTCTTCCATCATGTCACATCCAATGCGCAGGTGCCCCATTCCCATCCTACTTGGCCTCTCAGCAGCATTTGGCTCAATACTACCTTACTTCTCTAGGCTTCTATGTTAGTTATCTAGGGCTACCAGAACAAATTAACACAAGTGGGTGGCTTAAAATGACAGAAATACATTATCTTATAGTCCTGGAGGCTGAGAGTCCAAATTCAGGGCATTGGCAGGGCCATGCTCTCTCTGGAGGCTCCAGGGGAAGATATTTCTTGTCTCCCAGCTTCTGGTAGCCCCAGGTGTTCCTTGGCTTGCAGCTGTACTATAACTCCAATCTCTACCTCCGTCTTCACATGGCGTCTTCTTTCTGTGTGTGTCACTGTGTCTCTTCTCTTTTATAGGAACACCACTCCTATTGGATTAGGACCAACCCTACTCCAGTATGACCTCATGCTAACTTCAAAGACTGTATTTTCAAACAAGGGCACTCACAGGACCCGGGGGTCAGGACTTCAACATACCTTCTTTAAGGGCACAATTCAATCCAAAACAGCTTCCATGTCACCATTGCTGCTACCACACTCTACCACAGTGGCTGCTCCTCCTTGGCCACCGTAGACATCTAGCTGTTGAATGGAGCCAGGGTCTGTTCTCATTTCCATCCATACTCTCTCCCCATATGATCTCATCCAGTCCTGTGGTTTTAGATACATCTCTAGGGTGATGACTTCCAAATCACTATCTTCTCCCTTGCCTTTGTCCTGAACCTCAGACCACAACTCTCTACTCATTTCTACTTGGATATATGAAGGGTGAGGCATTGGTGGTCCAGTGGTAGAATTCTCACTTTCCATGCAGGAAACCCAGGTTTAATTCTGGCCGTGCAGCTTATGTGCAGCCACCACCCATCTGTCAGTGGAGGTTTGTGTGTTGCTACAATGCTGAACAGATTTCAGTGGTGCTTCCAGATTAAGATGGACTAGGAAGAAAGGCCTAGTGATCTACTTCTGAAAATCAGCCAATGAAAACTCTATGGATGACAATGGTCCAACCTGCAACCAGTCACTGGGATGGTGCAGGACTGTGCAGCATTTCATCGAGTTGTGCATGGAGTCACCCATGAGTCAGAGGCCAGCTCAACAGCAGCTAACAACAACAACAACATATAAGAGGCAACTCAAAGTCAACATGTCCCAAACAGAACTCTTGATTTCCTCCTAAAACTACTTCTCATCTTCAACATTTCAGGAGATGATGTTCCCATTCACGCAGTTCCTCATGTCAAAAACTCAGATGCCATTCATGGCTCCTCCCTTTTCTTCTGTCTCCTGGTCCTGACCCTCAGCAAGTCCTGCCTGTGTTATCTCCACGAAACACCCTCCTCGATTAATCCTAAATCTGACCACTTCTCATCACCTCCACTGCCGCTATCCTGATCCATTGCCATATCTTGCCTGGACCACAACAGTCTCCTAACTGGCCCCTCTGAGACTCTTTTGCCCTCCATTTACAGGAGCCAGAGTGATTTTTGGAAAACTTAAGTCATTACTGCTTAAGATCTTCCAACAGCTTCCCTTGCAAGGAGAATAAAATCCAAACTCCTTGCCATGGCTCCCAAGACCCTGCCCTCTCTGACCTCTTCTCCTCCAGATCTCCTCCTTCTCCTTCTTCTTTCTGACACTTGAGCTTGGCAAGCTTGTTCTTGGCTCAGCATCTTTGCACTACGTGCTAATCTCTCTTCCTGAAGTATTTTCCCCAGACCTTGACATGGTTGGCATTTCCTGGGATTTTTCTTATCACTTGGGGCTTCACACAAATGCCATTTCTCCAAGAGAACTTTCCTGACCTCTCTGATTAACGTGATCCCCCCTCATCCTATCCTGAGATCTTCTGTACTCCATTATCCAGCTTTATTTTAGCCATATCACTTATATCCATATGAAATTATTTTATTACTTACTTTTAATTTAATTTTTTGTTACTTATTTTACTACTTCTTTATCCCATTGTCTAAAGACTGACTATCTCCTTCTCCTAGACTACCTGACCCAGGAGGGCAAAACTGTGTCACGTTCTTTACTCTATCCCTGGACTTAAAAATAGTGCCTGGAACATAGTAGAAACTCAATACATATTTATTGAATTAATGGATAGTGCATGTAGAATTCCAGATTATTATTATTCTTTGGCAGGCTATTTGAATGACTTGGGGGCAAAATGAGGTTAGAGGGTGGTTTGCAATCTTTGTCAATAACTAGCTTTTCTGCCCACTAAGAGATACATTTTCTGGTCTTCCTTTCATTATGTTTACAAGTATCATTTTGTCCCAAGAGTCAGGCTCACCAGAGAGCTTATTGGAGGAACAAAAATCATTCCACACCTCCCCTCTGTACTTCGGAGGCTGGAGAGCATCAGAGCTGTGAGGAGCAGGAGTGCTTATCAGGTGGGTCCAATCTCCTCCCTTTACAAAAGAGAGATGTGGGGTCCAGGAGGTGAAGGAACTTGTCCAAGGTCTCATGAATGACCAGTAGCAAAGCCAGACGGAGGTGGTTGTGACGATGTCTCACGAGGTTAACTGAGACACCAAGAACAGTGTGTGTGGTGAGTCCAGCCAAATGGGGTACCCTGAGAGCCCTTAAGCTCCCTGCTGACTCACAGAGTGTAGGGGTTCTAGAACTGGAGGCTGAACACAGATCCAGACTCCTTATTTCACAGCTCTGTGATCCCTGGAGTCAGAATCGACCTGATGGCAACGGGTTTGGGTTTTTTTTTGGTTTGTGATCCCTGGAAGTCACTTAATCTCTTTGTACCTTGTAAAATGACAATAATAGTAATAACAGCAGCAACAACAATCCTACCAAGGCTTTTTTTAAAAATAAGGATTAAATAAATTAATCTATCTCAATAAAACATTTGGCACAGTTACTAGGCTGGATTCCTAGCTAGTTTGCTAGAAGAGGCCAGGGCTAGAGGTAGCACAGAGCAAATGGCCTTATGGTTCTTTTAGGGAGATGTGTCGCTTTGCCTCATTTTTATTAAACAGGATAAAAATCCCTCCCCCAGTCCCTTCTGCACCTCTTTTCCTCCAGCTTCTTTCTTGTTTCCTTCCTCTCTTTGTCAGAGGTATTGGGGAAAAGATGAAGAGGATATTAAACACTCTCTCCAACAGTAAACTTTTTTTTTTTAAAGTTTCTGTTTTGTTTGTTTTTAAGAAATTTAGGTCTGAAGGAGCCCTGGTGGTGCAGTGGTGAAGCGCTCAGCTGCTAACTAAAAGGTGGGCAGTTCAAAACCACCAGCTACTCTGCAGGAGAAAGATGTGGCAGTCTGCTTCCGTAAAGATTACCTGTTGCCATCGAGTTGATTCCAACTGTTGCTATTGAGTGGATTCCGACTCATAGTGATCCTATATGACAGAGTAGAACTGTCCCATAGGGTTTCCAAGGAGTGGCTGGTGGATTCAAACTACTGACATTTTGGTTAGCAGCAGAGTTCCTAACCACTACGTCACCAGGACTTTACAGCCTGGGAACCCCTATGGGCAGTTCTACTCTGTCCTATAGGGTTGCTATGAGTTGGAATCTGCCTGATGGCAACAGGTTTGGTTTTTGTTTGGTCCTGATTCTAATCAATGACTTTCCAGAGAAGCCATCATGACCCCTAGCAGCCACAAGGGGGCAGCTCTGTTCAGGCATCTCAGCCAGCTTGCTTCTCTTGGTGTAATAAATACGTTGTAAAGAAGGTCTGTGAAATCCCTTCCACTCCCGGCTCCTGTTCAACGAAGGAAATCCGGGCATGTGCTGGACGTGCCTCTAGTCTCTCCAAGGGCAGGAGGAAATAGCTGCCGCCTCTTCTCTGTGGCCTAGATGATGAGTGCGCCCACAGGGACCTTTACCACCAGAAGCTGAGAGCCCCCGGGCCTTGGTGCAGAGCCATGAGCTGCAGCCTCCAGGACTAGGCCCACAGGAGAAGCCAGGGCTGAGCCCTTAGGGGGATTTTCCTGTGTGACCTGGAGGGACAGGACAGTGGTGGAAGAAGCTGAGTGGGAGAAGAAGGTGGGAAGAAAGTAGAAGGATGGACTTTTCTCCCTCCTTCCCAGCACCCAAAAGGTTGGGTGCATCTATAAGACAAGACCAGAGGAACAAGGTTGGGGGTGGCTGTTCTCTCTCCTCCACATAAGCAGGGACGCAGAAAGGGCCTGAATCCCTGATTTAAACTTTCATGGACAGGAAGGAGCTTCCAGAGGTTTTTTATCATCTTCCTCCAGATCAATAGACAAATCCCTGACCCCCAATTGAGGTGGACACTGGGTTGTCCGGAGAGAGATGGAAAGAGATCTGGATATAGCGACAGATTCTGTGTGTGTGAGAGAGAGAGAGATCTGGGCATAACAACAGACTCTGTGTTTGTGTCACACCTGGAGTTAGTCATAGCTACAACGGACTGTTTGTGTGTGTGTTGTACTTGGAGGTAGGAAGAGTCACAGCAGAAGGGAGACTTTCTAGCTCTCTTCACCTCATGATTGCTTCAAGCTGGGGCCAGTTCCTAGCGCTCACTCAGTTTCAGACATACCTGTGTCTCTCCTCTGTATTCCTAAACATTAGTCCATCTCACCAAGCACCTGGAGAATTCTAATGGCTTATCTTCTAAGGCGGCAATCAGCCTACCTGAAAAAGCAACTTGAAATTAAGTTATGAAGTGGCCATGATTTTGCTTTCCTGAGGTGGCTGTGATATAGCTTCACCATGGCGTTTATGTGAAGAAAATTCATTCTTTGGGAATTTGCAAACAAACAAGAAAAACCCAAACCCGTTGCTGTTGAGTCAATCCCAACTCATAGTGACTCTATAGGACAGAGTAGAGTCTCCCCACAGGGTGTCTAAGGAGCAGCTGGTGGATTTGAACTGCCAAACTTTTGGTTAGCAGACAAGTTCTTAATCACTGCACCAAAAAAATCTAATGATAGTTTTAAAAAAAAAAAGTCAAGAGTTAGGTTTCTGTTAAATTCAGAGATTACTGTATCTCCCCTAAACTCTCTTCTGTTTCTTGGGATGAGCTAAGTGTTTTCTTCCAAGAACCATGCCAAATGTTTCCACAGGACAAACTCTGTCTATGCCATTATCCCCAGTGGCTGCTGGTGTGTTAGCAACGTGGTCCCAAGATGGCCGAGGAGGCAGGAAGAATTGTTTAAATTGAAGCAGGAGGCCGTGTGGGGCTGGAAAACAACCAGGCCCCCGAGAACTTTGGCCACACTCTCGGAAGTGTCAAAAGATTAGCTGCGTGAAACCCTTTGTGAAAAGTCAACACACACTTCTTCCTGGAATATCAGGTGAGGGACATGGGGTGGGGAGCAGAGGCCAGAAGCTAATTTTGCTCGAGGAGTTTGGACTACATTTCCTGGGAAAAATAACATCTGCTACTGAGTTTCTTTGTAAATAGGCCAATAATCAGGGAAACCAGAGTAACTTTGAGAGAAACTATAAGGCAAAAGGCGGGGGGTGTGTTTCGCTCTGGTCTTTCAGAAGTTTCCCCTGGGCAACAAGCATATCGCATCTGCCAATATTTAAGAAGAGCTTTCCCTACCCGTTTTTCCATAGCCCGCACCTTGCCACAGGCTGAGGAGTTACAGGGTTTGTGGTGGTTATAAAATGTGTTTATGGTTATAAAAGGACATATCCTAGTCGTAGGAAAATTTTAAAACACAGAAAAGTGTAAAGAAATAAACACTTACCTGTTATCCAACCACACAGAGAACATCGCTGGTGAGACTGTGATACAGTGAAACCTGTGAGAGCTGAAACTCGATGGGACTGCACTGTTTTTCCGGGCCTGGTGAATTTTCCCTTTGTCAGCGTGCGGTCCTACCACTTTTCTATCGCTTGTTAGAATGGAAAATATTTAAGTTTTCCTTCTCTGACAAGATTTTCTTCTGCCTTACACAGGCACCAGCTTTCCTAGGTTTTATTATCTACTATATATATATATATATATATATATATATATATATACACATATATATTTAATTTTGATTTTGCCACAGGTGGTGTCTTTTCGAGAGAATTCCTCAGACATCAGGGGACGCCTACCAGGCAGAGCCGGTAGCGACAGGATGGTTCTGTCCGCCACAGACTGAAAAAGACCAGAGTGTAAGCAGTCAGGGTCTGAGCACAGGCCTAGCTCTTCCCCCAGATCGGTGTTCCCTTCCAGGGTCAGTCAGAGCTGTTCGCCTGCTCATGCCAAGCTTCCGCCCATGGGGCCTTCCGAAGCTTTCCACAGCTTACATATCAACAGCACTTTTGTCTACCCCACTTGGGGGAGAGGGCTGGCTAGTCTGTTTTTTGTGTCCCTGATGGATACCGCCCAAGTCCGATGCCCCTGTGTGCTTGATCAGTCTCCTTAGCTGGCCCAGCTCCAAGAACAGCTCAGAAGTCAAGGAAACCGAAATCCCTGCCTCCACAGCCAAAATGCACAGGCTGTTTCCTGATACTCTGTGTGTGTGTGTGTTTGTGTGTGTGTGTAGTGGGGCCTGGCCTGCAGTTTTATTTCTGTGATCATACGAAACAGAACAGGGCATGGTCCAGGCTATTTTTCCCCTGCTTTCATGCAAACAGATGACCTATTCCTCCCTAGCTGACTCAGTTGTAAAGAAGAGCACGTGACTGAATGAAAATGTTTGCAAATGAATCTGATCATGAACTGACCAAAGCTTTGTTGATGATGGAAATAATTCAATGTTTCAGGAGAGGGCTAGCCTCCTCACGTGTGAGCTGTGAGCTGTGTCGCGGGTAATTTGTTACTTGTCATTTATGGCGCAAACTGTTTACTTCCTCGGCCGTCAGCTGAAAGGTTTGAGGTATGAGTCCACCCAGAGGTGCCTCGGAAGAAAGGCCTGGAGATCTACTTCTGAAAAACCAGCCATTGAAAACTCTGTGGAGTGCAGTTCTACTCTGACACACATGAGGTTGCCATGAATCAGAGATGACTGGATGGCAACTTTTTTGTTGTTACTGTTGTTGTTGAATGGTTAAAGTACCAAAGTTTGCAAATGACTTATGCTTAATACAAATTGGAGTGTACTCTAGGTTATCCTCATACCATCAATCACATTTGTTCATTCACTTATTCATTCAATAAATATTTATTGAGCGCCCACCTCTGTGAACAGAACAAAATACTTGCCTATGTGAAGCTTACATTCTTTTTTTTTATTGTTGTAGTCTAAATGAAGTTTACATTTCAAGTTAGTCTCCCATACAAAATTTTATACATACGTTGTTATGTGACCCTAATTGCTCATCCCATTCTGTGACAGCACACACCTCCTTTCCATCCCTGATTCTCCATGTCCATTCAACCAGCTCCTAACCCTCTCTGCCTTCCCATCTCACCTCTGGACAGAAGCTGCCCCTTTGGTCTCTTGTATCTACTTGACTAAGAGGCACACTCTCCACGAGTATCACTTTATGTCCCGCAGTCCCGTCCAATCCCTGTCTGAAGAGTTGGCCTCGGAAGTTGTTTTAGTTCTGGGCTGATAGAGAATCCAGGGGACATGCTTTCCGGGGTTCCTCCAGTCTCAGTCAGACCATTAAGTCTGGTCTTCTGACTAGAATTTGAGTTCTGTACCCCATCTTTCTGCTGGTCCGTCAGGGACTCTCTGTTGTGTTCCCTGTCAGGGCGGTCACTGGTGGGGTAGCCAGGCACCATCTAGCTCTTCTGGTCTCAGGCTGATGAAGTCTCTGGTTTATGTGGCTCTTTCTGTCTCTTGGGCTACTACTTTCCTTGTGTCTTTGGTGTTCTTCATTCTCCTTTACTCCATGTGGTTGGGACTGATTGATGCATCTTAGATGGCTGCTTGCAAGCTTTTAAGACCCCAGACGCCACTCATCAAAATAGGATGCAGAACATTTTCTTAATAGAAGCTTACATTCTTAAATAATAAACTGGTAAGCAAATACGTAATTTAACATTGAGTACTCGGAATTGACTTGATGGCAACAACAACAATAAGTGCTATAAAGAAAAAAAAAGCTGTGTAAGTAGACAGTTAAGGGGTGGTCCAAGATGGTTTCTCTGAGGGGGTGAAATTTTGGTAGAAACCTTAAGGAAGTGAGGAGGGGAACTATGCAAAAATCTGAGGGAAATGCATTCTTTTTTTTTTTTTTTTGTACTTTAGATGAAGGTTTACAGAACAAACTAGCTTCTCATTAAACAATTAGTGCATGTATTGTTTTGTGACATTGGTTACCAAACCCACAACATGTTAACACTCTCCCTTCCCAACCTTGGTTTCCCGTTTTTTAAAAATCTTTATTTCCTTTCTTCTGGTGCCTGTGGGCTTCTTTTGTTGTTCTCTTTCTATTTGTTCAAGTTGTGTAGCTAATATTTTGATTTTGTCCCTTTCTTCTTTTTTGATGTGTGCATCTATTGCTATAAATTGTCCTCTGAGGACTGCCTTTGCTACGTTCCAAAGGTTTTGGTATCATGTGTTTTCATTCCCATTTGATTCTAGGAATTTTTTTATTCCATCTCTGATTTCTTCTATTACCCAGTGGTTTGTAAGCAGAGTGTTATTCAGTTTCCATATAATTGATTTTTTTCCCTTGCTCTTCCTGTTGTTAATTTCTACTTTAATAGCATGCGTTGTGGTCAGAGAAGATACTTTGTATTATCTCAATGTTTTGGATTTTGTTGAGGGTTGCTTTGTGGCCTAACATGTGGTCTATTCGGAAGAACGTTCCATGTGCATTGGAAAAGAATGTGTACTTTGCAGCTGTTAGGTGGCGTGTTCTATATATGTCTATGAGGTCAAGTTGGCTGATTGTGGCCTTTAGATCTTCTATATCTTTGCTGGGTTTCTTTCTAGATGTTCTGTCCTTTACCAGGAGTGGTGTGTTGAAGTCTCCAAATATTATTGTGGAACTGTCAATTTCTCCTTTCAGTGCTGTTGGAGTTTGTTTTATGTATTTTGGAGCCCTGTCAATGGGTGCATAGATATTCATTATGGTTATGTCTTCATGATGGATCATCCCTTTAATCATTATATAGTGCCCTTCTTTGTCTTTTATGGTGGATTTTCTTGTAAAGTCTATTTTATCTGAGATTAGTATTGCCACTCCTGCTCTTTTTGGTAGCTATTTGCTTGATATAGTTTTTCCATCCTTTGATTTTTAATAAATTTACATCTTTGTTTCCAAGGTATGTCTCTTGTAGACTGCATATTGATGGATCCTATTTTTTTAATCCATTCTGTCACTCTCCGTCTCTTTATGGGTGCATTTAGGCCATTTACGTTCAGTGTAATTGTTGATAGGTGTGAGTTTATAGTTGTCATTTTGTAGTGCTTTTTTTGTGGTGCCTTTTTTGTGGTGCCGACGTTTTCTTTGCTCCTCTTACTCTCCCGTGCTGAATTTCTTTTTTTTGTGGATTTGTTTTTCATTTCTTTTGTTTTTACTGAGACTTTATGTTTTTCTTCTTTATTTTGATGAGTAGGTTTGTTAACTTTCTTTGTGGTTACCTTGAAATTTACCCTTATCTTCCTAGGTTTGAACCAGTCTATTATTACTTGGTCTCACCTTGCCTTCTTCTCCATTAGAAAGTTCTACACCTACACCGTTTATTCCCTCTTTTATTGTTCTGATGTTGTTGTCATTTACAGATTAACCTCTCTAGTTCCCTGTGGTAAATATTTTGGTTTTGGATAGTCCTTGAGAGTTTATTTCCTAGGTTGGTATCTGGCTGGTGCGATCCTGCATTCTAGATTCAGGCTGTGGTCTAATGTTGTTTGTTCTCAAACCAAAGGACTCCCTTTAATAATTCTTGTAAGTTTGGTTTGGTTTTTACATATTCCCTTAATTTCTGTTTATCTGGAAATGTCCTAATTTTACCATCATATTTGAACAAGAGTTTTGCAGAATATATTGTTCTTGGTTGGCAATCTTTTTTTCTTTCAAGAGTTTATATATGTCATCCCATTGCTGTCTTGCCTGCATGGTTTCTGCTGAGTAATCAGAGCTTAGTCTTATTGTTTCCCCTCTGTTTGTGACTTTTCGTTTTTCTTGAGCTGCTCTCAGGATTCTTTCTTTGTCTTTGGTTTTAGTATGATTATACGCCTTGGTGATTTTCTTTTGGGGTCTATCCTATATGCGGTTCATTGAGCTTCTTGGATGCTCAGCTTTTCATCTTTCATGATATTAGGGAAGTTTTCTGTCAGCAATTCTTCAATGATCCTCTCTGTGTTTTCCATTTTCTCCCCCTGTTCTGGAACCCTGATCACTTGTAAATTTTTGCTTCTGATGGTATCCCACATAATTCTCAGCGTTTCTTCATTTTTTTTTCTGAATTTTTTCCTCAAAGTGGTATCCAAGTATTTGTCTTCAATTTCCCTGAAACTGTCTTCCATTGTTTCCAAACTGCTCCTCAGCCCTTCTATGACATTGTCCATTTCTGAAATCTTGATATTTATCTTTTGGATTTCTAATTGCTGTTTTTGTATGATTTCTAGTTGTGAATCTATTTTGACATTTTGTTTCTGATTATTTTCCTGAATTCTTCCTTTTTTGTCTGTGTTTTCCATTAATTTGTCTATTTTTTCCTCATTTTTGTCTGCTTTTTGCTTCAACTCTTAGATAGCTCTGAATATTAGAGATCTGAATTCCTGATCAGGTAGTTCTACTGCCGTTTCTTCTACTGGAAAGTCATCTGCTGTTTTATTTCGGATGCCTACTGGAACTATCCTGTCCTGTTTTTTTTATGTGTTTTGATATTGTCTGCTGTCTTTGAGACATTCAGTAGTTATTTTCTTCATTTAATGATGGTAGATTTGTTCATTTTGTCTTGCTTTTTTGTTTTATCTGGTTATGTCTGAGCAGGCGGGCTGTGCATTCTTTGTTGTTTGCTCATCTGTGGACACAATACTTTTCACCTCCTTGTCCAATGGGCAGGGCCAGTTGCTCAGCTATGGTGCATCAGGGCAGGTCTAGCTGAAGGGGAGGGGCTGGGGTGGGTAGTTTGTGGTATGTACTGGGGCCAACAGGGTGGGCCAAGGGTCAGTGCAGGGCAGGTTCTGGTAGGCCACGCCTGTGTTTCTCGGGGGTGTGATGTTCAGTGCACAGCACAGGTAGGCAGGAGGGAGGAGGGAGGTTGTGATGTGTGGAGCTAAGATGGGTATGGGAAAGAAGAGAGAAGAGAGAGAAACAGGAGCCAAAAAAACAAACAAAAACAAAAAAGTGCTGAGGGATCTTGCCTTTGGAATGGAGAGATGAGAAACTGAGAAATGAAGAAAAGAAAAAGAGAAATAAATAAATAAAAATTAAAGAAAGAAAGAAATGTCCCCAGGGATCCCACCAGTGACCAGGGAAGTGGCTCCTAGACCTTGGGGTGTAGCCTATCCAGAAGTAAGGATATGGCACACAGTGCCAGGTATTAAGGAGACAGGAAAAGAAGAAAAGCAGAGAGAGATGAGAAACTGAAAAATGTAGAGAAACAAAAAGGAAAAAAGAAAAAATAAATTAAAAAAAGAAATGCCCCCAGGGATCCCACTGGTGCAGCTGTGCAACCCAAGGAAGTGACTCCCAAGCTGCACAGTACAGCCTGGCTAGAAGGGGCAGAGATGGCACACACCACCAGTTATTCAGGAGACAGGAAAAGAAGGTAACTAGAGAGAGATGAGAAACTCAGAAATGAAAGAAAAACAAAAAGGGAAAAAGAAAAAAAATTACAAAGAGAGAGAGAGAAAGAAAAGCCCCTTGGGATCTCACCAGTGAGGCTGCACAGACCGGAGAACTGGCTCCCAAGCCTCACAGTACGGCCCAGCTAGAAGAGGCAGAGATAGCACACTGCACCAGGTATTCAGGAGACAAGAAAAGAAGGCAAGTAGAGAGAGATGAGAAACTGAGAAATGAAGAAAGATAAAAAGGGAAAAAGAAAAAGAAACAAAAGAAATGCCCCCAGAGATCCCACCAGCGTGGCTGCACAGACCAAGGAAGTGCCTCCCAAGCCATACAGTACAGCCCAGCTAGAAGGGTTTCCCAAGCTGTGAAAAGAAAAAGAAAACAAACAAACAAATAAAACAAAACAAAAAGGCCCCAGGGATCCCACCAGCATGTGGTGCAGACTGGAGAAACAGTTCCCCAGCTGAACGGCGCTTCACAGCCTGTCAAGAAGAAGCAAAGGTGGCACATGGAGCCAGGTGTTCAGGAGAAAGGAGGGGGAGGAGGTGAGAGGCAGGGAAGAAACCAAAAGTAGCCAAAAAAAAGCAAACGATTTCCCTATTACCAGCTTTCCTATCTCCTCCTGCCTTCTAGTCCTTGTCCCTGGGCTGGTGTGCCCCTTTAGTCTTGTTTTGTTTTATGGGCCTGTCTAATCTTTGGCTGAAGGGTGAACCTCAGGAGTGACTTCATCACTGAGCTAAAAGGGTGTCCAGAGGCCATACTCTTGGAATTTCTCCAGTCTCAGTCAGACCAGTCAATCTAGTCTTTTTTTTTTTTTTTTTTTTTGTGAGTTAGACTCGTGTTCTACATTTTTCTCCAGCTCTGTCCGGGACCCTCTATTGTGATCCCTGTCTGAGCAGCCAGTGGTGGTAGCCAGGCACCATCTAGTTGTGCTGGACTCAGTCGGGGAATGCATTATTAGCAGAGAAAACAGGTGCACCTGTCCTGAGGGGGTGTATCAGGTACAATGATTTTTGCTCCATGTAGTAGAATACCCGGAGTCCCTGGGTGGTGCAAACAGTTAACACGGTCAGCTGCTAACTGAAAAGTTAGTGGTTAGCTTCATCCAGAGGTGTCTCAGAAAAAGGCCTGGTGATCTACTTCTGAAAACTTAACCACTGAAAACCCCATGGAGCACCGTTCTGCTCCTACACAAAAGGGGTTGTCATGTGTCAGAATTGACTCTATGGCAATCGGTTTTAGTAGAATACCCAGTCAAGAATGGTTTACATCACCAGTTCTCAAAGTGTGATCTGGGGACCTCTAAGAATCCCCAAGATCCTTTTGGGGCATCCATGAAGTTAAAAGTATTTTCATAATAATATGAAGAACACCTACATTTTTTCATGAGTTTAAGTTGGAGTTTTCCAGTGGCTACATGATATGTGTTATCACAAGAGATTGAATGCCGAAGCAGATATGAGAATACACCTGCCTCCTGTTAATTCAGACACTAAAGAGATTTGCAAAAAGATAATATGACCGCTCTTCTTATTAAATTTTTTTTCTTTTGGAAAATAAAATTATTTTTCATAAAAACAAGTTTTTTATATTAACATGAAATGGGTTTACTATTTTTGTTTTAAAATTAATAAATATGTAAACATTTAAAAAAGTCCCTGGGTGGCACAGTTTGCACTCATCTGGTAACCAAAAAGTTGGTGGTTGGAACCTACCCAGTGGCACCGTGGAAGAAACAGGCCCAGTGATCTGCTTCCGTAAGGATTACAGCTAAGAAAACTCTACGGAGCAGTTCTACTCTATAACACATGAGGTCTCCTAAGTCACAAAACAACAAAAAGAAAGTCAACAACATAAAGATTAAAATTTTTTCTATGTTTTAATTTCTAATGTGGTAAATATCGAGATATAGCATGCATAAACACAAGTTCTTTGGGGTCTTGAATAATTTTTAAGAGCTTAAAGAGGCTAAGATACAACTATTTGTCTCTACTTGTTCTGAACAAAACAGAAAGAAGGAAACCAAAGACTCAGAGAAGAAAGTAGTCTACATGACTGGTAGTATACATAAACCACAGACTCATCTCCCCTGAGACTAGAAGAACTAGACGGTGCCCAGCTACCACTACTGACCATTCTGATTACAGCCACAATAGATGGGTCCTGATATAATGGGAGAAAAATGTGGAACAGAACTCAAATTCTTAAAAAGTCCAGACTTAATGGAACAGTTGATATTAGAGGACTCCCCAAGACTATCACCCTGAGATGTTCTTTAACCCTTAAACTGAAATTATCCCCTGAGGTCACCTTTTAGCTAAATAACAGATTGGCTCATGAAATAAAGAATATCACCTGTGAGTAATGAGCTCCTTTAAAAAAAATCATTGCTATGAGACCAAATGGTTAAAAATTAAAGCAAAGATGAGAAGGTAAGGGGGCAGGGAGACTAGAGTACTGGAAATGGTACAACCAGAATGGAATGAATGAGAATGATGACACATTATGGAAAATGTAACCAATATTGCTGAATAATTTGTGTAGAAATTGTTAAACGGGAATCTAGTTTGCCCTGTAAACTTTCACCTTAAACTGTCTGCTTCAACAATGAAGATATTTATCACATTTTGTGATAGGAGGTCTGGAGGCAGAGTGGTGGATTCCAGGGTGGATACAGTGGTTCATCCAAGATCGAGGACCAAGTGGTTTCCCACTTCCCAGCTTTCCACTTGGCCATACTCAGCCTGTCAGCAGCATCTCTCCTTATGGTCCAAAGCCAGTTGAGCTGTTCCAGGCATTGCAAACATGCACACATGTAGCCAAGAAAGGCATTTCCTCCCAGGAGTCTCTTTACATTAGGGGAAAATCTTTCCCTAAAACTCCTTCGTGGGTCCCATTGGCCAGGCTCAGGCCATGTGCCTTGTTCCAGCAGTGAGGGCACTGATAAGGGAGGCTTGGCCATTTCAATCTCTAAGGAAGGGGGCTCCTGTGGCAGGAAAGGCGGTGGAGGTGATGGCTATCTCCAACGGGAATCAGCTTGGCCTGCTGGAGAAGAAGCAAGCAGGTGGGAGTGTGGGAATGCTGTTGTGACGTGTGTGGAAGAAAGGGGGGGAAAGGCAGGGATCTGCTATTTAACCAACCAGTTGGTCTCAAGTCAACTCCAACTCATGGTGACCTCACGTGTGTCAGATTAGAACTGGACTCCATAGGGTTTTCAATGGTTGTGCTCTTTCAGAAGTAGATCACCAGGACTTTTACTCCAAGGCACCTCTGAGTGGATTCGAACCTCCAATGTTTTGGTTAGCAGTCAAGCGCGTTAACCGTTTGCACCCACCAGGGATTCTGCTACTTTAGTTTTGGAATGTTGCTGTAACATCTCCACTTGTGTTTTGACCTGGGTCTAAGGGACTTTAAGACAAAGTCCAGGCAATAGCAAGAATGAGATCCAGCTATTTAGGTGGATGAGAACTTAATATGAAATTGGAATTCATTATCTAAAGCTCCTTAAAACTCAAAGCCATAAACCCAGCAAGTTAAACATTTTACTTTTTGTGCTGTATTTTAATGTCTTCACCATTCTTTTAATTAAAAGGTTATCTGATAATTGTTGACGGAGGGAAAGAGGCAAAGAGCTATGAGAAGTGTGGGGAAGGCATTTTATAATTCAGACGTTGGTACCACCACCTGTCTGTCAGTTTGTCGTTCTATGGTGGCTTGTGTATAGCTGTGATGCTGGAAACTATGCTACTGGTATTTCAAATACCAACAAGTTCACCCACAGTGGACAGGTTTCAGCAGAGCTTCCAGACTAAGACAGACTAGAAAGAAAGGCCTGGAGATTTACTTCTGAAAATTAGCCAATAAAAACCATATGGATCACAATACAGTATTGTCTAATGTAGTGCTGGAAGAAAAGCCCCTTAGGTTGGAAGGCACTCAAAATACACAGTGGCCACAACACAGGACTCAAACGTGCCAATGATCATGAAGATGGCACAGGGCTGGACAATGTTTCATTATGTTGTACAAAGGGTGGCAATGAGTCGAAGCCGACTCGTTGGCAACCGACAACAACAACAAACTTAAAATTGATGCACCAGCACCTCGCTGTTTATCTGGAAAAATGTGGGCTGGCAGGCAGTTCCTTGGATCTTGGACTTCCACTGCAGAAGTGCAGGTAACCCCCAAACTCTGTCCTCATATGTATTGTTTGTACACCTTGATCAATTGGGACTGAACTCCGGGAAAAAAAGAAAAAGAAAAACAACAAATCCAAACCAGATGGACCACAGTTTTGCTTGCTGCTTGTATTATCATTTCCCTCTAAGGGTCTTTTTTAAAAAATAATTATTGGAATGTTTATTGATTACCTTCTAAATCCAGGAGTAGGGCTGGACACTGGTTAATTGACACCTGACACAAAAATGTAATTGATCAAGTGTCATACGTGACAGAAATCACCAAATGGGAACATTTTATGGACTTGAAAAAATTGAGTTTTTCAATACAGTTTCATAGAATTTCCTTTAGTCAAAAGGGCCCGGTGGAACCTGTAGCTAAATATATATGTTAGGACACACTTTGCTGCATTTTACAAAAAACCATCAGCTAATGATAGCCTGGAAATGGGGACTTTATTTATGCCGTGTGTGTTGTTGTTGCTGTTGGGTGCCATCAAGTTGATTCCAACTCATAATGACCTCATGTGACAGAACAGAACTGCTCCATGGGGTTTCCTAGGCTGTAATCTTTTTTTTTTTTTTTTTTTTTTTGTATTCGTTGCTTCCACAGAGTTTTTTAAAAATTTATTATTATTTATTTTTATTGTGCTGTAGGTGAAAGTTTACAGAGCAAGTTAGTTTCCCATTTGATAAGTTTGTACATAAAGTGTTCCATGACGTTGGTTGCATTCCCCAGAATGTGTCAGCACTCTTCCCATTTCCACCCTGGGTTCCCTGTTTCCTTTCATCTGGGTTTTCTACCGCTTCTGGCCTTCTCATCTTTGCTTTTGGGCAAATGTTGTCCTTTTAATCTCGTATAATTGATTGTTCTAAGGAATACGTTCCTCTCGGTGTTATTGTTTATTTTATGGCCTGTCTATGGTTTGCCTGAAAGGTGGTCTCCGGAAATGGCTTTAGTTGGAGATCAGAAGGGTGCCCTAGGGCCATAGTCTTGGGGGTTCCTCCAGTCTCTGTCAGACCAGAAAGTCTGGTCTTTTTTGTGAATTTGATTTTTTATTTGATATTTTTCTCCTGCTCTGTCCAGGACCCTCTGTTGTGATCCCAGTCAGAGTGGTTGATAGTGGTAGCCGGGCACCATCTAGTTCTTCTGGTCTCAGAATCACGTAGGCTGTGGTTCATGTGGTCCGTTAGTCCTTTGGACTAATTGCTCCCTTGCGTCTTTGGTTTTCTTCACTCTTCTTTGGCCTGGATGGGAAAATACTAGGCTGTTATCTTTATGGAAGCAGATTGCCAGGTCTTTCTCCCATGGAGTGGCTAGGAAGGTTCAAACCTACAACCATTTGGTTAGCAGCCGAGCACATAACCTTATGCTATGAATGTATTCCAAAGACAACACAATAAAGTACTGTTAATTTGGTTATAGATAATAACATTTAGACTGGAAATCTAGATTTGTTGCTGCTTCTGTTGTTTTTGTCATTGAAATTGTTTAATAAAGATGTACTCTTTAGGTCGTACATTGCTGACTCAATTTTTAAACAATTCGTGAACATTGCTTTCTCGGGCTCTCCCAGCCTGAGGGATGGAGCATCAAGGCAAGAGGAATAATCTCATAATTGTAATGAGGCTGGATGAACTGAACTTTTATCCTGCCTCCATCCCCAAGGCGCCAGACCTGTGGTCAAGGAGAAACTTTATAGCAATTGGGGCCAGCCAGCAATCAGCAGCAATCATTGTCAGTGGATGTAGGATGCCTTGTCATCCAACCATGGGCCAGGAAAATGTGCATGCCCACGAAGCCCCAGGCTTAACGGATTCGTTTACAAGAAACAGGGTGAAAACTGTGTTAACAGGAGGAATACGAACTTCTCATGCAGGCGAGACAGGAGAGGATTTTGGAAGAAAATTAATCCTCATCAAGGCAAGCTATGTTTGATTTTAAAGACACTAGGAGAAACCAGTGTGCAGATCCAAGGGGAACCTCCCTCCTCTCAAGACATCTCCCTCCGCATCTTTGAAACCAGAGCACACCCTTCCCATCTCATTGGGAAAGCCAGGGAATATTAAGCTCCTGGGGCCCACTGCCCCCTTTGTAGAAGCAGCAGTAACTGAGCTGAGGAGAAAGGCCATCCTTAGCCTTTTGACACCAGAGACTTGTAAATTTGCAAGACACAGAGAGGAAAGAATGATGGGAATTGAGGCTTGGTTATTTCTGTAGGGAAGGATGATGGATGTAGGGACCAAAGAGGGGGCAAGGATGCAGAAGGGGGAGGGGTTTCAGGGCAAGGGCTGCAGGAAGAGAGAAGGGAGAGATTTGCAAGAAAAGAATTCTCTTTCCACTGCATCAGAGAATACTCTAGACACTGTGCTTCTAAATTATCAAAAGAAAAAGAAGATTGACTTATAGTCAAGATTCTAATGAATTTAGTAGATTTTACATGTAGACCATCTGTCAATTTGTTGTACTGTGGTGGCTTGTGTGTTGCTGTGGTGCTGGAAGTTATCTCACCAATATTTCAAATACCAGCAGTGTCACACAGGGTGACAGGTTCCAGAGGAGCTTCCAGAGTAAGTTAGACTAGGAAGAAAGGCCTGGCTATCTACTTCTGAAAATTAGCCAGTGAAAACCTATGGCTCACAGAATATTACCTGGGACTTCAATTCACTTACTTTGGGTGTGTCATCAGGAGAGACAGATCGCTGGAAATGGACATCATGTTTAGTAAAGTGGAGGGCCAGTGAAGGTGAGGGAAACCCTCAATAAAATGGATTAACATTAATTAATGTTGTAAGGGCTGCAACAATGGACTCAAACATACCAACGATCATGAAGACTGTGCAGGACCTGGCAACATTTCATTATGTTACACATGGCCTCTCCATTCCATGAGTCGGAGATGACTTGATGGCAATTAACAACAACATACATGTAGCAAATGCCTGGTGCTTGTGGTTAGGAGTTAGAAGTATGTGAAGAAAGAGTGTTAACCTGAATATTTACCAATCTTGGATGCTCCAGCAAACATCAGAAATACTTGCTTCAATAAAAACCCAGGAAGTGTTCTAAGGGAAAATAGTGAAGAGGTCTGTTATGGGTTGAATTGTGTCCCTCAAAATATATGTCAGCTAGGCTATGATTCCCAGTTTTGTGTGGTTGTCTTCCATTTTCTGATCTGATGTAATTACCTATGTGTTGTAAATCCTAACCTTTATGATGTTAATGAGGCAGGATTAGAGGTAGTCCTGTTAATGAGGCAGGACACAATCTATAGGATCAGGTTGTATTTTGAGACAATCTCTTTTGAGATATAAAAGAGAGAAGCGAGCAGAAAGGAGAGGGACCTCATTACCACCAAGCAAGAAGTGCAGTGGAGCACATTCTTTGGACCTGGGGTCCCTGTGCTGAGAAGCTCCTAGACTAGGGGAAGATTGATGACAAGGATTTCCCCCCAGAGCTGACAGAGAGAGAAAAACTTCTCCTGGTGCTGGCGCCTTAAATTCAGACTTCTAGCCTCCTAAATTGTGAGAGAATAAATTTCTGTCTGTTAAAGCCATCCACTCATGGTATTTCTGTTGTAACAGCACTAGATAACTAAGACAAGGTCTTTGTGGGATGAGTGCTTGAACCTGCACAAATGGTTGAATTAAGCTTTTTCAGCGGGACTGCTCGCCTTGAATGTGGACCCTGGGCAATGGTTGCTCTTAATTCCTTTTTCAAAGGTGAAGAAGAGATGTAACATTGGTGGGGAGAGAGACCTTCCTCACCTTGGAGACAAGAGCAATGGCAACTAACGAACAGATGAGGTCAGGGTAGGTAGCTCTGGTATCAGCAAAAGCAGCAGTTGGGAAAATTGTCTAACCTTCTCTCCCTGGCAAGAAAGGCCTTGGATTCTAGCCCAGGCCAAGAGTTTGGGAGACTGGGCTTTGCTTGGGAGGGGGTATGCTTGCTCAGCAGTTATGAGGCAATGGAACAGGAGTGAAATTGGGTTTCAAGCAAGGTCAGGTGAGGTCTGTGCTCTGGGTCATGGTACAAAGGGAAACTGGTGTTGAGTCTTGGGAAAGGGCAAACTAGGAAGTGAGGGAAGGTTTGAAAACACCAAGTCTAAAGCCAGAATTTGAAGGAATAATCTACCGGTACCATTTGCTGTTGAGTAGACTATGACTCATGGGGGCCTCATGTGTGTTAGAGTAGAACTGTGCTCCTTAGGGTTTTCAATGGCCAATTCTTTGGGAAGTAGATAACCAGGCCTTTCTTTTGAGGTGCCACTGGGTGGACTTGAACTCTCAACTTTTGGTTAGTAGCCTAGCACTTAACTGTTGTCCTTTAACAACAAGAATAGGAAGTAGATTTGTGGTTTTCAGGGAGCCCTGGCGACGCAGTAGTTAAACGCTCAGCTGCTAATTGAAAGGTCAGCAGTTCGAACCCATCAGCCTTTCCACAGGAGAAAGATGTGACAGTCTGCTTCTGTAAAGATTTACAGCCTTGAAAACCTTAGGAGGCAGTTCTACCCTGTCCTATAGGGTCACTATGAGTTGGAATCAACTCAACCAATGGCAACGGGTTTGGTTTGGTTTAATATCATCAAATAGCCACTCAGTTTAAACTTACTTGTTTGTTTAATATTTTTAAGTTTATTTCCTGGAACCAGGTTCTAATAAGATCTATACAATGCAAATGGCCCTTAAGCCTCTTTGTCTATATTTGCGATGGCCAATAGAACTTTTTGATGTTGCACTTCAGATGTTTGAAACTTTCCATAATAACACGGTGCTTTTGTTTTTTTTTTGAAATGCTTAAGAAATGTGGCTAGTATGACTGAGAAACAGCATTTAAAATTTTATTTAATGTTAATTTAAATGTAAATAGCCACACGTGGCTGGTTGTTACCATATTGGACAGTTCAGGTCTATAGGTTCACTCTCCAATTTTGTTTCCTTGTAACTTACCTGTTAAAGAAAGCAGCCTATTTATCTTGTAGATTCCTACAATCTGGATTTTGCTGATTGCATCCCCATAGTGTATTCCTATGAACCACATACTTCCTATAAGTTAGTAGTTAGAGAAGTTTGATCAAATTCAGATTGGACTTTTTTTGTTTGTTTCTTTGTTTTGACAAGACAGCTTCATCATTGGTGTTTTGAACTTCCATTAAAAGCCACTCAATGTCTGGTGGACTCTTTCTGTGAAGTTAATATCCATTGGTGATCATTTCTTACACCTATGAATTCATCAGGGGTTACAAATTGGCGATACTCTATTTCTCTCATTTCTTATCCAGAATTTTCTGGAGGCAGCAGAGAATGGGGCGTGACTCTTAAATGGACATAAGATTTCTTTTGAAAGGATGAAATGTTCTAAAATTAGATAGTGGTGAAGGTTGCACAACCGTAAATACACCAAAAACCATTGAATTGTACACTTTAGATGGGTGAATTTTATGATGTGTAAATTATATCTCAATAAAGTTGTATTTTAAAAAAAACTTCCAACTTAAAAAAAAAAAAATTTATTAGGTACTTCTGGCCCAGTGTCTAGGACCTGCAAGCTTTGCATGGGTTACAGAGAGGTTTGAGACATGGATATTGGCTTTCAAACTATAAAAAAAGAAAAATCAAAATTAATCAAATGGTGACAAAACATAACAATATGTAAACTAACATTAAAAAAAAAACAACAGTTGTCATCAGGTTGACTCGGACTCATGGAGATCCCACATGTGCCAGAGTAGAACTGTGCTTCATAGGATTTTCAGTGGCTGATTTTTCCAAAGTAGATTGCCAGGTCTTTCTTCTGAGGTGCCTCTGGGTGGACTGAAACCTCCAAACTTTCAGTTAGCAGCTGAGTGTATTAACCATTTGCACCACCTAGGGACTCCATAAACTAATATAAATACATGTAAATGGATATAATACAGGCTGCAGTTCTACTCTGTCCTATAGGGTTGCTATGAGTCAGTACTGACTCGATGGCAATGTTTTTTTTTTTTTTTTTAATAGGATGTGGGTGTATTTTATATTAGACACAAGGTTGGGTGAGACCTGCACAAGTGGAGTGCCTTGGACCTCCGAAGGTTTTCAGACCAGGAGGCTGCCTCACTAAGCCAAATTCTTTCTTTCCATAAGGTGGGATCCTTCTTAAAACTCTTTTAGTCCGTTCCTGCAATCTTGCTCCTATCTGGACACTCAAGTTTCTCAGACATATCAACAATGTAAAGGGTTCAAGTTTAGGCTCCTAGATAGTTTCTTATCTTTCGTATATATCAGTGCTGGCAAGTAATTTTATGACAGAGAAAGTCATGGCATCTCTCCCCCCTCAACAGAGGAGTCCCAGCCTATGCCATAAACGTAGCCTCGAACAACACTCACTGGGTTGTGGAATAAAGGAGTTGTTCATACACCTGTCCCTTCTGTTAAACCAGTGTGCTCCCTGAGGACTTGGACATATTTAATTTACTTTTTTTGTGTGGGTGTGTGGTAAAAATATATAGAACAAGACATGTGCCATTTCTACATTTTTTACACATACAATTCGTTGACATTAATTACACTCACCGTGTTGTGCAACTGTCACCACTAGCTGTTTCCAAATTTTTTCATCACCCTTAATAGAAACTCAGTACTCCTTAAGCAATACCTCCCCAGTTCTCCCTCCCACCCGCCCCTGCTAACCACTGATAAACTTTGGTCTCTCTCTATTTGCCTATTGTAGGCATTTCATATAAGTGGGAATCCTATAGTATCTGTCCTTTTGTGACTGATTCCACTCAGCGTATGTTTTCAAGTTTCATCCATGCTGTAGCATGTACTGGAACTTCATTTCTCTTTATGGCTGAATAATATTGCCTTCTATGGATATAGCACGGTTTGTTTATTCATTCATCTGTTGATGGGCACTTGCGTTGTTTCCACGTTTTGCCTATTGTGAATAGTGCTGCAGTGAACACTGGGGTAAAGCATCCATCCATTTGAGTCTCTATTTTCAGCTCTTTTGGGTAGGTACCTAGGAGTGGAATTGCTGGGTCATATGGTAATTCTATGTTTAACTTTTTGAGGAATTTCATTTACTTTTGAATCCCAGTGCAGGGCACGTGTGCTGTGCTCAAAAAGAGTTTTATTTTTTTTTTTAATAGGTAAATTATTTTTATTTATAGTGTTCATGGAGACAAGTACTCTGGCCTGGGTTTTTGCTTTTATATCATTCTAATTTTCCAACCTCCTCGGAAAAGAAAATTTCTAATAAAAGTGTTATAATATCACTATTGGGTAGTCATCATAGTAATAACTGATTCACTCAAGAGTCATCCAACCAAATCTAACCTATTGCCGTCAAGTCGATTCCAACTCATAGTGACCCTACAAGACAGAGTAGAACTGCTCCACAGGGTTTCCAAAGCTGTAAATCTTTACGGAAGCAAACTGCCATATCTTTCTCCAGCAGAGCGGCTGGTGGTTTTGTACCACCAACCTGTCGGTTAGCTGCTGAGCACTTTAACCATTGTGCCACCAGGGGTCCTCAAGAGTCACACACAGATGTTAAAACTAGTGAGGGAAAGTTTGAGGATTAACAGGATATTTACACTGTCTCAAGTATTTCTCCACAAGATACTTGTTAATTACAAAGGGATAATAGTGATTTTATAGTAGAGAAGCCTAGCAGACACCATTCTAACCAGTGATCAAAGTCAACATCACTGTACAATGGAATATTCCTCAGTCATAAAGAGCAATACCGTTCTGATACACGGATGAATCTCAAGAACATTACGCTGAGTGAAATAAGTCAGTCATAAAAGGACAAATATTGTGTGATTCCTCTCCTGTAAAATATCTAGACCGAGCAAGTGTTTATAGGTCAAGGTTGATTAGTGGTTACCAGGGGTGAGAGGGATGAAGGGGGAAAACGGGACTCATTGCTTAGGGGACGCTGAGCTTCTTTTAAGGGTGATGGAAAAATTTGGAAACAGATAATGGTGATGGTTGTACAACAGGATAAACACAATTAATGTCACTGAATTGTACGTGTGAAGAATGTTGAGATAGCAAACGTCATGGTACGTACATATTTACCACAATTTCAAAAACAGTTTCCATTAACGGTAATGGGACAGATTGACATCGTATATCTTCTCATACAATGCACTGAAGAATAAGACAACATTCCTTCTGGGATATTCCTGCCCAAAATGCACAAGCTGAGTCTAATTGTGAGAAAAACATCCGATGTACCCAAACTGAGGGAAATTCTACAGAACAGCTGACTCTTTCAAAATGCCAAGGCCATGAAAGACAAAACAGAAAAATTTCCAGATGAAAGAGGATCAAAAAGACGTGACAACAGACCGCAACCCATGATCTGGAATTTTCTTTTGTCATACAGAACGATTAGTGTTGGGACAACTGACCAAATTTGAATAAAATCTATAGATTACCGAAATAGTCTTGTGAGAAGCTTGATTTTCTGATTTTGATAATCTTACTCTGCTTATGTTGCCACACATGTCCTTGGTTTTAGGAAATACACACTGAAGTATTTAGGGGTGAAGGGGCAGTGTGTCTGCAACTTACTCTCAAATGTTTCAGAAAAAAAAATTGCAGATAGAGAAATATCAAGTAAATGTGGTAAAATGTTAATGTTTGGGGAATCTGGGTGAAGGTTGTACGGACATTCCTCGCACAGTTGTGCAACTTCTTGGTAAGTCTGAAATTTTGCCAAAGTAAAAAGTTACAAAGTTTTATAATATCTTCTGCCTTCTGGACACAAAAGGTATGACTGGGTGTCTTTTTGCGGCCCTGAAGGAGTGAGTGTAGTGAGCACGTGAAAACTGGTCAACAGGGTTTTGAGTCATTAGAATTTCTTGCTTTTCTAATCTGTTGTTTCTGAAGGGCCCAGTCTGGGCTTAATGACTTTTGTGAGGCTACAGGTAAATTTGAAGGCGCCCTGGTGGCGCAATGGTTAAGCACTTGGCTGCTAATCAAAAGGTTGGCGGTTTGAACCTACCAGCCAGTCCGCGGGAGAAAGATGTGGCAATCTGCTTCCCTAAATATTACAGCCTCCATAAAGATTACAGCCTTGGAAACCTTATGGGGCACTTACTATGAGGTGGAATCGACTCGATGGCAATAGGACAGGAGGTAAATTTGATTTACATGGAATATAACTTTATATATTCTATATCTGTTAGAATATCTGTTTGGCTAAACAACAACAAAAAGCTCATGACAACCCCATGTGTGTCAGAGTAGAACTGTGCTCCATAAGGTTTTCAATGGCTGCAATCTTACGGAAGTAGATTGCCAGGCCTTTCTTCCACGGTGCCATTGCGTGGGTTTGAACTGTCAACCTTTTAGTTAGTAGCTGAGTGCAAACCATTTGCACTACCCAGGGACCTATTTTGTTTGGCTGTTCTTGTTGTTAGGTACGTTGAGTCAATTTTCGACTCATAGCGACCCCCTGTGACAGAGGAGAACTGCTCCATAGGGTTTCCTAGGCTATAATCTTTATGGAAGCAGACTGCCAGGTCTTTCTTCTGTGGAGCTGCTGGGTAGGTTCAAACTACTAATCCTTTGGTTAGCAGCCTAGTGCTTAACTATTGCACCACAAGGCTCCTTTGTATTTGGCTACACACACACACACACAAACCCATTGCTGTTGAGTTGATTCCGACTCATAGAGACCCTACAGGACAGAGTAGAACTGTCTCATAGGGTGTCCAAGGCTATAATCTTTTTTATTTATTTTATTGTTGTAATTAAATGAAGTTTACATTTCAAGTTAGTCTCCCATACAAAATTTTTTTTTTACATACATTGTTTTGAGACCCTAATTGCTCACCCCATTCTGCGACAGCACACTCCTCCTTTCCGCTCCTGATTCCCCATGACCAGTCAGCCAGCTCCTAACCCTCTCTGCCTTCCCAACTCACCTCTGGACAGGAGCTGCCCCTTTGGTTTCTTGTATCTGCCTGACTAAGAGGCACACTCTTCACGAGTATCACTTTATGTCCCACAGTTCAGACCAATCCTAGTCTGAAGAGTTGGCCTCAGAAATTGTTTTAGTTCTGGGCTGATACAGAGTCCAGGGGCCATGCTTTCCGGGGCGCCTCCAGTCTCAGTCAGACCGTTAAGTCTGGCCTTCTTACTAGAATTTGAGTTCTGCACCCCATCCTTCTACTGCTCCATCAGGGACCCTCTGTTGTGTTCCCTGTCAGGACATTCATGCAAAGCTATAATCTTTATGGAAGCAGATTGCCACATCTTTCTCCCACAGAGGCTGCTGGTGGGTTTGAACTGCTGACCTTTTGGTTAGCAGCCTGGCTCTTAACTACTGCACCATCAGGGTGCCTTGTTTGGCTACCCACCAAAAAAAAAAAAAACCTACTGGCATCAAGTTGATTACAACTCATAGTGACCCCGTAGCATTTCCAAGGTTGTAAATCTTTACGGAAGCAGACTGCCACATCTTTCTCCCGTGGAGCTGCTGGTGGTTTCCAACTGCCAACCTTCTGGTTAGCAGCTGATTGCTTTACCCACTGCGCCACCAGGGCTACAGGTATTTGAAAAACAATGGTGGCTTAACTGTGACACAAGTTTAGTTTCTCTCTCAAGTAACACAACTCTGGCTGGTAAGGAGGTTTTTTGATCATCAGAGACCTGAGACACCCCAGTCCCACAGCTCTGACATGCTTAGCATGCAGCCTCGTGATCCAGTTGGCTGCTCCAGCTCCAGACAGCATATCCATGTTCCAGCCAATAGGAAGCAGGAAAGACATTTTCTGGACACGGCACACAACAGTTTTGGTTACATCTGTTTGTTCTAGGGCAAAATCTAGCTGTAAGGGAGGCTGTGAATTGCAGTCTGGGAAGTCATGTGTCCGTCTGAAAATCAAGGAGGAAGAGAATGGATATTTGGGTATGCAACAAGCCCATATTTCAATGCAAAATAAAAGTAATCAATAAGCAAAATCTTGCCAACTATGACTAAAGTGAGAATAGGGACCACCTGGGGGTATAAAGAAGGCTCCTAGGTAGCACAAAAGGTTTGCACTCAGGTATTAACCTCAAGGTTGGCCATTAGAACCAGTCCAGTGGTGCAATGGAAGAAAGGCCTGGAGATCTGCTTCCTTTATGATTATAGCCAAGAAAATCCCATGGAGCAGTTTCACTCTGCAACACATGGGGTCACCATGAGTCAGAATTGACTCGATGACAGCAGGTTTGGTTTTTCCTTTGGTTGCATAAATGGTATTAGATTTGGGGGTGGGTGGCCTAGGACATGTAAGTGGAGATAGAAGATATTTGGAAAGAGAAGAAATTAGGACCAGCCCCAAAGGGTGCTCTGGAAAGTAGGAATGGAATATAGTTCAGAGCTGTGGGTAAGAGCTGTGGTTCAGTAAGTGAATGGGGAGAATGAGAAGAGAAGGAAACAAGGAAAGGACAAGAGAAGGAAGAAAGGAAGTGAGGGGCCAAGTGAGGGATAGATCAGCAATAAGAGGGTAAAGTCCAGCAAAAATCCTCACAGTTGGACCAACAAGCAACATCATGATAAACGGAGAAAAGATTGAAGTTGTCAAGGACTTCATTTTACTTGGATCCGTAATCAAACACCCATGGAAGCAGCAGTCAAGAAATCAAATGACGTATTGCACTGGGCAAATCTGCTGCAAAAGACCTCTTTAGAGTGTTAAAAAGCAAAAATGTCACTTTGAGCACTAAGGTGCACCTGACCCAAGCCGTGGTATTTTCAATCGCCTCCTATCCATGTGAAAGCTGGACAAAAATAAGGAAGACCGAAGAAGAATTGATGCATTTGAATTACGGTGTTGGTGAAGAATATTGAATATACCATGGGCTTCCAGAAGAACGAACAAATTTGTCTTGGAAGAAGTACATATAGAATGTTCCTTGGAAGTGAGGATGGTGAGACTTCGTCTCATGTACTTTGGACATGTTATTAGGAGGGATCAGTCCCTGGAGAAAGACATCATGCTTGGTAAAGTAGATGGTCAGCAAAAAAGAAGAAGACCTTCAACAAGATGGACTGACACAGTAGCTGCAACAATGGACTCAAACACAGCAACCATTGTGAGGATGGGTAGTGATTTGTTCTGTTGTATACAGAGGCACTCTGAGTTGGAACCCAACAACAACAAAGTCCAGCATTGCTCTGGCCTGCTTGATGCTGGCTTTTTGGTCTCGGGGGCTCTGGCTGCTTACTTGCCTGTAAGGAAAGTTCTGGGAAGGATGGCTTTATTTGGTGTAAAGAACCACTATCCACTTCTAATTGTCATTTGTAGTGTTGGAAACTCTCCTGACTTCAAATGAAGTCTTTATGTAACTAAATCAGGCAAGCGACCATGGTATAGGGGCCAGAAAAAATTAGGCTACATTCAAAAGAAATCCAATTGTGTGCAAGTAGGAATTTTAATAACTACTGGTAAATCAACCCATGGCTTTACTGCTGTCTTCTGGAACATCAGATTGACTATGTTTGGAAGTCCTATTGTTGTAGCACCAAGGAGGTCTGGTTAATACTGTGAAAGCTAGTCACAAGGCTTTTGAGCCAATGGCTTTTTTTACCCATGGCCATCAAGTCGATTCTGACTCATAGAGACCCTGTGAGGACAGAGTAGAACTGCCCCGTAAGGTTTCCAAGGCTGTAAATCCTTATAGAAGCAGACAGCCACATGTTTCTTCAGCAGAGCGGCTGGTGGGTTCAAACCTCAGACCTTTTAGTTAGCAGCCGAGCTTTAACCACTGCGTCCAATAAACACTTGGCTGTTTCCTTGTGAGGAGGATCATAAGGTGTATCTACCTTTCGGTCAAGCCAGTAGGGCAAAAAACAAAACAAAACAAAAACGTGTTTAGGTAAATTTATGTTCTTGAAGGTTCTGAAGGAGTGGGTGTGTTTGTTCACGAAGCACTTCATTTATAATAAAAAGTTTATATTATAGCATCCTAGAGTTGGAAGGGACCCCTTCCTTTGGGTATAAATATTTCTACAGAAGACTGGAGAGATTGGAGTTTGCTTTGTTTATAGAAATCTGCTCCACCCCACTCATGAGAATTTCACGACTGCAAACACTTTCCAGTGCCAATAATTTCAAAATCTAAAACTGGTGGATTTTTGCAAGTTTTGCAAAAAAAAAAAAAAAAAAAGTTTGCAAATCTGGGTCCGACTGCCTTCCAACAGTTTAAGCTGAGACAGTGGAGGCTGTGGTTGAGACCTGCAGTCACTCCCGGGAAACAATTCCTCCTAATCCCCAAACTGTTCTTTAGAACCAAGACAATGGGAAACCAAGATATTAACCGAAGCAGTGAAAACGCAGTGGGAATGTTCTGGTGTCTCTGAGTCTAGACCCAAGCAGTGTGATCAAACAAACAGCCTGGCCTATTAAAAACACACTGAAGGCAACACATTTTGTTTCGCAACATGTGAGAGGGCAGGTTGCCAAGCACTTGGTTGTGAATGTGGAATCTATTTAAAAAAAAAAAAAATCCTGCACTTTGTCACTCTCTTCATACTACATTAACCCTATAGCATCTGAAGCGGCACAAAGGGACTCCTCAAGTCCTGTGAACTGGGAGCTCTCTTTCTTTGCAGCGACTTTATCTAGAAATGGTAAATCAGCTTTTGGCGTGCGCTCTTCAACACGCAACTGCTTTGTCGATCGACAGTGCGTGAAGGCTTCACAAGCGTTCTTACTGTCGAGTTAACTGATGGAGATGAAAATTAAAGTAAAACAAAACAGAAAATGCCTAAGGGTTATTTTCTTCCCCAAATATGGAATCTGACTTACAATTCAAACACACTTCGTTTTTTAAGAAGAACCTTAGGGGACTCTCCTGCCCAAGCTGGTTCTTAGCCAAAATCCTCATCATACATTGTTTGGGGGGGAGGGGGGAGGCAAGGGGGGAAGTCATATTAGAAGAGTGGAGTCCTTCATTTAAAACTCTAATCATCTAGTATGGAGTCTGGTGGAGCAGTGGTTAAAGTTCTTAGCTGCTCACCAAATGGTGGGCAGTTGGAACCCATCAGCTGCTCTGCGGGAGAACAACATGGCAATCTCCTTCCATAAGGATTTATAGCCTTGGAAACCCTATGGGGCAGTTTTACTGTCCTATAGGGTCACTATGAGTTGGAATCAAGTAGACAGCAGTAGGTTTGGTTTTGGTTTTTTAATCGAGTTGAAGGAACATTAAAGATCACTTAGTCTCCATATCCCAACTGATGGATGAGTAGGCCTAGGGATATTAATTAAGCAAAGGTCCCAAGGTTGACCAACACCCAGATCACCCATCTCCCAGTCTACAGCTTTTCCCAGTTACATCCTAACACTTCCAAAGACCAAGCCTACCATGCGAGAGGCCACCACCGAACTGTGTACTTTAACAAAATCTTTTATTGTGGCAAAATATCTATATAACAAAAAAATGCCATTTTAAAATGTATGATTCAGTGACATTCACAATGTTGTGCAACCATCGCCACTGTCTCTTTCCAAAAGTTTTTCATCACCCCAAATAGAAACTCAGTACCCTTTAAGAAATAACTCCCGTCCTCCCTTTCCGCCAGCCCCTGGTTATCACTAATCTACTTTCTGTCTCTATGCATTTGCCTATTCTAGTTATTTCACAGAAGTGGGGCCATATAATATTTGTCCTTTTGTGTCTGACTTCTTTCACTTACCATAATATTTTCAAGGTTAATCCACATGGTATCAGAACTTTATTTCTTTTTATCCAGTTGTATGGATGTATCACATTGTGTTTATCCATTGGCTTGTTTCCACTTTTGGCTATTGTGAATACTGCTGATGAATGAACTGTATATGTCTTGCTGGCTGTGCTGAATGAAAAGCTCCGCTCTGAGCTTTTAACTACCTTTAAATATGGGAGTTGAGGTTGTGGGCCCTAAATGCAATTTCCAGTTGCGGGATCTAGGATGATCATTTCTTCATACATATTAACATATTGTGGTATCAATTTATTGTAAAAAATATCTTGGTTCAATTTCAAATGCCAAAAATAGACTAGCAGGATGTATCTGATTTGTATTGTTTGTTTGCTTGTTTGATACTAGTTATTAACCAGAGCACAGGAAATGAAAGTCAGGAGGAAAAATAATGAGTATTTTTTAATTCCCTATTTTATAACCTAAACCTCTGAAGTAAAAAGAACTAGCATTGTTACATACTTACTCTATCGGAGCCAGGGCTTGAGATGCTCTGCTTGGATTAACTCCTGCAAACCTTACAACAACCAGTGAGGAAGGCTGTTTTATTACTCCCATTTTACAGATGAGGAAACTAAAGCACAGGGAGGTAAAGGAACTTGCCCAGGGTCACTGGGTCCTAGGCAATAGCAGAGCTGGATCCTTGCTCCAGAGTCTTTGCTTCTAATCACAGATGATGGGACTCTGGGTGCAACGTATGTTGTTCTACTGCAGACTTGTCCTTAGGGTATGGGTTCTGCTTCAAGTTGGCTTCTTCCTCCTCAGCAGTTCTGTGGCCTTTATTTGCTTCCTGCTCTGCTGATTCAGGGCCCCAGGAAGCCTGGCTTCCTGTCAAGGACAGTCTGAGAGCAGCCTGCAGAAATGCAGACTCAGCAAAGTGGCGCTCATCACCAGAGAGCCTGCAAGGGCCAGAGAACCAGAGGCAAACACAGGCCCACACAGGTGCCTGCACACACACACGAGTGTGACACACGCACACACACACAGAAAACACCTGACTAGGAGAGAGCAGGAAAGACGGTGTATAAAGAGAGAACTGAAAAATAAGAAACAGCAAATGGATAGGTTTGGGACATCAGAAATTCCTTAAAATTCAGCTCCTCAGTTGCCCATGTTGAACAGCACGGATCATAGAATATTTCCGTCTTCTCCTGGTCTGTGTTGTTTTAGAAGCTTTATTGTTTTGTCTTTCACATTTAGACCTACGATCCACCTGGAGTTAATTTTTGTTCATGGTGTGGGGTCAGGGTCAGGTTTCATTTTTTTTCCAGACGGATATCCAATGGTCCCAGCACCATTTAATGAAAAAAATGGTCTTTCCTCCACGGCTGTGCTGTACCTCCTCTGATGAAAACTGAGTGTCCAAATAGGTTATGTTTGTTTCTGGGCTCCCTACACTCTGCTTTTTATATGTTTGCACCAAAACCACATTGTCTTAATTTGTGTAGCTTTATAATAAGTTCTGATATTTGGTAGAGCAAGTCCTCCTGCCTCGTTTTTATTCAAGAGTGCCCCGACAGTTCTCAGCGCCTTGCATTTTCCCATTCCATAAATATCCATGTTTGGAGATTTTGATGGGCTTGCATTTAATCTATAGATCAGATAGGAGAGAATTGATTTTTTTGCACTTTTTTTTTTTATTGTGCTTTAGGTGAAAGTTTACAGAGCACATTAGTGTCTCATTCAACAATTTATACACAAGTTGTTTTGTGACATTGGTTGCAGTCCCCACAATGTGTCAACACTCTCTGCTTCTCCAACCTGGTGTCCCTATTTCCATTTCCATTCATCTCATTTTCCTGCCTTCTGGTCTTTGCTTTTGGGCAGGTGTTGTCCATTTAGGCTCATTTATATGATTAAGGTAAGAAGCAAGTTCCTCATGCGTGTTATTGTTTGTTTTATAGACCTGTGTAATCTTTGGCTGAAGGGTGAACTTCACTTCTGAGTTAAAAGGGTGTCTGGGTGCCATAGTCTTGGGGTTCCTCCAGTTTCTGTCGAACCAGTAAGTCTAGTCTCTTTTTGTGAATTTGAATTTTGTTCTACATTTTTCTCCTGCTCTATCCAGGATCCTCTATTGTGATCCCTGTCAGAGAGGTTCTTAGCACTTTTGAGTCTTTGAAATCATAAACATGGAATTGCAGGTTGGGGTCTTCAGAAACAGATGCTGACATGGAATGTGGGATGCAAGAGTTTATTAGGAATCAACACCTGTGAAAGGCAAAGGGGAAGAAGCAGAATTGAGTAGAGGAAGAAGTCAAAAAGCAGTCCAAGCCCGACTAAGCCTTGGCCACCCTGGTGGGGAGCGTTGGAGCAATTGTTGCTGCAGACTGCCTTGCACGGGGCTGAAGTGTCCGGGTCCTGCCATGCTAAGTCATGGGATGCAGACCTCAGGCACGGCAGCTCTCACCACCTGAGGCCCACCCCCGGAAGGAGCTGACAGAGGAGGCTGTGTGCACTCCCCACAGCTGGGCAGCAAGTCCTTCCTCCAAGGAGGATCTGGTAATCTCAGTCCATCCCTCGAGCCACTTGGACCCACTTTTCCATATACATTTGGGGAGCATCTCCCAGCTTCCCTCTACCTGAGGTAAAACTTAGAAGAGGTAGGTTAGTGGGATGAGCTATATCTTCCTTCACTGCAGTAGGTTTCCGGGTTGCAATTGATGTCTTCTTGTTAGCTGCTGTAGAGTTGGCTCCAAGCCATGGCAACCTAATGTGTAAGAGAATGAAACATTGCCCAGTCCTGTGCCATCTTCATGATTGTTGGTACGTTTGAGTCTATTGTTGTGGCTGTTGTGTCAATCCATCTCACTGAAGGTTTCCCACGTTTCTGTTGGCCCTCTACTTTACTAAACATGATGTCCTTTTTTAGCTACTGGTTTTTCCTGATGACGTGCCCAAAGTAAGCAAGCCGAAGTCTCACTATCCTTGCTTCTAAGGAACATTCTGGTTGTACTTCTTCTAAGACTGATTTGTTCTTTTGGTAGTCCACAGTATGTTCAATATTCTTTGCCAACACCGCAGTTCGAATACATCAATTCTTTTGTCTTCCTTTTTCATTATCCAGCTTTTGCATGCAAATGATAACCTTTACTAATTCTAGATTTCCCTCACCTTCAGCTATTACCTCTGTTGGCCTCAGAGGCTAACTTAATAGGGTAAACCAGACTCCCGTCCGGTGGGGACTGAATCCCTGATCACCATGCCCTTCTCAAGCTAGATTTGCCGTACCTGTCCATTTATAGTCACAACTGGGCAAGAAATGCCCAAGAAGATCACCCATATTGTAACTCCTCCATATGATCAAGGTCAATTTCCAAGTATGTCAATCCAATTATATATTCAGGGACCAAGGAAATAACCACGGAGTGGGTTTGTGGACCCAGTGACCCACTGTAAGCTAGACCTTGTCCAAGATTCCATTTATTACCTGGCACCTACATACCCCCCACTCCAACAAAGGGCCCATGATGATGCTTTAGGTCTCCAGATATCAATGTCAACTCACACCCTGTGACCAATAGTCCTCTAAATATCTGGTATTCTTATTTCCCCAGTGTACAGTCACCTGAGTAAATGCCATCGGTTCCTTTGGGGAAGGGCTGGGGAAATCGTTACTGTGTATACTTGCCATAGTGTTGCAAGATCTTTCCTAGGGATCTAGCCACCTCTTCAGCCAATGGCTTAGGTTCAGAAACAGGGCAAGAGGATGCCACTTTTTATTGTGATGACCATCCACTGCCTCCCAGTTAACTATCTTTGATTTCTTACATTGGTATAAACTGTGTGGTGCCCTTGTTGGCTGCCCATCTATTTTTTCCCTTGGGATGTCTGGTTCTAGTAACCATTTCCATAATTCTCTAGAGATTAAGTTCCCACTCTGACCTTGCCTATAATTATGATACTTGGAACCCCCTGGTTTCTGGTAGTTAAAAACCACCTCCTGCCTCTATTGTTTCAGGATCCTATATCCCCACTGCTGTCAGTGAGCCAAGTTTTGTAACAGGCTGTGCTGTGGTCAGCCCTGGCCTACACAGGAGAGCCACCACTGAACTTCTTAGTGGAGCTGGTGCCCCTCTGACCGGTGCATTCATTATGGCCTGGTAAATGGTGTCTCTGCTTCTGTTAAGATCATACGATTCTTCTCTTTTATTCTATTAATATGGTGAATTACACTAACATCCCACCTTGATTAAGCCCACCTTGGTTGTGGTGTATTATCATTTTTATATATTGTTGAATCAGTTTGTTGACCTTTTGTTTAGGAGTTTTGCCTCTAAGCTTATGAGTGAAATTAACCTGTTATTTTCCTTTTTTTTGTAATGTTCGTGTTAGACTTTGGTATCAAGGTTATACTGGCTTTGTAGAATAAATTAGGAATTATTCTCTTTTCCTAGTCTATGAGTTTGTGTAAGATATGTGTTATTTCTTCCTTAAGTATACCTAACTGGTGAAGCTATCTGCACCTGGAGTTTTCTTTGTCAGAAGATTTAAAATACAGACTAAATTTTTTAAAAACAGATATTGGACTATGCAGTTTCTCTATTTCTTCTTGTGCCAGTTCAGTAAATTGTATTTTCGAGGAATTTTTCTAATTCAATCAAATTTTCATATTTACTGGCATAGTTTATAATATCCTCTCATTTTTTTCTAAATTATTAATACAGTTTTAAGCCTTTCATTAATTTTTAATTAAAAAATTACTGTTAAAATATATAGATAACAAAAAGTTAGCCATTTTTACTATTTTTATCTCATTATCTTTCAGTAATTGAAAAACTTGTAGAAATGCTCCCTTTTCCATTTTTAAACATTGATAACTTTTGTTTTTATAGTTGGTCTCATCAGAGGTTTTATCAATTTTATTGGCCTTTTGAAAGAATGAACTTTTGATTATGTCTGTTTCCATTTCTTTATATGTTCTTTGTGCTTAATCAGCTGTTTTCCTAATTTCTTGAAAAAAATACTCTGTTTATTGATTTTTAGGGTCTCTTATTTTCCAATATATGCATTATAAAAGATATAACTTTCCATTTAACAGTGCTTTAGCTACATTTCAATTTTGGGATGTAGCATTTTAATCAACTTTCAGTTCAACGTATTTTCTAATTCTTACTGTGATACTATAAACCGAGTTATTTAGAAGTGTATTTCTTAGCTGTTAAACATGTAGATATTTTCTACTTACTTTAATTCTTAATTTCTAGCTTAATTGCATCATTGTCTGAGAATGTACTCTGTATGATTTAGACCATTTGATATTTGTTGAGACTTGTTACATTGCCTAGCATTTTCATAAGTATTCCATGTACATTTGAAAAGAATTTGTAATCTGCACTTGTTGCGTGCAGTATTCTATGTACGTTCATTAGGTAAAGTTTGCTTATCCAGTTGTTCAAACCTACTTCTTACTGGTTTTTCATCTGCTTGTTCTAACAGTTTTATATATATACACATATATTTTTTCCAATTGTAGACTGCCTATAAAAGCTAAATCAAACCCACTGCTGTTGAGTCAATTCTGACTCACAGCAACCCTATAGGATGGAACAGAACTGCCCCATAGGCTTTTTAAAAGCTGTAAATCTTTATTGAAGTAGACTGCCACATCTTTTCACAAGGGAGCGTCTGGTAGGTTTGAACCACCGCCTTTTGGTTAGCAGCTGAGAGCTGTAACCACTGCACCACCTGGGTTCCTTAGATTTGCCTATATTTCCTTGTAATTCTGTCATTTTGGGGGGTTTTGTATATTTTAAGTCTGTATATATGCACATATGAATTTAGAATTGTTATATCTTCTTTGTGTATTGAGCACATCATTATGAAGTGTCCCTCTTTATTTCTAGCAATGCTTTTTGCCCTAAAACCTAATTTCTTTTGGTCAGTTTTTGCAGGGTTTGTCTTTTTTTATACTTTTATTTATGATCTTTTTGCATCCTTATGTTTTATGTATATTTCTGGATAACAGGATATGATTATTTTTGTCTTAAAATTAGAGCAATTAGTTTACTTAACTAACACATCTAATGTAATTTTGTTTAAATTCCACCTATTTGATGGTCTTTTTACTCACCTTTCTTGCTTCTTTTGTACTGAGTATTTTTATTTAGTTGCCCCCTCCATTTATTAGTTAGCCTGTTATTCACTCTTTTACAATTCTTTCAGTGCTTACTCTAGATATTACAATATGCATCCTCGACCTTATCAATGTCTAATATTAAGTGGTATTTTAATCTTATTTCTGGATACTATAAGGAACTTAAAACACTTTAACTCCACTAACCACCTCCTGCAACTTATATACTATGTTGTTGTCAAATATTTTAATTCTAGATATATTGTTTTTTATCCCACAAGTCATTATTATTGTTTCTTTATAGTCAATATAATATCTCCTCACATATTTATCATTTTTGCTTCTCTTAATTCTTACCATTTGGGATCATTTACCTTCTGCCTGAAGAACACCCTTTAGTATTTCCTTTAGTGTAAATTTGCTGGTGACAAATTTCCTTAGTTTTGTACGCTTGAAAATGTCTTTATTTTAACTTCACTCTTGAAGGATACTTTTGTTGAATTGAGAATTCTAGGTTGGCTGAATTTTCAAAACAAAAAATATCACTTGTTTGTTTTCTGATGATTGTTGTTGATTGATTGTGTTCCTCAAAAATAGGTATTGAAGTTCTTGCCCCTGTACTTGCAAATGTAATCCTGTTTGGAAATAGGGGTTTTCTTTTGTTATGTTAACGAGATTTAGAGTTGGGTGGGTCCTAAACCTAATCACTTCTAAGTTATAAACAGAGCAGGATAGTCACAGAGACACATACACAGGGGAGAAGATGCCATGCGAACACAGATATACAGGGCAGATGCATCTGCAAGCCCAGGAACCCCAAGGATTGCCAGCTACTAAAAGCTGAAATAGACCAAGAAGAAACTCCATTTAGAGCCACACACTAAATTTGGACTTCTAGCATCATTAACTGTGAGAAAATAAATTTCTGTTCTTTAAAGCCACCCATTTGTGGTATTTTTTGTTATAGCAGCGCTAGGTAACTAAGATAATGACCACTGTTCCTGTAGAGAAGTTGTCAGTCTCATTGTTGTGCCTTTGAAGGCACTCACTGCTGTTAAGATTTCTATCCCCCCCCTTTTTTTTTGTAATTTTTGTTGTTGCTATTCTGTCCCTTTTTTGTTTATTATTTTTAAACAGTTTTTGCTATATGGACCTAGACTGGAGTTTTAAACTGGCCTTTGTAGGGTTGTAGTTGATGTCTTTCATCAGTTTTTAAAAGTTCTGTTATTATCTCTTTGAATTTAGCTTCTGCCCATCTTCTTTCTCCTCTCCTCTGTGACTCCCATCATGTATATGTTAGACCACTCTTTTGTACTTTCTATCTCTTTATGTTTTATTCTGGATATTTGCTTTTGCCATAGCTTCAAACTCACAAATTTTCTCTTCAGCTGAGTCTAAACCTGCTGTTAAATCTATGCTATATTTTAATTCTTTATTTTGTTTATTGTATTTTTCAGTTTTAGAATTTCCATTTGGTTATCTTTTTTTTTTAATTGTTGTAGTTTAAATGAAGTTTATATTTCAAGTTAGTCTCCCATATAAAAATTTATGTATACATTGTTATGGGACCTTAATTGCTCTCCCCATACTGTGACAGCACAGTCTTCCTCTCCACCCCTGATTCCCCATGTCCATTCAACCAGCTCCTAATCCTCTCTGCCTTCTCATCTCACCTCTGGACAGAAGCTGCCCATTTAGTCTCTTGTGTCTACCTGAGCTAAGAGGCACAATCCTCATGAGTATCAGTTTATCCCGCAGTCCAGTCCAATCCCTGTCTGAAAAGTTGGCCTTGGAAATTGTTTTAGTTCTGGGCTGGATAGAGAATCCAGGGGACATGCTTTCCGGGGTTCCTCCAGTCTCAGTCAGACCATTAAGTCTGGTCTTCTTACTAGAATTTGAGTTCTGCATCCTATCTTTCTGCTGTTCCATTAGGGACTCTCTGTTGTGTTCCCTGTCAGGGTGGTCGTTGGTAGTAGCCGGGCACCATCTAGTTCTTCTGGTCTCAGGCTGATGAAGTCTCTGGTTTATGCAGCCGTTTCTGTCTCTTGGGCTAATACTTTCTGAGTCTTTGGTGTTCTTCATTCTCCTTTACTCCAGGTGGTTGGGACCAACTGATGCATCTTAGATGGCCTCTTGCAAGCTTTTAAGACCCCAGACGCCACTCACCAAAGTAGGATGCAGAACATTTTCTTAATAAGCTTTGTTATGCCAATTGACCTAGATGTCCCCTGAAACCATGGTCCCCAGACTCCTACTCCTATTACTCTGTCCCTCAAAGTGTTTGATTGTATTCAGGAAACTTCTTAGATATGGTTTAGTCTAGCTGTGCTGACTTCCCCTGTAGTGTGTGCTGTCCTTCCCTTCACCTAAGATAACACTTATTGTTACCAGGGATGGGAGTGGGGAGGAAATACTAAATAGATAATAGATAAGTGGTATCTTGGGTGAAGGGTGAGACAGTACACAATACAGGAGAAACTAGCACAACTTGTACAAGGAAAGGTCATGGAAGCCCCATAGACACATCCAAACTCCCTGAGGGACTGAATTGCTGGGCAGAGGGCTCTGGGGACCATGGTCTCAGGGAACATCTAGCTCAATTGGCATGACGTAGCTTATAAAGACAATGCTCTACATTCTACCTTGGTGAGTAGTGTCTGGGGTCTTAAAAGCCTGTGAGTGGCCATCTAAGATACTCCACTGGTCTCATCCTTTCAGGAGCAAGGGAGAATGAAGAGAACAGGATACAAGGAAAAGATTAGTCTGAAGGACTAACTGTCCACATCTACCAAGGCCTCCACCAGACTGAGTCCAGTACAGCTAAATGGTGCCCGGCTACCACCACTGACTGCTCTGACCAGGATCACAACAGAGCATTCTGGACAGAGCTGGAGAAGGATGTAGAGCATAATTCTAACTCACACACACACAAAAAAAGACCAGATTTACTGGCCTAAAGGAGACTGGAGAAACCTCGAGAGTATGGCCCCCAGACACCCTTTGAGCTCAGTGGTGAAGCTACCTCCGAGGTTCACTGTTCAGCCTGGGACTGGACAGCCCCGTAAAACCAAATGAGACTAACGAGGTACAAGAGTCCAGTGACAAGGGCCAGAAGGCAGAAGGGGACAAGGAAGCTGGTGATAGGGAACCCAAGGTTGAGTAAGGATATTGCTGATGTGTTGTGAGATTGTTAACCATTGTCATAGGGCAACATTTGTAGTAACTGTTAAATGAGAAACTATTTTGTTCTGGAAGCCTTCATCTTAAGTGAGAATAACAGCACAATTTGAAGAGCATAGTCAATGTCACTGAACTGTGCATGTAGAAATTTTTGAAATGGTGTATCTTTGGCTATGTATGTTTTCACCAAAAAAAAAAAAGAGATTGAGAAGTTAGAGGGTTGATATGTTGTGGGGTTGTTAACTGATGTTATCAAACAACGTGTGTACTTCTGTTTCATGAGAAACTATTTGTTTTGTAAGCCTTCACCTGAAGTACAATTAAAAAAAAAAAAAAGATAACACTTATCTACTACCTAGTTAGTAAATAACTCTCACCCTCCCTCCCCACCCTCGTAACCATCAAAGAATGTTTTCTTCTGTGTTTAAAACTTTTCTTGAGTTCTCATAATAGTGGTCTTATATAATATTTGTCCTTCCGTGACTGACTAAATTCACTCAGCATAACTCCATCCAGATTCCTTCATGTTATGTTTCACGGCTTCATCGTTTTTGTTTATCGTTGCATAGTATTCCATTGTGTGGATATACCATAATTTATCCACTCGCCCGCTGATGGGTACCTAGGTTGTTTCCATCTGTTTGCTACTGTGAACAGTGCTACAATGAACATGAGTGGGAATATATTTATTCATGTGACAGCTCTTATTTCTCTAGGATATATTCCAAGGAGAAGGATAGCTGGATTGTATGGTACTTCTATTTCTAGCTTTTTAAGGAAGTGCCAGATCGATTTCCAAAGTGGTTGTACCATTTTACCTTCCCATCAACAGTGTATAAGTGTTCCAGTCTCTCCGCAATCTCTCCAGCATTTATTATTTTGTGTTTTTTGGATTAATGCTAGCCTTGTTGGGGTGAGATGATATCTCATTGTAGTTTTTGAGCAAGGTGTTGTTCAGTTTCCATGTGTTTGATTTTTTCCCCTTGCTTTCTCTGTTGTTGATTTCTACTTTTATGTCTTTATGGTCACAAAAGATGCTTTGGATTTTGTTAAGGCTTGCTTTATAGCCTAATATGTGGTCTGTTCTGGAGAATGTTCCATGTGCGTTGGAAAAGAACGTATACTTGGCTGCTGTTGGGTGCAGCGTTTGGTATGTCTATGAGATTAAGTTGGTTGCTTGTAGCATTTAGCTCTTCCGTGTCTTTGTTGAGCTTCTTTCTGGATGTTCTGTCCTTCACTGAAAGTGGTGTGTTGAAGTCTCCTACTACAATTGTGGAGCTGTCTATCTCTCTTTTCAGTGTGTTAAAGTTTGTTTTATGTATCTTGGAGCCCTGTTGTTGGGTGCGTAAATATTTATTATAGTTATTATAGTTATGTCCTCCTGGTTTATTGACCCTTTAATCATTACATAGTGTCCTTCCTTATCCTTTGTGGTGGATTTTACTTTAAAGTCTATGTTGTCAGAGATTCATATTGCCACTCCTGCTCTTTTTGAGTGTTGTTTGCCTGATGTATTTTTTTCCATCCTTTGAGTTTTAGTTTGTTTGCATCTTTAAGTCTAAGGTGTGTATAGACAGATTGTGTTTTTTTATCCAATCTGCCACTCTCTGTTTATTGGTGCATTTAGTCCATTTACATTCAGCATAATTATTGATAGGTATGAGTTTAGTGCTGTCATTTTTATGTCTTTTTTTGTGTGTTGTTCACAGTTTATTTGTTCCACTTAGTTTTCTGGGCTGAGTCATTTTTCTTTATGTATTTTCTTTTCATCTTTTTCATTGTTGTTGATTTTGTTTGCTGAGTCTTTATATTTTTCTAGTTTTTTCTTTTGTCGTAGGATTGTTAGTTTCCTTGTGGTCACCTTAATATTTACCCTTATTTTTCTAAGTTTATACCAGTCTTTTATTTCTTTGTATTGCCTTGACTTCCTCTGCATATGAAAGATCTATGTCTACATTTTTTAAGTCTCTCTTTTTTGTTTTAATGTTGTCATCTTTACATATTGACATCTGTTCCCCCATTTTCAGTGTTTTAGCTTTATTTTTGTGACTTCCCTATCTGGGTTTATATCTGGTTGCTCTGACCTGTGTTCTAGTCTTGGGTTCTTATCTGATGTTACTGATTTTCTAACTGGAGGACTCCCTTTAGTATTTCTTGTAATTTTGCTTTGGTTTTTGCAAATTCCCTAAACTTCTGTTTATCTGGAAATGCCCTAATTTTGCCATCATATTTGAGAGACAGTTCTGCTGGATATATAATTCTTGGCTAGCAGTTTTTTTCCTTCAAGGCTTTATATATGTCATCCCATTGCCTTCTTGCCTGCATGGTTTCTGCTGAGTAGTCTGAGCTTATTCTTACTGACTTTCCTTTGTAGATGACTTTTCATTTATCCCTAGCCACTCTTAAAATTCTCTCTTTATCTTTGGTTTTGGCAAGTTTGATCATAATATGTCTTGGTGACTTTCTTTTGGGATTTACCTTATGTGGTGTTCTATGAGCATTTTGGATAGATATCTTATCATTCTTCATAATATCAGGGAGGTTCTCTGCCAACAAATCTTCAAAAATTCTCTCTGTATTTTCTGTCACCAACCCCCCGCCCCGTTCTGGTACTACAATCACTTGTAGGTTATTCCTCTTGATAGAATCCCACATAATTCTTAGGGTTTCCTCATTTTTTCAAATTCTTTTATCTGATGTTTCCTCAAATAAGTTGGTGTTAAGTGCTTTATCTTCAGTCTCGCTAATTCTGACTTCCATTGCCTCAGTTTTGCTCCTATGAGTTTCTACTGAGTTGTGTAATTCTGCAATTTTATTGTTAATCTTCTGGATTTCTGATTGCTGTCTCACTATGGATTCTTGCAGCCTGTTAAATTTGTCATTATGCTCTTCTCTAATCTTTTTAATTTCCTCTATTGCGTGTTCTGCATTTTGCTTAATTTCCTTCCTAATTTCTTGAAGAGTTCTGTATATTCATCTTTTGTATTCTGCTTCAGGTAATTCCAAGGAATTTTTATTTTGGGAGCTTCCTGAAGCCATCGTGGATTGCTTCTTTATGTGATTTGATATTGACTGTTGTCTCCAAGTAATCAATAAGTTATTATATTTATTTATTTTATGTTTACTTACTGTGTCCTAGCTTCTTGTTTTGTTTTGATATGCCCAAATAGGCTGCTTGTATGAGCTAGTTTGATTATGGGCACCTTTGAAGCTCTAATGTCCTGTCACCAACTGGTTAGATCTGTTACTAGGTACTTGAGCTCAGGAGCTTGCCCACTCCTCCTGTATGGATTCAGCTGAGGTGCCCAGGTAGATAGCCACCAAGTGTTTGGTGTAGGCTCTCACTTACAGCCCTAGACAGGCATGGGTGATTGGTGTAGGCACAGGCATCTGGCTGCAGCAGGGGGAAACACTCTGAGCAAGGCATGGGGCTGACGGCCACCCCCGAGTGTCCAGGAGGAAGGTGTGTCCCTGTTCCCTACAGCATGTAGGTGGGTGGGTTTTGTAGCCAGACTATGAGCATCCATTGTTGTTGGCTGTAAGGACTGGGGGGCACCTCTTATTTACGGACCCCTATTGCAGGTGTCTAGGTGATGTGGGTGGAGCCACCAGTCCTCAGGCCCCTGAAGTGGGTAGGTGAAGACCTTGCTTAGTGGGCAGAGCAGCTGAAACAGTTGAAGTTAGACTTCCGGTAGATACCCTATTGTACTGCGGTAATGAGGGCCTACGCTGTTGAAATGGGCCCACACAAGTCTATGCAGGGAGAAAAGCACTCCAAGTCTGTGGATCCCTTATGTCTGTGCCTAGGCAACGGAGCTGTGCTTACCCTGGGTTCCTGGCTTAGGGGAGCATGCAGTTTATTTTTTCCCATTTGTTACTTTGTTCACTCTCCAAGGCAGGGAGAATGGCTCTGGGTGTGTCATGGATCCTACTTCTGGCCCAGGGGACTCAGCAACTGCTGAAGCTGGTCCGGGACCCAGTGCAGAGCAGGGAGTGGGGAGGTAAATGGGAGAGAGGTTTTTCCCTAAGGGGGGGTGTTTTAGATCCGCGCAGTAGGCCGTACGCAAGTGTTTATCTTTTGCCGATCGAGGGCTGCTTCTCACTGGTTCTGGGTGGCCGTGTAGACTGTTTGCTGCTAGGTCTCACCCAGTGCAGAAAACGTGCCTCCCAAGCACCGTTGCTTGCCTGCCTCACCACTCACCCATGAGCTGATTAGGCCTGAAGGGCTCAGGCTCTCGCCAGGTCAGGTTTAGCAACTCCTTGCTGCTTCTGAACCATCTCTCCCTCCCCTTGCCCCTCAGTCTGGTTCCTCAACTCTGCCTTTGATGTTGAGGGCTCCCAGATTGCCGTATATAATCAATTTACTTGTTTTTTTTCAGGTCTTTGTTGTAAGAGGGTCAACTGGAAGCCTCTGACTACTCTGCCATCTTGGCCTCGCCCCCCCATTTGGTTATTTTTTAGGATCATAACACATTATGGGTAACATTGCAAAGAGTGAGAATTCCAGAACACTTAATCGTGCTCCTGTGGAACCTGGATATAGAGCAAGAGGCAGTCGTTCGAACAGAACAAGGGGAAACTGTGTGGTTTAAAATCAGGAAAGGTGTGTGTCAGGGTTGTATCCTTTCATCATACTTATTCAATCTGTATGCTGATCAAATAATCTGAGAAACTGGACTATATGAAGAAGAACATGGCATCAGGATTGGTGGAACCAACCTGCTATATACAGATGATACAACTCTGCTTGCTGAAAGCAAAGAGGACTTGAAGCTCTTACTGGTGATGATCAAAGACCACAGCCTTCCGTATGGATTACACCTCAACGTAAAGAAAACAAAAATTCTCACAACTGGACCAATAAGCAACATCATGATAAATGGAGAAAAGATTGAAGTTGTCAAGGATTTCATTTTGCTTGGATCCACAATCAATGCCCACGAAAGCAGCAGTCAAGAAATCAAACAACATATTGCATTGGGCAAATCTGCTGCAAAAGACCTCTTTAAAGTGTTAAAAAGCAAAGATGTCACTTGGAGGACTAAGGTGCGCCTGACCCAAGCCATGGTAATTTCAACGGCCTCATATGCATGGGAAATCTGGACAATGAATAAGGAAAACCAAAGAAGAATTGATGCCTTTGAATAACGGTGTTGGTGAAGCATATTGAATATACCATGGACTGCCAGAAGAATGAACAAATCTGTGTTGGAAGAAGTTCAGCCAGAATGCTCCTTGGAAGTGAGAATGGTAAGACTTCGTCTCACATACTTCGGACGTGTTATCAGGAGTGACCAGTCCCTGGAGAAGGACATTATGCTTGGTAAAGTAGAGGGTTTGCAAAAAAGAGGAAGTCCCTCAATGAGATGGATTGACACAGTGCTACAATGATAGGCTCAAACGTAGCAATGATTGTGAGGATGGCAGAGGACTGGGCAGTGTTTTGTTCTGTTGTTTATAGGGTCGCTATGAGTCAGAACTGACTGGAGAGCACCTAACAACATTTTTTATCACAGTTTTGTTCTTCGCTAAAATTTTCAGTCTTGTACTTTACCTCCTTGAGCATTATTAGTTATTTTAAAGTCTGTCTGATAATTCCAACATCTGATGCCCTTCTGGTATTTGTTTCTGCTATCTATTGTTTTTACTGGTCTTCTTCATGTTATTTTGTCTGTTCATATGCCTGCTATTTTCATTTTTAGCTGGATGTTATATATGCAAACTTGTTTGTATAAATAACTCCAGGCCTACGATGATGTTATCGTCCTCCTCACATAATTTATGTTTGCTTCTGTTAGGCCCCTGGGTGCACTGAAAGGAGTCATCTCAACCCAATTTTAGAAATTGAGAGTATCTGAACTATTTCTGGGAGGGGCCACACACTTCTGGTTTAGTCTTACTTCTTTTTTTTTGTTTGTTTGTTTAGATGTTTAATCCAGTGAAGATAATATGAAGGCATATAACAATATGCGAGATATACTTTTTTTGAACAATCATTTTTATTTTATTTTTTTAAATAGAAATTTAGTAGTCTTCATTACAATCTTGAATGGATCTTAAGAACACCTTCACAAAACTCTTGGGGGTTGTCTAACTACAGATTTGAAAACTTCTACAGTAGTGCATACTTATTGTTTAAAAATAAAATTCATACGAAGATTGTTTTGAATGTGCTAATAAACTTAGTGCGTTTAAAACAGTCTTCGTAAGAAATCATGAGTGTGTTTGTAGTTCTATTAGTTATCTAATGTCAGATTTGACTCTGAAAACTGTTTCCTTGTGAAGTGTGTTAGAGGAGGGGAAGGGCTGCCATTTGTTACTATATATCATATTTAAATAGTAGGTGGTGCTGTTGAGGTATTTGGGTTTTTTTGTTTGTTTATTGTTGTAGTTTAAGTGAAAATTTACATTTCAGGTCAGTCTCTCTTACAAAAATTTATACAAACATTGTTATGTGACCCTAATTTCTCTCCCTATACTGTGACAGCACATTCCTCCTTTCCACCCGATTCCCCATGTCTATTCAACCAGTTCCTAACCCTCTCTGCCTTCTCATGTCACCTCTGGACAGAAGCTGCCCATTTAGTCTCATGCATCTACTTGAGCTAAGAAGCACACTCTTCACAAGTATCATTTTATGTATCACAGTCCAGTCCAATCTTTGTCTGAAGAGTTGGCCTCGGAAACTGTTTTAGTTCTGGGCTGATACAGAATCCAGGGACAATGCTTTCCGGGGTTCCTCCAGTCTCAGACCATTTAGTCTGGTCTTCTTACTAGAATTTGAGTTCTGGACCCCACCTTTCTCCTGCTCCATCAGAGACTCTCTGCTGTGTTCCCTGTCAGGGCAGTCATTGGTGGTAGCCAGGCACCATCTAGTTCTTCTGGTCTCAGGCTGATGAAGTCTCTGGTTTATGTGGCCGTTTCTGTCTCTTGGGCTACTACTTTCCTTGTGTCTTTGGTGTTCTTCATTCTCCTTTACTCCAGGTGGCTGGATCAATTTCATCTTACTTCTATTATCAGTGGAATAGCAAGGGTAGGAAGGAGATTGAAGTGGTCATCCTGAGGACAGGCAATAAGAGCTGTACCGTCTATAGAGCATTTATAAACAATAATAAAAATGAGTACGGTTGATCCACTTTTTATTATCATCATATGCAAGCAGTTCTAGATGTCAGTGGTAAAATATTCTTCCCTGCTGGGGCTGACCACTCCTGTTGCCTCCCTTAGTGGATCGCTGGACTGTAAGTAAACTGTCCCTCTAGACCAGGGGTTGACAAACGATAGCCCATGGGCCAAATTCCTCCCACAGCCTGTGTTTGTAGGGCTTTAGTGCAAAGAATAGGTTTTACATTTTTAACAGGTTATAAAATATGAAAATAAAAAATAATAGGCAATGGAGAATGTAGCTCTCAACACCTAAAATATTTACTATCTGGTTCTTTAAATAAAAAATTGTTGATCCTTGCTCTAGACTCAAGGAGCTGTCAAAAGCAAATGACCCTAGCCAAAAGAACCCCAAAGGCCAGGATCACCTCCCTGCTGTGTTGGTCTCTGGTAGTTTTTCACCCTTTTTAACCATTTACATTTTTTTTTTTTTAATTGTCCACATATTTTAGTTCTCAGTAGAAAGATTGGTCTGAATTATCTGGTCCACCATCCCTTCTTTTCTATTCAAGTTAAAATGAAGTGGGCCTAAAAGTAGAAGGGGAATAGAAGATTCCAAGGGTTTAACATTTTATTAAATTTTTAACTCACATTATCTCCTCCTGGAGTCCCCGGAGTGGAAGAAGCAAAGCCACCAGCATTTTAAAGACCAGCAGTGTCACCTGTGGTAGACAAGTTTCAGAGGCACTTCTAGACTAAGATAGACTAGGAAGAAAGGCCTGATAATCTACTTCTAAAAATAAGCCAATGAAAACTCTGTGAATCACAACAGAATACTGTCAGATAAAGTGCTGGAAGATGAGTACCATAGTTTGGAAGGCACTCAAAATATACAGTGACTTTAACAATAGACTCATGCATATCAACCATCCTAAAGATGGGGCAAAGTTTACGTGTGTATCAACCATCCTAAAGATGGAGCAGGTCTGCAAAATTTACATGGGATCACCATGAGTCAGAATCCACTCCAGGACTGCAACTAATAACATGCTAGCTTAGGTGTCTTGGGCGAGGGTGGACCAGGAAGCACCTTGGAGTTGGTGAAGAGGTCAGGCAGTCACATGAACTGAATACTTCTCTGGGTCAAGACATACAAGAGGCAAAGAGAGATTGCCAAACACTTTTGGGAGACACAGTCCTTGCGCCCAGCTTTAGTGTTTAATTACAAGAAACTCACACCACATACCTAAAGGGGGGTTATAAACACAAAGCAACCACTAAATCAGTACATACTAGGTGGCTAAATAAGCGCAAAGGAGAACTGCAAAAGAGGATAAATGGAAGAGGAGATTGTGGGACCTTCTTTAGCCGTGAGGAGCACTCGGTTTTCCACAAGAAGCAGAGGGTCTAGGGGAGGGGCGATGCCTGCCCACACCGAACCCCATCGCCCTGCATGGCTGCCTCAGCTGCAACGTCTAAGAATCTGGCTTCAGGCTCCAGTTTCTCCACTCCTGAGCAGTGGAGCTGGTGACTCAGGGGAGCTGGTGACTCCCGGCACGCCGCACTCTCGGCCATGAGTGACTCATTGCCTCACTCCCTCCCTCGCGGGTGCCCCCCGGCCAATTCCTTAAAGTGTCTACACCTCACCCTTCTCTTCTGGCTGGGACAATTTGCCTTGTGGAGTTTTTAGCTCCCCAGGGGCAGGGCTCCTGTCTGCAGCCCTCGAGGTTCCTCAAGAGAGGCTTTCCTAGGGTCAGAAAGAACATAAAACCCTTGTGTAGACCCAGGGTCCCAGGCCCTCCCGGTGCACCGAGGTGGAGGGTTTAATGCCCCTGCTGGAGCATTCTTTTAATTTTAGAGCCATCCAACAGCATTTCATCTAGACTATAGTTTCGTAAGCACTGATGTCTTGGAGGATGTTTTTTCTCTTTATGGATACCTCCTTGTAAAAACTTGCTTGTTCAACAACAACAACAACAGAAAAAAACAGCCCGAGTTGTCCCCAAAGTCTGCAAAGCGGACAAAAGAGGCACTGGGAAGAGACCGAGCGGGGGCTGAGGGGCGGTCCTCCGCTTCTTTGGGGACCCGTGCAGCTGAATGTCTGGGCTCCGCGGGGCAGGGGGAGAGTGCGCGAGCACGCAGGGCGACAGCACCGCACGCCGGACGATCTGACAGCGGGAGGGAGGAACTGCGAGAGACCTCCGCTCCCCTGCGAAGAGCCCGCGGGCCAGACCAGATGCTCGGGGGCGAGGGCACTGGGGGATGCGGGGTCACTCGCCTAGGTCACGGGTCCCCCGGCCGGCGTGTCGGCGCCCCCTACCTCTCAGCGCACCCCGTCGCACGGGACGAATCCGTGTGCGTTCCACCAGGGGCAGGAGGAGGCGCCCGCGGTCCTCCCCACGCTCCGCCACTTGGGTTCGCGGCCCCACTGGGACCAGGCAGGTGGACCCAGGCTGGTGCATCCTCCTCCGCGCAGGGAACCCTACCCCAGCCTGGCGCGCCACTGCACCCGGCCCGCAGCCTGCGCCGCTGCGTTACCAGCCCCGGGAAGTCACCGTGCGCAGCCCCGACTCCAGAAGGGTGGATCCCGCTGAGCCCAAAGCCACATTCCTAGGGGAGGGGTCCCCCCCAGGGTCGCGGATCAGGTTACTGGCCGAGGGCTGGAGACCGCGGGAGGAAGAACTAACTGGGGTTGGGAGTTGTATTTAGAATATTACTTTTTTTTTTTAAACGCGCTTGGACGCTGGTGGACTCCGGTACACTGCGTCCGCGCAGGTCCCGGAGTCCGGTGGCCCCCGAACGATTTGCCAGGACCCAGGCACATTTCTGCCTGCGGATGCGGGAGGCCACGAGCCCGCTGGGCTGCAGGGGCTAGTGGGCTCCCGAAGCCCCCGCCGAGCCCTGGAGCCTCGGGTGCCCGGAGAGGAGAAGCCTGGCCGCAGGAGCGCCCGCCGTGCACCAAGTACATCGAGCACTAACAGACACATAAATGCGCATAAATATTATCAATGAGCAGCTCTCGGCTGCCAGCAGCAGGGAAACCTCGGGGTGATTAAATGCAGACGTAGGGCGTTTGCCAGGGCAGGAGGGCAGCGCGGCAAAAGGCACCATCGTGGAGGCGAGGGGTGGGGGGAAGGGAGACCAGGGGCAGAAAAAAAAGAAAAAGGAAAATCCAAAGCCACCTTTCAGAAAAGAGGGCAAGTTTTAAATGCAAACCGCCCCGACGGAGTGGGAGTGACCGGGCTGCTGGCGAAGGGTCCCACCCGCACACAAGGGGCAACTTTCCGGCGCGGGAGGTGCGGCCAGAGGAGGCGGCGCCCGCGGCGGGAGGCGGGAGTCGGGGGCTGGGGTGGGGAGTCACTTTAAAGGCTCTTTCTTACCCATAATGCTTTGTGGGGACGTTGACAAGTGGATCCAAGATGGCGTAGAAAGTAATGACAGGTAAGTCCTGACTTCCCCCTTATCTGCTGCCGGGACCGCTCCGCGAGCTACCGGGGCCCTCAAGGGGGGGCCTGACCCCCCTCCTACTCCCCCAGGTCCGGAGAGAGGCGTCCCGGGGCAGGCTGGGGGCTGGGGCGGCCCGCGGCGGGGCCTGGGGAGCGGGGCTCTTCGAGGCGAGGCCCGGACGCAAGGGCTGTTTACAGCTTTTTCTCCTCCTCGGTCCCCTTCCCCTCCGCTGGGGGCTGCGGCGCCCTCGGCCCGGCCCAAAGAGGGGGCCTTGCAAACCTGGCCCGGGAGCCTGCGGGACGTTTTCCCAGCCCGTGGCACTCCGGGAGGGGGAGTCGAGCCTTCTTGCACGCTCCCCTTCTCCGGGTCCCGGCTGGGGGTGGGGAGCGTGCGGGCCTCCCAAGCCCCGCGCGATTCTTCTTTCAGGACTCGGACTTCCAATGGGGTGGGGTGGGGTGGGGTGGGGCGGGGGCCAGGGGGTGGGTATCTGGAAAAGTGGGTCAGGGGCGCGCCCCTTCCCTCCCCCGCTGCGGGTTGTTTGCCTGAGATTCACTTTCTTCCCCCCTCCCCCGCCCCCTCCTCGGAAATTCTCATTGGCCCACAAGCGCATCAACAAAAATAAAAACAGACTATTCTTTCCTGAAAATTTCTTTAAGAGTTCCCTTTCCAAGGGCTGAAAGACTGCAGTCCTATCTAGGGAATTTTGATTCCTCTCCCCCCAAATCATCTACCCCTTCTGCACCGTCCCTTTTGCTGAGTATCCTTAAGGCAGGCCTGGAAGCCAGGGTCTTCAGATTCTTCTTGGATTGGGATTCTCAGGTTTTGTTTGGAACTCAAAAATTGGCCTTCCTTCTCCCTCACAACGTACACTTTTCAAGCAAATCATTAATATAGTAAAAAGTACAACTCCTCCTGGATCGGGGACGGGGGTGGGGTGGCAGGGGTAATTGCCCTGGTCAGTTTGTTCTTATGTTGCCCTCTCTTAAGCTCATATTAATAAGGTTTCTCTTTCTGTATTTTTTTTTTGAAAGTAAAGTCAATCAGTGCTGAGATGACTTTTTTGGTAATGTTTCTGATTTTAACAACATTTTATGATCTATCATCTCACTGAAAAGAAAATGTGTTTTATTTTAGAGTAAAAGAAACAGACTCGTTTGCAAAGCTGCATACTGTACCATTTTGGTAACTTTTCCATTTGAAATTTAGATGCCCTTTCACTTCAGGCAGATAAAATGTTTGCTCCTGATAATGTCTATTATTGGTGTTGTGTGTAGACAAAGTTTACTTTTTTATTTGCCTCAGGAATTGGATGAAGTAATTGATCACTAATGAACTACAGTGCTGGCGAGATGTGTCAGGTGAGGCGGCCGTTAAGAACTATTTCTTTTTTCCTTCTTTATGTTAATCAGCTCATAATGGTAAGGCTGAAACTTTACAATTTAATGGGCCATCTTTATTTTTCAAAAATAATAGTCAAATGGGTGTATAGACACGGCTAGATTTTGAGGGGAAAAATGTGTCTAATGTGTACCAAACTTTTCAGTGGCTCCAGCATATGCAAACATAGTGGAACTTATCCAGAGCCAACTGTTGTACGCAGCTATCCTTGATCCGTATCTTCAACAGGGGTAATTATAGTTTGCCTATCTAAATTTCCTTGTGTAACTGTAATTGGAGGTCTTAATTTTATCTGTGTTTGGGTGTCCATAGCTTACTTTAAACGGAGTATTAGTCATTGTGGGTGTGGGTTTTGTGCATCCATAGTTTGTGGGACTCTTGTACACTCTTTCTATTGGAAATAATTATTTTATGCATATCAGTCACCCCTACTTTTATTTACTGAAAAATAAAATAGTACCTGTCTGTCTTACAGTTATTTTGATATGAAAATGATAGTGTTTAGAGTTCTGTTTAGCTTATTAGGGAGAAGGCTGATTTGCCATTATTTTCTGGTCACACTTGGCATTTGAATACTTTAAGGAACTCAAGGTGATGCTTTTATTTAAACTTGTAATGCTTTGGATTAAAGGACATTATTGATACAGTGTTAGTGAACAGCATTCTGTGCTGGGGGGAGTGGGGAAAGAGAGAAGTTTGCTAATTTTGTGTTTTTCCCAAGCAGTTTTCTCTTTACTTCAAAAATATTTTTATTATGGCTTATTTAGAAAAATGTAAGTAATCATGGTAGATCGATTACTGCAGGTTTTTTTCTTTTCCCTCTTTAACACATCTGGGCAGCTTCTGGATTTTGAAATCATGGCACAAACTTTTCCTGTCTATTAAAACATCTGTTTAGGAAGAATAAGCTGTGCTTTATTAGTATTATTATTATTTTTACATGTAGGCATATAGTTGACATTTTGCCTTAAAAAAACTTGGGACAGGAAGGTGGACATAAACAAAGATATTTTTTAAAGTGCACACACCATGTCTACTTATGTTCAAAACTCAGCAGTGCCTGTGTGTATTACATATAATTTTTATTTGTATTGTTGACAGGGAAAATATCGATTTTTTTAATTTGTATTTTTTTCCAGTTTGCAGATGGAGGCATATTTGTGCCTCATGCTGCCCAATTTCAACCTTTTATCTTAGTTTTAGAAATTTACAGATTACTTTGTGGCAAGCAACCAATGATCCACTTTTTGATTGTGGAGGTGTTCACTTGTAGTCTAGAACTGAATATTTCCGAGTTGCTAATCTTGTGTGCTTGGCCTGAAATGTGCCAATACATTTTCCATAATTTTCACACAAGTAGACCATGTGAAGTGTTAGTATCCACTTTAAAGTGAAGGTAGTAGTTGATCACCAAACAACTTGCTACACGAAGTATTCTGTAACAGGAAATACCATAGTACTGAAGGTTGTGGTGAAGTTGATGTCTGTGCCATTGAGCTGAATAAAGACATAGCTGTTTTAGTCTGTCCTTTTGGCTGGGAAGCTAGGACACTATTTTTAGGTAAGGCCTTGGTTTTTGGGAGTCAGTAAGGACATTTCTATCGGCTTGTAAACTTGATTTTTGCAATTGTATAATGAGAAGTTTCATTTTCTAATGGCATAAATATTAAATCTATATTATTTTGAAGTCTGTCAACATTTATAGACTGTCCTCTGTTTCACTGGAGAGGGGAGGCATGCCAGAACAACAGGAGAAATCCCTATTTGCAAAGGGTTTTGTCTAATTGAAAAATATACAGCACATTCATGAAAGACTATTTCAGAGGGACCTACAGATAAGTAGACCAGATCTTATAAATGTGTTTTGTTCTCTGATTGAGAAGTAGACTTGGCATTAATATTGAATGCAGATTAGTTTATAATTGCCTGTCAGACTACATAAAAGATCCAAATATGGGCCCAGCACAAGAAATAAGGTCCTTTGCCTGTTGTTTCTAGAAGGTTTTGGGCAAAGTTTATCAGCAGTAGTTATCCAAAAGAGGGGGAGAAACTACTTAAAAGATTATAAGCATATTGCTATAATAGTTTGCTTTAGAAACTTAGGTTAATGTACATGCAAATGTAATTTGATTTCTAAGTAATATTTTGAAGTGTTTTCTAGAAGAGAAGTATGATATTTGTGGATAGTGTAGGCACACCAGCTTATAATTCATTGAAATTGGGTATAGTCAGGATTACTTCTGTAGCATTGGCTAGAAGAAGCATAAAACATGATGGTCTATCACTTCTAGGATGGCTAGGGTGATGCTTTTGAGTTATCCTAGAATAATTTAATAAAGTTAGTATTCTTTTTTAAAAAAGAATATTATAGCTGTAACATGAAGGAAGTATATATATACATATATATATGTATATATTCCTATCAGTTGTCTAAAACTAATTGAAAGTTTTTCAGGATAATACCAAACAGTCATACTGACTTGTTTATTCTTGTAAATTGTACTGGATCGGTTTCTCCAAAAAAGCATAGGAAGGTGTCTGGTAAAGCCAGAGTTTATACATTCATTTGCTTTAGAACAAAAAAAGAACCCGATTCATCAGCAGGTTCATCAAAGAATGCATGGCATATTTTTTGACTGAACCATTTTGAAGTGTGAATGCTTATGATTTTTGTAACTTCCCTGTCATATTTTAGGTGTTCTTGGCACTGCTGAATTTGCCATTTTACTGTGGAAATTCCCCTTGTGGTGCACATATTCCTAAAGGCGAGCTTCCTGTCAGTAGGCAGTATGTGTAACTAATATAGTTTTAAAAAACTTATTTATTTTTATTCAAAACTGGTGCATGCTTATGGTAAGCAATTTGAGCAGTACCTAACTGTGTAAAGTAAAAAAGTTAAAAAAAAAAAAAAAAGCCTCTATTCTCCTTTATCTTTAGTCCTGCTTCTCTGAGCTGACCACATGTAACAGTTGGGTATCGTTTAGCATTTGGAAGCTCTCTCTTCCCAGGGTATACTGGGAGCAGTGAAAGTTAAGTGTGAAGAGATGGTAATTGAACCAATGTTTAGATGTTGTACAGGGGTCTATTCTGCTCTTATTTCCTGTGATGTTAACAATGTTGCTAATCTCAAACTACCATCAGTTTAAGATAACTGCAATTGAGTTGTTAGTGAAACCCTTAAACAGTTCCGTGGTCAGGTTGGTAAAGTTTTGATTTGTTGATCTTTTAAGTAAATATTTGTGAATTGAATTCATGTAATCTTAGGGCCAGGAGGAGGTAAGGATGGTAATGAGTTACTGTCTGTTGAATTTTGTAATAAGCTGCATAGTATCTTTACTGTAAACTTTTTTTTATAACATTATCATCTCCTTTAATTCTCATAACAAGTCACAAGATTTTTGTTGTTATTTCTGTCTTTCAAAGGAGAAAATTTAGGCTTAAATGTGACGCAACTCCAGAATTAGATTGTAGTGCATGTGGAATTTAGTATGTGATAAAGTTGGCATTGTTAAGTGAAAAAAAGCAAAGTGCAAAAAAAAAAAAAAAAAAGTATCAACACATATCCATTTGTGTATGTGTTATTATATAAAGAAGATAATATTTTGAACATAAAAAAACAAAACAAAAGTGTGAAACAACTAATCTAACATCATGAGGCCAAGGAGTAGTAGAGCTAGTGTTCTATGTGAAAAGTCTGTGCTCTTTCCGTTGTGATGTCTCTGCTGTTTCTATCTAGTCTGTTTTGTTTTCCAGATGAGGAAACAGACCTGGTGAAGTTAAGTGACTTGCCCAAGGTCATACAGCTAAATAGTAGCAATATTAAACCAAATTCTTATCTTTGGACGAGTTGGTTATGCTACATTTTATTGAAATACTGTGGACCACAGGACCATATGCTGTGAAAATTGGATACAAATGCTTCAGAGCTGATACATCAGCAAATGGTGTTTTCTACTATGTATTTAAAAACTTGCTTTTCTCTCTTTCAGAAATTATAAAGAGCTCTGATGGGCTATTTGGGTGATACCCAGCGCAGTGAACTGCAGGTGAGTAAGGTTTAGGAGAGCATTATTTAGAAAAGAACTTTGCAATACCGGGAAAAGAGACGAGATCTAATCCAGACAAGAGTATCTGGCCAGAGGAGGATGACAGAGACAGAGTGGGGTGATGAAGGGCGGTATTGAAACAGTGCTTAACCTGAAGATATGGGACCTAACTGAACTGATTACTTCTGGGACAGACCAGATAATGAACATACCCTGAAGAGACTGCCCACTGCTTTGTCAGAGGAGTTGTTTGAAGAGAATTGAGGGTTGGTTAATCTTCTACTTCTGTTCAGGATGAGTGATGGCACAGGGGCTCAACCAGTCTGCATATCTTGGGAACCTGAGAGGTCTTTCAGTTTTTGTGTCAACATTCTTAACCAGGAATCGCCCCGTGCTCTGATGAATTTGGTTAAGGACTGAGTTGTTTGTTTTCCCTGTTATCTGCTGTGGATGTATTGTCATTCATGATTTTATATATCTGCACTTCTGAGAATCTAAATACTGAGAACATTTCAACAGAAACAAAAGGTTGAATTTTTTATCTAGTGGTTATACTACCTCCATCATATACTGATAGCCCTTCAAAATTATTTATCTTTTGCTGAAACAACCTGCTAATTAAAGAAAACTGAAGTTTGGTCTTGGGTATTTGTTCACAGTAACAAATCTTCTTGAACCATTATAGTATTTTGGTTTTTCATTATTAAACTTAGAAAATGGTGATAATACAGAAGAATATAAGAGTTGGAAAACTTTGACTTTTAAGATTGTCCTTTTGGGGCGTTAGTGCTAAGTTATTTTTTGGTCAATTTTCAGTACTAGTGTTTTGTTAGACACCTCCAAGTCCAGAAAGCATCAGCTTTTGATAGAATGACTTGCAATGCTGCATTTGGACTCTGGCTTTATAAGATTTACAAGAACAACACGACGTTTTACCTGTTTGCTTTAAGCTAGAATTTTTAACTTTCTCTTCTTGGTTGAAAAAAAAAAAAACCCAGAAAACTATAATTTAAAGAAAGAAATTTTTTTTTTTTTTTTTGGCTTTTAACTATACCCAGGTCTCTTGGCCCCTATTTCTTTGATTTGCCTGTGAGTCCATATTGCCTTTTAACTGTGATACAGTCGATTCCCTCGTAGATCCCCAGTGACATTAATGTGTCAGTACTATATACTTTTAGGATTTGCAGTTAAACTCGGACTTGGCTACTTGCTGATTCTTGAAGTACCATATGATTGTAGGAGGTTCTTTGTTTCTTAAGTATACGTATGTTTTGCATGATGCCTCTCCCACAGGTTCACGGGGATGATCAGAAGACCAGATGAGGTGGTTTGTTGGTCCCTGGAAAGGTGGGGTTTGGGGTAGTCATAGGTCATTATTGGAGAGCCTGAGAGCTCTCAGTCAAGGCCAAAGTGAGCAGTAGAAGGGAGAGGTAGACCTTAAAAATATATCAAGTTTGTCCCCTGGGACGCTTCTGTTTCCTAAGTATGGTAGAACTTTTCTTCTTAAATTATAAAGTAATCTAAGGAGTAATATTAAGTAAATTGTTAAATGTTAGGGTTACTACCCTAAAACAGTTGATTCTTTTTGCCATTTTATAAAAAAAAAATATATATATATTTTAATTACGGTTCATTATAATTTATATTTCTATTTATTATATCATGAAAGAGTTCAATGTTATAGCTTTCACAATATTAATTTGTATGTTTACATTTTGAAAGATTACAAAGTATTTCATCAAGTCATGCTCCCATAATTTGCCTACATCTTTTTGTGTTAGGTATTTATGTTGTTGCTGGTTTTCATTTAACGCTTTAATCCACATCATTGTGGATATTATTATTTTTATATATGTACATATGTATATGTATATTTTATTGTGCTTTAGGTGAAAGTTTTCAGAGTAAATTAGTTTCTCGTTAAATAATTAATATACAAATTGTTTTGTGACATTGGTTGCCAATCCCGTGATGTGTCAACACTCTCCCCTTTCCACCCCAGGTTCCCTGTTTCCATTTGTACAGTTTTCCTGTCCCTTCCTCCCTTCTCGTCTTTGCATTTGGGCCAGTGTGCCCATTTAGTCTCGTATACATGATTGAACTATGAAGCATGTTCCTCACGTGTGTTACTGTTTGCCTTATAGACGTGTCTGATCTTTGGCTAAAGGGTGAACCTTGGGAGTGACTTCAGTACTGAGTTAAAAGGGTATCCGGGGGCCATACTCTTGGGTTTCTCCAGTCTCTGTTAGACCAGCAGGTCTTTTTTTTGTGAATTTGAATCTTGTTCTACATTTTTCTCCCACTCTGTCTGGGACCCTTTATTGTGATCCCTGTCAGAGCAGTCAGTGGTGGTAGCTGGGCACCATCTAGTTGTTCTGGGCTCAGTCTGGCAGAGGTTGTGATAGTTGTGGTCCATTGGTCCTTTGGACTAATCTTTCCATTGTGTCTTTGGTTGTCTTCGTTCTTCTTTGCTCTAGCCGGGGTGGGGCCAGTAGATGTATTTTAGATGGCCACTCGCAGGCTGTTAAGACTCCACACGCTACTCACCACAGTCCGATGTAGAACATTTTCTTTATAAACTATGTTATACCAGTTGAGCTAGATATCCCCCGAGACCGTGTTCCCCAGCCCTCAGCCCAGTAACTCAGTCCCTTAGGGAGTTTGGATGTGTCTGTGAGGTTTCTATGACTTTGCCTTGGTCAAATTGTACTCACTTCCCCAGTATTGTGTACTATCTTACCTTTCACCAGAGTTACCAGTTATCTGCTATCTAGTTAATGTTTTTCCCTCCCATCCCTCTTAACCATCAAAGATTGTTTCTTTCTGTGTGCAAACCTTTTTTTGAGTTTTTATAATAGTGGTTGCATACAGTATTTGTCCTTTTGTGATTGACTTATTTCACTCAGCATAGTGCCTTCCAGATTCATTCATGATGTGAGATGCTTTGCAGATTCATCATTGTTCTTTAGCATTGTGTAGTATTTCACTGTGTGTGTGTACCATAGTTTATCCATTCATCTGTTGATGGGCACTTAGGTTGTTTCCATCTTTTTGCTATTGTGAATAATGCTGCAGTGAACATGGGTGTGCAAGTGTCTGTTCGTGTGACAGCTCTTATTTCTCTAGGATATATTCCTAGTAGTGAGATTGCTTGATCATATGGTATTTCTATGTCTAGCTTTTTAAGGAAGTGCCATATTGTTTTCAAAATGATTGTACCATTTTGCATTCCCGCTAGCAGTGCCTAAGAGTTCAGTCTCCCCGCAACCTGTCCAACATTTGTTATTTTCTGCTTTTTTGAATGTTACCAGTATTGTTGAGGTGTGATATCTCACTGTAGTTTTGATTTTTATTTCTGTAATGGCTACTGATGGTGAGCAGTTCCTCATGTGTCTGTTAGCTGCCTGAATGTCTTCTTTGGTGAAGTGTTTGTTCATATCCTTTGCCCATTTTTTAATTGGATTATTTGTCTTTTTGTTGTAGGGTGTTGGATTTTCATATAGATTTTAGAGATTAGACCTTTGTTGGATATGTCATAGCCACAATTTTTTTCCTAGTGTGTAGGTTCTCTTTTTACTCTTTTGGTGAAGTCTTTTGATGAGCATAAGTGTTTAATTTTTAGAAGATCCCAGTTATCTAGCTTATCTTCTGGTGTTTATATATTGTTAGTTATGGTTTGTAGTCTATTTATGCTGTATATTAGGGCTCCTACCATTTCTTCCATGACCTTTCTAGTTTTTGGTTTTATATTTAGGTCTGTGATCCATTTTGAATTAGTTTTTTTGTATAGTGTGATGTAGGGGCCCTGTTTCATTTTTTTACAGATGGACATCCAGTTTTGCCAGCAACATTTGTTAAAAAAACTGTCTTTTCCCCATTTAATGGAACTTGGGCTTTTGTCAAAGATCAGGTGGCTATAGGCAGATGGATTTACATCTGAGTTCTTGATTCTGTACCAGTGGTGAGTGTGTCTCTGTCTTTGTACCAGTACCAGCCTGTTTTCATTACCGTAGCTGTATAGTAGGTTCTGAGGTAAGGTAATGTGAGGCCTCCTACTTTGTTCTTCTTCAGTAGTGCTTTGTTTATCTGGGGCCTCTTTCCTTTCCATATAAAGTTAATGATTAGTTTTTCCATCTCATTAAAGAATGCTGTTGGTATTTAGATCGGGATTGCATTGTATTTGTAGATTGCTTTGGGTAGAATTGACACTTTCACAATGTTGATTCTACCTATCCATGAACATGACATGTTTTTCCATTTATGTAGGTTTCTTGCAGTAGTGTTTTGTAGTTTTCCTTGTATAGGTCGCTTACGTCCCTGGTTAGATTTATTCCTTAGAATTTTATTTTTTTTAAGGGGCTATTATAAATGGCATTGCTTTCCTGATTTCCTTTTCGTAGTTCTCTTTATTGGTATATAGGAACCCAACTGATTTATGTATGTTTATCTTGTATCCTGCTACTCTGCTGAATCTGTTAGTTCCAGTAGTTTCCTTGTGGAGTCTTTTGGGTTCTTTGTGTATATTATCATATCATCTGTGAATAGGGATAGTTTTACTTCTTCCTTACCAATTTGGATGCCCTTTATTTCTTTTTCTTATCTTATTGTTCTAGCTAGGACTTCAGCACAGTGTTAAACAGGAGTGGAGTTAAAGGGAACCCCATAGTGTCGCTATGAGTTGGAATCAACTCGACAGCCATGGGTTTTGGTTTTGTTTTGTTCTCTTCTTAGGGGGAAACGTTTTCAGTCTCTCTGTTGAGAATGATGTTAGCTGTTGGTTTTGCTTAGATGCCCTTTATTATGTTGAGGAATTTCCCTTCTATTCCTATTTTATTGAGAGTTTTTATCAGGAATGGGTGTTGGACCTTATTGAATGCCTTTTCTGCGTTGATTGAGATGATCATGTGATTCTTTTGTTTTATCTATGTGGTGGATTTATGTTGATTGATTTTTTAGTGTTGAGCCATTCTTGCATACCTGGTAGGAATCCCACTTGGTCAGGGTGTATTTTTTTTTTTTTTATATGATGCTGAATTCTATTGGTTAGAATTTTGTTGACAATTTTTGCATCTATATTCGTAAGAGATATTAGTTTGTAATTTTCTTTTTTTGTGATGTCTTTCCCTGGTGTTGGCATCAGCATTATGCTGGTTTCATAGAATGAATTTGGAAGTCTCTCTTCCTTTTCTATGTTCTGAAAAAGTTTGAGTAGTACTGGTGTGAGCTTTTTTCTGAATGTTTGGTAGAATTCTCCAGTGAAGCCACCTGGGCCAGGACATTTTTTTTATTAGGAGTTTTTTAAATTACCTTTTCAATCTCATCTCGTTTTGAGTCTGTTTAGATTTTCTACATCAGTTTGTGTTAGTTTAAGGTAGGTGGTGTGTTTCAAGAAATTTGTCCATTTCTTTTAGGTTTTTAAATTTTTTGGAGTACAGTTTTTCATAGTGTTTCAATCTTTTTATTTCAGTTGGGTCTGTTGTTATGTCCTGCATTTCATTGCTTATTTGGGTTATTTACTTCTGTTTTTCTATTGTCAGTTTGGTCAATGGTATTACATTTTTTTCTGACTAATTGTATCTCTACAACAGGTTTCTGACTGGCATTATTATCATAAGGGTATGAATACTTTTATGGCTGTTGGTACGTGTATTGTCATGTTGTTTTTCAAGGGTGTTGTACCAGTTTGTACTACTGACAGAGATATATGGATGTACCTATTTCACCATAAGCTTGACAGAAATGCATTGTTTTTCTTAAAAGTTTTTGCTAATTTAATAGTGTACTTAGTGCAGTTGCATTTCTTTGTTTATAATGTTGAATTTTACCGTTTGAGTTTCTTCATGGTGAATTGTTTGTTCATAATTCTTTACTGTCTTACGCAATAAACTATGGATGTGTGCTTCGGATGGTAAGGCGAGTATAACCAGAGAGTAAACAGGTGATAATTCAAAAGAAAACTAGAACATGTTCAGTGAATATGTTCATAGAGAGTCTGGTCTAGATGGTAAGTGCTCTTAGGGGTTGTTGTTATTAGGTACTGTTGAGTTAGTTTCGCCTCCAAGATTCAGTTGAACAAATATTTATTGGGTATCCACTGTGTGCCCTATGCTGTGTTGAGTACTCTATGAGTGCTTCTCAGTTTACTGTCATAGTGTGCACTGGGTTGAAGGAGGAGGCTGCTTCAGACTATTTGAAACTTGACTAGTTGGAGGTTCTGGCCATCACAGGCACTTTATGGCTGCTTGGGGACCTATGGTGATCACCCTTTAGGACATCTTTAACTCATTCATGGCAAACCAGTGTGCTGTCATTCCTGTTTGGGAAGCTCTGTTCTGAACAGGGCTTTGAACTGGTTTGAATTGGTTCAGTCATGGCTGACAAAGCAAAACGAGAAGAGATCCAAATTTTTAAAATTTGAGTGATCCAGACTGATAACTGGAATGGGAAAAATTATGAGTCAAAGCCCTGGAATGGGAGACTCAAAAGAGGTGTAGTGAGCCTTTTTAGGAGCCTGATTCATGAAATTGGATTATTGAGAGGACCGTGAAGAGTGACACACATTCAAAGCGGCGCTGTCAGCTATCATTTTTGAGCTGGACAGTGCTGTTTCAGCCTCTGCTCAAAATCTGGAGGGCAAGAGATTTGGTTGCTATGCAATGTGTATGCTGCCCTTGTTTTCTAAGAGGGAGATTAAGTTTTCAGCAGGGTTTTGACCTGTAATTTTTCCCATTCTGGTTCACTCAAATTTTGAAAAATCGAGTCTGCTCTGGTTTTGCTTCCTTGGCCGTGACTGAACCGGGAAGAACCGGTTCACAGCCCTGGTTCTGAAGGATACAAAGATGAATAAAACATTGTTCCTGTTGCAAGGAACTAATCTAGTAGAGAGAATACCAAAAAACCAAACCTACTGCCGTTGAGTCAATTCCGACTCTTAGCGACCCTATAGGACAGGGTAGAATTGCCCCATAGGGTTTCTAAGGCTGTGAATCTTTACAGAAGCAGTCTACCACATCTTTCTCCTGTGGAGCAGCTGGCGGTTTCGAACCGCAGACCTTTTGGTTAGCAGCCAAGCACTTAACAATTGCGCCGGTAGGGAGAATAGAGGCACCAAAAAATGAAAGTACTAATAGGAACTTGATGGGTGCTATAAAGGTGTTCATACAGAGTGTTTAGGGGTTAAGTGAAGTGAGTGATACTGTTTCCTTCGAGATGTCAGGGACTGCTTCAGCCAAAGAGGTGGCATTTAAGTTGCAGTACGAGGATGAGAAGTGATGGAAAGAAAAGTGTGTGTTAGAGGGAAGGACAGCTTGAGCAGTTTTTTTTTTTTTTATGGTTGGGTGGCTGGAAGAATGGGACATCAGGGGTAGGGAAATCAGGGGGAAGAACAAGTCTTAGGGGTTTAAGATAGAGAAAAGATGAATTTGGTTTTGATTGAGTGGAGTTTAAGAAACTAGTAGAAAGTTTAAATTAGAATTTTAATCCTGGAAGGAACTTTAGAATTTTATTTGGGCCATCAGATGAGGAAGTTCAGGGCCTAGAGGACTCAGAGGAATCAGTGAGGTCTCACAGTAGTTAAAGTGGAGCTAAGACTGAAGCTTAGGTTCAGTTTATTCCAAAGAAAGGTGACCCATTCTAAAGAAACGTGACCCAGCAGAATGCAGAAATTATTGAACAATATCACTAATATTAGACACATGTAAAATTGTGTGAAAATCATTTAAAAATGGTTGCAGCAGTATATCTACAGGGATTCGAGCTGGATTCAGAAGAGGACATGGAACAAGGGATGTCATTGCTGATGTCAGATGGATGTGGACTGAAAGCAGAGAATACCAGAAAGATGTTTACCTGTGTTTTATTGACTGTGCAAAGGCATCAGCTGTGTGGATCATGGCAAATTATTGATAACATTGTGAAGAATAGAAATTCCAGAACACTTAATTGTGCTCCTGTGGAACCTGTACATAGACCAAGAGGCAGTTGTTTGAATAGAACAAGGGGATACTGCATGGTTTAAAATCAGGAAGGATGTGTGTCGGGGTTGTATCCTTTCACGATATTTATTCAGTCTGTATGCTGAGCAAATAATCCGAGAAGCTAGACTATATGAAGAAGAACATGGCATCAGGATTTGTGGAAGACTCATTAACAACCTCCTACATGCAGATGTTGCAACCTTGCTTGCTGAAAGCAAAGAAGACTTGAAGCACTTCCTGATGAATATCAAAGACTATAGCCTTCAGTATGGATTACACCTCAACATAAAGAAAAAAAAAAATCCTCACAACTGGACCAATAAGCAGCATCATGATAAACGGAGAAAAGATTGAAGCTGTCAAGAACTTCATTTTACTTGGATCCACAACCAACACACATGGAAGCAGCAGTCAAGAAATCAAACGATGTATTGCATTGGGCAAATGTGCTGCAAAAGGCTTCTTTAAAGTGTTGAAAACAAAGATGTCAGTTTGAGGACTCAGGTGTGCCTGACCCAAGCTGTGATATTTTTCAGTCATCTCATATGCATGTAAAAACTGGGCAGTGAATGAAATAAGGAAGACTGAGGAAGAATTGATGCATTTGAAATATGGTGTTCGTGAAGAATATTGAATATACCATGGACTACCAGAATCATGAACAAGTCTGTCTTGGAAGAAGTACAGCCTAGAGTGCTCCTGGAAAGCGAGAATGGCAAGACTTTGTCTCGCATACTTTGGACATGTTATTAGAAGGGACCAATGCCTGGAGAAGGACATCGTCCTTGGTAAGGTAGAGGATCAGCAAAAAAGATGAAGATCCTTGATGGGGTGGATTGATACAGTGGTTGTATCAGTGGGCTCAAATTTAGCAATGATTGTGAGGGTGGCGCAGTTCTGGGCAGTGTTTTGTTCTGTTGTACATAGGGTGGCAATGAGTAGCAACCGACTTGATGGCACCTAACAACAACAACAATTGAAGCTTCCTGATTCTCGGTCCAGCACCCCCTTTCCTGCCTCACACTGAGAAGTGGTGAAGGTTCACAGCTGTGGTGCTTTTCTCACACCCAGTTAGTGCTCAACAGAGAGATGAAAGTGGCATAGTTTGTGTTGGGGAGCAAGAGTTTTTATTTTTTAAATAAAAAAGATTTTCTGTGGAAACTTTCAAACATGCAGAAGTGAAAAGAAGAGTATAATCATCCCCATGTTCCCATTATCCCATGTTAGCAGTTATCAACTATTGCCCAATATTGTTTCATCTACCGCCCTCCTCCAGTTATTTTGAAGCAAATGGGATAATGTTTTATGGCAACCTTAAACTTTGTGTTGTATTTGTAGGTAAGGAGAGTTGAGCTGTTTTAGTGTGATATGTTCCTAACTTTCTGGGTGGGGTCTAGAGTAAAGAGAAGTAGGATTAACTTCCAGAATTCTTGTGCTGCCCCAGACTTTGTGTCTTTGGACAAATCACTTTAGTCTTCTGAGATTTAGTTTGTCTGTGAGATGGAGATAATACTATCAGCTTCTCTGAATCACATGAGATAAGGCATGTAAAAATCTTCTATGAACTCTAAACTTTAGAGTCTAAAATGTTATGCAAATTTTAGTTGTAACATAAAGATGGTGCCATCCCTTTGAGCTTATGTGTTGCTGGCTTGGGGTTTATATTACTCAACAAATTTTTATTATACAGCAACTACTTGTTATGCCAGGCAGCTGGGGTTTCAGCAGTGAAAAAAACAGACAAAATCCCAGCTCTCATGGAGCATCTAGATTCTAGAGTCTAGACCTAAAGGATAATAATAGTTAATACTTCTATAGTGGTTACTATGGGCCAGCTACTGTTCTAAGTGCTTTGCGTATTTACCTACCTACCAGTAGCCGTAGAATGGACCCTGACTCAAGACACCTACACGTGTGTCAGACTAGAACTGTGTGCCATAGGGTTTTCGGTGGCTGATTTTTTTGAAGTAGATCACCAGGCCTTTCTTCCGAGGTGCTTCTGGGTAGACTGGAATCTCCAACCTTCCTGTTAGCAGCTGAGCACATTAACTGTTTGTACCACCTGGGGACTTGTTTACGTATTTAAACTCACTTAATGGTTGCAGCAATCTTTTGTGGTAGGTACTGTTATTATCCCCATTTTATTGATGAGGAGATGGAGGCACAGAAAGTTTACCTAAACTGCCTCGGGTTGCACTGTCAGGGTTCAAACTCAGGCAGATCCGGCTTTCAGCCTATACTCTTAACCACGAAGCTAGAGTATTTAAATTGATACAAATTAAAAAATTTAGGCCCAGATTGAAATTATTCCTAAAAAAAAAATAAGGATTCTCTTCTTGAAGAACCAAACCAGAACAAAAACAAATGAAAAAATGCCTATAGCTTCTGTGTAGTTGGAGGCATATTAGTATTCTTTAATAGAAAAATATATTTCCTCCGAACTTTTCATAGGCTTCACCAACTTTCGTGGCTTCCTTAGATACAAATGGCCCCTGAAGGAAGGAAGTCATCTTTCTGCTGGCACCTGAGCAGGAACTCTTCTTAAATGGATCCTTTTTTGTTTATAGTCCCCCCACCCCCTATTTCCTTAGTTCTGCCCTGAGAGCCCTCAGTCCTCCTTCGTGGGGAGGGCGTGTTGGGAAATGGGGAGTGAGCATGTCCTCAAGTTTGCATCTGGATCAGGACATGGGCCTTGCTATTTATAAGGGGGTTATTATGGCCTGTATACCTGTTTAAGAGGTATTTTTTATAGGTGTTTTTTTAAAAAATAGAATAATACAGTTCCAGACCAGAAATGATTTTTGAGATTCTGATTCAATTAACAGTAAGCAGTAAAGAGTGCTTTTCTATGCCTCAGCATTTCCACTTCTTTCTCCACTAGAGAAAGGCATTTTGGGCAGATCTATACTGGATCCTGCGTTTGCTGCTGTTGTTAGGTGCTGTTGAGTTGGTTCTGACTCATAGCGACCCCATATACAACAGAATGAAACAATGCTCGGTCCTGCGCCATCCTCACAATCGTTGTTATGCTTGAGTCCATTGTTGTAGACACTGTGTCAGTCCCTCTCATTGAGGGTGTTCTCCTTTTTTTGGTGACCTTCTACTTTACCAAACATGATGTCCTTCTCCAGGCATTGATCGCTCCGAATAACGTGTACGAAGTACACGAGATGGTCTCACCATTCTTCTAAGGAGCGTTCTGGCTGTACTTCTTCCAAGACAAATTTGTTCATTCTTCTGGAAGCCCATGGTATATTCAGTATTCTTCGCCAGAACCATAATTCAAATGCATCGTTCTTCGGTCTTCCTTATTCATTATCCATCTTTCACATGCATATGAGGCGATTAAAAATACTGTGGCTTGGGTCAGACCCACCTGAGTCCTGAAAGTGACATCTTTGCTTTTTAATACTTGAAAGAAAGTCTGTTGCAGCAGGTATGCCCAGTGCAATATGTCATTTGATTTCTTGACTGCTGCTTCCCTGGGTATTGATTATGGATCCAAGTACAATGAAAATGAGTTTAGGCTTAGCTATATCTGCTCTAGGGTATGTGGAATGCAACTTTATAAGAAATCCGCTCTTCTATTCTGCCAGTGATCCTATTTCTTATACTTCTTTACAGTCTCCAGCTGTGTCTTCCCCTGGGTTATTTAATCCTCTTTCCAGATGCTTTTAAGGGATAAGGTAATTATGTTCAAATAAACACATTTTGAGAAAACTAGATAAGTTAGAAATTAATTAGCCCAAGATCTGTATAGACTGCCCAATTGATTAAAAAGACTATAATAAAGACTATATGAATTTGAAGGAAATTGAAACATTACTCCTGAATATTAGCTATAATTTCTTATCATGTGAAATAAATTACCTTGTTTCTATCACTTTTTTTTTTTAATTTGGAAAAAGTAAATCAAGTAGTACATAAAATTAGAATATATTTTATACTTAAGAGAAAATTATAGCTTTTGTGTGTTAGTTTGAGATTTGAACTACTTTTTTTTTTAAGCTAAAGAAAAGCATTAATTTAACTTATATTATGAAAATTTTCAAGACTATAGCAAAGTTGAAAGAATAGTATAATCAATACCCAGGTGTTGACATCCTGCCAGTTTGCCTTCCCTGTCTTTTTCTGTCCATGTTGAAAGTAAGTGACAGACATCTTGAATGATACTTCATCCCTTCTTCAACATGTATTTGCTATGAATGAAGACATTCTCCTCTATAAACATCATCCAGTTTTCCCACCTAAAAAAATATTAAGTCGGTAATACCATCAAATACCAAGTCCATATACAAATTTCTCCAGTTGTCCCCAAAATCTCTTTTATTCCTTTAAGTTATTATGTTTCTTTCACATCTTTTAATCTAGAGTAGTTCCCCCTCCCCTTTTTGTTTTTCGTTTCAATGGAACATTTTGCTTGTTGAAAAATTAGAAAATATAGATGAATTTAAAGAAGTGATTATAATCCCATTACCCAGAGATATCCACTTTTTATTTTAATATACTTTTTATTTTGGAATAATTTTCAACTTTACAGAAAAGTTGGCAAATGTAGGTCAGGGGTCTCATATACCCTTAACCCAGTTGCCCACATTGTTAACATCTTACATTCCAGGATATGTTGTTAACTCTGAGAAACTAACATTGGTACATTACAACTAACTAAGCTCCAGACTTTTTTTGAATTCTCCAGTTTTTTCACTAATGTCCTTTAGTGAAAGGAACATTAGATACAGGATCTCTTCAAGATCCCACATTGAATTTAGTTGTGATGCCTCCTTAGCATCCTCTGGTCTGTGACAGTTGCTTAGTCTTTCTTTGCTTTCCATGACCTTGACAGTTTTGAGGTGAGCTGATGCTTTTCTCATGATTAGAGGGGTTAAGGGCTTGGAGGCAGGAGATATCTTACTTTTAATGTTTTATTTTATATCCTTCCTGATTTGTTATGCAAAATATTTAATACATATTGATGTACATTTTATAAAAATGGGATTATAGACTTTATTGTAGTCTCCTTTCTAATTTAAAAATGGAAATACATTATATTATTTTGTAACCAGCTTTTGTCACTTTATATCTTTCCAATAATCCCTGTTCTTAACATTATGTAGGAAGTGTTCCACGTTCTGAACATCTGACTTGAAAATACAGTTTTAGAACGTAATCTGTTGGTAAATTTAAGACAGCCTTTAAGTGTGGTGGTGGTGATACCCCCCCCCCTTTTTTTTTTTTTAAAAAAAAAAAAGATTATGTAGTTCTTTTATATTGATCTTTATTTAAAAAGCTCAACTGTTTGGATTATAATGTGATTACATGTCTACACAGATAATCTGAGAGGAAAAAAGAAGAAATACAAAGAAGAGAAAATGCTTTATAACAATAAAACTTTCTTGGCAAACAACCTTTTCTTTAAGTCTGTCTTTTAGTATAATTTGCTTGCTTCATAAGTGTGGGATTTTTGTTTTTTAATATCTTTATTGATTAGTAAACATGTTAAATGAGGCTCAAACTCTTCAAAAAATAACTTGAAGTTATTGAAGCTAAGAAGGCTATCTTCAGAATTGCTGGGAATTCTAAAAAATGGATCAGGAAAAGTGGAAGCAATAGATGGGAAAAAAATCTTAATTTTAGCTGGTGATAAAAATTTTTTAAGATTTAGTTTGTTTTTTTTATTTTTTTATAATTTTAGTCACTAAAATAGATGGTAGAAGGTCCATCAGGAGATTTCTTTTATGCATTTAAGGTATTTTATTTTGCTATATTGAATTTAGGAGAATTTACCTCTTTATGAAAGAGATTGTTCTAAGTAGAGTATGGTTGATGATCTTAGTTTCTAGTTTCCTTCTCATTATAGGCTTAGTATCTCTTTTAATCTAACGCTTCTTGCATACTCTGTCATTTTATAAAACTTTTTTTTGCTTTCCAGCCTGTTTACCCCATAGAACCATCATAGATTCCAGTTTGGGATAAAAGCAGATAGGTTTAAAGATAGTACAACATTTCTCTTTCCGAATTGGCTTTCTAATGGGAACTAAATTTGGTACAGGACAGTTCTTGGGATGCTTGGCATTTAGGTTATTTTAGATGATCTCTTTAGGAAATTCAATTAAAGTATTTATTGACTGGTTTTAATGAATTGAGTGGTTATCAAAGGGATATAAATGGTATAAAACATGACTCCTATGTTTTTGGATAGTTGTGTTGAGAAGATAAGGCATCTTACATGATATATTTAATCCATGATAATAGATTATTAAGACGTCACATGATTCTGTAGGAAGTAATATTGGTTTTGGGGGAAGAGGGCATCTTAGAGAAGAAGGCCTTGAAGTGTTCGTTAAAAGTTGGGTAGGGTTTAGGTCCAGAGAGAAAAGAGGGCAGAGGGAATGGCAATTTCAGAGACTCAGAGGCCTGACTGTGTACTTGGGGCTTGTGTGGGGGAGTGGTGGGGAAGGTAGGCTGTAGCTGCATTGTGGGTGGCCTGGATATCTGGCTAACGAGTGTGGTCATTTTATAGGCATTCAGGAACCATTGCTCTATTTCTAGAGTAATGGTTCTTAACTTTTTTCGTCCCTGAGGAAGCATGACACATTTTCATTAGTCACGTTGTTTTCAGGATCCTAAATGAGTTTCTGCAGGGAAGATAATAATGTATTAGGCAGATTAAAAGTAAGTTGCTGACTTTTAACAAATGTGAGTCTCCATTTTTTTTTTCTAGTCGTTCTTGTTTAAATTTTTGTTTTGCTAGTTACGTAAAGAAATGAATGTATTTTATTATGTTTGACTTTAAGTTTTCCTGTGGTTTTATTGTTTATATATTCTAATAATTAAAGATACCTTATGGTTGAATCAAGAACAAATTATGGATTTTAGCAAATAGTAAATAATAAAGAGGAATGTCGTCGAAGTAGATAGTGGCGATGCTTAGTACAATTCACCAGTCTTCTAAAACCTTTACAGATGGAGTCTGATTCATTCCACCTAACTCAGTTATGAGGTGGATAGTTTTTTTCATTCTAATAGAGACAAGTATATATGACACTGATGCAGAAATAATCTTGAATTTAGATTGAAGACGTTTTCAGTACTAATATTGTGGCTGGAAACCCTAGTGGCATAGTGGTTAAGAGCTGCAGCTGCTAACAAAACGAGTGGCGGTTCAAATCCACCAGGCGCCCCTTGGAAACCGTATAGGGCAGTCTTACTCTGCCCTGTAGGGTTGCTGTGAGTTGGAATCGATTCGACAGCAACAGCTTTGGCTTTGGTTTTAATATTGTGATCCTGCTATTTGATCACAGTTTATTTCTGTTCTGTATAGCCTGTCTCCAGTCAAATAAATGATTTAGGTTTTTTGAAATAAGAGAGGACCGTGACTACATTAACAAGAGAAGTTAGCGTAACTGATTTTTAAATAAAAGTACATTTTCATGACTTGATTTCAAGGTGGCCTGGTGGTTATTCTCATACTGTCACAGAAAGCAGTTCATAGTGGGAAGAGAATGATGCTTATAAATCACCTCTGTTACTGAAAATGTCTGAGCCGGGACAAATCTGCCTCCCACCTCTGTGATACACTATCAATTTCATTTTTCTGCCAATATTTGCTTTTGGTCCTGGACCAACTATCTAGCCATGAAGGAATTCTTCAAAAGTATCCTCGATTCTGTGCCAAGTAAACTTGATTGTTCTGTTTGTAGATGTTCTCTTTGGGCCTCTGTTCTTGCCTCTAAAACCCACATATGCAAAAGGGGATATGAATGAGTTTTCCATTTACTATCAACAATTTATTCTTTTGTATCTATTTCGTTTCAGTTTTAAAAAACCATGTCCACTGTGACATCGAGACTCATATTTTAAAAATAACTTAAAAATGTTTATATTTTAAATGATCATTTAGTAAAGTGGACTGTTTTCATTTGGTATAAAGTTCAGTTAATTTAACGTATGTACAGTTTGTGTAACCACCACTATAATCAGGATACAGAACATTTCTATCACCCCAAAAAAACTCCCTTGTGCTGTCTTTCTATGGTCACCCATCCCCCAGCATAACCCCTGGCAAGCACTGATCTGTTTTCCATTCTTCTAGTTTTGTCTTTCGAGAATGTTATATAAATGGAATTGTGCAGTATATAAACCTTTGAGACTGGATTCTTTCATTGTGGTTAATGATCTCAGTTTCTAGTTTTCTTCTCCGTAGGGTTAGTCTTCTCTTTTTTTTGATAAAGTCCAACTTATTGGTATATTTTTTTTCTTTTTTGGATTATGCTAAGATGGATGTATTTTAAAATAGCTTCCTGTTCTATAAAAATGATGAAAAGTTACTTAGTGATGGGAATAGTTTGGTAAAGTTCACTTTTGTGGAAGGATACAAATATTTTCATTTTATGGGACACGTAGGACTTTCGCTTACTCAGAGGAGATGATCGGCTTAGGTTTGTGTGGTTTTTCAGGTACACTTTTATAATGTAGAACTATATAGTGAATTAGTCTTTAAGCCTGTTTCAGAGTTAAATTGCTGATGTTTTACAGTCACATTTGATGCTTTTCTGAGTGCCTGAATTTGAGTTTCTACTCTACTGGAACAGCATTAAAACCTTGATTGCTTGGGGGTTGAGAATCAGTGTAGTGAAAAAAGCACGAGCTATATCGGACTGTGGATTTGAATCCTGCCTCTGCCATGAAACTGGGTAACTTGTCTGTGTTTCAGTTTCCTCATCTCTAAAACAGGAATGATGATAATTATTGTGAGGGCCATTGTGAGAATTAACTTAGATTATATACAGTTTTTAATAGCATTTGGCACATAGTAAGCATTCAGTAAATGGTTCTTGTGGTGATGGTGGTAGTTATTATTACTATTCTTAGTGAAGTAGCTTTGTAATAAAATTCTTCAGCCAAATGTCTTGGGATTATATTTTCAAGAGGTAGAATAACCAAATAATCTGACTAAGCCATTTCTTTTCCATGATTACTTCTTTTTTTCTCTTTATACTTATTAGTAATCAATAACTGTATGACCAGTATTACTTAGCGTATATACATTGTCTTATGAGACACTTTACTTGTACCAGCTCATTTGGCTTTTCACATCCTGTGAAGAACTAATCAGATATAGATATTATCCATTAGGACTCTCTTGGTTCCACATGCCTGAAATACCAACCTAAACTGGCTTAAGCTAGGAATAAATTCCTTCATTGACCTAACTGCAACGTCCAGATATAGCTAGCTGGATTCAGGGCTCAGGTAAGTCATCAGGACTCAGTTTCTCCTCATAAACCAGCTCTGTCTTTTGTTGTTTAGACTTTAGTTGTAGGCACTGTGTGTTAGAAAAATGACCCCAGCATATTCAACCCCTGTAGCCTCACAGATTTTAGATTTAGCAGGAAAGTGCTGTGTGTCTCTTTCGTAGCAAATTTTCCCAAGATCTCATTGGTTCTTATGGCAGTCATGTGCCCTACCCTGAGCCAGTCCCTGTGTTGGTGGTTACAAGGCTTTGATTGTCCAGTTTCAGTCACATGGCACCTAGGGAGCTCCAGTGGAGTCAGCTCCTGAGGAACCCACATGGGTTGGAACTGGGGAAAGGTGAATGCTCAAAGGAAAACTGTGGGCTTCTGCTACCAGGAAAGGAATGAATAGTGAGCGGCAAAACATCTAATGTTAGTCCCGGTTTACATAAAGTCAGCAATAGATCAGAGGAGTTAATGAATTTGGATTAGAATATTGGTTTCAGTTTCCAGCTTGCTTGCCTGCAAAATCATACCCTCCAAGTAGGTGTTCCTCACCGGAGTAGGAATTTGTAGAAACTTACAGTGTGTTATGTTCTTTTGGTGAGAGTTTGGGTAGTTTTTACAGGAAGAGAAAGAATCAAGGCAGATGGGTTGGACCCCTCAGCAGTGGGTGAATGTGGTGCTCTTTCTTACACTGCTGTGATTAATGTGACTCAGCTCTGTGACTTTCATTCCCTGGGCCTCTGTCCCAGGGGAGAGACTCTTAGAGACCCAGCTTGGTCAGTGTCTGCCCTTGGATCAGGCAGTTATGGCCGGGGCAGGATCATATGCTATGGCCGTGAATGTATCTGTGTATCCTAGAGAGCTGCCCATTGAGGTGTTATCTGGGAGCAGTCTTCATATCGGAGTAGTACTTCCTAGATCTCTCACTTTGTATTCTGTATAGTCTTCATTTTTAGAATGGCCTGAGACATTTCTCATTTTGACTTTGACCAGAGTTTTCATGTTATCCCTGACAGTGCACTTCAGCTGCTTCAGAAGGTGTGGGTATATCAGGTGATACCGTTTTCTTAAACAGCAGAGAAAACAGTTGAGCAGAGACCTGCCTTGTACTGAGATTAATACTGCAGGTTCAGGTCATCCTCAGAGAGAAACTAAATTGTGGTGGAAACATTAATATTCACTTCTGAATTGGGTACCTGAGGCTAATGTATCAGAGACATTAACTCTGTAAATTAAGTCATTTTCCCCAAAGCTCCTGAAATTAATAGTTCTTCCCCTAGTCTCTACTTATATATTAATGTTGTTCAGCTCATTCTGGCTAATGTGTTTGGTGATGAATGTTGACGTTAAGTCTTTGTGATCTCCTCTCATAGCCACACTTAGGGCTTAGCTAGTCTTTATTGATTACATACAGATGTACTTATTTTTGCAAGGGCTGTCTTGCATTATCATTGCCAATTTATCGAAATGGAGAAAATAGGTGAAAATAATTTTTGTGTCAAGTGGATAAAGTTGTTACATAGAGTGATATTTTCCGTAAGTACAATATCTTATGTTGAGATCAGTAAAGTGATTTTCACTTTACACAAATTTACATAAATTGAAATAATAATACCTGCCACTTACTTAGCAATTACTATATTCTAGATTTTTTTTTAAGCACTTCAAACCAAAACCAAACCCACTGCCATGGAGTTGATTCCAACTCATAGTGACCCTATAGAACAGAGTAGAATTGGACCCTAGGGTTTCCAAGGCTGTAATTTTTACAGAAGCGGACTGCTGCATCTTTCTTCTGTGGAGCGGCTGGTGTGTTTGAACTGCCGACCTTTCCGTTAGCAACTGAGTGCTTAACCACTGTGCCACCAGGGCTCCTTAACTTTCATGACCAGTGGTACATATAGGTACCATGTACTTTTGCCACCTCTGGGGTTTATTGGGAAGCTCCTTTCCCACAGACAGTACATGCTGCCTGCAGGTGGAGACCTGTATAATAGTTTGAAATGGAAAAAATGAGCGTGTGCCGCAGGTTATTGTTTTTACAGGATATTGTATGAGGTGGTGCTGAATCAATGTTTTTTGGTATGAAAAATATGGATTCTGATAAAAAGTTTTTTGGGGCACATATGTCTTATTGGACTCTGGGGAGGGTAGAATTAGTGGGACACATATGTCTCTCTGGACTGTAGAATGGGATTGGTGGGATAAGGAAAAAATCCACAGTACCTACTGAAAACTCAAACATACTCAGTGATTCAGTATGCATTCCATTAGTGAAAATACATAGTATTAACAAAAAATTCAAAGCAGAAAATAATTGGGTCTTGAAAGGTTTAAACGTTGAGAATATAGTACTCTGAGTATCTATTGGGTTATCTTATGAATAACACAATTACATTTCATTTTTAATGTTGAAAGTTAATTTGTTAAACGTGAACATTTAAAGTATACTGTAATTTTTAAGACCATTTTGTTTTTAACTAAAAATTTCAAGCAGAGAAAAATACAAAGAATAACTATATTGTGCCCTGTGTATATTCCACCTGTATTTTAACAAATGCCCATGAATACTGTTAAAGTTCTTTTTGAACTTCTCCTTCTCCTATTCCTTAGATATTTCTACATTTTTTGATGTACCAAGAATCTCAAAAATTGAAGGGGCTTAGACTTCTTCTAGGATCCCTGGTCCAAAAGGTTAGCGGTTCGAATCCACCAGTGGCTATGCAGGAGAAAAGACCTGGCAACCTGCTCCTGTAAAGATTACAGCCTAGGAAACCCTGTGGGGCAACTCTGCTCTGTCATATAGGGTTGCTATGAGTCAAAAATCTACTCGACAGCACTACTCGACAGCACAGAAAAACACAGACCTCTTCTTAATGTCTATCACTTTTCCTTACTCACTACTTCGGGGCTTTTTTTTTTTTTTTGCCTATCAATAACTTTTTCCTCTCATCTTTTACTGGAGTGTATACGCCATATTTTAATGCTAATAATGTGTACCTTCTGCATTTGTTTGCCATCCTTGCCCTCCCCCCATGAGACATCCTTGCAAGCGTGCTGTGCTAATTTTTCTTCACAGCGAGGCAGAAACTGACATAGTGACACCCATGAAGATACCTTGTGGTAATTTACAAGCATGTAAGAAACACAGTCTACAAGCTTGACAGAGATGGAGGCAGTCAGCAAGAGTGATCCTCTGAAGCAGTGATGTCACTGCCAAATCAAAGTCTTTTGGGTCTTTTCTGCCCAGGTTTTCTGGTCCCTGCTATGTAAGTGCTTATGACTAGAGAGAAGGTGTGCTTGAATTCTCATTATCTCTTACTTGGACTATTTTAGTATCTGTTATTAAGGCTCTGCTTCTGGTTTCTTTCCCTTCTAATTCCTCATAGGACTTACGTTTGATAAGGTCCTTCTTTATTTAAAAACTTTCCGTTGTGCTTCATTGCCCTAGAGTAAAGCCCTTGCTTCTTGTTGTGGCATTTGAGGTCATTCATAGCTCCTTTTAGTCCTCTGTCACCTCCGAGCTTAAGCCATGTACTTTCTCTCCTCTGATTTTGCGTAAGCTGTTCTCTCTGAAAAGCTCGTGTTTGCTCTGTCGTCTCTGCGTGGTGAACTCCTATTCACCTTTCAAGGCTAGCTCATCCCTTGAGGCAGATGGAATAAGTTTCTTGTAATTCTTCGCTTGTACTTTCCCTCTCTTGCTAGAATCTGGGTTTCTTGAAAACAGCGTTGACATGTTCCATCTTTGAATTCAGAGCCTGGCCCTCAGGAAGTGTTTGCTGAATTAAATTGATAGGCAGTTCAAATTCTCATTTTGGCCAGTTTTTTTAATTGGTAGGGGAAAATCACACACAGTATAGATTTTGGTTCTCTACACTCACAGTCACAGAATTGCGAGAAGATACTAGGGAAACTGAAATTTAGAGGTTTGGATATGAAACACATCTGCACTTACTGGTTAAAAAAAATTAACGTTCATGGTTTGTTGTCTTTGCAGTATTCAAAGGCATGTCTCATTTATAAATTTGTCTCATTTATAAATCTGATGTGTTATTGGTATGATCCTCGCTTATGGTTGGCATTTTGCTTAGATCTTGATAAATTCTTCATAATATATAAAAGTGGAGATTTTGTAGCATCAGTAGCTGTGGTTTAGCTGTGACCTTGATCAAAAGGCTACTTGAGGGTAACTAAATAGATAATTAAGCCAGCTAAGATAGGAATGGGGCTAGAATGTATAATTAGGAACTTTTTACAATCTTCTCATTTTCATTCTCCCTCTCTTTAGGATTTTTGTCCCTGAGTCATGGAAGACAGAAGAGCTGAGAAGTCATGTGAACAAGCGTGTGAATCACTTAAAAGGCACGACTATGAAATGGCCCTCAAGCACTGCACAGAGGCCCTCCTTTCTCTAGGCCAGTACTCCATGGCAGACTTCACAGGGCCATGTCCATTGGAGACAGAACGCATCAAAATTGAGAGTCTTCTTTACAGAATTGCCTCATTTTTGCAACTGGTGAGTAAACACTGTGAATTAGCCATATACAATGGCCTTTTTCATTGAGTGGGGACTATTGCTGGCACTCTCTATGTACATCAGCTAATTCTGGGCTGAGGAGATGAGTGAAGTGGCTGGTGATAGCTAATTATATTTGATGGCAAGCAACTGTGTTTTTCCAGTTTGAAAGTTGTACTAGCTATATAGCATTTTGAGTTTCACTCATTCACCAAATATTTATTGAGTTCATATTATGTGTTAAACACTGGTTTAGGTATTTGGTATATATTACTGAAAAAGGAAGAGAAGTATCCCTTCATGATACTTTTTCTTTCAGGGGGACAGGCAATAAACAATAGACTATACATAAGTAAATAATATAGATTGTTAGAAGGTAGTAACTGCGTAAAAAAGGTGGAAGAGAGTAAAGGAGATTGGAAGTACTGAGGTTAGGGACAGGGTTGCGGTTTTAATAGGGTGGTCAAGGTGGGCTGCACTGAGAAGGTGACGTGAAAGGAGGTGAAGGAGTGAGAGCCCTGTGGAAATCTGGAGGGAGAGCATTACCGGCAGAGGGAAGAGTTAGTGCAAAGACTCTGAAGCAGGAGCATGTTTGTCTTGGTTGAGGAATGTCGAGGAGGCTATCATGGCTAGAGTAGAGTGCATGAGAGGGAGAGTAGTAGGAGATGAAGTTGGAGAGCTTGTGGAAGTTGAAGAGGGCTAGATCCTGTGGGACCTTGTAAGGACTTTGTCTTTTACTCTGTATGAGATGGGGAACTATTGTGGGGCTTTGAGCAGAGGAGTGACGTGATCTGATTTAATGGGAATATTTTGTTTTTTGTGTTGAGAATATACTGTAAAGGGTTAAGGGTAGATGCAAGGAGACTAGTTTGGAAATTGTTGGAATAATCCAGGCCAGAGATGACAGTGGCTCAGACAAAAATGGTAGCAGTGGAATAGTGAGAAGTGGCTATGTTCTAGTTATAATTTGTAGGTAGAACCAGTGAAATGTCAGGATGGATTGAATGCGGGGAGTGAGTGATAGAGAACGGTCACAGATGACTCACTTTGAGGTGTTTTGTTTGAGCAGTTGAAAGAATGGATATTTCTCCAAGTGAGATGAGAAGGCAGTAGATGGTGAGCCTGTTTTGTGGGGGAAGGTAGGAGTTCAGCTTTTGACATACTGAGTTTGAGGTGTCATTTAGATATCCAAGTGGAGATGTTGATTAAGCAGTTGGATATGCAAGTCTGGAGTTGGGGAGAGAACTGGGCTATAGATACTAATTTTAGAGTCTTTGGCATATAGATGTTATGTAAAGTCTTGAGCCTGGGTAAAATCATCAAGGGAATGAGTGTAGATTGAGAAGAGGAGGGGACCAAGGACTTAGTGGCACTACAGTGTTGAGAGGTTGGGGAGAAGAAGAACCAGCAAGGCAGCCTGAAGAGCAACCTGTGAGGTAGAAGGAAAACTAAGAGTGAGGTAATCCTAGAAGCAAAGTATTAGTATGAGGGAATGTTCAACAGTGTCAAATGCTGTGAATAGATAAGAATTTAGAATTGACTGAGACACAGCTATGTCTCTTAAGTGGGTACATGTAGATATAGACTGTGTATCCGCCTGGACACAGTGGCACTGAGAGCAGTTTCAGTGAAATGGTAGGTGAGTCCGATTACAGAGGGTTTAAGAGAATCAGAGGAAACGAACTGAAGATACGAATATGGACACCTTGAGGAGTATATGCTCTTGAGGGATTTTGCCACAAAGAGGTGCAAAGAAATGGAATGGTAGCTGGTGGGAGGCAGGAAGTCAAGAGAAGGTTTTTTTTTTTTTTTTTTTAATTTGGAGAAATAACAGCATATTATGTTCTTAGAAATGATCCAATAGGAAGAAAAAAAATTAATGATGGGAAAATAGAGGAAGCTTGCTGGAGTAATGTTCTTGAGTAGGTGGCAGATCAGGATCTGCCCAAGTGGTGAGATTGGTTTTAGAGAGGTAGTTTGTTTGGTAACAGGGAAGGCAGAGAATGTATGCGTGGATGCTCGGAGGCATCCCAGCTGTTGGTGAGAATATGTAAGTTCTTTTCTGATAACTTCAATTTTCTCTATAAAATCGTCAACTGAGAGTGAGAATGGGAGAGGAGATCTTGGTGATTTGAAGTTAGAGAAGGGGAGAAATAGGCGTCTGAGTGAATGGACTAGGGAAGTACTATACTATGATTGTAGTTGTGTGCTGTCGAGTTGTGGAGTGCTTTGGAATCCTCAGAGCATCATGAGTCAGTTTTGCTCTGTGAATGTTCAGTTTGCAACATTAACGATTAAACTTTGAAACAAAGCTGAGCTTCTTTTTGATAAATCTATGTTAAAAGCAGCCCTTGAACTACTTAATTTTATCTTGTATCTCTTATTTTGCAGAAAAACTATGGGCAAGCAGATGAAGACTGTAGGCATGGTATGTTTAAATTTGGGACTCTTTTCTGAATTGAAGATTTTGAATTATTTAATTGAACAATGTTTGAGGTTTCATTTTTTTTTTCATTTGCTAGTTTCCAAAATAACTGTAAATACTTAAACAAAAAACTCCACCTTATTGTGGTGACTAGTGACTAAGTTGGATGATAGCTTTTCTGCTATGATTGGTGTACTTGTGGATATTGTTCCTTTAAGAGGGTTGTCATCCTGTCACTTCTCTTGAGAGCGTTGATAGTGTCCTTTTTAAGTTTGTGTGAGTAATTTCAGTCAATTAGGGTCAAATTTTAACAGTTGTAACATATTGATTAAAATATTAAGTTTGTATAAATTGAAAGAATGAGCCTATCCCTCCTAAAATGTCTTCCTTTTTCCTCTTTATTAGAAGATTTTCCTTGAGTGAAAAGACTGGTTAAAATGCTCTTTAGTGCTTTTTTCCTCTTTTTTTTTTTTGTGGGGGGAGGGGGCCGTGGGGGGGCAGGAAGTTGAGATTAAAAAGATTCTTGCTCTTTAAGTACTCACAGAATAGGAATCCTTTTCTCCGTGATTGCTGCCTGGTCACTAGAATGAATGTGGGAGCGAGTGGGAGAAGAGTTCCGTGTATATTCTCACATACTCTGGAATTTTTTGCACAGCTCAGTGATTTGGATAGTATAATGTTTCATTTATCTAGAATTTTTTGGGAGATGTTTAACATAAGTTAATTTTTTTTCCCACTAAGGCTTACCCCTAACTCAGAACTATTAAATGTATTAACTGTTTTTGCTCTAAGTCTTCCAGAAAAATATTATGCACTCCTGTGGTGTATTGAACATAATTTAACCATTCATTAAAGATTCAATGGTCTCTTTGAGAACTTTGCTTCATAGAATTGTACACTCTGGGAGTTACTTAGAATTTGAGAGCTATCTAGTACAATCTTACTTTAAAAAAAAAAAAATCCCTGCTATCTATGGACATTTAAAAATTACCAATAAGCCAAATAATACAGAGAAATATGAAGGGAATACTTTCCCCTTCTCCCATCTGAAGTAATCATCGTTATTAGTTTGCTATATTTTCCACACCTTTCTGTATAGTGATAAACACAAATGCTTATATTATATAGAGTTTTTTCTTTAAAAAGATTATTAGAGGCTTGCTTTCTCACCTACCAATATATCATGGATATCTTTGTAAGTCACTACACTAGTTCCAACTGCTGCTTAATATTCCATAGTATGGATGTGCCCTAATTTATTCAAACACCCCCATATCGATAGGCATTCAGGTGGTTCTGGTTTTCTAATTTCTCATTATAGGCCATCTTGCAATAAAAATATATTCTGTTTTACTATTGCCTTTGTTTATGTAGGATAATCTTAAAAGTTGGATTTCTGGCTTAAGAAATATGTACACTTACAATTTTAATAGACACTGTCAGATTAGTTTTCAAATGCATACACCCCCGTGTAATGTATGAGAATGCCCGTTCCCTATAATTTCACTAACACTTGAACCTATCAGTCTTGAAACTTTGCCAGTCTCATGTGTGAGAAATGGTCTCTTTTTAATTTTCACTTCCTGAGTACTAGTGAGGTTGATCTATTCTTCTCATTTTGGAGACGTAGAAACAAAAATCCTGGAAGGTTAAATGACTTATGAAAAGTCACAGAAAGTCAGTGTGGTTGGTGAAGGAGAGTATGGAAATATGTTCCATTTCTCTGTTAATTGTTCTACTTAGCATTTTAAAATTAGGTCCTATTTTACAGCTATCGAATTACCAAAATAAAAGATTAATCAGTGCCCATGAAGTTGTAAGGAAATGAGTATACGCTTGTGTTGTTGGTGGAGTATAAAGTGGAATGCAGCTTGGTAATCTGTTTATACCCTTTGTCCCACTAATCTCACTTCTGGGACGTTGTCCCAAATAAATAATCCAAAAGAAGGAAATTGTATATTGCAAGCAGAATGGTGTTCACTACAGTGCTGTGTGTGAAAGTGAAAAGTTAGTTAGCTTGTAATAAGGGGGGACTTCATTAACTACATTCTATGCATGCCTTTTTCCCATGTAAGTGATAAGTAGGAACACAGGGAATGCTTATTTTTAAACAAATAACAAAAGCAGTGTATACAGAATTGTTCATTTGAAATAGACACTTGGAAATAACGGCCAAGTTTTTATGAGTATGCTGGTAGTTGTAGTGTTAGAGTTCTGCTATTATGTAATTAAAAATTTTCTTTTGGTCATGTTATTTTTGTGGTAAGATAAAATATCATGGTTAGGTAGTCAATTAGTAATAAAAGCAAGATGAGAATTATTATCCTGTTAATTACTATACTGCTCTGTAATCCCAAGATGCTTCCAGGGATAGCCATGGATAGCCCCTATCTTAATGGCCAGACCGATGAGTTCTTATGTCTGCATTTTATATACAGTGTAGTCTTGATGTCTGTTCCCTTACTATCAGTTCACATTCCTTGCAGCTCTCAACATGCCTCATTGCAGCTCCCCTCCCCTCTTCTCCCTCTGCTGCTTCTGACCTGCTGTGGGTTAGGAAATCAGATAGGCAATCTTAGTCATGGAATTAAAAATTAAAAAAAAAATTTTTATTATGAAAAATGTAAAACATATAGAAAAATTAGAGGCAGTAGTATAATAAACATTAATATTCTCAAACCTTAGATTGCACAGTTGCTAACGTTTTGCCATATTTACTTCATCTGTTTTTTTCTGAAATACTTAAAAATAATTACAAACGTCATGACATTTACCCCTACCTAAATACTTCAGTACACATCTCTGAAAATAAGGATATTACTGCATAACCACAATATTATTATTAACCTAATAAAATTGAAAGTAATTCCCAAATATCACCTAAAACCCAGCCCATAATATGATTTGCCTAGTTGTCTCCAAAATGTTTTTTATGGCTGATTTCTTCAAACCAGGAACTAATCAAGGAGTCATAAACTTTAAAGTTGGAATTTTACTTCAATATGAGTAAATAGACTGTGGGTGAGGACTCAAGGGCATCTTGAAAATAAAGTATGTAGGCTTTTAGTTCCTGGATTTTAGTGCCCAGCTTAGGGCTGTGGTTTGGATAGTGAGGGTTACCAGGCCAGTGACCACCAGATAAGTGAGGTGTTCAAGCTGGTTTTCATTATCTGAATATAGTTATATTTTGCATAACAGGCAACGTTTCATGAAATGATGACTCTTTTTCTGTCTTTGAAATATATCTTGTGTAGGAAACTTACATTTTTTTACATTAACTTAAATATGGCTAGATGGAATGAGTTAAATGGAAAATAATGAAATCAAAAGAAAATAAGCTTATCAACTCAAAGAGTATTGTACATGTAATATGTAGGTCAAACGCAATCATCGTAAACATCAATGGAAAATTTTCATAAGGCTGCAAGAATTTTAAACCCTAGTTCAGAGTGTGGTTTGCTTAAGAAGTCACTGTAACAAATGACTTTAAAAGGCCATCTATTGACATTTATTATAATGATACTTGACCTGTGAAGTAAATGATTCAGTAATCAAATAGGATAACTGTGTTAAAGGCAAGTTGGTAGGAGATTGACTCAACCTTCTACGTTCCCTCTCAGGGGATAAGCAGTATCTTTAGCTACCTTCCTTCTCAAAAGAATGTTGACTAAATAGTTTTTATGGTCATTAACAGCTTTTTTGGAAAAATATTTTAGTTAATGGGTAATTACTTATTTACAATTATCTTTGGGTCAGGCTGTTTGAAAGACGTTCTATTTAATCATGTCATATCATTCCAGTTTTACAGGTGAGGAAACAGGCTTTGTGAGATTAAGCGGCTTGTTTAAGAGCACAGAGCCAATCCGGAGTGGAACTGGGGTTTTGAATTGAGATCTTTCTGATCTGAAAGGCCACGTTCCTTCTCATTAAACTACTGCCCAAGTATTCTTTCAGGTTTTTGTAGACATTATCCCATTAGGCAAAAAAAAAAAGTAGTATTTTTAAATTATAGAAATGGAAAAACCAGGGCTCTGGATCACTTAGATAGTCGTTAGTGGAGTGGTGACGAGAATTTGAGTCTTCATCAGACTTTTAAAATGGGAATATATTCCAGTATCATTTTAAAAAATTCATGGTTTTTTTGTATTCAGTTACATTAACTTTTAAATGAAGGTCTGAGATATAAATTGATAGCAATAAAAAAGTTAAATTATTTTGGGACAGTATAAATCAGAGAAGTGAAAGCTGATATATTTGAGTTAAGTTTGAAGACTGTTACCGTCTAAATATACAAACTATCTTTTTTGCAAAAGTAGATGCTTAAGTAAGCAGTAGTCTTTGAACTTGTGTGAACTCAGTTGCAAGAGTCTCATCGTGGTTTTGACTGATCATCTGCTCTAGGCATTTGCCAATTTATGCAGGGTATCAGCTGTTGTCAGGAGTGATAGAGTTCACCAGTTTCATGTTGTTTTTGACTCACGGAATAAATACTTGGTAGCATTAATTTCATATTAACTGAAATTATATTTACACATAAAAGGAGATTTAAAATGAATTGTACCTTGCCTTGTAAAATCCCAGGAAATAAATGTGCCAAAGAGGGAACTGAAATTAAGGATTATTGTGGACACATGGAATCAGAACGCTACCCATAGGGGAAAGAAAATAGAAAAGTAGCAATATGTCAGAGTAAACAAATTACCAATAAAACAATTAATTCTTTTTTTTTTCTTATTATTGTACTTTAAACGAAAGTTTATAGAACAAAGTAGCTTAGTACACATACTGTTTTGTGACATTGGTTACCAGCCCCATGACATGTCCACACTCTCCCTTCTCTGTCTTGAGTTCCCTGTTACCAGCTTTCCTGTCCCCTCCTGCCTTCTCGTCCTTGCCCCTGTGCTGGTGTGCTCCTTTAAATCTCGTTTTGTTTTATGGACCTGTCTAATTCTTGACTAAAGGATGAGCCTCAGGAGTGACTTCATTACTGAGCTAAAAGGTCGTCTGGGGGCCATACTCTTGGGGTTTCTCCAGTCTTTATCAGGCCAGTAAGTCTGGTCTTTTTTTGTGAGTTAGAATTTTGTTCTACATTTTTTTCCAGCTCTGTCCAGGACCTGTATTGTGATCTCTGTCAGAGGAGTTCGATGGTGGTAGCCGGGCATCATCTAGTTGTACTGGACTCAGTCTGGTGGAGGCCGTGGTAGTTGTGGGCCATTAGTCCTTTGGATTAATCTTTCCCTTGTGTCTTTAGTTTTCTTCATTCTCCCTTGCTCCTGAGAGGGTGAGATCAGTGGAGTATCTTAGATGGCCACTTACAAGCTTTTAAGACCCCAGATGCTACTCATCAAAGTAGAATGTAGAACATTTTCTTTATAAACTATGTTACGCCAGTTGAGCTAGATGTTCCCTGAGACCATGGTCCCCACAGCCCTCAGCCCAGTAATTCGATCCCTCAGGGAGTTTGGATGTGTCTGTGGAGCTTACATGACCTTGCCTTGTACAAGCTGTGTGGCTTCCCTAGTATTCTGTACTGTCTTACCCTTCACCAAAGTTGTTGTTGTTAGGTGCCATCGAGTCGGTTCCTACTCATAGTGACCCTGTGCATGACAGAATGAAACACTGCCCAGTCCTGTGCTGTCCTCACAGTTGTTGCTGTGCTTGAGTACATTGTTGTAGCCGCTGTGTCAGTCCATCTTGTTGAGGGTCTTCCTGTTTTTCGTTGACCCTCTGCTTTACCAAGCATGATGTTCTTCTCCAGGGACTGATCCCTCCTGATAGCATGTCCAAAGTATGTAAGACATAGTCTCACCATCCTTGCTTCTAAAGAGCATTCTGGTTGTACTTCTTCCAAGACGGATTTGTTCGTTCTTTTGGCAGTCCATGGTATATTCAGTATTCTTCACCAACACCCCAATTCAAAGGTGTCAGTTTTTCTTCAGTCTTCCTTATTCACTGTCCAGCTTTCACATGCATATGAGGTGTTTGAAAACACCATGGCTTGGGTCAGGCGCACCTTAGTCCTCAAGGTGACATCTTTGCTTTTCAACACTTTAAAGAGGTTTTTTGCAGAAGATCTTCCCAGTGCAGTGCATCTTTTGATTTCTTGACTTCTGCTTCCATGGGTGTTGATTGTGGAGCTAAGTAAAATGAAATCCTTGACAACCTCAGTCTTCTCTCCATTTATCATGATGTTGCTTCTTGGTCCAGTTGTGAGGATTTTTGTTTTCTTTCTGTTGAGGCGTAATCCATGCTGAAGGCTGTGGTCTTTGATCTTCATCAGTAAGTGCTTTTAGTCCTCTTCACTTTCAGCAAGCAAGGCTGTGTCATCTGCATAATGCAGGTTGCTAATGAGTCTTCCTCCAATCCTGATACCCCATTCTTCATATAGTCCAGCTTCTCGGATTATTTGCTCAGCATACAGATCAAATAGGTACGGTGAAAGGATACAACTCTGACGCACACCTTTCCTGACTTTAAACCATGCAGTATCCCCTTGTTCTTTTCAAATGACTGCCTCTTGATCCATGTACAGGTTCTTCATGAGCACAATTAAGTGTTCTGGAATTCCCATTCTTTGCAGTGTTACCCATAATTTGTTATGATCCACACAGCCGAATGCCTTCGCATCATCAATAAAACACAGGTAAACATCTTTCTGGTATTCCTGTGCTTTCATCCCGGATCCATCTGATATCAGCAGTGATATCCCTGGTTCCACGTCCTCTTCTAAATCCAGCTTGAATTTCTGGCAGTTCCCTGTCGATATACTGCTGTAGCTGCTTTTGAATGATCTTCAGCAAAATTTTGCTTGCATGTGAGATTCATGATATTGCTCGATAATTTCCACATTTGGTTGGTTCACCTTTCTTGGGAATAGGCATAAATAATGTCTCTCTTCCAGTCAGTTGACCAGGTAGCAGTCTTCCAAATTTCTTGGCATAGACGAGTGAGCACTTCTAGCACTGCATCTGTTTGTTGAAACATCTCAACTGGTATTCTGTCAATTCCTGGAGTCTTGTTTTTTGCCAATGTGCAGCTTGGACCTCTTCCTTCAGTATCGTTGGTTCCTGATCATGTGCTGCCTTCTGAAGTGGTTGAACATCGACCAGTTCTTTTTGGTATAGTGACTCTGTGTATTCCTTCCATCTTATTTTGATGCTTCCTGTGTCGTTTAATGTTTTCCCTGTAGAATCCTTCAGTATTTCAAGTCGAGGCTTGAATTTTTTCCTCAGTCCTTTCAGCTTGAGAAATGCTGAGCGTGTTCTTCCCTTTTGGTTTTCTATCTCCTAGGTCTTTGCACATGTCATCATAATACTTTACTTTGTCTTCTGAAGCTGCCCTTTGAAATCTTCTGTTCAGCTCTTTTACTTCATCATTTTTTTGCTTTTGCTTTAGCTACTCGACGTTCAAGAGGAAGTTTCAGTCTCTTCTGACATCCATTTAGATCTTTCTCTCCTGTCTTTTTAATGACCTCTTGCTTTCCTTATGGATGATGTCCTTGATGTCACCAAAGTTACCACTTATCTAGTGTGTATTTAGTGTTTTTCCATCCCCACTCCTCCCCTCCCTGGTAGCCATCGAAGGCAACAAAACAATTAGAATGTACCTTAGCAGAGAATTTGAAAAAAATCTTGCTTTCTCCACCATCAGGATTTCCTTTAAGTGCTTACAACAAAGATGGTGAGGTGATGACTTCTGAAATTGACTTAAAAAAAACACAGTTATAAGATAAAAAAGTTAAACAAATTTAACTTAAAAACAGTTAAATGGCTCTTTTTAGAGAAAAAGCTTCTTAACCCTGTTATTGAACCAGTTAACAGAGGTTAACTCTGCTATGGCACAGCAAATGCATCCTTGAAATTAGGATTCTTTCTAAAGAGGAAGTTGAAGGTACCACAGGCAGCAGACTCTCTCTGTCTCATACTCTCTCTGTCTCTGTCTCTCTCTCACAAACACACAGTGTAGGACAGGCTACTTTTACAAATATCATTTTAACAGCGCCTAAGTAGAAAGTTTATTCAACCATGTAGATGAAATAAAAACTTTTTATGATGTTATGATATAGGGAACCAGGTTTCAGGTTTGTTTTCATGCTTGTGTTGTCAGCTTTTTACTGTGTATAATTGTTTTACATTTGCATAGTAATGAAGTTGAGAAACTAAAAAAATTAGCGTTAACATTTAAACTATAACACTGAAAATAAATCAGGAAAAATGATGTGTGTTTCTGTAGTGTTGGAATATACAAAAGGAAGAACCCAGGAGTCTTTGTAGTGAACTGGAGTTGAAGGAAAGGCTACATCCAAAAATAAACAACAGAATTTTAACTTTAAAGCTCTTTGCATACCCAAGCAGACTGATCAGGAAGATTCTTGTGACTAGATTAAGGACCAGATATTGAAAGGAACAAGGCAGCAGAGTACTGTTGGGGCTTTTCATTTCCCTCTGCGTTTGATAAAGGGAACTTTTTTTTTTAAAATAATATTTTATTGTGTTTAAGGTGAAAGTTTACACAGCAAATTACGTTCCCATTTAACAGTTTCAACACAAATTTTTCAGTGATATTGGTTACATTTTCCACAATGTGTCATCATTCTTATTCATTCCATTTCCAAAAACATTTATTAATTACAGTTGGAAGAAAAGAGGAGACTAGGAAAAAAGGGAAACAAAGTAAAAACAAAAAAACAAAAATCAATTTGTCAAAAGGGACACTGGTGAGAGATTTGCCACTGTGTTCTTACTCTGGTTTATGTTATACTCTTTGATGTTTGTAACAAATAGACATTTAACCTTCCGTCAAAAGTTGATTTAGGCCTTCCATATATATATATTTATATATATGTATGTGTATGTGTGTGTTGTGTGTATATATATCTGTATTTCTATGTATCTGTATCACAAATGAATTTTTTTGCCAAAAATTAAATGACACATTTAGGAAGAGAATTTAAAAGGAAGTTATTTTCATTTTTGACTCAGTTATTTAGTGTGTTATACATTGAAAAGTTTTAAAGGGTTTTGTTTTTTTTTTTAGTCTTTTTAATTGTGCTTTAGGTGAAAGTTTACAGCGCAAATTAGCTTCTCATTCAAAAATTTATACACAAATTGTTTTGTGACATTGCTTGCAAGTTTTTAAAGGTTTTGGCATAGAACATATTTTATATGCTTCTAATATTTGGAAAAGAAATACTCGAAAGAAATTCACATAGTTTAAATATTGAGAAATTAATATCCAAATAATGCACTTGTTTGATAATAACCTGGGAGAGGTGGATGGGGGTGGAAATTGTAACGTGCAAATAAGTAGAGAACTCTGCATTCATTTTTTAACTCTTTAACATAAAACTCTTAAATCTTAACACATTGTTACTTTAAATATACGCATGAAGAAGTATTACGGTTTATAAAGCTGCTGTTTGCTTAAAAAATAACCCTGTTATTTAAGTATTTTCTGTATGCTGTGCCAATAGGTGATAACATTAACTTATTCCATTTAGAAAGTTAATTATCTTTCATCGGCTTAAAATTTTTTTTCTATGAAATTATTTATAAATGTCTTTCTCCCTTGCTCCTTTCAACCCTTATGCCTAAATGGAATCAGCCAAAATATTTGCCTAATCTGAAATCCAAATCCTAATTAATGATAAAAATTTAAACTTTGTTGGCACATCACACCTTAGAAGTATTTGTATCATCTTGTAATATAATTCCTAAATATGATATGGCACATGAGTTTATAATCTAATGTTTTAATTGTAATACTCTAATAAAAAGCTAGTAAAATCAGTATGAATTATAACATGAAGGGATTTTCATCTTGTTAGTTTTTTTGCCAAATGAAGAATAATTGTTACATCAAATTTTGGGGATAGCAACATGGGGTTACTATGAGTCTGAATCAACTTGATGGCACCCAAAAACAACAGCTTTTTTGCACTACGTAAATGCTCGCAGAGATTCTTCTGTAACTAATAAAATGATAATTGAAATGTAAGAAAACAATGAATGTAATCACACTCTCAGGTGAATGATCTCCCTTTATTGACTAAAGGATTTCATTTTTATGGTAATTAAAAAAATCCTTTTGTAATATTTTTGGAAAAGTATCTTGATTTGCCATAGGCTAAGCTTCAATAAAAGACTTTAGAAATAGCTAAGGATCTGGTAAAAGAAATACCTGGTATAGTCATGTTACTGAAGAAATAATAGAATAGTACTCGACATTGACTGTTCTTTAAGCTTGTTTTAAGGTTACCTTTCTTGTTGCAAGCCAGGAGAATTACATTTCAATTATTAATCCTCTCTTATTTTGATAGCTTCAGGCCATCAAACCCTAACACGCTATTTTTGTTGAGAGAGTTGAATGAATACTCCTTTAATAATACTCAGTTTCTGGTTCAAAATGCTCCAAGTAAGACACTTATGTTTTGAGTGTTAGAAAATATTCAAGAATTAAAGAATGAAACAGGATAAAGACTTGATTGAATGCTACAACACAGCTGAAGTTTATAGACTTCCTCCTTTGTAACTCCTAGTGGATAGAAAGCAGCAATTCAGTTTGGAAGGTTGTATGCTCACAGTAGAATCTCACAGATACTTGGTGGGAAGAGAATTTATCTGCAAGGAACTGTAACTTTTTTATAATTGCTCAAGATTAGATTATATTTTTAATGTCATCTTTTTTGGCAAGTTCAATTATTACACCTAAGACAAGTTTAATAATATACTAGACCATGCTTTGTTTTCTTTCATGCTTTTTCTAAAGACTAAAGAGAGTAAGGGACCAGATTGGCAGCAGTGCGATTTAATTTTGTTGTATGGTACAATAGCAGGAGAGCTTTTCATCTATAATTGTTGACTGTTTCTTTTTTTTGCCATAGTTCTTCATGTGGGATCCTCCAAGACATAAACTGAATTACATTTAAACGCAACATTTGGAAGAAAGTACATCAGTACTCCTTCTTGTCTAAAAGAAAGAGAGAAAAGGGAAACATAATTTTGACAAATATTGAGACATTCAAACACCAATGAAATGGAAAAACCTCTGCAAAATAAAATTCAGCAAATACCTTATACAAAACCAAAGATCTGTGAAAGGTGTTTGTAAAATATTCTTGTGATTTAATACTCTTTAAGCTTGCCATAATCATCTTAGGTTGATTTATTCTTAGACTTTTTTCATTCCCCTGAACATTTTCAGCTTGTGACAGCTATTTTCTTAATATCCCAGTTACTGAAAAGGAACTAGGATAGTTCCTTAGCAGTTCTCAGCACTTCTTTATAATTTTTAGAAGAGGAAGATACATCTAGGGAACTCTTGCTTATGCAGAAGACTGTGCTAGATACTTTATATAATTAACACAATCAATATTTACCATAACCTTATAAGGTAGCTACTGTCACCTCCGTTTTCCAGGAGAGGAAAGAGGCTTAGCAAATGTAAGTGATCTAGACCTTAGTAAGAACTGTCATTTTTCTTCAGAGTATTTCACTTGCGTTATCTTATTTGATCCTTACAACAAATTTATTCATGTTTCTATTTCACACATGACCAAACTGAGGGCCAGAGAGAGAAAGTGACTTACCAAGGTCATACTTGAATAGTTTGATGTGGGCTTACTGTGGAATTTTATAAGATGCTCAAGATATTCTTAATGCTACTTTATTGGAGTTATTCACTTACTAGAATTATTCAGTGACAATTGAATAGATAAGTGGTCTGTAACATGGGGGGAATGAGACAAGAGGTTGGCCGCAACTGAAAGTAATCGAATAAAACCTTCTTAAATACAGAGAGCCTGCAACTTTCAACTTAGTAATCTGATTCAATAAAGGGTATATGAAAAAAGAAGGATTGATGCCTTTGAGTTGTGGTGTTGGCGAAGAATATGGAATATACTGTGGATTGCCAGATGAACAAATCTGTCTTGAAAGAAGTACAGCCAGAGTGCTCTTTGGAAGTGAGGATGGTGAGACTTTGTCTCACGTACTTTGGACATGTTATCAGGAGGGACCAGCTGCTGGAGAAGGACATCATGCTTGGTAAGATAGAGAATCAGCAAAAAAAAAGAAGACCCTCGATGAGATGGATTGACACGGTGGCTGCAACAGTGGACCCAAACACAGCAACGATTATGAGGACGGCACAGGATCGGGCAGTGTTTTGTTCTGTTGTGCATAGGGTCGCTATGAGTCGGAACCAACTCGACGCACTTAACAACAGCAACAACAAATAAAGATGTTTATTGTAGTGTTATTTTTAATAGTTAAAAATTAGAATTGGTCTGGAGCAAGGAATGGTTAAATAAATTGATGTATCCAATTGATGAAACATTGTATAGCCAATAACATGGTAAATACGAATACTCTAATAACATGGAAAATATTGAATGTGCTGAGTGAAGGAAAGCAGAATACAAACTGTTATTTTTATATCAGTTATAATCATGTAAAAATTAAGTGTCATGGATTGAATTGTGTCCCCCAAAAATATGTGGATCAGTTTGGCTTGGCTGTGATTCCCAGTATTGTGTGATTGTCCACCATTTTGTCATCTGATGTGATTTTCCTGTGTGTTGTAAATCCTGCCTCTGTGATGTTAATGAGGGAACATGGGTGACAGTTGTGTTGAGGAGGCAGAACTCAGTCTATGGGGTTAGATTGTGTCTTGAGCCAATTCTTTTGGGATATAAAAGAGGGGAGCAGAGAGACATGGGGACCTCATACCACCAAGAAAGGCTGTGCCGGGAGCAGAGTTGGACCCGGGGTTCCCGTGCAGAGAAGCTCCTAGTTCGGGGGAGATTGACGAGAAGGACATTCCTGCAGAGCCGACTAAGAGAGAAAGCCTTCCCCGGGAGCTGACGCCCTGAATTTGGACTTCTAGCCTACTTTACTGTCGGGAAATAAATTTCTCTTTGTTAAAGCCATCTACTTGTGGTATTTCTGTTATAGCAGCGCTAGCTAACTAAGATATTAAGAATTGATAAAAATTGGAAGAGAACATGAGTAAGTGAAAACAGTTTAGATGAATGGTGAGCTTATGGTGAACTTTACTTTTATGTAAGATTTTATTAATGTTGCTATAGTGTTATTTCTGTGATAAAAAAATTGCACAATATGATGAGAGGATATACTCATTACAACCAAAATAATATAAAGAGACCCAGTAGACTTTAAGTATGCAATATGTTATACTGATGCTTAAAAGAAACATATCTTTGGAAATAATTAGAAAAAAATGCAGTTTCCAAAATGTTTTCTTTCAGCAAATTATTTTCTTGCAAAGGAAGTTAAAGTGTGTATAAACTAATAGTAGAATCTTGGACTTAGCAGTAAAGAGACCGATAGATTGCTCTGCTATTTGAATCATCAGCAGTAGCTGACAGAAATCGTCTCAAATGACATGACATAAACATTAGTATATTCTGCATTGCTAGAAGCGTGCTCCCTGTGATTGTATTAAATTAAATCTGCAAATACTTGCAAACAATTTGGTTAGCATTTTCTATAACCATTGAACAATTGGATTCTTAACTGTGCAGGTTTTCATAAAGGCCAATTCTTAATTGTTTAGGAATATCTAATGATGAGATTTGCAGTTTATTCTTATACACCTTAATGGCACAGGGTCTCATGTGTCACTGTCAGAAATGTGAGAACTTTATTCAGCTAGCGTGTCTGCAATTTATAAGCCCTTATTTACACAGAAATCATAGCTTAAAGGGAGCTTTCAGATGAATTCTTCTCCCTGTTGTTTTGGTGCGATCCTCTCTGGCTGCAGTGGGTTCGCTGTGGTGATTGCCCCATGTTTTTTCTTGGCCTGTGCCTGTCTTGGACAGAACTAAAACACCATTGCTTTCCTCTAGGACTTGTATTCTTTTAGCATGTAAGAAGCCTGCTTGTGATAATGTGTTAATATTATAATAAAAAAAAACGTATATTGAATATCTCATGGTTAATGATGGCTGTTCTTTCCTGACAGTGCTGGGAGAAGGATTGGCCAAGGGAGACGGTGCCTTTCGGGCAGTGCTTTGCTGCATGCAGCTGAAGGGAAAGCTCCAACTTGTGTCCAGCATTCTTGCCAAGTCACTGACAGGAGAGTCCCTGGTACATTGATGAGTTCTATTTTGCATGCCTGAAAATGGATTCATATTGGACTCCTTAGACATACTGTGGGAAAAAAATCATTAGTGTGCGTTTTTCCTCTTAGTTCCTTCTATTAGAAATCAAAGTTCTTGAGTGTCTTGAGATACTCATTTCTCATAAAAAACCAGATGTTTAACCACTGGATTCTTGTGGTTTGTGATAATATATGTGAACATTGCAGGGACTTTTAAAAAACTTGAAGGTATTTCAAAGAATTAAATGATTTTCTTTAAAGATACAATTTAATAGAGCTTTGAAATATTTTCAACTTTTAAAATACTCATATGGATATGATCTTATAGGATTCTAAAATTCAGCCATTTATTTCATATGTTTTAAATATATTTAAACTAAGAATTACTTTTGTTTCTGAAGATCTTATTCGTGTACGTTAACATTCATGACCACTCTGATGGAACTACATATGTATGTAGTTCTATCGAAATTTGGGATAATTTTTTTAATACGGCATTTAATTTTCTAGAGGATTTTTTTTTTTTTGAGATAATTGAAAGAATACTTGTTGGAACTTCAGAGTTAGTAATTTAATAGAAGTTGGAAGGAATAGATATTATAACCTTTTTCACCAGTTGGTAACTGTCATTAAGTTTGCTGATATTTTTTGGGAATCATAATGAAAAACAGTGAAGGCAAGAAAGTAATATGTATATGTACTTTGCTACACAGCATTAACTCCCTGTTATTCTGAATTGATATGAATTGTGAAAATGTAGATCTAACTTATATTTTTACTGCAAATAAACATACTTGGTCAAAAACATAGAAATTAGTAAAGTAGCTGGTATATTTGCTGAGTATAATGTGTTGATTCATCTCAAAAGGTGATTTAGTCATCTAAGGAGTTACTGTGTAGAGAATTGTTTAACTGGTTTAGCAATGTCTTGATTTCACTAATTTACAAATGAATTTAAACGCTAAAAAGTATTATTAATGTAGTATAATAAAATTAAATAGATACTTAGTTCTAGATAGATGATAAAGAATATATATCTTTTTTATTTTAAGGATAGAATTAATAAAGAATATATGTCTTCTTTATTAATTCTATCCTTAAGGACTTTTCTATGTCTGGTAAGCATATTACAGTTTTACCTGTTGGGTTTTTAAATTCAAAACTAGTAAGAGGTATTGCTTTTAAATCTCAAGTGAAATATGAATTTCAAAAAATAAATATTTTGTATATTTTCCTTCAAAACTTTATTAATGACCATCTTTAAAGTGCTATGATCCTTTTTTGTGAGTCTCTGTGAATTAACCATTTGGGTTTATCATTTTGCAAATATAAACCCGTTAGTCTTAGAAAAAAAAGATTTTAAAAAGTTTTTCTCTTCACTTATCCTGCCTTGTTCTACAGTGATACTGGTTCTAACTATTTTTTGAATTAATTGTCAACTCTTACATAAGGTGAATGAGTGTTTTTACTTATAAGAAAAAGTACACTGTACAGTTTGTCGTGTTTATCTTTAACTTTTTTTCATACATGGGTAGCTTTATTATCACCATTAATGATAGTGGGGATGTTAGTGAGGATAACATTATTTTTTACATATAAACTTCAGAAACAGCTGAGGAATTGAGCTAAGTCCCCGGTAGTAAAGAGCTAATATACTAATTGATTTTCCTCTTTTTTATTCATCCATTCAGAATGGGATGGTAACAAAAGATTTGACAAGACTAAAAACACTTCTCACAGAAACAGAGGTAAGACTATTTCAATGCATCTGTTTACAAAGAGTTTAACTCAGTCTGCCTAGTAAGCGTTCTGTATTAAAATTTGGAAAATCATTGTGACATCAACGAAGAAGGCAGGGCTGTTGGGGGAAGGGCGTTGAGAACTTCTTGACCTTTCCCTGAACACAGCTTGGTCCCATCCTGGGAACTTTGCTCTTCTCATGTCTCCTCTACATCTCACGTTTTCTGTCCCTGATTTTTTTAAAATAATATTTTATTATGTTTAAGGTATAAGTTCCATACCACATTAGATTCCCGCTTAACAATTTCTACACAGATTATTCAGTGATATTGGTTGCATTTTTCACAATGTGTCATCATTCTAATTCATGCCATTCTGGTTGTACCATTTCTAGTACTCTAGTTTCCCTGTGCCATTACCTTCTCACTGTGCTGTAGAGTAGTTTTTGACCATTTGGTCTCATGTAGATGATTTTGTAAAGAAGCTCACTACTCACACTGTTCCTAATTCTTGTTAGTTATCTCTGGCCAACAAATGGATGATTGGGAAACTTTGGTTATCAGTTACTTGTGGCTTTTAGAAAATTGCTATCATTAGATATGAGCTGCTCCACAAGCCTTCCATTTTTTTTGAATTAACTAAAGGAAGTCTGATTTGAGGACAGTTTTTAGGAGATGGGAATAATGTGCCATGGTAAATGGTGAGCAAAATGTACTCCAGTGCTGGACTTGGGCACACGGAAGGCAGGGACAGCAGAAGCGTGTAAAAGACCCATAGATTTGTAAGTCTCAAATTTCTATTCCTCATACAGGCTTATAAAAATATTTTTATTTAGATGTCCTGTTTTAAAAATAGCTATTTGTTGGCTTTTGTTATAAGTGGGTGCCCATGTAAAGTGATTGATTAATTGACTGGCTTATTTATTCAAGAATTGAGCACCTCCTATGTGCTAGGTACTGCACTAGGTGCTGAGCTACAGCACTGAGCAAGACACCCTTGGTCGTTGTCCTCTAGGGTCTTAGAATCTTGGGTAGGAGACAGACAACAAATAAACAACTGTAGGTATAATTCAAATTGAGGTGAGTGTTAGGATGGAAAAGATAGAAAAATAACTTTGGATTGGGTGATCGGGGACAGGACAGCTAAGCCAAGAGCTGAGAGCTGAGAAGGTGCAGCTTCCTTGGAAAGGGAGATGAGAGCACTCCAGGCAGGCGGTAAGGATGTAAACCGGGTTGTGAATCTTGACCTCCTGTAGAGTGCGTTCTCCTTCCAAATCTAATACCTCACAGCTCATACCAGCAAACAAGTAGGCAAAGAAGACAGCCGCTTTGCATCACTACACAAGCTGGATAAAGAAACTTTGTTTTGCTACTCTGAGTTTTTTTTTTTTTAAGTATCATTTTCCTTACCTTATGGTATTGTGATTTACTGAGAACCAATAAGCTCTAATTAACTTCAAAGCTATTTCCTTTCTTGTATATATGTAGTCTTTTTAATTTCAAAGGAGTGAAGGAAGATAATTATAAATATTTTAGACTTTTTTTTTATGGAACATAAAATGACTTCATTTTATTAACATTTTGTTCTTCTCTTTTATTGCTTTAATTGAATTATCAGATTTACATCTGATAACCACACACAAACATTTCAAAATCTTATTTTTTTATGTTTATAGTGTTGCAGTGGCTGCAACAATGGGCTCAATCACAGCAATGATTGTGAGGATGGTGCAGGACTGGGCATTGTTTCATCTGTTGTATATAGAGTTGCTGTGAGTCAGAACTGACTTGACATCTCCTAACAACAACAGCAAAGAGGGCAGAAATATCACTTGACTCTTACTCAGTGACTATGCTTTTGAAAAAAGTGATTTAAGTTTTGTTAGTAATTTCCTTTTTCTGTAACCGGAGTAGTATTCTTTTTGGTTAGTGAACTGGTATTATTAAAAAAAAAAAAAAAGTCCATCTAGAAAAAGCTAACAAACAATACCACTTCTGTTTATTATTGCACATGACACATTTAAAAATAGTAAGAATATGTTACTTAAAGATTGGGCTGAGCTGGCATTTAACTTGTAAACTCTAGTGGATGAGGATAAAGACATGGAAGAAAACGGCTAATTAATCAAAACATTAACTATCATTTGGTAAATATAAGGTATCTTCATAAATAGATTTGATTGTGAATTTATGGGAGTTCTAACAGTATGATGTTTGGCCACTTTCCCTGAAGGTGTCAGTCAAAATGGAAGACCATAAGCTAATTGACAACTGCCTTGTTGTCTTGGGCTTTGGGCACATAAAAAAGGTGTTCAAAACAAACAGAAAAACCCAAACAAACATACAAACAAAAAAGCACCTTGCAACCTAAAAGCCACAGTAGCCACATAGTCAGCCCAGGCACAGATTTCCCTTCTGGTGACGGTGTGATGTAGCCAGATGCCCACTAGCCTGAGAATCGCAGCGTCAGCACGAACACACTCTGCACATTTGCTGATGGGCTCGGATGCTGCCCTTGCAAAGCATACCATGTGTTTCTCTCTTACAACAATTGCAAATGTCTGAGGCTTTATTTTCTGAGCAAAACATTGTATTCCCATTTATTCTCTTGAAGACTTGTTTAATTTATTTCTGTTAAGTTTTTAAGAGGAGATACTTCAAGCTTTTCACACTTGAAGTGAATTTTTACCTTTCATATTTATGTAAACGTAATCATATTTCAAGGGCTAGTGTGGTACTCTGGCACTTAGACCTTGCTTTAGAATTTAAAGAGATATTTCAATGAATCTTTTTAGTGAGGTATAGAATCCTTGTAATGTGCACAGTTACTCCTGCTATGTTAGCTTATGTATTCTTATATTCATTACCTCATTTTACAAAAAGAATGGGTTATGTTTTAGCAGTTTGTTGGTAAGTAGCTTGACGGAGAATCAGAACATTTTCCTGTAGAAACAGTGTTATAGGGATTTAGTTCTAGCTCAACCATATATGAATGATAGTCATACTATTGTTTCAGTTATACCCAAATACCATTTATATTATATTCAGTTCAACATTTACTGAGCTCCTCTGCTATTCAGGTTTCTGTGGGTTTTGGAAAGCTGAGACTGATATCAGTGAAAAACAGTCTGGTGGGACAGTTAGACATGCACATGGCTAATGCGGACGGTATGCAGCCTGCAGTCAGTAAGTGCTGTAATGGAAGTACAAGTAGGAGAAGGAGAGATTAACACTCTGGGGCTGGGGTGGGGAACCATAGAGGCAGGGGTGTGGGAACAGAATTTTAAAGGATGGGGACAGCTAAGCAAAGACCCAGAGGTGACTTGATATGTAGCCGGTTGGTTCAGGGATAGACAAGACACATGGTAATAAGGACCATAACTAGAAATGTGGAGTAGAGAGTAGGGGCAGATAGGGGAGAAGAGGGAAGAGCTTAAGATGGCTTTCAAAATTTCAAAATTTCAGTCTGGCTGTCTTTGGGGAAGATGAATCCATTAACTTGAAATAAGGAGCACTGGAGGAGGACCAGGTTTGGGGTAAAGTTGATCACTTCTGTTTTGGACATACTGTGTTTGAAGTACTTGGGTGATATTCATTCAGTAAACATTTTTTGAGCACCTATTATGTGCTGGATACTGTGCTTGGTGGGAGAATGCATAAAGGAAGTTACAGGCTGCTATCAGCAGAGCCCTACATAGCTAAGAATAATCTAGCATGTAAAGTGCTACAGAATAGTTATGAAAAAGTGCTGTAGCCAGCACTCAGCTGAAATTGGGGGTATGGAGCTTAGGGTGAAGTTAGAGCCAAAGGGGCAGACCGGGGATTCATCTGTAATGAGGGAGTTAAGAAAACCAGGAAGTTAGAGTGAGTGGATCCCCAGCTGTGGGCCCCATTGTGGGAAAAGCACTCATTCCAGAGTGAGGGGGACTTGGCAGAAGTGCTCCCAGGCCCTGAAATGGTGGTGTCCCATTCTCTGCAGGAGAAAAGGCCCCTCTCTAGTCAGTCATTCTCTAGGTATTCTGAAGAGGAAGGGGAAATGAATAAATGGATGGAAGGTACTGCCTTTATAGGGTTCAGGACTGGGGACTCTAGACTCTTTTTTCTGTTACCAGGTGATTTTTATGTAGGGGATCTCTTTCAATTTTTTAATGAGGGGTATACAAGTTCCTTTTTTCTATATTTAACTATAGTATAACATAAACCCAAGAGCAAAAAAAAAAAAAAAATTTGCAACAGATTTATGTTTATTAAAATTTTCTAAGTATGCATACACCACAGTTTTTTTTTATGTTGAAAATGTCCAAGTTAAATTCAACATCAACAGCAGTAGTTTCTATTTTAAAAATGTCTTTCATTTGAAAAATTGCAGACAGCAACGAGTAACGTCCTCTCTGGATATCACATGGAAGACTTAGAAGAGGGTACGTACAAACTCTGTGTAACTTTTTATAGCTGTGATTTCAGGCTTTGCTTTTTAACTGGTTATTGGGAGGAAATATACTGAGTTGTAGAAGATGTAAGTAGAGATGTAGGAGAGAATATAAAAAAATCAGTTTTAATAAATTAGGTATAGCTGAAAACAATTTTCTTACTGGCCCTTTTTCAGAGAATAATGGAGTAATGCAGGTTAGTAGGCATCATCTAGTTCGTCTTGCGACCACATTTCAACCCTATTCTCAGCAATCTGTAGAGGAAGGGTGCTTTCTCGTCTCTTTTATCCCAGGCTAGTACAACTTTTTGACCTGTAAGCTGAGTAGTTCCTGTTATAATTAAAGTTCATGATCTTCCTTCCCTTCTCTTGCCAGAGGAAGGGGAAGAGAGACCAACATTCATTGAGTGCTTGCCGAATGCTGTGTACTGCCGCAGTGGCTTCCACCTAAACGTGCCTGGTTTCTTAGACCTGTTCTCCATCTTTATTATAAGTGATGAAACTGATACTTGCGAAGGTCCAGTAATCTGCCCAAAGTCACACAGCTAGTAAAGGACGAAGAGCAGCTTTAAACTCAACCTGACTGAATATTTTCTTTTTTTTTCCCCACAGTGACTTGTGAGAATATAGGAAATGACTATGAGGTTTTTGAAAACTTGTCCCTGCTCAACCTTTATAGCGGTAGCCTTTTTTCTCTCTTAGTCCTTTTTGATTTCCCCTGGCTTATTTGGAAACTCTTACACAAACAAATCAAAGCCCATAGTATTCAGAAGTAAACAAATAGCATTTTTTAGCTCCGGTCTCAGAATTCAGCTTTTTGAAGTTTATTTCAGTTATCAAAAGGGAGTACTTTTTACAGTAAACATGGGTCAGACAAATCCTAAGGAACATGGATGATAATGTGGAGTTTCTTCTCATTCAGTATTCATATTGGAATTCATTATACAAGGTTTTCTTCCAGGATACAATAATCTTTTTACTCCTTAAGGAATTCCTAGTAGAGACACATCCCATGCTTGAGAAATGACAAGCATGCCGAGATTCCCCCTGTAGTTGTTAATGGGGGTATACAAGTTCCTCTTTTCTATATTTAACTATAGTATAACATAAACCCAAGAGCAAAAAAAAAAAAAAAGATTTGCAACAGATTTATGTTTATTAAAATTTTCTAAGTATGCATACGCCAGAAGAGACTGCCCTGGAAGTATGTCCACCAGTTGCTGGGATAGAGTCAGGGTTATTAACGTCATTAACTGCTGGGTAACTGCTTCTTCAGTCATTTCTAAGTTTCATATATTTAATTGATTTAACGCGATCGTTAGATTACTCTTTTTGGTAGGGGCAAGTATGTCATGTCCTTTTTTTTACATCATCTGGAATGATGTGTGTGGAGGCATTAGAGTATTTCTTACACATTAAACTATCCGAATCACTAGCAAGCCTAAAATGATAAGACTATATCCTGATTACTCTCTAGGATCTTGTAATGGTTGGCATTTCCGCCCACCACCTAGGGGAATCACAAGCAGCGAGGAATATACTTTGTGTAAAAGGTAATGTGATTTTTTTTCTTAAAACAATGACATGTCTTTGTTCAAGGGATAGATAATTTTCCTTTACTTTTTGAGAAGTAGTCATTTGGAACCCTGGTGGTGCAGTGGTTAAAGCAATCGACAGTTAGCCAAAAGGTCAGTGGTTCAAAATTACCAGCTGCTTCTTGGGAGAAAGATGTGGCGGTCTGCTTCCGTAGAGATTTACAATCTTGGAAACTGTATGGGGTTGCTGTGAGGTGGAATTGACTTGATGGGAGTGGGTTTGGTTTTTTCAGTATGTGAAAGAAGGAAAAGTAAAATGTAAGATGAGTAAAATGATTTACTTTCAGCTTAAAACAGAAGCCATCTGGTCATTATCATTAAATAATAAAAGTCAAAACCATATTAATGAGCGTTCTTATAATTACAAACAACAATGGCCTCAATGGAGGTCATTAAGACTTTGTTCAGAAGTCTTTTACAATACCAGTTTTGTTATTATGACTGAACTTAATTGCTGGTCTCTTGTTTGTGTGAAATTTACCTAGGTTATGGTGATCAAAATTGAAATTACCTTATACATAAAATGTTGTGGTTGTCATTGTTAGGTGCCATTGAGTCGGTTCTGACTTATAGTGGCCCTATAGGACACAGTAGAACTGCCCCATAGGGTTTCCAAGGAGCGGATGGTGGATTTGAACTGCCAACCTTTTGGTTAGCAGCCGAGCTCTTAACCACCATGCTACCAAGGCTCCATACATAAAATAAAGAAATGTTAAATTATTTTAGTACATTTTCTGGAAGAAAGAAAAATCTATTATCTTCATGTGATCCTGATGATGCAAAATTTATGAGTAATTTATATCTGAATGGCTAACCTTTTAAAATTTAGTAATTATGTATTAATGTGGAAAGAGTAAGGTCACATTTAAAAAGGTGAGCTTTTCAGTTATTTTTATAAGAAGTAGTAACTAGTAGGTTTCTGATACAAGTTATTACTCTAGAAATTACTTTTTATAATTAAGGAAATTTGATATGTAGTTTTGATGACTGAAAAGCCAAGATGTTCTATTTGATTTTGTAGGAGAAATAAGGAAACTAAATAGTAAAATTTGAAAATCCTGGTAGTATCTTGTTGCAGGAGAGGTAGAACACAATCCTATGAAAAGGAAATATAAGAAAATTTATTGTCCAGATTAGAATATAAAACCTTCAGTTTTTAGGGAAGTAATTTAAAACAGAGCAATAGAAAGACAAATATTTGGCTTGTTAAGACTTGCATAAGAAAAACATAAAAACATGATTTTAAATGTGTTTTCTGAAGTACAAGAGAACTTAATAAATAGTATAATTTAACTTCAAAACTTTGTGAATCATCAGGAAAAACTTTAAATACGCTCGTGTTTTCAAGTATGGTGAACCATTTAATAATTTATGTTGTGCTGTGTTCATTTTGTATTTCCTACTATCCATATTTTTTTCAGTTGAAAAATTGTCTTTAATATAACATCTCTCTTGTTTTAGTTTTGCTATTTATATTTTAATTTTTTCTCTCAGAGGATCGTCCACAATTTTTTGTTTTCATTGATTTAAAAACTTTTGTCCCATAGTTATGAGGGTATTAAAATTTTTTTTAAATTATTGATTAAAATCTTATATTTTTATCTGTTCTTGACCACTGAATTGACAAATTTTCTGAGTCATAAACCTTGAGAAATAATAACTCAGTATCCTTTAAAATGAAAATTTATGAATTTATCCGTTGAACAGTTTAATATGACTGAATAAACCGTGGTTTTGTAATGTAAAACTTTTATTCTAAATTTATTTAAAATTTCAAACAAATTAATACAGTCCAATATTTTCAATGAAATATAGGTAATAGTAATGTAGAAAGGGGGTGATAGCATTTAGTCTGGGGATTTAAAGTAGAAGTATTAATAAAATGATAATTTAATGATATATTAAATTTTTTTTCAGAATAAAATTTCCAGTGTATAGAAAATTTTCTGTAGGGTATATCATTTTGGGAAGTAGAGTTATACCTGTGTTTGAGCAACTGTGCCACTTGATGTCAGTGTTGCTTTAGAAAAATTCTCCTCTGAGAGGAATTGTCTAATAGATTGGTTATATCACAAAGGAAGATGACTGCTTTTTCAATGCCATTTTTTGGGGAGGGTCATGAATATATTATGCATTAGGATCCTCTTATTCCAATGAATGAAATCAGTGAATCTGGGGAGGTGTTGCTTTTGAATAACTGTTGCAAATGTTCTCTAAGCCACTTCTCCCGCCTTTGTACAATATAATGTGATAAATATGATTTTTCAGGAGATGATGTTTTGCTTTTGTTATTGAAGAGTCAGAGGGAAAATACTGAAAGTTTATCTTTTAAATGGTTCAGCAAAGTGTATGATAAAACAGTCTTTCCTATTCTACTTAGATTTTTAGAGCAAGGAATCTGTAGGTATGGTGCCCAGTGTACTTCAGCACATTCCCAGGAAGAACTGGCAGAATGGCAGAAAAGATATGCTTCACGGTTGATAAAACTGAAACAGCAAAATGAGAATAAACAGCTCTCAGGCAGTTACATGGAAACGTTGATAGAAAAGTGGATGAATTCATTATCTCCAGAGAAAGTGGTGAGGAAAATAAACTATATTTTGTTTGTTTTGAACAATGAACTTGTTTGAATCTTGACTTTATTATGTGCTCTGTTTTGGTTTATTTCCTTATCCTCTGTATGAAGAACTTGATTCTTGGTAAAATGGTGTTTTTAATAGTTAATGTAGACGCATTTGTTAAAATAAAGAGCAGAACTAAACCATTTATTTGCTTGGAGGTTTGCAGGTATTGAATTAATTTATCTTCGTTCAGAGTGTTTTGACTGCCATGTTTTTGGTTTTTTTTTTTTTATGTCTCTTGTTTTAGCTTTAGTTTTTTTCTTATAAAAATAACTGAAAATGAGTGTATAAAATACCTTGTCAGACACTTCCATCACATCTTTAGTGTTGACATTTATTTATCATGCTGATAGTTTTTGTCTGTGCTTTTTGCAGTAAAATCTTAACTCTAATTGCTCTCTGTTTTCAGCTTAGTGAGTGTATAGAAGGAGTAAAGATAGAGCATAATCCTGATCTGTCGGTTACTGTCAACACCAAAAAATCTCATCAGACGTGGACCTTTGCTCTCACTTGTAAGGTACGAATTTAGTGCCAGTTAAATTATGGTAAATATTGTTCAATTTTCTTTAAACTTTTTGTGACCTTTAAATCTCTGTGTTAAAAGAGCATTGATAATGTTTTAATCTAAGTATATTTTATGTAGTTACTGTGCTAAAGTGCATTTCTGCATTTGGATCATTAAAAGAACAGTTTTATGTTAAGACTTTGAGATAAGATCTTTGTAGCTGTTCAGGATACTTATTTATTTATTTATTAATGAGTTTTTTGGCATATTGTCTTCCAAACTTGGAACATAGGATGGGGTTCAAGGCCTATAATTAACTAAAATTTGAATTGTTTAACCTGGCAGTTCTAAGATGCTTACATAATGACATCTTGTTTTTATATTTGATGAAATCATAAATTCAGTAATAGTGGATTTTTAGTACTAGAGACATTTTCTGCAGTGCTTGCCATCTTAAATTATAATGTTCAAGTTTAAGAAGGAAGCTACGTCAAAAATCTCTGTGAACGTGTGCAGTGGAAAAGTTTTGTGTACTTTTTAATGGCATTTCTTCCACTGTACCATTTGTATCTAGGAATGAAAATCTGGGAACTTTTAGCTTCAGCCTTGAACCCAATCCAGTGCTTTCAGAGGTAACTGCCCTCCTATGACGACTTCCTAATTGAGGCTAGATAAAACTTTTTATGGCCAAGGTGTGGAAATTTAGAGGCCTGTGGTCATTCAGGATGATAGTTTTTGCCACACGAAAAGATGACTGTACCCAGAAAGCAGGGAAGCTAGTAATGTGTCATAAATATATCATTTTAACAACTGATTTTTTAAACCATTCTGATTTTTTTTTAAATGGATTATGCACGCAACTTGTATTTTTAACATTATTTTAGAAGCATGGGTAAAATAAAAGTCCCTTATGGGAATATTTTCATTAAAGAGCCCAATTGCAATTGGATTTTCACCCCTTTTGTACTCAATGAATTATTTTAACTTCCTTGTAGCCTGCAAGAATGCTGTATCGTGTAGCATTGCTTTATGATGCTCATCGTCCTCATTTTAGTATCATTGCAATATCTGCTGGAGATAGTACTACCCAGGTATCGCAAGAAGTCCCAGAAAACTGTCAAGAGTGGATAGGAGGAAAGATGGCCCAAAATGGATTAGATCATTATGTGTATAAAGTCGGGATAGCGTTTAACACAGAAATATTTGGAACTTTTCGCCAAACCATAGTTTTCGACTTTGGATTGGAACCAGTACTCATGCAAAGAGTAATGATTGATGCAGCTTCTACAGAAGGTAATATTTAGAATTTTTTCCCCTGATATGATGTATTAAGAGGCAATATTAAAAGATATGTATTGACCCCTAAACATTCCATGGATAGGGAGAGAATAATAAAGAAAAAATCCCAAATTAATTGACTCGTTTACTATGTAATAGACTTAGTATGGTTCACATCTTTACACAGTAATTAGGCAAAGCTTGCTTTGCGGTTCCCCAGACTTGCATAAGTAGATGATCAGGTCTGCTTTGTTCTACCAGCTTCATTTTCAAAGTATGATGATTTTAACACAGTAGCACCTTTTCAGTGTTAGTTTGGGTAGAATATGAATTTAATGGTAATTATAAATACAACTACAGCGTCTATTTCCAGGTCCTGTTAGTTTTCATACTAACTTTGCTGATAAAAGAACATTATCTCTGAATGAAAAATCCTATATAAAAGCCTTTTATAAGTCAGTTTAGTACATTCACCAGTGTAAAGGAAACCAGGGTGCCTTAATAGGACCTGCTTTGTGCTCTTGGAAAGAGGTATCTCTTTGTGGCATGTAAGCACCTGCAGAAGTTGATGAATTACTTTGTACATTGTTGTGTTACTGACTACACCTAAACTTTATGCCAAGATCCAGCAGGATGAGGAAAGGGCTTGTTAGCTTGCATTTCTTTGGCTCTTGGTTAGATTTATAGGCATTTTGTTTTGTTTAACAAACACTTAAATATTTGTTTAACAAACACTTTGTATAGCAGAGCTGTATGAACTTGCTGTTGTATTGACTGTAAATAACCATAGCGTGGAGGATGTTTTTCGCTATGTGCCAGTATCCCATTATGAGAACCCAGAAGGAGTTGTTTTTTTTCATGAACAAATGCTATTACTTTATTTTCTGTACATAGTGAATAGGTGGAACTGATTCTCTCTCTCTTTACTTCAGCTGCTAGTAAGGTCAAAACAGCATTTGTGTCCAAACTTAACAAGTAGGTAATGCCTTCTTGTATGTGTGTTGGTATCACCCAGATTATATTTATCCTTATTTTCTACTTATTTTAATTGCTTTTACCTGTTTTTGTTCTGTTGCATGTGTTTGTTGTCATCTCAGTACTACTTGGAATGCAAATAAATTAATTTCCATAGCCAAATAGATAGAATAGTTGACAAAATAAAAATGAAGTATTTGGCTTACGTCTACTAGTATAGGAGTTGGTAGATATTTTCTGCACAGGGCCATAAAGTAAATATTTTAGGCTTTGCAGTGCAGATAGTCTCTTTTGCATCTACCCAGCTCTGCATTGTAGTGTGAAAGCAGCCATAGTAATATGTAAACGAATGGGTGTTGCTGTGTTCCAGTAAAACTTTATTTACAAAAATAGGCAGTGGACTGGATTTGGCTATGTGGTTTGGCTGTCCATATACTAGTTAGTTACTTTTAGGGACTAGAACTTAAGAACTAATAGGAATCACTTTTTTTAAAAAATAAAGAGGTTTAAATTATAAAGAGAGACCAACATACATCCCCTGCTTTCAAGTATAAGTGTAAAAGGATGTTCCTGGCTTATATGTGGGTTGTGTTTTAAAAGTTTGCTTTTAGATTGGTGGTTTGTAACCCATTTTCCCATAGAAATAAGTTTGCGGATGTTGTTAAGAATCCAGACTAGTTAATAAAAACCTATTTAATTAATAATATAAAATGTTAAATGTATGAAATGAAAAGGAGAAGAGAATAGTACTATTAAAATATAGATTATATGAAGGAATGTGGTGATGAAAAGGTCTTTGGGGCATTTTCATGGGTTTCAGAAGACTGAGGGTGCTTTGACAACTTTTGCCTGAGATATGTGCTACTGTTCTAGCTGGAGAAATAGAGCAGTGGAATCCTGATTTTTTTATTACCTGTGTGACCGTGGGCGAAGTACTTTATGTCTGTGAGCTTCATGTGTGAACTTCTGTCAAATGGGGATGGTAATATCTGTCTTAGAGAGTTACTGAGAGAACTAGAAATAAGCCTTGCACAGTATCAGGCACATTGTAGGCATTTAATAAATGGTAGGTATTATTTTTAAAATTAGCCATGGTTAGGGTAATTTCTGGCTTACAGACGGAATGAAAAGGAGGAAAAGAGAGGGAGAGTTTTGTTTTGGTTTGATTTGCCTTCCCACAATAACTGGGCAGGGATTGGAAAGCAGATTAAAGTAAATTTTACAAGTGAATGAGGTTAAAGTGAATATAGAAGATGAGGAAGACTTCCACAAAATCAATGAATTTAATTGATTTTGGGAAAGGGAGGATGGTGGTGTATGCCTGATCTCCTTGAGAAGGAAGGGAAGAGGTAAGGAAGTTAGGAGATGCCAGATAGTTCCTTGAACAGACTAGGAACATTCTTCGATAATTTTCAGTCATCAGTTTCCTAAGGAAAAGGGAAGTGGGGTGCTGGTAGGAAAGTTTCACAGTCTGTATATATGTACTGGACACAGTTCAGTTAATACTTGTTCGGTACCAACTGTGTTGATCCTACGTTAGGACCGTAGAGGAGTCAAGCATGAGAAATGCGTAGTTACTGTCTTCAAGCCAAGTACACATATGACTTACAAGAGAGTGTAAGGTAGGCCTTACGGAAAGTGCAAAGAAAATTATCCGGGCATAAAAGGGAAGGGGATACTAAGTTCAGTTATGTTGTTGTTAGGTGCTGTCAAGTTGATTTTGACTCATAGTGACCCCATGTGACTGACAGAGTAGAACTGACCCATAGGGTTTTCTAGGCTGTAATTTTTATAGGAGCAGATAACCAGGTCTTTCTCACACAGTGCAACTGGATGGGTTTGAACCTGCCAACTTTTCAGTTAGCAGCCGAGTGCTTAACTGTTGTACCAGTAGAGCTCCTTAGTTCAGTTATAGGTATCATTAAATAGTAAAGATAACATTCCAGTTATAAGTTTAACACAGGAAAAAGATTTCTACATAATGGGCCAGTGGGATGGTAGTGGTGGGAGGAGGAGAGAGAGGAGTTTGTTCTGTGTGGAAAGAATAATGGACAAATTGTTGACTAGGACAACTGGGGCATGTAAGAGGAGCAGTAATTACTGTTTGAACAGCATGGAAAGTGACTGGTAGAGAGCACAGTGGGAGTGAATGTTGAGTCCCTGGAGGAAGGGCAGAATGCCAGAGTGAAACTTTTGTATCCATTTTGGTATTGTGGAGTTGGGAGTTTGGAGTGACATTGAAAGTTTTTGAACTAGTTACAGAATTGACTCAAAATGTTTTAGAAAGATTAGCCTGGTTGTAATGAATGGGATGGACTGAGGTGGGAAAAGAGTTAGTTGTCTGTTGAAATAACTCAGAATGGAGATAATGAGGAATGTAACTCGGGTGCTAGTGATGGATTAAAAAACGGAGATGTATACCTGAGGTTGAGGCCACAGCAGCTATAGATCTTGGCAACAGAACACAGTATAGAGATTAAAAGAGAACGTGTCCAAGATGACTGACTGCTGCTTTGAGCCTGGTAACTGGAAGAAATAAGAGTCTCATTTCTGGTGTTTCTCATATATCAGTTTGAATATATAATACATTTTATATCTTATTCATATGTGGTAGAAGGAATTGATGAAGACAAGGATACCCTCTCATGTGGAACGAATACTGTATCCCTTTTTTAGTGACCTCTTTACAGTTTGATATCCTTGCCTATTTTCCTTAAGATAAGGTTTTACCTTTAAATAGTTATATTATGGAAAAAAATTGAAAGAAGTAAGCATTTTCTTGAATTAATTTGGAAACATTAAAATAATTTCACATAGTGAAATTTGTTTATCAATGACAGAAGAAAAATAAATATTACAAGAGAATGATATATAATGTACAAAATGTGTTTTCTAATATGAGATTTTGAACACTGTAAAAAGAAAAACTTAAATCTAGGTTTGGGTAAGCTATATGACATTTGGCTGACTTTTTTTGGTTATTACTTAAATTAGCTGACATCTTGTGCTAACTTTTAGTTCTATCTTTGGTATTTTCCCTACCCTGTTGCCATCAAGTCAATTCAGAGTGATAGCGAGCCTATAGGACAGAGTAGAACTGCCCCATAGGGTTTCTAAGGAGCGGCTGGAGGATTCGAACTGCTGACCTTTTGGTTAGCAGCTGTAGCTCTTAACCACTGTGCCACCAGGGCTCCTGATATTTTCCATACTCTTTTAAAACTGATGTCATTGAATGTCTCTTACTGTTTATGTTGTCTTAAAATTTTTATTGTGTGACTGCATTTGTTTCAGCATTAAGTGTGTACAGAGTCTGAACAATTCTGGAGAAGTAAGGGAAGACAGAAACAGTCCTGTTTCTATCTTTGTGTTGGTGTTTTTTATTATTGCAGTAAAGTTCTTGTCAGCAAAAAAATTTGAGGACAAAAGATTTGTTTATATGAAATCACACTTTTATAAAACATTCTGCAACAATAAAAATGTAAAATGTCAGTGTCTTATTTTGTATCTTTTTATGGAATACTTATGTGGACAACATTCTGAGACACTGAGAGCAAAATAACTACTTTGTTTAATTGGTGACAATGTAACAGCCTGGTTAATTTGACCTCCAACCTCACCAACCCATTATTTGGTCTCCCTAGGCCTGGAATTAGGAGAAAAGTGTTGTTTCAGGTACAGATTGGCTACATGCAGTTGAGAATTGAATTAGGTCTGGGCTGTATCATGTTTCTATACAATTTTGATACTATTATAAATTATATCAGAATATAATTTGGTTTCTACACTCAAAGAAGTTTAGTGATGGTGTGGAAGTGAATTTGAATGGGAAGTAATCCTTATCAGTGCTTCCACTTGATTGGCTGTTCATTGTTTAAGCAAGTTTTTGTCCTTAAATTAATGCTGGTAACATAATATATTTCTCTTCTATAGTTGCAAGGTTGAATCATGCTGGACCATCTATGGGCTCAATGTTTCCTGTGTTCGACAACATTTAATAGATGTTCCATAGAAAAGAGTTCATATACAAATAATTTTGAAAATGCAGCATGCTGTATTTTCCTCTTGGAGATTCACAGTGAATCTTAGTAGTTAAAGGCTCTTGGCATTTGCCAAACTGTTGTAATCATGGAACCTTATTTAGTTATATAGTGTATTACTTATTTTGAAACTTAAAATCAACTTACAGAGCAAATTTTTGTCTTTCTGTAATTCATTTTTAAGTATTAAACTTTAAAAATTGTACCTACTTTAATTAATTCAAATTTGAAGTGAGGAAAAAAGAAAAAAACCTGAGTGTTTTTTCGTCATGATGTCTGAAGAATCCAGACCTTTTCTGTTTGCAGGCCATAAATGAATTTGATTTTTCTAGTTGTTCTGTGGCGGTTCTGCAAACTGTTCAGGAAGTATGTGTAATCTTAACTTTGCTTTTTTCAGTGTTTTGCCTTTGTTGGTGAGATTTAGGTTTAAAAAAAAAAAGACTACATATGCTAAACATTTTTTTGGATTGAAAATATGCCTCTCAAAAATCTGTGGCATCTACAAAGCAAAGCAGCTAGTGAGTTTTTCCCACTTGCTTAGAAAAGAAACTGCATTGTACACTTTATAGCACAACTTTGATTAATGGAAAAATTTTGCTTAGCAAAGTTTGGACAATGGATTTGGGATTCTGCTTTGAATATCTGGAAGCTGAAAACTAATTTTTATATTTAAATCTGAAAACTTGGTTTTATACATTTTTCCACTTTGAGTCTAGCAGAGTATGTTAACATTAATATTAAAACTTTGTATGATTTAAAAATGATTCAAAACTCCCACAGTTGTTGGTAAACTAAGAACAGATTAGATACCTATTTTTATTATATTATTATGTGATCATAAAAGTAACAAAAGAATAGATTTTCAGAAATAGTTATTTCCATAAATGGTAAATGTAACTGAGTAGAAGCATGTAAAAAGTATAAGGTACTCATTCTGCTGTTACTCTGCTTTTATTAGCCTCTTTGAAGAGCTGCTAAATAGCGACAGAAAACACAAGTAAATTAGGAGATGTTCATCTTGCTTGTATTACCAGTTTTGCTGAAAGGAAGGATATTGAAGGGGATAGCTGAAGTGGTAGTCTGGGGTTACTTTTGGATTTTATTTTATTGTTAGTACAGGCAATCAAGACTTGTAAAGGTATAGGCCAAAATATTTTTCAAGGAAGGGTGTAGTATCTAATTTTGGAATTAGAAAGCATTTCATCTTAGTCCTTTTAGGTCCTAGATAAATATAGCTGTTTTCTAAAGAAATTCCATATGTCATACACATTTATTGCATGCCTCTTACGCACCATCTTTTATGCTGGGCATCTAGAACACAAGATTTTTTTCCCCCTTACTTCCTTTGTATCCAGTATTCAGGTCCTGTTAAAGAAATTTTCCAAGTACAATATACTACATACTTTAAGACAAAACGAACTGACCCTTTGGGTTCTTTATTCTTTATTAGAATAGTACCTATTTGTCTGAAATGAGAGCACTGCTATTCTCAGTAATCAGAAGGGCAAGGGAAGTTGGGAAATGTATCTTGTATCAGAGTAGTCATTCCAACCTTGAATACTATTTTTCACAATGGTAACCCTTTCCTTGTGTTATCCTCAAAAGATTACATTGTGGTTATCTTTTTCCTATGAATCTCTTAAAATTTATTTATAATTTCTGCCTACATCTCAGGGTAACAAGTTCTGTAGGTTTAAAATTTCTGTCACGTTTGCTTGGAGATTGAGTATTAAAGGAGTTGGTAAATAAGTCAGTGTTAAACTCTCCCTAAACAGTTTTATGATTATGGATCCCAACTTGCTTGTTTTTCATATTTCCTGAGTGTTTTCATTTTAGCCTAATCTAGGTTGAAGAAAAGTATGTACCAAGCATGAGCTGGCTCAGGCTGCCCTGAGCAATGCACATATGTAGTTTAGATGTTAGCAGGTGTGCAGATGCCACAGGTGTGGGTGAAGTGAGTCTTGGCCGTAGTCATGTCCATTGTTCCCCAGGGGTTCTGTCTTCACCTTCTCCCTCCTCTTATTTAAAGGGGAACTGTTAAGACCTAACAACTTTTAAGCGTTGTAAGTTACCCAAACCCGAACCAAACCCATTGTCATCGAGTTGATTCTGACTCATAGTGAACCTATAGGACAGAGTAGAACTGCCACGTAGAATTTCCAAGGAGTGGCTGTTGGATTCGAACTGCAGACCCTTTGGTTAGCAGCCGAGCTCTTAACCATTGCACCACCATGGCTCCTCTGTAAGTTGAGTGGGTAATTAAACAGATTTACTAAATTTCTTCTTACAAGGGAGACAATTGGAGGCAGAGTGTGACTCTATTTCTGATGAAGTAGGGAAAGAGAATGGTTTTTGCAAAATATATCCTCAGTAGTCACTGGCCACAGTTTATTTTTGACACCTGGCTTAATGACTTAGATTGACAGTATGTAGACTTGGATGCTGGCACACATCAATTTTTTTTCAAGATTCTTCTTTTCTGCTTTGCCAGCTCTCCCCTCCCATGTGCTGGGCTTATAGGTATTTAAAAAAAAAAAAAAAGAATAAAATTTAACTTTGCTTGATAATTGTTTTGAAATTGTTGAGCTACCCTTTGAGATCGTGGAAGATACTTTTAAGAGTTCCATAAAATAAGGGTTGAAATCATGCATCTATATAGATAAAATGAGAAAAACAATTACTATTGTTCATGCCACTTTTTCCAAAAAACCTGAATACTTGTATCCTAGAACAGAAAGATTTTCTGTATAATTCTGTGTACATATTAAATAGGTAGTATGAAAAGCTTTTTCAAAGGAATGGTGTACTATTTTAGGTTTGTTGGAGCCCTGGTGGCTGGCTCCGTGGTTAAGAACGTGTCTGCTAACTAAAAGGTTGGCAGTTCGAATCCACCAGGTGCTCCTGGAAACCCTATGGGGCAGTTCTACTCTGTCTTATAGGGTCACTATGAGTCAGAATCAACTTGACAGTTTGGTTTTTTCAAATTGTCCCAGCTGCTTAAACATCAGTTACGAGTAACTAATAACTTTTTAAAATATGTAAACTTAATATTGACCTAGGCGTAATCTGAATTAAATGTTATTTAAAATAAAATGATGAAATACAATTTCCCCATGCCTGACTACCGCCAAGTAGTAGTTAGAAATTCTTTTGTTATATATTAGATGCACTCTACAATATTATGTAGAGTTTAATTTTTATTTATTCCTTAAGGGCTGCTTAATTGGTTCCAATGCTGATAACCATTGTTTCTCTTTTTGACTTTTGAATTAAGGAAGAAAATTATATACATACTTGCTATTTTGATAATAATTAGCATCTAATCTTTAGTAGTGGTATAATCTGTTTTAGAAGGGTTCACATTTGTATAATTTAAATATTTTTTGTAACTATGAGCTAATGAATGAGTAGGCAGGACCCAATTTTAGAATGATTTAGGAGGAAAATGTGGTTAGTTTACTTTGAGAAACTTCTTATGAGGCTATTGCAAAAACAGACCACCTTCATCTCATTCAGAGTATTTTAAAGGCAGACCATCTTTACAGCTTTCTGATTATAGTTGTATTTGTGTTGTCATTTGAGGGATAAGAAAACTGTCTTTTCAAGGAGCAAAGGCTAGAAATTAGGGCCTTTACATTTTTGGCTATTTTTCTTAAGATATTATGATAGGCTATTTGTTAATACTGAGAAATTTCTTTTGGTGGATAACTATATATTTATAATGCAAATATAACATTTTAAATGTAGAAAATCTCTCACTAAGCAAGATGTGGCAATTATACATCATGTTCTCATTTCATATTAGTTTAGTATAAGGTAACTTGTCTTTGTACTTTGGAGACTAACTGATCTTTGGCTAAACCTTTAAAAAAATTTTTCTTAAAATTTTAACTTCAGTTGTCAAACCATGTTTCCATTTTATGTTATATTAAACCAGGATCTTGGTCTAATGAATCAAATGACTTTTTTTTCCTGGAGTCCAGTTCTGTTTTGGTAGGTGGATCTGTGTTCTACCCAAAGGAAAAGTCATATGCACTATAGACAGAGGGAACCTGTCCAGTGCTCAGAATCTATGGTACAGTGGGTTTAACATTTTTTTCAGAGATGTCAGAACTTGAACTGTCATTTATTTTGACATTATGCCCTACTTACAGGGTAATTTCACTGAGGCATACTGGATTTTTCTGAAGTTGCACGTGAGTGGTACCTTGCATCACATTTCCATGTGGAATTAGCAGTGACTTACATGAATATTTTCTGAAAGATTCTTGTTTTGTAGGAAGCTGATTTTCACAGTTTCACTGTGCTTTTACCACACACACACACACACACACACACACACACAAAAAAGATTTAGCCTTTCATATTTTTTTGATCATCTTCTGTTTTTATAGTGGGGCAAGTTAAGTATTAGTAATAGGAGGAGAAAAGTGATTAATGTTGTTATTAGGTGCCGTTGGGTTGGTTCTGACTCATAGCAACCCTACATACAGCAGAACAAAACAATTGCTGGGTCCTGCGCCATCCTCACAATCGTTGCTATGTTTGAGCCCGTTGTTGCAGTCACTGTGTCAGTCCATCTCATTAAAGGTCTTCTTCTTTTTTGCTGACCATCTGCTTTACCAAGCATGGTATCTTTCTCCAGGAACTGGTCCCTCCTGATAGCATGTCTGAAGTATGTGAAACGAAGGCCCGCCATCCTCGCTTCTAAGGAGCATTCTGGCTGTACTTCTTCCAAGACAAATTTGTTCATTCTTCTGGTAGTCTGTGGCGTATTCAATATTCTTCACCAACACTGTAATTCAGAGACATCGATTCTTCTTCAGTTTTCCTTATTCATTGTCCAGCTTTCACATGCATTTGAAGTGATTGAAAATATCATGGCTTGGGTCAGGCTCACCTTAGTCCTCAAAGTGATATCTTTGCTTTTTAACACTTTAAAGACATCCTTTGCAGCAGATTTGCCCAATGCAATATGCCATTTGATTTCTTGAATATTGCTTCCATGGGCATTGATTATAGATCCAAGTAAAATGAAATCCTTGACAACTTCGATCTTTTCTTCAGTTATCGTGATGTTGCTTATTGGTCCAGAGGATTTTTGTTTTCTTTATGTTGATGTGTAATCTGTATTGAAGGCTGTAGTCTTTGATCTTCATCAGTAAGTGCTTCAAGTCCTCTTCGCTTTCAGCCAGTAAGATTGTGTTATCTGCACATCTCTGGTTGTTAGTGAGTCTTCTTCCAATCCGGATGCCGTGTTCTTCTTTATATAGTCTGGCTTCTCAGATTATTTGCTCAGCATATTGATTTAATAAGTATGGTGAAAGGATATAATGCTGACTCACACTTTTTCTGATTTTAAACTACTCAATATCCCTTTGTTCTGTTTGAATGACTGCTTCTTGGGCTATGTACAGGTTCCGCATGAACACAATCAAGTGTTCTGGAATTCCCATTCTTTGCAGTGTTATCCATAATTTGTTATGATCCACACAGTCAGATGTCTTTGTATAGTCAATAAAACACAGGTAAACATCTTTCTAATATTCTCAGCTTTCAGCAAAGATCCATCTGACATCTGCAATGATATCCCTCCTTCCACGTCCTCCCTTTTTCACTTTCCTGTTTATAGTGGTCAAGTTAAGTATTAGTAATAGGAAGAGAAAAGTGGTTAATTCTATCAGGTATTTATTCTATTTTCTTTGCAGATCAGATTTCTCTTGACTGAACTGTTAACTTCAAAATGTTACTCTATATTTTTAAAATGTTAATAACTATTTCTGATATGTCGTAGCCTGATGTAAAAAAGATATTTTTTACATGGACTCCTATTATGTTATTTTGTCAAAACTAGATAAAAAAATATTTCTGATACAGGAGAAAATACTTTGTCGAATGGGTTTTTGTGTTGTTTTGGTTTGTATTTTAACTCTAGCATATACAATTCTCTTGCCAAAATGTGTAATGTATTATTTGAGAATTTTAGTGTTGTACTCCTTTATAAATATGTTTTTGTTTCCATTTAGATCTTGAATACCTGATGCATGCAAGACAACAGCTAGTAACCACAGCTAAGCGTTGGGATTCTTCTTCTAAGACTATTATAGATTTTGAGCCTAATGAAACTACTGATTTGGAGAAGAGCCTTCTTATCAGATACCAAATTCCTCTTTCTGCTGACCAGCTATTTACCCAGTCTGTTTTAGACAAATCATTGACCAAGAGCAACTATCAGTCACGGTTGCATGACCTTCTTTATATTGAAGAGATAGCCCAGTATAAAGAAGTCAGCAAGTAAGTTACTTTAGAAACATTTCTTATTTTTATCTCTCCTTTGGATGGTATTTTTAGTTTTTAAAATGGAGGTGTGCCTAAGTTAAGAGAGGGAGCGAGATGGTTGTTATTCAATAGCTGTATTCTATCTTTAAGGCAAGAACTGTGTCCTGCTCATCTTGGTATCCCTAGTGTTTCATACATAGTTTATTTCCATAAGCCCTTACTAAGCATCTACTAGATGGCAAGCTCTTTGCCATGTGCTGGGATTTTAAATATGTGATCCGTGCTCTTAAGGAACTTTCAGTCAGTGGTAGTCATAGCAAGCACTGAACGAATAGTTGTTGAATAAATGTATAAAAATTGATAGAGACCACATATTTTGACCATAATTTTAAGACTGAAACAATGTAGATCTTTGGGAAAATTGTTTGATAATAACAAAGTACTTTTATAGTAGTTTATAAATGCTTTAATGTATTTTACATTTTATCTATATGCCACAGGTTAAGACCAAGTACTTGAATCAAAAGCTTATTTGAATCATTTTAGGGAAAATAATCTTAGAAATGAAAGTTTCAGTGATGGCAGACTGTTAGTGAAATAGTTACTATATTTGGTAATAGCATTCTACTTTTTAGATAAAACAGGAATGAGCCTTAAAAATTGAACCACAGTTATGAAACATGAACACATTTTTATAAATGTTATTTTTTTTCAGTATAGCATAAGCAACATATTTTTCTTCTTCAAGCTGCCTCAACAGCACCTTGTCTTTCATAGATTTTTACTGAACAACTCATGATGGAATATATTCAGGAAAGGAAAAAGAAGTGAAAACTTAAAGATAACTTTGTGTTACTTGGTTTATAGATTCAGTGTGATCTAACTTTTGGAAAGTATCTAATTTTATTTTATTTTTTATTGTTGTAGTTTAAATGAAGTTTACATTTCAAGTTAGTCTCCCACACAAAATTTATACATATATTGTTATGTGACCCTAATTGCTCTCCCCATACTGTGACAGCACACTCCTCCTGTCCACCCCTGATTCCCCATGTCTGTTCAACCAGCTCCTAACCCTCTATGCCTTCCTATCTCACCTCCAGACAGAAGCTGCCCATTAGTCTCTTGTATCTACTTAAGCTAAGAGGTACACTCCTCACGAGTATCACTTTATGTCCCACAGTCCATCCAGTCCAATCCCTGTCTGAAGAGTTGGCTTCGGAAATTGTTTTATTTCTTGGCTGATAGAGAATCCGGGGGCCATGCTTTCCGGGGTTCCTCCAGTCTCAGTCAGACCATCAAGTCTGGTCTTCTTACTAGAATTTGAGTTCTACACCTCACCTTTCTCTTGCTCCATCAGGGACTCTCTGTTGCGTTGCATCAGGGCAGTCATTGGTGGTAGCCGGGCGCTGTCTAGTTCTTCTGCTTTCAGGCTGATGAAGTTTCTGGTTTTATGTGGCCCTTTCTGTCTCTTCAGCTAATATGGAAAGTGTCTAATTTTAAATTAAATAGTTAAAAATTTACAAAGTCAGATAGGGTATATTTTTCATATCTAAGACTTTAAATCATGGCCCGTTGCTGGTCTCTTAAAAGGTTTGTATTGACTGTGTCTGTAGATAGTTCTAGTGAAATCATCAGATATTAAATAAGAAGCACAGTGCCTTGTATTATGTACATTATTCACATTAGTAATGTATATACATGTACATTATTTACATTCTCATACTCTCCTTTTCTTTGGGAAAAGACACTATGATAAATCATAAATATTGGAAAGAAAATAGCATTTCAAAGCTTACCAGAATCTTGGAAACAATTTTTGAGTACCATATTAGAAATTTAGAAAAAATTATATACTAACTTTAATATTTTATTAAAGTTTAAAAATCATTCAATATATATTACCCTAGAGCTGTGTATAATAACTAAAGACCAAAAAGCTTATGGATTAATTAATTAAAAATTAATTAAATTAATTAATTTAAATTTAAATTAATTAATTAAAAAAATCTTGTAAGAATGGTAATTTGAATGAAAAAAGAATAAACCCTACAACATTTTGGAGGTCAGATTTCTATCAAGAAACTAAGTGGGTCAAAGTTGACTCTAAGAGCACCTTACAAGGGGCACCAAAGCCAATATAAGAGGGGTTTGAAACTAGCAACAATATAAAATGAATGTTGGTGGCATACTAAGTTGGTATAATATTTCTGGAAGGCTATTTGGTGATTTATATTAAGTAAGGGCGTTTAGAAAGTTTGAACCTTTTAGTGTAGTAATTCTACTTATGGGGATTTATCCTGAAGAAGTACTCACAGATGAAGATAAAGATGTCTGTGAACAAATGTCTTTCACAGAGTAGTAAAAAAATAAATTATGTTTATAGCAGTATGATCAAATATTATATACCTATTAAAATTATGTTCTTGAAGAATTTTTAATAAAGTGAGAACACTTGTGATGTAATATTAAGGGGAAAATATGCTGGTTATAAAACCTTACCACTACCATTTTATTTTTGTATGTATGTGTATACATACATATACTTACATACTTATGTATATTTTTGCATATAAAATATTGGAAGGAATTAAAGTATTCTGGTTGGTGGAATTACAGGTGATTTTTATGTTCTAATATATAGTTTTCTCTACTTTTAAAATGTTCTGCAATGACCACGTATTACTATTATAATAAGAAAAGCAAACAAAGAAATATAAAGGAAACTGGCACGTCATCAGTGGCAACACTTGATAATCGTGATGTAAAAGTGCCTTTAGGTATGAAAAGAAGAGATTGTGGTAAGGCAGAATGTAGACACTGTGGTAAGACAGTGATAAGATGGTGTGTAGTCTTTTTATAGGAACATATAAGTTTTCTCTCTCTATGGTTTTAATCTTTTGAAAATTAGATTATAGTTATTGACTCAAGTAGGGATATTTACAAACTGAATATAAATAAGTAGGATCACTTCTGATGTTATATATGCTAAATATACTAGAGTTTTGAAGGATTTGAAAAGGCAGAAAAGAAAATTTAATGCTGCATGTCTAATGTGTGACACGTAGGTATATATTGTGCTAGAGAAGTCTGGAAAACTTCCAGTGATACTGTCACCCAAAGTTAACCCTGGATATGAAGGCTGGTAAATTACACTTCTGAATTTGGCAGGCTTTTAGAATTTAGTGAAGTATAGTAAAGAATTGATAAACATACAAAGATACAAAATTCTGCTAATAATTGGCATCAAGTTCTCAGAGGACATCTGTAGGCATGTCTGTGTAACAGTCACATTTGTAAAGATTTTCAAAAATTTTTGACATTTCATACATTGTTGAAAAAAGGTTATTCTATTTTTTCCTTCACCTTTTTATGTATTTTAATGTTACCTTGAATGTAATTTACAGTTGATTGTTAATGTTTTAAGCACAAATTGCGTAACTAAGATACAGTTTAAAAAATGGATTTTGCGGAGGTCTGTGTGCAGGTACTAAACTATGCTGTAGTGCAGAGAGCAGTAACTTTTTCCATAAAGGGCCAGATAACAAATATTTCAGGTGTTGTGGGTCACATACAATCTCTATGTCATCATGTCTTCTTTGTTTTTGTCTGTTTGTTTTAAATCATTCCTAGTCAGGGACCATACAGAAACAGGCTGAAGGCTGGATTTGGCACTCAGGTTATGTTCTAGTGTGTCTGATTGGGTCATTTTGCTTGTCTGTTGAATCAGTACCAGTCATCAAAGCAAACTCAGGTCACATTAGAATTGTGAAGAATGTTTTGTTGTAGACTGAGACCCAATTTAAAGACAGAAAACAGTGGTATAACTAAATGGACTTTAAGTGATTTGGATGTGCATTGACAGTAATAAGTGTATTCTTTATGCACTAAAATATGCCTCTTTGTGACATAATAGTCAGACCTAATATATGATTGATAGGATATTTCCCAAGGTCAAGAGAATATATCAGTCATTTGTGAACTTCTTACATTTAAACAGAATATTACTAATCATAAAAGTAGCCTGAAGGGAATTCGCACTGGTTTCTTACATTTTGATTACAAGGATTGGACTATACCTTATTACACAGTCATCTTTGCAATCCTTCCTTGAAAATAGATTAAATGAAGGCCCTCAAGGTTAGACAAAATATGTTTTGGCTTGAGGCTGGATTTAGTAATCAAGTGTATCTGTGTACTTATTTTTTAAAGAAGGAGATGATTTTTCCAAACAGTCCAGAAATTAAAATTTCTTCTTATGTTAAGTTTTAGTGTGAGATGTCTGCAGATGATAAAGACAATATTGCATTTCATTTAAATTTCAGAAAATGCTTCCAAGAAATGCTTCTTTCTGGACTTTCTTTTACTTCTCTTTTCTTCAGGCACTTTTTGATGTGCATTCAATAACAGTTCTACCTTGAAGTGAAATCTGTTTGATTCTAAGATACGCATTTTCAAAAGAAATTGACTTTGGCTGAAGCTATTTTGTTCATTAAACTGTGCAGTGGCATACCTAATCCTTGAGCTTGGCCTCTCAATAGCTGACTGCGGGCATGGTAGGTTTAGTGTGGAGATGCACATTTCATCATCAAGATGGGTAAGGCATTGATGGGCTATATTTTGGTTGGGTTGTTCTGCCTCAGTAAACCCAGGGATTGTCTCATTATCTTGGTTGACTTTTGTTGTTCATATAGTCAGAAATCACATTGAAATTCACTATTTAGCTTTGAAGATTTTTTAAAGTTACACTCCTCAAGATATATATATATATATATATATGTATATACATATATATATATAAAACTGTTGTTAAGGTTGATAGAGCCGTATTTCTCATTAGTTAGAATTATGATTTTCAGCTGGTTGAAAATTTGATTGACTACTATTCTGCCATTCCCCAAAAGATTAGAAACTATGTAAGCTTTAAGATTGATTTCAAAATACGACATGTAAAAATGGAAAGATGATTTTTCTTTTGAATAAAATATAGGATATATTTTGTATTTTAGGTGTTTCTGAATTATTATGTTTGAAAAATATGTATTATTTTAAATGCCTAAGAGGGCTTATTAAGGTGATTTCGGATTTAGTCTGTTAATCTTCTAGAAAAATTAAATATTAGTAGTCGCACTTCTACTAGAAAGTCTGTAGTGTCTGCATTTTGAACATGTGATGAAGTACTAAGCTGTGTGTCTCACTACTTTCATCTTCTAGTGCCTTTACTGCAAGAGGTTAGGTTGAAGCTACAACTAAATGTCACACGCGGATTCTCTTATTGCTCTAAAACTTAGATTAATTTTTCATGCCTGCTAAATTGTAATCAAGTGTTTTGGAGTGGCAGATTCAAAATACATTTAACAGTACAACTTTAATATATTGCCTAAATTAGTTGAGAAATACATCATAGGATTTTTAGAATTTGTTAGAGAATAATGTAAAGTGGTTGGAATGGGATTATGGTGCCTGGAAAAAATGAGAGTGTTACAAAAATGTAAAATTAATTCAATGAACAAAATTTATTGAGTACCCAAAGTGTTGGGTTCTGGGCTGATTCTGAGGCAAACAAGGTATGTTTCTTTGTCCCCCTGAAGTTTATAATCTAGTAGGGGAGATAGACATAAATGTCAGGCTATAATACAGTGTGATTATCACTGTGATAGAGGCATGCACAAGGACCCCATGGGATGGGCACCTATCCCAGATTAGTGGGGAGAAAGAGGGTAGTCAATCAGTGGATTTTGGCGAAGATGGTAGTTAAGCTGTATTTTGGAAAACAGATAAAAGTTGCCAGGTTCAGAAGTAGGGCAAAGGTCTTTAGTTAAGGGAAGCAGGATACAAGAGTGAGAGTACAGGGTTTTGGGGGAAGCTGCAAATTTGGCTATTGTAGTTTTCATGGAGAGCCCCTGTGTGGTGGGGAGATAGATGAGAGATAAAGAGCTGTTTAAACTTTATCTTCAGAGCTATAGGAGGCTGCTTATCATCAGACTTACACTTCACATTTTACAGAGATCCTCTGGTGGTGGTGTGAAGAATAGATTTGAGGCAAGAAGTCAAGTTTGGAGTTTGTTATGGCACTCCAGGTTAAATGTTGAGGGTAATGTAGTGGCCATGCAGATGAATTAGGAGGAGGAACTAACAGGGCTTGGTGATTGTATGAAGGGGAATTAAGGTTGGTGAGAGAGGCAGAGTTGGGGATGACTTGGTTTCTGGTTTGGACTCTAGGTGGATGGTGGTGCCATTCTCTAAATTGTATAATACACGGGAGGATTGGTTTGGGGGTGACATGTGGAGAGGTCACATGGTGATTCAGTTTTACATAGACTGAATTTGAAGGGCATATAAGTGAAGATGCCTCTCTGGCAGTTAGATTTACAACTCTGAGCTGAGGTGGGAGAGCTGGGAGAGGGTGAATAAGAAGAGGGCAGGGTGAAGCTTTAGAAGGTGGGTAGAGGTGGAGGAGAGCTAGGGAGGTAGGAGGGCAACTAGGAGAGTGGGACTTTGCAGAAGCCAGTGGAAGAGGAAACTTAAAGCAAGAGGAGAGTGGTTCCAAAGAGAGAAACAAACAAAAATCTGAAAACTGTACATTGAGTTTTCCACAAAGAGCTCATTTGTGAATCATGAATGTACCCTAAGTCATCTTTTCCCTCTGAGAAGGTTTTTAATGACCCCTACACCTCACTTATATTATATGGGTAGTAAAAGGGAAGTAAAATTTTAACTTCATTTGAGAAAGCATGAATAATGTAAGCTTTCCTGTACTTTTTCTTTTTTTTTAGTATTATTGTGTTTTAGGTGAAAGTTTACAGCACAAATTAGTTTTTCATTCAAAAATTTTATACACATACTGTTTTGTGACATTGTGTCACAAATGTGTCAGCGCTCTTCCCCTTTCCCTTTACACTCTGGATTCTCCATGTCCATTCATCCAGTTTTCCTGTCCCTTCTTGCCTTCTTGTCTTTGCTTTTGGGCAGGTGCTACCCATTTGGTCTCGTGTATTTGATTGATCTAAGAAGCGCCTTCCTCACATGTGTTATTGTTTATTTGATAGGCCTGTCTAATTTTTAGCTGAAAGGTGTACTTCTGGAGTGACTTCAGTTCTGAATTAGCAGATTGTCTGGGGACCATAGTCTTGGGGGTTCCTCCAGTCTCTGCCAGACCAATAAGTCTGGTCTTTTTTTGTGAATTTGAATTTGGTTCTACATTTTTTTCCTGCCCTGTCCGGGACCCTCTGTTGTGATGTCCAGCAGAGTGATTGTTGGTGGTAACTGGGCACCATCACCATCTAGTTCTTCTGTGCTCAGGCTGGTGGAGGCTATGGTTCATGTGGTCCGTTAGTCCTCTGGGCTAATATCTTCCATATGTCTTTGGTTTTCTCCATTCCCCTTTGCTCCGAAAGTGTTGGAACCAGTAGATGTATCTTAGATGGCCGCTTGCAAGTTTTTAAGACCCCAGGCACTGCTCGCCAAAGTAGGATGTAGAACAGTTTCCTTATGAACTATGTTATGCCAGTTGACCTAGATGTCCCTTGAGACCATGGTCCCCAGCTCTCAGCCCCAGTAACTCCATCCCCCAGGGTGGTTGGATGTCTCTAGGAGGCTTCTGTGACTTTGCCTTGGTCAATTTGTGCTTACTTCCCCTATATGGTGTGTTGTCTTTCCCTTCACCAAAGACAGCACTTCTCTATTATCTAGTCAGTGATTTTCCCTCCCCACCCCTCTCCCCTCTCGTTACCATCAAGGATTGTTTTTTTCTGTGTTTACCTGTTCTTTTTTTTTTTTTTTTAAAGCATATGTTTTGTAAAGAAGCAGGTGAACATAGATTATATGTAAACTAGGAAGTACAGTATACTTTGGAGCCCTGGTGGCATAATGGTTAGGAGTTCAGCTGCTCACCTAAAGGTCTGCAGTTTGAATCTACCAGCTGCTCCTTGGAAACCTTATGGGGCAGTTCTGCTCTGTCCTATAGGGTCGCTAGGAGTGGGAATTGACTCCACGGCGATGGATTTGGATTGTTTTTTGGTATTGTATACTTTGTTCCACTTTCATTTTAAAACTCGTTAATGCACATCCCATCTTTGGAAGAGTCAAACATAACTAGATAACGTACTATCTGTATTTAAAAACATTTCCATCCTACTTCTCTTATTTGGACCTAGTGAAATGTGTATAGAGAATGAGAGAAATACAGTGTGATTTTAAAAGATTCCACCTATGTATATTAGGCAAATACTGCTAGAATTCATTTCATTTTTTTTAAAAACAAAATCACGTTATTAAATTTAACTTCAGTATATGTTTAGATATCTTTTTGGAACCTTAAGTCTTCTGTTTCAAATGTATTTTTAAATTACTAATGGGACTTATAAACTGTTAAGACTTATTGCATGCACAAATTGCTATTCAGATGTGTTGCTTTCCTTAAATATTATTGCCATAAAAATATTTCTCTGTACTTACATAAATAGCCTTATAATTTTTTAACTTTAAAGTATATAAATGGATATTTAATATTTTAATGTAGTATTTTAATTAGAGTATTTGCTTTCCTAATATTGCAAGCAATACAAATATTTTCATTAAAGAAATTTATAATGTCTTAAAAAAGTCTTTTTTCTTTTTTCCTTAAGGATTTATAAGACATTCTCTACATCACGTATATAAAAGAAGATCTGAAAAAAAAAAGCAATTCAGTAGTACCATTAAAAAGTAGTCTTTTCCATAAATGGATATATAGATTTTAAAATAATTTTTTGTTCATTCAAATTTTTAAACCTTTTAAGAGAAAGGAGAAATGTACTCGTTACTTGTCATCACCTTGTCTTTCTTCTTATAACACTGTTTCATAATGAAAAAGGAGAAGAGCTGTCAGTGTTCAAATCTTTCTTTCACTTCATATTTCTTGACTGTGTAAATTAATCTGTTTACACACATGTTCTCTCTGATACATTTACACATGTAAGCTTGAGTGACTGCTGCACCAACCATTGTCTGATAAGATAGCCTTCACTTCTTTTTTTATAGTTCCTGCATGGGATCTGCCTTGATGTAGCCATGAACAAAAATTTATTCTGAATGTTATTCATTAACAGTATTGCAAGGTGAAATTTCATGGTTAGACTTATTTGGTAAGATCTATTTGGAAAGCAGTCAGATTTAATAAAAGTCTGATGTCCGATGCAGTGCATTTCCTTCTGGTCACAGGTGATTTTAAACTCTTAATTGTTCCAGTGGTGTGATAAACAGATTTTCAAATTAATTAATAAATATTTCACTTCATTGAAAAATCACATTTAGTTTCAAGTACTGAAACTTTTTTGAGTGTGTGCGTTCTTCAACATGACTAAGTATGCATTCTTAAGTAACTTTGTGGGAGTTAATTTTCTTAAAAAGTATTTATTGTCTCCATCTTGGTTGGATTAAAGACAGAAAGCTAGTAGATAGTTTATAGCTAAATGGAGTGGAACTGATAGGAAGTTTTAATTTTTGGTATGTTTATATTTGGTTTATTTTGTCTTCTAGTTTTTACATTTTTGATGTAAAATATTCAAAGTGTTTTTTTATTTCTGATTTAGGTTCAACCTTAAAGTGCAATTGCAGATTCTAGCAAGCTTCATGCTCACTGGAGTTTCTGGAGGTGCAAAGTATGCTCAGAATGGACAACTTTTTGGCCGCTTTAAGCTTACTAAAACACTTTCTGAAGATACTTTGGCTGGACGACTGGTGATGACCAAAGTCAATGCTGTTTATTTATTACCAGTCCCTAAAGAGAAGTTAGTACAGACCCAGGGAACCAAAGAGAAGGTTTATGAAGCTACTATTGAAGAAAAAACAAAAGAATATATATTTTTAAGGATATCCAGGGAATGCTGTGAAGAACTTAATCTTCGACCTGATTGTGACACACAGGTGTGTTTGGAAGGGCGGCAGTTTAAGTGTGGTTGTCTGTGATCTCCTTGTCAGCTGATGTTCTTCTGGTTTGGTTTGCCTTCTTCTGCCATGACAAGCTCATTTGACTTTGAAGTGTTACACTGGTGGGTTGAGAATTGGACCTCTGGTAAATCCCAGAGAGAATAGATTCTTTTTAATCTAAGTAACATCTAAAATGTTCCAGTTTTATATAAGATTTACCTTTCTGATCAGAGTTTTAACCTAGCAACGGAAGAACAGATGAAAAGAAACTAAGCAGTCATCTGGTGATATCTCTCAGCTGCAGTTGTATCACATCCTGTTCTCATTGTCTTTATGGGTTTATAGATGAACTCTGTATTGAGTCTGCCATGTTTAACTCGAAGGCTAATCATTTTTCTTTTTCAAACATAAAACGTGAATATTATTAATTCATGATAAATTGATAGGTCATAGGGCTGAAAGGTTTTTATCACTGCAGAGATGATATTTCACAGGTGTTCTGCTGATTTTCTTGAATCCATTCTTCACAGGAATAGTGGGATTAGGTAGCCTTTATCTAGTAACTGGGAGCCTTGGGGGCACAGTGGTTAGCAGTTCGAATCCACCAGCTGCTCCTTGGAAACCCTATGGGGCAGTTCTGCTCCATCCTGTAGGGTCACCATAAGTTGGAATCGACTCAACAGCAGTGGGTTTGGTTTTGGTTTATTTAGTAATTCAACTCTGCCCTGAGTATTCGAAAATGCCTCTGCTTGTTTTTAACAGATTTATAGCATTCTTATAAATCTTTTGAATGAGCTGTTGAGTAACACCATCTTTTGTTGTATTACATTATCCACTATGAGTTTAGAATCAATTTAGTTAAAAATAAATTGTAGAGCAGCATAATGGCTAAATAATTTGTCATATGTTCATACAATGAAATTCTACATAGCAATGAAAAAGAACAACCTACTGCTACATGGAGCATCATGGATGAATCTCACAGACATAATATTGAAAGAAAGAAACCAGACACAAAAAAGTACATGTGACATGATTCCACTTACGTGAAGTTCAAAAATAGAAAAAACTAATCTGTAATGAGAGGTCAGAATAATGCTTCCTTCTGAGGATGGGTTTTGCCTGGAAGGGGGCATGAGGGAGCCTTCTGGGATGGTGGAATATTCTGTAACTTGTCCTGGGTATAGGGTTGCCAGAGTTATTAGCAAATAAAAATACAATTAAATTTGAATTTCAGATAAACAACGAATACTTTTCTTTTTGAATAAGCATATTTAATGTAAGTATGCATATGCAAAAAGTTATTCATTGTTTATCTGAATTCAAATTTAATTGGGAATCCTGTATTTTATCTGGCAGCCTTACCTGGGTGGTGGTTACAGGTGTATCTACATGTATTACAGGTATATCCATATGTAAAGTATATCAGGCTATACACTTAAGATTGTACACTTTGCTGTATGAAAGTTATACCTCAGTTAAAAGTAAAGAGAAAGAAAGCTACCTAGAAACAAAACAAACAGAAAAGAAAAAAAAAAATTGTAACCACAGTAATAAAAATAAAATGATTACCATAAAATTTCTGCTATATTTTAACTTATTGTAAACAAGGCATCATGTTTTGTTGAGAGGAATTTGAATTTCTCAGAAAGCAAGAGAAAGTTTTTCACTCCTCTGACTTTTTACTTTAATTGAAAGAGCATTCATCAGAAATAGTGTCAGCAGCTCTTCACAGACATACATTCAGTGATTTATTATATCGGTCCAGTGAATTTGTGCTTTAAACTGTTATCATTCACCTACTCTTTTCAGCTCAATATTGACATATATTTATTAAATCCAGGTGTTGTAAGAGAGACATTTAATTGGTCCAGGAATAAAATATTTTGTAAAAATTATAAAGGGAAGGTACATAAATAAATATCAAGTTTACATAAATATGAACTTATTTAAGTATTACTTTGAGTTCCAAGATTTTGTTAGCATATTACTTATTTCTTTTGAGAACCTGCAGAGGACTCCATTTTGTTCGATAAATTGTTCTTCAGTAATTGAGGTTTCAGCCATAACCTTAACACTGTCTTCCAATGTTTTGTTAACTATGAAAAGTTGTTTCATTTGTTGATACCAGAGATTAAGTAATTTACAAGTGCCTCAGTTTCTTTATGTGTAAAATGGGGATAATAATACACACACACGCACATGCACATCATTGGTACTATTAAATGAGATAATCCATGTAAAGTGCTTATTAGAACACCTGGCACTAAATAAACAAAGCAAATATTAGCAGTAATTACTATTGGAATATGATTACACTTTAAAAGAATCTCTAAACTTGTCCACCCTAAAAGGTTGTCTCCACAAAATATTCTAGTGAACCGCAGGTGTTAATGTTTTCTTCAGTTCTTTATTAAAAAAATTTTTTTTGTGTGTATTTCAGGTTGAACTTCAGTTTCAATTAAATCGCTTACCCCTCTGTGAAATGCATTATGCACTAGACAGGATCAAGGACAATGGGGTTTTGTTTCCAGACATCACTATGAATCCCACTATACCTTGGAGTCCCAACAGGTATAAAAAGGAGATATCTCATTAAAGGAAATTATGTTCATGTTCCATTGAATACCTGCATTAAGTAACTCAAGGATACTTTTAAAAAAAAATTATTATTATTTTTTGTCGGTTGATGAGAATATACACAGCAAAACATATACTAATTCAACAGTTTCTACATGTACAATTCAGTGACATTGATTACATTCCTTCGGTTGTACAACCATTCTCACCCTCATTTTCTGAGTTGCTCCTCCCCTATTAGCATAAACTCATGGCCCCTTCCGGTTCCTATCTAACAACTCAATAATACTTTTATAAGAAAATTTCCCAGTGTCTTCAAGAGACGTTTTGTTAGTTGAGAAAGGAGAATAATATAATGAAAACATTTGAGGGTTCATCATCATCTGCTTTCTTTACCTCAGAGTCTAGACAAGTGCTGTTGTTTTACTCAACAGCCTTAACTGGACAGGATACCAAGAAATTTAGGAATATTTCTGAGTAGAAGTTTAATGGAAAAACTAGGGCCTTTCTGAAATGGTTCAAATAGTTAATTTAAAATAATTTTTGTAAGTTAGCAAAATGAAGGAAGTATCACAGAAGGTACTACCATAGCTTTTAAGTTAATGAAAATGCTTTCAGGTTAATGGTTGTGTAAATATTGTTCTGCTTAAATTCTTCTTGGCACATCTTTGCACACAATTAAATGATAAGGTACTTCTATTTTGTTTCAAGAATAGACAGCAGTAACAGCTGTACGACTGCATCTTTATTTTTTTCCTTTTCACTTGGCTTCTGTCCATCAACAACTCACTTCACTTTTTTTTTTTAATCTCAGTGGCTCTACACAATAAAAGTTTATTTACCTCTTTTGTCAATCCAGTCGTAGTGGGTGGCCCTATTCATGACTAAAGGAGGCTCTGATATCTTCAGTAGATGGTTTCCAAGGTAGCCCTGGTATTGACATCCAGCTAGCATACAAGGGAAGAATGAGCACAGAGGGTCATGTGGGAAATGTAATGGGCCAGGCCTAGAAGTGACCGATATCACTTCCCCTCACATTCCATTTCTCCTGGTCCTAAAAATAGGACAAAACAAACTATGCCTTATAACACAAAACCAAATCATCTCGTTTTTCTACCCGATCCACTTTCTTTTGCTGTTAAAATTGTGAGAAGGAATAGTCTATATATATTCCAGTATTCTTACTTATTCACTCTGCAATCTATTTTTCACTTTACCACTCTCCTGAAAGTAGTCAGTGATCTATGAATTGTAAAAATCCAGTGACATGGTCTCACTTCTTGCCTGAGTCAGCTTCTCTGCATCTTTCCCTTTCTTTCCATTCTTATAGCCAGTGCTTAATGCTACTATTTCACAAGCCCTGCACTTGGTCTTCCATCTTGCTGTCTGTGTCGCTCTTCTCCGATCCCAACCACATGTTCTTCCTGAGTTAGTTTTCTAAAATAATCATGTCATTTCCCTGCTCGCAAATCTCTGAGGCCTTCTGGATATGTGGTAAAATCTGGACAGCCTAATGAAAAGCTCTGATACGTGATCTCATTGACACTTGCTTTCTAACAGTATCTTTTCAGATTTCCTTTACTGTTTTCCATTTGGCACCCCCTTCCTTCCTCTTAAATCCCCATGCTCTGGCCATATTAAATTATCTTGAAGCTTCATTTCCTCTACATGTTTTTTTTGTCTCCTTATCTTTAAGTAGTTTTCTCTTTCTGAAGTGGTCTTTGCCCAACATTAATTTGTTAGTGATCCCCTTGTCCTTTAAGATTTAGTTCAGCTCAAGTGCTCTCACCTTCAAGTGGATGAACCTCACCCGTCCATGAGCCTTCCATGTACTAGGCTCAGTCAGTTATGTACTTTCAAGCATGGTTTCTCTAGATTTCTGTCAATTGCATACATTTCTACTATACCCACTAAACTCTGAACTTTTTAAAGGAAAAGACCATGTCTTACATATTTTTGAATCTCCAGCAGGGCCTGGTACATACTAATATTTGATGAATTTATTAAATTAATAATTTCAAGTCTAAAAAAGAAAATTTGGGCTTCAGATGTGAGGCCATACCAGTAAAATTTTAGGAGTTTACTTGATATGCTCACTGCTGAAAATTATATTGTTTGTAGTTTGTATGGAGCCCTGGTGGTGCAGTAGTTAAGAGCTTGGCTGTTAACTGAAAGGTCAGCTTTTTGAATCCATCAGCCACTGCTTGAAAACCCTTTGGGGCAATTTTACTCTGTCCTGTAGGGTTGCTATGAGTTGGAATTGACTCGACAGCGATTTCTTTTTTTTTTAAATAATTAGTATAGTGAAATACTACTAACTGCAAATATTAACTGTGAAAGTCACTGTAAAAAATGCCAAGTAGCTGAAAGCTTTCAAGCAGTAAAAAATCCCCATAGTACTGTAATTTAAATAATTATTAGAAGCTATCTGGGTTTAGGAACATTCTGAGAAACCATTAGCCATTTTAAATCTTTTCTGGAATAAGGTGGAATATAGAATATGGATAAATAAATGAAATTGAGAAATTATTCCTGAGCACATAGACTACAAATTAATTAAAGTGTTAGCCCAGGAAAAAAAAAAAAAAAAGACTTTCAGTTAACTTGGCTCAGGAGAGAAAATTATTTTATTCAGAATGAACTTAAAGAGACTTAATTTTGTAGTGTTTTAAATTTTGAAAATCAGAGATGACTCCTGTTAGCATGTATGCTATAAATCTTCTTTCCTTCATTAAGCAGGTGGTACAATAAGTGAATATGGTATGTTTTACTCATTGGCTTTCTGTAAATGTTTTTATTCATGGCCAGATAAAGTTTCTGATCTTCTCTGAAGCAGTTATTTACACTGAAACAATTGATAAGCAAAATGAACTACATAAATACAGAAATATTGTCGTATTTTAGCATTGTACGTGTATATCTGTCATTAATCTCTTAGATTTATGCTTATGTATATAATCTAATAGCCGTCTTGTTGCTAGCCTCTTTAAGCCCCACATTTTGAAGGTGAGTTTTTTTTTTTAATCAACTTTTTTTTAACTTTTTACTAGCCCAGTACACAAGTTTCAATTTTCTGAAATCATCAGAAAATATTATAGTAATAGAAGCCAGTATTAATTGAACACTTATTGCTCAAATGCTTTCCTAAAGAGTTTTACATGTATTATCTCATTTGATCTTTAAAATAATCATCCGATGCAAGTAACATCATGTCTATGTATAGAACCATTGTGGTTAGATGTAGTATCCTATTGGTCAAGTAGGCATCCAAGTAACAGTTTACCCAGCGAATTATGGCTTAAACCACTAGAGATTCAAGGCTGGTGCAGGGCTCAGCAGTGCCATCAAGAACCAAGAGCTCTCTCTTACTTCTTTGCCATCTAGCACATGTAGGCTTTCCTCTTGATGCTTGTTTGCCTCATGGTTTAAAGATGGCTGCTGCGGGTCTATTTACCACAAGCTCGATCTAGTCAGGTGAAGAGGGAGGGTGAAGGAGCAAGAAGGGCTTTCTTTTGGTGAGGCTTTGTTACTGTTTTATTGAGTAGGAAAGTCCATCTCATTGATCAGAATTGGGTCTCCAGCTGAGGAGGCTGGGAAATCGAGTATTTTAGCATCCTAGTCTCTGTAGTCATTGACTCGATGGCACACCACCACCACCACTGCAACAACAATCTCCATAGTAGAAGAAGACAAAGGAAAAGGGTGCTGTGAATGGTTTTGAAGTAACCAGTCCACAGTCTCTGCCACATATATTACATCTGGACTTAAATATGTACTTAGAGATCATTTAAAGCAATTTCTTCATTTAGTGGCGGAGTTATGAGTAAATAAACCTGCAAGAGCTGAGAGACTCTGTGGAGTAAAATATTTGAGCTTTAGTGAATGCTTCCAGGAAATCTATTGGTACTGCTCAGAGTCTTTTTTTTTTTTTTTTTTAACTCATTTTAAAAATTTTAGATTTCAGAAAAATAAGTAGTGGAGTGTTTATAGAGTCAACGTTTGTTTTCGAAGGTTTATATTTTTTAGGAGATTTTTGTTTGACATCTGTCATAATTTAACACTAGTATATATTTTTTAAATTGAAAATGTTAAGTAGATTTTCTCTAAGTAACTAGCTTCTAATTGAAGTGGAGTATAGCCTCACAAAGGGAATTTTCCTGTCTAAACTGTGTCTGTCTTTTTCAGGTTTATTTTGCAGGGTATTTGCAGATTTTCTAAGAGCCTCTTACACACCCTTCCTATTTTGGTTCACATCCCTATCATTTTTACCATAGTTGTTGTGATATTTTGTATTTTAATTATAGCTGTGAGAAAGAATGCTGCTGATTCTCCACTTGGTTTCATCCCTTTCAACATCTGCTGTTCCTTTAAGTCTTCGAAACTTGGCCAAGTCATAGTAGGAACACTAGTAAGATAGATCTTGTTACAGTAGCCATTTGTGCAATGATGACAGGTGTTCTCTACTCTGACCAAAAAAACCAGTGTTATTTGTGTATATGTATGTGTGTGTGAAAATATTAGGAAATATCTCATATTCTTTGGCTTTTTTGATACCTTCTTTAAAAACTTCTATTTTTTAAACTAAGATCTTTGTAAAAGTTTGATATCTCTTAGACTAGGGACAGAGACTTTTTTTCTTTTCTCCTTTTTTTTAAACTTGACTAAGATCTTTCAGTGGATTAGATTTTGAAGTTCTTTTAGCTTCTCTTTTGCATTTTATTTGATATGCAAAGAAACTATTACTTCTTCATTATTACCAGCAAAAAAGTTTTCTGATGCTTTTATGGAACAGAAGTTAAATCCTTGAGACATTGCTATTACTATTTATAGACTTGTAAGCAACTAAACTAGAATTGTGGTTTTTTTGTTTTGTTTTGTTTTTTTAGTTATCAAAATCTTATTGCACTTGAAATAGGACAAGATAATAACTTTAGTTTTGATTTACATAGTAAAACACCCTACACAGGTTCTGCTGGGTAATTTTCTAAAAAATTTTTTTTAAATAAGCATTAACCTTTATAGAGGCTATGTTATTTCAGTAGTTGTAATTATTCAGTGAAATTCAGGATACCTGTATGTCATGTACTATTTCAAATAACCTAATTTTTAAAATTTTCTACAGACAGTGGGATGAGCAGTTGGATCCTCGACTAAATGCGAAACAGAAAGAGGCTGTTCTGGCTATTACAACTCCACTTTCTATACAACTGCCACCTGTTCTTATCATCGGACCCTATGGGACAGGCAAAACGTTCACACTAGCTCAGGCTGTCAAGCATATACTCCAGCAACAGGAGACTAGGTGAGATGGTGGTGTATTGTTCATATTTGATTAGCAGGGCACTACCTCTGTTCTTGTTTTAAATACAAAATGAGGGCTAGCAAGACATTTTTCATCCAGCTTTTAAAAATTAAACAAAGCAAAAAAAGAACCAAAACCAAAAATCCCAAAGCATTAAATTTGAATTCTATTAAAACATAGTTTTTAAAAAATTGTCGATATAGAGAAAGATAGTATTTAAATAGCCATCAAAACTCCAAGTTGGCTAAGGAATTGTGGTGTATGTTAGAGCTAACAGAGTTGGGTGTTTAAAAAAAAAAAAAGTGTGTGGTAGAATTAAAAGTAATTTTTGGGAATTTACTTCTGTTAATAGTTTTAAAAAATAGTAATTTCCTGAAGGCATCATATGTTAGAGATTATTGAGTTGGTTGAGGGAAATGTGTAGTATGTAGTATTAAGATGGCCACTGCTTTTTTTTTTTTTTTTTTTTTTTTTTTGGTATTTTACTGCTTAAATAGTTTTGTGTTTTATCATTCTTTTTATTTGCACCATTTATTTCAGCAGGATTCTCATTTGCACCCATTCTAATAGTGCTGCTGACCTCTACATAAAGGATTATTTACATCCATATGTAGAAGCAGGCAATCCCCAGGCAAGACCTCTCAGGTATTTTTTAAGGCTTATTATGTATCTATATCATACTTTATTATTCTTAAGAAAAGGTGTCTGTAAAGATTTTAGTAACTTTGGGAATACCAAATTCTTAAATTTCACATTGACATTTGAAGGTTATACCTATGAAACCATTTAAATTAAGAAAAAATAAAAAAAAAAAACCAAAACCTTTTGACCAACCATTTTTTAAACATTAAATAAAGAGAAAGACATCCTTTTTTAAGTTTTGTATGTAAAAAATGTTGTTACAATCTGATCAGATTTTGATATGTATTACTAAAAGCTACTGTGATAAATACTGTAAATATTAATTTAAATCAAATTTAATATAATTAAAAATCTAGCATGTTTAGCATGGTAGAATAGTCATGCAGTGACGGTTCTTTATGGAAATAAAATTTTGACTGTGAGCATGCATTTAATTTCATAGAAGCTACACATTAGAGAAGCATAAAATGTTGAAATGTTTTCTGCAACAAAATGTAGTGACTAATATTTACAGCTTTTTGCTACCATTTAGGAGAAAAGTGTCAAAGAAAATTTTAGGTTAATATAGGGAGGTTTTCTGAGTGAAGAGTACTTAAATACAGGATTTTAGAGGAATAAAAATCCTTTTCTTCAGAAAACAAAGAATCATTAAATGGTTATACTATTTGCTTCCGTTGTTATAAAAATTAATGTTTGGTTTTGCCATTTTACAAACTAATATGTCATACTCTATGTTGTTTGAATACAATTATTGTTTACGAATTAATTTCTAACCACACCTTTGAATCATAATTCACTAACTTTTTTTTCTAGTTTAGTCCAGGCATGGAAAAATGAGATTATGCTATTTAATTCTTTAATAAATCATTGCCAAAGCCATTTGAATGATTTTAGAGTCACATAAAAAGAACAAAAGAGAAAAAAAGTGGTGTGACCTGTTAACACAGGTTTTTATGATATACTTTGGTTTCATTCTAGAAGGTAAATTAAAGCAGAAATAATTAAGTAGAATCCAGTTATATTTAGTAAGAAAAGAACACATAGAGCACAATCACTATAAATGATAATGTGGTATTTATCAATGGATAAATTCATTAATAACTAATTAGTTTGTGTTAGATTCTTATCTTTTTTAGCTCATAAGTGAAAACTGGGTAGCTAGCATTTTTGCCATGAGATAAATTGTTTGTGTTTCTTGTTGAGAGAGAGAGAAAAAGTATGTGTGTGTGTGTGTGTGTGTGTGTGTGTGTGTGTTACACAGGAAACTTGAAAATCTCAATTATCATGGTGCATTTGGTATGGAAACAATGGAGTGAGACTCCCTCAAATCTTGATTGTCTTAGTGTAGGTCATTTGACATTCGGGGCAGTAGAGGTGTTGCTGATAAACATTAAAATCCGTCATTTGGCTTGGTTATTTTAGCTTTTCCCATGTAAAATTTGGAGGTTCTAATCTCAACGTGTAGTACACGTAAACATGTAGAATAAGAAGTCATGTTCCACTATGGTATATGTGTAATTGTAGTGACCCAAAACACAGAAACTTGCCCTTCAGCAGAAAATCTCAGCTCTCTACAAGTCTCAAGAATGACTCAGTCCAAAATGGAAAAATATTTAAATATATTCAAATACAAGTTTCGTTTAGTGAAACCTGTAAAACCCATGCCATTGAGTCGATTCCAACTCATAGCAACTCTATTGTAAAAGGAGTAAAATAATAAAAGCCTGACTTCCCTAAATATATTCTTTTTGCTGCCCTGCATTTTCATCTTACTAATGAAGATGAAAGACTACAGCCTTCAGTATGGATTACACCTCCTCAACATAAAGAAAACAGACATCTTCACAACTGGACCAATAAGCAATATTACGATTAACAGAGAAAAGATTGAAGTCGTCAAGGATTTCATTTTACTTGGATCTGCAGTCAACGCCCATGGAAGCAGCAGTCAAGAAATCAAACGATGTATTGCATTGGGCAAATCTGCTGCAAAAGACCTCTTTAAAGCATTAAAAAGCAAAGATGTCACTTTGAAGACTAAGGTGACCCAAGCTATGGTGTTTTCAGTTGCCTCATGCATGCGAAAGCTGGACAGTGAATAAGGAAGATCGAAGAATTGATACCTTTGAGTTAATGATGTTGGCAAAGAATAGTGAATATACCGTGGACTCCCAGAAGAATGAACAAATCTGTCTTGGAAGAAGTACAGCCAGGATGCTCCTTGGAAATGAGGATGGCAAGACTTTGTCTCACGTACTTTGGACATGTTATCAGGAGGGACCAGTCCCTAGAGAAGGACATCATGCTTGGTAAAGTAGAGGATCAGTGAAAAAGAGGATGACCCTCAGTGAGATGGACTGACACAGTGGCTGCACCAATGGGCTTAAACATAGCAATGATTGTGAAGACGGGACAGGACCGGGCAGTGTTCTGTTCTGTTGAACATAAGGTCATTGTCATGGATTGAATTATGTCCCCCCAAAAATGTATATCAGTTTGGTTGGGCCATGATTCCCAGTATTGTGTGGTTGTCTTCCATTTTGTGATTATAATTTTATGTTAGAGAGGATTAGGGTGTGATTGCAACACCCTTACTAAGGTCACATCCCTGATGCGGTGTAAAGGGAGTTTCCCTGGGGTGTGGCCTGCACCACCTTTTATCTTACTAGGGATAAAAGGAAAAGAAAGTAAACAGAGAGTTGGGGACCTCATAGCACCAGGAAAGCAGTGCCAGGAGCAGAGCGCGTCCTTTGGACCTGGGGTCCCTGTGCAGAGAAGCTCCTAGTCTGAGAGAAGATTGATGAGAAGGCCGACAGAGAGAGAAAGCCTTCCCCTGGAGGTGACGCCCTGAATTTGGACTTTTAGCCTACTTTACAGTAAAGAAATAGATTTCTCTTTGTTAAAGCCATCCGCCTGTGGTATGTCTGTTATAGCAGCACTAGGTGACTAAGACAGTCAGTATGAGTTGGAACCAACTCAGCGGCACCTAACAACAACATTTTCATGATAGTGTTAACTTGCAAATCTATTTCCTAGTGGATTAATGTATTGAATTATTAGGATTTATTAGCACCATCTATTGTTACATTGCTGTTGTTTACCTCAGATTGATTAATTATGGACAACATAATTACAAAAGCTACTGGACAACAAACGTGAGAGGTATGGGAGATGGAAGAGAGAAAATTAGAAAATTAGAATCACTGAGTACTCTGGGGAGATCACCTTTATCTGAATTGTCCCAGGATGCAGGGGAAAGAACACAAGAGGTCACTAAGTGTCCAGATGTGACCACAAAGACATGGTGTCTCTAGGGAGTAAGGCTGATGAAGAGCTTGCTTTCTTTACAGTCGTGAGCGTAGTTAAAAACATTAAATAGTAAATGCAGTATATATGCTTAAATATACAGACTTACGGTTAATATTTATAAAATTCTATTAGTTGCCAGGAATTGAACTTAAAATATCTGGGGATGGAGGTTTTAGAAACCGTTTTAGTTTGTGCTTTTTTGTTAGATTTCTAAAAGAAATAGGACGGAAACACTCTCTTTGTGAGGTCCTGAAGCACAACATCTCGTTCTGGCAAAGTTATCACTTAGTAGATAGAGTTCATCTGGAGAAAAGCATGCGTGTACTTTGTGTGGTTGTTTGATGCACTTTGGAGATGTTTTTGGGGAAATTGAAGATATTTATTGTTTTATATAGATTTTTGAAACAGATTTTTCTTCTGGGTTCAGATCTTTCTAATTCTGTAGTATCTTAAGTAATAGCATTTGATGGGGGGTTATTTATCGCATATGAATTCAATACATGAATAAACTTTCAGTGAATTAAAACTATGTATTACCAGACTATCTCTTGTTTTAAGGATTGTTATAATTCATGTGGTATACACAGATTGGTTTATTTCTAGAAAATATGTAAATCACTTAATTGGTGTCGTATTTTATACTATGAGCTTGAAAGTATCACTTGTCACTATCAATCCTCCAATTTTGAAAATGTTTTTGGAAGTGTTATAAATAACCCTGTTATAGATAGTGTCTGCGTTAAATGTTGCAAAAATTGGAAGTACAGGGAAAATGTTTAAACCTAATACTTAAATCTTTTTTTTTTGTTAGCACTAGAATATTATACTTTCAAGAAAATAGGCCCAATGATCAAACTTCGTATTTTTATTAGGTTCAACTTGAGTTGATTTTCCAAGGTAATTGTGAAAAAGTTAGTAGTTAGATTTAGAAAGCTATTATTATTACTATTGTTTCTATTAGGAAGAAGTGTTGCTTGGAGTTAGATTTGATGAACAATTTGAAAAAACACTTAAAGTTTTACAATGAAATGTTCATTGAAGGAAATATGGAAAATATAGAAAAGCACAAAGAAGGGAATAAAATTTAACTATAATTTCACCAGCCAGACACTAACATTTTGTTTAATTTCTAGTCATTTATGTACTTAAAATACACATACTTACAGTTGATATGAATGGAATCATGGCATATAATTTTTTAAGTGTGTTTTTTCATGTATTTAAAAGTAAATTCAGTTTGCTGATCTGATTAAACATTTTAAAATTAAAAACTAAAACATTTTGTTAAAAATTTTTCTATCTTTTAAAAGTGGTTCTGGTTATTTTCACCATGTTTACAGTCTTTTCTAGATCATAGTAATCTTTTTGAAATACATTACTTTCCCCTACTACTATATATATTTGGAGACTCTTATTAAAAAATAGCTTATTTAGTTTTTTGTTCTGCTTAAATAAAGAAACCAATAACCTGTTTTAAGTGTTTCATGGAGGGTTAGAACAGATTTTCGAAGATTATGAGATTAGTTTTTGTGCATGTTACATTTGAGCTGTGTTTGAATCATCCTGGAGGAGATAGATGTCAAGTGAATAATTGGATATGTGTCCTGCAGCTCCAAGGGGAGAAAAATGTGTGAGTCATTGGGGTGTATTGATAGTGAATTGAAGTCACTGGCATGGATAAGATTGCCAGGGGAGAGCATAGAGCTTGACAAGAGGAAAGAGCTGAAGACTGAGCTTTTAGGAACCCTGGTGGTTAAAGTGCTTGGCTGCTAACCGAAAAGTTTTGTGGTTCGAACCCACCAGCGGCTCCACAGGAGAAAGATGTGGCAGTTTGCTTCTGTAAAGATTACAGCCTTGGAAACCCTATGGGGCAGTTCTACTCTGTCCTATAGCATTGCTATGAGTTGGAATTGACTTGCCAGTAATGAGTTTGGTTTTTGGTTTGTAAGCTAGAGAAGCAGCAGGAAAGCAGGAAGGGTTGAGTCATGGAAGCTGAGGGAAGAGACTGTCAGGGAGGGAGCAACCACAGAGCTGGATGCTGCTAATAAGTAATTTGACTGGAAATTGTCCATATGGTTTAGTGACATGGAAGACATTGGTAAGGTGGAGGCCCTTGACTAGGTGGAGTAGTATAAGCCATGTTCAGTGATTAGAGGAGTAAATAGGGGATTAGCAGTATGGATAACACTTCCGAGATGTCTGGCTGTGAAGAAAAACCAAAAAACCAAACCCATTGCCGTCGAGTCTATTCCAACTCTATAAGGGAGGGGAGATATTGGGCAGTAATTAGAAGAATAGGAGGAGTTAAATGAAGGTTCTTTTTAAATTGGAGAAGCCAGAGCATTTTAATTTGAAGAAGCCATCTGAAAGTGAGAGGTTAACTTCAGAGAGGAGGAAAAGGATTATACTAGGTTCATGAGAGGCAGGAAGCCCAGGGAAGGAATCAGCCATAGGTAGGAGGCAACAGCGTCTCAGTTCTAACAGGCTAAGGAAGAGGATGAGATAAGGGCAGATGTGCGATTGTACATTTGCTGTTGGAGAGGTGAGGAAGTTTTTATTTAAAGTCTTTTCATTTATTTACTAGGAAGAACAGGGACTTCCCAGCACTGTGGAAAAATATTCCCCTGTACCACAAGACTTTCTGAAAGTTATAGGTCTAGGACTAGGAAGGGCCAGAGATGGAACAGGGATGATGTTGTTAGAGGCCTAATGAACTATAGAGACAAGTATTTATTAAAAAAAGCTTGCACAGTGAGGTTGACTATCTTTCCCCACAGGAAACTTTTTGGTTTTAAAAAAATGCCTTTTAGCTTTCTTTCTATATTGTTCTGTGTTGCCCTGTGTAACCTGGTGAAATAGAAAACACCATTTATAATGTTATTTGATGCTGCTGCCATATTACCTAAGAGTATAATGAAGCAGCATGAGATCTATTTTTGTCCAACTGTTTTATTCTTATGTAATTCCAATTAAGTTTATAGGTTATAAACCGACGACTGGGTTTGGATTTTAATATGTATATAAAGGAATTCAATATTGTCAGATAGCTGGAGCCATTCAGTCATTGCATGTGAGTTTTAAAATATGGCAATGTTAAATTTTATGGTGATAGTTAAGCCTTTTCTTGGGTTTTAGGAAAGGAGAGCATCTTTGTAGGAAAATTCTTTTGAAAATCAGACAGAATATCATTTGAACTCAGTTTTTAGAAATCATCTAAAAATAGATTTTTCATCTGTATAGTTTGTATGCAATACTAGAAATGTGATTAATAATAATCAGTCAATAAGAACTCATTAAGTGCTGTTTTATGCCTAGCACTTATTTTTCTACATGTGAGTATGAATATAAGTATAAAGGAACTATAAGACATACAGTAGGCATTGAATGAATGTTGAGTGATAGACTTGGTTCTTCCATTCAGAAAGCTTACAGTTAGGATAGATTTAACTGCAAAGCTTGTGACAATGACTACGAGTGTACTAGACGTTCAGAGATGGAAAGAGAATGTCAAGGCCTGTAAGATCTGGAGGAAGCTTTGGGAAAGAGCTTGAGCCTCAACGGGGTTGTAAAGAATGATAAACCAATGGGAAGGAGGAAAGGTTTTCCAGGGAGGGGAGCAGCTTAAACTAGATTTGAGTTGTAGTTAAAAAATAAAGAATTCTACTCTATCAGAAATGTTTGTATATCAAAGTTTATTGGCAGGAATAAAAAGTACAAATAATGGCTTTTTTTTCATTCATAATGATTCAATTAGCTTTCTTTTTAATTAGTATTTATGTTGATTAAAAAAAAATACATGCACATAGTTTTGTAAAAGGTCACACTGTCCTTTAAGTTGGGTAGCAAAAAAATCTCAATGTCTTCTCACATCCTCACTTCTCTCCAGCCATGATTGCCAAAAGCAAGTACTTTCAACTCTTTTAGCACTTTCTTGTGGTGTTTACTTCCATTTTTCTAAATAATGCATATAAACTGCTGTATCTTTATTTTTTGGGTATCTGTGAACTTTTATTCTAGCAGCTTCATTGTTAGTGTTTTTATTATGATTTTGTAAATTATTTTCTGTTACAAATAATATGCCTATTTCCTTTCATGTACTTTTTTTTTTTTTTAATTCTGGCATTAATAATACTAGTTTTTTTCATTTTGCTTCATTTTCTTTGAACATCCGACCAGTTCTTTATGCCCTAAGTAACTGTAAAATGCCTGTCAAAATATGTTTCTACATTGTCAAAGTGCTTAGATAATTTATCAGTGCCATTTTTTTGCCCCCTCCTGTAGACTTCCCTAATTTACTCTTCCTGTCAGAACTGGTTGTTCTTTCTTGTCCTAAGACTTCTCTTTGCCATCGTCTTGGGATTTCTTTTTCTTTTCTCCTGTGTTAGATCCTGTTTCCTGGATCTTAGGTCTTGTGTCTATCTTGATTTTCTACCTTGTTCTGACGGTGCACATGTTCCAGTATACATACTTTTTAGTGTTTCTAACCTTTCTGAGACAGGGTGCATCTGAGGTAATATTTTTGAGCTCTTGAGTGTCTGAAACTGCCTTTATTCTCACTTCAGATTTAATGGGCCGTTTAGATGGCGGTTGGGGTGGGGTAGAGTTGGAATTCCAGTTTGAAAGTACTGGCTTGTAAATGTTAGTTTTTCTCAATATTTGCTTACTGATAAATTGGGTACTTAGGCAGGTAGACTATAATCAGTAATCATTAGCATCTATTTAATGATTAACTTTATGCATCTTTATGAGCCAGTGCTTACTTTTTGAAGAAAATTTTTGTACATAGTATTGTACATAGTATTTGTCTTAGTCATCTAGTGGTGCTATAAAAGAAATACCAGAAGTAGATGGCTTTAACAAAGAGAAATTTATTTCTTCACAGTGAAGTAGGCTATAAGTCCAAATTCAGGGCATCATGTCCAGGGGAAGGCTTTCTCTGTTGACTCTGGAGGAAGGTCCTTCTCATCAATCTTCCCCTGGACTAGAAACTTCTCTGCACAAGAACCCTGGTTCCAAAGGACGCTCTCAGCTCCCAGCACTGCTTTCTTGGTGGTTGAGGTCCCCAACTCTCTGCTTGCTTCCCTTACCTTTAATCTCTTGTAAGATAAAAGGTGGTACAGGCCACACCCCAGGGAAACTCCCTTTACATTGGATCAGTGATAACCTTAGGAAGGGTGTTACAATCCCACTGTACTCCTCTTTAACATAAAATTATAATCACAGAATGGAGGACAGTCACACAATACTGGGAATCATGGCCCAGCCAAACTGATACATATATTTTTTGGGGGGGGGGGGGTGTACAAAATTCAATCTATGACAGTATTCTGCCAAGTTTATATTATCTACATTGTGTAAATTTTCCTCCACACCAAATATCGCTTTCAAGCGTGGTCTAGAATTGAATGGAAAAATGAACTCAGTTCTAGTTTGGTTTGAAAACTTTTTTATTTAAATATTATTTTTAGTAAAAATTATCACCAAAATCAAACTTGTTTTTTTCTTATTTAAGTAATAAGCATTTAAAGCCAACTACTATTATAAATCTATAAGACATAATTTTACTATTACAATAGAATTCCCACGTCTAAGAAAAAAGAAACGAACGTTGTAAATTAATAATTACATCAGAGAGTCAAAACAATTAATTACTTCTTTAAGACCATTTCTACTTCCAAAAATCATTTATGGTAGCTCTAGTAAAGTGTACAGAGGCAGGAAAATTGAGAATCACTAATACAAGAGCAAGAAGACAAGAGCCTAGTAACAAATGGTGCCTATTTGAGAAAAGGAAATTGTTAGAGAAATTTTAGGTTGACTGAAGGTACTCTAATTAAGTACCAGATTTTGTTGTAACCTTTTCTGGAAGTGAAACCAGACCAATGGGTCTGTGCCTGGGGTACAAGAATCCAATCTCTCAGACAGTGATTTTGAGAGGAAGAAAAAGTTTATTTCTCAGGCTAGCAAGCAGGAACTCAGAGGTATCGACCTCAGATTGAGTTCTTCGATTTGAGGAAGCATTCACATTTTATAATTATACATATTCATATAGGGATGGACGAAGGCAGTGGGCAGGATCAGGAAGTTCTAATATTCATAGTTTCTGTTGGTTATTCATTATGAGGTGGGGCTAAGACTCGGCATGAAAGGTAGGCCGACGGACTCTTCGCTTTTGAAATGGGCTCAGCTACTGCAGATGACGTATGTCTGGTGATTTGGGTTCCTTGACATGAGTCTTTTCGTTCCTTGACGTGAGTTCTCTTGTTTTACAGAGCGTGCGTGGTGGCCCGAGGTCGTCTGCCAGTCATTTTTATCTGTTCTATGCATGTCTGACTATTCTGAGCCAGTTAGATCTGGACCCGTTTGGGGCTCCCCAGAGGGTCTGCAAAACAGCTTAGTAGGGGAGGTGACTAGACGTGGCCTGATAACCGATGGAGTACTAATTAACTAGGTGTCTTCAACCTCTAGGGTCGCCTAACAAGCTGAATAAAAAATATCCTCTTGTTCCATGTGAAGTCTTATTAAATAAAATGCTTCTCACAATATGTACTTTTTGATAGACAACAGTTTTTTTTTAAATTTTTCATAATGGTTTTGATTCCTTGTGTTCATGTCATGATGACCTTCCTACGTTTGTGTGATGTATATTCAATATTAACTGAATGTTAGGAGATACTGGTTTTAGTTTCAGCTTTGTTATGGGTGAAGGGAATTGGGGGACTTAAAGTTGTTGGGTGCCAGGCATTGTGCTACATGTTGCTTGTATATTATCTCATCTGATTTCCCCAACCCCCTGAGAGATATAATTACTATATTCATTTTGGAGATAAGACAAATGAAGGTTAGAGAGGATAAATAGACAGATTTGAATCCTAGCCATAAATAAGTCCTTTGGGCTTCAGTTTTCTCTTCTATAAAAAGGGAATGATAGTGATGTCAGTAACAGCAAGCTGGTGAATTTCACCCAAGGAATAGAAGCAATGAGAAGAGAATATCCACAGTTTCCTTTTAATAGATCTTTCAGCTGACTTATGTATGCCCAAATAACTACTTTTCCTCCCATTTTAGATAGATAACCTGTTCTTACTCTTTTCTAAGACTCACCTCTCCACTTCTGAAGGAGCTCACATCCCTTTCTCTCTACACAGCTCTCCTCTCCTGCATCCTTTTTTTCTCTCCACCAGATTATACAAATCAGCATACAGATATTCTATAATGTCTACTATTTAAAAAAAAAATTTTTTTGACCCCATTTTCCCACTTATCTGCATTCCTTTAAGCAAAACTTTAGATCTGAAGAGTTGTGTATACTCACTGACTCTGCTTCCTCTCTTCCCCTTTTCTCTTGAGCTCACAGGCTTTCATCTCTACCGTTACTCTGAAACCATCATATTAAGGTCACCATTGACTTTCTTGTCACTGAAATCTGTGGTCTGTTCTCAGTCCCCGTTTTACTCAGCCTCTTAACAGTATTTGACACAGTTACCGCCGTTTCTCTTGGAACACTTTCTTCATTTTACTTCCAAGATCCCACTCTCTCCTGAGTTCTTTCCTGTTTCATTGACTGCTGCTTCCCAGTCTCCTTTACTCCTGTCTTCCATTTTCCAGCCTCTAAGTGTTGGAGTGATCACTTGGTCAGTTCTCTAATTAGTTTCTTTTTTTTAGCTACACTTATTCTCCAGGTGAATACCTGGTCTCAAGATTTAAGTATCATTCCTATTGTATATTTCTTGCCCCAGGTATTCTCCTGGACTCCAAACTTAAATATTCTACTACTTAACTGGGTACCTCCACTTGGATGTCTACTACTAAATATGTCAAGACTGAACTCTCAATTTCCATTCTAAATCTGTTAGTCTCCTTTCACCACTTTTGTAAATACCACCCAGTTGCAAAGGCATGGAATCCTCTTTTCCCTTACATTTCGCATCTAGTTTATCAGTAAATTCTATCAGGGTTATTCTCAAAATGTATAGTGAATCTGACCATTTTCACATCTCCACTCTTATCACTCTAGTCCAAACCACCATCTTCTCTTGTCCGCATCCTTACAATAACCTCCTAACTGGCATCCCAGCTTCCACTCCCTTCATCCATCCCATTCAGTGGTGTGTTAGAGTCGGCTTGTACTGGCTTGTGAGAGCTGATGCTATGCATCTGTGCATCTCTTCCTAAGTTCATATTTAGTGACATCATGTTGGTAGGTTGAAATTAGCCATGGTAGTAGTTTTTACACCACAGACATCAGCAAACACTACAAATCAGGGCTACCCTTATCCTTTACCAGCATAACACTGCCCGTTCCCCCTCTCTCTCCCACCTCCGCGTATTCTACCCAGAGAAACCAGAGTGGTCCTTTGACAACATAAGTCATGTCATTTGACTGTCTTGTCAAAACTCTGATGGCTTTCCATTAATCTCAGAGTAAATCCAAAGCCTTTATGGTAACCCGAGAGCCTGATGTAACCTGTCTCTGTGCTGGCGGATAGTAGGCACCAGGTACATCTTTGTTATATGGGTAGGTGGATGGATGCATGACTTGCTTCTATACTGTCTTGGTAATCTACAATGTGAGGTCTATTAATAATTTTATTTTTCAAATAATGGAAAAGATACCCTTCCTTAAGGTTTTCTGATTGACTGACATTTAAATTCATTTTTAAATTTCCAGAACCTCAGACAGAAGCCTGTTTAAATATAGGTATAAGAATATATTGTAAAGTGAAATGCCAGTAAGGTTTTGAATTTCTGTTGCAAGTATGCAGTTCACTGTTTTTTCATTATCATAAGTAATTAAATGTGAATTTAGTATATTTTTTAGAAGAATACTTTGAAAACGTTAATTCCAGCATATGAATGTTTTGAATGTAAAGAAATATAATGCTTATGAAACTTATGTTTGTGTGTCGTTCTGTTGCCAAATTAATTAGATACTTACTTGTGGTAGTGCATGTTTTCTGTTTGAATATTTTTTTGGGGAGGGGTCACAGTAAATATAGTGGCAGTTGTATGTTAAATCCTAATCTAGTTGGGTGTTGGTGGTTATCAGATTTATTTGTTAATTTCCAGATATTGTGGTCGTAAAATAACAACGTGGATAGTCTCATAGTCAGATACTGTTAAGATGTTAATAAATGTAAATAGGAAATATCTTCTTTTGCTTTATAGGGTATATTTCAGAAATCGCTGGGTAAAGACTGTCCACCCAGTTGTGCATCAGTACTGTTTGATCTCAAGCGCACATTCCACCTTTCAGATGCCACAGAAAGAAGATATTCTTAAACATCGAGTGGTTGTTGTTACATTGAATACTTCCCAGTACCTCTGTCAGTTGGACCTTGAACCTGGTATGCTGACTCAGGACACAGTTATGGTGGCTCACAGGCTTACAGGTTATATATTCAGTTCAGACCAGGGGTTGGCAAATCTATAGTCCATGGTCCAAATCTGGCTCGCTGCCTATTTTTGTAGATAAAGTTTTATTAGAACACAGCCATTCTTGCCCATTTATTTACTGATTTATCTATGACTACTGCTTTTGTGCGGCTAAGTTGGGTAGTTGCAACAGAGATCGTGGGTTCCACAAAGCCTAAAATATGTACTATTTGGCCCTGTACAGAAAAAGTTTGCTAACCCCTAGTTTAGACATTTTAGTAACTGCTGTTTTTCATTTGTTCTCTCATTGGTCAGGAAGTATTTATTTACTGTTGATCATGTGAAAGATTAAAATTTGAACAGTGCTGGTGTTTTCTATAATTTTCTCAAGCTTTTGCATTGTATAATGTAGAGACAGCGATCATGATGGGTTTTTTTATGACAAATTATTAAGGTTATTATATTTACGTGCAGGCACTATGTAAAATAAAATAATATTGTGAGAAGGACAGATAAGATGCCAAGAAGGTGTTCTGATAAATATGGCAGAACTTAACCATCAGAAAGTGGTATAACTTGAAAGTAGTTACTTAGGAAGAATATTCATTTATTACTGCCATATTATAATTGTTGATGTGGCTCAACACTTTTTTGCTCTCTCCTTTTAGAATTGCTTTCAGAGCCAGTGACAAATTCTTTAGAACATCTGAGTCCCTGGAAGGTAGAGACTGTTCTCTTCACCTTGTATTTCTGGCACCTGGCCCAGGGTATAGACACCTGGAGGCCCTTGATAAACTTCTGTTTATCTTAAATGAATGAATCGTGGCCAAACTTTCCTTTTAGAGGGTAGATTTAATTTTAGAAAAGCTTCAGAATCTTTCTGAGCTGTGTCTGGTGAATATGGTAGGTCATCAAGCAGTGTAATACCATTAGGGGTTAAAAAAAAAAAAGAGATGTGCCTCTTCTATAAGGAGACAACGTACTTTCTTGAGCACGTGGCTCATAGTTGGCTCATGAGGGCAGTTACAAAAGCAGAGTTTCAAAACTGTTTTTGAACAGAGGCAGCATCATTGGAATGAGTTATATTTCCTCTCAAGTGACTTCTTTGAATGGAACAACATTTTTTTGAAATGTCGATTTTGGTATGTTTATTTAAAAATCAGTCTCATTACTTTATACTCTGCATTTTTTGCAACATAGATTAAAAACCCATACCTCCTAAACAGTATAGTTATGTGAGAAAGATTAAAAAATGACTTTGAATGGAAAGAGTATAAAATAATAATATTCATTGGAAGTTGACTATGTTCTTTATTCTTGATGTTTTAAATACTTATTTCATCTAGTTCTCTGATCAACCCCATTGAGGATTATTTTATAAATAAGAAAGCCAAGACTTAGGCTAACTCAGTTTGATTAATTCAAGTTACCTTTACTAGCTTAAGCAGTAGCCATAACAGTTTCATGATTTATGCAGTTCCTGATGCAAGCCTAGCTCTATTTAATTAAAATATTATCTAATGTAATTACTAGATTGATTTCACTAGTTTGTTTTTTTTCCTGTTTGATCCTATGCTTATATAGTTGTCTTCCTTAATTAGTCTTGTGGAACAAAAGTGCAAAGGCTCCTCAACAAGGAGAAAAGCGCATGTGTTTATATTGCGCTTGGGCCACGGTTGGTAAATAGGCAACAGCTATTAACTAGTTTATTAATTCTTGTACTGTCAGCCACAGCCATTTGTTTGAATGGATAATGATAATGATGATGGTTATTTCTGCCAGCAAGTAAGATTTAGAAAGTTCCCAACCTAAGAGCAAGTTGTATTAGAAAATTGTATAAACAGTTTGGAACTTGTTGATATTAATAGAAAGCGAGGTTAGGGTCCAGGGTCAACTCACAGAAGGCTGATAAGTTAGTAATACCACTAGACTCTAGGGAACTAGTTCCTTTATAACTTGCTGCTCTGTTGAGAAGCTACTTTGTGTCCTTTGTTGTGCTAGTGAGAGGAGAACCCTCGCTGTCTCCCCCAGGGAATTGGCAGTAGAGGAGACCTTCTCCTCCACACTGAGACAGCAAGGGTTGTGCCTCTCTTCTCCCTCTTGTGGGCCGAGGGGCTTTCTTCTCCTTCCTGCACAGCCTGTCCCCCAACACAGCAGAGCCCTGTGCCCCAGTTGTGAGTGGCAGCAGCAGCCAAGCCATGAGATGGCTTCATTGGAGGTGTTTGCATCTGGGGACATTTGATAATGCACAGTTTTGACATTTGTTATCAGCCACTGTTTTTGCAGAGGAGCGATTTTTCAGCTAGTGTAGGGCCTTACACAAAAAATGATAAAATATGAACAATCAAATTAGTGAATTTGTTAATACTTTTTGTTTTTAATCCAAGTTGGATTTTTTTAAATTAGGAATTTGCCTGAAATAACATTTTTCTATACACTATAACTTTCTCCTCTACATTAGATTATGGGTATGATTGTCTTTACTTTAAAGTCTAATATACATGTTTGGGTTTAAGTCACTTGTAAACTATCATTGTTTTATTTTTAGTGTTTCACCAAATAAGTATTGAAAGAATTTGGGGGCTGTCAATGTTTAGTTGCCAGCCTCTCTTTTTGGTCAAAACTTCATTTGGTGCTTTTAAATTTTTTCTGTATATACTGATTCAGCTGTTAGTCTTTGGACACTTAGCATTAGATGCCATTCACGATCTGTTATTGAGTGAAGTAGTTCTTTTTTTTTAGCCTCTATTTTTTAAATATTGATTTAAATCAACAGTTGTCTAAATTGAGTGTTGGTATTAAAAGTACTTTAAACTCTTAAATTCCTTAGCAGAAAAGAAACAGCTGCTCCTGTCTTAATTGCTGCTTTATTGTGTTTACACTGTACTTTCTAGGGTTTTTTACACACATTCTGTTAGATGAAGCTGCACAGGCCATGGAGTGTGAAACCATTATGCCTCTAGCATTAGCAACTACAAACACTCGGATTGTCCTGGCTGGAGACCACATGCAGGTGTGTGCTCCCTGAATCATCAGGTTAAAAGTAACTTTTAAATGTATCTTGGTGTTTAATATTCTGTTTCTTAGAATGTTCTATGAAACTGTACCATACATTGCAGTTTGAGTATTTTAAATGTGTGTGTACTAATAGTGAAAGACATTGGTATTTCTGAAGGAAAATTACTGTTCCACCACTCCTTTTTTCTTCTTTGTTTAGATAGGCAGTTTGGAATGAATGAAAGTTTATTATTGTTAAAAGTTTTCAAGTTTATAAAATAAAATTTAAATTACTATCCTACAGTTTGCCCACTCCTGTCTCTAATATTTGTTTTCCTGAAGGGTTAGCTTTTCAGTGTCATCAGAAGTGAAGTACTTAATTAAAAATAATAGTAAAAATCCCAAAGAACACGTCTGATTTTATGTGTTTGAATACCTATGTATAAGAAAGAGACAGTGAATTTTTCTATTAAAATATATACTTTACAAAGTTGCAGTTGGGAGTCCTTTCCACCACAGTTGATTAAGATTGCATCTACACAGCATTGTAAGCTTTTAAGGCATCCAGGAAAGAGCTGAATACAGAGAAACAAATTCTGCTTTTGTGTCTTTGCCTAAACAGTTCAATCTTGTTCTGTAGTAAAAGGCATAACCAAGAATGGCTTCCTATACTTTATGACATAAAGAGAGTTATTTTGCTAATTAAAAAAATTCTTTGTAGTAGTAGATGGTATGTCCTGCCATCTTGTCATTTTAAATAGTTGACCATTTCTAGTGAAATAAGTGATGTGACTTCTTGTCCCTACCAGTAATACAATGGGTTGCATCCCTAAAATTACAGCAGTAGTAGCTAATATTATGTTAGAGGAACTCATTTTTTAATCTATATGTAGAAATTCTTGGTTAGCGTTGGTATACTGTAATGAAAAAGTTAAAAATTTTAGCCTAGTTCTTTATAGCAGTAAAATTGTTCATAGAAAATATTTTTGATTCTGGTTACTCCAACATTCACCATATTGAGATTTAGTACATCAGAGGTTTCAGCTTGCAGAATTTTTCTTAAGTAGGTTAAAAACTACTGTTCGTATATGTAGTTAAATTTTCTCTGTATGTTTGTCTGTTACAGCTCAGTCCTTTTGTTTACAGCGAGTTTGCTAGGGAGAGAAACCTTCACGTCTCATTACTTGATCGACTCTACGAACACTACCCTGCTGAGTTTCCCTGTAGGATCCTCCTCTGTGAGAACTACCGCTCTCATGAAGCTATCATCAAGTAGGTGTGAGCTGCCCACTTTGTGTCACATTTTCTGTGGTCTGATGGGAGAGAACCCAGAATGATGCTGTTACTAGGGACAGATTATTCCCAACGGAGTTACATGGAATCCCTAGTGTTGCAAATTATGTTTAATTTTATGTTTTTAAAAAGAGTACTTCAAAAGTCAGAGCTGTAAATTTTCATGAAATAGGGCAATTCTGGAAACTAAAAGTTTAGGTTCTACTAGTTTGTCATACTGTGGGGGCTTGTGTGTTGCTGTGATGCTGGAAGCTATGCCACCAGTATCCAAATACCAGCAGGGTCACCCACGGCAGACAGGTTTCAGCTGAGCTTCCAGACTAAGACAGACTAGGAAGAAGGCCTGGAGATCTACTTCTGAAAATTAGCCAATGAAAACCATGTGGATCACAACACAATATAGTGCCGGAAGATGAGACCCTCAGGTTGGAAGGCACTCAACATATGACTGGGGAAGAGCTGCCTCCTCAAAGTAGACTCCACCTTAATGATGTGGGTGGGGTCAAGCTTTCGGGACCGTCATTTGCTGATGCGACACAACTCAAAATGAAAAACAGCTACAAACATCCGTTAATAATCGGAACCTGGAATGTATGAAGTATGAATCTAGGAAAATTGGAAATCATCAAAATTGAAGTGGAATGCATAAAGATCAATATCCTAGGCATTAGTGAGCTGAAATGGACTGCTGTTAGTCATGTTGACTATGCCGGGAATGCAACTTGAAAAGGAATGCCATTGGATTCATCATCAGAAAGAACATTTGAAGATCTGTTCTTAAGTACAGCACTGTCAGTGATAGGATAATATCCATAAGCCTACAAGGAAGACCAGTTAATATGACTATTATTCAAATTTACACACCAACCACTAAAGCCAAAGATGAAGAAATCGAAGATTTTTACCAAACATTTGCAGTTTGAAATTGATCGAACTTGCAGTCAGGATGTACTGATAATTAATGGTAATTGGAATGCAAAAATTGGAAACAAAGAAGGATCGGTAGTTGGAAAATATGGCCTTGGTGATAGAAACAGTGCTGGAGAACGCATGACTGAATTTTGCAAGACCAACAACTTCTTCACTGCAAATACATTTTTCATCAACATAAACGGCTACTATACACGTGGACCTCACCAGATGGAGCACACAGAAATCAGATCGACTACATCTGTGGAAAGAGATGATGGAAAGGCTCAATATCATCAGTCAGGACAAGGCCGGGGGCTGACTGCAGATCAGATCATCAATTACTCATCTGCAAGTTCAAGTTGAAACTGAGGAAAATTAGAACAAGTCCATGAGAGCCCAAGTACAACCTTGAGTATATCCCACCTGACTTTAGAGACCATCTCAAGAATAGATTTGACACGCTGAACACTAATGACCGCAGAGCAGACCAGTTGTGGATTATGCCTGTTCCCAAGAAAGGTGATCCAACTGCATGTGGAAATTATCGAACAGTATCCTTAATCTCACACACAAGCCAAAATTTTGCTGAAGATTGTTCAAAAGCGCCTATAGCAGTGTATCAACCGGGAACTGCTAGAAATTCAAGCCGGATTTAGAAGAGGATGTAGAACCAGGGGTATCATTGCTGATGTCAGATGGATCCTGGCTGAAGGCACAGAATATCAGAAAGATGTTTACCTGTGTTTTATTGACTATGCGAAGGCATTCGACTGTGTGGATCATAATATATCCCATGGGTAATATTGCAGAGAATGGGAATTCCAGAACACTTAATTGTGCTCATGAGAAATCTGTACATGGATCAGGAGGCAGTTGTTCAAACAGAACAAGGGGATACTGCATGGTTTAAAGTCAGGAAAAGTGTGTGTCAGAGTTGTATCCTTTCACCATACCTATTCAATCTGTATACTGAACAAATAATCTGGAAGCTGGTCTGTATGAAGAAGAACACAGCATCAGGATTGGAGGAAGACTCATTAACAACCTGATTTATGCAGATGACACAACCTTGCTTGCTGAAAGTGAAGAGGACTTGAAGCACTTACTGATGAAGATCAAAGACCACAGCCTTCAGTATGGATTACACCTCAACATAAAGAAAACAGAAATCCTTACAACTGGACCAATAAGCAACATCATGATAAACAGAGAAAAGATTGAGGTTGTCAAGGATTTCATTTTACTTGGATCCATAATCAACACCCATGGAAGCAGCAGTCAAGAAATCAAAAGGCGTGTTGCATTGGGCAAATTGCTGCAAAAGACCTCTTTAAAGTGTTGGAAAGCAAAGATGTCACCTTGAGGACTAAGGTGCGCCTGACCCAAGCCATGGTGTTTTCAGTGGCCTCATATGTATGCGGAAGATGGACAGTGAATAAGAAAGACCGAAGAAAAATTGACGCCTTTGAATTGTGGTGTTGGCGAAGAATATTGAATATACCACGGACTGCCAAAATATGGAACAAATCTGTCTTGGAAGAAGTACAACCAGAGTGCTCCTTAGAAGCAAGGATGGAAAGACTATGTCTCACATACTTTGGACATGTTACCAGAAGGGATCAGTCCCTGGAGGAGGACATTATGCTTGGTAGAGGGTCAGCGAAAAAGAGGACGACCCTCAAGGAGATAGATTGACACAGTGGCTGGAGCAGTGGGCTCAAGCATAGCAACAATTGTGATGATGGCACAGGACCGGGAGGTGTTTTGTTCTGTTGTGCATAGGGTCACTATGAGTCGGAAACAACTGGGCAGCATCTAACAACAACAACGGTTATGACACATATTTTTTTGTGACTCAATATATAATCTATATGAAAAACCGAATGCTATAATAAATATATTGACAAACGACATGATGGCTTGCTTGTGGTCTCTGTGTTATACAAAGAATCTGTTTTAAAAGGAAGGAAGGAAAAAGGAAAAACTATGAAACTTAGTAATAAAGTTATTTAAGGTTTCTATTAAATATAGTATGCATCTATATAAGTGAACAGCTCAGCGAATAGTCACAAACTCAAAGAACCATGGAACCAAAGAAACAACATTACCAGCACTTTGGAAAGCCCGCCTGTATTCCTGACCAGTCACAACCCACCACCAGAAACTTAGCAGTTTTTAAAGTTTAGTATAATTTAACAATATTGATTACATCCATCATGTGAAAACCATTTTTAGATTTTTCTGAAAGCACTTGGATAGATATAAAAATAAATTTAGTTTTAGCTATGGCTTTTATCAATATCTCAGAAATGTGATTCCTCTTTTATTGTTGCCAGTTATTTGCTGCAGTCAAGTACTAGATAGTATCTTAATCAGTAAACTGCCAGACAGTTGAAGACTTGAATCTCCTTCAGTTGTGTGCATTGCTTCAGTGTTTATTTATCTATGGTTTATATGTGTAAGTATATGATATACATAAATAAAAATATGTATTAACCAGGAAAATATACTGGCTAGCAAATTTCCTTATATAGCAAGGTTTTCATCTGGTATCAAACTGTCAGTGTTCCTTTTCTTTCTATATCTGGCTTCATACCTTACCACAGTCGATCCATTTAGCAATGGTATATCAAGTGTCTACTCTGTTATTATTGCTGTGGTTATTTTTGGAGAAGATCCTGGCATCATAAATATTAGATATTTGGATTAAAATTAATCACGTGCATGAAGCAACATTATTAGAATTGACTTTGATAATTTCTTTTGGTGGATGAAACTAATTTTGATGGTAGACTACTATTCTTTTTTTGTCTTTTTCTGCAGCTACACTTCTGAGCTTTTCTATGAAGGCAAACTGATGGCCAGTGGAAAGCAGCCAGCACACAAGGATTTCTACCCACTGACTTTCTTCACAGCACGAGGGGAAGATGTACAAGAGAAAAATAGCACAGCTTTTTATAATAATGCAGAGGTACCTTCGTTCCTTTTGCAAATTGTTAACATTTTCACAAGCAGACAGCCTGATCTTACTGAGCATTTACTTAAAATTTTGGGTTGACATTTTATTGTGTGTTGACTTCATTTACATGAAGATAGTATGTGAAGTTTATTTTTTCTTGTATAACATGGATCTTTTAAGATGACTCTCCTACAGGAAACAAAAACTTTTAAGTTCAGAGAGAATGTGGGTAGTATGAGGGGGCAGATCAGGCAGTAAGCAAAAACATGATGAAGTCTTTCAGAGGATCAAAAAAAAAACCAAACCTGTTGCTGTTTAGTCAGTTTCGACTCATAGCGACCCCGGTAGGACAAGGTACAATTGCCCTGTAGGGTTTCCAAGGAGCAGCTGGTGGATTTGAACTGCTGGCCTTTTGGTTACCAGCCAAGCTCTTAACCACTGTGCCACCAGGGCTCCCTTTAGAAGATAGCAGGCCTGAAACCCAGGATTAAGTTTCTAGTGGTCATAAGGGAATTGAGTTGTGGAATCAGGAAACCTGGAGGGCTGGGGCATGGTTGATTTTTAGGAGAATGTTTCTGTCTCTCTGATCTCCACTTCCCTTTATTCCCTTAGTCCCGTGCTTTACTCATTTTATTTACAGAGAAATGGCTTTTATTACGTGATAGTAATTATCTTTTCTTTTAAAAATTGATTAGAGATCTGTAGTTAGAAGTCAGTATGAGAGAATTGGCGGTATCCAATCTTGATACAATTCTAGCCAAAAGCAAAGAAACTTGACATGTTAGTTAGTCTATGCCATTTAATTTTTAGAAAAGGTAAGATTTTCTTTAAATAGTTGAAATATTGAGAGTACCTCTAGGGTCTCCTTTATTGCTTTTGCACTCAGGTTAGAAACCACTGGCCTGGGAACTAGGAGTCCAGCCATGCTGAGAGGTACAGGTGGGGGCCTGAAATCCAGAAGTCTTGGTGGTCCTGCTGGGACACCAGGGATCAGAGGTGAGCCCTGAGCTTGATCCCCAGGTAGGGTTGATGTTTGTCAGAGGCTTTCCCAGGAAGCTGCAAAGCTATAGGATCAATAAGATACATCTTCCTGGACTGTCAATTTTACTCAAATGTGTGAGAAAATATTTTTCGTATTAAGCATAAAGATAAAATTTGTTTGACTTTAAATACTAAATGCGTAACTTTAGAGAAATTTCAGGCCACCTTGAGTTTCACCAGCAGAGCATGGCTGTTCGTTCTCTTCAGCTGTGTGAGTTACTGTGGTCAAAAAGTTAGAGATACGTTGCCTCAGGGATTCTTTCTCCAGGATCTACTGATCCTTCTTCACTGCAGCTGATAGAGAAGATCTAGGTCTTCTTTGAGCTGAGAGGAGAAGCGTTTGGGTTTACAGGTAAGGTTTTCCAAAGTTTTGAATAGCAATGTAGGCGTATTTTGATGATAAAAATGTTTTTAGAAACTCTCAGCTTTTCTTGGGTTTATGGAAAAGGTTGGAAACTCAGATCTGTTTTATGTTCTAGAGCAAGAAAAGCAAGTGGCACTAGTTATACTTTTTAGGAAAATGAGAACTCTCCTTTCATAAAGCTTCTGACTAAAATTTAGGAAGGCATACTCAGATTCAAGAATAGTTTAGAATCCATTATTGTGAAAAATAAGATAGTCTTAGAGTTACAACCAAAATGAATTTAAAACAGACAATGGAATTAAAGGTAAAATGAAAGAAACTGGAGCTGAAGGAATACAGCATTTTTGCTTTTTATAATTCTTCTTTGTTTAGCGAACATGTTTTTATTTTATATCATTTGCTTTGTACATCACCTGAACTTGTGTCTTCTCTGACCTGCTTAAAATGGGATAGTGAAAGCAAGTGAGAAAGGTCATCCATTTTTTCTTGATTCTGAATTCACATCCCATAATAATGAACCCTTCTTAAAATATAATGCTGGTTGAAGAAAAGCAGAATATTAAATAATAAGCAACAAGGCATGATTTTTAACCTTGAGAAATTCGGTCTAAAGGGAGGAGCTGTAGAGCCAAATAATCATGTGATAATGTGATAAATGGGAGGTAGACAGGATTATACAAACGCCAAAAACGAATCTGTCAGGTTTTGTGGGGTCTGTGGCATAGAGTACTCTGTCCTGTAAGGTCACTATGAGTTGGAATCAACCCGATGGCAGCAGGTTTTAATGAGTGACATAGAGGAGAACAGAGTTTTGGCCTCATATATTTTGGGACTCTTATTTGGTGTGTATATGTTTATAATCATTATATCTTCCTGATAGACTGACCTTTTTATCGTCATAAAATGTCCCTTTTTATCTCTGATAACATCTTTGTGGTTTTTAAAGTCTATTTTGTCTATAGTATAGCCACTATGGAGCCCTGGTGGCGCTGTGGTTAAGTGTTTGGCTGCTAATCAAAAGGTTGGTAGTCCTAATCCACCAGCCTCTCTTTGGAAACCCTGTGGGGCAGTTCTGCCCTGTTCTGTAGGGTCTCTACGAGTCGGAATCGCCTTGACAGCAGCAAGTTTTATAGCCACTATATTAGCGTAGCCACTCCAGCTCACTTATGGTTGCTGTTTGCATGGTGTATCTTTTTACATCATTTTACTTTCATCTTGTTTGTATCCTTAAATCTTAATTGTGTCCTCTGTAGTCAGTATGGGAGCCCTGGTGGTGCGGCGATTAAGAGCTGTGGCTGCTAACCAAAAGGTCGGCATTTTGAGTCCACCAGCCGCTCCTTGGAAACCCTGTGGGGCAGTTCTACTCTTCCCTATAGGATCGTTATGAGTCAGAATCGACTTGGCGGCAGCGGGATGGGTAGTTAGTATATTGTTGGCCTTGTTTTTGTTTTTCTTTTAATCTAGTCTGACAATCTCTGCCCTTTGAGCCAGCTTTTTATTCTTCATTGTGGTAGACTCAGTCCTACTTTCTTGTTCCTTATATTGAGAGCACCACATCTGTAGTCCAGTTTGCTCTTCTGAATCCTTGAACTGTCTGTATATCTGATGCACTTACTGTTCTGTCATTATAACAGTAGGGCAACTGGAGTCTTTATCATTTATCAGATTTGTATCTGTAAGTGGGAACTGCATCCTGGTGAGGAATCCTCAAGTTTTCGGAAAGACTAAAGACTGTCAAATTTTATTAAGCATATTTAACGTTATACATTCAAATAGACATTACTAATAGAAATCAATAACGTATTTTTAAAAATGTCTTTTTAAATTTCTCCTTCCCTTTTACCCCCCTAGACTCTTGCCTGACCCTCTGTCGAGCTTGCCTTATTTATTTATTTTAATTAGAAATTTGTTTTCTAAATAGTAGTCTCTTAGCAGGCAAGGAATATGTTTTATTAATCTTTATATTCCTGAACATTGAAACTACTTGATCAATTTATTGGATTAAAATGGATCAAACTACACTAAAAAAACTTTACCATAATCAAATAAGTGAGTCTAAAAAGTTCAGTTGTGTGAAGTGTGGTGTTACTTTTTTGCAGTGTTAATGTATGGCTGGGACAAGCTTGCACAGCTAGAAGGCTGGGAGTTCTGGGAGTCTGTTTCTCTGATCCACATTTGTCCTTGTCCCAGTTGTGGTTTGGTGCCAGCTGATGGCTGTTGGCTGCTCTGCTTAGTCATGTCAGCAAGGTTGGGGGGAGGGCACAGTGCTAGATTTTGTGCCAGTGGTGCTTCGTGGTGGCACTGATTCTAGGAATCTCGTAGTTAGTTGGTTAGTTTTAGTGGCCTGATCTGGAGAGAGTGGACTGAGAATACTGGGTATGTGGGGACTCGCTTCCCTGTTTCCCTAGGTGAGGTTGCCAGTTTCTTGGCCCTGTCCTTGCCTTCCTGCCTACACAGGAACTTGAGCCTTTCGACATTTAAGAATGGGAACATTAAGGATGGAGGCCAATTGCCAATTACATTGTCTGTGATTTTCATGTTTTCACCGGGTGCATTATCATAAGATTTCACTGTTCAAAATGTAAATAAATTGTTTTATTCTGTGTTCACATCAGCAAAGCATTATTCCTGTTTAGAGGTAGTTTTTGAAATGACATTTGCTAAAATGAGATCCTTTACACATCCATTTCAGTTACCATATTTTTTCCTTCAAACACTGGCATTAACTTTAGTACATGTGTATGTATGTTTATTTAAAGGTATTTGAAGTGGTGGAACGTGTAGAAGAGTTAAGAAGGAAGTGGCCAGTAGCATGGGGGAAATTAGATGATGGCAGTATTGGTGTGGTGACTCCGTATGCTGATCAAGTGTTTAGGATACGTGCTGAACTTCGGAAAAAGAGATTGTCCGATGTTAATGTAGAAAGGGTGCTAAATGTTCAAGGTAAGTACTAATTGAAATGAATTAAGTAATTTAAATGCTTAAATCTTATGATATGTTTAAATTTGATTTTTAATTCTTAGGATCTTTTTTCTGGACAAGCAATTATGTATTCATTTCATACCAAGTGCTTTAATGTCAAATTTTGCAATTAAAGGTCAAGCTTGTTTGCATTCTTATTAAATTTTTATATCCAAATGAAAGAAATATAAACAAATGGACTTTTCAATTACTGTAATTGTATAAATGCCACACAATATCTATATGCTGTAGTCATAGTAGCATGCAATGTATACTATTGTATCTGAGGACTAATTGTTCATAAAGATGTTTTTAAACTTTGACTGCAGTGCAAATTCTGTTCAAATGCGTTTTTAAAGGCACAGTTTGTGATTTTCATCTATCTTGTTGCTGTAAAGTTGATTCCGACTCGTAGACTTCCCTAAATGAATAGTTACCAGCAACTCTTTTAAATTGTCTTCATGTAATTAATTACTATAAAATTTGTGCTTTAAATATATGAAACAGCCCTATGTTTTGAGAGCTCAAAAAGCCCAATACAAACTTAGGTATAATTATGTACAATAGTAAGAGTAATATAATCCCCAGATCATGGGGAAAAGGATAGTTCCACTATACCATGCATTGTCCAGGTCACACAGAATTGGATGGTGCATTTTAGAAGGAACATTGGTAAATAGAATGCACCCAAAGAAGACCTAGGATAGTTAATGGTTAGAAACTGCCATATGGGAGTCAAGAATGATCGAAAGAACTAGGGTTGTTTGGCTTAGAAAAGAGAAGACTAAGGACTAGCATTAAAACTGTTTTCAAATATTTGGGAGCTTGTCAGAGAATAAGGGAAGAGATGTGCTATTATAAGAAAGAACATAAGAAAAAATATTGTACAAACTAGACTCTCCATAAGGTTTTCCTATGGAATCAGCTGTGTCTGCCCTGAATGGCCAGAGACTAGATGACCCTGCTTCAAGGAAAAAGACTTTGTATTGAGTGTGACCTTGGACTAGATAATCTCTAAGGTTGGTTCTGGCAATAAAATTGTTAAAAATGCAATGCTTTTATTGTATCAGTGGTTCAGAATGACCATCTTAAGTCTTTTTTTTTTTTCCTTTTTTTAATTTTAATAGGAAAGCAATTCAGAGTTTTGTTTCTTAGCACAGTACGTACAAGGCATACTTGTAAACATAAACAGACACCAATTAAAAAGAAAGAGCAACTGCTGGAAGATTCCACGGAGGACTTAGACTATGGTTTTTTATCTAACTACAAGCTTCTCAACACTGCCATCACCAGAGCACAATCCCTAGTTGCTGTAGTGGGTGATCCCATTGCTTTGTGCTCTATTGGAAGATGCAGGTAATTATGTGTTAACTAATTGAGACACTGAAGGGAGAAATTAATTTGCATCCCTATGTGTACATTTATCTATGTGACCTCTTGGTTAATTAAAATCAGGTTTAGTCTTACCTGATGTCCAGTGGGAACACAAAAGTATGTGGCTTTGGGTCTGTTCAGTCATTCATTCATCCATCTATCCATCCATTTGTTCATTGTTCACCAAGTATTTCCTGAGTGCCTATTATGTACTAAACTCCCGGAGGATATGTCAGTTAATAAAATAGACAAAAATCTCTGCTCTTGTGGGGCTTTTGTTTTAGGGGCGGGGCTGGTAAGGTCAGGAGAGAGATTGACAGTAAACAAAATAAATAATTTATATAGTATTTTAGGAGGTAACTTCAATGGAAAAGAAATAGAACACTGTGAGGGTGATTAGGAGTGATGAGGGTGTGGTGGGCTGGTTTGTAGGCCTTACTGAGAAGTTAGTATTGGAGGTGAGGGAGTGAGCTATGCTGATACATTAAGTGTCCCAGGAAGAGGAGAACAACTAGTACAAGGCCCTGAGCTGGTTTTCTGTGTGTATGTATCTTTGTTGGAGACTATATTCTGTATAGATTTTTTTTTTTTTTTACTCCATTGTTTATTTTGGCTCTGATTTTTGATGAATTTTCTTCTCTAGTCATTTTCTCTCAAGCTTTCTCTCTATAAATAATTCTTTGTATTTAGTTAATCCAAAGGACCTTAAAATCCTGGGAGATTAGGAGTGGTTGTTACCTGCCTTTCGATAGCATTGTCAGTATTCATCAGATTTTAGTTAGAATGAACTATTTTTACTGAAATGTGGTTAAAATAGAAGCATAAACAAAAAATTCTCATCATACGCTTGTGACATTAATAAGAATTTTAACCTTATGAAGTTGGTATATTAAAAGACTCGGCCTTTATAGTTTTGAAAAACTATGCAAGCTTTAAAAACACACACATAAGGTAGAACAGAAGTTTATAATGATGATACTTTAATGAAAAAGAAGGGCATACATTAGGGATTACTTAAAATTTTATAAGTATTCTAGTACCTGTCAAAGTGAGTTCAGAGTTAGTAGAAAGAGTTGTAGACAGTCCCAGATATGCCCAGGGTAGTTATTTCTTTTTGATAGGTTAGAATTAAAGTAGACAAGGCTAATAGAAAGTGGCCCTCTTTAAACTAAGTTCTCTGTTGCAAAATAGACATGGCAGCATTTTATTGCCTGATTTCATGTGTCAGAAGAAAAATTATTCTGTTGGAAGGGAGACCGTTTGAGACCTTTAAGCTGCATGTATTAGAGCCTCTAAACAAAGTTAATCTTTTCTGTAGGGGAAAGCCATTAACAAACGAATCAAGTAGAGTTTTAATTTATAATTGCATTATGAAGAATAACCTTTCTTTATTGTTGTAGTTTAAGTGAAAGTTTACAATTCAAGTTAGTCTCTCATACAAAAATTTATACATACATTGTTATGTGACCCTAATTGCTGTCCCTGTACTGCGACAGCACATTCCTCCTTTCTACCCCCGATTTCCTGTGTCCATTCAACCAGCTCCTGACCCTCTCTGCCTTCTTATCTCACCTCCAGACAGAAGCTGCCCATTTAGTCTCATGTATCTACTTGAGCTTAGAAGCACTCTCTTCATGAGTATCATTGTATGTCCCACAGTCCAGTCCAATCTTTGTCTGAAGAGTTGGCCTTGGGAATTGTTTTAGTTTGAGTAGTTGGAGAGTCCGGGGGCTATGCTTTCTGGGGTTCCTCCAGTCCCAGTCAGACCATTAAGTCTGGTCTTTTTGCTAGAATTTGAGTTCTTCATTCCACTCTTCTCCCGCTACATCAGGGACTCTCTGTTGTGTTTCCTGTCTGGGTGGTCATTGGTGGTAGCTGGGCACCATCTAGTTCTTCTGGTCTTAGGCTGATGGAGTCTCTGGTTTGTGTGGCCATTTCTGTCTCTTGGGCTACTACTTTCCTTGTGTCTTTGGTGTTCTTCAGTCTCCTTTACTCCAGGTGGTTGGGACCAATTGATGCATCTTAGATGGCCGCTTGCAAGCTTATAAGACCCCAGACGCCACTCACTGAAGTAGGATGCAGAACATTTTCTTAATAAGCTTTGTTATGCCAGCTGACCTAGATGTCCTCTGAAAGCATGGTCCCCAGACCCCCGCCTCTGCTACTCTGTCTCTGGAAGCGTTTGAATTGTATTCAGGAAACTTCTAAGCTTTGGTTTAGTCCTGTTGTGCTGACTTCCCCTGTAGTGTGTGTTGTCCTTCCCTTCCCCTAAGATAAAACTTGTCCACTATCTAGTTAGTAAATAACCCTCACCATCCCTCCCCACCCTTGTAGCCATCAAAGAATGTTTTCTTCTGTATTTGAACCTTTTCTTGAGTTCTTATAATGGTGATCTTATACAATATTTATCCTTCTGTGACTGACTAAATTTGCTCAGCATAACTCCATCCAGATTCCTTCATGTTATGTTTCATGGCTTCATCATTTTTCTTTATCGTTGCATAGTATTCCATTGTGTGGATATACCATAATTTATCCACTCGTCCGCTGATGGGTACCTAGGTTGTTTCCACCTTTTTGCTATTGTGAACAGTGCTGCAGTGAACATGGGTGTGCGTATATCTATTTGTGTGATGGCTCTTATTTCTCTAGGATATATTCCAAGGAGTGGGATTGCTGGATCATACGGTACTTCTATTTCTAGCTTTTTAAGGAAGCGCCAAGTTGATTTCCAAAGTGGTTGTACCATTTACATTCCCACCAACAGTGTATAAGTGTTCCAGCCTCCCCACAACCTCTCCAGCATTTATTATTTTGTGTGTTTTGGATCAGTGCTAGCCTTGTTGGGGTGAGATGGTATCTCATTGTAGTTTTGATCTGCATTTCTCTGATGGCTAATGATCGTGAGCATTTCTTCAAGTGTCTGTTAGCTGCCTGAATGTCTTCTTTGGCAAAGTGCCTTTTCATATCCTTTGCCCCTTTTTCAATTGGGTTATTTGTCTTTTTGTTGTTGAGGTTTTGCAGTATCTTGTAGATTTTAGAGATTAGATGCTGATCGGATTTGTCATAGCCAAAATTTTTTTCCAAGTCTGTAGGTTGTCTTTTTACTCTCTTGGGGAAGTCTTTTGATGAGCATAAGTATTTGATTTTTGGGCACTCCCAGTTGTCTAGTCTGTCTTCTGGTGCTTGTGCATTGTTACTTATGGTTCGTATTGTGTTCTATGCCATGTATTAGGGCTCCTAGCGTCGTCCCTATTTTTTCTTCCGTGATCTTTATCGTTTTTGATTTTATATTTAGGTCTTTGGTCCATTTTGAGTTAGTTTTTATGCATAGCATGAGGTACAGGTGTTGTTTCAGTTTTTTGCAACCTTTTCTTTCTTAAGAAACAAATCTTAAAGACCTATGTCTTACTTTAGTATAGCTAAACAATTCTGTTGTAAAATGCTATTCACTTCATATATTTACAATAGATTGCCATTCATTTTTAGCCACTAATGACAAAAAACTGGGGAGGAGAATATATTAATTCCAAATCACAACAGAATAGTATAGTAACGAGCCTACTAATTTGGCTTTTCTCCTGAGAATTTTACTTCTGTTGTTTTACTATTTTTTGAAAATGTATTTGATTAGAATATTGCTGTGGTATTATACCATTTTTGTTTATACTTATTATTTGATAAATGAGAGAACACATACAGTTTGGTTAGAGTTTAATATATTAAAACACATATAAAATAGGATGACATGCATTAGAAACAACCAGAGACTGCTGGAGGGATAAATAGGTATTAAGAGTAGTTTCGAGCCACATCGGTTTTGGACTCCTTGTAAATAACTCCAAACATTTACCAACCTGAACATTTTTTTTTAAAAACCATTACCCCTTTCTATGGATTCATATTATGCTGTGAATGAATACGATCATCATTTTTTACTCCTTCTCTGACATAAACTGTTACTTTCTCAGAGCAACTAGATGAATATTTTTCCTGAGGTCATGCTATTAGAATCATCCAGGGCTAAGTTTTAACCTCAAACCAGCTTCACTAGTAGTTTTTTCTTAATATTCCGCTAGGGTGTATCAAGGACTGCAAATTAATTTAAAACCTAAGCCAAGTATTTTCAGGGAGGGAAATATATTGCATAGGGAAAAATATCATTCATCCTGTAGTTAAATGGGAACTTTAATTATCCATGTTAATTGGACAGTTTAATCGTGGCTCCAAATCATGAGCTGATAATTGTAGTATATGGATATTTAAGCTTTATTCTTGCTAATTTCATTAGAAATTAATCTTATAATACAAGTAAACCCAGAGGACTTAATGTGATTTTTAGGTACTGTAAGAATGGAGGAATGAATTCCATGTAGTTTAATTCATAAGACTTTATTTGATATTTACAAAAAACTGGTATGATATTGCCAACCATCAGTCAAGTTTTCAGGGAGTAATTCCTGTGCATATAATACCAGATTAGAAGTCAGTCAGTTATATATTCTTTTTTTTGTTTTACAGTATTTTTAAATAGAAATTTTCAGTTAACCTGAAATGAGCATAGTGAACACTGTCCTTCCCAGACCAACAAATATTAATATGGTATTGATAGCTTTCTCGGTGCTTGGTGCTGGCTTAAGTGCTTGGCACACATTGCCTCATACAGTCATTTCAGCAACTCTGCAGTGTGGGTGTTTTATTTGTATTTTAAGTGGGCAGCCCAATACAGAGAGGTTAAATTATTTTCTGGAGTCTCAGAGCTAGTAAGCGGTTCACTCAAACAGTTGTCAGATAGACTTCAAAACCTCTGCTCTTCTCTCTGGGTTACCCTGCCTTTCCCAGGAAGTGATGAATATACATGGATAAATCTGCATAGAAGGGGAGTTATATTTCTCCCAACCAACATGTTTGGAGAAGCTGAGCCTTCCGTTTAACTCAGTGAAATCTAAACGTATTTCGTATATGTATAGTACACACACACCCTGTGGCCTGAGGACACCAACTGACTTTTTATTGTCAGTGTTTTATCAGTGATTCTGAAAGCAAGATTAACATAAAAACAAAACCAAACTTAGTGTTCTGTAGTGATTAAGGTCATATCCTTTAAAATATCTAAAATTATATTACAGTGTAGAGACACACATGGGTCCTCTGACCAACACTGCTTGAGAAAATTGTTAACATAACAATATATTAACGTTTTGAGGAGAGGATTGAGAATTAGTGAATCCTTTAAATAACTATAACGGTAAATTCTTATCTTTATTCTGAGTATAGTTGAAACTCAGGTGATTTTCCTATAATAAGTGTTCAGAAATGCCTCATAGTGCCACATGTAGTACTTCAGTAACGTATCAGTGAATTAAGGGCTGCGTGAATAGGGTTTGAAAGAGCCTTCACTAAAAGACAAAAGGAAAATTTTTAGCTTCAAAGATAACAGTTTTTGAAGGAAAAAAATACTTTTAAAGTTTGGAAATGAGAGATCAACGTTGCTTCAATAGTAAAGTATAAAGGTAATAATAATACGTGTTGGTGTCCCATTTTACACACGAGGAAACAGAGGTACAAAGAGAGGTTCAGTGACCTATGTGAAGTCACACAGCTATTGAATGACAGAGCTAGGGCTGCAGCCCCAGCAGTCTGGTTCTAGAGTCTGTGCTCTTGGCCGTTTTGCTATAGCGATCGAGCCATTGAAGACAAGTCAGATTTAAAATGTAAATTTCAGATTTGTTTTAGAACTTGTTTAACTTGAATAACTTCTGGTATTTAGTGTCAAGTGGTGTCCTCCTTCAGCTCAGAGGCTATTTGTTTGAGATTTCTGGGAGCTTGTAGACCAAGACTGTCATTGAACTACCAGCTTCTTGTGAGGTTGTTTGAAGGTGCTGCTGAACCGAGTGTAACTTCAAATCCTGGTCAGCGCAGTCCATGTCAGTGAGGGAGGTAGACGAGCAGGGTATGGGGTTGAAAAAGAAAATAGAGCATGTTCTAGAATTTTGTCTATGTAAGCTGGAAATGAAGATATGTTATTAGGAATTGATATTACAGGTTGAGATAGATATAGTAAAAGCCAGTCTATTCTCTCCTTGCTGCTTTCCTCTGTCCCAAAGTTCAACACAAATAAAAAATGTCACTCAAACTGATGCTTAATCTATTAGAATAAAAAAAGTTTATTTGGTGCTTACTTTGGCAGCACATATACTAAAATTAGAACGATACAGAGAAGATTAGCATGACCCCTGCATGAGGATGACACGCAACTTTGTGAAGCGTTCCATATTTTTGAAACATCTTATAACATGGAGGAATCTGGAGGGCATTATGCTGAGTGAATTTAGTCAGTCACAGAAGGACAAATATTGTATAAGACCACTATTATAAGAACTCAAGAAAAGGTTTAAAAAACAGAAGACAACATTCTTTGATGGCTACAAGGGTGGGGAGGGACGGTGAGGGTTATTCACTAACTAGATAGTAGACAAATTTTATCTTAGGTGAAGGGAAAGACAGCACACACTACAGGGGAAGTCAGCACAACTGGACTAAGCCAAAGCTAAGAAGTTTCCTGAATACAGTCAAACACTTTGAGGGACAGAGTAGCAGGGGTAGGGATCTGGGGACCATGCCTTCAGGGGACATCTAGGTCAATTGGCATAACAAAGCTTATTAAGAAAATGTTCTGCATCCTGCTTCAGTAAGTGGCATCTGGGGTCTCAAAAGCTTGCAAGCGGCCATCTAAGATGCATCAATTGGTCCCAACTACCTGGAGTAAAGGAGAATGAAGAATACCAAAGACACAAGGAAAGTAGTAGCCCGAGAGACAGAAACGGCCACATAAACCAGAGACTCCATCAGCCTAAGACCAGAAGAACTAGATGGTGCTCGGCTACCACCAATGACCACCCTGACAGGGAACACGACAGAGAGTCCCTGATGGAGCAAGAGAAAGGCGGCGTGCAGAACTCAAATTCTACTAAAAAGACCAGACTTAATGGTCTGACTGAGACTGGAGGAACCCCAGAAAGCATGGCCCCAGGATTCTCTATCAGCCCAGAAATAAAACAATTTCCAAGGCCCACTCCTCAGTCAGGGATTGGACTGGACTGTGGGACATAAAGGGATACTCGTGAGGAGTGTGCCTCTTAGCTCGAGTAGATACAAGAGACTAAACGGGCAGCTTCTGTCCAGAGGTGAGATGGGAAGGCAGAGAGGGTTAGGAGCTGGCTGAATGGACATGAGGAATCAGGGGTGGAAAGGAGGAGTGTGCTGTCACAGTATGGGGAGAGCAGTTAGAGTCACATAACAACGTATGTATAAATTTTTGTATGGGAGACTAACTTGAAATGTAAACTTTATCTAAACTACAATTAAAAAAAAAATTATTTGAATTTGTTATATAGTAGAATTGTGTCCGTAAGTATTTATACAATTGAGTACTGTGGTTATTTTTATCAAAAAGGGAAAGTGTATGGATTTTAGATCCCAAGTGCTATATTAAAGATAATCCTTTCTCAGGTATCAGACTATGAGAAGAAACTTGATTCCCTCAGGAGGGTTCTTAACCATAAAAATAAAGGACAGTTTTACAGTGCGTTTGTTAGCAATACACACTTCCTGTGACTGAACGCCTTTATGTCTTATGGTCAGAAATACATATTTAATATTTTGTAACATTTTTACTTTTCCTATTGTTTACATATAGGATTAAAAGCTTTTCTGGGCCATTTCTTAAACTCATCTTTAAAAATTTAGAAAAGATGATAGAAGACATGTAAGAGAAACACAGTTGGAAATTAAAATCTGCAAAGTTTTATGAATATATTAATAATCCAGTTCCCATTCATATACTAACTTTTATAATATAAACCTTTTCATTTATGCTTCTTGAAGCCATCTTGATTACCTGCTGTCCACCTGGACACAAGGATACCAACTTGGGAAGAAACCATATCACATATCTTTTATAGCATAATAAAACATTATTTGAACCTCATATTAAACATAGGTATGCATATTTATAATAGTCATTTAAAATTTAAAAACTTTTTATTTGTTGTCCTTTGTAATATGTATTTAGTATTTTCAATATTTGAAGATCATTTTTCAAAACTTCCAGAACAACAGTATATAATTGCAGCAAGTTTTGAAATGTGTTTTTCTCCTTTAGTATTTATTAATTTGATTAGGAAATGAATAATCAGCATTAAAATTAGCCTTCCAATTTTCTATATTTTCCATAATGCATTTAACTCTTTTAACTCAGTCAATTAATGTTTTAAGTTGTGATTGTGACAAGCATCTGTTAAGTAAGAAAAGAATCTAGGGAGTAGCTAGTTATTTTTTAATGATCTTTATGAGGATTATCTACTTTTTGGCTCAAATTTATGTTGAGTTGGCTTTTCTTAGTCCTCCAGCACCCTTCCAGGATGACCCAGGCTACTTTGGCTCCATAATTCAGTTTATATATATATATATATATATATATATATATATATATATATATAAAAGTATATATATATACATATGCCTAGAGTATTCCTAGAAATATAAATCTTCCGTAAAATGAGTTATCAGTTCAAATCCTTGCTTGTTATATGAATAACAAAAAACATTATTCTGAATTAGCATGAATAGTTGAGCATTGACAAAGTCAACTTGCTTTGATTAGCCGAAATTAATTGAGAGCCTTGTTTGCGTGTACCACCATGCTAGATATGACTATCGTTTCAGAATCAAACTTCTGAAATCTTATGATCTGGTAGAAAGATTATACCTAAATCATAGGAAGATGAATGTTGAATTTAAGGATTTGGGGTAGGGGAAGCGGAGGGTAGGAAATTCAAAATTATCTTTAGTGGCTGATGTTCATTTCTGTAATCTTATCTACTGAAATCGTAAACTGATGTTTTAAATCTTTTCTGTAGGAAATTTTGGGAGCGGTTTATTGCCCTGTGTCATGAAAATAATAGCCTACATGGAATCACTTTTGAACAGATTAAGGCTCAGTTAGAGGCTTTAGAACTAAAGAAGACATATGTGTTGAATCCACTGGCACCTGAATTTATTCCCCGTGCTCTAAGACTGCAGCATACAGGAAATACCAGCAAACAACAGCAATCACCACCCAAGGTAAAACCTCTGTTCATGAAATTGAAGAGGTTAAAGGGAAAGAGCACAGAAGTGTCAAAGGTTTACTGGGCTGCGAGTTACTCTAAGTATTGGAATTGAAGGTTACATTTGGTGACAAGCACAGTTTCTGCAAGGAACTTGTTTAGATTTGGACATGTAAGTGAAAATGCGTAGTGTTTAAACCCAAAACCAAACCCTTTGCCGTGGAGTCAGTTCTGACTTATAGCAACCGTATGGGACAGAGTAGTAGAACTGCCCCATAGGGTTTCCAAGGAGCAGCTGGTAGATTTGAACTGCTGACCTTTTGGTTAGCAACCAAATGCTTAGCCACTGCGCCACCAGGGCACCTAAATAGTGTTTAGACATGTTTAATGTAATAATCACCCTCAAAAAGTTTTTAAATACCTAAATTCTTCTGGCATACTTCATATAACTTCCCAGTCCTCTCTGTCTACTAATAGAATGATTTTGGCAAGATGTGAATAAAACAAAACAGTTTTAAAGATGATCACATTTATTAAAAGCATGCTTTTAAAGCGTATTATTTATAAAGAATAATATTATAATAACAATATTTGTATAGAGAAAAGAATTCTAGTTATTTATAATGGGTCTACGATGACCCATTCATTTTAAGTGATATTTGATGCAGTAAGAAAATTTGGCGGACTTCTTAAAGACTATTTTAATGGATTTTGACCTGTATTTGTTGTAAGAGAAGTAGTGTAGTCAGAAGGGGTGAAGGAGGGGGATCAAGGCCATTTCTACTTTTAAACCATAGTTATTTTCGACAGAGACAGCTGGTTTATTTGCTGGAGTGCCTGAAAAAAGGTGCTTGCACTTACCATGTAGAAAAGAAAGTTGTGAGAATGGCGTGTTTAATATTTGTTCTAGTTTTTTTGTGTATTTATAGCCATCAGCATGGTATTGTTTAGGGCTTCATTTTTGAAAATGTAAAACCTAATGTATATGAAATAACTAATGGTTTAATATTTTGAAATTTTTTTAGCTAAATAGGTATTTTGCTGAGAAGAGAACTACTTTTCTGTGTAAATATACTGTTGTATATTCTTTGTTTGATAAAAATGAACCTAAATGTGCAACAGTGCTTTAGGGATCTGGCATTATTAGGATTAGACATCCTGCATAAATGAAGGTACAAAATGTTAGGGAACTCAGGAGCAGGTCGTCCTTGCTAACCCTTTATCACCTTGGTCTGTAGCCATCATTTATAGCAAAGGACATGTTTCATGGGAGCCTGCAAAATTGACATGTTGATAACAAGTTGCCTGTCCTCATTCTGCTTAATCCTTGAGCATTGCTGGGGGCCATGTTTGGAAGTTTTGCTAAAATGGACGAGTTTCATTTGCATACACTATGAAAACTATTCAGAGGATCAATACTGTTTGGAGGTGAAGTCTATGAAAAGATCGTAGCATTTTAGATTTTAGTTTGTTGTTTGTTACCACTTATATATAGCTGCTAATGTTTTGTGTCACTTTTCACCAAAACCCATTGCTGTCGAGTCAATTCTGACTCATGGCGACCCTATAGGACAGAGTAGAACTGCCCCATAGGGTTTCCAGGGATTGGCTGGTGGATTCAAACTGCCCACCTCTTGGTTAGCAGCCAAGCTCTTAACCACTGTGCCACCAGGGCTCCTCTCACTTTCCAGTCATAAGAAAACATTGTTGGTCTTGTTCACCTCGGTAGTTTCAGTGACTGGCCAGAGGTGGATATATGGAGGGCCCTCAGAAAACATTTGTTGAATGAATGAAAAATATTTGAATGGATAAATGGTTGAATAAAAAGATAGTCCTCAAAAAATAGATGTTCTGAACTACATTTATATATAAAAATCTTTGCATTAGTTAGCATTCTCCCAAAGATAGACATACTTCTGATATTTATCAGTAAAAGTTTGGAGTTTTTTTTATGGGATTACTTTTACATATAGTTAGCTCTAGCTTACTTCTATATTATTTATAAGCTACCAAACGTGTGTATTTTCTATAGACCAAGTACACTTACTGCTGTACATGCTAAGTCAAAAAACACTAGAGGATTGTATCCTATATTGAACTGTACAGAGTGCTGAATTAACTCTTGTAGGCATGCCACTTCTTTTGAAATGATAGGCCCCAGTTTGCTTTTTCATTTAGTATACTACATATACCCAGACTGCTAACAGATATTGTTTGACATGCTTCCAACATGATAGTATAGGGTTACCCTAGACTTGGTTACTTTCTGTATTAGTTTCCTATTGCTGCTGTCACAAATTAGCACAAACCTAGTGGCTTGAAACAATACATATTTACTATATCACAGTTCCGTAGGTCGGAAGTCCAGTTGGCTTGGCTGGTTTCTCTGCCCTGGGTTTCACAAAGCCGAAATCAAGGTGTTGGCCGGCTGGGCTCTTGTCTGGAGGCTCTGGGAAGAATCTGCTTCCACCTCATGCACGTTCTTGGCAGAATCCAATTCCTTGTAGTGGTAGGACTGAAGTTCCCCTTTTCCTTGCTAGTTGTCAGCTGAGGATCATCCTTAGCACCTAGAAGGCTCTCTGCAGTTCTCACATGTGGCCGCCTGTATCTCAGAACCAGCAACAGCACACTGAATCCTTCTTTTGCTTGCAATCTCTCAGCCTTCCCTTCCTACCGCATCTCTTCATTCTTCCCCCACATATCTCTGCCTCTAGCTAGAGAAATTTCTCTGCTTTCAAAGGCTCATGTGATTATGTTGGGTCTAGCCAGGATAATCTTCCCTGTTAAGGTCTATCACCTTACTTTTATCTGCAAAGTCCCCTTTGCCATGTAATAGAACATATTCACAGGTTCTAGAAATTAAGGCATGGACATTTTGGGGCGGGGGAGGGCATTCTGCCTACTGTACACATTTTGACTAAATCGCTGTGTTTTCTCCATATGCTGCACAATTGCCCGTGGTTGATGGGTTGTTAGCAAGTTACTGTGATACATTTGGAGGCTAAGAAATCTAAATGGTTTGTTATCCTCTGGGAACTGTCGGTGTCACTGGCTCTCCTTTGTTCTGTCAGCGCATCTGCCACTGGCTGCTCCTGTTGTCACTTCTAATTGCTCATGCTTCTGATCTTCCCACCTACTTCTGCCATTTCTGATGTTTGCCATTTTCTCCTTTTCACTTTTTTTCCTTTCTTCTGCCAGCTTTTCTTATCTCTTTTCTATTTCTCAGAATTTTTTTTTTTAATAACCAATGCCAGTCACTGTGAGTATAAACTGAGTAATAAACCAACAGTGATTCTTTTTGGCTATTACTTTTCTGACTTTTTTAGAGTTAGCTCTTAACTGCCCTTGCTCACCCTTAACTAACCAACTGACCTCAAACCTTCAGTGTTCAAGGCACATCTGAGTATTTAAAGGTGCTGACAGATGAGTAGATAAATTAGTCATCACCATATTTTGCTTTGGTCAAGATGAATTTTTTTTTCCTGCTTTAAACATTATTCCATCTTCACCTATAATTATAAATAACAAATTTGTGCATCTAAGGGTAAGTTGCATAATGTGGTAGTTTTCTCAGTTGGTTTTGTGTGTGTTGCACTTAGCCGGTAGAAAGACAAAGACATTTTTTTGAAGTTCAGAAATTCAGAAGTCTTGGGGGAAAAGAATACTGGCTATTTGAGGGAGAGAGATAAGGAAGTTGAGAGCGTATATGCAATACAATTTTTACAATTTGTCTTCACATTTCTAAAGTTACTTTTTAAGACTAGGAATGCAGAATTTGATTTCCGCGTAAAATCATCTTGTTCTCAGTACGTGAGAATCTGTGTACTTATACACAGTATACATTGTAAATTCCTAAATAGCTTCTAATGAGATATGCAACCTAAAAATGTGAAAAAAAAGGGAACACTGCTGATTATTAAATGTTATTTTTAGTTTTTGATCAGTCTTTTAAAAAATGTTTTGTTACTTTATCCATAGCACCAGCCATTAGTTTGTTCCTTACAGCCGTGTGCACACCTTAATGTGGTCATACACAGCTGCCACCATCCCCTCAAGCCTCCTTTATCCCTGGTCTTATGATGTGTTCTGGTTTAATAAGTAGTTCTTACGTGAATTTTTTAAGTAGGCACACCAATATGTATCAGTTTTAAACTTTCACTAAAATTAATAAATACTACCTTTGTTAGTACTTCCTAAGTGCCTGACTTTGTACTAGGCGCTTGACGTTTTACACACCTTGTCTCAGTCTGTACAGCGGCCCTGCAGGATAGGTGCAACGAATGTGCAGTGTGAAAGTGAGGAAGCTGAGTCTCAAGGAGATGAGGTGACTTGCCCAAGGTTAATAGCCAGTAAATGGTGAAGCTGAGATTCAGACTCAGATCTGCTCACCTTCAGAGTCAGTCCTTCTCCAATATATTTCTTCCCCCGGGGAGACATTTTTTTCCCTTCTCACTGGTAAATCTGGCTCATAATAATTTATAATACCTGTGAAATCCTATTGCATTAAGGTGGGTGTTATTTGTGAGGTAAAGAGTCAGTCATATACTTTTTACTTTCCGTTACTGGTATCGTTAATTTATATTCCAGTGTACATTTTAAAATAGAAGAATATAATGTATCATTGTTACCTCTTTTTTTAAAATTTTTTGAGTGATAGCAAGACATGTTCCTCTTATACTTCCTTTAGTTAGCAACTGAGAAAATTAAAACAAGTCCATGAGAGCCAAAGTACAACCTTGAGTATCTTCCACCTGAATTTAGAGACCATCTCAAGAATAGATTTGACGCATTGAACAGTAATGACTGAAGACCAGACAAGTTGTGGAATGACATCAAGGACATCATGCATGAAGAAAACAAGAGGTAATTAAAAAGACAGTAAAGAAAGAAAAGACCAAAATGGATGGCAGAGGAGACTCTGAAACTTGCTCTTGAATGTAGAATAGCTAAAGCAAAAGGAAGAAATGATGAAGTAAAAGAGCTGAATGGAAGATTTCAGAGGGTAGCTTGAGAAGACCAAGTATTATAGTGAAATGTGCAAAGACCTGGAGTTAGAAAACCAGAAGGGAAGAACACACTCAGCATTGCTCAAGCTGAAAGAACTAATGACAAAAATTGAAGGCTCGAGCTGCAGTATTGAAGGATTTTGCGGGGAACATATTAAATGACACAGGAAGCATCAAAAGAAGCTGGAAGGAATACACAGAGTCACTATACCAAAAAGAATTGGTTGACGTTCAGGCATTTCAGGAGGTAGCATATGTTTAAGAACTGATGGTACTGAAGGAAGAAATCCAAGCTGCACTGAAGGTATTCGCGAAAAACAAGGCTCCAGGAATTGACGGAATACCAACTGAGGTGTTTCAGCAAACAGATGCAGTGCTGGAAGTGCTCACTCGTCTGTGCCAACAAATTTGGAAGACAACTGACTGGAAGAGATCTGTATTTGTGCCCATTCCAAAGAAAGGTGATCCAACAGAATGCAGATATTATAGAACAATATCATTAATATTACACACAAGTAAAATTTTGCTGAAGATCATTCAGAAGCTTGCAGCAGACAAGGAGCTGCCAGAAGTTCAAGCCAGATTCAGAAGGGGATGTGGAACGAGGGATATCATTGCTGATATCAGATGGTTCCTGGCTGAACGCAGAAAATACCAGAAAGATGTTTACCTGTATTTTATTGACTATGCAAAGGCATTCGACTGTGTGGATCATAACAAATTATGATTAACATTGTGAAGAATGGGAATTCCAGAACACTTAATTGTGCTCATATAGAACCTGTACATAGACCAAGAGGGATACTGCATGGTTTAAAATCAAGAAAGACACGTGCCAGGGTTGTATCCTTTCACCATACTTTTATATTATACATACTATGCTGAGCAAATAATCCAAGAAGCTGGACTATATGAAGAAGAATGCAGCATCATGGTTGGAGGAAGAGTCATTAACAACTTGCAATATGCAGATGACACAACCTTGCTTGCTGACAGTGAAGAGGACTTGAAGCACTTACTGATGAAGATTAAAGACTACAGCCTTCAGTATGGATTACACGTCAACATAAAGAAAACAAAAATCCTCACAACTGGACCAATAAGCAACATCATGATAAGCAGAGAAAAGATTGAAGTTGTCAAGGATTTCATTTTACTTGGATCCACAATAAATGCCCATGGAAGAAGCAGTCAGGAAATCAAAAGATGTATATTGCACTGGGCAAATCTGCTGCAAAAGACCTCTTTAGAGTGTTAAAAAGCAAAGATGTCACTTTAAGGGACTACGGTGTGCCTGACCCAAGCCATAGTCTTTTCAGTGGCCTCATATGCACGCAAAAGCTGGACAGTGAATAAGGAAGACTGAAGAAAAATTGATGCCTTTGAATTATGGTATTGATGAAGAATATTGAATATACCACGTACTCCCAGAAGAATGAACCAATCTGTCTTGGGAGAAGTATAGCTAGAATGCTTCTTAGAAGGAAGGATGGTGAGACTTTATCTTATGTACTTCGGATGTGTTATCAGGAGGGACCAGTCCCTGGAGAAGGACATTATGTTGTACATAGGGTTGCTGTGGGTCAGAACTGACTTGATGGCACCTAACAACAGCAATGTACGTGTTCTTTTGTGCCTGGCTTCTTCTACTGAACGTTATGTTTGTGATATTTCTCCGTGTTGTTTATATAACAGTGGATTGCTTGTTCACATTTTGTATATCATTTCATTATATGAATATATGACTGTATCATGATTAAATTTAGGTCATGAATTTTGGTAGGAATACCACAGAAGTGATGCTGTACTTTTCTACATGCATCATCAGGAGGCACTGATGTTGATTTAACCTTTTACTGGAGTGTTCCTTTCTATCACTTGGCTAAGATGGTATCTGTTAAGTTTCTGTACTCTAAAATTATTGCTAATAATAAGTATTTTCAGGAGGGCAACTTGGAGACTTTGTAAATATCCTGTTTTTCAAATATTAATCCACTGGTTTTGGCATCCATTAGTGATTCTATACTGAATTGATTATTACTATGATAATTGCAAACTGCTCATTTTTCTATCATTTCTTCTGCATTTATTAGTTGGAATTCTATGGTAAGGTAGAGCTTTCCCTTCTTTATCTATTTGTTTCAGTATGGCATCATGTATTCCTATTATTCTCAATAGGTTCTAATCCATTGCTGTCATTGTTTCATTTATTTATTTTGATGTTCAGATTGTCCCAGATTTGGCCAGTGGGTACCCTCTCAAGCAGGCTCTTGTTTCCTTTTGCCATGACTCAATCATTCTTTGGTCAATCCTTAAATTCTAGCACAACAAAATATTCCAGATTCCTCTTACACTTTTCCTGACCCAGACTTAGCATGAATGATTTCGTCAAGGATCCTTGGTTCATTTTGGTGGAAAAATCGTATTTAGAAACCAAGATCTAGGTACTAGATATGCTCATTGATAGTGGGGTATCATGCTGCTATTATGCCCTTTCGAAGGACAGAGCTAGGAAGTAATGTATTTATATACCTACATATACGTCTTTATCTTCTATATTTATTTACCTAATCTAAAACCGTTTGTTCACATTAGTATCTCTAATTCTGATCTAATACAGTAGGATTGATTCTAGTCTCCCTACTTTCCGTATTGGTAATTCCCTTCACTGATAGTGAGAAAGAAAGATATATTGAGAATATATCTCAATATGTTTACCTGTTTACTCAATACCCCGGTGTGATAAATCTTCCGACCATGGGGTCATCTCCTTGGCTTGGGTCTTGATGGCTTCTACCACATGACTACCTTATTGGTCCTGATCTTGCTAGACATGCTGGTTGAGTCCCCAACCCTGGTGAATACACTTGGTAGAAGCCCCAGCCTCATTCCAAGTTGAGCCCCTGGCCCTAGCCCTGGTGACATACTGATTAGTCCCTGGCTGAGTTCTCAGCCCTGGCCCTGGAGAACATACCCTTTGCCCTCAACTGGAAAGGGGAAGAAGTTCACTGTCACTTTTGAAGGATATTTTTCTGGTTATAGAATATTTTTTTTCTAGGTATAGCTGGCAGTTATTTTAGCATTCAGAATGTTACTTCATTGCCTCTGCCTTCCATCATTTTTATTGAGAAGTCACTATCAGTCTTATTGCTACTCCTTTGAAATTGATGAGTCTTTCCCCTCCCCTCTGCAGCTGTTATATATATGTATATAGTGTTTTATTTTTATCAAACCAAAAAAACCATTCCAGTTGCTGTTGAGTGAACTCCCTCTCATGGCAACCCCATGTGTGTCTATATGGCAACCCCATGTAAACTGTGTTTCATTGGGTTTTCAATGCTGATTTTTCAGAAACAGATGAGCCAGCCTGTCTTCTGAGGTGCCTCTGGGTGGGCTTGAACTTGCAACCTTTTGTTTAGCAGCCTAGCACATTAGTCATTTGTGCTACCCAGGGACTAATTTTTGTCAGTTTTCCCATCATGTGCCTAAATGTAGTTGTCTTTCTGTTATCCTGCCTGGAATACATAGAGCTTGGTGTCTTTCATCAGTTGTGAAAAATCATCAGCCATTGTCTCTTCAAATAGTTATTTCTGCTTCAATTGGTTGTTTTTTAAAAAATAATTTTATCCTGGTAAAATGTACATTTTGCCACTGTAACCATTTATAAGCATACAATTCAGTGACATAAATTATATTCACCATGGTGTGCAATGATCATCACTACCCATTTCCAAATGTTTTTCATCACCCTAAATGGAAACTCAGTGATCCTTAAGCAATAACTCCCCATTTCCCCCTCCCCTCAAGGAGCCCTGGTAGTGCAGTGGTTAAGAAGTCGTTGGCTGCTTAACCGAAAGGTCGGCAGTTAGAACCTACCAGCCGCTTTGTGGGAAGAAGATGTGGCAGTCTGCTTCCGTAAAGATTACAGCTTTGGAAACCCTATGGAGCCGTTCAGCTCTATCCTTTAGGGTTGCTTTGTGTTGGAATTGACTCAGTGGCAGGGGATTTGATGGTTTGGGGGTCTCCCTCCCCCCGCCCCTTGAAACCACTAATAGATTTTTGTTTCTGTGCATTTCCTTATTCTAGATAATTTCATATAAATGGTATCATACAATATTTATCCTTTTGTGTCTGACTTGTTTCACTCAGCACAGTATTTTCAGGGCTCATCCACGTATCAGAACATCGTTTCTCTTTAAGGCTGAATAATACTCCATTGTATAGATATGCTGCATTTTGAGTCACTTCTACTTTTTGGCTTATGTAAATAAATATAAGCATCTATTTGGGCCCCTACTTTCAAGTCTTTAGGGAATATACCTAGGAGTGAAATTGCTGGATCATATGGTAATTCTGTATTTAATTTTCTGAGGAACTGCCAAACTGTTTTGTACAGTGGCTGTGTACCATTTTACATTCCCACCAGCAGTGATGACGATTCCATTTTCTTCACATCCTCACCACCATTTGTTACTTTCCGTTTTTCTTGTAGTAACCATCCTTGTGGGTATGAAGTGGTATTTCATTGTAGTTTTGACTGGCTTTTCTATAATAACTGATGATGTTGAGCAATGTCATCAGTTTTAATGGTGGACTAGTGTAAATCTGCTATTGTTTATTTAGTCTTCTCCATTGGTGGATGTTTAGATTGTTGACGTTTATGACATGTATAAACATTGCTGTGATGAACATTTGTGCCCAAATCTACAATTATTTAATTAAATCCATGATTATTTCATTAAAGTATACAAACATTTTTGATGCTTTTAATATGTCTTACCAAATTTCTTTCTAGAAAATTTTTACAGTCTCTCAAGCGGACTATGACACTCTCTTTTTTTGTTCCTTCTCTAAATTTATAGTGTAAGATAACATGAATCATAATCAAACTATCATAAATCCCAAACCATGTTTATATTTGTGTTATTGTTGTAAAGGTTCTCATGCTCAAGAATTGAAGACCTGATTTTTTTCCCTTGAAAAGCAACTTTTTTGTTTTGTCATTTAATTCTAAAAAACCTGTAGAGAATTTGTAAAGGAATAGAATTTAGGTTTCAATCGTATTGATTGCAGTATTTCTTTTTATCAAGAAAATTCATTAAAAAAAAATTTTTTTTTATATGGCCTCATTGTGATGCTGAAAAAACTTGAGTCCCAGCAATGTGATTTAATTGACCAATACCTAAGTTGACTCAAAGCAGTCTACCAAAAAAACAAACTCATTGCCACTGAGTCAATTCCGACTCCTAGCAACCCTATAGGACAGTGTAGAACTGCCCTGTAGGGTTTCCAAGGCTGTAAATGTTTATGGAAGCAGACTGCCACTTCTTTCTCCTGCAGAGCGGCTGGTGGGTACGGACTCTCGACCTTTGGGTTGGCGGCTGAGCGCTTTAACCACAGCTCCACAAGGGCTCCTCGAAGGAGTCTAGTGGTTATTACAGACTCACAGTCTCAAAATTTTAATTGTTGCTGTATACATTAAATTTGCATATAATTTGGAAAATGTTTATTGTTCTCTAATATTAAACATGTTAAAGTCAATATATATTTGTTTTTTTCTTCAAAGGGGAAAGTCCTTCACCATACCCAGAATGATCATTTCCAGAATGATGGAATTGGTAAGTGGAAAAATTAGCCCTATGAAATTTTGCATACATGATATAAGAAGTGTGCCCCAAAATCACCAAAGAGGAGGGAGGGTGGGGAGAGAGTCACAAACACGGAGACAGACACCTTGGAACCTCACTAATTAGCTCTTTTATTGAAAACATCTGGTCTTGTGAATGCTTTGATATGTTGTTTCTGGAAAGGGTGATTTTATAGGTCTTGCTGCATATCTAGAAGTTTTGAGAAAAATCACTTAACCCTTTTATGCAACACAAGTTTCTAGAAAATGTTTATATCCTACAAATGTTATGTCATGCAAATTTTAAGGTATAGTTTATTTTAAAGATTTTAAATGTTGCAGAATTATACTTTTAAAATAGTAAATACTTAACCTTCATTTTGTATTTTGCTGTAGTATAATTGTAAGTCAGAACTTTATTCTGAGGAATTGTATATGCTTTCCTAGTTTCAGAAAACTATTTATTGAGTGTGTATTTGTGTTCATGTTTTTCTCTCCTAAAGAACAAATCTGTAGCTCCTCAGAGGACATTTTAAATTATGCTCGTTTATAAAAACAATACTTTGTATATCTCAAGCTAATTTTAGGGAACATTGTAAAATGATTATGTTTTTAATATACTTTACTCTTCCACACTAATAATTCTTTGTTTATGAGATTGTTATGGCAAACCTGGGAGATATATTTTGCTATTGGATAACTGAAATTATTTTTCTATAGGTATATATGTACAGCTATTGAGTGCGTCTATTTTCTATTTATTTTTCAGTTCAGCCCAATCCTTCCGTACTTATTGGCAATCCTATTAGAGCATATACTCCTCCACCCGCTCTTGGACCTCACCCAAATTTGGGAAAATCTCCAAGCCCTGTTCAAAGAATAGACCCTCACTCTGGGACAAGTATTCTTTATGTACCTGCTGTCTATGGAGGGAACGTAGTTATGTCGGTGCCTTTACCTGTAAGTGGATATTTGAGATACTTTCTGTTGAATAAAGTAAAATAGGCTTCACTTAATCCTGAATGAGTGACCATCCCAAATAGTGTTCTACCAGTCTCTCTCTCTCTTTTTTAACGTTTCAATGCCCATACCCTAATTTTAAAGCAACTCTTATTTTTAACCTTCATGTTTTGAAATGACCAAAAATATGAATTGTTGATTACAGTTTATTACTGGAATATGAGTGACTGTGAAGAAATCTGTAAATTGGATGGTTTGATTTAGAAGCCTTCTTATTTTTTAAAATGTTTTTATTGGGGAAAATTGGGCTAAAAGTTAATAACACTGCTAGAAAATTGGTCCCTTGTTTTATAAAGTGATGTGTTTATTTTTGCTTTTGCCTTTTATACTTGTGTAAGTCAGTAATCCTTCCTAAGAAATACAGGTCATTGGAGGAGACCAAGAGGCTTGCAGTAGTCTAGTTCCCTTGGATCTAAATTTATCTGAGAAATTCCATGCCTTATGAAATCTTACTGCTACTTAAAAACATAATTGAATCCTTTCTAAGAGTATAGATTTCAGGGGGTGTCCGTCTAGTAAATACGAGCCCATTTTTATTTCCTTTAAGATTTTAAAATATTTTGATAATTTTGTTAACTTGCTGATTTACTAAAATAATTCCAAATGCATGGATTTTAGCTTATAAAATATTTCTTTCATTTAAGGCAGCTACTCTAATTTCAGGAATGATGGCCATTGCCAAGGGTCTCTGGCACTCCTCCTTACACCCAAATGGAAAACTGCCAGCTGTGAACACTTCTCAGTCATGTTGGTCATGACAGTTCACAGTCATAGCAGCCAGTGAGAGTCACTGTCAGGATGAAATATGTCATTTATGCCCACTCCCCATAGCCTTCAGATTTTAGCTGAGTTATTTCTTCCCAGACAACCTGGCAACATTATACATCATCTGCTTTAAATAGTAAGTCTCTTAGGGCTTATATTTCATTTTACTAGGTCAAAGAGGCTTTCATTATATAAAATTTCCAAGAGTCTGCCTTTTAAACAGTTGTATTACAATAAAATAATAGGGATAGTAGCTCAGATGTCATCATATTTATTCACTTTCTGTTAATATGCAGAGATAAGCTATCTAGGCACACCAAAACAAGCTTTCTGTTTCTATGGTATAACGTAGAGTTGAATTAATAAAAAGCATGAACTAATGTGATTACCTGTCTGAATTTTGCCCACTATAAATGAATATTAAGTGATTTAGTTATTTCTATAAATTTGGAGTGCCTGTTCTTTAGGTTGAGACTCCTGAGACTAAATTCTTTCTTAATATTTTTTTTCTGTTCTCTTATTTGGTCTATTAAACTATGCAGCTATGCAATTATGACTTAAAAATATATTTCATGATAATCCGTGACATATATACATTCATGTTAAGGGGAAATGATTCAAAACTATAGAATGATTTAATCCCTCAAGGAATAATTACCAGTCTTAAATCTTCAGTTTCATTCTGACCTCACAAATTGTCCATTTTCCTTTACATGCTAAAGTCAAGTCATTCAGAGAACCATTTTAGGCTGATAAAGACATAGTAGTAATTCTACCAGTTATAATTGTTAGGATCAACTTTGTAATTACGTATTTTGATAAAATTAACATCTGTGTCTGTGTTTGCCTTTTCCTAATCAACTGTACTAGAGTAGTTTGTCTTCCAAAATTTACTTAATGTAATTATATCATTTTTTTGTAATAACACAGGTACCATGGACAGGATACCAGGGAAGGTTTGCAGTTGATCCTCGAATCATTACACACCAGGCAGCGATGGCCTATAATATGAACCTGTTACAGACACATGGACGGGGGTCTCCTATACCGTATGGCCTTGGACATCACCCGCCTGTCAGCATAGGGCAGCCACAAAATCAGCATCAGGAGAAGGATCAACATGAGCAAAATCGAAATGGTGAGTTGCTTTGCAGTTCTCATATTCCTAAGTGGATGGCACACCAAGTCTTAACCAAATATAAAGTTCTTTTAACAGTATGATAGTTAACTTTCTCTTGGATAATTAACCTCTGTGAGAGGAATCTGATATAAACTCTACGGATCCTCTCTCCAGAAGACGCAAATATGTATGTAGACACAAATTTGCATGTAATTTCAGAGGGTCCCCTAAGTTAAACCCTACCACTTATGATTGGTAGCACTGATTCCTTTTAAAAAATATTAAATTTTAATATTCAGAATGATTTAAGTAGCAGTCCTTTAAAATTAAGACAGAAAATTCTTTCCTGTTAAACATTTTTGCTGACCCAAAGTATGTTTGTGGTATACTAAGCCTTATGCTACTATGAAGATACTTGGTTTAAAGTAGTTATTTCATATGCAAATCATAATCTCTTATTTGCTAGAATTATTAATAAGAAAAAATTGCTCACTGCATTTTTTGTTATGTTGGATGCCATCAAGTCTGTTCCGACTCATAGTGACCCTATGTACAACAGAACGAAACACTGCCCGGTCCTGTGTCATCTTCATAATCGTCATGCTTGAGTCCATTGTTGCAGCCACTGTATCAATCCATTTCATTGAGGGTCTTCTTCTTTTTCACTGACCCTTTACTTTACCAAGCTTGATGTCCTTCTCCAGGGACTGATCCTTCCTGATAACATGTCCAAAGTATGTGAGATAAAGGCTCGCCATCCTTACTTATAAGGAGCATTCTTGCTATACTTCTTCCAAGACAGATTTGTTCCTTCTTCTGGCAGTCCACAGTATATTCAATATTCTTTGCCAACAACGTAATTCAGAGGCATCAATTCTTCTTTAATCTTCCTTATGCATTGTCCAGCTTTTGCACGCATGCGTATGAGGCGATTGAAAATACTACAGCTTGGGTCAGGCACACATTAGTCCTCAAAGTGACACCTTTGGTTTTTAACCCTTGAAAGAGGTCTTTTGCAGAAGTTTTGCCCATTGCAATACGTCATTTGATTTCTTGACTGCTGCTTCCTTGGGCATTGATTGTGGGTCCAAGTAAAATGAAACCCTTGACAACTTCAGTCTTTTTTTAAAGTCAGGTTAACTGAGCTATAATTCATATACAATAAAAATTTACTCTAAATGTATAGCTTGATGAATTCTGACAGATATACAGAATGTTAACTACCACCAAAATCAAGATATATCACCTCATAAAGTTCCGTCAAGCCCCTTTGTAGTCAATCCCCTCTTCTAACAAATGCCCCAGCCCTGGGCAACCACTAATATGATTTCTATCACTATACTTTTGCATTTAGTCTAGAATGTCATATAAATTGATTAATATACTATATAGCCTTTTGTGTCTAGCTTTTTTTCACTTAGCTTAATACTTTTTAGATTATCCATGTTGTTGCATCTGTCAGTTGTTCGTTTTTACTGCTGAATGGTACTCCATTGTGTGGTTTTACCACAATGTGTTTATCCATTCATCAATTAATAGAAATATTATTTGTTTCTAAATTTTGACTCTTAAGATCTTTAAAAAGGGGTATTGAAATCTCCAAATGTAACTAGTATTTGTCTGTTTCTCCTTCAGGTTCTATCAGTTTTGCTTCATGAGTTTTGAAGTTCTATTATTAGATACATAACTAGGATTGTTATGTCCTTTTGATTAATCAACCCATTTATTATTATAGAATGACCTTATTTTTCCCTGGTAGTATTCTTTCCTCTGAGATCTGCTTTGCTTGATTTCAGTGTAGCCACTTCAACTTTCTTTTGACTAATGTTAGCATGATATATTTTTTTCTGTCCTTTTATTTTTAACCCATTTATGTCTTTATATTTAAAGTGCATTTCTTTTAGGCAGTATGTAGTTGACTGTTGATTTCTTTTATCCAGTATGACATTCTGTGCCATTCAGTTGGGGTGTTTAATCTATTTACATTTAATGTGATTATTGATATAGTTAGGTTTAAGTCTGTCCTTTTGCTATTTGTGTTCTATTTGTTCCATCTGTTTTCTGTCTCCCTTTTCCTTTTGTTCTGCTTTCTTTTAGATTGAGTATTTTTTATGATTCCATTTTACCTCTTTGTTGGCTTATTAACTAAAACTGTTCTGTTATTTTAGTGGTTTGTTTAAGGTTATAGTATATATCTTTAACTCCTCACATCCTACTTTCTAGTTGATATTTTACCAGTTAATGTATAGTAAAAGAACCTTACACTATTTCAGTTTTTTATATCCTGGCCTTTACACCGTTGTCATACATTTAACTTTTATATATGTTATAAACCTTGAACGCAATTGTTATAATTTTTGTTTAAACGGTCACTTATTTTTTTTTCTAATTTTATTTTTGGTGAAAATATACAAAACAAAACATACACTCATTCAACAGTTTTTACACGTACAGTTCAATGACATTGGTTACATTCTTCATATTGTGTCACCAGTCTCACCATCTCTACCCATTTTCTTTCACCACCATTAACTTAGACTCACTGCCCCCTAAATGTTTCATCTATGCTTTAGGGTTACTGTTGTCCATTTGGTCTCATATAGATAATTCTTTAAAAGGGCTCAATGTTCAAGGCAAACATTCTTTACTAATTGAGCTAAACTCTTGTTGAGTTTAAAGATGAGTTCGAGGGGTAGTTTTGGTTCAAGGTTTAACTGTTATCTCAGGGCAATAGATTTGAGGGTTCCCCCAATCTCAGGGTGTCCAGTAAGTCTGGGTTTCATAAGAATTTGAAGCTCTATTCCACAATTATGCTCCTTTTGATCAGGATCCATCGGTTGTGTCCTTGATCAAAATGTTTAGTAATGGTAGCCAGGCATCATCCAACATCATCCAATTCTTCTGGTCTCATGACAAAGGAGGTAGTAGTTCATGGAGGCAGTTAGGCCTAAGGTCTAGTCCCTTTTCCAATTCTTAGGTCTCCTTTTTCCTTCTTCTGCTCCAGGAGAATAGAGACTAATTATTGTATCTCAGATGGCCGTTCACAAGCTTTTCAGACTCTAGGCACTATTCAGCAGACTAGGAGGTAGAGCAGAAACTCTAGAAACAATACTAGGCCAATTATAAAAAGTCACATCTTTATAAAGAATTTTAAATAAAAAATTCAAACTTATGAACTCATGTAGTTACTGTTTTTGGAAATCTTTATTTTTCATGTATTGTGTTTTTACGTAAATAATGTGTGTGTTATACATTTTTTTGCCAGCCTCGCCCTCCCCAACGCAGATATGTTTGTAAGCACACTATGCAGACTTTTAAAATTAGCACACCTTGGGAAAATGCCCCACGGGGGAGGGCATGTTTGGCCAAGAAAACATAGAACATGTGTGCTATTTATACATAAAAATATGGTATTCATTTTTCCATCTGATATTTTCCTTCTGCCTGAAGGACTTGTTTTAACATTCCTTGTAGTGAGAGTTGGAGGTGAGTTCTTTTCAGCTTTTGGATGTTTTTATTTCACTTTCATCTTTGAAAGATATTTTTTCAGGGTTTACAATTCTTGGTTGACAGTTTTTATCTTTCCTTACTTTAATGATATCATTTCTCTGTTCTCTCACTTGTATTGTTTCCAGTGAGAAATCTGATGTTATCCTTATCTTTGTTTTTCTGTAAGTAATGTGTCTTTTTCCCCTGACTGCTTTTAAGATTCTCTTTTCATCACTGATTTGAGCAGTTTGATTATGATATGCCTTGGTATAGTTTTCTTCATATTTCTTGTGTTTGGGGTTTATTGATCTTCTTGGATTTGTGGGTTTATAGTTTTTTTCAAGTTTGGAAATTATTGGCCTTTATTTTTTCAGATATTCTTTCTGTTTCATCCCCTCTCCTATTCTTCAGGAATTCCAATTACCCGTATATTAGGTCACTTAAAGTTATCTCACAGCTCGTGGATACTCTCTTCATTCTTTAAATTCCTTCTTCTCTTTGTGTTTCATTTTGAGTAGTTCCTATTACTGTGTCTTCAAATTCACTATGTTTTTCTTCTGCAATGTCTAACCTACCACTAATCCTATCCATCTCTTGAAGTTTAGTAGTAAAGCTTGATAGTTCACATTACAAAGTTCCAGTGACATTCTGAGAAAAATGTTTTTGAGTTAAGAGCCCAAATCGAGGATTTATTCAGGAACTTAAAGTATCCAGCAGTTAGTTTTTGTAGATTAAAGGCCTTTCACATTCATGAAATAGCATTATTTAAGTCTAGTATAATTGTGATTTTTTTTAACCTTGACTTTGTTCCTTCTACTATTATCACCCACTTATACTTAGTTTAATATTTATTACTTTTTAAAGCATATAACCACATCCCTTCCGAATATATTTATTCAGTTTAGATTGTTTTACTGAGTTGGATTGACACATTATTTGGATTTTTGCTTAATTGCATGTGTAAATGATCAAAGTATTGAGCCTGTATAGCTGGACAAAAATGCCAAGGCCTTTTATGTCTAGTCTAAGAAAGTGAGGCTGTCAGTTCCTGGAAATTGGGTAATTCCTTTGGTATTATTTGATGTTTTAAGGTTATTCCCTTATTAAATGTTTGCTGTATCAGTGGGGTTTGTGTCGTTTATAAATTTTCCTTCTTGCAGAGAAACTGGAGTTCTGAAAATTTAAGAACAAAACTCAAGCAGTAATACAAATTCCTAATAATGGGTGAAAAATGTTTGAAATGTTCTGCATTGTTGTCTAATATTGTATTGTTATTGGAAATGTCACATCCGTTAAAGAAATTTACAAGGATTTTAAAATATTTCCTTAGGTAAAACTGATACAAATAATCCTGGGCCTGAAATTAATAAGATTCGAACACCAGAGAAAAAGCCTACAGAACCAAAACAGGTACGCTGCTTGCATTTAGTGAATGCACTTTTCTTATGAATTTAGTCTGGTTGATCATCTTGAAATCTTGAGGTTTGAAAGAAAAGAGTCTACTTTTTACATGTATTTCTATGTTTATCATCCTACAAGGTTCTGGTGGGTCGTATTGCCCATTTTACCTCCACCTTTTCTTTGGCTACATTATTTCATTTATCTAGTATACTTTTCTCAAATTCTGTTATTCAGTGTTAGACTCGAATTTAGAGACTTTCTGTGATGAAGTAGTAAATGAAGACCCAACTACAGACTGGGAAGAATATGTACCTCAGAATGAGAAGAGCTGGTATAGTAGAGAGGAAAGGAGGCTTAACTTCCTCAAGTTCCTCACATTGTTCTTCATCACACTTGCTGTCTAAGTCTTTACCTCTTTATCAGTCCATTCATCTGCTTTCTCTGCTTAAGTGCTTGTGTGAACCCAGGTAGAGAAAATTAAATCATTGGTTGAATAAGTGCCTCTGGAAAATCTTGTTTTCTAATTTAGGTTGAACTGCAGGGCTCCCCTACATTCCTTTTACAGGTACTTAGCTCCCTTTGCCCAGTTGTTTCAGTGGTTTTCCTCAAATTTTATTACCTTCCACTTTCTACTACCCTTATTATCAGGAGATGACTTTGCCTTAGGCTTAATTCATGAGGATTTTACCCCATTAATTCATCACCTGAGGCATTACTTTTTCTGTATCGTCCTACCAGCCTTACTTCTTTATCACCAGTCACTGAGGAAGAGTTCCTATTAAGACTAATACTTCCTCTTCCTGTCGCCTCACAGACCTTGTCCCTTTTCCTCATTTATCTTTAGATTCTTTCCTGCTATTGATTCTTCCTAATCAACCTGTAAGGTGTCTACATCTCTTCTACCCTAAAATTGGTTGATAGACTGTTTTATAAAAAGACAATTTCCTTGACCTCTATCTCCTTTATAGCTACTACCTAATTTCTCCTATCCACCTCATCTGTTGTTTGCTTCTTAACCCATGCAGTCTTGTATTAGGATTCAACATTTCACTGAAACTATTGAGTTCCAAGTCACCAAATCTTATGAAAACACTTTAGTTTTCTGAAGTCTGTAGCTTACTTGACTTTTTTTGGTATTTGGCACTATTTTCTATTTCTGTCTTCTTTTCTGAAGTTGGTAGTCTTACTTGACTTTTTTTTTTTTTTTTTTTGTTGGTATTTGGCACTATTTTCTACTTCTGTCTTCTTGACCATCTTGTTTTTTGGGATTTCTTTAACACTTCTACTTCTTACATACCTTCTATAACATGATCTTCCATCTCTTTTATGAGTTCCTGTCCACCCACTCCCTATCTCTCCCTAGTCCTTACGTTGAGGTTTCCCAAAGTTCTGTCATTGTCCCATCTCATTTTTCTTTCTATTCTTTCTTACTGTAAACTAGTCCAGTCCCATGATTTGAAGTAACTTATTCCATGACAGTGACTTCCAAATCTCTATCTGTGATGCTACTGTTGCTAACTGCCCTACCAAAGGGGCAAGGCAGGCAAACCCCACCTTTATTACTAACTGTGTGGCAAGGATCAGCATAAATCCAGTCTCTAACTGGAAGTGGACCCAGGCTTCACCATTCCTCATTGCTAGCCTACTTCTTCTGTGGCACTTCTGCTTTCATCCTAACCACCTAGAGTTAGGTACTAGCCGTAGGCTCAGGAGTCTGCACAACTCCCTGCACTTTAGACCAGCCAGCCCCTCTTGACCTCTCTAGCCCCCTGTGGCTAGGTCACGAGGTAGAAGGACTGTGTCCTTCATCGGCTGTCCATGCAGCCTTTCTCTGCCACCCAGCCATCCAAAACTGGTTCCTCATGAGTTAGAACTCTGTCCTTACGACTGCCTGCACACCCTGAGGTAAATCAAAGTCCCATTGCCCCTTGTGGGTTTGTTAATTCTCTGTGACAGCTCACAAAATTCATGGAGACTGTTGTCTATACTTACAGTTACCCATTTATTATAACCAGAAACAATAGAAGTGAAGAGATCCATCAGGCAAGGCCTGGGAGAGTTTCCAGCATAGGACCTCCATTGTCCCCCAGGGTGTGCCACCCTCTTCAGTATGGATGTTCTCACCAATCCTGGAGGCCCTCAAAAGAGAGAGCTGTTCTCTATATCCAGTTACTTATGTTCTGCAAGCATCTGTGAGTCACAGTTTCTACAACTTGGAAGGATTCAGTACCCACTGGTGGGGCTGTGGTGGAAATGTGGCAGCCAGAGGAATTTCCTGTTAGAGTATGAGGGGAGCTGCAGTAAAAGTAGAAGTGGTGTGTATCTGGGGAGGGGCACCGAGGAAGACCAAGTGGCATGTTAGGATAGTGCAGCAGTAACAGCAACAGTCATACTTAGAAACAGCTTGGGGCAAAATCAGCCTGAAGAGACTTAGATGCTACCAGAGCAATGGAAGCCAAGATAGTTAAGTGTCACTCATGTTCTTGTTTGTTAATTTCTGTTATGAACCCTCCCTGCTAGCGAACTAGGTAACCTGATAGATGCTTTTCATTCTATTTCCCACTCTGATGGTTTGTCCTGAGGCCCAGGAACAGCAACAACAACAAAAAAGAATTTCTACCTCTCCTTGACTCAGTACCTCAGTATTAGGAGGAAAGTGGTAGAAGATAATCTATTTCTGGTCTAATTATGATAATAGTAGATGCATGCTCCTTCAGGCCTTACAGTCCTCTAGCCTACCTGTTGTTGTGTTGTTAGGTGGCATCAAGTCGACTCATAGCCTACCGAACGAGCCCACTGTAGTATCATAGAGTATCACAGTCTTGGTCTAAATTTTTATGATATAGGCCTAGCTTCCTGTTAATGTCAGAGTCAGAAGGGAAGGAGGCAATTAAAACAACAGCTTATCCACAAGCAACCTTGACATGTAATCATGGTCTCCTTCATGTAATTAGATATTGGCAGCCTCTTTTGGAGAAAAGTATATCCCAGATGGATGTGGTTTCAGTCATTAAAAAGATGGAACCTTAAGGGGGAAGTGTTTTATTTATAAAGAACCTCAGTCAGGTTCTGAGACATTTGAAGAGTAGACATTGCAACCACTTGGGATAACTGGGACAGAGTTGTCATCCTTCTCACTTTTTCAAGACAATTTATATGCACTCTGTAATCTTAAGGACTTGATTGGCCTGTCCTAATTTAATGGCAGTCCATTTGGGCCAGTGGATTAGATATGAGAACGCACTTGAGGCACAATTGGCGCATTCCAGTCATTTGTTGCAGTAGCTTGGCCACTAGGTAGAAATCTGGTGTATGCCACCTTCAGTGCAGGGACAGGCTACTTGTTCTGTTTCCTTGGGAGTGGTTAGCACCATGCTTAACCTGAGAGCCACTGGTGAGGCAGGTACTTTGGAGTCCTCAGTGACTGTTTCAGCATCGAACTTTGTAAGGAGTTTGATATACCAGAGCAGCTCACTGAGTGTTTTGACTGATCTGGAAAAGAAATCTCGTCTCTTTCTACCTTGTATTTCATTTTTCACATTGTCACTACTTAGATCAAGCTTGTGTTTTAAAAGGATGACAACACTCTCTGGCATAAAAACCTTTGGTAGTTTACTACCGCTTACAGGATTTAAAAAAGGTGTTTATACTCAAAATTGAATCATTCAGGTTCTTGTGTAATTGAGCTCTTAGTTTCATCTAATGTCAAGTAGGGGAAACTAAATATAAACAAGTGAAGTTATAGTTCTGTGCACACAAAACTTCTCATGCTCCTCAAACCTACCATGTTTTTCTCCACTCTCAACCTTGTATAAGCTGTTAACTGTGTCTAGAATTCCTTCCCTCCTTGGCAAATTTCAGCTCTTTCTGCAAGATTTAACTCAAATGCCATAGCCTCTGTGAATCCTTCTTTAATTTTCTCAGGCCCTACAATCTCATAGCACATTTTCTTACAGTACCTCTAACTGCAGAGTTCTATTGGACTCTAAACCAGGTTAACAGACTTCTTCTGTGAAGGGCCCAATAGTAAATCTTCAGACTTTATGGGCCGTATGATCTGTATTGCAGCCACTTACCTCTGCCGTTGTAGTGTGAAAGCAGCCATAGACAATGTGTAAATGAATGAGCATGGCTATATTCCAGTAAAACTTTATTTAAAAAATTCATTGGGCCAGACTTGGCCTCGGGGTTGTAGTTTGCCGACCCCTGCTCTAAGCTCTTTAGGTTATAGGTTCAATCTTATTATTGGTGTTCAAATCCCTAGCACTAGGCACAATGTCCTTGGTGTACCTCAATACGTTCCTCAGTAAATGTTACTTGAAAGAATGACTGTCAGTATGTAATGGTAAAAATTGACAAACTGTTTACACAAAGGTGATATGATTTTTATTTTTTTATTAATATGGATGTATTTGGAGAAATAGATTAAATGTATAAAAACAATAAAATCAGAAGGGAAGAACACATTTTAATGATTTATATCAGGAGGAAATAGAAATGGTTATCTTTCCAAGGAAGAAGGTGTGAAATTAAAAATAATGTTTCTAAAGAATTTAAAATGAATATGCTAATACAATGGCAGTATCTTTCGTTACAATTCAAACTTAATTTTTTTTCTGTTTCTGTTTCATCTTTCTTAATTTAAAAAATATTTATCACCTTATTCGATTGCCAGTAGGTGATTGCTTGGGCCCCCAGCACTCCTACTGTTACTGATAAGAATTTATCTATTCTTTAGAAGTGTGAGGGGTGGAAAAAAGATGGAGAGCCACTAGACTTGGATCTTCTGCAGTTAAAAAAGACTTCTTATGTTTTTCTAGGTTGATTTGGAATCAAATCCACATAACAGAAGTCCTGAATCACGTCCTGGCGGTGTTTATCCCAGTACCAAATTTCATCGCAAAGATAATCTCAACCCAAGACACATAAATCTTCCTCTTCCTGCTCCCCATGCACAGTATGCAATTCCTAATCGCCATTTTCATCCCCCTCCCCAGCTACCAAGACCGCCATTTCCAATTCCACAGCAGCACAGTTTGTTAAATCAGCAGCAGAATAATTTGCCTGAGCAACCAAATCAGATGCCACCCCAGCCAAATCACGTAGTCCAGCAGCAAAATCAGCTGAATCAGCAGACTCAGCAGCCACCACCTCAACTCTCTCCTGCATACCAGTCAGGGCCCAGCAATGCTTTTTTTAATAATGCAGTTTCTCATCGACCACAGTCTCCTCCTGCCGAGGCTGTGATTCCTGAACAGCAGCCCCCACCCATGCTGCAAGAAGGCCACAGTCCCCTAAGAGCCATTGCACAGCCCAGCCCCGTTCTTCCTTCGCATCTGAATAATTTCATTGATGAGAACTCCTCAGGATTACCTACAGGGGAGGCTTTAGGTAAGTTTTCCCTTCATTCTCCACAACAGTCACTGCTAAGTCTGAAAATTTCAGAGGTTGTTCAATTCAAATGACGTGTACTATGCAATATTAATTTTGATCAGGATTGACTCATTTATTAAAGTAATGCCAACAAAAATCAACCATTTAGTTTGATAATCTAGTTCCAAATGCTATATACTATCAAGTATCCAACTGATGACAGGTTACGTTATTATCTGGGTAAGGAAGACTCATCATCATTACCTTAACTTTAGTTTCTCACAAATTTAGAAAACATTTACTTTCTCCCAAAACCAAATTGTATCCATTTCTTTGTCCTTATGGAGAAAATTCTGGTTGTACAAACTCTTGAGAAAACTAACCTGAAACCCCAAATGCCTAAAATCTTATATTTTTCGCATATGTTTTTGCAGATCGTATGCATGGGAGTGTAGCTCTGGAAACATTAAGGCAGCAGCAAGCACGGTTACAGCAGTGGAACGAGCATAATGCTTATCTCAGTCAGGGCAGTATTCCATATCCACACCATCACCATCACCTCCAGCATCTCCCTCAGCCACCCATTGGATTCCATCCACCGCCAGTGAGAGCAGACTGGAAGCTCACCAGCAGTGCCGGAGATGAAGCAGAAACAACATACTCAAGGTATTTTAGCAGTCACAAAATAGCCTCTGAAACATGACCCCCTACTGTTTGTTGAATATAGTTGAAATATTGCCCCAAAGAAACTGGATGCTGGCCTTTTAGGCATATGCTACAAAGCTCCCTTGATGGACTCTAAAGTATAGAGGATTCGTTTAGAAGCAAGTCTTGTACAGATCAAGTCATGGACCATCTAGGGAATGTAAATTAACTCGGTCCCTTGTTTTTTGGTCTCTTCCGCAAGAGAATCATGCCATCCTTTTAGTAATATGGAAAGTACTGCGTGTGTTTTTTTCATACTTAGTAGTAAAGTGGTACTTTTACTGAAAGAATTAATACTTAGAATAAATAAGGACACAAGTAAATAGTAGTTAAAAATCAGAAGTTTATCATAAAAAAATTTTTCCACCCAAGTTGCTCAGAATTCTACCTTCTTATAACCACAGGTACTTAACGGGTGTTTGGTCCTGTGTTTTTATGGTCAGTGTCATGTGAATGCTATGAAGTGTTTCCTAATCCCTTCTGAATAAGGTCCACCATTGTTGTGACCTTTTATAACTGCCAGTTGTCAAAGGCATGTAGAGAGAAGGGCAGTTGTTTTTAATACCAAGGAGAAAGAAAAAAATCATATAATTATTTCAAAGATCAGGTGCTTGGACTTTAGTGTCTGCAGTTCAGCATCTGTTGAGCATTAATACTTATGTTTGAGATTAACTCCATTAGTTGATGTTAGTTTCTAATTAAGTTTGATGATTTTGCTTATAGAAATCACCTATGTAGCCAGCGAAGCTCTTTTTAATGTGATGGAGTCATTCTTTTGTTTTCTCATCATATTTCATCATCTTTATGTAGGTTTCAAGACTTAATCAGAGAACTGTCTAATCGTGATCAAAGTGAAACACGGGAACTAGCTGAAATGCCACCACCTCAATCAAGACTTTTACAATATAGACAAGTTCAGACTAGGAGCCCTCCAGCAGTCCCATCACCCCCATCCAATTCAGACCACAGTAGCCACTTTTGTAACTTTAATGACAACAGCAGAGACGTTGAAGTAGCCAGCAACGCAGCAGCATTTCCGCAGCGCCTACCACCCCAGATATTCAGCTCACCTTTCTCTTTGCCATCTGAACACATTGCTCCTCCTCCCTTGAAGTACCTGGCACCTGATGGAGCATGGACTTTTGCTAACTTACAACAGAATCATCTAATGGGGCCGGGCTTTCCCTATGGCCTACCTCCATTGCCTCACAGGCCACCACAAAACCCTTTTGTGCAAATACAGAATCATCAACATGCTGTTGGTCAAGAGCCATTTCACCCATTATCATCTCGAACAGTATCTTCTTCTTCGCTCCCTAGCTTAGAAGAGGTAAATGTCTTTCTTCTTATTTTCCTTCTCTTATTTTGGGATTAGTTGACTGTAGGGGAAAAATCAATACGTACTGATTTGATAATACTAGTGGACATAGCTTAATGAATTCAGGTCTTTTAAAGATAATTCTTTCCTGGAAATCATGTTAATTTCCACTGTCTTATTGTGGTATTTCAGACTTTGTAGTATGGTTATTATCGTGGAAACATGAAGCCTCTTAGAGCCTTTTATTGCTGTTTTGGAACATTTAATAGCTGACTGACTTAATGAGGCTATTCATTCAAGCAGCGCTGTCCTTTCTAATGGAGGGAAGTGATTTTTAGTGATTCATCTTTTTACTTCAAGTTACATTTGTTTATTACATATTCATTAATTATAGCTTCTCAAAGATGTTGACTGTTCTCAGTCAGTGGCCAATTCCAAGTGCTGTGCTCTTTCTCCTATCATGCATCCTGGGGCTTTCATAGACTTGAGCCAATTGATACACAATGATATTCTGATTCCCAAACGTCAGAATTTGCAGGTGTTCAATATAGAATTTAAAAAATTTTGCATGTTTTAAAATCAGGAAAGGTGTGTGTCAGGGTTGTATCCCTTTCACCATACTTATAAATCTGTATGCTGAGTAAATAATCCAAGAGGCTGGACTATATGATGAAAATTCCACATCAGGATTAGAGGAAGAGTCATTAACAACCTGCAATATGCAGATGACACAACCTTACTTGCTGAAAGTGAAGAGGACTTGAAGCACTTACTGATGAAGATCAAAAACCACAGCTTTCAGTATGGATTTCACCTCAACATAAAGAAAACAAACATCCTTAAAACTGGACCAATGAGGAACATCAAGATAAATGAAGAAAATATTGAAGTTGTTAAAGATTTCTTTTTACTTGGCATCCACAATCAACATCCATGGAAGCAGCAGTCAGGAAATCAAATGACGTATTGCATTGGACAAATCTGCTGCAAAAGACCTCTTTCAAGTGTTAAAAAGTAAAGATGTCACCTTGAGGACTAAGGTGTGCCTGACCCAAGTCATAGTATTTTCAGTCGCCTCAGATGCATGTAAAAGCTGGACAATGAATAAAGAAGACAGAAGAACTGATGCCTTTGAATTATGGTGTTGATGAAGAATATTGAATATACCCTGCACTGCAGTTAAACAATTCATTTGTTATCTTAGGCTCCTAAAATAAGTTGTAAGCATAATAAAAGATGAATTGGTGTCTGTATATATATATTGTGAGGATCTAGAAATTTGGAACGGAACCATACTTTACAAAGATTTGACACATCTGACATTTCAGTTTATAATGGAATGGCTTTACAACTGAGAAGTATTGTAGTTTTCAGTTATGTTTTATATTTTATGTACATTGAAGTTGTCAAGGATTTCATTTTACTTGGATCCGCAATCAACGCCCATGGAAGCAGCAGTCAAGAAATCAAATGATGTATAGCATTGGGCAAATCTGCTGCAAAAGATATCTTTAGAGTGTTAAAAAAGCAAAGATGTCACTTGAGGACTAAGGTGCACCTGACCCAAGTCATGGTATTTTCTGTTGCCTCATATGCATGTGAAAGCTGGGTAATGAATAAGGAAGACCAAAGAACAATTGATGCCTTTGAATTATGGTGCTGGCGAAGATTATTGAATATACCATGGACTATTAGAAGAATGAACAAATCTGTCTTGGAAGAAGTACAGCCAGAATGCTCCTTAGAAGGGGGGAATGATGAGACTTTGTCTCACGTACTTTGGACACTTTATCAGGAGGGACCAGTCCCTGGAGGAGGACATCATGCTTGGTAAAGTAGAGAGTCAGTGAGAAAGAGGAAGACCCTCAGTGAGATAGATGGGCACAGTGGCTGCAACAGTGAGCTCAAACATAGCAGTGATTGTGAGGATGGTGCAGGACCAGGCAGTGTTTAGTTCTGTTGTGCATAGGAGCACTGTGAGTTGGAACTGACTGGACGGTGCCTAACAACAAAACAACAACAAATGTTTTCTGTACATATGTATCTGTCTCTAGCTAGCTAGCTAGCTATTTAAGATAAAATTAATCAATCATTTTAACCATTTTAAAGTGTAGAATTCAGTGGTTTTTAGTATAGTCACAATGTTGTGCAACCATCACTACTTTTGATTGCTCTAAACAAACCCTGAACCCATTAAGTCATTTCCCCAGTCTCCTCTCTCCTAAGTCCCTAGCAACAACTAATCTATTTTCTGTCTCTTTGGAGACGTTTCACATAAAATTTTATGTAAATGAAGTCATACACTTTGTGGCCTTTTGTGTTTGGCTTCTTTAACTTAGCATGTTGTTTTTAGTGTTCGTCTGTATTGTAACATTCCTTTTTGTGGCTGAATTATATTCTACTGAATGGATGTACCACATTTTGTATAGTTATCAATTGATGGACATTTGGGTTGTTTCCACTTTTTGGCTATTATGAATAATACTGCTATGAACTTTTGTGCACAAGTTTTTATGTGAACATATATTTTCAGTTCTCTTGGGTATATACTTAGGAGTTGAATTCCTGGATCGTATGGTAACTTTATGTTTCACTTTTTGAGGAACTGTCAAACTGTGTTCTATAGTGCCTGTACTATTTTAGCTTCCCACCCCTAATATATGAAGCTTCCCGTTTCTCTACATACCTGGCATTTTTTAAAAAATAGCCATTCTAGTGGGTGTGAAGTAGAATTTTGTTGTGATTTTGCTTTGCATTTCCCTTACTACTAATGATGTCTAGCAGCTTTTCACACTTATTGGCCATTTATATGTCTTCTTTGGAGAAATGTCTGTTTAACTCTTTTGCCCATTTTTAAGCTGAGATCTATTTTTGTTTTTGAGTCATAAGAGTTCTTAATGTATTCTGGATACTAGACCCCTACCAGATATATGATTTTCAAATACTTTTCTCAATTCTGTGTGTCATTTTTTCACTTTCTTGATTGTGTCCTTTCCTGCATAAATTTTTTAATTTTGGTGCAATCCAACTTATGTGTATATATATTTTTTACTTGTGCTTTTTGTGTTATATTTAAGAAACCGTTGCCAAATATTAGGTCAAAAAGATTTACCCCTATGCTTTCTTCTAAGAGTGTTATGGTTTTAGCTCTTATATAAGGGTTGTTGATCCATTTCGAATTAATTTGTGTATATGGTATGAGGTATGGGTCCAGCTTCATTCTTTTGCATGTGGAAATCCAGTTGTTTTAGCACCGTTTGTTGAACAGACTATTCTTTTCCTATTGAGTGGTGTTGGCATTTTTGTTGAAAATCAGTTGGCCATGGATGTATAGGTTTATTTCTATACTCATTTCTATTCCATTGGTCTACATGGCTGTCCTTATGCCAGTACTGCACTGTCTTGGAGCCCTGATGACACAGTGGTTAAGAGCTCGGCTGCTAACCAAAAGGTCTGTAGTTCGAATCCACCAGCCGCTTCTTGGAAACCCTATGGGGCAGTTCTATTACTGTAGCTTTATAGTAAGGTTCAGAATTGGAAGTGTGAGTCCTCCTACTTTGTCCTTCTTTTTCAAGATTGTTTTGCCTATTCTGAATTTCCTTGAATTTCCATATGAATTTTAGGATCAGTTTGTGCAAAAAAAAAGCAAGCTGGAATTTTGATAGCAATTGTTTAAATCTGTATATCAATTTGGGAAATATTACCATCTTAACAATATTAAGTCTTAAGCATTTTATTCCTTTTGATGTTATTATAAGTGGAATTGTTTTCTTAATTTCCTTTTCCGATCACTTATTGCTAATGTATAGAAAGACAGTTGATTGTATATTGATTGTGTTTCCGCAACCTTGCTGAACTCTTTATTAGTGCTAATAGTTGTTTTATGCCTTAGGATTGCCTGTTTAGAAGAGTATGTCATCTGCAAATACACATAGTTTTACCTTTTCATTTCCAATCTGGATGCCTTTTATTTCTTTTTCTTACCTAACTGTCCTGGCTAGAACCTTTAATATACTATTTAGAGTACATATCTGGCAAAATTCGAGAAAAACAAGTATATAGGGCTTTTCAAATTTACTTCTGTTATGATTTCTAATTTCATTCCATTGTTGTCATAGAACATGCTTTGTATGATTTCAGTCTTTTTAAACTTACTGAGACTTGTTTTGTGGCCTAGCATATAATCTGTTGTGGAGAATGTTCCAGGTGCCCTTGAGAAGAGTGTTCTGTAGATACCTGTTATGTCTAATAAGTTTATGAAACCAAACCCATTGTCGTTGAGTCGATTTCAACTCATAGTGAACCTATACGTTTATAGTGTTGTTCAAATCTTTTACTTCCTTCTTCTGTTGTACTATTTTAATTTCCTTGCCATTTACTTTAGTACATATTTTTTTAGTTATTTTGTTAGTGGTTGCCCTGGGGATTACAATCAAAGTTTTAATTTATAACAATCTAGTTCAGATGAATACCAACTTAATTTCAATAATACATAAAAATTGCGCTCCTGTATGATTTCACTCTCCACCTTTATGCTTTTAGTGTCACAGATTATCTGTTTATACATTGTGTGCCCGTCAACATAGATTTATAATTACTGTTTTATGCAGTTGTCTTTTAAATCATATAGGAAACAAAAAGAGGAGTTATAAAGCAAAAATACATTAAGACTCTTTTATTTTTATTGCTTTGTATATAAGTCTTTTTTTTTATTTTCACAATTTTATTGTGCTTTAGGTCAAAGTTTACAGCGCAAGTTAGTTAGTTTCTCATTAAAAATTTTATACACAAATTATGTTGCAACATTGGTTGCAATCCCCGCAGTGTGACAGCACTCCTCCCCTTTCCACTCTGGATTCCCTGTGTCCATTCATCCAGTTTTCTTGTCCCTTCCTGCCTTCTCATCTTGCTTTTCGGCAGGAGTTGCCCGTTTGGTCTCATATGTTTGAATTAAGAAGCGGGTTCCTCAAGTGTGTTATTGTTTGTTTTATAGGCCTATATAATCTTTGTCTAAAAAGTGGGCTTCAGGAGTGGCTTCAGTTCTGAGTTAACAGGGTGTCCGGGGGCCATAGTCTCAGGGGTTCCTGTAGTCTCTGTCAGACCAGTAAGTCCAGTCTTTTTTGGAATTTGAACTTGATTCCACATTTTTCTCCTGCTCTGTCTAAGACTCTCTACTGCGATCACTGTCAGAGCAGTCGGTAGTGGTAGCTGGGCACCTTCTAGTTCTTCTGGGTTCATGCTGGTAGATGTTGTGGTTAATGAGGTCCTTTAGTCCTTTGGGCTAATATTTTCCTTGTGTCTTTGGTTTTCTTCATTCTCGTTGCTCTGGACAAGATGGGACCAGTAGATGTATCTTAGATGACCGCTCACAAGCTTTTAAGACCCCAGACGCTACTCACCAAAGTAGGTGTAGAAACATTTTTTTTATGAACTGTTGTGTCAGTTGATCTAGATGTCCCCGGAGACTATGGTCCCCAGCCCTCAGCCCCAGCAACTGTGTTCCTCAAGGTGTTTGAATGTGTCTAGGAAGCTTCTGATTTTGCCTTGGTCAAGTTGTGCTGACTTCCCCTATGCTGTGTGTTGTCTTTCCCTTCACCAAACTTGACACTTGTCTACTATCTACTGTCCCCACTCCCTCATAACCATCAAAGATTGTTTTTTTTCTGTGTGTAAACGTTTTCTTGAGTTTTTGTAATAGTGGTTTCATACAATATTTGTCCTTTTGTGATTGACTTATTTCACTCAGCATGATGTCCCCCAGATTCATCCATGTTGTGAGATGTTTCGCCGATTCATCATTGTTCTCTATCGTTGTGTAATATTCCATTGTGTGTATGTACCATAATTTGTTTATCCATTTATCTGTTGATGGACACTTAAGTTTTTTTCATATTTTTGCTATTATGAATAGTGCTGCAGTGAACATGAGTGTGCGTATGTCTATTTGTGTGACAGTTCTTATTTCTCTAGGATATATTCCTAGTAGTGGGATTGTTGGATCATACAACATACGTAGCTTTTTAAGGAGGCACCATATTTTTTTCCGTAGTGGTTTTACCATTTTACATTCCTACCAGCAGTGCCTAAGAGTTCCAATCTCCCCGCAACCTCTCCAACATTTATTATTTTCTGTTTTTTTTATTTAGTGTTAGCATTGTCAGGGTGAAGTGGTCTCTCATTGTAGTTTTGATTTGCATTTCTCTAACGGCTAGTGATCACGAGCATTTCCTCATGTGTCAGTTAGCCGCCTGAATGTCTTCATTGGTGAAGTATCAGTTCATATCCTCTGCCCATTTTTTAATTGAATTATTTGTCTTTTTGTGGTTGAAGTGTTGAAGTATTTTATAGATTTTAGAGGTTAGACCCTTGTCAGATATGTCACAGTCAAAAAATTTTTCCCGGTTGTAGGTTCTCTGTTTACTCTTTTGGTGAAGTCTTTTGATGAGCATGAGTGTTTGATTTTTAGGAGTTCCTAGTTATCAAGTTTATCTTCTTGGTGTTTGTGTTTTTTTAGTTGTAGTTTGTATTGTGGTTATGCCATGTATTAGGACTCCTAGCATTGTCTCTATTTTTTCTTCTATGATTTTTATTGTTTTGGGTTTTATATTAAGGCCCTTGATCCATTTTGTGTTAGCTTTTGTGTATGGTGTGAGGTATGGATCCTGTTTCATTTTTTCACATATGGACATCCAGTTATACCAGCACTGTTTGTTAAAGAGACTGTCTTGTCCCCATTTAATGGACCTGGCCCTTTGTCAAATAATCAGCTATGTGTCTGTGGATCTGTGCGTCTGTTGTTGTACCAGTACCAGGCTGTTTTGACTACCGTGACTGTAAGGTAGGTTCTAAGATCAAGTAGTATGAGACTTCCCACTTTGTTCTTCTTCTTCATTAATGCTTTACTTACCCAGGACCTCTTCCATTTCCTTATAAAGTTGATGATTATTTTCTCCATCTCATTAATGAATGCTGTTGGAATTTGGATCAGGATTGCATTTTGTCTGTAGATTGCTTTGGGTAGTATTGACATTTTCACAGTGTTGCGTTGTCTCTATCTATGAGCCTGGTATGTTTTTCCATTTAGGTAGATCTCTTTTGGTATTTTTTGCAGTAGTGTTTTGTAGTTTTCTTTGTATAGGTCTTTTACGTCCCTGGTTAGATTTATTCCTAAGTATTTTATCTTTAAGGGGGTATTGTAAATGGTACTGATTTCCCGATTTCCTTTTAGAAGTTCTCTTTGTCGGTGTAGAGGAATCCAACTGATTTTTGTATGTTAATCTTGTATCGCTACTTTGATGAAACCTTCTGTTAATTCCAGTAGCTTTCTTGTGGATTCTTTAGGGTTTTCTATGTATAGGATCATATCATCTGCAGATAGGGATAGTTTTACGTCTTCCATACCAAGTTGGATGCCGTTTATTTCTTTTATTTATTTATTTATTTTTTGCTTCACTGCTCTAGCTAGGACTTCCAGCACAATGTCAGATGAAGGTGGTGATAAAGAGCATCCTCGTCTGTTTCCCGTTATCAAGGGAAATGCTTTCAGTCTCTCTCCATTGGGAATGATGTTGGCTGTTGGTTTTATATAAATGCCTTTTATTATGTTGAGTAATTTCCCTTCTATTCCTATTTTGCTGAGAGTTTTGATCAGGAATGGGTCTTGGACTTTGTCATGTCCGTTTTCTGCATCGATTGAGATAATCATGTGATTCTCTTCTTTTGTTTTATTTATGTAGTGGGTTATGTTGATTGATTTGCTAATGCTGAAACATCCTTGCATACCTGGTATGAATTCCACTTGATCGTGATGTGTTATTTTGTTAGTATGCTGTTGAATTCTATTGGCTAGAATTTTGTTGAGAATTTTTATGTCTGTGTTCATGAGGGATATTGGTTTGTAGTTTTCTTTTTTTGTGGCGTCTTTGCCTGGCTTTGGTATCAGGGTTATGTTGGCTTCATAGAACGAATTCATGGGTATTCCTTTTCTATGCTCTGAAATAGTTTGAGTAGTACTGGTGTGAGCTCTTCTGAAAGTTTGGTAGAATTCTTCAGTGAAGCCATCCAGGTCAGTGCTTTTTTTTGTTGGGAAATTTTTTATTACCTCTTGAATCTCTTCTTCTGTTATGGGTTTGTTTAGTTTTTCTTCATCAGTTTGTGTTAGTGTAGGTAGGTAATGTGTTTCCAGAAATTTGTCCATTTCCTCCAGGTTTTCAAATTTGTTGGAGTACATTTATTCGTAGTACTCTGTTATGATCCTTTTTATTTCAGTTGATTCTGTTGTGATATCACTCATCTCATTTCTTATTCAGGTTATTTGCTTCCTCTCCTGTTTTTCTTTTGTTAATTTGTCCAGTGGTTTGTTGATTTTGCTGATCCTTTCAAAGAACCAACTTCTGGTCTTAATGATTCTTTCTATTGTTTTTCTGTTCTCTATTTCATTTATTTCTGCTCTAATCTTTATTATTTCCTTTCTTCTGGTGACTGTAGGCTTCTTTTGCTCTCTTTGTTTGTTCGAATTGTAGGGTTAATGTTTTGATTTTGGCCCTTTCTTCTTCTTTGATATGTGCATTTATTGCTATAAATTGACCTCTAAGCACTGCTTTTGCTGTATCCCAAAGGTTTTGGTAAGATGTGTTTTCATTCTCATTTGAGTCTTTAATTTTTTTTTAATTCCATCTTTCATTTCTTCCTATTACCCACTAGTTTTAAGCAAGGTGTTGTTCAGTTTCCATGTATTTGATTTTTTTCCTTGCTATTCCTGTTATTGATTTCTACTTTTCTGGCATTATGATCAGAGAAAACGCTTTGTATTATTTCAATGTTTTGGGTTTTGTTGAGGGTTGCTTTGTGGTCTAAAATGTGGTCTATTCTGGAGAATGTTCCATGTGCATTGGAAAAGAATGTAGACTTGGCTGCTGTTGGGGAGAGTGGTCTGTATATGTGTATGAGGTCGAGTTGGTTGTTTGTGGCATTTAGATCTTCTGTATCTTTATTGAGTTTCTTTCTAGATGTTCTGTCCTTCACCAAAAGTGGTGTGTTGAAGTCTCTTACTATTATTGTGGAACTCTCTATTTCTCTTTTCAATGCTGTTAGAGTTTGTTTTGTTATTTTGGAGCTGTGTCATTGGGTGTGTATACATTTATTATGGTTATGTTCTCCTGGTGTATTGACCCTTAATCATTATGTACTATCTTTCCTTGTCCGTTATGGTGGATTTTGATTTAAAGTCTATTTTATCAGAGATTAACATTGCCACTCCTTTTTTTTTTTTTTGTTATTGTTTGCTTGGTATTTTTTTCTCATCCTTTGAGTTTTAATTTGTTTATGTCTTTGTGTTTAAGTTGTATCTCTTATAGACAACATATAGATGGATCATGTTTTTTTAACCATTCTGCCACTCTCTGTCTCTTTACTGGTGCATTTAAGCCATTTACATTCAGTGTAATTATTGATAGGTATGAGTTTTCTACTGTCATTTTGTTGTTTTCTTTTAATAGTGTTGACCGTTTCTTTGTTCCGCTTAATTTTCTGTGTTGAATTCTTTTTTGTTTATGGGTTTTCTTTTCTTTCTTTCTTTCTTTTTTTTTTTTTTTTTTTGGTTATTATTGATTTTGTGTTCAGTGAGTCTTTATATTTTTCTTCTTTTTTATTTTGATGGATAAGTTTGTTAGCTTCCTTTGCAGTTACCTTTATTTTCCAAAGTTTAAACCAGTCTTTAATTTCTTGATATCACCTTGACTTCCTCTCCATATGAAAGTTCTATAACTACACTGTTTATTATCTTTCTTTTTTTGGACATTTTTGTTGTTTACATATTGATGTTCCTGGTTCCCTATTTTCAGTCTTTTAGGTTTGTTTTATTTTTGAGAATTCCCTGTCTGGATTGGTGTCCAGTTTGATCTGTCCTGTATCCTAATCTTGGATTGTTGTCGATTCTGTAACCGGAGGACTCCCTTTAATATTTCTTGTAATTTTGGTCTGATTTTTACAAATTCCTTTAATTTCTGTTTATCTGGAAGTGTCCTAATTTCACCATCATATTTGAGAGAGAATTTTGCTAGATATGTAATTCTTGGCTGGCAGTTTTTTTCCTTCAAGGCTTTTGTATATGTCATCCCATTGCCTTCTTGACTGCATGGTTTCTACTGACTAATCAGCATTTAGTCTTATTGGTTCTCTTTTGTATGTGACTTTTTGTTTTTCCCTAGCTGCTCTCAGGATTCTTTCTTTGTCCTTCATTTTGGCAAGTTTGATTATGGTATGTCTTGGTGACTTTGTTTTGGTGTGTATTCTGTATGGGGTTCATTGAGCTTTTTGGATGAATATCTTCTTGTCTTTTCATGATATTAGGGATTTTTTTTGCCAGCAAATCTTCAGCAGTTCTCTCTGTGTTTTTCATTGTCCTTCCTGTACTGGAACTCCAATCACATGTAAGTTTTTCCTCTTGATAGTGTCCTACATAATTCTTAGAGTTTCTTCATTCTTTTTTCTGATTTTTCTTCAGTCAAATTGGCAGCAAGAGATTTGTCTTCAGTTTTATGAATTCTGTCTTCCATTGCCTGAATTCTGCTCCTGTGTCCTTCCATTGAGTTGTCTAATTCTGAAATTTTATTGTTATTCTTGGATTTCTAATTGCATTTTTTGTATGATTTTTAACAGCCTATTTATTCTGTCATTTTGTTCTTGTATTGTTTTCCTGAATTCTGTTGCTTTGTATTTTCCTTGGTTTTGTCTGTGTTTTCCCTGATCTCTTGGAGAGCTCTGTATATTAGTCTTTTGAATTCTTTGTCAGGTAGTTCCATTGCCTTATCTTCCTCTGGAAGGTTTTCTGGTTCTTTTTTTTTTGGTTGCTTGCTGGAGCCATCTTTATTTATTGTATATTTGTTGTGTCCTCAGTTTTTGTTTTGTTTTGATATATCCAAGTAGGCTGGCTGGGTGTGTGTGCTACTCTGGTCAGTAATCTGGTTGCAATGAAGCTGTCACCTCCTGTCTCCGGGTGGGTGAAGCAGTGAATTGATGTGTGAGCATAGGTCCATGTTTGCTGTTCTTGCAGGGCTGCTGCAGATGTAGGTGGCACTTTCGGTAAGATGATGTATCTGTTGTCCTGTTCACTTGGCTATGGGTGCAGGGGGTGTTCTCCTTGGTTGTTGGGTTGATTGTTGTTTGTGCACTCTGCTGCTTGCCATTTGGTCAGGGTGAAGGTTCCCAGGTTGTCTGTCACCAGGTGTGTGGTGTGGAGACTCTCACTGATAGTCCAGGCTGGCAGGGCTGCATGGGGGTGTTCAGGGTAGGCACCCCCAGTTGCAGGGGGTGGCGATGTGGCGGACAAAGCAGGGGTATATCGCCGGCCCATTGGTGTCTAGTTTGAATGTGTACCCCTGTCTGCTGGAGCACGTTGTGATGGAGGTTGTGCAGTTGTTCCTCAGTTGCCTGGTGCCATTTGCTGGGGGAATTGAGGGCACCACTGGTCCTCAGGCCCCCAGCGTGGGCAGCTGGATGGAGTAGATGGTACCACCAGCCCTCAGCTCTCCTACATGGGTGATTTAGCTTCTGTGTTAAGGGCCAGGGCAGGGGTGAATGCCACAAGTCTGCAGCTGTGAGGAGCCGGGAGAGGGTATGGACGAGTAGGGTGGGAGCATTCCTCAGGCCTGTGGCCCTGTGGCACAGGGGCTGGTTTGTGTGTGGTGAGTAGGGTGGGTGTAGTTAACTTTTGCAGGGCATGAATCACTCCTGTCTGACTCTGGGTGTGAGTGCAGAGTCTCTTCTGCTTGTCTGGATTAGGTGGAGTGGGTTTCAGCTGAGAATGCTACTTGCTTTGCTAAATATGGCTGCACTGTGCAGTCTCGGCCAGCAGGGCACTGGTGCAGGTAACTGGACTGGGCAGAAAGCACTACAAGTCTGTGGGCACCTTGTGCCAGTGGCTGGGCGAAGAGGCAGTTATCTTGGACTGGGCCAAGAGCTACTGGCTTAGGGGGCGGGTCAGTGTTGAATTCCACAAGTCTGCAGCTCCTGCTTAGCTGCTGCAGATGAAGTGGGCTTCAGCTGGGAGTGCTGCCCTTCTTGTCCCAAGATGGTTTTGCTGTGCCAGCTCAACCGGCAAGGCACTGGCACAGGTGTTCGAAGGGAGCGAAGGGCACTGCAAATCCGTGGACTCCCAGCTTTGGTGGCTGAGCAAAGAGCGAAGGTGCTGCTGCCTCTGGATTGGAGCCATGAGCTCCAGGCTTAGCAGGCATGATGGTACTGAATGCTGCCGGACTGGTGTCACAAGTGGGGAGAAGGAATGGGTGAGGGTGTGGGAGTGCTCCTTGGGCCTATGGAGCTCTGGCAGGGGGGTGGGCTGGGGTGTGTGTGGTGGGTTGGGTGCGTACACTTAACTTTTGCAGGACTGGAAGCACTCCTCACTGATTCTGGATGTGCGTGCAGAGGCACTCCTGCTTAGCTACACCAGCTGGGGTGGGTTTCGGCTGGGAATTCTGCTTGCTTGTCTCAATAGGTCCATGCTGTGCAGGTTCAGCTAGCAGGATGCAGGCTATCCATAATTCTGTGTTTCTGCCATTTTTTAATTGTCTCTCCTTCCATCGGTCACTCAGTCTGATTTTCGGCCTTGTCTTTGATGCTTGGTTGACAGTTTATTTTTATTTTAGCGTTTTAAATATGTCATCCCACTGCCTTTTGGCCTCCATGGTTTCTCTTAAGAAACCAGCTGTTAATACTGCTGATGGTCCCTTTTATGCAATGAGTTACTTCTTTCTTAAGATCGCTTTAAAGATTCCTTTTCTTTAATAGTTAAATGATTATTATGTGTCTTGGTGTGGATCTCTTTGAGTTTATCCTGTTTGGAATTTTTTGTGCTTCTTAGATGTGTAGATTAATGTTTTTCATCACATTTGGGAAGTTTTTGACTATTATTTCTTTAAATACTGCTTCTGCACATTTCTGTTTCTTCTCTTCTTCTGTGTATGTTGGTATGCTTGATGGTGCTTTATGGAACTCTGAGGCTGTATTCATTTTTCTTCTTCTTTTTTTCTTCCTGTTCCTCAGACTAGCTAATCTCAATTGACTTATCTCCAGGTTTGCTGATTTTTACTTCAGCCTGCTTAAATCTACTGTGGAAACCCTCTAGTGAATTTTCATTTCAGTCATTGTACTTTTCAACTTCAGAATTTCTATTTGGTGCCTTATTGTAATTTCTGTCTCTTTATTGATATTTTTCTCTCTGTTGAGACATCATTCCCATAGTTTCCTTTAATTTTATTAGACATGGTTTCCTTTAGTTCTTTGAATGTATTTAAAGTAGCTGATTTAAAGTCATTTGTCTAGTAAGTCCAATGTCTGGGCTTCCTCAAGGATAGGTTCTATTGATAGCTTTCCCTCCCTCTGTGTATGGACCATCCTTTTGGTTTTTTTGCATGCCTTATAGTTTTTTGTTGATAAACTGGATATCTGTAAAAGTTTTTGAGAAATGCCTGTCTGTGCCCCCCACCCCTCGCCTCCACCCTTTCCCCACCTCTTGTGCAGTGGCCACTTTAGCACTCTACAACTTCTAGCTTAGGTGAGATAAGGCAAGTCTTTTGAGCTGGACTTCCAGGGAGCCACCAGACAGGGCAAAACAGATAATTACAATCCATTGAGAATGAGGCCCATTCTGCTCCTGAGAATGAGGTCTGTTCTACTTCCACTACTGTGAATGTGGGCTCCTATTTTCAAGGCTACCACTGAGCTGGGGAGCAGGGGATAGGATCAGGTTAAAATACCACAAAGCTTACTGTTCGTACTGATATTCACCTGGTTTTCCTTGAATAAGAGTTCTCGATTGCTGCAAAGTTTTGGTTAGTTTCCAGAATTCCAAAAAAGTTGATTTTGTCAGTTTCTGCTGGATTTTTTTTTTTTTTTTTTTTGATTGATTTTTATGGGGAGATGGACTTTGGACTTTCTTACTCTGCCAGTTTTGCTGATGTCACTTGTGATATTTCGATTTAGCCAGCCAGGTGAGTTTACAGTATGTGGGGAAAACTTCTGTGCCAAAGTTTTTGTAAGGTTTTATAAAGGTTTGTACTTTCCTAAATAATAATTAATACTGAATAATGTGCTTTAATCATTGATCTATTTATATGGTTCTTAATTTTGGAATTTAAGTTGTTTGTGCCCTGGTGCTCTTAATATTTGGTACTACCTTTTAGCTATGAATGTATGAATAAGTACCTTTAATCTGTCATTGGGTTCTTACAGTGAAATCACTTTTACAAAAACACTTGGTCGCCTTTATATTGATGCATGAGATTCACAAATGATGACTCACTTGCAACACTGAAAAAATACTTGGACAAGGAAGATATTATTTTTACCACATTGCAAACTTTCAAGTTTTCAGTGCATTAGGATAACTTTTGTCAGTAACATTGTACAAAATGATTTTATATGAATCATCTCACAGAATAAATTGTTTATGTGCTTGCTGTTTATTTTCAGCCTTTAAAATAATCTCTGTAATATAAACAATATGGGAACATGTCTTATTTCTTCCCTGCTGTGAATTCTTTTATTGCTAGAAACCTAGGCAGATTAATTTCATGTGGGATGAAAACACCTAGATGTTAGCTTAACAGTTAACTTGAATAGAGATGGTTTTTCATATTATGTTTCACTAGGTTTTCCTTTTTCATAATAACTTTGGTATTTCTTTTGACAAATGAAATATGTGGTCAGCACGGCAAATACAGAAGTTAAAGAGAAATATAATTTCACTGTACAAAGATGGCTATTATAACATTAAGCCTTTTACTCTTTTGTACATAGATATGAATGTGTGATTGATTTATAGAGGGGCATTAATTTGTTGGGGAAAACTTGAAACAATTTTTTTCCCAATTGGTATGCCCAGCTACGCCACTCCATCAAAGTTTTCTTTTTACTAGATCAAGGCACTCTTAATGGATTCTTGGTCCTATTCCATTAAAATTTTTGCTACTTTTAATTTTTAGAGTATTTTCATTTAGATGATTAAAACTTAACTCCATAGTAACAAAAATAAAATCATTATATATATATAAAAGGCTAACTCTATGAGTTTTCCTTCTTACCTTCAATGCAGCTAAAGCTGTGGCCCTTAGAATTCTCAAGCATTACTAAAAAAAAAAAAAAAAAGCTGAGAAATGTGTTTAATTGAGATAATTATGATTCTTCAGAGAAAACACAAAGTTATGAATTGAAGATAAACTTCTACTGTGAGTTACTTTATTTCCTACCCAAACTGACATTTTCTCATTGTAAGAAGTGTTGTGTTCTATAATTGATAACTTGACTGTTTAAAAATATTCAAGAAGAGTAAATGAGAGCCAAATAGATTCAAGGTAGCTCAGAATGTCATGGCAGTGAATCTGGCATTTCCCTCTTAGATGTAATATGTGCATTCATTCTGGTATCTCCTGTATTACCTCATGTTTACGTGTAGGAAAATAACATTGCTTGGTGGGAAAATACTATCTGCAGATTGTAAGGACTCTTGCTTGTGAGATGCTTCAAGTGGTATTTTTTCTTTATCTAGACCTAAATTGGTTTTAATCAACTTTCCTACAGAGTTACATTCATTTCAGTATACCTCTCTTTGAAGAAAAATGGTAACAAAACCCAGATATAAATGTGTCATAGTATTGCAAATTGAGAGAAATTTTTGCTTCATGATTGAATCTTAATTTGAAATGTTAAAGTTCTTTTAAAAATTCTGTTAAAATAATGCATTTTACTTTTTAAATAATCATTTTTAAATAATATAAAATAATAGTGAGGAATATTGTAGTTATCTAGGCAAGAAGATGATGGTAGCTTGGGCTATAGTGTAGCAATATAAATGGTAAGAAGTAAATAAATCCAGGATTTACTTTGTAGGTAGAACCTACAGGAATGCCTGATGGATTAGATGAGATTTGTGGGGCAGGATAGGAAGTAAGAACAGGACCTAGGCTTTGGGCCTGAGCCAGCTGCCTAAGTGATGGTGCCATTTACTAAGATGAGGATGTCTTGGGTAAAGGAGCACATTTGCAGAGAGTATGGGGGATCAGTATTTTATTTTGCACATGCTAGGTTTGAGGTACCTATTCGACATCCAGCTGGAGGTATCAACTGGACAGTTGAATGCGGGAGTCTGGAACTCAGGGGAGAGGTCTGGACTGGAGATATGAATTTGTCCATAGATGGCATTTCACATCATACCACTAAATGCAATTATCTAGGGAGAGATCATAGGTAAAGAAGAGAAGTCAGCCTTGGCAAAACCTTGAGGCATTCTCATAGAGGAGAAGAGCCAGCAAAGTAGATGGAGAAGGAGTGTGTGGTAAGAAAAATGGGAAAATGAGGTTAGTGAGTTGTCACAGATGCCTAGAGCAGAAATTTTTCAGGAAGAGAAAGTGGTCAGTTATATCAGATGCAGATGAGAGCTCAAGTAAGTCAGGATTTGGCAATAATCAGTGGTTATTGGTCACCTTGTTAAGAACAATTGGGACAGATTAAGGAGAAATTCAGAGGGTAGCAAGTGGAAAAAGTGACTAAGATGATTCTTTTTTAGGGGTTATGCTGTGAAAGAATAGAGGAAAGAGATGAGGAGTCAAGGGAGGTTTGACGTCTTGTTGGTTTGATGTTATTTGGTTATGTTAAAATCATTTTTGTGTGTCAGTGGGATAATCCACTTGAGAGGGAGATTGATGATGTAGGAGAGAAAGGAAATAATTGCAAGAGTAGAACCCTTGAGAAGGTGGGAGTGTTTGAAATCAAGGAAACAAGTAGCTTTGTAAGAAATGGCTTGAGGAGATAGAACTTGCATATTTGAAAATATCTTTATTCTGCCCTCATGTGTGTGATTGACAATGGTTGTCTGGGTATAGAATTTAAATTGAAAATAATTTTCGGTCCAAAAAATAAAAATGTCTTCTGGTATCGAGTGTTTTGGATGAAAGATCTGAGGTCATTTTGATTCATTGTTTTGGAGATGACTCACCCCTCTACCCCAGAATGCTTTAGGATTTTTTCCTTTGGGTTTATTTGTATTTTTGGTTCTGTTTTTTTTTTTTTTGCAAGTTTACAGTAATATGCCCATATGTAGGCTTTTCTTCGTTTATTGACTTGGCACTTGATACAGCTTTTTCAATCTAGAATCTAGATCTACTCTGTCCAATAAAGTAACCCAATAGGCACAGGTAGCTATTTAAATTTACATTAATTGAAATTAAATAAAATTGAAAATTCAGTTCCTCAGCCAACTAGTCACATTTCAAATGCCCAATAGCCACATGTGGCTAATGGCTACCTTATTGAACAGCACAGAGACAGACCATCTCCATCATCACAGAAGGGTCTTCTGGACAGCGCTGCTCTAGAGAGAGACTCTTATCTTCCAGCTCTGCGAAATTGTCTTATATTATTATTATTGTTTATTTATTTATTTTGTAATTTCCTACTGTCTCTTTTCTCTCTTCTCACTTTCCAGAACTTCTTTTGATAAGATGTTAGACCTCTAGGATTCTCCATATCTCATTTTTCCTCTCACATTTTCATATCTTTGTATTTTTTTCCTACTTTGAAAAAGATTTCCTTGATTTTATCTTCATACCATTCTATTGCATTTTGTATTTGAACTCTCATATTTTTAATGTTCAGAAATTCTTTATTTTCAGATTTTTCCTTTTTCATAGTATCTTGTTTTTCTTTTATGAATACAATGCCTTTTCTGAGAGAATACCAATTAGAAGTTTTGTCATTTGGTTTTGTTTTAGATTTTTAGTAAGAACTAAAACAATATTTAAAAAAAATTTTTTTTTATTGTACTTCAGGTGAAGGTTTACAGAACAAATATTTTCTCATTAAACAGTCAGTACACATATTAAAACAATCTTTTTTAAACATTTAAAACATTATTTTTATTTCTCTTGGCCTCTCTTTTTTCCTGTTTATCTTTTATCCTGGAGACTTACCTTTAATGTGTGGTGGCCCTTGATTATCTTTGTCACTAAAAACTTCACTAAAAAGCAACTTAGGAGTTGTATGTATGTGGCAGGACTTGCTGACCAGCAGGTTTCACTTTGACTGGGTGGAGCACCAGCCTTTTCCCTGGGAACCTCTTAAAGCTTGAATCTCTCTGGAGCCTTTCTGTTTTCTCAGGTTTTTGTCTGTCTGTTTTTTGCCTGTATTGCAGATACCTGGCTGGCTGAATTCCACTGAAGCCTGCTGTTCCTTATACAGACTTTCAGTTCATCCCTCTAAATTTTATCCCTTCATCTTCCTTTCACCTTCCATTATATCTAGTGCTTCTGAGTCCAAGCCTCTGGAATTCTGCAGGGTAGTTTGAGGCTTATCTTGGGTGTGTAGCTGTAACTGCATCCTTATTCCACAGACATGGTTCCTTTATCTAGTCTCCATATAGTCCTAAAACGTGCTCTCTATTGACAGCCAGTCATCTGGTCTTGATTGTTGGATTTCTTTTTTATTCATCTATTATTGTTTTAGTGAAGCTTTGAGTCAATCTCCACCATTAACGGGAATCATGCCTTTAAAAAAATATTGTTTTATAATTTATCTTATGAACCCAGTGACATTACTGTTCAAACTATAGTTTATCCACCACACATTGTCTGGCTTGTTAATGTTGGTTGTTTTTAATTCTACAGTGATATTCCTTTCCTTCCTCCTTCCTAGTTTCTTTCTTTCTGGGTAACTGTACCTCTCTACGAAGCTCTAGCTCACTGCTTTAAACATAAGATGATAACCTTATGGGTAGTTCAATTGAAAGAAGTTAGTAGAGTCCAAGTCTGTTCTATAGATAAAACTTCCTTCTTCAAGTCTTGGAAAAGTTAAATTAAAAAAATATATATGGCATTTATTCAACATTCAACATTTTAATTCTTTCATCAAATATTTATTGAGGGCTTTTATGTGCTGTGCACTGTATAAAGTCAGTAAGACCTAGTTTTGGCCCCCAGAATCTTTGCATATCCTTGACATTTCTTTTTTAGGTCAGTGTCAGTGCCTCTGCTTGGATCATACAAATTCAGGCCTGACACATATTTTTTGTATTAAGGGAAAAATGCAGGCTTCTCCAGAAAATCGATTTTGCTAATGAACCAGCAACCTTCACATGTTATGAGAGTTTATATAGTTGAAAGAGATGTAAAGCAGTGGGATTTAGTGATCTCTTAGACCATTAAACTTGCATAATTGTGAAAAATTGTAACAACCTAAATGACTCAGGAATAAATATTGTTTAACTCAAAGGATACAAACTAATGGTCCAGTTTGGTTTTGTTTGGCTCATTCAGTGGTTTTTAGAAAATTGAATTTGACTAGTTTGAGTGCCAGGCATGTATTCTCTAGTTCGTCACAGCACCGCTCCCTCTTCTCTAATGCCTGGTCTCCTTTATACCTTTAGGTTATAGACCTGGCTCTGCAGGTGCTGGAATTTGCTACTCCTAGTTTGACTAAATGATGAAGTAAGATGCAGCTATTAACTCTTTCACTACTACTGGTACATGTAGATACCACTGGCATTTTCCACCTCAGGGATTTCTTGGGAGGCTTTTTTGCCACTTATGTTACTTGCTGGCATCAGAGCAGGGACTTACATAACTGTGTAAAACAGAAGGAAATTCATTGGCACCATATTGCTGGGTTGAGAGGTTTTTGTATGTGATGGTGCATCCTGGAGGTGTGCTTATGTAAAATTTTGTCTCTTTGGGCTTCTGTACAGCGAGATAAGGCTTGTAAGTATATTTACTGTTTTCTGTGTGTTGTTGGGAAGGTGCGGTTTTTGGGGTTAGGTAATAGTCAAGTGAATAAGTTATTTTCAGGTGCAATACAGTGTAAGCACACATTGTAGCATCCTTGATGTGCTGTATGTGCATGTACATTTCATGCAGTCATCAAGGACCTATCTTCTGGTATATGAGCTGGGTAAATAATTGTTTTCCAATAAGAAATAATGTATCGCAGTAGTAAAGTTCCCACAACAGCACTTCCTTCTGGGGCTTTTTAATTTTTACAGGGGCCTGGAATTATGCATTGTCTCCCCTTGTATATTCTCATATTGTTTTGACATTATCCTGGTTTTGCTGACTGTGATGGTTATGTCGTGTCAGCTTGGCTAGGCCATGATTCTTAGTATTGTGTAATTATCCTCCGTTTTGTGATAATATGTAATGATCCCCCATGATGTGATCTTCCATAAGCATTTACCTGTCAAGGAAACGAGAAGGCGATGCAGAGAATACAGCACTTAGAAGAAGCAGTCTGAAACACCAATTATGTACAGCCAGTGCAGGGTGTCTTTATTTGTTACCCCATGTTTTCAAAAGTTTCACTCAATAAAATAAAATGGCTAAGATAAAACAATTTTTTCCCCTGCCTCATTCCATCCATCCTACCTCTAGGGTCCACTGCTACATATGGGTACCACATAATATTTGTAAAAATCCATCTTACATAACAAAAAATTACTACCACTCAGTGATTCAGCATGCATTCCATTCATGAAAAAAACATAACATCACCAAAGAAATTACAAACATAATTTAGTAATGATAGGGTTTTAAATAAGATGCAGTAGAAGAGTTTTAATGACATGAAAAGATATCCATGATATTTTAATGAAAAAATTACCAAACTGTATGATATGATCTCATTTTTAATAAATGTGTATGTTTATATGGAGCCCTAGTGGCATAATGGTTAAGAGCTTGGCTGCCAACCAAAAGGTTGGTAGTTTGAATCCACCAGCCACTCCTTGGAAACCATACGGGGCAGTTCTACTCTGTCCTGTAGGGTCGCTATGAGTCAGAATCAACTTGACGGCAATGGGTTATATATATATATATATATATATATATATATATATATATATTAGAAGATGAGCATCATATCTGTTCTCCCACTTTTAGTGATGTTAAGTTGATCACTGGATGTTGGGGTCAGGTGATATCCGTATGATCCATGGACTTTAAAAGTTCCCAACAGCCTTTCAGACTTTAGCAGCTATTGATGATTGTTGCTTAGATCCATTGTTTCATTTTAGATTGCAAAATGGTTGTTTTAAAATTCTTTCAATTTCTTCTGTTTTTATTTTAATCTATAAAGGAGAAAATTTCCTTATCAGCTGTTTGATTATCTAAAATATAGTCTATGTAGAAAAGGCAGGATAAATGCTTAATTCGTGCCTTTTCTTAGTCATTTTTTAGAGTAATGAGTTGGTACCTTAGCTGGCCCCAAAGGTGAGCGTTGGGGATTTTCCCTCTTTTCTTTTTGAATATCAGTGTAAATCAAGTATGATTATATATGTGAGTTTTCAATTCATTATAGTTATACTTTTTAATACATTATTTTATCTTTGGCCATTGGGGAGTCTCTTCATGTTGGTGCTTGTATTCTTTCGACATTACTACAGTAATCTTTGGTAGCTTCCTTGCTTGTGGGCATGACAGGATATACCTGGTTCATCTTGTACATTTTCTGCCGCAGACTAAGAGTCAGTTATTTCTGAGAGATCCTTGGTAGAGACCACCGTCTGGTACAAGGATGCTCATTGCCACTGGTGGTCGCTACCTTTTCACTAAGCAGAGCTGGGAATACTTTTTTTTTTTTAAGAGAAAAATAAATCATGAGTTCATACTGATATTTCCAAGTCAAATGAAGGATTACAGGGTTTTTAGTGTTTATGTCTTTTACAATAAACGTCATGGTTCTTAATGAATATCTTTAACAGAATCACTTATATGATTTATCTGTATGTGTATATGTTTATACAGGTGTGTGTATATGATAGTTTCATAATAATAAAACCAATATTAAATTAACAATAATGCTATGAAGTGCACTTTAAGATATCTTTGTGGCATGTTACTTCCTATGGCGTATCCCATAGATACATATGGTTAAAATACTGGATTTTAAAGACTTTTGAAATAATTTTTCTATGTGTGGATATAGCACCCTTTTGATAAGCATTTGGGTTCACTCGTTTCTATTTGTTTTTAATTTTTATGGATTGCCTTGTTAAATTATAATACTGTTTTTTAAGAAGCATTTATTAATACACGGTCCCAAAGTCTAAATTATAAAACAAGCAATATTCAGAGAAGTCAAGTTTCCAAATTCTTGTTCCCTAACCCTTGTTCACCCCTTCTCCATATATAGCCATTATTATTATTTTTTGGTTTATCTTTCCATTGTTTCTTTTTGAAAACATAAAGGATTACATATAGATGTACATTTTTACAGTCTTCCCTTTCTTAGATAAAAGATAGCATATTAAACATATTGTTATCACTCCACAGCAGTAGATAGAAATCTTCCTCATTCCTTTACAGCTACGTAGTACTTTCATCATAGTTAGATTATAGTTTATCTAACCAGTCTCCTACTGATGGACATTTGGATTGCTTCCAGTTCTTTGCTGTTACAGATAATGCTTCAGTGAATAGCCTGATGCATATTTCATTGAAGATCTCAGAGATTTTTTTAAACTGTCAGTAATTTTTATGCAAGCTATCAATATTTAAAGCTGATAATTGAAAAATAATTCTTTTAAAAATTACAATAATAAACCCATTACTTTTAATGTAAATAATTTTTTATGAAAATAACTATTTTCCAAAGCAAAAATATCAAGTGAGAAGAGTGCCATGTTTTTATATTTTTGCAAATCTGTTATATTATTTTGTTTGAAGTATATAAAGAAAATTCAGTCATACAGATATGTAGTTGGAAAGGAAATGTTATTTTAATAGCCTTTTCATGTAATTGTAGGTATTCATATTTGGTAGCACACCAAACCAGGCAATTGGTAGATTTGTTGCAGTGTGGAATCTGAAACCATGTCAATGACCTTTTTGTTACATTACAGCCCATTAGTTTGTCTTGCACTTTGAATGAATCTTTACTAGTGCATAATTTTGTAACATACATGGACTTTCGGAAAATATTAGTTCACTGAGGTTTGCAGCTCTTCAAATACTGATAAATTTCAGTGTACAGTATTTTAAAAATCACATTTATTAATGTCACCACCAGTCTCATCATGAACACCTTTAAGTATCGGGAAGCTGTCAAGCTCACTGTATAGATAAAAGTTTTCCAATATTTTACTTTTTGCCCAATAGTTTGAATTTTATCATTGACAATAAATACTGTCAGTTGCTGTCCTTGATGTGACAGGATGACTTTGTGCATTTCTAAGAAAGTAAAAATAGTATTCCATGAAAAAGCAGTAGTTTAGATCGCAATTTGAATAATCGTACAAGTGCTTTTTCTCAAGAAAACCGTCACCCAGGGTATTTAAGAAGCGTACTTTTAAAGGTAGAGAGTTAATAAAAATGAATGAAGTTTGCTGCTTTATCAAGAACACTCCTAAATGAAGCTGGCTTCCCACCCACCCCCACCCCCACCCCCACCCCAGCAAGTACATGGTGGTAAAGAGTCCATGACTACTGGTATAGTTTGGTGCAGTACCTTCATTTGTACTAAAGGGTGAGCAGTTTTTCCTGTCAGTACCCTTGTACCATCAGTGCGGATGTTAACACAGTGGAAAAGGCCTTAGTATTATTATGAAAATAGTTTTGACCTTATGGCCCCCTGAAAAGATGTTGGAGATCCCCGTGGGGTCTGCACACCACACCTTGAGAACAGCTGATTTAAAGAACTCCTACAAATTTTTTTTCTCCTTGAGAAAAAGGTATGATCCAATATAAAAATAGGCAGAGAACAAGTATGAACAGGTATAAACAAGGAAGTCACAGAGGAGGAGACCCAAATGCCTCTTGTAACAAACTCCCAGTAACAAAAAAATGCTCAACTTCCCTAGCGGTCAGGGAAATGTAATTTAAAATAAGACACTATTCCGCACCTATCAGGCTGGCAGATATATACAAGTCTGACACAGCTATGATAGGAGCTTTCCTACGCTTGCTGGTGAGAGTGTAAATTGCTACAACCACCTCGGAAAACAAAATCTTTCAGAAATTGGAGATGTGCATCACCCAGAAATTCCTCTTCTAGATATATACTCTAAGGAGCCCTGGTGGCGCAATGGTTAAGCACTCAACTGCTAACCAAATTGTCCGGTGGTAGAGATGGAGGTAGGGTGGCCAGTGTGAAAGCAGGGAGAACTTAGAGGAATTTTTAGCAATAGTCCAAGAGAGAGATGAGCAGCAGAGGTCATTAGAGGTGGTGGAATTTCAAGACAAAGCTTATTAAGTTCCAGTTCCAGTTAGGATGCAGAGAGTTTCCAAACACCATTACTTTCACTCTTAATAACCAATGCAAGCTAGGTCAGCTACAAAGTCACAGTTTTTCTGAACACATCAGAGAGTTGTGGATGCAAAGAAGCCTAAGTGAACTAAACTTTAGAAAATAGTGAGCCCTTCAGAGGAGAGAAGAAACCCATAGTCGCTCTCATCCCTGGCAGAGCAGTAAAAGGAGGAAGACTTTGCCCTTTTAATGACTCTGTGGGCTAGCATGACAGATTAGAATTCTGAGGTGCCCCAGCTACAACGCAAGCCTGAACCCTCCCTCATGTGCTTCCCCAAAGGTCTTCTTCACAAGTGCTCAAGACAGTACACCAAAGCTGAGAGGCAGGGCAGGAGAGGTGAGAGAGATCTCTCTCCCAAGGCATGTGGAGTCTCCCCCAAATCCACGTCCCTCTGAAGGTTGGGAAAAGGGGTGTGGATGTAGAGCAGGATTGCTGAGAGAAATCAGTCGGAGGCACTCTAGACTTTCAGTTGCCAAGACCTGGGAGTAAAACAGGAGAACTGAGAATTATGGTCACACATAAAGACTTTAGAATGGCATTCCCTACAGAGCTGTGAATGGGCTAAACACTCAGGGGATGGCAATAAAAAGAAACATTTCATTTTGATTTTCAGATCTAATGGTCTTCAGAACAAACCTTGACAAAAAGACACACTGCACAAACCGTGGTGATCAATCATTCAGGGATTGTCTGGCCATAGACAAAGCGTTTAGAAAGTTGATTATTCTACTCAATACTTTAATGGCCTAGACAAGGTAATTTAAAATATACTCATTAAATTTGCAGTTGACAGCGAAATTAGTTAGGATGGTTAATATTCTGGAAAACCAAAATCAAATTCAGACCACTTGACCACTAAAAAATTGCCTTTAAAGTAGAGTAAGATGAAAGTTGAATTTAGATATTATGCTTAGAGACAAAAGAACAATAAAAATATATGAGAAAAGGAATTAACTAGGTTGAAATATTACCTCTGGCATTTCTCATTCAGTAGCTAAAACTTTGTAAATACAGAAATGACTTGGACACTCACAGTTTAATAGTGAGGGAATTTCTCTCCTCCCACCTATCTCAACCCTGGTTTATATCCTAGTGGTTCCATCTGTGATGACCTCATATCCACAGTGCTTATGCCTACAATTTACTCATTTAATTGGTGGGACAGTATCTGCTTGTGCTGTCTTATCTTCCCCCAAAATAGCCTTTTGTTACTGTACCGTATGGAGCCGTGGTGGCACAGTGGTTAAAGTGCTTGGCTGCTAACCGAAAGGTCAGCGTTCAAATCCACCAGCTGCTCTGCGGGAGAAGGATGTGGCTGTCTGCTTCCATAAAGATTTACAGCTTTGGAAACCCTATAGGGCAGTTCTGGTCTGTCCTACAGGGTGGCTGTGAGTTGCAGTCGACTCAATGGAAGTAGATTTGGTTTGGTTTATTACTGCACCGATTCTCTCTCTTATTTAATCCAACTTCCAGTTCCTGATTTCCAGTTATTGCTAACAACGATGGTAAAAAAGATTCTGCAGGATCATAATTGAACACAAGCTGAATTGTTGTTAGGTACCGCCGAGTTGATTCCAACTCATAGCGACCCTACATACAACAGAAGGAAACACTGCTTGGTCCTGTGTCATTCTCACAGTTGTTGTTATGTTTGAGCCCATTGTTGCAGCCACTGTGTCAGTCCATCTTGTTCATGGTCTTCCTCTTTTTTGCTGACCCTCCCCTTTACCAAGCATGATGTCCTTCTCCAGGGACTGGTCCCTCCTGATAACATGTCCAAAGTATGTAAGATGAAATGTCGCCAACCTCCCTTCTAAGGAACATTCTGCCTGTACTTCTTCCAAGACAAACTGAATAAGAGCTGTTAAATATATTGTTATAGGGGAAAAAGAATGGGACAATAAAAAGCCAATTCCATTCTGTTAAGAGAAATTATCATTTAAAGTCTAACATGGAATCTTATCTTTATAAGCTACATTAAAACAATCATGTAACACAGAACACTTCCTGTGTGCTAGGAATTGTTCTAAATGCTATACATGCTGAATGCATTTTATCCTCACAGCAATACTAAAGAGGTATGGTGCTCTGGGTAATCCCTTTCACAGGTGAAGTAACTGAGTTCCCAAGTGGTTAGTCAGAAATCAGATGTGTATTGTTCTTGGTCATAGGACAGCATAGCAAGGTCCAGAACTAAGTTTTAAACCCAGGTCTCTTGACACCATGTCCACAGCTCAGGCTGCTTTTTGGGTGATTTTCACAATCACATAAGAGAATATTGTTAAAAATTTGTACTCAATATAGTGAGATTGCTATGGACTGAAAAGGGAGGGGGATGGAATAAGGTGCACTGATTTATGAAGTGTCCTTTTTCTTGTGTGCAGTATGAACCCAGAGGACCTGGTCGGCCCTTGTACCAAAGAAGAATCTCATCCAGCTCAGTACAGCCTTGTTCTGAAGAAGTAAGCACTCCTCAAGACAGTCTTGCTCAGTGTAAAGAGCTTCAGGACCATAATCACCAATCTTCTTTCAACTTTTCATCCCCGGAGTCCTGGGTAAACACCACCTCATCTGCCCCCTACCAGAACATTCCGTGCAATGGACCCAGCAGGACAGCCCAGCCCAGAGAGTTGATAGGTAAGACAAGGTTGGTGGGTTGCCAAAACCCTGCAATTTCAAATACTTTTCTCCTGGGTATTTATGTAGTTTTTCTTCTACCACCCTGCCCCTCCCCCAATTTATAGTATTAGTTTTGAACAATATTTAATGTACATAGCTCTTAGTTGTGCCTCAGGCAAACATTTAATTTATGACTATATTGGTTTTGGAGCTGTGGTGGCACAGGGGTTAAACGTTGGGCTGCTAACCAAAAGATCGGCAGTTCAGATCCACCCCCGCTCCTTGGAAGCGCTATGGGACAGTTCTACTCTGTTGTATACGGTTGCTATGAGTTGGAATCGACTCACCAGCAACAGGTTTTGTTTTGTTTTATATTGGTTGCATATTTATGGTCTGGAAGGTATTTGATCATTTTGAATTGTGACTAAAAGGAAAAAGTAATGAAACTTAAAACATATAGCTAGGTAGATAGAATCACCTTTGCTTGAGGGAAGCTTTTTTTCTGTTTGTGTCTCCAGGATTGGGGTGGGAGTTGGTTAGGTTAATACTAATCAGTTTACAAAAATTTATTGTCAATAAAGCTGTTGTTAATTTGCTACATAATATTAGAGTTTGGCCATCTGAGAGACCAGCCACATCTAACGTTTTGAAATTTATAAACCTTCTGTTTTATTCCTTGTATTCTAACAGAGAAGTTCCGAAGTCCATGGCTAAAGGGGAAGAAAAAGGTATAGAAAGGGATAGGAATAGACAGATGCTCTAAGCTTGTCTGTATGGTGGAAAGTCTTTCCCTTTAGCCTTGACTGTGAATGCACTTTTCTCTTTCCTTTGTTCCCTCTTTTTTCCATGTTGAATGTAAAACAGCTCATTGTATTATTTGAGTTCTTTAATGTCCTGCTCTTTGTAGGCTGCAGACATTGATCTTTGTAACCAAGTCTGTGATCTTTGGGTGGTGACTTTCTGCCCTGGTTGCATCAACCTTTGTATTTGAAATTAATTTTGTTCATCTTTAGTATGTGAATTCATTGTTTCTGCAACTGACCTGTTTTTGAGTATATTCCTTATAAGCATATTTTTATAACAGTAGACATGGTAAGACAAAAAAAACATTAAAAATTTTTGGTCTTGTTTCCTGGCAAGAGACACTGTCATTTTAATCTTTAAATATTCATTAGTACTTACTGTGTGTAAGCTACTGTATTTTTCTTGGGGTTCCTTTGTCGTTTTAAAGGCCTAACATAAATACACTCACTGTTGTTTCAGTTTCCTGAGAAACATCTAAATTACAAGCCATTTTCCCTGTGATTCCCTCTGCAGTGGTCTCAGAACTCCTTTACTACCCGTTGGAGTTCATTTGGCACTTGACATGTGCCGCTTCCATTGCTGTTTAACCATGTTATGGGTTTGTCTGTTATCTCCACAGTGAAATCATGAGTTCATGAGGGGCCACTCTTCGCAGTTTTGCGCCTAGCATGGCACTGAATATAAGTGCTCAGGAGACATTTGTTGAGTTGGATTGAGGAGGTAGTTTCAGGTTTTTGGAAAGATGAATGGGCAGATTCCAGCAAAGAAAAGCAACCTGTGGGAAAGCAGGAAAATAGGGATGAGCATGATTCACCAAGGCCTGTCTAATTATGTAGATGGTCTAGTGAGAACATCTAGGATGTATTTTATCTGAGGAGGCAGGGAGGAAAATAATGAAAGAGAATTTAGAATGGCAGACAATATAATGCATTATAGAGCCACAATAACTAAAACAGTACTAGTACAGAAATAGACACAACTCATTGGAAAGCCCAGAGACAGATTCAAATGTACAGAAGAATTTAGTGTATAATAAAAGAAGGATCAGCATGGAAAAGATAGATTAGTCAATAAATGATATTGGCTCAATTCTCTAACTATTCGGGGGAAATAAACAAATGAACAAAGTTATATCTTTACCTTATGCTAGATACTAAACAAATTGCAGATAGATCAAAGATCTTAACTGAAAGCATGAAATTATGAAAGATCTAGGAAAAAACAGAGTAAATATTTATCTGACTCCACAGAGGAAATAGCTCATAGATTTATTTACATAAAATCTAAAACATTTATTGACAAAGTAGAAGTATCATAAATAAAATTAAAAGGCAAATCACAAAGTAGGCAAAAACATTGCAACATATAACAGAGGATAGTACTCTTCAAATGTAAAAAGCTCTTATGAAATAATATGAAAAAACAAGCAATAGAATAGATTGGCTAATAGAATAATGGACAGAGGCATCCAGGCGGTCCACAAATAGGTAATAAACATAAGGGAAAATGTCTGTAAACACCAGTAATCAAAGAAGTACAAATTAAAACTACAAGATAATTATTCACTTTAAAAATAGGCTAAGTTAAAAAAAACAGAAACAAACAAACAAAAAAAAAACCTACCAGTGTTGAGGGAAACAGGCACCCTCAAACATTGGTGGTGTGAGTATAAACAGACAGCATCTTTCTGGAGGGCAGTTTGGCCATAGTGACCAAAGTTTTAATTGTATGTATACCCAGCCATTATACTTCTAGTAATTTATGCTAAGGAAATAGTTGTGAATATTTAGAAATATTTATTTATAATAACATCACAGTCTATAAAAGTGAAAAAATTAGCTATAATTCAATTTTCTAAAAATGAGAGATTATTTAAATAAGTTATGAAATACTCTGCATTAAATGATGTGCATTGGAAAAAAATACACCAACAAGTTGAGGCTTATGTTTGGTATTTGGGAAGATGGATTTTCCTCTCTGGACTTTTCTGTAATTTCCAAATTATCCTCAGTGAATATGTATTATGCTTATAAGCCAATAAAATGTTGTTGAAATTTTTAAGAGATTGAAAACAAAAGCAGTATTTGACAACAAGCTATATAATAGTGAGATTTAGTGGGCAATAAAACTGGTTGGGAGGGTGGAGTCAAATTTTAAAGACCTTTAACGTGAAGCCCATTAGAGGAACTGATGTGAAGTGGTTTACAATTGTTTTGTTTGTTTGTTTTCCTTAACCACCTTATTCCACGCCAAAAAACAGAACCCACTGCCATCAAGTCAATTCTGACTCATAGTGACCCTGTAGGGCAGAGTAGAACTGCCCCCTAGGGTTTCCAAGACTGTAAATCTTTACGGGAATAGGTTGTCACATCTTTCTCCCATGGAGCAGCTGGTGAGTTCTAACCGCTGACCACTTAGCCACTGCACAACCAGGGCTCCTTATTCCATAGATACTTAATATATATTACAAGAAAGGGTATCATTTTTAACAAATAGAATCCAGTACTACTATTACTTAGATTAATGATAAGAGCTGTTTTGACCAGAAGTCTGCATATGTAATTAATTTTTATTTAAGAAAATTCCCATTTTCAAACTAGGATAAGTTAATATATTAACATAATATAATATGTAATATTAATATAACCAAACCCATTGCCGTCGAGCCCATTCTGACTCATAGAGACCCTATAGGACACAGTAGAACTTCCCCATAGGGTTTCCAAGAAGCAGCTGGTAGATTTGAACTGTCGACCTTCTGATTAGCAGCCAAGCTCTTAACCACTGTGCCACCAGGGCTCCACGTTAATATCACGGTTAATATAATATCAAATGGTTGTACAAGTTATTTTTTAGCAAGCCTTCAAATAAAACCTTTATTTCTTATATGTTAGCTGTTCCAGTTTATATGGTTAATTATTTTGTGAGTATGTTTATAAGATAGAGAAGTTTAGTTAGATGTGTGTGATTTCAACATTATGTGGTAGAAGTTGTCTGTCCTTGTGGCTGTACTGTCACTGAGTGTCCCAATATGTGAGAATCAGTGATGACCGTCTGAGTTAATAAGATGCATGAATATCACTGCCCACCTCCCCCTAAACCAGTGTCTCTCTTCTCTGCTTTTAGCTCCTCCCAAGACTGTCAAACCCCCTGAGGATCAGCTGAAGTCTGAAAACCTGGAGTTGTCCAGTTCCTTCAATTATAACATGCTGCAGCATCTTGGCCAGTTCCCACCCCTCATGCCCAACAAGCAGATTGCGGAGTCTGCCAGCAGCAGTAGCCAGCAGAGCTCTGTGGGGAGCAAGCCCGCCATGTCCTATGCCAGCGCTCTGCGGGCCCCTCCCAAGCCCAGACCCCCACCTGAGCAGACTAAGAAGAGTAGCGACCCTCTGTCTCTGTTCCAGGAACTTAGCCTGGGCAGCGCTTCGGGCAGCAATGGCTTTTACTCCTATTTTAAATAATCACTTTTTTCCTCCAGGGAGAATGTTTTAATTTCTGTTTGTATCGATAGAATTAAGATAGTTGGACTTCACCTATAGATGCACAGTTCCCTTTGTTTTTAATATTAAGTATGTTCTCACTTAATTGCTTTGCTGCTAGACTTGCAACTAATTTTTTAAAAGTATATGCCATTATTTTGCATTTTTGATGTGTCAGAATTTTGACAGCTTTTATGTAGAATAAAAAATATTTTTAAATTTGTGTATTGTTAGATACGTTTGCATCAAGCTAGCAGCTAAGAGGTTAATTGTGCAACTATAAAGAAAAAAAAGAAAAAAGTTTGTCTCAAATGTATTTAAAAAGAAAAAAAAAACTGTAAGTAGCATTTACATTTATTCAATAATATTACCATATGCTGGGTTTCTGTACCAGAAATGACCAGTTGATGTACAAATGTATGTTATTTTTGCTTAAATTCATTTAAAATTTTTTAAAATAAAGGGGCAGCATCTTAAAAATACTTCTAAGTTTTATCAACCTTTTTTTTTGTGACAGGATGCTGCATTCTAAAACTTTTATAGTTTTAGATTATGTATGATGTGCTGTTGAAATCTCCATCCACCACAGGATAGAGTGAAAGGCATTCTTTGCAGGTGTATTTAGTATGCCACTGTTTTTTGAAAAGTGAAAAAACATCGGCATACTTATTTTGTTTCTTGGACAAGCTACACTTCAAGCTTGTTTTTAATGTTAATTTGATAGTGTTTTTTTGTTTTTAAACAAATCATGAAACTGAAAAATTTTTAGGATTGTTGGTGCTTAGTAGACTTGATAACTATTTTAAAAATGAGTGAATTTAGTAAAATCCTTTTTACCCCCTTACTATGCATGTGTAAATGTTTGTAATCTGGCTTCTTCCCCCTTCTCTAGTGGTATAAAGACTTGTGCCGCTTTAAGGTTTGTTTTTTTCCCTCAGTAAAAATTTTGGTACCTTATTTGATGTTTACATTAAAATGCAACATTATACATGGAAATTCAAATATTTTGCTAACTGTTTTGTTTAAGGAACATCATTAAAGAAGAAATACAATGTTTGTCAAAGATGTATCAAAATTCATCTAGGGTAGAAAACTACCCTTGTTTTCCATGTCTTTCAGTTCTTCTAAAGTAACCCCAATGAACTTGTACAAAAAATACAAAATTTAAATAGCTATCTTAAATAGTCTACAGTCTACAAATTGTTTTGAATGAACTTTGGTAAAATCCAAAGAAAAACATTCACCCTCTTAAAACTTGTGGTCTTGTAATATTTTTGAAGCGATGCATGTCCTTATCATCTTTCCTGAACTAGCAGTACTACTTTTATACTTCCAAGAGATCTTGAAACTATAACTTTTTTTTTTTTTTTTAAATAAGACGAGTCTGCAAATGAACCCAGCCTTCCTGGTGATCCATTCAAAATTCATTTTTTTGAAGGACGACTTTTAATAGGCCATCCTATGTTAGAAGAAGTACATTTTTATCTGGAGTTTAGTTTATGTTGGCCAGCTGTAACACCCGGTAGCCCTCAGACCATTTAGGATGAGAGAGTGCCTTTTGTGAAAGGTTCATAAGCTACAGGACGAAAGAGGAGTGCCTCCTTCCTTCAGCTCTGTCATTTTGCTCAAGAGTGCAGTTCATTTGTATGTGGCTTCCCATTACAGGCTGCGGGTCTCTGTGTGAGCTGACAGATGTTGACCTGTAGAGTGCAGACGTGCTAATGCTTAGTATAAATCACAGTCAGAAAACTGAGCCAGCAAATTCCACCACCACATTTTCTTTGTACGATGTCAGATCACCACATTTAGCTATGTCCAGTTTTGCTCAACATACTTTAGTCAGAAGAGAAGAAGAAAACAATTTGCCTTATAGTTCTGTCCTTCCAACTCTTTAAGGAAACTCAAGGCATAGCCTACATGAAAATTAGGAGTGCCTGATATGAGGATGCCTGTGAAAAATAATTTCCTGGGTGGTGCTGATTTCTCCTCCAGAGTATACAGGACTGCAGCACAGGCTCAGTAAATCTTCAGAGGCATTTCGATAACGTGAAGACAGAACTGTAATGTCAGGACTTTCAGTGAACCCGTCGTCATGAAATCATTGCCTAATTTTCTGTTTACATACTTGAACCTTTAAAAAAAATCAGTTTTTAAATTATTTGTATTTAGTTAAGGGCGTCATGTGCAAACCCTTATATAAATGTATCAATCATGGAAGCTTTGGTTAAAGAAGCTGTTAAGTTGTTGTGACATCCCCATTCTAAGCAGTTATTTCCAAAAAATTAAAAATAATGGTTGCTTATTAGTTCACTACTCTGCTGTAAGCGTCCAGGTGTCCCTCGTGTCTTTATTATTTTTACAGCCAGTCAAGGATTTGAATGTTGTTTCCATCTGATACTCTATAGATTCTGCACTGAATGCTTACTTTAACCTCTAACAAGCTTACTTTCCTCGTCATTGTTTTATGCCATCTTTCCAACCGTGCTTTAAAGAATCTGTTATTTACCCATAGTATCTTGTAGTGGTTTTGAGCAAGTCTTACTGTAAGAATCATTGCAAGTTTCCGTTGAAATGAGGCATGGCTACTGAAGACAGTTGATGTTTGGGTATTATTTGGGTAGTATTAGCAAGCATTCAAAAATTAGACTTATAAAACGTAACTTACTTTATATACTATTCAACTTTAGTGCTCAGATGGAACTCATGTATGTATATATATATATTTTTTAGAAAACTTGATGATAGCCCTCTGATAATACCAAGTATTACCAAGTTCATTTTCTTCCCTAACAGATTTCTTCTAAGTGAGGTTAATTATTCACACGCCGTCTTTGTTCTTTGTATCTTTTTATCACTTTGTGTCACTCTGAAGTTTCCTTTTTCTTGCCAGAAACATTTTTTATTCATTTCACTTTTTAATTTCAGTGCTACTTGAGATTTTCCTTTTTTACCTTAAAGAAATTATTTTTGGTGATACAGTTTGTAAAGTAGAATATTTATGCTTTTTTTTTTTTTTTTTTTTTCCCTGATCTGAAAATGAACTGTTGTTAAAATTTGAAGAGCCTCCTTCAGTTTAACGTGGATACTTTCTGGTGTGTTTTTAGAAGTTTTGGTTGGCATTTGGGCATATGCTTTGCCAAATTGTTATAGCAGAGCTTTGTCTTGTTTAATCAGTAGTTAATTATTGATCATTTAAACTAGTATGACTTTAATTTTCCTTTTCTCACACAGATACGCTTCCTATCCAGGTCATTTTGTATATAACAAACTGCTTTGTGTGGTTTTTCTCATTAGAGTTTCAGATTCCATGTAAACATCAACTCGTCTTTTCAGTTGAAAGAATTGTGGAGTAAGTCCAATAAGCAGAATTCCCACTAGATAAGCATCACCTGATTAAACCCAGCAATCTCAAAGACTGATTTATGAAAATAGTTTCCTTGTTTATGGAAGCATTGAAGTGACTGAGAAAGCTAACTGCATTTCCTAACTTTGGGATAATTAATACATAGTCTCTTGTTGCTCTAGTATAGTTGATTTTACGTGTTTAATATTTAATATTTTTCATGTACATGCATCTTGAGAGCAAAGCTATATACATATGAGAATGTATCTGTAGCCGCCTTGGCACATGGAGGGCCAGGGAGTGAAAAACAATTTCAAGGTAAATCTTCACATTTTAACTATCGTTATTAAGAAAATGAGATTCACCAATTTTAGTCATTTAAAAATAGACATCTGTTATCCTTAGCATTGTTTCATATTGGAGTTGTTTTTAAAAAGGGAATCCCAGTAAAAGTATAAAATACAAGGTGAAAACTTTAAATATATTGAAACTTACAAATCGCTGCCTTAAAATGTTATTTAGGCTAGCCATTTGGTTTTTTTTCTTCCAGCTCCTCAAAGGTAGTAATTTGCCTTCGCTGATTTACCAGACATTATCACTTGCTAACCATCCCCTTGGACTCAAACATAGTGATGATTGTGTGGATGGCGCAGGATCAGGCGGTGTTTCATTCTGTTGCTCATAGGGTCGCTGTGAGTCAGAATTGACTCAATGGCTCCTAACAACAACAACAACCAGCCCCTTAACATATGCAAACCTTCAATTCTACTACCACTCTGTATAGTCTTCCTGCATCTTGAAGTAAATGTTCTAATGGATCTGATTTTTCTTTCCCCTCTTTGCCATCAGAAATTAGAAAATGCATAGCATTGTAACTATGATTTCTTGTTCAAAATATCACTTAGGAGTGCCCATCACATATTATAAAGGTATCATCAAGAAGGAGTAGGTGGATGATAGTCTTCAAAGTGATCATTATGATGGACTCCTCACATTTCCCATCTACTTGAGATTGGGTATTTATTTGCTGAGATTTTACTGTAAAGCTGCTAAATTCACACTTAATCCTTTCATACCTGTTTAATTAGCAATTTTGAGACCACTGTTACAAGGAGTAACTCTGATGCTTAACATTCTTATTAAAACACATTTGGGAAATGGTGTTATTACTTTAAACTAGAATATCAGATTAAACAGATTAAAAATAAAAAATAATTCTAATATAACCTTTAAATTCTTTGAGCTGATTGAAAATATCTGCTTTGGAGTGAACTTTAATCAAAAAGAGTCACTCGTGTGAGTTTCTACAGCTTTTTTGAAGTGAAGTACCTAACAGAATAATCTAGACTTAGAAATGTGATCTGTGCTTAGATCCTAAACCCACTTAGACAGTGCTAGTCTGAAGCTTCTGAAACGGGGGTGTTATGAAGTTCCAGAGGCATTCGTATAGTTTTGGTAATCAGAGAGTTAGATCAGACTTTATTTGCAATTTGTTCAACAGAAATTTTATTTTGATACAAATATTAAGCATAAAACATAGTATGTTTTATATAATTCTATGAGTTCGTTAAACAATATTATGGAATTTTCATTATGTTCTTGGGGAGTCTTTTTAGACATTTTCTGCACCTCATGTATGTATTTTATTTTATATATTAGCATGTGACTGCCTGCCTTAGAACTCTGTATAGGAGGGGAAATCAATATTACCTTTAAAAAATATTTGATTTTATAAAATAATTTTTTTTCATGAAGACTTTTAATATGTGAGAAGTAAAGGCAGAGGGGTGGCAGATTACATAGGTTTCAAATAGTGTAGCCAGTCACACAGTAGGGAATGAAGGTCAAGTATCTATTTACAAATCTGTCCTGTTTTAAGGTTTTAGAACTGGGACCAGTATAGAGCAGTGGTTCTCAACCTTGAGCGAGCATCGGAATTACCACACAATCTTGTTAAAATACAGACTCCTGCCCCCCACCTTCTGAGTTTCTCATTCTAGAGCCTGAGAATTTGCATATCGAACTAGTTCTCAGGTGATGCTGATGCTGCTGGTCCAGGAGCCACACTTTGAGAGCCACTGGTGGAGAGAACGTCTGAAGGTCTTTTCAACTATCTGTATTTTCATAATTGTGATGCCGTGAGTGGCACATTCATGCCACCCCCACCTCCCTCTTGTTTAGGGCCTCTGCCACCCCTCCACATGAGGGTGCAGGAGCGCTTTCATCTCTACGGTGAGCCTGGTTTTGTGTACACTGCTGCCTGGGCTTTGGTCTGGAATTGTGTGTATTTGTATGATGTGCTTAGAGTCGATCTTGATCCACACACGGAGACGTTGTGGAAGGAATCATCAGAATGAGAAGACACTTGGCGTTTACAGAGGCACTAAGTACAGGGGCACGGTACTAGGATGGCAGGAACAAGATCATGGAAAACAGTAGGCAACCCCCAAATAATGTATTCGTAGTTTTTCTGGGGTTTTTTTTGGGGGGGAGGGGATGGTGACTGCAAATGATTTGTTTTTCAAATTATGTGTTTCTCAGGTTAACAATAACGTTATTTTAGATCCTCTGCTGTGCCAGCAGGTGTGAGAGGACCCTCAAGTGTTGTATATGGCAGAAAATGGATAATTGTCTCTGATTACTTTGCTCCCTTTAAAATATGTATGTTTGCAAAACAGTCTAGGGGAGTTTACCACCTACACAGTATGAGTTATTCATAAATCATAGGTGCACATGTATGAGCAAGTTAGTTGTTTTTGAGAAAGAAACTACCTGTAATGTAATCACTCTGACTGGTCTTTGGCTATTTTAAAATTTGTGTGTTGTTGTCCTTGTTAATATTGACCCTGGACTGTAGCTTGGGGGATATTGGGCTCTGCCTCTGGTTTTCAGTTTGACTTCGAACTTACTGAGAAACTAGAGGAAAAAAAATTAAAAAGAATATATTTGTAAGGTAAAAGGATATAGAATGACCTAGACATACAAGTAAACATGGCGACCGTTCTAGAATGCACTGCTGTGGAATTCTTAAAGTGCAGTACTCCCTACTTGAAAGGCTTTGGTGGGATTGTTTAAATGTCGAACAGAGGTTCCTTTATCCAGTTCCAGCTTCCAACGACCTTCAGTTTCTTTACATTTTGCTTTGCATGATGCTTTGTGTGAGACCTCTTTATCTTTCAATAGGTCAGAGGGTTCTTTGTCCAGGGTACCGTCCCAATGTGTCAGTTACACCTGAGGATGTTCTCAGCCCCTCCCACAGAGAGGATTTTCCTATATCCAGACCATGCCTGCTTTCTGTAAATCCACGTATACGACATTGTACTGTATCCGCTTTCTGTGCCAGTCATCCAACCTGATTCTTTGAAACCCATGAAGGTACTGGTTATACCTTAGCAGTAGTGGTATCCTCGGTAAATCTGGTGATTAAAATACCTCTCTTTAAATTATAAACTTGATGGGTTTTGCATTTCGTTAGGGGTCCTGTTATTAGTGATGCAGGGATTGTTTTGTTTTTTTGTAATGCTTCAAAAATGTAGTTCTTCCCTAAACTTGTTCAGCTAACTTTGTATGATTGGTTTGTTAACAGATTCATATTGGGTCTTGCTTTAAAAAGTCTAAGGGAGGCTAGCTGTATAAAACTGAGGCGGCCAGTTTCCATCTCTCACATGAAAAGTACCAGTTGTGCAGCCATCTAATTAAGCTTAATTTATGGCAAAATTATCACAAAATTATTTTTTTCTTTGTGGTTAATGATACCTCATCTGTGAGGTCCTAATATCTAAAGAATTTATTCTTGAAAATGTAAGTGACTTTGTACCATAACATGACCCCAAAGCCACTCCCTAGGGTTTTGGGGGATTTTTCTTTTCTTTTTTTCTAAACTTAGTTTTTTAATTCTTTTAGCCACTTTGGTTTCAATTTGGGGTCTACAGTTCGTACAGTGTGATCATTGTCTCAGTGAAGTTCTTTTGTTGGAAAAGATTCATGGTAACAAAATGTATTTTACTGCTACAACTAAAATGTATTTATAATAAAATGCCTTTTTAATAATTTGGAGATGTGTTTATTATGTGTGAACCACAGCTTTCTGCTTCCTTTTAGGATCAAAGATTTTGACAGAAGTTAAGCATGGCACTTTGATTTTAGTCATAATATTAATAGGTACTAGGCAACAACTAGCTAATGTCACTGAGAACTCACCATTGATTTATAAAATTGTAACTCTAGTTTCCATAAATGAGTGACTTACTTACTTCAGCAATAGCAAAGGCTTAAACGCTTTTAAAGTGTTACCTGAAAGTTTCAAGATCATCAGTGGTTAGTGAGAAAGTGAGCCCTTTTCAAATTGTCATCCAACATGGATCTTAGGAATTACTCTTAACAAGTCGCTTACTTAATGCTGGGCTTGTATGGCCCAGAATTTATTTCAGAAGTCATAAACCCTTGTGTAGGTCAGCATATTATGTGAGTGTAACAACGCATTTTACAGTGGTAGTGACAAGCGTTAATTCAACTATCCAAAAAAAAGCTGACTGTGCACAAAATTGCCCTGAGCCAGGGTCTTATTTTTGTTGGGAAAATAATGCTTTGCATCTGCCATGATGTACTTTTGAAAAGCAGTAGCAGGTCACAGAATGCTTTGTGTGCCCTAACTTTTTATTTTTAACAGCCCATTAATGTGGCATCATAAATCTAGCTTGAATACATGCCATGCTTAAAGTTTAGAAATGTGAGTAGATAGGACAGTCAGCCTTTCGCAAGGACAATTTATAATTCTTAGTGCTGTGAATCAGTTTTTGAACTAGATAGCTTGTTTTCTTTGAGTTGAATTGATAGGACACAAATCTCTGAATTTTGGAAAGAGAAGCACTTCTTTACATATAAATCAAATGGACTTGAAGGGCCCCTTGGACTGCTGTCTGCACCAGATGAAGTAACCCAAGGCTCCATCATCAGTAGGAAAGTTTACAAATATGATTCTCCCAGGTGTTAACTCCTAGACCATATTGGTGTCCTCTGAAGCATTTTTCTGAGAATGTATTAGTGAAAATGTTGGTGGAAAATCAGGTGTGGAGCGCAGGCAAGCATGAAGAGGGAAAGCTTGTTCAGTGGAGGGAGTGCTGGGTGGAGGCTTGCTTGCATTTAACCTGGTTAAACTGGAGCATCCAAACACCCTCGTGGGTGGTTGTAAGCGGTCAGGGAGCCCTTGGTTTGAATTGACTTTGCAGCTTAACTTACATAGTACTGTCCAAACAGGTCGATTCTCTCATGGAGGGGGATCTTAAGATTTGTAGAACCCTATATTGATTGCATCGCCTCTTTTCCAGTTCATCCTACCAACTGCAGCCAGAGGTACATTTCTGAAACAGATCTGATCATGCCACTCTTTCTGAAAAGCCACCAGTGATTCCCTGTCACATCCTACATTTCTTAGCTGACTTTTGAGGCACCCTCAAATATTGTTCCTGAGCACCTTGCATGCTAGGCTACTTCAAACCTCTAACCATTCATTCCCTGACCGCCTCATAACTTCATTTGGGCCATGTCCTTCAGCCCTCACACCCCTAGTCTTCAGGTCTACTTTGGGGAGCTCTGCATAGTGTTTAGGAGTCTCTGGGTGGCACAGATGGTTAAGTGTTTGACTACTAACTGAAAGGTTGGAGGTTTGAACCCACCCAGAGACGCCTAGGTAGAAAGTCCTAGCAATCTTCTTCTGAAAGATATAGTTCTACGCTGAGACACATGGGGTCCCCATGAGTAGGGACGAGTTGGGATGGACTTGACAGCAACTAGGGTCTTAAATACCAAGTAGCTTAAATAATACCAAGTAAGCTACTTGGTATTTAAGACCCTATGTAAATTCTACGTCTTATATTCCCCAGTTGGCATTAACCCCTTTTTCTCTGAGCCTGCAATTAAACCTTGTATCTCCATTTTTAAGGAACCCTGGTGGCTCAGTGGTTAACTTGGCTGCTAATCAAAAGGTTGGCAGTTTGAATCCACCAGCCCCTCCTTGGAAACCCTATGGGACAGTTCCACTCTGTCCTGTAGAATAGCTACAAGTCAGAACCGACTCAAATGCAATGGGTTTGGTTTTGGTTTTTGAGTGGCGCAGTGGCTAAGCACTGAGCTGCTAACCGAAAGATGGTTCTAACCTACTAGCTGCTCTGTGGGAGAAAGATGTGGCAGTATGCTTCCGTAAAGATTACAGCTTGGAAACCCTATGGGGCAGTTTTACTCTATTGGGTTGCTGTGAGTCAGAATCGACTCAACAGCAATGGATTTTGATTTTTGTTTTACCTCCACTATTACAGTTTTTATGGTGTAGTTACGAGTTTGTGAGCTTCCAGTGGCAGAGATCCATGTTCAGTCTTCTAACCCTATAGCACCACACAATGCCTTTTACATAGTCGGCCCTTGACAAATGCTGGACTGAATTACAGGATTTGATTGAGAGAATTTACAGGACGGTCCCACTGACATCCTTTGCCAATGCAGTGTGGCCCGATGACACTTGGCTGGAGAGCTGGCTGGGGTGAAGGAGGAGTAAGCTGTCCCATGCAGTGACGTCCCCGCCCACTCCACAGGGCTCTCAAAACAACTTGACTTCAGAGGATTTTGTGTGTTAACCAGGTATCACGATTAGAAGCCTTGGCTTGGCAGCCTTACCATGGTTACGTCAGTTTTGATTGATGCTGCCTACTTTCGTATATCCTGGTCTGTAGGCATATGCCTACCTACCACGCAGAGGCTGGGAGATTGGTGAAATTCCCCTTTGTCTGAAGCTCTGCTTGATTTTAAATCCCTAGAGGGAGATAATTAAATTGAATTGAAGCTGCAGCTTGCAAAATCTATGGTATTATCCCACTCTTAGCTCATTAAAACTGATGCTCTGCAAATTGATTTGAAACATTGTTTCAGGAAACTGTGCTGCCAATAATCTGAGAAAAAAGTGGCTATGGTTAGTGGTGGGCTCTGGAAGGTAGGTGTGGCCAGCTGCCTGCAGGGCCTCTCCTTGCCTCCTTCCCCCCACTGCTTGGCTCCCACCCTGGGCTACGCCCAAAGGGAACCAGTGGAGAATGGGGTTTGGATGCTCTTTGCTACTTATTGAAGGGAAATGTGATCTGAGGCATCTGATGACAAGCCCTCTTGTGTGGGTGGAGTGCCTGGAAGTGCCAGGTACCTTCCAAAGGAAACTGGGAAATGTCCTAATTAGTCTTTTGGATTTTGCTTCCTTTATTTACAAAAGACACCAACCAACCAACCAACCAGTTGCCATCGAGTCAATTCCAACTCATGGTGACCGCATGTGTGCAGAATAGAACTGCTTCACAGGGTTTTCAAGGCTGTGACCTTTCTCCTGAGGCACCTCTGGGTGGGTTTGAACTGCCAACCATTTGGTTAGTAATACAACGCTTAACAATTTGCACCACCCAGCAACTCCACAGAAGACACAGGGTGCCTAACAAGAAGGGCCTGAAATCACCAGAGTAGGTGGTCTTGTCTTTGCACCTGGCCCTCAAACCTGGTCGTTAGGTCTTTTGTCTGTTTGGAATTCAGACATGAACATGATTTTACAAAGCTAGCCAGAAGTGGCCCCTGTTCTATGGGAAAATCTGGCAGATTCAACCTTCTGAGCTTTGGGACCAGGTTTAAGGCAAGTATCATAACCAGTGCCAGAAGTTAACAGGAAGCTATCGGAAGGTGGGTAAGCAAATAAGCTTTATCTTGATAAATTAAATCTCCTCCTCAGGATGACCCCATAGGTCTGCTAGGACCAAAATAGTTCCTGTTCCCTAAACAGGCGGGAAGACAAACTGTTTTTAAAAGTTTTTGATCTAGTGTAATTGAAGTTGGTGTTGAACCTTCCGGCAGCACACTTCTGGAAATCTGTCTGCTCTTAAAGGCTGTCAGCCGATGTGCTCCAGCTCGGAAAATTATCTCATCTGGGACCCATGCAGTTGCGCGCTCGGCTTTGGAGAAGACAGCTGGCTCGGCCTGATTGTCTGACTCAGGCCCTGCACGCAGACGTGCCGCTCTGCCTGCAGACACCCAGGGCCAGGGAGCCAGCTCTCCTAGGAGCCCTTCCTTGCTTCTTTTTTGCTGCTAGAGGCAGTTGCTTGTGTCTTTCTGAGTCTTCTTGGTAGAGTTGTGGCATCCTTCCCCCGCTGCCCGTTCTCTCTCAGCCACAGCTTTCTAGCCATGCACTTATTCAAGGTAATAGCACATCCTCAGGGCATTGTGCCCTGTCTACTGTTTGGCTCTTGTTGTTAGGTGCTGTTGAGTTGGTTCCAACTCATAACAACACTAGGTACAACAGAACAAAACACTACACAGTCCTGCACCATCATGATCATTGTTATGCTTGAACCCATTGTCACTGCCACTGTGTCAATCCATCTCGTTGAGGGTCTACTTCTTTTACACTGATCTTCTACTTTACCAAGCATGATGTCCTTCTCCAGGGACCGGTTCCTCCTGTTCAGAGGATTTGGTAAAAAGATTGGCAGCAGGGAAGGTTCTAGCTGATGGCATAATTATGGAGAAAATATAAGTCTACCCGCTGTCTTAGTTATCTAGTGATGCTATCACAGAAATATCACAAGTGGATGGCTTTAACAAAGAGAAATTTATTCTCTCACAGTGTAGGAGGCTAGAAGTCTGAATTCAGGGTGTCAGCTCCAGGGAAAGGCTTTCTCTGTCGGCTCTGGGGAAAGGTCCTTGTTATCAGTCTTCCCCTGGTCTAGGAGCTTCTCAGCTCAGGGACCCCAGATCCAAAGGACTTGCTTGCTCGCAGCTCTTCCTTCTTGGTGGTAGGAGGTCCCTCTGTCTCTGCTCGTTTCTCCTTTTTATATCTCAAAAGAGATTGACCCAAACACAATCTAATCTTGTAGGTTGAATCCTGCCTCATTAACATAACTGCCTCTAATCCTGCCTCATTAACATCATAGAGGTAGGATTCACAACACATAGGAAAAATCACATCAGATGACAAAATGGTGGACAATCACAAAATACTGGGAATCATGGCCTAGCCAAGTTAACACACAATATGGGGGACACAGTTCAATCCATAACATCTGCAAAGAGCTTATAACCCAGCAAGGCATAAGGCACAATTCACTATATCAGAAGCAGGTAAGTGCTAGGAATACGAGCAGAGCATCACGGGGACAAAAAGGAGGCAAGCATGAAATTTGCACTGAGGAGCTGTCACTGTGTGATGTCTCAGCTGCACCCTGCAGAATAAGTAGGGTTTCAGCAGCTTCAGAAAGGGACAGGCCATGTGCCCTTTCTCTATCCCCAAGAAACCTTCCCAAACCTCATAGGACTCACACTTTATTTTAAAATTATCTGCCATTAAACTCCAAGTCCCTGAAGGAAAGGGTCATAACTGTTCTGATTCTTTGCTCAGCCACTTACTAGCTGTGTGACCTTGAGCAAGATAATCTTTCTGAGTGTCAGTTTCTTTATCTGTAAAATGGGAATAATAATAGTAGCTACCGCAGGATTGCTGTGAGGCTGAAGAGAAAAAACATACATCAAGCACTTAGCCCACTGCCTGGCACGGGTTAAATGCCATTATTATTACTATTAAGGAGCCCTGGTGGTGCAACGGTTAAGTCCTCAGCTGCTAACCGAAAGGTCGGTAGTTCAAACCCACCAGTGGCTTTGCTGGAGAGAAGACCTGATGGTGATCTGCTCCGGTAAGATCACAGCCTTGGAAGCTCTATGGGACACTTCTACTCTGTCCTATAGGGTCACTATGAATGGAATCCACTCAACAGCATACAACAATTATTACTATAATCATGTGCCACATAACATCCATTTAGGCAATGTCCAACTGTATATATGTCATGTGGTCCCATAAGTTCAGAAATCCCAATAGAAGAATGGGACCTAGAGGATATAACCAGATGTATCCAGGAGGGAGCTGCCACCTTTACGCCTCGAACCAGCTCGTGCTTGGGAAGGCTACCCTGGGCTTGCCCACGCCCCTAGACCTTATCCTCAGCCTGCTGGACCTGCAGCGCTGTCTGGGCCTCCAAAGGGCCTAAAGCCTTGCTGAGTGCCCCAGGGCCTCACCTAAGGCCCTCATCCCCGGGATCTGCCAGCTCAGCCCGTGCCCTCACCGTGTCCTCACTCCTCCTGGACACAGCAGTGAGCAGAACTCCGAGCTATCTCAGAGTCACCGTAAGAAAATAATGTGGTGTTCACACAACATACAAATCATGTAACGTCCTATTTCACAGAAGGTATCATGGTCGTTAAGTGATGGGTGACTATGTTACAACTGGCTTTTGTAGTGATTTTTAAAATGTGTAAATCCTGTTTCCTAAGATATGAGTCTGCGTCTTACATTTCCTTGTATTGGCAGATGCAGAGGACAGCAGAGCCAGAGGGGAGGAAACAGGCCCAGGGATGTTTCACAGCTGCACTCAGCTAGCTCTTTCTGCTGTGCCACCTGGCCTCTCCCCTACAGCCCAGCACATAGGAGGAGCTCAAAGATGTGAGTAATTGAGGGGTACGCTTGGCCTAGGAAACTCTGTGGGTCAGTGCCCTTGTCCATGTAAATGGGTACTTTGTTGATTGGCAACCCCATTCATTCATTAACCTACTCGCAAACCTCCGTTACTTCCCTCAGACAAATTTATTTTTTCTCCTTTCCTTCCTTCCTTCCTTCCTTATTCCCTCTTTTCCTCTTTCTTCTTTCCCTCCTTCCTTCCATCCTTCTTTCTTTCCTTCCTAAGTGAAAATTGGGAAAGAGCCCTGGTCTGAGAGGTGGGAAGCCAACAGCCTTGCTTCCAGTTCCTACTCGGGCACCAGTTAATCAGGTGGCTTTAAGCAAGTCCTTGCCTGTCTTCAGTTTCCTCATCTGCATAATGGGCATAATTGTGGCTACTTTCCAGTGCCATGTCCCCCCTCTTTTTCCTCCTTCTCTGCTTTCTCCCTCTCTCCTTCCTTTCCTTCTTTCATTTCTATCTTCTTCTAGCCACCTACTGTGCACCAGGCCCAGGACAAGGCAGTGGATAAACCCGGCAGCCTCTGCTTTTCTGGAGCTGACCCTGAACGGACAGAGCTGGCCTCAACATACGTCGCAGGCTGCCGTTTCTGGTCTTTCTTGAGATGTCCTCTGACTGTTAGAAGAAGGTTACGAGGAGTAGAAGCATTTCTCAACCACGTTGCACACGTCCTTCCTCAGAGGTAAATTCCACTTCTGTGAAAGCCGCAGACTGTGATTCTCTGGTCTTCCCAGAATCCGCACCTCAGCTAAGAGACCAGGACCTGGATTCTGGAGCTGGCACGTGAGCCTCTTGGCTTCAGTCACACCCATCACTTCTTCCTAATAACTGCTGGCAGCCCCTCTAGCCTGTCAGCTTTCTGATTTGTCACAGGCTCACTGCTGCCTCTCCTGATGCGGAGCAGCTCTGGGCTGTCTCATTTCCCTTCTCTTATTTTCCTCCCCTTTTGACAGAGAAGATTATACCTCGTCACCTCTTTGCCTCTTGGACATTTCAGAGTAGAGTGTGCCCCTGTTTCTATTAACCTCATCAGTGCTTTGAAACCCACCCTTGGTCCCCCTAAGGCCCTCTGTTGGAAAGGCAGCATAAATCTGCTCCCATTGTATCTGCTTGGTGGGGCGGGGGTGTCGAGATGGGGGCCAGCTGCTTAAGTCAGTGACTTGGAAATTTGTTTTTTGAGCTCTTCAGCCTCTTAGCCAAGAACGCTCCGGTTATGGTCACAGACAAATTCCCCATCCTCCACTTCTCCGAGGGGACCAGGGAGGGCCACTTTGGGGTAAAGAGAGAGGCAAGTCTGAACCCCAATCAATGAAAATTTCCAAGATGTCAGGCCTATCACATTCAGGTAAAAATCCTTATTGGGAGCAAAGTCAAAAGAACAGGAAGTATTGCTCCTTGAAATGGCAATTACCTTAATTAGCTTTCTTGGCTGTGAAGTTGATGCCTGGTGTGGGAATTAAGTTATGGCCTCAGTGTCTGCCACTGAGTGAGACTGTGCAGTGAGGCCTGAGGTGGCCATGGGCATCCTAACCTGCGTGCCAATCAGTGGTTTCATAGACATGCTCCACAACATGGGGTTATGAATACGCTGTTTCCACTTCAAATCTTTTCTGAAAGCAGGCAGGGCCTAAATTAGAAATGAGTTTTTAAATAAAATATTTGGTCAAAATGGGACAAGTTTCACTGACAGGGAAAATATTGCAATAAGACAGGATTATAACCTCTGGGTAGTGCAAACAGTTAATGCTCTCGGCTGCTAACTGAAAGGTTGGAGGTTCAAGCCCATCCAAAGACACCTAAGAGAAAGGCCTGGCAATCTACTTCTGAGAAATCAGCCATTGAAAACCCTATAGACTGCAAGCAGACATCCAAGGCACAACAACTGGTCTCTATTCGCCTGGAGTAACAGAGGAAGAAGAGTTGGGAATAGGAGCAGGAAATGTATGTGTGGCTAATTACCTCCATAAACAACTGCCACCATGCCACAAGAACTGGATGGTGCCTGGCTGCCATTACTGAACATTTAGATCAAAAATTCTATAGAGGAATCCTGATCAAAAGGGGGGAAATGTAAAACTGAATTCAAATTCTTATGGAACCCAGACTTTCTGGAGCCATGGAGACTGGATGAACCCCTGAAACTGTTGCCCTAAGATAATCTTAATACCTTAAACCAAAAATATCCCCTGAAGTGTTCTTAAAACCAAACAATAGTTTAGCTTAACTAGTAAAGAATGTCTGCCTTGAGCATTCTGCTCTTTTAAAATCTATCTACATGGGATCAAACTGACAACAGCAACTTGAAAGATTAGATAGGAATCTTAGAAGGCAGGGAGCTTATGTTAATGGAGGAGGGACAACTCAGAAAAGGAGGGTGAGAATGGTTGCACAACTTGAAGAATGTAATCAATGTCACTAAATTATACATGTAGAAACAGTTGAATTGGTATATGTTTTTTGCGGTGTATATTCTTACCAACAACAAAATAAAATAAATTATATAAAAAAGAAAAGAAAACCCTATGGAGCACAGTTCTACTTTGACACACATGGGGTCACCAGAAGTTGGAGATGCCTTGATGGCAACTGGTTTGGTATCGGGGTAGCCAGAAAATGCTAGAGGTACACAGAGATCTTTCACATCTTGTGTTTCAAGGAAAAAATAATAACCCAACCACTTTGCAGGCCCAACTATGTGTTAGTCAAAGAGAAAGCAAGAAGTGTATTTGTCCCCACAATGACCTGGGCAGAGGCCAAGTGAGGCTTGGGACAGGACCTTGGTCCAAGAGGTGGGAAATCAACAACCTTGCTTCTGATTCCTGCTTGGGTGCTGGTAAGCCAGGTCACCATAAGCAAGCCCTTCTCTGGTCTTCCGTTTTCTCATCTGTACAATGGGCATAATTGTGCTACTTTCCTGTGCCATCATGCCAAGCCACAGGAGCAGGAGACGAAAGGAAAAATCAGTAATATCGATCTTATTTCTATTTAAGATGTTAATATTTTGTTAATCATGGATATTTTGCATTAAGTTTGATTTTTAAGAACATTACCCTCAAATATTATTTATCTCGGCTGAGTTGCTAATCCTGGCTCTGCGACTTTCCTTACCTCATGGAGTATGATGGCTATAAAAATGCTGAGAAAGTAAAGGCGCTATGGCGCACCCGGATCTGATGACTGTCCAGTGAACACACACCCAAAAAGGAATGAGAGGTTGCTGGTTTCTGATGTCAATCACACCTTTTAGAGCAAATTGCACTGCTTTTTTTGCTACTGGACGCAGAGGCTTGCTCTCCAAGCATGCCCTGAATGGCTCTGCACTGGGGTCAAGTGCACAGGCCATGAGGCCTTACCGAACCCAACCAATTGCCCATCTGGAATGAACCAACTGCCTATCCGGACATACTTCCTGGCCAGCCATGGCTGGCGAATTGGGAAGAAAAAGACGTCCTCCCTCTTTGGTTTGGTTGGTTTGCTTATTTTCTGGCATCAGACTCTATTTTCCTTTGTCACATCTGTCTTTTTCTCCACAGGACAAGCTGGAGCAGACTCAATGGTGTGTATCTGTCTGGCAGCTCCCTCCAACTCTTTCGCCTGCATCTCAGTTATGGGTGTGCTCAAGTCTCTATCAAAAGGGTTGAAACTCCGGGAAGCCAGGAGTATTCTGTTCAGTGGATATTCCATTTAGAAGTGGTTTTTGGTGCCAGAAGCATAGGCATCCATGTGGAAATATAAAGTGCACACCAGTCTGATTCTGCTAAAAGTAAAAAAAAAAAATAACAAAACGATAGCATTTACCTTCAAAATGGTGCTTGTGGAATGCGATCATCTGCCTTTCTTTTTCCTATAAAACACGGCCCAAACTCCTGGTTGTGCAGAATTTTTATTTCCTATTCTCTTTTACCTGGAGCAAGTTGGCTCCCAGGCTCAATCTTTGTGTCTTTGGGACAGTCTCTTGCTGTTGGCTGTAGGACCACGCAGAGCCACTGCGGGCCACCTGCAGGTCTCACCTGCCTCCCACCCTTCTCTGAGCTTCCACACTTTGCCTTTTTGTGGTTTAAGATTCTTGGCATTACATTTTTTTTTTAATAAGGTAAAATTCATATAACAAAATTAACCATGTTAAAGCATATAATTCAGTAGCATTTAGTACCTTCGCAATGTTATGCAACCACCACCTCTGTCTAGTTCCAAAACATTTCATCACCCCAAAAGGAGACCTCACACCCATTAAGCAGTCACTCCTTATTCCCCTATCCCCATCAGTCCCAGGTAACTGCCAATCAGCTTTCTGTCTCTGTGGATTTGTCTGTTCTGGACATTTCATATAAATGGAACCACACAGTCTGTGACTTTTAGCGCCTGACTTCTTTCACTTAGCATGATGTTTTATAGGCTCATCCATCTTGTAGCATGAGCCAGTACTTCACTCCTTTTTATGGCTGAGTACTATTCCATTGCATGGCTATACTACATTTTGTTTATCCCTTTCAACAGGTGATGGACACTTGGATTGTTTCCACCTTTTGGTTATGGAAATGACGCTATGAATATTGGTGTACAAGGATTTGTTTGAATACCTGTCTTCAATTCTTTGGTATATTGGGCATCACATTTTATATCGCCCTGCTCTCTTTAACCTTTTTGAATTTCACAACCACACGTGAGACTTTTTGCTCTGGCCCAGATTCAAAAGCAGGACCAACTGTTTCTCTTAGTACTACATGCAAGGCACCTCTTCCACTCCTCCAAGCCCAGCCCAGACCCCTGAGACGTCAGAGAAGAGTCTTTAAAAACCCTGCCATGGACACTACCGAGATGCTTCCAGATTCATGCTCCTTTCTTTCTTTCTTTCTTTTTTTAAATAATATTTTTCTGTGTTTAAGGTGAAAGTTCACACAGCAAATTAGGTTCCCATTTAACAATTCCTACACAGATTATTCAGCAACATTGGGTATATTTTTCACAAAGCGTCATTATTCTCATTTCCAGTACTCTGGTTTCCCTGCCCCCTTACTTTCTCATCTTTGCTTTAGTGTAATTTTTGACCATTTGGTCTTGTACTGATGACTTTCTAAAGGGGCTTTTTACTCACAAGTGATATTCTTTATCTTATGGGCCAATCTGTTATTTAGCTAAAAGCTGACGTCAAGGGACAATTTTGGTTTAAGGTTTAAAGAGTATCTCGGGATACTCCTCTAGTCTCAAGTGGTCTAGTAAGTCTGGACTTTTTAAGAATTTGTGTTCTGTTCCACATTTTTCTCCCATTCTGTCAGGATCCATCTGTTGTGGCCCTGCTCAGAACGATCAATAGTGGTACCTGGGCACCATCTCGTTCTTCTGGTCTCAGGATAGATGAGTTCATGGTTCGTATATGCTATTAATCTTGTAGACTACTTTCTTCTCTGAGTCTTTGGTTTCCTTCTTTCTTTTTTGTTCTGAACAAGTAGAGACCAATAAGATCAATAGATGTGGCTTAGATGGCTGTTCGCAAGCTTTTAAGACCCCAGACACTACTCACCATATTGGGATGTAGAACATACACTTTATGAATTGTATTATGCCACTTAACTGAGTTGTCCCACGAGACTGTGATTCTAAGCCTTCAAACCCAGAAAACCAATCCCTCGAGGTATTTGATTCTATCTATGAAGCGTCTGTAACTACGTCCCTGTGTGGTTTATTATATAATGCTTCTTTCTTTTAAATTGTCCTAGGCAAAGGGGAGTTATAAGAATTAACAAGTGTCTTTCCCTCACTTTATCAAGAGAACATTGAGGGGTTAACGTGTTGACTGATGAGTGTATAGTAATTTCAGGACAGGCGTTGGCAAACTTTTTCATAAAGGGCCAGGTTGTAAATGTTTAAGGCTTCTCTGGCCAGATGGTCTCTGTTGTAATTGCTCTATGCTGCCATCATAGCACAAAACAGCCATAGGGTGGAGGTGGCTGTGTTCCAATCAAATGGTACATATAGACACCATACTTTAAATTTCATATCCTTTTCACGGGTCATGAAGTATCATTCTTCTTCTGATTTTCTTAAACCATTAAAAAATGTGAAGGTGTTAGAAATCAGAACAGTGATTGTCTCTGGGGATGGGCAACAGGGATTAACTGGGAAGAGACTCAAGGGAACTTTCTGGAATGATGGAAATGCTTTATGTTTTGATAATAGCATGGATTACACAGGTGTATACTTTTGCCAAAATTCATTGATCTGTACTCTTAAGATCTATGTATTTCACTATACATAAATTATATCTCAGGGGCAGAGGTAGTTCAGTGGTAGAATTCTCACCTTTCATGCAGGAGACCTGAGTCTGATTCCTGGCCAGTGCACCTGTCTGTCAGTGGAGGCTTGTGTGTTGCTATCAGGCCAAATAGGTTTCAGCAGCACTTCCAGACTGAGATGGACTAGAAAGAAAGGCCTGGGGATCTACTTCTGAAAATCAGTCAGTGAAAACCGTATGGATCACAACGGTCCCATCTGCAACCGATCACGGGGATGACACAGTACTGGGTAGGGTTTCATTCCGTTGTGCATAGGGTTGCCTTGAGTCAGGGGCTAACTCGATGGCAGTTAACAACGACTAAAAATTATATCTCAATAAAAATTTTAAAATATAAAAAATAATGTAAAAACCATTCTTAACTTGTGGACCATACAACAACAGGCAGCCAGCTGGATTTGGCCCCTGGGGTGTAGTTTGCTGACCCTACTCTAGAAGAATGAGCCTAAATGGAGCCTCTGGCATTCAAGGCAAGGAGTATGTGGATCCTGACAGAGGGCTAGGTGAGTGCTGTGGGGTTCTAGAAGGTAGAAGAATATAAATTAAGACACTCCGTGTGTTCTTGTGTGTCTAACTGCTAAGCTCTGCTTCTTTGCAACAAAAATCCAGTATCAGACACCCGAAACCTGTGGCTGTGCTGCCATGGAGCTATGTTAGCACTTGGACCCTTCCTTGGTGAGGCGGTGCTCGAGAAATAACCCCTCCATATTTTTAACACGCTTGCCTAGTCTGTGGGTTTCCACTTTCTCCCAAAGAGAATTCCAGGGCCCAGATATGCAAGTTGGAATTTTGAACATCTGAGTCATGTTAGTAAACAGGACCCTCTTTTGTCCATCATCCCTACTCCCTCCCCACAAAAGTCCTCAGTGTACTCTAGGGACATGCTTTTCTCTCCTCCAGGGTCCTGGGGTCCCTGGGCTGTGGCCTGGAGTCCAAGTAATTTCTAGATACAAGAAATAAGCAAGTTTTCTGAGAGCTTTTATTTCAAACCACAGTCAGATTTTCTCCCAGTTAAACATGCTTCTCTGGGCTTCTGGAAGCCAAGGAGGAGATGCGAGAGAGTGTACCTTGTCACAGAGAAGGAGAGACGGGCTGACTATTCACACAGGGGAACAACCAGAGCCGGTCAACGAGCACAGGGTCCCCTGGGAGGTTTGCAGAGGACAACTGGAGCCAGCTCATCAAGGACAACTGGCACTGCTGGGACAACTTCGAGCTCCAGTGGAAGGTCCACCCAACAAATTGCCGTCCAGTTGATTCCAACTCATGCGACCCCATGCGCGTCTCAGGGCAGAACTGCGCTCCATGGAGTTTTTAAGGCTGGGACCTTTTAGAAGCAGATCACCAGTCCTTTCTTCCAAAGCACCTTTGGGTGAGTTCAAACCATCAACCTTTCAGTTAGTAGTCAAGTGCTTCACTGTTTACACCTCACAGGGGCCCACTGGAAGGAAGGTCAGACCTCTCCAAACAGCTGTCCGCCTGCCTGTCCTGCCTCCTTCTGACTAGGGCAGATCTGGATGCAGAGTCCAAGTGCTCTATCCCCAGAGGAGCCCACCACAGCCCAGAGAAGTGCTGGGAGAAGGGAAGCAGCCTGTGGCCATCGGGGCGGATGGGAAGAGGGAGAAGCACGACTCTTGCCTCCTCTCTAGAACTTTTTGGGCAAGGGGCTCGGCTTCTGAGGGGAAAGCCCCAAGGGTTGCTAGGGTCCCGGGGGGCTAATTCTCGGCCTCGGCATCCATGCAGGACTCCCACGGGTTCCGGGGCATTGGAGGCAGGGAGAAGAGCAGGAGTGTGAGGCCACCGAGGAAGAGGAGGACAAAGGCAGTGCAGGCGCAGGCAAAGGACCAGGAGTAATAGTACTCGATCCAGACGGTGTCCTCGCTGTCGATCATGCGTTTCACGGACTGCCGCATGACCTCCACCGAGACGAAGATGCAGAGACCTGGTGACAGAGCAGGCAGCACTCAGGGACAGTGGGGACTCCTGCCCCTAACCCTGCCCCGCCCTGCACTTACCATTTCTACATGCGGAGAAGGTGGGTACTCTCCTTGGGGGAAAAACTCCCTCAAGACTGAGATGCTAAGTAGAAACCCACAAAAGAGACCCATCTGCCTATTCACCACACAGTTCACTCATCCCTTGTAAGGTTAACGTAGACCTCCTTCCTCCCTCCCTCCCTCCCTCCTTCCCTTCCTCCCTTCTTCCCTTCCTTTCTTCCTCCCTCCCTCCCTCCCTCCTTCCCTTCCTTTCTTTCTCCCTCCCTCCCTTCCTTCCTTCTTTCTCTCTGTCTCTCTCTCCCTCCCTTCATGACTTAAAAATTGTTTTTATTGAGGTGAAATTCACATAATGTAAATGTACCCATTTTAAAGTGAACAATTCCATGACATTAAGTACATTCACAAGGTTGTGCCACCACCACCTCTATCTGGTTCCAAAACATTTTCATCCCCCGGAAGGAAATCCTGTGTCTGTTAAGCAGTTGTTCCCCATTCCCCCCTCCTCCCTAACCCTGTAACAACCAATCTGCTTTCTGTCACTATAAATTTACCTTTTCTGGACATTTCATATAAATGGAATCGTACAATATATGGCCTTTTGTGTTTGACTTCTTTCACTTTGTATAGTGTCTTCGAGGTGCATCCATGTTGTAGTACTTTTACATCGTTACATTACAGTGAAGCATCAGTACTTCATTCCTTTTGTGGCTGAGTAATATTCCATTGTATTGATGTGCCATCCTATTGATGGACATTTGGGTATTTCCCACTGGTTGACTATCGCGACTAGTGCTGCCATCAACATGTGTGTACATGTACTTGTCTGAGGCCCTGGTCTTTCTTGATTATTCTCTGCGAAGTTGATTCAGTGCTTGGAGGATTAAGTCATTGTGAGAAGTGGATGAACTTCCAAGATCTGCCTCCCAGCCCACCTAGAGTTGTCGAGGTCTTGACCAAGCTCTGCTCCTGGCTGGAGCCTGGGAATTGCTCCACACCCAACTCCTGAGGTAGGCGTGAGAAGGGGCTGCTGGAACCCCACCCCCCATGACATTGACCCCAAATCAGGGCACATGGGCAGGAGCCCCGTTCTACCTGCAAAGGCGTAGAACATGGATGCTGGTCTCAGCAGGTAATCCCTCTTCTTCCGGAAGGACAGGAGGAGGAAGATGGTGCCGATGATGATGAAGCCAAGGCTGAAGATGGCGATGGCGGCCGCCGAGATGCTGTACTCTGCCAACACAAAGGGGTATTTGTCTGGCCTGGCTGTACCTCCAGCCAGGCTAGTGACAGAGCCACGTGCCCATGGCTATTACTTCCATTTCACATGTGCGAAAACTGAGGGTCGGGGAGATTCAGCAACTTCGTAGAAGTCACACAGCACCTAAGAGGTGAGCCAGGACGGCACCGTGTGCCTTCATCCCACTTCCCATGTCTTTCAAGGGCACTGCACCCCAAGTACCTCCCACCAGAGGCAGAGGCCTTGGAAGGAGGTGGGAGGCATGTGGCTGGAGACGTTTCTAGAGCAGAAACCTTCCTCTCAGTGTCGGGCAGAGGAGGCTCCTGGGCAGTGGGTGGCCTGTTGTGGGACTGACAAGTGGTCTCTGGAAGGAAGCCAGAGTGTGGCCTGCTACTAAGCATGGGCGTGTAAAGATTTGTCAGAGTGTGTGTGGGAGGGTGAATGTGTGTAACACACGTGTAAGGATTTGTCAGAGAGAGCGTGTTTGTGTGTCACGTGTACAATGATTTCTGAGTGTGTGTGTGCCAATGCTGTGCGTGTAAAGCTTTGTCAGAATGTTTGCGTTTGCGTGAGTGTGTATGCTGTGTGTGTAAGGATCTGCCAGAGTGTGTGTATATGTGTGTTAGTGTGTGTGCCACACACATAAAGATTTGTCAGTGTGTGTGTGAGTGTGTGCTGTGCATGTAAGGATTTGTTAGCGTATGAGTGTGTATATGAGTGTGCGTGTGAGTGTATGAGTGTATGTGCTGTGTGTGTAAGGATTTGTCAGCATGAGTATTTGAGTGTGTGTATGAATATGTGTGTGTGTGTGAGTGTGTTAGTGTGCACCATGGGCAGCCATACACACACATGCAGGCACAGGTCTGTATTCATGGCAACGGGCACGTATCTGAGCTGCATTGATCACTAAAGACCCCCAGAGCACAAGGTAGGCTGGGGGACCCACACCCATCCCCACTGTCCCCCTTGCATCCCGAGGCTGATTTACAGGCAAGGGCAGTCATCAGGCCCTGGGTCCCCACAGACTCTGACTCTGCCGTCCTGAAAGCCATCCCCGGGATCAGAGGGCTAGTTCCATTTCCGTAATGCTGTCACAACGGCTCCCCTTGGGCTCTGGTGGAAGCTGATTCTTGCTGCAATTTAGGACCCTACCAGGAAACTTCTCTTTTGCAAACTCCCAAGAAGACCTGATGCCTGGCCACTCTAGAGGCCTGGGGATGGAACCAGCCCTCCAGGGTGAGGAGGTCCACTGATCAAAAGCATCAGGACAGGCTGGTTCCATCAGGAGCAGGGAAGTCAGGGCTTTGCTGCCGAATGATTTTCTGGCTCAGCAGCATGTGAAGGAAGTCACTTCTCACCACCCTCCGCGTTCCACTGAGGGCTCACCTTTCTGAGTGGTGACGTGGAAGATCTCCGAACTCTCACCGGGGTTAAAATGCCTGAAGTAGGAACAGTTTTTCTCTGCAAAGGAGGGAGACAGCTCGTGAGTGGGAGAGAAAGGGACGTGTAACCAGGACAGAGGCTCAGCCGAGGGAGGGTGGGTGCCACCCCACGGGGGCAGGGAAGGGGTACTCTGGCTGGCCCCCCTCTTCCCCAAACCCTGAAGCTGGGCTGAAGCGAACATCTTTCTCTGACCCTCAGAACAAAATTTCAGTGGGAGAACGGGGTTTCATATGAGGCTGGATGTTCCTCAGGAAGCTAAGGCTGACTGAGTCACAGGGCAGACAGTGCCGTGGGCAGAGCCCTATTAGGCAGATGGAACAACCAAGGCTCAGAGCTCAAGTCATTTGTCACTGGGTACAGGGTCTGTGGTCAACAAAGGGCCAAACGGGGGTTTTCAGCTGGGACAGATTCTGCCCCCTGGGGACATTGGGCAGTGTCTGAAGACATTTTTGGTTGTCACAACTGGGCCAATGAGGGGGAGAGGGTGCTACAGGCATCTGGTGGGTAAAAGTATGCTGCTAAGCATCCTACATTGCACAGGAAAAGACCCCCAACAAGGAATGAATGATTGGTCCAAAATGTCACAGTGCTGAGGCTGGGAAGCCCTGAGTTAACCCAAAGCCTAGAGCTGTTTTTTTGTTTGCTTTTCATCAGAATCCAGGCCCACCCCCTGATTTATTGGGTGCAACCTGGGGATTAGCGCTTTTCAAAAGCATTCCAAGTGATGCTGATGCTCAGCCTGCTCCAGGCCTCTTAAAGAGGGCTTTTTGAGGGCCATCTGGATTGGAGTTGGGGACAGGGTAGAGAACATTCACCTGAGGGCTGGATGTGAACATCATGTCATTTCATCGGGCCCTCAATGCTGTGGTCATAGGCGAAGCCTGGACTAGACCTTCCCCCAGTGAGCTGCTGTGCCTACCTCGTAAGTGTCATAAACGCTGAAGAAGATCTGCAAACAATAGGACCAAAATATCTGGATTTGATGTGATACAGGGGGCAAAGACAGGGGAAAGGCTCAAAACAAAAATTCTTGCTGACTTGAAATATAATTTCAGGCACAATTTCTCTTCCATTTTTCTAGTCTCTAGTCTCTCCATTTCTCTAGTGTCTCTCACAGCTAGACATATTATAAAATTCAAGTATAGTCTTATCATTTATTGACTAGAATTTTATATTCTTTACTCATGACTTAGAAAGTAGATGAATGGATTCTTTTATTTGTTTCTCTCCCTAAAAAAAAAAACAAAAACAAAAACTAAATTTAGGTTGCTTTTTGTTTGTGTAGGCCCTTCACTGATTTCTCCTTCTGGTGGGTGAGTGATTCTCAGTAGAAAAAACATCCCTGCCTCTAGTTCAGAGAGCATCTCGTCCATTAATTCATTTCTCCACCTTTAGGCCACATTTAAACTATTACAAGGAGTTGATGCTTAGTTTCTTCTGGAAAAGGCATCTGCCAAAGTCTTCCTTGTATCTGACCTAACTCATTGAACTGCTACTTAACTGTGTGGCCTCCTACCTTCCCCCTTCCATCAGTGTCAGGTTGCTCCCTGTCCTGTGGCTGTGGAAGGAAGTAAGCCCTGAGGCTGGCCCTCGTTTAGCAGCGGTAAGTGTTCCGCGAGGTAAACAGCCTTCTCTTTGAGTGTCTATATTTAAATCGCTTTCCTTTTGAACCAAGGTACCTGGGGTGTCTGGCTGCCAGTGGTGATGTCAGAATCGATGCTACTCTTTTCTCTTTCCAGCAGCCGGTGCTATTTTAAAGCAGAATGCAAACCTCTTCTATTTGTTAGATGATTAGCTATAGCTTCTCTTGAGTCACTGCTTCAAAATGGCTGGTGCTATGTCGTATGTCTCCACGTGTCTCCCTCTGGACAAAGGAACATTTCTGTTCCTTTCTTTAAGGGCCAATTTCAGTTGTCATTGAAAACCCTCTGGAAAGAATTGACTGCGTTCAACTGCATTTCATGGTCAGCTGCCTCCCTGATGACTCACAGTCCCTGAGTTAAAAGCCTTTGGAGTGGAGGGCCGTGAGATAAAGGCACATGGAGAGCCTGGCCAGGGCACAGCTATCAGGTGGTTCTCGGTTGCTGTGACTACTCTTGCGCAGGTATCGTTTGGGTTGTCAAACCCCCACCAGATAAACACCAGGTCCGCTCTGGAGAACTGCTACTGATGCTAGGTGCTTGGGTAAAAACTGTCTTAGTTCACACACACACACACACACACACACACACACACACACACACACACACACACACACACACACACTCACACACACACATGCACACAACATAAACCAGTTGCTGTCATGTTGATTCTGACTCATGACCAACTTGTGTGTAGAGTAAAACTGTGCCCCATAGGATTTTCAATGGCTGGGACCTTTTGAATGCAGATTGCCTGGCCTTTCTTCTGAGGTGTCTCTGAGTGAGTTTGAACTGCCAACCTTTTAGTTAGTAGTCAAATGCTTAACCATTTGTGCCACCCAGGGACTCCTTCACACACACAGAGGTAGGTTAAATGTTTGCATGTACAATATTTCTGCTTCCCTACCTTCCCCCATTAAATGTCCTGACACAGGGCCAGGGAAGCGGGGAGCCCATGGGGTGGAATTCCCACTTGGGGCATCTGGAAGCCATAGCTTTTCTAAAAATAACCCACCAAACTCATTGCCATCGAGTCAATTCTGACTCATAGCAACCCTACAGGACAGAGTAGAAATATCCCATAGGGTTTCCAAGGCTATAAATCTTTACAGAAGCAGACTGCCACATCTTCCTTCCTCAGAGCTGCGTGGGGTCAAACCACCAACCTTTTGGTTAGCAGCCAAGTGCTTAACCACTGAGCAACCAGGGCTCCTTTACAGCTATAGGTTGAGCAGTATGAAATTGTCAATGTCCAGCTGCTCTCAGACTTGGCTAAACTCAGAGCTTGAAGACTGATGGGCAACCACATCTCCTTTCTTGGACTTGGCACACAAGAAAGGTCAGTGTCTTCTGTCCTTGACCTAGGAGAGGCATCAGCTCCAGGGCCACATGGCTGCCCACCAGAGACCACCAACCCTTCCATGGTCCCTGATGGCTTTAGCAGGGGAGGGGCCGTGTCAGACCCAGGCCTCAGCTTGGACATGTCCAGCGCCAACATTCAGGACAAATCAAGCATAGCATCTGCCAGTGTCACTCAGGAAGAGTGCAGGGTCCTGTTCAGATGGGCAGACCCCATGGTGAGCCCCTTCCATCCCTGCCCCTTCCCTTTTGCCCAGGTAGTATCTGTGTACACACAGCATCAAGGGCAACTTAACAAGAGAGGACACAAGGAAGATATACAGATGGCCAATAAGCACATGAAAAGATGCTCAGCATCATTACTCATTAGGGAAATGCAAATCAAAACCACAATGAGATACTACTTCACACCCACTAGGATGAGGTCTCATGACTCACAATCTACTCCACAGCAACTAACAGCAACAGGATGGATATTGTCAGAGAAATGGAAGATAACAAGTGTTGGCGAGGATATGGAGAAATTAGCACCCTCATCTACTGCTGGTGGATTGTAAAATAATGTAGTCACTGTGGAAAATACTTTGGAAGTTCCTCAAAAGTAAAATTATCATATGACCCATAAATTCCTCTCCTAGGTACATACACAAAAGAATTGAAAGCAGGGACTCAAACAGATACTTGTACTCCAATGATTATTGCAGCATTATTCACAATAGCTAAAATGTGAAAACAACTCAAGCGCCCATCAACAGATGAACGGGTAAACAAAATATGGTGTATCCATACAATGGAATATTACTCAGCCATAAAGAGAAATGAAGTTCTGATACTCTTACCCTTGAGTCGATTCAACTCATGGCAACCCCAGTGAAGTTCTGATACATGCTATGACATGGGTGATGATGCCAAGTGAAAAAGTCAGACTCAAAAGGAAAATATTATCCTTTTCAAAGCCCCCTATGGACACTCCATACTCCAGCTTTCCCTTTTAAGCTTGTTGGTTAGCTTTATGTTTGCCCCAACTGTTATCTACTGCCTGAGGCAGCCGGATGTTAAACAATTGCTGCTGATTGTTTTTGACAAATGCCCTTGGGGAAAACACTGTTTGCATGGGTGAGCTCAGAGTCGGGTCAAATACAGAAGGCCTTGCAAGTGGGGTCTTCCCGGGAACCACCAGACAGGTCAGACAATGACAGTTCTCAGGAATGGTACTCAGAAGGAGCTCCAACCTGTTCTGCAACCTCTAGTGGTTGCTGTACTGTTGGTTTTCAACACTAATGCGGAGGCTTGAGGAGTCCCTGGGTGGTGCAAACAGTTAAGCCCTCAGCTGCTAACCAAATGGTTGGCGATGAGAGTCCACCCAGAGGTGCCTCAGAAGAAAGACCTAGTGACCTACTTCTGAAAAACCAGCCGCTGAAAACCCTATGGAGCACAGTTCTACTCTGACACACATGGAGTCACCACAAGTTGGAATTGATTCCAAAGCAACTGTTTTTTTTTTTTTTTCCTTTTTGAAGGGGAGAAGAGGTGATTAGGAGTGTTGTTGGTGCCGTCAAGTTGGTTCTGACTCATAGCGACCCGATGTACAACAGAACAAAACATTGCTCTGCCCTGCGCCATCCTCACAATCGTTTCTATGTTTGACCCCATTGTTGCAGCCACCGTGTCAATCCATCTCATTGAGGGTCTTCCTCTTTTTTGCTGATCCTCTACTTTACCAAACATGATGTCGTTCACCAGGGACTGGTCCCTCCTGATAACACGTCCAAAGTATGTGAGACGAAGTCTTGCCATCCTTGCTTCTAAGGAGCATTCTGGTTGCACTTCTTCCAAGACCGATTTGTTCGTTCTTCTGGCAGTCCATAGTATATTCAATATTCTTTGCCAACACCATAATTCAAATGCATCAGTTCTTCACTCTTCCTTATTCATTGTCTAGCTTTCATGTGCATATGACGTGATTGAAAATACCTTGGCTTGAGTCAGGCACTTCTTAGTCCTTTTCTTAGGCTGTGCTCTCTAGAGAACCAAGCTGGTAAAACATATAAATACATATATAGAGAGATTTATATCAAGGTAACAGCTCACATGATTGTAGAGGTTAGAACATCCCAAGTCCATGGATCAGGGTAGAGACCTCTCCCAAGTCACACAGCCACAGAAGCTGGCGAGCCCAAGACCAGCAGGTCGGGGAGCAGGGCTCCCGCTCACAGTCTGTGAAGGTTGACAAATTACAAATTTGGCAGGTAAGCTGACAGCTCAAATCCCAAGACCAGAGATGAGATGACAGAAGGCAGCTGCAGGATACAGAGAGAGCAAAAAGCCAGAACGTCTGCTTATATTCAGATGCAGGCCACACCTCTAAGGAAACTCCCTTTCATCTGATTGGCTACTCACAGTATATCCAATCATGGGAGTGATCACATTTAAACACTGAGAATCATGGCCCATCCAAGTTATCACACAATCTTAACCATCACAGTCCTCAAGGTGACATCTTTGCCTTTAGCACTTTAAAGAGGTCTTTTGAGCAGATTTGCCCAATGTTATAAGTCATTTTATTTCTTGACTGCTGTTTCCATGAGTGTTAACTGTAGATCCAAGTAAAATGAAATACTTGACAACTTCCATATTTTCTCCATTTATCACCTCCAGTTGTGAGGATTTTTGTTTTCTTTATGTTGAGGTGTAATCCATACTGAAGGGTGTGGTCTTTGATATACATCAGTAACTTCTTCAAGTCCTCTTCACTTTCAGCAAGCAAGGTTGTGTCATCTACATAGCTCAGGTTGTTAATGAGTCTTCCTCCAATCCTGATGCTATGTTCTTCTTCATATAGTCCAGCTTCTCGGATTATTTGCTCAGCGTACTGATTTATAAGTATGGTGAAAGGATACAACCCTTCACACACCTTTCCTGATTTTAAATCATGAAATATACCTTTGCTCTATTCGAACAACTGCCTCTTGGTCTATGTACAGGTTCCTCATAAGCACAATTAAGTGTTCTGGAATTCCCATTCTTCGCAATGTTATCCATAATTTGTTATGATCCACACAGTCAAATGCCTTTTCATAGTCAATAAAACACAGGTAAACATCTTTCTGGTATTCTCTGCTTTCAGCCAGGATCCATCTGGTATCAGTAATGATATCCCTCGTTCTATGTCCTCTTCTGAATCCAGCTTGAATTTCTGGCAGTTCCCTGTTGATGTACTGCTGCAACCATTTTTTGAACTATCTTCAGCATAATTTTACTTGCATGTGATATTATCGATATTGTTTGATACTTTTCACATTCCATTGGATCACCTTTTTTTGGAATAGGCACGTATATGGATCTCTTCCAGTCAGTTGGCCAGGTAGCTGTATTCCAAACGTCTTGGCATAGATAAGTCAGCACTCCCAGTGTTGCATCCCTTTGTTGAAACATCTCAGTTCGGATTCCATCAATTCCTGAAGCCTTGTTTTTTGCCAATCCCTTCATTCCAGCTTGGACTTCTTCCTTCAGTACCATTGGTTCTTGATCATATATTACCTCCTGAAATGAGAACTTCGACCAATTGTTTTTGGTACAGTGACTTTGTGTATTCCTTCCATCTTCTTTTGATGCTTCCTGAGTCATTCAATTTTTCGCCCATAAAATCCTTTAATATTGCAACTCGAGGCTTTAATTTTTTCTTCAGTACCTTCAGCTTGAGAAATGCTGAGTGTGTTTTTCCCTTTTGGTTTTCTAATTCCAGGACTTTGCACGTTTCATTATAATAGTTTACTTCTGTCTTCTCGAGCTGCTCTTTGAAATCTTGTGTTCAGCTCTTTTACTTCATCATTTCTTTCATTCGCTTCAGCTACTCTACATTCAAGGGCAAGTTTCAGAGTCTCTTTTGACGTCCATTTTGGCCTTTTTTTTTTTTTTTCTGTCTTTTTAATCACCTTTTGCTTTCTTCATGTATGATGTCTTTGATGTCATACCACAACTCGTCTGGTCTTCGGTCATTAGTGTTCAATGCATCAAATCTCTTCTTGAGATGGTCTCCAAATTCAGGTGGGATATACTCAAGGTTGTACTTCGACTCTTGTGGATTTGTTTTAATTTTCTTCAGGTTCAACTTGAACTTGCATACGAGCAATTGATGGTCTGTATTGCCATTGGCCCTTGGCCTTGTTCTGACTAATGATATTGAGCTACTTCATCATCTCTTTCCACAGATGTAGTCAAATGGATTCCTGTGTATTCCATTTGGCAAGGTCCACATGTATAGTCACCATTTATGTTGTTGAAAAAAGGTATTTCCAATGAATAAGTTGTTGGTCTTGCAAAATTCTATCATGCTATCTCCCTTGCTGTTTCTCTCACTAACGCCATATTTTCCAACTAGTGATCCTTCTTCTTTGTTTCTAGTTTTCACATTCCAACCACCAGTAATTATCAATGCATCTTAATTGCATGTTTGATCAATTTCAGACTGCAGAAGTTGGTAAAAATCTTCAGTTTCTTCATCTTTGGCATTAGTGGTTGGTGTGTAAATTTGAATAATAACCAAATTAACTGTTCTTGTTTGTTAACATGGTGACCCTGATGGTATTTGGAATACCAGTGGCATACAGCATCACAGCAACACGTAAGCTACCACAGCATGACAAACTGACAGACGAGTGGTGGTGAACAGGAATCGGGCAAGTTAAAACACCACAAAACGCGCTGTTCTTATTGAGATTCAGCCATTTTTCTTGAATTAAATACTCCCCAGGTTGCTGCAAGACTTTGGTCCATTTTCAGAATTCTGAAAACATTGATTCTGACCATTTGTGCTAGTGAGTGTTCCCATTGCTTCTATGGCAGCAAGGATTTGGGGAGGTCCTTACTCTGCCATTTTTTCTGGTATCACCTCAAGTTAGTATACGTAAAGCTTATGCTAACACAGTCTACCTTTGCATTTGTTATTATTATTATTGCTGTTGTTGTTGTTAATAATACACGAGAGAACATGTATGAACCCTCTTCCTCCCTTCAGAAAAGCATGGTCCCAGGGAGTGCGGGAAGGGCAGGTGGAGAAGGAAAAAGGCATGGGCTGTCAGAGAAAGGAGAGGGAAGCAGCAGAAACACGCTTTGGAAGCTTGTTGGGGGGAAGGTGGTGCTCAGTGACACAGTGTGGGGGGTCTGACTCGCAGCTGCACTGGAGCGAGAAGGCGAACAGGTGGACTCTGCTCAGACTCAAGACTGAGCTCTGCTTGCTGTTCCCCCACGGCTGGTCCGGTCGCCATTCCCTGCGTCTCTCCCTCATGTAAACCAAGCTTACTTCCCGCTCATCTGCTCTGTGAACTCACCAGACTTTAAAAGGCAGGTGCCTCCCAGGTCAGAGAGAAGAACCTGGACGGGATGTCCCCACGTGTGGTCCCTGGATGTGCTGCCTTGCCATGCCCTGCTTAGCCTGTCCCAGTGGAGCTGGCTGGATGACGCATCTGTTTACGGGTGTGCTTGGCGGTGGCTGAGGGGCATGGGCTCCTGGCTATGTGATACCCTTCTAGCACATGCTCATGCCTGTCAAGGCCCTCAGTGCTGGGACTGTGTTTTTCCAAGACAGCTGGGTATTTGAATCTTCCAGGCATCCAAGAACAGGAAGGGTGAGCAAAGGTATTCCTGGAGGAAGCAGGAGGGAAGGAGAGACAGGAGCACAGCGGCAGGCTTGGGGCTGGGGTGAGGCTGCGGGATCTTGGGGCATGCAGCTTGGATGCCCCTGAAGGGCAGGTCTCAAGGGGCAGCTGTCTGACAACAGAGGAAATAATTCTGCAATCAGGTGGGATGCTACACACACTGTGGGCCACTGCCACCTTGGAGGGACGTTTGTGGGGACTGGACAGGACCTTTGGAAGCTGAGCCTAAGTCCTGTATCTTGCAGAGGAGGATTCAAAGGACAAGAGGGGCTTTGTCCTCCCCCATGGTCATCTAGGGGGTTCCTGGGCAATGCATGACCCGAGCCCAGGCCTCCCATGCTCCACACAGCGCTCTTTAGATGCGTGGTCTACTGGCTATGAATACAGAGGGTTTCACATGTGCAGAATGGAGACTAGTCTGCCTAAAGCCAGGTATTCTGGACAAGGAACTCACCTTCAGTGCGTGGGTTGAGCCACATGTTAGGAAATCGAGTAATATGCATAACTAACAGAGGAAGCAAATGCGTTCTAACTCAGAAGGGGTTTGAGCAGGGAGAGCTGTGCAGCAGGACAGAGGGTCTGAGAGAAAGGCAAGTGCTCAGCTACAGGCAGGCTGGCTTCTTAGGCATGGGACTCTAGACCCCACAATTGGAAGGGCCCTGCACTTGGTTTGATGCTCTGCTGCCACTGTCTTGAAATTCTTAAAAAAAATTTTAACAAAGAGCACTGGTGTTTTCATTTTGCTCTGTGCCTAGAATTCTGTGTTGCCATCGAGTCGATTCCCACGCACGGCGCCTCCACGTATGTCAGAGCAGAACTTTGCTCCATAGGGTTTTCAATGGCTGATTTTTTGTAAGTAGATTGGCATCTCTGGGTGGACTCAAACCTCCAACCTTCCAATTAGCAGCTGAACATGTTAGCTGCTTGCACCACCCAGAGACTTCAAAAAACCAGCTGCTGTGGCGTCGATTCCGACTCTTGGTGGCCCCATGGGTGGAGTAGAACTGTGCTCATAGGCTTTTCTTGTGTGTGTGTGTGTGTGTGTGTGTGTGTGTGTATGCTCCATAAGGTTTTCAATGGCTGGTTTTTCAGAAGTAGATCGAGGTGCCTCTGGGTGGATTTGAACCTCCAAACTTTCAGTTAGCAGAGAGTGCATTAACACTTTGCACCACCCAAGGACTCCAGAACTTCTGGAGCTGGTCCTACATACGCTTCTGCCAGGAGGCCCAAGAATGAAGCTGCTGGCCCTTCAGCGTGGGAACGCAGAGTCATGGGCCCATCCATATTTATAGGACAACAGCGGGCCTGGCACACCCAGACCAGTGACCACCGCTGGGAGCAAAAGCCCCTAGACTGTTAGATCTGCAGTTTCTTTCAGGAGTCTGTTGTCCTACCTGTCCAGCCCTCGTCTCTGGGTGAAAAGCCCCGAGCCTCAGCAAGACAGAAATAGCTGGAGACAAATGCCCTCATTTCACAACTGGCTCTGGCCGTCAGCACAACCACGCACAATTCAGAGTCTCATTCCTGCGCTGTCTGAGCCAGGGATGGGGGGACGGGGAAGGGCAGGAGGCGGGTACGGGGACAGGGAGTGGGTACGTTACCCCCGGACAGGGTGATGGTTCTGCAGCCCTTGTCCTTGCTGTCACTCAGGACGACGCTCTTGGTACAAATCCGCCAGAGGCCGAAGTGGGCCACCTCACAGGTGCTGTTGTGGTGCTCCACGTGGGGGCTGAGCACGGCCCAGTGGTCGGTCACCACAGCCACCGTGGCCAGCACGATGCCCACCAGGATGAAGAAGAGGGTCACGCGGACCTTCAGGGTTTCGGCCTGGGACATGGTGGGGTCCTAGGGTGGGATGCAGTGGCCACAGCTCTCAGGGCATGTGGCAGCTGGGCTTGGGTGGCGACGGGTGGCGAGCTGGGGGTCGGAGCTAAGTTTAGTGTGCCCAGTTGAGCCAGAATGGGCCGGCCTCATGGCTGAGGGAGGGGGCTGAGCAGCTGCCCAGGCTATTAATGCCCGTCTCCCGGTGTGTCACCACGATGGTGTCTGCTCCGATTTCAGGGCGTTCTTCCCCTCAGGAGCCAGAAATACCCAAGGGGGGCAGGGAGAAGAGGTTCCTCAGGGTGATTTGAGATCCCCATGGGGCGGCACTCAGGATGCCTGAGTCGGGCAGGGTCCACGTGTGTGGGCATCTGCCTGCTCTGGATGAGGGCAGTGGACCCCGGGAGGCTTCCTGAGTCTTTCACTGTGAGGGCTGGTGACCAGGGTGGGGTAAGTACGTCCTTGTCTTGGGAGTCTGGGGGACTCAGGATCCTGCCAGGGGACCCCAGGGATCCCCCCGCCAGGGGCCTAGGCAAGCGCTGTACTTCTGAGCCCAACCACGTCTCCCAAACCTCAGGATGATTTTAGGTTGTCCCCGGGCCTGGCATTACCAGCTCCAGAGTGAGAGGTTCTTGCCTTCTCAGTTCTCTTTCCAAAGCTCACTTTAGGGTCAGGAAGTGCTGAATTCCTCTCTGACGCTTGCAAACCACCCTTCCAGGCAAAGCGAGCGTGGCCTGGGAGGCATCAGACTGCAGAGCTGGCCGTGACTCAGACCACTCTTTTTAGTTTTATCTTCTGTTAATGCCAGCTAAGAATGATTTTCCAGCTACGTTTCTTGTTACAAAATAAACGTATTTAAGAAAAAAGAACAGAAGTAGGTTGATTTACAGGTGACCAGTAGGAGGCTGGCGCCCTTGGGTGATGCAGACAGCTGATGTGCTGGGCTGTTAACTGAAAGCTTGGCAGTTTGAGCCCACCCGGAGGCACCTTGGAAGAAAGGCCTGGTGATCAGAAGAAAGGCCTGGGAAGATCACCAGGCCTTTCTTCTGAGGCGCTTCTGGGTAGAGTGAATCTCCAGTCTTTCAATTAGCAGCTGAGCACGTTAACTGTTTACACCACCCACGGACTTCAGTGTTTCCAGTGGGGGCTAATCTGTCACAATTGACTGACTCCATGATTGACTTGTTGATGCCCATGCTTTGGCTCAGAGGTGACTGTCTCCAGCAGGTGGGCCCTCTCCCTGGGGAACTCCAGGAAGTGGGGACATCCCACACAGCCTCTGAGCCCACTCTCGCCACCTGTGTGGGCCCAGCCTCGGGAAAACCCCAGGTGGAGTCAGCCAGGCAAGGTGGTTCTCGGGCAGGGGTGCTGGGTCGCCTGAGGCAGACCTAGTGGGTGCCAGGCACACAGAAAAGCAGCAGCCAAGGAGTGAGAAGAGGGCTCTGGAGTTTTAAGGCAGAACACCTAGAAAGAAGCTATCGTAATTGTACATACATGCAGATGTGGTGTCATTCAAGGATATGAAAATGAAATCTGAGCTCCCTGGTGTGGTAGGTGGGCACCCTAAGCTCTGCCCTGCTGGGAGTGCTGAAGGTCTTGGAACGGGCCTGGAACAGCGCTCTCTCCGTGCAGCCACAATATTGCAGCTGTCACAGAAGCCAGGCCTCCTGAGGTCAGCACAGCCAGCGCCAAGTCTGTGCTGCCTGCAGGAGCCCTCAACCTCCCACCCAGGAGCAAAAGCATGAAAGATTGATGACCCTTCTTTCTGAAGCTGTGTTTGTGTGAACCTCCCCCCGAGCCTGGCAGCCCCAGGGATTGTAGGCAAGTCTACCTTCTCCTCCCCGTTTACTAAAACTCCTCAAACAGACCATGTGGCTCTCCGCTCTGCCCTCTATGCTGCCCACAGAGGCCGCTGTGGGCCACCTGCTTGGCTTCCCCAGCAGGGCCAGCAAAGGGGCTCCCTGGCCGCTGGCATTGCTGGGATGGGCAGGAGGGGTGAGAGATTCAGCATTCTCCCCCGGGGCCTGAGGCCTGGGGGCCGACGTGAGGATGACTGATTATGCACATTACCAGCTGAGCCTGTGGTAGACCATCTATCCAGGATGGCTATTATTATTACTTAGAGACTACAGATGGAGCTGTTTTCCCTAATGGGCTGAAAGCGAAGGTGAGACTGCTATGAACTCATTCGGGGTCCCTCCCAGAGCCCAGTCTGGATCTGAGCACAGAGTAAGACTTTCAAACATGCTTGTTGAGCAATTTTTGGATGGATGGATGGGTGGATGGATGGATGGATGGATGGGTGGGTGGGTGGATGGATGGATGGATGGTTGGATGGATGGATGGATGGATGGATGGATAGGTGGGTGGGTGGATGGTTGGATGGATGGATGGATGGATGGGTGGATGGATGGATGGATGGATGGGTGGATGGATGGATGGATGGATGGATGGGTGGGTGGGTGGATGGATGGGTGGGTGGGTGGATGGATGGGTGGATGGATGGTTGGATGGATGCGTGGGTGGGTGGATGGATGGATGGGTGGGTGGGTGGGTGGATGGATGGATGGATGGATGGATGGACTGAGAGAAAGAAAAGGACAGAAGTACAAATAATTTACTCCACCAGATGATCCAAAGGACATTTCTGTATGGCCTTCAGACCACAGGGACATAAGAAATGCCAGCTGGGGCAGACTTGGGACCACATGGACCAATAAACTAATTTGTCTTAAGGTTCTGAGGGATATTTAGGAGCACACAATCATCCTCTGTGATACCAAATTTACAAGGAAGCTTCCAAAAATATTGTGTGATCACACAGATATGAAATAGCTAGGATAAGCAAATGCACAGAGGCAGAAAGCAGATTAGTGGGGAGTTATTGCTTACTAGGATTCCCTGGGTGATGCCAATGGTTAACACGCTCAGCTGCTAACTGAAAGGTGGGAAGTTTGAGTCCACTCAGAGGCACTTCAGAAGAAAAGTCTGGCAATCAACTTCCCGCAAAATCAACCATTGAAAACTAGATGGAGCACCTGTCTACTCTGACACACTTGGGGGTCGCCGTGAGTCAGAGCTGACTCAAGGGCAACTGGTTTTATTGCTTAATAGGTAAGAGTTTCTGTTTGGGTAGTGGAAAAGCTTTGGATATAAACAGTGGTGATGGTTGAAAAAAAAATTGAAGGAAAGGAAGCAAAATTCTGAAAAGAAAAAGGAAATATCTTCCCAAGATCTAACGTTGTCTACAGATAAACTTCCAAGTGGATATGCCATACTCGGCTAATTGGGAGTCGTCTGTATTGTGCTCATCTGAAAGGAACTTATTTTCATTTGTCCCAGTTGACTGCTGTTCTCCCAAGAAGGATCAGACCTTAACTAGGGGAAGGAAAACATCCCCTGGAGGTGGATTTGGTCTGAACCAGGGCCAGAGCACACCTGGGTGAGAGCCAAACACTCACTGGTAATGTGCTGATCTCATTTTGGGCTCAGGCTTAATTAGACAGAGGAATGGCTTTGGTGTTTAATGTAAAATGCTATAAGAAAGCAAGGCGCTACTCCCTTCATCCAACGAAACCTCCCCATGCTACTTAATCTCCTGCTTCCACAGCTCAACTCAGACCTTCTGCTGCCGCCAGGCTCCCTGCCCTCAATTTCATCTCGTGAGCCGACAGCATCCCTCTGCCAAGGGGGTCCCAGAGCTGCATGTCACCTGCCCCCCCACCCCTGGCTTTCCAGAGCTTCTTAGGGAGACGAGCAGATGCCTGTGGGGTAGCTTGACAGCCAAAGTGTGTTTAAGAAAGTGCAGAGTATGGCACTCAGCAAAGTAAGACATGGGCTGACCTCAAATGGCTGTGGCACACAGTGTTGTGGGGAGTTGGGGGGCTCCTTTCCAGCTCTGTTCCCCAAATGTTGATGCTCACTAGCATCCTGGGACTCTCTTTATCCTGTTCTCTCTGGTTCAGCTCCTCTCCTCTTCCTGGTCCAGGATCCAATCCAATATTACACATTGCATTTACTTGTTATATCTCGTTGTTGTTATTGCTGTTAGTTGACGTCAAGTCGATTCTGACTCATGGTGACCCATGTGTGCAGAGTAGAGCTGCTCCTTACGGTTTTCAAGGTTGTGACCTTTCGAAAGCAGATCTCCAGGCCTGTCTTCTGAGGCGCCTCTGGGTGGGTTTGAACTGCCAAACTTACGCTAGTAGTTGAGTGACCGTTTGTGCCACCTGGGGACCCCTTGCTCTCCTCTTGCGGTTTCCACACCCTCCCCCACCCAAGTATTTTCTGACAACTTGAGCTTAGGGGACATCTCCTGAGCACTGTTTATCCAGGACTCCCCAAACGCCTCCAGTGCACAGAGGGCTGGGGACACACCTAAGTTAGGGAGTGGCTTAGGCCCACACGCAGAAGGAAAGACACACCCCATGTCCTTGAGGAGCTCACCACTGTTTAGGCAGCCGGGCCTTCCTGGGAAGGGCTGGAGCTTCCGGGGACAGGCTCATCGACTGGAGTACATCTCCAAGCAGGACAGAGGGCCCCAGAGGAGGCCGGGTGATGCGTCCGTGCTGTGTCCACCTGTACAGAGCCCCCTGGGGAGCCTGTGCCCAAGAATGGTTTCATCAGATGCACTCCATACACCCGTGGGGGATGAGAGGATGTGGCAGGGGGACAAGCGTTTTTTATTCTAAGGCTTTTGTATTTATTTTAATGTAGATAGGAAGTATCAACAGCATGCTGCCATTAATATTTCTTTAGGGCAAGGCCAAAGGAACCCAGTGGCACAAACGGCTAAGCACTGAAAGGTTGGCAGTTTGAGCCCTCCCAGTGGCTCCGAGGGAGAAAGATCTGGCAATCTGCTCCCATAAAGATTACAGGGTAGGAAACCCTGTGGGGCAATTCTTCTCTGTCACATGGGGTCGCTATGAGTTGGACTCGACTCAATAGCACCTAACAACAACAGGGCGAGGCCAAAATAAGAAGAGTCTCTTTAAATAATTGCACAGGTGGTGCCTAGGATGTGGCAAAAATGGCAGCGTGCCAATGTTTGGCGTGTACGGCCATTGGGGAAGCGCACATATTTTCTGGAAGAGACAGACACGGTCCTGAGTCCAGCTCCGCTGACTAACCATGTGGCCCTGTAAGATGTTTGACTTCTGAGACTGTTTCCTTTCTCACAAACCAGAGAGGATAACATCTGCTTTGTGGGGTTATAGTGAGAGTTCAGTGCAATCATGTCTGTCCACCCAGGGCACAAACATGGAGACTGTGATGTACATTACTTCACAGAAGCCCCGTGGGACTTTGAGAGGGCCAGGGGTCTGCGTTGTAGGTGCCCATGGCCTGGGCTGCCACATCATGCCATTGAGCTAGCCAGAAGAAGAAACTCATGATTATCCATTAGCCAAGAGAATAACGGCTTGATGAGAACATGGAAGCCCCCGTCCACCATCCTCCCTATTACTCTCACTCTAGGAATGATTTGGAAGGAATCTGACAACAGTAGTTTCTGGAAAAGCGTATGGATGGAGCCAGAGAAATGTTATGTTGTGACTAATATTGTGACTCGTCCATCCATCCATCCATCCATCCATCCCTCCGTCCATCCACCCTTCAAACATTTACTGATCACTGAGGGCTATCAACATGGATAAGACACAGGCTCTTTCCTTAACAGCTGAGAAGGGGCCCTGATTGAAGGAAAGCAGCAAAGCTCCAGCACCATGGGCACTGTATTAGTTTCCTGTTGCTGCTGTAACAAATGACCACAAATTCCGTGGCATAGACAATATGAGTTTACTTATCTTACTGTTCTGGAGGTCAGAAGTCTCACTGGGCTAAAATCAAGCTGTCAGCAGGGCTGTGTTCCTTCTGGAGGCTGTAGGGGAGAATTTGTTCCTTGCCTTTTCCAACCTTTCGAGGCCGCCCGCATGCCTTGGTTGATGGCCCTCTTCTTTCTTCAAAGCCAGCAATCCCATCATCTGACCTCTACTTCCATCATCACATCTCCTTCCCTGACTCTCCTGCCTCTCTCTTTCCCTTACAATGGCCCCTGTGATTACACTGGGCCCACCTGGATAATCCAGGATAATCTCCCCATCTCAGAATCCTTAATGTAATCACACCTGCAAAGTCCCTTATGCCATGTAAGAAAACATATTCACATGTTCCAGGGATTGGGATGTAGACATCTTAGGGGGGCCATTATTCTGCCTATCCCAGGCAGCGATTCACAAGCTGCTTGATTTTCTCCAAGGAGGGAAAAGCTAGAAGGAAAAGGGCTGAAAGAACTGAGTGTACCAGCAGGGGTGATGTTACATGACAACCTGTCGTGGTCTAGGCTAGTTAGGATGGCTTTGCAACCAGGAAGGGTGATATATTGGGAGAGAATGAAGAGTTCATGGCCCCGAAGGGCTCAGTGGGGCCAGGGAACAGGTGGAACATTCAGAATTGTGATCAGAGAGGAGGACAATGGCCCTAAAGATCCCAAAGGGGGGCACTTAGGAGTGACGACATGGTCCAGGCTGGAGGTGGAGGTCAGTGATGCTGGGAAGGCCCAGAGCTGTGAGGCCAGGGAGTGGTTGGCCCATGACATTGATGTGGTTCAGTGTGATGGCAGTGGGACTCTGGGCCAGAGGAGGCTTTTAGCCAGATGCTGAAGCCTTTGATAAATACAAGGGAATGTCTAGGAAGGATTCTGGGAGAAGACGGTGATACGAAAGGGTTGAGGGTGGTCTACCCTGTCCCTCCGAGGAGAAGGCTCTTCCCCAGGAGGATAGAAGAACAAAGGTTTGGAGGTATCAGTATCCCCCACTGCTTTTTCTCCTGCAGTTATAAGTCCAAGGACATGAGTTCCTAACCTGCTCTGATCACAGACTTGTGTTCCTGAGGTTGCACTGGCATTTTGTTGGAAGCTGCAAGTTTAAAAATATCTGTATCAGGCATATCTGTCCCAACCCTTCTCTGGGTTCTAAGGCCCCTCAGATCCTCTTTCTCCTTTTCCACCCCCACACCTCTCAGTACTGAGCACAGGACTGGGCAGCCAGGAGTGCTATATTGGGAGCCTGGGCAAGAACCTATGCAGGCAGAATGAATGGCTTTCACCAGGGAGGACAAAGGGAAGCAGTGTCCAGGGGGGAGAGCATGGTTTCATCTATCCCAGGAAGTGCAGGGAGGTTTGGGGAGGCTTGAAGGTGCTTTGGGAGTTCCCGAGGGTACAGTGGAGATGGAGGATGTAAAGGAGGGTTGATAGGTGAAGAAGAAGCTTAGAGCCAGGTAAGGAGACTAGGAAGACAGATTATATTTTCCAAAAATGGCCACGGTAATTGTCATGTATTGAATGTGTCCCCCAAAAATATCTGTCAACTTGGCTAAGCCATGATTCCCAGTATTGTGTGCTTGTCCACCATTTTGTCATCTGATTTGATTTTCCTATGTGTTGTAAATCCTACCTCTAAAATATTAATGCAGTGGGATTAGCAGAAGTTATGTTAATGAGGCAGGACTCAATCTACAAGATTAGATTGTGTTTTAAGCCAATCTCTTCTGAGATATAAAAGAGAGAAGTGAGCAGAGAGACAGGGTGTCTTAGTCATCTAGTGCTGCTGTAACAGAAATACCACAAGTGGATGGTTTTAACAAACAAGCTTATTCTCTCACAGTCTGGCAGGCTAGAAGTCCAAACTCAGGGTATCAGCTCCAGGGGAAGGCTTTCTCTGTTGGCTCTGGAGGAAGGTCCTTGTCATCAGTCTTCCCCTGGACTAGGAGCTTCTCCACACAGGAACCCCAGGTCCAAAGGACAAGCTCTGCTCCTGGCACTGCTTTCTTGGTGGTATGAGGTCCCCCTGTCTCTCTGTTCACTTCTCTCTTTTATATCTCAGAAGAGATTGGCTTAAAACACAATCTAATCTTGTAGATCTCATCAATATAACTGCTGCTAATCCATCTCATTATCATAGTGATAGGATTTACAACACATAGGAAAATCTCATCAGATGACAAAATGGTGCACAATCACACAATACTGGGAATCATGGCCAGGCTAAGCTGACAGTATTTTTAGCGGACACAATTCAATCCATGACACATGGGGACCTCATCCCACCAAGAAACAAGAGCCAGGAGAATAGTGCATCCTTTGGACCCAGAAGAAGCTCCTAGACCAGGGGGAAGATTGATGACAAGGCCCTTCCCCCAGAGCTGACAGAGAAAAAAAGCCTTCCCCTGGAGTTGGTGCCCTGAATTTGAACTTCTAGCCTCCTAGATTGTCAGAGAATAAATTTCTTTGTGAAAGCCACCCACTTGTGGTATTTCTGTTACAGCAGCAATAGATAAGTAAGACAGCAATGTTCCTACTCCAACGTTTTCTTCCACTCCTCACGAAGAGGTGGAGCCAATTTCCCTTCTTCTTGAACCTGAACAGGCTTTTGACTGCTCTAATTATTAAAGGAGTCCCGGTGGTGCAGTGGTTAAGCATTCAGCTGCTAACTGAAAGGTGGGCAGTTTGAACCCACCAGCCGCTCAGCAAGAAAAAAGATGTGGCAGTCTGCTTCTATAAACTTTACAGCCCAGGAAACCCTATGGGGCAGTTCTACTCTGTCATACAGAGTCGCTCTGAGTAGGAATCAACTTGACGGCACACAACAACTATTAAAATACAGTAGCACTGATGCTATGTGACTTCCAAGACTTCTGCCTGGCTCTCTTGCTCTGAAGACACTCACCCTTGGAACCCAGCCACCATGCTGTGCAGAAGCTCAAGCCACGTGGAGATTTAGGTGGAAAAGTGTAGCTGAGGTCTTGCCAACAGCTGGCATCAACTGCTGGACATGGCAGTAAATGAGTGCGGTGTGTGGCCTTTCTCGCCATGGTCTTGTAACTCCCACCCAAATGATTGGGTGGGACTGTGCAAATAAGGTAATTGTGGCCCACCAAGGGGATGGGTCAGTTTTGCCATCCTGTTAGGCTTAAAAGAGAGCCAATTCCAGAGCAGAGAGAGGATCTCACCACCACCAAGGAAGAAAAGCCAAGAGTGGCGTGCGTCCTTTGGACCCGAGATCTCTGCGCTGAGAAGCTCCTGGAACCAGAAGACCGAGAGAGAGAGAAAGAGAGAGAGAGAGAGAGTTGTAACACTGAAGACAGTGAGAAGCAGTGGCAGAGAAACGGTGGCAGGAGAGACTGGCAGGAGACGGAGCAGTGGGTTTCCCCACCCACTGAGCGAGAAAGCTGAGTGCCTTTGGGCAGGAGGCTTGCTGGCGTAGTAGGGTGCCTCCAGGCACTTGGTGGAGCTAGCTTTGCTGACCCATGGAGCTAGAGCTAAGTGCCTTTGGGCCAAGGCTTACTGGTGGAGTGGGGTGCCTCTGGGCACTTATCAGCAGAGCTCAAAGAGATTTGTAACACTTACCTGGGCAGGGCAGAGGCTGAGGGCCAGAAAGAGGCATGTCTGTGGGCATAGCTGGGAAGAGGCTGTCCTGATGGAAAAACTGTATCCTGAGCTTTCCTGAACCTGAATTGTAACTTGCTACTTCCCTAATAAATCCCATAACCGTGAGTACGGTCTGTGAGTTCTGTGTGGCCATTGCAATGAATTATCAAACTCAGCAGAGAAATAGAGAGTGCCATGGGAAGGATGGGTAGTGTCAGAATCGGTAAAGATGGTGGGGAGAGGAGGCATGTCTGACCTCAGTATCATAGGAATCAGCCTTGAGCTGTTGATCTTGATTCTCCTCCTTCCTTGTGAAGTTAAAGGAGGTCAGACGCTGCCTCCATATCATTTTTACAATGAGCTTCCAGACGATTCCAGCTCCCAGTTATCGAGAGTTCCATCTAACTTCTCAGATCCTGTGGAGCCAAGACAAGCCGTCTTGCCTTGCAGAATCTGTGAGCATATTGAATGGTCGTTTAATGCCACTGGAGTCCCTGGGTGGTGCAAACAGTTAACAAAAGTGCTCAGCTGCTAATAGAAAGGTTGGAGGTTTGAGTCCACCCAGAGGCACCTTGGAAGAAAGGCCTGGAGATCTACTTCTGAAAAATCAGCAGAGTTCTACGCTGACATACATGGGGTTTTGCCATGAGTCAGAGTTGACTCTACGACAACTTTTTTTTTAATGCCACTAAGTTTGGATTAATTTGTTACACAGTCCTACTACCTGACACGCTATAGGATTACATTTGTGGTGGCAGAGGTTGGTTGGTTGCGAGCCTGGTGAAGTGAAGCCTCTACCTTCCAAGAGCAACTCAGTGTGAAGCTGCTTACTAGCTTTGGGGCAGGTAGCGTGGGACAGGGTGGGTGTTATCATTGTAGCCTAGACACATAGTGTGTGTAGGGAGAAAAGGTCTGACTGCGTTTGGAGGTGGCCAAGGAGGTCTGATCTCTTCATCGGCCTCTAGCACGAAGCTGTGGCCGGAAGCTCATGGACTAAGCAACCCTGAGCATCTTTGGTCCTATCTGACCACTGTTTAAGATTTGGGGGCAAATGACCTGTGTGACCTGTGTCCAGCATTAGGGCACTGGTTAGATAAATGGTAGCATCTCTGTTTTATGTAACTACTAAATATTATGCCTTTGAAAAATGTATTTCCTTTCCCTGTAACACCTTTAGATTTCTGCCTTTTCCCTCTTCACTTTAGAGACAAGGGTTTCAAAACAGAAGTTAGGGATTGGGGAAGGAAATGGGAAAGTGCCTCCTCCCATCCTGAGTGGGACTGGGGACGCTTCTTGAAGGCTTTGTCAGTGTGTTTGGGAACAGAAATTTAAAGATGCAGCAGATTCTTACGGTGAACAAAAATGAACACAGGCAGGGCACCCAGCTGCCCCTCAGCCACGTTTGGCTGCACGGAAATGCTGGCCACACCTGTCTCCTGGGGAGTGGAATTTGGCTGACATTGTTTCCTTTAACTTTTCTGTATTTAGATTTTTGAAGGTAAAATACATTACTCTTTTAACTAGGAAAAAAAGGGGGTTACTTTTTAAAAAAGAGACCTGAACATTGTGATTTAATTTATGGGTTCTGGGGATCCTACAGGGGGTAATGTGTCTCCCAGAATGCTTAGCAGAGGACAACAGTCAGGACGCCAGGCCCCTCCGAGCCCCCTCTCCTGCAGTTGTATGCACAGGAGGTGGGTTCCCAACCCTCTTTGCTCACAGACTTCTGTTCCTGAGGTTGCGCCGGCAGGTTTGCTGGAAGCTGCAAGTTTAAAAATATCTGTGTCAGGTGTACCTGTCCTGTCTCCCCTTCTGGATTCTAAGGTCCCTGAGCAGCTCTCCCCAACCACCCCCACAACACCTTGCCTGTCTGGGCTGAGTGGTCAAAGGTGCTATACTGGGAACTAGTGTAGGGAGTGACATCATGTGGTTGGTTCTTCACTCTCTGCTCCCTGCAGGTGGCCTCTCCGCCCCCCACTTTCACCCCAGGCCACCCCGTGCCATCTCCTGGGGCTCCACACTAGGGACCCAGGACGGGACCCCTCCGGGCTGCCGCCGAGCTCCTAGGGCACCTGAGTGCTGTACAGCCTACATGGAACCAGGGACACCCAAATGGGCTCGGGGTTTGCCAGGCCCTGCAAAGAACACTGTCATCTAGCTGCCTCAAGGACCACCACTCAACAGCAGACACGGGGAACGTGGAGGGTAGAAGTGAACGACCTGCAGCAGCAGGAGGAGCGGGTGGCAGGAGTGTCCTCAGCAGCTGCCCTCTCCCGAACCAGAGCGCAGTGGGTACAGGCAGCATCTCCAGGGATTCTGTTCCAGAATAGTCCATTTGGGAAACTTCTTGAGTGTCATTTGTCAACACACACTCTTGAGCACTCACTCTAATACCAGTTGCTAAGCTAGGGGCATTTGGGAGTGTTTTCTTGTTTAAAGTTGAATTCACCCTCCCAGCATCCTTGGGAGGGGGAGGTTACCTTCCTCATCTGACAGGGGTGGGGGTGGGGGACTCTGGGAGAGGTTGTAGGGGGAGTGAAGGAGCTGGGATTTGATCTCAGGTCTTTCTGGCTGTCAGCCACCTGATTACAGCTGCCGGGGTGTGAGTGGAGGAGGACATCATGGAGCGGTGAGTTCCCCGGTCAAGCTAGATCAGGTTTCTGGGGCTGTCTGGTTTTATTCTAGCAGCATTCTGTTCCCAAACACAGTGACAAAGGCTTCAAGGAGTGTCCCCAGCCCCACTCAGGACGGGAGGAAGCACTTTCCATTTCCTTCCCCAACCCCCAACTTCTGTTTTGAAACCCTTGGCTCGTAAGTGAAGAGGGAAAAGGCAGAAATCTAAATGTGTTGCAGGGAAAGGAAATACTGGGAATAAATACATGTGCTTTCCTAATATGTCCACAACCTAGACACAACTACTGCAGACTTGCTGGGGACCTCGCACAGGTGAAGCACCCTTCTCTGCCTTGGTTTCCCTCACTGTGAAGCCAGGCGAGGGCAAGGTTTCTCGGCCTTGGCAACACTGACATTTCGGACTGGATCATTCTTGGCTGAGGGTGGGAGATGGGGCCATCCTGTGCATTGTAGGATGTTTAGCAGCATCCCTGGCCTCTACCCACGCTAGATGCCAGTAGCATACCCCTCCCAAGTTGTGACAACCAAAAATACCTCACCCTCAGTGGAGAAACACCGGGCTGGTGGTTGCTCCCTCTGGTGATTGTTGTGAAAATCCTCCGAGAGTATTTCCTTCCTTCCTTTCACTCTTCCTGGCACCCTCCCTCCCTTCCTCTTTGGTCTTGATTCCTCTTCTATAGTGAGAAGTTCCAATGAGACGATCCCTAACTCTTCTATAATGAGAAGTTCCAAGGAGACGATCCCTAACTCTTCTATAATGAGAAGTTCCAATGAGACGATCCCTAAGATCCCTGCCACGCCTGCTGGTCATCACGTTCAATGATTCTGTGGCTCTTGTTTGGGTCAGCGTATGAGCTTGAGCCTGTTCTTCCAACCTGAAAAGAAGGTGGCATGACCCCATTTTATACAGGGGCCTCTGGAGCAGAAAAGAGATCAGCCATCACATTGGAGCTGAAGGAGGGACTCAGGACACCCGAGGTTGACACAGTTCCAGACAAAGGAGGCACTTTCAAGTGAGCCCTCCCAAAATGCCGGGTGGGGGAGCACAAAGGAAGGCATAGACCAGAAGGCATAGACCATGGGCTGAGACTGGCCAGCTGTTCCGCACACAGTTTTCCTTTCTTGCTGGGCTGAACTACATTTCCCATCCTCCCTTGCACTTCAATGTGGTCATGTGATTGAGTTCTGGCCAATGGCATTTGGTAAAGTCATAGCTTCCTGTTCATTAAAACCTCCCACAAGACCCTCTCCCCTCTCTCCATCTGCCTGCAGGACCTCAATGTCCACGGCAACGTGGATACTATGGCAGAGCCCCACAGCGTGATGTGTGGAGCACAGTACACCACGTCCAGTCGATTGGACTTTATATGACTGATAAGTAACTTCTGTTGTATTAAGTCATTATCTGTTGTTATGGGTTATGTAGTTAGCCTACTCTAAGTAATACAAGTTAAGGGTAGAATGGGGGCTGCTGGGCTAGAGGGGACTGAGTAGCATTTTGATTAGGAGCTAGGACCTCCATTTCTGTCAGCTCTTACGGTTCTAACTCTGTGAGTTACGGAGGTAGTTTTTAGTTGAACTAAACACGTGACCCTATGGACTCCTACATGTAAGCCATGTCACAGAAAGCAGACTGCCACAGGAGGCCACCCAGGATGGCTGCAAAGCTCCTGCTGAGCCAGGGTTTCCTGGGGGCTAAGAATAAACCAGAGGCACAGAAATTCTGGCACAAGGAGCCACCCAGGCGGTGCTGGCTCTGGGCTGACTGAGCAGTCAGCCAAGAACCGGGCCAGCGGTCAGTGGGTGGGGCCAGGCAAAGGCCTGAGCTCCCTTTGGCCCCAGGACCTGGTGGCTCAGCACATCTGGGAATATCCACTTCCCCAGGTGCTCACCTGAGGCAGGAGGGCAGAAAGTCCGGAAAAGCCACTAGTGATTTCTGTATAGCCACAAGTGCAGAAACATGGGGACACTGGGCCCCTGACATCCCTGCTTCCTGTAGAGGCTGGGGTCCCTGGCCAGTGCCTTCCACTGGGGCCAGGGCAGGAGAGTCCCTCATGAGCCCAACGTTCTCTTGAAGGAGGCTCAAGAGTTTGGTGCCTCTTAGTTTTGGAGGAGTGGTGAGGCTGGTGGTAGCTCATGCCACCGGTGGGGCTCTCAGGAGGAAAACTCATGGTCTTAGTGCTGAAGGAAGGGGGAACGTGTAGGTGCATGAGGAGATGCCCTGGGCTGAAGCTTGGGCAGAACTAGGGGAGGACATGGATTATCCCCCTCCACCTCATGCCAACAAGAGGGGAAGGTGATGTTCAGCCAGTGCCCACCTGCAGGCGCGAACGTGGTGGTTTACAGCTATGTCCACTGTGACTGGTGCCCGGGCAGTGTCTTCAATATCGCCTCCATCAGAGGGGTCCCTCTGGTCCCTCTCTCCATCTCTCACCTGGCTTCTCCCTGCAGTCAGGGGCAGTGGTGGCCGGTTGTCCTGCTTGTGATTGGGGACCTCAGTCGGGGTCATGGCCAAAGGAAGCCCATGTGGCCTCTGGTCCGTGCCATATGCTCCCATCCAGCTTTATCAGCCAATCATTTGTTGTTGAGTTGACCCCAACTCACAGTGACCCCATTGTCAGAGTACAACTGTGCTTCATGGGGTTTGCAAGCGCCGATTTTTCAGAAGTAGTTAGCCAGGGCTTTCTTCCAAGGTGCCTCTGGGTGGACTCAAACTACCAACTTTTTGGTTAGCAGCTGAGTGCATTAACCATTTGCACCACCTAGGACTCCTTACCAGCCATAAAGCTTACATTTTGATACTCGGGCGCCTATATCCATTTCTTCATCGTTTCAGAATGTGGAGGGAGTGGTAAGTGGGCTTCTTAGAACCTCCCCCTGGCCCCCAAGCAGCTTGGGGTCTCTGAGGCTATTCTGTTTTGAAGACAGGTCTGGCTTGGCTCAGCTGCCCAATGCCCACACCACACCTTGGGGGAAGCTTGTCTATCTTCTGGCTCCCCTGTGAAAAGACACCTCAAACCCACCACTCAAGAGTCTAAATCAAGCCAGTGGTGCTGGGGAGGTGGCCAGTGACCCAGATAAAATCAGCTACGTTTCCCCCAGAGAAACCTGACCTTGACCCGCACAAATCCAAATACTCTCCTTCCTTCTACCCACTTTCTTCCAGAGGGTCTCCAGCTGCAGGGACATTGTTTACCCTAAATGCCCACCAAGACTTGAAGGGTGTCCCCCTCTACACACACGTCGGAAAACATTTTAAAAATGTTTTTATTTAATAAAAAAAAAAAAAAAAAAAAAGAACTAACAACCCAAAACCAGTAGTAGGTACAGGATGCACAAGGGTCTTAACTGGTGAAACACACACAGGCTGGAAGGGTCACGGGTTGGGAAGAAGGGGAGAAGGCGGGTACAGGCCACCACATTCCCCCTGATGGGCGAGAGGCCTGAGGCTGACAGCAGGCAGCAGGGAGTCAGCTTGGCTCCCTCGTTGCGGAGCAAGCCCAGGCTAAGATGCAGCGAGGAGGAAGGGTGAACACAGAGGTGAGGGCCTCCGGGAGATTGGACGGCAATGGGAGAAAGAGTGTAAAGGCCAAAGGGGCTGAGGTTGTTTTGCTCCCTGCTCTTCTGTCCCTCTTTGTCTCTTCTTCCCCTTCTTTCTACTCTTTCCTGGTCCCCAGAATGGGCCCTGTGTTCTCTGCCTGGGACTGGGCAAGAGGTAGGATTCATTGGAACACAGCTTTCTCCATGATGTTCTAGAAGCTTCTGGGGCAGCATGCGGGGAGGTGGCCTGTGTGGAAGAAACAGCAAGGCTGCCTCCCTTTTTGGAAGGAACAGAAGAAAAGTCTCGGGGCCTTGGTGAATGCTGGGTCTACAGATTGCGTTCTCTTCCTTCAGCCTGGATACCCACTGCCGTCCAGTTGGTTCTGACTCATGGTGACCCCATGTGTGTCAGAGTAAGAACTGCACTGCATGGGATTTTCAATGGCTGTGACCCTTCAGAAGTAGATCGCCAGGCTTTTCTTCCCCGGCACCACTGGATGGATTTGAACCGCCAACCTTTCGGTTAGTAGCCAAGTGCACACCTTTTGTGCCACCCAGGGACCTTTGGCCTGGATGTGATGGTGTAATGGCAGTGGTGGTGGTGGATGAGGTGAGGAGGGCTGGGAGAAGTGGGGAGGACGTTGACCTACAGCAAGGGCAGGTGACAGGGACAGGCCCTGATGCTTCAGCCTTCTCTGCTGTGCATGCTTGAAGACACCACCATACAAAGCCAACCTCAATGGGAGGAAAGGGTCTCGAGCAAGCACAAAGGGGCCCTGGCACACCTCGAGTCAGCTCACCAGTACACAGGGCAGTCAGTTGGAGGCGGTACCTGTGGAGGAGGTGTCCTCTCCTGGGTGCAGAGGAGGATGGGAATGATGGTGACGTCATCACCAGACAGAATGGACCCATCTGAACTCCTAGGGGCTGAGTCTGCCCATGGGCTCTGTGAGCAGGTGGCTGAGGTAAGAATTTGCTCGTTGCTTCTAAGTACAACAGCTACCAGGGTCCCAGACAACTGTTCAAAATTGGATTAAGAAGTCTCAAAAAGTAAGAAACCATTTATCTTTAGAAAGCACACATTTTATAGAAAAGAGGGTCAGCTCCGTGTCCAAGAGTGTCTGTCTTCTGAAACCGGCCACACTTCCACTTTGTTTGCTTCAGGAGGGGAAAAAAAATGGTCTGGGGGGAAAAAAGTGAAACCCTGAAGCCACTTCTTCAGTTCCAAACAAAATGCTGTGGTGGAAAGAAAAGCCAGGGCTGCCCTTTCATCCGAACTTCCTCCACCGAGTCCTTTCAGGTGGTAGCAGAATAAATTACAATATTAGGAGTTAGGGGAGGCGTTACTGCTACTTTTTCAGACAAGGAAATGAATGTTTAATCACCACCTACGAAATGGAGATTTCTTTTTGGTCACTGTTCACCCTCAGTTTTCCCTTTTTTTGCACCGAAGTTCAGGCTCCTGATGCCAAACGCCGGTCAGAGGATCCGCCCCTGCCCTCTGCTCATGCGACAGAGGTGCTCCTCGGGCAGCCGTCCTTGGACCTGTGAAGAGGGATGCACAAGAGGCTGCCTGCCCACCTTTCATCTGAGCAGGGAATCCTCCAGGCTCTCAAGTGCAGTCAATGTGTCTTGCCCTTTCTGTACAAGGTGGAAGCTTCCAGAAGCACAAAGGAAAGCCCAGCAACACTCAGAGCCTCCGGCCTTTACCTCACACCCAGACCGGCAAAGGCCTCCTCGCTCTAGGCCTCAGTCTCCTCAGGTTGAGTGCAGTAGCGCCAGGACAGCACAAAGGCCGAAGCACCAGTTGGCTGCAGGGCTCTCTCCTCAGGATCACTGTTTTTCAACAACAGGCCACTGCCAGAAGGAGAGAGAGACAGAGTGGCAGAGAGCGAGCTTCGGTTTTCTCAGTTCTGGTTCAAAGAACCACAGGTTCAAAAAGCAGCTGACTAGAGTCCAGAGGCCCTCCGTGCGCCCGGTGAAGCCCTCAGGTGGCCCAGCGCCCAGACAGGGAGGGGAGGCCCTGATAGCCCGTTCTTCTGGCAAGATTTGCTTCCAAGAGGAGAGAATGGCTCAATTTTGTTTTCCCAGGTTGGCCAAGGCTACAAAGCCTCAGGAAAGCTCTCGGGGCCTCCTGGGAGATTCCAGAGTCCTGAGGCATCAAAACACCTTCAGTGGGATAAAGTCGGCCTTCAGCTTCTGTCACAGGCCCCGATTCCAGTCTAAGTCAGCCACAACACCATCTGGGGATCAGGGAGGATTGGGTTTGGCTTCAGTTCATTGTTTGTCTTAAGGATCCATTGCCCTCCTGTTTGATCCAAACAGCCTTTCTGGGAAGAGGCCGGTATTGAGAGGAAAGGGTGGTGGCTCACACAGGGGTTGTCCGCCGGTTCAGCATGCTGATGTGGAAGCCTTCCTTCAGGTCCTGCTGGAGAAAGTCGTGCACCTGCAGGAAGCTGGCCTCCTGGTCGGGGCTGTAGCTGGCGGCGGTGGTCACCTTGAGTGGCTCCCTGGTCAGCGTGTACATGGACAGCTCGCCCATCGGAATGGCCCCCGCAATCTTCAGGCCCACGGGCGATGTGTCCCTGGAGGGCGAGGCCTCAGTGGACCGCGAGCTGGAACGCGAGCGCCGTCGCCGGTACCTGTAGCTCGGCATCCTGGCGTAAGGAGAAGAGGAAGAGGCCTTAAGGAACTCCCGTTTGGTCTTAAATCTCAGCTCTTTGTTTTTCTCAATGTAAATGTTCACAGCCAGGACGCCCACGGTCTCAGCCACAATAAAGGACAGGGCTCCAAAGTAGAACGACCAGCCATAGTTGTAGTGGTTTTTCTTGTCTTCGTCTCGTTTGTCACTTGGGTCGCCCGTGTTGCTGGAAATGTAGACGATGATGCCGATGATGTTGCTGAGGCCTGAGAGGGACGTGGGTGGGGAGTGGGGGAGGTGGGAGTGGGGGGAGGGAGAGAGACAGAGGTTAGATCCACAGCAGGACCGACAGATAGGGAACAGGAAGTCGGAGGAGAGCCTGTGGTCCTCCCCTCCCCTTGACGAGTACCTCTTTATTCTGGTTGTTAATTTTCCTTTTAATTAATTAAATTTGATTGGGTGATATAAAGCAAAATTCAAATGAAGAATGTAATAAAACGCAAGTCTCCCAACCACTCATCCCTTCCTGCAGGCAGCACTGTTACTTCTTTCTTATATCCTTCTGGAGAGAGTCGCTGTTTCACACACACACACACACACACACACACACACACACGAATGCGTACACACATATTTTTTTTTTCCATTACATGATACTCTTTCGCCTCTTGCTTCTTCGCCTGAGAGATGGTTCTATATCAGGACGTGAAGAACTGCCTCTGTCTTTCTAACTGCAGCTGCCAGCCACCATATGGACGTTTCACTATCTGCTACCAACTGAATTGTGTCCCCCCAAAAGATATGTTATGTCCTCACCCGTGTACCAAGGAGCCTTGGTGGTGCAGTGGTTAAGTGCTTGGCTGCTAATGGGAAGGTCAGCGGTTTGAACCCACTAGCTGCTCTGTGGGAGAAAGATGGGGGCAGTCTGCATCTGTAAAGACTACGGCCCTGGAAACCCTATGGGGCAGTTCTACTTTGTCTTATAGGGTTGTTATGAGTCGGAATCGACTGGATAGCAGTAGGTAACCCCTGTACCTGTGAACGTGGCCCTGTCTGGAAATAAAATCTTTGAAGATGTGAGTTAATATGAGGTCATACTTGGAGGGGTAGGGGTGATCCTAAACCATCATGAGCATGACCTTATAAAAGACGAGAGACACAGAGCAAAGAATACCATGGGCTCTGGAGGCTGACAGCCCTTTGCCACTATGTGACTTTGGTCAGGTCACTTGTTGCCCTGAGCACCTAGCACAACTTCTGGGGTTAACATGTGGTGGTTGGGTTACAGTAATTCCTTCCTTGCAAAACAAACTCCAGGGCAGTATTCAAATGTCACAACAGGGACTTCCTTAATGGTTCACACCTTGAAAAATCTGATGGCTTATTAAAGGAGGCAGGTGGGAGGAGGAAGAGGAAAGAACGGAGTGTGTCCCTGCCCACTGCTCTCTGCTCAGCACCTTCACCCTGGCGTGACTGATCTCTGCTCTGGGCTGCGGTGAAGAGAAGGGACAGGAGGGGAAGAGAAGGGAAGGGTGTTGGCAACCTGGTGAGGAGGGTGATTCCTGCTTCTTCACAAGTGGAGAACAAGGGCAGGAGCTGCTGAAGGAGACCCTGAACACAGGCTCCCCTTACCAACACACACACAACACACGTACACACACACTACGCTCCTCAGGCACACACACTACACTCCTCAAATATACACACACACCACAATACACATACACCACACTCCTCAGACACACACACTACACACACACACACACACACACCACTCCTTAGACACACACACCATATACATACACAAACCCACAAACCACACTCCTCAGACACACACACCACATACATACACAAACCACAGGAGCTCAGGCTGGCCTTCTCTGAGCCAGTGCAGTGCTACTGCACCAGTCTTGTGCAAGAAAAAAAGATGCTCTGAAAGCAAAAACACCGTTGGGATGGGACAATTGAGGAAATAATTACTGAGCTTTGTAACATTTTTCCCATTTACTTACTGAAACGAGGCCTAAGAAGTCATGTGGCTCCTGCCTTTCCCAACAGAGATCTCTGTTGTACTTTTATGTGAATGCCACGTGTGTGCCAGAATCTTCAGGATGTTTCTAGCTGAGCACCAGCATCTCACTGACCCTCCCAGAGTTAGAAAAGAGCTTTGCCGCAACAGGCATTCCCCTCCATGCTCTCCCAGCAACTCAGACCAGAAAACCTTGCGCCTACACTGAACTGTGTACTGACCGCTGGACTGTGTACTAATTGGCTGAGAGCTGCTAACTGGCCATTCACCAGCTGTGAGCCCCACCTCGGCCTCGAATTTTTCCATGTCTGCAGTAGCAAGGCTCACATTCATTTGCCTCTGCTGAGGCTCAGAGGAACTGGCAGTGTTCAACCATTTTGGAGTGGTTGTTGTTAGGTGCTGTTGAGTCAGTTCCGACTCATAGCGACCCTATAGAACAGAGTAGAACTACCCCACAGGGTTTCCAAGGAGTGGCTGGTGGACTCAAACTGGTGAACCTTTTGGTTAGCAGCCAAGCTCTTAACCACTACGCCACTAGGGCTCCTTTGGAATGGTTACACATATGGTAAGGTCCCTGGGTAGGGTAAATGGTTTGTAATCTTCCGTAAAGATTACAGCCTTGGAAACCCTATGAGGCAGTTCTGCTCTGTCCCATAGGGTTGCTATGAGTCGGAATTGACTTGATGCCCACAGGTATTTTCTTGTTTGTTTGTTTTCTGGCACCTTATGAGGGCTGTGTCCTCTGCAGGAACACCTGTCCTGTAGCCCCTCACCCTGTCTTTACTGGGACACTCCTTCAAGTCTTGGCCTCACATGACTCCCCCTGGTGCTTCCCTGGCTCAGTCAAACTCCCCTGTTACAGGTGTGCAGAGCACCTGGCACTCCTTTGGGGCACTCTGCACACCTGGACTTCTCAAGTTAATTAACCAACCAGTTTCTATGGAGTTGACTTTGACTCATAGTGACCACATGTGTGTCAAGGTAGAACTGTGCTCCATAGAGTTGTTTTTGGATGGGCACTTTTTTGTTGTTGTTGTTAAAAATACACACAGTTATTCACCATTTCAACAATTTCTACATGTACAACTCAGTGACATTGAGACCTTGATTACACTCTTCAAGTTGTGCAAACATTCTCACCATCCTTCTCCAGATTGTTCCACCACCAATGACTTAAACTTATTGCTCCCTAAGCTTGTCATCTAACCTTTTAAGTTGCTGTTGTCAATTTGATCTTGTATACACAATTCTTTAAAAAAGCACAATGCTCAAGGCAGAATTACTTAACTTATTAAAATAAGCTATTTTTTGGTTCAAAGAAGATTTCAGGGGATAGTTTTGGTTTCAAAGCTAAAGATTATCTCAGGGCAATAGTTTTGGGCGTTCATCCAGCCTCAATGGCTCAAGAAAGTCTGGGTTCCATGAGAATGTTAAATTCTGTTCTACATTTTCCCCCCTTTTGCTGACAATTCTTCTAGAGACTCTTTGATCAAAACAATCAGTAATGGTAGGCTCCATAGTGTTTTCGATGGCTGATTTTTCCAAAGTAGATTGCCAGGTCTTTCTTCCAAGGGCCCTCTGGCTGGACGCAAACCTCCAACCTTTGCGTTAGCAGTGGAGGATATCAATCAATTGCATCACCCAGGGACTCCTCTAGTCAATTATGCATGGTGATTTTATAGGAATGTACGCTCTCTGGCAGTGGGGACCACATCAAATGCATTCTTCCCCATGCACCCAGCCCCTGGCCCAGCACTGGCACCCAGGGGGGACAGCCAGAGCAAGCAGGCTTACCTGCAGCCACAAAGAGGATGCCAGCACTGAGGACGATGTTGTTCTTGCGGCTGTAGATCCTCCCGGCGCCAATGCAGAGCCCCCCGAGCAGGAGAAGAATGGTGCTGAGGATAGGAAAGACGCTGGAGGCACGCACGATGCCTGGGCCAGGCAGGGGACAAAGACAGAGGCCAGTGAGACTGGCCGCCCGCCAGGACACGCAATGGACATTCCCAGGAGCCCGGAAGCTCGCGGCCCTTCCCCTGGATTTGAAGATTCCCATCAGGACTTGCAGATGCGTGGAGGGGCAGGATCTGGGGCAGGGTGGGGGCAGCTGGAGCCCACACAAGTGAAGCTCCAAGCTTGCTGTTCACTCTCCCCAGTGCCAAGTGGAGGAGCCACATTTGCCCACATCTCGCTTAGGTGCCCCCTGGGTGTGGGCTGCACTTCTGCCATGCTCGAAGGGAGGAGAGAGCCCCCCGTGGGCACCTAGGAGGCCATGATAACAGTCATGAGAACCCTGGACTGTGTCACATTCACATGACACCTCACAGTCCACAAAGCTCATTTGCAGACACTGTCTCCATGAAGCTTCTGGAAGGCTGGGAAGTGGTGTCTGCAACAGGCAGCCCTGATCAGTGGCTGAGGGCACAGGCTTTGGCATTAGACGGTCTAGGTGTGGGTCCCTGCTCCGTCATGTGCTGGCTGTGTGACCTTAGTCAAGCCACTTCACCTCTCTATGACGTGGTTTCCTCATCTGTGAAATGCAGCTCGTAATGGTACTTCCTATTGTTGGGTTTGTACGTGCTTAGCGAAGGGCCTGGCCACAGTACGTGCCTCGTAAGTGACAACCTTTAGCATCATCATCATCATCATCATCATCTTCATCCCCAGGGGACAGATAAGGAAGTGGAAACTCAGGATGTGCTTGAGGTCACATGGGAGGAGGCAGCTGGGCAGAGTGGGGCAACTGTGGACTGAGGTGTCCGACAGACCTAGATTTACACCCTGCTCCGCCACTTAAGAGCTGGGTGACCGGGGACAGGTAACTCCCATGACCATCTTGATTCCCTCTTTTATAACCTGGTTATATTCATATCTACCTGTAGGGGGTTGAATTGTGTCCCCCAAAAAGATATGTCCAAGTCCTAGCCGCTGGTGCCTGTGAATGTGACCTCACTTGGAAGAAAGGTCCTTGCAGATGTAGTCAAGTGAAGGATGTTGAGATGAGAGCATCCTGGATAAGCCAGGTGGACCCTAAGCCCAATGACAAGTGTCCTTAGAAGAGAAAAGCAGAAGGAGACTGGACACAGGCAGAAGAGAAGACACAGACAGAAAAGGTGATGTGAAGACAATGGCAGAGATTGGTGTGATGCTGCCACAAGCCAAGGAATACCAGGAGCCACCAGAAGCTGAAAAAGGGAGGGAAGTTTCCCCCTAGACCTCTCGAAGGAGCACAGCCCTGCTGACACCTTGCTTTCAGACTTCTGGCCTTCAAAGCTGTGAGAATAAATTTCTGTTGCTTCAAGCCACTAAGTTTGTGGCAATTTGTTATGGCAGCCCTATTGTTCCCGTCGAATCAGTCCCAACTCATGGTGACCCCACGCACAACAGAATGAAACACTGCCTAGTCCCATGCCATCCCATGATCCGTTGGGGATCGGATCATTTTCATCTTCACTGACTGATTTTCAGAAGTAGATCACCAGAACTTTCTTCTTAGTCAGTCTTAGTCTGGAAGCTCCTCTGAAATCTGTTCAGCATCATAGCAACACGCAAGCCTCCACTGACAGATGGGTAGTGGCTGCACATGAGGTGACTGGCTGGAAATTGAACCTGGGTCTCCCGCCTGGGAGGCAGGAATGCTACCACTGAACCACCACTGCCCTTTAGGAAATGAATATACTACCTCACATAGTAGGGGCTTAGGGGTTGTCGGTCCCCTTCCCTCAGCATCTGGGGCTGGGAGAGAGGGCAGGAAGAAACGAAGCGGGGCATGAGGGGAAGCCCAGAGTTCGGCCTCCCTCATGTGCCTACTGTCTCCTGACCCAGTCAAAATCCCAGCCACAGGGACACGCAGTGGCCCCGGCTGGGGACAGGGAGTTGGGAGCACTGGCAGGCACCAACCTCCTCAGGCAGCTGAGCTAGTGTGGGGTCTTTCAGCCTCTGAAGGCAGTGTTTGTCTCCTTTTTTGTAAGCCCCCCAGTGTATGCCCCTTGCTTTACAGAGAGGAGATTGTTTGGGGCATTAAATGAAACTCTTCTCTCTGGCACCTCCTCCTCTGGATTCCTCCCTCTGCCTTCTCGCAGCCGCAGGCTCTAGGATGAAGTTGCTTGTGTGCTTCTGAAACGTGCCCTTGAGCTGTGCCAGCCAGAAAAGGCCAGGTCAGGTGCCCTGATGCTCTTTTCTGCCGATGGGATGGAGGGGCTGGGCCCACGGGGACAAAATCCAGGGAGCTGATGCCTTTAAGGTCACTGAGGACCTGGCCTGGCTCAGAGCATCCACCCTGCCCAGGTCAGTCATGTGAGCACCTGTTCCTTCCCACATAGGCTCATTCCTTAGTACTGGATATGCAAACGCTGACTGGGCTCGCCTTGGACAGTGATGCAGGTCAGGTACTGCACAAAGCACATGGCTGAGGGATAAGTGGGGGCTGAAGTCCAGCCCAAGCCATGCTTCTGAATCAAGCCCTGGTGTAAAAATTACGTGGCGGGGACATCTGACCTACTCTAACTTCACAAGGGGGAAGAAGAATCAAGAGCAACAGCCCAAGGCTGATTCCTATGAGGCAGAGTTCAGGCATACCTCCACCCTCCAACCCTTTTACCAATTCTGACACCAGCCGTCTCTCTCACGGCACTTTCTACTCCTCTGCTAGGTTTGATAATTCATTGCAATGGCCACACAGAACTCACAGACCATCCTCACAGTTACGGGGTTTATTTGGGAAGTAACAGTTTACAATTCAGGATCAGGAATGAGGCAGGATATAGTTAGGCAGGCCTCTCTCTGGTCCTCTGCCCCTCTGCCCCTTGGCCTGGCCTTTGCCCTGCTTGGGCAAGTGTTACAAAGCTCTTTAGCTCCACCAATAAATGCCCAGGAGCAGCCCATTCTGCCAGAAGGTGCTCGGCTCTCTCACTCCATAGGTCGGCAAGCCTCGCTTCACTGATAAGTGCCTGGAGGCAGGGGCTGTCTTAGGCTCGGTTCTCCCTGTGAAAGCATTCCTTCCCATCTATGTCATTGCTTAAGAGGTAGAGGGCCCTTACCCCCGGCTTGCCCGGAGTCTGAGTTCTGGGGGCTTACTGTGTATTGTTGTTAGATGCCGTTGAGTCAGCACTGACTCACTCCTATGTACAACAGAACGGAACACTGCCCAGTCCTGCACCACACTCACAATTATTGCTATGTTTGAACCCATTGTTGCAGCCACTGTGTCAATCCATCTGGTTGAGGGTCTTCCTCTTTTTCACTGACCCTCTGCTCTACCAAGCATAGGGTCCTTCTCCAAGGACTGGTCCCTCCTAATAACATGTTCAAATTCAGGGAGGATTAACCAGTAAGCAAACCAGTACAAACAGGCTTACAGTGAGCAAGGTACACATAGGCTTAATTGCAGCCTATGGTTAAATTGTGCACTAAAGATTAGTAAGTCAGCACAAGTAAGCCCATGCGTACCTTCCTTATTGGGTAATCCATCCTTGCCTGGAGGCACTCAACTCCACCAGGAAGCCTCCTGTCTGAAAGCGCTCAACTTTCTTGGTCTGTGGGTTGGCACACCCACTGTAACCACCTTGCTCCCCAGGGTCGAGAAGCCTACCGCACTGTCTTGTGCCAGTCTCCTGGTTCTGCTGCTGCTGCTTCTCATCATCTGGCACCATCTTCAGTGTTATGGCTCTGTCTCTGTCTCCTAGGTCTAGGAGGTTCTCAGTGCATGGACCCTGGGTCCAAAGGACATGCTGTGCTTTGACCTCTTTTTCTTGGTGTTAGTGAGATTCCCCCTTTCCACCTCTGGGTTGCTCATTTTAAGCCTAGCAGGATGGCAAAACTGACCAATCCCCTTGTTAGGGTTCCATACACCTTATTTGCATGGTCCCACCCTCACAGGGTTGCATGAACCTTATTTGCATTATCAACAAGCTGTCCAATTCCATTGGTGGGCCACAAACACCTTATCTACATAGTCCCACCCAACCATTTGACGGGAGTTACAAGACCATTGCTAGAAAGGCCATATAAAAGTGATCCATTGTACCGCAGGCCACTCCCTGGCTTTTCTAGCCATGGTTCTTTCATACCTGCAGGATAACTCCCCCCTCCCAATCATTTTACCAGTCCAGAACGGTCATTAGCAATTAGTCCTTCAGTAGGGCAAAGAGTCCTCAAGGTGAGGTTACTCAGGTACCAGCCATTCAGGTCTGCTGCAGGTATCCATCTGATCTGGTCAGGTTCTCCAAAAGTCATCTTGGCTTCACCTTTTCTGGTGTCTGATAAACTTTAACTGAGAGATTATTCCCTTGCTCTGAGCCTCATGTGGTATCAGCATAGCAAAATCTTTAAGGGACTTTAGGTTCGGCCACTGTACACCAGTCCAGCAGTGCCTCCCCCTTAGTCCATCTTTCACACTTAAGTCTTTTACAATTACAGTTTTTACAATCACAATCAATCCCGTTAACAACCAACACTCATAACTGAATCATATAATCCTATCAGCATTTTCTCCCACCCTCTCTTCCCTAGACCGATCAGGAAAAGAGGAATCTATTCACTGGAGATTCTCCCTTGTCCCCCTCATTTTGAGTGTAAGTACACTCATTAAAGCATATAAGCCAGCCACATCATGCCTTTATCTCCCCGTTTTAGATAGTCAGTGTTTAAATTGTCTGTCCCTATCAAACCAGTACTCTGAGGAGACAAGCATGTTCCTTTGTCTGAAGAATATTCTGTTCTGGTTGGAATTTTGAGCATCTGCATTTATAAGCAAAGTCCAGTCCAGAGCAAGCCATCAAATTGCAGCAATTTACACCAGCTCATGGTGTCAAACATCTCTCTCTCTCTCTCTCTTAATTCAGTCTGGTTCTGGTCAGCTCATCCTTAGCCCTCATGGGCTAGATCAACGGGTGCCAGCAGTGGGCTTGGGATTCCACACACCTCCCTGCCCTTGAGACCAGCCAGCCCCTTCTCTCGCTCCCTCTCTCTCTGTCTCATCCCTAGCCCCCATGGGCAAGGTCAGTGGGCACCACCTGTAGGCTCAGGAGTCCACACAACTCCCAGCACTTCAGACCAGTTAGCCGTTTCTCTCTCTCTCTCTCATCCTTAGCCTCCATGGATTAGGTCAGCAGGTGCCAATGTCCAAATTCAGCCCATCTCTTCATCACTGCACCTTCCCCACTTCCATTCATCTTGTGGCCCCAGGTGGTCACTTCAAGTGAGCGTACCAGGCTGTCTACTCTGGCACCCTTTAACTTCCAGTCCTGGAAGGGGGTTCTTCTGTTGGACACTTGACTTCCTGCCTCAATGCACCCAATGACATACAGCTTGCTTGCAGTTCAAAAAGCAAAAGTCATTTTTTTTTCCTATAGGTCTTTCCTTCAAATGCAAATTTCTTGCTCTCTCAACAGTTATGGGTGGTTCTGCCTGTCTTTTCAAATGCAAATTTCCTGACTGGGAAGCTCCTGGGTGGGGCTTAGGTTTTCAACCTAAGCCTCCAATACTCCACACACAGGGCTACTGCATTCAAAAGAACAAATAGGGTAAATCCTAGTTCCTCTTTTAGCATAGCCAATCAGGTACTGGCTGAAGGTGGAGTTACATGCTCTCTGTAATCTATAATACCCAATATTCATTTTCATCATACATTTAGGTCTGTTATACAACACTGAAACAAAAACTCACTGCTGTCAAGTCGATTCTGACTCATAGTGACCTTATAGGTCAGAGTAGAACTGCCCCATAGGGTTTTTTTCTCTCTCTGTCTCCTGGGTCTAGGAGCTTCTCAGCATACAGCCCCTGGGTCCAAAGGATGTGCTCCGCTCCCATCTCTTCTTCTTGGTGGTAGTGAGGTTCCCCCTTTCCGCCTCGGGGATGACTCATTTTAAGCCTAGTGGAATGGCTAAACTGACCAATACACTCATTAGGGTTTCATACCTCTTATTTGCATGGTCTCATCCCTGCAGGGTTCCATGCACCTTATTTGCATTATTAGCAAGCTGTCCAATCCTCTTGGTGGGCCACAAGCACCTTATTTGCACAGTCCCACCCAATCATTTGGTGGGAGTTACAAGATCATTGCTAGAAAGGCCATATAAAAGCGATCCATCACAATGCACCTGGTGAGGATCTGTGTCTGCCTGGAGGACGGGCACCTCCTTCTAACTCACCCTGAGGCACACCATGGGCTTACAGAAGCCCCGACACTAGCACCCTGTACAGACATAATCCAACAATCTGGAAATGTGGAGCCTGGAAAAGGGTGCCAGGTCCAGGGCAAGGTGGACGTGACCCCCTCGGGAGAAATATGGCAGGTAGGGTGTGGGACAGTGACCCCTCGAATCCTGGCCTTCACAAGAGATGGGCCCCAATTGGCCATGGACCTGCAAACCAGCAGGGGCATTGGCAAGAGGCCCTGCAACAGCAACATAACTCTGAACGGAAGCCAAAACGTCTGGTGCGCCATGCCCAGAACACTGAGCTGCGTGTGAACAGGCTCTCTCCCACAGGCAGAGGCACTGTGGAACCTTTTGTTACCTTCTCTGACACACCTGCTCTCCACTAGACTGTCAGCTGCAGGAGGGCATTGCTCTTTGTGTGTTTGTTCACTTTTATATCTCAAGTGCTTGATACAGCGCCTGGCACCTAGCAGGCCCACGATACATTTTTAAATGAGTAAATAGACGAATTCCCAGGACCCTTCACCTCCCGCAAACATCAGCCCGCTAGTGGCCCCTCTGCATATTTTTTGGGATCAGCAGTCTGGACATAGGCCAGAGGACTGAATATTGGGAAGCAGGGTGGCCTGGGAAACACAGGTGGGTGGCTGTGGTGACCATGACCTTGTTCTGCCCTGCAAAGCAGCTCATTCCTCTGTGGTCCAAGGTCACAGGTCCCTGCACCTGGATGTAAAGGACCATTAGACACAAGCACAACTCGGTCCCAGTGTCAAACATCCCTTTTCTTATAGCTGCTGAGTCAGAATACAGCCCCCTATCAGGGAGTTAGCTCTGCCCATCCTCCAACTCTAGCAGCGGCTGGACATCACAGTCCCCAAAGTTGTCAATCTTCTCTTCTTGGGCATCTCTAAGCTTGTTAATGAACTCGCCTGGTCTCCCTATAGCATACACTTAAAGAGAACATTTCCTTCCCAAATGAGCTTTAATTGCTGTTGTGCTGTTACCACATTTTATTCGGAAAAAGCACTTCTGTGGCCCTGCCAGCTCGCCCACCCTCCTGGATGCTGCTGGTTTGAGGCTGAGCAGGAGCAGGAGCTTGGCTGGTGGGCTACACGTGCTCCAGGTGCTCCACCTTTCTCCACCCTGCTCTGTGCCCAGAGGCTGACCTTCAGGGACAATGCATCAGGCTCCCTTCACTCTGGCATGTGGTTGGGTGCAGTGATGGGAGGCCCGGGCAGGAGCCTGGTGGGCAGGAGGAGAGTGCAGACAAGGGAGTTATTCCTGGGCTTCCTTCCTGCTGGACTGCAGGACAAAGTGGCTGCAGTTCTTCACTAATGGCCTTAGCTCTTGCTCCTTACTGCTCCCCTCTTTGGGGTTCCCAGACCTGCCTCCTTCATCGGTTCACACCTAGGAGTGGTAAGGGCTCCCTGCTGTTGTTAGCCCTGGCGTGCTGCATCAGCCTTTTTGGGTTTCCTTAATCTTGTCAATGCGTTTTGTAAATAGTCTTTCATGAAACACCTGCCATTCACCCCGTTTGAGTGTGTCATCTGCTTCCTGCTGGGACCTCAGGATGCCATACTGGCTGACCTCTGGGCTGATGGATCAGGAGGCCAATCTGGAAAGAGCTCTCAGAGCTCTGGTGACCATGAGGGGACAGGGCCAGGTGAGTAAAGAGCAATGTTGTTGTTGTTGTTAGCTGCTGCTGAGTCAACCCCATACACACTGGAATGAAACACTGCCTGGTCCTGCACCATGACTGGTTGTGGATCAGACCATTGTGATCCACAGAGTTTTCACTGGCTGATTTTTGGAAGTAGATGGCCAGGCCTTTCTTCTTAGTCCATCTTAGTTTGGAAGCTCCGCTGATACCTGTTCAGCATCATAGCAACATGCAAACCTCCACTGACAGGTGACAGGTGATGGCTGTGCCTGAGGCACATTAGCTGGGAATTGAACCCTGGTCTCCCGTATGGGAGGTGAGCATTCTACCGCTGAACCACCAATGCCAGAGGACTAGCCAGCGCCAATGCCCGTAACCTCAGGCAAGTTCAAGTGGAAAGTGCAGAGGGCAGTGTCTCCTGAAGGTCCAGGCACCTCTTTCCTCACAGTCCCGGAGGTGATCATGAGGCAAAGCTGCCTCTAGAATCTTAAGAATTACCTGATGGCCTGGGGCTGGGAAGAGAAGGGCAGGTTTTAAGTTAGAGTTAGTTTTGGATTGAGCTCTCCCGTTGGGCTGAGCACCAACGGCTGCCGCAGACAGCTGTGCAGCCAGGTGTCGTATAACTTGAAGGGCGACACTTATGCCATAGTCTATGCAAGTGGCATCCCTCGAGTCGTGCAGTGTGCGACCTGCACAACCATCTGTGGCGGCCCTATGGGAATTTCATTACTTGGTTCCCTGTGGGCCCCCAGCAAGCAGAAAGAGAAGACAGGCAGGCGGAGGAGAAGGTGATGATGGGGCAGTGAGGGGAGGCAGCGTTCTGACCAAATTATTTTAGGTTCTGGGCCTGGCAGAGCAGCCTGACACTGCCCCCGGCTTCCATGGGAACCGCCTGCTGTTCTCTTTCACTCGATGACTCAGAATCAAAAGCCTTTCTCTTAGAAAAACTGATCCATGAGCAGGTGCAGAGTGAATGGTGCTCCTTCTGAGGGCGCTAGTATCGATTCTCCATAAATGAAGCCGGGCCGTGCCCCGGGGGTGCTGCTGTGAGCAGCTCTGCAGGTGTCTCGGCTAATGTGGAAGAGGAAAATGACTTCGCAATGCTGCTGCCTTTTCCATTTCCAGGCTTCTGCCCTGGCTGCGGCTCCATCTCGCTCGCGGGGAGGAGATGTGGATTCAGGGCGTGGGGCCAGCCTTGTCCTTTGGGGCTCAGCAGATACTGGGTTCCAGCCTAGGGCGTGCAGCCCAGGCACAGGACCCAGGTAGGGCCAGGGGCTCAAGTGGTAGCCTATAGGCAGAGGAGGTGGATCCATCATCTGGTGCTGAAGACACGTGTGGCCCGCCCACCAGAAGGTGCCCCTGCCACCTTCCTCACCTTCTCCCACAGGCCGCCAGGCGGCCTCCCGGAAGCAGTGCGCTTTGTAGATAGCCTAAATTTTCAAGAAGAGAATGCTGAGGGTGTGGGGTAGGGGAAAGGCGGGTAGGTCTAGTCCCGGCAGAACAAACTACTTGGGGTGCCATATCCCTCCAGGGATGCCCAGCCTGGGCGGGGCCTGTACTTCAACCTCCCTTGTCCCAGCTCCAGCCAATCAGCTCCTCTGAAGCTAGCCACGCTCACACCTGCAGACTCTCTTCTCAGGCCTTACTCTACCCAGCAGTGGGGCGCAGGCTTATCAGCCCAGGTCACCCACCAGTTACGGTAAAACTGAACAAAACTCCGTCCTCTCAACTAACCATGTCGGAATCCGAGAGGGAGTGACAACAGCATCCAGAACAAAGCACTCCCTCCACACCCACAGGCCCGTCTTTCCTCCAGCTACCGGACCCCGCCACAGGCTCCCCTCTGCGCAAAGGCAGCGAAGGGTTCTTGATACTCACGAAGGAGGTACTCGGAGCTGTCATGGTCGTAATCATTGTCCTCGGGGAAGTGATTGATCCGGAAGCAGTGCCCTTTATAGATCCCTGGAAGGAACAACAGGAAGAGAATGTTGTAAATGTTCTATGGGTTCACTCATCCATTCATTCCAGACAGGCTTACTGTGGGTGCCAGCCTCCAGACAGGCCCTGGGGACAGAGAGAGAAGACAGGCCTGCCCAGAGATCCCAGACTGGTGGGCACAGGCTTATACACAGAGTACAGCTACACGTGTGAGAAGTGCCCCAGGTGCAGCCGGAAGGCTCCCTCAGCCTGGGGGAGTCAGGAAGGAGGCCCCAAAGGTGACTATCATGGGTTGATTTGTGTCCACAAAAAGATATGTTCAAGTCATAAACCTTGGTACTTGTGAATGCGACCTTGTTTGGAAGTAGTGTCTTTGCAGATGTAATTAAGTTAACATGCGGTCATACTGGAGTAGGGTGACTCTAATCCAACATGATTGGTGTCCTTATAAGAAGAGGAGAAGACATAGAGACAGACACCTGAGAGAAAACAGTGTGTGAAGACAGTGGCAGAGACTGAAGTGGTGCTCCCACAAGCCAAGATAAGCCTAGGACTGCCAGAAGCTAAAAGAAGCAAGGAAGGATCCTCCCCAGCCCTCCCCGACCTTCCAAGAGAACATGGCCCTATCAGCAGCTTGATTTCAGACTTGCAGCTTCTAGAACCGTGAGAGAATACATTTCTAATTTCTGTTGTTCTGAGTTGCCCGGTTGTGGTATTTGTTAGGGCCACCCTAGGAAACAGATACAGTGACCACATCATACGTGGTCCGAATCTGGACACCTGTGAGAGTGACCGGACCGCTTACTGGGACAAGAGGCATCAAGTAGAACTGTCCTGAGAAAGCAGGACAGATGATCCCCATACCCAAGGGGACCCTAGAGCCAGGTCTTGAGAAATGACAAGGAATTTGCCCACTAGGAATGGGGCGAGGTAGGGGCTTCCAGGAAGAGAAGCACGACAAGCAAAGGCAGAGGTGGGGAAGGAGCCTGATGTGTTTGGGGAGCATGGGACGTTCAGTGTCGCTGGAGTTCAGTAGGATCTGTGTAAGGGTGAGGGCCTGGGGCTGAAGAGGTGGCAGGAGGCCGTATCAGGAGGGGCTGTAGGTCATAGGTATGTCATGATAAATCTGCCCCTGTAGTGTCTGTCTTCTGTCTCTTTCCTTCTTTCTCAAACATGCAGTTATGTGAATCCCTCCTAAGGTACACCCCGAATCCACTCATTGTCGGCAACATGACCCCAATCCTTCATTCAGTGTGATCAAAGGAAGAGGACACAGGGCAAGAGACACTTCCAGAAAGGCTGAGTCCATATCCTGACTGGTTTCCCCTCTCTATCCTGTTAAGTAGCCTTCACAGGGCGGGAGGCATGACCCATCCTTCCTTCCAGAATCTTCCATCTAGCCCTCCTAGCCCCTGCTCCCCTGGAGTCTGGGAATGCCCATCATAAAACCGGACACAGGCAGAGAGGGGGGTGCACAGGGTGTCATGCCTTGCCTGCCGGCCCCGCATTCCCTGGTCAGCCTCCCCACTCCTGCAGATGGACAGCAAGGAGCTTATCTTGACATCCACATGGCCAGGCTGCGGCTGTTTCCAACCAGGGCCAATCTTTTTCTGTCGCTGCTGCCAAGCATCCTGCTGGCCTCCAGCAGCCCTGCTGGCCATGCCTGACCTCACTGTCGGGAGCACAATCTTGGAAGCATCCCCTTCTCGGTACTTCCAGTTGGGAGAGGCCCTCTAATGAGCTTGGAGCATGCTGCTCTGTCACCCCGGTTACCAATTAGCTGCTTTACCAGCTGGCTTCCCCAAACCTTCCGCTCTGTCCAACTTCTTTAGCTGCTGCCTCCAAAGAGCTGGGATGCTCAGTAAGGACCCCTCCTTCCTGAAAGACCATGAGTCTGGGGGGCCGGCCGTAGATGGGCTGGGTTTGGTCAGGGATGGTGGGGAGGCAGAGTGGGGGTCTCAGAGGTGATGTCTTGAGGTGGATGACACTTCAACCATGTTGTCTGTGGGGCATGGAACATGAACAAGTTAGCTAAACCCCCTTAGTCTCCTCGTCTGTAGAATGGGGTTAACCACAGCCCTTATCTCCTTGGATCTTAGGAGGATTACAGGAGATCACACTTGAAATGCACTTGGGATGAGTCTTGGCCCATGGCGATGGCTCAGGGGAAATTCGCTGCTTTTGAACCCTGAAATAGCCTGCTGTCTACTCTGTGCGTCCTTGATCTTTCGTGAGCACATGTTTGTGAGTGAGAGGAAAGGGCCCCATGGAAGGCAGGTCTCAGGAGGGCTGGGGGTGGGGGGCCTCAGAGGCCTGGGCCCTGGAGGTGAACCCTCCCTGAACTCCCTGAGCAGCTGCCCCAGGGGACATGGGGATATGCTCCCAGAGATAAGAGGCCTCCCGGCAGGCCACATACCCCTGCTGCCAGAGTGGGCAGGCTGCATCCTCCCCTCACTCTTGGCTTCCACAGCGCAAATTCAGAATGTTCATGGAGATAGAAAATGAGGGTCTTTCAAGACGCAGGGATGGTTAGCCAGAGCTCTCCGCTGTTCCTTCCACCACCACCCCCACAGATTTTTTGGCAATTTTTTGGGTCCAAACAACATCACCAAGTCATACATGCTTGTTGGAACAAGTCAAACGGTAACAGGTAGAAAAAGAAATAAAGCATCTCTCTCTTCAGACTCGTCCCCCGGAAGAACCAAGGTGAACAGTCTGCTGGGTGGGATTCGCCCCCTGGTTTTTTCTTTTTTGTTGTTGTTTGTTTGTTTAAGTAAACCATTCATTTGAGGTAATTGTAGATTTGCAGGCAGTTGTAAGGCATGATACTGAGACACTTGTGTAACTGTTATCCAGTTTCCCCAATAGTGACATTTTGCAAAACAGTAGTATAACATCACAACCAGGATACTGAGGTTGGTAGAGTCAGAAGAACAGACCAGGAAGACCCGTTGCCATCAAGTTGTTTCTGACTCATAGACAGAATATTTCCATCACCACAAGGATCCCCCATGTTGCTCTTTTAGTCATCTAGGGCTGCTCTAACAGAAATACCACAAGTGGATGGCTTTAACAAAGAGAAGTTTATTCTTTCACAGTCCAGTCGGCTACAACTCCAAATTCAGGGCTTCAGCTCCAGGGGAAGGCTTTCTGCATCGGCTCTGGAGGAAGGTCCGTGTCATCAATTCTTCCCTTGGTCTGGGAACTTCTCTGTGCAGGAACCTCAGGTCCAAAGGACACGCTTTGCTCCTGGCACTGCTTTCTTGGTGGTATGAAGTTCCCATGTCTCTGCTCTCTTCTCTCTTTTATATCTCAAAAGAGATTGGATTAAGACACTATCTAATCTTGTAAACCTCATCAGTATAACCTCATCACTGTGATAAAATTTACAACACATAAGGAGATCACATATAACCTCATCATAGTGATAGAGTTTACAACACATAAAAAAATCACATCAGATTACTCAATCATACAATACTGGTAATCATGACCCAGCGAAGATGACAGATATTTTTGGGGGACACAGTTCAATCCATGACACCCATGTTGCTCTTTTATAGCCACAGCCCACGCCCCCCACCTCCCTTGACTAGTGGCAACCACAAGAGGGAGATTAGCACCTGTGATAGGTTGGATTGTGTTCCCCCAAAAAGATATGTTGAAGTCCTAACCCCTGGTACCTGTGAATGTGACCTTGTTTGGAATAAGGGTCTTTGAAGATGTTGTTAGTTAACATGGAGTCATACTGGGATAGAGTGAGTCTTATGCATTGTAAGTGGTGCCCTTACAAAAGGAGAAGAGGTGCGGAGACAGATTCAGAGGGAAGACGGCCATGTGAAGATACAGACAGAGCCTGGAGTGATCCAGTGGCACCAGGGATTGTTGGCTGCCACCAAAAGGTAGGAGAGAGGCATGGAACAGATTCTCCCTCAGAGCCCTCAGAAGGAATCGCCAAGGGCCACACCCTCACTTCAGACTTCCACTCTCCAGAACTGTGAGAGAATAAATTCCTGTTGTGACAGCCCTAGGAAACTAATACAGCACGTGCTTGAGGTTCTGGATAATCGGAAATGAAAACACAGATGACTACAGAGACTCCAAAAAAAACCCATTGCCGTCGAGTTGATTCCGACCCATAGCGACCCTATAGGACAGAGTAGAACTGCCCCATAGAGTTTCCAAGGCGTGCCTGGTGGATTCGCACTGCTGACCTTTTGGTTAACAGACATAGCTCTTAACCACTACACCACCAGGGTTTCCACTAAAGAGAGAGATGGAGCTAAATGCCTTCAGACATTTGAAAGGTGAGTCCCGGGGGTATCCTGTTGTGCTTACTGATGTCTGGGCCTTGCTGCCTTCCTGCCTGAGTCTCTCCCGGATCCTTGAACAGGGAATGACTCTTCCACTTGTTCATCCCCCACCAGGCTTGTCACCAAGGGTGGCTCTGTCAATGCTGGTGGCCTTGACTCAATGTGTCAGATGGCTGATGGGTGAGGGTGACCTTCTGTGGTCCTTAAGTAGCCCTGGTGGAAATACAACCTTGACTTTGGCATTGTTCTCTAAACTCCCGGTTCGCCCAGAGGCCAGGTCTGTTCGGATCTGTTTTGACTTCCAGATTGGCTTTCTTGGAGATGGAAGCAGTGTGGAGTGTGGAAATCCAGGTCTCTCTGCTTGTCTGGGTGGGGGAAAGGCCAGCCTCTCAACCAGAGACTCCCATCCATTTCTTTGGGGCTGTGTGCACACACTGTGGATCCTGTCATACAGAATTATGCTCAAGGATACAGTGAATGCAGGCACTCAGCAGTAGCTCTCCTACTAATTGGCTTCCTCCCTTTCCGTCCCTCCCTCTCCTTCCACCAACACTGAGCTCTGCATGGATGGAAGGACTGGGCGTGTTGCTGTGTGAGAAGAAACACAACATCCTCTGCTGGCAACGTCACCTACTTTGCTGAACAAGTCTGGGTGATAACAGTGGACTTCCTACCCACTGTTGAGTCCAGCCTTGTAGGAAGGGGACGTGCCTACTCAAAGATGCAGAATTCCTGCTCCACAGTTAGCCACAGGAGCCCACACTGCCACGTGGTTAAGAAACCACGTTTCAGGGCATCTGCAAGAGTATCTTCTCATGGAGCATGCTGAAGTGAAACTCATGCCACCTCACAGGCCCAGGCTTCCAAAGCAACTGCATGAGGCATCCAGTACCGTGCCCTACCCAGGGTGTGAATCCACTCCCCAGTACCTCCTATCTGGGGGCTGTCAGCGATGGGGAACTCACCACCTCCCAAGACATTCCATCTTCAAACAGCTTGAACTTTAGAGGAGTCCCTAGGTGGTGCAAATGGTTAATGCACTCAGCTGCTAACCAAAAGTTTAGAGGTTTGAGTTCACCCAGAGGTGCCTTAGAAGAAAGACCTGGTGATCTACTTTGAAAAGTCAGCCATTGAAAACACTATGGAGCACAGTTCTACTCTGGCACACATGGGGTCACCATGAGTCAGAATTGTTTCAGCAGCAACTGGTTTGAACTTTAGAAAGTTCCTGAAAGCTCACCTGCCTCCACAAAATGCCATGCATTGGTGCTATTATAATCCCTGGGAGTAAAAGAGCCCCTGTATCATGTATCAGGAGCCCTGGTGGAGCAGTGGTTAAGAGCTCGGCTGCTAACCAAAAGGTTGGCAGTTGAAATCCACCAGCCACTCCTTGGAAACCTTTTGGGGCAGTTCTACCCTTTCCTATAAGGTCGCTATGAGTCGGAATCAACTCGACGGCAACGAGTTTGGTTTTGGTTTTATCATGTGTCAACCCTTCAACTCACTGAAGAGCAGAATTGTGTGTGTAATTGGCTGGAGTCACAAGTTACTTGTCCAGCTTTCCAGGATTTGCAGGTGAGGCCCAAAGCTGAGGACAAGAGGTGGCCCATAAGCTGCCAACAGTTGGGACAAGACCCCTTCTCCTGCCAGGTCTTATCCACAGGTGTGAGGCCTGACCCCACCACCATCAGCCTCACCCTCACCCCTAGTTTAAGGAAGGGGGGGCCTGTGGAAGAAGGGTATGAGTTGTCACGGGTCTGGTGGGGAGTGCAAAGAGATTGTTCCCTGGCCTCAAAGTCAAGAATTTGAGATACTTCCCTTCTCTAGGTTAAACATCTTCAGCTCCTTCAGCTGTTTATTTTATTGATAGTTCCAAGAGCCTTCTCCACCCTTGCTCCCTCCTTTCCATCTGCTCTCAACTCTCGGTGCCCTGGGCCACAACACCCATCACTGAACCCAACTTTCCAGGCCGGGTCTGACCTACCTGGAGCACAGTGGGCCTGTCTCCTTTTCTCTGGACTGCATGTTTCTGTTAATGGGGCCTAGGGTTACTGTTGACTCAGTCTCTTAGGACTTTTGTGCAAGACTTGTCTCACATCCCCCAACCTGTTTTGTTGAGTGAAATGTTTAGTCCTGACAATTTCACCTTTATCCGTGTCAAATTTAATTTTGTTGGTGTTGGCTTAAGGCATTTGGTAGGGGGCAAATTAATGGCTGATGTGAGAAGTAAGAGAGAAAGCCATTTCACACCCACTTCACACGCATTCTCTCTCAGGGAATGCACCATTTGCTGTGTTATCTGTTAAGTGATAGTTAGAGTTGTTAATTTTGAGATCCCTGACCCTCCCCCCAACGTAGGAATCCCGAGGTGCTCCTGGGGTCGCTGGCCTGTGCTCCCAGAGACACCACAGCTCTCGCCCTCCCGAGGGTCAGGAAACCACTGGTGTGAAGACTTTGTTAGCCATGTGGCCTCAGGCAAGTTATTTCTTCATCTGTAAAATCCAGAGGGAGCCTTTCCTGCGCTAAGATTCTTTGACAATTTGGCGGGGGGGGGGGGGGGGGGTCAGGGAAGGTACAGGATTGTGTGTATATGTGTACATATATATTCATATACATACATCTTGAGCCACTTTGGTGAAGAATATTTTTATATGCATAGGAAACTTCTAGAAAAAAAAAATCCCAAAATGTGTGCAGTGTTTATTTCTGGGTGATAGGGTTATAAGTAAAATTAAATTTTTCTTGTTTACATTTTTCTGGATTTCCTCCAATGTCTGAAAATGAACCAGTGAGTCAAAGGAAAGAAAGGAAGAGAGGGAGGGAGGAAGAAAGGGAAGGAGGGAGGAGAAGGAAAGAGACCGGATTCTTTGATTCTGAGTAAGAACGTGGCAGTGGGTCTGACGTGGAGCCTGGGGCGGTGATGAGTGAGCAGGCAGCATTTTAGTCTCTCATAGGTGGGTCCCCCTGTCATCTTCCCTCTGGGCTGTGATGACAATGCCCTGGGGTCATGCCCCCATGTACAGCTAGGGTGACTGAAGGAGTTCCAGGGACATGGGACTTCCGGTGCTAAAACTGGAAAAGCCCCAGGCAAACTGGGGCGTCGGACACCCTATGAGCCATTCCAGGGGTGCTGGCATCTGACTGAGGCCTCCATGAGGGGCCACCTCAGAGGCTGTCATAATGAAAGGAATCCCAGAGGAAAGAAGGTTATAGGGTGACTGAATAAGGATGATGGCCGTTCATGTGATCCTGCACTGTTTGCAAGGCATTTTCATAAGCATTGCTTCATCTGATTCTCACAAGTATCAGTGGCAGCAATGGACACCTACTGAGAGTGTACAGGACACCCTCTTGTCCCACCTCATACCTCTTGGCCCACGTTTCACTCCAGCCATCACAGCAGCAGCCAGCTCTGCTCAGGTGCCCACACCTTGCCTCAGCTGCACCAACGATCTCTTGCTGTTTGCCCATGCCACTAGGTAGGTTGCCTGCAGGAACCGCACTGCGATCGAGTGTGTGCAACTGGCAGTTGGAGGGATTAACATCCCCTGGGGTAGCCTTGGGGCAGTGGAGGATGGGAGCCAGTGGACTAATGTTCTCATCCTGTATCCCTTGAGTGGACAGCTCTGAAGTCCATTCTGCACTGCTCCTGGGGCTGGGGGTCCCAGCAGGCCCAAGCCCAGTGGCCCACAGTGATGACCAACTCAACGACACCCTTTGCATTGGCTTTCCCTCTGTCTCTGTTTCACTCTCTGCATCTTCCCCTGTGCCTGTCCTTAGTATCTCCACCCAAAGGTGCCCCCTGCATGCGAGCCCTGGGCTCAGACTAGGATGAGAGCTACTGTGCTGAGCATGGCCTCTGTAATATCCCATTTCACCTTTGAACATGGAGGAAAGAGGCGTAGAGATGGCGAAAGACCTGCTCAGGCCTCACTGCAAAGAGTCAACTGAGAACTAATGTACTAAGGTACACTCCACCTTACACTATAAAAGGAAATCTCCTTTGCCCCCATTTTACAGAGGAGGAGACCGAGGCTCGTGGGTGGCCACTGGAATCCAGCTTCCTGAAGCCTAGCCAGTATCTTCCCACACCACCCTGATGCTGCCTTTCCAAGAATCCTCTGAGAATACAGGGAGGGGGCTCGGCAGGCAGCATAGGTGGGCTTGGCGGGTCTTCCTCTCCAAGATAGAACAGGAAATGCGAGCAGATGGCGTCCAACAGTGCAGGGTTAGCTTTAAAAAATGGTTTCCTCGAAGTGAAGTGGGAGGCAATGGGAATCTCTGGGTGTTGGAAAAGAAGTAAAGCTCCAGCTCCCTTCTCCTCATTTCCTTCCCCTCCCCGTTTCCTTCCTCCTCCTCCTTCTGATCAGGACTGACTCTTAGGTACTAAAAACAAGATAGTCCTAACAACCCAAAGTGACAGGAAAATCAGGGAGTCTAACTAAGGACCTGATACTCAGCATCAGGGGGATTTGATAAAGCAGAGTTGAAAGCAGTTACTGGAAAAAAAAACACAGCCGTTTCCAGTATACGCCCTACCAAGGTGGCCAGGGCAGGCAAAGGGCACAGGGAGGACAAAGGCGTGGAGGTAGGACAGTGGGATAGTGCTGGGCTTTGGGGACCTCAGATGGCCCACTGTGGTTGAAGAGCAGGGAGGAAGGAAGCAGAGGCAGAAGAGGCTGAGGCGGAGTAGGGGTCTTGCATGAGCTGAGGAGATGTGGTTTTACTGTACAGTCTCCATGGGGTGGGAGGGCTGACTTGAGGCTGGAAGGTCCTTGTGGGGCACTGGCCTCCTGAAGGGAGCTTTGTGGTATAGGGGCAACAGGGAGGCACTGAAAGAATGAAGGCAGCCTTGGGCAATGGGAAGAGTGCACTTTGTTTGGGGAGACCCTGGTTCTTGTCCTTAGACGCGTTTACATATGAGGGGCCCAAGAGTAGGAAGAAATTGACCTGGCCAAGAACATTCCAGCACTGTTAGGATCATTTCAGCAGCGTTAGGGGCAAACGCATCAGCAAGGCGCCCGGCCAGTGCTCCAAGCTGCGCTGAAAAGCTTGAGGCTCCAAGCTTCTCCCTTGGGCTCTTTGCCCTGTCTCCTTCTTTCCAAAATTCCGCCTCAGAGCTCTCCCTCATAATTCCTCCACGTCCATGCCTATCTCCAAAGAAGCCTCCTAATAACTGTGATTTCCCAATTGACAAACTCTGGTTCTCCTCCTGTGGGCTGGCCTCTCTCCAGCTGCAGAGAGGCAGGCTGTTGGGAAACCTCTCTGTGGTTCTCATAGAGAAACACCAGGCTTGGGGAGGCAGTGTGGCCTAGGCTGGTCTTCCTAGGGGAGCCTTGGCTTCCTGGCCTGTTAGCAACTCTCTGCCAAGCCCCTGTTAAGTCACTGTGATCCTCAGTTCTTTCATTCAGCCTACATTTATTGAGCACCTGCTGTGTGCTAGTTACTGGGGATATAGAGGTGTGACAGAGTGTCTGCCCGCTAAAGACCAATTTCCTTTTCTTATGGGACACATAGCTACACTGTATTTCCCTTGCATTAGATGTGGTCACATGACTGAGTTGGCCAATGGAATGTGAGCAGAAGTGATGTGCACCATTTCTGGGACAACACTTTAGAGAAGTGGGTGTGCCCGTCTCTATCAACTTCCTTTTCCCACCAGCCATGGGGAATGGTGCAGCCACAAAATGGAAAGGGCCTGAGTCCCTGAATCACACTGTGGAGGAAAGTTATCTTCTAAGAGGACCACTCATCTGAGCAAAACGTCAACTTCTGTTATGTTTAAGGCATTATATATTTTGGAGTGTTTCTGTTAGAGCAGCTGGTGTTACTCTAGTCATCTATAATACAAGAGGAGAACAAGACGAACATAGACTCTGCCCTTCTGGAACTTTCTAGTTACATAATCATTCAATTTTTGACTGAGGAAAGGGCTCTTCTGGAGGAGTCCAGAGTTTTAGAAAGCACATGGTTGAGTAACCTGATCTAGGCTGGGGAGTAGAGGTTTCTCCTTATTCAGAAAGTGGGAAAATATTTTTACAATGTCCCAGAGCTATAGTGAGATCCAATGAGACCCATGTTGGTCAAAGCATTTTGAGAAGGCTAAATCCTGGTGATGTTGTGAGGGTAAGCATATAGTTTTGAAATCCTCATTTCTTGGAGATGTCTTCAGACCAGACTGTTTTTTGGTTGGAGTTTGGCGGGGAGCCCCTCCATATCCTCTCTGTGGCCAAGTGCTTGGGGTTCAGAGCCTGAGCAGGCTGTTTGGGCAAATGATGACTTCTATCACCAATGCCTGCTCAAAGTCTCACCCACGCCCATTTCTTTTTTGGATAGCCATGGCTTAGAGTCACTGAAGTGACTTGTTGTCCCTATATGATCTGTGGGGGGTTTTCTTTTGCTATAGACATGATTCGCCCATTCAACCCATTCTTTCTTTTAATTCAGTAGACATTTATTGATGCCAGGCCTAGTGGGAGTCCAAAGACACTTGAAAAAACTGATAACCTTGTTGAGAAGGTGAATGTACATGTTACCTGGGAACAAAAGGGCCAGTGACACGTGCTACGAGGGAACTAGCAGGTTCATGGGGTTTCCAAGAATACAGGATAACTGCTGGATGGGGGTGTCCGGGAAAGTGCTGCGGAGAAGCTGGAGTCTACACTGAGCTGAAGAGTAGGTAGAATTTGGACATATGGAAGCTCGGGGAGGGGGAAAGCCCAGAGGCCTATTTAGGGGTGCTCCTGGAAGACAACACGCATGGGAAGAGCTTGGGGGGACACGGAGGCTGAAAAACGTGGGTGGGGCTGCAAGGATGGAGGTGGCCTGGATTGCCCTATCTATCAAAGGGATTGGATTTAGTGCTATTAGCTCTGAGGTGCCACTGTTAGTTTTCCTGAGAGTGGAAGTCTTGTGACTAATGCAGGGAGCTCCAGTCACTCAGCCATTAAATTCTTTGATGCTATTCCCAGCCTCGCCAGTGTCATCTGACCTGCTAGGGTTTGAAGGTCCCATCCTGGAGGTCCCTTGAGTCTCTTCTTTCAGTCCCAGAGAGGCCCAGCTGCCTGGGAGACTCCAGGCTCTGGCTCGACGGGGATTAACAAGGTCTTCCTTCATTTCCTTCCTTCACATTGGAGCCCCTTGTGAGGAGGGACACATTTCAACTTTGGCTCAGAGTCAGCAGCTTCCTGCAGCTGCCAGAAGGGCCCTGGGCAGTGTCAGTCCCCATCGCTGCCAGAAGCACGGAGTGGGGAGGCGGCAGGAGTGGGGTGCTGATGGGATGGTGCCCTGGCTCCCCAGTGGAACCTGTTCACCCTCGCTTGCTGTCAGTCACAAGGACAGCACCATCTTGAGGACAGGTACGCCTTCACTTGCATTGTTTTAGACTCAACACAGAAGAACAGATCTATAGAAACTTGCATCCAATGTTTTCTCCCTTAGCTCCTTGTAAAACCAGATGGTGCGGTAGGGCGCTCTATCGCAAGACACCTCCTATCTCTAGCCTGTCTCTATAGCTGTCTAGGTGAGCTACTAGGTCCAAAATGGTGCTCGTCCTAATGGGGCAGCCTGGAGTGGAGCTGGTAGAGGAGCTGGGAGAGAAGTCACCTTTGCCATCAGCAGTAGCAGAAAGATGGCACCTGTGTAGGTGGTGCTGGACTTGGGTACAAAGTCAGCTTGGGGACTGAGGTCTGTCTGCAGTTTGTTCTGGTTTCCCCTTGCCCCATGCAGCAGGATTCTTGGAGAAAACTCTATTTCTGCCGCCAACTCTGTATCTGTAAGTCTGGAACTTCAAGATCAAAATTAGTCTGGTAAACTGAGGTATTGCTCTAGGTCCCGGACTCTAAGGATTTGTGTTGTAGACAGCTAGGCAGTGATTCAGAGGGTCAGACGATGGGGAAAAGGGAGTGGGCCATCTGTCTTGGGCCAAGCTTGTCTTGAGGCTCTGACGTACCCCTGGGGTGTATTCATGGGGAAACCCTTTTTCTGGGAATGGGCCCCTCACACAGACTGTCTTAGTTATCTAGTGCTGCTGTAACAGAAATACCACAAGTGGATGGTTTTAACGAAGAGAAGTTTATTTCCTCACAGTCAAAGTAGGCGAAAAGTCCAAATTCAGGGCGTCAGCTCCAGGGGAAGGCTTTCTCTCTCTCGGCCTTCTCATCAGTGTTTCCCTGGACTAGGAGCTTCTCGGCGCAGGGACCTCGGTCCAAAGGACGTGCTCTGCTCCTGGCACTGCTTTCTTGATGGTATGAGGTCCCCCTGTCTCACTGCTCACTTCTGTCTTTTATATCTCAAGAGATTGCCTCAGGACAAAATCCAGTCTTGTAGATCCAGTCCTGCCTTACACAACTTACCAGCTTACCAACTTACACAACTGCCACCCATCCTCCCTCATTAACATCATAGAGGCAGGTTTACAACATACAGGAAAATCACACAGTATCAAGAATCATGGCCTAGCCAAACTGATACACACATTTTTTGGGGGACATAATTCAAACCATGACACAGACCTTCCCTCAGCTGTCACGTTTCATGGTCCTGCCCCTAGCCACGCATCCAGGGCAGACACCTGGTCCAAGGTGACCAATCAGATGCTCTCTGGGGAGCTTGGATTTTAGATAAGAGACAGAGACCAGAGGCCGAGGGATGCTGAGGAGCCTGTAAACGGGGTGTTCTTGAGTGGTCCATGATGCCAGCTACGGAGGCTGCTGGCTCTTCCCTTCCTCAGTCTTGGGAGTTAAACTCTTTCTTCAATTCCTTGGCTTCTTCCACATCCTTCCAATAAAGTCCTCTTTTGGGATCAAGCCAGAAGAAGTCGGTTTCTGTACTTGTAGCCAGGAGAACCTAACCCCCAACCAGCTGCACCTTCCTTGGGGGAAGGAGATGCCAACCCATTCTTGCTGGCTGTGAAGTCCAGGCTGTACTTCATTCCACAGGGCAAGTCTGCATCACTTACAAGACACTAAAATAAGCATGGGTTCCCAAGAGACCATGGAGCTCAGAGGAGAGGATGAAGTGTTGACTGCTAGTCCCCATGCTACCACTTGGAAGCTGTGTGGCCTTGGATAAGTCTTTTAGCCTCTTGAGGTCCTAGTCAGCTGAAAGGCAAAGGGTGTCCCAGGAAAATGTTCACTGGGCCAGTCAGTTAACCTCACAAGACCTCTGTTTTCTCATCTATAAAGTGGGAATATCCCATAGACCTCACACGTAAGGAAGAAGGAAAAGAGACCACGTGTGGCCAACATGAGAAGGTCCTGGTAAATGGTGGTTTTACCTCCATCCGGATGAGAACACCTGCTACTTGCTGGCAGCCAATGGACCAAGCCCTCAGGAGTCTTCTTCTGCTGTAAGAGCTGCCGTTTCATGAAATACCTGCTGTGGGGACCCTGGAGATGGCTCTCAGGCCCCAGAGTCCCCTGCTTCTCACAGCCCAGCTCCTGCCTACCCACCTTGCCCCTTGACGGGAAACCTGCCCTCACTCTCTTGCCATCCCTCATCTCACTTGGCAAGTTCTTCAAGAACCCACAGCACCAGCCTCAGGCCTCCTCTAATGCTCTGCTCCAGAGCAGGCTGGGATGTTCCAGGCTTCCTGCCGAGATTTATAATTGAACAGAGCCAGGGAGATTTCCCCATCCAATAGTTCGTTCTCTCTCCTAAAACAGGGAAATGGGGCTTCAGTTATTATCTGTGAGAATCTTCTGCTTGTATCTGTTTGCTAACTGCTGCTCAGATGAAGCCTCAGTACCAAGGTTTGGGTTTTTCTTCTCTTTGCTTCTTTCTTCCTTTTAATGAGGAGCAAATATGGAACTCTAAGGGGCAAAACAGCTCTCTGCAGATTCTAAGCTTTTCTGTTGGTTTGCCTCTGCACATTTCTGGGAAGTTATGCTCCAATAACCTGAGAGTTTTAATTGAAGAGCCTGGGTGAGGGAGGAAGAATCCTAATGGCGAACCATAAACTTCTAGAAGGGACCCGTGGGACCATCTACTTCATCTCAGTCAGGTGAAGGGCTGTTTCCGTGGAGACAGGCTGGTTGGTGACAGAACCAGGCCTCGAACTCTGGTCTCTTGACTCCAAGTTCAGTGCTCTTTTGCCCCCAAGCAGACATTTGCCAATGTCTAGAGATGGTATTGATTGTTACAATTTGGGGAGGAGGGATGCTACTGGTATCTAGTGGGTAGAGGCCAGGGATGGTGCTGAACATCCTACAGTGCACTGGACAGCCCCCACAACAAAGAATTATCCAGCCCAAATTGTCAATAGGGCTGAGGTTGAAAAACCTTGTACTAGTTCACAAATAATGAATAAGTGGCTGACATAAAGCTGAGTCTTCTCCTCCCAAGTCCATGGCCCAAAACGAACCCATTGCCATCGAGTCAATTTCGACTCATAGCGACCCTAAAGGACAGAGTAGAACTGCCCCATAGGGTTTCCAAGGAGCGCCTGGTGGATTCGAACTGCTGACCTTTTGGTTAGCAGCTGTAGCTCTTAACCACTACGCCACCAGGGTTTCCAAGTCCATGGCAGACGTTACTAATTGACCACAGTCCTTTTCTCCTCCGATGACAGTCTTAATTCTTCTCAACACAGCACTCTACTTAGGGGGTACTAGTTGAGATGACACCGATTGATCTTCCCTTGGCCAGAGACAACAGAACTGGTAGGTTCTGAAGTCATTCTGCTTGAGTTTGAGTTCTGGCTCTGTCTTCACCTACTAGCTGTGTGATGTTTGGTCAGGGAACTAATTAACTTCTCTGTGCCTCATTTTTCCCATCTGTGAAATGGGGATCATAAATGGGATAACCTCAGAGGGCTTTTGGGTGGATTAAATGACTTAATGTAGTCTTTAAATGTCACAGTGTCTGGCACATCATGAGTGCTCAAAAAACGTTAGCTGTCACTATTACCATCACTCTTGCTCTGTTGAAAAGAGGCAGCTGATGCTCCTATTAAAGGGAGCAGACCAGGTTTGTCCCCTGTTAGGACTGGCACGGAGGCTTCCTAGTCCTCATATGCCCATGATATTGCGGCTTTCAGAATGAACAAAACCTCCCCGACTCCTAGAAGGCCTGGTAATGTGACCCTGCTTGTTCCATTACTAATAAACTAATACAGCCTGGCTTCAGCTGAGCACTAACTTCCTGCAGAGCCCCAGGCTAAGCCGTTTCCATGTTCCATTTAAGCCTCAAAATAACTTATCAAGTAGGAGCTCCTATAAACCCACTTTACAGATGAGGAAGCCAAGGCTCAGAGAGAGCAAGTAACTTGCTGGTGGTGGCAGAGCCCCAAGCAGCTAGGCCAGGGTCCTGCCTGTTGCTGTGTGACTCCAGAACCAGGGCTCTCACCACTGTGCTGCACTGCCTCCCTGGTCTATTGGAGAAGGAGAGGAGAGAGGAAAGACGGGAGGGAGGAAGAGGTGAGTGTTTTGGGGGACTTTCTCAGAACAATGGCACTACATCTGCCTGGTCACCAGAATTTTCTGGCAGGCAGGGCTGAGGTGCAGGCTGCAGGAAGAAAATGTCCAGTCCTTAAGTATCTCAGGGACTGAAAACAGCTCTTCCTGGACAGCCAGAAACCGGGTTCAAACCCAGTTTTCAAGATTTTCTCACCCCCTGCTCTTGCCACGGTCAGGAGTACCAGGTTAAAATTCTCCATCACCCGCTCCAACCCTGGTGCTTCCAAATACTGGGCTTAGACTTAGGGTCCTTTAGGCTAATCAGCTGCACCTGATGCCTGTGTCCCTATGTCCTTGACCCCCGATGCCTGTGTTGTGCCACTGTCTAGAAGCTTCCCAGGTTAGGAAGGCTTCACTATTTTTGGACCTTGCACCTTCCATTCTCTGGAGCCAGAGAGAACAAGTCAATTCCATCTTGTACATTAGGCCCCTCAGATACCAGAAGAGCAGTTGTGTATTTACAGTGATCTAGAATTTAGGTCGGCACCTGCATATGGAGAGCCGGCGTGTGCCAGGCACCATGCTAGATACCAGCAACATTGGCGTACAATCCAGAGCCACCCCTGCCTTTGGGGAGCTTCCACTTGATGGTAGCAGGGGTCAAGTAAGGGCACCAAGGTGGGGGTGGGGGCTTGTGATGGGGTCAGGGAAGCCACCCCAAGGAACAGACACTTGACATGGGACCTGAAGGGTGAGTAGGAATCAGCAAGGTGGCGACAGGGAACAGTACTGTTGAAGCCCAGAGGCAGGAGGCTGGGGCATGTCTGAGAACATGAACGGAGGCCCGTGGGGCTGGAGTTAGAGCATGAGGGGGAGGATACGTAGCTGGTGGGGACAGGGGCCTGGGGAGGAGTTGAGACGGTCCTCTTAAGAGCTGTAGGGAGCAGGGGGAAGGTTTTAAACCAGCAATCTAGTGTGATCAGAACTGCTTTTTAGGAAGGGTCAGTCTGGCTCTGGGGTGGGAGGATGGCCAGAGTCCAGACTCTGGGATCAAGGGCCTCACTCAAGGTCACCTGTTAAATTAGGGTAGAAAGGGAGGGTTACGCTAGGCTAATTTGCTCCATCCATCCCCATCCATCTTCAGACTAACCACCCATCTCCGCCCTGGAAAGCAGTCATGGCTTAGGGCCATCTCCCAAAGATGGTCTTCTGAGGCCGCCTCAGTCGCTTCTTCCGAGCCACGTCTAGACTCAGGGCCTGGGGGACTTGGCCACGAGCCCTCACTTGCCCTCCTGCGCCCTGGCCCCAGTATGCCCCAGAGGCCACGCATGCTTCCCAGTCCCAAGGCTAACTAAACTCTCTGTGGACAGCTTGGGGGTCCAGAGCAGGTGCCCTGCACCCTGGGCCCTTTTTCCGTGGCCCCAAGCCCCTTAATTCCGGCACAGCTCACTCAGTCTCAGCATTCCCCAGGAGCTTTGGAGTTAAGGCCTGGGGCTTTTACTTGCATTAAAAAGAAAATAGTAAATAAAATGAAAAAAGCCAGCTTCCCTCCACCTTAGGCACAGTGGGGGCCCACAAGTGGGGCATTGGTGGCTGGGAGGCAGCGTGAACAGGCTGGCTGTGAGTGAGATGGCAGAGAAACCCCCGGGGAATGGAGTGGAACAATTGTCATTGTGAGTTAAGCAGGCCTTTTATGGGAAGGATAAAAGTTAATGGGACACCACACTCCGGCTCCCCACCATTAAGTAAGAGAAACGCTGGTGGAAGGCCGGAAGGCAGCGACGGTTCTGCTCCGAAAGAACCTGGGTCGGGCGCAGGCGGGGAGGAGGCCCATTCATCACCTGATTAGGAAGGCGTCAATGTTTGGACCTCGCTAATTTCATCTAAAGTCTCTGGGTGGCTTCTTAATCTGTTATCCACTGTCAAAGGCTATCCCCTTCCCAGGACTGTTGAAAGCCACTTGGGGCGGCAGGAGTTGGCTCTCTCTCTCATCCATCTAAATAAGGCCTACTCTCTAGAGGCCACCCAGTTGGACTCCCTGAACCTGGAACCTCGTGTACCCTAATGTTCACAGCTGCCTTGGTTTCTTGCCAGCTGGTCAAGGAACACAGGACGGAAAACTGAAGATAGGAGCCCTTCTGGGGTCAAGCAGCTGCTCCCCTGCTAACTACCATTGCAGCTACTACGCCTACTCCTACTAACAGCAGCTAATGCTTTTCGAGGACTTCACTGTTGTAAGCACTTTATGTTTTAACTCATTTAGTCCTTGTCTCTGCCTCCCTCAGAACCCCCTGCTAAGGTGATCTGGTAACATGAGATTCCCACCACAGCACCGTCAATGACTTTCCTGCAGGACAAAGTTCGGGCATGCCCCATCCTTGGTCTGATTCCTGGTGACTCTCAGAGTTTTGTCACCGGCCCCAACCTCCAACAACACTGAACTATGCAGGGTTCCTTGTTCACGCCCTACTATTCTGGCCTCTGTGTTCTGGTTCAGGCTGTTCACTTTGCTTGGAATTCTCTCCCTTTTCCCCTTGTGAATTCCCACAAGTCATCAGGCAGGTGCCACCCCTCCCAAGAAGGCCTCCTTGACCTGTCTCCCTCTCCCCTTTGAGTACCCATAATGCCCTGTCCCCTTCTGAGTATCCATAATGCCTTGCTCCCTTCTGAGTGTCCGTACTGCCCTGTCCCCTTTTGAATAACCATAATGCCTTGTCCCCTTTTGAGTACCCATAATGCCTGTCCCCTTTTGTGTACCCATAATGCCTTGTCCCCTTTTGAGTACCCATAATGCCCTGTGCACAGCTCTATTGTTGCATCTTCCTGCACTACAGTTAAGTTGTGTCTCCCTTGAGTCAAGGGCCAGGTCTGAGGCTTCCTCATCTTTGAATCTCAAGCTCCTATTTCAGGGTCTGGCACAATTCATGTCGGTTTAATTGACCTGAACTTCTTTGCTTCAAAGGGAGCTTCTGTGGGGATGGGAACATGGAGTACTGAGGGGTATTGCTCTGTCCTGGCCCCTGGTTCCGTGTCCACCTGGGAAAGTGGAAACAACACCCACTCTGCACTCGCACCCCCCTTCCCCACAGAGCATAAATACCCTAGATATGCCTCTGTGTGGCCAACAACGAAGCCAGAAGCAGTGGCAGGACATGGAATGTCTGTTCACGAGATGCCAGCTAAATGAGCTGCTTGTCAGCAACCCTAAGTAAACAAATCACTCCTGAGAGCAAGAGCTGATTGTAATATCATAAATATGAATGTTTGAGAGGCTAATCCGTGGGCTGCACCCTGAGAACCACAGTTCGCCGTCCAGTGTGACTGATGTCATAAAAGCCCCATTACAGCCAATTCTAAAATCAAAGCAAAAATCACCGCTGCATAAATAAGCTGAACTGACAGCAACAACGAAAAACCCAGAGTCTAAGGAATCGTATTTCCCACACAACACACTATGGCATAAATTCCTAAAGTCTTGACGTTTCAGTAGAAATACTGACCCACACGGAAAAGACACCAGCCAACAGAGATGTGGACTCACAGGACCCCGGCCCTGGGTGCCTGACAGAGTCCAGGTCTTCAATTCAGCCCCACTAATGCCTCCCTTTTTCTTAGCTGGAGCTGAGAAGCCCAAGCTTCCTCAGGCTCTATGAGAAGCCGTCACCGTGTGATCGTAAAGCTTTCATTATTCATTAAGCCATATTTCCTCCCCGTTGAAAGCCAGATCCAGACATATTAGCAGCATGTCCTTCAGGTCCCTGGCAGAACTGCTCCCTGTCAGTGGACAGAGGCCGGAGACGCCCTTTACAGCGGTTTAAGTAACAGCTGGAAAATGAGGCCTGTTGAGGGCCGTGGTTAGCATTGTTGAGCACTGTGGCCTGGAGCCAGCGCCGTATCCACAAAGGCCTGAATCTCTTCCATCTAATGACTCTGAGTTATGGGTTTTATACCTTTAGATACCAGAGTAAACTTGATTTGAAATTGGCCGCAGGGGAAATTTGTTAAAGAAAAATAAAGATGTTTGATGGAATCTAATGTACTTTGCTAGGCAGCTCTCTGCCTACATTCTCAAAACCACAGATTTCTAGATAATCCAGTGGGGAGTTTTCCAGCCCTCCTCCTATCAATGCCCTGATTCCAGCCGCCTTACCGCCATTGTCTGGAAATATCACTCACTCACTACCCCCTCCCCACCGCCAGCCTCCGGCAAGGCATGGAGAAGCTGGTACAGTAGCCACGCTACGCTGCCGCTGCCTTTAGATCACCAAATCTCCTGAAAGTCTGCATCACGCTGTCCTCATGTTGCAGAGGAGGAAGCTGGGGCTCCGAGAAGTGATACAAAGAGTGAGCGGAGGGGGCCAGGATTTGAATCCAAGTTTACCTGGTTCCAAAGCACATGCTTTGTACTTACACAGCGCCCAGCTGATATATGCTCAGTGGTCACCAGGATCGGGTCACTTGGGAGGCCATTCGGCAGTCTGGCCAAGTCCGTGATAGGCAACAGAGCCCCCAGCAGCCAAGCCAGGATTCTCACCTGATCGTACCTGGGCAATTGCTCAAGCCCTCTGTGCCCCATTGCCCTGTTCTGAACAGCCAGGGTGATCACAGTGCCTGCCCTGGAGGGGTGGGGTGGGGACCAGGTAAAACGTGACATCCTCAATATGTGTCTCCCGTGCTTTCTCCATACGTGTCTGCTGTCACAAGAGGAGCACTTTATAAACTTTAGCCCCAATCATTGCAACGATTTTGTGCATGTTTGAATGACAGCACATGCCAGTTCATCTGTCTGTAACTAGGTGTGTATGGGTGAGTGTGTACATGGCTAACTCCGGCTGGGATGGTAATGGAGAGCAGGCAGATGGACGGATGTGTCCACCTGTCCACAGAGGCCCAGCCCAGGTTGGGGGCAGTGAGAAGCTGCCTTTTGGCCCAAAATGCACAAGCTTTGCTTTGAACAGATGAAGCAATTAGGGGTGTGTTGTGGGTTGAATTGTGCCTTCCCAAAAGATATGTTCAAGTCCTAACCCTGGGTACCTGTGAACCCCTGGTAGCTGTCATTCAGAAACAGGGTCTTTGCAGATGTAATCAGTTAAGATGAGGTCATAGTGGATTAGGATGGACCCCGATCCAATATGACTGGTGTCCTTATAAGAAGAGGGAGATTTGGACCCAGGGACACAGACACAGAGGGCAGACAGCACGGACAACGGACGCAGAGATTGGAGTGATGCAGCCACAAGCCAAGAAGCACCTGGGCCACCAGAGGCTGGAAAAAACAAGAAAGGATCCTCCCCTAAGCACGGCCATGCCAACACCTTGATTTCAGACTTCTAGCTTCCAGAACATGAGGGGCCCTATTACTGAGATCAACTGCTAGCCAACAGGTCGGTGGTTCGAAACCACCAGCGGCTCTGCTTCCAGAACTGTAAGAGAATAAATTCCTGTTGTTTCAGTCACCCAATTTGTGTTACTTTGTTATGGCAATGGGGGCAGTGGTGGTTCAGTGGGAACCACATTCCATGCGGGAGACCCAGGTTCTACTCCCAGGCAACGTACCTCATGCACAGCCACCACCCATTTGTCAGTGGAAGCTTGCGTGTTGCTGCAATGCTGAACAAGTTTCAGCAGAGCTTTCAGACTAACGTGAACTAGGAAGAAAGGCCTGGCAATCTACTCCAAAAATCAACCAGTGGGAACCCCATGGATCACAGGGGATCGGCGACTGATCACGGGGATGGCTCAGGACCGGGCAGAGTCTTGTTCAGTTGTACATGTGGTCACCATGTGTCAGAGGCTGACTTGATGGCAGCTAACGACAACAGGAAAGTAATACCGGGTGATGGCAGGCAGCAGCAGTGATGGCAGGGGCAGCACGGAGCGTCTTCCAGCCTTGCCTGCCTGGCTGTCAGCGTCCACGTCTCCAACGGAGCCCTAATTCAGAGGCTGCTGCCAACGCTCATCAATAAATGATGGAAAACCTTTCAGCAAATGCTGGGCCCAGACGCTGCTGCATGCCCCACCACAGGCCTCGGGCCCTCACCCACCGGGAGTTGCTGTCTTCACGTCCCCCGAGGGGTTCGCGTGGTGAGGCCTGGTGGGCTCTGGCGTGAGCTCCTCACAGCCAGGCCTAACCCGGGTGGATACAGCCCTGCTGAGCTGACCTGTGGGAATGCTGGCCGCAGGGGGTGGTGCTCCCTCTGGGATTTCCCTCAGGGAATTCAGAGGCAGCCCCACTCAGAGGGTTCTGTGTTTGCTGACAGGGATTATGACTGCTGGCGTCTGAAAAGTCAGTCTAATTAGATATTTTCCATAGTCTGGAGAGCTGAAGAATAGAGAGGGAAGAAAACCCTTTACATTCCTTATTGTAGGTACCTCTACCTGGCCTGGGGCCACAGGATCAGCAGCCTGGCTACATTCAGGAGGAATCGCTTCCTTCCATGCCTGGGCACCATCCTATATAAGTCCCAGAAGCCCATTGTCCCTGACCTCACATTGCTTTCTTTAGGGGGATGTGCTGGAGGAAGGTGGGGCACCCCTGACATGTGCATTTACATTCTGGGCCCCATGCCTCCTTTCATAGAGAGAGAGGCCCTGACTTCTTGAGAAGTCCTGCTTGGTGACGTTTCTAGTTGGAGCCCAGTGGGGCAGATCCAGATTTTGTTGAGTCCTGAAGATTATGCAATTAGACAGGTCCTCTTAATGAAGAAGAATACACACTTACAAACACAAAATTAGATTCTTGGCCTAGGAAGAAAGGCCTGTGCAAGGGAGGGACCTGAAGTGCAAGCTTTTTAGCATTGTGGTAGGTCCATCTTGGTGTAAATGGTTAACACACTCGGCTGCTAACCAAAAGGATAGCAGTTCAAGTTCACCCAGAGGCACCTTGGAAGAAAGGCCTGGTGATCTACTTCTGGAAAATCAGCCATTGAAACCTCTATGGAGCACACTTCTGCTCTGACACACACGGGGTAGCCATGAGTCGGAGTCAACTCCATGGCAACTGGTTTGGTTGTTTTGGTTTATGGTCCATATAGAAGGCGGCCAACCCTGGAGCCAGAAGGCCTGGTCAGGTGTTAGTGTGACCCCAGGCAGTGTCCACCTATGTCACAGTTTCCATGGCCCCTTCCCCTTCTCCAAAATGGTAAGAACCGCACCAGCTTTGCCTGGTGAAAAATGAAGGTGAAATGAGATCCTCAAACCAAGCTGCTGGAGGGCAGGGACAATGTCACTCTCTCTCAGGACCCCGGAGCACCTAGGTCTGTGCAAACGTCAAACCTTTTGGTTAGGAGCCAAGCACGTTAACTGTTTGCGCCACCCAGAGATATCCCCACTGCCATCGAGTCGATTCCGCCTCATAGCAACCTTATAGGACAGAGTAGAACTGCCCCATAGGGTTTCCAACGCTGTAATCTTTACAGAAGCAGAATGCTACATCTTTCTCCTGCAGAGCAGCTGGTGGGTTCAAACTGCTGACCTTTTGGTTAGCAGCCGACTGCTTAACCACTGCGCCAGCAGGGCTCCTCTCTTGATTAAGTTATGTTACGTAAGACTGTTGTGGCAGAGTGAATGGGGAGAAGTCAGGGTGACGCCTCCTGCTGGCCTGGAAAAAAGCAAATAGTCATGTTGTGAACTGTCTGTGGGGCCACGTAGCAAGGAACTGTGGGTGGCCTCTAGGAGCTGAGAGTTCCTTGGCCAATGGCTAGCAAGAGAACAGGGCCCTCCGTCATCCAACCACAAGGAAACAAATTTTCCCAACAACCAGTGAGCTTGGACGAGGACCTCAAGCTCCAGAAAGCAGCGTACCTGGCTGATTCCTCGATTGCCCCTTTGGCCGGCCTGAGCAGAGAACCCAGCTAAGCTGTGCCCAGACCCTTAAGCCACAGACACTATGAGATAACAAATCTGCATTGTTTTAAGCCATTAAATTTGTGGTCATTTGCTAAGAAGCAAAGAAAACGAACACACTTCTCACCTAAACCAGCCCATTTTGTGCCTTGAAAATAGCCACCAATCCGGAAGGAAAAAAAAATATTCATGTTGCCTTGGGAAACTTATTTCACCTGAGACTTGGTTTCCTCAACTGTAAATGGGGATAGTAACAGGACTTGCCTTATGGGGCTGGTGGGAAGGCTAAGTGAGATGATGTATGTAAGTTCTCAGCTTACGTAGTGAATTCTCAACACAGTTGCTAACAAAATCGCGTTTCTTTTATTTGAGGTTACCTGTAGATGGAGTGTGACATGGGAATAAATTCAGGAGGCTGCTTAATTGGGTAGTTATTTGCAAGGTTGAATTAATCTCCCAATGCAAAGATATTGGGAAGAAAACGCCCCAGTGGCCTCCCTTTCTCTTCTCATCCAAATGTCTGCTGTCTCAAAGCCTTACATATGTAGAACCAGAAATGGGGGAGCCATTCCCTCCATCAAGGAATTCCTGAAGGGCTCTGGCCTGAGAGAGGCCCTCTGAGGTCCTGGATCTCTCAGGGCCTCTGAAGAGCGGGCATCCAGGAGCTGCTCAGTGCTAACTGAGTAGTGAGGGATGTGTGGGCCAAATGAACTCTCGAGGTGAGGGGGTGCGAGGAGGCAGGTGTTGGGGGGGCAGGCCCTGTGGGGGACCAGCCGGCCTGCTAAGCCAACAGGCAGATGCAGCAAAATCTCAAATGACGGAGAGGGATTTCCAAGGAAAACAGAAACACTGCTTCCTCCCTTTAAAGAAAAGCTGGCACTGCAGATTTCTGGGGCCTTCTCCTCTCTCCCCGGCTTCTCTGGCCTCTCTCTCACTGGTGGCCATTTATAGAAGGAAGATGTACCCACCCAAAGGCCCCAGCAACCAAATGGGCAAGTCACAGGGCACTGTGGAGGCACGGGCTGAGCCCTGGGTGCTTGGGCTTCAGCCTGGTCTTTCCACCAGGGCACTGGGGTGGGATGGGTTACAGGCAGACACAGTTTCAGATGCCATGTGATGGCCTCACATGCTCCCAGATGCCTGTCCACGGGGACTCAGGTGGCCAGGTGTATACTCTCAGTCAGGTGGCTCTGTGGTCATAGTGTGTGCAGTTGCGTGTGCCCTATGCATTCAAAGACTATTCACAGGCATGAGGCAAACATACATACACACACACACACACACACGCTGCAACTCTGCTTCCCTGCCTTGGTGCACACATCTGTGGCATGTGGCATGCGCCCACCAAAGGCACGTCCAGTCTTGGGTACGCCAGTATCATATGCTCAGCCAACTAAACGTGCAGCTGACACTGCCCATGTACCTTGGTGAACTACATTTCCCAGGTTCCCTTGCCTTGGGTTCTGGGAAGGTTTGGCCAATAGGAGGCTTTGGTGGGAAATGAAAGGGAAGGAGGAAGGGAAAATCCAAGGTATTTCTCCCCTTCTACCTTGGCCAGCATTTCTGGCAGCTGCTGAGCCATCTCCAGGCTTCTGATTCCTTCTGGAAAGTCCCTCTCTCTGTGGTCCAAGCTCCTGCTAGACAGCCTGGCTTCTGGGTTCTGATAAAACCACCTTGTCTTGTTTCTCTCTCACCATAGGGGTGGGAGGGGCCTCTTGTGGTCGCTGACATCTGGGTTGGCTGAGTTTCCCCATTGGGCTTCTTACCTCTTCCTTCACCTGGGCAATCAATCCTTCTATTACATGTCCTTTGTCTGAAAGACATAGAGTGGTTTCTGTTTTCCTGGCTGGTCTCTGACTATTAATAGAGTAATGATAACGACCTGGTATTGTGAATTTAGAATGTGCCAGTGACTCTTACATAAATTATCTCTTTGAATTCTCACATGGATAGAGGATGAGGTTGATATATTGACTCCATTTTATCGACAAGGAAGATTAGGCTCAGGGAATTTAAATAACTTGTCTGAAGAGTAAGCTCAATTTGAACCCAGTTGTACTGGAAATCACACAGCTTTGGAGCAAATCCCATCTTTACCATTTAGCAATTGTATGACCTCAGGCAAGTTGTCTAATCTCTGTAAACCCCCATTTTCTCATTTGCAAAATAAGGATAATAATATCTGCCTTAAATGGCTTCTGGGAGGATTGTTGTTGCTTTTGGGTGCCATTGAGTCGGTTGTGACTCACGGCGACCCCATGTGACAGAGTAGAACTGCCCCATAGGGTTTTCTTGGCTGTAATCTTTATGGAAGCAGATCGCCAGGTCCTTCTCCAGCAGAGCCACTGGGTGGGTTTGCAAACCACTGACCTTTCAGTTAGCAGCTGAGTGCTTAAACATCGCACCACCAGGGCCCCTTGAGTGAAGACATATGCCTGTGTATATTCAATTCTCCCTGCCTGGGGAATACCTACATGTTCTGCAAGACACAGAACAAATGTCACCTCCTCTGGGGAGTCCTCCCTAATTCCCTCAGGCTGACAGAGGTAGGATCTCCTCTGGAATCGAAAGCACCATGGTAAGGCGCTCTTAATCAGCCATCCCAGTGGAGCCCCACCCATTTAGGAGTCACCCAAGGGCAGGCCTCGCTCTATTCAACATGGCAGCTGGAGGGGTCCTATTGAAATCGGGTGAGATCACATCAGGCCTCTGCTCCCAGTAGAGCAAAAGGCCAAGTCCTTACCAGCAGCCCCCATCAGCTCTCCGGCCCCCATCTCCTGCTTCTCTCTCAGTTATGTTCCCACTCCAGCACCTCTGTCCCCATCACTGTCCTTGAGCGTGGCATACAGCTTCCCACTGGGCTGTGGCGCCTGCTGAAATCACTGTCCGAGATATCCAGGGTCTCACCTCCTCACACCCTACAGGTGTTTACTCACATATGACCCTCTCAGTGACCAACTTCTTTGGCCACTCTCTAACATCACAACCCTCACCCTGATGTGCCCTATTTTTCTTGTTTATTATTTATCTCTCCTGCTACTATATAAGTGCTAAACGAATTGTTGTCTGTTTTATTCACTGCTATGAATAAAATGGAGTCACTGGGCGATGCAAATGGTTAGCGCACTCAGCTACTAACTGAAAGATTGGAGGTTCATCTCCACCCAGAAGTGCCTCAGAAGAAAGGCCTGGAGATCAACTTCAGACAAATCAGCTATTGAAAACCCTATAGAGCACAGTTCTGCTCTGATGCACATGGGGTTGCCATGAGTCGGAATCAGCTCAACAGCAACTGATGTGTGTGTGTGTGCGTGTGTGTGAATAAAACTTCCCCCACCACCTGGAATGTGGTACGCAGCAGGCCCACTGTACATATTTGCTGAATGAATCTTTGGGTGCCTAGAACTCAGCTTGGGGTCTGAAAATACTGGTAGGGTGTTGGGGCCAGATAGGGCTGAAGGAGGGCTGGTGGTGGGTATCCCCGAGGGCAGGGTGGCCAGGCAGCCTCTCAAAATCACAGTCGCCACAGACGCTCAAGGAAGCAGGTCGTTCTCTGCCCTCATGCAAACCCTCCTCATCCAATCCCGGCCGAGCCTCTGCCACTCCCTTTGGACTGGCCTCACTTAGCAGATGTGCTCAGCTCGGCAGGCATTCCCCTCAGGCTGAGGCTGGTGGGGAAGAGATAGCAAATGGCCCACCTAGTCACCAGGACGGGCTCGGACTTGGAAGATGAGTTCAAGTCCCAACTGTGCCTCTGCTGCCTTACCCTTCGGCAGTGACAGAAGCCGCCTCATCGATAGAACCTATCTCATCAACAGAACCCACCCTCCGTGGGAGTCTTTAAACCACAAGACGTGTACAGGTGCGAGCAGGGCAGATTCCCCAATAAGCAAGGTAAGCACAGGCTTACTTGTGTTTACTTCTTAATCTATAGTGAACAATTTCACATGGGTTTCACATCGTGTTCACTACAGATTAGTAAGTAAGCACAAGTAAGCCTGTGCATACCTTGCTCACTGGGTAATCCATCCGTGTTAGGGACTGTAAATTTGAAAAGAGGCTTTGATTCTGTGCGAAGGTGCTGTGGGGTTGGGAGAAAGACAGATGCCAGTCATACCTAAAAGCAAAATCTTTGATGTGGTAAAAAAAAATGTGAAATTGTTCACTACAGCTGATTTGGTAAGCAAGGTGCTTATTGGATAATCTTCCCGAGTGGGAGATGTCGTCCGAGTCACAGAGTTCACTGACCCAGGCAAGTCTCTTCCCTCCAGGAAGTGAAGCAACATTCTTCAGAGCCCAGGCTGAAAAATAATTGTTGAATGAGTGAATGAATTCAGTCTTCAGTTCCCAGAATTTAGCACAGGACCGGGTGTACACATTCCCAGTGAGTATTTTCAGGATTGAATGGAATTGAAGAAAACATAGGCCAGCAGCTATGGATTCATGGGGGCAGGTGAGGGCTGGTGGCAGGCCACCTGGGGGTCTTTGTCACCCCAGACCTATGCTTGTTTGTTTTTAATTTTTCTTGAGGATAATCCAGAGAGTAATCCGAAGAGTGCAGCTGGATGAACATATGTCTACCCCCGGGTAACTACCCCCAGATCTTGATATAGAACACGTCCACACCACTGAAGTCTCCCTCTTGCCCCCTCCCAGTCAATATTCCACAAAGAGAGCTTCTTTCCTGATTTCCACCGCCCCAGATTAGTTTTGCCTGCATCTGAGCTTGCCATGAATGGAATCCTCCGGCATAAACAGACCTCTGTTTTTTTATCTGTCTCTGTGAGCCCGGAATTGCCACGTGCGTGGCAACAATCAGAATCTGGGTATGAAAGCATGCTGGCAGGTGGCATCACCTGCTGAACGTGTGTTCCGGGGGTTGGAAGTACACAGTTCATGTCTTGCTAAAGGAGCTGTCTTCAGCAGAATGATTTTCTCCTTCTTTGCCTAGAGCTCCCCATCGTCAGCGCCGCCCTCGGTCTGACAGCAGAAGCCTTCCGCTCCAGGCTGCATGAGTCAGACCTGGGATCAGCATCGTGCGCTGTTCTGGTCACGACGCTGTGCCCACCTCCTCCGAGAAGCCTGCCATGCCAGCCCAGCCCGCAGACACATCTGGCAACAGTTCAGATGTACCTGTTGGGTGGTTCTGGCTTTCTCTTCACATCCAACCTCCCCCTCCAGCATCAGCAGCCTACATTGTGGCCTCTGGACTCCTTGGGGTCGGCATGCGCAGTCGGGATATTTATAGGACACCTAGCCACCCCATGCCTTCTCCTCGGGGAGACCGAGGCACAAGCATGTAAGAGGTTTTAGTGTGGGGTTGGAGAAAGAAACAGAATGGGCTTTAGAGCCGTAAACTTAGGCGCAAATGCTGGCTTGTGTCTCAGGCTGGTAAGTCTGCCTCGGTCTTTCTGTTTCCTATATGGGAAGTTTACATGCACTCTGTGGTGAGGCTAAACAAACTAAGCAAAGCGTCCGAATGGAAGAGATTTTCAGTAAATTGTACCCACCACCGTTATCAACTGGGAAGCAGTATAGCTCCATGACTAAAAGAATAGAACCTGAAGCTAGACTGCCTGGGTTTGAATCCCCACTTCACCACTTGTTAGCTCTGGGGCCTTGGGAACGTTACTTAAACTCTCTGTACCTCGATTTCCCCATCTATACAATGGGGTAGTGATAGCACCAACCTCCTGGGACTGCTGAGGATTAACTAAGTTAAAATATGAAAACTGCGTGGGAGAGTTCCTGACACCAAGTAAGGGCCATGCAAGTGTTAGTGCTCCCTCTCTCCCTCTACAATACACGTTTTTAAAAAAAGTTACCATTGAGTCGATTCCAACTCATGGCAACCCCACTTGTGGCGGATTTTTCAGAAATAGACCACCAGGGCTTTCTTCTGAGGTACCTCTGGGAGGACTTGAACTTCAACCTTTTGGTTAGGAGCCGAGTGCTTAACCTTCTGCACCAGTTAGGTATGCCAGTATACCTCACAGAGCTGATTAAATAATAGTTGTTATGAGGATAAAATGAGACAAGGTAGAGAAAGTTCTTGAGATAATACATGGAACACTTGGTTCACAGTGAGTGCTCAATAGATATTTGCTCTTATTTTAAAATAAATATTTGCTCTGTATTTTTATTTGCTCTTGTTAAAAAAAAAAAAAATTAATCAGGGATCCTAAACAGAAGTGAGCAGAGTGTTGGATGAATAAGCAGCTGATGGTGGAGGAAGAAGGGCGCCATTACTGCTGTGCGGGGCTGGTCTGGCTCTTTCCTGCTCATGGGCAACTCAACCATTCAACTCAATAAGTGGTGGGGGTCTCCCCTGGGTCCAGAGACCCAGCACTTCCCATAGAGCTTTGCACTGGCCGGCACTCCACAAAGGTGTGTTGATGGGAAGCCAGAAATGGTCTAGAGAAAGCAACCACATTTAAGGGGGGGGAAAAAAAAAAAAAAAAAAAAAAACCACCAGGCACATTTCCTTCCCTTTCCCCTAGAGATGGGAAGAGTAAAGTAGGACATAAAATTGTTTCCGAGAATATGAAGGCCTTTCAAGGGCTGAAGATGAGTGCTTTGTTTTCAGGTCCAGGAAAGACTGAACAAGAAGAAAGGAACAGACATTATCATTAGAGGTACAGAACTTCTGATTAAAATTATGGACTAAATTTCTAATCCAAGTACTGGAGATCTCGGCAGGAGACTGCTGAACTTGTGACCTAAGCGCCCTCTACTCACACTCACCAGACGTTAAGCTTAACCAAGACCACCACTAACAACTAAAATCAGCATTTACGAGCGCCTGGCAACAAGGACTGATGGGGAAGCAGCACCTCTGCACTGATTAGCACTTGAAGGGCCAACTGGCTCATTGACAGAAAGAGCAACGGATCCTTTTAGTGGTGGTATAAGTCACAGCGTGGGGACACTGGTAGTTCAGTGGTAGGATTCTTGCCTTCCACGTGAGAGACCTGGGTTCGACTCCTGGCCAATGCACCTCATGCGCATCCACCACCTGTCTGTCAGTGAAGCCTTCTGTGTTGCTGTGACATTGAACAGGTTTCAGTGGAGCTTCCAGACTAAGACAAACTAGGAAGAAAGGCCTGGCAACCTACTTCTGAAAGTCAACCAACGGAAACCAAGGATCCGATCTGAAACCGATCATGGGGACTGGGCAGGGTTTCCTTCCTTTGTGCTTGGGGCCACCATGAATCAGGGGCCAACTCGATGGCAGCTAACAACAACAACAAGAAGTCACAGTAGAAACTGTCTTTCCTCCAATATTCACCATGCAAAGATTTTTTGAAAGAATTTACACAAATGGAATTGACAAGAGAAAAATTTTGAGACAGAAGTACCCTTTATTTTAAATAGGGTTAAGTTTTTGGTGTAATGAAGCATGCTGAAACTTGCCATAGGGAAATTTCTGGGGCGGGGGTTGCAGGGGGAGCATCTTCTGTTCAGAATTCACTGGATTCGTATTTTAAGTCTGGCTCAGGCAGAAAAAAATCACCCAAAGGAACATTTGGGTCACAGCTTTTATATTATGTATTTAGTTTTACATACGTGCTAAAAGTTTGCAAGAGCATATATCTGGGTTTTATTTTCTTTTCACTTACTTTTGTGACCACTTTTATTGCATGAGATAGATTTCTAGGAATGGAAACCCAATGCGTAAACTGTGCTGACAGGAAATAAAGATTGAACTGTGGATGGCTCATAATGGTTTCCATCCAGGAATCAATTTTGTTATAAGTCAGGGTGGCCTGGAATAAAACACTGGCAAGGGGTGATTGGGCGTGGCGCCTGGAGCCTGTTCCTGGATGCATTTAATAATAAAGAGAACAAGTACCATCAGTGCTGAACGACCGTGCACATCCACTCATCTGTCTCGGAACTGAGGACTGGGCCTGGTGCTCTTCTTATTTAAATACCAGGTTTATATCTTCCCCCAACATAATGGAAAGCTTGGGAAAAAAAAAAAAAATAGAAGGAGATAAAATAAACCAGTCACCGTCCCCAAGACCACCATTTTAACATTTTGGTGAACTTCCTTCCAATATTTTCCTCTGGCCTAATAAAACATGTTCACATCATTTTGTACCAGATGATCTTTAGAGGTTCCACACCTCTGAGCTTTTGACTCACTCAATTTGCTATTTAATAGAATTCTGCCCATGTTTAATAACCCTTCTAAATAGTCACAGAGTTAAAATAATACATTTTTATCTAGTAAATGCCTCAATAACTTTCAAAAGACTGCCTTCAACAGGAAATAGGAGAGACCTTGAGTGGTTTAAATGTGGCAGACTAGAAAGGAAAAGAAGAAAGAATTAGAAATACAAATAAGAAAGGCAGGAAGGAGGGGGGAAGAGACGGAGGGTAGAAAGAACTAGAAGGAGGAAGGAAACATCAACTTGGGTTTTAGAGGACGCTCATAACAGAGGAACTCATCGGTTGACCAGATGGCTCCTGGTGGGTGTGGAGGAGACAATGGGAGTGGCAGCAACCAAGGCAGGGACTCTTGGGACACATCAAAGGGACACATCAAAAACAGTCATCACCGTAAACTCATCCACCTATGAGAAGCTGATATTTGACAAAGGCCCAAAGTCTGTGAATTGAGGAAAAGACAGCCTCTTTAATGAATGGTGCTGGCGTAGCTGGATATCCATCTGCAAAAAACTGAAACAAGACCCATACCTCACACCATGCACGAAAACTAACTCAAAATGGATCAAGGAAGTACATATAAAATCTAAAACGATAAAGATCATGGAAAAAGAGTCATCACATGGGAAGGAGACCTGAGTACCCCCACTCCTCACTTACCGGCAGGGTGAGCCTGCAAAAATTAGGTCGTTATTCGAAAATAGGCATTATGCAAAAATGGAGGATGACCACATCAGATCACAAAAAGGAGGATGACTATATCATTACATAACTACCAAACTACCTCATTACATAACTGCCAAACCACTAAGAACCATGGCCCAGCCAAGCTGACACATAACCTTAACCATCAAAGCCAGTGTTACTCTCGCCTTGCACCTCGGTTTGTCACTGCCAGACACACATTAGTGAACAGGATATTCGGATAGTAGAGTTTTCACTATTGTCAAAAATGCAAAATGTCGGTGAATGAAATAGTCCATAAGTGAAGAGCAGGCGCAGTGTGAATGTGGGGACCATCCCAGGGGCCAGCAGTCAGCTCCCAGAGAGACTGAACCTCAAGGCCACCGGGCCGTAAGTGATGGTCAAGGTAGAAGCAGGGAGCCCTTCGGACGATTAAGCAAAGGGGGACTCTTGAACCACCAGCCATCTGGCCTTGATTCACAAGCAAGGAATCCACGGGCAGAAAGACAACAAAAGCCATTTTCATGCAAGAGGGGTTGGACCATCAGGAAAAATCAGAGTCCCTTTGTGTGACATGCCAAACTGCTGGAGCGAGAAAATGCAGGCGAGGGCTCAGATGCACGCTGGGGGGAGCGGCGCGCTGCCCCGAGGAACCAGGGCCGTCAATGTGCTCTTGTTGTCGGGGCTTTTCAGCGTGGGAGCCGGAAGCGCGTGGGGAGTCCTCCCCTGCCGCCAGCTCATGAGGAGCTGGTGACACGGCCTTGGCGGGACTGTCTGGCCCCTGGAAGGGAGCCTGGGTGTCCTGAGATGTCCTCAGGGTGCCTTCGGGGCTCCGGGTTCCTTTCGCCGGTGGCGGCTTGGTCTGGAGGCTACGGGTGAGGTGGTCGGCGGATTCCTGAGTAAAAAGAGCCAAGAGCAAAAGATCCCTTCTTCCGAGACCTAGCTCACTCTGGGCCCCCTTCCCTGTCCCCCACCCTACGGTATGTTCTTGGGGTGAGCAAATGAGCATAACCACCTTGCATCCAACACCTTTTATCCCAGCCGCAAACTTAAGCCCTTAGGTATTTTACCTTGACCCCTCCCAGCCGGGAAGGTGTTGCTAACAACCCCATTTTGCAGAGAAGGCAACTTAGGATCAGAGAAGGTCCCCCAACTAGCAGTAGGCAGAGCCTGGATTCAAACCCTGACTCATTGCCAGACTGGGGCCCCCCTCCACTATCTCAACCACCGTGCCCCACCTCCTCTCCAAGATCCAACCATCAACATCATAAAATAAAACCAGTTGCCATTGCAATTCATGGCGATCCTGTGTGTGTCAGAGTAACCACAGGCTTTTCAACTGGTGTTCGTTTGTTGGTTTGTTTTTCCCGAGAATAGCTCACCAGGCCTTTCTTCCAAGGTGCCTCTAGGTGGACTCAAACCTTTCAGTTAGCAGCCAAGAGGGTTGTTTGCACCACCCAGGGATTTTCCCAGTGGTAATAGCTGCCGTTTATTTCAACTCTATTGTGAGGCAGCTGGACCTGCAGCCTTGCGTGTAATTTCCACTTGATCCTCCTGACAACCCTACGAGGCAGGGATGGTTCGAGCTCCCAAGAGGAGCCGCTAGCACCTAGAGCTTGTTCTCCTGATGCTGTCTCCACACTCTGCACTACATGTATGCCACTTGTCTTTCTTATGACTGGGGTCTCCACAACCTCACGTTAAGTTCCTGGGGGCTTCCTATAACCCACAATGCCCAGTACAACACCAGGCATTCAGCAGGTGCCCCACAAACGTTTAACGACAGCAGTGTTAAGTAACGCTGCTCTCCAAGGCAGTCCCTGGTCCTGTGGACGTAGTGTTTGCTGTGGCCCTTCGAAAAAACACAGAAGAGGTGAAGTCTGGTTTCAGCACCCGCCTCTGCTGCCCAACCCAGATGCCAGTTCTATGTAATCCACCAAGACCTGCCCACCTTCCCTCCAGCACCAGCACCCTTCTGCTCCACTGTTCTAAGCAAAGTTCTCAGGGCAGAATGGGACACCCAGGACCAGCTACACAATTTGCGGGGCCCAGGGCAAAATGAAAAGGTGGGGCCCTTGTTCACAAATTATTAAGAATTTCAAGAGGGCGACAGCAGAGCATTAAACCAAGCATGGGGCCCTTGGGCGAGCACACAGGTGACATGGCCATGAAGCTAGCCTTGGTGACACCAGTCATTTCACACCCTTTGCACATGGCCTGTTACCTGGATTTTTTTAAGGCAATCCTGATTTTAAATCTTCCATTCCCCTCCAAAACACTGAAGATGCCAACATTTCAGAATCCCAATAGCACCTCCTGCATTGCCTCTTCTCCATCCAACAACAACAAAATCTGTCACTTGATCTCTTATCTAGAGATTTGCTTCAGAAAATACGGTTGTCACTGTGTTGCCATTTGTCCTGTGGGGGAACTCAAGGCACTAGGGTTAAACATTGACAGCCTGACAGCTTATCACGATGGGGGAGCTGTTTCCAGCCTGTGTGCAAAATTGTCTCCAGCTGGCCCAGTCTCAGCCCTGTACAGCCAGGGTCCTCCAGGCCGTCTGAAGCCGTGCTCTCCTCTCCCCCATCCCAGACCACTTCTTGTGTTCTATGTCTTGGGGAATGGCTCCACTGCCCAGTTTTCCAGTCTGAGCATTGGGGTATCTTCCTGGCCTCCTACTTCTCTCATCCCCACCCCTACCCAGCAGGTCAACCAGGGCTCCTAGTCTTTGGAATCCATCTGTTCTTCTTGGATGTCCAACAGCTACTGCCTCCCGCATGCCACTGCCTCAGCTCCGACCCTTGTCATTTCACTCTGGGACAACTGCAACTACCTCCTAGCTTCCCAGGAGGTCTCCTGACTCTAACCTACCTAACCTATGGGGAGGAGTCTCCACGTAAAACCCCATCGATGACTGCCCGTTGCGTTTAGGATCACGCATCTCCTAAGCTTCGCATGGAAGGCCCTTCATGACCTGGTCCAGCTCCTCTCTCTAGCATCGTCTGAAGCACCTCTCTGGGCACCCTGGCCTTATAGACTACTAGTGGCACCTTCGGTACACCAGGCTTTCCAAGAAAAAGCTACAATCAAGTGGAAGGCAGCATCCTATGGGCTTTTCATGCACAAGCTCATTTAATCTTTGTGACAACTCACTGTATCCCCATTTTGCAGATAAGACAACTGAGGCTCAGAGAGAGGAAGGAATTTGCCCAAGGTCACAGAGCTAATACAGGATACAGCCAGGATTCAAATGCAGATTTTTTTGACCCAAACTCGTCTTATTAACCACTGCACTGACTCAGTTCAGATGTCACCTTCCTCGAATCCCTTCTGGACAGTGAAGTTCCTGGTGAGAGAGGAAGCTAGAGAGGTGGGCAAGGGCTAGGTCACGTGGGGCTTCGTTGATCAGAGCAAGGAGGCTGATGTTATCACAAGTGGGATGTGGTCTCGTTGAGGAGTTCTGAGCTGAGGAAGGACACAATTGGATTTATGTTTTTTAAAGATCTTTCTGGCTGCTTGTGGAGAATGGCTAGCTCCGGGGCGGGAGAGAAAGCAGGGAGACCAGGTAGGATGCTGCTGCAGGCAGCTAGGCGAGAGAAGACAGACGCTTGGAGCCAGATAGATGCAGCAGCAGAGACGGGGAGAAGTGCAGGGAAGCCTGGGGAGTGTGTTGGAGGCAGAGCGACAGGATTGGTGAGGGGCCTAAGGAATCCAGAAGAGATTTTCTTATTTCATTCACCCTTGTCTCTGCAGTGTCCAGCACTGTGCTTGGGACGAAACAGACCCTTGGTGTTTGTTGGGTGGATGAACTAATGACCTAGTGGGTGGGAAAGGGGACGGGGTGATTATCCTGAAATCTACCGCGCTAGCCAGCAGCAGCACGTCCAGTGTGTGAAGCAACGACCACATGCTGTTCCTGCCAAGATGTCAAAGTAAAACCAGGCTTTGAAGTAAAAATCCAAATGGCAAAGCCAACAATGTCTCCAAGAAGTCACTGTCCTTTCTGCAGTGCCTCTGTGGGAGCACAACCAATTTCCCAAATATCTTCTCACTGGGTTTTTGCATAGCCCTGGGAGAGAGTACAGAGTGGGGGAGGGAGGAGGATAAAGGGATGGAGGAATGGAGGGCGGAGAGAGGATGAAGGGAGGATGGGGCCATGAAGGGAGGGTGGAGGGATGAAGGGAGAATGGATGGAGGAAGGACGGAGAGAGATGGAAGGATGAAAGGAGAATGGAGGGCGGAAGGATGAGGGATGGAGAGAGGATGGGTGGATGGAAGGAGGAAGGATGAATGGGAGAGGAAGGATGGAGGATGGAGGGAAGATGGAGAGATGAAGGACAGATGAAGGGATGGAGGGAGGATGGACATGGAGGAAGGAGGACAGAGGGAGAATTCAGGAAGGATGGATGGAGAGATGAAGGACGGATGAAGGGATGGAGGGAGGATGGACATGGAGGAAGGAGGACAGAGGGAGAATTCAGGAAGGATGGATGGAGAGATGAAGGACGGATGAAGGGATGGAGGGAGGATGGACATGGAGGAAGGAGGACAGAGGGAGAATTCAGGAAGGATGGATGGAGGATGGACATGGAGGAAGGAGGACAGAGGGAGAATCCAGGAAGGATGGATGGAGAGATGAAGGACGGATGAAGGGATGGAGGGAGGATGGACATGGAGGAAGGAGGACAGAGGGAGAATCCAGGAAGGATGGAGGGAGGATGGACATGGAGGAAGGAGGACAGAGGGAGAATCCAGGAAGGATGGATGGAGGATGGAGGGGGATGGAGTGAGGGTAGAGGGAGGACAGGTAGATGGAGGACAGAAGCAAGGACAGGTATCTCTTCCAATTTGACAGCCAAGCCAAACGAGGGTCTAGGAGGTTAAGGAAGAAGTGGAAGATTGTTCAGATGGTTAGTGGCAGAATTGGAACCAGGTCACAGGTTTCTTGACTCCCTTTCTGGTGATTTCTGCACCCCAGCACCCTGCTCTTCTCTATCACAGCCCTTATCACACGGCACTGGAAGTTCACAATTGTAGCCTCAGAACGTGAGCAGGGTTTGGTACTCAGCAGGTGCTTGATAAGCGTTGGAGGGATGAATGGGTTGTGTCACGATGTCTCTCTGTGTCTCTGGCATGAGCAAAGCCCCCCATTGCATTGCTTTTCTGTTACTCGGGTATCAATACCATGTCACTCAGCTCCCACGCCGCGGCTCTCATGCCAGCCCAGCACAACCGCTTCCCCGGCTCCTCTCTGCCCCCTCGGGGCCAGGGTGGGTAGGCAAGGCACTTGGCAATCTCAGCTGGAAAATGAGATGGGGGACACAGCTACCATCACCACCCCGGCACCGCCCCGGTGCTGGACCCAAGTTCAGCTCCTAATTGAGAGCCCTCAAGGCTCCGATTTCATGGCTCACAGAAGCAGGGAGAGTGGTTCTGCCTCCAGGAGGTGAACGGAATGGCACCGGACACTCTGCCTGCCCGAACACCTCTGGGGAGGCTCAGATTCTTCCATTCCCAGACCCTGGAGGCCAGTGAACTGACCTGGGCCCTCGCTCAGAACAGCTGCAAAGTCGAGGTGAATTATTTCTTCTGGGAAAACTTCCAAAGTTCAGGAAACAGGGAAACAAGAAGAAGGAAATAACATATTTTGAACATCTACAAGGTGCCGGGCACGGTGAGGGGCATTTTGCATGTTTTCTCATAAAACCTTCACAACAATCCCAGAAGGGTTAGTCTATGATGCCCCAATTTTACAATGAAGGAACTGGAGTTCAGAGAGGTTAGGTAATTTGTCTGAAGACACACAGCTAATAAGTGGCAGAGTCTGGACTCATACCCAAGTTCATGGGACTTCAGTGCTGGCTGACCGATGCTGCTGCTCACACACAGATGAATGGGAGGAGAAAGGGCATGCTGGGGCCAGGAGGTGACAGAGCCATTGATGGCAGTTAAGCCAGGGAGACCTGACCATTATTAGTCATTCCATTTTCTCCAAGGCTCAGGAGCTGGGCTTGAGTCAAGAAATTCCCCTGGGCCTTTCCACACAGCCTCAGAGATGGGGCCAGAGCGGGGGTGGGTTTGTGGGGAGAGGGGCATTTGCTGAGCACTTCCGCCGCCTTGGGCTTGGCACGGGAGTAGGCATAGCAGGGCTTGATGCTTTAATTCTGCAACCCTCAAAGGTGGGGGTGGGGGTCGTGCAAAGTGGAAAGTGCTTTGTGGGGCAGTTACCATCAGGAGCCCTCCAAGCCCATGGACGGTGAAGCCTCCTGTGGCTGGGGGACATAAGTGCTTGAGGGCCCCAAGGAAGAAGAGTGGGGTTGGCAGAGAGGTACTGATGTTTTAACCAGTTACCATCAAGTCAATTCTGACTCATGGTGATCCATGCGTGTCAGAGTAGACGTGTGCTCCATAGGGTTTTCAATGGCTGGTTTTTCGAAAGTAGGCCACCAGGCCTTTCTTCCAAGATGCCTATGGGTGGACTTGAACTTCTAACCTTTCAGCTGGTTAGCAGCCCAGCACATCCACCATTTGCGCCACCCAGGGACGTCCCTGATGTTTTAGGTGAGCAAAAACGGGCAGAGGGCTCCTTGGATTCAAGAACATCCTGGTCTCCAGCATACCACCAGGGCGTCCGCTGCCCCCATTCTGGCTCTAGGAAAGTGGGAGGAGGGGCAGGAAGAGGCCTGGGGCCAAGGCTGGGTGTCGTCAAGAGTGAAGTCCCCCTCTGTGCTGCCCCGGCACCAGCAGAGAACCGGGGTCTGAGAGGGGCCGCACAGTCTGCTTTGCAATCACCCTGGAGCTTCACCTGAGAATCTCTGGACCCCAGGCCTGTCCTGAGGCAGTGGAGACACAAGGGAACCTGGAAACAAAGAGGCCAGAATGCTCACCCCCTGCCGGGATCGCCACCCTGCAATGGATGACCACGTGTTGAGGTTGGCAGCTAAGCCTCTTGCCTGGCTCCCTCCTCTTGGGCGCCCATGGCTCACACCCAGGAGCTGCATGGAACACAGAAGCCAGGGCGCTTCGGACTCCACACAACTTTCTGCTAACAAGCACCTCCTGTCCAAAGCACCAGCTCTGGGTGTGCTAGGTACTTTCACATTCCCTGCCCCATCATCCCATCTTCCAGATGTCTGGACAACAGCAGCCCACTCTGTGTTATGGTGGCTGCTTGTTGTCAAACCTTCACCCAGCTGGAGGGGAGGCTGGGCCAGCACAGAGCCCTAGCCAGGCAGCCCGAACACCCACTTCTGCTCCTGGCTTCCTTACTAACCAGCTGCATGACCTTGGGTAAGTCACTTTGCCTCTCCGGCCTTGAGTTTCTTTTGTTTGCAGAGGATAGGGGTTGGGCTATATCAGCAGTTCTCATCCTTAGTGCCAGGACACACTGGGTGTGTCAGGCAGGGGTGAGCTGGGCGCCTGCGGATCATTACTATTAATAACATAATGGGGCTGGGCAGGATTGACTCCCCCAACAGGAGCAGATGCAGGCCACCCCGTTCAGAGGGTCCTTTCCCTCACTTATGTCCCATGCACTTTCTTGAAGGGAAAAGAACTGAGTGGAGCTCTTACCAGCTACCAAGAATCTGCCCTTGCCCACCTAAATAATGTCCCCCTGCAGCTGTGGGTCTCCACCACAGCAGTTCTGTCCCCCAGGGGACAGTGGGAATGTCTGGAAGCATTTTGGGGAATATTATTAGGGGGACAGTGCTACTGGTATCTAGTGGGTAGAGGCCAGGGATGCTGCTGTTATTGGGTGCCGTTGAGTCGATTCTGACTCATAGCGATCCCACACGACAAAGGCTATAATCCCATAGGCTGTAATCTTTATGGGGCAGATTGCCAGGTCTTTCTCCTGTGGAACCACTGGGTGGGTTCGAATTGCCAACCTTTGGGTTAGCAGCCGGGCGCTTAACCATTGCGCCACCAGGGCTCCAGGGATGCTGCTAAACACCCTACAGTGCACAAGACCGCCCCCCACAATAAAGAATGATCCAGCCCATATGTTAATTGTGCTGAGGTTGAGAACCACTGTCCTGTCCCGAGAGCCGCTGATGATGGTGCCATAACCCTTGGGAGGACAATGAGTTATCATAAGGCTCCTGAATCAGACTCTGTGGCACTTTCTGGCACTCCTTTTGGCTGTGGGGTGTTAGGCAGTAGTGCCAAAATCTGGGGACCTCCATGAGTATACCCATGATTTTCTTTCCCAATCCTGTTCTTTCCTCTGCTTTCCCCACCTGGAAATGGCACCACCACTTGGCCAGCTGCCAACGCCGGAAATCTGGGCAGTAATCTGGATTCCTTACCCCTTTCTCCCCATCCCTCCCACCACTTCTTCCCATCTCTGCTGCTGCCACTTTGGTCCCAGGTATCCTGCCTGGTTGCCTGCCACCATGTCCCGACTGGCCCCCTGGTGGCCTCCCAGATTCTCCATCCCCCCCATGAAGCCAGAGGATCTTCTGAAAACAGAAATCAGATAGATCACTTTACTGTCCTGCCCCCAAGCCCCCAATAGCACTGATCCCATGTAAAATAAGGCAGGCTCCTGACCCTGACTCAGACCGCCCCTCCAGCCTGTGATGGAGCCCCCCACCCCTCTGCCGGCCCTCCTTCCCATCACTCCCTCTCCTGAATCCTCACCAGGCTCTGTCCGGCCTGGGGACCTTGGCTTGCTTTTCCATCTTCCTGGAAGACCTTCCCCCAGGCCCTGCTTAAACATCCCCTTTCCTGAGGGCTCGTCCCTGCCACCTCGGCAGAGAGTGGCCCTCCCCAGCCTCTCCCACCACACACTCCTGCGTATTTTCATCACAGCACCCATCAGTATTTGGTAATGTCAGCTACCCATCAGACTGCCAGCCCTGGCAGAGCAGGGACCGTACGACCGCGAGCCTGGCAGAGTCTGACAAAGGGCAAGTGCTCCACAAGAATGCACCAAACGAGTGAACGAACAGAAGTCTGCCCCATCGGGTTTTCCATCCCACATGCGTGCCTTAGCTGTAAAAATGTTGGGAACCACTGAACTAAACAAAGGTCTCCTGCAGCTGGAGAAAACCCTCCCTCCTCCTTAGAGCACTTGAGGAGGCCAGGCTGAGCCTGGCTCCACCTGGAAGCAGTGGGTGGGGGAGGGGGGCTCCCTGGGCATGTGCTGCAGAAAGTCAGGGGCGGGAGGGATGTTCCAGATCAGCCAGATGAGGAGGTGGAGGCCCACTGGGCTCACTTCCTAACATGCTGCCCCTCTAGTTTGGCTGTGCTAGTCTTTCCTTCCCTCACCTCTGAGTCCCTGGATTCCAAGACTCAGGCTTCTTCCTACTTCGTGCTTCCGTGACTGTGTTCTGAAAATCCTCTTGGTCAGGATGAACCTCTGAGCTGGCTGAGGAGACTGACGCAGGAGATTTATTTTAAGGAGCCACTGTTTTTTCTACTGAGCCTTTCTGAAGCCCCTGACATGGGGCTCCTCCAAGGCCAGCTCGGCCGTGGAGCAATTAAGTCAGTCCCTAGGCCGGGGTCCACCAAGACCCCCAGCCCCTCTCCACTATGTCAGCTGGCTCCAGTTAAAAGAAACTGGGGTTTCCTTACAAGAAGAGAGAAGGAAGTGAAGAATGGGGGACAGGGGAGAAGGCACAGCAGGGCATTAAATGAAGGTGGACGTGAGAAGGGACCTCGAGGGCTCTTTCTCGATGGGTTGGAGAGTGAGCACCAGCTACCAAGCAGGACCAGCAAGGGAGAACACCCCCTACCGCCCCTCCTCAAATGTGTGGTTCAAGTGAAGGAATTCCCTTAGCTGGAGGAAAGCGGAGACCACCTGTTCAACCCTCAGCAGTGATCTGGAGAGTGGAAGACATCCCCACCACTCGGGAGCTGTGGCCATCTTAAGCCTCATTTTCTACACCTATCTAGAAAAGGCAGATAATTACTATTTACCTTGAAGTGTTGCTGGCAATTACATGAGCTAATCTAAGTCCTGCACTGAGGTCTTCAATAAGTGATGGCTGTGATTATTAACACTAGAGAGACAAGGAGGGCCTGAGGGTGAGGTTACGAGCTGGCGGAGCTTGGTGCAGTGGGGCTGGAGGCCTGCTCTGGCTGCTCTCATCTGGGCCTGAGTGGACAGGCTGCCTATGGGTTACTGGGAGAGAAAATGAAAGCAAAAACAGACAGGAGTATGTGAATGTTCGTAGCTGCATTATTCATAATAGCCCCAAAGTGGAAACGGCCCACGTGACCATCAACATACAAGGGAAGACTATTTGGCAATAAAAAGAAATGAAGTACCAATGCATGCTACAACACAGACGGAACTCAAAACACACTATGGTCAGTGAAAGAAGCCAGTCACAAAAACCACATATTGAACAATTCCATGTATACGAAATGCCCAGAATAGGCAAATCTATAGAGACATAAAGTAGATGAGTGGCTGCGTAGGACTCAGGGTTGGGTGTGGGTGGAGAGTGACTTCTAATGGCTACAAGGTTCTTTCTGGGGTGACAACAATGTTCTGCAATTAGATGGTGGTGATGGTTCCGTAACTCTGTGAAAATATGGAAAGCCATTGAATTGTACTCTTTAATATGCGCGTGCACACACACACACAGAGAGAGAGAGAGAGATGAAAGGTTCCTAGCCCAGGGCTTGGCCTGGAGAGAGCGGGTTGCTGTTGTGCACCATGCCGTCGATTCCGACCCATAGGGTTCCCTAGGCTGTAATCTTTACAGGAGCAGATCACCAGGTCTTTCTCCCATGGAGCGGCTGGTGGGTCTGAACCACTGACCTTTTGGTTAGCAGCCAAGCGCTTAACCATTGCTCCAGTAGGGTAAAGGGTGTTATTTGGATCAAAATCTCTGCGAACGGTCCCATGTCTGGAGTGTGGTTTAAGGTGGAGCTTCCCAGCTGTGCTGCAAGGAAAGGGTTCCAGGTGTGCTGGGAAGGGGACCGGCCCCTCACCTCTGGGCAGCTGGGCAAGGCCTGGGGCAGCTGGAGTCCCTGGGGCAGTCATCGACTGTGCAGTACTAACATGTTCTTTTTCTCTGGGCCGCGGTGTGACTAACGGCTGAGGGCCTGGCAGGAGGGCTGCTGCCCGGGTGAGAATGGCCAGTATGACTGGGGCAAAGCCCTCTTTCACTCTAAGTTTCCAGGGCCTTCTCTGTATCTTCCCCTGCTGGTGCCCGGCACAGAGCTAGGCATGAAGTAGGCACCAGGGCCGCCCCGGGTGTCGAGGCTAGCAGTGTAAGGCTCTGGCAGACCTCTGCGAGTGTGCTGGGGGCTTCATCCATAGATGATGTGGGGGGCAGGGGAGGGAAGGGGTGCTGCTGAGGCTGAGCTTTGCCGGGACCCTTTATTCTGGGGCCAGAGCCCTCTCAATGCCAGCACAGTGACTGGGTCCTGCATGGACCCTGGCTTTCAGCAGCCCCAGTACATTCTTGGGAACTAATGGTGGGCGTGGAGGCTTTGGCATAAGCCGATGCCCTTGGGGCCCAGAGCCTCCTCTTCTCCTGTTTCCCTGGAGCAGAACTGCTCCGTAGGGTTTTCAAGGAGTGGCTGGTGGATTCAAACTGCTGATCTTGCGGTTAGCAGTCATAGCTCTTAACCACTGTGCCACCAGGGCTCCACCCTCTCCCTAGCACACAGAGTGTGTTCTTCATGTTTGCTTACACTCTGTAAAACCAAAACACCAAGCCCATTGCCGTCGAGTCAATTCCAACTCATAGAGACCCTACAGGACAGAGTGGAATTGCCACATAGGGTTTCCAAGGAGCGGCAGGTGGGTTCGAACCGCCAACCTTTTGGTTAGCAGCCAAACACTTAACTACGTTCCACCAGGGCCCCCAAAAACCAAATCCCTTGCCGTGGGGTATACTCCGTCAAATTCTAAAATGCATTTGAGATTGAACAAACATTCGTTAGTAATGCCTTTGATTTAACGTCCACAAAGATGTTTGACTCCTTTCTTTTGTTCCCAGCCTTGCGTAGTGTGCCCAAAGATAAAAAGAATGAGGTGCGATCTTGAGTGGGGGTGGGGAGCATATGTCTGATGGTGGTGGGGACAGGCCAGTCCAGAATGTGGTGGAAGGAGAGAGAAACAGAGACGGAGGGGGAGAGACAGAGAAAGGGTGTGTGGTATGCAACGTGTGTATCAACTGTACATTCTAACTTTTAGCTGCCTGGAAGCTCAGAGCCGGCTCCACTGGGTAGTCCAGTACTTAGTTCTGTTTTTAACTGCAGCCCAGAAGCTATTTGAGAACAGACAGGATGTCTTGGTGGGAAGAGGAATGTCATGAGACAAAGGTTCAAATCCAGCCCTACCGCCTCCTAACTGGGTCCCTCTGGGTAAGTCCCTTACCCACCCTGAGCCTCCGTTCCCTCTTCCGCACGATGGCGGTGGAGACAGCGCCCCCACGGGGCTGTTGTGAGCATACCATGCGGTACACGCAGAAGGCTCACGCACTTGGCTATTTTGACACTTGTGGAACAGAGGGGCAGCAAGGGGAACCCTTGCTTTTAGGGAGCAGGAAGAGGCTGAGGCGCTCTTAGCGCTGGGGGGTGCTGGACGCGGCAGGCTTCCGCACGCAGCCCTGACAGATTGAGGGGACGCCTTCAGTACGCAGAGGAGCTGGGCACCCCTGGCCTGGCGAACTCCGCCTGCGGGAAACAACCAGAAAACGGAATCCACTGTTTGCCGGTCTCAGCGAACCCTTCGGAGCCCCGCCGTGACACCCAGCGCTGGGTGTGTGGTGCTGCATTATTTCCTCAGTTTCAGCTCAGAGGTTTGACCTTTTAATTTTTTTTTTTTTTTCCTTTTCATTTTGATTCCGATGCACTGCTTTGGAGGCACTCTGCTAGAGAACAGGCAGCGTTTTACACACAAAAACCAGCACTGAGGTGCTTCCCCTCCCCCACGCCCCCAGGGAGTGGCTTGGGGTTAATGTGCTGTCCAGGACTGTGCCCTGGCCACTTGCTGGCAGGTGGTGGTGTCAGAGGATGTGTCAGAGGGCTGGAGCTGTCCGCCTCCCCATGCGCTCTTATAAGTTGGCAGTTACCACCCAGGTGGAGGAACTGTCAAGTGGATTCTAGTGGGGACAAGGAACCTTACCAGAGCTCTCCCAGCCCTGGGTCCCATGAGGCTGTTCTGACCCTCGGATGTGATCTGGTTTGGCCCTCAGAACCCCAGAGGTTGTGGGGATGACAGAGGCAGCCCAGTTTCTTCACTGAAGTCCCCCAGATGGCAATTCCTCCCCCTCCCCCGCCAGCGGAGCCAGCTGCCCAGATCACCTTGGGGCTCTCTTGATGAACACGGAGTGCAAACGGCTCTCGAGGCAGCTGGCAAGATGCTAAGCACAGCATCAGTCCTAATTAGGATGAGGAATTAATAAAGGTGGCATCCGAGCCATGCTGCACAGGCCAGGCTTGCCAGTGTGGCGGAGTTATTCCAATTTCCAGGGGGAAAGTGGAAAGCCCTGGGCCCAGTGTGCCTCGGAGGTGGTGATGGTACCGCACAGTCGACTCCAGCAGAGCTTGTGGGGCAGCACTGGGGGTACTGCAGCCCTGCTCTGTGTTTTAATTCAGGTGCTGTGGCAGGTAGTGACGTGGGCACATTTGCAGGATGAGAGGAGTAGGTGTTCATGATCTGAGCAACTGCACACCAAAAAATGATGTTTTTCAAAAGAAAGGAGGAGGGTGTGCTCGTGGGCCCGCTGGCTCCTTTGTGTGGCTGTGTTTCCTGAACTATTGATTGCACGTTCGTGTGTCTTGAAGACTTCACTTAGCCCTGGCATTAAGCTCCAAATTGCAAAGGGCAAGCCAACCAATCTCCTTTGTAAGAGGATGTGGGGGACAGGGGTGGGCAGGATTCCAGATAGGAACAGGCATGGTCTGAGGGGGGCAGAGAGAGGGCAAGCCCGGCCTCCACGAGCCTCCCAGCTTTACAAAGCCTCTTTTTAGCTGCATCCAGATGCCGCCAGAAAAGGGCCATCTTTTTAAGAGCCCCCTACCAACCTCCACTCTACAGCCTTCAGTAGGGATTACACCTCAACATAAGGAAAATAGAAATCCTCACGACTGGACCAATAAGCAACATCATGATAAACTGAGAAAAGATCGAAGTTGTCAAGGATTCCATTTTACAGGGATCCACAATCAACGCCCATGGAAGTAGCAGTCAAGAAATTAAAGAACGCATTGCATTGGGCAAATCTACTGCAAAAGACCTCTTTAAAGTGTTAAAAAGCAAAGATGTCACCTTTAAGACTAAGGTGCACCTGACCTGAGCCATGGTGTTTTCAATCGCCTCATATACATGCGAAAGCTGGATAATGAATAAGGAAGACTGTAGAAGAATTGATGCCTTTGAATTATAGTGTTGGCGAAGAATATTGAATATACCAAGGACTGCCAAAAGAACGAACAAATCTGTCTTGGAAGAAGTACAGCCAGAATGCTCCTTAGAAGGGAGAATGGCGAGACTTTGTCTCATGTACTTTGGACATGTTATCAGGAGGGACCAGTCCCTGGAGAAGGACATCGTACTTGGTAAAGTAGAGAGTCATCGAAAAAGGAAGACCCTCAACGAGATGGATTGACACAGTGGCTGCAACAATGAGCTCAAGCATAGCAATGATTGTGAGGATGCTGCAGGACCGGGCAGTGTTTCGTTCTGTTGTACACAGGGTCTCTAGAGTCGCTCTGAGTTGGAACTGATTGGACGGCTCCCAACAACACCAACCAACCTTTACTATGATCTAACCACGCTGAACTAGCTGCCGGCGGCTGTAACCGCAAGAACGAAGGTTAGATGTATGGAAGAACCTCCTTAACAATCGAGGGGCGGAGTTAACACCCGGGAAAAGGTTCCAGAGAAAGATGAGGCAACTCTGTTCAAGGATTTCTGAAAAATTGAAGGAACGCTCCGCTACTCCCCCAACTCCGGTTCCCAGTCTGAAAGACAAGACCAAGCAGCCGACTTGTACGCAGAGTGGACGGGACCAGAGGGCCCCTCCACCGCCACCTGTTAGTTCAAGTTACGCGGCTGGGCGGGCGGGCGCCTTTCAGCGTTGGCGTCAGGGTCTGCCCCAGAGGGGCCAGTCCGCAGGTCCAGAGAGTACCCAGCCCTGGCCCCTGGAGGCTTTCCAGCCCCACAGCATCAAGTCTTCAGCCTCATCGCACATCTGGGGGTCTCAGCGCCCCGCCCCTGCCACCCCGAGGGGCGACCACGCCCCTCTCAGGCTGCTCCCGCTCGCTGCGCACCCACAGTTCGCTGCCGAGGTCTCCCGCAACCTCCCTGCCGAGGATCCAGAAAAGAGAGCTCGCTGCCCTAATCCGGGGCACAGGGGGGAGTCTCAGTGTCGCCCCTTCTCCCCACCACGCAGGGGGAGCTGGCCGGTTGTCGGGTGAAAGAGGAGACGGCGGAGCACCGTCTCGGAGGTGTTGGGCTCCGGCGACCCGGCTCCCCTAGACCCACTCGGGGTCTACCCCCACCCCCGGCCCCAGGCTGAAACAAGCGGCGGGTGTTCCGACTCCCCGCCCCCGGCCGGCCCCGCCCAGGATGGCCAGTTCCCATAGCAATCGCACAGACACCGGTTGCCAAGCAACCCCTCCCTCTCCTCCCTCCCCTCCTAGCCCGTCCGCTCCCCCCACCCCAGCCTTCACCCACCCCCTAGCCAGCCTCCACCTCCCCGGGGGCGCCGGCGCGGCCCCTCGGGATCGCTCTGGTCCTGGCTGCGCGCGCGCGTGTGAGTTTCCGTGTGTTTCATTGTGTCCGTTGCGAGGGGGTGTGCGTGTGCGAGTGGAGAGTTTGTGGGATGGGTGTGTTGGGGGCCCACCGGCCAGGAGGGACCCTGAGCTGGTGCACAGCTGGCGGCGAAGGGACCCGCCCGCCGCTGCCGCTCCTTTGTGTCTCGCGCGGAGCCGGCGCCGCGCCCACCCCTCCGCGGCCCGCGCCCCGGGCGGTGTTCGTGTGCGTGCGTGTGGGTGTTGGGGGGTCCGGGCTGGCCGTACCTTCGATGCAGCACACCCGCCACAGCCCCGAGTGGGTGAGGTCGCCGCGGGCGCGGCGGGGCGGGGGCCCGTCGTCCATGGTCAGGTTGGTGCCGTTGCAGATGTGCGCGCTGGAGTAGAGCCAGTAGTCCGTGCCGATGGCGATGGCCATGAGCGAGAAGGCGGCGAAGGCTCCAGCGGTGGTCAGCAGCATCTGCAGCCCGCGGTCGCATCGCACCATGGTGGGCGCCTCATAGTCCGCCGCCCGCCGGCCCGGCCGCCGCGCCCGCCCGCTGCTTCTCTCCGCGCGCCGCGCCGGCAACCCGGGCTGGGGCCGCGGCCGGGGGGCGGCGCTGCGCTGCGCGCTCCGACCCCCGCCGGGGCTGCCTGCGCGCGGGACCGCCGGGGCTCAAACTCCGAACGCGAGGGCGGCGAGTGCGGGATGCGCGGGCCGCCGGGCGGGCTGGCGGCGGCGGCGGCGGCCGGGGGCTCCTCCCTCTCGGACCGCCCTCCGCGCCGCCGCCGCCGCCGCGCTCCGGGGCCGCGCCCCGTTCCCCTGCGCACCCCTCTCTCCCTTCTTCCCAGCCCGGATTTTCTCTCCCCTCCCCTCCTCTACCCTGCTTGCGCGCGCTGTCCCCTCCTCTCCCAGGGTTCATTCACATTATTGGAGCGAAGGACGCCGCCGAGGGACGAAAGATTCCCCAGGAGGACCGAAGGGAAACCACGTGTCCAGCCACCTCTCTTACCCAACCAGGAACCCGGCCTCCCTTACACGGCCCTGGTTTTTTTTAAATATGTGGAGTGTGTGTGTGTGTGTGTGTGTGTGTGTGTCGCGTGTCCCTCCTTTCCCTCTTGCACATATCCGTGCCTCTACCTGGCGGTGAATGGATACGCCTGAGTGGTAGTAGGAGTGTTCAGGTCACGTTTCCGGAAACCCCAGATGTGGGTCACAGCTGGGAGATGTTGCAGGTTAAGTCAGGCCCCGTGGCCGTGCCGCTCTCCTCTCGCCGGCACCTCCCCCTTCCTCCCCTGCCCAGGAGGCAGCTGTCCAGACGACAGCCCTTCCCCCACCCAGGTGGTCCCTGCCCCACATCTCCGTCGGACGCAGTGGTGGGGCCGGGAGCATCAGGACTTTGAATGAAGCTGACAGAGAAAGGGAGCTATCAGCCTAGGTCCTTTGGGGAGAACTTGGGATCCTTGCTTCACTCAGGCAGGGGGTTGAGGCTGTGATTGAAGATGAGACTCTCATCTATTATTACATTTCTCGTCGTACATTACTGTTAAGAGTTCGAGATACCCTCCCTCCCCCCCAAAAAAAACGTTGCGATCGAGTCGATTCGGACTCATAGCTACCCTCTAGGATAAAGTAGAACTGCCCCATAAGGTTTCCAAGCCTGTGATCTTTATTGCTCACCTTTCAGTTAGCAGCCAAGCTCTTTAACCACTGTGCCACCAGGGGCTCCTTGAGGAACACCCCAGTTTTACTAAATTCAAAATCCCAGCCAACCAGCAGTTTCCCTCTTTCTCCCAGCTCCCTCCACAATACCTTTATTTCTTCTTGCCCTGCGCTCCCTCAGGCTTAACAGGCTCTGCCTCACCTCCTCCCCTTTTGACCATCCTCTGCACCAAGCCCTGCTGGCTTCACTTAATTGCCTTTGCTGCTGGCAGGATCCCAACCTGGACACACTCGCTTCTCCTGGCAGCCACTCCAGCCTCCTCCTCCTTCCAAACCCAGCTCCCAACTCTTCCCTCCAGGAGGCTCTCTGAGACCCACACCTGGATGCTTCACACCTGCCAGTGCTCATGTTGTTGATTTCACCAACATTATCGATTTCCTGGGGGAGGCTGCGCTCTGCCCCTAGGAGACTAAAGGAGGTAGTATATGCAGAACTTCTATTTTTCTTGCAAGTTGCAGCTTAAATTTTACCTCCTTTGTGGCACATTCCCTGATCTCCACTCCCCAGACGGAAATTAATTACCCTGTGATGGAATCACTAGGAACCCTGGTGGTGCTATGGTTAAGCACTCAGCTGCTAACTGAAAGGTTTGCGGTTGGAACCCACCCAGAAGCTGGAGGGGGGAGGGAGAGGACAATGACCTCATGATCTGTTCCTGTAAAGATGACCGCCTAGAAAACCCTATGGGGCAATTCTTCTCTGTCACATGGGGTTGCTATGAGTTGAAAATCGACTCGAGGGCATTCTACAACAACAGCTGGAATCACTGGTCTATCTCTCCCATGAGATTGTGAGCTTTCCCATGTCTGTCGTATATGGTAAGTGCTTAAGAAATGTTTGCTGAATGAGAGGTGTTTCTTGCCCCCTGGAAAATTATACTCTGGTTGGAGGAAGCAAGACATATAAATAAAGGGGGAAAAAAAACCAATGCAAGGAATAGACTGGTTATATTAATTAGCATTTGTTGGCCCCTTTCCTGCTTCTAGGGTGTCTGTTCTGCCTTCCAAAGTCTCAAAGGACGAGAGCCTTTTGAAACTTCTATTTTACTTTTACTCACTCAGCCACCATGGCCCCTGATCTGGGTGTCTGCATGCAGCAGGAGCCCAGTGCTTGCCTGAGTGGACCAGAAGATAGAAGGTTGCCTGTGGCTCAGAACAGAGCCACCCACCTCTGCCCCTAATATCCACAAGGATTAAGCCTGGGTTCTGTTCTCAGAAGCTCCTAGGAAAGTGGATCTGAAGCGTCTTTTCTTGTTTGTTTGTTCTTGTTTTTTTTTTTAGGAGCAAATCCTTGTTTCAGTTTAAATCTTAAATGGAAACAGCATAAATAAGCCAGCTCTCCCACCAAGGAGCCCTATAGGTGAAAGCTGGTGCTGCTCTGGTTGAATGCGGATACAGGGCCTAGAGCACCCTCTTTGGTGCCTCTCCTTACCCACGTACACCACCCCTGCAGCTCCTGAAGCACCTCTGTGGACCTAGGGGTCCATGAGATATGGTGTGAAAACTGATGACCTGTGCCAACAACTGGGCGACTCGGGAACATCCCTCCACACCCCTGCACCCACCCCTCCATCTGCTTGCACCCTCCCTCAGGGACTTTAGGAGAAACAAATTAAAGTGACATAGATGAATCTGATATGGAGGGGGATAGCTTCCCTATACTCCTCTTTAACCCCGTTGCTGTCGAGTCCATTCTGACTCATCATGACCCTACAGGACAGAGCAGAAATGCCCCATAGGGTTTCCAAGGAGTGGCTGGTGGATTTGAACTGCCAACCTTTAGGTCAGCAGCCAAGCTCTTAACCACTGTGCCACCAGGGCTCCCCACTCCTCTCAGATGGGAGGAAAAGGCACATGGATGGCAGAACCCTCCTCCCATCAAACAGGTGATCCTCACGTTAGTCCTGTGGAGGATGGAGAGAGTATTCAGAACGGAGATTTTCGTTGAGCCCTAATAGACCAGCTCCCACCCATTCACTCTCAGAGAGTTGAAAGAGCCCTGGCCTCAGCTCCAAGAGAGTTGCCATCTTGTGCTGGCTCCACAGCTAACTTTCGGGGTGATCTTGGACTAGCTGAAATCACCTCGGAGAACAATATGCCTCGGGCCCACTTTTAAGGGTTATTTTGAGGGTCAAATAAAGCAGTCTTGCGCATTGCATACACTTAATGACAGTTTGCAGAATGAGTAGTAAATGCTGACTTTTCTACAATTTTTAGATGGTGTCTGGCGGTTTAGATGGTGAGGGTGTTTGACACCGTCTAAAAACCCGTTGCCGTTGAGTCGATTCCAACTCATGGAAACCTCATGTGTGTCAGAGTAGAACTGCACTCCTTAGGGTTTTCAATAGCTAATTTTTTGGAAGTGGATCCCCAGGTCTTTCTTCAGAGGTGCCTCTGGGTGGGCTTGAACCTACAACCTTTTGGTTAGCAGCTGACACATTAACTGTTTGCACCATCCAGGGCTCCAGACACTGTCTAGGGGATATATATTATATTCTATGTTAATTCTATTATCCCCTTTATGATATGGGGACTCAAGGCACAGAGAAGTTGATTAACTTGCTCAAGGCCCCGCACTTGGAAGGTGGTCAGGTCAGATCCCAGTTCAGGTCTGGGTAACTTCCAGACCTGGGTTTTTCAGGGACACTATAAACAGCCTCTTTGTCATTTGTCAAATGTGGCTTGGCTGTGCATATTCCTTGTTATCATTTCCTGTTATGTCAGGGGGACCCCAATGGGGTCTGTGGCAGTTTGCCTTTCTGTCTGTGGGCACCTGCTTGGCACCATGCTTGGTCCTGAGTTTGTGAGGATATAGACTGTAGAGTCAGATAAGGACTTGATTGCCAGCAAAGGAAGCTGGAGCAAAGTGAAGACTGTCTGAGACCATTCATCATGCCTGGGTGAGCACAATTTAAATCTGGTAACTTCTACTCAGCTGGATTAGAGAACTCTAAATGGAAGTATTTAAGTGCTGCCTGAGGACCCTGGAGCTTCTCCCATGTGACAGTTCCAGATCTAAAGGAGGCAGATGTCCTTCCCTGGGTTAGGAGAAGGTGTGGGCACTGGACTGGTCTTGTTCTGGAGTGGCTGGACACTTGGCTCCTTCTGTCAGGGAGCCACTCAGTGTTAAGTTTTACTGTTGGGGGTGGGGTGGGGCAAGTAATCCCCCATATTATTACCTCTCTGGACAGCTGAGAGGGTGGTGATATTTGCCATTTAGTTGGACAAGTCCTCCAAAACCGTGTTTTTCCACACGAGGCAGTTTCTTCTCCCCTCACTGGATTATTTTGGTAATTACCTCAATTCTCTGCTTTACTTTGGCTGTGAAGACAAAGCCTTAATGAGCTGAGAACCCTCAGACAATCCGACTCTGGGATGAAGTGGTCGGCAGTGGCTGTGGGAGAGGAATGCAGTATTAGGCTGTTCACGCTGCGTAACGAGCATGTCAAAGCCGCCAAGGAGACTGCATTTGCAGTGGGGGAGGAGAGCAGAGGCCCTCCAACAGCGAGGGGGACGGGCTGCTTTCTGCCGCGGCTCTGAAGGCCTTTATTAAAAGCTTTGTTTTCTCCTTTGTCCTCCAGAAATAATGACCTTTGTGTGGCAACTTTTTGTAAAATCTCGTTTCCATGCCCAAAGCAGATGGCCCTGGTGATGTCTGAAGGCTTAGTGGGGGGTATTTGGGGAGCCTGGGTGATATTTCTGGCGAATAGACATGAAGAATGATTTCAAGTTTCTACAGCAAAGGGTTGGGGATGAGTCTCAGAAGGATCTGAGCCTCAGCTCAGTGTGGAGGCTTATCTGCAACCCGTCCAAGCCACATGGAATCTGAGAAGAATGCCTCCAGATCCTGGTGCTGACAGCCGCCCCCTGTCAGATTGTGCACACGGCAAGAATGCCTTTTTTTCTCTTCAATATTTCAGTAGGTTGCTTTGAGGGAGCGCACAGATCAGAAAATGGTACCTGGCTCTATGCATTCAAGTTGATGCTATTCAGGGTAGTCGGAGCTGGTATGCAGCCTCCTTCAGTTGCATTGCAATAAAAGGGTGGCACCTACACCAGGGCTGCAAAGCAGGCCAACCCCTAAAAGTGAAGGTGGAAGAGAAGCAGCATTTAGTGAGCACCCACTGAGTACCAGTCACTCTCTGTGCATTCCGTCATTCAATCATGACCACAACCTTTGCAGTTGGACACCTTTACCTCTATTTTGTAGATGACCAACCTGTGCGCTAACCAGAGAGTAAGTGGCAGAGCTGGGTTTTGAACCCTGCTCTGCCTGGAGCCCTGGGGGTGCAATGGTTAAGCGCTTGTCTGCTAATCAGAAGGTTGGTGGTACAAACCCACCCAGCCGCTGCACAGGAGAAAAGACCTGGGGATGTACTCCCATAAAGATTACAGCCTAGGAAACCCTATGGGGCAATTCTTCTCTGTCACACAGGGTTGCTATGAGTCAAAATTGACTCAGAGGCACCTAACAACTGCTGGGAGCACAGCTGAGTTCTTTGAGCTAGTGTGCTGTGCCTGTCTTCTCTCCAGAGGGGCACAGGGTCAGGGTCTTTACAGTCCCTCCACCCACCTCTGCTTCGTCCTCCGCCCCCTTCATGTATCTCTCCAGATGAAATCAGGTTAAAATGACTATTGAAGCCATGTGGGAATGGAAAGGTTAGGACAGGTTTGTACCTCCAACCCAGGTGGGCTGGAGCAGGCTCCCCATTCCTGGGGGCAGGTAGGGGTGAGCTGGGCCAATGGCAGATGCTGGAAACCACCAGCTTTAGGAGCCTGGCCTCCTCTTCCCTCATGCCTCCTACCCCCAGCGCCTGCCCGGGAGCTGGCCAGAGAGCAGCACCAGCTCCTGATCCCAGTGTCCTGTGGCTCCTCCAAGCCAGCTCTGGTCTCTGGCTGCCACCTTCTTCTAGGCAGTTTCCTTCTGATGTCGATGGGAGGAACACACCGCGCCCTGCTGTCAGTGTTAAACGTGAACAACGCAGTGCACTACAAGTTAAGTCTTGTGGGCTTTTTCAAGACCTGTGTGTTTCCAATCTCCATCACATTAGGGGCTGTGCTTGGCTGCTGTGCTGGGCAGCCTCCCCTGTAGAATTTGTTCTGGAACTAGCCCCGTTTCCCCCTCTCGTGCTCATTTGATGAGCATATTGACATGAACAACCTGACTTGGCCAAAGCTTCCAGCCCAGCATGCTTGAGAGTTAGCCAGTTATTCTGAGAACGTTCTTTTCAAAACACTCTACAGGACAAACAGGCGGAGAGGTTCCTTTGTCCACAGCCAGCCTCTGAAACCGAACCGCCTCTCAGAAGGTTAGAAGGAACTCCAAGAAGAAATTTTCTGCACTCAGAGGTGGAAATGTTTGGCAATAGGGTTGCAGGAGGGGCGTCAGAGAAGACGGTCAATGACCACCCACCCGCCCCCACCCCCGTCCTTCAATGAACAGGTATTATTTGTGCTTCAACCAAAGTGGAGCTTTCAATTCCTAAAATACATCAGCCTTGTGCAGGAGCTGGAAGGGCAGTGTTTAATGCGTAACTTTGCTGTAAGGTGCCTGGTGGAATGAAAGGTTGGTTCAGAGAAGGTCTAGTCACTTGTACCTTCCCAGCAGCACCTTCTCTTTTCATCCCCTGACCTCCTGAGGACCTCAGTGGCCTGCTGGGGGGTCACGGCTGCTCTCAGCCCTCTTGGAGCTGAGCTTGATACAGGAAGGGAGGAGGGAGACTTGCTTTGTACTGCAGATGTCTTTAGGAATCATGGATATCAGTGGAATATTGGCACTCTGCTCCCCTTTCCGCTATCCCAGGTCAGTTTGTAATTGAAGAGCTGCTGGGTCTTTGCTGCTTTTCTCTCTGAGGCCCTTTAATCGGTGGAAAGGGAAGGTCACTGGACTCAGGCCCGCTGGAATTTCCAGTCCTGCTTTGCCATTTCCAGCTGTGTGGCTTTGGGCTAGTGTCTCAACCTCTCCGGGCCCTGTGAAATAGGGAACAAAGCACGTGCCTCCTGGGGTGGTTGTACAGAGTAAAGAAATGCAGGCAAAGCATTTGGCGCAAAGATGCTAATAACCAATGTTTACTAAGCACTTCTCCATGCTAAGTGCTTTACCATATACTGACTCATCGGATTTTCCCCAAAATGTTGAGGGAGGTACTGATTGATCTCATTTTACCAAAGAGGTAACTGATACCATTTGCCAAGGATTTTGCTGTGTGGAGTCCAATTTTGAAACTCGGCAGCCAGGCTCCAGGACCTATGCTCATAATTATTTATTTTTGGATGGCAAACCAAACTATTTAATATTATTTTTGGAAAAGACTGATTTTTTAAAATTTTTTGTAAATATATATACATATATGACACACCATTTGCCAATTTTAACATTTTTCACGTGTACAATTTAGTGACATCAATTACATTAGTCATGTTGTGCAACCATCACCAATATCTGTTGCAAAATTTCGGCCACCATTAATGGAAACTCATGATTTTGATTTAAATATGTGCATAATACATGGTAGTTTTCATTATGCTGCTTGCTAATGCTCCTTAACAATTAAGTTTAAGTTAAGTCGGTACCTCATCCACCAGCCACCACCAACTACACCAGACTCAGGATGTCTTTTTAATGTAGAACACAAACCCCAAAAAAACCCAAACCCATTGCCGTCGAGTTGATTCTGACTTATAGCGACCTTATAGGACAGAGTAGAACTGCCCCACAAGATTTCCAAGGAGCGCCTGGTGGATTCGAACAGCTGACCTTTTGCTTAGCAGCTAAGCTGTTAACCACTGCACCAGCAGGGCTCCTAATGTAGCCTATCACCTGTTAATTTATCCAAACCAGAAACAGAGAATTTTCTTAAATGGGGCCCTCCCTATTGATTCTTTATTGTCCCCTGGGGACCTATGAACGTGGATCTTCTGAGAGATGAAGACATTATTAAAATACTGCCGTCCCTTGCCAAAACGCTGATTTCTTCTCATGTCCAGAGAGCCAGGCCTGTGGCAATGTGTGCGGAGGGGAAAACCTGAGGCAAGTTCCTCAACTCTTTGAGACTTGCTTTCTCTGGCTCTAAAATGGCATAATACCCCCATCACATCGTTGCAAGCTTTGAAGAAGATGCTGTATGCAGTGGCTGGCACAAGGTCCAGCACGAAGTCGGCCAGCGGACCCACACAAGGGGATTTGACAGCAGCAAGTGTCATCGGTAAATGTACAGAAGACAAAATTTTAAAATTGTTATTAGTTGCCGTTGAGTCGATTTGGACTCATGGCGACCCCATGTATGCAGAGTAGAACTGCTCCATAAGATTTTCGAGGCTGTGACCTTTTGGAAGCAGGTCACCAGGCCTGTTATATGAGGAGCTTCTGGATGGGTTTGAACTGCCAACCTTTCAGCTAGTAGTTACGTGGTTAGCCTTCTGTGCTACCCAGGGACTCCCAAATGCACATAAGATGAAATAAAAAATAGTATTTCCTAAATAAATAACATACCAGAACTTGGGGGTCCTCTTCAAGCAGTCTGGAGAATCACAGGGGTCTTCTTGGACGCATCTACCTTGAAACCCTGCTCCGTGGTATGCCCACTGTGCACATCAGGGCCTTCTCCTTCCTGCCCAGGGGAGGGCTGGGGATGGCTGGCCGAGCCAGTGCCGGGCAGTGTGATTTCTCAGATGCTTGTGTCTGGCACACTCTTGGCTGGATCTGGTAACAGACCATTACCAGATAAACGGGATGGGAAATGAGTTGGCTTCCTAGAGAATCTATTTTAAATGCTCTAGGTACTTTACATTTAAAGGAAAAATATTCTTTGGCTGGTGCTGCATCTGTAGGGCGTGTTGTCACCTGGGAGATGGCACTGGATTGCCTTCTTGTAGCCTCTGTGCTCGGAGGTAAGGCTCAGGGGCAGTTCTGCAAGTGATGGAGGTCCCAGTTCTGCAGGGAAGGGTCTGTGGGTCCTTGGAAACTGCCGCTGCTGTTCCCAGCTCCCTGACCAACAATCTCTTCTCCCAGAAGGTGGATTGGTGATGGACTATGATTAATAACAGCTCTACTTTGTTGAACAGTTATCTACGTCAGGTACTTTAGAACAAGAAAGGTGTAGTTATCCCCATTTACAGATGATGAAACTGAGGCTTGCTGTTGTTAGTTGCCGTTGAATCGATTCTGACTCATAGCAACCCCATATGCAGCAGAGTAGAAACGTGCTCTGTAGGGTTTTCAATGGCTGATTTTTTTGGAAGTAGATTGCCACGCTTTTCTTCCAAGGTGCCTCTTGATGGACTCAAACCTCCAACCTTTCTGCTAGCAGCTGAGCACTTTAATTGTTTGCACCACCCAGGGACCCCACAGCTAAGATGGTTGTTATTAACTGCTGTTGAGTCGATTCCAACTCATGGCGACCCCACGTGTGCAGAGTAGAACTTCTCCATAGGGTTTTCAGGGCTGTGAACTTTTGGAAGCAGATCACTGGGCCTTTTTTTCCAAGATGCCTCTAGGTGGGTTCGAACCGCCAGCCTTTAGGCTAGTAGTCGAGCGCCCTGATGCCTTTGGACTCAAGTTTTCCTGTGAGTGCTTGATCCTTAACTGAATTCATCATGGGCAGATACAGCCTGGCTCAGTCTCTGTGACAAGGGTCAGGGAACGGTGGGCGGGGGCTCCTGGCATCAGCTTGGCTGTCTACGTCCCGGTAAGTGGGGAAGGCAGCTGCTAAGCTGGCATGTTCTGGGAGATTCTGCAAGGTTCTCATCACCACCTCTGGTCCTGCTACCCAGCCAACTCCCTCTGCCCCCATGATGGGTTCTGCTGTCCTGCCATCTTTCTCCCTTCCCATCAAGATGGCCAGAAACACCCATCAGAGAGAACAGGGGGTGGGGGTGGGGGTCTGGCTCTGCCTCTGGAAGGCCTTCTGGGATGGGAGAGCTTGGGGGGCATGGTGCGAAGCTACACACTGTCTCCTCCATCACCCTCCCCCACTAGTGACTGTCATGGGGGGAGACCCTTGAAGTCTGGGTAGGGGACCAGTCGCCACCAGGTGGTTTACCTGGGAGAGTGAGGGTAGCTTTGGCATTAGACTGGAGGCCTTAAAGGGCAAGAGGTGGGTGGTCTTACGCTCTGGCTCGAAGGCACTCAAGCTGGAGGATGTCCAGTGGCGGAGGGAGCAGACACACCCTGCCCTCTCGGGATGCCCCAGTCCCGTACCTGGGGCAAAGCAGAACCGGAGCTGGGGCCTGTGGCGGGTGCCACCCAGCGGCTCCTCCTCCCTCTGCCTCGGCCGCTTCCCAGCAAACCGCCTGCTGCACTTGCCAACGGAGCCAGATGCTGCTTTGGGGAAAATACCTTCTGGAGTTTGTTGTCTGAGCCCTCCCAGCTGACACCCACGGTGGAGGAGATGTGTCAGGATAAATGGAAAATCTCTTCATAAATATTTGAGAAAAGGCAAAAAGGAAAAGAGAAGAGAACGAACCCCAAACTCTCTGCGTTCGAGAGCATCTTAGTTATCGTTGCTGACAGATGGAAGAAGTGGGTCGTTCACATGCATCAATTTGTAGCACGATACCACCCATATTGCCTTTCTGTGGTTGCAGCCAGGAGCCCCCGTGCCCGCTTCCCAAGGTGCAGGCATCAAGGGGTCCCTGGCTTGCTCTGTGGGCTCAGGGGACAGGAACGGCCTGCCCCTGCCCACTGAATGGGCACCACGGAGCAAGTGCAGATGCCGCACAGGCCCGTGGGAGAGGCAGACCTGCCCTTTATCTATAATGCATGATGGTGTCTTTAAGCTCAACTGCCATGGGACTTTATTAGGAGAGGAGCACAGGCTACAGCGATTTTAGGGGAGCCCCTTGGAGGAGAGTAAACAGGCCCTGGGGGCTGCGAAGCTAACAGGAGAGTGCTGGTTCCCACCCAAGGGGCTGGAAGGCCCAGGGGATGCGCACTCGCCTGCCCAAGGGGCTCGGCTAAGGACAGATGGTGTTTTAAGGCCAGGCCAGCATAGTGGGGAGTCCTGAACCTCCCCCAGCTGAAAGGGGGCCCTTCTCAGTTCTGGTTATCACAGACTCTCACCCCCCAGGTAGAGCACCTTGATCTTAGCCCTGTTGTTGTTGTGCACCCTCTAGGCAATCCCGACCCTAAATGATAGAGTAGAACTGTCCCACAGGGCTTTCTAGGCTATAATCTTTACTGGGGCAGATCACCAGGTCTTTCTCCCACAGAGCCGCTGATGGGTTCAAATCTCCGACCTTTCAGTTAGCAGTCAACTGTTAATCCCTTGCACCACCAGGGCTCCTTGGTCTTAGATTATATGCCCAGATCTGGCCACCCTACCCCTGTTCGTCCCTGCAAAGAGACACTGCTGCTCCCAGCCCCTTGAATGCCCAGCATTGTTGAGTCCTCAGCCGCCTTCCAGTCTGCCCTGTGCAGTTCTGAGTCAGCGTCACCTAACTGGGGGCCTGGTTCCTGCCAGTCTCAGATCAGGCCATTCGGACTCTTCACACCGGAGGGGAGGTGGTCCAAGGAGGGCAGGGCAGGGTCTCTGGAAGAGGAAACCCTGGGGAGGACTTTCTTGGGTAGGAAGTCGGGTTCCTAAATTTAATGCTGGTGCCTGTGGTTAATTAGGAAGAGAAGATGTGTTCAGAGGCCTTCAGAGGGCTCTGTATGTCTTGCAGTGGGTCTCCTTTGCTCTGGGGTCAGGTAGTGGCCTTTCTGCCCGGAGACCAAGCAAAAGAAAAACCCAAACTCCTTGCCATCCTGTCAATTCCAACTAACGGTGACCTCATGTGTTACAGAAGAGAGCTGCTCCATAGGGTTTTCCTGGTTGTAATCTTTACAGAAGCAAATCACCAGGCCTTTCTTCTGTGGTGCTGCTGGGTGGGTTCAAACCACCACCTTTTAGGTTAACAGTTAAGAGAAAACCATTTGCACCACCCAGGGGACCTAAGGACAGATGTCTCACTCTCTAGCAGCGGACACCCTTTAGTTCCTGCAGTTGGAGCTGCCACAGTGGAAGGGGCCGTCAGCACAGGCTGGCATTCGGGGAGGAGGCTGCCATGAATTATGGTGTGTGATGAAACGCCTGTCCCAAGCAATGGTGGGAGGTCACACAGGCCTTGACCGAGACATTTCAAGAGGAATTTCTTGTTGACCTGTCGCTTCCTCCTTCAGGAAGCACAGATGTCGGAAATATTAATTGCTTCTGGAAGGAGGCCAGAAGGTCCAGGCCAGGGGCCTGAGAAAAGAGAGGCATGGAGGCTGGGCCGTGGAGCTCAGAGATGGGGCTCATTTCTCTGCCTCCATCTTGGCAGGAAAGAGGCATAAGAGTAGCTTCAACCACAAGACTGGATCGATCTTCACCTTTGGAACGCTAAGTCTGCTTTTAACCATGACTCAAGCTCTAGCCGGTATATTGACTGTGATTCAGTTCCACCTGAAATGCTGTGTTCTTAACACATTTCTAAATGACCATCTTTAGAGGCAGATGTTAAATACAAACACCCCAAAAGGAAAGTGGTTGCATAGCAAAAGTTTTGCTTTCTGACACAACCTTTTTCTTTTTTATTGTTGTCATTAAATGAAGTTTACATTTCAAGTTAGTCACCCATACAAAAATTTTTTCTACATACATTGTTATGAGACCTAATTGCTCACCCCATTCCGCAACAGCACACTGTTCCTTTCTGCCCCTGATGCCCCATGACCATTCAACCAGCTCCTAACTCTCTCTGCCTTCCCCTCTCACCTCTGGACAGAAGCTGCCCCTTTGGTCTCTTGTATGTACTTGACTAAGAGGCACACTCTTCACGAGTATCACTTTACGTCCCACAGTCCAGTCCAATCCCTGTCTGAAGAGTTGGCCTCGGAAATTGTTTTAGTTCTGGGCTGGTAGAGAGTCCAGGGGCCATGCTTTCCGGGGCGCGTCCAGTCTCAGTCAGACCATTAAGTCTGGTCTTCTTACTAGAATTTGAGTTCTGCACCCCATCCTTCTACTGCTCCATCAGGAATCCTCTGTTGTGTTCCCTGTCAGGATGTTCATTGGTGGTAGCCGGGCACCATCTAGTTCTTCTGGTCTCAGGCTGATAATGTCTCTGGATTATGTGGTCCATTCTGTCTCTTGGGCTAATACTTTCCTTGTCCAACACAACCTTTGAGTTGCACTTGCTTCTTCAGACAACCAAAAAATATTTTTCAACTGCTTACTAGTGCCCGGCCCTGGGCTAGCCACATTCTCTTCAACAAATGATTACGAAGAGTAAATGTGGTTCGTTTATTCATTTACTCAGTTGATAGATGTAGTGGGTTGAATCGTGGCCCCCCAAAAGATATGTCTATGTCCCCAGAACCTGTGAATGCTACTTTATTTGGAAAATCAAGGACCTCGTGATGGGGTCATCATGGATTAGAAACCAAAGAAAACCCACTGCTGTCGAGTTGTTTCTGACTCGTAGTGACTCCATAGGACAGAGTAGAACTGCCCCACAGAGTTTCCAAAGAGTGCCTGGTGGATTCGAACTGCTGACCTTCTGATTAGCAGCTGTAACTCTTAACCACTATGCCACCCAAGTTTCCTCACGGATTAGAGTGGCCCTAAATCCAATGACAAGCGTCTTTATAAGAGAAGCAAAGAGGAGAAGACGCACAGAGGGGAAGGCCACGTGAAGACAGAGGTAGAGATTGGAGTGACGTGTGTACAAGCCGAGGAACACCAAGGGTTGTCAGCAGCCACCAAGAGCTAGGAGAGAGACGTGGGATGGGATCTCCCTCAGAGCCTCCAGAAGGAAACAACCCAGCTGACACCTTGATTTCAAACTTCTGGCCTCCAGAACTATGAGAGAATAAGTTTCTCTTGTTCTAAGTGACCAGGTCTGTGGTAATTTGTCATGGCAGCCCCAGGAAACCAACAGAGTGGACATTTGAAGAGCCACAGGGACCAGGCCCTGGGCTCTCCACTCAGAATACAGCAGTGGACAGAGCAGGGCTGACCCCGGCCTCGTGGAGCTTCCAGTCTAGCGGAGGTGGAGACAGACTCCAAGGAGGAATTGTGAGTGTGACGGGAATGCTAAGGAGAATGCAGGACATGAAGCATATCTTCTCTTTCATGCCTGTTCCTCCTCCAGCTTCTCTATCTTAAATGGCATCACCATTGGCCCCATTGCTCAGGCCACCAGCCTGTGAGTCAGTTTTTCATTTTTTAAAAGAAATTTCTGTTTTGGGTGCAAAGTATGTATAACAGAATTTTCCATTTTAACCATTTTTAAGTGTATAATTCAATCACATTAATTACATCCACTGACACTATTTCCAAAACTTTCCATCACTCTAAATAGAAACTGTAACCTTTATGCAGTAACTCCCCATTCCCTCCTCCCCCATCCCCTGGTATCTGCTAATCTACTTTCTGTCTCTATGAATTTGCCTACACATGTAAGTGGGATCATATAATATTTGTCCTTTTATGTCTGATTTATTTTGCTCAGCATAATATTTTCAAGATTCATCGATGTTGTAGTACGTATCAGAACTCCATTTGTCTTTATGGCTGAATAATAGTCCATTGTATGGTTATAACATATTTTGTTTATCCATTTATCAGTTGATGGACACTTGTTTCTACCTTCTGGCTATTGTGAATAGTGCTGCAATGATCATCAGTGTACAAATAAGTGTTTGAGTCCCTGCTGGCAGTTCTTTTGGGCAAATACCTAGGAGTGGAATTGCTGGGTCATATGGTGTGCATATCGACTATACCATGGACTGGCAGAAGCACAAACAAATCTGCCTTGGAGCAAGTACAGCCAGAATGCTCCTTAGAGGTGAGGATGGCGAGACTTTGTCTCACTTACTTTGGACATGTTATCAGGAGGAACCAATCCCTGGAGAAGGATATCATGCTTGAGAAAACAGAAGGTCAGCGAAAAAAGAGGAAGACCCTCAACGAGATGGATTGACATAGTGGCAGCAACAATGGGCTCAAACATAGCAACGATGGTGAGGGTGGTGCAGGACTGGGCAATGTTTCGTTCTGTTGTTCGTGGGGTCGCTATGAGTCAGAACGGACTTGATGGTACCTAACAATGACAACACTAGAAAGTCTGAGGGCAGTGGTGGCTCAGTGGTAGAATTCTCGCCTCCTATGCAATTTCACTATGAGTTGAAATTGACTCAACAGCACCCAACAACAGCTAATTAAACTCCCTCCTTCGCTCCTGCCACCCATGTTCTCTGCAGCACATTCTCCCTTCGGCAGCAGAGTGATCTGTAGAAATGTCAATTACTTCTTTCCTCTGCTGAAAAGCACGTCATAACTTCCCACTCTACTGAGAATAAAATACAGACGCCTGGACCTGGTCTGCCCTCGTGACCAGGCCCCTGCCTACCGCTCTGCCTCCTGCTCAGGGCCCCTCCTTCTTGCAAAGCTGACCACACTGGCCACTTTTCAGTCCTCAAACTCACCAAGCTCTTTTCCAGCTCAGGGCAGTCACACATCACTTGCTCTCCATCTAGAAAATTCTTCTTTCTACTTTTGAGTCTCAGTTTAAACCTCTTGATCTCATATGTCACCTCCTTGGAGAGGCCTTCTTAGACCCCTCAACCTGTACTGAATGCCCCTTTCTTCTTTTTTTATGTGCCCTTCTTCAGAGCACTTATTCCCATAGTTATATAGTGATTTGGGTGTTGATATATTTACCTCTGTCTTTATGATGAATCCCAGGAGCGGTGGTCATGTCTGTTCTGTTCCATTCAGATTCTCCACCACTTTTTCATTTCCTTGAACTGCTGTAACAAACTATCACAAAGAGGGCGGCTTAAAACAACAGAAATTTACTGTCTCACAGTTCCGGAGGCTAGAAGTCTGAATTCCGGGTGTCAGGAGAACCATGCTCTCTCCGAAGGCTCCAGGGAAGATCCATTCTCGTCTCCGGCTTCCGGTGGTTCCAGGCATTCCTTGGCTCGCAGCGGCAGCATAACTCCATCTCAACCTCAGCCTTCACATGGCGTCTTCCCTCTGTATGTCTGTCTGTGTCTCTTCTCTTTTATAAGACACCACTAAGATGGCATTGGAAACCCTGGTGGCGTAGAACTGCCCCATAGGGTTTCCAAGGAGCAGCTGGTGGATTCAAACAGCCGAACTTTTGGTTAGTTAACAGCTGAGCTCTTAACCACTGCACCACCAGGGCTCCTATAACATCTTCTAAGACTCTACTTTCAAACAAGGTCACATTCACAGGTGCTGGGGGTTAGGACTTCAACATATCTTTTTGGAGGACACAATTCAATCCATAACAATCATCTAACATACCAAACAAAAACCAAACCCATTAAAGCCAGGTCAATTCTGACTTATGGCGACCCCATGTGTTACAGAATAGAAATGCTCTATAACGTCTTCTTGGCTGCAATCTTTATGGAAGCACGTCACCAGGACTTTCTTCCACGGTGCCTCTGTGTGGGTTCAAACTGTCAACCTTTAGGTCAGTAGTCAAACACAAACCGTATAGAACTGCTCAGCAAATACCTATTGGATGAAAACAATAAATGAACAAATTTTCTGAGTTTCATAGGAGAGAGGAGGAGTGAAGAAGAACCAACGTTTGTGTGGCAAACTTAGCGCCCGTGATGGTGTAAGTTTAATACCTCAGAATGACAGGCTTGGCAATGTAATTACTTTTGTTTTTCTCTCTTCTCCCAAAGCCTGATTTCTAAAGATTGTTTTTTCCCTGTTGAGTAAATGTGTGTGTTAACCCTAAGGGCAGCAGAAAGTCAGACCCCCAGGAGGAAAAGCTTTCTGTCAAACGGAACATCTGATGGAAGTTAAATGCACTTGCAGAAATAAATTGGTTGCTGTAGCAACCATTTCTAGTTCTCCCCCAGAAGAAAAACACAGAAAGAGCAGGAGACGAAAAAAAAAAAAAAAAAAAAAAAGTCAGCTAACTCTGGTCTAGGCTTGAGAGAAAGATCTGTCCAAACGGAATTAAATGGGGCAATATTGTGAAATATCTCATGTTACCAGCATAAAATGGTGTTTTGCATGCTTGCCTTGGTTGGGGCTCTCTTATCCAGCCTGATTCACCATTTCCATGCCTTCCTGGCTGGCTTCCGTAGGCGGTGGAATGTTCGACCCTGCCAGACAATGCCTCCTGTCACTCTCAAAGTTGTACACCAGCTCCTGGCTCCTGAATTAAAATGTTCCCTGAAACTTGCTCTTTATAGAGACCCTGTTGCCGATCCCTCTGTAATGAGTAATCAGCTCCTAAGAGGCTCTCATTGTAAATTCATATTTTTGTCTATATATGGTTTTTGACAGTGGAATCCGCCTACTTGTGTTGGAAGAGTTCACTGAAGGTATCAACTCAAGGAATGAACACTCAGAGGTGATTCTCAAGTGTGCATTTGGGGGTGAGCTCGGCTGCTAACCAAAAGATCGGCAGTCTGAGTCCACCAGCTGCTCCTTGGAAACCTTATGGGGCAGTTCTACTCTGTCCTGTAGTGTCGCTTTGAGTTGGAATCGACTAGAAGGCAACGGGTTTGGCTTTTTGGTTTGGGGAATGGCAACCCACCTATGGGGGAGAAGGGCCACCAGGGGCCGCTAGCTGCAGGGCTGTGAGATGGTGGGTGCAGGCACCACCTCCTGGCCATGGTTTTGATGAAATGCAGTGATCCTAGCAAGCGGATGAAATCCTTGGGTGGTGCAAATTGTTAATGTGCTAGGTTGCTACCCAAAAGGTTGGAGATTTGAGTCCACCCAAGAGCACCTTGGAAGAAAAGTCTAGTGATCTACTGAAAAATCAGCCCTTGAAAACCCTATGGAGCACAGTTCTACTCTAATGCATGTGGCACTGCCATGAGTCAGAATGAGCTCAACAGCACCTGATTTGGTTAGCAAGTGTACAGCCCAGCCTCAGCTGGTCTTCTCTGAGTGGATTACCTGTTGAGCATGTGATTCTCAAGAAGCACTTTTGAGGGGTTCAATAGCCACTTTTGACAGTGGCAAAAAGGCGCAAAGAATATTCTTGCTGAAGGTTCTTGGTGGGTGGCGGTCCGTGGAGTTTGTAGGGTCATTTCACTCACCTATCTTTGTTCAACATGCATTTATTGAATCCCCTCTGTGGAAAGGAGAATAATGGCACCCCCTCCAAAAGACACCCATGTCCTGATCCCTGAAACCTGTAGGTATATTATGTTACATGGCAAAGAAGAGTTAAGGTAGCAGATGGAATTAAGGTTAATAATCAGCTGAGTTTAAGAGGCTGATTATGCAGGCGGGCTGAATGTAATCATTCATAAAAAACCCGCTGCCGTCTAGTTGATTTAGACTGATAGTGACCCTATAGGACAGTAGAACTGCCCCATAGGATTTCCAAGGCTTAATCTTTACAGAAGCCAACTACCATGTCTTTCTCTTATGGAGCTGCTGGTAGGTTTGAACTGCTGATCTTTTGGTTAGCAGCTAAATGCTTAACCACTGTGCCATCAGTGCTCCTTAATGTAATCACAAGGGTACTTAAATGAGAAAGAGGGAGGCAGAAGAGGAGGATGGGGTGAAGCACTGTGAGAAGAATTCAACCTAGTGTTGCTGCTTTGAAGATGAGGGAAGAGGGCCAGAAGCCAGGAAATGTGGCAGCCTCTAGAAGCTGGAAAATGTAATGTTATGGATTGAATTGTGTCCCTCCAAAATGTGTGTCAGTTTGGCTAGGCCATAGTCCCAGTATTGTGTGATTGTCCACCATTGTCATCTGATGTGATTTTCCTGTGTGTTGTAAATCCTACTTCTGTGATGTTAATGAGGCAGGACTCAGTCTACAAGATTAGATTGTGTTTTAAGTCAATCTCTTTTGCGATGTAAAAGAGAGAAGTGAGCAGACAGACAGGGGGACTTCATACCACCAAGAAAGTAATGCTAGGAGCAGAGCGCGTCCTTTGGACCCGAGGTCCCTTGCTCTGAGAAGCTCCCAGACCAGAGGAAGATTGATGACAAGGACCTTCCCCCAGAACCAACAGAGAGAGAGAGAGAAAACCTTCCTCTGAAGCTGGCACCCTGAATTCAGATTTCTAGCTTTCTAGACTGAGAGAATAAACTTCTATTTGATACAGCCATCCACTTGTGGTATTTCTGTTATAGCAGCACTAGTTAACTAAGACAGGCAAGAAAACAGATTCTCCCCTCGAGCCTCCAGAAAGAACACAGACCTGCTGACATCTTGATGTTAGCCCAGTGAGACTCATTTTGAACTTCTGAATACAGACCTGTAAGATAGTAAATTTGTGTTGTTTTAAGCTATTAAGTTTTGTTACAGCAGCAACAGGAAGCTAATACGCCCTCTAAGTGCCGGGCTGTGTGCCAGGTTCTGGGGAGACAGTCGTGAGGCATGGTTCTCACTCTTGCTGAGTTTACAGTCCAGGAAGGGAGGCAGATGAGGAAATCAGTGGTTGGAGCTCTGTGAGGTGGGTGGGGTGCTCTGGGTAGCGATAGGGGTGGTGGAGGGTGTGGTGAAGGAAGACTTCCCAGACCAACTTTTGGTGGATGGACTTGAAGGATTACCTACTGAAAAAGCATCCCAGACAGAGGGAGGAGACTGTGTGAAGGGTTGGCTATGAAACCAGCAGGAGCAGAAGGGGCTGGAGATGAGACTGTGGAGAAGCAGCACCTTCAGGTAGGTGGCTTGTGGGCAAAGCTGTTATTACTGTGGAGTGGATTCCAACCCACGGTGGCCTCATGTGTGCAGAGTAGAACTGCTCCAGAGGATTTTCAAGGCTGAGACCTTTTGGAAGCAGATTGCCAGGCTTTTCTCCTGTGTGCCAACCTTTTGGCTAGTATTTGAGGGCTTAACTGTTTGTGCTACCCAGAGATTCTGTGAGCAAAGCTAAGCAGCTAGAGTTCTATCCCGAGAGCTCCCGGGAGCCTCTAAAAGGTTTTGACTGGGGGACTGACATGTTTTGATTAAGCTGGCCAGAGAAATCATCCAGAAGCAGAGTCAGTGAGAAATAGAGAGAGGTGGATCTCAACAAAGGCTTGTCATCGTGCTAGGCCAGGGAGGGCCAGCCCACGCTTGAGGGGAGCACCTCCTCTGGCCTTTCTCATGGACATGCTCCCTTCCCCTTCCTCTGCTCCCCTCCAGTCCCCATCCCCTCTGAGTCTTGATCCCACATCTGAGCCTTGATCTCACATCTGGGTCGTGATCCCATGTCTAGACCTTGATCCGGCGTCTGAGCCTTGATCCCACAGATGTTACTTGACCTGCTCAGAGAAGTCCTCAGGACTCCACAGGCCTGCCCTGCCTGTCAGCTTTGAGCCCCTTCCTCTTTCCAAGGGAACAAGCACCAAGTAAAACAGCCAATGGAAAATGAAGCCGTAGTCACAGGTGGAGCCCTGGCTTGTCATCCTTTCATAAATTAAACGTAAGCTGTGAAAAGGGATTATTTAGTGATAATTGCCACTATTTTCTAATGTGAAAAAGCAGGGAAGAGTGCTGGGATGGATGAAGAGCCAGAACGAACAGAGGCATTGAATGCATTTGAACAGACTGCTGAAGAAGTGTTCCCCCTGAATTGGAGGCTGCCTTGGGCCACGCTAGGCTGTATCTGGCTGCTGTCTGCCCGGCACAGTGAGCCTTTCTCTGGATGCTCGCAGAAGGAGCAGCTGGTCCAGTGCCCCGGTGTTGCCCATGGGCGTGGACTAGGCTCTCAGATGTTGTGGCTTCATGCTCCGACTTGCATGGAACTGGGAGGGCTGGTTCAGCAGGTGGGAGTCAGTGGAGGGCCAGAATCTGGGCTCTGGAAGGTCAAGGTCAAGACCAGACACTCAGCTAAACCTCCCTCTCCTCAGCTCAAGCTACAGGGCTCCCTTGCCCCTTACACACACACACACACACACACACACACACACACACGGTTCAATAGCCAAGACCACAGCAGATGGCTTTGAGGAGGAGCCCAAGTTCATTGTTCCCAGAGCTGACCTTGGGGAGCGCTACCCCAACTCATGCTCCCATCCTTATGAGCAAGCCCCCACCATCCTCTCAAGCTCTACTAACCCAATTCTGTCTTGTCCCTTCTTTCCCGGTCTGGCTGGGTTCCTGGGTGATCATGGTGTTAATAATATTTATTTGAAACTCATTATGCTCCCGGGGAGATATACTCAATGTGCCATAAACACCATCTCATTTAATCTCAATACCCCCACAAGGTGGGCGTTGTTCCCGTTTTACAGATGAGAAGCCTGAGGTTCAAGGGCATAAGCAATTTTCCCACCAACATATAGTTTGTGGCAGAGCCAGGATTCAAACCCAGGTCTGTGGCTCATCAAGCCTCTCAGAACTAAGCAGGAACCAGAAAAGGGAGGCAGCTGTTTCCGTCCTGGACCCTTTTCGGATCCCTTCCGGTCCTTTGTACACATTGGCCATGTTTATTTCAAGTCTTGAGCTTTCAGGACCTGTCACTAGGAATCTGAGTGAGCAGCACCTCCCTGACAGGCGCTTGGAAAGCTAGTGTGGTCTCGATGGCCACTGTTGTCTAATTGATTTAATACATCAGCAAAGAAACTGTTATGTCCTGAATGAAACCTGGAATTGCCTTGGCTCTATAGCTGCAGCTGAGGAGGACTTTAAGTCCAACGCATAAAGGGAGGTGGCACTGGATCGGAGGAACCATACCAGAAGTTAATAACTGCCTCCTTGATCTGTTGTTTCTCATCTCCCCAAGGGGAGGCACAGACACAGAAGAAAGCAAGGAGCTGTGTTGGAGCAGCTTTGAAGGGTGACAATGGCCACTTGTAAGAAAACAGATCTCCCCTCCACCCACCACCGAGGGGCTGAGATAATGAATGTTGTATAAGCAGCTCTCATCTGAAGGAAACTAATTGATTCCAATTTTGATTTTGCTAGGTCCCATCATTCTTTATTATACCTTCTTCTATGACTTGGGAGGCTTTGGCGCCGAGCTGCTGTGTAACAGGAGGACTGTGTAATCCACACCGTAATCACAGATTCACCATCGGGACAAATGGTGTCTTGTGTAATTAAGAGGAAGCATAGCTCTCTGTCACTCTGCTTGTCTCGTCTGAGGTGTGTCCATCTCAGCATGTCAGGTGAAGCCACCTTCCCCCCATGGAGAGAGAAGGGGACAGGAGGCCTCGATAGAGTTTCAGAGAAGAACTCGAATGCAGCCACCTTTTCTTCAGCATTCCAAGACAAATGGCAACGTTTCTGGGAAAGGCAGGCTTCTAAATGGCTCCCTGGTGGCAGGTGACTTGAGACAAAATTTATTTAAGGAGAAAGGACGAATCTCCATCTACACATGGGCAGGGTATTCTCCTCTCCAAAGCTGGCTGGGCAGAGTGCCAGGGAGCCAGGCTACTAGGCAGGTTTTCAAAGACTTAGGTCATTGCTGTGCTGTCCTTCCTGCAAAAAATACCGAAAGTCAGCTCCTCCCTGCAGTTGACTTCACAGGTTCCTGGGCACACGGCCTCATTCATTCACTCACTCATTCTCTCATTTACTCCACACCCATTTATCAAGTCCCTGCTGGGTGTTAGGTACTGGGGATCTAGACATGAATAACAGGCAGAGAGCTGACTTTCTGGTGAGGAAGGAAGAAAAAAAGCAAGGAACTAGAAAAGCAGTAGAGCTTGGTGTAAGCAAAGAGAGAGGCAGGTACAGAGAAAGTTGTGGTGAACCCGGCTGGGCGCGGGATGGCCTCTGAGCTGGCGAATGGTCAGATCACTCAGGCAGGGTGACAGAGGCTGCAAAGGCTTGTGGTGTGAAACAGGATGGCAGTTGTATGGCTGGTGTGGGAAGTTCAAGGGAAGGAATAGCTGAGGTTTGGTGAGCCAGATCATGAGGGCCATGCCTCCCTTGCTGAGGGCAGTTTTGGTTTTATCCTGAACCCAATTAGGAGATGGTGCAAGTTTTTAAGCCAAGCAGAGACACTATCCATCGTGCAATGTATATGTTCTAGAAATATCACTGTGGATGCAGTGGGGAGAGGGACAGTGTTAGAGAAGGGGAGGTGGGTTAGGGGAGCATGAGGGCCTTACTTGTGATGGCAGCGTGAGCATGGCAAGGGAAGGGGGAGGGGGTGAGACACCCAGGAGATAAAATCACCAGCATTTGGTGACATATAGGATGTGATGAGGGAGAAGGAGCAAGTGAATTTTACTCCTGGGATCCTGGATTGGGGAACTGGATAAGTGACAGTGCCCTTATTTTAGGAATGCTTTCAGCTGCAAGGAATAGAAACCAAACTAAGGATGGTTTAAGCAATGAAGACATTTAATTATCTCACGTACTGAGAAGTCTGGAGATGAGCTGTCTAGCGCTGGTTTAGCATCTCAATAGTGTCATTACAAGTGTAGGCTCTTCTTCATTTCTCCTTCACCATCGTCAATGTATTAGGTTTCTACCTCATCATTGCAAGATGGCTGCTGCAGCTCCAGACATCTTCATGGTATTCAAGGCAAAAAGAAGAGGAAACAGCCTGGTCACTAAGACAACAAAAACTTTCCCAAAAGCTTTCTCTAATAATTGATTGGCCAGAACTGTGTCGAATGGCCAAATCTAGCTGCTGGGAGGCTGGGAGAGTGAGATTTTAACTTTTCCAGCACCTGTAGTGGAGGCATGTAAGGAAGAAGGGGATTGGGAATGGGTATTGAGTTAGCAGTGTCACCAACCAAGACAGAAAAGTTAAAAGGAGCAGTCAGCATAGCCCCATGCCCTGGAATAAGTGAGATGTGGGAGAAAGTACACCCTCTACACAAGGGGAATAAGGGGAAGTGGATGCTGAATGGAGAGAGCTTGGTGGGCTTGTCCTGGGCTTGTTTGCCCTTAGACCCATTGCTTGCCCTTCCCTTACTCTGTGTGGCTGTGTCTCCCAACTCCCAAGTCCCCCGACTCCAAGCTCATTCAGCCAATAGGAGGCACTGGAAGGAGACTGGAGGGCAGGAGAAAGGGAGAAGTCAGGGTATTTCTCCCCCGACTCCCCATCTACAATGGCTGCATCTCCTTGCAGGCTTTAGCTCCTGCCTACTATGGTTCCAGCTTCTCCTGGTTGACCCCAGGCCCCACTCCTTTCATCCTTCCAGTTAGGAGTCCTAGAGACTTCCTGCCTTTGCTAATCTCTGGACTCCTTACCATCCCAGTCTGCCTTCTCAGCTCTTCCATCTCCTGTGTAACCAATTCCCTGGATTAAATTCTCTCTGTTTTAAATTCTCAGAATGGTTTCTATTCTCCTGGTTGGGCCCTAACTGATATGCCTGTCTTTGAGGATGGGTGTAGGGGAGTTTGTTTCCAGTGGCATGAAGGTTACAGGGGACTCCAATGAGCTGAGACAGAGGGGTCCGTGGAGTGGAGCTGAGCTGAAAGGGACAGAGGCTTTCCTGTGGTTGATGAGGATGAGAGGCCTGGCAGGACTGGATCCACGGTTGGAAGCTGTAGCAGGCTGGAGGGCAGGGGGATCCTGAATGCAGGTCCAGTTGCCTCTGGTCTGCACTGGGGCCTGGAGCTACTTGATACGCTGGAGCAGGTGGTGCTGGACCTGCAGCCACTGTTCGCATGCAGAGTGAACTCGAGATGGGGCAATTGGCCAGTACACATGATCAATAGGGTGAGGCCACAAGGCAGCACCTTCACATTTGCATTCTCTGCTGGGTGACCCACATGTTTGCTTCCTGTGAATCTGCTAGACATAACTACAAGGATCAGACTATGGAATGTTCTCGAAGGCTCAAGTTGGGGGGCATCAGTTTTATCAGTCAGGAGAGGCGCAGTTATGCTGCCATAACAAACAACCCCCACATCTCAGTGGTTTGACATTTGTAATAAAAACTAGTTAGAACTAGTTGCTGTCGTGTTGGCAATTATTATCTTAGAAAATAATAGCGAGATACTCAGGTTGGACATGCATAAACTCGTTTAGTTTATTGCAAGACAGTCATGGCAAGGCACGCAAGTAAGACCTCACAATGTTCATTTAGAACCAGAGACTCAGAATTAACGATTACACTTACAAGGTTAATTCAATAGTTAGAGTCCAAATTTTTAGACTTCAGGCTTTTACCTTTAACAAGAGGTCTTGGGAGGAAGGCTTAACCATGGATCAAACTTGGGGGAGGTCCCTCATAGCTAGAGTCCAAGGTTGGCGGCGGTGGACAGAATTAGAGTTTATATGTGAATTTGTCCCCTTGACTCCACACACAAAGGCCAGTGGGATGTCAAAGACTAGTGTATTACGTTTTCTCTCCAGGGTTGGAGAGTAGCTGAATGACTCGTCTTTTCTTCAAGGTTAGAAGTTAGGGAAGTTGTTTAGATTTATGCCTCAGTGCTAGTTTACGAAGATTAACTATGTTATGTCTTCTTTATCACAGCGTATCAGGTCAAAGTCAACCTAACTTAAAGTTTGTTTACTTTCTTTACACACTTCACCTTTTTCTATGTTTCTATGTCTAAGTTCAGAAATTTTCTAAATAACTTTCTTATGGCTTACAGGTTTCTAATGACTTACAGTTAATGTTAGAGCCACCAGTCACTCCTCAGGAGAAAGATGTGGCAGCCTGCGCCCATAAAGATTACAGCCTCGGAAACCTTATGGGGCAGTTTTATTCTGTCCTATAGCTTTGCTATGAGTCATAATCTACTCGACGGCAATGGAGTTGGGTATAAACACCTTGACCCAAAGATTGGCACTGGAGGCCCCATAGATCTGGTTCAAAGTGCACATCCTCTCCCTTGACTTGGCGTCCCTCCTTTGTGGCAAGATGCTGCTACCCCCCATAGTCAGTCTGCAGAGGGGACACCTCTTTGCCTTTGGAAGCAGAAGCAATGACTTTCCTGATGCTTGCAATTCATGTGCACCCTGGCCCCTTGCCAGAGCCATCACACTCTCCTTCATCTGGGCTGATTGACTGATGGTGGGCGTACTGATCTTGCTTGGAGTCATGTGACAGGTCCACCCACCTGCCTTGCACGAGTCAGAGTCTCTGTGACAACCTGGGGCAGACGGAGTTGACCTCTGTATGCACAGGGTCACACACCCTGTTTAAAAAAAAACAAAAAACCCAGACCCATTGCAGTGGAGTCAATTCCAATTCATGGCAGCCCCATTTGTTACAAAGTAGAACTGCAGAGGGTTTTCTTGGCTGTAATCTTTATGGAGGCAGGTCACCAGGCCTTTCCCCCACCGTACCGTTAGGTGAATTCGAACCACCAACTTTTCATCACTTCTGTGGAGATTTCATCTGCAGAGGAATCACTTGACCATCCCCATTCAGTTGACATCTATCAGGGACCTACTGGGTGCTGGGCACAGTGCTAGGTGCTGGTCTAGCCTTCAAGGAACTCACGGTCAGGTGGGATCTCTCAAGACAGAGGTCACCCCACCACTGCTAGTGACAATGGGAAAAGACAGATTCTCAGAGGTCCCAACAGCCACCAGGCATAGTTCTCCTGGGTTGTCCAATGTCTTCAGCAGAATCAGAAGGTGGTGCTTCTAGACCTCAGGCACATTGTCACCAGGGTACTCGATGTCTGTTGTTTTGGCCTGTGTAGCATTTGTTCCTCTTTCTGCAGGTCACAGTGTCCAATCTCTCCCCGAGGAGTCACTCTTCCCTACTGGGTGCAGCCTGCTGGGGCATCTATCTGGACACCCTGCCCACTGCTGACCACAAAGGGTGGGCTCCAGAGGAGGGACGTGGATTGCCCTGCCCTGGTTCCCTGGAGAAGGTGTTCAATGGTGTCCACTGTCCCAGTCTTCGTCCCTCTCTGGTTCTTGTCCCTGCCTTCTCTATGCTGTGAGTCCTGCCCCCCATCCCCCTCCAACAAATTTCTTCGTCTTTTTTTTTTTAATAAATATTTTATTGTGCAATAAATCCCTTTCTTTGTAACTTAGCTGGTGTTGCAAGTTGACTGCTTTCGACCAAAGTAACCTTACAGGTGTACCCAGGGTTCCTAATTCCAGAGCTACAGGGCAACTTAGAGACCATTTGATCCAACCCTTTTATCCTCCAGCTGAACAAATTGAGGCCCAAGAGTAAACTGAAGTCTGGAGAGTGGAACAGTTAATGAAAGCCAAGAGCCGAGTGCTTTCTATAAGGCAGCCACTTCGCTAAGCATCCCCAACTCCCCAGCATCCCCAAATGAGCGCCAGCATTCTCACTGTAGAGAAAGGAAAGAGGCTCAAGGATGCCGAGCAGCTTTCCCAAAGTCACTTGGCCTTGAGCAGCAGGACCAGCACTGGAACCTGGGCCAGTGTCAGAACTTGGGCCAGCGTCGGAACCTGGGCCAGTGCCAGAACCCCAGAGCGTGAGCTGGCCCCAACCCACTCTACTCCCCAGGAGGGCTGGAAGTCCGAGCTCAAGGCGTCAGCAGGGCTGTGTTCTCTCCGGAGGAGCTAGGAGAAGGCCTTTTCTGGTCTCTCCCGGCTTCTGGTGGCCCAGGCTTTCCTTGGCTTTCAGCTGAAGCATAACTCCGATCCCTGCCTCCTCTGTCTGCACATGGCTGTCTTCCCTCCGTCTCTCTGTGTCTTCTCTTTTCTAAGGACACCTCTCAGACTGGATTAGGACCCACCCCACGCCATTATGACCTCTTGTTAATTTAGCTGAGAATGTCTTCAAAGGCCCTATTTCCAAACAAGATCATGGTCACAGGTATCTTTTGTGGGGACACAATTCAGCTTGTATCGGGAAAAGTATTGGTATGAAGACTGAATCCTGGGGCTCCTGGGTCCTGGATAGGGTCTGGCCACAAGTATTCATTGAGTATGTGGTCAAGAAGTTAATATCTGACTCACTTGTGTTCCCTCCCTCTCTCCTCCCTCTCTATTTCCCTCCTCCCTCCCTCATTTCGTGGAGTGAATTATTAACTCGTCAAACCTTTCAACAACCTCAATGAAGTATTGTACTAATTCCCATTTTACAGATGAAGAAACTGAGGTTCAGAAAAGTTAAGTAAAATTTCTTCCTCTCGTGCTATGGCAGAGCCCACACTTCTCTTTTTCAAAGGCTGTCCCTTGAAAGCCTCTAGCTTTCTAGTATTCAGCCTTCTACCACGTCTCACACTGCTCTCATCTCCTCTGCCTCAACAGTCAAGGGGTCTGACCCCTCCCCAGAAGGACTAGGCCTAGGAACCATTGGGCGTTTCGTGAATGGAGCCCTCATAAGAAAACCTGGTGCAGCCTCAGCGGCTCTCCACATCCTTCATGGCCCCCAGGTGACGCGCCCCACACTCCCTAGGGGTATGTGCAACCTGAGCAAGCCAGTCCTCAGAGGAGAAGAGTGAGGACTCTTTGCCCACTGGGGGCCTGCTCTCCCTTCCCCTCAGGGCCCTTCTCTTCCCAGGCAGCCCACTCTTTCAGCCTAGCCTGGCCTCTCACACCCTGTCACCCCCACGGAAGAAAACTTACCTTCTTGATCTTGTCTGTCACCTGCAATGGGTCCAAACCCATTGCCATCGAGTCGATTCCAACTCATGGTGACCCTATGTGTGTCAGAGTAGAACTATTCCATTTTCTTGGCCATAATCTTTATAGAAGCCAACTGCCAGCCCTTTCATCCATGGCACCACTGTGTGGGCTTAAACCACCAACCTTCAGGCTAATAGCCAAGCGAAAACCATTTGCTCCACCCAGGGATCTTCCAGCTGGGCAGACCCTACCCAATGCCAAGGGAACTTCTCTTCTCATCATTGCCCTTCCCAGAAGGGATGACCTTCATCCTTTTGTGAGGCCTAACGTGAAACTCTTCCCCACCTTAGCCTAGAAGCAAGCACACCTCCCCAGAGCCAGCGGTGGGAAACTTCCTCAGGGGTCGCCCCAGTACAATCCTACGAGAGGAGGATGTCCCCTCTGTCAGCAGGACTCTGATCTTGCCCCTGGTAACTCATAACCCGTGGATTCCACATGAGGGGCTGTTTCATTGCTCCCTCAGGGTCACTGTGTTGCCAGCAGGGTGGGGGCAGAGCCACGTAGCTCATGCTTTGTTCTCTCTCCCTTCTCGAGGGTGGGGGGCTTTCTGGCGATCTCTCTGCACCATCATCCACTGCTCAGCTATCCCGGGATCGATGACTGGCTGCTCTGTCTACCTCGTCACGTGAGCAGGGCAGACGGGCGTTAAGCACGCAATGGCAGGTAGGAGGGATGAATGGCACGGAGAACATCTCGGGCAGCCGGCCAGTTGAAAGGCTAGGGAAGGTCTCCGTGAGGAGGTGACATTTACTTTGATCTGGGGCTAGGGCGCAGGTCCCTGGGTGGCACAAGTAGTTTACACTTGACTACTAACCTAAAGTTGGTGATTTGAACTTGCCCAGTGGCACCTCGGAAGAAAGCCCTGGCAATCTGCTTCTGTAAAGGGTTACAGCCAAGAAAACCTTCTGGAGCAGTTCTACTCTGACACACATGGGGTTGCCATGAGTTGGAATGGACTTGATGGCAATGGGTTTGGTTTTTGGTGTTTCGGGGGGACTGGTGTGGCTTAAATTGGAGCCCTGGTGGCACCGTGGTTAAGAGTTTGGCTGCTAACCAAAAGGTCAGCAGTTTGAATCTACCAGCCGCTCCTTAGAAACCCTATGGGGCAGTTCTACTCTGTCCTATAGGGTTGCTGCAAGTCAGAATCAACTCAAAACAATAGTTTTTTTTTTTTTTTTTTTTTTTAGGTGTGGCTTAGCAGAACAAGTAGGACACTCCCTGCTGCCTGCTGTCATAGGGTCTGTGATCCAGAGCTGCTTCGGGGACACTCTGGTCCCTACCTAGCAGGAGCATGGCTCTGTGTGAGAGCATGAGTTTTGGAGCAGGCAAACCTGGGGACATGTCCTGGCTCACTGACAAAGTGACCTCGGGCAGGTCCCTCCATCTCTGTGGCCTCCGTGTCCTCATCTGTCGGACAGATGGAGGTCACACTACCTTGCTCTCATCTTGTACCACCTCTTATTAAATGTTGGCAGCAACCCTGAAGACCGAGAACTTCAGCAATCTCCCCTTGTTTTCACAAAAAAATTATTGTGGTAAAATTCATATAGCAAACAATTTGCCATTTTAACCATGTTAAAGTATACACTTCAATGACATTAATGTCATTCACCATGTTGTGCTACCATCACCATATCCATTTCCAAAAATTTTTCATCCTCCCAAACAGAAACTCAGTACGCCTTCAGCAATAACTCCCATTCCCTCCTCCTTTCTTCAGCAACCCCATTCTGCAGATGACGAAACTGAGGCTAAGAGACGCATTCAAAAGCCCCAGGGCTAGTAAACGGCAGATGCGGGAATCCAGCCCAGTCTTTCTGACTCCAGAGCCTGTGCTCCATCCCTCATCACGAGCCTTTCCACCAACACCAGGATTCATTGATCATAAATGTGTCCACATGGCCAGCAGGTGGACAGTCCCCATGGAGGTGGAGAGATGCCCCCCGCCACCCAGCTGAGAGCTGCCTGCCATCTCTGATGGTGCCAACTCCAAACAGCCGGGGCGTCCCCACCCCCAGGCTGTCTGGGAGCGAGCTGCCGAGAGAGGAGAGATACAGTTGGCAAAACACATTAGCATCTTCCTCTCTGCTAATTAGTTTTGTGAAAAATTATTTATTTATCTATTTATTTTCACCAGAGAGCAACTGGGACTGCGGAAATGTGGTGATATGTTTTACGTGAGAAGCAAAGAACAGGAAAATGCCACTCACTGCGAGGTTTAAATCATCTTCCACGCCGATAACGAGCAGACATCCGGGCTGCTGGAGTGCAAGAATGTGACAGGGAACACGCACCGATCCCAGACATTACTGGGCACCAACGGTGTATGTGACCCTCTGCAAAGGCCTTGGAAATAAGAGCAACATCGGGTTCTTGCACTTCATTGTTGTTAACTGCTGTGGAGTCGGCACCCCACTCATGGTGACCCAACGCACAACAGAATGACATGCTACCCGGTCCTGTGCCATCCCTATGAGCCGTTGTGGATCTAATCGTTGTGCTCCACAGGGTTTTCATTGGCTGATTTTTTTGGAAATAGATTACCAGGCCTTTCTTCCCAGTCAGTCTTTGTCTGGAAGCTCTGCTTAAACCTGTTCAACATCATGTTTTTGTTGTTAGGTTCCATCGAGTCGGTTCCAACTTGTAGCGACAGAACTAAACACTGCCCGGTCCTGAGCCATCCTCACAGTCTTTGTCATGTTTGAGCCCGTTGTCGCAGCCACTGTGTCAGTCCAATTCGTTGAGGGCTTTCCCCCTTTTTCAGCATCATAGCAACATGCAAACCACCACGGACAGACAGGTGGTGGCTGAGCATGAGGTGCATTGGTCAGGAATCGAACCAGGGTCTTCTGCATGGAAGGCTAGAATTCTACCACTGAACCACCACTGCTCCCTTTATAGTAATGTGAAGATGTTATCTGCCTTTTTCACCCTCTGTCTTAGTTATCTTGTGCTGCTAGAAATACCACAAGTGGATGGCTTTAACAAAGAGAAATTTATTCTCTCACAGTTTAGGAGGCTAGAAGTCCAAATTCAGGGTGTCACCTCCAGGGGAAGACTTTCTCTCTCTGTCGGCTCTGGGGAAGGTCCTTGTCATCAATCTTTCCTGGTCGAGGAGGTTCTCAGCCAAGGGACCCCAGGTCTAGAGGACACACTATTCTCCTGGTTCTTGTTTCTTGGTGGTATGAAGTCCCCTCGGTCTCTCTGCTCCCTTCTTTTTTATCTCAAAAGAGTCTGGTTTAAAACACAACCTAATCTTGTAGATTGAGTCCTGCCTCATTAATTTAACTGCCTCTAATCCTGCCTCATTAACATCATAGAGGTAGAATTTACAACACATAGGAAAATCACATCAGATGACAAAATGGTGGCCAATCACACAGCACCGGGAATCATGGCCTAGCCAAGTTGACACGCATTTTGGGGGACACGATTCAATCCATGACACTCTCATTCTCTCACCAGTGTCCAGCAGAGTTTTCCAGAGTCTTCATAATGTGCAATATGGTAGCACGTTGATGCGGACGCAGGTATGAGAACCTAGCATCTTCTGTTAAGCCAGATACTAATGAGATTTGCAAAAGTGTAAAACAATCTCACACTTCTCACTAAATACTTTTTGTTTTGGAAAATAGTTACTTTTCATAAAAATATTTGTTAACATTTAATGAGTTTATTGTAATTATTCTTAAATGAATCAATATTTTACAAAGGTCTGTGCTGTAATTTCCAGAATGGTTAGTATCAATAGAAACAACCCACTAACACAAAAGCTCTTTGAGATCTCCAATAATTTTTAAGAGTGTAAAAGGCCCTTAGGCCAATAAGTTTTTATAGAGCAATATGACGATATGAATTCAAAGCTTCGAAAATGGAGCTTTTCTTTAATTCAGCATTTCCACTTTTGGATAACTTGTTCCAAGGGAAGAATCAGTTATGTATCTCAAGGTATTTCTGTAAGAATATTCATCACAGTATCATTATTTTTTTATTGTATTTATTTTGTTGTTGAGAATATAAACAGCAAAACATGCGCTAATTCCACAGTTTCTACATGCGCAGTTCAGTGACGTTGATTACATTCTCCAAGTTGTGCAGACATTCTCACCCTCCTTTCCCGAGTTGTTCCTCCTCCATTAAATAAACTTACTGCCCCCTAAGGTTCCTATCTAATCTTTCAATTTGCTGTTGTCAGTTTGATCCCATGTACATAGATCTTAAAAGAGCACAATGCTCAAGGCAGACATTCTTTACTAGTTAAGGTAAACTACTGTTTGGTTTTAAGAAGAATTCAGGTTTATAGATTATATCAGGGCAATAGTTTCGGGGGTTCATTCAGCGTCCATGGCTCCAGAAAATCTGAATTGCATAAGAATTTGAAATTCTGTCCTCCATTTTCCCCCTTCTGTTTGGGATTTTTCTATAGATTTTTGATCAAAATGTTCAGTAATAGTAGCTGGGCACCACAGTATTTATTTAAGAAAGCAAAATGTAAAAAACAACATAAATGCCCATCCATAGGTGACTGGTTAAATAAATCACATTACAGCTATGTTATAGAGTACATCTGACCAATAAATAGTACTACAAAATAGTGTTTTATTGTAATGAAAAATATTCAGAATTCATTACGTTAAAAAAATAGGATGCAACTTGGTGTGTAGAACAGACCCCACTTTTGAAAAAGTAGTAGATCTACATATGCGTAAAACCAAGAATAGGGGATATATGCGCATTCTATAAAAACATGTATTGCTTTCTGAATTGAAAAACTGAGCAAGAAAAGTTATTAAAGATTTAAAAAAATGTGATTTTTCTAGTCTACAGTTCTGTGAGTTGACAATTTGAACTGAGCTCATCTAAGCCATTCTTGTGGTCTAGGTTAGACTCAAGGACCACTGTGGCATACTGGCTAAAGCACTTGGCAGCTAACTGAAATGTCAGTGCTCCTCAGGAGAAAGCTGTGGCAGTCTGCTTTCGTAAAGATTTACAACCTTGGAAACCCTATGGGGCAGTTCTCTTTACTATACAGTTGCTACGAGTCAGAATTGACTTGACGACAGTGAGTTTGGTTTGATTTGGTTTAGACTCAGCTGATCTTGGCTGGGCTTATGTGTCTGTACTCAGCTTCCAAGCAGCTAGGTGGTGCTGCCTCTGGAAGTCGGCTTGCTGTTGGCTGGGGTGATGGGAGCAACTAGTCTTGTGTCTATTATCATCCAGCAGGCTAGCCTGGGATCCTTCACATGATGGCTTAGGGTTCCAAGGGTTGCAAGAGTGTCTAAGGCTTCTAACAACCTAGGCTTGGAAATCACATATCAGTTTCTTTATATTCTATTAGTCAAAGCGATACAAGTTCAGCCCAGATTCAAGGGGTGGTGAAATAGCCTACTTACCTCTTAATGGGAGGAGCTACAAAGTGACTCTTTATGCAATCTGGAGTCCCTGAGTGGTGCAAATGGTTAATGCTCTTGGCTGCTACTGATAGGTTAGAGGTTGGTGTCCACCCAGAGGCACATTTGAAGAAAGGCCTGGAGATCTACTTCTGAAAAAAACAGTCATTGAAAACCCTCTGGAGCACAGGTCTACTCTACCACGCATGCGATTACCATGAATCAGAGTCCACTCAACAGCAACTGATTTTTATGCAATCTACATGCAATAATACCACAAACCCATTTATTTGACACATATTTACTCTGCTTCATGCACTGTGCTAGCTACATGGGCTTTGCTCTCTGTTGGGGAGAGACATACATCCCACTAGGATACAATTTCACACATTCAGAGTGTGAGCACATAGTAGATGCTCAGGGAATATTTGTGGAATGAGGACCAGAGCTCACGCAGGCCCCCAACTCCTCCCACCGATCACATTAATAAGGTTCTTATTCCCCAGGTGCAGTATGCCACATGGCATAAGCAAATCATTCAGACACAAGTTCACATGAAAGCAGAGAAGGGTTGTTTCTAAGACTAACAGACTGTATGCTTAGTTGTCATGGGGTGCAGCCTGATCCAGTACAAGCAAACTGCTCACTGCTCTACTTCATACGAGAGAGGAAAAGCAAAGACCTATGCATTTAGGAGAAAGTCATTATTCTGGGTTTAGACACAAGCAGAAAAGCATATGAAAAGAATACATTTCTTTGATGTTGCCACTGATACTGAGCCTAGACTCTCCAGAAGACAGCCTTGCTAGGCTGAGCTTCACAAACAAGTTGCAGAGAGAGGGGAGGCCAGCAGGGCAGGGGCCAGGAAGGTGTGTGTGTGTGTGTATGAGAGAGAGACAGCGCACTTCAAATCTTTTCATCTCTGAGAGAACAGAACACAGAGTGCCTTTGAAGATGTTGGTTTACTTTGGTTTTATATATTATATATATATATATATATATATATATATATATATATATATATAATATACATATAAGCCCTGGTGGCACAGTGGTTAAGTGCTCGGCTGCTAACCGAAAGGTTCAAACTCACCAGCTGCCCTTCGGGAGAAAGATGTGGCAGTCTGTTTCCCTAAAGATTACAGCCTTGGAATTTCTAAGGGGCAGTTCTACTCTGCTATAAGGTTGCTATGAGTCAAAATCGACTCAAGGGTAATGAGGTTTTATACATATATGTATATCTATCTATCTGTCTGTCTGTCTGTCTGTCTATCTATCTATAGAGACCTGGTGGCATACTGGCTAAGCGCTCAGTTGCTAACCAAAAGGTTGGTGGTTCGAACCTACCCAGCAGCTCCTTGAGAGAAAGATCTGGAGATTTGCTTCCATAAAGATTACAGACTAGGAAACCCTATGAGGCAGTTCTACTCTGTCACAAGGGGTCGCTATGAGTAAGAATCGACTTGACAGCACTGAACAACATATATATAATAAATGTATTACATATATATATATAATCAATGACTTAGTCTCAGGAGCCTCCCTCCCCCAGGGAGAAGGTGCTGGAGCAGCTGCTTTGGAATCTGCTGTTCGGGACTGTCTCCCGGCCCTGCGCCTTCAGACAGCCACACATTGAGGCAGGACCACGAAATCGTGGCCACAATCTGTGCCATCCAGAAACCAGACTCATGCTCCCTCTGCACAGCCCACAGCATCTCATGGAAGACATAGAGAAAGACATCCAGGGACGACCCTGTTTGGTCCCATCTCCCGTGGCCAGTGGATGCAAAACAGCTTGAGTTTCTTACAAGGTACGGAGGAAGGGGTTGGTCAGGTGAATGGAGGGGATGCTGGCTTTAGCGTCTTCTGGGCATGGACTCTGGAATCTGAAAGCTCTGCCACTTACTGACTGGGTAAACTTTGAGCAAGTTAATAGATCTTGCCAGTCTGTTTCTTCATCTGTAAAATGGGAATAACGATGACTATGTCATAGGGTCATTGTGAGGTTGATATATGATTACATAGGTAAAATAAAACCAAACCTATTGCTGTCAAGTTGATTCCAACTCATGGCAGCCCCATGTGTGTCAGAGTAGAACTGCACTCCACAGGGCTTTCAATGGCTGTGACCTTGTGGAAGTAGATAGCCAGGACTTTCTTCTGAGGTGCTGCTGATCGGATTCAAACCGCCAACCTTTTAGTTAGTAGACAAGCACGAACTATTTCTGCCACCCAGGGACCGAACACAGGTAAAATGTTTAGATTATAATAATTGCTCAGTAAACAGTAGCCACAGTGCTACAAGGCATTGGGTGTACAGAGGGACCTCAACATTCATGTCTTCAAGAAACACCGCAGCTTTGGGTGCTCCACTCTAGACATGCATACTCTCCCCCTTCCCCGCCTCCTGCCCCTCTGTCAGAGGTTGGAGGGTTCCAACTCCAAGGGCAGAATGAGTGTGAAAAAGGGGGTATATTTTTGTTAACTTTCAGCAAAGCAGCTCACGTTCAGTGCCAGAAGTCACCAAGAAGTCACAGGATGTGTACTAGTCCATGATGCTCCTCTCATTGGTAGTGACTCCCTGAATGAAGGGTTATGGAAAACCCACCCCTCTGAGCTGTGACTGCAGTTTTCTAGCTATTCATTTCAGAGACACACACGTCTCCAATTAAGATGCCACAAATGAAGGATATTGGGATTGAATGGGTCATGCAATTTCCTTTCTGAGTAATCCAAGAAACTATTAGTTTTGTCCCAATTAAGGAATCATTATTTCTTGAAACCCAAGCATGTGGCTTTCCCAGAGTCCCCGACAACTGGTGGGGCTCCTTCTCCACTGTATGACCTGTTAGGCTCAAGGCCCCACAGGCCATGTCCATCCACATATCTTCCCATTTCTCCCCAGTTGCACCAGGGCTGGCCTTATGCTGTCACTCCCCTCTGACCAGCTAAGGGATAGTCCAGGGGGTCTTCGCCCTAGGTTGTGGGCCAGGCCTGCCATCCTCACCAATTTCTCTGTGAAATACTCGTGGCAGGGGGGCGGCAGGCAAGGAGGGGGAATTAAACTGGTTTTCTTCAAGTCAAGACCATGAGTGGTCAACCAGTTTCTTTCTTGAAATAAATCACTTTGGTACCCAAATGAGACAAATGCCACGGAGACGGTCTCCATCCCCAGACATTGCTGCCCCCTGCTGGTGGCTTCCTTCCTCGTTGGTATCCAGCCAAAGAGCAGGCACGCTGGTGAGATGCTGCCCTTGCTGGCAGTTGTTGAAGGGAGCCACAGCACAGCCTCTGGACTTGCCTTGTTGTCACTTCTCCATCTAGTCACCTCTGGGCTCCTGGGCAAATTGCTCTGTGCTAGCCCAATGGGCACTCAACAACATCCTTTCTAACCATGCCCCCCTTTGCCCCAGACTCCCCCCAGAGCCAACACTCTGCTTTTCCCATCTTGCGTTCCCCTCTCCACACACACACACCCATTGGAGCAAGACTGGGCCATACCAACCGCTTCCTTGTCGGCCCCCTGGGGCAGAGCTGGGTGCATAACAGTTACTTAGAGCAGGCATGGGCAGATGGTAGGGTGTGTAAGACGTGAGGGTTTGTGCTTGTGCAGACACGTCTGTGGGAGGGATGGGGTGTGTGTGCCTTTGGGGGCATTAGGAGGGAGGGAGGGATGATTGTGTGGGGGGGGGGTGGAGGAGGGAAAGGGGAAGGGGAAGAAGAGGAAGAAAAGATAAGAGAGAGAAAGCACGTGAAATTCAGCGCCTGGATGACGGGTTGTGACTCAGGGTCCGTACGGAGTGAATCTAGGTGACCCTTCCCAAAGCAAGAACAGCTGAGTTTTCAGGGTGGCAAAGATGGTAGTGATGTGTCTCTTTATCTCAGAGGTAAATGCCCATGCTTGGTTACTGTTTGCACCCAGAGGGCACTTCTCCTGCTCGGCTCCTGGCCATGAGCAGAGTCTCATCTGGACACCCATAGGGGTCTGGAGCGCTGGGGATGCAGAGCAGGAAGAGGGCTGCCTGCCCACTTGGAGCCCGCCTTCGTCCACAGAGCTTACATGGAGCTGGGGCTCCCTCTACTGGGCTGGCAAAGCCAGTGGGGACGGCAGGACCAAGGGGGCTCTGCCCTCCCCCAGGTCTTCTCCAGCCTGCCTGGGTTGGGGCGGGGGGAATTGTGCCCAGAGGAGCCCAATGTTACCAAACCTCGAGAGCTTCTCCAAGGACTGTCACAACTGAAGCCCTCTGACCGCTCACCTCAGCCCTGAAGAAAAACAAAACCCACTGCCAAGGAGTCAGTTCTAACCCATGGCGACCCCAAGTGTTACAGGGTAGAACTGCTCCTAAGCAGATCACCAGGCCTTTCTTCTGCAGTGTCGCTGGGTGGGTTTGAACCACTAACCTTTCAATTAGTAGCCAAGTGCAAACCATTTGTGCCACTCAGGGACCTCCCCAGTCATGAGCAGTAGTGAAATATTGGACCAGCAGGCAGCACCAGCAAGGAGCCCTGGTGGTGCAGTGGTTAAAGAGCCCGGCTGTTTTAACCTAAAGGTTGGAGGTTCCAACCCACCAGCTGCTCCGTGGAAGAAAGATGTGGCAGTCTGCTTCCGTGAAGACTACAGCCCTGGAAACCCTTTGGGGGCAGTTGTACTCTGTCCTGTATGGTTGCTATGAGTTGGAATCGACTTGACAGAGCAGGTTTAGGCAGCACCAGCAACACCTGGAAGCTTCTTAGAAAGGAGAATCTCGGCTCCTACACAGACCACCTGGATCAGAACCTCTGGGGGCAGGCCCAGCAACCTATCTGAGCAGCTTCTGGGTGGCTGTGAACATGCTAAGGGTTGAGCAGCACTGTTGTAGATGGCCTAACAGAAGCACAGTGGAGCAGGTGCCTTGTCGGTGGTTCCCTTCACCCATTCATTCATCCAACAAAGATTGAGTGCCCACTGTCTGCCAGGCATGCTCTAGGCTCTGGGGAGACATCAGCAAGGAAAATAAACACACCCCTCCCTCACGAGCTGATGTGGAGGGAGACATACAATAAATAAAATTAAAAAGCAAAGTAGGTAGTGTGCTGCCGTCGTGAACTGCCACAGACTCGGCCCCAATTCGTAGTGACCCCACGCACAACGGAATGAAATGCTGCCCGGTCCTTCGCCATCCCCCTGATTGGTTACAGATAGGGCTGTTGTGATCCATAGGGATTTTTCATTGGCTGATTTTTGGAAGTACGTTGCCAGGCCTTTCTTCCTACTCCATCTAAGTCTGGAAGATCTGCTGAAACCTGTTCAGCATCATAGCAACACGCAAGCCTGTACGGACAGACGGGGTGGCTTCGCGTGAGGTGCATTGGCTGGGAATCAATCCCGTGCCTTCTGAAGGTGAGACTTTTACCACTGAGCCACCACTGCCCCCCTGGCCCAGAAGTAGTAGAGATGAACTCTTGACAGGCCTCCCCCCTGCTCTCCTCTCCATCCCCACCAAGGAGTCCAGCTCACCTTTGGTTTAGAGTCTGTGTTTTCATTTTGGAGTGCCCGCAGGCAGGAGAGCAAAGTATATAGTCCAGGAGACGTGGAAATCTCTTTAGCGAGGCCCCTGAAATGATGATTTCCACTGTCTGCCAGGGAGAGGCCCCAGGGAAGGTGGGAAAGGGCCTTTCTTAGTGACGATGGAGTTCCCATCCTCAGAAAAGGAACTCTGCAGGGAACGCATAACCTGGCCCTTTAGCCTTCAGAATCGCAGCTTTGGCTTCCGAACCTCGTAGGTTCTGTCTGCTCGTCCTGCTCTAATTCCCAGATTTTATAAGTGGGCCCTGTGGTTCTAGAAGCATAGCATTGGTCCAGGAATGGCACGTGACTGACTAGCGACACCATGTGGAGGGTGTCTGTAAATGTATTAGTTTCTGAGGGCTGCTGTAACAAAACCGTGGCTTATAAAACAGAAATGTATTGTCTCACGTTCCATCTTGCTCCTGGGTGCTGCCTGGGCCATCTCCCCCAGCAACCCCGTCCCAAATTCCTAAGAAGATCAGAAAAATGCCTATTTTTACAGACTGATAGGAATAAGGTCATAAAATGAATTTTGGAGAGCAATTGTGCTGCACGACTTTTCTGAAGCTTCTACTTTAAAAATTATATTTGGATAATAATTTCTGCTTTATTTTCCCCTTGACTATTCAGTCATAACACACAAACTTAGCGAAAAGTATTAAAAGAGTCATACATATAATTCAGATTTGTTTTTTAAGTTTTACTGTGACAAAGTAAATACAGGTAGTCCCAGGTTTACAACGGGGTTCTGTTCTGATGATTCCTTCGTAAGCAGGTTCTCATGTAAGATGAATACCTCATTTTTTTTTTTTTTTGGCTTTCATTATTATTGCCTTTTATTATCAGTATCTTTATAAATCTGATCTTCATTTGTCTTTAGGGGTTGGAAACATTACATATAAACTTACAGATAATTTAATACATACATGCATAATACACAAAAAAAATGCACAAATCGTGAAAATTTATTCCCATGATGAAGACAAATTGGATGCCATTGGCATTTTGTCAATTGTGGTAATGACTCCACCTGTGGAAGGTACTGGACCACCTGGTTTACCCCTGGGAATGGAGATGGCGTTTCTAGTCAGAAAATTAGTGAGAGTTGTCTGTGGTCCCTTTCTTTTTTATTTCATATATTTTGTGGTAACGTCTCACTGCTTCCCGAATCCGCCTAGTGACTTTAGCAAAGCGATCAACGTTTGGGTCCGTGTTTTTAAGCAACTGAAGGCCCTGATTTAGTTTAGAAAACACTCCAGCTTATCTTTTCACTGTAAAAATTTTTGACAACTCCTTTCCTTTCTCTTGTTCATTATTTCTTTCTTCTTCCAAACCCATTAAGTCCTGATCTGTCAATTCTCCTTCTTCGTGATCTGTGAGCTGTTCCACATTGGTGATATCAAGTTCTAAATTCAGCGTTCTTGCCGTATGGATGATTTTCCCACCAATCTCTTCCATCACATTGTCCTGATCAAATGCTTGGAGCGTGTTCCCATAACTCAGCAATTGTTCCCGTATCTCCTGCGTGCATTTTCCCGTAACTTCCTCCCAGGAAGGTGTACTAACAATAAGATATACAAAACAAAACAATCAACAAAAGGACTGTTGTAATTGCAATTCGTCGTAACTCAAATACATGGTAAGTGGGGGACCATTTGTATAATAAAAGTTGCCATTTTAACCCTTTTTAAGTGTATAAAAAGATAATTAATTCAGGGACATTAATTACATTCGCCAAGTTGTGCAACCATCCCGACTATCTATTTCCAAAACTTTTTCATCACCCCTTAAGCAATAACTTCCCACTCCCCTAGCTCCTGGTACCCACTAAGCTACTTTCTGTCTTTATACATTTGCCTGTTCTAGATATTTTATATAAGTGGCATCATACAGTATCTGTCCTTTTGTGTCTGACTTATTTCAAGTAGTATAGTATTTTCAAGGTTCATCCATGTCGTAGTATGTATCAGAACTTCATTTCTCTTTGTGACTGAATAGTATTCTATTGTATGGATACACCACAGTTTGCTTATCCACTCATCTGTTGATGGGCACGTGGGTTGTTTCCACCTTTTGGCTATTGTGAAGGGTGCTGCACTGAACATAGGTGTACAAGGATCGTTTTGAGTCCAAGCTTTCAATTCTTTTGGGTCAATACCCAGGAGTAGAATTGTTGGGGTCATATGGTAATTTGGGGGTCCTGGTGGCACAGTGGTTAAGAGCTAGGACTGCTAACCAAAAGGTTGGCAGTTCAAATCCACCAGCTGACTCTTGGAAACCCTGTAGGAGCAGTTCTACTCTGTCCTATAGGGTTGCTATGAGTCAGATTCGACCCAACTGCGATGGGTTTTTTTAATGATGATTCTATGTTTAACTTTTTGAGGAACCGCCAAACCGTTTTTGCATAGTTGCTGCACCGTTTTACAATCCTGCCAGCAATAAACGAAAGTTCTAATTTCTGCACATCCTCGCCAACACTTGTTCATTTCATTTCTTTCTTTCTGGGTGATAGCCATCCTAGAGGGTGTAAAGTGGTATCTTGTGATTTTTTTCAGATTTGTTTCAAAGCAGCTTCCAGTGAATGAAACAGAGTTGTATTAAAGGATGATTTTGTCCCTCTAAAGGGACGCCCCTCGCCTTCCCCGCTGCAGAGAAAGCGCTGTGGATGACAGATCAGGAGACTTGGTTCTTGGCTTAGGTTCAGCACACCTTGCTGTGTGACCTTGTACAAGTCAATTGTCCTCTCTGGGCCTCAGGGAGGGTTGGTTTATGGTTACCAGGGCCATTTCCAGTGTTCATTAGCAAGATTCCATGCCTGGACAAGCAGTCATGCCTCGTCACGTGTTCGGAGTCCCCAGCACACCTTAGGGCCTTAGGTGAGACAGAAGCATGGGCTTAACAATATCCCACCTCACAGTGAGAAAGTTATTTTCCTCAAGTGTCTTTTGCTCCTTCTGATTAAGGCAAGCCTCCGTTCTGCTCCTCTGTCTCTAAAATCTCAGCCACACTCACTAATCTCAACCCACGGTGGATTAAATTGTGCCCCCCCCCCAAAAAAATATGTGTTGGAATTTCGACCCCTATACCTGTGGGTGTAATCCTGTTTGAAAACGGAGTTTTCTTTGTTATGTTAGTTAGATCATATCTGAGTAGTTGTTGTTAGTTACTGCCCAGTGGATTCCAACATGTGGCGACCCCATGTGTGCATAGTAGAACTGTTCCATAGTGTTTTTAAGGCTGTGACCTTTCGGAAGCAGATTGCCAGGCCTGTCTCCCGAGGCAGTGCTGGGTGAGTTAGAACTGCTTAACCGTTTGCACCACCCAAGGACTCTTTATTTGAGGAGAATGGGTTCTAAATCTAATCACTTCTGAGTTATAAAGAGATCAGATTAGATAGCGATACACGTGGATGAAGACTGATGCCGTGTGTCATGGATTAAATTGTGCCCCCCAAATATCTGTCAACTTGAGTAGGCCATGTTTCCCACCAGCGTTGTATGATTGTCCACCATTTTGTCATCTTATGTGATTTTCCTATGTGTTGTAAGTCCTGTCTCTATGACATTGATGAGATGGGATTAGTGGCAGTTGTGCTGATGGGGTGGAAATCAATCTACAAGATTAGGTTGCATCGTAAGCCAATCTCTTTTGAGATATGAAAGAGAGAAGCAAGCAGAGAGATAGGGGGACCTCATACCACCAAGAAATGAGAACCAGGAGAATAGCACATCCTTTCGATCCTGCGCTGGGAAGCTCCTTAATCGGGGAAGATTGATGACAAGGACCTTCCCCCAGAGCCAATAGAGAAAGCCTTCCGCTGGACCTGGCACCCTGAATTCGGACCTCTAGCCTACTAGACTGGGAGAGAATAAATTTCTCTTTGTTAAGGTCATCCACTTGTGGTATTTCTGTTATAGCAGCACTAGGTAACTAAGATACCATGTAAGGATCGTCTATAAACCAAGAAACAGCCAGGATTACTGTCACAGAAGGAATCAACCTGGCCGAGACCCTGATTTGGATTTTGATCCTCCGGAATTGTGAGAAAACAAGTATCTGTCCTTTATAGCAACCAATTATGGTATTTCTGTTTTAGCAGCACTAGGGGAATAAGACACCCCTTTTAAGAAACACAGAACGAAGCCTTGGGTCCAGAACTTCTGCAGGCAGCAGTATCTAGCCAGAAGTCAACAACGTGACTTGGGTTCAATTGCTTCATCCTGATGCTTGTCTTCATCCACTTCCTTGTGCAGAATGTTGGATTTCCATTTGCTGTGTGAGATGGAAAAATATTCCCTTGGAAATGAAATACATTTAAGTAAACAAGTAAGTTGGTTTATAGAAAATATATTAATAACAAGTGGTACCTTGATATGGCAAAGAATACGGCACACACACAGAGATATACATGAAGCTTGCAAAACTCATATTTAGGGGTTAAAATACTCACCATGATGCCTCTGATTTGCAGGGGGTTTAAAAGCAATTATGTCTCTTGGATCTGTGGATTTTGAATACACCTGACTTTTTGTCTGCAGGCTTAATCCATGCAGTTGCTAGATTTGGCCACTAGATGGAGCTTTCTCCTTTGTGTCCAAGCAAGGCTTTGAACAGGTTCCTTCTGGTTTGAACTCCTGGTCTGAGCTGGACCGCCTAGACAACGGCTCCCCACCGAAAGCTGAGTTATTTCTCAGCCTTGGGGCTCTCTAGAATCACCATTTTCTGAACTCAGTCAAAATCTTTATTGTTAAAAGATTCCACAAATGTTCCCTGTCATTCAGGTCTCAATCCAAATATCACCTCTTTAGAGAGGCCTCTCTCAACTCTCTCCCACCTTGTTTTTTTTTTAATCTTTGGTATTGCACCTGCCTGTACCTGAACTTAGAAGTTCCTGGTTGGTGCAAACAGTTAAGTGATCAGCTACTCACTGAAAGGTTGGTGGTTTGAGTCCACTCAAAGGTGCCTTGGAAGAAAGGCCTGGCAATCTGCTTCTGAAAGTACACAGCCACGAAAACCTTATGGAGGGCAGTTCTACTCCGACCCACATATGGTCACCATGAGTCAGAATCAGCTTGATGGCAATGGTTTTTTTTTTTTTTTTTTCTTTTTTCTTTTAAGGAACCTGATAACTGTTGAACATCTTGCTTAATATTTTTGAAAAAGCGTTTTGCAAGATCATTTTACATAAAAATGGTCTAGTCAAAACCTGTACCTGAGCCAGACAGAGGAGAACTGTGTTACAGTGGAGAACTGCCTTATAGTGTGTTCGTGGCTGTAAACTTTAAGGAAGCAGTTCACCAGGCTTGTCTTCCACTGAGCCACTGGGTGGGTTTGAACCGCCAACCTTTAGGTTAGCAGCCAGTTGCAAACCACTTGCACCACCCAGGCTCTCATCAGTACCCTTACCCCACTGATAACTTCCAGCCCTTATTTTGCCCTCCTGGTCACCTGGGCTTCTCTCAGTTCTCAGACCCACCTCAGAGTTTTTCAGGAGTCAGTCTCTAGACTTTCCCTGACAACTCGTACTCATCCATTGGGGCTGGGCTTAAATGCCGTTTCCTCAGGAAGCCCACCCCCACTGCAGATCCCACTGGGTCACTCGCCCCCTTTAGATAGGCCTGTTCAAACTCAGACTTACTTCCTCCATGTCTAGCTTCCCCATTATCTGTTGACTGATAACGTGTTAGTGAGCAACATCTAAACATTGAAGAGGTTTTGTTTTTAGGCAGAGTCAGAGTATCCACAGCATCAAGATGGCTGCATCGGAGCAGTGGGGAAGATGTGCTCTATGCTAGAACATACCAGAAGCTGCCAGAACCTGCCTCTGTGTGCTGGGTGTTTCTACGCCAACCAGCTGGGCCCTGGTGAGGGACACTTTCTTCTCTAAATGGCCCCCTGCGTCAATTACAGATGTGCTTCTATAAGGCAGTCCCTGTGTGGTGCCAACGGTTAAGCCCTCGGCTGCTAATTGAAAGGTTGGTGGTTCAAACCTACCAGAGGCACCTTGGATGAAAGGTCCAGGGATCTGCTTCTGAGAGGTCACAGCCATGAAAACCCTATGGAGTGCAGTTCTACTCTGACACGCATGGGGTCACCATGAGTTGGAGTCAACTTGACAGCAACTGGTTTACTTATTCTCTTAAGGAAGGACGCTTGGTTTAAGTCATGGTTGGTGAATTCATAGAGCTGGATCTTTGCTGTTTAGAATTCATTCTCAGAAAGAAAGACTGCAGGAGTGAAGGATATATTTGCAGACCCAGGGTCGGGAGCCAGAAAAGGAGAAAGCCTTCAGCACTTCCCCAACTCTCACCCTCTTCTCTGCTGCCCCAGATACCCCAGCTCCAACCCTGGTGCCCTGGGCTCTCCCCCTCCTGTCCTCTCCTGCAACGGCCCTTCCCTGGCCCCATCCTCATTCTCAATCTGTTGGCAGTGAAAGCTTTTGGAGGTATTGCTCGATTCTCCACACTTCCTTCTCCTTGGCTGGAGATGGTGGGGTTTCAGGGCACTCTGCAACATTCTCTGGCCAAAGGAGCGCCTCCGTACATATCTGCAGCTTGACGGTCAGCCAGCGCCTCCTGATCGCAGCCTCCTCCCAGCGGGATACATCTGCTCTGCCTCTGGAAGCTTGTCACGTGAGGTGTGTGTGGGTGTGTGTGTTGCTTCAGACATCTTGCTTTTTTTTTTTTTTTTTTGCTAAATATTTTCTCTCTATTCACATAAATGTGTTTCAACTGTGGTGGTCTTTTGGTGTTTCTTCTTCTCAAGGAACTGTTTCATTTCAATCATCTTTGGGCTGCTGTCCATAGGACAGTCCCGAGGAGTCCCCTTCTCTCATAAAGACTGTATGTCAATGGTTGTGACTAGGAAATGATGTCGACATGCCTTCCCTTTCTCTAGAGGCTTCTTCTCCATGTCAGTCCACGCCAGCTGACTCACGGTCTTCCCTGCTGCCCTGGAGCTGGGCCGAGACTATCCTGGGGTCCATGTCCCCGGGGATGTCTCCAGACCCCAGCAGTGAGCCCACCTGAGCCTGGACTCCAGCCATGAGTCCTTCCCCTCTCCGTTTGAAGACACCAGGAATCAATGGGAGGGATCCTCTGTGCTTGGGGTGAAGGATGGCATATGACCCGGCTTCATATTGTCCCCTCCTCCTCCCACCCCACCATCTCTGAAACCCCTCCTGACTCCACCTACACTGTCCATCCTGTCCTGTCCCCCCTGGTTCCACCCCCATGGTCTCTCCCTAGTCTCTGCCTCTTGACCCAGCCCCTTGTGTCAATGGGTCTGTTGACCATTCTGCTGGGTTCTTGATGCCTGCCTTCACCTTGGAATCATCCTGCCCTTCCCCCTTCACTCACTTTCTGCAGCCTGGGAGCCCACCCTTCTCCATCCCCATCATCCCAAGCTCCTAGAGCCCAGCCCCCACCCTCACCAGATCCCATTCCGTAAGAATTTATTGATTAAACAAAATGTTTGTCCTTGGGTTGGCCTATGACAAAAGAAGCTCTTTTGTCAGGACACAGATCTTTCAAGAAGTGTGATGATATTAGTTAATAAATATTGCCTCTTACTCTGTGCAAGGCACCGGCTAAGAATCTCATAGTGGTCTCTTCATTTAACCCCTACGACAACCCAAAGAGTGATTCTTACTGTCTTCTCCATGTTTTAGGGGAGGAAACTGAGGAAAAGAGAGGTTAGGGAAGTAGCCCAAGGCCACAGAGCTGGTACTTGGTGGATCCTGGAAACATGACCTCACAACTTCTGGCAGTAACTGAGATGGCAAGCTGGGTCCTGGGAGCTGAGCTCCGCCATGTTTGCCTTGCTTGGTTTCTTGAATCTGTTTGGACAGATCTGCTTTAAGATTAGTTGAACATGTGTTAAATGTCTCCTGCTGTGGGACCCATTGTGGGTTGATGCGGACAAAGCAGAAGACTGGTCTCTAACCTCAGAGTCTAGGGTGGGAAGAGAAGTCACAGGACATGGCTCTTGAGGGGCTGCGCCTTCTCCCTACTGCCCCTGTGTAGGCCACTGAACAGCCTCCAGGCTCCTCTCCCAGCCCTGCCTCTCCTCTCTCCCTGCTCCTCTCTGCCGTCTGTGCTGATGCCTGGGAGACAGTTCTCAGAAATGAATCTGGCCCATCTTACCCCTGCCTGAAAGCTCTTTTGGCTCCAGTAGTCTCCAAAATGAAGTCCAAAATCCTTAGTTCAAGGTTCTTTAGTATCTGGCCCCAAAAGTATCTCCAGTCTCTATGCTCCTGTTTCATCAAGGCTCCAACCTCAGCAAACTCGTGATTTCCCCAAGCGTGCCAAACTCCCCTAAACTTATATGGCATAACATAGAACGTCCCTCTTCCACTCCATTTGTCCTTCACTGAATGGAATGAACCACTTCCATACAACCTTCATCTTTATAGAGTCCTATTAGTCCCTCTTGGTCGTTCCCTCCTTTGGAGTCCCTGGGTGGTGCAAATGGTTAACACGCTCGGCTTCTAACTGTAAGGTTGGGGGTTGGAGTCCACCCAGAGGTGCCTCGGAAGAAAGGTCTAGCAATCTGTTTCCAAAAAGTCAGCCACTGAAAACCCTATGCAGCACAGTTCTACTCTGACACACTGACTTGATGGTAACTAGTACTGGTTTAGTTAGTCCCGCCTTTAGTCCACGGTAGCCCTTTATACTGACTTCCATGTGGCACTTAGGTGGTAGTGATGCACCAATGTTAATTCCCAATTATGATGATTGTATTGGACTATGTAGGAGAATACCTTCTTTTTCAGGAAATACACACTTCAAAAATCAAGGGCGCTAGGCATCAAGTCAGCAACTTATTCTTGAATGGTTTAGAACCATGGTTCCCAAACTGTGTGTCCAGGTGCCCCAGAGTACTGCCTTGCACTCACCATGAGGTCACAGGATAGTTTAAGTTTTTTTTTTTTTTAGTGATTTGTTTCCATTCTTTCTTTATTTTATTTGTATTTTTAAATTTTTTTATTGTGCTTTAGGTGAAGTTTTACAGAGCAAATTAGTTTCTCATTAAACAATTAATACACTGTGACATTGATTGCCAACCCTGCGATGTGCCAGTACGCTCCCCTTCTTGACCTTGGGTTCCCCATTTCCATTTGTCCAGCTTTCCTGTCCCCTCCTGCCTTCTTGTCCTTGCCCCTGGGCTCGTGTGCCCATTTAGTCTCATATACGTGGTTGAGCTACGTGTATTATTGTTTGCTTCATGGGCGAAGGGTGAACCTCAGGAGTGACTTCAGTATCGAGTTAAAAGGGAGTCCGGGCTCAAACTCTCGGGGTTTCTCCAGTAAGTCAGGTCTTTTTCTATGAATTAGAATTTTGTTCTACACTTTTCTCCAGCTCTGTCCGGGACCCTCTATTGTGATCCCTGTCACAGCAGTCGGTGGTGGTAACCGGGCACCATCTAGTTGTGCTGGACTCAGTCTGGTGGAGGCTGTGAGCATTGTGGTCTCTTAGTCCAAGATAATTTAAGTTTTTGAGGGAATTACAGCAACACGTATCAGACTACTACTATTAAGTTGTTTGGACTGAAGTACTTAATAATCTGAACTATTGGGTATTTCTTTTGGCTTAGGAGGACCGTGAAAAAATTACTGAGACACTAAGGGTGCCTTTTACCATGAAAGTTTGGGAACTTCTAGTTTAGGAAAAAGTTCTTCGTATTCGATGTGTGACTTTTCTATAAGTTTCAAGATTGTTTCAAAACAAAATATGAAACACTGAGGTGAGTTCATAGCTGTATTTTCTCCCCAGGGTTGCTGTAACTAAATACCACAAAGTGGGTGGCCGAAAACGAGAAATTTATCGTCTTGTAGTTCTGGAGGCCAGAAGTCTGAATTCAGGGCATAGCAGGGCCATGCTGTCTCTAAAGTCTCTAGGGGAAGGTCCTTTCTCACCTCTCCCAGCTTCCGGTAGCCCCCGGGGGGTTACTGGATGTTCCTTGGCTTATAGCTGCGTCCTCACATGGCTGTCTTTGTCCTCTTTTATACAACACTACTCAGATAGGGTTAGTACCTACCCTACTCTAGTACGACCTCATGTTAACCTAACTGATGACATCTTCAAACAGGGTCACGCTCACAGGTACCAGGGGTCGGGACTTCAACACAATTGAATCCATAACAATAATCCTTTTGGAAGCGACTCATGGACAGACATCTCTCCTGCCTCCTAAGACAGCCACAAACTGCCCTGTGTTGTAGGTTCAGGAGCCGGACTCTAGAAACGGATATCACTCAGCTGTTAATAATAGGTTCTACTGCATTTCCACAAACAGACACACTTTGTTCAAAAGGAAATGCTCATGAGCCAATGTCAAAAACCATGAAGGAAATTAGCTTGTTCCATTCTATTCTGAGTCAATGTACCAAAGAAGAGGAAAACAATAAATTGGCCATAAGAGGGCATAGTTGTTAGCTTTTTTCCTTAACACAATTGGGGAAGCATTCAAAATTTGAAGAAAAAACCGGAATAACTTCTAAGTGGGTGACAGTTCTATGCTGATGGGCAAATGCCTAATCTGATGAAGGGATAAATGATTATGAACTCCAAAAACCAATTTTCTAAGTCCAGGCTGATGAAGACTGGCTTAATGACTGCCGACCTGGAAAGCACCTGTGGGTTTTCGGTTACAGGTTTATGCCATTTTCTTAACAACAACGAAAGGGAACAAATACACAATGCTGGGGCAGATTATCCAACAAACAAGGTAAGCACGGGCTTACTTGTGCTTACTTCCTAATCTGTAGCGTACACTTTCACATGGGCTTCACTTTGATGCGGTGTGATGAAACTCACGTGAAATTGTACACTACAGATTACGAAGTAAGCATAAGTAAGCCCGTGCTTACCTTGTTTACTGGGTAGTCTGCCCCTGCACAATGCCCACATCGAGGAAAGCGATGGTCCCACAGCACTGGGTGCAGAAGTTTTGAATCGATTCTGGACATTGCATTTAAAAGAGACATTGCAATACGGGGGGACTGGAGAGGGCAATAACCAGGATGAGGAAATGTCCCAGAGTCACAGCACCTCCAGAGACACCTGGAGAAGAGGGATGTGGACCTAGTTCACGTGGAGGAGACTGATCCGTGGGGACTGATAATCACCCGCAGCTGTGAAGCCGCGAGCCGGCTTGGTTTGGTGTGGGTCCTAAGGGCAGAGCAAAGGCAGTAGATTGGAGTTACTTGCGGGGGGAGACAGCAGAACCGACTGCAGGAAAGAACGCCAGCTGCTTGAGCTGCCTGACCCCCGGGCAGCCTCTGGTGGAGAAGCCAGCGTGACGTCCGGGAACATGATGCACAGCCGCAGAGATGCCTGGAGGGATGCCAGTGGAAGGAGGGGTCCGCCTGGCATGTGAAATGGTTATGGGTTGAACTGCTGCCTTCACTGAATGGGGGGACAGGGGAGCTCCACCCCTTCAACCTTCCCTTTACCTCCTCCTCACCTCCCTGTGCCCTCTGACCACCTCTGTGGATGCCCCAGGACACCCACAGCACCATGTCAAAAACACTGAAAACCAGTTGCCGAGAAGTCGACTCCACAGGGTTTTCAATGGCTGATTTTTCAGAAGTAGATCACCAGGCCTTTCTTCCAAGGCACCTCTGGGTGGACTGGAACCTCCAACCTTTTGGTTAGCAGCTGAATGTTTTAACAGTTTGCACCACCCAGGGACTCTGAAAAACACTGAATTGACCATGAACCCCAGCCCCAATACTTAATAGCTGTGTGACCTTGGCCAAGTCAATTCTTTAAGCTTTCTGGAAAGGCGGAGGATAATTCCTGTGGTTGTGTGCAATTAGGTACATAAAGGGCCTGGCCCAGCGCCTGGCCCAGAGTGAGCTGCCCAACCTTTGCACTGATCAGAGCAGCGGAGTGTGAGAGTCTGTAATTGGTCCAGCGGGAGTCCCTTGCCCATTCTTTGGCCAGAAAAAGGGGAGCAGGGCTGCTGGGCAGATGAAAATTAAAGATGTTCTCCATGGCATGTTCCTGCTGCGGCCTGAAATTCCTGTCCTCTAGCTCCCTGGTGGTGTACTGGTTGAGCGCTACAGCGGCTGACCAAAAGTTTGGCAGTTCGAATCTACCAGGCCCTCCTTGGAAACTCTATGGGGCAGTCCTACCCTGTCCTATAGGGTCGCTGAGTTGGAATTGACTCGACGGCAATGAGTTTGGGTTTTTTTGTTTTTTTTTTTTTTAGCCTCACTTGCAAGTAATCCTGGGCGATTTTATCAGTAATGATATAATGATGATATGTCGCAGGTTGGATTCCTCAGGAAGCAGGCAATGAGCGAACATGCAGGAATTCAGGCAGCATCCTTGAGCCCAACACTTGTGAAAACCAAACCCACTGCTGTTGAGTCGATTCTGACTCACAGTGACCCTGTAGGACAGGGTAGAACGGCCGCATAGGGTTTCCAAGGAGCACCTGGTGGATTTGAACTGCTGACCTATTGGGTAGCAGCTGTAGCTCTTAACCACTGCACCACCAGGGTTTCCAACGCTTGTAAAAGCAGCATTGGGCTGATGGAGGAGCTCAGTGTGATGCAGTCCAGCCTCTAGGGGGCGCTGGCCCTTCAGAGTCATCCTGAAGCTCACCTGATACAGCCAGGCCTTTGTAGTCACGCAAGGAGCCCTGGTGCCTCAGTGGTTAAGAGCGTGGCTGCTAACCCAAAGGTTGGTGGTTCAAACCCACCAGCCGCTCTGCAGGAGAAAGATGTGGCAGTCTGCTTCCGTAAAGATTATGGCCTTAGAAACCCTATGGGGTAATTCTACTCTGCCCTATAGGGTTACTATGAGTTGGAACTGACTCAACAGCAATAGGTTTTTATAGAGTGGCTGGGTGGCGTAAACAGTAATGTGCTTGACTGCAGATGAAAAGGTTGGAGGTTTGAGTCCACCCAGAGGTGCCTCAGAAGAAAGGCCTGGTGATCTACTTCCAAAAAATGTCATTGAAAACCCTATGGAGCACGGTTCTACTCTGACACATATGGGGTCGCCATGAATTAGAATTGACTCGATGGCAACTGGTTTGGTTTGTTTTATCGTCCCACATGGATCAGTCATTGGCTATGGGCTGCCCCAGGGGAAGGGTGGGACCTTGGGTGAGGAGGCTGTCTGCAGCTGAGGCAATTTCCGAAGAAAGGGGCTGAGGGCCAAACAATCCTCCCAGCGGCCAGAGTGACAAGTGCTTCATTGCAGGGGGGTCTGGGTGGTACTCAATGTCCACCACATGGTAATAATACTGGGTCGTTGTCATCATCACAACTTCTCTACTCCACTGTGAGCTCCCTGAGAACAAAAGGACAAAGTCTGGGGCTTGACCACTGCTGTCTTCATCTCCAGCTCCCACCTGGCTCTCTGGAAGGCCCTTGATGGCTATGTACCCAATGCAGTGATGACCACTGTTTATATGCATCCTTTGTATAACGTGTCACATTTGGAAACATATATAACAGCCTTGCTGGGGCTGGTCTTCTGGGCATCTGTGGCAGCTGGCAAAGAAGTGGCCATTCTTGAGTCATCAGGGCAGACTTCTTCAAGGAGAATTTGTGACGTGGTCATTTCATGCCTTTGGAGCAGAGGGAAGGCACAGAGGCTAGGAAGATAGTAACCCTAATATCCACAACTTTGAGATACGTGTCTAAAATAAAGATGAGATCAAAGCGTGGTTTCTGGGAAAGGGCTGGCAAAATGTTTTGTATACACATGCATACTTCCATTTTATAGATGTACAGACGGGGGTGCAGAACGGCAAAATGATTTGCCAGCATCAGAGCTAGCGCCAGGCTGCTGCTGTGGCGACAGGGACCTTTATGTTACAGGGTGCCTGGTCCAAGATGATGAAGACACCTGGGCAGACAAGCTGAGCGTGAGGATCAAGTCTCTGCTTGGACTACCCCCTTCCTCAGCCTCTTGCCTCCCTGCCATGACCTGGGGTCCTCATGCCAACTTGACAGCAAGCCAGCCTGGTGCAAGTCTGGCCCTAGGGTTGAACCGTACCGTGTGAACATGGCGTGAGCAGGGAGACACGGCGCTCTCTTGGGACAGAGTCAACTTTAAAAGCCATGGTGCTGTAGGCAGGTCCTTTGACTTGAGGAGTCTGTAAAGGGGTAGGGGAGGAGGTTGGGGAGATGTGGGTCAGAGGAACCGTGGCACAGGTTTTGGGGTTGGTCAAATCCAGGCTTTCATATCTACTAGCCCATTGACGGTACATGACATCTCTTGGACTCAGTTTCCTAATCTGTCCGATGGGGACAACAGCACTTGCTTGGTTAGATTGTTCAAAGGATCCAATGGAGGTCCATATATAAAGCACCTGGCACGTTGTAGCTGCTTAAGAAATCTTAGTTCCCATCCTTTTATTTTTTCCCAAGGAAACAAAGAGATCCTGGGAGTTTGAGGGGGTTCTGGGGCCTCTTTCCTCTGCAAATTCTTGGAGAGAAGGAAGAGGAAGGACCAAAGGAGGAGGGGCAGCGACAGCCCTGTGTTTAGGAGGAGAAAGACGCACTGAGAGTTCCAGATTGAGCTACTGTATGGGAATAATTATGGCTGCTATTTTTGTGCATTTGTTTAATAACGTTGATTTGGCGACAGCCTGATATTATAACATCCTCTCCCACACGGAGGTGGCTTTAGTTCCCTATTCACTAGATCCCATTTGCATTTTTCCTGTGGGGTTTGGAGCATGGGAGCTGGTGACTCACAGCTGGAGGGGGTCTCCAGGAAAGGCCCCTTTGCACGTGATGGCAAGAATAGTGGGGGTGTGAGCCCCTGGCAATGTTGCCCTGTGACAAGGCAAACTTGACACTTGCCCAGTCTTCCCGCGAATGGTCTTCCAGCCTGCTCTGGGCCTCCGCGAAAGCTGGCAAAGAAGTGGCCACTCTTGAGCCATTTCATCAGGGTAGTCTTCCTAGAGTAGAACTTGTGACGTGGTCATTTAATGCCTTTGGAGCAGAGGGAAGGCACAGAGGCCAGGAAGAACAACCACATTAATATTCACGACTCTGAGATTTGGGTCTAACATGAAGATCCAAGGGTGGCTTCTTGGGGAGGACTGGCAAAATGTTACTAGTGGATATTTTTGCTGGCAACAACCCAAATGCCTATTAGTTGGGAACCGGGGGGAATAAATGGTGGTACATGCACACAACAGAGCAGAGGCAGCTACAGAAAGCAATGAGGCTCGAGGTACAATCGCCAGAGAGCTGATGAGGGGGCGGTTCTCTGGACAGCAGTATTCCAGCTCATAAAGAAAGAAGGAACGATATCATCAGAACATCACCATTTTGCAACCTCTAATAAAAGAATGGACCTGGGCCGTGACTATCAATGGCTGCCAGCATCACAAAGGAAAGAAGCCAGATGTAGGTGCTCCTGAAGGAAGCCTATGGCACACCTGTGGGCTGTTATTGCCAAGGACTCAACCTGTATTGGATGAAGCTCCTAGTAGCTCCACCTACTGATTTACAGGACATAGAAGGGGGGGGGGGGAGAAAAATATCATCAACACCACCATAGGATATAGTCGGAAAAATCCAGAGTGTGGGAAACTATCAGTCAAATGATGAGGGATGGGGAGAGGAAATCTATAGATAAAAAGAAACATAAGAGACTTAAAACCAATTGCAATGTAAGGATCTTATATTGATCTCGACAAATTGTAAAACAAACACATACACATATTCTAGAAAATAACTGGCAGAATCTGAACATTGAATTACATATTTGATGATATTAAGGAATTAGTGTTAATACTTTATGTGCATTAGCGTCACTGAAGGGAGCCCTGGTGGCATAGTGGGTAAGGTGATCGACTGCTAACGGAAAGGTCGGCGGTTCAAAACCACCAGCGGCTCCACCGGAGAAAGATGTGGCAGTCTGCTTCCATAAAGATTTACAGCCTTGGAAACCCTGTGGGGTCTCTATGAGTTGGAATCAACTCAACGGGAGTGGGTTGGTTTTTGTTTAGCAGCATTGTGATTTAAAAAGAATCCTTATTTTTTTTGGAGATACCCAGTGAAATATTTATAGGAGAAACAATATGATGTTTAGGAGTTGCTTCCAAATAATCTGGAACTGGGCATGTGTGGAAGCTTGTTGATGAGTTTGAGGGAGATCATTATATATACTGTTCTCTCTATTATTGTGTTTCCATAGTAAACAGGGCTTTTAAATAATTGGATTTGTTTGGATGGTAAGGATATGCATGATTTCTTTTCTTTCTCTCTACTGTCTATGTTTCTGGAACTTTCTAAGATGAACACATATTACATTCAGAGGGGGACCCCACAGCAGTGATTAGAACCTCAGATTTCCGTGTCTCTGGTTCTCATCCTCTGAGAGTCAGCTAATAGCAGAGTGGGTGACTTCAAACAATACAAATCTGTCTCATAGTTCTGGAGGCTAGGAGCCTGAATTCAGGGCATCAGCAGGGCCATGGATTACTCTAGGGGAAAGCCCTTCCATGTCTCTCTCAGCTTCTGGTAGCTCTAGGCGTATCTTGGCTTATAGACGCATTTCCACATGGCTGTCTCTCCTCAGTCTCTCTGTCTCTTCTCCTCTTTTATAAGGACACCACTCAGCGGGATTAGGATCCACCCTACTCCAGTATGACCCCATGTTAACCGATACCATCTTCAAAGACCCTATTTCCAAACAAGATCACCTTCCCAGGTGCTGGGGGTTGGGACTTCAACATATCTTTTTGGGGGACACAATTCAGTTCATAACAGTGGGTTCTAAGAGTGGTGGAGACCATAGTCCCCTTGCAGGGCTTGAGAGGGGTGGCAAAGTGGTGTTTCTGAGGACACTGGACATCAGTCACCGAGGCTCCATGCTTCTGCAAGGATCCTACACCTATACTGTGATGAACTGTAGATTCCCACCTACGTGGTAACCACTGCCATCCCCTCCCCATTGGATTCCTGCACAACTTTCAGCAGCACTAAATTCTCACCACCCAGGTGAGTGGGGGATAAAGTCAGATTTAATTTGATTTACAAAAACAAGGTGACGCTTTTTGCATTTAAGTGTGGTGGAGTCAAATTCATTTTCACTACATTTTTTTTTTCTTTGCACCTGAGGCAGCAACCAGAGCTCACACATTAGGTGCTGCAGGAAACATTTCGTGGAACAAATGAAATAGTACCCCTCCTCTGCAGCTGATGATGGGCTTCAAACTTTCAGAGTCTTACATTCCACTTAGACCATTTGCTTCATGGGGCCCTGAAATGGAAATCCAGAGGCCAGAGTCTGATGTGAGGGTCCCTCCAGGATCTCACACTGACTCCTCCAGGCGTTTGCCTGGGTCAGGTTGTTGGGACACTCCAGATCAGCCCTAGTCACACACTCACTAGTCAGTCCAAACATGCAGAATGAGTCTCCTCCAGCAAGGAGAGGGCGCTGAAGTCCCATCACTGATTGATTGGACCTTGGTCAGGAAAATCTGGGATTGTTCTGCAGCCATCCCCAACACTGGTTGGCATCATGAGTAGAGATGGAAGATGCGGAGTCAGGATTTACAAGCAGAGGGCTTTCAGGAACACAACACATCACTGCTTTTTCCCACTTACTGAGACGTTTTCTTCCCCCATCTGTCTTTGGATGGGGACCTGGACTTTCCGTCTGATTACAGAAGTGGATGAGTATGCCACGATGGGCATTGAGAACTACAAATTCCAACCTCCTGGGTGATCACTAAGCATCTGAAACAGGACTTGCAGAGTACTTCAAATATTATTAGTTGTGGGATTATGGTCCCCAAACCTCTTTAAGTCTCAGTATCCTTTTATGTACAGTATTGAGAGGGTTAAATGAGAGAATGCTTACAAAGCACCTACTATGTGCCAAGCCCTCAGATAAGGGCTTTACATGCTTGTTAATGATGATGATGTCTGGTGATGACCCTCTCCTGGAGCTGAAGTCACCGTGTCTAAACTGGCATTGACAAGAAATGGCCTTGATTCAAGATGGCAAATCCCTCTTCCACAAACCTACGACTAACCTAGTGGGACATCATCCAGCCTTGGTCATTTAGGGCACTGAGAATTACTTTGGCTTTAATATATGGCACTCGCCTGGAGTCGCTTGTGGGGTTTGTTTTATTTAGTCTTTTCACCATTTTGTTACTAAAAACAACTTAATCTCAGGAGGACTTTGCAGTTTACAAAGTGTTTTCACACGGATTCGACTGTATCTGAAATGGGGTGGGAGGTGGATGTGTGAATATGGGTAGATTTAAAATTAAAAAATGACCCAAGTTCAGCCTACTGAGAATACTGTGATACATGGTCTCTTTATTGCCTGATCAGAAACCTCCAAAGCCCTCAAGTCTTGTTCTTCCTACGATGGTGGAGTGCAAAATGCATTATTCATAGACCAGTGATGAAGATTGGTTTAAACTCTGCAGTAGGAGCCCTGAGACTGCAGGGTCATTGGCTGAGCAACCATCTGCCCACTCAGGGCCAGAGTCCATCCTTGGACCTGATAGTAGGACAGACAGCATGTTGGCTCCAGAATGTTGAGCACTACCGTCCTCTTTCTCAAAGACAGGCTCTTCTTGCATCCCAATGAATGTTGGCTCATCAGGGAAAAGGGTCAGGAGCACAATGGCTGGGCATGAGCCCATGGACTTGACATCTTGCCTGAGCCACAGCCTTGTCAAAGGAGGCAAAGCTTGTATGGGCTGAGAGGGAGCAACGAGCGCATCCAGAACTTCAGCCTCCTCAGATGCCCACTCAGCATATCTTCCTTCCTTTCCTGAATTCTGTCTGGGAAGCCACTACTCCTCAGTTAGATAGCTGACCTTATCCCAGCTCCAAGGGTGCGTCCTGATAGGTCTAAGCCAGTGGTTCTTAACCAAGACTTCACGGGCTGCATTGGATAGTGTCCCCCCCCCAAATTCATGTCCTTCCCAGAACCTCAGAATTCCTCTTATTTGGAAGTAGGGTTGTTGTGGAAACCCTGGTGGCATAGTGGTTAAGCGCTATGGCTGCTAATCAAAAGGTCAGCAGTTCAAACCTACCAGGCACTCCTTGGAAACTCTACAGGGCAGTTCTACTCTGTCCTATAGGGTCGCTATGAGTTGGAATTGACTTGATGGCAAAGGGTTTTTTTTTTTTCAAGGTTTGTTGCAGATGTAATTAGTTAACATGAGGTCATACTGGAGTAGGGTGGGCACTTAATGCAATATGACTGGTGTTCTTCTAAGAAGAGACCAGACATAGAGACACAGAGGGAAGACGGCCATGTGAAAATGGAGGCAGAGATTGGAGGTATGCTGCTAAAGGCAAGGAATAGCTGGGGCCACCAGAAGCTGGAAGAGGCTTTGGAGTTAGCATGGCCTTTTCCACACCTCCCAGGCCATTAGCAGGATGAGGGATTCTGAGGCCAGGACCACTTGGTATGAAAGGTCTGCTAAGCTTGGGTCCTAAGTAATGGTGACTCTGAGCCAGCACTCAGCCACAAGTCAGCGCATCTTCCCCATTGGGCACCACAGGAATTTCCATCTAAGTTCTCATTTAGGCTCACTTCTTCCCAGAGAAGGAGCCTGGGGGGCAGGCCCATCTTGTGGATGGAGAAACTGAGGTGTGCCACTGGATTGCCCAGAGTGGGTGGCCGGGGCAGTGGAGGCATGAAGCCCAGTGCTGTGGTTCTTCCTCTGGCCTCAGGAAGGCTGGGTTGGGACTTAGTAAAGGAAGCTGCAGATCCTACCCCTGAAGCCCTCAGCCCGGCAGGGTAACCAGCCTGTGCCTTGGCCTTCTCAGAAGCCCCAGCCTGCTAATTCGAGGCTTGAGGCTGAACGTCTTCATGTCAATTCTCAGGCAGAGCTCTTCCAGGAGGATGGTCAGCTCCCTCTCCTAACCCAGCTCCCACCTGGAAACTTTCATCTCCTAATAGTAGACAAGTCGGGAGCCCTGGTGGTGCAATGGTTAAGAGATCAGCTGTTAACCAAAAGGTCGGCTGTTCAAATCCACCAGCTACTCCTTGGAAGCCCTACGGGGCAGTTCTACTCTGTCCTATTGGGTCTCTGTGAGTCGGAATCAACTCGATGGCAATGGGTTTGGTTGGGTTTTTTGGAATAATAGACAGTCACACCTTGGGGATATTTCAGGCCTAGAAGTATCTTTCTGCCAAGGAGGCTGGTCCTTTTGTTTAGCATCAGTGGTGCCTTTTGCTCTTGAACCTGGTCATTGTCTCTGGAGTTGGCTAAACAAGGGCCTCATTCCCCATAATGTTGTCCAGGGGAGCAGAGGCTGCGTTGGAGGCTCCCCTTCCTCCCTGCCCCTGTATGGGAGAAAGGCATGGGGCAGTGGGGTTCTGCCTTCAGCCCCCTCACTCCCCTCTCCCCCCTCTTACTCTGATAGGGGCTGGCTGCTATTTGCACTCTATTATGCAAAATCTTGTTCTTCCTCGGGCCCACCAAGTATCTGATCTCTTATCTAAATTCCAAATTCTGGGTGCACCTGGCAGGTGCTCTGGGTCCACCACTTGAGCTTGGTTGGCTTCAGCACTGGGAGCCTGGAGACCATTTTATCCAACTCCCTCCTTGAATGAATGAAAAAAGGTCGCGAGGGCTGCTGGGCACCCTGACACACACAGGGTGATAAGAACTCAGACCTCTGAACAGTGGGGCCTCTGGGGAACCAGCACAGCCAAGGGCCCACTGTATGCAATACCCAAGGGCAGTGCTTCCCAGGGCAGAAAGTCTTAGCCCTGTGGAGCTGGCAGGGCATCCTGGCTCTCATTACACATGGGGAGCCGAGGCAGGCTGGGGAGGGTGTGATTTGTCCAAGGTCACAGAGAAAGGTCTAGGACCCGGGTGCAGGTTTTACCTGGATACATGGAAATCCAGTTACCTTAGCGCCAACTGGAAGGAAGGACTTGAGGTCCCAGCACCCATCCTGGGAGATGTGGGTCCTGGAGGGGCACCTGCCCAATTTGCAACTCATCTGAACACCTGGAACACAGACAGCAAGAGCAGCTGCCTCTTGTGGGTACAGCCCAGGGTGGCGCCGACTCTGGCCTGGCTGGGGCCCGGCACCACCTCTCTCCTCACGGGGAAGTCTGGCCCTGCAGGTGGCGGCCACTGAGGCTGGCTTCTCCCAAGTGACATGGAGCAACAGACACACCGCTGCTGAGCCCACACCTGTCCAACCTGTGCACAAGTGCATTTGTCAGAATCCACTCATTCATCCACTTCTCCACCTGCTCACCACGTGGAGCGTTTGTGTTCCAAAGGCTATTAATTTCCAAAGTGAAATATTTGCATATGAGATCACGTTCACTGAGTTGGGAGAAAAGTCAAGGCTCATGAGAATTGCACACAGGCTCTGACAGAGGGCAAGTGACCTCCGCTAAGTGGGCAGCCTGTGAAGGTGGTGCATAGAGGCCTGTGTGTGGATCTGCATCTCCCTCCCCACGCTGGGGGGCACAACTACTTTTGCTCAGCTCTGAAGGAGTCCTGGGGTGGTGCAAGGAGTCTTTGGGTGGTGCAAACAGTTAAGCTCTCCACTACTGACTAAAAGGTTGGTGGTTTGAACCCACCAGAGGTGCCATGGAAGAAACGCCTGGCAATCTGCTTCTAAAAGGTCACAGCTTGAAAACCCTATGGAACAGTTCTACTCTGCACACACGGAGTCGTCATGAGTTGGAATCGACTCCATGGCAACAGGTTATTTTTTTGGTTGGGTGGTACAAACAATTAACATGCTTGGCTGCTAGCCAAAAAGTTAGTGGTTCCAGTTCACCCAGAGGTGCCATGGAAGAAAGGCCTGGCAATCTGCTTCCAAAAGGTCACAGGTTTGAAACTCACCATGAGTTGGAATCAGCTTGATGGCAACTGTTTTTTTAAGGTGGAATTGTTCTCCCTGCCCTTGTCCACCCTCTAGATGCTTTTATTTAGTTAGATGAGAGTTGCTCAAACATTAAGGAGGGGGCTCCTCCCACGCGTGGTCTTCTGGGAGCATCATTGCTAAGCCAGATTTGCCCTGACTCTTCTACCCCTCAATTCCTTGCCCAGCTCAGATAACAGGCTAGTCCTTTGAAGGCCGTTTGGTGGTGTTGGTGGCAGATGAGGCAGTGTCACTGACTAACCCATGGGGAAGAAAGGAGTGGTGGGTTCCTGGTGGGAGAGAACCAAGGTCAGAATTGTCCTCTCCTAGAGGCTGGTAATCCCGAGTGGTTTCATTCCACTATTCCCAAGACTTTGCTTTATTAGTTCCTCCTCTCATCTTTGAGGGTGAAAAATAAAAACCCATCAAATTATTTTTTTAAATGCTTGAGGAAACAAAAGATCAGACAGTATTGGGAAAAGGGTCCTAATTTATGATTTCTGAACTGAGTTGATACACTTCAATGTTTGATAAAAATCTTTTGATCATGGAGACCCTGCAAATAGTTCTGAGATTAACTTACAGACGGAAAGGAAACTGTAATGGTTGCACAATTATTAATTCTTTCACCCATTCAGAGTGAGTGAGGGCAATTAACCACAACCTGTTCCTAAGTGCAGATTGTACGTTCCCAGGTAAGAGCTGCCACTTTTAGCAGCTCCGCATCCAGGCAGGTAAAGTCCCGTCCTAATGATGGCACAGTCAACGATCAGCTTGTATTAAGAGTGGTTTCTATTTGTCCATGTGCACAAAAACAAGCCTGGCACAGCGACAGAGAAAGGGTGCTTTAGAGAGAGAGGAGTGTGCGTCAACTAATTACATCCACAAAAATTGGAGTAAAGCACACCTAAAACCGGCCAGTTTGGAAATGCTATGAAATGGTTTCCAAGTACACTAACCGGCTTGGCGTTCAGTTCCTGTGTTTCAGGGAGAATGTGGTTTCGATATTATTCTGTAAGCAGTAATAAAGAGTGTAAGAGTTGTTCCAAGGGCACCAGGATGTGGAAGCGGGGGTTTTACACTCGCTATCCATTTATAGGGGACAGAGGGGGCTCAGGGGTAGAAGTCTCACCTTCTGTGCAGGAGATCCTGGTTTAATTCCCAGCCAATGCACCTCATGTATAGCCACTGCCCATCTGTCAGTAGAGTCTTGTGTGTTGCTATGATGCTGGACAGGATTCAGCGGAGCTTCCAGACTAAGACAGACTAGGAAGGAAGGCCTGGCGATCTACTTCCAAAAATCAGCCAGGAAAATCCTATGGATCACAACAGTCCAATCTGTAACTGATCACGGGGATGTGGCAGGACCAGGCAATGTTTTTTTCTGTTGTGCATGGGGTCACCATGAGTGGGGGGCTGGTTCAATGGCAGTTAACAACAACATCAGTTTATAGGCAAGGGTAGAACAGTCACATACGAGAGCAATCTGGAGCTTTCTACGTGAGACTGGCTCTTTAGAGTTGGGTGTGGGGGCTGTGGGGGTGTGGGGTGTGGGCTTGGAAATAATTTAGGCCAAGTTCCTCAGAGGACAAAGGGCTCGCCCAAGGATCCACGGCGAGTTAGTACTCTGGAATTGCCTTCTCTTATCTCCCTTTCCTCTACCAGGCTGTGAGACAAATGGAGTAACCCAGCTATGAAGCCATTCCCCTTCCAAAGGTGCCGTTTTCTGCACTAATTTCCAGGGTGCACTTTTGCCCATTGTGCTTTGTACACCAAGAGCCTAATGGTATCTTTGAGAGAGCACGAGAAAAGACCCAAAAGCTGCTGCAGCAAAGTCCACAGCAAAGAGAGCACGGTGTTGTTTTGCTACTAAAAACTCAAAACTCAAAATGTACAACCAGGAGAAATGGGGAGGCGGGGGTACACCTTGGAGGAGGCACCTCCCCCGTTGTCCTACCCTGGATTTCATGGACGGTTCTTCCTTCCTCAGCTCAGGTTTCCTCCCAGGAAAACAGGCATCATGCTGCCCAGACCTCTGAAGGCATCTGATTTGTCTCCCTGTGTCCCATACTCAGGTTCCTGCGTGGTGCAAATGGTTTGCACTAGACTATTAACCTAACGGAGCCCTGGTGGTGCAGTGGTTGAATGCTCTGCTGCTAACCAAAAGGTCAGCGGTTCGAACCCACCAGCTGCTCTGTGGGAGAAAGGTGTGGCAGTCTGCCACCATAAAGATTTGCAGCCTTGAAAACCCTATGGGGCAGTTCTACTCTCTCCTATAGGGTCACTGTGAGTTGGAATCAACTTGATGGCAACAGGTTTGGTTTTTATACTAACCTAAAGGTTGACAGTTCAAACCCACTCAGTGGTACCATGGAAGAAAGCCCTGGTGATCTGCTTCCATAAAGATTACAGTCAAGAAAACCCTATGGAGCTCAGTTTTACTCTGGCATACAAGGGGTCATCATGAGTTGGAAATGATTTGTCAGCCACAGGTTTGGTCCCATACTCAGGAAGCATATCAGGATTGAACTGACCCCCAAATGTTGACAGCATCCTCGGGAGAGATGTTGGATCGTTCAGAGTCTGGCTTGTTTAGGCTCAAAATGCACCAGGTATCCCAAATCCAGCTCCAAACCCCAGGCAGCCTCTTCCTAAAGCTGGCTTTTACTTAGGTGACAGAGACATCTGTCTGCATGATTAGATTTTAGGGCCTTGGATGGGAAATATCGTCCTGGTAAGCTCTGTGAGAGCAGTGGCCATTTCCCCAGGGCTGAAAACAGTGTCCGGTGGTATTATCTCAGACCAGCCAGATTCTGAAATTCTCATGATCGGAGTCACTTCTTTGGGTTAAGGCATTAAAGACCCCCCATTAAATACCAAGGGGGCCGTGCCATATTAAGACTTCATCAGCCATTAACACCTCTTTGTGACTTCAGAGTGGCTTCACACCCGCCCTTAGGCCCAGAGGGACAGGGCCCAGGACAGCAGAGTTCAGATGGAGGGGGAGAGAAGGACAGCTCATTGAGGCTGATGGACGATGCAGCCTGTACAGCTGTGGGCTGGAAGGTTGAGGGTGCAGATGTGTGTGTTGTATGGAGGGATTTGGGTGATGTAAAAGCACAAAGGGTTTCACAAGGAACACTTCCTACTAGACGGTTTGGAACCAGCCAGACCTCTACATCAGAGTCACCTTTTAGCCCAATGGCCCAGGTCACAAAAGAGGGGGTCAGGCCAGTTGGCAAGCTCACAGGTCCAGCTGGATCCGTGGAAGGGACTTGGCATCTCAGAGCTGGGCTTGGCAATGAAGTTGAGTGTGCAGGGAGGAATATACAACTGGGACACCAGCTTCTCAGCGCATGAGAGAGTTACTGGCTTCTAGGGCCAAGGCTCTGATTGGCACCCACGAGGTTGGGCTACACCCACACTCTCAGCCAGCTTGCCCGCTGGCCCCAGACTCCAGACCCCAACCCTGGTGGAGGTTATAGCTACTCTGGGGGAAGCAGGGAGAAGACATGGGTCAAGCAACAAGAGTTAAGCATGGGATGGCCTGGGCCTGTCAACCACAGGCCTGGGCTCACGGGCCAGGCAGGGGGAGCACTGGAGGGGCTGTCCAACTGTCCACAGTCCAGGGAGGGAGGCAGCCGAGGTTCAGCAGGGGGAAGATGACATCTGGTCATAGTCGGGGCACTTGAGCAAGGCTGGGTAGTTGCTGTTCATCTGCAGGGAAGCGTCGCTGGAGATGTCAGAGGGGCTGCGGCCCCGGACCCAGGCATCCGGGTGTAGGAACTGGCCCGAGTAATCAGAGCAGTTGCTCAGACGCGGGCGGTAGAAGCCAGGGTGAGGCCTGTACATGTCCTCAGCGGTGTACCGCTTCATGAACAGGTACACGGACATCACCCCAGCACTCTGCAGTGAGGAGAAAGCAGAGGTGAGCTCACTCACTGCTGAGGCCTGGCCTTGCTCCCCCAGGTGGTCAGGTCTGCACACTATCCCAGGGCTGCAGTGGCATGGGCAGTGGATGGGAGCAGGGAGCCCTGGGGACCCCCAGGGGGAGAGACAGAGGAAGGGGAAAGAGCGACAGCTTCTGGGGATGAACGACAGAAGTAGATCTTGAGTGCAGGACTCATGTCCAATGTCTTCCTCCCCCTACTAGGACTGCACAGTGCCCAGCCCCAACCCAGCCTGTTCCAGCACAACTGGAATGGCCTTACCTCTGTTAAAAGGAAGGAGATGGCAGCGAAGGCAAACGACCATCCGTATTTGTAGTTGAAATAGGTCTCTGAGTCCTTGGTCCTGTTGAGCATCTCATCATTGATGCTGGAGATGTAGAGCACCAGGCCGACCACAAGAGAGAGGCCTGGGTAGAGGCAGGGGGAAAGGGGGTGCTCAGCCAACAGAGGCCTGGGGAGTCTGCTAACGTGGCACCCACCTCCCCTTCCGGTTCAGGAATACATCCACCAGCCTTGTAATGATTCACTCATTTTGGAGTGCAAGGAAGACCCAGGTGGGAGCTGACAGCACTGTTTAGATTAGCACCTTGTAGGTAGCAGAGGGAGCCCTTGGGTGGTGTCAACACTTAATGCGTGCTGGGCTGCTAGCTGAAAGGTTGGTGGTTTGAGTCTACCCAGAAGCATCCCAGAAGAAAGCCCTGGTAATCTACTTCCAAAAAATCAGCCATTGAAAACCCTATGGAGAATAGTTCTACTCTGACACACACGGGGTCGCCATGAGTTGGAGTCACCATTAGTTGGGGTCACCATGAGTCAGACTTGCCATGGGTCAGGGTAGACTCAACAGCAACTGGTTTAGATAGCACAGAGTGGCAGGTAAGAAGCCTCCCCGTCTGGCCAGCTCCTGAGTCATGGGTTAAGCCCAGTGGTTCCACCCCCTCCCCCCACCAGAATCACCTGGAGAGCTTTTAAAATAGACCATACCTGAGCCGCATCCCCAAAATTCCCATTCATTGGCCTGGGCTGGGGTGGGCACTAAATTCTCTTGAAAGCTCCCCAGGTAATGCTAATATGAACCAGGAGTGAGAACCACTGAGCTAACAAGTGGCTGCTGCTGAGGAATAAGTGAGGTCCCCTTAGCGGAGCAGCCAGGGCCACCAACTCCCTCTCTGGCACTGCGGCAGCCCAACTCACCCCAGGGGATGCTGTTGTTGTGGTTAGGTGCCATCAAGTCAGTTCCTACTCACAGAGACCCCAGGTACAACAAAACAAAACACTGCCCGGTCCTGCGCCATCCTCTCAATCATTGGTATGTGTGAGCCCATTGTTGCAGCCACTGTCAATCCATCTCGTTGAGGGTCTTCCTCTTTTTCACTGACCCTCTACTTTACCAAGCATGATGTCCTTCTCCAGGGACTGGTCCCTCCCGATAACATGTCCAAAGTACGTGAGAAGTCTTACCATCCTTGCTTCTAAACCTGAGATTTTTAGGTGGGTGAGAGTCTGTCCAGACTATCTGGCAAGCCTTAAACCAGGAGGCCCCTGGGGCCCAGACTCCACCTGCCATTGTCTAAGTGACTGCCTCAGGCACCAGGTTCCATTAATTAGTAACTGTAATTGAATCAGGACATAATTAATTACTCAGTTTTGCACTGTTCAGGTTTAATTCCATTCACATTATTTTATGAAACTGGGGCATCTTGAAGAATTAATGTTAAAGGAAAATCAGTGGGAGTTAAGCCTTCTTCAGCACTTAACTCATGTTTAAATCATTGCTGCTCCAAATGAACTCTCTATTATCATTAAAACAACTTCACCTGGCCCAACTCAAGCCTAGCTCTCTGATCCTGAAGCCCATTGCTGAAAAACGACAGGTACCTTAAAGCTATGGTAAAGCCTTGGCTACTGTGAAGCTCACAGAAGGAAAAGCAAAGAGTGAGCTTAACCCTGGGTCAATCCTCTTAAACTCAGTGGAAATGTCACCATGCAGGGAGGGGTTGGACTGAGGGCATTGCAGGTGCTCAATACATATTTGTTGGATTGATGGAAGGGTAAATGGATGGATTAATAGATGGAAGAATGGATTGAAGATGGGTAGGTGGGTGGGTGAATTGAAAAATAGGTAGATGTATGCACATATGTATGTATGTATGGATCTAGGTAAGGGTGGGAGAGAGGGAAGAAAGGAAAGAAGGAAGGAAGGAAGAGAAAAGAAGAAGAAAGGAAGAACAGCTCTTGGATATTAGGAATTCTGATTGCCACCTGGCTCCCAAGCCATGTTAACATAAAAATGTTGAAAAATGGAACTTAAAGTGGCTTGGGAGTCAGGTGGCAATCAGAATGCCTGATGTCTAACAACTGTTTTACCTCTCTTCCTTTTATCTATCCGTTCACCCACCTACCCACCCATCTGTCCATCCATCCATCTGTCCATCCATCCATCCATCCATCTGTTATTCAAGCCATCCACCCGCCAATCTTTGATCTAAGCATCTCCTCTCCTCCCCTCCCTGATCAGCCTGGCCAAGGCACCTAAAATACATGCCCTAAGAGTCACTCCTTTGGCCTGAGTCATTATCTCCAAAAGAAAATGTCTCCATGAAAATGCATGGTCACCTTGAAGGGCAGAAAGAGCCTGCCTTTACTTACTACATTATCTTTCCTTTTAACTCTACCTGCTCCCCGGGAGTACCTCGTCCACTTCCATGGCTCTCTCTCCCACCATATAGGCTGATTGCTCCCAAATCTCTCTTTGGTCCCATAAGCCCCAGACACTGACCTCTGGATAATATTGTTAACAACTCTGCAGATGTCACGTGGACACCTCAAACTCAGCATTTCCCACACTGAACTTACGATCTCTGTCCCAAATCTGCTTCTTCTCTGCTGATCATTAGATCAGTGCTGTACCATCCACCCAGTGCCCAAGCAAGAAAGTGGCAATCATCCTTAACTTCTCTCTTGAAAGTCTAGTCTTGTTGAGTTTACTTCCCAATTGTCACTTGAGCCTACTCATTTCTCTGTACCCTCATTTTCATCCCCTCAGTTTGAAGCACCATCACCTGTCTCCTTAAACTACTGAAGTAGCCTCTTGCCTGGTCTCCCTGCCTCCCGTCTTGCTTCCCTCCCTTCCTCCCTCCCTACTCTAGAGTGGTCCTTCCAAAATACAATTGATCATGTCTTTCCTCAGCTCAAAATCCTTCCAAGGCTTCTCACAAAGTCTCAAAATCCAAAAGATGACCTTGGATGTCCTCCCGAGTGTCCCCTCTCACTACACTCCTCCTCACACTCCAGCCACAAGGAGTAATGATTATGTTCAGTTCTTTCTTTCCACCAGGCCCTTTCTCCACCCCTACCCCCAACTTCACCTCTTAGTCTAATTCCTACTCATCCTTGCTCTCACTTCTCCTGGGAGCCTTCCCTAATCAACCCCTTGTCTGAGTTTCAGTCATTGCTCGTGACTCCCTTGGTGCTCACTGTTATTATAACACTTTTCATGCCACTTTCCTGTCTCCTTGTTTATATCTCCCATTACATGGACCTGTTGCAGGTAGTGATCCCAGCACCCAGAATAAGGTCTGGTACCTATCATGAATGAATGATGATGTACAACCTAGTGTCAGTCCAGGAACACAGGTCCATGTTGAATAGGCCTCGGGGGGCCCAGGGCATGGAGTGTGACTGGAAAATGGAAGGGACAATAGGAGTCTTTCGATTTGGGATCAAAACTTGCACCATCTTGCAGAATCGCAAGGACCTGCATTCAAGTTTCATCTTTGCCATGTCCTGGATGTAGGCACAGAGAAACTGCTAAGTATTTTCCATTCAGTAAACTGGTGGATACAAGTGAATTTGAGTTAGGAGACTTACGTAGCCTCCCTGAGGTAGCTGAGGGCTGGGAGGTGAAGGGACCATTATTCCACAGGCATATTGCATTTATTTTTCATGCAAAAGCACTAAGACATAGCCCCTTCAAAAATAAGAATACTCATTATTGGTGAGAACTGAAAAGTAAGTGGTGGTAGTGGTGGTGTTGACAGAGGAAAGAGCCCTGGGTTCCAATCCCAGCTCTGCTCCTCCATCTGGGTAAGCTCGTCAAGTCACTGCTAGCCTGGAGCCGCCATCACTCTTCCATAAGGTAAGTGGACGGGCTGGGGGCATTGGAAATCTCCTCTAGCTCTGACTCAGTTTTGCCAAGGCCACTGACTCAGCTTGTCCTATTTCCAGTGCCAGGAGCTGACCAAAGGCCATTACTAGGGCTTCCCAAAGCAGAGCTGTTTAGGAGTGAAATATCAAAAATCCAGAGCGCATTTAAAGAAAACAACACAACTTACCCGAGAGGATAAAGAAGATGCCAGAGACAAAGGCCAGTATTGTCCTGTGGGGACGGATGTGTCCGATGTTGTTCAAGATAAACCCAATGAACATGAAGAAAAGGCTGACCAGAGGGAATGGCGTGGCAGAGCGAATCATTTCTAATTAAGGGGATGAAAGGACTCATGTCAGCCTCTAGGGGCCTCACTTGCTGCTCGCCCTCCCAAGCTGAGGGTTCCTGGTGACATGCAACACCACTGGCAGTGGTCTACCAAGGCTCCCAAAGCCCCTGGTCCTGCGGGAGTTCCCTGGGCTCCATCCCCCTTGGGGACCACCCAGGCTTTCCTCCCTGAGGCTGGGATGGGAGGTCTAACTTCAAATACCAACACAGTCAGGTCACTAACGGCTTCCCTCCTTGGGAGTCTAAACCTGCCTGCCAATATGGCAGCCGTGGACCTAGAAGAGCACTGGCCACTCCATCTTGCCTCCTCTCCCAGGGAGATTCACTATTTCCATGAGCAAGCAGCTGTTCTTAGTATACTGAGGATGGTCACTCTAGCCTTTGTCTTCAACTTATAATTAATTATGCGTGGAGCAGTTCACTCTGGGGTCGGAACCCACTCTCGGGAGGCCAAGGCCATGAAGCTGGATGCCCTCTTACTTGCCTGGGTCACAAGACTTGGAGTCTCCAGCAACCCATCTTCACCACTAGAAAAATAACCTGGGGATATGGGCAGAGCCCTGGTGAGCTCAGGCCAACACAACCAGCTGTGTGTATGGCCTTAGCTCTTGAGAAATAAGCCAAAAACCCTGTTTTTCCATCTGTCCTGCTACTTTTTGTCCAGCCAATGCCCAGTTGGAAAGTCCAAGGCACCTACTTAGAACGTTGACGGTAGACTCGGACGTCAGCTGGGTGTTCATGGGTATCACATATTCTATGGTGAAGCAGCGGCCCCGCTCCTCACCTGCAGAGGTGAGAATGCATTGACACTTCCAAATCCTTCCTGAACACGGATTTGAAGTTAATACATTCAAATGGTGTTTTCAAATGCTGCTAGGATCTTTGCTCCCACTGTATATGTGCACCCAGGCTGGATCCAAACCCTAGGAGAATACAAAGCCTAGGTGGCTGGTGGCCCATGGCAGGGGTAGGAGCACGTCCTACCTCACATCTTCCCTGGAGAAGCACCTTTGTTAAGATGGACCCAAGAGTCACATGCAAAGACGGCAGCACTGCAAACTTCCAGTGGTGATTAAAGTCTCTGGTGGCCACCCCATTGCTTTGGGGGCAGACTGGGCCAATGACATTGCATGCCTGGCTCAGATGTCATGCAGCAGATTCCCAAAAGTCTTGTCAACCATCTTGGAAACCAGATCCTGGGTGACTTTAAACTCTGCTTCAGATTTAAGCAGAGAACATGCCACAGAGTCTGGGGCAGTAGGAAGGGAGGTCATTGTTGGATGCCATTCCCAAAGCAGACTCAACAAGTGACTGGGAGGCCAGGCCTGGAGGTTACCTTCCTGCTACATACTGGCTGGCTTAGTGGACCGAGCTGTGGGCCAACCCCACCTTCTATCCCCCAAAGCCTTGCCATAAAGCTGGGAGGAAAAAAGCTGGGGAAACCAAGTTGCCCCTTTTCCCAAAGCGCATGTAGGTTACAGAGCCCTCCCAAGACAGGCTCAGTGACCACACTGTGGTTCCAGCCAGCCTAGGCTGTGGCCAGTCTTGCACGGTGCAGGGATGCTTTTAACGTGCAGGCTGGTTCCAGACCAGGACAGGATAAAGGACTGAACTCTTCGTGTAGCACCCACGAAGGGTCCAGAGAAGCCCTAGTGAGCTGGCTGGAGGTCCACACAGGCTCGGGATCAAAACCCGCAGCATCTTGCAGAACTGGAAGGACCTGCATTTGAGTTTCATCTCTGCCACTTCATGGATATAGTAACAAAGATATCGCAAAGCATTTTCCATTCTGGAAACTAGTGGATGCAAGTGAGTTTGAGTTAGGAGACTTATGTGACCTCCGGAATCTTCACTTCCTTATGGGTAAAGTGTAAATAAGTCCTGCCTCACGGTGTTGATGGAGGATTAAATGGGATCAATAATTCAATGAGCTAATACGTGCAAGGGCGTTTTCAGACCTGTGAGATGTCAGTCTCTGCTCAGCCCTGAGAGGTGGAGTGCGGGGAAGGCACAGTTACATTCATGTTTCAGGTCAGAAAACCGAGATCCAGGGCCATATCGCTAGTCTGAGCTTGCATTTGACCCAGCATCCTGACTGCTGGAGACAGTGTTGCCCAGGGCTTGTGGGGACTGTCTGTGGTGAGTTGTCTCCTTCCAGATGGGGAAATTCTTACCAAGAGGGGCTCATAGGGCAGGTTTTTTGCGGGGGGCAAAGGAGGTGGCTGCTCCTCTCTCTCTCTCGGGCAGGGCTGTCCCCCACCCCTCAGCCGGGCACCCTTACCTGCAAGGAAGCAGACTCGCCAGAGGCCAGAGTGCAGGGACATCTTGATCTCCGTGCTCTGGTTAAGAGGCAGGATCACGCCCTCCTCCAGGTACAGCCAGTAGTCGGTGCTGACGGCGATGCCCAGGAGACCCAGGCCGCACACAGCAAAGACGCTGCTCAGCAGTGTCAGGGCCTTCCTCCCGCAACCACTCATCCTCCTGGACTGTCAGGGGATGGCCTACAGCAGCTGTCCTGTCCCAGCAGCTGGGAGCGGGATCTGGGGAGCAGGGAGGGAGGGTGTGCAGGTGGTACAGCCGGGCTCTGAGAAGGCCAAGGTGAGGGCCCTTGGGGCTGTAACAGAAGGAAGGGGTAAGTAACTAGTGAAGATAAAACGAAGATTTTTATAGTGGTTTGCGAAGTACTTTCACTTACATTTGAGGCTTCAAAACCCCAACATCTGCCGGATGGAATGGAATTAGAACCCCAAGGGTAGTGAGCAGGAGTAAGGGAAGGAGAGGAGAACAAGTGGGTAGGACACTCGAACGAGAACAACAGCCCCATTTACCGCAAAGGGCCTTGAACTGGGAGGCATGAATCCTGGGTTTTATACTCAGCCCTGTCACTGAATAGCTGTGTAATGTTGGAACAGTATCCTCTCTGAGGGCCATTTTTTTCTCCTGGATAATATAGAGGAAGAGAATAATAATAAAAGCTAAAGTACATTGACTGTCTATCACTGTTAGGCATTGTGCTAAGCACTTTACTCTCTCTTTTAATCCTTACAATTCTATCATCATCCCCATTTTACAGGTGAGGAAACTGAGGATCAGAGAGGTAAAGCAACTTGCCTGAGGTCACTCAGCTAGCAAGGGGTGATGACTGGATTTAAACCTCACTCGACCTCACTCCAGAGCCCTTTCTCTTGCCACTCCATGACTGTTTTCCAAAGTGGGTTCCATGGAGCAATAGTTTCATGGAATATTCTAGAAAAGAAGTACTATCTGGTTAAAAAAAAAAAAAAAAAGCTTGAGAAACACTCATCTAGCTCTTGAAGAATCACATTGCACACTGAGAAGCCTGGTTAGTTTTGCTGAATCCTGTGTTTTCCAAACTTATTTGACTGTATAATGGTGTCACTTTCTGTGAAACCCACTTTGGGAACCACACTGCCCTCCGTGGGAAATGACAAGGTCTGCCCTGCCTGCTCCACAAGATTGTTGGGGTGATTTAACGCAATAGCAGATATGAAACTGCTTGGAAAAATAAAAAGCATGATCCTGCTACAAAGGGCTATTATTAGGTGACAATGAACTTAGCTCCTGGCTCTTGCAGGGCAGACGGAGACCAGGGCTTCTGAAATACAGCAGCTCCTTGCCTGGCCGTGGCTGAACTGCCAACTTTAATGTTAAGCTTGGCAGAGAGACGAAAAGATTAGGGTCTTAGAGATTTGGAAAGATGAGAGTGGAGAGGAGATTGGATCTGAATCTACGAAAGAAAGGAAGTAAAAGAATAGGCTGAAGGTGACCTTGTCTGCCAAACCCATAATACCGGGCCTTGAAGTCTGGAGGCGGCTTTGGGGACTGAAAAGTCTCATTCCTTTTCAGAGTATGTAATAAATTTATGGCACTCCACACAGGGTGGAATATAACAATATCATTCGTTATATGATTGTATTTATTCTTCTATTACATAATCATATTTGTTTACAAATAAATAATAATATCAACTATAATATGAAAAATATAGTACAACAATACAGTTGTTCTTGTTAGGTGCCATCGAGTCGGTTCTGACTCATAGCGACCCTATGTACAACAGAACGAAACACTGCCTGGTCCTGCGTCATGCCCACCATCATTGTTATGATTGAGCCCATTGTTGCAGCCACTGTGTCAATTCATCTCATTGAGGGTCTTCCTCTTTTTCACTGACCCTCTACTTTACCGAACATGATGTCCTTCTCCAGGGACCGATCCCTCTTGACAACTTGTCCAAAGTATGTAAGACATGGTCTTGCCATCCTTGCTTCTAAGAAGCATTCTGGTTGTACTTCTTCAAAGACGGTGATATCATATACTATAATGTAATATAATAATATAAAATAATATTGACTGAGCGTTGATTATCAGCCAGGCATGTGTAAAGCTTTGTGTACAATATCTCATCAGAACCTCACAACAACCCCATGAGTAGGTAGTATTAGCCCCATTTTATAGATTAGGAAACTGAGGTTTAGAGGTGTTAAGTAGACTGCAGGGAGTCACAGGTGGGTGGCAGACTATGGATTTAAACTCAGGTCTAACTCCAAAGCCCATGCTCTAAGAACCCAAGCTACACCATCTCCCTCCTGAAGAAATAGGCAGGTTCCAGAAGTGCTGGGGTAATGAATGGCACATCCAAAGTCTGTCATTACTGTATCAGACCTCTAGAAATGTCTGAGACGCAATATTGGGGGAATTTTCTTTGTAAATGGTTGAGTGTTCCATAAGGGTGATTACTTGATACTCTTAGGCTTGCTCTTGGGAGTCACCCGGGCTATCTTCTGAGGTCAGTGTCATGGATGTGCACCATGACTCAGCATTTCTGATCCTGAAACCACGTTTTAGGGTGGCAGGGTTAACATTTCCCTCAAATCACACCACACGTGATAAAATCAAGTCCAGAGTGGGTAAGGACCTGAAATCACCCAGTCATCACACAGAGGAGCAAGGCGTGAACTAGTAATCTTTTGAATACTGGTCTAATGCTTTTATTTCTCTGTACTGCACACAGAGCATGATAAAGCAGGAGGTAACAATTACCTGTAATTCTCCCTTCTGAAACCAACACTATTATTAACATTTTAGTTCATTTCCTTCCAGTCTTTTTTCTATGTAACTCTGTGTGTGTGTGTGTGTGTGTGTGTGTGTGTGTGTGTGTGAGTGTGTGTGCATATCGTCTCCACACCCAATGCCTTCAGTTGTTTTGGGGAGGGGCAGGAGCATCCTTGAAGACAATATCTGGAATAAATTCCTAGTCCCCACAAACCAGCCCCTTCAAGTCTGTTCTTGCATGATGGCTTCTCCTTCCCATGAGTCCCATTCTTCTTCTAGTATGTTTCATTTGACTTTTCTGGCAGGGGAGGCAGAAATTTTTTATAAGCTGCTCCCACAAGGGAAGGTGTTTACGCTTTAATGCTAAATGAATAAAGCTGAACGCAAAACCATATATTTAACACAAACTCAACTGTGTAAAAAATTCATAGACTGGGAAGAAATAAACCAAAATGTTGACTGGATGCTCCCAGCTAATAGAGTTAGGTATATTTTATTTTCTTTATATTTTTCTGTACTTGACAAAGCTTCCAAAGGAATGCATATTATTTCTATAACCAGAGAAGAAAGCTAAACTAAAGAGAGCAGTCAAATCTCCAATCCCTGCCCTCTTGAACTCAAACGCAGGGGGCTCCAGCTGACACCTGGGCTAGAAATGCTGAAATGCAGTGTCATCCTTTAAAGACTGGGACCCAGAAGGGGAGCCCTGAGCATTTTAAGATGATTACCCAGATGTCATTACCTCTAAGTATTAGCTTGTTGATTATCAGGAATTAACAGCTGTTAATTATCATCCATGACTAGCAATTAGGGAGAAATGTCTTATGGAGATTAAAACACTAATGGCACATTTTCCTGCCCAAGCTAATAATAAAACGGCTTGCAATGAAGTGCTTAGGTGCTCTGAGAAAGGTTAGGCTACGGGCATGAGAGCCCAGCTAGTGAACTGCTGGAAAGGATGGACAGGGTTAGGTTTGAGAGAAGGAGAAAGGAAGTGGAACGATAGTCAAATGTAGACACCCTGATCATAGCTTCCATACTAGCCCAGAGAAACCCCAGTAGTTCTCTGATGATGGGCTTGGGGAGCGGCGGGTTCTTGACAGGGTTTCTGCGCCAGTTACAGCAGCTGCTTCTGCGAGCTGGGCCAGTGACTCAGTATCAGTATGGCCAGTGCCCAGGTGGACAGGCTGGTGACAGAAGGACAACCCCCAGTAGACATGTCTTCCTGCATCTTTCCACCATGCTGATCCTCATTGCCTTCCACAGTGGCTTAAAATATGGCCACAGATTCTTTGACACTCTTCCCATCAAGAGCTGGGGTCTAGGCAAGTTTGAGACTTTTTCAACCAATAGAGTACATGGAAGTGATGCTATATGACTTCTGTGGTTGGGTCATAAAAGGAGTTGTGGCTTCCACCTGGTTCTTTTGGGAGCTTAAAGGAGGAAGCCAGTTCCCATGTAAGAAGTCCAACTATCCTGAGACCACCATGCCTTAGAGCAGGGCTTCTCATATTTGGCCCCACTGACATTTCGGGCTGGAACATTCTTTGTTGTTGGAGGCTGTTCTGTACATTGTAGGACGTTTAGCAGTATCCCTGGTCTCTACCCATTAGATGCCAAAAACACCCTTGAGTTGTGACAACAAAATCACCCTCAGGTTGTGACAACAAAATCACCCCAGTTGAGAACCACTGCTTTAGAGGGTATGTGTAGGTGCTCTGGTTGGCAGCTCAGATGAGCGTCTCACCAACAGCCAGGATCAGCTACCAGCCATGGGATTGAGCCATCTTGGATGTCCAGCCCAGATGAGCCTTCGGATGACCTCAGCCCCAGCCAACATCTGACTGCATGAGAGACCCCAGGAAAGACCTGCTCAGATGAGCACTTCCCAAATTCCTGACCCACAAAATTGTGAACAAAATAAAATAGTTGTTTTATACCACTAAGTTTCCAGGTAATTTGTTATGCCGCAGAAGTTCCTAAAATAACTTCCCCACTCATTTAATTAACATCTTCTTCTCACTGCCTAGGTATGATATAAATCCTTAGTGTTGCTTTATCTAGAATGTAACTTAGTGGTGAAGGATCTGAGGGTCACATTTCTTTTCTTTTTCTTTGTATTATATTTATAGATATTTTCTCTCAACTTATTTTTAAAATAATATTTTATTGTGTTTTCAGTGAAAGTTTATACAGTAAATTAAGTTCCCATTTGACAATTTCTATACAAATTGTTCAGTGATATTGTTACATTTTTCACAATGTGTCAACATTCTCTTTAATTCCATTCTGGTTGTTCCATTTACATTACTCTAGTTTCTCTGTCCCCTTATCTTCTCAACTTTGTTTTAGAGTAATTGTTGACCTATTGGTCTCATATAGATTTTGTTTGTTTGTTTCTTTTTTAATAGAGCACCATAGTCATGAGTAATATCCTTTATTTTGTGTGCCGCCATTATTTTGCTAAAAGGTAGCCTCAGGGGATAGTTTCTATTCAAGATTTAAAGAGTGTCTTAGGGCGATAGTCTCAGGGAGTCCTCCAGTCTCAGCTGGTCTAGCAAGTCTGGACTTTTTAAGAATTTGTGTTCTCTTCCATGTTTTTCTCCCATTCTATCAGTGTTCATCTATTGTGGCCCTGATCAGAACGGTTAGTAGTTGTAGCCGGGTACCATCTAGTTCTTCTGGTCTCAGGGCAGATGACGCCATGGCTCGCTTTTGTAGTTTATTAGCCCTGTAGACTAGTTTCTTCCCTGAGACTTTGGTTTTCTTCTTTCTCTTCTGCTCCTGACGAGTAGAGACCAATAGTTGGATCTTAGATGGCTGCTCACAAGCTTTTAAGACCCCCAGCCACTACTCACCTGGGGGTCATATTTCAATTCCCGGAATTTACAGCCATGTGGGGGAGTGAATGGCACATGAGCTTTGGGATCAGGCAAATTCTGTGCAAGTCACATCACCTCTCTGAACCACAGTGTCTTCATCTCTGAAATAAGTATAACTTTATAAGAGATGACTTCATAAGTGTTTATGAAAGTGTAACTGAATAAGGATGGGCCACTCTGTGTTGTCTCAGTATAAAGCTGCAATCAGAAAGTAACACATCCTGTCACCCAAAGATCAGTGAACAAGAGGGCAAATTTAATAGAATTTAGTTAAGAAGTTAGTATAAGAGGAGCAAAATGGCCCAGACTTTCTCATCTTTATCCAGCTCTCCAACCTCCCTCTCATGACGGCAATGCACAAAATTTTTTTTCATTTCCACCCCTGCTAAATTTCAGCTCTCCCATCTTCTCTCTCACCTCCATATCAACTAAGGTTATTGGACTAAAGAGGTGGTAGGTTTTTCTCATTGGGGAGCTAAAGTGCTCTGCATAATGATGTAAAAGATGCCTTCATGGTAGGTAGAGCAGCATCTCTGTAAACCAAAAACCCATTGCCATCGAGTTTATTCTGACTCCTAGAAACCCTATAAGACAGAGTAGAACTGTCCCACAGGGTTTCCAAGGCTGTAATCTTTACGGAAGCAGATTGCCACATCTTTCTCCCATGGAGCGAATGGTGGGTTTGAATTGCTGACCTTTCGGTTAGCAGCTGAGTGCTTAACCCCTTCACCACCAGGGCTCCTTGCATCTCTGCAGACATAGATCACAGATTATTAGCAAACATGTACTGAGTGCTTATCTAGTGTCAAGCACAACAGGGGTCTGACATTAGATGGGAGTGTGTCTCCTAAGACTGGGAGACCGAGTGTCATTACTGTCCTGCTCTCCCATCTTGGGACCTCCTACCCTTAGTTAGTGGTGCTGCCCTCCACCACGTGGTCATGAAGAACCGGCTGTAAGAACTGAAGCGGCTGTTTCCTCCACGTCTGAGGGTGGCTGATGAATGGCCTGTGTTGCCTGCTGGCCCCACCATGCTCTGTCTACCACACTGATGCTCTTTGGAGGGCTTGAGCATTGCTGGGCAAGATTTGCTGTCCTTTGATGAAAGCAAGGCCCAAGGAGTTTGCCCCTGCATCTCAAGAACTCTCTGCCCCAAGATTAAAAGCAAGTTCACAGCTGGCCTCTCTGACAGGAGTTCAGGCTACAGAGCTGAGGATACAGAGCTCTGGCACAGTCTGGTCTCACTGTGCTCCCAAACCTCCTGAAGTGGAGGTCAGTGTCCAATAGAACTCCTCTCACTGTGGTTTGGTAAGAGGCTAGTGATGGATGAGTTTCCATAGGGGACTCACCAACGGCCACTGCTCTTGCCAAGAAGTCCAGCTGGAGAGAGAGATGACCAAGACTTTGTTGTAAGTCCAATTAAAAAAACAGAAAACAGTGGCCATCAAGCCAATTCCAACTCATGGTGACCCCATATGTGTACAGTAGAACAGCACTCCATAGGGTTTTCAGAAGCAAATAGCCAGACCTTTATTCCGAGGCACCTCTGGGTGGGTTCAAAGCACCAACCTTGCAGTTAGTAGTCAAGTGCTTAACTGGTTTGCGCCACCCAGGGTCCAATGAGACACCTCATAAACTATCCACAAAGCTTCTCCAAATGCATGGTCACAAACACAGAATCAAGTGGAAGAGAGGCACCTAACCAGGTAGTACTAACCAAGTAGTGATGATAATATATTGATACTATTTCCTTTACAGAATTCTTCTAAACAAGTTACAATTTTTCTATGCATCAAAAGGGGACCACACTGTGCATATCACAGTATAACCTGATTTTATTTCACTTAATATCATCAATATTTTCAGCACTATTTTTCATAGCTGCAGAATATATACAGCTGTGTCCTCTAATAGCCACATTCCTAAACTGATCTAACCATTTCCCTACAGTGAAACAGCTAGGTTGTTTCCAAAATTTTCTCTATTGTAAAGAGTGATGGATAAACATATAAACATCCTTATAGCTCGATATCTGTGGACATCTGCAATTATTTTCTCATGATACATTTCTACAAGTGGGATTTCTGGATTAAAGAATCTGAACCATTGTAGCACTCTTAGAAGTATTTCCAGGCATTTTTTGAAAGATTTCAAAAGTATTTTTATGTTCATCACTTTGGAGTAGGCAAAGATTTCTTCAGTCAGACACAGAAAGGTACCAAACATAGGAAAAGACTGACAAGTTAGTCTACATTAAAATTGAGAACACCAGTTCATCAAAAGGTACTACTAAGAGTGAAAAGGCAAGGCAGAGACGGGGAGAAGATATTTGTAATACATAACATCTGACAAAGGACTCGTATCTAGCATATATAAAGAACATCAACAGATCAGTAAGAAGCAAAACACAAAAGAGCATGTCTTGAGCTGGGTGGTAGTGGTACAGGCATGTTCATTCATTAAGCTGTACATTTAGGACTTGTGCCTTTTCCTGCATGTATTTTACTTCAATAAAATGGTTTATTTTTAAAATAGATAGTGATTATAAAAATAAATCCAAATACATATGGGTATTTAGTATGTGATAAAAGATGACATTTTAAATGCAATTGGAAAAAAATCGCCAACCTCTTATGAAAAAAATATGTTAGATTCCTATCACTTCTTATACGAAAATAAATTCTACATGGATCAAAGAATTAAATGTGAAACATAAAATATTAAAATTAGAAGAAACATGGAGAATGTATTAGTAATTTTGAAGCATGTAAGGCCTTTCTAAGCAAGATACAAAGCCCAGAAAATAGAAAGGAAAAAGTTTGTCATATTTGATTACATAAAAATTTAAAATCACTGTAGAGCCAACAGCAAGAAGAATGAAAACCCATGGTCAATAGCCAAAAGATAAGCCACAAACAGGAAAAAAATATTTGCAACACTTATAACAAACAAAAGCCAAATTTCCTGAATTTACAAGGGACTTGTGTAAATCAGTAAGAAAAGGATGAACAGTCTAGTAGAAAAATGGGCAAAATGTGTGAACAGGCAGATTACCAAAAAAGATCTACAACTGTCCTATCTACATAAAAACATGCTCAACCTCAACCATGATTAAAACACTAAGAATCAAAACAAGATCATTTTATCACCTACTAGGTAAAAATTTACAATTTGAACATATCCAGGACTGGCAAGGTTGTGAGACACAGGCACCCTTACATACACTTGGTGGGAATGTGAGTGTGCAGATCTACTCGGCGATATCCATCAAAATTAAAATGTAACTATTTCAAGACCTAGTAATTCCATGGCCAGGAATATACTCTGTGGATATATCCACAAAACTATATCAAGAAGCATGTAGAAGGATATTTCTGCAGGACTGTTCACAATAATCACAAAAAGCAGCAGCAACTTAAATGACCAATGGAGGCTGGATAAATAAGGTAGCATTCAACCCATGCAATGGAATACTTAATAGTTAATTTAATGTAACTACTAAATATGAGGAAACTTGCTATGTTTGATATGGAAGGCTCTCCAAGATTTATTATTAAGTAATAAAAGCACAAATTCAGGAAATTGTGTATAGTATGATACTCCTGGGTAAAAAATAACGTAATCTTATATACTATATAAGTATTTTATATATTATATATGTTCTTATATTTACATATGTATGGAAAATGTATTCTTAAGAGGGTAGTTACTATATTCTAAAGTAAGTTATGAGCAGAGCATCCTATAAGACTTAGAGTAATGAGGTGATGTTGTTGTTAGGTGCCATTGAGTGGATTTCCCACTCACAGCAACCTTACAGGACAGACTAAAACTGCCCCATAGGGTTTACAAGGCTGTAAATCTTTACAGAAGCAGACTGCCACATTTTTCTCCTGAGGAGCAGCTGGTGGACTTGAACTGCCGACCTTTCGGTTAGCAGCCAAGCGCTTAACCATTGCACCACCAGGGCTCCTTAATGAGGTTATAGTGAACTGGTAAATATAAGACTCTTAAGTACCTCACCCTACTGGTGGTGACTGTTACCGTGAGGAGGGATTTGTGAAGACAAATGTGTGGAAGGGCTACAGGTGTGCCTCTACCTGTCAGACACCTCATTCCAAGGAGAAAGGGCTACTTGCTTTGAAGGTAGGAGCAAAGGAGAGTTTGCTGCTATTCTGTGATTGGCTTGCACTCCCAGAGTTTGTTGGGGCAAAGGATGCATCAGTGTTTCCATAGACCAGATGTGGGCCAAGCATGAGAAGGCTGGCATAGAACTGACTTGCATCCCATCCAAGATGGCGGCCAGGAAGGGTGAAGGAGCCTCAGTAGAGAGAAGTTGGAGGGAAACAGTTAGATTTCCATGAAGCTGAGAAAGGAACCATGGGAGAGTACAAAACCCACATCAAGAGAACTACAAAGAAAAACCCAAGGAAGGGGCAATGAGAGAAAGATAGCCTTGAACATCTCCCAAGCTCAAAGAGTTAAGTGCCATCTCATAACTATACCAGAACTCTCCTACCTCTCCTGCCTTCTCTTCCTGCTCCCCCTTCAAAAGTGAACAATGGAGGAGAGGGGCAGCAAAGGAGAAGAAGAGACCAGTACATCCCATTCCAGGACTCTGGTCTTCCCATCACAACAGAGGTGAGTGGAGAGTGGTTATCATTTTGCATCAGGTTGGAAGGTTAGACTGTCCTTTGAGATTGGATGGTACAGTTACTGGCCAGAGAACTTGCATTACTGAGAGACCAGAAAAGTCACAGAGGTGGCCCGAGTGTTCATCTGGGCCGAAGGGAAGAACTAGCCCCACGAAATAACTGTAAAGGGACAGTGGGGGACAAAAAGGGAGGTGAGGTTTGCTTTGTGATTACATCCCACAAGTATGTGTTCAGAGGGCTCCATAGTTAAAAACCAGCAATGATGATAGTTGCCATTTACTGGGCTTTTCTACTTACTCACCAACCATATCCCTACTTCTGACATCAATGGCGCCAGGCTGGCATCACTATTCTGTCTTTACAGATGAGGAACCTCAGGCTGAAGACATGGTAGTCACTAGCTTGTAAGTGGCAGAGCTTGGATTCAAACCTAGGTGTCTGGTCCCCAAGCCCAGGCTCTGTCCACGTCTCCCCTGGCCCCATGCCTCTACCTATAAAGATATGGAGACCAGCTTTCCTTTCCATTTAATCCATAAATTAAAAAAGTAAACAAACAACTGCCTTCTCCCTTCAGTAACACAGAGGTGGGTTCTCGAGCAAATGTGTTTGTGTCTTAGAGCTTTCTGATTTTCCAAAATATGGCTCCCATCTCTCCTAGTCCCACCTGTCAACTGTGCACCTCAGGCACACCCCTGCGCCCCGCTGCCCTGCCCACGGGGCACACCATCAGAGAGCCCTGCAGCAGAGGAGACCAGTCCCACCCTGGTCCGACCAGACCAAAGTCCAGGCCCACCCCAACTTCCACAGCAACATAAATGGATTTGCAGTTTGCAGTACTTGTGGAAACCAAAAAACTACCTGGAAAAAGCAGGATTGCATCATGCCTTTCCCCATTAGATTCCACTTAACACAGTGGTGATGAAGGTTGCAAACTACATAATTAGTGGCATGAAATTGCAATCGTTGGCAATTAGAAGCCTGTTCGTGCACTGCTCACCCCACTCCTCACACCTCCAGCGCCAGCTGAGCAGATAACACTCACTGCCCCCATGGCTACCGGGTGCAGTAAAAGCCAGCAAGAAACAGGAAAACAACTTTGTACCCTGTGTCTTAATATATGTAGACAGGGCCAATGTTCAGACTGATCTAATTCGGGTGACAATGACCATCTATCAGGTCCAGGCTGCAAGAGCCTGCAGAGAAAGCTGGCCAAGGATTTTCCAACTTTCTCTGCAGCCAGATGGTGGAGTTTGATGCTTCTCTCACCTGTGCACATTTCTGCCTCCCTGGTTCCTGCAGGCTGGTAATTACTGGACCCTGACTATATGCTAGACACTGTGCTGAGCAATTTACACATGTTAATCCACGTAATCCTTGTAACAACCCTCTGCCGTAGGCACTATTATTAAAATGGAGATGATAATAGTGCTTTGTTCACACTGCTGAGAGTCCCTGGGTAGCGCAAACAGTTAATCCACCCGGCTGCTGACCAGAAGGTTAGAGTTCAACACCACCCAGAGAGGCCTGACTATCTACTTCCAAAAGATCAGCCATTGAAAACCCTGCGGGGCACCGTTCTACTCTGACACACACGGGGTTGCTATGAGTTGAGACTGACTCAATGGCAACTGGTTATTCATCGGGTTATGAGGATTAAATGAACTAGCCCATATCGTGAGCTTAAAATAGCGAGCCCAGCCTGGTACATAGTAAGTGCACCGTGTTAATTTTAACTATGGTTATTATCTCCATTGTACGGGACACAGAGTGGTTAAGCAATTGGCCCAAGGTCACCCAGGCAGAAAGTCGGGGCGCTGGGGTTTGAGCCCAGCAATCTGGCTCCATCACCTGCTACACTAAACTGCCTCTCGTTCCTCTCTCAGCCTGCTTCTCCTCGAGCCACAGAGGTAAGTTTCCACAGAGTGCTTAGCTCACCACCTTGGGACCGCTTGCTTCTGGAGAGAGGAGACTCTTGACTGCCGAATGGAAACCTTGTCCTAATTTTCTCAGCATTATCAGCCTCTTGTCTAACATGGGAGAGCTGAAGAGCTCCAGTCCTTTCTTCCTTGAGCTTTGCATCACTTAGAGGGATGGAAAACCCGGATATTTTCCTTACAAAATGGGGGTGGTGGTGACTGATGATGAAGAAGAAGGTGGAAGAGGAGAGAGCAGCTGTGTTTCCCGCTAGACTCGCTGATTTATTGTCGTTTATGCCACAGCCCCCTCCACCACTATAGTCAGTATTTATGTTTCCAAGGAGCCCTGGTGGTACAGTGGTTACCAGAAAGTTGGCGGTTTGAACCCAACAGCCACTCCATGGAGAAAGATGTGGCAGTCTGCTTCCATACAGGTTACAGCCTTGGAAACCTTATGGGGCAGTTCTACTCTGTCCTGTAAGGCCGCTGTGATGGAATCGACTTGACGGCAGTGGGTTTGGGTTTTGGTTTATTTGCTTCCAGAAAGAAATGTCTTTTTCTGCTGATTCTTCTTTCTTGGGAGAATAGGGGAAGGAGGGGTCAGAGGAGCCTGAGGGGAAAAAATCACTCTGGTCTCCGGGAAGCTACGGGCAGGAGCACACTCAGAGCCAGGCCTTGGCGCCCTGCAAAGATGCACCCAGACAGAAATGCTGAGCTGCAGAATGAGGACCCCTGCAAGACAATCAAATGTGGCCTCGCCTGGTTACCAAGCACCAGGCTGTGCTTCTATAAATACCTCCTCCAGCACCATTTTCCTGCCTCCAGCACATTTTACTAGACAACAGGATTCTAGTGGTATTGAGGACATACCTCCAGTCTCACCTTCTCTCCACCCTCTGAACCCCTGCCCTTCTCCCACATGTCCCCGCCCCTGCCCCGTGAGTCCCGAGCCCTGGGTCAGACAGAGGAGCTACACAGGTTGTTGTGGATTCAGGAACAATACCCACGAGCCCAGTGCTCCAGCCTCCCCGAACGCTAGTACAAGAAGGAGAAGGCTGTACCAGCCATTTCGGGGTGAGAGTCCTGAACTTGAAGGGCAAGCAGAGAAAAGCTTAAGAGGGATGGAGTATTTCTCTGAGGAGTTAGTTCTCCACACGATGCTTTCTGCTCCCTCTCCCCGCACTCCGTGACTTAAGATGAACGGATGGCTGGGTGGACCAGAAGTCCCCAGTGGCTTGGTTCTGAGTATATCCCTTCCCATGAGTGAGGAAGCCCAAGGCCACATGGGAGGACCTGTCCCCAGAGGCAGAGTGAAGGTCCATCTGCTCTCTCAGCCCTGGACGGTGGCCCAGTGGTCAGCCCTGCCACGAATCTTTTGAGTCTTGACCACAGAGGACACCTCACGTCCCTCGAGAGATGAAATCAAGGTGCTAATGGCATTTTTATGAGGCAGGGGTGGTTTGGTGGTAGAATTATTGACTTCCATGCCAGAGACCCAGGTTTGACTCCTGGCCCATGCACCTCATGGGCAGCCACCACCCATGGGGACTTACGTGTTGCTATGATGCTGAATAGTTTTCAGCAGAGCTTCCAGACTAAGATGGAGCAGGAAGAAAAGCCAGGAAATCTACTTCCAAAAACCAGCCAGTGAAAACCGTTCAGATCACAATGGTCCGACCCACAGCTGATCATGAGGACGGCGCAGGGCCAGGCCACATTTCGCTCCATTGTGCGTGGGGTTGCCACCAGTCAGTGTAGACTCCATCACAGCTACCAGCAACACAGTGTTTTAAAGAGATTTAAAATCTCCTGCCTGGATGAAAGAATTAAATGCCTGGGAGGGAACTCAAGGTCAGGATGGAGGGATTTCACTGCTTGCTGGGCACCCCAGGAGAGGGCTGGGGATGAGAGGAGGGGAAGGCAAGGGACTGACACTTCCCTCGTTTCTCAGGCAGTGACACCACCTCACGGGCCTCAGAGCTACTGGGCAACAGAAGCACTGGTCTGGAAAAAGCAACACAAGGCATTCCCTGGGCAGACAAGCGTGAACCCCCAGCCTGGCTAAGGCTGCCACTGTGGCTTGCTAACCAGTTCATAATCCCCTTATGTGCATTTTATCACGGCAAAGTGGAGGGGCCCTGGGCCGGGTGGCCTTGCTTATACAGTCATGCGCCATGTAATGTCTGTTAGGGCAATGTCCACCGCATATACATCCATGGTCCCAACCCCCTATTATATTAAAAATTCAAGGAACATACAATAGTTCCTAATAACAAACGGGTACTACTTCGTGACATGTATCAAAACATTATTATTATTATTACTGAATTATTATGTGAAAGATGTTTAAGTATATCTGGAAGTATTTCTTTAACATTTTTATGCATAGAAAGGTACACTATATACTAAGACAAACGTGATTAACTGACATTAGATATGAACTGTAGCTATTTCGACTTACATACAAATTCGACTTAAAGACAGACTAAGGAATGGAACTCGTTCACAATCCTGGGACTGCCTGTATATAATGCGGTGTTCTTACAACATCCAAATCACATAACGTCCTAGTTCACAGAACATACCGTGGACGTTGATGCTGACTGTATTTGATTTCAGTTCAGTTTGAACTCGGGCTGAGCTGCCCAATATGGCACCCACTAGCCACACGTGGCTTTTGAGCACTTGAAATGTGGCCAATCTGAAATGAGACACGCTGAAAGTACAGAGTACACAATGGATTTCTAAGATTTACTATGAAAAAAGAATGTAAAAGATCTCATTAATGATTGTTTATATTGATTACATGTTGAAATGGCATTTTGAGCTAACTAAAATATATTAAAATTAATTCCACTTGTTTCTTTATGTTTTTAAGGTGGCTTACGTGTTGCCATGATGCTGGAAACTATGCCATCAGTATTTCAAATATCAGCTGGGTCACCCATGGTGGACAGGTTTCACTGGAGCTTCCAGACTAAGACAGACCAGGAAGAAAGGCAGAGTCATCTACTTCTTGAAAATTAGCCAATGAAAAACCTATGGCTCACAACATTATTGTCCAATATAGTGCTGGAAGATGAGTTTCCCAGGTTGGAAGGCATTTATTACATAAAAGCCGCAATGATGGACTCAACCATACCAACCATCAAGAAGATGGTGGAGGACTGGGTAGTGTTTCCTTCTGTTATACATAAGATTGCCATGGGTCAGAGCTGACTCAGTGATAACTAATAACAACAACAACGACAGAAAATTCAAAATTACATTATGTGGCTGGCATTTGTGGCTTGCATTGCATTTCTATCGAACGGCGCTGGTCTAGAGACTACAGTACCAGTAACCAGTCGCCGCTGAGTCGATTGTAAGTCACGGTGACTCCATGTGTGCAGAGAACTACAGTCCACAGGGTTTTTAAATCAGTGACCTTTCAGAAGCAGACTGCCAGGCCTTTCTTCCGAGGTGCCTCTGGGTGGGTTCGAACCACCAACCTTTCATATATATTCATATATATATATATATTAATTTAAAAATTAACAAAAAGATGAACTGTAGAGGAAGAAAACCCTGTGCGTTAAGGCCAAGCAGCTTTCCAGCAGAGATGAGGCTGAGGGTGAATGTTCTTCCCCTCTCCGGATTCCTTTCCCTGCTTCTTCCTGGGGCACCAGCCAGCCTGCCCCAGGCTCTTGCAATGTTCTATTTTTGTTTTCATTATTTAACCGTGTCCCATATACACTAAGAGGAACGCTCTGTTCCATAGCTTAACGGACAGCTGACCTCAGTCTGAAAATGTCCTGGTCACGTGCAGCTCTGCAGGCCATTAACAGGGTCCTCAGGCCTCCTTCCCGGTCAGTTCAGCCAAGGCATACCGCAGCCCAGAGATCTGAGACAGGACCAGGCTGCCAAGGGGAGGCCCAGGAAGGGCAAAGACCGGTGGTGACGGTGGGACAGGAGTGCTGGGGAGAGGTGCAGACCTGTGGGCAGTGTCTGCCTTCCGCCCTGCTCTCGGGAGCCGAGGGGCTCCCGCAGCTGGAGGTAGGCTGACAGCTTTCTCACCTTTACTGGCTTGTGTATAATTCACGGATCTGAGCTCTAGTTCAGCCTGGGTTGGAGCTGTAGCAGGACCCACCTCCAGAAGGAGTGGAGGTGTTCAGCTATTTCCTTGCTTCTTTCTCGTTTAATTTCTAAACCTTCACAGTGATCCACACTGTACCTTCCGATCATCTGATCCCACAAAGGCTACACATGTAGAAGCCCGGAAGAGCAGCGGGGTAAGTCAGCAGATCAGGGGGGAGAAACCACAAGTCACATACTATTTGTTGATCGACTCGCCAACCTTGACCCTCGGCTTTAGCAATGTTTTACCAAGTGCTTTCACAGGCTCCCGAGCTCATTTGATCTTTCGTTCAAGCCTAGGAACATGGCATTATGGGTAATGTTATCCATTTCACAGGTGAGAAAACAGCTGCGAGAGCTGTCCTGCCCGGGGAGGCTAAGGTGGAGCTTGAACTTGAACCTGTGTCTTCCAGGGTGCAGACTTCTGCCTGCGTTCACCCCGTGCACCCTGCGGAGAGGCAGGAGGCAGGAGGAAAACAGCTCTGGGGCCACTCAGCTAGTATGCGTAACCCCTAGGACACAGGGTCAGGGGTTACCCCGAGCTGCATGGTTCTCCACCTTCACCCCCATGCTGGATCTGCCCTTCCTCTGGGTGGGAAGGGGGGCTGGGATGGGGAAGGCGGCTGTGGAGAGAGGCCTGCTGGTTGCCTCCTCGCCGCCTCCCAGTGGGACCAGTGCAGCTGCCCCTGCCCGCCCTTCCCTGGCTAACTCGATTTGCCCCAGCTCTTCCCCTCCTCCTCAGCCCCTTCCGTCCCACTGCAGTTTCCCTGGGTCCCTCAGATGATGAGTGGCCCTCCTCCTCCCCACAATACATTTGTCAGGAGGGGGCCGGCTGTGCCGATGTGGAGGGAGGGAGCGGGAGCGGAGGAAATCAGTAAGGAAGAATGATGTCTCTATATTGTGCCTCTCGTACTTTTATTTCCCTCCGCAGAGGCAGGGCAGAAAAACATGTTGGTGGTGGTTTTGATATGAATTGATGTTGAAGCCGGGTGAACCCAGACGTGCTCTCTTAATGGCCAGACAGTGCCTGCTGGCACTCGGGTTGACGACAAGTTCTCGATCAATGCGCACCGGCCGCCCACATATCTGACTGGACGTCCTGCTCCTCTCTGCTCACCGCGCCGGGGTCTACTCAGCAGGGTCTGAACACTGGTAACCAGCTGGCTGTGGTGATGAGGCAGGTCACAGCAGGGAAACAGGGCCACCACCATGGGCCCAGACCCATCTCCCCTGTTGAGGTCCACATTCCCACCCACCTCAGCCTCAAAAGCCCTCAAAGCTGAGCTCAAATCCAGGTGGTGCAAATAGTATTATCAGCCAGTAACACTTTAGCCTAAGTTTGGTTAGAGCGTTGTCCTCAGTAGGGGCAGTTACACCGCCTGTTTCAAGGGTTGTGATGAGGAGTGAATGACATAATTTGTGCACAGAGCCCAGCGCATACCTGGCACTGTCACTGGCTGCTGTTTAGGCCAAGCTCTAACTGTGGCCTTCCAGCTTCCCAACTGGTCTGGTCCACAGACATCTGTCTACTGTGTGCTCTTGCCTGGTCATTTTAGTTAAGCTCTCAGGCCTTCCAGCTTCTCACCTGGGAACTTGAGCTAAGACTTCCTTGCAGAGGTGCTAGGATCAGGAAGTATGGTCACGTGTGTGGGGCACAGTGCCTGGCCCATAGCCGCTGCTCCCCCTCAGGCTCCCAGAAACATCCCGTGGGAGTGGGTGAGGGGAGGCTGGAGTAGCACCCTGTAGGAAGGGTTCAGAGAGGGCAGCACATGGCAGCAGGTGCAGAGGACTGAGTGGGGTCTAAACACCCATCATGCACCTGGCACTGTGGTTGGAGTTGAGGACACAGAGGGGAGGATGCCAGGCCTGGCCCCTACCCTCAGAGAACTCGAGTCCAGGGTTGCTAAAGCCCCCAGAGCGGAGGAAGCCTGACAGGACCTACCTCCTGCAAGTTCAGACCCAGGGCTCTGTCCCAAGACATTACAAAAGCCAAGCATTCATCATTCAAATTCATTCTGGCTTCGAGTCCGGGTTCTACCACTTACCAGCTGTGTGACCTTGGGCAAGTCACTTAACCTCTCTGTGCCACAGTTTCTGCATCTATAACACACATGGAGCTGTGTGAGGACTGAATGAGCAAAGGGCTTAGTACTGTGCCCAGCACACAGGAAGCTCTCAAGTAGGGTTTGCTGTGGTTTTGATTATATTGTGGTTCTGCCAACAGACGCCTGTGGCGAGGCCAGAGATGGAGGGATGGACACCAGACATCCTTCTGAGGATTTTCGCATCTGGAGGCAGGTTGGATTCCTGCTACAAATGCTCTCATCTGTTGAAGCCAAAAGGGGCTTCAGCCACCCCACAGTAACTGAACCCACTCTGTCAGTGCTGCTCTTGGAACTAGGGCCCCTGATACTGACCTGGGACTCGGGCAGGTGGGGGAAGAACAAGAGGGGCATTGGGCCCCAGGCCAGCAGGAAGCTTAGGTCAGCTGAGCAGTTGGCTAAGGTAGGAGGAACACTGGGGAGGAACCCAGCTGTCTTAGTCATCTAGTGCTGCTGTAACAGAAGTACCACAAGTGGGTGGCTCTAACAGACAAATGTATTTTCTCATAGCTTAGGAAGCTAGGAGTCCGAATTCAGGCCACTGGGCCCAGGGGAAGGCTCTCTCTCTCTCCACTCTGGGGGAGGGTCCCTGTCTCTTTTCAGTTTCTATTCCTAGGTGCCTTGGCGATCCTCGCCTGGTGTGTATCTTCCCCTCTGTTTATGCTTCGTTCTCTGTGCCTCATCTGCTTTTTTTTATATCTCAAAAAGATATTGACTTAAAACACACCTACCCTGCAATGATCTCATTAACATAACAAACAAAACCCATTCCCAAATGCGGTTATAACCTCAGATACAGGTGTTAGGATTTACGACACATATTTTGGGGGGACTGTTCAGTCCACAGCACCAGTGTTTGTCAATTCTTGCCTTGGCCAGGCACGGTTCTAGGTGCTTCTCCCAGCAACAACCTCACTTCATCCTCACAATGACCCTGTGAGTGCCGCCTTGTTGTTGCTGGGTGCCCTCGAGTCGATTCCAATTTATAGTGACCCCATGTGACGGAGCTGAACTGCCCCATAGGGTTTTCTAGGCTATAATCTTTACAGAAGCAGATTGCCAGACCTTTCTCCTGTGGAGCCGCTGGGTGGGTTTGAACCACCAACCTTTTGGTTAGCTGTTGAGTGTTCAACCAGTTGTGCTACCGGGGATCCTCGAATGCCGCCTTCCCATTCCCCATTTCACAGATGTGGGAATGGAGCTCAGAGAAGTCACAGCACTGGTCTGAGGTTGCACAGACTGGGAGAGTGACGGGAGGGCTTTGAGCCCAACTTCTGGGAGCACAGGGCTCACAGTCACCCCACATCACCACCAAGACAGAAGGCACGTCCAGGACAGTCGGGCTGTGGGGTCTGGGTTGTTGGGGTTAAGATTGAGGAAAAAGGTCAAGGCCATGCTATGGGGCAGTAGCAAGGCCAGAGGGGGGCTCAGCGTACACGTGGAGTTGGAGGTGGGTGGGGAGAGTGATCAGGCTGTCCCCACACAGGAGGTAAGAAAGAAAAACACTTTCCGTGCACACAGCGAGTCCCTCACCTTCTCCAGGAGACAACACCCTCTGAAGGTTGCTGCTGGGTGTGTGGGCTCCTGACCACATCACGCACTCCAAGAGCGCACAGCCCACTCCCGGTAGTGGCCTGTCATAAGGACTAACCTTCTGCAGAACAAGGTGAGGCTGAGCCCGGGCATCTTCGCCTCCGGGATGCAGAGGTGCCAGTGAAGGCCATCACCAGGGAACAGCACCCATTTCAGAGCAAGTGACATTTATGCAAGAAGTCACCTGCCTCCCAGACTGCTGGCTGGGGATGGGTGGGGCTGTGTCTGAATGTGTGACCCCGTGGGGAGGGCGCTGCTTTCTGGCACAGCAACTCGTTCTGCCCCATAAGTGCCATGGTGATGCTCCCAGCTCCGTGTTCAGTGAGGCCTGTTTGGAGGGGAAACTGTGCCAGGCGGGGGGAGCCAGGTGTGGAGTCAGAAGCCAGGAGCAGAGAGAGGGTCCTGTGAACCCTAAGTCTCTGGCTCGGGTTTCACATGAGCACTGAAGAGAATAGGTTGGTAGTGAAGCGTGCAGAGCCCCTGAGCTCACCACCAGTCAGCTGTGTGGCCCTGGACAAGCTTCCTAACTGCTCTGAGCCTCCGTGTGCTCATCTGCGAGATATGGGTAACCATGATATTTCAAAGGCTGAGAAAATAACAAGTGTTGGTGAGGATGTGGAGAAATTGGAATCCTCGTATGTTGCTAGTGGGAATGTAAAATGCTGCAGCTGCTGGGGAAAATAATTTGGTGTTTCCTCAATAAGTTAAACATAAAATTACCATATGAACCAGCAATTCTGCTCCTAGTGTATACCCAAAAGAAGTGAGAACAGGTGGTTAAACAAAACCTTGAACATCAATGTTCATAACAGCACTATTCAAAATAGCCAAAAGGTGGAATCAACTCAAATGTCCATCTACTGATGGACAGATAAACAAAATGTGGTACGTCCATACAATGGAATATTATTGAGACATAAAAAGGAATGAAGTATTGGTTCATGCTACAATATACAGGAACCGAGAAAACATGCTGAGTGAAAGAAGTTAGACGCAGGTTACAGATGGTATGATTGCATTTATATAAAATATCCAGAATAGCAAATCTGTACAGACAGAAAGCAGACTGGTGATGTCCAGGGACTGGGGAAAGCGGGAATGGGGAGTGACTGCTTAATGGGTATGGGGTTTCCTTTTGGGGTGATGAAAAGGTTCTGGACCTAGATAGAGGTGGTGGTTGCCCAGCATTGGAATGTGCTAAGTGCCACTGAATTGTACACTTTAGAACGGTAAAATATTATGCTTTGTGTATTTCGCTACAATAACAAACTGAGGATTTCATCTATTTATGTCAAAGGACATGACTCACCACAAATTAAGCAGCACATACTAAAAGTGTGTACATAGATGCAATTGTGCGTTGGGGGCCGTTTGTTGGGAGGATTAAATCCATTGCCATCAAGTTGATTCTGACTCATGCGACCCTACAGGTCAAAGTAGAATTGCCCCACAGGGTTCCCAAGGCTGTAATCTTTACGGAAGCAGACTGCCACATCTTTCTCTCAGGGAGCATTTTTCGGTGATCAGCCCAGCACTTAACCACTGCACCACCAGGGCTCGAACCAGTCCTTAGTCTCCTCTATTCCTTCCAAGAAGGAGCCCTGGTGGCGCAGTGGTTAAGAGCTCAGCTGCTAATGAAAAGGTCAGCAGTTTGAATCCACCAGTCTCTCCTTGGAGACCCTAAGGGGCAATTAAACTCTGTCCTGTAGGGTTGCTATGAGTCAGAATCGACTTGACAGCAGTGGGGTTGGGTTAAGCATAGATCTGGTTGACCAACGGTTAAGCACTTGGATGTTAACTGAAAGACTGGGGGCTCAAACCCACTCAGTGGCTCTGCAGGACAAAAACCTGGTAGATTTCCTCCCGTAAAGATTACAGCCTAGAATACCCTATGGGGCAGTTCTACTCTGTCACATGGGGTTGCAATGAGTCAAAATCAACTCCTCAGCACCCAGCAACAACAACAAAGCACAGATGTGCTGCCTGAAGACCCCAGACCTCCAAGTGCCTGGACATCTCTCCCCTCCCCTGGGCTCTCTCGTCTGAGTCCAGGTCTTCTTTCTTGGCCATCTGCACCCCCCACCCCACACCAAGCTGCCAAGCTGCAGAGAGAATTCCTGCCGTGCTGTTGCTGTTTTGCTGGAGAGCCCCCAACTGGAAAAGTGATTCTAACACTGCTTTATTCCAGTGGTTCCTGCCCCCCCACCCCCCGCCCCAGCCCAGGCTGACAGCTGGCTCCCTTCCAGACAAGAGCAGCAGCTCCACGTGACCTCCACCCCCTGTGCAGTGCCTGGGTGTCTGCCCTCCGGCATGTGTCTGAGTTGATGACAGCCTGTCGCCCTCCGTGGAGGGCTCATGGAAGCCCAATCTCCGGAGCAGAACGCCCACTACAGCAGTCCCGCGGTGCTGGGATCCAGGCGGTGGCCTGAACACTGAGCAGAATGTTGCCCGCAGTTCCACCCAGACCTTCCTCCTGCTAACTTCTTTTTTCCTGCCAGTTCAGATTCTCCTCTCTGGAATTACACACAATGGATCTCACCTCCCAAACGTTCTGCAATAAGCAGGAATTACTTCAATCACCAGAAAATAAAAGCAATAAACAATGAGAGCCATTCAAAAAATAAGTAATCCTCCTTCCAAAATGCAGCCCTTTTCTTTTTTGCCCTTTTCCCCCTCCATGCGTTTCTTCCTCTTGTTTCACGCCTTCACTTCCCTGGGGGCTGGGGCTTCAGAGTGGCACTCTGAAACCTCACCCCTCTGAGCATCAGAAAGACTTAGGTTCGAATCCCTGCTTTGCCACTTATCAACCATGGGATTTTAGGCAAGTCTCCTAGCCTCAGTTTCTTCATCTGTAAAATGGGGATGATAATTCCTGGGCCCAGGACTGTTGTGGGAATTAAATTAAAAAGTGCAATGAGTGCCTGGTGTAAACCAGTTGCTCCAGGTGTAGTGGGAAGTATTACTGGCCACAACCTTCTGGAAATGTCCCAACTTACCAGCCTCTTTCCATTTACCTGGCAGGCAGGACTGAAGACAGTACTTCAGAGAGTTACTCTGCCCGCTCTTAAGTCTTCTGTCCCACTGGCCCTCTAGCCTGTTTGCCCTGACCTTTCTCCAAGAACTGCCCTCTCTGCCCCAGGCATAGTCACGGCCCCCTGGCCCCAGCTGATTGGTCCTGAGGTGGACACCTGGCCTAAGGTGGCCCAACCAGATCCCCTCCTCCTACGGAGAGCTCATAGTTTTCCAAACTGGCTGCCCTGGACTCTCATTGCCCATGATCTGCAGAGGGAAGGAATGGATGGGATGGGCAGGGGTTGGAGGTGGGGATGGGGTGGAGGTTGGGGTAGGGTGGGTGGAGTGGGAGCAGAGTGGGGTGGGCGCAGTGCGGGGTGGGAGCAGTGCGGGGTGGAAGCTGTGCGGGGTGGGAGCAGTGTAGGGTGGGAGTGGGGGGGTGGGGTTAGAGAGCTTCAAGAGCTACAGGTCCTGACACCTCTCGTGTTCCTGATTCCAGGTTCTCACGAAATCCGAGCGCAGGCCTGGGTTCCAGGACATGCTTGAGGCCACTTATCAACTCTCCCATTTTGCCTGAGCTGCTCTGAGTGGAAGGAGCTCACAGGCTTTGGTCCAGCGGGACCTGGTTTCAAATCTCGGCTCCGCCACTTATCAGCTGGGTGACCCTGGGCTTCTTGTCTGCAAAGTTTATTTTTATTCACAACAACAAACCCTCTCAACAATCCTATTATTATTATCTCCATTTTATCAATAAGGAAATCTGAGACAGAGAGCAAGTAACTTGGTCAAGGTCCCTTGCCAGTCAGTGGCTGTTGTTATTATTGTTAGTTGCTGTCGAGTGGAACCCCAACCCATGGCGACCCCATGCACAACAGAACAAAATGCTGCCCATTTCTATGTCATCCCAACAATCAGTTGGGGATCAGACCATTGCGATCCACAGGGTTCTCACTGGCTGATTTTCAGAAGTATTTCAGGTCTTTCTTCCTGTCTTAGTCTAGAAACTCTGCTGAAAACTGTTCCACATCATAACAACATCACAAGCCACCACTGACAGATGGGTGGTGGCTGCTCATGAAGTACACTGGCCGGAATTGAACCTGGGTCTCCCGCATGGAAGGTGAGAATTCTACCAGTGAGTTAGTGAGTGTTAGAGGCCAGATATAAACATTCTAAGCATGGGCTCTAGGAGTAACCTCCTCCCGCCACCCCTAAGCCTGAATCATTTTCTATTTTATAGGCACCCGCTGTAGACCAAGAGCTTAACCCACCAAGGAGTGGCTGGGTGACTGTGGGAGAGTTGAGAGCCCCCCAATTCACACCAAGGAAGTGGCGCCCTCTTATGCCTATTGCTTTTCGTGTACTTAAATAGCCTTTGATTTCTCTGTATCCTTCCGCAGCTGTCTGCTCAACTGTCTTGCATCCAGATTTACGTTCAAAGAAGCATGACACCATCGAGTTTCAGAGCTGGAGGGACTTCAGCAGCTATGGACTAGAGGCTCTTTGTGGGAGGGGCCGCTTTATTTCCCAAAGCATACCCAGCCCTTGGCACACAGTAGGTGTTCTGAAAATAGGAGCAGAGAAAATCAACCCCCTCTCCCATCCCATTCTTTTTCAGAGAGGAGAGAAGTGGGGACTTGCCTAAGATCACACGGTAAGAGTGCCTGGGCCTCGAACCTTGGTTTCCCGTCACCCCATCCCTATGCTAGGTTCCTCCTGCTGCAGCTCCTGGGGAGATTCGTGAGCAGGAAGAGTCACTGCTGTTCTCCATGGCCCTCCTCGTCTAGGGCAGCTGGGAGACTGCTGGGCATGGTGCGGACAGGGCCATCCACCTGTCAGGCATTGTCTTCAGATGAGCTAAAGGAGCAAAGATTCCAGGAGAGGGAGGTGGGAGGTGTTCTGGACGGGGCCTGCCCGGCAAGGTCAGAGGGCCCTGGACTTCCCCTCACCCCAAACACCACAGACCATGGAGGACAGAGGAACCTCTGAGAGCCATCTCCCCAGGAATCAGACAGGGCAAGTGCATAGACACATTCACACACTGTGGGCAGATACACACCTTCTGAGATGGACTGCGTGCCCTCTTGAGAACACACACCATCATGCCCTGTGTGCCTGATGGTCTGCAAACTTCCTGGGGTTCCCCATCACAAGGGAGAGACCCTAAACTTGGGAGGAACAAGGGGGTTGGATAGCAAGAGTTATCAAGAGGTCACCTATGGATACCATAAGCTGCTTCTCTTTTCTCCACCCTCTTTTGGGGTGTTTTTTTTAAGTCCACATTTCCATGTAGGAGCCTGCTTCTGACATGTGCCACTTGGACAACGAGCACAGGCCAGATGGGTTATTAAGATTTTCTAATTTAGAGTCTTAGGAGTCCCGGGGTCAGAGTCGCAGTAACAGAGCCTTGTCAGCTGCCCGGGGCCCTGCTCGACCACACATCTGTAACATCAGTTCTGGCTTGGCTTCCGGGAGAAGCCAGGCCAGCAGCATTAGAGGACACCCAGCGGCCCAGCCCTGAAGGCCCAGGGAGATGCTGAGTCTGCCTCCTCAGCTCTCGGAGGAAGGAGCAGTTCACTTCCCTGGACCTTCTGAGATACTGGCCTTGACCCCACCAGATGGAGTTGCTGCAGCTCAGTGGATAGAAATGCAAGCCCAGAACAAGAGCCTGTGGCTGGGAGAAATTGGAGGGCTGCCTACCCTCTGGCTTCCTGCTGGCACAAGTGCACCAAGGCAGGGGGTGGGGGGGGGGGGAGGCCAGGGAGCTGTCATCGATCACAGAGCACTAAAGACAACAGCATCAAAACAAAAAAACTAAAACCATTGCCATCGAGTCAATTCCAACTCATAGCGACCCTAGAGGATGGAGAACAACTGCCTCCCAGGGTTTCCAAGGAGTGGCTGGTGGATTCTAACTGCTGACCTTTTGGTTCTCAGCTGTAGCTCTTAACCACTGTGCCGCCAGCACGAGTCCTTATGAAATCCCTGCGACATAGTTATCTCCATCCCCTGGAAACACAGGCTCAGAGAGATCTCGTGATTTGTCCAAGGCCACACAGCTATTAAGTGACTGAGCCGGGATTTGAACTCAGTTCTGAGTGGCTCCAAAATCCACATTTTAGTGTAAGGTATTAGAGCATGGGCTCTGAAGTCAGGCGGCCCAAGTTCGTGGCCCAGATGCACCACCATTGGACACGTTACTTAACCATTTTGGGTCTTGCTTTTCTTACACGGAAGAGAAGTAAGGCAGTAACACTTGCATTGTAGGACTACTGTGAAGGTTAAATGAGGTAAGTTGGACACTTGGGGCAGTGTGTGCACCTAGCAAGTACTGAGCACCCACTGGCTCTCCCTTTAACCCTTCGCAACTGGACCCATCTAAACCCATGCCCGCTTGCTCTCCCCCTGCCCCCTCTGCCCTGGCCACAGGGACCGCCTGCTGTTCCCTAGCCTTCTCTTCCCCCAGCTCTCTGCATGTCTTGCTTCCTCCCTCCCTCCCGGCCTCTGCTCAAATGTCACCCGCTCAGTGAGGCTTTGTCTTCCTCTCCAGCATTTTCCACCACGCAACCTTCCACAGGTTTTACTTCCTTAGCATATTTTTTGTCTGTCTCCTTCTTTAGAATGTTTGCTCCTAAGGGAACAGGACTTGACTTTGTCTATTTTGTGTATATTTCTAGTGGTTCTCAATGGGGGGTGGGGGGGGGATCTTGCTACCCAGGGGACATTTGGCAGTATCTGAAGACACTGTTGGTTGACACAACTCGGGGTGGGGAGTGGTATTGGCGTTTAGTGCGTAGAGGCCAGGGATGCTGCTAAATATCCTACAATGCATGGGTTGTTGTCGTTGTTAGCTGCCGTTGAGTTGATTCTGATTCATGATGATCCCATGTGTGCAGAGTAGAACTGCTCCACAGAGTTTTCAAGCTGTGTGTGAGCTTTCAGAAGCAGATTGCCAGCCCTGTCTTCCGAGGCACCTCTGGGTGGGTGTGAACTGCCTACCTTTCAGTTAGTAGTCCAGCGTTTAACCGTCTGTGCCCCTCAGGGCCTCCTCAATGCACGGGGCAGCCCGACAACGAATGACCCCACCCAAATGCCAATAGCGCTGCGGTTGTATCCCAATTACTTAGGACAGTAGCTGCACACAGTAGGTGGTCATTAAATGTTTTTACAGAACGAAGGAAGAACTGCCCTCATCACGGTCATCATTATCATTTAAGAACAGATATGGTTGAGAACAATCCCTAAATGGTCGTCACCTGGGAACTCACAGCCTACAGGTCATGCTGGTGACCTGTGACTTCTTTCCTCTGCTCCAAGACACTTGGGACAGTGTTTGCACCTAGCAGGTACTGAGCACTCACTGGCTCATTGCTGGCCCATCATGACCAGGACCAGTCGATGGTATCCGGCCCGGATGAGGGTCTGAGTGATGCTCAGCCTGCTCCTCCCCCACCAGCTGGTTCCTGGGCTGCCTGGGCAGGGAACTCACTTCTCACCTCCTACACCCACCTTCACACTTGACCCCTTCAACTGAAAACCTCAGCCCCATGTGCCCGACTGGGCAAGGAACCACCTCCCCAAGCCTTTTAGGGTGATCCAGTCCAAACCTGCACCCCCAGGCTTCTCGCAGCCCTGGAGAATCACGGGTCTGAGTGAAGTATGCCGCTTTTGCCCCTTCTGAGAAAGGGCAACAGGAGAGACATGGGGATGTTCAGGGAGGCACAGGTGTAGAGCTGCCCTCCCCCAGCACAGCCCAGCGGGGATGTTTCCTCATTTTGCTGACCTAACAAATGACCACTGACAGTTTTAAACAACCAGTGTGACCAACCAGGCGCCGCATGAGCAAAGAGCACACCCAGTGGAAGAGGGAATGCTCTTGGCCATGTTCTAAAAGGAAGACAGTGCATATGAAAAGGGAGGACGCTTTTGCTTTGAGGCTATTTCACCTCCGGAACTGCCTGCCAAAGCCCCACCCTCAGCCACCTCAACAGGACTGGGAGTTTTTATCTAACACCTGCTCTCTCAGCAGAACACCCACCTCACTTTCCTACTGAGAATTCCCACTTGAGGTTCACAACTTTCTGTGCCTGCTGCCTGCTCCTGCCTCACCTCCTCAAGCCTGTCCCTGTCCCGGGGCCTCCCTGGGCTCAGCAGCTGGTCCCTTCTCTGCAGAACTGTGAGGCTAGCAAGTACTATCTTCCACCTCTCGCACACCCCCGCCTTCTCTTTCCTCTCTGTTCTTACGCCCTCTCACACTCCCCTCACGTGCTCTGAAAGCTGCTAAACAAATCATTGATGCTGAGATTCAGTAGCCGACATAGTTGGGTACAAGGCAGTAAGCCAAAGGAATGGCTCTCTAATTGCAGAATATTAGGTTTGGGGAGAGGGAATGATGTTCGGAGGGCAGGGGCCTTTCCTGGTGCCCTGAAGTCACATGTAACTGGCCCTGATTCTGCCAGGGAGTGAGGCAGAGCCTAGAGCCCAGAATGAAATGAAAGATCAGGCGCGTGCCTGGTGACCACCAGGAACAGAGCCAGGTGGCAGCATAGGGTAGGCCCAGGACGCTGATGGCCAGAAGCACTAGTTCCTCCCAAAGGTGAGGCTTGGTCAAGATGGGGTTCTAACTCTCCCATCCTCACTTTTTGGGAATTCGAGCTCAATCTGTGAGCTACCGTGATACAAACATTCACACCACTCCCCCAGCTCTGAGGCTGGCAGGAGGCACCCCAGCTGTACGCTCACCCCCTCAAGCCCAACGTCTGAGAGTCAGGCTTGGGGGTGGAGGAAGCAGAGGCCAAGACAACCAACCAAGGATGCTTCCGATGAGCCTCAAACAGGCATCCTAACCTCCCTCTCCTCTCACAACCACCACGCCAGCCCCACTTTACAGATGAGAAAACTCAGCCTCTCAGAGAGCTTCAATGACTTGTTACACAGCCAGTGACCTGGCTAGGATTGCAACCCATGTTTCCCACCACAACATAAGGATGGCCTCCCCCCACCCAGCCACAGCTTATTTCCAGATTCCAGAGACTAAGCTCTGACCTCATTACGATCTGGTTTCCAAATCACAGAACTCCAGCTCACAAGCCTGGGAATGGACAGAGCTCTCACTAGCTCACTGCCGGCTGAGGGCCCATGGCTGCAGCCCACCAGGATACTGGGGCTTTCAGATCATGAACAGCCCCATGCTGGGGCCACTTCTCTGTCTACCGTCAAACTGGACAGTATGGACAGGGCAGCCCTCACTCCACCTAGCCCCTCAGGGTGTCCACTGCCTTCTACACGACAAGGGATGGGGTAGGGATGTCTCGGGCACAGGTTCAAATGGGGATTCTGAGTCCCTGGGTGGTGCAGATGGTTAACACTCAGATGCTAACCGAAAGGTTGGAGGTTCAAGTCCACCCAGAGGCACCCTAGAAGAAAGACCTAGCAATCTGCTTCCAAAAAATCAGCCATTGAAAACCCTATGGCGCACAGTTATACTCTGACACACATGGGGTCACCATGAGTCAGAATCACCTCAACAGCAACTGGTTTGGGTTGGGGACTTGGCCCCAGAGATGGGACAACTCCAGCTACCTCCAGCAGCCTGGTTCCAGAGAAGGGAGGCAGAGCTGGGGCTTTTCAGACAGGCAGGAGGCTTCAGACCGAGGGCTGGCTATGGTGTCAGCGAAGAGGTGCAATCAGCTGTAACCGAGATGTCTGGTCCTGGGATGTCCTGAAACCGGACATCAGATCCAGGTCAAAGTCGCCCCCTCCCCTCCCAGGGCAATCCTGATTGTTATGTCATCAAGCCCCCACTGTGTGGAGATTTGAAAATGGGACCTGAGGTGGTGAGGAGGGCAGACCCCATCTTGCATTCCCTGGTGACAGCTGGGGTGTGATGTTTGTCAAACTGAAACGGGCTGCCACTTGGGGACCCTCTCATGGGTCCCGGTCCTGTCTGGCCACTGATAAGCCTGCAAGAAGTGGGTAAATCCCTTCCCTCCTCTGATCAGGAGCTTTCTCCACCATAAAAGGAGATATCGGAGCACCCCGCAGGTGCTGGGGGTCAGGAGGGAGCACCATCTATCAGCGCTGGGGTGGCAGGGCGGGGGGTGGGGGGGCGTCAGAGTATGAGCCTTTTCCTGGGAAGATGAGCCTCTTCCCTCAGAACATGGTCTTTATGGCCTTATCCCCTCCCCAGCCAGGCTCAGGGAATTCTCCCAAGTCCCTTTCAGCCCAGGAAGTGACAATTTGACTTCACTTTAAAATGTTTAACAAGCTGCATCTCCATCAATTGCCAAATTAGGGTAAGGGCAAAATTTAAATGGGTGGCTTTGGAGCGATCGGGGACATTTTTGGTGTGTGCCTGGGGGTTCATACCTCACACCCGGCACCTGCTCGCGGTCCCGCAACGCCGCACCGCGCCTCCAGCCCTACCCCGTGTCCATCTCTGCTCTGTGGCACAGCGGCGCCAACACCTCCCCTACCCACCCGGACCCGGGCACTTCGCGGTTCCCCCGGCCATGCGGAGAGCTCCCGGGGCAGCGGCTGCTGGGGACTCGCGGGCTGGCCGACCCGCCGGGGCAGTGAAGCCACTCTGTGGCTGAGACAGCGGGGAGTTCGTCCGCATAGACAGCCTGCCCAGCGGGGGCATTCGGCCCTCCACAGGTGGTGGGGGGCTTTCCCCCCTGAATTATCAGGATAACTTCTGCCAGCCCCATTCAAGTCCGTGTGGGAAAGTCTGACCTCAGCTTTGGGGTGGGCAACAAGAACTGACCAGCAGCTTCGGCGCACCCCCCGCGGCACCCCCACCCCGACACACCGACACACACACGCCCGCACCCCCACCACCCCTTCCTTCTTCCGCCGGACCAGGCTGAGCGCCGCAGGGGCTCTCCCGCCCCGGCCCCAGCCCCGCGGTAATGGGGGGCAGCCCGGCGCCGCAGCCGAGGACCCGGCAGGAGAACCCCCGAGCCCCTCAGGATTGGGGAGCCGGTCCCTCCTGGTCTTCCCGGCTCTTACCTCGCTGGAGCGACCGCAGCCCCGGCGCTGGTCGAACGTCCCTCGGCACTCGGCGAGCGGAGCTGGGGGTACCCGGCAAGGCTGCCAGACGTCGTCGTCCGCCGTGTCCGGTCCAGCCCGCGGCTCCGCGCCCCTAACTGTGGCAGCCGCCGCCGCCGCCGCAGCCCGCGCCTGGACCCGCGGGGGGCGGGGCCGGGGCGGGGCCGGGGCGGGGCCTCCCCATCCCCGCCCTGCGAGCTGGCGGGAGCTTTGGGACCCCGAGGGGGCTGGGGCCTCACCTGGGGGGGCGGGGCAAGCACCTCTTGAGGGGGATGCACCCAAGCGGAGTTCGCAGGGGCAGAGTTGGGGACTGGGGTAGGGGAGTGAAAAACTTTCGGATGCTGCATAGGGCTTGGCTGAGACCCCCGACCTTGGATTTGCTGTCATATTCCAGCTGCTGCTGCTGCTTCTTAATAATGACACAATATCAGCTAATATTTATTGAGCACTAACTGTGTGCTAGGCACTGTTCAACGAGTGTTCCGTGTATTTAGTCATTTAATCTCACAAACCCATTTTACAGATGAGAACACTGAGGCACGGAGAGATGGCTGCCGCAATGTGCTTGGGGGCACATAGCTGGGAAATGGCAGAGCCAGGACTGCAGCCCAGGTCTGTCTGGCCCCTGGATCTGTGCTTTTAAAGCCCCAAATGCTTTTTTTTTTTTTTTTCTTTTTCCAGTTTGTCACTGTGTGGCGTTCCTTAAGCGAAAATTTCCCCCTCTGCGCTATAAAATAGAAATAAATGTACAACAGACAGCAGCTTAGGTGTCTCCTCCATTTCTAGGCCCTGAGCCCAGTAGGCACTCCATAAATATTTGTCAATCGATGACAAATTTGAAAACTGCAGCTGGAGCCAAGGGGGCCTGTCTGGCCAGGCTAGATAGTGGGACCCAAAGATTAACCCTTCCTGGCCTCGGTATTTGCCCATCTTCATTTCTGTAATGGCAGCTGGGCCCACACACTTGTCCAACACGCTCGTGTGGCTTGTTCATGGAGCATCAGCTTTCACCCTCTGCCGGGAGTGGGAACAGCCCTTCGAGGAGGAGGATCTAAGACATGAACTCCACAAGCCTGGCCTGGGGAGCCTCCACTGGAGGGTGTGTAAACCCCTACAGAACATGGAGTGGTCAAAGAGATGGAGTGTGCAGGTGTTTGGGGATGAAAGGAGGTTGCCAAATAATGAGACATCAGCCGGGAACATACTTATTGAAAACTGCAAGGCAGAAACCTCAACAGAAGCCCCTAATTGCTAAGGCCTCCTGACCTGGGGCCTCATAGAAGGACATTGTCACATGTGAATGGGGCCATATGGAGTTGGGACAACTGAAGGTTTTGTGAAAGCATACACCAGGTTTCTATTCACAGCATTTTAGGCCTAGAAAATTCCCAACTTTTTCTGCCTCATCCCAGCAGTGCTCCTCTCCACCCCTCCACCCCAAGAATTCCTTGGCAGACGGGCCTCTTACTCCATTGATGGGCCCATGTCTCTCAGACCGTCAGCTCCCATCATCTCTAAACTTCCAAATATGCTAGCTTCCGCTTGGCTTGCCCTCATCTCCACTTGGAAGACTCCTATTCATCCTTTAAGATCTTACTCAAATGGCTCCCTGTGACCCAAGAATTAATTTTTCCCTCCCTCCTGTGTGACCAGGAACCCCTTGTTCAATTCTCGCTGATATGATAATTGTGAGTTTACTGTCTCCTCTACTCTCTCTGCTGTGAGCTTCTAAAAAGAAAAGGCCTGGCACGCAGTAGGTGGACAGTTAATATCTGCTGGGTGAATGGATGCACGCATGCATGAATGAATGAAAACCCGATGCATTCTCTAAGACTAAAGCTGTGAAGGGGAAAACCACCAGAAAAAACCATGGGTGGAGCGGGATCACTGACATAAGAAGATGAAAAATGGGCACAGCAGCCGGGAGAAGTGCTTTTCCCAAGGTCTGCATTAATATTCCTAGTGAAGGCCAGAGAGGTTGGCCTGGGACCCATGTTCTGCAGGGTCACCTCTGCTGGGCAGCAGCCATGTCCTCGGGCAATGGAAGAGAGGGTGTGGAGAGGAAGGAAGGAAGAGGGAGGGGAGAAGCAGGCTCCCACAAGGGGGATGCGAGGGCAGGGGTGGTTGGGGGAGTGGGTGGCCTCTCTTGAATGAGAACGCTAAAATGCCCACTTGCTCACAGATCGCTCCTCTCTTTGATCTGTGTGAAACTGTTCTTTTGCAATGCCCATCCTGAAGTAACTGACCCATTGCTTGCAGAAGGCACCTTTAAAAAGCAAATCAGCTTCCAGAGGTGCTCACGGCACCCACCCCACACCCCACCCCAGTCACTCTGCCTAAGGCAGATGGTTAAGAGGAAAGGGATTTGGAATTTGATGGACCAGGTTCTTCAACATGGTTCTACCCCTAACTAGCTGTGTGACTTTGGGCAAGTTACTTAACCTCTCTGGGCTCCAGTTAACTCCTCTGTAATGGGTCAGTTTCACGGATGTGTGACCTGCCCAGTCACACACAACCCTGAGTCTGAAAGGGCCCCATACTTGGTTTAACGCTCTGACAACACGATTTTGCAATTCTTACTAATTTTTCAACAAGTGATTTGCATTTTTATTTTGCAGTGGCCTGGCAAATTATGTAGCTGGTGTTGGGGGCAATACCCACCTCACTGGATTATTGTGACACTTCAGAATAATACTCGCACAAAGGTCTGACATATAGTAGGTTCTCACCAAAAGTTAGTCTCCTTTGTTCTGATCTGTTCTAAAAAGGAGCCCTGGTGGTGCAATGGTTAAATGCTCAGCTGCTAACCAAAAGGTCAGCGGTTCAAACCCACCAGCCGCTCTGCGCGAGAAAGATGTGGCAATCTGCTTCGTAAAGATTACAGCCTTGGAAACCCTATGGGGCAGTTCTACTCTGTCCTATAGGGTCACTATGACTTGGAATCAACTCAACAGCATTAGGTTTTGGATCTGGTCTTAAAGCGTGAATAGAAGTTCACCAGGTAGACAAAGAGACAGGAAGGAGTTTCAGTCAGAGAAGCCAGCCTGGGCAAAGCCATGAGAATATGAAATTACGTTCAAGGAAACGTGGGGAGTTGAGGGAGATGAAACCAAGAGACATGTGAGAACCAGAGTGTGAAAGGCTTTCCGGTTATTTTAAGGAGTTTGGGCCTCAGGCCTGAGGACCTGTGAGTGGAGAGCCCTGGGTAGGGAAGGTGGGTAGGCACTCCCCCCCCACCCCCCACCCCACAGTCGGCTGCAGGCAGGTTCAGATAATGAGACAGGCAGTGGAGGGCGTGGGCGGGAGTCCTGCTTGGCGGCTGCCAATACCACATGTTTGAAACATTCTCTGTAGACATACTGGGAAAATGCTGTAGGTGTAAAAGCCAGCAGCTGTGCTAGGGGACTTGGGGACTCTGGGCTGATGAATAATGGAGCAGCCCTTCCTCCCTGGGTCTCTTCTTCTTTCCTTTCAATAATTCATGCATTCCCCCGTTGGTTGAGGAGTTTCATAAAACCTCTGCTCTTTCTGAATCCTGGGCCAATTTGAGCAAATCTGATGGCCCCATACACTAAGTCTTAATTAGAAACATACATACATGGGTGCACATTCAGGTGTGCAAAACACACCTTGTGTTCCTGTTGAGGAAAACACCCAGTTATGTTTGGGAGGAGGCAGGGGCTTCCAGCCAGGCGACCTCCTCCTGGCTCCCTGGGGGCAGACGTGTGAACTGGGTGCCCTGGAAGGGCTGGGTTGGCTGGGGATGTCTTGCGTTATCTCACACAATGTAGGAGACTGTCTATTTTGATGCCCAATGCCCTCCCCGTCGGAAGAGTTGCCCTCTTTGCCCCCTTTAAAGTCAGGCTTGACCAGAGGACTTGCTTTGGCCAAAGAAATATGAGCAGAAGTAACAGGTGCCACTTCCAGGTGGAAGATTTAGAAGTCACCGAGTGCCTTCCTGCCCTATTTTCCCTGCCTTTGTGATTGTGGCGGCAAGGTGCCACTTCTGTGACAACAATGAGTACAATGTCCTTGCTGACCTCTGATAGCGTGAGCAAGCAAAGAAGAGTTTGGGATGGTTGTTTGTCATTGCAGCCGATCTAGCCTAACCTGACTCATCGCTCCCGTCTTCCTTCTCTCTTTCTTACCACTTTCCTTACACACTGACTAATTCATTTGGAAGTGGATGGTCTACACTTTCAGTGTAGTGGGGCAATGGGCTGGGGACTCCTACACTCCATCCCTAAGTGATCATCAACACTGATGGGGGGTGATACATATTGGAAAGATGAAGGCACCGTCGATGTGTCAAGGATGGACGAGACTGAAGCTCCTCAGCAGATCCGGCTCAAGTCTGAAATGGGCATGATCTCGAGGCAGGTTGGGGTGTGTATAGGTGTGAGTAGGGGCTAGGGGGAGAAGAAAAGAGGTCCCAGTGAAGACGTGGGGGGTAGGCAGATCTGGGCGAGGCCAGAGCTCTAAGGAGGGCTGGCTAGTAATAATGTTAATACCTGCTACCACTACTAAGGAGCCCGGTAGTGCAACTGGTTAAGCACTTGGCTGCTAAAAAGGTTGGTGGTTCAAACACACTCAGTGGGTTTATGGGAGAAACACCTGGCAATCTGCTCCCATAAAGATTACAGCCTAGAAAACCCTATGGGACAGTTCTACTCTGTCACATGGGATCGCTGTGAGTCAAAATTGACTCAACAGCACCTAACAACCACAAGTACTGCTACCTATAACTAAAACCAATTATGTGCCACACGCTCTACTAAGTGCCTTCCACATCTTAACACATTTAGTTCTCACAACTTTTTGAGCGAGGACATTATTATCCTGTTTCCAGGCAAGAGTCCCTGGGCAGTGCGAACGGTTATCACACTCGGCTCCTAACTGAAAGGTTGGCAGTTTGAGTTCACCCAGAGGTGCTTCAGAAGAAAGACTTGGTGCTGTACTTCCAAAAACTCAGCCACTGAAACCGTATGGAGCACATTTCTACTCTGACATACATGGGGTCGTCATGAGTCAGAAGCGACTTGACAGCGACTGGAATTAGAATTTCCAGGAAAAGAAGTATAGTGAAACCTGTGAAAGCCGGAACTTGACGGGACGGCCTTGTTTTTCTGAGTCTTGCAAGTTTTCCAGCTTTGACAGGGTGCAGCCTTACCACTTCCTGTTGCTTGTTTTAGTGGAAAATATTTGAGTTTTCCTTCTCTGACAGGTTTCCACCTTTCACAGCTTCCAGCTTTCGAAGGCTTCGCTGTAGTTTGCTGTAAAAACAGCATAAACAGAGGGAAGGGCGAGTGCAGGCTCTGTCTGCATTGATATCGCCAGTGCCATGAGTGGACACAGCAGCCTCAATGGTTAGGCCGCCCTGGTGGTGCAGTGGTTAGTCTCTCAGCTGCTTACTGAAAGGTCAGCAGTTCAAACCCACCAACCGCTCTATAGGAGAAAGAGGTGGCAGTCTGCTTCCATAAAGATTACAGCCTAGGAAACGCTATGAAGCATTTCTACTCTGCCCTATAGAGTCACTATGAGTTGGAATCAACTCCACGGCAACGGTTCTTTTTTTTTTTTAAACATATTTAGGGCCCAGCACACAGAATCTGGTCTCAGCAGGGGAACCAGGAAGCTGTTTTGGAGCCACACAGCCTGGGTGACTGGAAAGGGTGGGGCGAGAGGGTCACTGTCGACGAGGCCATTCAGAGCTCAAGGAATATTTGACTTCCGGAAGCAGGAGAATGACACGCTGTCTTCCTCGTGGGGCGGGCTGGGTCACCAAATGATGCTTCCTGTCTGTGTTGGGTGGCCAGGGACCCAGGAGGTGAGGCTGAGCTTTTGGATGTGCTACACAGATCCAGGTCAAGTTTGAAATGGGCATGACGTACCCCGTGATGCCACAGAAGAAAGGCCTGGAGATCTGCTTCCATATAGATTACAGTCAAGAAAACCCTATGGAGCAGTTCTGCTCTGTAACACATGGGTTGTCATGAGTCAGAATTGACTCGATGGCAAAGGGATTTTTAACTGCTGTCTGGGCTGGGAGTGTGTGGTGGGCACAAGTTCTCAGTGGAAAACTTGGGTGTAAGTTAATTCCCTTCCTGGTTTTCTCACGTGCGGATGAGACTGCTTGCTCAGTGGGCTCTTCCTTGCCCGTGAATTTGGTTCCATGTGGTTCCCTCTTTTCCTACTGGCCTTGGCTTTGCCGGCGGGGGAGTGGTCTATAGGGACATTGGCTCTACCTCACTCTCTCCCACTCATCCCAACCTCATCACACCCTCTCTCCTACCATCTCTCTCAGTTCCCTCTGAGCTGAGTTCTCCATGTACCCCTCTTCTCCACAGCTCGCCTTGCCAGGGCTCCAAATATGGCATGCTAAGAATGGATTTCTTCAATTAGAATATGCTCTCTCCTACTAGCAAGGCAGCCAAGCGTGAAGCCTGGGAGCATCCACACAGCCGTTCAAGTCCCTGCCGGGTGACCCAGCGGCCGCTCTGTTCCCCTGGCTATTCTCCAAGCTGCCCTCCCTGTTCCCCTAAGCCCAGCTGTCCAGCCTCCACGCTCGTACTGTATCCCCTTGGTAAGTAGATCACTGCTTATAAAACAGTCCCAAGGGCAGGGGAGCCTAGCAACAAAACGAAGGCTCCTCTTCAACTTGGCTGCTGAGAAAGTTACGGGGTGTTAAAGGAAATGGCGGTGAAATGAAGCCCCTGAATGGGACAGAATATGAGAGGGCAAGGATGAAGGAGCCCTTGGCAGGGAAGGTCTGAAGGTGGCTCGGGAAGATGGCGCTGAAACAGGTCAGCACTGGCACAGCTGTGCGCAGGGGTAAAGAACCAGTGGTTGGATCTTTGCAGAAAAGTCATTGCAGTCCCATAAGCCCCACGCTCCAGACTTTTCCTTCTTCTCTCCTGAACCCTATAAAACCTTCTCTGCCTGGTGATTTGTGCCACTGGGCCTCAGGGAGACACCCATCTCATCTGACAAGCTACTCCATGCCATTGGCAGCAGAGCGTCACATGGACTGAGGTGTTGAATTGCTATGATGCTGAAAGCCATGCCACCCGTATTCCAAATACCAGCAGGGTCCCCCATGGTGGACAGGTTTCAGTGCAGCTTCCTAACTAAGACTAGGAAGAAAGGCCTGACTCTCAACTTCTGAAAATTAGCCAGTGAAAACCTATGGCTCACAACAGAATATTGTGCTATATAGGCTGGAAGATGAGCCCCTGTGTTGGAAGGTACTCAAAATACACAGTGGTTGCAACAATGGGCTCGAGCATACCAATGATTGTGAAGAAGGTGCAGGACCGGGCAACTTTTCATTCTGTTGAACAGTGGGTAGCCAAGAGCTGGAGCCCGCTCAAGGCAACTAACAACACAGTATTAAATAGGCCAGGTATCACTTGAGAACCCCTTAGAGAACCCCGAGAGATTCCCTTCATGCAGAGAACAGTGACTGCAGTGGTTATAAGCACAGAAAGCTTGTCAATAGCTGCAAGGCTAGGGAGGCAGCTCAGATCAGGCCAAGTAGCTGGCTGCCTCCCATGGGGCAAACTGCAGGGCAGACATCAGTGTACACGGTGGTGTGGCTGGCGGGGGGAGGTGGAGCTCCTGAAACAAAGCCAAGGGCCCTGGAGAGTGGGGAGGAGGATGGGATGGGAGCGAGGAGAAAGGGAGGCTGGGAGATGAGCACGTTCCCGTCTATTTTCAGAACAAAGGAAGCAGGACCAGGCTCCAGCCACCTCCCCAATTACCTGGCTCCTGAGATGACAGAAAATAGCATCTTAAGTAGCCATTTCCTAGCTTTGAAATCAAAGGAAAAAGCTTTGAAAGATGTGAGTGAAGATGATTTTCTAGGTAGGCAGCATCTGGGAAGCAGATTTACCATCAATTTATAATCAGAAAAAAAGATGTTTTTGAATTTTATTTCATTTTTGATTGTGGTACATATATTGCGGTTGCAGAGGCTAAAAACAAGATGGAGTCGCTTATGCCAAGTCCGGAGAACACGGCCAAACCTGGTCTCACAGGGTAAATGTTTAAGGTATTAAGTAACCTAAACCTGAGAGATAATAGCTAGCTTGTCTCTTTAAGTTTATGTGTAACTAACAGCCCTGCATTCCAGACAAGCTGGCATGGGCAGGCACTGACCCCTCAGACTTGTGCATTTTTCTTTTCAGCCAAACACAGTTCTGGGGAAGAATGGATTTCAAGAGACAGTTGATGAATATTCGAAAGACTCATAGAAACTGCTTGGACTTCTCTGACTTGCTTTGTTCTGCGGACTATGAAAACCCAGTACTGCCTCATCTCAGGTACAATACCCAGTCTCATGCTGTATGTTGTCCAATTCGGAATTGGACGATCGACTAATAAATCTCCAGCATTCTTTTAACTTTGTTTTGATGCTTGGAAATTATTCAACTATATATATAACACAACACTTGCCAGTTCAACATCTTTTACACTTACAATTTCATGACAACACTTACATTAATCATGCTGTGCAACCATCACCAGCGTCCACTGCCAGGTTTTCCATCATCATGAAGAGATACTCAACGCTTCCTAAACAATTCCCCCCTCCCCCTTCTTCCCATCCTAGTAACCACTAATAAACTTTGGTCTCTATATATTTGCTTATTCTAGATATTTCTTGTGAGTGAGATCATACAACTTTGTCTTTTTGTGATTGGCTTGCTTGACTCAGCACAACGTTTTCAACGTTCACCCATGTTGTAGCATGTATCAGAACTTCACTGCTCTTGATGGCTGAGTAATAGTGCCTTGTATGGATTAGACCTTATTTTGTTTAGCCATTAATCTGTTGATGGGTATTTAGGTTGCTTCCACCTTTTACCTTTTGTAAATAGTGCTGCAATAGTGTACATGTGTCTGTTTGAGTCGCTGCTTTCAAGTCCCTTGGGTATATACCTATGAGTGAAATTGCTAGGTCATATGGTGGTTCTATGTTCAACAGAAAGAAATGACAATTTTAATGTAACTTGAAGTTTCCTGTACAGGTTGAAGTAGGGGACTAGAAGCTCGAATTTTCAAATTGCGGTGTGAACATGTCTCAACCGTCTCCGAAAATTTACTCAAACGAGGACAGTTGCTGCTCCACAGAAAGACTGAAGCTGATTGTATGAGTCAGGATTGCTTTGCTTGAAAGTAACAGAAAACTAGGAAAGGATATCAGTTGGCTCTTATTACTGCTGTTGAGGCCCCTGGGTGACCCAAACAGTTTGTGCTTGGCAACTAACCTAAAAGATTGGCGGTTTGAACCCACCCAGAGACATTGTGGGAGAAAGGCCTGGAGATCGGCTTCCGTAAAGATCACAGCCCAGAAAACCCTGTGGAGCAGTTCTACTCCGTAACACACGGGGTTGTCACGAGTCAGAATCGACTCAACCGCGATGGGTTTTTTTTAACTGCTGTCTGGGCTGGGAGTATGTGGAAAACTTGGGAGCAGTTACTGGAGGAAGGATGTTGCTTACAAATCAATAGATGCTCACCACAAAGAAGTTAAGGACAAACACTCTTAAAATGCACCGCCCCCTGTGCCCTGCCCAGGCTGGCATGGTTATGATGCTGATTTTGCAGCTGAAGGAGTCTGAGGAGATGGTTAGCAATGGTGCCAGTGAGGTGAGGGTGAGGGTGGGGAAGGGGCAGAGCTGGTCCCCTGAAATCTGAGCAGTATGGCTTTTCTAGCTGCTCTGGCTGTCTTTTCAGAGCAAGCCATGTTCTGCAGAATCCATCTGGGCACGGTTCTAGGAAGCGGGACTCCCTCTGGGCATGACAAGCAGGCCTCTTGGAAAACAGACCTGCCTCGGGTTACTTGGAAGACTCCAGCTTCTAGAAACCTTGATTAAGAATGACAAACCTCTTAGTGGTCCCTTGCAAATACCACAGATTCTGCTCCTACATGGGGACAGAAAAGATCTCCCTATTTCCCTCAATCATTGTCATCTCCTGGCAAATGCCTAAAGCTTCTGGGCAGAATTTCTGTCCTTCTGCAGGAGAAAGTTTAGCTCAGGCTGTTTTTGGCCCTTTTCAAGCCATGTCACACATAAAACAAAAACGAAAACCCTGTTGCCGTTGAGTAGGTTCCAACTCATGGTGACCCCATAATGTTATAGAGTAAAACTGCTCCATACGGTTTCCTTGGCTGTAATCTTTACGGAAGCAAATCACCAGGTCTTTTCTTCTGCGGTGCTGCTGGGTGGGTTTGAACCACCCACCTTTAGATTAGCAGCTGAGCGCAAACTGTTTGCTCCACCCAGGGGTCTTAATGGTGCGCATAGGCAATGATAATTATGCATGATCCACTTGGTAAAAGGACAAGGCTGCTTGCAGCTGGAGGTGGCCGGTTCCGGGGCTCCAGCCACCCAAGTACCTCTGCACACCTGTAAGTCATTTATGGCCCAGCCACTAGGTAAATCTCACAGCTGATTACAAGCCTCGCCTTTGGAGTGAGATGCATGGGAGACGGAATCTCTTCTCTCCCTGCTGCTGGCTAGCTAAGCGATTGGTAAATTCTTTGATTCCACTGAGTTTCAGTTTCATGGCTTAGAAAAGGGACATATGATACCCCTTAAGGGTTTGTTGTGAAAACAAAGAGACAATATGTAAAGTGTGTAACACGGGGTCTGGCAAAAAGTAGCAAATGATGCTTGCTGTTGTTTAGGTTTTAATGTGTGTTAAATGATAAATCCCTTTGGGGAGGGAAGTGTCTCTAAATCCATCCCGGCTATCCACTGAAGTGTGATTGGCAATCAGGCACTCTCCGGAGAGCAGGGGTGGCAGCTCAGCACAAGTAGAGGCAGGGAGGGAACAACAGAGGGAAGATGGTTTGGGCATCTATGATGCATCTAAAGAGCCCTGGTGGTCCAGTGGTTAAGCACTTGGCTGCTAACCGAAAGGTCGGCAATTGGAACCCACTAGCCGCTCTGTGGGGGAAAGATGTGGCAGTCTGCTTCCGTAAAGATATCAGCCCTGGCAACCCTATGGGGCAGTTCTACTCTGTCCTATAGGGTTGCCATGAGTCTGAATCCACTCGACGGCAATGGATTTGGTTCTTTCGTATGGGGCATCTGAGGTCCTTGAGTGGTGCAAATGGTTCGCCCTTGACTACTAACTTGAAGGTCAGCAGTTTGAACCGACCCAGTGGTGCTGTGGAAGAGAGGCCTGGTGATCTGCTTCCATAAAGATTACAGCCAAGAAAATCCTGTGGAGCAGTTGTACTCTGTAACACATGAGGGTAGGGCACGGGGGTAGGGCTCTGACCAGAAGAAGTAAGGAGGACTCAGTTAGGTCACCCTACAGCCCGAAGTCCCAGCAGAATTACTAGTGCTTCATCTTCCTTTCCTAAGTGTCCTGGTTTGGACAGTTAGTTAGATAGTCATCCTGAGGTCAAGCACAAGCAACAGCAATTCCCTACGGAAGCAAAAGCCCCTAGACAAGGGGACAGGTCACCGCTCCTTTCAAAGCAGGGCAAAGCCTGGAGACAGGTGAGTGTCAGGTGCCTGGGGGTGGGGTCGGGGAACCCTCAGAGAGACACAGATTATAGCTTAGGCCTTTGGGAACCCAGTGATCCATCTAACTCACAAAATAATTACTCTGTGTCTTTCCAGTCTAATAAGGTTTCCCAGCACCTCCTCTCTAGCCTTCATCTTTTCTCTAGAGTTGGTTTATTGGTTTTTCTTCTGCTTTGTTTTGCTATAAATTGTTCTTGCTGCAGCAGTGGGTTTCAAGCCAATGCTTCCTACATAAGGACCTCTAGAAAAACCACACAGCCTGACCCCAAAGTGTGCTAGGCCATCAAATTCCCTCTCTCCGGGGGAAATACCAAGAGGGCCACTCATCATTGGAAGCAGAAGCTGAAAGGAAGAGCAGAGGCTGTGGAGGGCCCAGGAGGAGGTGTGGTCGGCTGAAGTTTTGAGAAATTAGACAAGATGAGGAAGCAGAAGCAGACACATTCAGAGGGAGGCCGGAAATCTCAGAAGGTGACATTCTGTACCCTTCCATTTATATAACACATTGAAATGACGAAAGTCTAGGGATGGAGAACAGAGCAGTGGTTGCCAGGGGCTGTGGTGGTGGGGAGGGTGTCACCATGCATGAGTGAGATTCTTTCAGGATGGAACAGTTCCATGTCCTGATTATGGTGGGGCTAAATGAATCTATATATACAATAAAATTTCATAGTGCTACACACACACACACACACACACACACAAACAGTGCATGTAAAACCTGGTGAAATATGAACAAAACCCACTCGTTACCGTTGAGTCGATCTGGAGTCATAGTGACCCTACAGGACAGAGTAGAACTGCCCCATAGGGTTTCCAAGGCTGTAATCCTTATGGAAGCAGACTGCCACATTTTTCTGCTGCGGAGCAGCTGTTGGTTTTGAACCACTGACCTTTCTGTTAGCAGCCAAGCATTCAATCACTGCGCCACCAGGGCTCCGGAATACAAATAAAGTCTGTAATTCAGTTGATAGTGTTGTACCTCGTCAGTGTCCTGGTCTTGACAATGTACTGTGCTTATGTAAGGTGTTATCACTGTAGAAGCTGGGTGAAGGATACATGGGAACTCTCTATTATTTTTGTAAATTCTTTTGAGTCTTAAGTTCTCTCAAAATAAAAGTTTTTTAAAAAGAGTTTATTGAGGTAAAATTCACATACCTAAAATTAACATCAGGATTGGAGGAAGACTCATTAACAACCTGCAATATGCAGATGACACAACCTTGCTTGCTCAAAGTGAAGAGGACTTGAAGCACTTACTGATGAAGATCAAAGACCACAGCCTTCGGTATGGATTACACCTCAACAGAAAGAAAACAAAAATCCTCACAACTGGACCAATAAACAACATCATGATAAATGGAGAAAATAGTGAAGTTGTCAAGGATTTCATTTTACCTGGATCCACAATCAACACCTATGGAAGCAGTAGTCAAGAAATCAAACAGCACCTTACACTGGGCAAATCTGCTGCAAAAGACCTCTCTAGAATGTTAAAAAGCAAGATGTCACTCTAGGGACTAAGGTGCACCTGACCCAAGCCGTGGTATTTTCAATCACCTCATATGCGTGTGAAAGCTGGACAATGAATAAGGAAGACTGAAGAAGAATTGTTGCCTTTGAATTAAGGTGTTAGTGAAGAATATTTATACGATGGACTGCCAGAAAAATGAACAAATCTGAAGTACAGTAGCGATGCTCATTATGAGGCAAGGATGGTGGGACTTTGTCTCACATACTTTGGGCATGTTATCAGGAGGGACCAATCCCTGGAGAAGGACATCATGCTTGGTAAAGTAGAGGGTCAGTGAAAAGGAGGAAGACTCTCGTCAAGATGGATTGACACGGTGGCTGCAGCAATGGGCTCAAGCATAACGCTTGTGAGGATGGCACAGGATCAGGCAGTGTTTCTTTCTGTTGTATATATAGGGTCGCTATGAGTCAGAATCAACTCAACGGCACCTAACAACAACAAAACTTACGTTTTAAAGTGAAGAATCCAGTGGCATTTAGTACATTTGCAATGGTGTGTAACCACCACCTCTATCTAGTTCCAAAATATTTCCATTGCTCCAAAGTACAGCCCTATACCCATTAAGCAATTTCTTCCCACTCCCTCTTCTTCCCAGCCCCTGGTAACGACCATTGTGTGTTCTGACTCCATGGATTTACCTGTTCTGAACATTTCATCTGAATGGAATCACACAGTATTTGGCCTTTGTATCTGGCCTCTTTCACTTAGTGGGATGTTTGGGAGGTTCATCCATATTGTAGGGTATATCAGTCCTTTACTTCTTTTTACAGCTGAGTAAGGTTTCATGGTATGGATATAGCACAATTCGTTTATCCGTTCATCCACTGATGGACATTTGGGTTGTTTCCACCTTTTGGCTATTGTTAATAGTGCTGTTATGAACATTCAGGTACATTTGCTTGTTTGAATGTCTGTTTTCAATTATTTGGGGTATGTACCTAGGAATGCCATTGTGGGGTCATATAATAATTCTACATTTAACTCAAAATAAAAGTTGTCAGAAGAGAAAGAGGGGCTGAGAAATTTAATGAGTGACAGCAATAATCGAGCTCCCAGAGCTGCCTCAGATCCAGAAATTTCCAATGCCAGCCACTGAGTGGGTCTATCTGTGGTTATTGCAAACCAAAAAAACCTGAGCAGAACAAATTCCTAGAACGTAAGTCTTTGTGTGCAGTTATTGGTTATTTCCTTAGGGGGGAAAATCCCCCAAAGCAGAATGTCTGTGTGTAAGCACATCTTAAGACTCTTGTTACTTCGTGCCAAATTGCCCTCCAGAAAGGTTGTACCAATTTATATCCTCAACTGCAGTGTCTGAGGGGGCTGGCTTCCACACCACTTGCCAAAATTGGGTTTTAATCTTTAAAGCAAGTTTAGTCTCTGCCAATTTGACAGATAAAACATGGTATCTCATTGTTCTTTTTCCTCCAGGAATTCTAAAGTCTTTTCTTGGAACAAGTTGGACTGCATAATTGGCTACTTATCTAGAGGCTTGGGTTTAGTCTCTCACTCAGTCACCTTCTAGAAGTTACATTTTAATATTATGCCCGTAACTTGATAAAAAGGCCTTGGTGGTGAAACAGTTAAGCACTCACCTGCTAACCGAAAGATTAGTGGCTTGAACCCACCTAGTGGCCCTATGGGAGAAAGACCTGGTTATCTGCTCCTGTAAAGATTACAGCCTGGATTGGATGGACGGTGGGACATAAAGTGATACTCATGAGGAGTGTGCCTCTTAGCTAAAGTAGATACAAGAGACTAAACAGGCAGCTTCTGTCCGGAGGTGAGATGGGAAGGCAGAGAGGGTTAGGAGCTGGTTGAATGGACATGAGGAATCAGGGATGGAAAGGAAGAGTGTGCTGTCACAGTATGGGGAGAGCAATTAGAGTCACATAACAGTGTATGTATGAATTTTGTATGGGAAAAAATTTAAAAAAGTAAAAAAAGAAGATTACAGCCTAGGAAACCATATGGAACAGTTCTACTCTGTCACACAGGGTTGCTATGAGTCAAAATTGACACAATGGCACCTAACAACAATAACTTGATAAGGTAGTCCATGGGTGGTGCAAACGGTTAAGCGCTCGGCTCCTATTGGTGGTTCGAATCCACCCAGAGGTGCCTGGTAAGAAAGTCCTGGCAATCCACTTCCTAAAAGTCACAGCCATTGAAAGCCCTATAGAACACAGTTTTACTCTGAACACATGAGGTCTTCATGAGTTGCAATGGACTCGAGGAGTACTCGGTTTTTTTCTTTTAACTTGATAAAGATGACTAAAGAAAACTCCATTGCCGTTGAGTCGATTCCGACTCACAGTGACCCTATAGGACAGAGTAGAACTGCCCCCATAGGGTTTCCAAGGAGTGGTTGGTGGATTCGAACTGCTGACCTTTCGGTTAGCAGCGAAGATCTTAACCACAGAGCCACCAGGGCTCTGACTAAAGAAAGGTCATGTGAAATTTGCTGCTGCATATTTATCGTTTGAAAGACCCAAAAAGTGGTTGAGGACATCATTTCTTACATTTCTTAGAGTCTTCTATGTAATAAAATTCCATCCGAGAAATTTTTTTTGGCGTTCAGTGCTAAGAAAGGCTTACTTTTCTGGAGAAATGCGAATGTTTCCTCTTTTCCCGTAATGAGAGCCATATAAGTGATCTTGGGTCCCATTTTTTTGGGGCTGCTAGGAAACGCAGAGCCAGGTTTGTGGATCAATGACAGCAATTTCTTGGCTCCATGTATTTATTGTCTTGAGTCCTGACCTTCTATTTCTATTATTCATTTGAAGTGTTTTACTTGTAAGCTACTTCAAGTCCTTGTGTCTACTCCAACCAAGATATCCTCCCTGGGCTGCCCATTGCAAAAGCAAGCAATTATTTCGTTTTGACACATTCCCTACCCACTAGATGGTGTTTGCCTCAGTTTAACCCGTTGTTGTTGATTCTGACTCCTGGTGGCCCCCTGCGTTACAAAGCAGAACTGCCCCATAGGATTTTCTTGGCTGTAACCTTAACAGAAGCAGATCGTCAAGGCTTTCTTCTGTGGTACCACTGGCTGGGTTCGAACTGCCAACCTTTAGGTTAGCAGTCCAGCACAGACTGTGCCACCTGGGGACCTGGCCAGCCTTAAACCCTCCTCCCCACTAACACTTCCCAGATTCACTTGTGTTCACGTTCCTGCTGAGTTCTGATTATTTTTCACCTCCGAGGGCTCAACACCAGGGCTGCTCTGTGAGGGGAGGGTAAGCCCTGGTGCCAGCCAGTCACCAGGCGAGAGTTAGGCAGAGTGGGGGCGGATGCAAAAGTACCTACTGGGTTCTGAGAGCTTCAGTGCTATTTTTCTCTCTCCACCCACACCCACCCGATAGCTAAAAAAAGAAAAAAGAAAAAGAAAGAAAGAGAAAAAAGAAAGTCAAGGGAAGAAGGGCGAAGGTAGGAAACAGCCTTCTGGAACAGTTACAGAAACACATCTCGTCCCATGGGCATCAGAATCAGCCAGTAGAAGAACCTTCCCGCTTGGTGATGGAGTGGGCTTTGAATGAAGTCATACAAGGGGAGAAGGCCCCCAGCAGGGGTCTGGTCCCATATCCCCCACCCATTGTTGCCTCTCTGATCCCCTCAGCGTGGCAAAGTCAGGGAGAACAACGAATAGAACCTGCAGTCTCTGGATGGTGCAAATGGTTAACATGATCCAATCGGCTGCTAACCAAAAGATTGGAGGTTTAAATCCATCCAGAGGCACCCTGGAAGAAAGGCCTGGTGATCAACTTCTGAAAAATTAACCACTGAAAACTCTACGGAGCAGAGCACAGTTCTGCTCTGACACACATGGGGTTGCCATGAGTTGGAGTCGACTTGACAGCAAAGTTTTTTCTTTTTTTTTCTTTTTGTTAACTAGAACCTACCTTGGCGAATTACTGTGAGCTTTAAATAAATGCTTGTAAACTGCCTCAAAGACTGCCTGGCACACACGATCACTCAGTGTGTGTGCGGCATGTGTATGTGTGTGCCTGAACGTGTGTGTGTGTGTGTGTACGGTGCTCATGCTTATAGTCTGCTTCTTACTATTGACTTTTGCCATTTTTACCTGCATCTGTTGAGTCCTTGAGCCCACAGTTAGCTCCTTCATTTCTTTAGAATCATATTCTACTTTCCCGTCTCATGCCTACAATAGGCCTCTCTGCAACCTATTCATTGAATTAGCTTTTTTAAAAAAAGAATCTCAGGGAGACTTCAGTTCTACCTTCGCGGAACTACAAGCGCTCCTTGCGCACCCGTCCCGCCGCCCTCCCTGCGGCCCTGCTACCTGGGGACAGAGCGTGAAAACAGATCGCCTCTGCCTTTGGCCGCCTGCATTAGCATTTAACCATAATTTCACCCACAGAGCGCGCAAGAGGCTGGAGAAAAAGCAGGAGGCTCAGGGCATTAAACAATTGCTCAAGTGTAACTGCAGGCAGCCGGTGCCTCTAGATTCTGGGTCGACAGACAGAGATTGAGAACTTGGGTTTCTTTGGCATCAACTGGTGATAGGCTCCTGAGAGCTGCTCTTTAATTAGTTCTTGTGCGCACAGCTTGTCTCCTTACTTACCTTGTGAACACCTTGAGGGCAAGGATGATGGCAGAGTAATGGTTTGTATGACACCCTGCTTGGCTCACAGTGGTCTTGGGATTCATTCATTCGACATTTTTTTTTGAGTCCCTGCTATGTGCCAAGGAGCCCTGGTGGTGCTGTGGATAAGAGCTCCGCCGCAAACTGAAAAATGTCGGGAGTTCGAATCTACTAGGCGCTCCTTGGAAACCCTATGGGGCAGTTCTACTCTGTCCTGTAGGGTCGCTGTGAGTCGAAATTGACTCGACAGCAAAGGGTTTTACTATGTGCCAAGCCCCTTCTAGATGCTGAGGGTCTGACAGTGAGCAAGGAGGGACGAGATAGATCGTCTCCTAGAGCTTAGATGCTAAGGGTGGTAGGGAGGGCGTGTGCACACACACACTAATTAACAAGTCAGCAGTTTTCTAAGCTCACCCTGGTGAGCGTCACACCAGTCTGGCAGAGCAAGGCCACATGAGGCTGGTAGGCCATGGGAAAGCCTGAATCTTATTCTAACGGTGATGGGAAGCCACTGATGGGCTTTCAGCATGGAAGGAATCTGCTCAGACAAGGTCAGGCTGGGCACGCATTTACAGAACATCTATCTGAAGGCTGCTAAGCCTTTCGTCTGTCCAGGATGCCCCCATGTCTCCAATCAGCCCTGTTTTCTTACCCTCTGAGGTTGCCTCAATCATTATCTTCACACCGTGACATCTCTAGGCAGCTGACACATGGCCTTTTCCTCAGAAGGACCCTAATGCCCTTTTTCTTGCTGTAGCCCCATCCTCCTCCACTTGGCCTTAGCTGGAACATGTGCCTCAATTTCCCTCCCTCACAGTGAGCGCTAACACTGACGTGAAGGAGATGCTGTTCTGGGTGCTTCATGTGTATTCATTGTTTTAACCCTCACCACAGCCCAGTAAGTCAGGCCCCATTATTACCATCTCCTTTTATAGATGAGGAAACTGAGGCACAGAGCTGTGCAAATAATTCACCTCTGATCAGTCATTAAGGGGGGGCACCAGGCAGTCTGGCTGCAGAGTTGCGCTCTTAATGGCCCCATGATGCTGCCTTTCCAGAGATGGTGGAATAAAGGGTGAAGCGGTGTGGGGTGGGAGAAGCAAACAGGTGTTAGTATATAAGGAGGTGGCTGTGAGTGCCAGACCCACAGCAAATATATGGGCGTGAGGAGAGGATGTGTAATTGCAGGTAAAGCACTTTCTGTGTTGAGTCTCATCGGCTGCCAGCCCAGCCAGAAACTCACCCACGTTGCAGGTGTCAGGTGTGTAGGGGGGAGGAAGGGACAGACTTTCAGGGGTATCTTGTCCACCATATTCCAGGTGTCTGCCCCACTCCTGGTCCCAAGCATGTGCTCATGAATGGTTTATGAATGATGAGTGAATGAATGAATGAATGAATAAATGACCTGCCACTACTTTACTTCCAGTAACTGCTTGGGCTTGATTCTAAGCAGGACATATTTTAAGGAAAAAACAAAAACAAAAAAAGAAACATGAACTCAAATGGACAGCCTTGCAGGGACAGGTGGAAAGGTGACAGTGTGCGGCAGAGGGTGTCTGCCCCAGTCAATCGCACTCAGATGAACATTTGGTGAAAAATAATTGGAATGCCCCAAAGGGATGTAAATGAGACCAAGCACGCTAAGGAATGATCATTTTCTTTATTCATACACACTTGCTTCCAAACTACAATTAATGTATCTAACAAAGCATATCATGCAAACGAAGATCAGAGATTATATGGGTTGAGGAAGGCAATGCAGAAATTTATACATCCATCTTGCCTGCTATGTAACCAAATGTTATTTGACAGTTGAATGGCCTCCGTCTTTTCCTCTTCCTCCTCCATACAGATCTGGGGTCTTGTGCAATGGTTTTCAGTTAATGATTTAAACATGGCATGTCCTTCACACACACAAAACAAATCGTGTAGCAGAAGCAATGATTTCAAATGTTTCTGACCTTGCATAAAAGAGACTGTGAGCGACCCTACTAGAAGGGCTATGAGGTGAATTTTTAGAAAACATTTAGACGCAAAAGAATAACTGCCTTCGTGTATGATTTTGAATAGTCCACTAAACCCCCCAAGAAAAGAAACACATTTCTCCAGGAAGAACACCAACAAATATCTACAGACAATCACAGGGATAAAGACACCTAAAAGCTAAGCAGAGCAGACGAAGCTAGTACAGTTGCTGTTTAATCAGAAAATGCAAAGCCTTCTTTTGTCTTATTTTAGAAAAAAAGGTTCTTATAAAGTGGACTTGATACTTATTTTCTGAAAAGTAGGGTTCTGTCTACTCATATAAGAGAGAAAATAGATGCCAGTGGCGGGTCTGCTGCTGCTTCATTTTTCTCCGGGATATGGAAATATTTCTGAATCGTCCACTGGGCAAAATCCTTACAGGGCATCTCTGAATCTTAACCAAAAGTTGAGAGACCTGGGGAACAGTGGGGCCTGGGGACAGAGCTGAGCAAGGCCCCTCTATGCCAAAAGGTGCCACAAAGCCTTGCAGGACAAGGGGAAGTGTCCCAGAGACCCCCAGGAATGCTATTCAAGGGCCACATCTGGAAGGGGATAATAAAGCCATCTTTCTTAAGGGTCAAAAGTTTCTATACCTTATTCACAGTTGTTCCAATCTCTAATAAAGCCACAAAGAGCATAAGTCTACCGACGAGTTGCACCTGAACTTCCAGTCATTCTGATGCGGACTCCACACCCCACCAGCACTGGAAAATCCTGCAGCAGGAGTACAGGTCGGGGACATGCTAGCTGACCCCAGTCAAGTCCTCCTACAGGTTCTATGTGATTGGAATCTTAAGAAATGGTCAGTAACTTTATTTTAAAAACTCATTTTAAAAGAATTGAATTATTAAAGTTTTCTATAGAAAAGTACAAATAGCCCAGTATATTCAGTTACTCTAAGTAAATTAACAAATTAATTTCTTCCTTAAGGTTAAAAAAAATGTCTTTGCAAGTTGTGGGCTTTAGCGTAGGGTCTCTGTAAGGCTGTTTGATTACTGAGCTTGACCTACACGGTTATTAACTGACACCTCATCACACGGATCAGAGGCACAGGGATCGTGGTCCTTCACGGTTCTAACTGCCCCCCCAACCCCAAGTCCCTGACATCATGGAAATTGCTGAATTGTGGTTGACATCACTTCTAGAAGACTGCCTTCATCCATGGATTGCTTAGGCGACCTTTCCCAGCTTTCTGCATCTTCTAACAGCAGAAACGCAGCGTTCCCTAGATTTGCCACCCAGCCCAAGTGGGAAATGTCAGAAAGGTTTAGTAGTCTCGTGTATTTCATAAAATGCAGCCCAAGCACCTCAAGGAAAATGATTTAAAAAAAAAAAAATTCCCAACACTCTTTGTCAAGGTATAATGTAGCCACTAATAACCAAAGTGCCCCTTCCCTTCGTTATAAATGCAAGACCCCAGTGTCACGCCTATCACTGAGCCTCCTCATCAACAGCGGGGCAGCTGGGGTTGTCTCCTTTCAGGGCACTGGCTCAGCTTCAGTGTCACGGTCATGCTTGCTTGCCATGCTCACTTGGAGGACAGGCCCTTCTGCCCACGCTGCGTTGTAAAGAAAAATGAAATTGTGCAATATGTGCACGCACAGAAAAGGGGACTTCATGAGACCAAAGGGAGAAAATGACGGTCAGATACTGTTTCCTTTCTGAAGTTTTTAAAAAACACAGACTCTCACTTTTCCCCCTCTTCAGTTCCAAGAAGACAGATCGCAGCCAAAAGCCCCAATTTCTCCTGCTAAGTAGAATCAAGTGGGAACTGCAGTGCTAGTTCTTTTCGCCACTCCTCCCACCCATCCTCAGTGCTCATGATTCTCGGCAGAAGCCATGAGGAAAGTGGGCTGAGTTCTACTGGTTTCTGGGGGACACTGGGTGGTTTGGTTTTGTCCAGGGAATTGTGAGCTATTTCCAAGTAAGGAGGAGAGGAAGACTTGCAGCCGCTGGTGACGATATCCTTGGCTTTGGGGAATGGTTTCTGAGGAGAATCGGATGCTCCCTGGCAACACGCTTTTGAGGACGTTCATCTGCACCAACACCACCTGATGGAAAAAGCCATCGTCTGTGGCAGCAGCACCCTTCCCAAGATGCCCCTTTCTCCCTCCTGGCTTCCTCTACTGTAAGCACCCTTCGAAACGCACTCAGGCCCTCCTCTTCTCTAAACTCCTTGCCGACTTCCATCTCCACGGACCTCTCCCTTCTCTGGACATCAATGAGCGGCTCTCTTGGGCTCTGCACCCCTCATTCCAGCCAAGTCCCCACACTCTGCCAAGGACTTCAGCTCAGAGGTGCTCACCAAACATCGGTGGACTGCATTCATTTTGGCCTTTCATTATCTTTCAACCAACCATCTCAGGCCAAGTTTCCAGACAGCTCAGGACCCTCTGCTTTCCTACCAAAATTCCTAATAAGAAAGCCGGATACATCTCATAAAAAAAGGTTGACTGTGATTCTGCATTAACTCGTACCAGGCATCAAAGAGAAGTTAAATGTGTTGAAGAGCAATCATCTCAGTTCCTGGGGTTTTGTATCTATCTTTTCAATTGGTTCTTGCCTTGATGTGAGCTTCCCATTAGCCCCCAAGGGCCGCACCTGGCAGCACACTCCTGATATTTTCATTCAAACCAAACACCTAGTGACTCCAGAAGAAGAGATGCCAAGAGAAGGGCGGCCAGCACGTCAGCCTGCAGCCTCAGGGGGAAGGTTCCACCACCAAGCAGTGGCCATCTTCCAAGGAAATAACACAAAGCAATCTGAATGGCCTTTTGGGATCACAGCCCAATGGGTCCTGCAGACACTCAGACTGTGCCAGATTCTGTCAGGCAGCCGGTCCTTGAACAGGTCCTGGCAATTCAGGCTGTGGCTCAAGGGCAGTTACTCACTAAAGAGTGCCATGGTGGCTTGACCCTTGAAGGTGTCCCTGCTTATTCCAGCCCCCGGCACAGTTGCTGCAGTTGGAACAGTAGCCTTTCCCTGCCATTTCATTTCACACAATTCACATGAAGTGGGACAATTCCATAGAATTTGATAAACTGCCTGCAGATGACAGTTGATAATGGTTACCCACATGATTTATTCTTTCAACAATTACTCTCATGGGCTGCTGAGATCCTTAGCACATTAGCCTTTATCTAAATTCAGTACTCAGCAACGTGCAGAACAGGCTAATGACAGCAACAATTCTCTGTGCCCTGGACTTGTACTGCTTTTTCCCCAAGCTGGCTCTACAGGCTGCTGTAGCTCAGGCAGGGTGCTGCGCCCCATGGCTGATGTCTAGTCTTGTAAAACTCTGCCACACATTCTAGAAGAATACAAGCCAGCTGACATGTTGACTGTGTTCCCTGGAGAAATATGAATAATTTGGAAATATTGGGCTGTTTGAGGGAAAACATGAGACATGCCAAGCAGGCAGTTTGGGGCCCTAGAACAAATGGTCCGTAATCTGTGTGCTCCTTTCTGGGACATTCCTCATCACCTGGGGCTGGGCTGGGGATGAATCCTGCTCTCTGTCCTGGGACAGGGTGACCAGCCCTTTTGTCTCTTAGACTCTGTCTACAAATTGGTCCCTTTTCCATCAGACCATGAGGTGTACCTGGTGAGGAGGGGCCCCCAGAGGGTGGACTCAACATCAGCCCTGTAGGTGTGGATGCGCCAGAGCCCCTTTTGAGTTCTGAAGACTACAGTCCATAAAACATGGCAGAAGACATGACTCTTTTCTGGTCTGATATTTTCCCTGCTCCATCTCTTCCTCCAAGCCAAGGTTTCCAGGACAGCCTAGGTCTCCTTCCTCAAAGACCCTAGGCCTCCTTCCTTGAAGGCCCTTCGGAGGTTATATGTTACATAGATTTCAGGCAAACAGCCAGAGAGTAAAAATAAGGAGGAGCTTAACTGGGCGAAGGTCTTGGACAATGGGAGGAAATGGAGTTGCTCTCTGTAACAGTTACTTCTATTTTGAATCTTTATGTTGTAAGAAGGCTGGCTCCTCCAAGGACCTTGTACTGGGATGGTGGCTTGCCAAAGACACGCTCCTCTCAAGAGCTGGAAAGGCCAGTTCTAGCAACATCTTCTCAAGACTTTGCCAGTGGCACCTCTGGGGATGGATGCCTTTGCTCCGGGGCTGACACAAGGCTTGTCTGACAGGTGACCTCCTGGGGGCGTGGTACATGCTAGAGGAGACAGTGGGTCGTTCCAGGGGCAGCGAGACAGACAGCATGCACTGGTGTTTCCATGCACACATATCAAGAAGGCAGTCTTCCCATCCCCCCACCCCCAGTGTCACTAACAGTAACAAGGCTGACAGGAAGAACAGAACAAAACAAACAAAGTTCAGCCCAGGTGCTGTGACAACACCACATCCACACAAACATACTGGGGACAGTGGAATCAACAACTTCTTCAAGTCAGAAGAGTGGCCTCGGAATCAGAACGGAAGATGACATTAAGAAGCTAAGAGAGAATCTTATCTCAAAAATATACCCCCTAAACAAAAATTTTGTTTGCAGTAGAATCAAATATATACGTGTCCATATGTATAGTAAAAGCCTAATTGAGTCATGTAAAGTAGCCATTCATTTCTGAAATTAGATCTACATAAAAAAAATTAATATATCTGACACAGTGCCAATGTGCAGGGTTAAACATAGGGTGGGGTGGGGGGCACAGCAGCAAAGAACTAACCTAAAACTTAATCATCGAAGCAGATTAGAAACAAGAACCTTCACAAATATAGCACAATTGTGTCTTATAAAATTATTATAATGCTCTCTTTATATTTGATACGATTATATCAATAATATAGATTCACTTGTTATTAAAGTTTATTATAAACATGCAAAATTCATTGCATGATGCATCTGCAAAACATATTAAAATCCTTCTAGCAACAGAACATATGTGAGCTGATGTGCATCCAGGTTTCCTGATTCTACAGCTCCAGGTATGTCATTCAACATGAACCAGAAAAGAGAAACAGAACCGTTATTGTTCGTCATCCCTAGTGGACGTCAAGGGCCAGAGAAGGGTGGAAAAGCAATCAGTAGGGATGGAGGCTAGAGTCAACACTTTGATTAAGTTACTGTACATAGTACTCACATAAACGACACTGCAGCCTATTAAATAAATAAGTACAAAAGGGGATGGGGCGTACACTTCAGTGTCTGATGAAGGGTAACAAGGTAGGTAGCAAAACATCGTTGTGTGTGGGGTTGGCTAACAACACTCTTGAGTAGTGGCATGGTTACTGATGGCACCCTGGATCACAGAATAATCTCCTAGAGATTAAGATGAACATACATACACACTGGTTCATCCTTGATCTGAAATGATTTCACATGCTCGTTTAGCAAAGTCCTTAGAAGATTTGGCCTCTTAAAAAGAGATGCAAGTAACAAGCTAGTTATCAACCAAGCAGGGGACAAGAGGACAGAGTCGCTGAACGTTCATTTAAAATTTTCTTTCTTTTTTGGAAACTGGTAACCACTGGGCTAGGTTTGGGTTATGACATGTCAATTTTGGGAACAGTGAGCTTGCACTGACTAGCTATCGGGACTAGATCCCTCCCCCTCTAAACTTGGATCCCAGGGGTCGTCTCCCTCGAGGCAGAGGACAGAAGCAGCAGATATTTTGAAGCCTCCCCCCTGCCCAGGCCCTCCTTGCTCACTCTCTGGGTTCCCAATTCTTTCATTCCAAAGATGTCTTAGCTGGAGATGCTTCCAGCCCCCCGGACTAGGGCAGGTTCACTTTCCCATCTGCAGAGGGGGAATCCAATGATAAAAACAGACAGACGGAGGGTAGGGAAAATATATCAAATCGTACCAAAAAAGGGGCAAGAGTCTGTATGCCTTCTAGGAAGGGTTAACCTACAGCCAGATGTGATGTCTACATAATTAAACTGGACACTGGACAATACGTCATCTTCCACTAAGATAATGCTCCTTGGTTGTTAACAGAGAGATCCTGAACAGTTGATCACATTCGGACTAATAATAACCCTACAATTTTCCGGCCTCCATCTGGAACAAGAAAAAGGCCATGGCCTTAAAATTTTAGGGTTAAAGGTCATTTCCCACTGCTTGTGGGGCTGGGGGCTGGGGAGGCTTTTGTTCTGGTTGGTGAGTTTCATACTGCGCTCTGTAAGATGGGGTGCATAAACTGGGGGTTGACATATGAGAACCCTTCAAAATCAGACTGGTCTATGTTAGCAATGACCAGCTGGTCAGGTGGCGTTAAGACGGGCTGCCCTCGCGTGAAGAACTTGTCGAAGTTTTCTGCTCCTTTGCCACACTGTGGAGAAAAAAGACGAAGAAGTAAGATCAGTCAATAACACAAGGCATGGGGAGCAGCTCTCCAAGAGCCCTTTGGGGGAAATGCGAGCTGGTGAGGCACAAAGAATTTTGGAAGACTTGCAGGCCCACTGGGTTCAAAAGCCAGGCACAGCAAACAGTAACAGGGATTTACTCGACCGTCAATCTTCAGATACTCACAGAACTGAAAGCCCAGGCGGAAATAAGCACTGTTGGCAATAAGGCAGCAATGAGGAGACAGCCTCTTTGACTTCCTTCTACCTTACGGAGCCCACAGAGTTATGAACACCATGCCACACTCACGCGGCTATCAGGCATGGTTCCATTTTGAAAAGGCCAGTATGTTGCTTGGGACTGGAAGCAGCTACTCCAGAACTGAGAGGCTGAAGTCTGCTCCACATCTGGTTCTTTGTCACAATTATCGGTCAATAAAGTCAAAGCTATGCTATTTTTGCATTCCAACTGGGATATTCTAGAAACCCTGGCCTCCAAATGAATCTTTAATCCAGTATGGGGTGAACACGGTGGCAAGGTTGGGAGAGTCTATCTTGGGCCCAGATGGAATTCAAACACGTCTAGATCTATCCGGACAGCTGGCAGACAGATTGACTGGGAGTTCATTTGCAGGGTGTTCTTGGGCTGGCAGAGATTTGCACTGGTGCCTTGAGGGCAGTGGGGAGGACAGCAAACACTGCCGTCTGTCTTGGATACTCCACTTCTCCAGAGTCCACAAGAACACTCTACGCAGAGGGAGGCTGTAGGCAGAGCTGCCTCCTTAGGGTCCCCGAGAATCACAGCAGCTTAAGCAGCATTTGGGAGCCCAACCGAATGGAGGACAATGGTGTCCGCCTCACTTTTCCCAGCTACCCTGAAGGGTTGTGGCATGCTAAGTCCCTGAGATGAGAGGGAGATCCTGAACCAGGGAGTGTTGAGAGTGTCACCAGTGACACAATAATTGTCAACATGTTGCAAATTACCACCCTTTTACCAGCTGGTAGTACCATAGGCAGGAACCCTGGTAGCGCAATGGTTAAGCGTCAGGCTGCTAACCAAAAGCTCAGCAGTTTGAACCCACCAGCGGCTCTGTGGGAGAAAAGACCTGGCTATCTACTCCCGTAAATATTACAGCCTAAGAAACCCGACGGGACAGTTCCACCCTGTCCTATAGGGTCCTAGGAGTTGGAACCGACTCGACACACAACAACACCAGCAGTATCACAGGGGTAATATGAATCAATTCTGAGTCAGCAGAAGTTTTAAACTAACCAGGCATTCCTGGATTTTTAACAGGGGACACCTCTAGGTGAACCGCAAAGGGGGTGCACTGAACTTCCTCATCTGTAAAACGGGGAGAATAATCATACCTCCTTTCCTGGGCTGTCATGAAGGTTAAACGTTGTGTTCGGCACAGAGCCCAGCACACGGTGAGAGCTCACAGCAGGCTGCTGTTCTTTAGATGGGGCCAGTACAGTCCTGGGGGCTGTACCTTCTCTTCTGCTTTTTCACACCCCTTTCCTATCTTCTACAAGGTTTGCTCAAGAATCAAGTTCCACCCTCTTATCATCGAATAAAACTCGCTCCTGAGCCCGTCAAGGTGGAAAGCAAGTATAAATTCAAAGTAAGATCTTCGTGACTGATAGCTTTCCTTTTCGAGGTTCTTTTCATTTGAATAAGCAACTACTCATTCTTATCCAAGGAGGTCTGGGACTGCAGTGACTGGTGGGTTTGTATGCACTGGGGGAAAGGAGGTGGGAGGCGGGGGATTATTTGGGGGAATCCCTCAAATCATGCTACAGAGGCCATACAGACAATTAGGCCTGCTCATCACACTGGTCCGGCCTCCTACCTGTGGGAGATCAAAGCTTTTGCTCCAGTATTCCACCTTTCCATGAGCATGAAGGGTTTCAAAGCAAAGGTCAACAGAGGCGAACTTCTGCAATTCACATCACTCACATGCACGGGCCATTCTGAACCATTCAAAAAGTTTCTTTGACAAATAAAGGCACTCTGCTTCTTCCAAGGAATTAAGCAGGAGTCTGTACTTGATTCACCAGTTAAAAAGACAAACAAGCAAACAGGAACCACTTCCACTGGGGCACCACATTCTGATACTGCTGTGATGACAGTAACAGCTAAAAAAAAAAAGTCCTTCTTTAGATATACCAGTGGTCCTCAACCAGAGGCGATTTTGTCCCCCAGGGGACACGCGGCAATGTCTGAAGATATTTTTGGTTTCCATGACTCAGGTGGGAGGTGCTACTGGCAACTAGAAGCTGGGGATGCTGCTAAACATTCTGCAATGCACAGCCCTCCCTGGCCCCAACCACAGAGGTCAATGGTGTTGCTGTTAAGATACCCTGGGATATACCAAGACTGTAACGCGAGGTCAGTGTGGGGGTCCAAAGAAGGAAATTAGGCATTTGAGAAGAGAGAGAAGCCGCAGAAGCTCAAAGCAGAAGCATCATAAGCAAGTGTTAGAGCCTCCCTGGCGCTGGCTTTGAGAAGAACACCCTTTAGGAACCTGATTAATCAACACTCATTGTCTGGAGGAGCCCTGGTGGCACAGTGGTTAACAGCAAGGCTGCTAACCAGAAGGTTGGCAGTTGGCAGTTCAAATCCACCAGCTGCTCCTATAAGGTTTCTATGAGTTGGAATCGACTTGACAGCAATGTTTTTTTTTCCATTGCCTGGACAAATTCAAGTGAATCTACTGGAAATGATCCCAGAGGCTGAGGTGTGTCCTCTCTTAGTAAAAGATCATTTGAACTTCTCTTGATACTCACTAACCATGCAAAGATGAGCAGGAGGAGTTTCTGAAAAATAAAATAAAATAAAAGAATGTGAAGCCCCTAAAAGGAAGAGCAAGGCAAGACACAATAAAACGTTCTCGCTCCATGAGCTGACAGCTATCCGCCTAGCTCTGGATTTGTTGATTTGTTTTGTGAAAAGACTGCACGAGTCTCACCCCTTCCTTTGAGTACCGTCTTTGTGGTATTCGTCAATCATCATCTACTGGAAAGTTTCAACGCCATGGCTTATGGGCCAAAGAAAAATATAAAGCAAACTAAAAGAAGAGTTACTGAGGTCCATATGAACACCAATGCCGAGAAGCCGGGGGGAGGACAGTGCTTGAGGACACCAAATTCTAGGGCTGGTGTCAGAGGAAGCTTCTCTTGGAACACCCCAAGCATAGTAACACATGGGGGCCTACGAGCCTCGCTGGTTACAAACTCAGTGCCTGACTGTGCTGGTGGCTGCAGAGCTAAGAGGAAATCATGGAGCCCAGATAAATGCAAGTTTGCTCTGTCATCACATGGAATGGTATCTCAACTATTAGTCTCAAAACTGCTCATCTCCTGAAATACCTTCCTCTTCCTTCTCTCTACATTTCTTTGAAATTTACCTGATCCCAAAGAGGGGAGAAATATCATTTTTAGCAAATGAAATTCTTCCTCAAATCCATTCACTCAGGCAGAGAGCCCTCAGGCAGGAACAGGCCCAGGGCAAAGAGGACAAACTCTGAGCCACTGAAATAAATTCGGAGATGGCAACAGTAGGAATAAGAAGGGGCCATGAGTGGAACTTGGCAAGCGATGGGAAGAAAACCCTGGAACAGCTGAAGGCTGAATCTGAGGATCAGATGAGATCCAAGACTCAGAAGGACTTTTTATTCTGAGGGAGACCATTCCCTCAGAAAGGGGGAAAAGCACAGCTATTTTTATCACAGGTCCAGTACTTTGAGAAACCTCACTTACTTTCCCCTACGGAGGGCCTCTTGATGTTTTAAAAATAAGCCTCCACAGCTCTTCCTGGAATTAGGCCCAGAAATAGACAATCTCCTTTAAGTCAAATTGGAAAAGATATTGAACTACTTGTTTTTCCAAGATGTTTGTGTGGAGAACTGCAACTATCCCCGTATTACCACCACCACCTACTGAAAAGTATAATGAAAACCAGAGCTCTTTGGATCCCTGGGGAAAAGACAAACAACAGTTTCAACAAACTATTGCATTCTTAATGCAGAAAAGAGTCTTCCCACCACCTGTGATCCAACCTTACCCACAACTGTTTAAGCTGGATGGGCAATGGACCTCTGGTGCCATCTTCATTCTGAGTAGGGAGCAAGAAGAGGCACTGAGACTAAAAGGTTTAAGGGGCACCTAGTGGTACCTGTGAATGTATGAATGAACAAGTGAATTAGTGATTGAGTAAGTGAAAAATGAAGCTAGCATGGTTGCAAGCATCCTTCCAACGTTCCCCAGTGGTGAAGCAGGAAATTACCACAGATGCTTGAAGGGCTGGCTGCCCTCGACGGCAGCCTGTGACAACAGGCAGGTTGGGTTATCCATGGCCTCGAAGTTTTAGGGTGCCCAACAACATGCAGCAGCTAAAAGCAGCATTTGTTTCTTGTGAGCAAAACCCCTTGGCTAAATGAGCACTATCTGCCTCCAATGGCCACCCACACCCTTTACCAACTGAGGCTTTTGCAAGCTGGGATGTGACAAACAACAAAACTGGTGTGCAACAAAGATGGGGAAGGTAGGAAGAGGCAGCACAGACCAGACTGGGCCAGTGTGTGAGCCCAGAGGAGATCCTCTGGCGCTCCCGAGACCAGACAAGGTCTGTATTCACAGAGTAGTGCCACCTGAGGGAAAATGGGAGGCATGGCAGGGGAAGGACCAGACTGGAGATCAAAGGCCTTGAGTATAGCTTTGGCAACTCACTACACCTCTTCCAGCCTCAGTTTCCACATCTGTAAAACGGGGACATGAATATCCACCTTCCAACGGTGTTGTGGGGATAAAGGTAGCTAGTGTGTGTGAGACCCTTTTAAATGGAAGACACGATGCAGAAGTAAGGTACAGCATATATAGCAAGTATCTGACATGTAAAAGGCACATGATTAATATCTGAGGGATGAATGGATGCTATTAATAATCTACCTTCATTATCTACGTCCCTTCTTCATCCCTAGATTCAGGAATTAACTCCTTGGTTGTTCTTAACATTCTTACTCCATTTAGTAACATCATCAATTAACAAAATGAGCCCCGGATAAGTCAGGCACGATAGGTGAACATGTTACAAAGCATGGATGATGCCAAGCCTGAAGGAAGAGCTGCGACTCTAGGTGGGATTTGGGATTGGCATTGCTTCCTTATCCAGAGCCCACGTGGCAAATGGTGCATCCCCCCAGTGGCTGTTGGGAAGGGTGTGAGTCCACCCTGCAGAAGTTGGCTTCTCAGCTATCAGTCTTACCTGCGAGGGGCCACCGAGAACGAAAAATACGCGTTTGCGTCTTAATCCTGACCTTGACCTCGGTGTCTCTGTCATGCAGAATATAACCCTACAGTCACGCTATGGAAGGTACAGTGGGTATGAGCAGCTCAAAAATACTACCAGTAGAAAGCAAAATCAAACCAAACCCCAAAAGCAGGAAGAGCACAGGACAAATAAATAGTAAAGGTGTGTGGCAAAACAAATGAGAACGGGAACGTATAAAGGTGGAAATGTTTCTACAGTTATTGGATGCAGCAAGGTGAGCTTTGTTTTATAGGAGAGCTGTTACTTGGATCTCCAGTCCTAGTTTTAGGGGCTAACTTCATACCATGCCATCGTCTAGTAGAGTGTGTAGGTACTGACACCACCAAAGTCTGCAGATAGCTGACTCAGGGTCATACACTGCCCTCATTTAAGTTAAATAACCAACAGCAGAAATAAGCTAGACCATTCTGCTCTGGGACTGCTGTAAGGTAATGCTGCATTATGGAACTCTCCAGTAGAGTGTCTGGCCATTGGGAGGTAGCCGCGGGGCTGCCCTCTTTAAGAAGATCAGCATGCTCGGGGAATGGTCTTCCATGCACGATCAACACAAGCAAGGACACATGGTTAAGGGTTAAAGAGTGAAGTTAGTTTGCTCATTTAGTCACTCAAGGTTCTGGAAATGTGCTCACCGAAGACCTGGATGCCCACTGAAGCCAGTGCATTTTGGTACAGAAAGTCTGGAGAATAAGAACGGACAGAGGAGAGTATTTGGAGAACAGTCAGTTCCTGGCCTTGGACTCAAGGGTTGGGAATGGCTGTGTAAGGAATGCCATAAACATGAGCTGACATGGAAAAACCTCCGAGATAATCGTTCAGTGAAAGACGCAAGGTGCAAAACAGAATGCAGGGTACAACCTCATTTATGTAGATGCTTATACATGCACACAACTTTCTGGAAGGCTACAGAAAAGACAGTGAATAGTGGGGCTGGGGGTGGGGAAGGGAGAGATACTATCTTTTTATTTTATACCCTTCTCTACTACTTAACTGTCTATTTCACCACACACAGATAATATTTTTACAGTAATTTTTAAAACGGATTGGGACCTACTTCACACCTGCAAAGAAGCCCTGGTGGTGCAGTGGTTAAGCGCTCGGCTGCTCACCAAAAGGTCGGCAGTTCGAACCCACCAGCCCTTCCTTGGGAGAAAGTTGTGGCAGTCAGCTTCCGAAAAGATTACAGCCTTCGAAACCCCATAGGGCAGTTCTACTCTGTCCTACAGGGTCGCTATGAGTTGGAATCGACTCAGTGGTAGTGGGTTTTTTGGTTTTTCCCTCCTGCAAACATCACCTGTGGCGAGAGATTAGAGGCAGGCTTTGGTTTGTTAGGCAAAATTAACAACAGCACTGTCTTACCTACTGCCTCAGAGCATTATCTCAGAAAGGGCCAAGTCTCCTCCAAAGGAGGCTGGTTGTATTGATGAGTTTGCTGACAAACACAGGCTCTGATGTGGTAAAAAACATGTGAAATTGTTCACTACAGGTAAGTAAGTAAGCACAAGTCAGTCTGTGCTTACCTTGCTTACTGGGTCATCCGTCCCTGTCAGGGATTGTAAATTTGAAAAGAGGCTTTGATTCTGTAGGAGGGTGCTGTGGGGCTGGGGGAGAGACAGATGCCAGCCACACCTAGAAGCAGAAGCTTTGATGCGGTTAAGAAAACGTGAACTTGTTCACTACAGATGATCTGGTAAGCAAGGTAAGCACTGTGCTTACCGTGCCTACTGGATAATTCACCCCTGCCTGGATATCGAGAATGAATGAATGATGACGCAAACATGGTAAAATTTTAACATTTGGGGAATCTGGGGAAAGGATATACAGGAGTTCTTTGTATAAAATATATCAAGGAATACATACAAGAATTCTTTATGCAATCCTTTTCTAAGTCTGAAATTTGAAGTTATTTCAAAATAAAAAGCTTTTTTTTTTTTTTAATGAGCACTGCACAAACTTCCATCATTAGAGTATCACCAAGCTCTCTAAAGAAGCTAACGGCACTACTGCGTAAAGGATTTCGCATGAGCGGACAATCAGCCCTGACTGCGCCTTCTCCTTGCAGTGCACCTACTTTTACTTCCAGTGCTCTTATTCTCTTTCACTGTGACTGCAAGGATGACACTGTCCTGATAAAAGCTATTCTTATTTTTTTTCTGATCTCTATTTGATATAACAACTACAGGAATTTCCCAAGAAAGGCTGCCTGTGACAGCTAGCTGGCCTATTTCCAAAGTCCTCTGGGATACATTTCTTGGTGTTAACGCTATACATTAATTGCTCTCTCTGTCTAATAACCATTTAAGTAGAGTGAATGTTTTAGGTTTGCCTCTGAACTAACTATTCTACTCCTTGGTGGCAGTATATAGAAAAAAGGAAAATCAATTAACTTTACACTCCTAGTACTCGTATAAACTGCTACTCGTCTGTGGCAGGACGAGCAGAAATGTGCAGGGCATTTTATTCATATAAGTGATAAATCAGGATAAAGCCTACAAAACTCAAAGTGGCATTGGATCAGAATCTTGAGTTTGTGTTCGTGTCTCCGAGGGGGGGTGCCATGGGGATGAAAATCGGGCCTTTTATTTTTCATTCAAGGAAGGAAGCAAGCTTTATTTCATCCTGAGTTTGCAAGTTGCTGGGCTGAGTAGGCTGGCTGCAGTCCTCCTTCCTCACAGCACACTCTCCTTACCTGGGACAGCCCTGCAGGCAGCCTGGATGCTCCGGTTTCTCCCTGAGTAATGGAAGATTAAGGAGCTCTCGTAGGTGTGACGGTTAAGCGCTCAGCTGCTACCTGAAACGTGAGCAATTTGCACTCACCAGCGGCTCTGTGGGAGAAAGACAGGGCAGTCCGCTCCCGTAAAGATTACAGCCTAGGAAACCCTATGCGGCAGTTCTACTCTGTCATACAGGGTTGCTATGAGTCAGAATCAATAGCACCCAACAACAACAATGGAAGATGAATCTTTCCGGAGGTGGCATCTGTTATAAACTTAAAATACAAAAGCAAAACACGTCTCTTCTCACATGGGCTCTTCTGGACATAAATGAGGCTCCTTCTGATGACTCAGGTTGATTGTTAAGAACATCTGCAAAATGCAACATTGACTTCATTGTGTCTGCGGAGCGTGGGGACAAAGGGCACCGACTCCAGAGGATCCTCTGAGCTGTGTTTTCTTGACGAGATCACGGAAACCAGATTGCTTTGAGCTTTTCTTATAAACAACAAGGGAGTTACATGGCTGTCTCATCTCCAGGCCAGTGTAATAGACCTGTTTGGTTTTTGTTTCTGTTTTAACAAAACTAGTAAATGAAAGGCTCGCACTTCCAAGCGACTGCCTTGCCTTCTAGAAAATCAGCTTCATCTTCACAATTACACACAGCTGTCCTTTGGGGACAGTCACAGCTCCCCAAGACTGGGCTCTTCGACCATGGGCCATTCCAGGCTCTTGAAAGTTCCTCCCTCACGACTTGCACTTCTGAACCTGGGACCCCTTTTTGAACCCGCACGCTGACGCTGGTCACTCTCCTCTCTATGCTCTCCTTTGTATGTTACCTTAAACAGAATCCAGGCCAATGCTGCACAGCAGATCTTGACTCTAATGTCACCATGAGAAAGTCCTGTGTGGGGTCTCCTGCTGGGTCAACTGTATTGTGCATTGTCTTTGCAGTGGGACTTCACAATTTCATGGCCCTGTGGTCTAAAGGTTAGGAGATCCTGGGTGGCGCAAATGGTTAAGCAGTTGGAACCCACCCATAGGTGCCTTGGAAGACAGGCCTGGCGATCTGCTTCTGAAAGGTCACAGCCTTGAAAACCGTAGCAGACCAGTTCTACTCCGCACACGTGGAGTCGATACGAGTTGGAATCAACACAACGGTAACTGGTTTGGTTTTTGGTTTGGTGGTCTAAAGGTTAAATTCGGTAATGTCAATTTGGCAGGAAGGAAGACAAAAAGAGTACACGAAAGTGAGACCAATCTCTCCACGTAAGCTCTGCGGTTATCCAGTGGTAGCATATCTCTACCCTCCTTAGGGAAGTCAGTGACTCTGGAACAATCTTTCATTGGAGGCTCAAAAATAAAAAGTAAAATAGACGATGGACCCGTCCCTTCAAGTTCAAGCTTGATCTCCAGACACATCCAGCAGATAACTGTAGGTCCTTAAGTCTTGCTGTTAATCACTGTCAAGTGGGCTCCAACTCATAGTGACCTTATGTACAACAGAACAAAGCGTTGCTCAGTCCGGCACTGATCGTTGGTATGTTTGAGTCCATGGTTACAGCTATTGTGTCAATTCATCTCATTGATGGTTTCCCTCACTTTTGCTGTCCGTTTCTAGCAAGTGGTCTTTCCTGATGACGTGTCCAAAGTAAATGAGCCGGAGTCTCGCCATTCTCGCATCTAAGGAGTATTCTGGTTGTATTTCTTCTAAGACTGATTTGTTCGTTCTTCTCTCAGTCCATGGTATGTTTAATGAAGTCCTACCGGTAATATTTTACAACATTCAAAAGTTTGATTTCCTGGGAGCCAGAGGTATAACTGCATGTGAGCACAGCTACCTGTCCTTAATCTGATAAATCCAGGCAAACGGACTCACCAGTGCTTGCTGAAAAAGCATTGAGCAAACTTCACCAAGGCAGACAAGTTTTGTCAGCCAACGCTATAAAACCGTTCAGAGGAGAGGCTCCTCTCAGAAACGGGTTCACTGCACACATTCAGTAAGAGTCTCAGGAGCAATACTGTTGCTTGATTGCTTTTTCAGCGGCGGTAGCTCGGCTTCTATTGCTACACCTCTCTTTGAAACGACAAAACTGCCTGTCAGAGAAAACACAGCTCTATATTTTAACTGTAAACTCTTTGACTTTTCAGTTAGCTCTCGAACTCCACTTTTCCACAGAGAAAGTTGGGAAACCACGTCCTAGAACAATTTTTATACACGATCTGTAGGCTCCTTCTGTGTGCGTTAACTGTGGTGTACCTTGCAGCCTCGATTGCATTTGACTTCCGTTGCTTTCTTCTGTTGTGAACGTCCTCGTCAAGTGCTGGTACTATTCATGGCGTGAGGCCTTTCAGCTCCAGCATGGCACCATGAGAGTAGGATGTGGTGTGTGTCCTTTCATGAAATGTCCCCTCGTTTGAGATGAAGTGTCTCACTCTGCTGCTGGGCACCAGCATGGCAGAGGGGCTGGAGAGCTGAGCTTGCAAGAGGCTCTTTGCTGCCCTTCCAGGCATCAGAACTTCCCCCATTTATCTCTGTCCTTGGCTCTTGGGCTTTTTGACAAAATATCTGCCACTCACTCCAGCGGCCACTTGTTTGTAATCTTTTATATATATGTATATATATATAATTGTGTTTTTCAGTAAAGGTTTACACAGCAGTTTAGGTTCTCACTCAACAATTTCTACACCAATTGTTCAATGACATTGGTTACATTCTTCACAATGTGTGAACATTCTCATTATCTCCATTCTGGTTGTTCTGTATCCATTAACCTAGTTTCACTGTCCCCTTACCTTGTAATTGCTGACTGTTTGGTCTCACATACGTGATTTTTTAAAAGAGCACAGCATTCACAGGTGATATTCTCTATTTTATGAGCCAATCTGTTATTTAGCTAGAAGGTGACCTCAGGGGCTAGTTTTGGTTCAAGGTTTAAAGGGTATCTCAGGGCAATAGTCTCAGGGAGTCCTCCATTCTCAATCAGTCCAATAAGTCTGGATTTTTTAAGAGTTTGAGGTTCTGTTCCACATTTTTCTCCCATTCTATCAACCCACCTACTGTGGCCCTGGTCAGAACGGTTGGTAGTGGTAGCCAGGCACCATCTGGTTCTTCTGGTCTCACGGTAGACGAGGCTGTGGTTCACGTAGGCTATTAGTCCTGTAGTTTCTTCTTTGAGTCTTTGGTTTCCTTCTTTATCTTTTGCTGTGGGTGAGTAAAGACCAATAATTGTATCTTTTTGCTTCTAGTCTTCACCACTGTTCCACTCCTCCACACCCACTGTCCAGTCTTCTGTCCATTTGCCCATTTTTCTCTCTTCTTCCTCTTTTGTATACAGGGTCTTCAGCAGAACTAGGGCCTTTGCCTGAGAGATACATCTTGCTGTGAGCAGACCAGGTCTCTCTCTGGCTTCCTTCTGGTTGAAGCTCTCACCAGGCCTGTCTTTTGTGATAAACCTTTTTAAAAAATATTTCATTATATTTTTGGTGAAAATACATACAATAAAACATGCTCCCACTCAACAATTTCTACACATAATGTTCAGTGACATTGGTTACATTTTTCATATTGTGTCAACATTCTCATTACTTCTGTTCCAGTTGTTTCACTTCCATTAACTTAGTCTTACTGCCCCTCAAACTTCTCATATATGCTTCAGAATAACTGTTGTCCATTTGGTCTCATATGTTTTAAGAGTGCAGTACTCAAGGGTGACATTCTTTTTTTTTTTGTTTAAAGTTAAACTGCTATTTAGTTTAAAGGTGATTTCAGGGGACAGTTTTGGTTCAAAGTTTAAAGGGTATCTCAGGGCAACAGTCTCGGGGATTCCCCCTTGTGATCATTAAGGTTATGTGTCAACTTGGCTGGGCCATGATTCTCAGTGGTTTGGCAGTTATGATGTAGTTTGGCAGTCATATAATGGTGTGATCGCCTCCACGATGAGATTTGATATAATGTGATCACCTCCATGATGGGATCTGCTGTGAGTAGCCAATCAGTTGAAAGGGAGTTTCCTTGAAGGTGTGACCTGCATCAATGTAAGTGAACTTTCTGGCAAGGGTCATGGGCTTTTGCTCACTCTGGACCCTGCAGCTAGGTCCTGTTCGTCTAACTTCTGGTTCTTGAACTTGAGCTGACAGCTTACCTGCCATCTTGCCTGCCAATCTTGGGATTCGTTGTTCTCCATAGCCTGTGAGCAAGAGCTCTGCTGTCTGACCTGCCAATCTTGGGTTTACCAGCTACGTGAATCAGGAAAAGCCTCCATCCTGACCCATGGACTTGGGATGTTCCAGCCTCTACAACTGTGTAAGCCATTCCCTTGATATAAATCTCTCTATATATATTTATATGCTTTACTGGTTTTGCTTCTCTAGAGAACCTAGCCTAAGACACCTCCAGTCTCAATGGGTACAGTAAGTCTGGATTCTTTAAGAATTTGAAGTTTTGTTCCACATTTCTCTCCCTTTCTATCATGCTCCATCTAGTGTATCCCTGATTAGAAAGTTCTGTAGTGGTAGCTGGGCACTATCTAGTTCTTCTGGTCTCAAGGTGGAAGAGGCAGTTGTTCCTGGAGACAATTTGTTCTGTAGTCCAGTTCCTTCTCTGATTCTTAGGTTTCCTTCTTTCTCTTTTGCTCCGGACAAATAGAGACAAATAGTTGTACCTTAGGTAATGAGAAACCTTCCATTTCAGGGACTGGGTCCACTATGCCTGCTTCTCTGCCTGTGAGCTCAGGGGATGTTTCTTCATAGCCAGAGGCAGTTTGTTCTTTCTTGTCATTTTTACCAGCCTTCAGTCAAAAACAAAACAAAACAAAACAAACCAGCAGTACTCCAAGAATAAATAAATCAACAAACACTGCTCATAGCTCAACTGCCTTGCGGGTGTGACTTTGCTGCCAGTGATTTTAATGGCCCACAGGAAGTACTTACACTTGGGCCACTGGAACAGAGTAACCTTCTTGTCTCTACACCCGAGTTTAGGGCCACAGAATCCACAGAAAGTGGGAGACTCTGCAAATATACAATTTCTTCTGAAAATAAGGTGGGAAGCAATAGGAAAAGAAGATTTGTTTTAAGGCTGAATTTGCTGCAACTCATTTCTTCTGTAAAGTGATTGACAAGGAAATACATTTTGTGTGACCCTTAAAGCAGGCTCAGGCTGTGTCTCTATGCTGTTCCTACAGAGAAACTAAGCCGTGTTCAAGATACTATTGCAAACCTTTCATCTTCTAATTTAAGGAGGCTAAATAAGCAGAAAAGGCAAAAGAGAAAACGGAAAATCCCTAACTGAATTTTCCATGAGACAGTCTACAGCATCATTTATCACTCTGCCCCTGCTCTGCCTTAGACCAGGTCCCCTGGCTTGTAACTTGAAAGCACGGATCACATGAGAGCTTCCGAAATCAGCTCCCTGGGCTGGTTAAAGAGAAGGTGCGAGTGGCAGGTATATAGGGCCCTATTTGAAATGATGACTCAGGAGGAAGTCAACTGACCTGATTAATTTTAGTTTTTCTTCAGTTTGTGCTAGAAATATCTTAGAAAAATAAAACCAAGTGGGTGCACCCGCAGCAGTTTATTCTTGGAGCAGGGGACACACAAGCACGTTTGATGGGGATGTTGTAGCTCCAAGAACAAAGCTGTGTGCTAGCCAGGCAGCCAGTTCTGCCACCCCAGCAGTGTCCCTGCCCCTGCTCATGATGGCGACCTGTCAGAGACAGATCTGGGCTGAACCAACACGGCGGATGATTCTGGAACTCATTGTGGGATAGAGTTAGCTCTCTTTGCAGTCTTGGGGGTAGAGACTCTGCTGGCAACTAGCTGACGCTGGCAGAGACAATGCTAGAGCTGAAAGGAAAGGAACTGCTCGCGTCTTAAAAATGGAATGCAGGGCAAAGTAAACTCCCTCGGTGCACAGCAAAGTGGCAGGTCGTGAGAGCGAGGAGGCTGATGTCTGAGTGAATCTCAGTTTATCTCTAGAGATGTAAACACTGAGAAAGGCAGACACTGGCTGCCAGCAACCAACCATCTGACTGCCATCAAGAAGGAGCAATGGTGCACTGGGTAAGGACACAGACTCCAGAGCCTGGTGGCCGGGGTTCGAATCCTGGTTCTACCCCTTTCCCCTGCTGTGTGTCCTTGGGCAAGTTACTCAGCCTCTCTGTGCCTCAGTTTTCTCAACTGTAAACTAGGGACAACAGTAACCCCCTCACAGGGTTGTTATGAGGATTCAGTGAATATGTGCAGGATTTGTAAAGCACTGAGAAGAGTGTCTGGTACAGTGTTCGTTAAATGTATGAAAATGACGGGAATCATATAGAAAGAGCTGGAATAAACGTGGCAATGTTAGAGATGGCGGTGGATGCAACTGTGTGTTCATTTCCAACAAGGGGAGTGACCAGCATGGGGACTGTGCCCAGGGCCTGCCTGTGAGAGGGCTGAGACTCAGTTTATGCTTCCGGGCTACCATCCATGCACGGAGACTTCAGGAAAGCTGGAGACAGACACAAAGCCCGAGTTCCCCCAGGCTTCCGAACACGGGCACACAGCTCTGCTGGACCTGCCAGTCCACAAAGTAGAACCCCAAAGGAGACTTGTCCCTGCCCTCTAATCGTTTGGGGTGTACTCTATAGCCGCTCTGCTGAGGTGAGAGCTGTGCACAGGATCCCCCTCCCCGGCTTCCTGTTCTGACTCTCCAGTCAGCAGAAAGTCTGGTGGCTAAGACCACAGGACTGAGGGGAAGGCTGGTGTCCTCACCCTATGGAGGCCAGGGGTTACCAGCCCCTTTACTCCAGGGAAAGGGCGGGTAGGAGACCCCCAGGCTTGGGGAGACGGGGCTCAGGAGACGGGCCTCCGCGCCGACTCACCACTTTGGGCTTGAACGGCGGCTGGATCTCCCTGTTCTCCAGTTTCTCCCAGTCGATTCTCCGGAAAAAGGCGTGCTCTCTCACGTCCCTCTCACCCTCAGGCCCACAGCCCAGCCGCTTGGCAGGGTGTTTGGTCATCAGCTAGAAAGGACCAGTGTGGAGATATGTGCCATTAAAATATGGATGTATAAAGGCCTCTATGCTGCACAGCATGTTGAGACTTGTCCCCAGCATGTTGAGACTTGTCACGACTTGTTTTTCCAAACCCATTACTGATATGGCTTGTTTACCTGAATTCCTCCTCCCTTGCCTGAAACTTACTGTTATTCACCCAAAGCCCATTGTTCTGTTATTTGCTTCACTGTTTACTGTACTGACTATAAAATAAACTCCTGGGACTGAAGCTGGGTTCGACTCCTCAGAGTGACCCTCCTGGCCCCACTTCTCTGTAAGAGTTGTGGCATTGTTTACTGCCTCCGCCACCCCGACAACCGTCGCTGCTGTGACAGACGGTGCCCTGTGTGAGGGGAGAGCTGTAGATACCCTCGCACCCAATCCCTTCAGGTGGTGAGTATAGGACGCGTCCGTTTCAGGCTGCCTTCACAGCCCTAGAGCTGCAGGGTTTTTCCGCGGGTGGAATTTTCCCGAACGCTCTCAGATCAGGCTGCTTTAGCCCCAGAGCGGCAGGTCTTTCCTGACCGCTCCCAAGGGATTTCAGGCTTCAGGCTAGGAGCTTTCCTATCATTTTTTCCTTCATCTTCCTATTCCTCCTCGCTATCGGGAATTCTCTTTCTCCTGAGCAGCGTCAACGCAAAACCCAGTTGTTGGGATTGTTAAAGGCCTCTAAGCTTAAGGTGTCAGAAGAAGCCCTTACCCAACTTCTGCTTTTAGTTGAATCTGCCTGTCCTTGGTACCCCTTGCAGGGGAACCTTGATGTAGAGGCATGGGAATGTATCGGTAACATCATTTGTGACATGAACATCCCAGCTTCAGTTCTTATTGCTTGGCATCACTGCCGCCTCGCTTTACAGCCCCTACAGGCAGCTCCTTCTGCTCCCTCCCCTAGTGAAGAAAATGTTTATGACCCTCCTCTTTCCACGCTTCCCAAGGCTAATTTCTCTCAACATGAGCCTCTTATGGAAAGATGTTTGCGGGATGGCCGTGAGAAAGAGGGGTTTTCTGCTTATCCTGTCATTCGGGGATCAGGACTGCCCCGTCACGATGGCCTTGCCTTTCAAGGTTTTAAGGAACTTCGTAAAAGCATGATAGAAAATGGTTTACAATGTTCCTTTACAAAAGGGATTGTGGAAGGTTTAGGACAATGCTTTGAAATGACCCCCTGGGATTGGAATCTCCTAATGCGAACAGTTTTAACTCCTGCTCAGTTTAGTGTATGGAGTCAAGAATACAAGGAGCATTGTAACCTTTATGCCGTAGACAATCTTAATCATAATATCCCTGTTAGTCTTGACATGCTCCTGGGTATTGGGAATTATTCCACTCCTCAGGCCCAGAGCCAGATGAATAGGCAAGCATTTAGTCAAGCCTCTGACGCTGCCGCCAAAGCCTGGAGTAAAATCCCTGATTCCAGAATGCCCACCGGCTCATTTGCCACTATTCGCCAAGTGGCAAATGAGCTTTACATTGACTTTATCAACATCTCCAAACAGCCATTTCCCGACAGGTAGACAATCAACAAGCAGCTGAAGTTCTTTGTCTCCAGCTTGGTTATGAAAATGCTACTGCTGACTGTCAGGCTGTTTTAGCTCCCTTAAAGGTACAGAATCTTAACCTAGCTGAAATGATTAGAGCATGTCAGAATGTTGGCACAGGAACTCGTAAGACACAAGTATTAGCAGCAGCTCTCCTTCCATCCACTGCCACCTGTTTTGGGTGTGGTAAACCTGGACATTTTAAAAAGGATTGTCATAGGTTAAAAAACAAAAACGCCAACACTAAACTTCCAACCTGAAAGTGTCCCCGCTGTGGTAAAGGCTTTCATTGGGCTAGTCAGTGCAGGTCTCAACTTAACAATCAAGGCAGCCCTATGTTGGGAAATGGGAAGAGGGGCGAGAGCTCTCGTGCCCTGCAAAATCCAGGGAGCCCCCGAGAGTGGAGTGTGGAGACCACAGCATAGACTCCAAACAGCAACGTTTGCGAGTTAATGATTTAAAGGCAGCTACGGAAGGGAGTGCAGGTCTAGATCTACCCTTAGCAGAAGGGGCTATACTAGATGAGGCGGGAAAAGTTTTTCTTATAGCAACACAGGTTTGGGGACCCCTGCCTCGAGGATATTTAGGACTCCTAATGGGTCGCTCTAGTATTACATCTCAAGGTCTAACCGTTCATCCTGGTGTAACAGACTCCGATTATGAAGGTCAAATTAAAATTATGGTTTCCAGTCTCTCTTATTGGAACATTACTCCCTCTGATAAGATAGCACAGCTAATTTTACTTCTCTTTGTAGTCCCCTCTGCTTGCACTACCCCAAGACGGGCTGGGGGTTTCGGCAGTACTGACGCTTTTTGGGTTACTAAGTTACAATCTTCCCGACCATATCTTGCTGTTCAGGTCAATGATCGCATGTTTAAAGGGCTCGTGGACTCTGGGGAAGATGTAACTATCTTCTCCTCTGATTCCTGGCCCTCTTCTTGGCCCAAGAAGCAAACCACTGAAACCCTCACAGGAGTTGGAGGAGCACAGTGTCCTTTTCAAAGTACGCTTCCCATTGTTTTCTATAGCGCTGATGGACAGCCCCCTTCCATCTGTCCCTTTATCCTTCCTTTACCTCCTATATTATGGGGACGAGATTTACTCTCCCAGTGGAATGTTCAAATTGGCACTCCTCAGGGTTTTTCAAAGGGGCCACTGCTCAAACAGACCCTCTGCTAAAATTAACCTGGATACCTGGCCCTCCTGTTTGGGTTGAGCAGTGGCCCATTAAAGAAGAAAAATTAAAACACCTTAAAAAACTTGTCCAGGAACAGTTAGAGGCTGGACACATCCAGCCTTCTTGCAGCCCTTGGAATACACCTATTTTCTGTGTCCCCCAAAAATCCAAAAAATGGAGGCTCCTTCATGACTTATGGGCTGTTAATCAATGCCTTGTCCCTGTGGGACCTCTTCAGCCAGGAGTTCCCAATCCGGTCTGTATTCCTCAAACGTATCACATTATCATTATTGATCTTAAAGACTGTTTTTTTTACCATCCCACTCCATCCCGACGATTGTGCTAAATTTGCCTTCTCAGTTCCTTCTGTGAATAATTGTCGTCCTATGCAACGGTATGAGTGGACTGTTCTCCCACAGGGCATGGTCAATAGCCCAACTATCTGTCAATATTATGTTGATAAGGCTCTCAAACCAGTCAAGAGCCTTTCCCTCCTGTCTTATATATCACTATATGGACGACATTCTCCTAGCCCATCCCAAACCAGAACAACTTGATTCACTTCTTGTCTCTGTTCGACAAGTGTTACAAAGTTTTGGCTTACAAATAGCCCCTGAAAAGGTTCAGTCTTTCACCCCGTGGCAGTATTTGGGATACTATCTTGACACCCATATCATTTGCCCTAAAACACCAGAAATTATAATTCCCAAGACATTAACTCTAAATGACCTCCAAAAGATCCTTGGTCATATTAACTGGCTGCGACCTTCACTTGGTATAACAACTTCTCAGCTGACCAACTTATTTGAGACCCTTAAGGGTGTCCCTGCTCTAACCTCTATGAGAACACTCTCTCCCCAGGCACGCCATGAATTAACACTTGTTAACCAAGCCATTAAAGAGAAATTTTTGACTTGTTTACAGATAAATCATCCTGTTTACCTTCTCCTATTAAATACTCCTCATAGTCTTATAGGTGTGCTCTGTCAGTTTACTCCTGATTTCGGAGCACTTGAGTGGCTTTTTTTTCCTTATCGCCCTCCACAACAATTGTTTACACGCTTCTCTCAGCACATTAATCTATTAATGCAGGGGCGTACTCGCTCTAAACAGCTTTTGGGTTCTGACCCTCATTTTATATACTTTGGGGTAATGAAAACAACTTTTGACCATGCTCTTCTCAATTCTGAAGAGCTCCAGATCGCTTTGGCTGATTTTACTGGACAAATAATTTATTCTTATCCCACTTCAAAGCCACTCTCTACCCTACAGCTTCTTCCTTTACAACTTTCTACTATGCTCTCTCCTTCACCTCTTGCTAACGCTCCTACCGCCTTTATAGACGGATCAGGAAAAACTGGAAAAGGAGTGGTCACTGGGCAAACAGACGGTGCCTGGCAACATTTCATTACACAAAAGGCTTCCACTACACAGCGTGCTGAGCTGTCAGCAGCTGTTGCTGCCTTTGAAATTTTTAAATTAATGTCGTTCAATTTAATTGATGATTCTGCTTATGTTGTCCACACCATTCAACATATTAGTGATGCAACTCTCCGCTTTAGTTCCGATTATGAGTTATTTACTCTGTTCAAAAGGCTTCAAACCTTACTAAATAACCGTAACTCTCCCTTCTTTGTAGTACATATGCGCTCTCATACACCTTTACCAGGACCTCTTTCTGACGGCAATTCTCGTGCCGATTTACTTGCTGGCTCTGCCTCTTCTAATGCACGAACTTCTCATAATTTCTTTCATCAAAATCCACGGGGACTTCAAAAACAATTTTCTATCTCTCTTACTGAAGCACAATAAATTGTTCGCACCTGTCCTGACTGCCAATGCTTTTCTCCCACGTCCTTTGCTGCTGGGATCAACCCACGTGGTCTAGTAGCCCATCAACTGTGGCAAATGGATGTAACACACTATCCTCCCTTTGGGAAACTTAAATAACTCCATGTGTCCATAGATACATGTTCTGGGTTACTTTATGCTACAGCCCTTTCTGGAGAACGTTTTACTCATGCCTGTTGTCATTTCACCCAAGCCATTGCAACTATGGGATGTCCCCAAGCTCTTAAAACTGATAATGGTCCTGCATATACTTCTGCTAAATTTCAACAATTTTGTGCCACTTGGAATATTCTTCATACCACTGGCATTCCTTATAACCCTCAAGGTCAAGCCATAATTGAACGTGCCCATCATACTCTCAAACAGCTCTTAAATAAACAAAAGGGGGGAGATGATGGGTCTAGAGTATGTGACCAGAATGAAAGACTTGCCAAAGCTCTCTTTACCTTTATAACTTTTTATTGGTTGCCAAAGATGGTCATACTGCTGCAGAATGACATTTTATCCCCTCTGACACCCGACCTCGCCCACAGGTCCTCTATAAAGATCTTCAAAATCCCTCCGTCTGGCAAGGACCTGTAGAATTATTAACCTGGGCGAGGGTATGCGGCTGTTTTGTCTCCTACAGGCCCACTTTGGATTCCCGCTCGACTAGTAAAACCGTATCATGACCCAGCAACAGCCACCACCCTTCCGCTGGCCAGCCGACTGGATTCCAGAGCGACTCCGGATACAGCTATCCCCTCCTCCGGGGAAGGAGAATGAACAACAAAACTCTACTATGCCGGTAACATGGGGAGGTTTGCAAGCCCTCTCCTCTAAAGCTGAGGATGTTCTTTCTGCTACCGGTGCCCCGCTTACACCTGAAAACCTGTTTCTAGCCATGGTCTCCCTCATGACTTTTAACTCTCAACAGGTATGTATTCTTCTTCTCCTCTTTTCTCAAGTACTAATGACTTCTGCTTCAACCTATACCTATTGGGCTCACGTTCTTAGCCCCCCTGTCTTCCACCTGGTTACTTGGGAAGAACCAGAACCCCCTCTTTCCTCCAATGACACTACCGTCACTGGTGGACAATATTTGGCTTATTCCAAACCACTTACTAACTCCCCTGAGGAGGGATGGTTTGTACTGCCTACAAATTGGACACTCTATGCTGATGCTCTTCCTTTCTGCTTTACTACCCAACCACGCACTGCTTCTGTGTGCGTACCTATATTAGAACAATGGTATATGAATTACATTTATCACAATGATACCTATAAACAGCTAGCCTATTCTAAACAAATTTTTATCAAAGCTATAGGCATTAATGGCACATTCAGTAATAACAGTGCCTATATTACTCACTCACCCCCTTCCATCCCTGTATGTCAACACCCACAGCTATCTCTTACAGACCATATTGATAATACTTGGGTTACTTGTCAAACTACTAACTTTTCTTTTCTTCATACTCTCTCCCTTTCAACATTTCACTAGAAAATCGGGGCCCTCAAGGTCTAGTTTTATTACCAAATCACTCTGCTTGGCAGTGGGCAGCCCCATACCATTATCAAGGACACTCTCAATCCTGGAACCCTGGCCTAGCTGGACCCATTCTCTGCTTACATTATTCCACTGAACATTTATCTCCATTAAAAATCCTTTCTTGGTGATTAAGCCTCCCCTTTTATGAAAGGACTCTTTGTACAGGAACCTTTCAAAAAGAGACTTCCACTGGCCCTAATAAGTGGACTCTCCATGACCATAACAATTCTGTGCCTATATGCACGTCTCGACCATACATTTTTGCTATAACTTCTAGTCCTCCAGATATTATTAAAATAAATGCCTCTTTCAATTAACATTATCCAATGGCTCTACTTGGATTACTCCATGTCTGTCCAGACAAAATGTCTCCACTCTTAACATCAATTCTGTATTTGTTCTTCTACAAAAAGGCCACCTTTGGCTGCCCGTTAACCTTACATGCCCTTGGCAAGATAGCTCCCCTTCGCTCAGGTTGTTAATGCATTACAGAAAATACGAACTAAAAGGTTTCTTGGAATTCTTATACCCTCCTATTATCACAGCCACTGCTATTGCCGCTAGGGCAGCTACCGCCGCTGTAGCTCTCTCCCAATCTATTCAGACCCCCCTCCCCAGCAGTTTAACACTTATATGCAAAATGTTACTTCTGAAATGCAAACTATGGCACATATTGATCAAGAGATCCTCAAGCGTCTGGGTGCTTTAGAAGCCTCAGTCCTTTGGCTTGGAGAGCGACAGGAAGCCCTATGGGAACATTCCCAACTAACCTGTGATGCTGAATACACTCGCTTCTGTGTTATAGCCCTTCCATATAATGAATCCTAGAAGGATGTTAAAAGTAACCTTTTAGCTAGCTTCGCTTCTCCATTGAAAAGTGATATTCAAAAATTACAATTTCAATTACAAGAACAGCTCTTGAGATTACAGTCAGAGTCTAATAAGGCTACACTTAATACACTTAACGATTTTGCCTACTGGCTCAATCCCACACATTGGTTCTCTGGACTCAATCTCCGTGTCTGGATCCTTTTTGCTATAGGATGTTTAATAGTCTTGTGCCTCCTTATAGTCATCTGATGTCTCTACTCCCTGAAGATCTCCCATCACCAACAGAAGTCAGCCTTCTACACCTGGACCATTCGCTACCAGTTACCTAAACAGGAGACGGGAAAAATAAAGACCTCCTCTTAAGAAGGCCCTTCCTATGTTATTATTTTGATAATCAGTAATTACCTGTATTCGGTTAATCAGTGGGTTCCCAATGAAAATTTGTTATGTTTATTCCTCTATATTTTCTGCTTCTCCTAGTTAGATGCTTCTGTATAGATAGATTTCTAAGTTAGATGATTATTTTCTAATTGATAGTAAATTTGTGTAAATCAGTGTTTGTTTGATTGTTAAATCTGTTATGATGTATAAATTGCCCTTCCTAGTGATTCCCTTCCAAGTAATAGTGAAGCTGTGTAAATCATTGCTTGTTTGATTGTTAATGAATCTTTGAGCCGTTACAAATCTTTGAGCCTTTAAGAATAATAATCTTAGTGAATGTTAAAAGTTAGTGTTTAGCTTACAAAATGAGAGTCAGAGGAAACCCATGGGTCCAACAATCAGGATATTACTAGTGCAGAGGATTATATTATCCTCATAAGATCATCCTCTATTGTCTTACACACCTGAAAGGCACATTGAGTCCGCTCACTCCGGCTATGCAATTGATAAGAGCATCGCTCTTACTTAGTAACCTGGTGAAGAACCAGATGGTATCTGGTGGAAAACCAGCACCGTGAGTTTAAAGAGCCTGCAATGGCCGCCACCTAAGAGCACTAAACCCAGGCATTAAGTAACAACCTGGTGAAAAACCAGATGGTATCCAGTGGAAAACCAGCACCGTGAGTTTAAAGAGCCTGCTATGGCCGCCATCTAGGCGACTAAGTCCAGGTGTTACTCATAGCTATGCTACTTCTCCTCCTTAAACATATGGAGTGTGCCCCAGCTGTAGCTGGGCTCACAAGGACTCACTAAGACGCCAGGCCCTGAGGTGTGGAGACAGTAGCTGAGATAATCTTAGATTTTATCTCGTAGAGAAAATTTTACTTTATCCTAACGGGCATTTGTTGGACCAGTGAAAATCCTCTTGATTCTTATTCCATTAACTAAACAAAAGGGGGGAAATGTGGGGATATGTGCCATTAAAGTATGGATGTATAAAGGCCTCTATGCTGCACAGCATGTTGAGACTTGTCACGACTTGTTTTTCCAAACCTGTTACTGATCGGCTTGTTTATCTGAATTCCTCCTCCCTTGCCCGAAACTTATTGTTATTCACCCAAAGCCCATTGTTCTGTTATTTGCTTCACTGTTTGCTGTACTGACTATAAAATAAACTCCTGGGACTGAAGCTGGGTTCGACTCCTCGGAGTGATCCTCCTGGCCCCACTTCTCTGTAAGAGTTGTGGCATTGGTTACTGTCTCTGCTGCTCCGACAACCGTCGCTGCTGCGACAGACGAGGAGAAAAAGAGAACGCTGGATGGTAGCGGCTTCCCAGAAAGCAGTGCCTTCCCTTTGCCTGGCTCAACATCTGCCCTGACTGTGCATGGACTCCTGGGAGGCATCTGTCTCAGTGGCTTGCATGGAGTTAAGCCAAGTCACGGATGTGACACTGCCAAGTACGGACTTTCCATAGAGATTGTCATGAAACAAGGAAGCAACCTGGACCCGTGGCCGGACATATAAGAATGTACATGGGCATCTTTTTGCACTATCTGTTTTTGAGCTGCCATTCTATGTGTATATCAGGTAAAAAGGCAAGCACTAAAAACTGTGTGTTTTCAAAGTGTCACAGTCCAGAAAGAGGCTAAAAGCTTCATGTGTCTACTTATCACCTGGATCAAAATATTATCAATCAAAGGCACATGCAATGGAAAAATAAATACTGTTACAAGAAAGATGACTGGTTAATTTCAACATGCCTACTGTAGGATTAGTGGCGCAAATGGTTAAATTCTTGGCTGCTAACCGAAAGGTTGGTGGTTCAAACCCAATCAACGGCTCCATGGGAGAAAGACCCGGCGATCTGCTCCCATAAAGATAACAGCCTAAAAAACCCTGTGGGGCAGTTCTACTCTGTCACATGTGGTCACTATGAGTCAAAACCATCTCGACGGCACCTAACAGTAACAACACCTGTAGGACTGGAGTCCCTGGGTGGTGCAAATGGTTAAGCGCTTGGCTATTAACCAAAAGGCTGGTGGCTTGAATCCAGAGGCACTTCGGAAGAAAAGCCTGGCGATCCACTTCTGAAAATCAGCCACTTAAAACCCCATGGAGCACAGCTTTACTCTGACACACATGGGGTCTCCATGAGTTGGAATCGACTTGAGGGAATCGAGTTTTCTCCAGGCCTACAAGAAGTACTGGGATTTGAACCCCCTCTCCAGGTCTTTGTTTCTCCCACTACACCCCTCCTGGCACCAACATGCTCCAGCCCTCACTGGTTCAAGAGCAGTGGGCAGTGTGGGTTTGTGGTATTTCTGCCTTCTACCTTGGAAGTTGTGGGGAAAGTCTCTTTACCCTGTCCACCCCCTTGGTCCATAATCATAAAAGGAATCCAAATCTACTTACTCCTTTGCAGATGGAAACGGCCTCCTTGGACAAGGATTTTGGATAGGAAACGTTATGCTCCATTATAGACTGAAAGAGTTCATCTTCATCTTCGCCATCAAATGGAGGCTGTTCCAGAAAAGAGAATGATGGGAAAATATTTAGGCAGAGTAATTCATTAACAGGTGCCTGAAGATCCAACTCAGCACCAAGAAACAGACTGGGTTTCTCGGCATACCTCAGGCTGGAGGGTTAGCTGTTAATTCGTAGGTTTATTGGGTTATCTTTAATTAGGTTGATGGTTATGTGTTTTTCATTTTTCCTTTGCCCCTTTAATTATCTTGCCCTGGGCAGCCCAACACAATCTTTAGGGGAAATGTTTCTGAGTAATGCTTTTAATGATTTGCAAATAAATTATAATTAATCCATTAATCTTCTAATTATGTGCTAAAAATCTAATTATGACCATATTAGGTTACAGATGACTTTGTGTTCAGAAGGTGGAGTGCAGTGGAGAATGCTAATGCCTTTGAATTTTGAACACAGGGTGAAGCGAACTTCAGAACATGGGCAAAGAGGACTTCCTGGGCCAGGAATCCACACCAGGGTCTTTCTGACAGAACAAGGAACTGGCCTGCAGTGGGCCTACATTTCTAGAGAGAAGATGGTTGCCTAATGGTGGCAGGTGGTGGGAACTTAGCTTCCACTTACACCTCCTTGTCCTCTTCTGCTGGGTTTACAATTCCAATACTTAGGGAGGCATGGGGGCACTGTGGAGGTGTGTATGTGTGTGTCATGGTTTTAAAGTCAGGTAGATCTGAACCAGAATTCTAGACCTACCACCTTCATTGCTGGATATCCACAAGCAAGTGATGTCCTCTTTATTATTACTATTTTTTTAAATTGTATTTCAGGTGAAGGTTTACAGAACAAATAGTTTCTCATTAAACAGTCAGTACACATATTGTTTTATGACATTGGTTAACAACCCCACGACATGTCAAGCCTCTCCCTTCTCGATCTTTTTCTTTTTGGCAAAAATATACATAGCCAAAGATACACCATTTCAAAAACTTCTACATGTGCAGTTCAGTGACATTGATTATGTTCTTCCAGTTGTGCTGCTATTCTCACTTTAGATGAAGGTTTCCAGAACAAAATAGTTTCTCATTAAACAGCTAGTACACATGTTGCCCTATGACAATGGTTCACAACCCCACTACACGTCAACACTGTCCTTACTCAACCTTGGGTTCCCTATCACCAGCTTTCCTGTCCCCTCCTGCCTTCTAGTCCTTGTCCCTGGACTGCTGTGCTTCATTAGTCCCATTTTGTTTTAGGGGGCTGTCCAATCCCCTGCTGAACAGTGAACCTCAGAAGTAATTTCACCACTGAGCTAAAAGAGTGCCTGGGGGCCATAATCTCAGGGTTTCTCCAGTCCCTTCCAGGCCAGTAAATCTGGTCTTTTTTTCTGTGTGTTAGAATTTTGTTCTACATCCTTCTCCAGCTCTGTCCAGAACCCTGTGTTGTGATCCCAGTCAGAGCAGTCAGTGGCGGTAGCCAGGCACCATCTAGCTGTACTGGACTCAGTTTGCTGGAGGCCATGGTAGTTGTGGTCCATTAGTCCTCTGGACTAATCTTTTCCTTGTATCCTGTTCTCTTCATTCTCCCTTGCTCCCGAAGGGGTGAGACCAGTGGAGTATCTTAGATGGCTGCTCACAGGCTTTTAAGACCCCAGATGCTGCTCACCAAGGTAGAATGGAGAACACTGTCTTATAAACTGTGTTATGCCAGTTGAGCTAGATGTTCCCTGAGACCATGGTCCCCAAAGCCTTCTGCCCAGCAATTCAGTCCCTCAGGGAGTTGGGATGTGTCTATGGAGCTTCCATGAACTTTCCTTGTACAAGTTGTGCTAGTTTCCCCAGTATTGTGTACTGTCTCACCCTTCACCAAAGATACCACTTATTTATTGCCTATTTAGTATTCCCCCCCACCCCTCCCATCCCTCATAACTGACAAAGATTGTTACTTTTTGTGTATAAACTTTTTAATGAGTTTTTACAATAGAGGTCTCATACAGTATTTGTCCTTTTGTGATTGACTTATTTCACTCAGCATAAGGTCCTCTAGTTTCATCCATGTTATGAGATGCCTCACAGATTCATCATTGTTCTTTATCATTGCATAATACTCCATTGTGTGTACCATAGTTTGTTTATCCATTCATCTGTTGATGGGCATCTAGGTTGTTTCCATCTTTTTGCTATCGTGAACAATGCTGCCATGAACATGGGTGTGCATATGTCTATTCGAGCGATGACTCTTATTTCTCTAGGATATATTCCTAGGAGTGGGATTGCTGGATCGTATGGTATTTCTATTTCTAACTTTCTAAGGAAGTGCCATATCATTTTCCAAAATGGTTGTATCATTTTGCATTCCCACCGCGATGTCCTCTTTAAAAGGCAGTTTTCTAATTTTTAAAATGGGGTTTCTGGTGAGTATGTAGGGCACCGGCTATCTTGCATTGTACCCACTAGGCGCCCAGTGATGGGCACTTAATGGTACTCTTAGTGCTGTTCAGGCAGAGGCATTGGCTTGGAGGGGCTTCTAGAATCCTCCAGGAGGAAAGGCTGAGCTCTGGATGCCCCTTCGAGCTTCTTCTACCTGCATGTCTTGAATCCTGACTGCAGGGATCTGTTGTATTACCTGTTATTCTGGCCAAAGGGTGCACAGGATTGGGAGAGTTTATGGGAAAACTTTTTAATGTTTGCCTTTAGCTTATCTAATCTGGTGGTGTAATGGTTAAGCGCTTGGCTGATGAACAAAAAGGTTAGCAGTTCGAGCCCACCAGACGCTCTGCAGGAGAAAGACATGGCAGTCTGCTTCCTTAAAGATTACAGCCTTGGAAACCCTGTGGGGCAGTTCTTCTCTGTCCTATAGGGTTAATGTAAATCGGGATCAGCTTGATGGCAATGGGTTAATGGGTAACCTTGGGCTTAAAGTGAAAAAGGCAAACCAGGAGTCAGCCCTTGTATAGAATCCTCCTATGTTTAATCTTGTTATGTCTTCCTTCTCCTGGAACAGAGAAGTCTCAGTCATGTTGGCTGACATGTTTGGACAATGACATTGTTTGGCTTAAACTTAAAATACATCATGGGCTACAAATAATTGTGAAGTAGTCAATAGGATATCCCTTAATATCAAATACACCCCTAAGTAAATAGAGCAGTTGAACCAAGCAGATTCCACCCCCATCCACCATTCACAAATCATCCCGACCTGCTCATCTGATGTCCTGAGACCCAAACTTACTCCTCCACCCCAACCCCAGTCCTGAGTAGGAGCTGAGTGTTATGATTGTATTGTGTGCCCCCAAAATGTGTGTCAACTTGGCTATGCCATGATTCTCAGTGTTGTGTGCGGCTGCCCACCGTTTTGTTGTGATGTGATGTGATTATCCTATGTGTTGTAAATCCTAACCTCAATGATGTTAATAAGGTAGGTTCTGTTAAAGAGGATTAGGGTGGGATGCAAAACCCTTACTTAGGTCACAGCCCTGATCCCATGTAAGGGGAGTTTCCCTGGGGTGCGGCCTGCATCACCTTTTAACTTACAAGAGATAAAAGGAGAGAGAAGCTAGCAGAGAGAGAGGGGCCTCATTACCACCAAGCAAGAAGAGTCAGGAGCACACGTGTCCTTTGGACCCAGGGTTCCTGAGCTGAGAAGCTCCTAGACCAGGGGAAGACTGATGACAAGGACCTTCCCTCAGAGCTGATAGAGAGAGAAAGCCTTCCCCTGCAGATGGCACCCTGAATTTGGACTTCTATCCTCCTAAACTGTGGGAGAATAAACTTCTGTTTGTTAAAGCCATCCACCTCTGGTACTTCTGTTGTGGCAGCACTAGATGACTAAGATGCTGGGCATGGTACCACATCCACCTGAAGGAAAGATGCCAAGTCTGTAAAGAACACTCCTTTGGAACCAGGTATGGGAGAACAGGAGGTGGTGCCACTGAAAAATTTTGTTTTGTCTAGAAATATAAATAAATAGGTTTCTTTTCTGGTTGTGAGTACCTGGTATAAAAAGTGCTTAATGTGGTGGAAGTACGCAGGCGGGTAAGGAGAAATGAAATTAGCCATCCTGTGAACTGCTCCGAGTGAGCAGAAACCACCTGCCACAGTGAGCTTCCACGGACAGCACTGACATGGCACCTTGCCATGCCCACCAGGCAGGTCTGTTGAGGGCAGACACCTCTGGGGAGTGCAGGCTGCAGATGGTCTCCTGTCTCTGCAGGGGACATGTCTCACTTCCATGTACAGAAGGCAGAGCAGGACATACTGGGCATGGGTAGGGTTGCACCAGCCAAGAGCTACAGCCATCTCTGCTGTCCATCCCACCACACCTTCTCTGCTCTTACATCATACAATCTACTTCTTCTGAACATCTATTATACCGATACCCACGAAACATCTCATTTCCCTAACAAGCGACCTATCCATCCATCTGCCGAGTTTTAGCCGAGGAAACATTCATAACTAAAACAAATGTGGGTGTGGTTTCTGCTCAGAGCGGTGAATTGCACACGCCAGGGGATACCATTCACTCTGACCCGCCATGTGTACCTGCTCTACAATGAGAACAGGCCCTGGTGGTGAGCAAGGCAGAGGTGCTGCCTCTGGAGAACCAACTGAAACCTCACAAGGGGGCCCATTAGGGCCTCTTGTCAGGACCAGCTACCTGATTTGCAGGTCCCAGTGCAAAATGAAAATGCGGGGTTCCTTGTTGCAAAGTTATTAAGAATTTCAAGATGGCAACAAAAGAGCATTAAACCAAATGCACAGGGATCCCCGTGTCACTGCAAAAGTCATACGCCCGTGAAGCTGGCCATATGGGGCGTACTTTGTTGAGTAGTGACAAAAGCAGAGAGAGACTAACCCACCCCTCTGGTGATGCTCAAGTATTAGCAGAAGGAATAGTAATAATAATTCAAGCCAAAGACCTAAGAGAAACTTTCTCCAAAGAGAAACGCAGGCAAACCTTCTCTAAGAATCTTTCTTCTCCAGGCAGTGAGAATATCCTTCTCATTTGTGGATGATTAGGTCAATGCAGCTGCAGCCTTTCCCCCACTCTAACATGGAAGACAAGGAATTGTTTGGGGGAATATTCCATGAAGGGCATTGCTTATTACTTCTTGAACACCTGTTGAACTGTCTCATGGCATGGGAGTGAGCTTTGCCCGGGTGAGCTGTCCCATACATGCTGATTTCTGGAATGGACACTGTTGTGTCAGGGATAGATCCTGTGTACTGTGGGTCAAGGGATGACTTCTACCACAAAGCCCCCCATGTCCCCAGTGAAAGCAGGACACCGGGATCCTAACATACTTCAAAGAGTACTCCTTGGAGCATTAATTCTACAGGATATTCCTGGGTCAGAGTTTTACCCTATAGCCCCCTCTGGAGATTTGCATTAACATATATACATTTTATAGGCTCTGAGAAGTACTGCATAAAGAAAGCTGTTTAACCCAGTGGGAATCATTGCACTCCGGCATTGGAAGAATCTTACTTTGCAATAAGATTCCCAAGTTATCACAAAAACCACAAGACCAACCACCCTCATGGCATAGCCTCAAGATTTCACTCTGTGTTCCATCGTTGGATTGGAGATGAGAGCTTCCCCTGTCAACACTTATCTGGCAGCAGATATTCCCCTAACCCCTCCAGTTTTGGCTTCATCCACTGTGAATCTATATTGCCGGATAAAAGAGAACAGTGGGCATTTGGTGGAGAACAGCAATAACAGCGATGGGAGCAGTAACAGTAATATTTATTTCTCGGGGAGCCCTAGTGGCGCAGTGGTTAAGAGCTCAGTTGTTAACCAAAAGGTTGGCAGTTTGAATCCACCAGCCGGTCCTTGGAAACCCTATGGGGCAGTTCTACTCTGTCCTATAGGGTCACTATTAGTCAGAATCGACTTGACAGCAACAGGTTTGTTTTGGTTTCGGTTTTCTGTGTGCCAGGGACTGTAGGGAGTACTTTCCAGGCATCTCTTCTTTAATCCTCAAAGCAATCTTATGACAAAGGCATCATTAATCTCATTTTACAGCTGAGATCACTGAGGTTCTGCTAAGTGCTCTGACCATGATTACAGAGCTGGTGTGTGGAAGAACCAGGAGTCTAACTCAAGCATTCTGACTTTGGAGCTTGGGCTCTTAACTGTTATGAGCAATGCTGGTTCCCCAGCCCTGCCCTGACAGTTAGACAGTGAAGAAGAACCCCTGGGGATGCTCCTATAGGGTTGAGTGGGAGATACTCAGTTGCTGGTCCACCGAGCACATAAAGAGGATTTGAATGTGGGGCAAGATTGTTTTGATAAGCTTTAAAAGGCTGATTCATATACTGCACAACAGACAGCGGTGAGTTCCGAAAATAAAGAGGGGGCAGTCCCAGTGGCTTGAGATGTTCCTAGTCATTGTGTAGAGAGAGCGACTCATCTCTAGACTAGAAACTTGGCACCATTTCTCAGCCCTAATTTGGACTGACGGTGACTGGGTTGGCCTCCCTCACAGCTTCAGGACCATTGCTCCTGGAACTACCTGTCTGGCTGAAGAAGATGACATCCAAGAAGGCAAAGGAGGACAGTACTTTGGCAAAAGGTAGAGGAGTAGTTAAGCTCCTCCTCCCAGCTTTGGGAGGCCATAAAATCAAATGCTGTACTTTTCCCTATTCTGTCTCCTCTGTTGCCAAGATGCAGACCACTGGCATCTTCACCATGCCTTCATGTGTCAGTAAGGAGAAGCTGGGCCTTGCTGTGGCAATAAACAACCTAAAACATCTCCAAAGCTTAAGACAACACATTTTATTTCTTGCTTATGCTCCATGTCCATTGTGGGTCAGCAGAGGGCTCTGCTCATTGGAGTCACTCAGGGACCCGTGTTGACGGAGCAGCCGCCATCTTGGTCTTGCTGAGCCAGAGTTGGAACAAGAGTCCTGGGGTGTCTTGCACCAGCAATTAAGTGCTCCTCCCTTGAGCACCTCAGATCTCATTGGCCAGAACTAGTCACACGGCCCACCCAACCCTAAGTAAGCCAGGAAATACAATCCACATCTACCATGTGCCAAGAGGGAGGAAAACCAGAAATACTTGATGAATGGCAGTGATGACCATCACATTCAGAAAAGCTCCTTGGAGCCCTATTGTAAATTCAAATGATTACTCACTTAAATTAGATTACTAAAATCAAAATGATTGGGGGAAGAGAAGCCTACAAAAGTAGCTTCCACATTCCCTTTACCCAAACGCAAAAATTACTCTTATTTTATGTAGACTCTGAGGCTTTTCATGCTATTTCCAAATTATGCTGCATAATTTGGAGTTCTGTGTTTTTCACTGACCACTGCAAGCATATACTCTCTTTAGCCACCTAGTCTTCTCTGAGAGCTGAATGCCTCTGAGGTGGTACATCACCACAGACTGGTTCATTTGTCCATGTGCACATTTTCAGTTGCTCCCAGCCCTGTCCTCTAATAATCAATGCTACTATAAACACCTCACTGAGTGTCATATTTTTCTTCTCTGAATTACTTCCTACGAATAATTTCCCAGGTGTGAGATTATGTAGCCAAAGAATGTGAACATTTTAATGGCACCTGTTAAGTATCTCCAGGTCACCCCTGGAGCCTTCTTACAGGTAATTGCTTGCTCTCAGGCCTTGGAGCTGAAGGCAGGTCAATGGTGAAAAGTTATAATTATATTCATTTCCTTTCCTTGTAATGCCAGTGACCCAGCCTGAGGACAATGAGGGGTAATGTGTTGTGGAGGTACTTAGTACGTGACCACCCTGGGTCGCTTCTCTTTCCTCTCTCACCCAAGCCCGTGATGATTTTTAAATTTCGACAAATCTGGACTCAACGTTCCAGGCTAAGCTACCTCTTAGCAAAAGTCTTGGGTCAGTGTAAACATTTTTGAACTGGGCATGGCCCCCCTTTAACAATGTGCAATCTGTGAGTTTTAAGCTGACCAGTGAAGGGTGATGGCTCAGACTTTACAAAATGAAGCCTAGATTACTTAAATAGTAAGTGGTCCTTGGGGCCCTGGGAGGTTTATTTGCAGATGATGGATGGCCAAGGGTGGGGGACAGAGGAGCATCCAAGGAGGCTGAAGCTCTGGGATAAAGTGCCCACTACAGACTCATCAGGAATGAAGACAAAGCATAAATAACCCCGGCAGAAAAGAACGTAAAGAGGGGAGGGCTGGCCCCTTTATGGTGAGCACCCATGAACACTCCAAGCAGCAATCCGCTCATTAGAGTGCTGGATAAAGACTATTTCTGCCCCAGAAGTTGTCATATTTCTCAAGCAATTCAGGAACCGGATAAAGACTCAGGCTGTTTATACTTAACTGCCCCCAAAGCAAATGAGAATAAAATGGCGATGAACTATTTTTCTTCTGTTCATCTTCAGCTGTCTGTGATTAAAGAGGACAAATTTAGACTACAACCTCATCAACAACTCTGTAATTAATCTTACTTTTCAATAACAACAACTATTCCCTTTGCTGGTTCTCTGCAGCCCCATGCAGCATGCAGGGGCCATAGATAATACCCTTTGAGTCTTGCTTATCCTTTCTGGGCTGAGTCACAGCCCAGGAATATGTTTACATTTGCACTGGGGAGTCAGAGAGGAAGGAGAAGTCGAGGCTCTGAGTGAAAATACTGCATTTGTGGCAGGTGCTATGAAGAGTTAGAGGCACAAAGGCTGTTGTTATCTGTTCCCATCATTGCATAGAATGTGGGGTGTCTTTAAGATGTCATTTTTGAAGAGAAACGCTATTTTCAATAGAGATGATGAAAACTTCAAGGGGTACATTGGAGCCAGGCTAAGTGACTCCCGGAAGCAGGTTGGGAAATACTGAAAACGTGCCACGATGTTACTGAACCATTGCAAGGTGAAGAGTCTGAGTACAGCACTCGCTGGAGGGCATAGTCAGGTAAGGAAACTTTCTTCAAGTTAGCCTGGACATTGGTCAGTCTGCAAATGACTCATAAGGAAGGCCAACCAACCAACCAATCAACCAACCAACCAACCAACCAATCAACCAACCAACCAACCAACCAATCAACCAACCAACCAACCAACCAACCAACCAACCGACCGACCGACCAGTTGCTATCAAGTTGATTTTGACTCATGGCGACCTTGTGTGTTTCAGAGTAGAGCTGTGTTCCATGAGGTTTTCATGGCTGATCTTTCAGAAGTAGATTGCCAGGTCTTTCTCCCAGGCAACTGAACCATCAACCTTTCAGTTAGTAGCTGTGCACTTAACCACTTGCGCCAACTAGGGACTCCTAAAGGAGGCAGGACTCCAAAATACATTCCAAAGGGGACTTCTTTGCAAGGCTGGAACATTCCCTGAGTTATCCCCGAGGGATTGAAGCTCCAGGAAGGCTTACAGAGGAAGGCGAGAAGAGGGAGGCAGGAGGACTGTGCTGCAGCCCTGCGTTCTGAAATTCTAGTCTGCTTACCAATAAAATCAACTCATTTTATCGCTTGTAAAATGCCCTTGGAAACTGATCTTATGTTTCCACCCAACTAATTTCTTTTGTTAACGTATGCAAATGTGACTCTTAATGAAAGCAGGGTTTGTTTTCTGGACTCAGGAGTTGAACATTCAAGCGGGGCTGAGGAGGAGAACTTGGCTTTTTGTGCCTGCATGAACAGCATGGCTCCCAGGCAGGCAATGATTCAGAGTCAAATTTTATCCTCAAAATTCTAAAGAGGGGGAAGTGACTCCAGGAACTTGTGATTTCCCAGCTGCTGTCTCACTGGCGGTGGTTCCGCATAGTCTGCCTGTCCATGCTCATGAACTGATGTGTTTGCCCTTAAAGAACTGTTGTAAGGCGGGGGGAGGTGTAAATAAATAACAGACCACTCTTCTGCTGCCAGTCAAGTCTTAAAACCATTGAGAAATAATGACCAAATATTGACTAGTGCCTTATATCTTTTAGTATCTAGAAGATTATCTTAGTATCGAAAAGATACAAGACATAATGAAAGAGGAAGGGAAGATGGCTTCTCATCCCGGGGTGAAAGCCAACAGCCCTCCCTCCATGCCCACGTGACCCGATGCACCCCCTTCCTCTCTGAGCTTCTCACCTCCTGTTCCCACTCTAGCTTACTCTGTTCCAGCCACACTGGTGGCTTCCTCTGTATTTCTTTTTTTTTTTAACTTATTTTATTTGTTGTTGTTGTTAAGAATATACACAGCAGAACATACACCAATTCAACAATTTCTACATATACAACTCAGTGACACTGATTACATTCTTCAAGTTGTGCAACCATTTCCATCTTCCTTTTCTCTCCATTTCTTAAACATGGCTAGCACGCTCCCACCTCAGGGCCTTTGCCCTTGCTGTTCCCTCTACCTGAAATGCTCTTCCTCAGATATCCACATCGTCATTCCACTGCTTCCTTCCAGTCTTGAATCAACATCACCTTCTAAGTGAGGTCCTCCCTGGCCATCCTACTTAAAATTTCAACCCTCCCTCAACACTTAATATCTTCTTTTCTGGCTTTATTACTTTTCTTCTGAGCTTATCACTAACATATATTTTCCTTATCCAAGGTGGCTATTATCTCTCTCCTTCCCTAGACTTGTAAGCTCCAAGAACAATTTTTGTCTGTTTCGTTCACTGCTACAGCTGTGTACATAGAAAGCATTCAATAAATATGCGTTGAGTGAATAAATGAAGGCATCAGCAGATACAACATGAGTTAAGTTTTCTCCAGGAACAAAGATTTCTTCAGGGGTATCTCTGCAGCTCAACATGGGCATTTCTCTTCCGTTCTCTCTTACTAAGGGTTTTGGCTATGGAGGGTCAAACTCTTTGGCACCAATGCTTAAGTGTTGGGAATTATAAAAAGCTTTCCATAGCAGAATCTGGCAAGCTGCTGCTCACCAAACCTGCTTCCCCTTGCTGAGCTCATAGGTACAACGTATTCCCCAGCCCTCTCTGCACCTCAGTGGGGCCATGTGACTAGCCGTGGCCAGTGGAATGCAGGCAGGAGTGCTATAGGCCACTTCTAGGCCTGTCCCCTAAAACATCTGGTACAACTGTCCTCATGCGCTCTCTTCACTGGCCAGCTGAATAAGGAGAATTCAGTGGAGGAATCTGAGGCTCTCAAAGACAGTGGATTCAAGGGGAGGAAGACGCCTGGTCCTCGAATGACCATATGGATCAATGTCCTGTCCCTCACCCCCCCACACTGCTGACTGTGGAATAAACCTGTGTTGTGGGTTAAGCTATGGAGAACTAGCTGTTACAGTAGCTAGTGTGACTTGTCCTGGTGGTACAGATATTAAGGGCATTATATAAGTAATCACTTGACCAAGAAAGTACCACGTTAGGCAGCACTTAGTTATCTGATATATGTCACACTCTTAAGAGAAACCTAATTTGCTTTTCCTCAACTGGAAGTTCAACCTCACTAGACTTTTGAGAAAATTACAGTGAGCTGCCAAGGGTGAGATAGAAGGAGGTGGGAAGAAGCTATTAAGACACTTCTTCAAATCAAACTGTCTTCTCTCTCAAAAAATTATACTGATTAGACACATGGGCAGTAGCCGGGGTATCTTTTTGCAGAGCAACTTGCAGGGAACCATAACCAAACCCAGTTCGGAGATACCGAAAACTTACGGAGGCCACTGTGGTCATCAACGTGCAGGGCACTTTTATGCTTAATGTAGATAACGTGAGAGCTACATTGTCTACGCTGCAGCTTGTGTTTCTCAATTTGGGGTTTTTATGAATAGAAAATAATTTCTGAGCGTACTGAATACAATCCACTCTTAAGGAGGAATTTTTCCCTTTTTCACTTGGGTCAGGAAAGTCACACGAGCATCAGCTACACCACACTGTCAGGTCCTGCTACCACTGCCCAAATGGAGTGAAAGTAGTCACATTATACAGCAATAAACAAACATAAAATTGCAGTGAAACATTACCTGGCCAGCTAGCATTTCGTATAACAGGACGCCATACGCCCACCAGTCCACGGATTTCCCATACGGCTGATAAGCGATTATCTGTGTGAAAACAAACACTGCATTTAGTGGTCTATCAAACAGCCCCTGTTAAAACAGGTACATTAAGCAGGTAGGTATCGCTGGATGCCTAGAGTCGTCTACTACCAAGGAAGCCTCGCCTGAGCCCACAGGTGAAGTTATTTGTCCCGCGTTACCTTCCTACAGGGTTGCGTCTTCTTTACAGCAGTTACCAGAATCGCAATTAAATCATTCTTTGTTTAATAGCTAGTTCTAGGTAGATTAAAAGTTTTCTGAATGTACGATCTGTGCTCATCCCTGTACCCTGAGGACCTAGGGGTTCCAGATAACATTACTATTTATTAGGCACCAGGCATCAGGAGGAGTCCCTGGGTGCTGCAACAGTTAACTTGAAAGGTTGGAGGTTTGAGTCCACTCGGAAGTGCCTGGTGATCTACTTCTGAAAAATCAGCCACTGAAAACCCTATGGAGCACATTTCTACTCTGACACATGTGCGGGCATTATGTGTCAGAATCAACTCGACAGCAGCTGTTTTTCAGCATCAGGAGAAATGTTTAACAGACACTGTCTTCTTAGCTTTTCCAATAACCCTATGAGGTAGGCAGTACAATTATTTTATAGAAGAAGAAACTGAGGTTAAGAAAGGTTAAGGAACCTGCCCAAGGGTTGCCCAGTTAGTAAGTGGCAGAGCAAGAGTTTGAATTGAGGATTTCCTGCTCTGGAATCTGTACTAGATGATGCTATAAGAGCTCAGCTGGAATTGCCAAAAGCATGGTGGGAACACACTCCCTGACATGTGGAAGCCAGACGTACAAGTTACGGAAGGGACATGTTGAGCCTGGATTCTAGGACTGGCATCTTCCACCTGAGTCTTTTATACAGTTAGAAACATTTAAACACCTAGTTCTAACTTAGTCAGAAAGAGGTATTAGTTTTACGATGACTGTTGAGTCTTTGCCTAAGACAGGTGGTCAGCCAGAAGGCTCTGCTGATCTTGCTTGGGCTTGCTCACCCACCTGGGAGTCAGCTGACTGCTGGCCAGTCTAGATTGGCATCTACTGCAGTGAATGGGCAACTGTTTCTGGTTTTTTATTTTGTTTTGTTTTAAGCTAGAACAGAAAATAGAGAATTGCTATATCACACAAACAGAGTGACTAAATAATTTTCCAACTAGGAGAACCTGCCTAGATAAAAAATTGTGGAAAACTTAAAGTTAATAAGGACTAGGAAAAGAGTTTAAATGGAGGCTTTCCTACTCCATTTCTTAGTCTATTTTTAAACATTATACCATATTAACTCATATTAGGAGCCCCTGGTAGTGCAGTGATTAAACGATCGGCTGCTAACCAAAAGGTCAGCAGTTCGAACCCATCAGTTGTTCCATGGGAGAAAGATGTGGCAGTCTGCTTCTGTAAGGATTACAGCCTTGGAAGCCCTATGGGGCAGTTCTACTCTGTCCTATAGGGCCACTACGAGTCGGAATCAACTCAATGGCAACAGGTTTGGGAGCTCATATTATAGATGTTGCCATAGTACATGCTTAATAACTGTTTAATGAACAAAGAGTAAATAGATAAATGAATGGATAAGTGAATGGATGGATGAGTGAATGAACGGAAGCTCTTACTCTAGGAGCACCCTCTATTTCTTTCATCTAAATGGCAGAAGCCGTGCCAACCAGAAAAATGTAAACCTGAGCTGAGATGTAAAGTCCTCATTCCCTAGAGTGGAAGCACTCCACCCTTGGAAAGTCCCATTTATCCAGAAAAGCCAAGGGGTATAATTAAATGAGTGAATGTAAATGGCCTTGATTTGAAAACTATGGAGTGCTATGTAAACATTAAAACTATTATAGTTTTGACCAAATGATAAGTTCTGACCCTTGACCTTAGTGGGAAATCTGCAATTAGTCAATCAGAAAATATCTTTTTTTAAAAAAAGGCTTGAATCAAACCAAAGAATCAGAAGAAGAAACTAGTCTACAGGGCTAATAGCCTACATGAACCACGGCCTCATCTACCCTGAGACCAGAAAAACTAGATGGTGCCCGGCTACTAAAACTGGCCATTCTGGTCAGTACAATAGATGGACCCTGACAGAATGGGAAAAAAATTTAGAATAGAACCCGAATTCTTAAAAAGTCCAGACTAACTGGACCAGTTGAGACTAGAGGATTTCCTGAGACTATCACCCTGAGATAGTCTTTAAACTCTGAACTGAAACTATCCCGAGGTCACCTTTTAGCAAAATAACAGAGTGGCACACAAAATAAAGGATATCACCCTTGAGTAAGGTGCTCCATTAAAAAACCATCTATATGAGACCAAAAGGTCAACAATTACTCTAAAGCAAAGATGAAAAGATAAGGGGACAGGGAAACTGGAGTAATGGAACAACTTAAAGAGAATGTTGACACATGGTCAAAAAGGTAACTAACGTCACTGAAAAATTTGTACAGAAATTGTCAAACGGGAACCAATTTGCTGTGTAAACTTTCACTGAAAACACTATAAAATATTATTAAAAAAAGAAGAAGAAAGACTTGAATCAAAGATTAATGAGCTCGACTTTCTCCTTTAAAGTTTCACAAGATCTAATGTCTTAGATAGCCTAGAAAAATGTGACCAGGTTCCACAAACACAATTACAGCCTCATACTCTAGCCCTCATCAATAAGGAACTTTGCAGAGCTGCATGGAAACTGTAAAATCAAAGAAAAACACACTCTGTGATGTCTGGTGGGAAATGTGGCTGTTTCCCAGGCACACATTTGCAAGGGAGAAAAAAGTCATGGAATACTGTTCTCAAGATGTTACTGGGTGGAAATAATGTTAAAGAAGAAACCCACAGGAAAAAATCTTTTTTTTTTTTTTTTTACTCCGTGATTAGCTATTAAAATACTTCTGTAAGGAATCAAGCCAAAGCACGATATTAAACACAAGAAAATTCAAAAGATCTGACTTGGACTGTCCCTTTGGAAGTGCCTATTTCAACTGAATCGTGTTGCCCCTTTTGCAGTCCCTGCGTCAGAAACATTAAGAGGTGGTTTATCAGACTTAATGGAGGGGTTGAGACTGGAGGACTTTTAGAGACTACTGCCCTGAGATACTCTTCAAACCTTGAAGTGAAACTAACTCCTGAAGTCACCTTTTGCTATTTAACAAACTGCCTCAAAGGATAATTAATATCACCCATAAGTACTATGCTCCTTTAAAAACTCACTTACGTGAGACCAAGCAGTCAACAATTACTTTAAAACAAAGATGAGAATGTAAGGGGCCAGGGAAACTAGATTAATGGAAACTAAACAACTAGTACGGAAATAAAGAGACTGTGCGTGCATTGTGAAGAATGTAACCAATGCAACTGAACAATCTGTACAGAAATTGTTGACTGGGAACCTAAACTGCTGGGTAAACTTCCACAGAGAACACAATAAAATATTATTAAAAAATTACAAAAAGAGGTGGTTTATGCACTAGAATCCCATCTCAAAGTAACAAAAATAAATCTTGAGATTAATGATTTAGTATAAACCTTGCTTATCCATCCTCCACTGAGTACATGTTTAACCTGCACTTAAACAAAGAAAAGAATCCATCTACAATTGCTCAGTTAAATCCTGAAAGTCACTGTTCTCGTCCTCTGCAATGGAGTTGATAATTCCACTTCAATTCCAGTGGTGTAAAACCTATGTTAATGGCAAGAATAAGCCTGCCCTATAAACTGAACTTAAAAATGAGTAGGTGGGAAGAGTCTGAATAAAGAGGTTATCATATTGCCGTATCAGAGAATAAATTAGAATCAAAGGACCTACCCCCACTATCAGACAGTTAGTGCTCATCAAACAGTCTATGCACTCCCCTATATTTCCCAGCCTCGTTTGCACTTAGGCTGGGGCCATGTGAGTAGTTCTGGCCAATAGACTGTGAGAGGAAGTGATGTGTCACTTCCGGGTCGAGGCAGTTAAAAGCCTGCTTGCCTCCTGCCACTGTGATTCTGGAGGCCACGGGGTCAGATGGCATAGCTACAAGATGGAGGTAGACTGCCTGACTGTACCGGGCTTTGTGTGACCAGCAAATAAATGTTTATCATGTTAAGCCACTGAGAGTTTGGGGATTGATAGGGCAACTAGAGTTAGTGACTCTGACTAATTCACCTTCCTTCATGTAAGCAAATCACAAAAAATCAGAGTATCTATAAAGCCTCTCTTGCCCAAGTGGAAAGAGTGATCAAAGTTTCCTTCTGGGGAGTAAAAGTACCCTTGCTGAGCACAGACTCAGTGGCATCACTAGGGAGGTACAGGGGGTGTGGACCACACTGGGTGATACCGTCAGAGGGGGTGACATCAAAATGACTGTCTATAAAATTTTTGTGCCGTGTTTCAGCAGAAATTTATTATTTTTTACAAACCTATCCCTGTAGTTAGTTATAACAACAAAAACATTTTTTATAAACCCAGCTTACACGTATCAATCTCATAATGGAGAGGCTCAGAAAAGAAGAGGTCGACTTGGTGAGAAGGGCTAGAGCTGCCCAGTTTCTCTGCAACACACGGGAGGTTGGGCTGAACCTTCAAAGACAGACCCCCCGACAGGGCCGCTGTCATTCCCCTTTACTGGTATTTGTCACTGTGATCATTATTATTATGCTTATATGAGCCAACTGTCCAAGGAATGTCAGGACATTACAAATGGCTGCCTGTCTTGTGAAAGTGAGATATGAATGAACTTTCTTCCAGCACTGGCACAGGCCCAGGGCAGGAAAGGGTGCAGGGGGCAGCTTCCCCCTTCTCACTAGGCCAAGGGCCTGTAGTGGCTCCAAGCCACCCACCCTTCCACCCAATGCCAGGCCTATCCACTCAAAGGCTTCCCAAAGAGGCTGTGGCTTCAGAAGCTGTATGACTTCTGACAAGCCAGGCCTGGAGGAGCTTGTGGACAGCGCTGTAAGGTTCTTAGATGTTACTGACATAATCTCAATGATTGTAACCAACTTCAACATCACACACACTCCCCGTGTGCCAGGCTTTTTCCTCTGTTAGTTCATTTAACTCACAAGACCCTTACGAGGTAGGGTCTACTGCTACCCCGTTTCAAAGATGAGAAAATAGATACAGGGAGGTTATGTAACTTGCCCAAGGTCACACAGCTAATAAGTGGCAACGGTCGGATTTGAACCTTGGTCTCTGGATTTCACATCCATAATCCCACCATTTTTCTACATCGAAGGTTCTGCAGTCCTTCACGCAGTGTGGTTTCCTGGCGAGCCACAGTGGGAACTGGCTAGTTAATAGGTGACTCTTGCCAAAAACCAAACCAAATCAGCTACTATGGAGTCAATTCTGACCATGACGACCCCATGAGCAGAGGAGAACTGTGCTCCATAGGGTTTTTTTCATGGTTATGACCTTTTGGAAGTGGACTGCCAGGCCTTTCTTTCAAGATGTCTCTGAGTGGGTTCAAATCACCAGTCTTTCAGTTAGCAGCTGAGAGCTTAACTGATTGAGCCTCCCAGGGACTCCATGGCTTTTGCCAAAAAGGGGTTCAAATGCTCACAAGACGTCCACTTGGCTGGGGGACTCTGGTGTGTCTTGAAGGACCTGGTGAGACCGTAATGTGTAAGCACAGAGACTTACTCCACTGGCTCACGCTGCCATTCTGGATTAGACTCCACTTCCCGTTTCCACGTTATACTTGCTCACTGAACCCCCGGAGCCCAATCTAAGAGCCTGACTCTCCTTCCAGGCTGCCGCCACACAACAGTGCTAGCCTTTATCACAAAACATGCTCCAGTCCCCTTTGTGTCCCAGGCAAACAGAGAATATCCCCCCCTTTCATAGAAAATAAGAATATTTTATTTTAATGGGAAAATTAAGGTTTTTTGGAAAAAGGTCACAAATTCTTAAAAACAGAACACAAGACGTAAGAGGCACTCTTTGGGTACGTGACTGAAATGCTGTCATTTCAAAACAGTTCCATTTGGGAAGACAGAAGACAGGCCTGCATGTTTTCTGAGCATCTGTCCTGACAGCTGGGACCCTGAGTACAGTAACGGCTCCCACTCCCTCCTCTGGGGCCATAATCCCAGGTCCACGCAGCTCCTGGAGCCTTTGTTACGTTATAATGAGGCCATTTATCCACCGTCCAGAGTCCCTGGGCGGTACAAATGGTTACCAGGCTCAGATGCTAACTGAAAGGTTGGAGATTTGAGTCCCCAGAGGCACCTGGGAGGAAAGGCCTGGTGATCTGCTTCTGAAAAATCAGCCATTGACAACCCTATGGGGCGCAGTTCTACTCTGACACACATGGGGTCACCATGAGTTGGAACTGACTCAATGGCAACAGGTTTGGTTTTGGTCCTCTGAGGCAGGTTAAGTTCCCATAAAACCCATTGCCATGGAGTCAATTCCGACTCATAGCGACCCTATAGGACAGAGCAGAACTTCCCCATAGGGTTTCCAAAGAATAGCTGGTGGATTTGAACTGCCAGCCTTTTAGTTAGTAGCCAAACACTTAACGACTGAGCCACCAGGGTTCCAGGTTAAGCTTATCAGAGACAAAATTCACATAACTCTGAAAGTCATATTTTGAAGAAGGTCCTATGATTATCCTCATTTTTCAAATGTCATTCCGATTTCTTAACTAAAAGGCAGAACTAAAGCCAGATGTAACCACGAAAGAAAAGCCCCCTGACATCAAGCAGGAAGTATTCCCTTCAAGGCTGGGTGTCAAGTCTGCATGGGGCTAAACTACGGCAGAACGGAATTAATTTAGAATCAAATGTATCATCACAGCCCTCTAGCCTCTCTTCAAGTGGTTCTCAAACTCAATCGCCAGCAGCTCCTGTCACCTGCCTCCTTTCTTGAGGTGGCAGGGGGAGGTGGCTGGTGCTTGCGAAAAGCCGGACAGGACTCACGGCTAAGCACCTACTGTTGGAACCCTGATTAGCTCAGACCTCTTCTCCAAACACAAGGGGGGCTGTTCAAAATGTTAACTGTACATCAGAACAAAATAACTACCTGTACAGACAAGGAAAGAACCGGGGGTTAGAAATAAATTTTAGGCCTGTAAGAGCCTTATTACCTGTAGAGTAAAAGGTTTTCTAGAACTGGAAGTTCTCATGGTCTGATGGGTCTTTATAAAGTATATTTAAAAGATGTGTTTGGTAATAGAACAATAAGCGATGTACTGAGTGGGGTAATTGGCCACTGATGGCATTTGGAGCCCTGGTGGTGCAGTGGTTAAGAGCTCAGATGCTAACCAAAAGGTTGGCAGTTCGAATCCACCAGCTGCTCCTGGAAACCCTATGGAACAGTTCTACTCTGTCCTATAGGGTTGCTATGAGTTGGAATTGACTTGATGGCAACGGGTTTGATTTGTTTTTTTGGCATTAGGGCAATAGGCCTGTACTTTGAGGCAGGCAGACCGGGATCCTGGTCCTGCCCCTTGCTACCTATGTGCCCTGGGTATGTCACCTCTCCTTTCCAAGTCTCCGCCTTGTCGATAAAACAGGGATCATACCGCTTACCTCAGAGGACTGTTGTAAGAATTAAACGAGACAACAGACAAAAGTGCACAGTACAGAGTAGAAAATGAATAAATGCTAGTAACCTCTCCTGAGATACCCACCTCCCCTTGTCTGGGCAATTTTGCAAAAATAAGAAGGTAAAGTAACCTCAGAAATCCTCGACCCATTTTTACAGGATTTGAACAAATCCCCAAAGAGGGGGCAACTAACGCAGGCCACAATAATGCCAGGAGCAGACATTTGTCTGGGTATTATCGAGGCTCTGGAAACCAGGAACGCGCCCCTCCGCAGCAGCTCATCTATACTCATGGAGCGGAGGGTTTGGGGGAATCTCTGAGCCAGTACCTGTGGGCCCTGCCTCCCAGAGGAGCAGCCACCGCAGGAAGAAGTTGAAAAGCATTGGGTTTTGGAGTGATCAGCCCCAGGCTCAGAGCCCAGGTCTGCTTTGAACGGGGGCTGTGAGAAAGATGAACCAACCTCTTTGCATTTCATTATCTGGAAAACAGAGTCGGTGAGACCGACTTCGCAGAACTGACTTAAGGTTTGATCAAAAATAAAGCAGATGAAATGCTTAGCCTTGGGTCTAGCACATAGTAGGCATTCACGGGGAAAAAAAAAAGTTGCCATCAAAAGTTGACTCGACTCGTGGTAACCCCGTGTGTGTCAGAGCAGAACTGTGCTCCACACGGCTTTCAATGGCTGATTTTTCAGAAGTAGACTGCCAGGCCTTTCTTCCAAAGTACCTGTGGGTGGACTTGAACTGCCTCACTTTCAGTTAGCAACCAAGCACATGTGTACCACCCAGGGACTCCAGGAATTCACAAAGGGACAGCTAATTCAAAGGAGCTGGTGGTTTCTAGAGGAAGAATCAGAAGGAGTGCATCAGGAGGAAGGAGGGGGCTGCAATGGTCTAACCCAAACCCAAACCAAACCTGTTGCTGTTGAATCGATTCCAGCTTATGGTGACCCCATGTGTCACAGAGTAGAACTGCTCCATAGGGTTTTCTTAGCTGAAATCCTTACAGAAGCAGATCGCTAGGTCTTTCTTTCACAGCACTGCTGGGTGAGTTTGAACTGCCAACCTTCAGGGGAGCAGTCACAGATGTCTAACGGGCCACAATACCACAGAGGGTGCTGACTGTTCCGGAGAACAGGGCTAAACTGATTAAACTCTGAAGCCCGGAGAATTACAAGACAGTTAAACAGGTATGGGCAGAAAGTAAAACAGATGACATAATACAACCCACCTAATTCCTAGAAAAGATCTGAGGAGAGTTTCACAGTTTGACAAAGAACGCCCACAGGAAAGCCAGGCCTTGGCTTTTTACATATTTCTTCAAAAGAAAGCATCTGCTTTATTTTCTCTTTCAATGTTGAAGTCACTGGACCGTGATCCTACACGGAGGGAAATTGGCCTTTGATAGGCAGAAAGGACCCCTTGGTTTATCATTCTCTTTCTTTAATAAAGTGCTTTTCTTTCCTCCTGCCCGCTCTGGCTTGGGGGGAGGCGGGCAGCTCAGAAGCCGCCATCTTGGTGGAGCCCTCACCAGCTCTGGTGAGTTTCCCTCCTTCTGTATCTCATTTCCCCACCTCTTCTCAGTCTGGCAGGCGCTAATTTACTGCCTGACTGCCTGGTGGTGGGTACCATATGAGTTCTCATTTACCTTCTAGATGGCCCTTTATTCTCCCTCCCTCTCCACACCTCTCCCCAGAGGCAGGGAAGGTCTCTGGGGGGGCCAATGCTGGTGGCATCCTGGGTTGTTGTGGGAGGGGGTCTCTGGGACTGATGTTCTCTTGACTCTTCAGACAAGTCCCCGGCAAATTGCTCTGTCAGTGATGCATGGCCCTCCTCTGAACTTCACTGCTTGCCATCAGCCTCACTCATGGAAGAGCCTAGGAATCATGCTTCCAAATCAGCTCCAGATTTGTCACCTGGTTGCGCAGTGGTTAAGCTCTCGGCTGCTAACTGAAAAGATGGCGGTTGGAACCCACCAGCTGCTCCATGGACGAAAGATGTGGCAGTCTGCTCCTGTAAAGATTATAGCCTTGGAAACCCTATGGGGCAATTCTAGTCTGTCCTATGGGGTTGCCATGAGTTGGAATCAACCCAACAGCAATGGGTTTTGGTTTGGGAAGGAAGCCAGGACAGGAGCCCTGGTGGGCAAACGGTTAAGCAATCAGCTGCTAACCGAAAGGTACAGAGGTTAGAACCTATCCAGTGACTCTGCAGTAGAAAGATCTGGTGATCTGCTTCCATAAAGATTACAGCCAAGAAAACACTATGCTGCAGTTCTACTCTGTCTCATGGGGTTGCTATGAGTTGAAATCGACTTGGTGGCACCCAGCAACAAGAAGGAAGCCAGAGGAACCAGTCTATAGAGAACAGGGGCATGATATGAGGTCAGGGAGGGAACCTGGAACCAGGCCACAAAGGGTCTTGAGGTCACTGTAAGGACTTGGCTTCTCCGAAGTCTCAAATTCAGAAATGATCCCCCTACTCAGCCATGATCACGCATCCTACCAATTTTGACTCGTGGCGACCCCATGTGTGTCAGAGAAGAACTATGCACCATAGGGTTTTCAATGGCTAATTTTTTGGAAGTAGATCTCTAGAGCTTTCTTCTGAGGTGCCCCTGGGTGGGTCTGAACCTCCATCCTTTCAGTTAGCAGTCCAGCATATTAACCGTCTGCACCACTCAGGGATGAAAAACATTTGAATATGGATAGTGGTGATGTTGCACAACAACCTATGGGCTTTGGGGTCAGAATGTCCTGGGCCCGAGCTCTCCCTGTTACCAGCTGTGTGCCTTGGGCAAGTCACTGAGCCTCTGCTCATCTATAAAATGCAACAAATCCGGGGGCTGGGTACAGAGTAGACAGTGAGCACACCATGGGTAGTACCCTTTGCGTGTGTCTAACATACTCCTGGCCACAGCTTGGCAGGCTGGGAGGCAGGACTAAGTACGGCACATTTTAATGGAGCTTCATGCTCGCTCCAGCTGGAGGCACACGGGTAAGACCACTAGCCAGAGCTTGTCCTGCTGCTGCTTTCTCTTCCTCCCAGGGAGAAGTCAGCTTCTTGGTCACTGGAAGATGCTCAAGTCACGACTGGAACTCGCACACCCATGATAACTAACTCTGAGACGGGACTGATCAAGAAGCTTGTCTTAACTTCCTACAGCTGCTGTAACAGACACACCACAAGTGGGTGCCTTTAGAGAATAGAAATTTATTTTCTCACAGTTTAGGAGGCTAGAAGCTGGGATTCAGGGCACCAGCTGTAGGGGAAGGCTCTCTTTTTCCGCTCTGGGGGAAAACCTTGTCTCTTCCAGCTTCTTTTCCTACAGTCCTTGATGATCTCCAGGTGGCATCAATTTTCCCCATTTGTGCTGGCTTGCTTCTGTGCCTAAGCTGCTCCTGTTATATCACAAATATGACTGGCTTAAGACACACCCTACCCTGATATGACCTCATTGACATAGCAAAGAAAACCTGTTCCCAGGTGAGACTATATCCACAGGTGTAACGTTGCTGTTGAGTCAATTCTGACTCGTAGCCACCCTACAGGACAGAGCAGAACTGCCCCATAGGGTTTCCAAAGAGCAGCTGGTAGATTTGAACTGCTGTCCTTTTGGTTAGCAGCTAAGCTCTTAACCACTGAGCCACCAGAGCTCCTCCACAGGTATACATACGGGTTAGGATTTACAACACCTATTTTGGGGAACACAATTCAATCCATAACAAAGCCTTTGATTGCCGTTCTCAAGGATTTTCACATGACCCTGTGGAATTTTTTCTTTCTTCATGTCAGGGTAGAGGCCTCTTCATGTCAGTTTCAGGAATCATTTTCTGATTAGGGCCCTTACGTGGGTGTCCATCTCAGCTCCAAAATCGCATCGGTTACTGACATTTTCCGCCTCAGCTCGTCCTATCCGGGTGGGGAGCTGCTACAGTATTAATCGATTTCAAGGTTTCTGAACAAACAGCCATAAATATTTAAGCCTCCGCTTTGCCTATTAAGGAAAATGCCACCTAAGATAATTTGCCTCTGCCTGACAGAAATATTTACACAGGGGACAGGATTATTTTAACCTTTGAGCAAATTCAGAAACCTTGAACCTAGGTGGTCTCTCTCTACACCACCATTACTCCTGTGACCCAGGGTGCCGAATTCTTGGACGCTAATGAGGAAAAATGTGAAGAAAACATGAAACACTCTAAAGTTATTACTGGTTGATTTCCCAAAGAACTTCGGCTTATTTTTTTCAACTCAACTGGAATCTTTGGTTTCTGCTGCATTGTTGGAGTGTCGCCTCTTCCCCATGTAAGCCCTCCGAAGCCAGGGGTCACGGCTGATCTGTTTTTGCACCCCTAGGCACCATGCTCAGCACAGTAAGCAGGCAGAATGTTCTCTGAACGTGCAAATCGCTGTTTTTCAGCCGCAGTTCAGCATAGTGGGCAGTGCAAAAGTCTAAAGGTGGCCTGCGTTTGAAGCTTGATTCTGGCATATCTTAGTAATAGGAGCTTAGACATGTTACTTATCAACTCAGTTACCTCACTGAAAACATGGACCTGGTGTTACCTCCCTTATGGGGTTTGTTATGAGGACTAAGCACCACCTGTCTGTCAGTTTGTTGTACTGTGGTGGCTTGCATGTTGCTGTGATACTGGGAGCGATGCCACTGGTATTTCAAATGCTAGCAGGGTCACCCATGTTGGGCAGGTTTCAACAAAGCCTCCAGACTACGACAGACTAGGAAGAAAGGCCTGGAAATCTTCTTCCTACAATTAGCCAATGAAAACTGTACCGATCATAGAATATTGTCTAAGGCTTTGACTCACTTCCTCTGGACGCATCATCAAGAGGGACTGACTGCTGGAGAAGGACATCATGTTTGGTGAAGTGGAGAGCTAGCGAAGCTGAGGGAAACCCTCAGTGAGATGGGACTGATTCAACGGCTGCAACAGTGGACTGGAACATACCAGTGATCATGAAGATAGCGCAGGAGCGAGCAACATTTCATTCTGTTACATGTAACGTTGCCGTGAGTCAGAGACGACCTGATGGCAACTAACAACAACAACGAGAACTAAATGGAGAAAGCATTTGTGGTGCCCGGCACGCAGCAGACACTCCATAAATGGTGGCTCCTCTTTATTATCACCATACAGTGGATATAAGGAGAGGAACAAAGGCTGAGGGAAACTGAGGGCATTTCCTACCAGAGCATGTTATCCTCTGTGTATTAAGAGGCTCACAATCACCTCGATATGCTCAAAGTATTAGGTGCACTCAGTGTAGGAGGTGGGAACATTATCAAAGAGAGTCAGAAAAGAGGTCATCAAAATGCATTTAGTAGGCTGAATGACGCTCCCCACCAAAACAACATGTCTACGTCCCAGTCCCTGAAACCTGTGAATGGGTTAGCTTAGATGGTAAAAGGGACTTTATAGATATGATTAAGCAAAGGGCCTTGAGACGGGGAGATTATCCTGGGTTATCTGGGTGGGCCTGATGTGTCCCCATAAGAGGGAAGCCAGAGGGTCAGAGTCAGAAAAGGCAGAGAGACAGAGAGACAAAAAGAATGGAGGATGCTATGCTGTTGGCACGGATGGAGGGTGGAGCCATGAGCCAAGGAAGGTAGGCAGCCTCTAGCAGCTGGAAAAGGCAACGAAATGGATTCTTCCCTAGAGCCTCTGGAAGGAGCCAGCCCTGCCAACAATGTGACACTAACCCAGTGAGGCTGATTTTGGACTTCTGACCTCCAGAACTGTAAGATAATAAATTTGCCTTGTTTTCAGCCACTAAGTTATTTGTGGTTGTTTATTATAGCAGCAGTACGAAACGAACACAATGAATAACACTGGGGGAAAAAGGTCAAGATATTCAAAGGAACAAACTTCAATTATCTGGAAAATTTCATCCCTGTGGGACACCACCGGCCTTGGATATTGGATGGCTGAAATGGTACTGAACACAGGCAGCTATTTGTTTGATCGGCAGAGACCTGGTCTTAATGGAGATGAACTTTAAAGCCACTTTGACTCCTAAAAATGTTGCCATTTGCTGTCACCAAGCTCTTACAGTGTCTGGTGGGTGTTAAATGGAGCCAGCACAGCTCATAATCACAGCCTGCTTAATACCTGTCAGCTGGTAAATGGCTTCAGAATAAATACTGCATCAGGAGGCTGTACTTCGTACTGTGCCATCTCCCCACTCTCCATGTTTGAAAAATATGACTATTTAAACTCTCGCTATGCCTGCAGCTACTAACGTGTGAGTTCTTTTCGGGGTACAAATCCCAATCTGTTTCAAGATAAAATGTCACCTTTGGCCATGTGATTCAGAATTTAACTGCCTAAGTGAAGTATATGTTTCCATGTTGTCTAGGAATATAACAAACAAAAAGTCCTTAACAAAGGAATGAAAGCTAGCTTCTGTTTTAGATTAATGGCTACTACTGAGGGTCTCCCCCCACCTAAAAAAAAAGAAAACCAAACCAGTTGCTGTTGAGTCGATTCTGACTCATGGCAACCCCATGTGTGTCAGAATAGAACTGTGCTCCATAGGGTTTTCAGTGGCTTATTTTTCAAAAGCAGACCAACAGGCCTTCCTTCCAAGGTGCCTCTGGGTGGACTCGAACTGCCAACCTTTTGGTTAGCAGCTGAATGTGTTAATGTTCTCCACTACCCAGGGCCTACTGAGGGTCTACTAGGTGTGAAATGCTGCATTAGGCACTTTAATCCGCAAAACAATTCTACAAGGAGGATATTATTATCCCTAACTTGTCACTGAGGAAACAGACCTCAGAAAGGGTAAGTAATTTGCCTGAGTCCCCACAGCCTGTAAACCATAGAGGCAGGACTGATGCTTACACTGGTATGACTTCTAAGCTCATGTCTTTTTCACTACACCTTCTGCCCCCTAGATAAATGCATGGGGCAATGCACTGAATAAATTCCATGGAAGCCACCAACCGCTGATACGAGGGCTCTATGAAGAGCTGAAGGCTGGCCCAACTTCGAATTCCACCAAGCGGGAGCTCAGTTAGGAAAAGACCATTGCATCCACAAGGCTATGTGCTGACAGAAAGTTAATTACACAATGACCCAGGGTTATAGCCCATTCTCTCATGGCATGTAAAAAGCTTCATAAAGAAGAAAGAAAATGATCCAGTATGTGATATAACAAAGACAAAGCTGTGTGGACAATATTAAAGATATAAATTTTGGAAACACCTTGCTTCTACCGACATCAATATGTTCTTCCTAGATTAGACAGCATGATCAATTCTAACATTTACTATACAAATCACTCTGATTTTGCTAAAAAAGCCAGCATTGGAACCACCTTCTAGCCCAGCGTTCCCACGGAGAACATTTTACAAGCAACTCACACCTTCTTCTCATCCCCTCAGTAGTGTTTCTTAAGTGGCTTTGACCATGATCATGTAAGAAACACATTTACAACGAAACCAGCTCACATACCCATATAACGAAAACAGAAAGTTCCTTGAAGCAATTCTTATTCTTACTATGTGCAATGAGCTTTCAGATTTTCTTTACTAAAAAATTAAGAATGCTGGCAATGACCCACACAATGATTTAGTGATTTACTAGTGACTTTATACCCTATGAGTGGGTTGTACTTACAGTTTGAAAATGATGGTCTAGAAAGCTTGGAGAACTGGAGTCCCCTTACCTCTGGGGCGATGTAATCTGGAGTCCCACAGAAGGTCCTGGTTGTGACGCCATCCATCATGTGCTCCTTGCACATCCCAAAGTCTGCAATCTTGATATGTCCTTCTGAATCCAGCATGACATTATCTAATTTCAGATCCCTGCAAGGAAGCAGGTCAACATCAGTGCCCCGCGTGACATCACACAGTCTGCTTGGAGCTGAAGAAATAGAAGGATATTTGATGGGCTGTCATATCAATGGCATAATGACCCTAATTCCCTTGAGGGCAGGGACCAAGAACTACTGTGCTTTTATCTCTCCAAAGCCTAATACAGTGTCTGGGACACGATACATAATAAATGCATGCTGAATGAATGAATGAATCAATGGCCGAATGTGTCTGTGCATGAAAATCAGAAGAGATTCCAATTTTGCAGGTTGGGGAGACCCCTGTCATTTGATTTATTGACAGGCTGTACAGGGGTTCTGACACACAACTAGGTTTCCAAAATCCGGATCCTGCATGAGTCCCTTCCATTCTGCATAGTGCCCCATATCCTTGTAATTACTCTTCACTTAATACTGGCACCAGACTTTCACTACAGCCAGCAACTGGAAAGATTTACTTCAGTAGTTTTCCCCTTGCTCCCAGTTTCCCATCTTCTCCTGTTGAGCATCTACAACAGAAATTCAGTTTCCACTGCTCCCTGACCTCAGTTCTAAATAAAAGGTGGAGGAAAGAGCCTTCAGTGGAGAGAACAACACGTTTTCCTATGCAAAGCAGGAATGAGATATAAAATCTTTAAGGTCTGGAAATCAGAAGGTGGCTCTGCTTTGCCTGGAGGTGGAACAAGAACGGGGGTCCCAGCAGGTCTCTTCTATCTCGGGGGTCATCAATTCTGTGTCTTAAGTCATCATCACAGAATTACATGCCCACAGCAGTCCGGCAAAGCTCTCAACTGCATTGCTGGTGGAAGAGCTTCAATACACACCTATAAATGATTCCCCTTTTATGAAGAAAGAACAATCCAATGGAAATCTCTGCTGCATAGAATCTGCAAAAAAAAAAAAAAAATCTTTTCAGGTTCTTGGATTTCTGACTTGCTTCTTTGGACCCCTGGATACTTCTGCCCTATAGTTGAGGCATCGAAGAGTTGAAAGAATGTAGACTCCTGCAGCTATCCTGAGCATCATCCTACACTTGTTCTTCCAACCCTTCACCCTTCTCTCCTCCATTTCATTACTCCAGCTTCCCCAAGGAAGGACATAGCTGATAAAACTTGTCATATAGGCCCATAAACACGTACATCTTGTCTGGGGCAGGTGGACAAGTAATTTACTGTTCACAAAAAAATTTCTAATACAATCTTCTAAAAAGTAGATACTAGACTAATAGTCTAGTAGTCTATGTCTATGTCTAGACTATGTCTATACCAGACTGTTCTGTGTGAAGACTACAGAAGACTATTCTGTCTATTTATAGACAGAACACATTGGTGTTTGAAAATACAATTTCTGCCTGGGGGACAAAGTGCAGCGTGTGATGAACTCTTTAGCTGGTTTACTCACTCCTCCCAAGTGCTGGGATAAATAAGACACACAACACAATTCATACCTGAGTTTATCCTTTCCAATGATTCACTGAAAAATAAAAGCAGTTACTATCATCACATCCCCCTACATGTCTGTCAGTTTGTCATACTGCGGGGGCTTGTGTGTTGTTGTGATGCTGAAAGCTATGCCACTGGTATTCAGATACAACAGGGTCACCCAAGATGGACAGGTTTCAGCTGAGCTTCCAGACTAAGACAGACTAGGAAGAAGGGGCCGGACGTCTACTTCTGAAAAGAATTAGCCAGTGAAAACCTTATGTATAGCGGCGGAACATTTTTCAAACTATTATTCAAATTTACACACCAACCACTAAGGCCAAAGGTGAAGAAATTGAAGATTTTTACCAGCTTCTGCAGTCTAAAATTGATCAAACATGCAATCAGGATGCACTGATAATTACAATGATTGGAATGTGAAAGTTGGAAACAAAGAAGGATCGGTAGTTGGAAAACAAGGCCTTGGTGATAGAACCGATGCTGGAGATCGCATGATAGAATTTTGCAACACCAATGACTTCTTCACTGCAAATACCTTTTTTCACCAACATAAACAGTGACTATACACATGGACCTCGCCAGATGGAGTACACAGGAATCAAATCGACGACATATGTGGAAAGAGATGATGGAAAAGTTCAATATCGTCAGTCAGAACAAGGCCAGGGGTGGACTGCAGAACAGACCATCAATTGCTCATGTGCAAGTTCAAACTGAAACTGAAGAAAATTAGAACAAGTCCATGAAAGCCAAAGTACAACCTTGAGTATAATCCACTTGAATTCAGAGATCATTTCAAGAATAGATTTGATGAGCTCCGAAGACCAGACTGTGGAATGACATCAAGGACATCATACATGAAGAAAGCAAGAGGTCTTTAAGAAGACAGGAAAGAAAGAAAATACCAAAATGGATGTCAGAAGAGACTCTGAAACTTGTTCTTGAATGTTGAGTAGCTAAAGAGAAAGGAAGAAATGATAAAGTAAAAGAGCTGAACAGAAGTTTCACAGGGCAGCTCATTAAGACAAAATAAAGTATTATAATGACATGTGCGAAGAGCTGGAGATAGAAGACCAAAACGGAAGAACACCCTTGGCATTTCTCAAGCCGAAAGAACTGAAGAAAAAATTCAAGCCTTGAGTTGCAATAGTGTTGAAAGTGAAGAGGACTTGAAGCACTTACTGACGAAGATCAAAGCTACAGCCTTCAGTGTGGATTACACCTCAACATAAAGAAAACAAAAATCCTCACAATTGGCCCAATAAGCAACATCACGATAAACAGAGAAAAGATTGAAGCTGTCAAGGATTTCATTTTACTTGGATCCACAATCAACACCCATGGAAGCAGTAGTCAAGAAATCAAAAGACACATTGCATTGGGCAAATCTGCTTCAAAAGACCTCTTTAAAGTGTTGAAAAGCAAAGATGTTACCTTGAAGACTAAGGCGCGCCTGACCCAAGCCATGGTATTTTCAATTGTATCGTATCATGCGAAAGCTGGACAACGAATAAGGGAGATCAAAAAAAAATTGATGCCTTTGAATTGTGGTGTTGGTGAAGAATACTGAATAAACCATGGACTGCCAAAAGAACGAACAAATCTGTCTTGGAAGAAGTACAAGCAGAATGTTCCTTAGAAGCAAGGATGGTGAGACTACATCTTACATACTTCGGACATGTTGTCAGGAGAGATCAGTCCCTGGAGAAGGACATCATGCTTGGTAAAGTAGAGGGTCAGTGAAAAAGAGGAATACCCTCAAGGAGATGGATTGACCTAGTAGATGCAACAACGGGCTCACGCATAACAATTGTAAGCATGGCGCAGGACCAGGCAGTGTTTTGTTCTGTAGTACATAGGATCGCTATGAGTCGGAACTGACTCGATGGCACCTAACAACAACAACAGCAGATGGCACCCTTCTAGCCCCCCGTCACATTTCCCCAGGCAGAAGCCCCCAGGTGGGAGTCCTGTGTTGCCTAAATTAAGAGACTAAAAAAAAAAACACTCACACTGCTTGTGGCTCCTTAAATTTTCCGACTTGCTGAATGTGGTACATGAGGTCCCCACCGTTGACATATTCCATGACGAAGTACAGTCGATCCTGGAGATGAAGGTTCGATATGTGAGCAGGCTCCTCAGCAGAGTGGCTTCCTTCACTCCTTACAGACTATGCTTTTCTTTCTCATTAGTTAACAGTTGGGCTGCACTGGCAGATCTGCTCAGTTTGGAGCCCTTTAACATTTTTTTTTCCCAAATAAAGAATAAGTAATAAACCCTACTGCATGAAGGCCTTGGGAAGTAGCAAACCATTGCATAAGTCTTTAATAATGGCTCCCTGTCAATAAGCCTGCCCCCTTCTGGTTACATATGCTTCCTATTATGGCCATTATGGCCTAGAGGACTCTTCCCTTCTCTGCTGCACACACAACCCATTTCTAAGCTAGGCACAGCAGGAGAAATCCCCATCGGCTAATTACTTATTTTTGACTTGTGTTTCTGGATGGCCCAAATGTTTAAAAGCACATTTGCCACATCTGGAAGGCAGGCCACAGTAAAGTGTTGGACTGGATGCTTCTGAGAACAAGTTACAACTCACGAGTTAGGCTGGACTATGAATTATACATGATCAGTGATATTTACTGGGGCGGCTCGGGGGGTATAAGATGACTAGAAATGGAGAGGCGAATCCAATGTTCTTTTGCACCCATAAAATGCTCAAATATTGCTTTTGCTTTTTCTCTATCATTGGCACGCTATGTGTCGGCCCCACGGAGGCTATAGATCATAGAACCGAATAAACGTGAATATTTACGAGAATATTATGTTTGAACTGATGAGGCAATTTAGGAGGTTTAGCAGTGAAATAACAGCACAGCACACCAAGATAGAAGCTGACCTCTGCTCTCTTCTAGAAAACACCATTTCACAGAGGTTATTAAACATCGAAGTGTTGCAGAGGGAAGGAAAAAAAATGATGAAGCTGGTGTTAATAGCCACGAAACAGCTCTGGGAGCGTCAATCTCTAGCTTTCCTGTTATTAACTTTAATTTCATCTTCATTTCTATGCTTTGTAGCTTTTGGAGCATAAGCCGTGTAATCAGGGCTACAGGGTCTAGGCTAGGATTCAGAGATGTGGTTCTTTCTTCCTAGCATATTGCTCTTTGCCCCCTGGTGGTACTTGAATCAGAGTCCGTGGGAGCTGCTGGGAGGAGGGGGCTGAGCAAGCTGCCAGCTCTAGGCTGACACGCAGTGGCTGGCACCCGGCTCTGCAGCTCCATGCCCCGAGTCTGTGTGTGGCTGCAGCCTCCAAAAGCATTAAGGGGCATCTCCCAGGAGACTTGAGAAAGAAACATAAAATAGAAAGCCAATTTCTGAACAATGGAAAGTTGAGAAATAATAATAAGCAAAACAGTAACAATTATGCTGTTGTTAGGTACCGTCAAGTTGGTCCTGACTCATGGCGACCCGAAGCACACAGAATGAAATGCTGCCTAGTCCTGCGTCATCCCCATGATTGGCTGCGATTAGACTGTTGTGATCCATAGGGTTTTCACCGGCTGATTTTCAGAAGTAGATTGCCAGGTGTTTCTTCCTAGTCTGTCTTAGTTTGGAAGCTCCGTTGACACCTGTTCATCATTATAGCAACACGCAAGCCTCCAGTGACAGAAGGGTGGTGGCTGTGCATGAGGTGCGTTGGCTGGGAATTGAACCCACGTCTCTCGCATGGAAAGCGAGAATTCCACCACTAAACCACCACAGCTCCTTAGTAATAATTATAGCTACTGATTATTGAGCCACATTTTAGAAAGGGCAGCCTCTGAGGGCTGGAAGTATGTCTTTGGGAATGCTGCACTTTGATGTCATCCAAAAGTCTGTATTTCTTGTAGGCCACCTGTAAGCACCATGCCAAAGGCTTTGTCCCTCTCCCACAACTGATGGATCAGTGCTTTGGGATTTTTTTTTTTGGTGGGGGGGGGGGGGTCCGCTGTTTAATTTTACTATATGACAGGGGTCAACAAACTTTTACTGTAAAGGGCCAGCTAGTAAATATTTTAGGTTTCATAGGCCACGTGTATGGTCTCTTGCAACTACGCCACTCTGCGTTTGTAGTGTCCAAGTAGCCAGAGATCACAGGCAAATTAATGAGCATGGCTGTGTGCCGATAAAACTGAACTATGGACACTGAAATTTGAATCTCATCTAATTTTCATCTGTCAGGAAATATTCTTCTTCTGTGGATTTTTTCAACCTTTCTTAGCTCACGCGAAATAGGCCATAGGCCACAGTTTGCCAATCCCTGTGATGGGCCATTAAACAAAACACACTCACTTTTACAAAATCAAATCTCCCAACTCTCCAATGCAATGTCTGGTGGCTGGACCGGTGATCTCAAAAAGCTGTGAATGCTGTTGAGGCCCTGATGGTTAAGAGCTCAGCTGCTAACCAAAAGGTTGGCAGTTCAAATCTACCAGCTGCTCCTTGAAAATCCTATGGGGCACTTCTACTCTGTCCTATAGGTTTGCTATGAGTTGGAATCAACTTGATGGCAATGGGTTTGGTTTTAGCTTTTATTGTTGAGGCTATTGTGTCAATCCATCTCATTGAGGGTTTTCCTAATTTTCACTAATCCTTTATTTTATCAACCATGATGTCCTTTTCTAGAGGCTAGTCTTTCCTGATGGCATGTCCAAAGTAACTGAGCTGAAGTCTCGCCCTCCTTGCTTTTCAAGGAGCATTCTGGTTGTATCTCTTCTAATACTGATAGGTACTGACTAGTAAGCCATATCTTAAAAAGGATAGCGTCTTTCTTTATTTTATTGTTCTATTACTTTTGTATCTCTAAGTCTTAGTACAGTACCTGGATAGAGGAAACCTTGAGTATAAATGTTTGCTCAATTAAACTGAATTAACATCAAGCCTCTAATTAGGAGACATCGCAGAGACGGCACACTCCAAATCTATCAGTGACAGAGGAGTCATAGGTTGTCCCTGTCACCTTTGCTTGGCAGAGAAGAAAATGGGGCTGAGTGGTCACTGCACTAAGCCTTTCTCCAACTTTCTCTACAGGAACAAGCTAACTCAGATACCCAGAGTGCTTGGGTTCAGATAGAACCCTGGACAGCCTGCTGTGTGCTGTGCCCCACAGCATAGCCCCAGAGTCCTCACCACTGTCTGGAAGCAGGAGTGGAGCTGTGTCAGGAATGGAGGTTTGTCAAGGAGGGCCAGAACTCTCTTCTCCACCATGGTGCACTCCACGTCGTCATCCTGGATCACCACGTCCTTCTTGAGGATCTTGATAGCGTACAGCTCTTCTGTGCCTTTCCTGTCAGCAAGCATCACCTGAGGACAGACCAATAACAACCTGAAAGCTTCGGAACATACATCTGGTCCTAGGGGTGAAGGTGGGATGGGATGGGGAGGAACGGGGTCAGGTGACATTGCAGTGAATTTGTAAATGTGTGGTGTAAAAATATTCACAAGGTTTTACTTTATGTGGGTATTGTGAAATGTTGCACATCACCACCAACTAAATTTCCCATGCCTTGATCCCTAAAAAAAAAACCAAACCCATTGCCATGGAGTTGATTCTAACCCATACTGACCCTATAGGCAGAGTAGAACTACATCATAGGGTTTCCAAGGCTATAACCTTTAGGGGAGCACACTACCACATCTTTCTCCCATGGAGCAGCTGGTGGGTTTGAACTGTCGACCTTCTGGTTAGCAGCCAAGTGCTAACCACTGTGCCACCAGAAATTCCCCCAGCGTTGTGTAATTTCTATGTTGCCAAGATTAGCACACTGTGCAGGCTACTGCCACATGATGGTACTATTTTGGCTGGTAATCAGAATCCCTAACATTGTGTGCCAGAATTAGTCTTGAATTTAAACAAAATTTTCTAGAGCATCCTTTGAGTAAAATGTAACCAAGACAAAGCAAAAGGCAGAACCGGAAATCAGTTCCTGGATTTCTCCTGAGATTCAGAGCCAGAGACATCAAATGCAGACACATAAGCTGATCACTGAAGACTCCAGCTCAGTATCTTTAATCATTACATTTGCTTACTATAAGCAAACATTTAATTTTTAGTCGTGAAAATTATTCATTCAAGCAGTATTTTAGAACACCCACTCTGCTGTGAACACTGTGAAGATGATGAGAACTGTGAGCTTGCTGTAACATTCTGGGTATACCTGTTGCCACTGAGTCGATTCCAACTCATAGCAACCCTATTAAAAACAAAAAAAAAACAAAAAACAAACCCGTTGCTGTCAAGTCAATTCAGACTCATAGTGACCCTATAGGACAGAGCAGAACTGCTCCATAGGGTGTCCAAGGAGAGACTGGTGGATTTGAACTGCTGACCTTTTGGTTAGCAGCCAAGCTCTTAACCACTGCACCACCAGGGCTCCATTTTGGATATTCTTGTTTTTAATGAAATGAAGTAGGAAACATCAGAGAAACACACACAAATAGCAGGGAAATCTAAATGGATGTTCTGGAACCCTCAGAGAGAACAAAATGGACCCCACCATTCTCCGTTATAGCCCACTGCCCTCCGTCCTTAGACAAATAGCGTCTTACCTTTCCAAAACTCCCTTTCCCCAGGACCATGAGGAAATTGAAGTCAGTGAGTTTCACTCGGTCAAGGCTGTTGGAAGGTTTCCTGTCTTCTGACGGACTGATTACTTTGTTCCCAGCGGGGCCGAGCTTGGCTTTCTAGATAACAAGCAAACGGGTCAGGTCACTTCTCTCAGGGGCAGAAGGGTGACAGAGAAACACACGTTGTAACTAAGTAACACATTGTAACTAAGTCTTGGAGAGGGAGGTGGGATGGGGAGAGAGAAGGATTGTGAGGGTGAGGAATTAGTATCTGTCCATACATGAGTGGCTGTACTTACCCTAAGCAGGAAGGTTGCCAAGTAGTGAAAAATTGCCCTTACTTATTGGAGAAGGAAACAACTCTTTATATAGTTAACCAAGAATCAAATCGTAGGAACCTGCCAGGCTGGTTCTAATTCTGGATGCAAAAGTTAACTTCTGGGGAAAACTATGCTTCAGGACTGTTGACATAATAAAGGAGCTAAATTATGTACCGATGTTTTTCTTATCTGTAGATTTTCCAAGAAATGTGTACCCACACAAAAAGGGAGAATATTGTCCTCTGGAGAGAAACTATTTACGTAGCACGCTGTGGGGATGATTGATTGCCACTTTCAAATGCACAGTAAAAAGAACTGTGTGTGCACGCACGCATGTGCGCGCGCACGTGGATCAAGAGTTGAGCCATAAAAAGAAATAGTGCAATTCTCAATACTCATGAGAATCTGGTTTCACATGAAACACACAGGAGTCTCTGAGACTGAAGAACACCTTGTTGATGACATGTGAGCTACCAAAAGGAGTTTTTATAAACTAGACTAGTGTCACACAAAGACTCTGGAGATAGCCAGGTCCTTGGTTACTCTCACAAGGGGATGTCAGAGTCCCCTGACAAAGGCATAAAGTAAGAAGGCTCAGCAGAGAAGGGAAGATAAATGGATCACCTGAGAGTGTCCCCACTGTCACCCAAGGGGCCCTAAAGAGACCAGAGAAGTCAAGAATGGGTGGAGGAATCCCACCACCGGTTCTGCATGTTGAGCATAGACCTGACAGTGATGGACAGATGTCAGCTATGAAGGGCCAGGGCCCCAGGGCCGCCTGAACTGCCCCAGCCCCAGCCTTGAGCTCCAGGGTAATGCCTCTTGTTTTGGATATGTTCTGAATGAGAGGGTGCACATACCCCACACCCCCCATGCAGCAGACCCAACTAAGGAGGGTGACTTTGAGCTCTGGAGCAGTTGCCAGAATATCACTCAAATCAGCACCTTTGGGAGGACCAAGACGATGGCATAGGAGGTAAGGAAGGCATTCAGGTGCTTGACTATGTCATCAAAGCACTGGCAAGACTGGTTCTCAGCTCTTGGAGGAAAGAGTAAGAATTTGCATTGTTCTCTTCAGTAGCAGAGAAAGCTTAGGAGACTCATCCCTACTTCCTCTTTGGGCAACAACATCCCTGCATTCCACAATCACTGCGTGAGTCCCATTTCCTGGGCTCTACTGGAGGTGCATTGCATTAGCAGATGAGGTCCCATCAACCATCTCTGAATGCCTAGCTCTAACACAGCACTTGGCACAGGGTCTGCACTCAACCCTTTTGTTACATGAACAAATGAAAGCCTGAGTGTGCTCACCAGACGCTAAGCTGTTGGGCAATGCTCTTCTCTGAAAAAGACACCTTGTTGGCATAGGGATTAAACCTCATGCTTGAGTACAGCTCTCATGAAATGGGCAAAGACACATTAACATATTGGGGGAAGAGGGATTCGACTTTTTCGCCTCAAGGCAGAGAGTACTTAATAAGGATGCCCTCTACCTCTATTTGCAGTGCGCAGTGGGAAGTGTATGTGAACTTGGGAACCACTGGGAACACTGAAGCTCTATTAAGATACAACCTGAACTGCATGTGATGCTACACAAATTGGCCTCCCCTTCTGACAGAGGGTGGGAGGAATTTTAAGAAACGTGAGAAAGATGTAGGACTCGACCACACGGGTTCCATCAAGACCCCTCTCAACTGCAGGACCAGCCCATCCCCAGGTACCTGTCCCGGGGATGATTCCAAGGTGACAAATTTTTCCGGTCTGTATATAAATTCAAAAGAAGAACTAGGGGGTCCAAGGTTGAAATCAGAATATGGGTGGTACCACTCTGTTCTGCCCTTCTGATTTACAAAAGGAGGCCAGTATGAGAAAGAGACACGGAGAGATTAATTTTATTTTATCAGGAACTTCACAATAACATTTGAAAGGACCCAGACACAAGTGACTCACTGCTCTGAGGTACTTGAAACAGTGGAAGAGCGTTTTCACCCAGGGAAAGTTGCTATTCTGGTGCCGATACTCAGTGTCCGCGTGTAGAACTGTGGTTCTAACCAGATATTCTTGACTCATTTGGCACCTAAACAGGCGTTTCTCCTTCTTCCTTGGACAGCTCAACACCACAGACAATGAAGGAGGGAAACGGGGACTGATGGAGGAAATGGGAACTCAATGGGCCTCCAAAATAGATATGGGGGATATTTACATACGATGCATCTCCTGCTTTCCTTAGAATTAAATGAAACAATGGCTTTGTGAGTTTTGTGCTATGACCTTAGTCTAATTATAGGGACAATATATTCCCCATGATAAGACCAAAAAATATGTCAAGACAAAGCATTTTTATATTCAAGTACTTCTGAATCCAGGGCAGAATGTTCCACCCCATTGCACTATGATCTTGGACTCTGGTCTGCAATCAATCCTGCAGTCCATGGGGAACATCGACAAAGGAGACTCCTGCTCCCAGGGGGTGGAGTTGGACAGAGGAAGGCATCCCATTCCATTCCATCCTCGTGGCTTTTTAGCAAGAAGCAGACAGTGGAGATTTCCGTGGCTGGTGGTGCCGGGGATTGGCTGGGAAGGAGATCCAGGCTGGCTGCACTGACCTCATTCACTAACAGAGGGCTGCTTCTCAGGAGCCCGGCCAGTGGGTGAGAATGGATTTCTTCCCGTCCAGAGCAAATCCGAGATAACAGTGGCCTGGTGGGTCATCTTGCAGCCACCCCTGACAACCTGGGTGGCATTTTTCCAATGTTTCCCTACAGAACACCGGCTTCCAGAGCCATTTCCACACTGACACCTGCAGGCTTTGCTGCCAAACGGCAAGGAACCATCTCCAATGTTGAGAGTTTGCATAGGAGGTAAGCAGCTGTTCTACGGTGGAAAACTCTGTGATGCCACAATGTCAGTGGTCTGGGCCTGAGTATGGGCAAGTCCCGCTCTCAATTTGGGTCTCATAAATCATGATGTTGGGAGAGATGGCTGGTAGGTAATCTAGCAGCTTTGTCGCTAAAGGGTGGGGAGGCTGGAGGAACCACAAAGGACTCCCAGAAGTGTGGTCTACACAGCTACAGGCCAGGGCTGGATCTCCTCGACCTCCAACCCACATTCTGCCCCGCCTTTGTCCTGCAGATCCCCACCCTTCTTTGTCAGCCGTGTTCCGCCATGCTTGTCCCAGTATGATCCTGCCTCAGACTTTGCCTGTGTTACCCCACTGCCACTCCACTCACCCACTTTTCCTGTTTGATTTCTCCCCACCCTCAGGCCCCAGCAACTCAACTGTCTTTTCCTCAGAGAATCCCCTCCCCAACGACTTCCTGTTGTTCGCTTTATAGTACCCTGGTCTTTTCCTCAACAGCTCATATCGCAATTTGTAAATACCTACTGATGGGTGTCCTTTCTTTATCTCATGCTTCTTTCAGTCACATCCTACAGCTAGAGTCACCAAATCTACCTTCAGATGATACCCAGGCCCTGCCCTCCTCTCAACACCTCCATCCCCACCTCTTAGATAAAGCTGCTGCCTACTCGAGTAGCACTGTTAAGCAGTGTCCTTGCTGGTCCCCCTGCTTCCACCCCTGTCCCCTTCAGTCTGTTCCCCACTCAGCCACAGATGGATCCTACTGAGATCTGAATTATTTCCCCACAATCACCGGACATGCTAAGAAATGGTGGGAGGGCATACGTACCTTTAGGGAGGCTAGCCACACAGTGACCCTCCCAAGAGGCCATGCTAGACTACTTCCCTAGGCCAGCAAGCCAAAGCCATGCCCTCAGAGGAATGCCTCAGTAAGGACATTCCTCTGATGAGAAGCCCTGCCTGCCCATGTCCCAGCAGGATCTCTGGTTGAAAAGCAGCAAGGAGCCTCAGAGCTGACGGTTCTTATTTTCAGGGTTTTTTTTGCTATAATAGTTTATTGGGCAACTGGTCTCCCAGCTGGACAAAGAGATCTGCCCTTTCCAGCTTGCATATTGCTAACATAACTCTAGTTGGCATGAAAGTAATTCAGAATTCACCAGTAGTACAAATAAAATCATTATATGTCTAGGGATAAAGATGAAGTCAATAGCCTAACCGCAGAGATTTCAGAAAACCCAAGAAGGCATAAGAATAAGCGTGCTGACATCTTTACTACAGCAATGCAAACAGGGCCCCACGCAGCCAGATGCCCTGCTGGGGTCCCTGAGCAAATGGAATTCAAACGGTGGAGGTGGAAATGCAGAATGTCTCCAGAAGATTGATATCAGGGCAGAGCATCAGCTGAGGCTGTTGACCTAAGCAGATACCAGCCCATTAGCAATCCTCCGGACTGGTACATTCCCCATCCTGAATTCTATCCCACTCATTTCCAACAGTGCATAAAGACAGCGGACAGAGGCCCGGGTTCTGAGCAGTATCAATGTGATGGAGACTGTGGCCTGCAGCCCTCTCATTCTCTCTTGGAGCTTTCCTCCACCCCTCTGCCAGGTGGGATACCTGCTCAGCTCCAATGATGTTGGTTGAGTTCTTTGAGGGCAGTAGAACACAGGGGCTGAGAGCTCAGGCTTTGAATCCTGACTTTATCACACATCGTTGTATAACTATGGACAAATTCTGGAACCGCGCTAAGCCTTGGGTCCTTTGTGTGTAAGATGGGGTGATTCTAATGGCTCTTGGAAGGAGTAGATGTGAAATGTTTGGCACAGCACCTAGTACCAAGCAAGTGCTCAATGCCTAGTGCCTCCTGTTATTTTTTTCCTATTCATTTCTATTTTCTCATGAGTGTCTAGTGGTGTCCAGGCAGAGAGTTCCTGCTCAGAACACTTGGGTCCTTGTGTCTATTTTAGAATATTTATTTAATCACAAATATCTGTGTGTCCATCATGCCCCATACCTGAGATCAGTAAGAAGTAGCTCTCTTCTGAAGAACTTGCAGTGCATACTGTGGTCTACACCCCTGCTACTCAGAGAGTGGGCTGCAGACCAGCAGCACTCGGAAGCTGGTCAGAAATGCAGACTCTGAGCCTCACCCCAGACCTACTCAATCAGAACTTGCACTTTTAACAAGATCCTCAGGTGATTCCCATATGCATTTAAGTTTGAGAAGTGCTGGTCTAAGACAGTTGGTATATTTCCCCAAGTTCCCTTCAGATTCAATGGTCCCCGAGATCCTTTCAAACTTCAACATTCTTCAGTTACGAAATAAAATCAATGGGCAACTCTGGAAAGGGCCCTGGACTTGGGATTCCAAAGAGCTTGGATCAAATCTTGGCCTTCCCCATATCTGTTGTATAAGTCTGGGAAAGCTACACTGTCTCTCTGAGCCTCAGGCTCCTCATCTGGAATGTGGCAGTAATAAGACTATATCCCGGGGCTGGGTTGAAGGTGAAAGGAGGCATCCTTTGTGAGAGCACCTCACATCAGAGCCTTCACCCCAGTCCTTGCCCCAGGAAGGAGATTGTTAGCATTTCCCTTCAAGTTCCTGGCATGCACCGGCCTCCCGACCATGGACTGAAGCTCCCTGGGATTCAGTGAGCAATTGCAGGTGATCTGGGTCAGAGGTCTGGCTGGCTGACTCAAGAGGTCTGTGACCCACAGAGATGTGCAGGAACTCATGACCTGCTGGGAGCTTCCATCCTTGCTGACCAAGCCAAAGATGGGCTTCCATCCTTGCTGACAGGCAGGAGAAGTGGGTCCTAGCTCCAGCCGCTCACCCTGATTTCCAGGACACCTTCTGCAGGCCCCTGGAGGGTGGCCAAGATTCGTGCAGAAAGACTCTGACTTATTAAAATGGCACAGAAATTTAAAGAAAAAAGGAAATAAAAGGGAAACTATGATATATAGTGTTGTAAAACAGATTAAATGAAGCAATTTTAAAGGCAGAAGCTTAAGCATGCCTTTATTTTTGGAAAAAAATTAGACTAAAACATAGCATAGCTTATTGGGCTCTGATTCAACAAATTAGAACACCAGGCTTTTTGACTTCCCTGAACGAGAGCGCATTTAGATTAAGTTTGGGATCATGATGCTCCTTGCATTAGCAGGTTGTGAGAATGGGCAGTGTTTTTCTCCCCATCAGAACATTCACTAATAACCAATACATGTCTCATTTTATACGCTACATATAGTCTTAAAAAGCAATCGTATTTTGCCAGCATTGAAGGTGTCCACAATGTAAAGGGTTCCTCTGGTGGCGTTTCTGTAAAGCAAATCACGTGAGGTGAACGTGAGTACTGCAAATGCGAATTCTCACAGGCTGGGGCTGCAGCATGGTACGGTACGTATCAAACCTTGTGTTGGCGTTCTCGTCCATGTGTAACCCTGGGCGGCTTCACACATCCAGCTCATTAGTAGGAGTGGTTTTCAAATTAAAATTGGGAGGAGGATGCACCACAAACCTGCTTGTACTGATCTCTGAGGGGTGGGACTGCAGGAGATGCTAGTTTTCTAATAAGCTGAACCAAACATAACTGCTGAGACAGGACAACCCGACCTACGGAAACAGCAACTTCTAATGGCTTGACCTGACACCGCAGATACTCAGCCACGTTGGAACTGTGTATAATGAATACATATTAGCTTTGGTGTGCAGGAAAACAGACAACAAACTCATGGGGGAAGTGTACTGTCATAAATGCTGCCTGGTGGTATAGCAGCACTGTTCCCAGAATTCTTCCAACCAAACCGAACCAAATCCACTGCTGCCAGGTTGATTCCAACTCATAGCAGCCCTATAGTGCAGAGCAGAACTGCCCCATAGGGTTTCCAAGGCTGTGAATCTTTACACAGACTGCCACATCTTTCTCCCACGGAGCAGCGGGTGGGTTCAAACTGCCAACCTTTTGGTTAGCAGCTGAGCACTTAACCACTGCACCAGCAGGGTTCCTGTCTTCCATATGAGTCCAAGTCCCAAGATTCATCTGCAGGAAGAATGCAGAGTCTTAAACAAGTCTCCCAGTGACCCTATTCTATAGGCATGGACCCTTTGGGTAAACCTGTGAAGTATGGTTTAATGTTTAACTACATTCCATTTTAAATGAACTGATACTTTTGAATCATGCTGTTGGCAAAGAATATTGAATATACCACGGACTGCCAGAAAAATGAACAAATCTGTGTTGGAGGAGGTACAGCCAGAATGTTCCTTAGAGTGAGGACTGTGAGATTTCATGTCACGTACTCTGGACATGTTATTAGGTGGGATCAGTCCTTGGAGAAGGACATCATGCTTGGGACAGGGTCAGTGAATGAGCTGGATTGACACAGTGGCTGCAGCAATGGGCTCAAGCATAACAATGATTGTGAGGATGGCACAGGACCAGGCAGCTTTTCATTCTGTTGTACACAGGGTCGCTGTGAGTCGGAACCAACTGGACGGCACCTAACAACATTTTAAGTGTGCTCATTCTCACCTATTTTGTAAATGCATCTTCAATAATACAGTATCTCCCAGCATAACAGAAAATGTGGCTTTGATGAATGTATTTATCAAGGACATTTGCAGCGTGTAGAGGGATGAACCTCTCAAGGTCCTTTCTACTTCTAAGATGCCGAGGGCAAACAGGCCAGCAGTGACCAACCATGGGAGCAAATTAATAACTGTGGATTTTTACCTTTTTTTTTTTTTTTTTGTATGATGAAAATATTCTGTATTCAGGGCTTATCTGAACAACCCTGGCAAAATAAGAAGACTGATGGTGTTTCAGGGCTGTTATAAACTGAGCATCATTCATAGAAATAGCTATGCTATACGTAACAGAGGACCTTAGCATACTATCTTAACTATATTTACCTGCACCTACAGCAGTGTTGGTTGAGATATCCAGTATTTCAGAAAAACAAACACAAAGGAACTGGGAAGAAAATTCTAAAAATATATTTAATGGAGTATGGACTGTGCATGTCTAGCAAGCCACAGTTCATAACATCTACCACCTTCTACTCGGTAACTGGGCAACGGGTTAAAATGGAGTCACTTAGCAAGCATTACAGCTGCCTGGGAGTGCAGCTGGAGTAAATAAAATGCCCACTGTTCTCTGACTACATGATTTTTCATTTTCTGGAACACACCAAGCCCACTCCCGCCTGAGGCCCTCTGCTCTTTCTGTTTCCTCTACCCAGATTGTCGTAGGTCTCCTTCCATCTCTTCCTCCCCATCTCTGCTCAAATGATGCTTTCACACTGTGGTGGTCCCCTCCCTGTCTGCCACAGCACCCCATCCCCTCCCTCTGGTTTGCGTTTCCTGGTGCTCTTTTCTCTACCTCTGTATTAGCTATTTCTCTACGTGTTTACTATTGTTCTCCCTCTGCTAGAGAGCAAAGACTTGGCCTGTTTTGTTTGCTGGCATATCCTCAGTGCCTAGAGCAGTGCCTGGGCATGGTGGTCCTCAAATACTTTTAGAATGGAGGAACGAATGCATGAGTACATGGAAAGGCAATTATTTTTAGTATAAAATTTCTAAAGGGCAAAGTTACTGCTTTAAAATAATTTCTACAATAATGTCTCTTCTTGTTATAAAAGCAGCACATGCTCATTTTAGATTTAAAAAGAAGAAAATTGAAAATATTTATCATTTTATGCCCCAGGGATAATCACTGATAACATATTGGTGGGTTTTCTTCTAATCCTGTCTCTTGGCATATGGATTCCTGTTTTCTTATTTGACATCTACAGAACCACACTGTTTGTAATCTGCTTTTCCCTTTAATATGTTGTGAACTTTATACGAGTACTCTTCTACTACATGATCTTAAAAACCAAAAAACCAAACCCATTGCTGTCGATTCCAACTCATAGCAACTCTACATGACAGAGTAGAACTACCCCATAGGGTTTCCAAGGAGCGACTGATAGATTCGAACTGCCAACTTTTTGGTTAGCAGCCAAGTTCTAAACCACTGTGCCACCAGGACTCTGTGTAATATCCCTCTGCATGGCTCTGCTCTACTTTATTTAACCATTCTCTACTGTTGGGCACCTAGGCTATTCCCCATTTTCACTGTTTTCAGGAACATGGACATGACCGATTTTGTTGCCCACATTTCCATGCACATCCCTGATCTCTCCAGGATAAATTCCTACATGTGGAACTACTGGGCCCAGAGAAATGAATATTGCAAAGGCTGGTGCCACCTACTGCCCAACTGCCCCAGGGCGGACATTTTAATCTGACCATGTTCCTGTCACAGAAACTGCTGACGGCCCAGTGGACTCCCTGCACCTCTTCCTCCTCAGCCTGGGCTCATCACCTGCCCTGTGCTCGGGACTAACAGGTGAACAGCCAATCACAGGTGGGCATCAATTCTTCCCCGGCTGGCATCTGCAGGGAGCTCCTCAGACTACAGCAAGTTCCCACCTGCCTGCGGTGCAGATGAAGACGCTGAGGTCCAGAGAGATTCAGTCCACTGCCTACAGCTGCTGAGCTGGGGGGTGGTGGGAGAAGACAAGGATGTTATGTTTCACTATATCTTTCCTTCAGAGGAGATCCTGGGTTACCCCGCACAGGGGCATTCCCCTCCCTGTGCTGAGGGTTCTCCGTCCAGGATGTGATCTTTTATTAACAGCAAAGGGTAACAAAGCTTTTGGAATTTGAAAAGAATTTGGAGACAAGCTAATGGAGGCCACCCACGTTACAGATGAAGGAGCCCTGTGATGCAGTGGTTAAAGCACTCATCTGCTAACCAGGTTGGCGGTGTGAACCCACTAGCCTCTCTGCAGGAGAAAGCTGTGGCAGTCTGCTTCTGTAAAGATTACAGCCTTGGAAACCCTATGAGGCAGTTCTACTCTGTCCTACAGGGTCGCTATGAGTTGGAATGGACTCAATGGCAATTTTTTTTTAATGTTACAGATGAAAAGATTGAGGCCCAGAGGTGCTAAGTGATGTTTCTAAACAAATTTTCCTCCCTGGGCTCTGAATCCAGTCTTTGAATCCAGCGCCCATCCTCCCATATCATGGGGTCAGCAAACTTTTTGTATAAAGGGCCAGACAGTAAATATTTTCAGCTATGCCAGCCAAATACTGTCTCTGCTGTAACTACTCAACTCTGCCGTTATACCGCAAAAGCTACAAAAACAAATGAGTGAATGAGTGTGGCTGTGTTCTGATAAGCTTCATTTACAAAAACAGGCAGCAGCCTGGGGTTGGCCCTTGGGCTGTAATTTGCCAACCCCTGTCCTAGATTAGGAGCCCTGGTGGCACAGTGGTTAAGAGCTTGGCTGCTAACCAAAAGGTCGGCAGTTCGAATCTACCAGCCGCTCCTTGGAAACCCTATGGGGCAGCTCTCCTCTGTCCTATGGGGTTTTTGTTTGTTTGTTTGTTTTGTTTTGGTCCTAGATCATGCAGGTTTTCAAATCACTCGTCCTCACTCGAATTTAGATGTAAATAAAATGTTGACATCTCCTCGCTGGCCCATCAGAACAGCAACAATTAAGAACCTCAAAATGCATTTGAATCAAATGACTCTTAGCTTCCTCCATGATGCTTGGGATGCTGACTAGTGAAGAAAAAAATCAAAGTTTCGCAGTCAGACAGCATGGTGAGTGAAGTACTTGTTCAGTTGAGCAAAGTTTTAAGGGAAAACACAGTTTAAGTCATTTTCTTAACGAGAAATATGAGAAATGGACACATCCACTTAGGCTTCTGCCACTGTTGAAACAGATTCACAGGAAGCCAGGAGGCCCCTGTTGTCATGGTAACAGAGCCATATGCCATCTGAGGAGAAATGAGGGGCCTGGGACATATTAGCACTTTGCCCAGTGTGTAAATGCAAAGTGCTTGGTTCTTTTTGTACCAAGCATGATTTGATACGCTTGTAGCAACCTGCTGTGTTGTTTTATTTACAGCCAACCTATTTTTTCCTTCCATTTTCCAGGTTTTGTCCACTGACGGTTAATTCATCCGTTACCTGTTGCTGTCAAGTCAATTCTGACTTATAGCAACTCTAATGGACAGAGTAGAACTGCCCCATAGGATTTTCTAGGCTGTAATCTTGGAGCAGATTGCCAAATCTTTCTCCTATGGAACAACTGGGTAGGTTGGAACCACTAACGTTTTGGTTAGCAGCCAAGTGCTTACCCATTGCACCATCAGGGCTCCTTAACTCATCTGTTAGGCTGGCTGATTCACCATTACGGGGATGAGGTAGTACTTCTTGTCTCACCTGCTAAATAGGCCCCAGGAAAGCTGTTAACCCCACACCTTGGCTCTCTCAGTTGCTAAGAGCCCAGACTTACACAAGAATCCTGGGACCCAAAACTTACCCTTCCTAAATTTTTCCATATGCAAAATATTGTTCTCCCTCCCACCAGAGAGCTGATAACACACCCTCGCCTGACACCCATCTTCGAGGAAGCCCTAATGTGAGCAGATATGGCCATGACATATTATCGTTAGAGTATTTCTGACATTTATTAATTTTGTGAAATCTATATCCTTTCCAGCTGAGAATATTCCACTGTGGGATTAATGGTGCATTGACTTTATGAGTCCACCGTGGTCAAGTCAGGAGCCACATGAACTCACTGATGCTATCAAAATCAATAGTTTTTCAGACTGTCATCAGTATTGCTTAGACGTGAGGACCTCTCTGCCACTAAAAAAGCAGAGCAGATCTGAAATGGGCTGGGCCCTGTGCAAGCAAAAATAGAGCAAAGGATACAGCAAATTGAGTCGGAGAGAAGCCCTTGACATCTTATCTTTCTAGCACCCTGATGATTCCCTAAAAACACGGAGCAATTGGGCGCAAAAAGTGCTGATCCCATCTTCATGCCCATTAAAAGTAAAGCAATACAGGCATAAGGTCATTGCTATCTGCTGGGTGCCTTTTTTTTTTTTTTTTTTTAATGGACTCATTCATTTGCAAATCTTTACTGCCCTCTTGCGGTATTTATTTTCGGAAGCAATTGCATTTTCCCTGAACTCTTTTATCAGCAGAAATAGGCTTAAAGTTCACTAGTCTAGCTTGCAGAGGTGAAGTTCTAACGAACGCTTTAAAACGGCACAGACAAGACACAAAACTATCTTCCCAGCTACACCTTTACAGAAGATGACCCAAATCTGTATATTATGTGAGAGCCTGGCCTTTGCACGATGCCAATAGAACCACAGAATGCATGCCACTTACACTGATGCCAGAAGTGTGTTCTAGAATCTTCTAGTTCTTTCTAGAAAACAAGAAGAACAACAACAAAACCCAAACAGTTCAAGACCCCTCTGCGTCTCCTGAATCTCTTTGCAAACACTTGACTCAGTCCAGCGTCTGCAAGTCATAGATCCAAGAAGAGGTCAAGAGGAACACGCAGGAGAGATAGGGAGACAGTGAGGGCTGTAAGGAGCCCTGGAGTTGTCCGAGAGAGTGCCACTGTATTTATCTTAAAGGCAGGAACAAAGAACTGTCTAGAAAATAATGAGAAAGGACGATAGCCATAGGAGGGCAGAATTAAATTTTAAAAGGCCACTACTGGAAATTCAATTGGAGCCAAATGAGCTCTGAATAGCAGCTTCTGATGTCAATAAGAGCCCAAGCCATAATGTATGATGAAGTCCAGATTCCTGGGGAGAGTTCCAGAAAATTCCCTCAATCGCTGGGCAGCTGCTGCAGGAAAGGTGAGTAGGACAACTGAGCATGCGGAAAAAGAAGCTTGAAGCTGCATCCTCATGGAGGTAAAAACAAAAGAATTATCCCGAACCCAAAATGCTGGATACAATTGCTCAATTACTCAATTTAAGTTTTCTACAAAATGTCTCTAATTGATAGTAGCAAGCATCTCAAAAGCGCAGCAGACTGCAATCAAATTTAGCACAGAATTTCCATAATCGTTGATTTCATCCTATCTTCACCGAGCATTTTTAAACCACACTAGTTTTTTAAAATGAGGAACCTAATTATAGCTCAGTGGGACACCTGCTTCCAATTCTGGTGACAGCTGCACTGTTCTGGGCTGTTCTCTGGGCCCTCCTTGGCAATCATTTTGGAATTTAGAAGCTTGGGGGTGCTAAAATGGTTAAGAGCATGGGATTTGGAGCCCACGAGGCCTGGATCCGGATGTCAGTTAAGGTATTATTAACTTCTCCGAGGCCTCAGTTTCTTCATCTGTAACGTGGGACTAAAGCTCCCTACCATGTCACGCACATGAAACACTCCCATCGGACACGGGTGCATGATCAGAGCTCAACAGCTGTTAGTTGCTGCCATTCTGAGTAGTCTTGCCACTGCCACTGGCTACTGCCAGCTCACAGCATCGGAAGAGAGGTCCCTCCTCAGGTAAAGGGGGCAGCAGGTGAAGAGAAAGGAGCGTTGGTGGTGCAATGGTAAAGCACTCTAACTCTGTTGCAAACTGGAAGGTTGGTGGTTTGAATCTACCCAGCGGTTCCTCAGGAGAAAGCCCTGATGATCAGTTCCCGGAAAGATTACAGCCTAAAAAACCCTATGGGGCAGTTCTACTCTGTCACATGGGGTCCCTATGAGCTGTAATCAACTTGAGGACACCTAACAACAACAACAGGTGAGAAGATGAGCAAAGGGACTTTGTTAAGGACAGCAGGGGGTTGCTCAGCTGCCCTCAGGGATACAGCTGCGTCTGAGCCTCTAAGCCAAGCAATCCACAGGTGTTTGCTTGTAAGAATTGGTCCCCGGGGGAGGAAGGGGCCTTTGAGGAGGAGCTTTGGGGGAGGTGCCTGAGGGCAAGATGTAGGGTGGGGGTTTCCCTATCTCCATCCAGGGGCAGCAAAGGTTTGGGGAGAGAGGGGCTGTAGGTAGAGGCTAATGGAGCTGCTTGTGACAGGAAGGGGGAGTAGGGGAGCCCCAAAGGTCCCGGGGCTGCTGAGGGAGGCACAGGGACATTTTTCTTTTCCACAGGGAACACCTCAGCACGCTGGCCCCTCAAATCTGGCAGCTTTGGGGGCCGTGGGTGGTTAAGGCCTGGACTGAGTCTCACCACAGGAAGCAGCAGAGAGGAAGTGGCTGAGGGCCTGCAAGTAGCCTCAAGGACTGAGGGCCTCAAATTAGAGGAAAGATTCTCAGACAGATGAAATCCGCCCTACAGAAGAGGGACTCCTGGGGCCTCCCATACATGACTGGTGGGTCCTGTGTTGACAGACAGAGGAAGAGCCAAATTCAAATTAATACTATTACTGTGACCCCACCTTCCGCCCAGGTACCATGAACCGCTCTGGCTGGGGACATGTGAGTTACAAAGGAACACCCCTAGTAAGACATGAGACCATGGTTGTGCCTCCCCCAGGAAGGGAGTTCTGTGCATTTCGGCTGCCCAGCCCTGGCCGTGGCGAGGGTCACCCAGAGAATCCTTCCTGATAGAGCTCAACCTGAGAGACGTCCCCAGTGGCCAGCCTGCCGACTGATCCCTGACAAGTCCGTTTACAGAAAAAGCCATGAGGTAAAGATTAGCTCATGTACAAGCGAGCGGTGCTGCTCTGAAAGAGGTGTCCATGAGTGATGGGATTCCATTCTCACCGCCAGGGTCAGGATGAATTTCCAACTTCCAGGTGACATTCTCTCTCAGGTAATCTGTGTTTCCTGTACCAAGACCCACAACAAAAGGCACAGTGAACATCAAACGTGTGCACCAGCACAAAGCATGTTGGACAACAAGGCTTTGTCGACTTGACCCTTCTCGTCCTTGTTCTTAGATGAACTCAGAATGGCCTTGTGTCACTGCTGCAAAGGGTGGGCAAGGGTAAGGGTGCTACTCCCATCTCACAGGCTGTTTGTATCTACTGGGCAACCGTGGTCTCCCAACCTGGGGCCCCATCTCAGAGGCTGTCTGTATCTAGTGGGCAACCATGGTCTCCCAACCTGGGGCCCCATCTCACAGGCTGCCTGTATCTACTGGGCAACCATGGTCTCCCAACCTGGGGACCCATCTCACAGGCTGTCTGTATCTAGTGGGCAACCGTGGTCTCCCAACCTGGGGCCCCATCTCACAGGCTGTCTGTATCTACTGAGCAACTGTGGTCTCCCAACCTGGGGCCCCATCTCACAGGCTGCCTGTATCTAGTGGGCAACTGTGGTCTCCCAACCTGGGGCCCCATCTCACAGGCTGCCTGTATCTCGTGGGCAACTGTGGTCTCCCAACCTGGGGCCCCATCTCACAGGCTGCCTGTATCTCGTGGGCAACCATGGTCTCCCAACCTAGGACCCTGCAAGCATTCAGAAAGTGTGACAACGGGTGTGCATTAACTTGGCGATGGCTTCTCAGGAAACAGCCATGCATGGGGACTCCTCCATTTGGAAGACTCCACAATAGCTGGGTGTGGGAAGTAGGCAGAGTGTTGGGAATAGCAAAAGCAGTAAATACTTACCTAGCTAGGCACTGTACAAAGCACATTTTGTATTTAGTGTTTAATCCTCCCAACAACGCTATGGCATTGGTACTTTTGTCATCCTCATTTTACAGATGGAGAAATGGAAGTCAGAGAGGAGCTAACTGGCCCGAGGCCAAACAACTGGGATGGAGGTGGTAGAGGTGGGATTTGAACAGTCTGGCGCTTAACCACTATGCCGTTTCCTTTGAATGACAAGGCAAGTGGTGCTGCCCAGCAGGTTGGGGGAGAGGGAGAGTTTATGGGTGGGGGAGAACCCCTCACTGAAGCTGGGAGGAACCACAGCTTACTTGCCCGGAAGGTACCCAAAGAGGTACCTCTCTTCTTCTCTCTGTCTCTCTTTTTGTTTGACAACTGAAGTTTATTCTGCCATTTAGGTTTTTTTTAAATTTTCATTTATTTATTTATTATTGCAGTAAGATATAAACCTGTTGCCATCGAGTCAATTTTAACTCATAGCAACCCTACAGGACAGAGCAGAACTGCCAATAGGGTTTCCAAGGAGCGGCTGGTGCATTCAAACTGCTGACCTTCTGGTTAGCAGCCATAGCTCTAACCTACAATCTGCCATTTTAACCACCTTCAAGCGTACAACCCTGCAGCATTAATCACACTCACAATGTTGTCCAACCATCACCACTATTGGTTTCCAAAACTTTTTCTCTCTCCCTCTCCTTACTTCCGTTTTCTGCCACATCTGAGGTTTTCACCAGCACCCAGCTTTTCCTATACACCATGACATTCAGCCCAGTAATACGGGCATGGTTTCTCCCCGGAATAATGGTTTCTGACATAATAACGAGGACAAAAACACATTGTGCAGGTACATCACACCCAACAAGCAAAAGAAGTTTGGGCCCCAAGTGTGAATTCATTTAATCAGCATAAAGGTGCTCTCTGAAATAACAGGGTATGAGATGAGAGGCGATTTGTTTGTTTATAAACCGGAACTGTCTCCACCTTCTGGAATGATCTGTCGTTGTTGTGTGCAGTCGAGCCAATTCCAACTGATAGCAACCCCATGTAACAGAGCAGAACTGCCCCATAGGGTTTCCTAGCCTGTAATCTTCACAGGAGCAGATCGCCAGGTCTTTCTCCTGCAGAGCTCCTGGTGGGTTTGAACCATCGATCTTTCAGTTTGCAGCCGAGCGCTTAAACACTGTACCACTAGGGCTCCTCGGAATGATCTAGAGGTGCCTATTTAAAGCAGCACAGGATGTTGGTACGGTAGGGAAGAAATCACCCAAGTGGCTCAGTGATACAAGCGTGGCCATGTTCTGAAGACGTTTCTCCAAAGTGAACACACTGCATTGTGTGACACAGTTTTAAAAAACAGACAACAGGAGAGCAGCAATAATAGGCGTCTTCAAAGGCGGACACATTCTCAGACAGCCGTGACCACACTCCGCAAGTCTTGTGAAGCCTCAAAGGATACTTTTTTTCTTTCCCATTTCAACTGTCTCTGGGTCACTAACCTCCTGTGGTCCTAATAAGGTACATAGTGTCAGATACAAGCTCTAGAGAGATGAGAAACTTTTAAACACAGTATTTATTAGATGTTTTCTTTAGTACAATGTTTTAAATGTTGATACTAGCATAAGGGTAAAAAGGGGAAGTTTTTGTCCCCTTTGCAAATTCTTCACCCAAGTATTTGAGTGTTTCAACTATCCAGTTTGTTTCAATATGAATATATTGTAACAACCTAGAGCTGATTTTAATTATTAATGAAGACAATACATTTAGAGCACAGCTGGTACATGACTCTAAGCAGCTCCCCTCCAAAAGAGTGGCGCTATCAGGAAGGACAATAGACCAGGCTTTTAAAATAATTTACATGCAAGTTGCAAAATTCCATTGGATAGTTCGGGAAATAATGGTTGATTAGGTTGCGACAATTCAGTGAGTTGGGAGAAAATTAAAAAATGAGAAAAAATGAAATAGAGTGAGGAACATTAAGCCAGGCATTAAGAATATCAGGACAATTTGATGATTTCAGCTCGTGATATATTACACTACATCTCCCACAGACAGACACACATGTAGTGTAAGTACACCATACTGATTGCATGCAAATGTAGACGTATGCCTATATAAAACTGAAAATGAGTCTTATATGTCATTAAAAAATATATAGTGACGGAAAGAAAGGAAAAGGTGTTGTCAGTTTAAAGATGCACTCTTTCTGTTCATCCGATGCTTTCAAGATAGACGTGGACTTATCTTTAATCAGAGATAGGCAGTTTCAATATTTCCTTAGTAAAATTTTAAACTAGCCTAATCTGACAAGGAAGGGAAGATGGAAACCATCTCAGAGGGATTCATGCACAAGTGTCTTTCCTTACTGGGGCTGTGGTCACTTGCAAAGGAGCACACAGACTGAGCCATAAGTAGGCAGGAGATCAAAGCTACCAGAACACACAGTGCATCCTTAAGGGTGGAGAGATGGCGGGAGGCTGAGGCTCAGGAGCCACAAAAACCAAAGCGAGCGTTTTTGTGCAGGGGAAGGTGGAAGAGGACAGAGAGGAGGAAGAGCTACCTTTAAGAAGCGGACATGACATCCCTGTAAGCAACAGGAGAAGGAGAAAACTTCTGGGTTAGTAGGGGAAATGCTCGATACAGGAAAACAGCTAGCACTATGAGAAAAATAAAGCTTGAGTACAGCATACCATAGGTTCAATTTACAACACAGACAGGAAGCACAGGGAAGAGATGGTTACCCTGAGACACAGCACAAGGGTGAGGCAGAGAAGGTGAAGCAAACCTTCTTACCAGTCCCACTCTGGGATCGCCAGTGGCAGGTTTGATTTGGCTGTCCCAGAAGGTAGGAATTGATGCTTTCTTGTTATGAATGGTGAAAGCGTTAGTGTCAAAGCAGAGGTCCCCATGGAGCCGGGACCTCTCCCTTCTTCCTCGTGGTGTTTATGCGACTAGTTATGGTCTCAGGTCAAATAGCTCCACCATATTCATGGACATTTCATTCACTATGGGCCAGTGCATGTGATGGGGCAATGGGGTATTTGATTTATCAAGAATTTGAGTTAGTACACAGCAAGTTACCTGATAGTTTAAACATGGATTGCCATTACTGAACAAATTAGAGTAAAACCGAACCCACTTACCATTACAACCATTTGCAACAAAATTACTTTTTTCTTGATGATTCAGAAGGCTCTTTGGTATTTTGAGGAGCTCAAGATTATTGGTGAAACATACATTGGCAGGACAGCTGGTTAGCCAAGTTGTGGCTGACCTAATTCCAGGTAAGTAGGTTTTACTCTTCAGGCATACTTCTTTTCATCTTTACATTTCTAAGAAAATCCATCATGACTGGATAGCTTTGCTTTCTCAAGTACTTGTGGAAGAAAAATAAGTTGAAACTGTTTTAACAGAGAATTCTATACAAGGAATCATGGGAGTGACTCCACGACTGTACACAGAGCATGAATCGGCTTCTGGGAGGGAATGTGAGAGACAGGCTGATTCTCTGAACCAAAATTCCACAGCCTGAAAGCCTCAAAGGGTCACAACAGCCCTAAACCTGAACAGAGAGGTGAGCAAAGGCAAACACATTTTAATTTGCACTCATAAGGCTTTCTCTACTAAATAGTAAATTGGACAAATCATGAATTTTACATCTCTTTTAAGAGGTATGAATAGATTATCTTCTATTACACTGTCTAATTTGGCGCTTGAGATCTGTAATCACCAATCCTTTATAATTGTTCTCAAAATAGGCCACTTCATTCCAACCTCAAAAGCTCTATTTTAGGCTAGAGATGTTAATAAAACCACACTGGAATTAAAGGGAACCAACAAAAGCCCTCACAGGACCCTCAGTGTTGGAAAGAAGCTTAGAGGAAACTCACTCTGCTGTTTCTCCTGCACCTTCTCAACAGAGTCACTCAGTCCTTTCCTGAATACCTCTAGGTGTAAGGGACTCCCAGTTGGCTGAGATGCCCTGGGAAGTACGTGGCATGGCACCAGGAGGTTCCTACCTTCAACTTCCATGTGTCTGAGGTCACCTGTTCCTACAGGGAGAAGAAGTCCTCTATCACAGACACTTTGAGACTACTTCTGTGCAACTTCACAGCCTCCCAGAAGCTACTGGGCAGTTATACTTAGACTGAAATGGACCTCGGGAGAACTCTAAGGCTGTTTCATGCTTGGACATGACAAACCAACCCATACTGCCTTCTGAAAAAATAAAATCAAAGGAAAGGCTTATTAAGTGAGTCAGCCATGACTCCCACAACACCTCTTCCTCCACACTTCTGGAAAAGTCTGAGGGAACGCATCCCTGACTGCACACCCTGATGTGCAGGTGGGAGATGAGGACAGCAAACACCTCCACTCAGTGTGAAGACAGCAAACATCAGGAAGCTGTGATTGCTGCCCAAACATTGCCAGCTGCTGTTGAGTCAACTACGACTCATGGGGACCCCATGTGTATCAGAGAAGGACTGTGCTCCATAGGGTTTTTAACGGCTGATTTTTTGGAAGTAGGCTACCAGGCCTTTCTTTCAAGGTGCCTCTGGGTGGACTCAAACCTCCAAACTTTTGGTTAACAGCTGAGCATGTTAACTTTCTGCACTGCTCAGTCACTGCCCAAACATTAGCTAGTTCATTTTCCATTAAGTGCTGAAGACATGACAGCCACTGAATTTACTGAATTCCTGAGCAGTGACACTCTATGGCCCTACCCAGTTGGTTTGATGAGCTGGGAAATGCCACAATCTCTTGCAGATCAAGGCAGTGGCCATAAAGGGCCAAGAGACCTCATGCTTGAAAATAAGTAAACAACAATGAAAACTGTCTGTGATGGTTAAGGTTGTGGGTCAGCTTGACTGGGCCATGATTCTCAGTGGTTTGGTAGTTGTGTAATGATATAGTTTGGCAGTTATGTAATGATGTAGTTATCCTCCATTTTGTGATACAATGTAATCACCTCCATCATGTGATCTGATGTGATCAGCCAATCAGTTGTACAAAGAGTTTGGCCTGCATCCAATATATACACATGTTCTGGCAAAACTCCCTGGCTTTTGCTTGTTCTGGATCCTGTATCTGGCTCCTCATCTTCTGATCTCTGGTTCCTGGGACTTGAGTCAGCGGCCTGTCATATTGCCTGCTGATCTTGGGTTTGTCAGCCACTGTAGCTATGAGAAGCCTCCAGCCTGATGCCTGATTCATGGACTTCGGACTTTCCAGCCTCTACAACCACATGAGCCATTTCCTTGAGATAAATGTCTCTCTCTGTCTATGTGTATATATGTATATATACTTCACTGGTTTTGCTTCTCCAGAGAACTCAGCCTAAGACACTGTCCAATAAAACCAAAAGTAAACACCCACAAGCATCCCAGTCAGAGGTTTCTGGATCTTGGGAGCTGCCTTTTAAATTCTCTGAGGCCTCTGCTGTCCCAAGCCCTTGTTAATGCCATGTCATGCCAGATGAGCAATAATCTTTTCAGCAGAGAGGCTTGATCAGTGTCTCAAGAGCTGGGAAAGCTGGCAACTGGATGGAGAACTGACTGTATCCTGAGTCAGACACCCCTCATCTAGGTTAGCTATTGTCTGGGGGAGAAGGTGTGCTCTGGATGGGCTACAGAGAGCATTCTGGTCCCACTCCACTCAGCAGGTCAGGAATATGATCCAGAAAGTGAAGGTAAGGTAAAAAGTATGATATCCCCTATTACTACTCTGCCATTTTCTTAAGAACAAGGTTCATGTCTTAACTCTGTAACCCCAGGGACAGTGTTTGGTACACAGTAGATGCAGTATCCACCAGCTGGAAATTTCCACAACTACCCATTTCTGGAACCAAAGAAGTGTGGATAAGTAGCTGAGTTATATCCAAAAGGGACTAGATTCATCACACATATGGGTTTTACACAACTGCTACAGGGACTTGGGCAAGTGAGGGGAGGGAGACCATCTGGACTCCAGAAAGTCTTCTGCCCTGGGTGGCCTCTGTCTTAGGCTGGGTTCCCTATAGAAGCAAACACAGTGAAGTGGGTATGTGTGTGTGTGTACCTACATATATATATGGGGGGGAGGTAGATATTTATCTCAAGGAAATGGCTCATATGGTTATAGAGGCTAGCAAGTCCCAAGTCTAGAGGCTTCTCCTGACACACGCAGCTGCAGGGGTTGATGGACTCCAGATTAGCAGGTCAGATGGAGGCCACTAGCTCACAGGCTGTGGAGGCTGACAAATCCCAAGACAGGCAGGCAATATGGCAGGCTGCTGGCTCAAGTCCCAAGAACTGGAGGTCAGATGATGATGAGCTGGATATAGGATCCAGATCAAGCAAACAAGCTCTGCCAAACTTCCATATATATATTGGATGCAGGCCACACCCTTGAGGAAACTCCCTTTACAACTGACTGGCTGATCTCATCATGGACGATGACTACATCATTACATAATTGTCAAACTATATCATTACATAATTACCAACCTACATCATTATATAACTGCCAAACCACTGAGAATCATGGCCCAGCCAAAATGACACACAACCTTAACCATCACAGCCTCCAACCACGTTCACAGATACAGTGGTTCAGACATCCTCTCATGGGCTGGTATGGAATCCCAGTTGAAAAGTTGGGTCTACTGGGGCCTGATGTTCAGAATTCCAGGTATTCAGAGGAGGACTTGGGCTCTTAGCCTGTAAAACTGAAGGTGACAAATTTTATGGGTTTGCCTCGTGAGTGAGCAGTCTTGGGATCGCACAGTGAAATCCCAGGCCGATTTTAAAAGGCTTGTATTTCAGGCTTTGTGGGCCATAGATAGAGTGGAGCCCTGGCTACGCAGTGGTTAAGAGCTCGGCTGCTAACCAAAAGGTCAGCAGTTCGAACCCACCAGCCACTCCTTGGAAACCCCATGGGGCAGTTCTACTCTGCTCTACCCTGTAGGGTTGCTAGGAGTCAGAACTGACTCAATGGCAACAGGTTTGGTTTTGGTTTTGGGGCCATACATTCTCTGCTGCAACTTCTCAACTCTGCTACTGTAGCGTGAAAGTGGTCAGAGACAACACATGAACAGACCGGTGTGGCTATGTTAATTAAACTTTATTTATGGAAACAGAAATTTGAATTTCATCTGATTTTCACACGTCATTAAAATGTTACCCTTCTTTGATTTATTTTCAACCATTTAAAAATATAAAAACCTTTCTTAGCTGATGGGCTGTACAAAAGCAGGTAGAGGCTGTGGGCTGTAGTTTGCTAACCCCTGCAATATTTCAGTATGGATGCTGGGGGTGATGGAGTCTATCCTTACTACCTCCACAACTGCTACAGAATCTGAATGGTTTTAGGATTTGTTTCCTCATTAATTAGTAGGTTACATCCTCTCATCCAGTGTTTCTTTTTTTTTTTCCTCTTTTAAAAATTTTTTTTTATTGTACCTTAAGTGAAGGTTTACAATTCAAGTTAGTCTCTTATACAAAAATTTATACACACATTGTTATGTACCCTAGTTGCTCTCCCTATACTGTGACAGCACACTCCTCCTTTCCACTCCTGATTTTCTGTGTCCACTCAACCAGCTCCTGACCCTCTCTGCCTTCTCATCTCACCTCCGGACAGCAGGTACCCATTTAGTCTCATGTATCTACCTGAGCTAAGAAGCACACTCTTCACGAGTTATCATTTTATGCCCCACGGTCCAGTCCAACCTTTGTCTGAAGAGCTGGCCTCAGGAATGGTTTTAGTTTTGGGCTAAAAGAGTCTGGGGGCCATGTCTTCTGGGGTCCCTCCAGTCTCAATCAAACCATTAATCTGGTCTTTTTACTAGAAGTTGAGTTCTGCACCCCACTTTTCTCCTGTTCCATCAGGGACTCTCTGCTGTGTTCCCAGTCAGGGCGGTCACTGGTGGCAGCCGGGCACTATCTAGTTCTTCTGGTCTCAGGCTGATGAAGTCTCTGGTTTATGTGGCCCTTTCTGTCTCTTGGGCTAATACTTCCCTTGTGACTTTGGTGTTCTTCATTCTCCTTTACTCCAGGTGGGCTGGGACAAATTGATGCATCTTAGATGGCTGCTCGCTAGCTTTTAAGACCCCAGATGTGCCACTCGCCAAAGTGGGATGCAGACATTTTCTTAATAAACTTTGTTACGCCAATTGACCCAGGTGTCCCCTGAAACCATGGTCCCCAGGCCCCTGCCCCTGCTACTCTGTCCCTCGAAGTATTTGGCTGTATTCAGGAAACTTCTTAGCTTTGGTTTAGTCCAGATGTGCTGACTTCCCCTGTAGTGTGTGTTGTCCTTCCCGTCACCTAAGATAATTCTTTTCTACTATCTAGTTAGTGAATACCCCTCTCCCTCCCTCCCCACCCTTGTAACCATCAAAGAATACAACCAGTATTTCTTGAACTTCAACTGACACTTCGGGATCTTGTTTAAAATGCAGATTCTAATTCAGCAGGTCTAGGGTAGGGCCTGAGATTCTGCATTTTTAATAAACTCCCAGGTGATGCTGAAGGAGCCTTGGTGGTGTGGTGGTTAAGCACTCAGCTGCTAACTGAACGGTCGGCAGTTTGAACCCACCAGCTGCTTCAAAAATATGTGGCAGTCTGCTTCTGTAAAGATTACAGTCTTGGAAATCCTGTAGGGCAGTTCTACTCTGTCCCATAGGGTCGTTGTGAGTTGGAATTGACTCGATGGCAGTGGGTTTGGTTTTCTGGTTTAGGTGATGCTGATGCTTCTGGTCCACATACCATACTTTGAGTTGCAAGGATCTAGAGCACCAGGCTGGTCACCACCTCTTCTTTCAGGATACCTAGGGGGTTCAGAAATCCTCGGGACTGACCCCAAATCCTAATTCTTTGTAGGACATGTCCCTTGCAAAGAACACTCTTGACATTATGCGGGATATCACTGTTTTTCTGTTTTTTTTCATTTTAGGGGGCTTTAGCTTCCTCTTAGGTGCATGAGATGGGTCCATAAAAACGTATGTCGACTTAGTTGCTATGTCTGTGTCAACGGACACGGGCTCTGTCTTCCCTCCTTCCAATTCCTGTCAATAGAAAAAAGCATCTATGGCACTTGCTATTCTGCTATGGGTACCAGGGCTTTGAGTACACATGGATAGCAGCTTCTAACATTTGATTATCAGGCTTGCCCTACTTCTTCAACTAGCAACATCCATCTACAAGGCCACCCACATGGCTACAAAACACAAAGCCGTTTATGTTGTTGCAGGATTTCATTAGGATGGAATAGACAACCAGAATGTATGATCTCTTTGGTTTCCCAGCAAAATCATTTCCTCCAGATAAATTAAACTGAAACCATGTTGCCAGTGCTATTTAATGCAAAGGCACTCACTCTTCCTTACTGGCCAGTCCAAACTTCTGTGCACTGAAGGCAGAGGCTTTCTTTGGGTTTACTCAGTTGAGTGACAGTGCTAATCTCTGTCGACAATGATCTAATCAAAGTGTAAAAATGGTTTCCAATACTCACCCTTGTCCTATTTCAGTTTAAGATTTTGCTCCTAAGATAGCTGAAATACAAAGATTAAAATATCTCTCTTTCAACTGATGTGCATTTTATAGATTTTTTTTTCCCCTTAACATCACACAGTCCAGAAGGTAATTAAGTAAGCTATTTAGGTATCAAAAAAAGCACAATCCATATTGGGGCACATAGATTTTCTGTTTTGTATCCAAAGGTCATCTGAGAGTACTCAGGTTTCCATGGTAACAGTGGCAGGCCCGATCAACAAATAGCTACAATTTATCTGAGGGTCTCCAATATGCTGTTTTTTGCCCATCTGGAGAAGAACGTTATGAATTAGATAAAGTCTTCAGAGACAATGGAAGCTTTTGGAAAAATCCAATTTCTACAGTAGTAAAGTAAACACAAAAATACTTGCCTGCTGTTTCCATATATAACCTAGCAACAGAGTCTCATCTGTGCTGATTTAAGTACTTAACTATAGAAGGAATTAAATCCTGGTGGTATGAACAGTTAAGCTCTTGGCTACTAACCGAAAGGCTGGTGGTTTGAACCCACCCAGAAGCTCCATAGGAGAAAAGATCTGGTGATCTGCTTCTGTAAAAATTACAGCCAAGAAAAGCCTATGGGGCAGTTCTCCTCTGTCACATGGGTTTGCTATGAGTCGGAACCAACTCGACAGCACCTAACAACAACATAGTAGTAACTGGATCACATTAATTTGTTAATCAGTAATAGAAATAATCTCAAAATGTTCCTCTTAAATAAATAAAAGCAGATATATATGTGATCTTAAGGCCATCCACACAGCCTCCAGGATGATATTTCTTAAGAGCTTCTTGACCCATATCACAAAAACCCCAACCCTAACAGACCTTGATTATCAATTTTATTTTGGCTTCTTTTGTTTTAGACCCTGTGAAGACAGAAAACCACAACCCAAACCCGTTGCCATCAAGTCGATTCCAACTCATAGCAACCCTACAGGACAGAGTAGAACTCCCCATAGAGTTACTAAGGAGTGGTTGGTGGATTCGAACTGCTGACCTTTTGTTTAGCAGCCAAGCTCTTAACCACTGCACCACCAGGGCTCCTGTGAAGACACAGACATCCTACATAGATCTGCACTAGACTTAAGTAATCTAAACACTGTGAGAGGAATGTTTTTAACAGAAGCCACTGATCAGCTAGCTTTAGAGTCTGACCAATGGATATTTTGCAGAATCTATTCAACAAGTCTTTCAAATAAAATATTTCAGCCATTAAAGCTCAGTGTCTTCTGTTTCCAAAACATGTGTTAAAACCAATGTAGTTCATGGATCCAAAAGCCCTTAGGTGAGAACCTACTTCAGACCAAGAGGTAAAACAACTATGTGTTCAGAAGGCAGAGTTTTCTATCCCTTCATTTTCACAGACCTCTAATTCTCTGTGCATAACTTTCCAACTAACCAGGAAATCTCAATAGATTTCATTGTGACTTCTGGGACTACTACTAGAAATATGTATTATTAAATTACTGTTGTTGTTAGGTGCTGTACAGTTCATTTCGATTCATAGCAACCCCACGTAACAGAGCAGAAATACCCTGTAGGGTTTTCTAGACTGTAATCTTTACGACAGAAAAGAAAGCAAAAGCAAAAGGTTATTAAAAAAGAAGAAAGCAAGAGGTCATTAAGACAGAAAGAAAAGACCAAAATAGATGTCAGAAGAGACTCTGCGACTTGCTCTTGAACGTAGAATAGCTAAAGTGAAAGGAAGAAATGATGAAGTAAAAGAGCAGAACAGAAGATTTCAAAGAGCAGCTCAAGAAGACAAAGTAAAGTATTATAATGAAATGTGCAAAGACCTGGAGCTAAAAGAACTGAAGAAAAAATTCAAGCATTGGACTTGTGTCTGCTCAAACCTCCTATACACAGACCAAGAGACAGTCATCCAAACAGAAGGGGATACTGCATAGTTTAAAATCAGAAAAGGTGTGCGTCAGGGTTGTATTGTTTCACCATACTCATTCAATCTACATGCTGAGCAAATAATCTGAGAAGCTGCACCATATGAAGTAGAACGTGGCACCAGGATTGGAGGAAGACTCATTAACAACCTGCGATATGCAGATGACACAACTTTGCTTGCTCAAAGTGAAGAGGACTTGAAGCACTTACTGATGAAGATCAAAGACCACAGCCTTCAGTATGGATTATACTTCAACAGAAAGAAAACAAAAATACTCACAACTGGACCAATAAGCAACATCATGACAAACGGAGAAAATATTGAAGTTGTCAAGGATTTCATTTTACTTGGATCCACAAGCAACACCCATGAAAGCAGCAGTCAAGAAGTCAAATGGCATATTGCATCAGGCAGATCTGCTGCAAAAGACCTCTTTAAAGTGTTAAAAAGCAAAGATGTCACTTTGAGGACTAAGGTGTGCCTGACCCAAGCTATGGTATTTTCAATTGCCTTATATGTATGTGAAGGCTGGACAATGAATAAGGAAGACTGAAGAAGAATGGATACATCTGAATTACGGTGTTGATAAAGAATACTGAATATACCATGGACTGCCAGAAGAACAAATGTGTCTTCGAAGAAGTATAGTCAGAATGCTCCTTAGAAGCTAGGATAGTGAGACTTCATCTCGCTTACTTTGGACATGTTATCAGAAGTGACCAGTCCCTGGAAAAGACATCATGCTTAGTAAAGTAGAGGGTCAGCGAAAGAGAGGAAGACCCTCAAAGAGATGGATGGACACAGTGACTGCAACAATGGGCTCAAACATAGCAGTGATTGTGAGGATGCCACAGGACTGGGCAGTGTTTCGTTCTGTTGCACACGGGTTCACTATGAATTGGAACTGACCTGATGGGACCTAACAACAACAATGACCTTTATGGGAGCAAATGGCCAGGGTCAAGTTGAAGTTCTGATGCAACGCACAAACAGCATGAGTAGGGGTCACAAAGAGGGTGGCATCACTAATCAGAGGACAGGTAGAGCAGCCAGGTCCCTCCGATGGACCAAAGCTCCCAATCTGTTAAGCACTCAAGTTCAAAAACCTTGAGCTGCCTGCTGTATGCCAGGTGCCATGAAAAATTGGGCTGAAGCGGAGATCCACTGGGAAGTCTGTCTGCTGAAATCATCTTCAAGGTGGGAGAATTAGTTAAGCTTCAGACCCTGTTGTTGTTAAGTGCCATCGAGTCGATTTTGACTCACAGCGACCCCATGTGACAGAGTAGAACTGCCTCATAGGGTTTTTTAGGCTGTCATCTTTATGCGTGCAGATCGCCAGGTCTTTCTCCTGCAGAGCTGCTGGGTGGGAGCGAACCACCAATCTTCCGGTTAGCATCCAAGTGTTTAACCGTTGTGCCACCATGGCGCCTTCTTCAGACTCTAGATAGCTGTAAATGTCAGCACAAGTAATCAATTCACTGTTCTCAGGAATGAGTCTCTGACAAAAATCTAACATTCACAACAGGGTTCTGAGAATGCTCCTGCCTGCCTCTCAATAGCACTTTATTTGCACATATAAATATAGTCTCAGAAGTGATAAGTTTTCATAAATATAATTCAAAAGCAAATTTGAGTACATAATACCTATTCCATATGATCAACTACTATAAAAGTTAAAAATAGTCACAGCTGACATTTATTGAGCGTTTGCTATATGCCAGGTACTAGTCTAAGCAACTTGCACAGATTTATAGACTTAATCCTCATGGCAATCTTATGTGGTAGGTACCATTATTATCCCCATTTCATAAAGGACAGTCAGAGAGTTGAAGAAACTTATCCAAGGTCACTAGCTAGTAAGTGATATCCTGGATTGGAAACCATGGTTAACGATTCCAAATTGTATATTCTGTCTAGAATACCATGCTGAAACATAGAGTAGTTCGCTCAATGTCATGTAACTGGAATGCACAGGATCCCTGAGTTGAACCCTAGCAGTCTGGCTCCAGGGCTGCGGCCTTGCAAATCCTGGCTCTGCAAGACCATTTCTCAAAGGAAAGTGGTGTAAGACGTTCAGCACACAAGAGTGGTGTCTGGGGTCTTAAAAGCTAGTGAGCGGCCATCTAAGAAGCATCAATTGGTCCCAACCCACCTGGAGCAAAGAAGAATGATGAATACCAAAGACACAGGAAAATATTAGCCCAAGAGACAGAAAGGGCCACATAAACCAGAGCCTCCATCAGTCTGAGACCAGAAGAACTAGACGGTGTTCAGCTGCCACCAATGACCGCCCTGACAGGGAATACAACAGAGAGTCCCTGATGGAGCAGGAGAGAAGTGGGTTGCAGAACTCAAATTCTAGTAAAAAGACCAGACTTAATGGTCTGACTGAGACTGGAGGCACCCCAGAAGACGTGGCCTCCAGACTCTCTGATAAGCTAGAACTAAAACCATTCCCGAAGCCAACTCTTCAGACAAAGCATAGACTGGACTACAAGACATAAAATGATACTCACGAAGAGTGTGCTTCTTAGTTCATGTCGATACACGAGACTAAATGGGCAGCTCCTGTCTGGAGGCGAGATGAGAAGGCAGAAAGGGATAGGTGCTGGTTGAGTGGACAAAGGAAATCAGGAGTGGAAACGAGGAGCGTGCTGTCACATTATAGGGAGAGCAACTAGCGTCACATAACAATGTGTGTATAAATGTTTGTATGAGAAACTAACTTGAGCTGTAAACTTTCACCTAAAGCACAATAAAAATAATAAAAAAAAAAAGATGTTTCGCACAGAAGCTGCCCAGGACCTATCAGTCACTTGGTAGATCAATACTTGTTAGTCATTATTATCCCTGCCTTCCCCAATGCTCCCTCTCTCCCCGTTATTCTCACATCTCCTGCTCCCTGGGAAGGGAAAGAATAGAAGATGGTATTCAAAACTGCACTCCTAGAGCAAGTGTCTTATTTCACACTTAATCATTATTTTCTCTCTCTGTAGAACTTTAAAGGTACTTCCCCACAGAAAGCTTGTACAAGTTTCAGCTGACACAGCAACTGAAATGAAGTCAACTTTTTTTCTTGGGTCTTGGTACTCAAAAAGAGTTATTTATGATATATAATCTGTCAGCTTTCTAATGGGACATTTATTTTTCATTTTATCCTGACAACAGAAATGTATTTTTGCAGACAAAGCCCAAAGCGTGCTGCTTCTCAGCTGTCTTCATTCTGCTACGGATGTGTCTGTTCTGGTTTTTACTGTTATTTTTTGCCGTTAGATTCTAACTTACCCTGAGGTGCAGCAATGACAGGTGGCAAAAGTTAGCTGCGGTAAGAACAGGAAAAAGCTAAGATGCTTTCAAGGAGCCCTGGTAGCGCAATGATTAAGCGCTCAACTGTCAACCTGAAGGTCAGTGATTGAAGCCCACCAGCTGCTCTGTAGGAGAAAGACATGTTTCCCTAAAGATTAGAGCCTTGGAAACCCTATGGGGGAGTTCTACTCTGTCCTTTAGGGTTGCCATGAGTCAGAATCGACTCGACGGCACACAATAAGATGCTTTCAGCTTCTTATTTTGTATTAATTATTTGTTGTTTTTTTAAACTGTGGTAAATACATATGTAACAAAATATATGACAGTTCAACAATCTTCACATGTGCAGTACAGTGACATTGATGAGGTTCCTCATGTTACTGATCCAAGATAATTAAGGAAAACACTGAAAGGACTCAACAGTCAGGCACAACAGAGTGGTACAGCTTCTTTTAAAGAAAGATGCTTGAATTTTTTATATCTGATAACTGTAAACAACACGTGGTGATGTAAGTTCATTTAAAGTCCAAGTGCAGCTAACAGCCATCAAAATGCAAATTGCAAGTAGTAATTGTGATACTGGAGCAACATGAGAGAATTTAGGTTTTATTTTGTTAAATATGAAATACAATGAAGGAAGAAGTGGTCTCCATGAACTCCTGGGCCACCTCCAGGCTTTTGGGACTGAAGGAGACAAGTCCATGGCTAAGGTACTGGCCCTTCTGACTCTATTTCTCTCTAGGTAGCAGGACTGGGGAGTATCTGGGTAGTGCAAATGGTTAACATGCTTGGCTGTTAACCAAAATTTGGTAGTTCGAGTCCACCCAGAGAGGCACCTAGGAAGAAAGGCCTGGTGATCTACTTCCAAAAAATCAGCCATTGAAAACCCTATGGAGCCCAGTTCTACCCTGACATACATGGGGTCACCATGAGTTGGAACTGACTCACAATTTTTTTTAAGCAGGATTGGTGAAGAAGGTCTTGGTTAGGATAAAGTGCCTTAGGGAAGGAGGGAGCAGGCATCTGCAGAGGAGGAAGAGGGAGTGGGAGGGGAGGGAATATGGCCCTGCAGAAGGAAGAGTGGTTGGCTCCAAAGAAAGACCTGGGAATTGGTCCCAGAACTCACCTATCCTTTCTTTTCCCCTTAAACCTCCTCCCATTTTCCTTAACATACAACCTCCCTGGTACCCCTAATTCCACCCCCCTAAATCCCAGGACAACTCCAACTCTGGAAGTAGATGTGGCCCAAATGACTGATAATCACAAGGAAAAAAATCCTCAAGTTCACTATAATCATGGACACGCAAACTCCAACAACTATGCGGTCCTCTAGAAAAATGTTAAATGAGGGAGAGATGTGGTCGGACGACACCTTTTTTCAACTGGGAAGTTGAATGTAGCATGTAACTCCCTTGACATACCTCAAGATGCAAATGACTCAGATCCTGGAGTTTGTAAAAGATCAAAATAGCAATATTACACTGACATGGACTTTCATGTGAATCAGCAATAAATCAACTGTGACATTTCTGTTGTTAATTTAATCGCTCCTCTAATAAGTCATCAGCTGCCACTATCATTATGCTTAGACCTGGGCTCATTGTTCATGTGGTTTATAACAAACATCTTTCAGATTTGCTCACTTTTGAGTCTTTAATGGGGACCCTAAACCAAATCACTGAATCAAAAAATGTCAGTGTGACCTGACTCCTCATTGTAACATATTTACTTCCCTGACAATCACTGAGAAGCTCTGGTCGTGCAGTGCTTAAGGACTCAGCTGCTAAGTGAAAGGTTGGTGGTTCGAAGTCACCAGCCATTCTGTGGGAAAAAGATGTAGCAGTCTGGTTTCATAAAGATTTCAGCCTTGGAGACCCTATGGGGGCAGTTCTACTCTGTCCTGAAGGGTTGCAGTAAGTTGGAATCAAGCAACGGGGTTTTTTGTGTGTGTGGTTTTTGACAACCACTGATATCCTGTTTTGTCCAGAAATTATCTGATACATTCCCAGATACACAAAGTCCCCAATTAACAAACACCCTATGTTCCAGAAATTCATCTCAATGTAAATCAGGATGTATTTTCCCATAAAACTGTTATAAATGGTGATAAGGTCCTCACCAATATACATCTATTTTGTAACATGATTGGACTATCATGCAGATAATATGCCTCCTGTTTAGAATATCATTTCAACAGGAAAATTTATTCTTTTTTAGGGACGTTCTAGAAGTTAAAAAAAAAAAAGGTGGGGCCCTCTATAACCCAATTTATTCAATGAAACACACTGGTGAAGATGAGGATGGTAAGCGCTAACACTCATACAGGACTTAATATATGCCAGGCACTGTGGCTAATGGTTTTATATTGATTACTTAATTTTATCTTTAAAATAAGTCTATTAAGTAAGCACTGTTACTATTCCCATTTTGCAATTAAGGACACTAAGGCACAGAGAGGTCATATGGTTATTAAGTGGCAAAGCCAGGATTTAATTGATCCTTGGGCTAAACAAGGGGTGGACAAATTACAGCCCATGGGTCAAATCCAGTCTGCTGCCTGCTTTTGTAAATAATGTTTTTCTGAAACACACCAAGCTCATTTGCTTATATAGTATCTATACTTGCTTTCCTGCTACAATGGCAGAGTTGAGTAACTGCAGTAAGGACTAAATGTCCTGCAAAAATCGATTAGCACCTGACACTTTAAAGAAAAAGTTTGCTGACCCAGGCGACACCATCAATCCAGATCTTCTTCCCTGACTCTGGCAAACTGGAGGCCCTGGGGGTGGGAGGAACAGCAATGGGGAGGGCCAGGGAACCATTGACAGCACAGGGGCTTGTGATACATTCATTTCTTAATTCCCTGCATCATTCCCAAAAAGGACTTGAAGCCAAGGCTTCAAACTGGTTTGCTCTGGTTCAACCCCCTGCTGAGAATTTGCATTTCCACCCCAGATAGGCTGAATCAGAATCCGTATTTTAACAAGATCCCCAGGTGATTCTTAGGTATACATAACATCTTGTTTTTTTAAAAAAAAAGTCGATTCTGATTCAGTATATCTGGGGGTGGAAATGAAAATTCTCATCAGGGGTTTGAACCAGAATGAACCAGTTCAAAGCCCTGCTTGAAGCACAGCCCAAAGGAACATCAAAAGTAGGGACTGTCAAACTTGTGGGCAACATGCTGCTATAGTCAGAAGCACCACGCTGTCCCTCTGCAGCAAAGATCAGAAAAACTAAGTCAAACAGACTCACATGTCAATCCTGAAACCCTAAGCATCAAAGGAAGAGATAAAGAACTCAGCCAAGCACCAAATGGAGTAAGAAACTGATTGAGAACAGAGAGCAAGGAGATATACATGTAGAAGTCCCCTGTCAGCTACTGCAGCACAGATCCGCCATCTTGGACTCCTATCAGACATCAGTGAACAGGGGGTATAAGAAAGCAGCTTCACGGAGCTTCCAGCAGGAGACAGAACAACCGGTAACCAGCAATATATGCTTTCCCACCTCCCACCTTTCTTCACCCCCACTTAGCCTCCTCTGCTTCCTACAGTCACAGTCTCTTGGCCAGGAAGCACCAGCTTCACTCCGATGTCACTTGGATTCCACCCGCCCACAATGGCTGGCTCCCTGAGTGCCTTTTGTTGGCTGCTGGTGTTGCTTTTTTCCGCTTCTTAAGATTTCTTCCTTAACTCTCACCACCTCCCCCTTCTTTCTCTCAAATACCTGGCTCCGTGTGCCATCTTTGCTTATTTCTGAAAGGCTGTGAAACACGACTTGACTGTGAAACTGTTTCCCGGCCTGTGCTGCCACACTAGTGGGACCCCCGGAGCTTTTTTGATTGTTTGTTTGCTCTGATTTGTTCTGTTTTGATTCGTTTGTTTGTTTTCTTTTTCTTTTCTCGGCTTGGGAGCCCCTTCTAGCTGGGCAGTACCGTGCAGCTTGGAATCTACTCCCTTACTCTGCGCAGATGCACAGGGACATCCCCGGGGGCATTTATTTTTTCTTGTTTTTTGGTTTTAGTTTTTTTTCCCTTTGTTTCTTTGTTTTCTTCTCTTCTCTCTGTTATTCTCTTTTTGTCTTTCTTCATTTCCAGTTCTTGATTTATTCATTTTTTTCTTTTACCCTTTTTTTTTAATTTTTGTTTTTCCCCATTTCTCAGTCTCTCATCTGTCCACTCCAATAGCAAGATCCCTTATCACTCTTCTTTGTTTGTTTTTGGCTTCTGTTCCTCTCTTGTCTCTCTCCTCTTTCCCATACCCATCTTAGCTCCACACATCACAACCTACTCCTTCCTTCCTGCCTACCTGCACCGTGCGCTGAACATCACACTCCCAAGCAGCACAGGCATGGCCTACTGGAACCTGCCCTGCACTGATTGCCAGTTCGCACTGTCAGCCCTGGTACATGCCACAAACAACCCATCCCAGCAATTCCCCTTCAGCTGGACATGCCCTGCTGTACCATACCTGAGTGACTGATTCTGCCCATTGGAGAAGGTGAAAAGTATCATTCCCACAGAAGAGCAAACAACAAAGAACGCAGAGCCCGCCTGCTCAGACATAACCAAATAAAACAAAAAATCAGGACAAAAGAAACAAATCTACAATCAATAAACGAGGAAAATAACCACCAAATGCCCCGAAGACAGCAGACAATATCAAAACATTTATAAAAACAGGACAGGAAGGCTCCAGTAGGTGTCCAAAATAAAACACCAGATGACTTTCCAGTAGAAGAAAAGGTACTAGACCTAACTGATAGGGAATTCAAATCTCTAAATATTCAGAATTATCCAAGAGTTGAAGCAAAAAGGAGACAAAAGTAAGGAAAAAATAGACAAATTCATGGAAAATATAGATAAAAAAATGGAAGAATTCAAGAAAATAATACAGGAACAAAATTCTAAAATAAATTCACAACTAGAAATCATACAAAAACAACAATTAGAAATCCCAAGGATAAACAACAAGATTTCAGAAATGGACAGTGTCATATAAGGGCTGAGGAGCAGGCTTGAAACAATGGAAGGCAGGATCAGCAAAATTGAAGACAAACCCTTGGATACAACTCTGTTTGAGGAAAAATCAGAAAAAAGAATGAAGAAAAATGAAGAAACCCTGATAATTATGTGGGATACAATCAAAAGCAAAAATCTGCCAGTGATCAGAGTTCCAGAACAGGGGGAGAAAACAGAAAACACAAAGAGGATCACTGAAGAATTGCTGACAGAAAACTTCCCCAATATCATGCAAGATGAAAAGCTGACCATCAAAGAAGCTCAATGAATCCCATATAGGATAGACCCCAAAAGAAAATCAACAAGGCATATCATAATCACACTCACTAAAACCAAAGACAAACAAAGAATCCTGAGAGCAGCTCAAGAAAAACAAAAAGTCATATACAGAGGAGAAAAAATAAGACTAAGCTCAGATTATTCATGCAGGCAAGAAGGTAATGGGATGACATATATAAAACCTTGAAAGAAAAAAGTTGCCAGCCAAGAATAATATATCCTGCAAAACTCTCGTTCAGATATGATGGTGAAATTAGGTCACTTCCAGATAAACAGAAATTAAGGGACTATGTAAAAACCAAACCAAACTTACAAGACTTATTAAAGGGAGTCCTTTGATCTGAGAACAAACAACATCAGACTACATGCTGAATCTAGGACACAAGATTGTACTAGCCAGATACCAACCTAGGAAATGAAGTCGTACGGACTATGCAAAACCAAAAGAATTACAACAGGGAACCAGAGAGGTTAATCTGTAAATGACAACAGCATCGGAATAATAAAAGAATAAACACTGTAGGTACAGAACCTTCTAATGGAGAGGAAGGCAAGGCGATACCAAGTAATAATAGACTGCTTCAAACTTAGAAAGGTAAGCGTAAATTTCACAGTAACCCCAAAGAAAGTTAACAAACCTACTCATCAAAATAAAGAAGAAAAACAAAGTCTCAGTAAAAACAAAACCTTCAAAAATAAAAGAAATGAAAAAAAATCCACAAACAAAAGGAACTCAGCACAGGAGAGTAAGAGGAACAAAGAAAACGTCAGCACCACAAAAAAAAAAAGCACTACAAAATGCAATCCCACTCCTAGGAATATATCCTAGAGAAGTAAAGAGCCATCACATGAATAGACATATGCACACCCATGTTCACTGCAGCACTGTTCACAATAGCAAAAAGATGGAAACAACCTAGATGCCCATCAACAGATGTATGGATAAACAAAGTGTGGTAAACACAATGGAGTATTATGCAATGATAAAGAACAATAATGAATCTGTGAGGCATCTCGTAACATGGATGAAACTAGAGGACATTATGCTGAGTGAAATAAGTCAATCACAAAAGGACAAATATTGAATGAGACCTCTACTGTAAAAACTCATGCAGAAGTTTACACACAAAAAGAAACAATCTTTGATGGTTACAAGGGATGGGAGGGGTGGGGGGGGACTAAATAGACAATAGGTAAGTGGCAACTTTGGCGAAGGGTAAGACAGTACACAATACTGGGGAAGCCAGCACAACTTGTAAAAGGAAAGGTCATGGAAGCTCCATAGATACTTCTAAACTCCCTGAGGGACTGAATTGCTGGGCAGAGGGCTGTGGGGACCACGATCTCTGGGAACATCTAGCTTAACTGGCATAACACAGTTTATAAAGACAATGTTCTACATTCTACCTTGGTGAGGAGCATCTGGGGTCTTAAAAGCCTGTGAGCAGCCATCTAAGATACTCCACTGCTCTCACCACTTCAGGAGCAAGGGAGAATGAAGAGAACAAGATACAAGGAAAAGATTAGTCCAAAGGACTAATGGACCACAGCTACCACAGCCTCCACAGACTGAGTCCAGTACAGCTAGATGGTGCCCGGCTACCACCACTGACTGCTCTGACCGGGATCATAATAGAAGGTCCTGGACAGAACTGGAAAAGGATGTAGAACAAAATTCTAACTCACACACACAAAAAAAGACCAGATTTACTGGCCTGACAGACTGGAGAAACCCCAAGAGTATGGCCCCTGGACACTCTTTTAGCTCAGTGGTGAAGTCACTCCCGAAGTCCACTGTTCAGCCGGGGATTGGACAGCCTCATAAAACAAAACGGGACTAATGAGGCACAGCAGTCCAGGGACAAGGACTAGAAGGCAGGAGGGGACAGGAAAGCTGGTGATAGGGAATCAAAGATTGAGAAGGGACAGTGTTGACATGTCTTGGGGTTGTTAACCACTGTCATAGGGCAATATGTGTACTGTTTAATGAGAAACTATTTGTTCTGCAAACCTTCATCTAAGGTACCAAAAAAAAAAAAAAAAAGAATTATCTATGTGAGATCAAACTGACAACAGCAACTCAAAAGGTTTGATGAGAAGCCTAGGGGACAGTAAGTTGAAGATAATGGTGATGGAATAACTTGGAAAAGGATAGTGAGAATAGCAGCACAACTGGAAGAATGTAATCGGTGTCACTGACTTGTACATGTAGAAACTTTTGAAATGGTGTAACTTTGGCAATGTATATTTTCACCAAAAAAAAGGTCCTCCAAGGTCGAGAAGGGAGAGTGTTGACATGTCATGGGGTTGTTAACCAACGTCATAAAACAATCTGTGTACTGACTGTTTAATGAGAAACTATTTGTTCTGTAAACCTTCATCTAAAGTACAATAAAAAAAAATTTTTTTTTTAAAGAGTAGGGACTGTAGCCTTTGTTCACTGCTAGAATCTTACTTATTGAACAAATGAATTTATATGTTTATGAATCAGGGTCCACATGTACTTCAGCTGAAGAACAAACATGGAACAGGTTAAAGGTTCACAGATAACACACTGTCCATGAATATTGTGGTCAAGGTTTTGACCTGGTTTTGTTTTTTAGGCAGATGAACTGCTCTAGTGGGAGATGTATTAGAGAGTAAGTTCATTTCCAATCATCCCGGGATTTTCCTTGACGCGTAAGAGCTTCACTTGCTGCTCATTCTGTTTGCCAAGATTCTAGGATCAATAATACATTTGAAAAACTTTCCATCTTATTATCCGATGAATACTAATTCAGTGGCAGAGTTGTAAATACTCATTTGTTTTGACTTCTCTTTCATCAGACAGAATGACTTTTGATTTCTGGGGAAGGATTCAATAGCCACATTCAGTTAACTCTTCCTAGAAAATAGAGCTGAACATGGATAGAACAACCATATAGACGCTGGGCGATCCCACTGAGTAATGCCTGTTCCTAAAAAGACTAGTTGTAGTGTTGTGTTTCATCCAATCATGACTCACCACTGAACTTTAAATTAAAAAAAAAAAAAGGAGGACTGAGCTGAATTGAACTGTGATTGGAGGTGGAAAAGTGTCTGTGAAAGAGTGGGTGGGAAGAAAGAACTAGTATGATGGAAAGTGAGTGAAAACGGCAATTAAATGGAAAGAAAGGGTACAATGAATGGAGCCTGCAGACACAGGAAGCAATCACACCATGGCAGGGGACTGATAGGGAGGAAATGGGGAGGGCATTAAAAGAATGTGCCCAAATTGCACCCTGATGCCAAGTGGCACCCCATTCAGAAAAGGTGACTGCCCCCAGAACTGCTAGAATGGGACACCAGCCTTTATGTCGTGGCACACCACCTCCTAACAGCTGGCACTCAGGCAGTATTGCCACTTCCACATTTACAGACCTCAATAAAGCAGCATTAGAGGACTGCACCCCTGACTAAAATCATATCTGAATATTCACTTAGTACACAGCATAACAACTGTCATAAAATTTTCGGCATCTTCTTGACATCATCATCTAATGGGCTTTTTGTCCAATCTCTTGAAATTTTTTCTTTTTTTTTTTAAATGCCCTAAGTAAATGAGCCAGTATAACTCAAGTAAAATCTAGTGAAAGCTTAGTAAAAAGATGTTTAAAGGAAAAGCTGAAACACAGTTCATGCAGCTGCTCAGAGCACTGCACACCATGGTCGAACAGCAGAGGCTCAGCCCCATGAATCCCTGCTGATGCCACCTCTCACCTCGGGGCCAGAGCTCTCTTGCAAAGCTCACAGCTCTCCCACGAGAGGACAGGAACCAGCTTGACACACACACGGCCTCAAACCTGCCTCTAAACAGAAACATGTTTCTTCTGTCCTCGTGCCCTCTGACCTGTATTTTTTTTTTTTTTAAGTTTAGAACTCTGACCTTTATAAAAGGCCAGACTAGCTGCCCAGAAAAACAGGAAGGTTACTCACCAGGAAGCCATGCAAATGAGGCATAAAAAGTGGGTCAACATTTCTCCAGCAAAGCAACATCTCAGACATTACCAAGAGTGACATCATCATGATGCCCCAGCGCAGACCCCCTACAACTGCATTCTATACCAGCAGTTCCTGACACAGTGGTTGCTAATGACCTGCTATGGCAGAAAATGCAGTAAGGTTATTCTCAGGTATCCTCTCTGCCTGGGACACCTGAGTCATGCTAGGATTGAGTGTCCCAAAACTCTCTCAAGTAGGAGATACCCATTACAGGGGTAACACTGGGGATGGAGCTCAAGGAAGCCTTCCTGTCTAGTATTCCAGGTTTGTGTTCTTAGCTGTGGGGTAAGGGTGGAAGCAGATGAGAAAGCAAGTGAAGATAAACACATAAATAGAAAAAGAGCTCTGCAGAGTCACTCGAGGCTATGCAAAACCCTTTCTTCTGTGCACCTGCGTGCCTCTAAATATTATAAGCCTTCTTTGGAAAGAAACTCATTCTTCATCTTTCCATGTTTTTTCTTTCTTTTCTCTCCTATATTTTGTAAAAACAGAGATTACAAGCTGGTTCCCACTGCCTGATCCTACCTGTGTCTAAGCAATAGATGTGTTTTGTTTGACCTACACAGAGTTCTCAATTTTAATTAGCTGCCAACATTAAAAGAAATCAGGACATGCCATACAGAAATCTGTATTTTTGGCATCTCTTGAAGAACTGGAAGATCTGGCAATATGGGTCCTTATTTGTGCATGGCAATAATCAGATGCCACCGAATACCAGTGGCTTCCTTCTTTAAAGAGGATCCATGCTCACCAGTTCACCCCGGTTCCCAACATTCCCTATTGTCTTGCCAACCCTGAGGCCTGCTGCCAACTGTCACATATTAATATTGCTTGTGGTTCATTTCACTCATTTATACTCGTAAGGGCATCCAAGCTTAGAGCCACCTTCCCTAAAGTATTTGCCACTAACATCAGAATAATAAAATAATTGGAACAACTTTGTGTTTTACATTCTTTGGAATTCATTCTAACTGGATATGACCTATATGTTTCTGCAGGACAGAATATTATTTGGGAGAAGAAAACCACAGGAGGAGGAAAGCAAGACCACTAACATCCCGTTAGCGTCAACTTTTCAGTAACAGTTCAGGATCTATGCGAACATACTTGCGCATATATGTGTATTTCTCTTGGGGGTGGGGAATTCCAGGGAATCCTAATTAGTCTTAAGAAGAAAAAGATACAAAAAGGAATTAAGAAGATATATAAACGGATTATAGGCTACTCTGTGAACTCCTCAAACAGCCAAAATGAAGGTGATTAGAGAAGTAGGAAAAATTAGAAGTTGTGATTTTAGTACATAAGACAGGTGCTCACAGAAAATCATGTTCACCAAAAGCTGAGATGCTCGATAAGGAACGACAAGGAGGGACGGAGGGGAGATGAAAATGAGAAGGGAGGAGGAGAGAGGGAGAAAGAAGACCAGGAATCTGGGACAAGGACAAACACTAAAACCAAATGGGAAGAATGAGAATGAGGGTGGCCTTTTCTAAAGACCTGGTGCCAATATCCAAGAGAATCTCAAACACAATAGGGTATTTGTTTAGGCTGGTCTCTTCGAGCAAAATTAGGAACCTTTGGCTTTCTGTAGGAAAGAAAAAAGTCAGACGCCAGCATGACAGCTCAATGACTCCAAATTTCCAAGGAAAAGCCAAACTGATTTTCTCCCCTTCTGAGGAACACAATACCTTCTTTGTAACGAGAATACTGCACACAGAATCTTGCCCATCTCCCCACTGATGTGCAAACCGATTTCCTTTGCAAAACCCAGCCATGCTCATTTCCAATTTCCATTTTCTAAATGATAATAGACACAGAATGTCAACAGCTGGCAAAGAAAAATCACATATTTGTGTTTTTAACACAAAGAAAAGTATTATTAACATTAGAACGACTTTTTCCTTCAAGCAGTGTGACCACAAAACTTTGGCCTTTCCTAACGTTGTGCTTTATAGAGGAAAGGTGGTTCCAGGAATTTCGTTGGTATCCTCACCTCAAATTTCTGCCTGAGCTCCACGTTTCCTTCTTCATCCCCTTCCGGAATGGGTACATTGTAGTACTCACCCTCTTCTTGGTTAAGCAACTTGTACCTTTAAAGACACAGGAGACAAGAAGAGTTAATGCAACTGTTTACAGCAACACCACAGGTTCCCCACCTCCTCTCTTTCAGCCTCTAGTCAAGCTGTTTTGTGAAATGTGTCCTATGGAGAGACTAGACCAGATAACTACATATTCAACACACTTCAGAGATTTACATGAGCATATTTTCTGAATCTCTAAGTGGTCTAATGTTTTAAGACAATTAACTCTGGGTGGACAGAAACACACTCAACCTTAGGGGCTTCCTTACCATCCGCTGGCCGGCATCTTCATCAGCTCTGAAACTCCAAAGGAAAGGGATCCCATGAAGTCATTTCTTGTTGTTCGATCCCAGTCCCAGATTTCTACAGACAGTCGTCGGTCTTTGTCTGAAGGCTTTAATTTGCTATAAGAGACAGCACACACACACACCAGGTTATCTTGATAATTGGTTCTTGGGAGATACCACATGCTCATGATCTGAACCTGAGATAGAAAAATGGTATATTCAATTCTCTCGCTGGGCCTCGGAATTGCCACAAAGTATTAGCCCTTTATCCTGGCAACCAAAGGCATTAGCCTAGCAAGTAGCAAATTATGGCCCATGAGCCAAATCTGGCCCACTGCCTGTTTTTGTAAATAAAGTTTTATTGAAACACAGCCACAGACATTTGTTTACACATTGTCTAAGGGGGCTCTGGCATTGGAACAGCAGGGTTATGTAGTTGCAACAAAGACTATATGGTCCATAAAATCTGAAATATTTACTATCTGGCCTGTTACAGAAAAAAGGCTGCTGGCCACTGTTCTGTACAATCAAGAGCTCCCTTTCTGGTTGTTCACAGATAGACTGCTTCTTGAATTCTAGTCTACAAAGAGGACCATTTGCTTGTGCTTAGCTGCAGTCAGTGCTTTCTCAACATTAGCTTGTGTATGCCATTCTCTCTTCTAAATACCTCCCTCCTTCTTTCCCTTCCATGATCTATCTCTGAAATCCTGGCAGTCCTTCAAGGCCCACTTTGAATGTTGCCTCCTCCAGGAAGTCTTCCCTGACTGAAGGTAAGGATGACCTTCCCATTTCAATGGGAATGGCACTTTCTATATTACTCCTTATTCCAAGGTTTTAAATTATTTTTTAAATTCTTCCCTTATACCCTCCCCTAATCCCCAAAAGAATCTAAGTCCATCAACAGATGGGAACATATCTTAAACTTTTTTATACTACCTGTAATACTTTGGATCCCTGGTGGTGCAGTGGTTAAGAGCTGTGGCTGCTAACCAAAAGGTCGGCAGTTTGAATCCACCAGCCGCTCCTTGGAAACCCTATAGGGCAGCTCTACTCTGTCCTATAGGGTCACTATGAGTCGGAATTGACTCGACAGCAATGGGTTCAGTTTGGTTTTGGTTTGTAATACCTCACACAGAAATGTTTGTACAGAGTAGGCAGAGATAATAATTTGAGGCCTGCATTATGTAACCTCTTGGTAAACCAAACTGATACCCATCAAACTGGGATGATAACAGTTAACAGCAGTAGAGAAGGTCTCAGGGATGAAGAGATGCTTAAAGTCATAACGAACCCTCGTGTTATCTCTAATCACGAGGTGGGCAGCTGCGTGGTGGATAGAAAGCGGATTCAATGAAGAAGAGACAACTTACAACGTGAAGGCCTCATTCCACTGAGGGTTTAGTGTAGAGCGGATGGTTTTGGTTTTCTGTTTGCTTTCATTCTTAGGATCAGGAATAAGTTTCAGCTTCACGTAAGGATCTGAAAGCCCATTTGGATCCATAGGGATTAGATTTTTTGCATCTCGTACTGTGGAAAGAGAAACAAGAAAAATCGAATGTTACCAAAAGAGAACAGACCCTTATTGCTCAGTGTCCTGTGTCAATGCCGAGCTGAAAGAAAGAGACGTCAAGAAGGTGTTTAAGTGGGGAGGAGGCAAGAGGCAGAAGCTTCTGACACTTAACAGGAGAAAAGCCACCCGCCGCTGTCACTGCCAGCAATAGTGGGGATCATGTGGACCCCTGCAGGTAGAGCCTTGCTGCTCAAAGTGTGGTCCTGGGCCAGCAGTATCAGCAACACCTGCTGCTTGTTAGACATGCAGACACCTGGATCCCATCCAGACCTGCTGAAGCACAATCTGCACTTTAATGAAATTCCCAGGGGAATTCTGCAGCACTTCTCTAGGACAACTGGTGCATCCTTCCCCCCGACTAAACAACTGGCCAGACTTAGACTATGGCGTTGGGCACACACTCGAGCAACTAGAAGGTGGCATCTCTTTGTATAGGCTATTGGTTTCCCACCCTGGCTGCACACTGGAATCACATGGAAGGAGGTTAAACGTCCCAAAGCTCGGAATTAAATTAGTATCGCTCAGGGGTGTGGCCAAGTATTGGCTCTTAAAAGCTCCCCAGGTAAGGGCATCGAGCTTATGTCATTGTTGTTGTTGTTGTTAGGCAGGGCAGAGTAGATTTTGACTCATAGCGACCCCATGTGACAGAATAGAACTACCCCCATTAGATTTCCTAGGCTGTAATCTTTACAGGAGCAGATCTCCAGGTCTTCCTCTTGTGGAGCCAATGGGTGGGTTCAAACCTAACATTTTAGTTAGCAGCTGACTGCTTAACCATCGTGCCACCCCAGCTCCTATTTTTACTTAGGCATCTTAAAATGTGGCAGACTCACTAAATATTGTTTATCTTAATGGTGGTGAAATAATTAGGAAAAAGATAGGGATAGGGGTTGCGAAACATGAAGAGTTTAATCAATGTCACTGAATTGTACATGTAGAAACTGCTGAATTAGCAAATGTTTTGTTGTGTATATTTTCAAAACACACACACACACAATCTCCCCAGGTGACAGCCATTGGTATATAGTTATGATTCAGAATCTGCTCTACAGGCACACTACGGCCTCACTCCCCAACGTGCAGGGCCAGGGACCAGCAGCATCAGCATCACCTAGAGCTTGTTAGACACACAAGGATCTCAGGTCCCACCCCAAAGCTACTGACTCAGAACCCACATTTTAACAAGAGGTGGTTCCGGCACACATTCCAGAGAGAGATGCACTGATTTGGGAATCCAAATTTATTAGGAAGAAGGGCCATTTCACCTGGAGAGGGAAGCATGCTTAGAGATACAGCTGGCAGGGGCTTGCTGCAATGGGAGTGGTTGTCTAAAGCCACTGCACACCAACAAACAGGTCATTGTCACCATGATGAGAAGGGACAAAAGGCCTGAGCCTGCCTTCCATCTTCCAATGACATTTTCCCCAACCTGTCTGAAATTCCCCATCATCGGGGTCCCTAATGAGCTGTCGACATACACCAAATTGGGACCGTGCTCTCTAGTCCCGTGGTCCACACAGTCTGGTCCCTGGATCAGTAGCATCAGCGTCACCTCCTGTGGGGTTAACTTTATCCAGAGAATTTGCTCTTTATCCTTGGTCCCTGAGAGAGAATCTCTAAAACTTTGGAATTTCCCCAGTGATTGAAGTGTCTTTGATGAGATTTCCGGACCATACCTGAGGGTTTATGCTAATGAGGTGTCTCAGGTGGGGATGACAAGAAAGACCACCTCGTGGTATCAGCTGAAGTCAGTGAGGGGAGGGAGCTGATTTGATCAATCATGCCTACGTAATGAGGCCCCAGTAAAGGCTTCGGGTATGGAAGCTCCACAGGCTTCCTGGTTGGCGAAAGACATGGATGCCAGTGGGAGAGTAGTGTGTCCCTCTGTGGGACATGGAAGCTCCATGTCAGGAACCCTCCCTGAACTCTCCCTGTGTATCTCTTCATTTGTATTCTTTTTTTCTATACTAAGACTGTAATAGTAAGTATAGCGCTTTCTAAGAGTTCTGTAAGTACACTGAATTTTATGCAAATAACACGTGACTTCTAGGTTTGTTCGCAAACCGCTTCCCCCTCACCAGGAAGTATTCTCATAAGTGCTGCTACACTATTTTTTTTTTTTTTTTTTTTACATGTTGCTGTAAAAAAATTAGCATAGTGTGCTTATGAAAATACCTCCCAGGGGGAGGAAGTGGTTTGCAAACAAACATACAAGGTGCGTCTTATCTGTGTACCGCAGTTCTGGTGAATTATCAAACTTAAGGGAGTAGGAGCCAGGAGGTCAGAAGTGGGGGGGGTGGGAGATTGGGGGTTGGGAGGGTGGGTGGGCTGGGGACCTCTGCCCTTACATTTGATATGCTGAGTGAGTAGAGGGAACTCCTGAATCTGTAGCCAGTAAGTCAGAAGTGAGGGTGTTTGGGGGGTTCCCATGCTTGCAGCTGGCCTCTGAGATCTGGAGGACTGTGTCCCTTAACTTCTGAGCTCTGACCTTGCTCCAGGTGATTAGGGTCAGAGGAAGAAGGGCTGCATGTGCAGCTGGCGTCAGAACAGAAGTGGAGCAGAACTGATAAGAAATTGATTTGGATTAATTAACACCATTTGTGTCAGAGAAGTGAGAAGAGGGGATTCTGACTTTCCCATGCACCTACTGGATCAGAATTCTGGGGGTAGGTCCATTGAATTGTGTTTAGGAAGCCTCTGGGGGAGTCTGAGGCATGTGAAAGTTGTAGAACCACTGCTCTAGCCTGTCAGCACAGATCCCCAGCACAGTGTATCTGATTATTAGGAATTTTAGGAGAAAGCACTGGAGTTAGCAGCAGGCAGGGGTAGAGGAGGGGATGGAAGGATGTTAAAGATTGGATCTTTGGGGGCAAATGAGGGGAGGAGCCCTAACATCAGAAATCAAAGACAAACATGGCCCATACCAGTCTGTGGACACCCCGTGTGCTGAGGCCTGCTGGTCAACAGCCTTAATCCACCTTACCTGACAGCTTTAGCATAGGAACGCAGCAGATGGGACAACATTCAAATGGTCTTGGGGGGTAAGTTTGAGAGGAATGGGCCAGCTCAGGTAGGCCAGCTGAGCATATGTTCTTTACACTCCATTGGTGCCTTCCCAGTACTTCCTCCCAGGAGACAATGTCTGACTTCATCCAGTTGGGGAGTGGACAGAATGTCAATCAATCAAACAAACAAAGAAGCATGACATGGGCTTTGCAGCTCAGCAGATCTGCTTTCAGATCCTGCCTCCTTCCCTGTGTAACCCTTAGGACTGGGAAACGTTCTTCTCTCAGAGACTCTGTGTCCTTATCTAAAAAAATGAACAGGGGCATCATTCAGCAGTAGAGGACTGCTGGGAGAATTAAATGAACTAATGTCTCAAGGAGCCCTGGTGGTGCAATGGTTAAGTGCTCAGCTGCTAACCGAAAGGTTGGAGGTTTGAACCCACGCAGCCGCTCCACGGGAGAAGGAGCTGGTGATCTGCTCCCGGAAAGATGACAGCCAAGAAAACCCTATGGGGCAGTGCTACTCTGTCAGATGGGGTCGCTATGAGTCAAAATTGACTCTACAGCACTTAACAACAAAAACAATGTGTCAAAAGTGTTTTATACAGTTGGGGGCTTGGAAAATGAAAAAAAAAAAAAAGGAAGCTACCATGACATGCGTTCTTCCATGCACCAGTCCACATCATTTCAAAGTCCTCAGTGAGGCTGGAAGTGCCCAGAGGACCCAGCCACCTGAGGATTCACCCCACCTCATGCAGAAGGCATCAACACAATGCAGGAGGTCTGGTCTCCTAGAACAGCACGCGTCACAAAAAATGAAAAGAATGGAGCTCTCCCATGAGGAATGGAAAGAGGGCCAGAGGTCTGTCTCCAATTAAGCACTGGAATGAGAATCAGATACCTTTTAAAAGGCAGAAAATGCACTAGAAAGTCCCATGCAAGCCGCCAAGACATCCCGAGCTGCCTACTGCCAGCTGCCGTATAATTGCGGTGCTGACTGTTACATCTCCCAGTAATAGCCCTGACAATGGCACACACAGAATCATTTAAGGCTGATCTCTTTGAATGGAGATGAGCTAAAATCTTGATGGGATTTAAAACTGGGCCTCCTACTGAGATACTATCATTTAAGTTGAAAATAAAAGAGTTCTCAATTTCACGTGTCACTGAAGCAGGGAGTGCTGTCCAAATTTAAATTTCTTACAGTGGTGGGGAACAGCCTGCCTGACACCGGACTCCTTGCATTCCAAGGACACCTGAGTCAGGATGGAGCACAGGCAACTCGGGTTCCATCTGCTCAGAATGTGTGAGTTCTGGCTCTGCCACTTAGTGGTGTGTAACCTTAGGTGGTGCAGCGGTTGAGTGCTCAGCTGCTAACTAAAAGGTCGCTGGTTCGAACCTACCAGCTGTTCTGAGGGAGAAAGATGTGGCAGTCTGCTTCTGTAAAGATTTATAGCCTTGGGACTCCTGTGAGCAGTTCTACTCTTTCCTATAGGGCTGCTATGAGTTGGAATCGACTCTGCTCCCCACTCATCTTTCTTGGTGATATGAGGTCCCTCTCCTTTCTGCTAGCTTTTCTCTTCTATATCTCAAGAGATTGACTCAAGATACAACCTAATCCTGTAGATTGAGTCCTGCCTCATTAACATAACTGCCTCTAATCCTGTCTCATTAACATCACAGAGGTTAGCGTTTATAACACATATGATAATCAGATCAGATCACAAAATGGTGGACAACCACACGATGCTGGGAATCATGGGCTAGCCAAGCTGACACACATCTTTGGGGGCCACAATTCAATCTAAAACGGCAATCCCTTTGTGTTAGAGTAGGACTGTGCTCCATAAGGTTTTCAATGGCTGGTTTTTCATAAGTAGCTCACCATGCATTTCTTCCAAGGTGCCTCTGGGTGGATTCGAACCTCCAACTTTTCAGTTAGCAGAAGATCGGGTTAACCACTTGCACCACTCGGGAACTCCTTTATCTCCCTCGGTGAGTCTGATGTGATGAGAAGGTGGAGAACCGTTCACTGCACCATGGTAGTTGTGCTAAAGTGTGGTCCCTGGACCAGCATTGTTAACCTACTTTGAGGACTTAGAATATGATTAACATTTTCCTTTAAACCAACTCATTTTTTATCACTCAACATGTAAAATGGAAACATCACTACTGGAGGTTCAAACCCATCCAGAGGCACCTTGGAAGAAATGCATGGTGATCTACTTCTGAAAAACCAGCCATTGAAAATCTCTGGAGCCCAGTTCTACTCTGACACACATGGATCGCTGTTATGGATTGGAAAACCAATACTGTTTGCCATAAACAGGCAGTAACCATAAAAATAAATACAATGAAAAGCTAACAGTGTTATTAATTTCCAGCTGGATACGGTTGCCTGAGGCTTGCTCCCTCTTAGCTGCAAAAGGGAAATTAACAAGTGTTAGAGTGTTAAGGATATTCCAGCCTCACATAGAGTCTTTCTCTGAATTATAGCCAAGACTGCAAGAAAATTGAAAAGGGGATAACTTGCTCACCATGTAATTTAATGCTTTTTATAGTGGATTCGGCACCTTTAGAAACCATATCATGTGCTACCAAAAGTCATCCCACACTTGGGAAGTACAACTGGAGGGAATGCCAACTCAAAGGATGCTAAGGATGTGGAACATTCCACAGCCATTATAATAGCATCAGTAGGTCCAAGAAGAACAGATCTTGCGCAGGTCCCGTGGCTCATTTCTTGTCTCTACTTTCTACAAGAATCAAATTGTTTTGATCCACAGAATTAAGATGGAAAACTAACAACAAAAAAATAACTCCACTCTTTGATAAGTAAGTAATGGAGAAGGACTTTTTATTTTATTTAAAGATCTAGAGTGGCAACTTATGTTTCAAATGCAAGATGGACTCTGAACACAGCGTAGAGACACAACACTTTTCCTGTGGACATTCACTCACAGCAGCACTGACTGGGCTCCCCAGAGTCTGCCCAAATGGGCCGGGACCCACAGCTGAACTTGGTGAAGTCCTCTCACATCTCATTAGCCTTTATGTGAAGGACACATCTGTTGAAGAAATATGTCTGTCCTGTGATATTGGCAATTTCAGAATGGAAAGTCTGTTCTGTAATTCCAGAACTTGAATAGAAATACAGAATACTGATTATATTCCCATCTTTTGGCTTAAGAGGTCTGCTTTGAAATCATCAGCTGTCAAGCTTAGCATTGAGAAAAACCAGCCAGGTTGGAAGGTCATATAATTTCCTGAGAATTGTAAGATCGTTTCTGGATAATACCCATTCAAATAAGATTTTGAAAACTGAGAAATACCTATGTGGTGCCCCGGAGATATCTATCTGATATAGTTTACGAGGTGATGCCAGGACATGTGGGTTTTGAATAAATGCTTAGGAAAGAAACCTTAAGAGGATCAGTGGGTGTATGGGTGTGTGGGCTGTCTCATCAACTCAGGGGACTGGGCAGCTTTAGCCAGACTGAGAGATCAAAGCCTAAGAAGCCCCAAGGTAGACGGAATGGCACAGACTTAGGAATGAGTCAGTGATCTTGTCAAGGACATGCTTGACGGGGAAAAGTGGAGGTGTGGACTCAGGCAGGCAGAGTGAAGAGGCAAGTCACACCTACAAAGGATGCAGTCAAGACAGAACAGTGAATGTGCCCCAAGGAAGGACGGAGGCAATCAAGCTCCCTCTGCTTGCACAGGGCTGCCATCTGGCACCCAACTTCTCCTTACGGTGGCAGCATAACTCAGAGGCTAAGAGAGTGGGCAACTGGGTTCAAATTCTTGCTCCACCACTTTGGACAAGTTACCCAACATCTCAGTTCTTCTGCTTGTACAGCAGGAATAATAACGGTGCCTGTCTCATAGGTTACTGTAAAGATTAGATGAGTTAATATAGGTACAGCATTTAGCACATAGCCTGCAACACATAACAAAGCTTATTAAGAAAATGTTCTGCATCCTACTTTGGTGAGTGGCGTCTAGGGTCTTAAAAGCTTGCAAGCGGCCATCTAAGATGCACCAATTGGTCCCAACCACCTGGAGTATAGGAGAATGAAGAACACCAAAGACACAAGGAAAGTATTAGCCCAAGACACAGAAAGGGCCACATAAACCAGAGACCTCATCAGCCTGAGACCAGAAGAACTAGATGATGCCCGGCTACCACCAATGAACGTCCTGACAGAGAACACAACAGAGAGTCCCGGATGGAGCAGGAGAAAGGTGGGGTGCAGAACTCAAATTCTAGTAAGAAGACCAGACTTAATGGTCTGACTGAGACTGGAGGTACCCCAGAGAGCATGGCCCCTGGATTCTCTATCAGCCCAGAACTAAAACAATTTCCAAGGCCAATTCTTCAGACAGGGATTGGACTGTGGGACATAAAGTGGTACTCGTGAGGAGTGTGCCTCTTAGCTCAAGTAGCTACAAGAGACTAAACGGGCAGCTTCTGTCTGGATGTGAGATGGGAAAGCAGAGAGGGTTAGGAGCTGATTGAATGGACATGAGGAATCAGGGGTGGAAAGGAGGAGTGTGCTGTCACAGTATGGGGAGAGCAGTTAGAGTCACATAACAATGTACATATAAATTTTTTTTATGGGAAAAAAAACATAGCCTGCAACAAAGGAAGTGTTACGTATTTGTTGCCGTGGAGTTGACTCCAACTCATGGAGATCCCATGTGTATCAGAGTAGAACTGTACTCCACTGCATTTTCAATGGCTGATTTTTCGGACATAGATCATCAGGCCTTTCTTCTGAGGCACCTCTGGGCAAACTTAAACCTCCAACCTTTCAGTTAGCAGCCAAATGAGTTAACCGTTTACACCACCAAGAGACCCCATTATTGTTTATTTTTTCTTATTGTTGTAGTTTAGATGAAGTTTACATTTCAAGTTAGTCTCCCATACAAAAATTTATACATTGTTATGTGACTGATTTGCTCTCCCCATACTGTGACAGCACACTCCTCCTTTCCACCCGATTCCCCACGTCCATTCAACCAGCTCCTAACCCTCTCTGCCTTCCCGTCTCACCTCCGCAGAAGCTGCCCGTTTAGAAGAGACCCCATTATTAATAGCAGTATGTGTTAAATAGGTATTTGATATCATGATCACTATCATTATCATCACCACCACTACCACCATCAACATCATCATCATCTTGTCCTCCTCTCTGGCTCAGGAGGCAGTGCTGTTTCTTCAGGGCAAAGAAACCATGTGTATTAAAGGGACAGTTTATCAAGCCCTGAAATTTCCAGAGCCCTAGGTTAGGCTGGAGCTCAATGGTCAGCTCCCAGTTGTTCCAAACAGCCTGTGATTAAAAAAAAAAAAAAAAAAAAAAATTAACGCAATCCTTGATACATTTGAGAGAACATGAAACCCATGACCCCTTGCCGTCAAATCAATTCTGACTCATAGCGACCCTACAGGACAGAGTAAAACTTTCCCATAGTCTTTCCAAGGCTGTAATCTTTATGAAGGAGCCCTGGTGGCATAGAGGTTAAGAGCTTGGCTGCTAATCAAAAGGTTGGCAGTTCGCATCCACCAACAGCTCCTTGGAAACGCTATGGGGCAGTTCTGCTCTGTCCTCTAGGATCGTTATGACTTGGAATCAACTCAACAGCAACGGGTTTGGTTTTTTGGTTTAATCTTTATGGAAGCAGACTGCTACGTCTTTCTCCCATGGAGTGGCTGGTGGGTTCAAACCGCCAGCCATTTGGTTAGCAGCCAAGTGCTTTCACCACTGCACCATCAGGGCTCCTTTAAAAGGATATATGTAGCATAAATTTTGAAGTGTAATAAAATAAACACCCATGAACTCACCACCTAAGAAAAGAGCTAGATCATGACCAACACCTCTGTACACACTAGTGTCCCCCTCCCCGCCCAATCCTATCTCCTTGTCTGCCTGGAAAACTTTTAATTTCACTCTGAGGTTACCTTAGGGTACCCTGGCTGGGCACAGGTCAAGACAAGGGCATGTGGAGGCTTTGAAGGTTCATCCACGAGCACACAAACTAAAAGCTTTGTTGCGGACACAACTATATACCCCTGCCTGCAGACTGGGCTTGCTTCCACTGACCCACAGTAACTCTGTCCATCAAAGAACTCATATCCATGCGGGGACGTGGTTTGGTAATGCTCAAAAGCCCAGTGCCTCAAAATCCAAGGACAACATGGCTGTTGAAATGATCTGTTTTGCTTCAGAAAATCATTGTCTATTTTTACTGCCTTTCTCTCCACTCTAAGAGCACTCCTTGTTCATGGCTTCTGCTTAAAGGCCAGCAACAAGGACCAAGGCTCAAAACAGGGGCTTTCTGCAGAAGTCAGGATTGTTCCATGGGTGCTGACACAGTGAACCCTCCCCCCTCCACCCCTGCCCAGCAGCAAAACCAAGAGTCAACAAAATTCTACAATCCCACCTAACATCGTGCTGAAGCAGAGTTATGTTCTCTGGCACTGCAGAGAAAATAGACTCTTTTTTGTTAAAGTCACCAGCAGCAAAAGATATATGAATGTGGATATGTTGTGGGGAGGGGCAAGTGTAGAAATCAAGCAGGGGTCAGAGAACCAGGTCGAGAGACCTTGGTGCCACTCAGCCTCAGACCACAGTGTGATGGAGCCTTCCCCCACCTACCCAGGTCTTCAAGTCACAAAAAGTGGCCTCATGCTCAGAGAATTAGACACCCATAGCACCTTTTTTCAAATGATTTTGTTGTTGTTAGTTGCTGTCAAGTCGATTCCGACTCTTACCGACCCCACTTGACAGAGCAGAGCTGCCCGATAGGGTTTTCAAGGCTGTAATGTTTATGGGAGCAGATTGCCAGGTCTTTCTCCCTCGGAGCCACTGGTGGGTTTGAACCATCAATCTTTTGGATAGCAGCCGAGGGCGTGAACCGTTTGTACCACCAGGGCTCATCAAACAACTCATAAGTTAATTTCTTATGAAAATACCATCACTTTTGAATATAAATTTAATGTCCCCCCCACCAAAAAAAAAAAGAAAAAACTTGATGGAATGTCTCATTTCCAAGAGGTCTACCTTCAGAGATAAGGCAGAGATCACACCCTGGGGGGGTGTGTGTGTGTGTGTGTGTGTGTCTGTGTATCTGTGTGTCTGTGTGTGTGTGTGTACGCATGTGTGTACCTGCCTGTGAGACCTTTCACTCCTCAGTTGAGAATGACTGCTGTGTACCATGCAGCACTGAGGTTGCAGCAGGGCCCTGGCCCTCTAGTACCCAGGAAGAGAATGAAGATGATGGGAGGGTGGTGATGGTAGCATGGCCTGCAGCACCTGATTGAAAGGTGTGTGAGTGTAGTAGCTTTTGGGGTAACAATTCCAAAAACCACTTAGCACACTGGGGTGTCCTGCTCACTAAGGGGTCTCTACAGCTGGACTTCTGGGATGTGCTAACATCTGCCAAAGAACCAAGAGGTTAGTGACTGAGTCATGTAAGATGTTACTGTAACACAGGGCCCCAAAGCACCCAGTGGCCTGGGCACAAAAGTGGCCACAAGGGAAAGCCTTGCTCATTCATGCTCAGGGATAGTGCTTTGTCCTCTGTTCGTCTCTCTCCCCCTCTCAGCTGCAGATACCAATTCTCGGACAAATGGCACACGGACAGCACAGACGGAAAAGGGGATTGCGTTGGGTGGGCGTGAAGCTGAGCTGGGCAGACTCACACTGATGCAGAGATTTTAAGACCACAAAGCAAATACTGAAACCAGGGAAAACAACATTCCACAAAATAGTACGACTGTATCCAAAACAGTGTTCATTACCCACAATAATGCTCAAAATCTCAACGAGGGCATACTGGGAGAGCCCTGGTGGGCGGGTGGCACTGCATTTTTTTCACTCAACAAGTATTCTCTAGCTCTATGCAGGAGAAATAAAATGAATGTTGTGGGGGAAAGGCTTGGGTTCATCGAATGTTCGGCATGGTGCAAATGTTCTGGATTTAGATGGTGGTGACTGCTGCACAACCTTGTGAATATACTAAAAACCACTAAATTGTACATTTTAAATGTGAATTTTATGGTCTGTGAATTATATTTTGATAAAAAAATTGCGGGTACTATTTATTAACAGATTTTCATGTACCTTACTACACTCACTTGTTCATTTAACCCTCACAACACCCCCGTGAAGTAATTACTCATATGCCCATTTTCCAGGTGGGGGAATTGAGGCACTAAGTAATTTGTTCAAGGTTGGGCATTTAGTACGCAATGGAATCAGGAGTGTAATCAAGTCCTGACTCTGGGCCCTAAGCATAACCTCTGCTGGATCCTTTCAAGGTGACCTCTGCATTCAGGGACACCTGTTAGTGTGGACCAGGGGTGGACAAACTCTTTCTTAAAGGGCCAGACAGTATTTTCTATTTTTGGCTTTACAGGTCACAGTCTCCATTCAACTTTGCTGTCATAGAATGAAAGCAGCCAGAGACACTATGCAAACAAGTGAGCCTGGCTGTGTTCCAATAAAACTTTATTTATAAAAATAGGCTGAGGGCCAAATTTGACCCTTGGGCTGTAGTTTTCTGTCCCCTGGCATAGAACAAACACTATTCCCACCACCACCACCATAACACAGTGAATTGTTTGTGAAGAAACTGAGACAGGAGAGGAGCCTCTACTTCCTGGTTAAGACTCTGCTTCCTACTGGTTCCCTCTGCTTTAACCTGAGCCTCTTGAACTCTGATCTTGCCCTAAAGCCTGGGAAGAGTTCTGGGATGGGCTTGGGTAGAGAGGGTGTGTCTCCTAACAGACACCAGAACCCAATGCTGTCCTTGTCATCATCTCCGTTTTAGCAGAACCTTCAGAAGCCCACACCTCTCACATGCTCCTATCCTTGTCTACTTTCTCCAGGCTGCATTTGGCTTTTTTGGCACAGAAGTCTGTACTCCCAGACAAACCTGACTGGCAGCCTCCTCTCTGGAGCACTTGATCTGGCCATGACCCATTGCAACTGGCCAACCCTACCTCGTTTCAGCTCCCCTGCCTGGTCCACTCAGGACCACACCTTGGCACCACCCAGGACCAAGTGTTAGCAGTGAGCGTGATAAGGCATCAATGAGATCATTCTTTAACTACGCAACTGTTGCTTCAGAAATAAGAATTTTAAAGAGCATGTATCCAGTAGTGCTAGGGCAGAGAAAAGCTGACTCCTAGCATGGGAGAGGCCCCACTGCTTCCTGGTCGACTTAGCTGAGCTTTGAAGAGGCAAGGGCTTGCTTTGCTGAAGAAGATACCCTCCTAAGAGCTCAGCTGCTCGATGCAGGAGCATCTCAAGTGGCAGATGGGTTGGATCAGACAAAAAAAGGGGAAAACAACTCACCCTGCTAGCTCAGTGCAATGCTGTGGCACAGTCACACCACAAAGGTCTCATGTTCCCGCTAGGGTACACGTTCCTGGTCGTGTTACGAGGAAGAACACTCTGTTCTCGAGTTCTGTTTTTGTCTTTCCTTTGGGCTCCTCTGATGCTGCTACAGGCGAGAAGCTGGTCTAAGAAGCTGCCAGTTCCCTCCCATCGCTATAGGTCCGGTTCTGCACTGGGAGCCAGAACTCCTCAGCAGATGTCGATGGGGAGACTGCTGGAACGACAGATTGCTTCCGGAACAGGATTTACCGAATGCCCTGCACATGAGATGTTATGGGGGCGGTCAAGCTGTCTAGCAATAAGGCAAGATTCCAGGATTAGGGGATCTGAGTTGGAGCCTCTCAAACCACATGGACAGACAAGCCCTGGAGAGGGTGGGGCAGTTACAGGTGTTGGCGGGCAAGGTGGCACAGGACCCATGAAAGAACCAGAACCAGTGTGGCTATAGGCCATTGAGTCAGCACAGACGGTGACTGCAGAAGGCACTAGGGAGAGGGTGCAGTGGTTATAGCTCCCACATTCCTGATGAACAAAGTTACTTTGGGAACAAGGACACCCTAAAGCACTTTGGGGAATAGATACACCCAAACCTTATGTAAACCCATGGCCGTCGAGTTGATTCCGACTAATAGATGACCCTATAGGACAGGGTAGAACTGCCTCATAGAGTTTCCAAGGAGCAGCTGGTGGATCTGAACTGCCGACTTTTGGTCAGCAGCTGAGCTCTTAACCACTACATTTCTCAAAGAGATAACAATGACGAGTTGTTAGGGTGGGTGTGAGCTGATAATAATGATGGCGCCATATAGTGTTGCTTATCAGATTCAATCAACAGAACTGTTAACCCAGAAGGAAAAGTCACATTCTTCTCTCACAAATCAGAACTAAAAGATTTTAAGTCATAGCTCAAGTGACACTTAGTTACAGTATATTTCAGGTTCTCAATAGGGAAAACTTTACTTCAACATATCTGTCTAAATTTTAAGGACCCTCCACACTCTGGCCCACATTCAGCTGGCATGTGGTGGTAGTCTGTCTTAGGAGCTGGCATCGGTTCTGACTGATGAGTGGCTAAGTATGTTAAATATTTAACTGCACCCACTCTATCACATTTAGTACTTGTATACCCCAGAAGGGAAATCCTGGTGGCATAGTGGTTAAGAGTTTGGGTGCTAACCAAAAGGTCAGCAGTTAGAATCCACCAGGCGCTCCTTGAAAATCCTATGGAGCAGTTCTACTCTGTCCTATAGGGTTGCTATGAGTCAGAATCGACTCTACTGCAATGAGCTATACCCCAAAAGACCCATTCCACGCTAATGAGGCCGGTTTCTTTACTACTAATTATTTTGCAATTTACTACTATTATCATGTTGTTGTTCTTGTTAGGTGCCGCCAAGTTGATGTCTACTCACAGTAACACCATGTGACAGACCAGAACTGCCCCACAGGGTTTTCTAGGATGTGACCTTTATGGAAGCAGATCGTCAGGTCTTTTTTCCATGGAGCCGCTGGGTGGGTTCAAACCGCCCTTTTGTTAGCAGCTGAGCGCTTAACTGTTGCACTACCAGGGCTCCTACTACTTATTATTTTGAATTTCTACTGTCTAGCAGAGCACCTTGGCGCGCACTCAGTTAAGTGTTTGCTAATTACATGAATCCCACACCACCTGGTCCGGTGCTCCTGGGTTCACGCTGCCCTGTCCCTGGGCGTGCACCCCCTGCAGCATCCTCCTCACCTTCTAACCCAGTGCTACTAGCCCTTCAACCTGGAACAAGATCCCATCTTCTCTGACCTTCCACTCTACTGCCAGCCCAGCCCACGAGGTTCCCGCTCTATAACTGACAGAAGCTTGAGGGCTGGCTTTAATCCCCACAGCTGGCCAGCAACCTGAGGATGGGTGCTGCATCCTATCCTACCTTGGTTTCCCCCCACAGGGTCAGCACAGGGCACGGCAAAACCCGTGAGTGCTCAAAGACAGCCAAATAGTCAGGAAAGCTTGGAAGCATCTCCCTTGTGGCTGCAGTACAAAAAGTGTCCATTTGGAGGGACTCTAGGACAATGAAAACCTAACAGGCCTTTCAATGGGGAATAAAGCCAGGCCCAAAGGAGGCAAAAGAACTTTTCTGAAAACATTACATGCTTTGAAGAAAGGTTTATGGAGTTCACAAAGACTAAAGGACACATGACATACCTTTAGCTTTCAGGGAAAACATCAGGAAGGGGCATTTACTTATGAGAAACAATTGTCATGTAGACCTCCAGATTTTGGGGGGAAAAATGCATAGGTGTCATCAACAAGAGCAAACAATTTTTGGCTGAGTAATAGTAGTCTGAGATTCTATGTACCAACTGGGGGTTTCGGTGCCGTTCAGCTTGCAGTATTGAATTGTACTGTGTTGGCTGATACAGTCTGTGTTTATGAAACCCATAGAATTTCTGATGCTTTCTCTTACATGTTAATAAAAAATGACCCATAAATTTGGAGACATTTATTTCCTTATTGCTCCCCCACCCACCCCCCCAAAAAGGCAAGAAGAATAAAATACACTAAAAACTTACCTGCTTAGCCATCATCGCACATAACCCATAAACAAATCTGGATTCAGATCCACAAGAAAGCTCATATTTTAAAACCTATGTATTGAGTGGCTACTTGCCTCATGAACAACTGCCTCTTTGGCCATGAGACCAGAAAAACTGGATGGTGCCCAGCTACCATTATTGAACATTTTGATCAAAGAATCTATAGAAGAATCCTGATCAAAAGGGGGAAAACACAGAATAGAATTTCAAATTCTCATGAACTCCAGACTTTCTGGAGCCATGGGGGCTGGATGAACCCCTGAAAGTACTGCCCTGAGATAGTCTTTAAAACTTAAACCAAAAATATCCCCTGAAGTCTTCTTAAAACCGAACAATAGTCTTGCTTAACTAGTAAAAAATGTCTGCCTTGAGCATTATGTTTTTTGAAGAACTATCTATATGGGATCAAAGTGACAACAACAACTCGAAAGATTAGATAGGAACTTTAGGGAGCAATGAGTTTTACGTTAATGGGGGAGGAATGACTCAGAAAAGGAGGGTGAGAATGGTTGCACAACTCCAAGAATGTAATCAATGTCACTGAATTGTACAAGTAGAAACTGTTGAATTGGTGTCTGTTTTGCTGTGTATATATTCAACAATGGCTGGCAGTTCGAATCCACCAGCCGCTCCTTGGAAACCCTATGGGGCAGTTCTACTCTGTCCTATAGGGCTGCTTTGGGTCGGAATCAACTCAACAGCAATGGTTTTTTGTTTTGTTTTGTTTTGGTTTGGTATACTCAACAACGACAAAAAAATAATAATAAATAAATAAATAAAACCTATCTATTGAATGTTCTGTTTCACTGGTGACACTCACTGGTTGGCCATAAGAATGTAACTTCTGCTGCAGTAAATCCAGTGGCTATTCACATACCAGGAACATGAGTCAGTAACTCCTCAGTTTGTGAAAAAGAAATTAGAGGAGTATGGTATAAGAGAAGAAAGAGCAACACTTGGTCCTTGGCAAAAGATCATAAACATTTCACTACTTTTTACAGTTAGTGGAAAATAAAAATTTCTATTAAGGTTGTATAACCCTGATTTTCTGAAAGGAAATGGAATTTGGCTGTGGAAGAAATAATATTTTCCAGGTTATGAGAGATGGAAATGGTTCTGTATACGCAACAGAGGAAGGTATTTATTTTGAGAAATTATTTTTCCTTAGAAGAGTATTGCGTATACTTATGATAAAAAAAATTTAAATACATAAAAGTATGAAGAAGACAATTAAAATCACCTACACTTCCACAGTAAGAGATAACCACTGTTGGCATATTGGTGTATTTTCTGCCAGTTTCTACCCTCCGTGTATATCTATATTGAAATATTTATTTTTAAAGGATTCACATCATGCTATAAATACAGTTTTACATTCTGCCTGTATTACACAAACATGTTTAATGCCTAACATTCTACTTCATAGCTATATCATAATTCATTTAATCATTCTTTTGTTTTGGGACATCTATATAGTTTAAAATTCTTCATCTCTGTAAATAATGTAACAGCTGATCATCTTCAGGCATAAACAGTCACCTGAATTTCTGATTTTTTCTTAGCATACACTCTTAGAAGTAGATCAAAGGGTACAAAATCATTCAAGACTCTTGACATATATTGACAAATTCCTTCCCCCAAAGCTGTACCAAAGTCCCATCAAGGGTCTGATTGAGAAAGGTGAAAAATCACATTGTAATTTTGGCTGCCTTGATTATTTTTGAGGTTAAACATTTTTTTTTCATATTTTTTTTGGCCATTTATATTTCTTTTTCTTCGAATTACTCCTACAGGAGTTTCCGACAGGATGTTAAAGAATTTTCCTACTGGGTCAGAAGAGGCCTTCAGAGGTGATTGATAATAGCCTTTTGCCATAAGTGCTGCAAGCTACACTTAGATTTCATTCACCATGCTTCTAGAAACACAGAAGGTTATTTTTTTAATACGGTTATGTCTGTCAAACATTTCCTTTTTGATTCCTTTTTTTTAAATGCTTAGAAAAGCCTTGCTGTTTCTGAAATTAGCTAAATATTTGCTTACATGCTCTTCTATTATTTTGTTTCTTTCTTAGGTTTCATTTTAAATCCATTTGAAATTTATTTTGGTATACAGTATGAGGTGAGATTTAGTTAATTTTTTCTTCTAAATGTTTAGACAACATTTGTGGACCGCTGAGTCACTGAATTCCTCCACGTGGTTTGTCATCTTCATGGTGGGATTTTTCTCTCTCCCCCTCAACCCCAGATTTTCTTAATATTTCAAGGGACATGAGAGAGACTGCATTCTAGTTGGCTACCTTAATTCAAACTGAAAAATCCGCCATGATTTCTGGTTTCTTAAGCAGCTACTGGGATCCCACTGTTTCTAGAAAGCCTGATTAATTGGAAGAACAGAAAGTTCCTCTTGGTCATTGCCAGTTCGATTCTAAGCTGTCCACCAATCACTTCTCATGGCAAATTCTATCTTTGCTTTCATGCCATCACCTTGTCACCAGGTGGGTTGCTTCTAAATGTGCCCCTGCTGATATGGGCAGTCCTTGGAAATACGACCCTTAAAGGCAGAAGCTGTGTCTGCTTGACTCAATTTTACACCATCTAGTTGGTTATTTCACCTCCTAGATCCCTAACCTCCAGCTAGGATGTTGCTAAACATCCAGAAACTCCAGGCAGGACTTAAGTGGCAGCAGAGGCAGGGGACGAGCCCTGGACAAGGGAGAGAAAGTGGGCCTGCAGCTGGCACTGCCCGTACTCACTCACGTGGGCAATCTGTAGTGAACAGCGATCTGCAGGGAAAGCAAGCAGGTGGGCTAGCCTAGGAAATCTCAGAGAGTCTTTCCAGTCTGAACACAAGCTTCTGTTGATTTAGTTTCATAGCACATGTTTATGCCTTTGTTTTCATGTCATCACTTACGTCCAAAGCTGTTTCTAATCAGGATACCAGGTAGTTGAGGTCCTTCATACAGTCCCTCCACTAGGAAATAATTCCTAAGTTTAGGAGGTCATACGATGCCTTGGAGAAGATGACAGCTTAGGCCCCTCTCCCTCCCAGAATGCAGATACAAAATTTTGTGAAACTTTGGAGGATTCTCTGACCCCCTCCCACTCTTGAGCAGAAGGATGGGGATGGGGTGAGGATGCATCCATGGATCTGAAGCTAAGAACCTGCTCTAAGAAAATACTGCTCCTCTACTACATCAAGTTATTTCATACTGATCATCCAAGAGGCAGAGAATCAGATTTTGGGGGAAGGTGCTTCTGAAAGGAATTAAGATAAGGTGACTTGTTGGCGTTTGGAGCCACAATGAGGTGATTCCCCCTTCCTCTGGTCCTAGGAAATGAGGGAAGCAAGATTCTTCCTTAGGAATCAAAACATTCTGGGATCTATCAATACTGCATCAGAACAGAGATTCACCAAGTCCCATGAAGGAGACAGGGTTCAGTTCCCAGCCTTGTAAGGCTAGCCTGTACCCAGAATGAATATATTCAAACAAGCAAAGAGCACGCAGAGGCACCAAGGCCAACACTGCTGTGTCTGCAAGACTGGCCCAAGGGGAGGCAGTCAGAGCCTCTGATGTCACTGCTGGCCCCACCAGCACAGAGTGCCCCTATTTTGAGATGAATGTTAAGTCTTAGTCTGATGCCATGAAACACTGATCTAATTCCTTTGTTATAATTCCGTGTTCACAGGGCAGTGTTCTAAAACCCCCAAGGTCTACTACAGGGAGAGAATGCTCTACCCAAGTAGATTTCTGCTGCTTCTGGTCTATGGGACAAGACTTCACATGGCAAATCAAGAAAATGGGTTCACTGTGATTTGCCTTCCCCTGTATCTTGACAACACCGAGGAGACTGCTCTGGTCAAGTCAACAGCTCAATGGGACAGCTTTACTTCTCTCTGTCAATTAATAATTGGCAGCATTCTTGTGTCTCTCAGTTGGGAGTGAATTTTAACTGGTCTCTAGGGGCCTGATCATCCTGGGTGGTAACAAGAGTGAATCTCAGCCCTTTCCAAATGAAGACCTTTCTTTCCTGTTTTGGGTAATGGAATACTCTGGTTTTAATAACTCTTCCTCACCCCAATCCCCACCCCAAGCATATACACACTTTTCAGTTTTGTTTCAAATACATCTAACCTACGGAAAGGTTGGAACTTGAAATGCCCAAAGCTGCAGTGCTCAAATGTTACAGGAGAGCTCACTATCAAACCAAAAACCAAACTCACTGCCCTTGAGTCAATTCTGACTCATAGCAACCCTACAGGACAGAGAAGAACTGCCCCAGAGGTTTCCAAGGCTGTAATCTTTTTGGAAGCAGACTGACACATCTTTCTCCCATGGAGTGGCTGGTGAGTTCGAACCACAGACCTTTCATTTAGCAGGTGAGCGCTTTAATCACTGTGCCACCAGGGCTCCTTGGAAAACTCACTAAGAAGACAAATTTCCAGGTTCCATCTGGGAACATCTGATCCAGGATGTCTGGGATGGGATCAGTAATCTACATATTTAACAGCACTGAGCTTTGAGAAACCTGACATGGAGGAGTGAGCGGTCAATGGGTCCACCTGACTGACTTAACTGGGCCCTGGAGGGTACCTGGCTTGTCTGAGACCCCCTCTCACCACCCTACACTCAGCGCCAAACCAAGGACCTTCTGAGTGCTTCTCCAGGGGAATGGGGGTGAGGGGAGAGCAGGTTCTGAGTCAACACTCACACAGGTGACTCAGCAGCCTTCTCCAAACCTTTTGGTCACACTGTCATGAAAACTCCCAGGATACAGAATACAAATGTTCTGCCTGAATTCAAGTTCTAGCTCCACTTTATTACCTGGCTAGTCCTTGAAACCCTCTAAGCCTCAGTTTCCTCATCTATAAAATGGGAGGTAATAAGAGTCTTACCCCATAGGAGCTGTAGGTGTTCAATGAGATTATGCAAATAAAAACCCCTGGCATAGTGCCTGGCAAGAAATAAGTATTTAATAATTCAATCACTGTTATTATTATTAGCAGTAGTATCATCTGGGGGGGGGCCGCCATCATACACCCATGCACCGAGCACTTCCTATGTGCTGGGCACCATGGTAAGGGCTAGGAACTCGCTGGTAGATGAGACCTATAAGGGCCCTGGGTGCATGGAACCAACAGTCCAGTGAGAATCGATTTTGCTTCTTCTTTTTGTACAACTTTGCACGTCCTCAGTTGGCAATGTAAAGCTGTGATAAATCTCTCTTCTTCTTGATCCCTTTAGGTACAAAATACACACCCTCAGGGCCACCCTTGGGAACAGGAATGACGGGGTGGCCTTGCGAATGCTCCTCTGGGCCGGCACAGCGGCTCCAGGCCACAGAAGCCGGGTGACTGTTTGGTCCAGGGTCTCACTGACGGAGTTTCCGGCATATTCCCCCAGACAATCGGCACTAAACTGGGAGACTCTCGCATTCCTGCCTTCCACATTCCAATCCAGGAGCATCAAAAGCTTCAAAGTGAACAAGCTACAACATGTGCTCAAAAGAGGCAGGGAGGGGCAGCGGTAGGTGTCATTATTCAGTCCTCTCTCAGCACCAGACGGAATGGTTCTGTTTGCATTTCTGGCTGCATAATTAGTATTCCCTGCCTCCCCCCACATCCCCCAGCAGATGTAATGTTGCTTTTCTCAGAGGAAAAAGGCGATAGTACCAGAGAGGAACACAGTGAGAACTAGAACTTCCTCTGGCTGACCCGTCGCCATGAAGTCACTTGCTTTTCGTCAAGATAGGTTAAGCTTGAGTAAGTGTGGGGGTGGAAGGTACCTCTTCTCCTCCCTAATCCCTCCCCTGGCTCTGAAGACTTCCTCTTCATCTGTGCTTAAAATAGACTAAGCTGAACTGAAAATAACCAAGGAGATTAAATTAAATCAGGCCTGGCTTCGAGGCAGTTGCTAATAAAATCATAAACATTCACATCAGCATGGCAGACAAAGACAAAAATGTTTATTGGTTCTTTTTTTCTTTTCTTTTTTTTTAATTTCCTCTAAAGTAACTGAACCCTCATGAGACAAAGCCCACTGAAACCAACCGTCTTTCCATCATCTTTATACAAGGGACTTGGTGCTTAACTCTTTGAGACTGGTCAGAAACAGGAATTAGCTCCTACCAGCTTGGAGCCCTGGTGGGGCAATGGTTAAGTGCTTGGCTGCTAACCAAAAGGCCGGCAGTTTGAACCCACCCAGTGGCTCCAAGGGAGAAAGACCTGGTGATCTTCTTCCATAAAGATTACAGCCTAGAAAACCCTACGGGGCAGTTCTACTCTGTCATATGGTGTCCTGTGTTGGAATCGCCTCGAGGGCATCCAACAAGAAGAAGCGGCGAGGAAGCCCCCTCTTTGGGTGGTTTTTTTGCCAGGTGGCTGCCCTGGTGGGAATGTCCTGGCTGGGTACAGAACATGATGCTGGTCAGTGACAACCGTTCAAAAGTGAGGGCACCACCGGTCGGCAGAGGAAGTGGTCAACTGACCCACCCCCGACTCTTCCCACCACCTGCAAGAGCCACGTCTTTCCCACACATTCTTGGTCACCAAAAATGAGCTCAGAGACAGAAGTTTATCAGTGGCTATCGGCGGGAAGCGGGGATTAGGAGCTACCGCTGACAGGGCACTGAATTTCTGTTTCAGGCCATGAAAAAATTTGGAAATGGATAGTGGTGACGGTAGCACAACATGATGAATGTAATTAATGTCACTGATTTGTACACTTAAAAATGGTTAAAATGGCAAACTTTTTGTTATATATATTTCATCACAAGAATAATAATAATAGAAAAAGGCACAGTGCTGATTTTCTGAGGGATACATTTATCAAGGCCACAATCTACTCTGATACACATGGGGTCACCGTAAGTTGGAATGGACTTCACAGCAACTGGTTTCCTACTAAGGGTGCATGCAGACAAGAGACTACTAGTACCTGTGTCTGAAACACGACAGTCCCCAGAGAGAAACAAAATAATAAACTCCCTTTTTTTTTCAGCCCTTCTATCTGTTATACCATTGCAATCTTTAATCTGCAAACTCAAGCTGAAGATAACAATAATTACACTTGCATGTCGGGCCAAGACATCTCCACCTGAGAAAGCCTCTTATCATCCCAACCACAGTTTTAAAAAACTATCTGACATTCTCATCATCTTTGGGAACTATCTCTGACTGATCCATCTGTCTAAACCTTAGACCATCACAAGGCAACCACAGGCATTACATGTGGCTAATGTGAGACTAAATTAATGGTGAAAAGAAATGTTGAGGGCTAAGTTAGTATCTTGGATGTAAAACTTTTAATCCAGTGAAATAACCAAGATAGCAGCCCCCAAATCCTTGATTTCAGAAGTTAATTGTATATCATCTAGCCATGGTGCTAAGAATGTAGAGGCATGTTAGCACCTTGCCAACTAACTCATTCTGCCCTAGTGACTGAACTAGGTAGGAGTCACTGAATCAGCCAAACAGTTGAGTAAAAAAACCAAACAGGTAGGCAGCCAGCACTGTAGAACCCATAAGCCAAGGACCATCCACAGGATGGAAACCCCATTTCCACAGTACGCCTTGTGAGCATTGAGGTCTAACTGCTTTAGGGTGACCTCAATGGAGGGGGGGTGCCTGACAATTTGAGCATAATTACCACAGTTTAAAAACCAACCAGGAGACACATCATTTTCCTGACGGTGGGAGGGACTTGGGCAATGACTCATGGATAAAATGTACCTTACTTTTCTTTCTCCTGGCTGAATGGAGGCCAGGTAGCCTGGCTTTTCTCGGAAGAGAGGCTGAGAATCCCGAGGCATTGTTAGCACCTGGCCAACTAATTCATTCTTGCTGTTGGAATTCCTCATGAAAGCCAGAGTGCTGGGGGTGAAAGGTGCAGGTCTGCCCAGGCCCAGTAAGCAACGCAGCCTGCAGACAAAGCTGCCCTGGGGGAGAGTCTTTGAAGGCCAAGCAGCTTCAGAGGGCTTTGTCCAGGCCCTAATCACAGGTCTCTGCATTTTCTGGCTGCTGGCTTGGCTCCACATTCTCCCTGTGGCCCTATTCAAAGGATTCTGCTTCCTGTGGGTACTGCTGTCACCAAACCTCGCCTACATCAAGCAATGCCATTTACGCTGAACCTACTGTGCTGTTTTAGAGCTCTAAATAAGAGGGGTGATTAATGCATCGGGTGGTGGAATTGGACAAATGTCACTGAATCCATTTTTTTTTCTTTACCCTTGGCTGTTTCTGGAAACTAGCCAGGCCAGGAATATGTTCGTTTGTTCAAAAGGGACTAATGAGTCATATCCTACCTTTATGCACAAGTTCTGACTCTGTTGTTGCTCTTTAGTAATTTAATGAATGTGCAACATTATCAAAGCAAAAGGGCACCAGGTTAGAAGGCAGGAGCCTGGCTTCACGCCCTGCTCCCAAAAAACTTTCTGCACAATCCTAGCTAATGGCTCGTGGTGGTACTGTGTTACCTACTGTTTCATCTGCTTAGCACTACCCCTTGCTCCTGGGAAATGTCCTTTTCCACCTTTACCCACCCTTGTTTTAGACCCTGCCCTCCAGCCAGAGTTGATTGGTCCAGGGGTGACACATGATACAAACTGAACCAATGAATCCCTTCCCTGGGACTTTTGTACTTGTGGCTAACACAGCAGGGCCTGTTTTTCTCTGGAGATGCAGCTGTAAGGGGCAAAGCTGTAGAACTGTCCAGGGCCACCTATGCGGAGAAAGCCTAACTGAGTAAAAGGGACAAAGGAAGCTAGTATGCAGAGAGAAGAGGTGAGATACAAAAAGGCAGTCTCTGGTTCTAGCTGTTCCTATGGCCCCCAGCACTCCTACCCCTGAATTTCATAAGATACTCCAAATTTACTTTGGTAATTCCCCGTTTTTGAGTAGGTTCAAGTTAGACTTGTCCCTTATAACCCATAACATCCTAGTTGTGATGGTTAAGATTGTGTGTCAACTTGGCTGGGCCATGATTCTCAGTGTTTATATGTGGTCAATCCCATGATTGAATATGCTGTGAGTAGCCAATTAGATGAAAGGCAGTTTCCTTGGGGGTGTGGCCTGCAACTGAATATAAGCAGATGTTCTGGCTTTTTGCTCACTCTGGATCCTGCGGCTGCCTCCTGTCATCTCACCTCCGGTTCTTGGGACTTAAGCTGTCAGCTTATCTGCTGAATTTGGGATTCACCAATCTTTACAGTCTGTGAGTGGAGCCCTGCTTTCCGACCTGCCGATCTTGGGCTTGCCAGCTTCTGTGGCTTCATGAACTGGGAGAGACCTCTACCCTGATTCACGGACTTGGGATGTTCTAGCCTCTACAATCGCATGAGCTGTTTCCTTGATATAAATCTCTCTCTATAAATATTTATACACTTTACTGATTTTGCTTCTCTAGAGAACCCAGCCTAAGACACTAGTAAACCCATAATGTCCTAACTAGTAGCCACGTTCCTGTTCTGAGCTTTGGTTTTTACACATGTAAAATGAGGAGGTTGGATCACATCAGTAGTTTCTGAAATTTGCTCCGCAGTGTCTCTTTACGAGTCAGGTAGGGGAGTGGGGAAGAAGCTGGGCATCACATCCTTTCCCCTTTAACCAGAGTAGCTGTGCTTGATATTATGCCAATTAAGACATCCCTTGGAGGCATTTGCTGCTCCGACTTGTTTGATGATGCCTCAGGCCTCTTCCAGGTGCAGAGTTCCTGGAGTCTCCAATTTTCCTGTCAGGTCCTCAAAAGAGCTGGGACCTCACACCCTGTTTCCTTGTCCACCACCAGGCAAGGGTCTTCCATGTGGTGTTTTATGAATCTAGTAGGTAATTTTGATGTATTAGAAAATGTCCTAAGTAGATACATGAGACTAAATGGGCAGACCCTGTCCAGAGGCGAGATGAAGAGGCAGAGAGGCTCAGGAGCTGGTTGAATGGACATGGAAAATCCGGGATGGAAAGGAGGAATGTGCTGTCACAGTATAGGGAGAGCAACCATGGTCACATAACAATGTATGTATAAATTTTTGTATGAGATACTACCTTGAATTGCAAACTTTTGCTTAAAGCACAATAAAAAAAAAATTGACAAAAAAAAAAAAAAAAAGTCCTCATACCCAAAGAAATTGAAAATAAGTTTTCATGAAAACTTGTACTTGAATGTTTATAGCAGAACTAGCTCATCATCATCAAAAGGTGGAAACAACCCAAATGTCCACTGACAGATGAATGGATAAACAAAATGCGGCAGATCCATACAATGGAACATTATTTGGCCATAAAAAGGAATGAAGTTCTGATACGTGTTATAGCATGGATGAACCTTGAAAACAGTACGCTAAGTGAAAGAAACTGTTCAGGAAAGACCACTATTATATGATTCTATTTATTTGAAGTGTCCAGAGTAGGCAATTCTATAGCAACAGAAAGCAGAATTAGTGGTTACTTAGGACTGAGGGAGATAGGGGAGTGGGGAGTGATAGCTAAAGCGTTTACGTTTCTCTTTGTAGTGATGAAAATGTTCTAAAATCGACTGTGGTGATAGTTGCACATATTTGTGAATATACTAAAGCCACTGAATTGTATACTTGCAGTGGGTGAACTGAATGGTATGTGAATTATATCTGCATAAAACTATTAAAAAAGAAACAGGTCACTCTTTCCAACAGGTACTCCTTCCACATTGACTCTGGCTGGCCCTGTGACTTGCCTTGACCAGTAGAATGTGCAGGAAGTGACTTTGTGTGAGTTCTAGAGCCCAGCCCTTGCAACTTCTATTTTCTTCCTCTTGGAAGCCTGAGCTGCCATGTAAAGAAATCCAGCTCTCCTGCTTGAGACCAAGCAGAGAGAGGGCTCTTAGAGGTTGAAGACGATGAGGAGAGAGACACTTCAACATTCCAGCCATCCCAGCTAAGGCATAAGACACGTTTGCGAGGCCATCTTGGATCCTCCAGCCCCAGTCAAACTGCTCCTCCCGACACCTTGCAGCGCAAAGACAAGCAGTTCCAGGTGGCCCTAACTGAGAAGCAAGAGCAACTAAATGGAGAGTCATCTTCGAAGTCCCTAAGTTTCAGGGCAGTTTGCTATGCTGAAATAGACAACTGGCTCAGAAATTGGTATCTGGAAATGAGGTGCTGTCACAATAAAACCTAACACGTGTGGCTTTGGGACTGGGCAGCAGGATAAGACTAAAAGGGTAACAAGGAGACTGTTAGCGGAGGCCGGAAGGACAGTGAGGAAACTGCTATTGGAGGGTAGAAGAAAGGTGACTTGCGTTACAATCAGTAAAAACAGTGGAACAATTAGTAAAACTGTCGCCTGTAATAACCTGAAAGATAGAAAAGGCACCTGCTGAACTTGTAGATCTTGCCATGGTGATTTCCAGGTAGGCTGCTGAAAGTGCCAGGTGGCTTCTTCTGTGTGTGCGTGAGTCTGTTTTAATTTTTCAAAACTTCATATAGGTATAATTAATATACAGTAAACTACAAATTTGAAGTACACAACTTGTTGCATGCGACATATTTATAAACCCATGAAACCATCACCACAGCCAAGATGACAAACATTTCCATTACTGTCAAAAGTTTCTTGCGTCCCTTCCAATCCATCCCTCCCTACATGACTGTTTTGTTTTCCAATCTGTGTATATAAGGTACTGCCAAAGAACGAGATGAACCAAAGAAGGAACCATACCGTTTTCAAGCACTATTTAGAGGAAGTATTTAAGGGGGCCCAGGACAGTCTCTTTAGCCAGCAGATATTCTCAATGCAAGAAATCATCTCAGGGTAAAGACTGAATCAAGGGCATAGCTATAAACCCACTGTCAAGACCTCAGATTCAGAAGGGTGCCTAGTACACCCTTCCAGCTGGACAGAGGTGCCTCTAAGAATCTGTAGGGTGCTGTCCCGCAGTAGCCTCACGTGTGCAGTGATTTCACCTGAAGACACGGTCCAGGACTGAGGAGGTCCTCGGTGAGGATTTCTGAAGCTGAGAATGACCCGTCGCATAAACAAGCCTGGGAAGGGACAGCGGTTCCTGGGCCTCTTTTTCCAGGATCTGACCCTGAAGCCCTGGATCCCTTAAAGGCCCTCTGGCAGCCACAGCCAACAGGCAGGCCCCCATCACAGTCCTTCTGAGAACTCAGGTGGTGGCGCCTGGATGGCACCAGAGATTAGTTCTTTCTTCCTGAAATGACTCTTCCAGTAACAACGTGCTAGAACTGAAGGGATCTCAGAGTTCACACAGTTCACGCGCCTTCATCTGCATCTGCAGATGAGGAAAGGAACCAGAGAGAGGGTAAGTGACGAATCCACGGTTCATCCCAAGTTAGCATCTTTAAGGTCAAAGTTCTCCGCTTCATATGCAATGTCTGCACTCTTACGGGCTCTTTCAATTCTGGAAGTGCTGGTGCTGGAAGTGCTGGCACAGTGAAGGAAAAAGGACGAAGTCTGTGGTGAGATTTTCCCGGTTGGGGCCAGAGTCCCACTGTGGTTATAGGTGCGTCACAAATGAGTCAGAACAGCAAGAGTTAATGTGTCAATAAAGTGATTCACTTCACTGAACTACCTAATGTACATGTGACCGGAGCAAAACTCTATTAACAGAGCCACAATCCTAATATTTATTGAGCACTCATAGGTGGTGGAGCTGGGAGTAGAATCTAACCTGACTCCAAAGCCAATGCCGTGGTATCCTCTACAACAAGGTCACTTTCATCATCTTCTGAACAGAAGCCCCCTGTCTTAGTCACCTAGTGCTGCTATTAACAGAAATACCACAAGTGGATGGCTTTAACAAAGAGAAGTTTATCTCCTCACAGTATAGTAGGCTAAAAGTCCAAATTCGGGGTGTCAGCTCCAGGGGAAGGCTTTCTCTCTCTGTCGGCTCTGGAGGAAGCTCCTCGTTGTCATCAGTCTTCCCCTGGACTAGGAGCTTCTCTGCGCAGGAACCTTGGGTCCAAAGGATGCGCTCTGCTCCTGGCACTGCTTTCCTGGTGGTATGAGGTCCCCAACTCTCCGCCTGCTTCCCTTTCCTTTTGTCTCTTGTAAGATAAAAGGTGGTTGCAGGCCCCACCCCAGGGAAACTCCCTTTACATTGGATCAGGGATATGACCTTAGTAAGGGTGTTAAAATCCCACCCTAATGCTCTTTACCATAGAATTACAATCACAAAATGGAGGACAACCACACAATAGTGGGAATCATGGCCCAGCCAAATTGATACACACATTTTTTGGGGGATATAATTCAATCCATGATACCCCCTATATTCTTCTTCATAGAGCATTAATCATTTAATGTGTGCTGAAGATTTTTTTCCCCAAAAATATACTGGCATCCTTCAGAGCAGAAGTTCTGAGGATAATATCGTTGCTCTCTGGGGGTGGGAGGGTGGCATGGGAGTTGAAGTAGACTTTAGGGCCATTTGGAGTAGCTGTGAATTAGTAAGAAGAAATGAGGCTGTGGAGCCCGTGGGTAGTGCAAACGGTTAATGCACTTGGCTGCTAACCAAAAAGTCAGAAGTTCAAGTCTACCCAGAGGTGTCTTGGAATAAAGGCCTGGTGATCTACTTCTGAAAATTCAGTCACTGAAAACCCGATGGAGCACAGTTCTTCTCTCATATACACCGGGTCGCAGTGAATTGGAATCAAGTTGATGGCAAGTGGTTAATGAGGCTGCACTGTGCTGTCTTTAACTTGCAATGCACACACACTTTCCCTTCTGGCTTTCTGGGCAGCTGTTTATCCACAAGAGTTCTTCTGTGGTTATCCACCCAGGCAGCCTGCAAAATGAGAGCCCCAACATACAGCCAGAGTATGCCCCCCATGCCCTGCATCCCAACACCCAGCAGTGATTGGCTACAGGCAGAGTGACTTACAAAAAGGGAAAGCAATGTCAGCAGTATTTTCCAGAACAAGAACCCTCCTCTCCCCACCTCCCCACTGGGTGTTCAGGGAAGCAGCTATTTTTTTTGGATTATATTCCCTGCCTCCAGTGGCTCTGAGCTGGTGAACCAACCTTCCCCCACTTCAGCACCCCAAACTCAGAAACTTTTATAGGAAGTTTGCCTTGCATCTGTTCTTTCTTTATTATTCTAGGAAAAAAAAATGCCTGCCTTGGTTTTAAAAGGGAGCCTGAGTGTCTTTAATTAACCACAAACCTTACATTAATTACAAAGGAGAATGGGTGGTAAAGTACAGCTACGGTTCTTCTCTGTAAACAAAGTCCCCGGTGGGGGCGGCTCCACTGCAGAGCTTCCCGCAGGTGCCATTCCCCACTCTATTCAAATGGATATTTTAGAACAACCCCAGGAGCTAACTAATTTCCTACCGGAAAGCTGCATTCTTTCCAAGTGGAAATGCCTAGAGGTTGAGATGAACATTTAGTCTGATTCTTCTATGCACCATTTCAATTCCAATAATCAGGTGCACGTGTATACACATTCACTGGAGGCTCCTTTATAAAACAGTCAAAAAATAAAATCATGGGTTATCAGAGGAACTTAATGTTAGAAAGGACCATAAGGGAAAATCTCCCACCTTTAAGTTTGTGGTGACAACTCCTAGTCATCTTGAAAATAAAATAGATCGAGAGGAAAAATCGTTGCTTTTATTTGGGACATTTCCATTGGGAAACCAAACAATTCCTAAACACTGTTCAACTTTTCCAACCTTTTGGTGGGGATCAAAGGGGACATTTATCTGCTATTCATTTCATCTTCCATTCTGATCCCCCTAACACCCTCACTCATCTCCCTTCCATCAAAGAGTTAAAAGAAAGGTTCAACTGAAGTGATTAAAAAGACATCCTTTGCAAACTTCTAACAGATTCCTCACTTGGCTAATGCATTGACTTTCTAGAAGAAGATCAAGTTCCTTGCAATAATTTCATGGCAATTAATCTTGTGCTTAAATGATAATCCTATAATCAGAAGCAATTAAAAGCCCGCACAAGAATGACCTGCTCTGTCGATGTCACTGTCTCTGTATGCTAATGGAGTAATATTGAAAGAAGCCCCAGAAATAATTTGATTCTCCTCTTCCCAGGGAGGCAGGCATTCAAAGCCCATCTTTAAGAGTGCTTCTTCGTGGCAGAGGTCACTGGAGTGGAACTGGATGGATGGGACTATCTTAAAACAGGTGAAAGGGAAGCCATGGCCAACTTTGAACTTGGACACTAGGGTGTTTTAAGGGAAGGGCAAACGTTGCCTGAAGGAAATCACACGGGGGGATAATACAAACAACCTTAGCCCTTAGCCCTGATCTCTCACTGCCTGGCACAGACAGCCAATGACTAAGCACCCAGCAAAGAAAGTGATGTTGGAATTGCTGCTGCGAGCACCAAGCATGAATAACAATCTGTAGGAGGACACGCCGCTAGTTAGTACACATTTGACATTTATCTGTGCCTCGAATAAGATGAGGTACCAGCCAGGATGTAAATAATGACAAGTCTCTTTGCGAACATGCGATCTTTTTCTTGACTGATGTAAGTTTCTCTACAGGATCCCAAAAGTCATCTGGCTACGTGAATTAGGCTAAAACAGGATCATTTTAACTTGATCGGAACACAGGGCTAAAAAGGAAAGAGTGCTTGGATTTGGGATGTGGGGGCACAGTATAAACTTGGATGCATTTTTTATGCAGTGACCATCAGATGCATCCCTTATTATCATTATTTAAATTTGCTCAGGAAACATATAATAAAGCCAACTTCTAGGCACTGGGCTGGGCACAGAAGGTAAGACACCATCATAAGATACCCTCAAAGGGCTTACGGTCTAGTAGAGGAAGAACTAGTACCAGTCAACTCTGACTCATGAGGACCCCATGTGTGCCAGAGTAGAACTGTACTCCATGGGTTTTCTTTTCTTTCAAATTCTATTTTGTTGTCGTTGTTGAGAATATACACAGCAAAACGGACACCAATTCAACAGTTTCCACATGTACAACTCAGTGACATTAATCACATTCTTTGAATTGTGCAACCATTCTCACCCCATTAACATAAATTCACTGCCCCCTAAGGTTCCTATCTAATCTTCTGAGTTGCTGTTGTCAATTTGATCCCATACAGATAGTTCGTAAGAGAGCATAATGCTCAAGGCAGGCGTTTTGTACCAATTACATAAGCTAAACTAGTGTCTGGTTTTAAGAAGACTTCAGGGGATATTTTTGGTTTAAGGTTTAAAGATTATCTCAGGGCAATAGTTTTGGGGATTCATCTAGCCTCTATGGCTCAGAAAGTCTGGAGCCCATAAGAATTTGAAATTCCGTTCTGCACTTCCCCCCTTTTGCTCCATAGGGTTTTCAATGGCTGACTTTTCCCCCCATCCCAGAACTACATCGCCAGGCCTTTCTTCCAAAGAGCATCTGAGTGCACCCGAACTTCCAACCTTTTGGTTAGTAGCTGAGCACTTTAACTGTTTGCACCACTCAGGGACGCCCTAGTAGGTGGCGACCAACGTGTAAATAAACAAGTTAAGTACAATCACACAACAAATGTTATACAGAACACCGTGTCTGAGAGCACGCAGAGGAAGTGGTCAATTTTAGGCGGGGGATACAGTATTAGGAAAGGCTTCATAAAGGTGACTGGGGCTGAGTCTAAACAGGTATTCCTGAGAGGCAAGCCTTCTAGCAGGGGAAACAACACAAGCAAAGGTGTGGAGGTGGGACTCAGCCTGCCATGTTGGGGGAACTGCCGCAGCTTTTCTTTACAATTGGAACACAGAGTGCAAAGGGATGTGGGGGTATAAGGGCTGAGAGTGGGGAGGCAGGCAAGGCACTGGCTGTAGAAAGGGTCACACAGACATATGACAGCCAACTTTTAGGGATGTCCAAATCGAGGAAGACGATGGAATAGTAAAATCCACTGAAACCATGTCTGTCATTAGCTAGAAGCACGTGCATTGGGATGGGGCACATGCAGGCCTTCTTGACAAGCACAATCTTTACAAGCACAATGCACATATTTTTAGCTTAGAGAAAGGTCCTGTTTTCCTTTGCAAAGGATGTGCATGGAGATTAAGCACTGGCCAACGGAAGACAGGTGACTACTAGAGGTGATTTCTTCAAAGGAGATACTCTTGGGTGAGACCAGTATGAGTCTCTAATGGGAAAGGACCAAGGAAAAGCCAGCAACAGTAGGTTGAGAAAGGGTGGCGGTCAGGTGGCATGTCCAGCCTACTCAAAGACTATCACAGCATGTCCTCAAGTGGCATTATTTTCCATCCTCCCTCCTCCATTTTAATTCTTCACTTTAAGGCAGCAGAGATTCCAGCCAGACTCCCTGCTGCTGTTTTTATTTCCAGCCATTTTCTGAGCTCTGGAAAATGGAAGCTCTGGGGGAAATGAAGACAGACGCTCACCCACAATGGTGTCAATGATACTGCAGTAATTACAGGTGCCATACAGCCATCACCAAGTAGCCTCCACTATTAATTGCAGGATCAAAAAAATCCCAGTGCCATTGAGCCAATTCTAACTCACAGTGACCCTACAGGATGGAGTAGAACTGCCTCATGGGGTTTCCAAGGTAGTAATCTTTATGCAAGCAGAGTACCACATCTTTCTCCCGTGGAGCAGCTGATGGGTCCAAACTGCCGACCTTTCAGTTAGCAGCTGAGCGCTTAACCACTGTGCTATCAGGGCTCCTTAACTGCAGGATAGAAACATGAAATGGAAGATGCTCTAGCAACTGATTGGCCCACATCTGCACTAAAGGGAAAGGGCTGTGAACTGGCGCACGATCTTCTCTTGCAAGAGCCAAGAGTCAGCTGTGTCAGGGTGGGAGGGGCATACCTGGGCCCTGGAGGCAGAGGGTCCCTCACTTAGCAGCTGGATGACCTGGTGAGGTCACTGGACCTCTCTGAGCCTCAGTTTCTTCAGTTACAAAATGATGATGATAATAGCATTTTTCTCAAAGTGTTGTTGAGATGAAACATTATATAGGAGAGCAGCAAATCAGGGCCTGATATATGCAAAGTGTCTCATCAATGCTGGTTTCTGTTTGGCACAGGACCTAGGCAAGCAATATATACCACCAGCTTCTCTGGTTTGCTCTTTTCTGCATCTGTCCTTGCCTTCTGACTGGCTAGCTACCCATTTGCATCCCCATCTGCAAGAGGCAAGAGGCCATCACAGCACCATGAGATATGTCGTGGGAGATGAAGGGCCGCTGACCAGATGCCACATCTACTTACTGAGCTTAACAGGACCACCAAGTGGTCCTCTCTGTGGCCATGAGGAGGACACTGGGCTTCTCATTCTTACTTTCCCAACTACAAAAGGAGAGAACCCATGCTTCTGTTTATCTCCCCAGGGAGCAGGAGATGCAATGACCCCTATGGCTCGACGAATCAGTGGACCTGATGTTAACAGATTCACGAAACTTCTGTTGACAAAGCCTTCGTACACTTCACCATGAACTGCAGTTACCAGTTATATCAAAGAGTTTACCAGTATTTAAGTCTAAACTAATGAAATGTTGTTAGGTGCTGTCGAGTCAATTTTCGACTCATAGTGACCCCATGTGCAGAGCAGAAATGTCCCAAGGAGTTTATCAGTACTTAAGTCCAAACTAAGGAAATGTTGTTGTTAGGTGCTGTTGAGACTATTTTCAACTCACAGCCACCCCATGTGACAGAGTCAAACGGCCTCATGGGGTTTTTTAGGCTGTAATCTTCACGGGAGCAGATCACCAGGTCTTTCTCTTGTGGAGCTGCTGGGTGCATTCAAATCGCCAACCTTTCAGTTAGCAGCTGAGTGCTTAACCATTGTGCCACCAGGGCTCCTAACTAATGAAATAATTTCTCATATATGTGAGAATCATTAAGCTTGTGAATGTTACTCTTATTGTCCCTGTTCTTTTTTTCTCCCCAGGAAAGTGAAATTTTAATTGACCAAACTAAAGACTAAACAAAGTATAATGGATTTTTAATTACCCTAACAGCTTTACGTGACATTTTTGGCATTGAGCTCAAATACTCTCTCTGTATTATCCTTGTTGTAATTCTTTTTATTTTTTTTATTGTTGTAGTTCAGATGAAGTTAACATTTCAAGTTAGTCTCCCATACAAAAATTTATACACACATTGTTATGCGACCCTAATTGCTCTCCCCATAATGTGACAGCACACTCCTCCTTTCTACCTGATTACCCATGTCCGTTCAATCAGCTCCTAACCCTCTCTGCCTTCCCATCTCACCTCCAGACAGAAACTGCCCATTTAGTCTCTTGTATCTACTTGAGCTAAGAGGCACACTCCTCACAAGTATCACTGTATGTCCCACAGTCCAGTCCAATCCCTGTCTGAATAATTGGCCTTGGAAACTGTTTTAGTTCTGGGCTGATAAGAGAATCCAGAGGCCATGCTTTCCAGGGTTCCTCTAGTCTTAGTCAGACCATTAAGTCTGGTCTTCTTACTAGAGTTCTGCATCCCACCTTTCTCCTGCTCCACCAGGGACTCTCTGTTGTGTTCCCCATCAGGGTGGTCAGTGGTGGTAGCTGGGCAACATCTAGTTCTTCTGGCCTCAGGCTGATGAAGTCTCTGGTTTATGTGGCGCTTTCTGTCTCTTGGACTTATACTTTCCTTGTGTCTTTGGTGTTCTTCATTCTTCTTTACTCCAGGTGGTTGGGACCAAGTGATACATCTTAGATGGCCGCTTGCAAGCTTTTAAGACCCCAGATGCCACTCACCAAAGTATGATGCAGAACATTTTCTTAATAAGCTTTGGTATGCCAATTGACCTAGATGTCCTCTGAAAGCATGGTCCCCAGATCCCTACCCCTACTACTCTGTCACTCAAAGTGTTTGATTGTATTCACGAAACTTCTTAGCTTTGGTTTAGTCCAGTTGTGCTGACTTCCCCTGTAGTGTGTGCTGTCCTTCCCTTCATCTAAGATACTTGTCTACTATCTAGTTAGTGAATAACCCCCACCCTCCCTCCCCACCCTCGTAACCATCAAAGAGTGTTGTCTTCGGTGTTTAAACCTTTTCTTGAGTTCTTGTAATAGTGGTCTTATACAATATTTGTCCTTCTGTGACTGACTAAATTCACTCAGCATAATGCCCTCCAGATTCCTCCACGTTATAAGATGTTTCACAGCTTCACTGTTGTTCTTTATTGTTGCGTAGTATTCCATTGTGTGGATATACCGTAATCGGTTTATCCATTCGTCCGCTGATGGGCACCTAGGTTGTTTCCATCTTTTTGTTATTGTGAACAGTGCTGCAATGAATATGGGTGTGCATATATCTATTCATGTGATGGCTCTTATTTCTCTAGGATATATTCCAAGGAGCGGGACAGCTGGATGGTATGGTACTTCTATTTCTAGCTTTTTAAAGAAGCGCCAAATTGATTTCCAAAGTGGTTGTACCATTTTACATTCCCACCAACAGTGTATAAGTGTTCCAGTCTCTCCATAACCTCTCTAGCATTTACTATTTTGTGTTTTTTAGATTAATGCTAGCCTTGTTGGGGTGAGATGACATCTCATTGTAGTTTTGATCTGTATTTCTCTAATGGCTAAGGATCGTAAGCATTTCTTTATGTGTCCGTTAGCCACTTGACTATCTTCTTTGGCAAAGTGCCTATTTGTATCCTTTGCCCATTTTTTAATTGGGTTGTTTGTCTTTTTGTTGTTGAGGTTTTGCAGTATCTTGGAGGAGATTTTAGAGATTAGACGCTAATCAGATTTATCATAGCCAAAAATTTTTTCCCAGTCTGTAGGTTGTCTTTTTACTCTTTTGGTGAAATCTTTTGATAAGCATAAGTGTTTGATTTTTAGGAGCTCCCAGTTATCTAGTTTTCTTTTCTGGTGTTTGTGCATTGTTACTTACGGTTCGTATTCTGTTTATGCCATGTATTAGGGCTCCTAGCATTGTCCCTATTTTTTCTTCCACGATCTTTATCATTTTTGATTTTATATTTAGGTCTTTGATCCATTTTGAGTTAGTTTTAGATCTTGGATTCTAAATATTATTCTCCCCTAAAAGGAACCAGGCTCCTTGGAGAAATGACTAAAGGACACAGTGAGTTTTTTTGTTCCAGAAAGAAAGAAAGTACCCAAAAACTGATGGGTCATGTCCAAAGGACACAAGAGCCAGTATGAAGAGCTCCTACCGGCCATATTTGGGACAGTATGAACATAAGAAAAGACAATAAAAATCTGGGAGACCAAACTGATACTTAAATATATATACACATTTATGTATACATACATATATATATATATATATATATACACATACATATATATATATATATAGGGGAAAGATAAGGGCAAAGCTCTTTGAGAAGAATGCCAGTTAATGAACAGACAGGACTCCAAACCCACTACTGTTGAGTCGATTCCGACTCATAGTGACCCTGTAGGACAGAGTAGAACTGCCCCATAGGGTTTCCATGGCTGTAAATCTTACGGAAGCAGACTGCCACATCTTTCTCCCGTGGAGCAGCTGGTAGGTTCAAACCACCAACCTTTTGCTTAGCAGCCGAGCACTTAACCAATGCATCCCCAGGGCTCCTTAGGAGGGATTACAGAATTAGAAAATCACTGTTTTGCAACCATCGATGTAATAATTGATCAAGGCTCATCAGTGGATGCTAAAACCACTGGATGAAAAGTTGCGGGTCTCCAAGCACCACCACCCAGCGCTGGCAAAGAAAGCTGCGGTCACTGTGTACCTTTGGGTGACATCCCGGCTGATCCTCCCTTCCTCCGTCCTTGCTGAAAGCACAGCCACCGGGAACCTAAAATCCTCCTGTTTGAACAGTAAGTGCATAACTCGAAGCCTCTAGGCATGCTTCCTACGGATCACGCGGTCTGTAAGCTGAGATGAGTGCAACCCTAATCTCTTGAAAATGGAAACAAAAGGATTTCCACCCAGCGCGCCCCACCTCACACTTGAAATTTCCAAAATTCCGGGCTGTGTTGGGCTTCCTGAACACACCAAGCCCTTTCATGGCTCTGCAGCTTTGCCTGAAACGCCCCAGCCTACTGTCCTCCCAGCTCCGCTGTCTTGGTGAACCATCTGCAGCCTCCTTGGGCCTGATGAGGCACCCATCTCCCAAGCGCCCACTGTTCTTAAAGGCCCTTAGGACTCGTACCCATTGCACTCATACCCATGGCCATCAAGTGGATTCCAACTCCTAGCTACCCTATAGGACAGAGTGGAACTGCCCCACAGGGTTCCCAAACCTGTACTCTTTATGGAAGCAGAATGCCACTTCTTTCTTCCTTGGAGTGGCTGGTGGGTTCGAGCCGCTGACCTTTCAGTTGGTAGCTGAGTGCTTAACCACCATGGCACCAGGGCTCCTTAGTAGACTGCCCTGCAAATATTTTCATGTCTTCTCTGAAGACCATACATTCCATGATAAGGTCCATGTCTTAATCATCTCGCATCCCCAGTGCCTCGCAGAGAGCCTGACCCAGGCTCAGTAAAAGTTTATTGAGTGGATAAATCAAAGAATGACTGATCGTTCGTTATACAAAGCCAAGCCTCATTACCGTGATTCTGTAGCAAATATGCTATGACAAGATGGAAGAACACAGAGAGGGAGCATTATTGTTTTAATCCCAAGAACTGGACGGTGAGTCTTGAGAGTGGGTGGGATCCTTGAACTTCAAGGAGCCTCAGACCTTAAAGGAAGCCCTTCACTTCCCTACAGGAACCCGTTTTAGAACTCCAATCTCCAGGTCAAATTAACAGCCCATAGTATTTGAGAAAATGTGACTCTCCTTCAGAATAATCTATTTGTGGGGGAGATGTGTTCCTGAAACAGCTGTAAAGCATACGATATTTTTCCATCTACTTACAACATTAAATTGAAAATTGGTTCCCATGAGGGAAATTTTTTTTTTAACCACTCCTCCAAACCAAAAAATAAAAAGCACACAAGAATGTAGGAAACCTATTAAAATCGCATATTGGAAGCGGGGAAAAAATGACACTATCCTGATAGCATCAGCACTGCTGCCCAAAGGCAAAAAATAAAAATGCACCACGAAAGCGGAGGCCTTTCCCGTAAACACTGCGATGATCCAGAAGGAAAACTCATCTCTGATTTCAAAAGGGTGATTTCAATGCCAAAGCAGGAGTCAGCTGAGAGTTTCTATTTTACTGTGGGAATTATTTTCAACCTAAGCAGTTCTGCACAGGTAAAATGGAGATTGAGCTAAATCTAGCGATTAACACAGGAGCTCAGGGTTTAAATGAATTTTTCATGAAATCGTTTGCCTTTGGGCCACAAGCTCTGCTCGTTATGGTTTATTGCTTATATTTGTGCCCTCATTAAAGCCAGGCCAATTCCTACATCCCATTTAATTCCTCAACAGAAGCTCTCTCCCCTCGGCCTCTGCAATATCTGGAATATCTCTGGAGTCGAGTCCTTTACATCTTCTCCACAGAGTCTTCCCTCCCTTCCCCTCCCCAGCACCTCCCAACGATGTACTATTTAGAGTTCACGTAAGTTAGCACTTAATCATACATGGACTCAGACTGTTCTTTAATTTTCTCAAGTGTTACTCTTTTCTCCCCTGGTTGTAGGTCCCACGCTTAGCCCTCCTGTAACCGCAAAGAACCTAGTGGAGAGCCGAACGTGGGTTTAGCTAGTATTTATGGCTTTAATATTTATTCAAAAGAAGACTCTTTAATTAAAAGGAGAGACATGGGAGGTTCATAGTTTAGGGATTGTAAGCAAGTGTGTGGGAATCAGACCTGGGCTCAAGCCCTGACTCCATCACTTTCTACCCTATACTCCAGAAAACAAACCCTTTGCCGTCAAGTCGATTCTGACTCAGTGACCCTATAGGACAGAGTAGAGCTGCCCCATAGGGTTTCCAGGGAGCGGATGGTGGATTCGAACTGCTGACCTTTTGGTTAGCAGCCAGACGCTTAACCACTGCACCACCAGGTAAAGAGCCTATAAAGTGCCCTTTTCATGAGAAAGGTTCAATAAAGGTTAGCAGAAGCAGTTATTATTATCAAACTATTGCTGAATTCACATTCCTAGAGCAGAAGCTATATCTATACAATATTTAGACTGATTCTCAACAGACTTGGCCCAGATAGTTGCCATAACACTTTGCTGGTCAACTTCCGTGACTGAAAAGTCTATGTACAACTCAGTGAAGGGTGTGTTCCCTTAAGATGATTCTACAATTGTGAGTCAAATTCCACTCTTGGCAATGATGGAGGATTATCAGGACATGAGCCAGAAAAGGACACTCTGCTGCCCCTGAGTGATGGGATCCTCTCTGACTTCAAAGAACCTAATGGAGTACTGGAGGCTGGTTTAGCAAATATTTACATGTTTAATATTTATTCAAAAGAAGACTCTTTAATGAGGAAGAGAGACATGGCAGGTTCACAGGCTGCAACCCAGAGAATGTCAAACAAAGGAATTCAAGGTGTGTGAGGAAGGGTCTGGACAACCTTTTGAAACAAACCAATTCTTTGGGACCTGACCCTTTCCACTGGTGCATCACTGCTCCTCTGGCCAGGGCATCTGTGCCCCTCTGTGCAGTTTTGATTGGCAGGGCTGTTGCAGCTCAGAGTAGAGACAGGCAAACTCAGGCAGCACATGACTGCTGGTTTTATTACAGCAGAAGGCACAGGGCAAGTCCAGTATACACAACTTGCATATTCTACTTTATTCAGAAGCTTAGCTAACGAGAGCTGAACGTTTAAAAACTCTGTCCATGCGTTCTGGCCTTACGGTGGGGGGTGGTGGGGGTAGGGCAGAAGGTACCACATGCGAACCTCATAATTAAGCTGAGTATTCACCTGTGATGTCTGTTACGCTGTCCTATGGTGTTTTCTATGTTATGATAAAGCTAAGGAAATACATAGAAATGCCTAGCCAATAGGCATTCTCCTTTTCACCCCTCAATCCCTTATCCCCGATGAGACTATGTTTTATGGTAATTCTCTCCTAACCTGCATGTTCCCCAATAAGTGGCTTTGACAATCCAAGAGCCTTAGGGGAGAAGACAGAGAAATTAGCATGAGAATGTGAAGGTGGCTGATGATGTCATAACTAATCTTTCTCTCTCTCTCTTACACACACACACACACACACACACACACACACACACGCAGAAAGACACACAAAGACATACACACCAGGGGAACCCCACTTCCTCTGGGAGAGTGGCCCTGGCTGACAGCTGAGAGAAGGGCAGAGTGGGCTCTGTCAATAGCATCAGCCCAGTCAAAGGGAGGTGAGAGCTACGGCCCCAAAGGCAAGGGTGCAAGACAGATGGTTTTGAGAAAATAAATGAACTTCTCTAACATATAGTCAATAGGGATCTATGTCCACGACAGGGATTCTACGTCCATTTCAATCCTGACCATTAGCTATAGCTGCTTTGTTTTGTAAAGTTGTCCAGGGACAAACTACGTTGCCTCTCCTAGTACATCTCAAAAATCCTTTGATTTTCCCTGAATTCTTACCTAGGAGGACAGCACTAGCTAGAAAATTTTGGTTTTTTTTTCCAAAGAAAAAAAATGTGAAGAGGTTTTCAAAAGTAAGCTTCCTCTGGAACTCTGTAATTCCTTTTTCCCTCCCCCTCCTTTCCTTAAACAGACCTTTCCAGTCTTTCTCCTATGTCTTCTGTCATTACAACCAAGTAACATCAAAGTCAGTCTTTCCTTTTTTATGATAGCTTAAAATTCCTAAATGCAAATGGAAACATACCTTTGCTGATCAAATGAAAATAAACAACCTCGATGAAGAAAAGAGTATATTAGGGTGGTAAGTGAGGGAGCCCCAAGAGAGTGGAAACTAGGTTGACTTCTGAGAGTTAAATCATAAGTCGACATGGAGTGGGCCATTGACAGATAAGTCAAGTCATCATGAGGATACAGGATGAGTCCCAGGCCAACAAGACTCCAGGATACCTTGATTGAGTATGTCAATATAGCTAAAGGAGATGTGGTGGGAAATCCAAAGGAAAAGTCCCACTATGGCAAAGCCGCATAGACACAGCCCTAAGGAGGGAGTGTCCTGACCATGGACCAGGCATTTTGGTTCCATAGCTGGAGTACATTTATAGGAGGTGCACATGTATAATTGGAAGCACAAGCTTTGGAGTCCAGATGCCTTGGTTCCATTCCTGGCTCTGTGACACTGCAAATTACTAATCTCTCTGTGCCTCAGTTTCCTCATCTAGAAATGAGGCTAATAACAGTAGCTACCTTGATTGGGTGGTTGTGAAGATCAAATAAATTAATCTATGTAATACTCTTAGCACTATTCCTGACACAGAGTAAGCACTCAATGCCTGCTGTAGTTGCTGCTGTGGTTGTTGTCGTCATTGAGACAGACTTACCAGGTCATCACAGCCCGATGCCATTGAACATGTGAATCATCCATCTGCCTCCCCTTGCCCTCGTTCCACTCTCACCAGCATTTTGATGAATTGGCTTCCCTGTAGCCTCTGCCACCTGGGGGAGCGTGCAGAGTGCCCCAGTGCGACTTGCCCCAATGCCCCATGCTGTCTGAGTGCCCCAGTGAAACTCTGTATGACCTTGTAACCAAGTATGTGGGAATTCCGGTGCACAGACAGGCTCTTGGGAGATGTGTTAATGTGAGTCAGTGGCTCCAGGTCTGATCAGCTCCAAGACAATGGAAGATAGTTTCTGAGACTGCAAACCGTGATGAGTCCACCATGGCAAATGGCTCTTGGGAGGCCTCGGGGCACCCAGCACAGCCCCCACCCTGCCTTGGTGTCAGCCTGACCTTCACTCAAACGTCCACTTAGAGTGCGGTTCCTCAGCTCATGCATCTTACCTGTGACGTGGAGCTTCTCATCAGTGACTTCAGCCTTCAGGTAGATGCGCCCTCGCTTCTCTGTGTGATCCATTCCACAGAGGCTGGGGACATTGATTACACACTGCTTGTGAACATTCATGTCGCAGGCTGTGAAGCAAGAGAGCAGAGGGTAAAGCTGGGCATATGGACGTGAGCCATCACTTCCTCTGTGTTTTGGTGTACAAGTGTAAATGTGCTCCCCTCTAACTTGATAATGTGCTATAATTCTTTTGCTGACATAAAGAACCGTTAGCAGATGTCCCTTACAGCACTGGCTTCATCTGAGTGACAATATCCTTAAAATACCCATGCCGTATTTATCTAGTCTTAACCAAAGCACAATATTCCTGCTTGGTTTTCTGTGACCATTCCAAACATTTAACAGCATACAAAATTCACATAGGTAAGCACGCACAAAGCACGGATGAATTAATATATTATGTACACTGAGACAAATAATATGTAAACTTAAACAGAGGATACTTTTCGCCCAAGAATTTTTTATGCCTTTCTCAGTTCATCACTGAAAAAGTGAGAAGCTGTGGGTTGAGTATAGGAAATTCATAAAGTTTTTCTTTCTTCAGCTAATCCTGTATTTTCAGGGGGGCTAAAATATGTTGCCTTTGTTTCTTTTTATCTTGAGAAAAGAATGTGTGTTTGATATTTTAAACCTGTCTTCAAATATTTAAATATTATTCCAAGTAAAACAAATACACGCCTGGCATGATAAGCCACTCCTCGCTAGCTGACATTACGTGGGAGAGACGGGGGAGGACAGAAAAAGATCAGTCTTATTGAAATGAACCAAAGAAACCCTGAAAAGGATCCTGTACGCTGCAGGCAAACATAAGACTCTGTGCAGGTGTTCCGGTTCTACTGTCCTTGTACCGTATAGGCTTCCAGAAGGGCAGATGGCCATTAAATCCTCCCAAATTCTCGATAGGATGCTACAAGGTTGTTCTTAACCTTCAGGATGGAGCATTTATGTCAGTCTCACTTTGAGCAGTTAATTTTAACAGGGCAAAGTAAATTTTGAAAAGCATTATGAATAACGTACATTTGCTACCACCATTAGGAACTAGAAGCAGGGTAATTGACCCAATGAAGAAAGAACAATTAGCTGACTCACAAAGGTGGATTCTGTTTAGGCTTCAGTTTCCAATGATAACTGTTCAAAACCATGCACCTTAATTTAGCCAAGAGAAAGACATTTGGAAAGATGTATTATAAATATAACGAGTTGTTGTGTGCTGTCAAGTTGATTCTGGCTCACAGTGACCCTATAGGACAGAGTAGAACTGTCCTATCGGGTTTCCTGGACTGCAATCTTTATGAGATCAGATCATCAAGTCTTTTCTTCCATGGAGCCACTGTGTAGGTTTGAACCCCTGACCTTTCAGTTAGCAGCCAAGCTCTTAACCACTGTGTCACCAGGGCTTAACCATTGTGTCATAAGACTTGTGTTAGCCAAATTGTATCTTTATGTACCTAGGTAGAATTTTCAATTTAAAGGAAATAAATGCCAGAGCCTCTCAAAAGGATATGGGAAACTGAGATGGCATGGGAGGTGGAAGTGTACTGGGTGATATTCTTGGCTTGGCTCCACCATTAACTTTTATATTCTGGGAAGTTCATTTGCCCTCTCTGATTCCATTTCCTAATGTGCAAAAGAAGAAGTAGACCCAGTCAAGTGGTTTGCTAAATTTTTTTTTTTTTTTCACCAAGTGAAACGGTATATAGGACTAATACTACACTATGTAAGCGTGAGTCCCTGGGTGGTATAAATGGTTAATGTACTTGGTTGTTAACTGAAAGGGCAGAAGTTCAAGTCCACCCAGAGGCACCTTGGAAGATAGGCCTGGTGATCCACTTTAGAAAAATCAGCCATTGAAAACCCTATAGTGGACAGTTCTATTCTGACACACATGGGGTCATCAAGAGTCAGAATCAGCGCATCTCAACCACAGCTGGGTATGGAAGGGCACAGAAAAAAGCTTCTCTGGGGAAGTTAAAATAAGGGGTGGGGTCCTGGTACCACCTGCTTATTTTCCTCCTCCTTCCAGAAAGGAACATAGGCAGTGGCCCCAGAAGCCCGAGAACCCCAGGGAAAAGAGTATAAAACAAATCAAAATACACTGGTCCATGTCAGTATTTTTCAAGATTTTTTCATAATGGAACCCTCTCTTCAAACAAAATCTAAAGCAGAATTCTAATATACAAGCCAGAGGAATGTTATTGTATTAGCATAAACTGAGTTAAGAAATTCCAATTTATACCATTTATATATTAGAAAGACATTCAGGGATAACCAATAAAGTCCTTTGATCAAAACAGCTGTTTGGAAGCAGCTGTTGGGATGCTAGTTGAAGTCTTAGACCAGCCTCACCATCGCATTTATTTCTGTATTTTCTTAACGTTGTACAGAATCCAAAAATCCTGATTTACACAGAAGAGTCTATGCAAACAGAACAGTGTTGAACAGCATGCCTCACAATCTCAGCAGACTCTGCAGCTAGATGGGCAAGGCAGAAGAAACCTGACTGCAAGCTCTGTCTCTGGTACGATCTCAGAGGTGTCAAGGTTGAGTATGCAACACATTCGAGTGTTCATTTTTGTTCCAAATTTTAAAATAGTTAAAAGTATATTTATAAATGCACTTACAATTAGCATTTGCAGAACCCCTGAAAACAATGCTTAGAATCCTAGGGTTCTTGAATCACAGACAGCCACTGGCCTGAATGATCACAGAGGTTTTGTGAGGCCATTAAATTCTATAACTTTATTAAGTGAAGAATTCTTGTCTTCCATGGGAGAGACCTGCGAAGACGCTGGGAGATTCCCAGCGAATGTACCTCATGCGCAGTCAGTACCCCCCATCAGCAGAGGCTTGCGTGTTGCTATGATCCTGAACAGATTTCAGCGGCGCTTCCAGACTAAGAGGGCTAGGAAGAAAGGTCTGGTAACCTATTTCAGAAAATCAGCCAATGAGAGTCCTGTGGATCACAAGGGTCCCATCTACTTCTATCATGGGGATGGCGCAGGACTGAGTAATGTTTGTTCCACTGTGCACGGGGTCGCCATAAGTTGGGGGCTGACTCCACAACATCAGCTGATGATACCACAATCCATCTACTCTACAGTGTTCACATATCTTGGTATTTGTGTGTATGTGTGCTTACTCCATGTACGATACAGACATAAAGATTTCTGCCACAACAGTAGTCACTAATGAATGACAATATGATGACATTTCCATATCTCATCCCTGTCAGAGAAGCAAGGCTGGTAATTACCTTTTTATGTCCTAAAAGCACAATCTCTTATTGAAACAAATAAGTAGGCTAGGAAATCATAACTTAAGAAGCATCAGAACAGAGTTTCTGTAATTGTTTTTCTTTCCCCATGGTATCTGATGAAGACACATACTTTACAAACCAGGAGAATGGAAAAGCACTGTGTCTTCCTCCTCATGGTCTTCAGGGATTTCTCTCTAAATGGACTGATAGAACGTTTATCTCTCCATAAACATAAAGTATGGGTGAACTTCAGTAAGATGCTATCCTGGTTTTTATTTTCATTTTGGTTTCAGCTTTAAGGAGTGCCTACTGGATTTTTCCACAGTCCACCCACTAATTAGAGACATAGCAAGATAATGACTATGGTTGCTTTGCTTATACTGAAGCCTAACCAAATGTGGAATCTAGAGGTGGGGAGAGTCTTATTTCAATGCATGGGGAAGGTGCTTGCTTTGGGGCTTGACTAGTCTAGATTTTACGGTGATTGAAGATTTCTACCACTAAAAGAATGTGACAGCACCAATTTCATTTATAAGTAGATACCTTTTATGGGTTCATAATTAGGTAATGAAATCATTTAATAAATCAAAACTTCAACAGTGGAACGATTCGAGGTTATTTTAGTTTGATATATATCTGGACTAATTCTCTATATTGATGAGTTGGTGTTGAAAAGTTACTGGGCCTTAAGTGCTCAGTAAACCCTAAGCATAAGTGGCAGAGTGTCCTCATCTACCAGAAAAGAAAACTTACTTACTGTCACATTTCATCCCTTGGTGGATGAGTCCATATAGCAATGACCCACAGTGATCACAGAAGGTGGGGCTTCCATAAGTGTGGATTTTAAACTTGTGCTTGCTCCTCGGGTCCTGGGGAGAAAAGAAACACATCATTCATTCCAGCCATGAAAGGACCACATTTTTAAATTAAGCTAAGCCCTGGCCCCACCACTTTCCATCCCCATCAAGGCTGGATAATACCAGGCTGTGGACCATTCTCTGAGTCACACAGTGGGTGGTGGAGACTTTCTGCCACACAGCGTTTTAATAGGTTAACCATACTGGACCATGTAACAGATACCCACGTTTCCTCTTTTTATGGAGTGTCATTTGCAAATACCAGCGTTTCCACCAAAGTGATCACTTCTGGACCTATAGCCATCAAAGCCCTTGAGGGCAAGCACAATGCCTTAGACATCTCAGTTATCTGCATCCCCAATACCCCAATGCAGTCACAGGCTGCCACACAGGGTAGGCACAAAATCAGGGTGCATTTGTTGAGTTGAATTGAATGACGCCCATTGGTGATGGGTCAGAAGTCACTCACAACCACAGGACAAATGTGGGTCAACTCTCCTGGAGCATCACTTGTACTCCATGGTAAGATCTTTAAATGTTATATTTGTTTGCAAGCAAATGAGATTTGGAAAAGCACAGGTCCAAAGGCTCTGGAATTCTCCAACTGGCTATGACACAAAATTCAGACCACATAGAGAAGAATACACTCTTTCTATATACCTCAGTGTGCTGTAAACATTTTCTTCCATCTGAATGCAAGTAGGACTTGGAGCACAACAAAGTGATCCTCATTTCAGCTCAACATAAAAAAGGAAACAATGTGTGCTGCCAGCAACCAGAGATCAGAACTTCTCCATGTCTTGATTCTGAATGTGACATTGCATGTGGTAATGTTAATGCAAACGGACACCGGTGTCTCAGCAAGAGGCTGCACGAACTCATGGTCTGTGGTGCAGAAGGATGTCCCTCTCCTCCTCCTCTCTAACATCACTGAGCATCTGCTGTGTGCCAGGCCTGGGACAAGAGCTTGAAGTCCATTATCTCACTAGATCTTCCAGCAGCATAGCCTAGTCTGTATTGTGGAGCTGCATCCTATTATCTTAATTCAACTGTTGCCGCTGTTGTGGTGTGCCACTGAGTCAATTCTGACTCAAAGCAACCCCATATGACAGAGCAGAACTGCCCCACAGCGTTTCCTAGGCTGTAATCTTTACGGTCACTATGAGTTGGAACTGACTCAACAGTAGTTGATTAGTCTTTATGAGAGCACATCTCTAGGTCTTTTCCCCTGCAGAGAAGCTGGTGGGTTTGAACCAGTGACCTTCCGGTTAGCAGCTGAGCACTTAACCACTGCACCACCAAGGATCCTTTTACTTCAACTACATGCTGGCAAACGCACAAATCAACAAAACTGACCTAGGATCCCTTTCTGTTCCCCATCCCCTTCTCCCCATTCAAAATTGACCTCATTCTCTAGGATCCAAAATGCAAAGAAACACAAAGAAGAATATACTTGCTTTTGACCTTCTAAAGGCCTAGGTCCTAGGGATTTAAAGGAATCTCAAAGGTAATTCTGACTTTATAAGATAACTCACATTTTTACTGACTTCAGAACCTAAAACCAAAGCCACATATACTCCAATGAATTATTATGATTATTTTTTAAATACAGATTTAAAAATTTTGGAATATTTGAATCATGCCAAAAAGCATAAAAAATAGTATACAAAACGCTCATATAGAGCCCACCCAGTTTTGATAAATGTTAACATTTCCCTCTATTTTTCACTGTATAATTACAATCCTATTCTTATGGAGAGGTTAATGACCTTCCCAAAGTCACATGGTGGGTTATTCACAGAGCCGGAATTTGACCATTGTCTGTGTCTGTGACACTGATTCCCATACACGACCTTTCACAAATCTACCCAGGATGAGGACCAGGCTCTCTTAATGCCTTATTTTTTGTAATAAAAGAAAATTTAAAAAAAAAATCCCATTTTCTGTTTTTGTAAATGACGTTTCATTGGAACACCACTACACTCGTTCATTTACACACCGCCCATGAGTGCTTTCATGAACAACAGCAGAGTTGAGTTGCTGTGACAGAGACTACAGCACATTTACTATCTGGCCCTCCACAAAAAAAGTTTGCCAATCTGCATTGTTGTTAGGTGCTGTAGAGTTGATTTCGAATCATAACGACCCTATGTGACAGAGAAGAACTGCCCCCACAGGGGTTTCTTGGCTGTAATCGTTACAGAAGCAGATCACCAGGTGTTTCTCCCATGGAGCCACTGGGTGGGTTCAGAACTGCCAGCTTTTTGGTTAGCAGCTGAACCATCTGTGCCACCTGGGCTTCTAATCACTGCATTCCAAACCTGTTGCTGTTGAGTTGATTCCGACTCATAGTGACCCTATAGGACAGAGTAGAACTGCTCCATAGGGTTTCCAAGGAACGGGGGTGGATTTGAACTGCCGACCTTTCGGTTAGCAGCCAAGCTCTTAACCACTATAATATCAGGGCTCCAATCTCTGCATTAGAATAGTGTTTTTTGAAGTATGATCCCTACATATCAGTAGCATCAGCATCACCTGGAACTTCTTAGAAATGCAAATCATTGGGCCTTGCTCCAGACCAACTGAATCAGAAACTCTGGGGGTGGGATCTAATGGGCTGTATTTTAACAAGCCCTGCAGGTGATCCTAAAGATGGCAGCAAGCACACTAAAGATTGAGAACCACTGCTTTAGAAGATCACTCAACAAATATGTAGTAAGTGCCTAACAGGAGCCAAGTGCATACATGTGAAGACAGTTAATAGTATTACTGAGGCAGGTCCCCAGTTTACCTACTAAATGTCTCTCAGGGTATGAAAAGTTAACACCTTCCTTGGGAGGTTAATTCTTCCAGCAAGTAGTAGCTGTGAATATGGTCTGAAGAGCAGGCTTAGGTTTCCACCATTAAAGAAGTCCACCAAGTTTTCCAATATCCCAGGACATTAGGTGGAAGGCTGAGGGAACAGGCCAGTGCCAGGACTAATAAAAAGTTCCCGTGTTGAGAGTAAAGGTTGTGTCCTTCAACGTAGAGGGCAAAGTGGATGCTGGGGGAGAAGAACTGACCAGTTTCCCCTGAAGAAGCGAGGCATCAACAACTAATGCTCAATAAATAAAGCGTGGCAGCTCACGCAGAGCCTTCCAGAGTACGTCACATGCCAGGTGGCCCCAGGCGGCTGTCCTGCCAGTTGGCTGTCACATAGATCTCTGTTGACATGGCACACGGACAACTTGCTTCACTTTTCAGGAAAATGTAAGCCTTACTCATGCAACCCCCGTATGGCATCCTCAGGCTCCGAAGGTGTAGAAAGAGAGGAAACCATTGCTTCCACCGCCTACAAAAGTCTGGTATCCAACCAAGTCTTGGAATCTTTCACACCCCAAAACTGCATATGAGTAGCCAACGATCATGCCTATGAATAACAGCAACACTGACAATAACAACATGACCTATTTGTTGATCATCAGGAGTGTGCAGGTGCTTACAAAAACCAAGATGTCTGTTTAAAACAAGAGACTCCAGTAACAAGAGCAGGTGCTGCATTTCTGGAGACCTGAGTTCAGTACCCAGCCTTGCCTCTTACAAACTGTGCAACCTTGGGAAAGTCATGTCACTTATTTACAAGACAGAGGTAATACCAGTTCTGCACATGCCATGGGCTAGGGGGTGACTCATCTTAGGGAAAAAAGAAGAACGGGCTTTGCAACCAGAACATCTCTAAACAAATACAAGAGGAGATTATTATTATTATCCACGGATGTAAACGCCAAGGTGCCCCAAGGCTTCCTAAAAATACTTCAGCGACTTGGGTCTGAATGGGAAGGGAAAGTAATCAGCTTCCACAGGTGGTCAGAGCATGGGCCAAGAAAGTGGGGAGACTTCCCGTGATTCCTGCGTCCCTGGCTACTGAACGCCATGGCTGGCTTTCTGAGGCATTGAGCTTGGCAAACTCCTCGAGCGGTACCTTGTGAAACCAACCGCCAACCCAAGGCACCGCAGGCATTGTCTCAGTCAGAGGAGGAACCCACTGCCTGTGCCACACAAACAGAACTCGGCAGCATGGAAACTCTTTTCCAGTCTAATTAATCTCACCTTGTCTGACAGAAGAAACCACAGCGTTAGCTGAAGAGCTGTGACTCACAATGAACCGCAGAGAGCAAATTGTACTAAAAAACTCCCCAGCTTTCTGTCTTTCTATCAACAGCCGCTAAAGAGCGGTGCAGCCTGGGCCAAGTCAGTTTACTTCTTTGGGTCCCAACTTCTCCATCTGGAAAGTGAGGGTGTTGAACTGGATGGGTGTTTTTAAAGTGGTATTCCACAGAGCCCTATGGGTGTCAGGAGGTGTGCTGGAGGCTTCCAAGGGTGAGAGTAGGAGGGGGCAGAAGAGGGAGGCTGCTGCTCAAATTAAAGTTTGAAAACAACTGGACTAGATGGTCTCTTTGATTCCATCTTGCCCCCTGCCCCTTTTTTTTAAATTTTTACTTTAATTTACGACTCACAAGAAGCTGCCAAAATTGCACGGAAGTGTTCCTGTATACTCTTCCTCCAGCTGCCTCCAGGGGTAACACCTCTCATAACCACAGTCCATGAGCAAAACCAGGACACTGACAAGTACAATACCATTAACTAAGCTACAGACTTCAGTACTTCACCAGATTTTAGACGCATAATGCCAATGCAAGTATCTTTAATGTACGATTTATGAATTAAACATACTGTTTATAGAAGGGAGAATTCAGTAATATTTGCCGGGTAAATATCACTAACCCAAGAAGAACACCACCAAAAGAACACCTGCTGCTTGTTCGTTAAATATATAACGCACAGAATCTCATGTTAAGGGGTTGTGGGAGGATAAGTCTAAAGACTTATCTGAAAATAGAATCAGAACGCTTTTCTCTAAGTAAAGGAGACACACGCTGTCTCCAAAGGGTTCTGACCAGTTGTTGAGAACAAAATCATTTCGAGGTACGGGCTGACTGAGGGCTCACCCAGGGTATGGCACCAGCTAGGGGCCACTGGAGATTCGGAAGTAAGGTAAAGGCTTCCAGGTGACGCTAGTAACAGAACACCAAAGCATGCGCTGTCCCCTGGCTCCAGAGCGGGTTTCATGATAGTTCCCAAACGAATCACACAAATGACGACTGTTGTGGTGTTCAGACAAGTCTTTGTGTAGCCAGGGAGGTTTATGGGGAGGAGCTGGGTTGTTGACGGGGAGCTGAACCTTAGGTGTCCTTGTGTTCAAGTCTCACTTGTCCTCAGGTTGTGAGGGCAGCACTGGATGGACAGGCCCTCAGGGTTCTTTCCTATATTATGAACCCTGACATACAGCTCTCCACTTGGGTGATCCCCAGGCAGCACCCCAGCTCCTCTCATCTGTGCCTTTGCTGTGGCTCTTCCTTCTGCCTTGCATAACGCCACCTTACCCCAAATTTCATCTGCTGAAATACTTAAAAAGGCAGTATCGAAGGCCGCTTCCTCCTCTCAAGAAGCCTCTCCAGATCTCAGTACCAGATACAATTTCTCCTCCCTTTGACCTTCCAGAGCATTTTATCTCTGTCTTTCATATGCCACTTATCACATTCAGTCATTTTTGACAAATATTACTCTATCTCCCCTTTTAGCTTTCCTTCATTTATCTCCCTCTCTCTCTCACACACATAGGACAGACACGACAGTCTGAAAAAGTAGTAAAGAGAGGTCATGAAGTACATTGATGAATCAGCCAGAACCAAAGATGAAACTTAAGTATTAAATAGGTATTAACTTCAACTCTAAGCTTCCTGGAAACCAAGGCAAAAAGAGGAAACTTGAACAGTTCTTTAGATACTATAATGCTACCTTAGGGCAGACATGTGTCTTGGTATCCTCTAAAATAATCTTGTCATGCACATGGTGTACCTTCGATAAATGTGTGTGACAGGAACTATGAAAGCTTTAACGAAGTGTACACCAACGTTCACTGCAGCACTAGTCACAACAGCCAACAGGTGGAAACAGCCTAAATGTGCAACAGATGAATGGATTACATACATGCAATGGAATATTATAACAACAACAAAATACCAAGCCCACTGCTGTTGAGTTTGTTCCGATTCATACCGAGCCTATAGGACAGAGTAGAACTGCCCCATAGGGTTTAACTCTTTAAGGAAGCAGATTGCCACATCTTTCTCCCAAGGAGCAGCTGGTGGGTTCAAACCACCCACCTCTCAGTTAACAGCCGAACACTTACCCACTGTACCACCAGGGGTCTTTAATGGAATATTACTCAGCCTTAAAGAGAAATGAAGTCCTGATACATGCTACAATATGGATGAACCTTGAAAACACTGTGCTGAGTGAAATAAGGCAGCCACAAAAGAACAAATACTGTATGATCCCACTTACATGAAATATCTAGAACGGGCAAATGTATAGAGACCAAAGATTATTAGTGGTTACCAGGGGCAGGTGGGAGGTAGAAGGGGGAAAAAGCAGGCTCATTGCTTAGGGGACGCTGAGCTTATGTTAAGGGTGATGAAAAAAGCTGGGAATGGATAGTGGCGATGGTTAAATAACATGACAAACACAATGTTACTGAATTGTACACGTGAAAAATACTGACATGGGACACACTGTTACACATACATTTAACACAGTAAAAACACACACACAAAAAAACTTTAATAAAGCGTACTTTTATCATGAGGGTTCTAAATGAAAAGAACTCACATATAAGGTGTTGTAAGTTTGGCTGCACTCAAGTACCGCAAAGAAAAGGCTGGTGGACAGGGACTCTTCACTGTACGAAGTCGGTAACATTTTTCTATTTAGTGCAATACACGGAACTCTTACATTTTTACCTCTCTCTAGGCTCTGGCAGCCTCTCATTAAGTGGAGTATGAAACCTACTGTGATATGTCACAAGCCTGACATTATATTATAATGAAAGGGAGAAACATTCAGCTTAGACACTCCTGTCACATATGCGGCTGGGGAAAAAGTGACTAAACCACTTTTCACAGGCGCAAATGATCTCTAATTCATATATTTAAATCTAGACCTCTTACAAAAAGACAAAAATAACAAATAGATCAAGTTCTACTGAAGCATTTGCTAGTCTGTTTCTCATTTCTCACCTTTATAATACAGCAACATAATTCCTGCCCTGGAAACATCAACTTGGAAATGTCTCTCACCATCTCTACCGGGACTTTTTCAAAATCCATCATCAGCATCATTATCATCACCATCTTGTAATTCGTTAAAAGTGAATCCATGGATCCACACTGCACAGAATTTTGAGGCTGACTGGGCCTTACATTGCCCAGACACCCTTAGTGTATTATCTGTAACCATTTGGGAGGTGTAATCTAGGAAAGTTTGAAATGAAGACTGTAATCTAGCAATGGGCAGTGTGAAACCTCTACAGGAGCTAAAGCCCCCACATCAAGACCACAAAAACCAGACTTGTTGCCGTCGACTCAATTCCGACCCATAGCAACCCTACAGGACAGAGTAGAACTGCCCCGTAGGGTTTCCAGGGAGCAGATGGTGGATTCAAACTGCCGACCTTTTGGTTAGCAGCTGTAGCTCTTAACCACTGCACCACCAGGGCTCAGTCAGTAAGGCTTTATGACAAGGATGTCTATATTTAAATAGATATCACTGCACGTGTCTTTTTATCTATTTTCCTTTTTTAACTGTGCTTTAAGTGAAAGTTTACAGTTGAAGTTAGTTTCTCTCACAAAAAGTTTATGCGCACATTGGTATGTGACCCTAGTTGCTCTCCCTATACTGTGACAGCACACTCCTCCTTTCCACCCTGGATTTCCCATGTCCATTCAACCAGCTCCTGTCCCTTTCTGCCTTCTCATCTCAGCTCTGGACAGGAGCTGCCCATTTAATCTCATGTATCTACTTAAGCTAAGAAACACACTCTTCGTGCGTGTCATTATATGTCTTATAGTCCAGTCTAATCTTGGTCTAAAGAGTGGGCTTTGGGAAAGGTTTTAGTTTTGGGCTAACAGAGAGTTCAGGGGCTGTGTCTTCTGGGGTCCCTCCAGTCTCAGTCAGACCATTAAGTCTGGTCTTTTTACTAGAATTTGAGTTCTGCACCCCACTTTTATCCTGCTCCATCAGGGACTCTCTATTGTGTTCCCTGTCAGGGTGTCACATGCCTTTTTAATTTGATGAGCAAAATAATAGGAGGCTTTTGGCTAGAGGTGGTCCGGGAGCCCTCGGGGCACAATAGTTAAGCGCTTGGCTACTGACTGAAAGGTGGGCAGTTCAAACCCACCAGCGGCTCCTTGGGAGAAAAGACCTGGTGATCTGCTCCTGTGAGGATTACAGACTAGAAAACCCTCTGGGGCAGTTCTCCTCTGTCACGTGGGGTCTCTGTGAGTGGGAATTGACTGGACAGCATACAACAACAACAACAAAATGCCCCACAGTTTTCTCTCAGGGACCAAACCACCATCTTCGAAGGCTGAGGGTCAAGCTTTAAATGTTGTCATCAGAATAAACTGTTTTTAACTCAGTAAAGCCCTAGGGTATGACCTCCTCGAGCACCCAGAGCAGTGTGGCTCCTTCAAGCTGCTTCCTTTAAATACCAAGGAAAATTCCTCGCATTGCTTCTACTTCACCATCTGATGTGTTCTCTCATAGGTCAAACTTTGTAAGCCAAGCTTGGGTCTAAATGTCACCCACCCACATGCTGACTACATAAGCAACACCAAAAACACTGCTCCTAGGGTGAATCTAGCATCATTTCTGTGATCGTCAATTTCTTGAGAAGCAGTCTTTTTTTAACTCTATGATTAAAAAAAAATAAAATCCCTAGTTTTAAATGTTTTCATTAACATGAGAATATTACCAAAGCTAGATATATGATTCGTGTGATTTTCAGAGTCCTTTGCTCAACTATGCAAGATATTGCAACCATTAAATGTGAAGCAACAAAGTGCTTTAAAAAAATTCCAGGTAAATCTCCACCAGCAAGATAATTGCTAAATAAACTGTAATGTATTTATGCTATGGAATACTATGTAGCAGCTCAATCAAATGAGTTAGATCTTTCTGCAACAACATGGACAGATGGCTGAGATATAGTGTCTAATGAAAAAATCAAGTTATAGAATGAAACATAGAATATAATGACATTTATGTAAAAAACAGAAACAAAATAACCCCCGCAAGCAAAACAATAAAACAGCTTTTCTCTAGTTAGATATCTATGTAAATTGCGTCTGGGGAAGTCCTGGGAGAGATTAGGTTTTAAAATGCCAGTGAAAGCAGTATTTAGCATTGTCTGAAAAGATTTAAGTTAAAAATGAAAGCAAAATACAAATGAATTCATATATTATCTATGTAATTCAAATTACCATGAATCCTAGCTAAATATATTTGGTTATATTTCAGCTAGTTCATGAGATATCTTTAAAAGGAAAGCTTCATGAGGATTTGGGGCACACTGTCATATCTGATGGAGTCCCTGAGGGGTGTAAACGGTTGATGGGCTTGGCTGCTAACCGAAAGATTGAAGGTTGGAGTCTACCCAGAGGCACCCCAGAAGAAAGGCCTGGCAATCTATTTCCAAAAAATCAGCTGCTGAAAACACTATGGAGCACAGTTCTAACCTGACACAAATGGGGTTGCAATGAGTTGGAACTGACTTGACGGCAACTGGATTTTTTGGTCACATCTAATAAAAAACTGGCTTTGTTTGCAGCTTCTCTGGCAATCTGTTGGGGAGAAGGTGTCCGTATGAGATCATTATGCAGATACTTGGTACTACCAACCATCGGTTGAAACTTAAATCTTAATTAAAAGCCATGTTATAACCAGGGCTTCAAACTGGTGCATTCCAGCTTGACCCTTTGCTGAGAATTTCAATTTCCACCTCAGATATACTGAATCAGAATCTTGCTAAAATGTAGATTCTGGTTCAGTATATCTGGGGTGGAAATGTAAATTCTCAGCAGGGGGTCAAATCAGACTGAATAGGTTCAAAGCCAACCAACATTGTCTTATTTTGTAACAAATTTTACATGTTGTCATCATCTGTAGACATCAACATAAGCCAAATTTCTGCCCCATCGATTACCAACTTTCAAATTCCAGAAGAATCTTAGATGGTTTAGCATGAAATTCTCATATAAAAAGAAAATGTTTAAAATGCTGCAAATATTCAAACTACAAAGACTAAACATTATTCATTAAAAAATGAGCTGATCTTTAAACCTTAAACCAAAAATATCCCCTGAAGTCTTCTTAAAACCAAACAATAGTTAAGCTTAACTAGTAAAAACATCTGCTTTGAGCATTATGCTCTTTTAAGAACTATCTATATGGGGTCAAACTGATAATTGCAACTTGAAAGATTAGATGGGAATCTTAGGGGGCAGTGAGTTTATGTTAATGCAGGAGGAACAACTCAGAAAACAAGGGTGAGAATGGTTGCAGAACTCAAAGAATGTAATGAACATCACTGAATTGCACATGTAGAAACTGATGAATTGGTGTCTGTTTTGCTGTGTATATTGTCAACAACAAAACAAATAAAATTAAAAACAAATAAATAAGGTATTTCCTAGTTAGCTACTGATTTTTTTTTTCCATTTTGCTTTAAAAATTGTTTATTGAGCACCTACTATGTGCCAGGAGTTTTGCTGGAGCACAGCGTCAGGTGGTGAAGAGGCCAGGTGTGGCTCGGGTGTTGTCTCATCAAGAGAGGCTAGGAAATGCTGCGTTAATGAACCACTCCCAACTCAGGGGTTAACACATATTTATTTATCACTCTTCTCTCTGGAAACCAAGCTGATGGAGCAGCCCCTATCTGGGATATTGCCAGTCTTGTGGCAGAGGGAAAAGAGAAATGGCAGAACCAATCAATGGCTCTTAAATCTTCTACTCAAAAATGATACCACCATTACCGCTCACATTTCACTGACCAAAGAGAGACACATGGCCAATCTGGACATCAAGAGGCTGAGGATGTATAATCCTCCCCCAGGAAGGGGCAGGCAAATATTTTAAACAACAACGTAATCCACAAAGACCCTCACAAAACTGAGAATCTTTTGCCATTTTACATTACTGGATGAGGACAAAAGAATGAGTTCCCACTTCCAACTCTGAGAGCTGATAGGACTGGGCTCAAGTGAAAATAGTTTTAAGTCGGTGATGTCAAATAAAATCACCTACCTTTTAGATATTCCATTCATTTCACAGCAAAGCAGTAACAAACAAATCCCAAATCTCTTGGGCTTACCACAACCAACACTTACTTCTGCTCATTATATGTCAGTAGCTGCAGAGTGGGAGCATCATGTCTGTTCACTATGGGACCCAGAGATGAAGGGATCACTGCTCTTCGGAACATACCATTCTCATGGTGTCCCTGGGTGGTACAAACAGTTAACACTCTTGGCTGCTAACTAAAAGAGTGGAGGTTTGAGTCTACCCAGGGGTGCCTCAGAAGAAAGGCCTGGCAATCTACTTCTGAAAAATCAGCCATTGAAAATGCTAAGGAGCGCAGTTCTAGTCTGACATACACGGGGTTGCCATGAGTCAGAGTAGACTTGGCAACAACTGCTTTTATTCTCACGACAGAGACAGAGAGAAAAAAAGCAAGAGATAGAGCTAACTATGCAATCGCTAACACCGCTTCTTGTAAGTGGCAGACTTCACACCTGCTCACTTACCATTGGCCACGGCAAGTCGCAGGGCCAAGCCTGACCACTGGTTGCGGGGGATGCTCTGCCTCCAGGGAGGTGCTATGGGTCACTTGGTAATGGGTGGGGAGCCGTGATCTTCTTATAGGCAAGGGAGCAAATGGTGGGAGACATTATACAGTCTTCCACAGACATTCCTTTATTTCTTTACTTGGGAGTCAATGGAAGTTTTGTTTCAAGGAATAAATAATTATTTTTCTTTTTTCTGTTGCCATATTGACTCCTCTAAGAAAAAACCATTCAAATATTATGCTTCTTTGCCCATTCAATTAGATATGCTAATTAGTTTAACTAGCTTTATAACCCTCAAATAGTAATCTTTTCAGGAAAACGTCACATTTAAAAAATGTTATGCCTTTCTTTTAAAATTTTTGATTTAGAAATAATTTTAGACTCATACGTTGTAAAAACAGCGCAGAGTTCCTCTGTACCTTCCACCCAGCTTCCCCAATAACATCTTATACAACGATAGTCCATTACCAAAACCCATTACAATGCTATTCACAGACTTTATACGGATGTCACCAGATTTTACATACACTTGTGGTGTACAGGTATGTATCAAACCAAACTCATTTCCATTGAGTCTATTCTGACTCATGGCAATCCTACAGAACAGAGCGGAAATGCCCCCACAGAGTTTCCAAGGAGCAGCTTGTAGATTTGAACTGCTGACCTTTTGGTTAGCAGCCAAGCTCTTAACCACTGTGCCACCAGGGCTCCATTAAATATAAAGCAGTATCATATTTTACTGTATGGTATTTTACCATATGGATGTACTATAACTGACTTAACCAATCCCCAATTCCTGTATACTTAGGTTATTTTCCAGTTTTTCACTATTCTAAACAACCCTGCCACAAGTGTCTATGAGCACATCATGCAAGTAGGAATGGGAATGTTGGGCCAAAGGGATGAACATAAAATATTAAATTTAAAAGCCACCCATCTATCATAAGCCAGAGGTCTGTTTATGATCAAGACACTCTAGTTGCGCTAGACTGTTGCTTAGCCTTCTAGATAAGCTTGCAAGTAACCAGTTTTATATCTAGGCTAAAAAGTGATATGTAAGCTTTGGTTTTTACTTGATTTTTGTTAGATATGGGCACTTGTCCAAGAGTTAGGATTCCCCCATCTGCTCAGTGACCGGTGAAAGCTTCACAAAATGCTTGCTAATCACTTGTTAACATTTTCTTCTCTCCAACTGCAGAAAGGTCTTTTCTCCTTAAAAATTTATTGTTCTTTTTATCGATACTCTTTTGTTCCTTTTCTGAAATTGAGAAATGAGAAGCAATGAAGTTTCAATGATTTTGTTGGTTAGTGAATCTCCAACAATTTATCAGTTAAGGGTGGTTGTTCTGAAGCAATAAAGCAGCAAAATGTCTTGCAATTTAAAAAATATTTATATTTCTAGCCCGCTATAAAATCTCTTCTGCACTTAGTTTTACATTGATGTACCAAGTTCAGTTTTATAGATGTGACTGGGTAAAAGCATATTCCACCTCGCCTCTTGGTCAGGAAAATCACTGTCACAACAACAGTTGTACTACAGTCTGTTATGGACTGAATTGCATCCCCCAAAAACATGTGTTGTAAAACCTCACCTCTATACTTGTGGATGCAATTCCATTTGGGAATAGTTTGTTTTCTGTGTTACGTTAATGAGGTCATATCAGTGTAGGCTGTGTCTTCAGCCAATCTCTTTGAGGTTAAAAAAAGGGCAGATTCGGCACAGAGAAAACCCAAAAACCCATTGCTGTGAAGACGAACTGCCCCATAGGGTTTCCAAGGAGTAGCTGATGGATTCGAACTGCCAACCTTTTGGTTAGCAGCCAATCTCTTAACCACTGTGCCACCAGGGCTCCAGAGAAACAACCACAAATGGAAGGGAAGATATACGCCTAATGAAGATTGCCAAGGAACCAAGGAACAGAAGCTAGAAAGAGACAAGGACCCTCCTCCCAGAGCTGACAAAGAGAGAAAGCCTTCCCCTAGAACCAGCACCTGGAATTTGGACTTTTAGCCACCTACACCGTGAAAAAATAAATTTCTGTTTGTTAAAGTCACTCATTTGGGGTATTTCTGAAATAGCAGCACTAAGGAACCAAGACACTGCCTTTAGCATCTGTCTATTATGAATCTCCACCACCTATCTGTCAGTCTGTCGTACTGTGATGGCTTCTGTGCTGCTGGAAGCTATGCCAGAAGTATTTCAAATACTAGCAGGGTCATCCATAGAGGACAGGTTTCAGCAGAGCTTCCAAACTAAGACAGACTAGGAAGAAAGGCCTGGTGGCTTACTTATAAAAATTAACCAGCAAAAAACCCACAGATGACAAGAAAATTTTTTCCGATATAGTGCCGGAAGATGAGCCCCCTAGGTTGGAAGGCACTCGTAATACACAGTGGCTGCAGCTATGGACTTGAGCATACCTACGATTTTGAAGATGGCGCAGAACTGGGCAATGTTTTGTTCTGTTGTACATTAGTCAGAGCCGACTTGAGGGCAACTAACAACAACGTTATGCATCTACCTTTACAGCTTCCCGCCTCATCTCGGTACGAGCATCACCGCATTTCGCTGCTGTGTGCTGGTGTTGCCAGAGCAGGCACAAATGTCAATCTCTTTCCTCTTTTTTTTTTTTTTTTTAATACAACAGGAGATAACAATAACGCACTTCCTTCCAATTTTGACTTTCAATGCATCCTAAACAACGCCTCCCAGAACTCAGCCTAAAGAATAATGACAAAAATGGTACTTGTGGAGACATTCATCAGGACTGCATCACAGAACAAACCAGAAATTCAGGCCTCCAACCCCTATATCTTAAATCACCAGAACTATTTGTTCAGCAATTTGAAAAACTTGAAATTTGTCCTTAGAATGGCAGAAACCTACTATTACATTTGAAATGAAATTTTTTTTTTTTTTGGAAGTAAAACAAGTAGCTACCAAAATTATCTCTGAGAATATGCTAATATGTCTACTGTGTTAGAATAAAGGCAGAGACTCAGTGCTATTTGCTGTGACAAATGTTTCCTCTCCAGTACTTCTCCCCTTCTGTAGAGGGGGCAAAGAAAAGGGAGAGGGGCACGGCATTTAAAGGCATTAACACATACACCACCGGGTGATAATTTTTTTTTCTGAGGATGCAGAAATTACAGAAATACCTGTGACTGTTAGCATCTTAAAAATTACTATTTTTACTGTTAACTAGTTTAACTTAAAAAAAATTCACATTTAAAAGAAAAAAGGAAATACACCCAAACTACATGGCAGTTGGTGGCCTGGTGTCACCAACTGAAAGGCGGCCCCCACCCTCACTTCCACCCCCACCCCTAGCCCTCCACCTGCACACGGGAGGTGGGGGTTGAAAACCTATTTCCAGTTTACCTGCCTATCTGTTCTCTCAAATAGGATGCTGTCAGGAGGGTGGAGGGGGAAAATGAGGTCAGATCCATTTACAGAGTCCACCTTAGTTTTTTATTTCCTTCTATCCTGTGATATTGCCATGGGAGGTCAAAGAAGGACTGAACCCAATTTAAAGATGAAGAAACTAAGGCTCAGGACCGCATGGTTAGTAAGTGGTAAAATCAGGACATCAACCCAAACCTCTAGACTCAGCTGGTGAACAAATGCACATCAGTCACCTACTACGGGCCCAACCCTGTGCTAGACATGTTGTTGTTAGCTGCCCCTGACTCATGGTGACCCCATGGACAACACAACAAAATGCTGCCTGATCCTGCACCATCCCACGATCAGCTGGGGATTGGACTGTTGGGATCCGTAGGGTTTTCACTGGTTGATTTTTGGAAGGAGGTCGCCAGGCTTTCTTCCTAGTCCATCTTAGTCTGGAAGTTCTGCTGAAACCAGTTCAACATCACAGCAACATGCAAGCCTCCACTGATGGACAGGTGCTGGCTATGTATGAGGTACATTGCTGGGAAATGAACCCAGGTTTCCTGCATGGAAAGCTAGACTTCTACCACTGAACCACCAGTGTCCCCCTATGAGATGTTCTACCAGAGGAAGGTTCCAGTAGTGTATCGGGCAATCAGGCTCATTCTGGGATCAGGCTGAACAATGATATATATTACAGATGCCAAAACTCAGTTCTTTTTCAAGTAACTCGAACAGACATAGAGTAAAAGGCTATTTTGCCAATCCCAATCCCAGAAGAGGAAAAAAGATAAAATGGAAATTCTGATATGGAAATAAATGATAAGGGTATCCTCTACCTCCAGGATCTCTAGTTTTCCGCTCCTATTATCACAAAATCTCCAAAGTGGAGGAGAAAGACAGATACCCTTTAACTCCACTAGAGGGGAACAGAATGACATCAAGGGTGCGAGTCAAAGGAGTTTTACAATGTGTCAGCACCCAGAGGAGAGCCTAGTCCCGAGGTCACTGCCCTTTGGATGAATGTGTATTTTAGAGCGTGTGTACTGCTCTCCCTTAGAGCAGTTACCCCAAACGAGTTAAATCAGGCTGGAATTTTATTCAGCCGCTATAATACGTACACTTCAAACATTTTGTTCTTTTGGAAAGTGACTTTTCTATTATTCTTTGTCAGGCCCACAGCCAGTATCATTTCACAAAGAACCTAATTGGTATCCATAAGTGGATACGTTCTGTATAAACAGAAGTGTCAGCAGGGCAGGTAGTCTGTGATACATAATACCACGGGAGTCCTGCTCACCATGCATGGAATGATGAAGGGTTTACTCATCGGAAAAAGTAATGATCCAGCACAGTGCTTTCACAGAACTTTCTGCAATGATGGGAATGTTTTATACCTGCACTGTCCAATATAGCAGCCACTAGCCACTTGGGAGGAGCCCTGGTGGAGCAACGGTTAAGAGCTTGGCTGCTAACCAAAAGGTCAGCAGTTCGAATCCACCAGCCACTCTTTGGAAACCCTATGGGGCAGTTCTACTCTGTCCTATAGGGTCACTATGAGTCGGAATCGACTTGACAGTAACAGGTAAGCCACAAGTGAAGGAGCCCTGGTGGCGCGGTGATTAAGATTAAAAATAAAAAAACAAAAACCCAAACCTGTTGCTGTCGAGTCGATTGCAGCTCATAGCAACCCTATAGGACAGAAGAGAACTGCCCCATAGAGTTTCCAAGTCTGTAAATCTTTTATGGAAGCAGATTGCCACATCCTTCTCCCTCAGAGCAGCTGGTGGGTTCAAACCACCAACCTTTCGGTTAGTAGCCGAGTGCTTAACCACTGGGCCACTAGGGTTCCTTCCCTAGGAAATCCTATGGGGTGATTCTACTCTGTCACATGGGGTCAGTATGAGTCAAAATTCATTCGATGGCACACAACAGCAAGCCACATATGGCTACTGAGCACTTGAAATGTGGTGACTTCTATAGAGGAACTGAATTTTTAATTTCACTTACTTTTAATTCATTTAAATTTTAATAGCCACAGCCACCTAGTGGCTACTGTATTGGACACTGCAATTTGAGAACACACTTCCCGAGACACCTCCTTGTCTGCTCATCTATGATCCTTTCCCCCACTGCTCCCCAAAAGTACCATTATGGCCAAGACAGACTGGGTGAAAGTATCAGACTTTCTTGAAATAACTGGATAGAAAACCAAGTCAAACCAAACTCACTGCCATTGAGTCGATTCTGACTCACACCAACCCTACAGGACAGAGTAGAACTGCTCCATAGGGTTTCCAAGAGGCAGCTAGTGGATTTGAACTGCCGACCTCTTGGTTAACAACCAAGCTCTTAACTACTGTGCCACCAGAGCTCCAAACTGGAGAGAATGGACTGTTAATCAGTGGTTGGGTATCTCTTTTGAACTGGCCCTTTCATGCTAACCCCACTTCACCATCCTAAACCTGGCCTTATAGCTATGTATCTGTAGCTTCCTTCCCCACTCCACAGCCTGTCCTGGCCAGATTACTCTTCATGATTCACTGACTGGCATACATCACTCCCTTGCTCAAAAGCCTCAAGTGGCTCCACACTACCCACTTAGTCCAGCCACAATCTGGCCAAATCTAATTGTCCAGCTTCCTTTTCTACCACAGGATTCCTTATCAACTCACTTGTCTGGTGTCTTTGCTCACTGGACTCCCTTATTTGGAGAGCCCGTCTTTTTTCTCTTTCCTGAGGCCTTCTCTAATTGCCTCCACCCACAGTTTTCCCCCTTTGTTTCATAGCCAGCGCTGGTCCACCTACCTTTTTCTGAGCGTTTATGAAAGGATCTTTGTTATTTATCTGTTTTCTCAATACATCCTTGGTTTGTCTCCACCTGGGGTCCTTTGCACTTGCCGTCCCTCTGCCTGGAACCAGGGGAGTCAGGCACCCCAGCTCTTCATATGGAAGCTTCTTGTCATTCAGGGCTCAGCTCAGCTGTTCATCCCCCCAGGGAGGTCTTCCCTGGCACCCCCATCTAAACGAGCTCTCCTGGTTCTCTGTATCCCATTAGCTTAATGTATCTCTTCATGTTGCCTAACCTGAAATTATCTTTCATATTTAGTTTTTACTTGTTTAATTTCTGCCTTTTTTCTGTGTTCAATGCAAATTCCATGAGTAGAGGGATCTTGTCTGCCTTGTCCACTGCTGAACCTTCAGTGCTCAGAACTGACATTCAGCAGGCTCTTCACAAACATCTGTAGTATGAAAGAACCCTGTATTCCTTCCCAATGGACCGTATACTCTTGGAGATCAGAGATCTCATACTTCTTGGGCTCCCAAACCCAGGGAAGAGTAACTCGCAGAAGGAAGGAGCATGATACAAGTTTGCTGAAAAGGATGCCAACAGTGGAACTTAACCCAGGCTGTAGCTTTCAACCTACTATCTGGTGGGTGGCACATCATTAAACGAAGTTACCTTGCAAATTAACCACCCAAGGTTTCTCAACAGACCTCCTGACATCTCTTTTTCAAAGCCAACCTCACATTTAGCCCCAAAAGATCTGGCTATGGTTGATATTTAAGGATGGAATAATCAAGGAACAGTTACATTGTTACCAGTTTAGGAAAAATCTAGAATTTTTATCTGATTTCGCTTGTGCATTTATACTGCTACCATGAATGATACAGATTTTCTGGTGGAAAGAGGGAGTATTTCAACTGTTCCTATCAAAGCAATGGGGTGTGGCCCCATTCTACCATAAGGAGATAGGAAAGGCAGAACTTTTTCCTGTGAGTCTTACTGCCAGTCACGCAGGAAACAGGAAGACAAGGCTGAGCATGCAACAGAGTTCCTGGTTCTAGTCCTGGCATTAGACTTCCTCACAAATCAACCGTTTCCTGGGAAAGTTCAGTGCCCTAGAGTTTAGTAAGCTAAGCACCGGACAAGTTATTACTTTGACATTTTATTTTCTGGGCGATATCAAGTTCCCACATTAAAATGAAAACCGTGTCCTAGAACAGATCACCACCACAGGTCAAGTTTTATTGTGACTCACTTTAAATTCCTGGGTTCCTGCTCTTTCGTTCTCTAGCGCTGATTAAAGGAAGTGAGCCATCTTCTGTGGCTTAGGGATCTGCTCGGCTGCACTAAAATTTTGGTGGTGAACATATTTGTTCATAATTGGCTCTCTTCCGTTACTGTTTATCTCATTTCTCAGGTGACAGATGGAAATGGCCATTGTTTGCATGCAACTGACGAGGAATAACTCAGTGCTCACAAAGAGCCCGTTGAAGACTGCTGGTGTGTCATTATGCTTTTTATTAAAGTTATTTTTAAAGAGCTTTTTCTTAATGTCGGCTCTCCGAATACTAGTTGCAAATCTCAGGTGGGGTTTAACACCGCAAACACATCTGAGGATCAGAAGTAACTCTGACACAGCCAAACGTATTGCTTCAAATGAGATTTTCTTGATTACACCTGGAGCCTCTAGGCAGCCAGGAGGTAGTAACTCTTAGCCTTACTTGCCATTCTCCTGTGACAGTTTCCAAGAAAACGCAGGAATGCAAACACCAGAGAAGCTACGTGTCAGAGCCCGTGCATCTGCCCTGAAAACTGCATCCTATTCCATCAGTGGCGCACTTATTTTAACGTCATTTTCATGTAACTCCCACCGCAAGAAACACAGACTTTGTAAAGAAAGCTGGTTCTAATAAAGATGTGAAAGACGCCTTCTTCCTAAATGAAGCAAATGATCCTCTTGAATACTTAGTGGTCAAAACAGGCGGTATGATTTCATTAACAATGCCAGATGTTACAAAATAGTAAATTTAAAGCACAGTATGTCCTTAAGCATAAAGAATAGGAGGAAATGGGGTTTGCAGGTCCTTGGAGAAGAAATAACCACATCTTTAACTGCCTCAATAGATAAAATCATAATTTTGATTAGCTTCAAACAGATATATTTATAGGCACATCCAAATTCCAAATCTTACAGTATCAACAAGAAAATGCTATTTGCTCTTTTCCTTTGGTATGGCGCAAAGATTCTGGTGTCGCCATGGGCTGCAACCCTGCCCAGTGTTATCTGTATTGTAAGAACAAGCCCTATCCAACATCTCTCTTCTGCAGAGGAGTCCCTGATGCCAAGATCTACATCGTTGATCTGGGTCGGAAGAAGGCTAAAGTGGATGAGTTCCCACTCTGTAGCCACATGGTATCTGATGAATATGAGCAGCTCTCCTCAGAAGCCCTGGAGGCTGCACGTATTTGTGCCAACAAGTACATGGTGAAAAGTTGTGGCAAAGATGGCTTTCACATCCGAGTGTGGCTCTAACCCTTCCATGTCATCCGCATCAACAAGATGTTGTTCTGTGCTGGGGCTGACAGGCTCCAGACAGGTATGTGAGGTGATTTTGGAAAACCCCGGGGTACGGTGGCGAGAGTCCACACTGGCCAAGTCATCATGTCCATCCGTACCAAGGTTCAAAACAAGGAGCATGTGAGTGAGGCCCTATGTAGGACCAAGTTAAATACTGATGAGTTTGAAGACATGGCGGCTGAAAAGTGCCTCTTCCCAGATGGTTGTGGAGTCAAATACATCCCCAATTGTAGCCTATTGGACAAGTAGCAGGCCCGGCATTCATGAGGGCCTTGGTAGCACTGCCCTGCCTGACCTGTACTCACCAATTAATTGAACTTCCTGTCAAAAAAAAAAAAAAATGCTATTTCATGTAAGACAAACACCTGGCCATTCTCTCGAGTTGGCTCTGTTAGGTCCCTGAAGCCTGTACTCCCAAGATTTCATTGACTGGGCCAGCTTGATTAATCCAAAATCCCTATGACAGCAGGAAGCCTCCATTCTGGTAGAATATCAAGATTTACCTCAGTTTTCTCCAGGGAACTTCCATTTCCTCTGTAGATAGGCTATAAAGGGTTAATATCTGTTTGGAGCAGAGGGATAAGCAGAACTAAGTCGCTGAAAGAGCCTAGCTAAGCTTGCACTGATGGATGGATGAAGACTTATTTTTACCCCATCTCCAGAGGACAGCTTCATTATGGAACTTCAGAGCTGAGTTATTTTCAGATGCTCCATGATAAAACATATTCCAAGCCTCAAGGCTATTTTGTTAACTACAAGATAGAGCTATTTACCCTTACAAAACATGCACAGAATAATTAAGGAAGAGGTTGGCAGAAAGTCTGGCTCCCCAGGTACAGTAAATGCTTGCACATTCCTGGGGGCTGCTGACAATGAGACACCTGGACAGGCCATAAGCCGTTCAGAGTATCAACAGGGCTGCTGAAAACTCGCCCACCTTGACTTTCAGAACCACTCAGCCTCCATTTACTGGGACCTGAGTTTCTGCTAGTAGCAAACATTGGTAGGTCCCTGACCAAAATCTATTGTTCTTTACTGCCTTATTAAGACATCTCTGATTTTGTTGGAAACACAACATGTCTACCTAACAAAATGAATTTTCCCAGCTTCTGTTGCAGCTATGTGTGACCACGTGGCATAGCTCCGGTCAGTCAGATGTAACACAAGTCTGTGGGGGCACTTCTAGAAAAAAACTGTTTTCCTGTTTCCTCCCACATTGTTGCTTCCTTTTTCTTCTTCCTACCAGAAGGTGGAATAGCCATCTTAGGAGGTATTGTTGTTAGTGGCCGTTGAGTGGACTCCAACTTATGTGAATTTATGTACAGAACAAACGTTGTCAGGTCCAGAGGTGATTCTATTCCCTCTTCAGAGATGGAATATTTTGGCAACTATCTTAAAGAGGGTGATTCCTCAAGAAGTTAAACACAGAATTACCATATGTCTCAACAATTCCACTCCTAGATATATACCTAAAAGTATAAAAGCAAGGACTCAAACAGACACTTGTACAATGATGGTCATTACAGCAATATTCACAATAGCCAAAAGGTGGAAACAACTCAAATGTCCATTGATGAAGAGATAAACAAAATGTGGTATATCTATACAATGGAATATTACATAGCCATAAAAAATAATAAAGTACCGATATATGCTACAAGGTCGATGGTCCTTGAAAACATTATGCTAAGTGACAGAAGCTAGACACAAAAGGTTGCATATTGTATGGTTCCGTTTATATGAAACATCCAGAAGAGGTAAATCCATAGAGACAGAAAGCAGACTGGTGGTTTCCAGGGGCTAGGGGAGGGGAAAATGGGGAGTGATTCCTTAATGGCTACAGGTTTCCTTTTGGGGTGATGAACATGTTTGGAACTAGATAGAAGTAGTGGTTGCACAACGCTGTGAATGTATTATATATCACTGAATTGTATACTTCAAAATGGTTAATTTTATGTTATGTGGACTCTACTTTGGTTTACAAAAGGAGGGAGATGGAGCTGGATTTTCCAAAATCTCAGAAAACAGGTACCATAGAGGCTGTTCCATGAGAGGCAGAGCAGTTTGTGACTTTTACCCATTTCCCAAAATTTTCACTGACTTAGAAAAAAGCAGAATGGATAATTCCTCTTGTTGCTGCTATGTTACAGGGCAACACGGTTCATGGGGGAAGTTGCTCTCTGAAAGCTGCACAAGCCATTCAGTACGGGACACAGTTTATGCATCTGTGTACTCATTTACTCCACTGGCCATTTAAGGGAAAATGTCCCACTGTGGCTGAACTGAATTTTTTTTTTAAATTACCCCAAAAAGCTTGTTTTCTTAGATGTTTTGGGCTGTTCCTAGGTAACAACCATGGACGTCTCAACCTAGTCTTCCTTCTCTGTTAGCTTATAACCTCATCATGGGATTAGGAAAGAAAAGAAAGCATTTAAAAAAGAAATCAGTTTTCTGGGCATTATACAGGCAACTTCACTTCTGCCTCCCTTCTTTCCTTTCCTCCCTAAAAGGAACTATAATAAACTTCATAACACATCTGCTTAATGAGGTTCTGCCTAAGATACCGAGTGGAAGAGAGAGAAGGAGTTGGTTTCAACACAGCTGAACGTTGCCAAACTCCATGACTTTGAGGAATTTGCACAGCCTGGCCATCTCTCAAAGGTTCTCATTTCATGGATGGCGATAATGATATTCATTTGAGGGGCATATTATACCCCTCTGTTGCATATACAAACCAGCTTTAATGGATATTTTTTTAAAACTTCCCGTGGGGAAAATAGGCAATGTGAAAGTGCCAGGCCTTCAACTGTCACTTCCTTACAGGGAAAAAACCCAACAGCCCTACTTAGATGCAGCCAGCTACTGCTCTCCCTGGTAAAAGCTCACAAATCAACAGTTTCCTGGGAAAGTTCAGTGCCCTAGAGTTTAGTAAGCTAAGCATCGGACAAGTACTACTTTGACATTTTATTTTCTGGGCGATATCAAGTTCCCACATTAAAATGAAAACCATGTCCTAGAAGAGACCACCACCACAGGTCAAGTTTTACTGCAACTCACTTTAAATGCCTGGGTTCCTGCTCTTTCGTTCTCGAGCACTGATTAAAGGAAGTGAACCATCTTCCACGGCTTAGGGATCTGCTCGGCTGCACTAAAATTTTGGTGGCAATGTGAAAGTGCCAGGCCTTCTACTGTCACTTCCTTACAGGGAAAAAAACCCAACAGCCCTACTAAGATGCAGCCAGCTACTGCTCTCCCTGGTAAAGGCTCTTAATGCTTTTGCCTACACATGTGGCTTAAGGGCTTCCCCAAACCTACAGTTACTTGGCGGAGCGTAGACCTGCCAAAGTTGTAGACCAGTTTGGAATACTTTTCACAAATGAGAGGGAAGAAGGTGAGAGGAGAGAGACTCCAGTTGTTTGCTTCTGTGTCCATCTCTGACTTACAAAATCGAACAATTCACAGACTCAGCTGCAGGGTCATGCGCAGAGAAGCTCTTACTCCCAGGGAAGAATGATGAGGACTTTCCTCCAGAGCCAACAGACAGAGAAAGCCTCCCCCTGGAGCTGATGCCCTGAATTTGGACTTCCAGCCTCCTAGACTGTGAGAAAATAAATTTCTCTTTGTTAAAGCCATCCACTTGTGGTACGTCTGTTATAGCAGCATTAGATGACTAAGACATCCTCAGTCCTCCAACTGACTTAGAATACCAGAAAAAACTGCCAAGACTAGATTTAAAAAGAAAAAACAATCCATAAGCCTTACTTTCTCAGTTGCTTAGAGACAAGTATGTGATATCTGGGGCTAATTATGCTCAATGGGATCAACTTCATTCATATAGTTCCCCTCCTCATCTACTTCCCAGGGAAAGCCTAAAAGGTTCTAGAAATTAACAAAAGAGAAACGATGATGATGGATGGGTAAAATGGATGGATGGATGGAAGGAAGGAAGGGAAGAAGGGAAAGAGGCAGAAACAATTTGTTCCTGAGCAAATGGGACACAGCCACCCTAGCTGTAATTCTCCTCTTCAGATAATCAGCAAAAGTCTGTGTCCTAGCCTAACCCTACAGCATGCAGACATGTAGTTCAGAATATGAGCATTTCCCAGAATATGAAATCTCTGGAGTCACAGATTCTTTAATTAAAATTCATGAGTAAGGTCTCTAATACTGTAACTTCTTGTTACCTGACATCTGCTACTTATTTTCTTTTGAGAGCCAGAGAGATGCTCAATGCCTCAGAGCTTTCTCAAAACTATACCTGATATTACCTGTACCTCTGGGTTTTTTTTAAATCATGATTTTAAAGTCATTACTTAAAAAAAAAATCATAATGATAGGTCCAAAAATAGTTGATCTATTTGTTTCATAAATGGAATATTTGTAAAATGTGCATCTAGAGAGTATAGGTAGGAAAGTAAAAAACATACATACACACGGAAGAAAAAACGAATGAGAATAAATGGATGAATGAATGCTAACGGTGGTAATCTCACCATCTCCAGATCAAGACCCTTGCCATAGTGTACTAGAGGAATAATGATATCCTTAATTTAAAAATTAGGGTGGCACCTGCTTCTGCTGATCCTACTCAAATAGGTGAGCATACTCTGTAACGTATTTCTGGCACCAGAAAATGTCCCGAGAAATTAGTCTGCTGCCTCTTGGCCTGACAGAACCCCATTATCATTTCAAAATTCTAATAAGAGTTTAGCTCTAACTGAAACATAACAAGGCCCCACTCTCCTAGATAATCATGAAGGTGCTTTATTCCAAAAGTTCTTTATGTTCTTTACAAGAACTTCATTTGACAAAGCAAGGGCCGGTGGTAATCAAGTGGTTCTATGGAGTGCTGACCCAATTACACTATGGTTTTTAAGGAATAAGGGTGAACGATCTGCCCATCTGTGGCCACAGTCATGAAGTTGCCCTGTGGTTTCTTCACTGTTTGGATCTGGGCTTTGGCAGCTGGAGGCAGCTCCAAACCAGTCCATACATAATTCACTGAGATGGATGGAAGGAGGCCCATGAGAGACAAAACTTGGCCTGTTTTCCCTGGTTCATCAGCAAATTTGCTCTCCGTTTTGATCTCAATGTCCCGTAATCCTCTCCCTTTGATATCAGCAAAGCTGGTGTAAGTCAGATAACAACTCCAGACATCTGGTGGCAGACAGGCGAGGCTCTTCTGAAGAACAAAGTTCGGCTTCAATCCCAGCCAACCAGCCAGTAGGGAAAGAGCCCAAAAACAGATTATAAACATGAAGGAAAACAGCCCACACCTGGGGAGGACCAAAGACATGAAACTGACCAGATATTCCATTTAAAAAACCCAATCACCCTGCTCCCATCAGGCCCTGAGATGAAACAGCTCCCTGAACATCTGCCCCCTTTGATCTCAGCTCCTCACATCTTTCATTAGGAAAAGACAGAGAATGACATGTTATCATGCATTTTGTGTCACTGTTCCAGAGGCTGTATTGTATAAATGCTGTGTTCATCAGAATTATAAATGAGGAACTTGATTTTTTTTTTTTTTGTTTTAATACTGTGAGCTGCTCAGCTCTGTGTCCCTGTCCCTCAATTCTCATCCAGTCCATGGGAAAGCAAGAATTCCTGCTCCCACCACAAAGATGGCCATGGGCTCACCTTTAACCCTCTAGTAGCTTCCCATTGCCCTTGAGAGCTTATTCCCACCAATTGCCCCCTCTCCCAGCTCTCTGTCCCCTCACTGTCTAAACTCCCATATGCTCTTTTTTTCCCAGTTTGTTTTCTCCGGAATTTATAGCACTTACCACAAATGTAACAAATTAATTAGCTGTGTGATGATAGCTCAGAGCAAATCTGTCATTCTTATTAAAGTGTAGACTCCACCCAGTGGTTTCCACCATATTGGGAATGGGCTTTGGTAGCTGGGGACAGATTTGCCTCTGCCCAAGTTTCCAAGCTCAGTCTATGCCTAATTCACAGAGATGGATGCAACCAACCTTATCTTTTTTTAACGAATAGACTTTAAATTTTAGAGCCATCTTAGGTTTACAAAAAAATCGAGCAGAAAGTACAAGGAGAGTTCTCATATACTCCCTCTCCCCCTGCCCAGTTTCCCCTACTATTCACAACCTCCACTGGTGTGGTACATTTGATACAACTGATGAACTAATATCAATACATTATTATTTACTAAAATCATTTCCCATCAGTTGAATCCACCTCATGGTGACCTCGTGTGTGTCAGAGTAAAACTGTGCTCCACAGAGTGTTCAATGGCTGATTTTTCAGAAGTAGACTGCTAGGCCTTTCTTCTGAGGTACCTCTGGGTGGACTCAAACTTCTAAACTTTTGGTTAGGAGCCAAGCACATTAACTGTCTGTACCACCTAGGGACTCCTATTATTAAATAAAGTCCATAGTTTACATTAAGGAGCCCTGGTGGTGCAACAGTTAAATACTTGGCTGCTAACCAAAAGGCTGGCGGTTTGAACCCACCCAGCACCTCTCTGGGAGAAAGACCTCGCGATCTGTTTCCATAAAGATTACAGCCAAAAAAAACCCAAAAAACAAAAACCCTATATGTCAGTTCTACTCTGTCACACGAGGCCACTATGAGTCATAATAGACTCAACAGCACCCAACAATAACAACATAGTTTACATTAGGTTCACTCTTTGTGTTGTTCAGTTGTATGGTTTTGACAGATACCTAATGTCATGTATCCACCACTACAGTACAATGCAGGACAGTTTCACTATCCTAAAAATGCCCTATGCTCCACCTAGTTATTCACCTTATTCACTGTTGGACCCTGAGTGCTTAGCACAGCACCTGAGCCCAATGGATGCTCAATAAGCAAGTACAGAATGAACTAAGTAAATGAATGAGTGAATAAATCTCAATTCTACAAAGGCTCTTCATTGCAACTCACTCATTTTGCATTTGAAGAAAGAGTTTCTCAAAGATATTCAGCTAGTTAGCATCGGGCAGAACTAGGAACCAAGTTTTATGGTTGCCAAGTGCAAAGTTCTTTCTGTCATCATACTGGGGGTTGAGGAGGTGGTGGTGGTGCAGAGGGATACAAGGACCCATACATACACATACACACACACACAATGTGTTAAACTAATTGCACACCATATATGGATTTCTGCATATTTTTATTTTTTATTTCATTCCTCCTAGAACTGGCATTCATGGACATGTAATGACTGGTGATTCCTGAGGGCCCAGCCAGTCTTTCTAATTGGGCCCTCGGGAAGTGCTACGAATTAGAAAAAGATAGGTCTATTTTTCTTGCCATCTGGAATTAGGATTCAGAGTAGTGATGAATGGCTTATTGCCTAAAACCTCACTTGTTAGCAAAATGGCTGACCAAAGCATTGAGCAACTTTTCTTGGTTTTGAGCCTATAAGTAAACCATTGGGTGTGCAATCCAAGCAGCTGAGAGGGACCCTGGAGCTCCAACTCCTGTCCCAACATGCAGAGGCCAGTGTGACACAAGGGAAGAGATTTCAGAGAACTGCACCTAAACCCTGGACTGTCCCCAGGGCTGTGACCCCTAATGTGGTGCTCTCTTCACTGCGCTGTGATGCCCTGGTTTTGATGGTTATGCTTTAACTGAACTGGAGGCAGCTTTAATGAAACTTTACTTCAGTTTTCTAGTTAATGCATATGGCGGCCTGGAAGGCTACAGTGGGACGTGATCCAATGCAGATGTAGAGAACTGATGCTCTCTCAGGCTTGGAGTGTAGATGGTTCTCTATGTATGGGTTGTTACATACATGATTTGCAAGGCTGTCGTTCTAAAGCAGTACGTTTTCACCCAAGTAACAGGGCTGCATATATGGTTCACTTCCCAAATCAACTCCTCAATCCCAAAGTACTATCTTCAGAGACCTACAGAATATACTTGCATTGCAGCATACACTCCCCTTCCTTCCTTCATAACAGAACCCCAATTTAGGGGCACACTGAGACCTGAAGTGAAAGGTGACATTTCCTAGCCTCCTTGCAGCTAAGCGTGGGCATGTGACAAAAGAGATACAAGTGAAGGGTTGTGTGGAACTTCTTGGAAAGCTGCTTAAAGAGAGGTTGCTCAGCTGGGAGAGGTGTCCTTTTTGCCCTGTCGCATGCAACACAAAGATGATGGCTGGAGCTTCTGCAGCCATTCTAGACCTGAGGTAACTTTGCAGATGGAAGTCATGGGCTAAGATGGTACAACAGAGGCACAGCTTTATCCCCGATGACTGTGAAGCTGCTATCTAAACTCTGGATTGCTTCCATCCAGACTCCTTTTAAGGAATTCTCTCCTGTTTAAGCTGCTAGAATCTGGGGTATTTCTAATATATGTAGCTGCATGCAATTCTTAACTGATATGCCTATGAACAATCATATCTCATGGGAAAATGGAATGTCTGCAGTACATCTATTCCTAAAGTCTCCCTGGCAGCAATGACAAAAAACAAACAAAATACAAAAACAAAAATATGCACACAACTCCAAAAAAGCTAGAAAAAAATAATAACAATTGGGATTGACTTTTCTGAAAGTTTTAACATTTGACAAACATAGTATTTGTTAGTCACCACCATGTTGTAAGGTATGAATTATTGCCCCCTTTTACAGACAAAGAAACTGAGGTCCAAGTAGTTTAAGACTCTATCCCTAATCCACTGTTAAGCAGAGCTCGGACACAGTTGGAACTTAACATATTTTGCATGAAATAGACATAGATATGGTAACAGGTAGGAAATGGCCATGTTTTTAAGAGCCCATCAACAAATTTAGTAATATTGCAATTACATGAGAAGCTAGGATCAAAGGAAAACACGGCAGAATTAATACACATGAAGGTGTCTAGCACATGGTAGCTACTCCAAAAATACCAGTTTCCATTTTTGAGCCCTTCTTGAAACATAAAAAAGCACCAGAAAATCGTTTGAGAAGTGTTTGGTTAGATTATTTTGTTTTATTTCAGAGGCAACATACACACAGAAACATACAATCATTTAAAAAGTTGTACCAAAAAAAAAAAAAAAAAGCAAGAACTAGATTTAGAATATCAAAGTACATTTGTTTGTGAAAGTATTTATAAAAATGAGATCCATTTGTGTGCATCTGAAAAGTAATGATCTCTCTTACGCAGATTGCTATGCATGTGGCCTCTGGTTTCTGTTCCTCAAGACCAGTGCTGTGTTGTCCTTGACTCAACTCCTAGGAGCTGGCACCAGCTCTAGGATGCCGGCTGAGAATTCTAATTAACGGTCAATGCTCCACTTCATCTGTTGATGGTGTCCTAGTTACTGAGGTGAGACAAGTAAGTTGTTGCATGTCAAATACACCAATATACAGCTGCTAATTAGATCTGGGGATAAGATTTCATTTCATTCTGGAAATATAAGCAATCCTTGTACACAACAGCAACTTCTGTCTATTTGCCTAATTCTAAACTTAATGTGCTATTCTTCTGAAATTAACACAATCAAGTTTAGTATATTTATGTTCAGAATGTCAAATGAATAAACATGGCTTTATAGATACTCCATAGTTTCAAAAGTCTGTGATGGAGAACCCCAATTATGACAATTTAAAGACAGAAAAGATGATTTCTTTCAACTGTCTGCAAAAAAAAGAAAACGTTTTCTTCCCCTGGAAAAATTCACAATACCACAAATGAGACACTTATCTCTCGAGTTTCCATACAACTTAGCTACAGACAAAAAACTTCCAGCAAAAATCAGTGAAATATTCTTAATTGCACATATGAATTCTGAATTTATATATAAGAAATTCACAGAAATCAAAATTTTCTCAGTGTAAACAAGTTATCTCTGCTAACTCAGTACTCACCCCACCCCCCCAGCCCCCCAACCAAAACCTAGTACTTATCCTAACAGGATGTAAAAAGATTGAGGATTCTATATGGGTACTATATTTAATGTATTTATGTATCATCTACATCAGATTTCCCCAAACACCGGAATGATCCCTAAAATTAGGCTACTTGCAATTATGTTATAAGTCAATCAAAACTGTCCACAATATTTCTTGAGTGTTTAAAACATTTGCTGTTTTTCCATTCATTTCTCTACTCACACCCTAAGGCATGCTTCAAATAAAACAAGTACTTTTACAACAGAACGATAAAAAGATAAATAACCCAATTATAAAATGGGCAAAGAATTTGAACAGACATCTTTCCAAAGAGACATACAAATGGGCAATAAGCATATGAAAAGATGGTCAACATCATTAGTCATTAACCTCTGACCAGTTGCCATGGAGTCGATTCAAACTCATGACCTCGTGTGTGTCAGAGCAGAACTGTGCTCCATAGGTTTTCAGTGGCTGATTTGTTGTAAATAGATTGCTAGGCCAGTCTTCCTAGGCGACTCTGGGTGGCTTTGAACCGCCAACCTTTTGGTAGCCGAGCACTTAATCGTTTGCACCACCCAGGTACTCCACGTCCTGCTCATTAGACATTGCTTACCATAGATACGCACTGCACTTTTCAGCACCTTTACCTACTCATTCATTCATTCCTTCATTCGTTCTTTTATCACAGGATTCATTTGCTAACTAGTAGCAAAGTAGAAGCACCACAGTCTGTGTTTGAAAAGCCAGTAATGATCTTACAGCCAAACGCAATGAATAAGGACAAGCAAAGAAGAACTGATGCCTCTGAATTATGGTGTTGGCCAAGAATATTGAATATGCCATGGACTGCCAGAAAAACTAACAAAACTGCCTTGGAAATACAGCCAGAATACTCCTTAGAAGCAAAGATGGAGAGCCTTCGTCTCACGTACTTTGGACATGTTATCATCAGGGAGCAGTCCCTGGAGAAGGATGTCATGCTTGCTAAAGTAGACGGTCAGAGAAAAAGAGCAAGACCCTTAATGAGATGGAGTGACACAGTGGTTTTGACAATGAGCTCAAACAGCCAACGATTGTGAGGATGGCGCTAGACTGGGCAGGGTTTCGTTCGGTTGCACCTAGGGTCGCTATGAGTCGACTCGATGGCACCTAACAACAGCAATGCAATGACTGTCAATGCATCTCACAGACTGAGGGAAATTTGCAAAGGAGGAAGCAAATCTGTGTTTTAAAAAAAATACCCAAGTCATACAAATTGGATTTCACAATGGCCTTTTAAGTTCTAAGAAAGTCGGCAAAATGATTAGACAGGGAGGCAGCAACGTGGAGTAAAGTGCTCAGGCCTGTGGGGCAGAAATGTATGTTCTACAACCCACAAATGAAATGTGTGACTCTGGGCATATTATTTACCTTTTTAGAGCCTTCATTCTCTCACCTGTTAAGTGAGAAGTAGATTGTGCATCCCAAACCTGGCTGATTGTCAAGATCACCTGGGAAGCTTTTTTTTTTAAACAAATCTTTTCATTATGGAAAATTGCAAACACAAGAAAAGTAAACAATGAATCCCCAAATACCCATTACCAGCTTAAACAATGATCAACTCCTGTCCAATTTTGATTCAGCAAATGTACCCCTATGCTCTTCCCTCTGCCCCTACACCGCTGCTGGAGAGCTTTTTAAGACAACAGATTCCTGGGCCATACCCAGTGGGCCTCTGATCCATCAGGTGTATAATGGAACTGGTGAATTGTGTGGGTTTTTTTTTTACTCTAAAGAGTCAGGTTTGGGAACCAAAGGCCTGGAGAACCCCTGACTTTCCTTTCAGAAACAAAATTCCATTAGCACAGAATGTACAAAACAAAAACGCCATCACATGTAGAGTAATTTTAGGTCAAATTTATGAAACAATAAAAATGTATGTTTATGTGCAGTATGTACACTTTATAGTGCAAAAGGCCACTGACAAATAAGTTGATATTACTTGTTGCAATTTCAGCACGGACCCAGACCCTCAAGGATAAAAAACCCTGCGCAGTACGAGCTTTTGGAGAAATTCCCAAAGAGTTTTCCTGAATTTAGAATTGTAAAATGCAGATCATTCCTAACTGCTTGCTTGGAAGCAGAGTGAAGTCCCCACTAGCAGCAGAATGATAATTAGATACATGAGAAATACTGCACAGCACCCAAACCTCAAAATGCTAGCAACTGAAGCGCTTCAATGCATTCTGAGAGCAGCTGATGGAAATCAATGCCAATGGGTGGATGCAGTAACTGGCACCACCCAAGCTCTAAAGTATATTGCCCACCCCGACCCACTCAGAAGGTTCTATGATCGTCTGAGCTTTCAAATTAACCCAACTTTCTGACGGAGTGAAACTATTCCAATGAAACCACTCCATTCTTATAGGTGACTGAATTCAAAAACAAATTGTTTACCTGCCTAACTGCAACACAAAGAGCCTTAGCGAGAAAGAGCATGCTATACTTTTGCCCTGAGATCACAAAATCCTAAAATCCTAAAAATGGAAGGAACCTCAGGGACCAGCCATCTACCCATACAGATGATGGATTTTCCCATTTTAGAATATTGCCTTTACCTTCTATTCACTGGAGAGTATGTGCAATCAAACGACAATATCCACTGTATTAAATATAAATCCAGAAGTGAGACCTGCTTGATTCTATGGTCATCCCAAACAACTCTTATATTTGGGGATCAGACTCCATGTATCCAAGAAAAACTGGGCCGCATTCCAAAGCAACTGCTTGTATATATTCTCTGTACCAGCACTGATATTATTCATTTAAAAAAAAAAAGAACTTTTGGCTAACTAAATACATAAGAAATGATACTTCATTTTTCCAACTTTAATATCTTTGTTAGCGTACCAGAGTACTTTTCCCTTTGTCTGCTGATTCATTATATGGCCTCTATGGTGAGCTTGCTTTTTCAGTTCTTTTGAAAGTTTAACTACCAGGGTCTTAGTGTTTTCCTTATAAATTTGTATGAACTCTTTATTGCTGTTATTGTGTGCCATTTCTGATTCTGACTCACAACGACCCTGTAAGACTGAGCAGAACTGCCCCATAGGGTTTCCAAGGCTGTAATTATCACAGGAGCACACTGCTGGGTCTTTTCTCTTGAGGAGCCACTGGAGGGGTTTGAACTGCCAATCTTTTGGTTCCCAGGTGAGCGCTTAACCACTGCGCCACCAGGGCTCCTCGAACTCTTTATGGGATTTCTTTAATTCTGCTGTCTCATGGTTTTCCTTTTGTTTAGCGTTGTCTATTATATTTAACCCTTTAATCTCCCTGAAATTTATTTCCATGTATGGTATGAAATCAGTGTTAATTCATTATTCTCCCAAATTACTGATGAGTTTATTCCAAGTATCATTTGTTGAATACTTTTTCCCTTTCCCACCGATAAGCAGTGGTTTAAATTTAAAGAATAACATTTAAATCCAGCAGCACTGTTTGTTTTAAACTAGTGTGAACCATGTTTGGAAAAAATTGAGTGGCGTAGAAAAGAAAGACCAGAACCTCATCGTTATTTGTTTCCCTCACAAACCAATGACTGATTAATTATATGATGTAAAAATATCTATGTGTATGTGTATATTCATATGTATAAATATACGTATGTATATTAAAGAGAAGAAAATCTTTTGAGGGCAAATAAGAACTGGACAACAGAACTGACCGCTAGAACATCAGGCTATGGTCTGGGTCTGATCAGTAAAATTAGAACAAATTGGTGATGAGCTGGAGAAACACACAGCCATCTGATTTCGGTGTCTGCATCATGTTAATTCCCATTTGTTATTTATCTGTCTTAATCCTAGTGGGTCGGCGGGAAACAAGCCAACAAGACCCTTGCACTCATTGGACTTCCATTCTAATAGAGATTTCCCCCTCTCCCTTGGAAACACACACACACACCCCTAAGCAAGCCCTCTTTATATCCAAGAATAAGTGCTATGAAGAAGATAAAACAGGTGGCATAACAGAGAATGACTTGTAGCCTGTGGAAAGTCAAGAAGAGCCAGGAGACCAACGAAGTAGCTGAGCGCCGCTGGAGCACAGAGGTTAGCTCTTCTGACCGACCGCCTCTATTTCACAGCAAAGTTGTCCTTACTCTGCATCCCTTCCATCAGCCTTACAGCTCATGTTACGTCTCCATGCAGCTATCTTGTCCCCTGATTGCCACCTATGTCCATGAAGCTGAGATTTCCTTCCTCTATGTACCAGACCTTACCCTCCACCCAAGACCCAGAGCCGTGCTGGGCATCTGTTAAATGACTGAGTCCCTAGAAGATGCTCATGGAGTCTCGACACCAAACCTCCACAGATTCTTCTCTCGAAATGCAGTTTACCTACAATGCCAACCCCTTCTGTGCAAACTCCACATTTACTCAAATGGCCTCTGGGGAAATGCTGCTCTGCTAGCAGCAGTCTCAGTTTGCGAGAAAACCACTGATGGAAAACAAGAAATCTCAATGCACTGGGGGGTGAGCAAGGGCTGGGGGCCATCAGCCACAGCACCAAGGCATCATCAGTAAGTGGGCTGTTCAGTGGGGTCAGAAAGATGACCCAAAAGCTCCTGGTGAAGTAGTGAAAATCTGAAATGGGGCCTAGATTTGTAAAACTAAACAAAACCAAAACCAAACAAACAAAAAGGTTCCTAGGTGGTGCAAATGGTTTGCTCTCAGTCACTAACATAAAAGTTGGCGTTTCGAACTCAACCAGCAGTACTATGGAAGAAACGCCTGGTGATCAGCTTCCATAAAGATTACAGCCAACAAAACCCTAATGGAGCAGTTCTACTCTGTAACACATGGGGTAGCCATGAATCAGAATTGACTTGATGGCAACGAGTTTGTTTTTTGTTGTCGTTGGGGCAAAGGTATTAGAAGCAAGGGCTCTGTTCTCCAGCCACGTCTGCTAACAGTCCAGTTCCCTAGTTCACGACCATGACTCATTGCAAAGACTGAGTATAGACAGGAGCATGGAAGCAGCGATCTGATGACCCACTGCTCAGGGCCCCTGATGCCCCCAAAGCCATGTCCAGTCCGTGGCTCCCTGCCTGCCAGGAAAGGTGCTGGGCCTCGTTAAAGGCCCACCAAACAGGCCCTCTGAGGGGACCCTTCAGAGCCTTTGCGAACATGAAGATGAATAAAAAAGAAACACGTTCAATGTGATGACTTTGGATAACCAGCATTGCTTCTGAGATTCCTCCTTCCTGCCATTAAACATTAATAGGTGAATCCCTACAAGTCCCCATGGTGAAACGGGAGCGCAACAGTTGACACTTAGGAGGGACACATTGGACCTGGTTTCTACACTGTGATGTCACTTCCATACTATTAGTGAGGCCTGTTGAGGGAGCATGGCCATTCATTAATCCTTTTTTTCCCACCAGCAACAGCTTTATTGAAATATAATTCACATGCCATAGAATTCAAATATTTAAACTGAACAATTCAATGGTTTAGAAACCATTCAATGGTTTAAACAAGCATCACCACAATCAATTTTAGAAAATTTTCATCACGTCAAAAAGAACCCCCTTACCCATCAGCAGTCAATCCTCATATCCCCCCAGTTCTCCAGTCTCAGGCAACCACCAGTCTATTTTAAGTCTCTATAGTCTTGCCTATTCTGGACATTTCATATAAATGGAACCAAACAATATGCAGCCTTTTGTGTGTGGCATCTTCCTCTTAGCATGATGTTTTCAAGGTTCATCCATGTTGAGCATGTATCAGCACTTCATTTCTTTTTACTGCTGAGTAATATTTCGTAAACCCATTGCCTTCAAGTCGATTCTTACTCACAGCGACCCTATAGGATTGAGTAGAACTGTCCCATAGAATTTCCAAGGAGCCAGCTGGTGGATTCAAACTGCTGGCCCTTTGGTTAGCAGCCAAGCTCTTAACCACTGTGCCACCAGTACTGCATAGTATAACTCATTTTATTTATCCAATCATCAGCTGATGGACATTTGGGCTGCTTGTACTTTTTAGCTATTGTGAATAATGTTGCTATGAATGTTTGTGTACAACTTTTTGTGTGGACGTATGTTTTTGATTCTCTTGAGTATATACCTAGGAGCAGAATTGCTGGATCATATGGTAACTCTATGTTTAGCCCTTTCAGGAACTGCCAGGCTATTTTGCAAAGTGACTGCACCGTTTTACACTCCCACCAGCAGTTATGAGAGTTTCATTTTTTTCCACATCCTTGCCAACACATACTGTCTTTTTGATTGTAGCCATATTAGTGAGAATAAAGTGGTATCTCACTGTAGTTTTGATCATGTATCTCTTTCATAAGACATTTGGTGTGTGCCCACCAACAAGGAGGTCAGGTTCTGCGGGGAAAGTCCCACAGATGTCACCCCACCATTTCCAAGAAGAGTAGCCAGGGTTGATTTTAAACTCCCTGGGCCGCAATACTTGAGCTAAAAGCGGGGACAGTAATTCCCTCTCACCAGGACAAGTTCCTAGCACAGTGCTGTTGTTATTGTTTGGTGCTGTTGAGCTGATTTTCAACTCGGAGTGACATCATGTCACAGAGTAAAACTGCCCCATAGGGTTTTCTAGGCCGTAATCTTTACGGGAGCAAATCACCAGGTCTTTCTCCCGTGGAGCCACTAGGTGGGTTTGAACCACCAATCTTTTGGTTAGCAGCCGAGTGCTTAACCGTTATGCCACCAGAGCTCCTTGCACAATGCCTAGCACGTATCAAACATCTAATAAATGGTTGCCTTTATCATTGCTATATGTTGGCCCCGTGCTTAGAATAAAACAATGTGGAGTCTGGTGCCCTGAATGAATATGACGTCTCGTTTGCCAACCACATGTGTACACAAGCGGTTCTAAGACCGTGGGTCAAGGGCTATAACGAGGCCTTCACAAGGAAGCCTGGGTGTAGGAAAGAAGGAACATCCAAGCCAGGGGAGTTGGGACAGCTTCAGAAAGGAGGAGCTGACCCACACAGAAGGCCCTCTTTTCTATCCTCTTTCAACAATCTCCATGCTTTTGCCAAAACGGCTCAGCATCCCATTAAAAGCAAATTCAATCTCTTGGTGGCTAAACATTTACTAAACTCTAAAAATGAAATAACAATCATAATAATTTTACATTATTTTCCAATTTTTATTTAAGTCTTAAGCTGATCTCAGTCACTCCCTCAGAGAACACGGAAGATAAACTTTTATTCCCCCCGCTGTTTTTTTTAAAGGAGTGGACCTGTGGATTTGGCTAAATCAAATCATACTCAAAATCAACATTAGCTTTTCGCTGCATTTCTTTTGAGAAGCGGATGTTATTGGCATGTCTCAAGAGAACCCTAATTAAGTGGTGTGTTGTGGACTCGTACTTTGTTCTGAGTGCAGGCTACTGAAATGAATTCAGCAAACTGTTCATTCATCAGCCGAGCGGAGAGACGTTCATTCATCTCTCAGTTTCCCCCTAGCACGGCAAGAGGAGACAACCTTGGCCATTTCAACATCCTGTATTACTCTGTTTTCCTTATAAACAAGACCAACATATGCTAAAATAACTGTGCATGGTCTTCAAAAATCAAGTTTCCTCTTAGAAATTAATTTCCATAATATCTCCCATCTGGGATTTGTAAAAGGGTTTACAAAACAAAACAAAGCAAAAAATTCTGACTCATAGCAACCCTGAAGGACAGAGTAGAACAGCCCCATAGGGTTTCCAAAGAGCAGCTGGTGGATTCGAACTGCCAACCTTTTAGCAGCCAAGCTCTTAACCACTGTGCCAGCAGGGCTCTGTATAAGGGTTTAAGAAATGCTTTATTTATCATGCCAGGAAGCTTTACTGTCTGCTCATCACCATCACTAAGGCTTACCTGAAGCAGGTTTTTATTCGGAAATATTCGTTCTACTTTTAACAAACTCTGGGAAATCTTATTTACAGATGTGACTCATAACAGCAAAATTCTGTTCTGGTGGATACCCCAAGCTGGAGGCAGAGGGAGAGGAAGCCTTCAGCAAAGAAGAAGGGATAGAAGGCAGCCTCGACTCTCTCACTGCCCACCCAAGTCCTAGTCAGAGGCATTTCCAAGTGGTGATGGAGAAAGTGCTCATTTTGCTGTTCATTCGAAGAAGAGCAAAAAGACCGCTCTGCTTAACACACCTGTGTCTGTGCGTGTGTGTGTGTGTACATGTGTATAAAAGGACCCGGATTTAAAATTCTTTACTTCTCAACAATCAAAAGGAGCTCTGGTGGCACAATGGTTAAGTGCTTGGCTGCTAACCGACAGGTAGGCGGTTAGAACCCAGCAGCCACTCCGAGGGAGAAAGCTGTGGCCATCTGCTTCCATAAAGATTTTACAGCCTTGGAAACCCCATGGGGCAGTTCTACTCTATCCTATAGGGTCACTATGAGTTGGAATTGACTCATCAGCAATGTATTTTTGTTTTTCCTTCTTTGTCATAAATAAAAAACAAGTGTCATTAGGCTTTCGGGACAAGAGTATTCTCTTGTTCCTTGTACCCTAAGGGGGACATACAGTCTTGCAAAGGGCTGATGGCCAGAATTCCAAGGAAACACTGCAGCTGGCCCTGGTCTTCCACTTATCCCATCACAGAAAACACCTCTGGAGGCATTTCCAGTTGGTTCTAAAGAATCCAGGGCAGGAAGCTGATGGACTACAGATGGTGGTACCCAGGCCAGAGTCCTGGCCACCCCCACCCCTGCTTCATGTCCAAATCTGTATAATTTTTTTTTCTCATTCTACAGCGACTGATCTACATTATCCTCATAATCAAAACAAACAGTTTTACATTTAACATTTCTTCAATTTCCTAAAAAGCTCCTGCACACCTGACAAAAATGGAAATCTTCCCCCTTTCAACGTGTACCCAGGAGGATACTGGTCACCCCAGAAAGGATGGGCAAGTGTGGGGGCCAGCCACGAACTGAAGCAGAGCCTGCCTCTGAACAGCACAGTAGTGAAGGCAGGAGGGCAAACAAAAAACACATCCAATTGAACCTTACATGACTAAATTATAGTTCTGACTTCTCCTGCCCTGCTCGCACTTGCTTTTTTTATCTTGCTTTTATGCGACTCAAAGGAAGCACAATGAACAGCAAAGGTACAAAGTGGAAAATATGCCAAAAAGTGCCTGTCAAGAAGTAAAATAACACTGATCAGCCCCTGGGAGATGAATGATAGGCACTGCACCCACCAACTAATTACAGAGCCTAAGAGAGAAAACACATTCAAAGGAAGCATTACTGACAATGTGCGAGCCAGCTGGTTCATGGACAGCTGTGTAAATGGGATCGCCATGAACGCAAGCACGCCCCACTACGATCCACCAATCCACCATCCATCTCTATAGGACGAGCAGGCTCACTTTGTAGCACCTCTGATTTTCCAACTGCAAAAAATGGGTCTATAACACACTAAGCACTCAGCTGCTTAGCCAAAGGTCAGCGGTTCAAACCCACCAGCCACTCCTTGGGATGAAGATGTGGCTGTCGGCTTCCATAAAGACCTACAGCCTTGGAAACCCTATGAGGCAGTTCTATTCTGTCCTATGGGGTTGCTATGAGTCAAAACCGACTTGACAGAACAGGGTTTGATTTTTTTTTTGGTTTATGCTGCAAGTCTCGGCAGTCAACAAAACTTGGTGGTAATAGATTAAACCTCCTCTTTAATGCATGTTTGTTAAGATATTAATTACCTCAGCGAGAGTATTTATTAGTGTTTCTATACTGGCCCTCCATATACTGGCCCTCCATCAAGCATTGTGAATCAGTGAGTCACCAGCAACTCCCTGGCCCTACTTGACCTAGGCAATTTTGTGGCACAGTATAAGACGTCTACAGTGGAGGAGAGCAGGGCTCCATTCATGTAAGCAATTTATTTTCCCTTGGAATCGGGAAATCGTTTTCTTGGATTTGGGGGATTAACTGTAAGTGTGCCAAAGGAAAAATAAAACATACGTTGCAAACGAACATCATTTTCTTGTGATTCCCCTAAATGTGTTAGGCGATAGTGTGCTAAGTAACATATCTTTCTTTCCTGGCGTGCCTGAGTCTGTCCTTCATGAAAGTCACTCGGGCGGTCATCATGAAGAACTAAAGAGAGCCTAGAAATTTCTCACTGAACTAAAAATATGAAAACCATCTGGGAGAGTAATCTACAGCTTTGTTCATTCTGTTGAGCATCATCACACCGGGGCTGAGAGCTGGCAAATAAGGCTCTAAACCTCCCACAGTCATCAGGCCATTCTACTCCACTGACACATGCCAGGACACGGAGAGTCATCCCAGAAGCCAGGTGAGGTCATCAGGTTTGGGCCTTGGGGGCTCATGGTCAACTTAAAACCGTGTCCTTGGATCTCCCAATGAAATACTGTGGTGGGGAGTCGTGGTGGTGGTAAGCAGGGAAAGACTTTACAATCCTCCATTACATAAGACTCTTAGGGACAACAGTTGATGTGGGGCTAACTTACTCTCATACCATCCATGTCTGTCTGTACGTTTGCCCTCTGAAATATTGGAGGGTGTTTGTAAGGTGGGCTGAAATTGAAATAAGTCAAGAAGCAGGACTTTCTTTTTCCCATTTTGTTAGAGAGAAAATGATATGGATCAAAAAACTCTTCATGTCTGTGATGAAGATTGCTATTTGTCCTACAGAAGGTGGCAAGAGTTTGTCTTATGTACTTTGGACCACGCATCAGGAAAGACCAATCACTAGAAAAGGACATTATGTTTGGTAAAGTAGAGGGTCAGCGAAAATGAGGAAAACCCTCAATGAGATGGATTGATGCGAACGCCGTAACAGTAGATTCAATCATACCGACGATCAGGAAGATGGCATAGGACCAGGCAACATTTCATTCTGTTATATACAAGGTCGCTGTGAGCTGGAGCTGACTCAACCGCAACTAACAACAACAGCAGCCATTCTCCCTTTCTTCTATTAGGGATAGAAACCGCTTCTTGCTCCATGCCTGAGTTTCAACGGGGTTTGTGGCTACTTGGCCCAAGGTGTGTTGCAGTCAATGTATGACTGAGTTTGAGGCCACGGGAATGAACGGAAGGGCTGTATGCCACTTCTGGGTGTTGACCTCAAGACACCAAACTTTACTGCCCCCTGTCCAGCCTCCCTGCGTCCATGCAGACGTAGTAGCAATCGAGCTTTGACCATGCAAACAAGAAGAGCACCCTTGAAAACGACTGAGATTCAAGATGGAAGAAGCTCAGGTCTCTGAATAACCACAAGGAGCAAAGGTGCCCCACCAGCCTCCCAACTGCTACATAAAAGGAAAAACAATCTTCTATCTTCTTTAAGCCATGTATTTTGTAATCTCTTTATTGTAGCAGTTTAGCCTTTACCCTGACTAATCCTCAGGATCAGGCATTTAAGCATTAAATAAATGTTTCTTTATTAATTAGTGTTCTTTGGTTAAGAGCAATTTAGAAAACATCATAATTCAACTGCATCGCAGTATGCATTCATACAAACATTTGGGTCAGTTTAAAAAACTCAATGACCAGCTGCCCAGCAACCTAGAAGGCAGGAAAGAAGCTTAGTCTGAACCATGCTTCAGTCCTGCCTGGGTAGATTTACTGTGAAGTTTTGAGCAAGTCATTTTATCTTCTTTCCTTTGAAGATGAGATCTGTGATTCCTTGGACTCAGGTTGGATCAAGATGATGTTTTTTACCCACAGAAGAAAAATAAGAATAAAAGAAAAAGTTTTTCATGAAATCCACTTATGAAATCTTTGAAAAAGTGCTGAGGTTATGTCTCTTCTTTTTTGACAGATAGCTGCCGTTGAGTCCACTGTGACTCATGGTGACCTATGTACAACAGAACGAAATGTTGTCCAGTCCTGAGTCACGCTCACGATCACCGGCATTATCAAGTGCATCACTGAGACTACCGTGGCAATCCATCTCACTAAAGGTCTCTCTTACCCTCACTGGCCCTCAAGTTCACCAAACATGATGTCCTCCTCCAGCGACTGATCCCTCCTGATGATGTGTCCAGAGCAAGCGAGTCAGACAGTGTTCTGTTGTGATCCATAAAGTTTTTGTTGGCTAATTTTCAGAAGTAGATCACCAGGCCTTTCCTCCTAGTCTGCCTTAGTCTGGAAGCTCTGCTGAAACCTGTCCACCATGGGTGATCCTGCTGGTATCTGAAATACCAGTGGCCCAGCTTCCAGCATCACAGTAACACACAAACCACCACAGTGCAACAAACTGACAGATGGGCTGGTCTTTTGTGAGGGGGATATTAAAATAGACTCGATAAAATGATGATTTAGTTGATGGGAACTTTTAATAAGGTCCTTACTTAGAAAAATGAAAATTTGATCACTTTAATGTTTACCTCATCCATTCAAAAACTGTTGACTAGGCTACAAGACCCCAAAATCCAGGACCGGATACCTTCAAGTCAAACAGTCTATGATTCTTGGGAGTGAGAAGATAATCTCAAAGCATAATTTCTGAGCAAAAGCAACTGGGATTTCAGAGACAGTGTAAAAGACACACTCATCAGAGGTGATAGCTCTATCACCGATGTGGTTATGTTCAGTTTTGACATAAAGAGCCTGTACCCTCACTGCCAGGAGGGGACACGGCATAACACCAGGACAACTTGGAAGAAAGCTCTAGAACACAGGCTCTTCAGGGAAACTCTACAGGCCTTCAATATCAACAGAGGCCTCTACTCATTTTTCTGTGGGATCAAGCTCTTTCTGCTCACCTTGCTCAGAAAAAGCAAATTCTCACAGCTCTTAATTAAAACCAAGAAGTGGACATTTTACTCAATTGGCACGACACAGCTTATAAAGACAATGCTCTACATTCTAGTTTGGTGAGTAGTGTCTGGGGTCTTAAAAGCCTGTGAGCGGCCATCTAAGATACTCCACTGGTCTCATCCCTTTGGGAGCAAGGGAGAATGAAGAGAACAGGATACAAGGAAAAGATTAGTCTGAAGGACTAATTGTCCACAGCTACCAAGGCCTCCACCAGACTGAGTCCAGTACAGCTAGATGGTGCCCGGCTACCACCTCTGACTGCTCTGACCAGGATCACAACAGAAGGTTCTGGACAGAGCTGGAGAAGGATGTAGAACATAATTCTAACTTACAAAAAAAAAAAAAGACCAAATTTACTGGCCTAAAGGAGACTGGAGAAACTCCGAGAGTATGGCCCCCAGACACCCTTTTAGCTCAGTGGTGAAGTTCTCTCCGAGGTTCACTGTTCAGCTTGGGAGTGGACAGCCCCATAAAACCAAATGAGACTAACAAGGTACAGGAGTCCAGTGACAAGGGCCAGAAGGCAGAAGGGGACAAGGAAGCTGGTGATAGGGAACCCAAGGTTGGGTAAGGATATTGCTGATGTGTTGTGAGATTGTTAACCACTGTCACAGGGCAACATGTGTAGTAACTGTCAAATGAGTAACTATTTTGTTATGTAAGCCTTCATCTTAAGTGAGAATAACAGCACAATTGGAAAGCGTAGTCAATGTCACTGACCTGTGCATGGAGAAATTTTTGAAATGGTATATCTTTGGCTATGTGTATTTTCACCAAAAAAAAAGGTTGAGAAGTTAGAGGGTTGACATGTTGTGGGGTTGTTAACCAATGTCATAAAACAATATGTGTACTACTGTTTCATGAGAAACTATTTGTTCTGTAAGCCTTCACCTGAAGTACAATTAAAAAAAAAAAGAAGTGGACATTTTACTAGGAAGAAGCTATTTAGGAAGTACCAGGATGATGAATAAAAATTTAATCTATTTTAAAACTAGAACTTGATTTTAGGATTTTTTTTAAACTGCTGAGGAAATTTTTTTTTTTTTTTTTTTCTGCTCAAACAGTTTCCTTGCAAGGATTAACAAGCTTTAAATAATCATTTTAACAGCTTACACGTATAGAGTATTTGGAGTCCCTGGGTGGTGCAAACAGTTAACACACTAGGCTGCTAACTGAACGGATGGCTGTTCGAGTCCACCCAGAGGTGTCTTGGAAGAAGGCCCCGGTGAGCTGTTTCCAAATGATCACAGCCTTGAAAACCTTGTGGAACACAGTTCTATTCTGCACACATGGGGTTGCCATGGGTCAGAATTAACTTGACAGTGACTAATTTTTTTTTTTTAATTGAGTATTTACTATACTAGGTGCTGGGCCAAGCACTTTATATGTGATTTCCTTTCATCCTCACAAGGACTCTTTGATCAGCCCAATTTTATAGATGTGGAAACTGCAGCACAGAGAGGTTAAGTCAGCTGTATAACTGGCAAGTGGCGGAGCTGGGACTTGAACCTGGGCTGGGTGAGAGCAGAGCCCATGCTCTCCCCACTGGGCTCTGCTAAGGACTATTCTGAGCCCTGGCAGTAGGTTCCTGTGGCTACCTTCAGTCTTGTTCAGCTGGGGATGTCTCACTGGGGGACTAGCATCCTCTTTAATATCCTCAGGAACTGCTATTCAACTGATGCCCTTGTGCGTGTCCTGAGGACACCTGTGATATGGCTTCTCCAACATTTAAACAGAAAGTGGCAGTCAGAGAGCCACTTTTCCATCCATTATTCACCTTGGATCTCAGGTTGGTAAGGCAAGTAAGGCTGCTGTCATTATTATCCCTGATGGATGGGGGTGGAAAAGGAAGTACGAGAGGTTCTGTGACTCAGCATGAATACAGGTGGAGCTGCTCTTTTAGTCGAGGTAAGCACTTCATATGGTTTAGACAGAATGCAAATGCGTAGAGAAGGGAGCCTCAGGCATCATCAGAAGAGAGTTTCTGGCTGTTGCTGTCCCCCTCCTGCCACATAGTGACAGTTCCTCACATCCTGGGCCTTTCTGCTCAGCTGCCTCTGCCCTGAGACCAGGGACTGAGAAAGATCCACATCATCTCTGCATTCCCCGTTCCTCGCAAGTACCTGGCACGGAGTAAGTGTTCAACACATGTCGTTTTTTAATTGTGGTGAAAATACACACAACAAAAACACACCCATTCAGCCATTTCTATGTATAATTCAGTGACTGATTATATTCTTCAAGTTGTGCAACCATTCTCCCTACCCTTTTCTAAATTATTCCACCACCATCAACGTAAACTCAACGTCCCCTAGGCAAAAACTCCTCACTTTCCCTCCCGCTCTGGTAACCACTAATAATTTCTGGTTTCTATATATTTGATTATTTTATGTAAGTGAGATCATACAGTGTTTGTCCTTTTGCGACTTACTTCACTGAGATGTTTTCAAGGTTTATCCATGTTGTGGTATGCATCAGGACTTCACTGCTCTTTACGGCTGAGTAGTATTCCACTGTGCGTATATACCACATTTCGTTTATCCATTCGTTTGCTGACAGATACTTCCCTTGTTATCACATTTGGGCTTTTGTGAAAATGAACATTGGTATGCAGGTTTGTTCATGTTCCTTCTTTCACTTCTTCTGGAGATACAGCTAGGATTAGAATTGCTATTCACGTGGTAGTTCTGGTGGAGCAATGGTTAAGAGCTCGGCTACTAATCAAAAGGTCAGCGGTTTGAATCCACCAAGCACTCCTTGGAAACACTATGCGGCAGTTCTACTCTGTCCTCTAGGGTCACTATAAGTCGGAATCGACTTGACAGCAATGAGTTTGGCGGGTTTTTTTTGTGTGTGTGTGGTAGTTCTATGTTCAACTTTTGCAGAAACAGCCAAACTGTTTTCCACAGTGGGTACACTCAAGAAGTATCTTTTGAACCAGACAACTACCCCTCCCTCATCACATGAAACAATTTCAGTACATACACCAAAAGTCTTAGAAATGAGCATGGCTTTGACCTTGCAATTCCAGTTCTTGGTTTCTTTTTCCCCCCACAAACATTTATGTACTAGAACGTTCACTGTAGGGCTGCATTCACAGTAAAAAATTGAGAGCACCAAAATATCCAACAGCAGGGAATCTTTTAAATCTTCAAAATACAAAGGAATATTATGCAGCCATTGAAACTGACACTGTAGGAATATATACACTAACGCTGAAAGAGAGTTCCAGGGTATTTTTAAGTGAAAAATGTACCATATAAAACACTAAGTACTTTATGACTATTTTTGTTAATATACTATATTCACACATTCATATATGTATGATAAAAAGTTTAGCAGGGCATTTATCAAGGTATTAACAGTAGTTGTCTTGTGGCGGGTAGAATTATGCTTTTTGGTGGGGTCTGTAAGAACATGGATTGCTTATGCTTTAAGAAAAAAATGGCTACACGTTGGAAGGGACATCAGCCATTGTGCGGTTGGGTGTTATGGACTAGTCTTGGTCATAGGGGTCATAGGGACTAGGACACTATAAATTGGAAGTGGGTGCGCTCGTCTTTACCTGTTGCTTAAGTAATGGCATCAGAAACTCATTACCAAAGCCCCAAACAAACAAGCGAATGTGAAGAACCATCAAGGACAAAGACAGTTCACATTATAAAGCTGGTACTTTAAAAAGCAACAAAGAAAACCAACAAAAACTCTGAAGGAAAATATATATGCATACATATCTAAATGCTTTGTCCCAGGACAGCTTAATAAATTGGAACTGCAACAATCCACTAGCTTAGCACACCACAAACTTTGTTTCAGAAACAGAATTAATCAACGCTTTTACAGATGTTTCACTTAAAGCTTGAATTGTTTGTTCCCATTTCTCACTTTTTTTCCTTAAAAACATTTTAATGAAAATGTCATAGACTAGGAGAAGATATCTGCAATTTATATCAACAAAAAATTAGTATCTAGACTACATAAAGAATTTCTACCAATCAATGAGAAAACAACCATTCCCTTTACCTGAAAAAAAAGAAGGGAAAAAAATGTGCCAAGGGTATAAACAAACACATCACGAGAGAAGCAGCTCTGATGGCTAATAAACACATATTAAAAGTGCTTAACCTTCCCAATGAGTCCCTGGGTGGCACAGTTAACAAACACTTGGAGGTTCGAGTCTACCCATAGGTACCTTGGAAGAAAGGCCTGTCAACCTGTTTCAGAAAAAATCAGCCATTAAAAACCCTGTGGAGTACAGTTCTACTCTGATACTCATGGGGTTGCCATGAGTTGGAATCAAATTGACTGCAAGTGGTAAAAACATTTCAAACAGTCTGGGTACAGAGAAAGTGCTATTTAAATGTTTGCTATCATTATTTTTTGTTTTCACTCAGTAAATATATTATGGCTTGGTTCTGACACTTGGTAATTGATAGTTGATGTTATCAGATACCCAGCCTCTAGATAAGACAATTTACATTTTAAATGACAGATCAGGGGAAAAAATCTCTTGGGTATAGCTTTATGATTTGATGATTTTCTATTATATCTCATAGTTTTATTTTTAATAGCTCTAGACACTTAATCCTGAACTGGTCTTTTTCTGTCTTGGGATTCATAAAGATACTAAAATGCAGGGGTTAAACACAGAAGATAAAGTCTTAAGTACTATGCAAAATGAATTTATTCCTATGAGATTTAAAGGTGACATACTGAAGAAAGTCACAATTAATGGTTAGTTTCCTTTGGGGAAACATTCTTAAAGAATTATAGTGCTGATCTTACATATCTCTGATGGAAATCAAACAACTCCTGGGTTAACATTTAGTTAAGTGAACTGGAAAATAAGTATCATGTTGCCTGGTTAGGAGTAGAGGAAATTATTTTAACTGAGAGGTAATTTTTGAACGGAGATACAATTCTGGTAGGATGGCGGGATTATGGGCTATATATACTTTTTTTTCTTTTTTAAAAATGGATTACCTTCTTTAAAAAATGAAAAGATTTAAGTCTAGTTGTTTTAGGTTGGGTTCTCCAGAGAAGCAAAACCAGTGAAGCACGTATATGTATGTATATATGTTTATATAGAGAGAGAGAGAGTGAGAGAGATAGAAAGAGATTTATCTCAAGGAAATAGCTCATGAGGTTGTAGAGGCTGGCAAGGCCCAAGTCTGTGGGTCAAGTGTCAAGCTGGCAGCTTCTCCTGACTCAGGTAGCTGCAGCAGCTGACAAACCCCAGACAGGCAGGTCAGACGGCAGGCTACTGGCTCACAGGCTATGGAGACTGACAAATCCCAAAATCAGCAGGTGAACTGCTAGCTCAAGTCCCAAGAACTGGAAGCCAGACAATGACCAGCTGGATGCAGGACCCCTAGTGAGAGCCTTGCTGGAACATCCATCTATATACTGGAGGTGGGCCACACCACCAAGGAAACTCCCTTTCAAATGACTGGTTGTTCATAGCAGATCTCATCATGGAGTTGATTACATCATTAAACATAACTGCCAAATTAGATCATAACTGCCAAACCACTGAGAATCATGGCCCAGCCAAGGTGACACACTACCTTAACCATCTCATTATTATATTCTCTTTCTAAAATAAATGATCTTCATTACAACTTTGAGACTGCAGAGGTGAATGCTGTAAAATTAAGACCCACAGCCTAAAACCTCTAACAGGTAAAAACATTCTAAGAAGCTGGTAACACAGTCCAAGAATGCTGGTGCTTCACGCTATCAGTTTCTCTGGTGCATTTTGATTTGAATTCAAAGCAGAAGTCTGTTGGGTGGGAAGAAAGGAAAAAACATCACATTTGGATGTAATCTCCTGGTTCCCCATCTTCTCTGTATTCTTCCTGCCCCTGCTTGGTTTTGGCTTAGCTTCAAGCAAATCTGGGAGATAAAAGTTGGTAGTTTCCTGGGACTGCTGTAACAAATTACCATAAACTGGGGGCTTAAAACAACATAAATTTATTCTCTCGCACTTCTGGAGGCCAGAAGTCTGAACTCAAGGTGTTGGCAGGGCCGCGCTCCCTCCTAAGGCTCTAGGAGAGGGTCCTTCCCTGCCTCTTCCAGGTTCTGGTGGTTCCCAGTGTTCCTTGGCTTGTGAGCACACGACTCCAATCTCTGCCTCTGTCTTCACACGGTCTTCTCCTTGTGTCTCTGTGTTCAATCTCCCTCTCATTTCTCTTATAAGGACTTCAGTCACTGGAGTTAGGGTCTACCCTGAATTCAGGATGATCTCATCTTGAAATCCTTAATTAAATCTGTAAAGACCCTTTTCCAAATAAGGTCACATTCACAGGTACTGGGGGTTAGGATTTGGACATGTCTTTGGGGACCACTATTCACCCACTTCAATTGGCTTCACAGACTTTTTACAAGGCCACAAGACAGAATTTTCCACCCAAGGACACACTTCCCCAGCCCCTAGAACACCAGCAGTCTGAAATGGAGGTGAGCCGTGGAGTGGCAAGAACCATGAACCTGCTGGGAGTCAGCAGCTGAAGCTGGAAAAAACCAGTTCCTAAGTATCCCTCCCAGCCCATTCATTTACTAGCCTGTGGCCTGGAGGATGTTATTTAATATCTCCCAGGCTTGGCTTTTCTCTTTTATAAAATAAAAGTGATAATCTCTGCTCCATTGAGTCATGAGAAGTATATGGGAGAATTTGTGAAAGCAGCTAACGTGACTTGCAATGTAGAGTAGAAACTCAATAAACATTATGCTGAGTGAAATAAGTCAATCACAAAAGGACAGATACTGTATGATCCCACTTACGTGAACAGGCAAATGTATAGAGATCAAAATTTATTAGTGCTTACCAGGGCCAGGAGGGTGGGGGAGGGGGAGTCATTATTTAGGAAGCAGTATCAGGTAACGGTGATGAAAAATTTGGCAACAATATGGATGATGGTTACACAACATGATTAATGTAATCGATGTCACTAAACTGTACATGTAAAAAAACGTTGTATTGGTAAATGCAGTATTATATATATATTTACCACAATTAAAAAAAACAAACTCCTGAAGGCTTGGGAGGTGGGGTAATTAATGTAGAAGCAAAGTATCCCTCCTAGCCCAAGAACATCAAAAGCCATTTCTGTGGAGGGAGGAGAAAGGCAATGGTACATAGAAGACCTCTTCAGAAAGGGCATTACTTTCAAGAGTGATATCCAAAATATTTCACAACCAGCACAGCCTGGGAACTGACCAACCAGGATCCTCTGTGAGCAACCAGACTGGATTCTGCCCATGGATTATCAGCACAGCCATCCTGGCACAGCCAACTGAATATCGTTCCTAATTATTATCCCCATTTCACAGAAGGTGAAACTGAGACCCAGAGAAATTAAGTAACTTGTCCAAAGAGACACAGCAAGAGGACAGTACTAGGGTTTCTATGTTCTGTTCTATCTCATTGCCTATATTTACTGAGACAAAGTTAAATTATCATCAGCTCACTCTGAGAATGTACATAAGTATTTAAAATTTTTAGAAAGAATCCCTCTCAAGTAAGGTTTAAGTAAAAAAAAAAAAAAGTTGGAAGAATAATATTTTGTGACAAGTGAAAATTATAACAACTTCACATTTCAGTGTACATAAATAAAGTTTTATTGGCACACTGCCATGTTCATTCATCCACACGTTGTCTGTGACTGCTTTTGCATCTCAGCGGTGAGCTTGAGTAGTTGCGACAGACACCATATGGCACACAAAGCCTAAAATATTTATTATCTGGCCTTTTACAGAAAAAGTGTGCCACCCCTCATCTCCAAAATTTACTTAGGAGAATTACTCTTTCTCTGATGATAAAAAATAAAGGAAGCACTAACGTACTGATAAAACAATTGACAACAAATGCAGGCATTATAATGACTAAATTCTAATGGGTGGCTTTGTGTCAAACTTGTTTGATCCTTGACGATAACCTTCCACTATTGAGCCTACCTTTACACTGGTCTTATTTCTATTACTTGTAGGAACGTGATAAATCGAGAATTAGGGAAAAAACTCATGAAACAAATTTCATCTTAAATGTATGCCCTCTCTACACATTGTATGATTTCATTCATATAAAGTTCAAGAACAGGTAAAACGAATCCAGGCTGTTAGAGGTGAAAACAGCATTATGTTTGTAGGGATGGTGGTGAATAGAGAGGGCAATGGGGTTAGAGAAGAAGACACCCAAGTTCTGTGATGTTCCGTTTCCTGACCTGGGTGCAGGTTGCATGGGTGTGTTCAGCTGTGAAAACTTTTGTGGATACTTAGGATACTGCACTTTTTATGAACTATCTATGTTAAAGGTCAGTAAAAAGGTTACATTAAAGAACAAGTGCCTCTCTGATACTTGGCCATGGGGAAGCTAATGTGCTTACCCTGAGATCTCCAAGAAGCTGAGCCTGCATGGAGCTCTAGGGTCTGGGTGCACACCTGTCTCAGCAGCAGGTCTCAGGTTAGACTGTGTGAGCTCTAAGGCCCAGGAGGTGAGCCAGGAGGGTCAGGATGTAGAGGTGGTACCTGATTTAAGACACAAGATATGGAAGGAATGGAACTTGGTGGACATGGCTACTTCTTTAGAACAACTTGTAAAAGGAATCAATTTCATTTATTTCTTCTTTATTTACACACTGCTCTGTACAAACCAAATCAAACCCAAATAACTTTGAGGCCTCATATATGTTTTGTTCTCATCTGCTGAGACCACCTCATTCTGAAGGTGCATTTGCTAAGCTGTCATCATTTTAAGGTGATACGTATAAACAGAACTACACTCATTCATGCTGAATTATTCTTCCACTTATTCCTTCTCCAACTACTTCTGACCCAATTCAGCTGGAAAGTTTCAAAGGCCAACCCGTCTGGACGTGAGGACACGCAGGAGCCACAGTGAGCCCCCTCTCCTCGGTGGGGCCTGCGGGGCCCTACCTCCCACAGGTGGGGCATCTTTCAGGAGTGCTGAACTAGGTGGACGCCCAGACTCCAGGACAAGATGAAAGGCAAGTATCAAAGGGGGACGAGACCATAAATGTGGGATTTGCACGTGTGTGTGCTTTTAAAGTCATTCTCTTTCTTCCTCTCTCACAGATTAAAAGAAAAAGCAGTTTCTGAATCTGGCATTTTGAAGGTAGCTGAGCAGGAGTGGATGAAGAAAGGTTAAAGAACAAACAGATGAGGACAGAGGAGCACACGACACAAAATCCTGCATTCTGGGCCTGGACTGCGCCGCAGAGCAAGTGAACAGTAGGAACTGGCAGTTGTGAGGGGGCGGCAGGGTGATAAAGATCGGAAGTGAAGCTCGCAGGATGGAAACCGATGACTCACGCAGCAACGGGGACAGGCAGGAGCAGCCCCCTTTTCCTCCCCGCCCCCCCACCTCCGTGTCATTCTCTGCTCTAAAGATAAATGTGACAAGGACTTCCGGCTAAAATGATATTGTAAGTTCATGCTTTGGGCCCCTCCTTCAACTCCAAGCATATGGAAATGATAGGCACAATGCAAAAAAAAAAAAAAAAAAGAGAGAGAGAGAGACAACATTGAAAAGATAGAGTTCACCCTCATTCAAAATAAACATCTCCTCGGGCTGGAAATGGAACAGAAACCCAAAGCTGTAATCACAGCTGAAGCTGCAGACTGCTGAACTGCGGGTCTGAGGCAGGCAAGGGGGTTCGGTCCTACAGGAACAGAGATGAAAAGTGGCCTGAGGAAAGTGGGGCATGAAGCCACGTTGGTCACCAGCCTGTGACTGAGGCCGAGCCTCAGGCTCCCTTGTCCCGGCCACAGTCCACGTCCCGAGAGGTTTCTTGACTTCAAAATCGTGACCTGCTTTCATTCCATCTGGAAAGGGAGTTTGCACTTTCAGGCCAAAACCAGGCATGGAGCCCAAAGTAGAAACGAAAACCTTGGCAACCGCACGGGAAGGATGCAAGCATTCCCATCTCTAGAAGGCTCTGATGGAAGACCGACTGTGCCCTGCCCAAAGCTTCCCAACCCAAGGGTCTATTTATTTCACCATCATCTAAACCTCTCACTAAAGACTGTTTGGGAACAAACGTGCATTACCGTTTTCCAAGGAGAAGCAACGTAAGGGCGTGAGAAGGGAGACATGAGAGGGCACGTAAATCCTCTGTGAGAGAACGTCCGAGGTGCCTCACTCGGGGGCAGGAGCGGAGCTTGTCTGCTGGCCCACTGAGCATTCCCTACCGAAGTCTGCCTCCGCTAACTCATATATGACGAGCTGAGCAATCAAATAAAATGAAATTTCAAGCCTGGTCAAGTTGTACATGGATATCAAATTTCTCTTGTCCTGTGAACAGCAGAAATGAAATTTCAGCATGAAAAAAGTCCTCCAGCACCTTGCAAAAATCGATAGGGAGCAAATTACATACTTAAGTAGAGTCATGGACTTCAGCACTTCAAAAGGCATTTATTTCAAATTATAGACAGGACTGGAATTATTCAAGCTCTTCCTTCATCTTAATAGTACGGGCTTAGGTGTCTCTCATACTTTAAATTAATTTCATGAGGCCAGACACAAGCTTCTTCATGCTTTTGTCAATCACCACAGAAGCAGATACTACACACAACTGTGAAATAAATTTAGTTTGTCTTCCTATGCACAGATTCTTTTATATACATAAAACAACAACAAAAATCACAAGGCAAAACAAATAAATACCATGTATGTCAGAGTAGACCTGTGCTCCATAGGGTTCTCAATGACTGATTTTTCAGAAGTGGATCGCCAGGCCTTTCTTTCAAGGCATCTCTGGATGGACTCGAATCTCTGAACTTTCAGTTAGCAGCTGAATGTGTTAACTGTTTGCACCACCCATGTTGGTTGTTGTTGTTAGGTGCTGCAGAGTCTATTTCAACTCATAGCGACCTCATGTGGCAGAGTAGAACCATCCTTTAGAGTTTTCTTGGTTGTAATCTTTATAGAAACTGATCTCCAGGCCTTTCTCCCATGGAGCTGCTGCATGGGTTCGAACCACCAACCTTTCATTTAGCAACCAAGCGCTTAACTATTGCACCACCAGGCCTCCAACCATCAATGTTGTTTTTGTTAGGTGCTGTCAAGTCAGTTCTGATTCACAGTGACCCCATGTACAACAGAATGAAACACTGTCCGGTCCTGCACCATCCTCACAATCGCTCTTATGTTTGAGCCCATTGTTGCAGCCACTGGGTCAATCCATCCCATTGAGGGTCTTCCTCTTTGTCACTGACCCTCTACTTTGCCAACCATGATGTCATTCTCCAGGGACTGGTCCCTCCTGGTAAGATGTCCAAAGTATCTGAGATGCAGTTTTGCCATCCTTGCTTCTAAGGAGCATTCTGGCTGTACTTCTTCCAAGGCATATTTGTTCATTCTTTTGGCAGTCCATGGTATATTCAATATTCTTTGCCAGCACCATAATTTGAAGGCATCAATTCTTCTTCGGTCTTCCTTATTCATTGTCCAGCTTTCGCATGCATATGAGTCAAGTGAAAATACCATGGCTTGGATCAGGCGTACCTTAGTCTACATAAAACTTGGTATTTTTACATTTAACACTGTGTTGTAGCTGATTTTCCATGTTGTGACACAGTCTTCTTAGCCACCACCTGAAGCTACTATAATTTGTTTTGCCCTTCCTCCAGTTTCTGGATGATTGGTGTTTCTAATTTTATGTACTAATAATAACACTAACAGTAACACCTAACAAGGAGCGCTTGTTTACTCCATCCAGACACTGTTCATAAGTGTTACTTCATTTTATCCTCACAACAACTCTAAAGGTGCTAACAGGCAACGTTTACTAAGTGTTTTCTATGCATCAGACTTGGCTCTCAGTGCTCTGCATGTTAAAATTTCATTGACTGGGGGTGGGGTAGCATAGCCGATTATTGTGACTGCTGTCTATGAGTTGCACACCTGTAAAGACTTGAACTGGCAAGAGTCGTATGATAGATATATTTACAACAACAACAGCAACGAAAAGCAGTGGCTGCTGAGGCTACTTATGTATAGCCAGGCACCTCATGGGATCTGGTTCCTTAGTTTGGAGGTTGGGGGTCATGGTTGCACAGAACATCTCAGCTGGTTGGCCTAGTGACGTGTTTGGTGCTTTTGTTCTACCTCCTACTTTGCTGCGTAGTGCCTGGGGTCTTAAGGGCTTCTCAGGGCACAATTGGTCTCTATTTATCTGGAGCAACAGGGGAAGAAGAGGGAGAGTCAGAAATAGCAGGAGGAAATGGAATGTGTGGTTAACTGCCTCCATAAATAACTGCCTTCTTTGCCGTGGGACCAGGGGAACTGGATGGTGTCTGGCTACCATTACTGAACATTCTGATCAAAGATTCTGTAGAAGAATCCTGACCAAAGTGGGGGGGAGTGTAGAGCAAAATTTCAAATTCTCCTGGACTCCAGACTTCCTGGAGCCATGGAGGGTGGATGAGTCCCTGAGGCCATTGCCCTGAGATGGTCTTCGGACCTTGGATCAGAAGTATTCCCTGGGATCTTCTTGAAGCCAGGCAGTGGTTTGGCATGACTAGTGGGGAAGGTTTGCCTTGAGCATTGTGCTCTTTTAGGAACTATCTATATGGGATCAAATTGACAACGGCAGCTCCAATTTGAAGGACTAGGTGGGAACCTTGGGGGGCAGTGAGTTTGTGTTGATGGAGGAGAACAACCTGGAGAAGGAGGGAGAGAATGGTTGCACAACCTGAAGAATGTAATCAATGTCACTGAATTGTGTACGTGGAAACTATTGAATTGGTGTATGTTTTGCTGTGTATATTCTGAACAACAACAACAAAAATTAAAAAAGAAACTTGCTCTGGTGGGTTTTGCACTTGCTTGGTACACATGACACCTTAAAAAAATTTTTTTTTTCATTTTAATCCTCACAAAAACGCTCTGAAGCAGGGATTTTGGTCACCCCCATTTAAAGATAGGGAAACTGAGGTTTAGAGGTTGAATACCTCACCCAAGGCACAGAGATGGTAGATATCATTTGAATTCAGGTCTGAGTGTAGCCATCCCTGTCTACCATTACCCCACTGGAACGAGCATTTCAATATAGATAGCTTTGTAAATATGGATTCTTTCTTCAGATCAATAAATGCAGAAGTGAAATTGCTAGATCAAGGTTATAAATAGTAGAGTCTATTGATACATATTACAATCATATCAACTTGCAAGCCACAGACAAGCTAGAAGATTTCCATTTTTACCTCCATTACTAATCCTGACTTTTGTGATTTCACAAATTTAATAAATAGGACCTTGTTTCACCTTGTTTTCTTTATTACCCTTGAGAGTCATTTTTTTTTTCCTAGCTATTTATTTACAAGTTGTAGTTCATCTTTTGAGAAGGTGGAATATTTTTATGAGCTAGGTGTGTATTCTGGTGGGTGGATGTGGCCCTTCAAAATGAAAATAATACTTAGGAGACTAGATGTAGCTGGCTAAAAACAGCAGCAAAGCAGGAAGTCAAAGAATAATATTATGTTCTGTTATAAATGCTTGTTAACATTTTTCTAAGTCTTTACCCTGAATTTGGGGACATTTCTAATTTATTCTTCGTATCTTTTATATTGTTTCAATTTTCTGTAATGCGCATGCAGCATCCTTAAAATTAGGGGAAAAACAGACACTTTTCAAACTGAGAAAAAAAATGTGGTTATATTTAGGCAGTGGGGAGCCCTGGTGGTGCAATGGTTAGCAGCCGAGCTCTTAACCACTGTGCCATCAGGGCTCCAAATTACTGAAAAGGGGACAGATATTTATCTTTCATACTCTTAACAAAAACTAGTGTAAAAATCAATAAAAAAAATCATGTAAATATATTTTTAAAAATATTTTACATTAAAAAGAAGTCTCATAGGAGTGTTTCCGTGGTTAAGAGGTTAAATGTGGGTTACCTGGACAATGTGATTACCGGAACATTTCCGGAATGCTGGTTCACCTTGGATATTCCCTCAGAGTGATTACTGATAATGTTATTCATAGCCTCTCAAAGCACAATACTCCTTCTGGAAATTGTGGAAATTCCATTGAGGGTTAATCTGTTGGCATCTAGAGGTCGGAGCAGTTGAATGGATCTTGTCTAGAATCACAATAGCATCGTATGTATCATCACAGCCACTGGATTCTGTCTCTGTCAGTATGCTGACCAGACAGCACTCAAGTTCTAAGGGGTGACATGTTACGACAGAACATGTCAATGGGACATAACCACACACAGAGAATGTCCTCTACGTCACACACAGAATAATTGTTACCCAGCTCTCCACTGTGGCCAGTAGTCTTTTCAAATCTCAATAGTAAAATACATCTAGGCCCCCCCATTCCCACTCCACTCCCTGTTTCAAACCAAGCAGCTCTTTCATCTGTCCTATATATTGAGGTTCAGTGGAAGGCTTTAGTTGTACAAATATAAGTTTTAAGACTAATGGCTTAGCTCAATAGTCTATTTTCTAAGAATAACTGTTTCCAAAGAATTCACCTAGGAAGGCTGTTCAATGAAATTGAGGTTGATTAACACAAAGATTTGTTTTTTTTCTTCCTCTCAGTTAGATACATTTCATTTGACCAATTTATTTGACTAAAGGTTCCAAGTTAGCTTTTTCTTCCATCAAGGAGAACATTCCAGATTTCAGGGTTGGCTAAGAGTTAAACAATTAAGCAGTGTCAAATTTATTCTTAATTTGGCATATCATGATTTATTAACGGGCAAAGAAATTGAATCTAAACATATCTGTATAACCTGTTGCCGCTGAATAGATTCTGACCCATAGCGACCCTATTAAGGCAGAGTAGAACTGCCCCATTGGGTTTCCAAAGGAGCGGCTGGAGGATTCGAACTGCTGATTTTTTGGTTAGCAACCAAGCTCTTAACCACACATATCTGTACAGACTAACAAAAATTACTTTTGAAATATGGGTAAGAGACTAATAATTTCCTGAACCAGCGCCTCTTCCCAGAGTGACTGGTGCAATCAACCATGCAATGTGGCTAGCTGATACCATGAAAACCTATTAATAAGCATATGCAAGGCTACGTGTGAGACGACAGGGATTAGGAACGAGTAAACCCTACACAGTAAGATTTCTCCAAAATCCCCCATCGTGTTGATTTTTTCCGCTGTGCTTTTGGTTTTTACACCTTGCATGCCTCTAGACATTTAATACAAAATTTAAGAAGCATATGTAAGTATGATTAGAAACTCCTGAAATGTGTGGCTTAAGCAAGCATGTTTATTACTCTATAGTCACAATTTGAAAATACTACTCATAGTTATAATGCCACTTTATCTTCACAGCAATTTAAAGATACCAGTTGCCTGATGAGTTGATTATGGCTCATGGCCACCCCAGGCGAGTCAGAGTATAACGTTACTCCATAGAGTTTTCAATGGCTGATTTTTCAAAAGTAGATCACCAGGCCTTTCTTCTGAAGCACCTCTGGGTGAACTCAAACGACCAACCTTTCAGTTAGAAGCCGGACATGTTAACCATTTGCACATCCCAGGGACTCCAATCTTAAGAGACAGATGGTATGATTTCCATGTGTACCTTTAATGTTACTATTTCACAGGTGCAGAGAATGGCTAAATGCCTTATTCAGGTCACAACTGGAAGCTGAGACTAGAACCCAGGCTCTTGACTTCCAGCCCAGAATCTGCTGCCAATCTGCTAATGAAAATTTAGTTTCCACTAATCAGGTTGAAAGTTTACAGCTATTTAAACATTCAGCTCGAGACAAGCACACTTATATCAAGACACTACATATAATTTTAATAGGAAAGCTGCCAAAACAAGCCAGGGAAGTCTGAAAGAGAGTCAATGCAGCAACTTCCACACCACAAATAAGTGATTTGGTGATACCACCATCCCGCTTTCTATTCACTGGCATACTTTCCTCCACTGCTGGGCTGTTGAAGTTATAGCTTTTAGATGAAATTGACCATAAGTGTACCCCTTCCCCCCAAAAGAATCCCAAAGACTCCAAATTCTCAGTCTTCCATTCACCTAAATATCCTTCCAGAATTTCTACAGGGACATGGAAGCACAGGTGCGTAGGTGAACAGCTTTGCTCTCAATCTCACCCCTTCATCAAATCACACAAAGTTATTCTTTTTCCCTATTTGTAAGCTTTAGACAACAGAACAGGGGGAAATGATTTTTAAATCATCTCAAAATGAAATGATCATAATGTCATTCTATCCCACAAGGAACTGCTATATACTTCTCAAAGCCCATTTGTTAAATTTCATTGTTAAACATCCCTACTTCATTAACTCCACATCAGCAATTGCAAAGAGCTGTTCTGGAGAATAGGGTTGATCAAGTGAGTCATCTATGTTTGAGAAGGGCTGGGTCAGACAAAGAACAGCATTTCTACAGAGGAGGTCTTGTGGGAGGCTTTGATACCATAGCGTGCAATATGTATTTGTAAGAGGAACTACTGAGTACTGGACTCTGAACCTTTTTAAACCACGGTTTCCGTTTCACCTGCACCATCCTCAGCATCTTCAGAACGAAGATGATGAAGAATCTAGCAGGGAAAGTGCTAACTGCTATAGAAATGAGAACTCTGTTGTTCTATTTTTTAATGTACTCCAATATATTAACATTTTCCTTTATGATTAGTGCTTTTCATTGTTCATTATCAGCAGCCCTGGAGATGTAGTGATTAAGTGGTGGCTGCTAACCAAAAGGTCAGTGGTTCAAACCCACCAGCCGCTCTGGAAGAAAGATGTGCTGTCTGCTTCCATAAAGATTACAGCCTTGGAAACCCTATGGGGCCGTCCTACTCTGTCCTACACGGTTGCTATGAATCAGAATCGACTCGATAGCAACAGGTTTGGTGACATCACCATTTTTCTTTTTTCCCATCCACTGGCTCCCTAAGACTTCGGTCATGTCACAACTGCAGCATGAACTCAGGGTGCTGAACTTCTTTCCATCTGCTTTCATTTCTAAAGTATGAATATTTTCACATATGTTTTAGATGAATATTAAATTGACGTTTTCCAAAACACAGAGTCCCTTGGCATCGATTTCTCAAATTTCTAACTCTGAGGTAACCTAGATCCCAACATTTGTGTGATGTTATGGAGGGTCCACTTTTTATTCCCAAGAAATATTGAGTTAAGGAAGGGGAAATGTTGACTTACGGAAGGGGAGAGCAGAGGAGGAAACAGTGACTTCCTGGACTGGAAAAGAGCAGAAATGGTGGATGGAGACCATACCATCTATAAACTGCCAGCTCCATTTCCCTTCCCAGTTGGGGATTCTGGCAACTGCATCAAGGGCTGATAAAAAGTGTGGCCTCAGCAATGGACCCACACATCACCTGGCAGGGGTCTAGGCCACTCAGAGCCTGGAGCCCTGCTTCATTAACAACCACAATTTGGCAAAGACCCACCAGCAGAGGTCAATGTCTCTCACCACATGGGAACCAGGAGGCCCTCTCCAGCTGAACAGCTGGACTCCGGAATGTCCCAGAAATTGTCTGATGACACTGCACTACTCACCCACCTAGTTTTCTTATCCAGTCACTTCAGCATCCACTTCCTGTTTGCTCCAAACACTGCATCTTAATACTTAGAGAATTAGTTCCTTTGTGACTCTTTTTCACACCGAGCCAAATAAATGATTAGGTTCACAGTAGCACTTTGCAGCCTCCTTTGCCTTTGATACTTACTTATCCTAGCAGAAAGGTTTGCCTTTTCCACATTTTACAAATCAAGTATAGGATGCACTCTCACTCGCAAGGAAAAATGTTTAATAATTATATAATTCACAATTATATTTTCTAATGTTTCCACTTAGGTTGCAACGGATAAATGTAATTATGTGGTTGAAGTTTGTTGTTGTTCTAAATTTCAAAACATCCTTTCCTTAAAGTGTCTTCCCCCAAACATGACCTAAGTTATAAGAGGTGGGGACCATGCCTGTTTCCTTTTTCTCCACATCCAGGTGCCTGGACCATCAGAAGGACCACACAGTGTTTGTCAAACGAACAAATGTATGAAGGGATATGGTTAAAGGTATTATCTTTCCAGCTAACCCTATTTGGTGTGGAAATATATCAGTAAAAACAGTCATTAGGGAAAATTTTTATAGGTAGTAGCTCTTAACTCTGGAGCAGGTGTTGGCAAAGTAAAGCTGACACCGCTTGTGTTTTTAAATAAAGTTTTATTGGCACACAGCCATGCCCATCTGTTTACCTATCCACTATGGCTGTATTCAAACTAAAACAGCACAGGTGAGTAGTTGAGACAGGGATAAGGCCTGCAGAGCCGAAAATATTTACTATCTGGTCCTTTACAGAAAATATTTGCCAACTCCTGCCCTGAAGAAATCATAATGACTCTTCTAGAATTTCTTAGTAGAAATTACCAGCATGACACAGGGGAAAAGAAAAGAGGCTTTGTAGTTAGTCAGGCAGACCTGAGCATGTCATTTAATCTCATCAAAGCCTCAGTCTTCCCATTGGTAGAAGGGGGTGCCTACACCTCCCTGGGAGGCTGGTGAGAGGTCCCTGGCCAGGACGTCATAGACCGGAGCTCTCAACACCTGTCCCATGTATTGACCAGCAAGGGTACCTGGACTGACAGCAGCAAAGCTAATCTGGTGCCACAGACAAGAAGGCTGAACAAGCTATTTGTACTTCAAATTTGAGGTGGGGGGAAGGGCTCTCATTCACAACACGTTGCTAACTTAAATAGTTCTAGATTACTAAATGATTATATTCCACCGTGGTAGGATACAACTGAGTTTACAAAGATCATCTTTTCCTTTAAAAATATTTTTCCCCCATTGATCTAAGGCACATAAAATAGGACCCTCAGGGGTGGGGGAAGTTCTTATTACCCACAGGTGGAAAAAGCCACTAAAAAAACCCAAATCTTTTTATCTTCACAATGTCTTTTTTACAAAGAGTGGTGAATTTTACTGCAGCTTAAAAGTCTGATCTAAAAGTGTTTTTTGCTTCCTTCTTCCTAAAACATAAAATATTCCTAAAGCAAATGGCTTACCCCCCTCCCCCCACCCCACCCCTGCCACTGACCAAGTGTTGGCAAACAGTAAATTTGAGGACAAACAACAGGCATTTCATTGGGACTGGACTGGGTCATTCTTTGAAAGAAGGAACCCAAGGATTGTCAGTAGATCTGAAAGAGGCCAAACAGGAGATGTGCTCTGGTGAGGATAAGGAGGGATCCAGGAAACAAGCTATCTAAGGATCCGTACACCCCAGAGCCTTCTTCCATGTTGCAGCCCTGACCATCCATCTAAAATTTAAATCTGGCTACGTCATTCCCCTGACATCTTCAGGGTTAAGCCACAAACAACCAAGAAGGTAATGACTTTTCTAGTCTGTTTCAGTCCCTGCCTCGCATTCGGCTGTTAACCAAAGGGTTGGTGGTTTCAGTCTACCCAGAGGTACCTCAGAAGAAGGGCCCGGTGATCTGCTTCAAAGAAATCAGCCACTGACAACCCTATGGAGCACAGTTCTACTCTGACACACATGGGGTCACCATAAGGTGGGACTGACTTAATGGCAACTGGTACTGGTAATGTGGCCTGATAAGCCCTTTGCCCACAAACCCCTTGAGGGCAGGTGCTGCAGTAGTTAACTTTGAATTCCCAGAGTAGTCCATTGTCTGAAAAAGAGCATTAAAATAAATGCACATATCAGGCAGATGAATGGGTTACAGTCAAGCCCTCAGTAGAAAAGGGTAAACATGTTCCAGAAGTTTTTATGTTCTGCTATTCTGTCTACCACAAAAGGGAGAGCAGATAAAGACTGGAACAGAAATCCTAGCAAGAACTACAGCTGTGCATTTTGGGAGTATATATCTCTTTGCTCCGTTCTATTTCTCTCCAAGCAAGATGTTGGGAGACTATGGAAAGAAGTACCACCTCTGGGCAGAAAAGAAGATAAAATTAGTGCAAAAATGAGTCTACGAGTCTGGCAACCACTACTGATCTGTAGCTCCAGCTTTCTGCTAAAGTAACTTCATTGCCTTCATTTTGTACCGGATGTCTCGCATTATAATTACAGAACCACAATTCATCGTTTGCGTTAAGGCTTTTAGCTGGAGCTGGGATTAAATCTCAGGAAGAGGCTAGGTGGGTGCCTCAGAAAACACGCCTCCCCGGGGATTGCTGGTTGAGAAAGAGAAAGGTCAAGAAATGTAAATGGAGAAGATACAATGCAAGTTGAACTTTACAGCAACTCTTTCCAGCTCAGAGTGCCCCTGAGGCTCCAAGAGGAGAAATACAGCAACAGGGGTAGATCTTTGGAGAGCTGGGCTACAGACCGGGATCCTAACGTTGCAGAGCTCCACTCAAGGTGAGTAGGTACCCATTCTGCCTGGTGCTGTACAAGCAACGCTAAAGCAGCGGCATTACTCCTTTCCATTTTATAGACCAGAAACTGAGGCTTAAACTCGTTGCTGTCAAGTCAATTCTGACTCGTGTCAGAGTACAACTGTGCTCCATAGGGTTTTCAATGGCTGATTTTTTGGAAGTACATCACTAGGCCTTTCTTCCTAGGTACCTCTAGGTAGCTCTGGATGGACTCAAACCACCAACCTTTTGGTTAGTTGTCCAGTACATTAACTGTCTGCACCACCCAGGGACTCCAACTGAGGCATAAACCAAAACCAAACCCACTGATGTTGAGTGGATTCTGACTCCAAGCTCACACCACTAACAAGTGTTGGGGTCACATATTAGAAGCAGGTGGCCTTTTTGATTCTACAGTCGCCTTTCTCATCACTGAGGCACCAGTTTTTTTTAAAGGAGAAGTGACACTGTGGATTAAAAAAATGCCAAAGTAATTAAATAACATTCAAATCTACAATGTACTAAAATCCATGAGGTCATGGATCTTTGTTTCTTTTAATCATGGACTTATCTCAAGTGCTTAAATATATTTCAAGTGGTACAATAGTGCCTGGCACATAGCTGTTGTTGTTGTTAACTATCTTCCAGTTGGCACATAGTAGGTGCCCAATAAATATCTGCTCAATTAACATATGTAAAGGAGCACAGTAGGCAAAAGCCAAGCATTCAACTTTTCTCTAGCAGCACTATAGAACAGAAATACAATGTGACCCACATAGATAATTTAAACTTTTAAAGCAGCCACATAGAAAAGGTCAAAAGAAACTGGTACATTAATTTTAACAATACACTTTATTTAACCTCATATATCTAAAATGTTATCGTCTTCATATATAACCAATGTAAAAATTTAATGAGAGTTTACACTCTTTTGTTTGTACTAAAGTCTTTGAATTCCAATGTGCATTTTTCACTGAGAGCACACACACCTCCTTTGAGACCAGCCACATTTCAAGTGCTCAGTAGCCACATGGGGCCAGCAGCTCCCGCATTGGACAGTGTAGGCCTAGAGTCAGGATTATTCAGGACCTAAGTCAACAGAGTAAAAAGAATGATATTTTCTCATGGTTTTTCCCATCTCATGACAGCAAGCATCAAAGAGTTTACGACGAGCCTGGATGACATAGCTGCCATAGTCGTTCGTGCTTTTACCAGAAATCATGGAGAAGGGCCATCATTCCATTCTGAATAAAAGAAAACAAACCCAATTCTATACAAAAAATGTACCAATCTAATTTATGTGTTTTACTGTATGTAGTCAAAGTGCTTGGCTGCTAACCAAAAGGTCAGAGGTTCAAACCCACCAGCCTCTCCGCGGGAGAAAGATGTGACAGCCTACTTCTGTAAAGATTTACAGCCTTGGAAACCCCAATGGGACAGTTCTGTTCTGTCCTATAGGCTTGCTATGAGTCAGAAGTCACTTGACAGCAGTGAGTTTGATGTCAGTTTGGACTTTATGTAGAGCTAGGTGATGAGGATATAAAAGTACATTTCCCCATCAAGTAATGGGCAACAGACTTCACCCATTACTTTCTACAAACCAGGCTTATGAGACACGAAGGTAAGATTGTCCTTCTACTTGCCCCCGTCCCACTCTGGTTTCTTCAAGGCCTCCTTCCCCAGACTGGCCTGAACATAGCCATTAACTTTTACCTCCCTCCCACAGCTTTAACCAAGAGGAAAGAGTATTTGGTTGCCATGCTGGCAAAGATACGGAGAGGTGAACCCGTGTTTCCAGGGTGGAGCCCTTCTGAATTAGGGCAGCCAAGGCCCTAAGAGAAAGCCAGATACATCTTATTGTTAACAGAAACATTATCCCTGGGCATGGAAATGAGACATGCTGAAAGACAATATGAAGCCAGAAGGATACACTCTCTTCAAACTAGAAAACATTCATTCCAGTGGCATGGTTAAAGTGTGGGGCTCAGGGCTCACCCTGCTTCCCGTCTGCTCTCTTGCCATCTTTACAACTCCCATGCCCACTCAGAAGTGCAAACTCAAAGCAGCATCAAGGTGCAGTCTTTATTTAAGTTCCACACACTGACAAGGAAGCTGGATTTCCCCATTAAAACAGGCTAATGAATTCTGTACTCACCTGTTTAAACTCAGGCTCAGTTGGTAAACACACAATCTCTTATTAATCTTGACTGAATTAAAAAGCATGTGAAAAATGATCATTTCTGTGCATCTACCCTGCTACTACTTTAAAAGATTAACCTCATCAGTCTAATTTAACAGATTTCAGAATCATCTAAGATGGTATGTTTTGGGGAAAATAGTAGCTCTCACTCTCCACAGGCCCACCTCCTCAGGCAGTCATCTTGTTAGTACTTCAAACCCCAGCAGGCTTCAGCTAAATCAGTATTGAAATGGGGAAACGTCCAGGGCAAGGTTGGGAGAGGCAGGAAGCAAGCAGAGAGGGAGGCAGCAATGGCTCGGGAAGACAGCTGATAATCTCCCTGGGCCTATGACTGATTTCCTGGAGGCAGAGGCTAGAGGCCAGGGTAGGCCTCCAGCCCCTCAGAGAGCCTCCTGCCCTTCAGAATTACCTCAAGGGTTTTGAAAAGCTCCAATGCCTGGCACCATACCTGACAAACTGAATTAAAAACACCAGGGGTGAGGCTGGTAATACTTTTAAGCTCCCCAGGTGATTAAAATGTGCAGCCTGGGTTTAAAAAACACTGAGGCAAGATGAGTCTGAATGGTGTCACACAACTTACAAATTGCTTGTTTGGACCTCATCTCCTCTGATCCTCTCAGCAGTCAGATGGGCTCATGCTATTATTCCCATTTAACAGACAAGGAAACGGAGAGTTTGAGAGATCACGTGACTTGCTGGAAGTCCACAGCAGACTCAGAGCTGCAAAGTCCTAGCCAAGTGTTCCTCCCCCTACACCACTCTGCTTCACAACATGGAAAAACTCCCCGGCAAAAATCAGAGATTCCTGTCCACATAATACATTGATGATAGTTCAAAAGACTGACAGGCTTGCATCTTCCTGAGCCAGACTAGCAATACTTAGGGAATATTCCTAATGTTTCATATAAAAATGATTTCAATTTCAGTTTGTATCATACATTTTAAATTGCATTCTCACTTGCTCATTTTCTTGATTTCCTTCGGACCCAGCCAAGGAACTCCTTGACTATTTATTTTATACTCCTGATTTGACCATTATACAACCTTCCTCAGCATCTGAAGTGCAACTACCCTCTCCTAGTCTTTGAGGGAGAATCTACCTCCACCAAGCGCACCCACCTTCTCTGCTCTCCAATTTGTAAGGAGATCAATCGCCATTTATTTGGGACAGCACATCCTCATTTATAAGGAATAGTTAACATCCTGAATTAAACCTTAAACTCCAAACCTGTACCAGAAATCAGTCAGCTGTGATGCCCTACACTCCCTCAGACACTCATCTATAAGCCCCAAGCCTCCTGTGGACTGTATTATGGCTCAGCGCTTATTAAAAGAAAAGGGAAAAGTGACACTTGAAAACACCATAAATAGTGAATTCCAAAATCTATCTGCCCCAGTGGCGAAGACTCATTAGATCTAAAACTGTCTGGCTACTTCACATGAGACACTGGAGCCCAATTACCTCAGGTCACATACAAGAGAAATTGTCTTGGTAACATTAAGATTCCACTTTTAAACTGTTTACTTGAAACAGTCCTGGGGTTTTCACTGGCTTAATCCTTAAATTAATTCTGAAAGGATTTTTTCAAATTACACCATAGAAGGATTTAATGAAGACTCAGAAAAGTATCACTGAAATTTCTAAATAAAAGAAAGTTTGCCTCAGATAATGGCTTCTCTCTAGCTCTGCCTCTAAATGGTTGTTATGGATTGAATCGTGTCCCCCTCTCCTCCCACCAAAACAAACAAACAAAAAGTTGAAGTCCTATCTCCCATACCTGTGAATGGGACCTTGTTTGGAAATAGAGTTTTTTTCTTTTGTTATCAGTTAAATTAAATGAAGTCATATTGGAGGAGGGTGGGTCCTACTCCTAATCTCTTCTGAGTGGTATCCAATAAAAACGGAGTTACACGCAGGAGAAATACAGACACCATGTGATGACGAACACAGATGTATCTATAAGCAGTAAAGGAACACCAAGGGCTGTGGGCAGCCACTAGAAACTAGAAGAGAGGCATGGAACAACTCCTCTTTCAAAAGCCCCCAGAAGAAACTGACATGGCCAAGACCCTGGTTGGAACGTCTAACCTCAGAACTATGAGAAAATAAATTTCTGTTCTTTAAAGTCACCACTCTGTGGTGTTTTGGTATGGCAGCTCTAGGGAACTAAGACACGGGCTGTGTGTCTTTAGATGAATAACCAGTAACCTCTCTCAGCCTCAGCTTCCTAAACTCTAAGAGAGGAGTAGATGGCTTCTGAGGCTCTCACGATCTCCAACTCAAAGACTCCCATGCCCAAACCTTTCACAGTTCAAGAGCTGTAACAGAATCAAATGTCTGGATCCTTGAGCTATTCCGCTTAAGCCCAGAGGGACACTCTGCTTGTCCACATGTGAGTTATGGGAAGGAAGAGACCGTCCTGTACTAAGTTCTTCTTGGTGCTTCCAGCTCTAACCAGCATTGTTTCTGCATTGCCCGCAATGGATCCATTTGTTTTGCCTCTAGTAGGGTGCTTTCAAGGAGCCCTGGTAGCACCACAGTTAAGAACTGGGTTGCTAACCAAAAGGTTGGTGGTTCAAACCCACTCAGCCACTCTGCAGGAGAAACACCTGACAATCTGCTTCCATAAAGATTATAGCCAAGGAAACCCTATGGGGCCATTCTACACTGTCACGTGGAGTCATTATGGATGAGAATCAACTTGATAGTGGTACCCAACAACAACAACAAGGATGGTTTCAGACATTAGTTAAAGAGCACATCCGGTGAGAGATCTGCCTTTCTGAGTATCGCAGCAAGTGCAAAGCATAGAAGAACCACCCACATCAATTCATAATCGAACCTTCTTGCTGTCCTTCTCTTCTTACCACCTGTGTTTGTCCCTCCAGCCACAGGCTTTGCCATCTTTCACTTGAGCAACTGCAGTTACTTCTACTGATCTTCTCGTGTTCTCTCTCGATCACATTTTTTGCTAGGCAGTCGCCAGGGTCAATCTTTTTGATCATCTGACTCCCGGCCTAAAACCCTGATGAGGCTTCCTTTTGCAGGTCAATCAGAATCAAACCTTTCACCATGGCAGTTGAGGCCTGGCACTTTCTGCCCCTGTCCACCTCGCCTGCCCAGCCGGCACCTTGCGCCTCTTGCCCATGATGCTCCAGGCACACTGCCAAGCTCCTGTCTTCCCTGGATGCTCTCTCCTCTGCTTTCACCTAGACTGACTCTATAACCTGTTCGTCTCACCACAAAGGTCCAATCCAGTCAAGCCATCCCCCACCATCCAAAAGAAGTCAGTCCCCCAATCTTATTCCCAATCAGTGCACCCTGACTTTTGCCTCTGTAGCACCCAGCATAACGTTAAATAATAATTTGTTTGCATGCATGTTTACTTTGTCTCTCCAACCCCAGAAGGGGAAAATGTCTATTTTCTGCTTCAGTATCTACCTAGTGCCTGACATGTAAAACTTGCTGTCGCGTTGACTCCAACTCATGGTGACCCCAGTGTGTCAGAGTAGAACTGAGCTCCATAAGGTTTTCATTGACTGATTTTTCAGAAGTAGACCACCAGACGTTCTTTCCAAGGTGCCTCTGGGTACACACAAACTTCCAACCTTTTGGTTAGCAGCCAAGTGCGTTAACCATATGCACCAACCAAGGATTCTGCCTTGCATGTAGTTGCAGCTAAATAAAACTCAAGTGCATGAAGGAACCACCAGCCAAATCAACAGTCATCAGCCTGGGCTTCAACCTCAGTAGTGTGGGGTACCGCCACTGTTTCCTGAGAATTGCTGAATGCACAGCTGTTCCCATATTGGTTAGGGCTATAGAGTTCTTTAAATATTTCAGGGTCTGGCAGCAGCTGAGTTTTGTTCAGAGGCAGTAGTTTCATCACAAAGCTCCCCAGATACTGATGAATGAGCATGGTGGCTGGTGGCATTCCGGGGTGCAGGGAATGGTGCCCTCTGCCTGGGCAGAAAATGGGCCTGTGGCATGGAATATCAGGATCCAAGCTGGCATCCTGCCACACCCACCCTGCATATGCCTCGACACACTGCTCTTGGACTAATGCCGCCTCACAGGCCTCCAGAAAGTCTGGCGAGGTGGGTCTCACCATTCATTAGAGAAAACAGGAAACAAAACACTGGGAAGAAACATCCAAATCTTGAGCGTATGGATTATAAAACCATTGTGTCTGCTGAAAAAAATTTCTACGGGCTCCACTATAAAATGCCCTAAAAGAGGTATCTAACTTCGTTAAAATTATTCGGAAAAGGTTTCCCCCTCCATATACAACAAAAGAACCCTGGTGGTACAGTGGTTAAGAGCTTAGCTGCTAACCAAAATGTCAGCAGTTCGAATCTACCATTCACTCCTTGGAAACCCTATGGGGTTGCTATGAGTTGGAATCAACTTGATGGCAACGGGGTTTTTTTTTTGTTTTTTTGTTTTTTGGTTATATAAAACAAAAACATATTTTGGTACTTATTGCATCAGAGGGCGGAGTTATACTAATAATACCAAAAATCCAAACCCAAACCCAAACTTGCCATCGAGTCTATACTCTGTCCTATAGGGTCCCTATGAGTCAGAATCAACTCAACGGCAATAGGTTTTTGGTTTTAATCTTTACAGAAGCAACTGCCACGTCTTTCTCCAGTAGAGCAGCTGGTGGGTTCGAACCACCTACCTTTAGGTTAGCAGCCTAGCACTTAACCACTGTGCCACCAAGTCCCCTCCATACCAATGATACACTTTAAATATTCATTTGAAAATCGTAATGAGTAATCATTGTCCTGAAAAATTTTGAGACTTGCATAATCCATTAGGCTGTGTACATCATTTTTCTGCATCGAATTTTGCACTCCTTCAAAGAGTAACTACAGGATCATGAGTGGTATGTCTGAGAAATGTCAAGCAGGAAATCTTCTATTGTAAGCAGAGCACATGAATAAAATATATTACTAACAATTTTAGAATCATAATTTGTATCAAGTTGTCTGTCTTTGTGCAATGAGCTCCACAGAGAGAAGTCTCTGAATAATTCATCATGTCCTTCCCCAAGTCCCTTAAACAAAATCAGAGACACTGTAGATAATATTCTATCCTTTAAATGAAAAAAAAAATCACTTAAATCATCACGTTAGATGGATGGAGCCTCTGGGTCCTACCGATCCCATTTCCTATAAGCTGGAGAAGTCCCTCTCACAGTACAAGGGAAAGTGGTCATTCACTCTCTGCGTGGCTTTGGAGACCAGTGGCTCACAACTTCCCGAAACCACTTAGCCCAGTCTTCAACAGCTCCAAACCACTCGCAGGTCTGTTCCTACCTTGACCGCGAACAGGTTCCTCATTTCCCACTCTGATCCTACGTAGTTCTGCTCCTGGGAGCATTCAGGAGCACACCCTCTTCTACACCGGATCGCCCTTCAAATGTCTATAGACAGTTATGAGGTCTCCAAATTTTCTCTTCTTTGGGTTAAATATTCCCATTTCTTTTATTGGTAGCTCCAGGAGTCAACTCTTCAACAATTTCTTTAAATAATATATTATGGACTAAAATGGAATTTGGGGGCAGTAGTGCTTCAGTGGTAGAATTATTGCCTTCCATGCAGGAGAGCCAGGCTTAATTCCTGGCCAATGCACCTCATGCACAGCCACCACCTATCTGTCAGTGGAGGCTTATGTGTTGCTATGATCCTGAACAGGTTTCAGTGGGGCTTCCAGGCTAAGATGGACTAGGAAGAAAGGCCTGGTGATCTGCTTCATAAAATCAGCCAGTGAGAACCCTATGGATCACAATGGTCCAATCCCATTGTGTATGGGGCTGCCATGACAGTGTCAACTCGATGGCAGCTAACAACAACAACAACAAAATGGAATTGGATAGGTTTCATTATCTGATGCCCATGAAGACTATGACTTTGACTTAAAAAGAAAACAGACAAATGAAAAAAACTGAAGAAGAAGAAAACTCCCAGAGCACATGGGTTAACTCACTGGTATATGGCTCCAGGTGCAGATGTATATTTAATAGATGTTTTCTGGTGATAACACTAAAACCCTGAATTTTTAAACTGTCTTTCAGCGGAAGACCCAAATGTGTTGAAAATGGAAAGCTTCCAGGTGGTAAACAGAAACTCAGTGCCTGGAGGTGTTCTCAGGAGGGTCGCCCATTAGGTGCTGAGCTGAGCTGAGCTGAGCTGAGTTGGACGAATGCCTTCTTTTTTACAGAACATCTTTCTTAAGAAAAAGTGGTAGGAGAAAAGTCATTTGGCAAAATAAATGAGAGGGCTCTATATTTAAAGATAGGAACAAAAAATAATTAGTAGCATTCATCGCCAAGGTATGGCAAATGAAACACTTCATCAATTCTTCTTGGATTCCATACATTTCTAACCTTAAATAGCGTCTGGAGGGGAAATCCTTCACCTACAGACAGGCTAAAATTATTGTGGAAAATAGCAGTTTGTCAACTGGGGTAGCACATAACAGAAGTGCCAGTAATGAAAAAAAAAACAAAAAACAAAAAAAAAACTTCCTGTTCTGTAACTCAAATGAGAATCTGGGTGGAGTAATTTAGCTGGAGTATAAGTGGTTCTTAAAGTTAACTTTAAAGGATAAACTAGATGATGAGTCACCATGTTGCCTAGGAACTTCCTGGATGAAATCAGAAAGGAGGATTTTATGAGACATACTTCCAAGGAGAGACATTTCATAACAAGACATGTGTGAAAGGTCTCTACCACAATGGGTGGGGACACAGGAGCCTGGTGTCTCTGTTCAAAGAAGGTACTCAAGAGACATATGGGAGTGTCCAACCCAGAAAGAAGTTAAGGAAGAAGAACATTCCTTCACAATGATTCTGCAATATGGTGGAAAGAATGCTATGGGTAGTGAGGGATCTGCTGTGGTGATTTCCCTAAAGTAGGCCAGATGTGTGGTGTAGCCAAGAAGTCTGGTTCTGCAAAAAGAGAGACATTCTATATGGCACTCCCTCCATCAACCAGGAGACGTGGGAGAAAGGGGAGTTAGCAGAGTGACAGATGACTCAACCCAACTTCCTTCTTATCCATGTCATTATTTCATTTATTTGCTAGGGAAAAAAAGAAATACTTGATTCAGCCTCATTTAAGAATAGAGCAGTCATGATTTAAAAATCACTCATCAGATTTTTACAGAATTTAGTTTTTTCTTATAGCTTATATGTTAAGATAAGGAGCCCTGGTGGCACAATGGTCAGGTGCTCAGCTGCTAACCAAAAGGTTGGCAGTTTGAACCCACCCGGTGACTCTGTAGAAAAAAGACCTGGCGATCTGCCAAGAAAATCCTATAGGGAAGTTCTACCCTGCAACACATGGGTTCTCTGTGACTCAAAATCAACTCGACAGCACCCAACAACAATGTTAAGATGTTCCACTGCAAAGACACATCTGGGATCACAGAAATGATGGGCTCTCAAACAGCTATGTACATGATGTTGGCAAAAAGCTTTAATGAGGCTTGGGCTTCTCCTTTGCCACTTCTTCCCCACTTCTGTTCCTGAGACTTCATTAGGCTACTGTCTTAGGCTGGTTTCTCTAGAGAAGCAAAACCAGTGGAGCATCTATATATATAGATAGATAGAGAGAGAATGAGAGAGAGATTTATAACAAGGAGATGGATCATGCTGTTGTAAAGGCTAAACAGTCCCAATTTTGTGGGTCAGGTTGTCCCTCATGTAGCTTCAGGGGCTGGCAAACCCAAGATCGGCAGGTCAGACATCAGGGCTCTTGCTCACAGGCTGCAAAGACTGATGAATCCCAAGATCAGCAGGTGAGACAGCAGGCAAGCTGCTAGCTCAAGTCCCAAGAATCGGAGGTCAGATGAACGGCAGCCAGCTGCAGGATCCAGAGCTAGCAAAAACTCACAAGCTTTGCCAGAAAGTCCACCTATATTGGATGCAGGCCACAACCCCGAGGAAACTCCCTTTCAACTGACTGGCTACTCACAGCAGATCCCATCATGGAAGTGACCACATTATATCAGACCTAATCATGGACGTGATTACATCATTATACAACTGCCAAACTACATCATAACTGCCAAACCACTGAGAATCATGGCCCAGCCAAATTGACACACAACCTTAACGATCATGGCCATGACAGAACTTTCAACTGTCAAGAGAATCAATAGTGTACAGAAACTCAGTGTATTCTCCCCAAGGACCCACATCCAGGGACATTTCAATAGGGTGTGTCTGTGAGAGAGTGTTGACTCAGAACCAGATGACGGTCCTGTACCATTAATTACAGTCCTGTGATTTCCTTTCTCATCATGGCTACAACTCTTTACCCACAGAAAAAAAAGTGAAACCCAGCATGTGGCAGAAGTGCATGTATGTTTATATATGAGACACTGAGAAATATATGGAAGAAAACAGGTCAGGATATTCTTTCAAGTTGTTGCAAATGCAAGTACCCCCCCCCCCCAAAAAAAAACCAAATCCACTGCTGTCAAGTCGATTAGGACAGAGTACAACTCCCCCATAGGGTTTCCAAGGAGCAGCTGGTAGATTCGAACTGCCGACCTTTTGGTTAGCACCCAAGTTCTTAACCACTGCTCCAAATGCAAGTATAGCGGGGTCTTAAGAGTCTCTCTAGAGAGAAATATATATGGAATTTCAGAGGCATTTCTTAATTAGGGGAAGGGCCTGTGGGGAGAAATGGCTTATGCTTCCATAAACTTCATTCCTTTTGGATTTTATGATCCCTTTCACTTTTTGGGGGGCTCTGTTACAGATTGAATTGTAATTCCCAAAAATGTGTGTCAACTTGGCTAGGCCACGATTCCCAATATTGTGAGGTTGTCTACCATTCTGTGATCTGATGTGATTATCTTATGTGCTATAAATCCTAACTTCTATGATGTTCGTGAGGCACGATTAGAGGCAGTTATGTTAATGAGCCAGGACTCAAATCTATAGAATTAGGTTGTCTCTTGAGTCCATCTCTTTTGAGATATAAAAGAGATAAGCTAGTAGAAAGGAGAGTGACCTCCTACCACCAAGAAAGAAGTGCTGGGAGTGGAGCGTGTCCTTTGGACCCAGGGTCCCTGCACGGAGAGGCTCCTAGACCAGAGGAAGATTGATGACAAAGAGTTTCCTCCAGAGCGGATAGAGAGAAAAAGCCTTCCCCTGGAGATGGTACCCCGAAGTCAGACTTCTAGCTTCTTAAACTGTAAGAGGATAAATAAATTTCTGTTTGTTAAAGCCATCCACTTGTGGTATTTTAGTTATAGCAGCACTAGATAAATAAGACAGCTCCAAGTGAACTCTATTTGTATGTAACTATTAAGAAACACACCATACCCACCCAGCCCCCAATCAGAAGATGTAATTAAAAACAGCAACGTAGGAGACTATCGAAAATTTCTTTCTTGTAACTAAAAGAATACACATTTGGGGGGATGGAAAAATCAGTGTTCCTTCTTTCCGTCTCATCAGCAAGTGGTTTGTGTTCCTGCCAAACAGTTGAAATAATCTAGGTTGGAACACCACCAGAGGAAGTCCACATGAAATCCACACAACCACTGAACATCAATTTGTGTGAAATGTATCATTTCTGCTCCCTTTACGGTGCTGATTAAAAGTGGATTGCTAGAACACAACTACTGGTGCTTAACTGCAACTTAATCCTTCTCTCAATGAGTCTACTATTTCATGGCCCTCCCATTTTCTGCTTCTAAAATTTGACACAAGGGAAGCCAGAGAACCAGGCTTGTTACAGGTAGTAAGGCTTGGGTAGTGGCCTTTCCTGGGGCGCAGGGTGCATGGCTATATGAAAGCTCCTATGCTTGCTAAGTGTCTGATGTTGCCTCGGTCTGACTTCTGCAGAGCACTATGCTGCCTCACATTAATACTGAGCAGACAAGCTAGCTATCACTCGTCGGTCAGTCTGTCATAATAACTTGTATGTTGCTATGATGCTGGAAGCTATGCCACCAGCATTCCAAATACCAGCAGCGTCACCCATGGTGGACGGGTTTTAGTAGAGCTTCCAAAGCCAGACTAGGAAGAAAGATGTGGCAATCTACTTCCAGAAATTAGCCAGTGAAAACTCTATGGATTACAACAGAATGTTACCTTATCCAGTGTTAGAGGATGATCCTCTTAGGTTGGAAGGCACTCAAAACACACAGTGGCCATAACAATGGACACCAGCGTACCAACGATTGTGAAGAGGGCAGAAGACCAGGTTAATGTGTCATTCTGTGACATACGGGGTTCCCACGCAACAGCAACTAACAACAGACAGCTAGAACTCACTGATTTCCTTTTTTTTTTTTTTATCAAGCAACAGGCTAGATAACATCAAAAGCCTTATCTAACAGTAACTCACATGTTTTAATATCTTACAATTTCTCATTATATAAATAAGAAAGTGAGTGGGGTTTTGGTGAGAAAGGAAAGAGAAGAGAGTCACGTGACATTTAAACAAATGTCAGGGAGCCAAGAAGCCTTGGCATTCTTCTGAATGTTCGATTAATGCACTTCAGGTAAAACTTAAACTCTCCTAAAATTATATTTTCCATCCATATGTTAAGCTCCATTTGCAGCACAAAATCTGCCATTATAGAAAAGAAACAAGCAGATGACCATTTACAAGGCAAAGTTTATAATACATCAGGTGCTAAATCAAGCATATCGTATTACATGTTTTACTGATTATAAACAAGAGTAGAAAAGTATGGAAGTGTATAGCTTTGGAAATTGTGTGAAAATAACAACATAATTCAACTTTAATTGGATGCCTATTGATGAAACAATAATTGACTATTTAGCTGTAACTCCAAGGTATTTTATGACTATTACAGTTTCCAAGTACAGCCATGCACTGCTTAACGTCCACAATGCATTCTGTGAAATAGGGCGTTATATGATTTGGGCGTTGTGTGATACACAAGATTGGATGTTGCTGCCTAGAAGTCGAAGCATATACTGTTATTAGTATGGAAAAGTTCACATTAAAATAACAATAGAAAGTACTGTACAGTACATACATAAGCCAGTATGTATGTACATAAGCCAGTAACATATGCGTTTATTATGACTATCAAGACATATGTATTATACGTTATATATGTACTGTACCATTACATGCATGGCAACACAGTTGCTTTGTACACAAGAGACAGGAGATACACGTGTTGTGTGCAGGAAGCTGCTGCATTTGCTTCGTCCAGTTATGTCCTCTACATCCCGTTCTCTGATTGGGATATCTGAACTCTATTATAACCTGATGGGATCACGGACATATACTTGGTTGGACGCTGCCGGGACAGACATTTTGCAGTGCATGACTGTACAGTCATTTATTTGAAAACACCTCATTGGCTCATCAAATTTTATCTTTAAAGTGCCACCCCCATTCTGAGCAAATTATAGGCATACACTAGAATAAAATGAAGATAATGTAATTTCAATCCAATAAAACAAAAAGTATGCCACTAAACTGTACTTGATTATTTAATAGCATGATAATTCTCAAGTGAAATAAATGCAATGCCTAGTACATGATGCCCCATGATTGTCAAGTCTCCCCAGTCCATTTCCATTTATCTTTCAAGCCTTCACATCCTACCACAGGTCAGTTCAGTGGGATGCTACCCAACTATTTATTAGTTTCCAAATAGTCCTCACACTTTCTAACACCTCCACCCAGAATGCTCTGCTCTCTCGCCTTGGCACTATAGCATCCCCTTATCTTAGTCTTGCTGTACCATCTTCCCAGGTCCTGCATATCTGCTCCCTGTTCTAACCTCCATGGTGCTCTCTACTTCTCATATGTGACTTCCATGCTCTGGCTTTATTAAAAACCAAAAATCAAACCCGTTGCTGTCGAGTCTATTTCAACACGAAGCGACCCCATAGGACAGAGTACAACTGCCCCATAGGGTTTCCAACGAGTGGCTGGTGGATTTGAACTGCTGACCTTTTGGTTAGCAGCCAAGGTCTTAACCACTGCGCCACCAGGGCTCGGACTTTATTACAGCCAGCCCCATAGCTTACTAACTGCCCACCTCCCAACCAGAGACAGGAAGATCTTTGGGCCAGGCACCACCACCATCTGCACAGAATATGGCGTGAAGCTTCTGCACATAATAATGCTAATAAACTTTGTTGTCGTTGGTCGCTGTCGAGTCGATTCCAACTCATGGCGACCCTGTGTGTTTACCTGAGCAAATTAATTGCAAAGCATATCCTAGAAATCCTAGGTATAAAGCAAAAAAAAAAATCCTATTTTTAACACCGTTTGATACAGAACAGTTCCTTACATCTTTGTAATAATTTTAAGGTTAGGAAAAAATATTCGGCATAGTCCACTCTGTAGAAACTCCTCAAACATTAACTCACAAGTTTTTAAAAAGCATGAAACGACTTTTTCCCCCTGTGCCTATATATAGAACCACAACAATTACAACATGAGCTCACAGTCTCTGCGAAGGCCTAATACTAAACTCCCATGGCGAGACTGCACGTGGGGCCTTATCGTCAGCCTCATATAGAACAAGTGTGCTCAAACTATCTAGAAAAATCTGCCAGGGGACCCAAAAACATTTTAGAGGCTCAGACAAGCTCAAGGCTTTGACATTTAACTGAAAAAAGGAGAAGCATACATTGATGGAAAAATCTTCACAGATTCGGAAAAGTCTGTGAAAACATAATTGCACATTTTTACAGGGCACATGTTGTTCTGAAACCCCGGAGGATAGGTATGCAAATATACTATAGAGTGGCAATATTTTTACTTTAGTTTTTGGCATGTCGAGCCGTCTCACTTGGCGGCTTTCTTATACAGCAGCTACATGGAGCCGGACGCACTTCGAATGTGCCGGGAGATGTGGATGGAGAAGTCAGCTCTGGTTTACAGATGTCATTCCTGCTTTCAGGACTGTAACTGTCATGTGCTGCCTTGGATCTGCCTCTGCTTGGGAAGTGGAAATTGTTTTTGTTTTCTTCCACATCCAAGCCCACAAGGGTCAACTAGCTTTGAATCCCAGTCAATTGCTCTTTGTCTGTTGCAGAAATTAATATAGGCCACCCAAGAAAAAAAAAAGAATACGGGGCTTAAGCTTCCCAAATCTTTTAGCCCCCTTGGCTCTGCCAAGGTTCGCTGGTGCCTTTTAAGAACACCAAGTCAGAAGCCCAGTCAGGGGGCTGGCAGGAGCACTTTCTACAAGATGGTCTTACTGAACTATAATCTTTAGCTAACTCTCAGCTTATTTCTGCAACAGAAAAACAGCAGACAATGGATTAAAATCTAGTCCAAAACAAAAAGCCCAAACACTCACTTTTACATCTTTGATCATCAAATGTTCCTACCAGAACCATTACAAAGACCAAAGCGGATTCCTTTGAGCGTCTACTGTAAATCTTCGTCCTTCCCTATAGCTAAAAGACCTGCCAAGCCACTTGGTGATGTCCAGAGGATACAAAAGGGAAAAACTAGTAACAGCCACTTCTTACCTCAGTAGGGTTTTACCAAACACTACTCATACACACACTGTCTATCTGATTACTCACCACGGTATGGGGTAGGAGAGGGACTGATATGTTTTCATCTGAGAAAACTGAGGCTCAGAGGGATTCGAGCAAAATGCACAAGGAAATCCCATCCAGAAGGTCAAACAATGACACTAATCACTACCATTTGCCTTGCACTTGTCATATGCTGTCACATCTCATCTTCACAAGGTACACTTGTCATCCTTCTCTCATAGAGAGGGAAAAAGGAAGATACACAGTGGGATGGGGATCCAAGAAGTGATGGAGGCAGAATTTGGGGGTTTGACACAAGATGTAACCAACTCCACAGACCAAGTTTGATCTCTGCCTGTAACTGTTTGCACACTCCAGAGGTTCTGCCTCCTGGCCCAGCCCACCTTCCACTAGAGCACAGCGGTCTAGCAAAGTGCTACAGCATCCGGGACTGAAAGACCCCTGAGGAGCCACACTCCAGGTGCTACTTCTAGCAGCAGCCCCCGCTGCAGCCAGCCAACCAGCTGACTGCTCGGGGCTATTTTGGAGACATTCTCTCCTCTCAGAAGACATCCATCTTTGGATTATTCATCCCCCTAGGAAGCAAAACCAGCACACAGTGTCCTTTCGGCACCAAGCCTCATTCTGGTTTTGCAGTCAGCTGCCTCCTCTCCGCCTCCTCACCGACAGCCAGGGCTCCTGACTCGGGCTAAGCCTGCTCTGCACTGAATGTTACCCTTTGTCTCAGAAGCCCTGGGCTGGCTCTGAAGGCTGGAAAGCCTGAACAACAATGACGAATCAGAGTATTTATTTTTGAGGTTTTCTCCAAGCTGCCTCTTCATCAGCTCTTAAATAGCAGCATTCAAGCTGCCACCAACACTTCCAGAAGTTTGCTGGCCTGGGGTTCCCAGTGGGGAAAACTTCGCCTCCCTGGCAAGAAAGGCAACTGGGCCATTACACCCCCGTCTAAATGAGAGGTACAAACTGCATTTCTCTGTGACAAGACCAGTGGCCTACATGCTGAAATCGATTTTTCAAACTATTTTCAAGTCCTTCAGGTTGCATGAGCAATGAGGGATTCCTGTTTCCAAGTGTGGTGACCTTTTCCAAAACTGTTTTATGCTTTTCACTCTTCTTTAATAGGTGCCACCCAAGGCTGCACATTACATTTATTTTGTGCATTTGAGTGAGCTGTTTAATCCAGGACAAGGAAATTCAGGCCTTCAAATGCGAAGTAAAAGAACCACATATGGGTCCAAGGTGGTTTCCTGATGTAAAACTCTCATGTAAAAGTTAACTGCTCTTATTAAGATTGAAGGCTTAAATTTACTAATGAAATCATCAGCCCTGAGAGGTGGAAACATCAGAATAATTCACAAGTTAGAAATCTTTTCTTTCCTGCTGCACCATTTGACTGCCCATAATAACATAAGAGTAAAGTGTTTTCCACCTAAAGCAATTGTTCGCACACACACACAAACACACACACAGCGCTTGATGCTTTTAAGAGTGAAAAAAAGTTAGAAAAATAATAATAATAAAGCAGTCAGAAAAGAAAAGAAAAAAGCCAACAGTGATAATCTGAGGACGCTACATAGAAATACAAATGATGGTTAAACATGAATCAACTCAGCTTCAATAAAAATCATTTTAACACATTTGCCTGTGAACAGACAAGCTCTGATGGACAGCAAAGGGTTCAGAGGGGACTGGGCTATTCTTTTCGTAATGGCTTGGAAGATACAAGGACAAAGTCTAGAAGTACAGCTGATGGCGGGCCTGTGCTGGGATGAGGGCTTCACGTACAGGGCCTGAGGGAAAGTGTGATGCCAGCAGAAACATCGACACTGGTCTCCCTGGGACAGCCCCTCACTGAACCCCATGGGCACATCATGCTGTCATACAATTTGCTTTCTGGCTAAATGCAGAATTCTGTGTTGCTGTGGCACCCATTCCACCCTATGAAAGACCATCCCCTAAAGTCCCAAATACCACTGATGTCCCTATTTGGATCAGGGCAGTATTGCCAACAGTTGACAAGGCAGAAAAATACAAATAACAGTTACCATATACTATCTGCTGGACATTCTGCTAGATGCTTTAGGTCGACTCACTAATCCTCACAAGGCCACCCCAGGCTATGTACCATTTCTCCCATTTTACAGAAGACAAACTGAGGCCCAGAAAGGTTAAGTAACTGAAAAATTGCACAGCTTTAGGTGACAAAGCCAGGATTCCAAAGTCAGCTTCTTTTCCCTCACCATGCTGATCAAGAGCCTGGTCACACTGTCTCCCAGAGGGTTCGGCTCTGGGCCCTCACTGCTCCCAAAACGAACTCTTTAGTAACATAAAGAAAAAGAACATATGTCATACGGTCCCTGGGTGGCACAAACAGTTTGCACTCGACTACTAACCTAAAGGTTGGTGGTTCGAACCCACTAGTGGCACTGTGGAAGAAAGGCCTGGCAATCTGCTTCCATATAAAATTACAGCCAAGTAAATCCTATGGGGCAGTTCTACTTTGTAACTCACGGGGGTGCCATGAGTCGAAATCAACTCGATGGCAATTTTTTTTTTTTAAGCTATCTAGGTAATCTCTTAAAAGAATATGTTTACAAGTTCCAGAAATGAAGAAGTAGAGAATAAGTTTGTTCAGGGAAACTCTTGCACCTTTCTATAGCATAAATGAGAAGACAAGAATACTATCTCTTAAACACAATACACACACTCAAGAATGCTCCATCAGAATTGCATCCCACAACTTTTCCAGTTTGACAGGCAGATCAAATGGCATTTGAATCACAGGGAAAACCTCCCAATACAAAATCTTCCCCAGAATGTTAATTTTTTAAGTAGTGCCCCAATTATGCATTCTAAAGAATCCCAACTACAGACCCAATCAAATCACAAAGACCACTTGGTGGTGTTGTTTACCATCAAGTCAATTTTCAACTACTAGTTATCCCATGTGACAGAGTAGAACTGTCCCATAGGGTTTCCTAGGCTGTAATCTTTATGGGAGCAGGTGGGTTCAAACCACCAACCTTTTAGTTAGCAGCCGGGTGCTTTAACCTGTGCCACTAGAGCTCCTTAAAGATCACCGAGTATTTAACAATTCATTTATGATTCTTAACACCACCTTGTACAACCCATTCTTGGAGTAATAGAGCCACAAGTTAAGAGTTTGTTTCAAATTTTTGTTTTATTTCTCTCAGTGATTCTTACCTGCAAGATTATACTATCTGTAGCCCCAAATAAATTTCTCTTCAAAATTATAGTAATAATTTACTTTGGTTGAGGGGGCTTTAGTAAACATCTGTTCTCAAAAAGAAAAAAAAAAAAAAAACCAGAACTTGAGAATATTGTAGCTTTCTGCCACCTCCGTCTCAGGCAGGTGAGAGTCAGCACCATCTGGATGTATCCTAAATGACCATGAATAACAGAGACTCGAGAGTACCGAGGGGCTTCCCTGAGAGAAAAGTTCACAAGGAAGAGCTGAAGCCCTGAGAGTGAATTACTGAAACCCCCAAAACAGAGATTCTGGTAACTGATGAAAGTAAGCCACAGACAGAACACCTAGGTTCAGGCAGGGGTGGATTAACCGGTAATCAAAGTATGCACAGGCTTAATTGTGTATACTCAACTAATCTGTACTGCACAATTTCACATGGGTTTCACCACATCTTTGATTTTGTGAAATCAAATTAGGTGAAACTGTCCACTACAGATTACTAAGTAAGCACAAGTAAGCCTGTGTGTACCTTGCTTTTTGGGTAATCGTCCCTGGTCAGGTGTTGGATGGGGTCAAGAGGGATTTTAGAGATGGGCTTCTTAAGGGCTGGTCCAAGCCATTCTCCACTATCTGTCCAGCACCCAATCCAATGTCAGACCCCAAGTGGTGCGAAATCTCAACAAGTGTGGGAAGATGGACAAAGTGACTGGTGGATGCACAACCATATTCTCTCCCTTAATCTGTCCTGGGCATCCACAGGAACCTCCTGCATGTAATCTCCAGGGGGAAGAGCAGTTGGAGCCTGTCTTGTTAGCTCTGCGTCCTAATAACAATGACAGTAATAATGACAACCACAACCATTTACTGGACACCTGATATGCATTATGTTGTTGTGAGCATCCACTAATCCTCACAACAACCTTATGGCAAAGTACAATTATTATTATCCATATTTTACAAAAGAGAAAAGTGAGGCACTGAAATTAAGTAACTTCCCCAAGGTTAAACAGCTAGTAAGTGGCAGAACAGGTCTGAACCCAGAGCTCAACATTTCAATCACTACACTATACTGCCTGGAACATCATACTTAGCAAGAATGGATGTTGAATTAACATAATCTCAGACAAGCTATCTGATATCCTACTCCTTTTCAATTTTGAATCTCTGAGTGGCTGATTTTTCATTCTGGGTGCCACCTGAAATTTGGTTATTGCTTCTCCCTCCTCCTGTAACTACTGAACATGTCACTGTTTGTCTTTGATTTTGTGGCTACAGGAAGTGAAAGGGGGTAAACCTACTCAAATATTTTTCTACCTAGAAGGAGCTCTGTCCAAAGGTTCTGTTGGAGGCTAGAACTAATGGCTAAAACAATGAACAGCCAATCCTTCTGTGATGGTTAAAGTTGTTATCATCTTGGTTGGGACACAATTCTTAATGGTTTGGCAGTTATTGTATGATATAATCACCTCCATGATGAGATCTGCTATAAGCAGCCAATCAGTTGAAAAGGAGTTTCCTTGGGGGTGTGGGCTGTATTCAAAATATATGTACTTTCTGGTAAAGCTTGCTGGGTTTTTGTCTGCTCTGGAGCCTGCATTTGGCTCATCATCATATGACCTCCAGTTCTTGGGACTTGAGCTAGCAGCCTGCTGTCTTACCTGCTGATCTTGGATTCATCAGCCTCCACAACCCATGAGCCAAAACCCTGCCATCTGACCTGCCAATCTTGGGTTCATCATCCCCTGCAGCTACATGTGAGTTAGGAGAAGTTTCCAGCCTGACACTTGACCCATGGACTTGGGACTTGCCAGCCTCTACAACCATGTAAACACCTTCCAATTATCCAAAGCCCCTTGGAAAAGTTTTTTCACAGTGACCATTTTAGATTCTGGGATTAATTATTAGATGAACTGAGAAGCTCTGAGTACATACAATGACTTCTCTTAGTCACCACAAGAATAAAATACATTCTTGTTTACTGTAAAACCTCAAGATCACAGAACGACAGAGACAACCACAAAGGGACATCAAGTTTGTCAAAGTGATCCAAGCAGGTGATGGCAGGCTATAAACTTATTGTCCAGAATCTTTATCAATAATTCAGGCCAGTCCATAATAATGCTTTAGGCAGAAACCAGCCCACATTTTTCACACACATGTCCCTTGTGTATTGTAACTGGAATGACAGGACCAAACTGCCATCATCTTCTAAAAACCTCCAGTGTATTTGAGAATTTGGAACCATATACATCAATAAAGGGAGATACTTAGGGGCTACAGAATCAATTTTATTTTGTCTTGCCATCAATTTAAATATCAAATTCAACAGAATGGCTTTTACTTTTGTCTTATTTGGGTTTGTCTGTTTGTTTTTTTATAGGCATATATTCTTTAACATATCAAGTACCTTTGTGTGGAAACTATGTAACTTTTTTGATAACAGCTTTATTGAGATAAAATTTAATCCACAATCCATATATAGTATGTGGAACTTTTTTTGTGTGTGTGTGCTTTAGACGAAGGTTTACAGAACAAATTAGTTTCTCATTAATCAATTAATACACATACTGTTTTGTGACACTGGTTGTCAACCTCACAATGTGTCAACACTCTCCCCTCTCGACCTTGGGTTCCCCATTTCTGTTCGTCCAGCTTTCCTGTCCCTCCTGCCTTTTCGTCCTTGCCCCTGGGCTGGTGTGCCCATTTAATCTCATATACATGGTTGAGTTGTGTGTATTATTGTTTGTTTTATGGGCCCATCTAATCATTGGCTGAAAGGTGAACCTCAGAAGTGACTTCATTTAAAACGGTGTCCAGGGTCCAGAGATAAAATTTAAAGACTATACAATTTACTCATTTCAAGTGTACAATTCAATGGTTTTTAGTATATTCACAAAGTTGTGCAAACATCACCATAATCAATTTTAGAACATTCTCATTTCAAAAAGAAACCCTGTATCCATTAGCAGTCACCTCCTCCCCCAACCCCAGGCAACCACTAATTTACTTTCTGTCTTTACGAATTTCCTATTCTGGACATTTTATATAAATGGAATCATATAATATATGGTCTTTTGTGTCTGGCTTCTTAACATAATGTTTTCAAGGTTCATCTATGTTGTAGCATGTATCAGAACTTCATTTCTTTTTATGGATGTGGCATATTCCATTGTGTGAATATGCCACATTTCATTTATCCATTCATCAGAGGATTGTTTGAATTGTTTACATCTTTTTTTGGCTTCTATAGATAACGCTGAGTGAATACTTGTGTAGAAGTTTTTGTGTGGAAATAGGTTTTCATTTCTCTTGAGTATATACATATACAGAAGTGGAATTGCTGGGTCCTATGGTAACTCTGGAAACCCTGGTGGTGTAGTGGTTAAGAGCTACAGCTGCTAACCAGAAGGTCGGCAGTTCGAATCCACCAGGCACTCCTTGGAAACCCTACAGGGCAGTTCCACTCTATCCTTTAGGGTCGCTATGAGTCAGAATCGACTCGACAGCAACGGGTTTGGTTTTTGGTTTATGGTAACTCTAGGACCCTGGCGGCTCAGTGGTTAAGAGCTACAGCTGCTAACCAAAAGTCAGCAGTTCAAATCCACCAGCTAGCTGCTCCTTGGAAACCCTATGGGGCAGTTCTATTCTGTCCTGTAGGGTCGCTATGAGTCAGAATCAGCTCGACGGCAATGGGATGATAACTCTATGTTTAGCCTCTTGTTAAATGTGTAATATATTAATGGAAAGGTTCAGGTGGTGAGTTCAGATTAAGAATTTAACTATCCATCTCTCAAGTATAAATTTACTTATCCCTAAAAAATAATCCATATTCCTAGATTATAGACCTCTCCAGGGTAATAGCCCATGTCTTAGTCATCAAACTGCCCCTAGCAAAGCATGTGCTCAATAAAAGCATGACCTGAACAGATTCTAATTTGCCAGACAAAACACTGGTTTTAAAAAAGTATCAGATTCTACTGATTCTGAAGCTCTCACCCACAGAGCTGAGGGGGGAGAAACACAGAACCTACTCGTCTGCTCCCAATTCCTTCTGAACTCACCCTTGGAGTCAAGCAAGATGGTTATGGTTTCTTGACTCATTTTCCAATCTGTAAAATAAGGATGGCGCATTGGTGGTTTCAGTGGTAGAATTCTTGCCTTCCATGTGGGAGACATGGGTTTAATCCCCTGCCAATGCACCTCATGCGTAGCCACCACCTGTCTGTATGATGCTGAATAGGTTTCAGCAGAGCTTCTAGACTAAGATGGACTGACTAGGAAGAAAGGCCCTGTGATCTACTTCCCCAAACCAGCCAATGAAAACCCTATGGATCACAATGGTCTGATCCTCAACCAATCATGGTATAGGACTGGGCAGTGTTTTGTTCCGTTGTGCATGGGGTCACTATGGGTTGAGGGCTGAGTCAATGGCAGCTAACAACAAGAAGAAGAAAAATGGTAGAAAGGCAGTCTGTCACAGTGACAGGGAATCAGGAAGACAAGAAACCATGAACATGCATATTCTTTTTTTTTTTTTTGTAATATTTTATTGTACTTCAGGTGAAGGCTTACAGAACAAATAGTTTCTCATGTAACAGTAGTACACATGCTGTTTTATGACTTTGGTTAACAACCCCACAACATTTTAACCCTCTAAAGTCTCAGCTTTTTTTTTTTTTTTTTTTTGGTGAAAAAAAGATACCCCGTTTCAAAACTTTTTACGTACACATTTAAGTGACATTGACTACGCTCTTCTAATTGTGCTGCTATTCTCACTTAAGATGAAGGCTTACAGGACAAAACAGCCTCCCATTTAAGAGTTACTACAAATGTTGCCCTATAACAATGGTTAACAATCTCACAACACATCAACAGTATCCTTACTCAACCTTGTGTTCCCTATCATCAGCTTCCTACTCCCCTTCTGCCTTCTGGCCCTTGTCACTGGACTCCTGTACCTCGTTAGTCTCATTTGGTTTTACTGGGCTGTCCACTCCCAGGCTGAACAGTGAACCTCGAAGGTAACTTCACCACTGAGCTAAAAGGGTGTCTGGGGGCCATACTCTTGAGGTTTCTCCAGTCTCCTTTAGGCCAGTAAATCTGGTCTTTTTTTTTGTGAGTTAGAATTATGCTCTACATCCTTCTCCAGCTCTGTCCAGAACCCTCGGTTGTGATCCTGGTCAGAGCAGTCAGTGGTGGTAGCCGGGCACCATCTAGCTGTACTGGACTCAGTCTGGTGGAGGCCTTGGTAGCTGTGGACGATTAGTCCTTCAGACTAATCTTTTCCTTGTATCCTGTTCTCTTCATTCTCCCTTGCTCCCAAAGGGATGAGACCAGTGGAGTATCTTAGATGGCTGCTCACAGGCTTTTAAGACCCCAGACACTACTCACCAAGGTAGAATGTAGAGCATTATCTTTATAAGTAGTGTCATGCCAATTGAGCTAGATGTTCCCCGAGACCATGGTCCCCAGAGCCCTCCGTCCAGCAACTCAGTCCCTCGGGGAGTTTGGATGTGTCCATGGGGCCTCCCTGACCTTTCCTTGTGCAGGTTGTCTTAGTTTCCCTTGTATTGTGTACTGTCTCACCTTTCACCCAAGATACCACTTATCTATTGCCTGTTTAGTATTTCCCACCCCCCCATCCCTGGTAACCAACAAGGATTGTTACATTTTGAACATGCATATTCTTAATGCCTACAGATTCTGAAATTTACAGACCAGCAGCCACACTCTTCTCCCCTTTTTTGCTTCCCCTGAGTTTTTGCTAACCACTGGTAAAAAGAAAAATCCCAACAAAAACAATACAAAGATAATGAAATATCAGATTCCTTCTATAGCTTGAAATGCAGCTTATTCATACACACAGGGATTAACAAATTGAAAAGCAAAACCTCCTTATCCCTGGTAAAGGAGGCGTGCCTTATTAGTAAATTTTACAGAAAGTTTAAGGTGAATTGCTTTTGTGGGGGGGCAAAACTTTACTGGACCCCATTTAATGGAAGTTTTTCTAAAAGGTACTGGATGCTTCCCTGCCTTCTTAAAGGAAAAAAGGAGGGAATGAGAGAAAAGATGACTAAACTCTAGCGCCTGCTGTGAGCTTGACATTGTGCTGACCACTTATGTGTGTTTGCACTTTTAAGCTCACAACACACCTTTGCAGGTACTGGGCTTAAATGTATTCTCAGCAGCCTATGAGGCTGGTGCAGCAACTATTGCTGCTGCTGTTGTTAGCACGGTCCTCATCGTTATCATCATCCCGTCCTACAACTCAGAGGAGTTAAGCAAGCAGCCCAAGGTCACAGAACAAGGACGTGGAAAATCCAGCACCCAACCCCCGTCTTCCAACTCTGAAGGTAACTATATTAAACACTTATGTAATAACATTTCAGATACTTTAATTTACATTATCCTTCTCTTCCCAGACTATATAATCTAATCTATGCTGTAATCTCAGAAAGCCTTTCTTTGTGGATTTTATTTTCCCATTTTATGTGTTTCTCTGTAGCTCTTCTCTGAACCTTCCTGGATCAGTAGAGGATCTCTCCAGATATCCTACAATTGGACTCGGATTGTCTGAATTGGACAGAGCATACCAGGAAGGTTCTAGCCACTGGCAGAATAGCTCCTGCTTCTTGCACACCGTTTTCCTATCAGGGCATCTCAATACCACTTTCTGCACTGGGTTATCATCCAGGTCCGTGGTCAGCAATATGCTGAGGGGGCTGGAAGAAATGCCAGGATTGGAAAAGTGGGACATGTGTAGAAAAGTTAGATGCTTCTAAAAAGCAATGTGTAGAAACCCAGGTAAGAGACAGAAATCATGAATACATAAATACCAGAAGGCTGAATTCAAGAGCTATCCAAGGTCTGGGCAAATAGTAACCAGAGGAGTGAAGAAGGAAAGAAAATAACAAATGCTGACCACCAGTATGGCCTAGGCATTACACTAGTTTTTGCTTAAGTCCTCATTTTTACTTCAAACAGAGGCATTTTAATATTCAGGAAAGCAAATCAGGAACCCAGAGGTCTAGCTTGGATGATACAACCAGCTGTGTGGGCCCTGGGAAGGCACAGAGGACCCTTTCAAATGAGGGGAATGGACTAGGAGACTTTGTGGTCCTACAGTCCTCTGAGATCCTAGGATTTTGTTTTTCTTGTCACTGAGAAAAGAGAAAATGGTGGCCCACAGTAGGGAGACCCACAGAACTGAGGAGGGAAGGACAGAGTAAATGTAGGCCTGGCCACAACCACAAAGAAAAGGCCTCTAGGTTGCAGGCAGTCTGCAGACCTTCCTTAAGAACCATGTTATGGACCTCCTACTCTGGTCTGAAGGCGCAGTGGTGGTTCAGTGGTAAAATTCTCACCTTCCATGCAGGAGACCTTCCATGCAGGAGACCAGGGTCTGATTCCCAGCCAATGCATCTTATGTGCAGCCACCACCTGTCTGTCAGTAGAGGCTTGTGTGTTGCTATGATGCTGAACAGCTTTCAACAGAGCTTCCAGGCTAAGATGAACGAGGAAGAAAGGCCTAGCGATCTACTTCCAAAAATCTGCCAGTGAAAACCCTATGGATCACAACAATCTGATCTACAGCTGCTCGTGGAGGTGATGCAGGACCAGGCAGCATTTTCTTGCAGTGAGCATGGGGTTGACAGGAGTTGGGGGCCAACTGGATGGCAGCTAACAACAACAACTCTGGTAAGAGAGCCAATACCTAGGAAGCTGGGCCAATGCAGAGCTGACGGGGACACTTGTCAACAGGTAGAAGCCTGTTGGTGATAAAAGGGGTGAGGCAGCTCAGGTCCAAGAAGGGACAGGTTAAAGAAGTTCCACTGCCTGTTTATACTTCAACTATCCCTGAAGACATCAACAGATTTCTTTTCTGCCACGTGTCAGCCTGGGGTAAGAGGATGGCCTGATGGACGCACAGATCAGCAGATGGCCTACTTATGCTCGAGAATATTCTAAGTGGGCCTCATCCTTGGTGAGTTTTCTCCATCTGGCAAAATAAGAGTGATGTGGACGGGGCAGTATAGATGAGCAGTGAAGAGCCTTAGCAGCATGGACTTTGAAATCAGAACTGCAGGTGCTCTAACCCTGGCTCCATTTCCTAGTGCACATTGGATAAGTTACCGAACCTCGCTAAGCCTCAGTTTCTTTAGTGGAGAAGCAAAGATAGTAATAGTACAATCTCAGAGAGTTGTTGGGATGATCTGAGGAACTAATTCACATAAAGTACTGAGAACAAGAACACTGGTGGCACCGTGGTTAAGTGCTCAGCTGCTAACTGAAAGGTTGGCGGTTAGAACCCATCAGCTGCTCCATGTGAGAAAGATGTGGCAGTCTGGGCGGCAATGGATAACTGAGAGCAGCACTTGGAATTTAACTTGTTGTTTCAAGTGCCATCGAGTCAATTTTGACTCACAGTGACCCCATGTGACAGAGTAGAACTGCCCCATAGGGTTCTTTACAGGAGCAGATCATCAGGTCTTTCTCCTGCGGAGCCGCTAAGTGGGTTTGAACTGCCAACCTTTCAGTTAGCAGTCGAGCGCTTAACTGCTGCACCACCAGGGATCCTTTGGTATTTAACTTATACAGAGTTAATCCTAACTACTATTATTACAGGGTCGCTATGAGTCGGAATCAACTCGACGGCAATGGGTTTGTTTGGTTTTGGTGTTATTATTTACACTGGTGTTGGTGTAAGTAAATAATGATGGTAAAGCACTCTTTGCACTCCGATCCCATTGAAATTGAAATGTGTTCAAATTGTAAACCTCTAAATAAATAAAATCATCATATGCCCCTTCAGGCTGCCCCAAGCAATTCCCCTTTATTTCACCGTCTGTAATTAATAATACAGGTGTGGATCAAATTCTCCTAAGTCTCAAAGTTTACTTGTTCATTTCCCTCATGCTAGTAGTTTATTATTCTAACACATTTGGCCCTGAAGTTCAGACTTTTAATATTCAGAATGCAAGACCCAAGAGGAAGTTAGACATTTAGGGATAAAAGGCGACTTCCCTCAAATGTACCGAGGGGATTGACAGAAGGAGGTGGAATCTTCTTTATGCACAGAAACCCAGACTCTACCCTTTAGGAAGAACAATAATAACTGAGCCAGCGCACAGTCCCCACTACAGGGATATAGACAAATATGAAACTTTGCCTCTGACACAGTCATGGCCAGCCACACTAGGGCAGAAAATTTACAAGATTAATGCAATCAGAATGAATCTTTCTCAAATTGTCGGGGATAAGAAACGGTCATGACCTTCATACTGTCTAAATGATAGAACAGCATGGGCTGGAAGTTGAAAGCTTCACCTTGCACCCCTCCAGAATGCTCAATAAATACTTGTTGCGATCAAAAATGAAAGGATCAAGCTTCTGCCCTGCAGAGTCCAGCAACCTTGTTTAAATGCCTGAGAGGTTAGTTCATCTGTTCTGCCCTTTCCAGTGGCCTCTGCCCTGGAAGGAATTCCTCTGCAGTGGCAGAAACAAGCCTGAACAATCAAAGGCAGCACTCCCAAGTCAACAATGGCCTTTTCAGTAGGAAACGTATAAAAGGAAAAGGTTCTGCTAGTCCAGGGTGGGAGGCAACAAGAAGCTCTGGGTCTCTCAAGTTGTTTGTAACTGACCCAGTAGGTATTAAATGAAAACCTTACATGGAAAAAAATTAATGGGTTACACTGGTCTGCAAATCAGGAGGTAGGGGCAGAAGGCTGAACCTTAAAATAGTCCTCATTTGCCTAGCCAAATTAAGAATTAATTATAACCCAAGTGGTTAACATGCAGACTCCCAGCTTTGGATGTGATTTGTTTCAAGACATATGGTCTAACAATTAGCATGAAGCAAACCAGTGGGGCTCAGGACAAGCAAACACTCAGCCCCCAAAAAGGATATGGTTAAAAAAAAAAAAAAACCCACAAGAGATTCCACTGAATGCAATATATGCTCTGCTGCCTTCAGGGCAGTAGAGAAATGCAAGTCTTCACTGAAGCAAAGGTGAAGACAGCAGTGGAGGAAAGGCTTCTTCTTCTCTTCAGCCAGCCAAATGCAGGTACATTGGTTAAGAAAAGGAGTTACAGGAGAAAAAATGGCTGATTTCATGAACTAAAAAAAAGCATCTATCACTTTTCTTCAAGCTTTCGAGCATCACTTTAAGTATCATTTGGTGGCGGGAAAGAAAATGCAGCAATCAAAAGTTATCATCTCCTTTCCCCCTCCCTCCCACCTGCCCCTACTAAAACAAACCAAATCTGTCGCCATCAAGTCGATTCTGACTCACAGCAACCCTCTAGGACAGAGTAGAACTGTCCTATAGGGTTTCCAAGGAGCACCTGGTGGATTCGAACTGCTGACCTTTTGGTTAGCAACTGAACTCTTAACCACTGTGCCACCAAGGTTTCCCCACCTGCCCCTGGTAACCACTAATAAACTTTGGTCTCTGTACACTTGACTATTCTACATATTTCATATAAGTGGGTTCATACAGTATTTGTCCTTCTGTGTCTGGCTTATTTCACTTAGCATAATGTTTTCAAGTTTCCTCCATGTGGTAGCATGTATTAATTTCTTTTTATAGATAGTATTCCATTGTATGTATGTGCCATATTTCATTTATCCATTCATCTGTTGAGGACCCAACACTTATGGGATGTTAAGCTTCTGTTAACAGTGATGGAAAAACTTGGGAAAAAATAAGGGTGGTGGTCGAACAACATGATAAACATAATTAATGTCCCTGAATTGTATGTGTGAAGATTGCTGATATGGCAAATACTTTATTACAGATATATTTACCACAATTTTTAAAAAGTAATCATCTGAGATCTATATCACAAAAAGCTGTAACGTTCAAAGTCTTTCATTAGTTAAAATTCATTCTCAAAGGGCTGAAATGTTGCTGACCACTTGAGATTACTCTTGCATTTCAGTACTTTGCAGTCATGGGTTTCACTTCATTGAAAGCAGGAAAACAAACGTGCCTGTTTTGTGCTAAGAAAGCACCATTCCACTCCACAGTGTGCTTTGGGTACAAACCGATTCCACAGCAGCAGTTTAGCTAGCCCCACAACACCCTTCAGAGCCAATTATACACAGCTGCTTTTCAGAAGGAGCAGCAGTGAGGGGATTTCTCCACGGCCAAAGCCATTGGTGGCAAAGCCAGGTCATCAGCAGAAGAGTTATTGAGAACACATGCCCAAGCCAGTCCTTAAGGTTTTATCCCGTGGAAAGAAGGAAGGAGGATGGAACTGCAATTAACTTGAAAAGATCCATCAAAGCTTATGGAAGACACACCCACTAGGATGACTATTATCTGGAGAACGGAAAATAACAAGTATTGGTGAGGATGTGGAGAAATTGGAACCCTTGTCCATTGCTGGTGGGAATATAAAATAGTGCAAGCAATAAGGAAAACAAAGTCTGGCAGTTCTTCAAAAAGTCGAACTTAAAATTACCATATGATCTAGCAATTCCACTCCTAGGTATTTACCCAAAAGAACTGAAAGCAGGGTTTCAAACAGATACTTGTATGCCAATGTTCATTGTAGCATTGTTCACAATAGCCAGAAGGTAGAAATAACCCAAGTGTTCACCAACAGATGAACAGATAAGCAAAATGTGGCACATACATACAATGGAGTATTATCCAGCTATAAAACAGAACAAAGTTCTGATACATGCTACAACATGGATGAACCTTGAAAACATTACGCTAAATGAAATAAGCTGGACACAAAAGGACAAATACTGTATAATCCCACTTATATGAAATTTATAGAAAAGGCAAATGCATAAGGACAGAAGTTTATTAGTGGTTACCAGGAGCTGGAGGCAAGGGGAAATGGGAGCTATTGCTTAAGGGACTGAGTATCTGTATGGGGTGATGAAAAAGTTTTGGAAACAGATAGTGGTGATGGAATCCCTAGGCAGCACAAATGGTTCAGCACTCTACTACTAGCCAAAAGGTTGGTGATTCTAACCTACCTAGAGGTGCCTTGAAAGGCAGGCCTGGAAATCTGCTTGCAAAAGATCACAGCCTTGAAAACTTTATGGAGCAGCTGTACTCGGACACCATGAGTCAGAACTGACTCAATGGCAACTAATAACATCAAGGATGGCTGGACAATGCAGTGAATGCAATTAATATCACTGAATTGTACACTTAAAGATGATTAAAATGGCAAATTTTATGCTATATGAACTTTACCACAATAAAATTTAAAATTAAAAAAAAAAAGCTTACGGAAGAAAATATGAAGCAATGGTATGAAAAAGAACAGAACTACGTCTGTTTGGTGAAAAACAACCTCCAAAAAGATAATGAATTATAGAGTGATCTTTCTGTTGTTGTTATTGTTGAGAATATACACAGCAAAACATACACCAATTCAACAGTTTCTACATGTACAATTCAGTGACACTAATTACATTCTTTGAGTTGTGCAACCATTCTCACCCTCCTTTTCTTGAGTTGTTCCTCCCCCATTAACATAAACTCACTGCCCCCTAAGATTCCTATTTAATCTGTTGAGTTGTTGTTGTCAATTTGATCCCATATAGATAGTTCTTAGAAGAGCATAATGATCAAGGCAGACATTTTTTCTAGTTAAGCTAAACTACTGTTTGGTTTTAAGAAGGCTTTAGGGGATATTTTGGTTTAACGTTTGAAGATTATCTCAGGACAATAGTTTCAGGGGTTCATCCAGCCTCCATGGATCCAGAAAATCTAGAGTCCATAAGAATTTTAAATTCTGTTCTACATTTTACCCCTTTTGATCAGTGACTTCTTAAAAGCCCTCCATTAGCTCCTTAATTCCTTCTTAGCAAAGATGGTTGACAGAAGCCTGAGGGACTCACTCTGGAGCCAGGTCTTTACCAGACTGAACCACTTGAGGGAAAAAACTCCATCCCCAAAGGCAAAGCCATCTGCAGTTTTCCCTCTTGGAAATTCTCTGTGACCTGTTCAGAAACAGAACACCGTGCTCCAGTGACAAAGGAGCTAAATAATGCAGGAGTGAATCCACAGAAGGCTGGGAGATGTTTCACTATGCGTGCCAGGTGGAAACGCATAGTTGCTTAGCTCCTCGGCCCCGAAGCCTTAACGCAGCTCCTCTCAGGGGAAATCAAACTCCACCACTGGAAACACAGGCTCCAGTCAGTAAGCCTTGGAGAGTTAAGCATTAAGAAGATAATTTTAAGAAGAAAGCCGCTTTCTTCAAGTCTTGGTTGTTAAACAGGCCTTGCAGGACCCGTGATGTCCGCTATAGATCAGTTCCATTTGATGCACTAATGTCTAAGACCAGCTGATGATGAAGAGGGTGGGAAAAGGCAAGGCTGGGAAGGAACAGAGACATTGTTCCTGCTGATGGGCAGAGGGTTTAGCACCTGGGGAGAGACAGCAATAGCAGGCGGCCATTGTAAGGTGAATGGTGAAAACACGGGCCAGGTCACTTCACCTGAAACAGTGCACACCATAAAAACGTGATATGACCTAGGGAGCCAACAGCCCGGAGGTTATTTCTGCCTCCTGACATGAGCCATAAAAGAAGTCTACTTCCCCCAAGCCCATAAGCAGATAACTGGGTCTAAAGCAGGGCTTTCTTGGCACTGCTTCACATTAGACTCCCTTGGGAGCTTTGATAAAACACTGGTGCCGCCAGGTCCCAGCCCACAGATGCGGACTGAATTGATGTGGACACTGCCCAGGCTTCAGTCCTTCTTTAAAAAGGTTCCTTGGGTGGTTCTAAGGTGCAGGCAAAGCTGAGAACCACCAGTCCGAGAGGTTCTGAGAAGGAATGGCTTCATGGCTGCCGATCCTCAAACCAGCGGAGGTGCTCATCTGCCTTTCGGCTGGCCCCACAGCACAACGTACTGCAGCTCGCTGCTGGCTGTGTTGGGGTGGGTCTCCTGGTCCACCCAATCACGAGCTTCTTAGAGCCCTCCACTCAAGGGTCTTCTGTGAACAACAGCCAGCAGAGACTCCCACTGGGGCACAGGATACTACTGAAAAGGTTCTAATAATCAACACAAACTAGGTAATCAGTTAAGCTACTGGTAATTGTTGCCAACAGAATGTGAAGGACCCAGGGAGATGGGGGAGAGAGGCGAGGAGCCTGGCTACTTATTCCATAGCCGGGGCAAGAAACCAAACCAAACTGGTTGCCATCAGGTCAATTCCGAATCATGATGACCCCATGGGTGTCCGAGTAGAACTGTGGTCCACAACGCTTCCAATGGCTGATTTTCTGGAAGGAGATGGCCAGGGCTTTCTTCAGAGGCACTTCTGGGTAGACCTGAACATCCAACCTTTCAGTCAACAGCTGAATTTGTTAACCATTTCTGCTACCCAAGCAGCCAGGGCAAGGTGGGGGACACAGATGAATTTTGCCCCACTACCACCTCTGGAAGACAGGAATGGAATATTAGTCCTGTAAGCTGTGCGGCTGCATAGGAACCGCAGCAGAGACCTGGAAACGGGAATCCTGGATTCCCTGGCTGGCTTACACGGAGACAGTGCCTTTAAGTAGGTCAGGAAGCCCTTTTCCCTTGTGCTTGAAAAACACAGTTTATCCCTCTCACAAAAAAATACAGAAGATTTGGGAGCTGCGCTGCCCTCACTTCTCTGGAACAGAGAACCGCGGGGGCAGGGGGGGTGGGAGGACGCTGGGAAAACATTCGGTTTATCCCACATGGAAACCAAGAGTCAAAACTGAGGGCTGTAAATCAGGCAACAAATTGCAAAGGTCTTGTTCTGCTTTTTATATCCAGCCATCTCTATAGTTGAAAATATATATGTGCGTTATTTGATGACATTTTCTTTCTGCCCAAGTATTTCTCAGTTTTCCCCTTTTGGGCAGAAGCTTGGTAATAGTACGCTGAATGGTGAAGTTCATTCCCTTCTACATCTGCATATATATTAATAACACTGTGTGTCCCATGGTTTCAGCTTAGTTAAAATATATTCATGTGTTTATCACTCTTTCAAATCAAAAGATGGTCTCAACTGGAATAAATGTACCTGACTTATATGTACACTGTAAGAGTTCAAAATATTTGGTGAACTTCAAAACAATAAAGATTGGAATAAAAGGGTTCTAGCCAGGATAAGGAGTCCCTGGGTGATGCAAACGGTTAACATGCTTGGCTGCTATAAACAAAAGGTTGGTGGTTTGAGTCCACCTAGAGGTGCCTTGGAAGAAAGGCCTGGTGACCAACATGAAAAATCAGCCACTGAAAATCCTGTGGAGCACAGTTCTGTTTTTTTTACACACACATGAGGTTGCTGTGATTTGGAATTGATCTGACAACAACCAGTAGTAGTAGCAGCCAGGATGTAGCCAATCAAAGGGAACTGAACTTGGGGCAGGAGCCAAATTAATAGCATTTACTTTCTAAGAACTGTTTGGGGTGCACTATATTGGCAATCCAAAGCCAAGAGATCATAATTCATAATTTGGTTCATAGTGACAGAAGAAATCCTGTCTCCACCCTGACTCAGTTTTCCTTATTGCACGTTTTAGGTCTGAAAAGACAGAAAAGGGCAAAGAAGGAGCAAACGGAAGTATATGGAGTGAGTCAGCTGAAATATCAAGTATATTTGATTAGCCTGTGCACCATCAGGCAATGTAATCAGCAGCTTATCTTGAAGCTTATGGAGACAGTTTTGACTCTGGTTTATCCAGCTAAGCCATGAGCCACAATATTCAGGGACCTAGCATGAGGACCCATAAAAATGAGCAGCAGCCCTCGAGTATCTCCATAAGGACACTTTCATAGTGATCTTTATTTTGTGGCCCCAAATATGTAAAACTAGCCTTGGGACAAATAAAAAGAAATGAAAAATTTCAAAATCTCATTTTAACTGCAGAGAAAAATGCAAAGACTTAATCTAAGATTGTGCAATTCCCAGAAGCGACCCCAGGAATGGACTCCCAACAATGGTGATCCACCCACACGTGCACAGCCTGCCAAGCAGGGAGCCTGGCCCACCATGGTCCCCGTGGCCCTTGCCCACAGCCCTGTGGCTGGCAGGGCATGAGCCTTCTCTACAAACGAGGCACCAGGCTCTGCAGCATTACACGGCTCTGCAGTGCTAGAGGCAGGACTAGGAAATGGCTCTTTGGAATCAAAAGCCCACAAAGTCCCAACAGCTTTCCTATGAGCTGCCAAATGGACTCCAACTTCAGAACTGCAGGTTTAGAGGAAAGAAGGGTGGAGTCAGGTGAACAACAAAGCAACAAAGGCTCATTTAAGATTACCTTCCCTGCCAGTCTTATGTGATGCATTAGTTTCCTTTTGCTGCCATCAAATTCCACAAATTTATTAACTTAAAACCACAGAAATGTATTACCTTACAGTTTTGGAGGTGAGAAGTCCAAAAGGAATCTTACCAGGCTACAATCAAGTTATCAGCAGGGCTGCATTCCTTCTGGAAGCTTCTATTTCCTTGCCTTTCCCAGCTTCCAGGGGCCACCTGCAGTTCTTGGCTCACAGCCCCTTCTTACATCTTAAAAGTGCATCACTTCTACTTCTGCTTCTTTTCTGACTTGACCCTCTTGCCTTTCTTATGAGGGCCCTTGTGATTACATTGGGTGACCCACATGATCCAGGATAATCTCTCTACCTCAAAATCCTTAACTCTTTTGCCATAGGAGGTAATATATTCACAGGATCCGGAGCTTAGGACATTGTGATGGTTAAGGTTGTGTGTCAGCTTGGCTGGGTCATGGGTTTGGCAGTTAGGTAATGATGTAGTTTGGCAGTTATGTAATGATGTAATTTGGCAGTTATGCAATGATGTAGTTATCCTCCATTTTGTGATATAATGCAATCACCTCCATGATGTGATCAGCCAATCAGTTGTAAGGGGAGTTTCCTCCGGGGTATGGCCTGCATCCAACATACATGGATGTTCTGGCAAAGCTCCCTAGATTTTGCTCACTCTGGATCCTGCATCTAGCTCATCATCATCTGACCTCCGGTTCTTGGGAACCTGCCCTACTGCCTGCTGATCTTGGAATTCGTCGAGTCTCCACAGCCTGTAAGCCAATAGCCTGCCATCTTACCTGCTGATCTTGGATTCGTCAGGCTCCGCAGCCCATGAGCCAGCAGCCTGCCATCTGACCTGCCGATCTTGGGTTCATCAGCCCCTGCAGCTATGTGATTGAGGAGAAGCCTCCAGCCTGATGCCTGACACACAGACTCGGGACTTGCCAGCCTCTACAACTGCATGAGCCATTTCCTTGAGATAAATCTCTCTCTCTCTCTCTCTCTATATATATATATATATATACACACACATATATATGCTTCAATGGTTTTTCTCTATACAAAACCCAGTCTAAAACAGATATGGACATTTTAGGGGCCATTATTCTGTCTACCACATGCATACATATTTATTACACAGTAGCAACAGTGTACCTGATGCAATTTTTATGTTTTTTTTTTTAATGGAACATTATATCACTAACATTTTCCATCAGGATTATTGTTTTTAAACCACATAAAATCCTACCCACTCGATAATACCATTATGAATATATGCTAAGGGAGTGGTAGAGAGTAATAGATTTTTTTAAATTTTCTTTTTAATGTTTCGCAGGAAAACGATTTTATATTTTTATTAAAGGGAATAAGGAAAATAAAAAGCAGCCTGAATATATGCTGACCCATGAACCTGGACAGGTACTTCCCGTCAGAGCACAAAGCTGGCAGAAGGTGGTTTGAGTAGACACAAGTCCACCGCATTTCTTATTGGAAGTAGGAGTGAGCAGAACTATACCTTGTTCTATACAAAACACAATCAGATCATCTTTCAGCGGAACAGAAACAATCACCCTGTTGGCTACCATCATGAATGACCCGCTATCTTAGGCTAGGTTCTCTAGAGGAGCAAAACCAGTAAAGTGTGTATCTCAAGGCAATGGCTAATGCAATTGTGGAGGCTGGCAAGTTCCAAATCCATGAATCAGGTGTCAGGCTGGAGGCTTCTCCTGACTCATGTAATTGCAGGGGTTGATGAACCCAAGATTGGCAAGTCAGGCAGCAGGCTGCTGGCTCACGTCCCAAGAACCAGAGGTCAGAGGATGACGAGTAGGATGCAGGATCAAGAAAGAGTGAGCTTTGTCAGAACATCCATATATACTGAATGCAGGCCACATCCCTAAGGAAACTCCCCTTTCAACTGACTGGCTGCTCACAAGAGATCACATCATGGACGATTACATTGTATCTGCTGAACCACTGACTGGTTGTTCACAACAGATCCATCATGGATGATGATTACGTCTGTCTTAGGCTGGGTTCTCTAGAGAAGAAAAAACAGTAAAGCGTATCAAGGAAATGGCTCACGTAATTGTAGAGGCTGGAATGTCCTGATTCTGTGGATCAGGATAGAGGTTTCTCCTGATTTATGCAGCTGCAGGGGCTGGCAGACCCAAGATAGGCAGGTCAGAGAGCAGGGCTCTTGCTCACAGGCTGTGAAGATCAACAAATCCCAAGATTGGCAGGTAAACTGCTAGCTCAAGTCCAAAGAACCAGAGGTCATGTGAATAGGAGCCAGCTGCAGGATCCAGAGCAGGCAAAAGCCAGAATGTCAGCTTATATTCGGATGCACGCCACATGCCCAAGGAAACTCCTTTTCAACTGACTGGCTACTCACAGCAGATCCCATCATGTGGGTGATCACATATAAACACTGAGAATCATGGCCCAGCCAAGTTGACACACATTCTTAACCATCACAACATCGTATCTGCTGAACCACTGAGAATCACGGCCTTGCCAAGTTGACAAATAACCTTAACCATCACATCCAAAGTGTCAGAAAGCATCAATAAAAAAGGCAAAAGTAGCAACTGGCTCCCTCATTTGTATGTTCTATAATCTGCACTTTCTCAGCTTGTAAACTTTGGTTTAAGGATTAAAGTGTTTGGATGTAAATTACATAGGCTTCCACTGCCAAAATCCAGACACCAGGATTGATTTATCTCCTTATTTTATAAAAACAATCAAGAATAAGAATACAAAGCAAACTAGAAAAACTCTAAAAGGAACTGGGGTAGAGAGTGGGTAGAGAGATGGAGATTACAAACAAATTTCTTACAAACTATACAGTCCACATAATACAAAACAGGGGTCAGCAGACCTTTTCTGTAAAAAGCCAGATAGTAAATATTTTTGGCACTATGGGCCATTAAGTCTCTACTGCTATTACATAACTCTGCTGCTGTGGAGCAAAAGCAGCCTTAGATGATCATACGTAATTGAATGGGTGTGGCTGTGTTCAATAAAACACTACTACAAAAATTGGCCCATGAGCCATAGTTAGCACCTCCCGGCTTAGAAGGAAGACAGTGTCTTCATGTTATGCAAAGTCCAAACTATTCCCAAACTGTTTTTTGGCCATCTAATCTAGTGTATCTTTTCACTCATTTTAAAAAGTCTTGGCTGTTCTTAAGAGTCACACAGATACAACAGTAGATCTCATTAAAAAAAAAAAAAAAAAGTTGTCATCGAGTCAATTCAGATTCATAGCAACCCTATAGGACAGGATAGAACTGCCCCATAGGATTTCCAAGGCTGTAATCATACAGAAGCAGACTGCTGCAACTTTCCCCAAGGATGCGGCTGGTTGGTTCCAACCGCCGACCTTTCAGTTAGCAGCCAAGCGCTTTAACCACCATGCCACCAGGGCTCCTAGATCTCATTACTGACTCCATTCTTCACCCCTCCCTGCATCCATGACCTTTTTCACATGGCTGTGGAATTACTCCCATAAAGATGGAGTATATTTCCCTGTACCCTGACTTTGGGCTCAGCCATGTAACTTGCTTTTGGCCAAGACAATGACAACGTGCCATTTTCATGTCTAGATCAAGGCAGACTTGAGTGTTTCTGCTTGCCCTCTTGTGCTTCTGCCAGCCCTGAAAAGAATATGTCAGTGCTAGCCTGCTGGAGATTGAGAGGCGTGTGGAACAGAGGCGACCCACAGCCCAGCAGTGAGAAGCCAAGGCACCCAGCCAAACCAAGGCTACATCAGCCAAACTTCACGTGACCTGCAGATTATGGAAGTAATAACACGTGATTGTTGTTTAGGGGTGGCTTGTTAGCGAACCACAACAAATTGATACAGCTGTCTTTCAGTCATAAAGAAACCACCTCTCTATTTCTAATTCAACCAATTATCTCTACAGAAAACCACATCTTATGGAACAATTCTCTGAAATAATCAGCTATATATTTCTAATTCTAACTTTAGTTACTAATATATTTTCTCAATATTTCCTCCTAATAGCATGTAGTTGCTTTGATCCACTAATCAAAATAGATCTCTGTGTAACAATATATTAAACCAAATCAAAACGGTAGCCATCGAGTTGATTCTAACTCACAGCATCACTATTACAGAGCAGAGTAGAACCGCCCCATAGAGTTTCTAAAGCTGTAAACCCTTATGGAAACAGATTGCTACATCTTTCTCCTGCAGAGTGGCTGGTGGGTTTGAATCACCGACCTTTTGGTTCGCATCCAAAGCACTTTAACCACTGCGCCACCAGGGCTCCTTTGGCAATATAGTTACCATATGTAATTCACAAAAATTTTCAATCACAGTGGTATGTAATTCTTACACCATTTCTTAAAGCATATGGTTTATCATCATTATAAAAGCAATATGGAACCATGCTGGTTTTTATTGCTTATTTATGGAAAATAGGATTAGCAAGGGCATTAAATAAAATGTTGTTTATAAAGCAACTATGCCTCCAGAATACTCTCAGTCCTTGTTCAGAATTTATGAAGGATTTTGGAAAAGAGGAAAATGTGTGTGGGGTGGCCCTATCATATTTCCGTTTAATTTGTGGAGACAAACGTCAATTTTCCAATTTGGTCTCATGTCTTAGATCTTACAGAGACATAAATTAAATCAACACTTCCAATAAAGAGACCAGTCTCAGTCTCCAGAATGAAATCACTCTTGTCCAAACTCGGGTCAGGGTCATCTTAGACCCATGTCTTTCCAAGTATAATGGATGCACTAACTTCATCCATGTGAAGATGGTCCATCTGCCTCAGGAATCTGCTATCACTCCATGACTGCAATATCACACTTGCTGGTGCTAACATCTCTCTCCACAAACACAGACAGCTGGTCACAAAATTTCAGGTGGTTCTGTCCCAAAATCTTGTCTGTGGATGATCTGGAATGTGAGAGGCATTTTTCACTACCAACCTTCCAAAGTCTATTTAATTTATAAGATAGGAAATTAATATATAATACATAAAGAATATGCCAATAAAATATATACAACTTTCCATTAAAATTAACAGAAAACATTTGCATTCACGCTGGTGGCAAACATCTTGAGATTTTAAGCTGGTAAAAACTCAGTGTGGCTGCACATATCTGGCTTAACTGGTGCTAAATGGCCTCTGATGGCCTCATTCACAGGGCTGGTGGTTGGTGCTGCCTATCGATGGTGGGTCTAGGAGGGCCTCATCCAGGATGGCCTGTTTCTGCTCCACGTGATCTCTAACCCTCAAAGACAGCAGTCAGGGCTTCTTCCCATGTCACCAGAATAGTTCCAAGAGAGTAAGTGAGAACAGAGCTGTAAGGCCTCTTGATGCCTCAGCTCAAAACTCTATAATGTCACTTGTACTGCATTCTACTGGTCAAAGTCACGAGACCAGTATAGATTCAAAGCGCGGAAAAACAGACGTCCACCTCTTGATTGAAGGAGTGACAAAATCATGTTCCAAGAGTACATGCAACAAGGATGAGAAGAATCCTTAGCCATTTTTGGCAGTATACAACATACAACTAACAACCACATGAACTATCATTTCTTTGAAAACGTGCATTTGTAGTTTTCATTACTTGGTCTCTCTGCACGGGAGATTCTGGAGGTGAGGAGGGGGGCGATCTTGGATAAAGGAAGACAGACAAGGCACTCGACTAATTATTCCTCACCTGGGGAAACAGGCCCATTTCTAGGCCAGTGTCACTGGAACATAAGTGCCATGAGCACAGGGATTTTTGTCTGCTTTGTTTGCTGATGAATCCCCAGTGCACAGAAGAGTGCTTGGCCCACAGCAGACAAGCTATGAACATCTGCCAAGTGAAATAATGAATAGCTCCTAGGTGTTCTGAATTGAAAATTACGGAGTATTCTGCAGTGGGAGAGGAGAAGTACTAGATCCAGGCATCCAAGATCATACTAACTGGTAAGTATGGGTCATCTGAAGTCAACTATTTACAAGTCAGAGACTACCAGTACTTAAAATGAGAGGAGAGAAATGATGTGTTAAGATGTTCTCACATTAGTCTTCTAACATATTAACAACTTCTTATGACTAGAAATCAAACAAAAGCCTAAAAAGCATACTGTATATATAATTCTAACAGAACAAAAATGCTTTTATAAAGTGAAAATTTATATCTTTAAGAACTTTATAGGATTCTGAACTGCTAGCAACAAATTAGAAAAATACACAACACTACACTGAGCAATGGACATGACAGAGTACCAGGAACTGAAAATCATGGATGCACAATAAATGCTTCTGCAAGAAGTACAGTAAACATTTTTGTTGGATGTTGGATAGTCACAGTTGGAGCCAGAAAGGGAGAGTGTCTGCTCCCCTCTACACTCCATCCAAACATACACCCCAGTACACACCCTATTTTACAGTGAGAAAGCAAGGCTTGAGAGGAATGTGGCTGGTTAGGGGCAGAGATGGGACAAGAATTCAGGAGTCCCTGCTCTGAGCTCTGAACTCTTGCCACTACACCCTGCTGACAGTTTCCAGCCTTACTTGCAGTACAAACAAGCTTTTGAATTTAAGCAACTATAAATAGCAATTAGTCAGAGTCCTGTATTAGATACAGTGACATCATCAATAGTTCTGCTAGTTGCATGCCCCTCTGACGCTCGCTCTCGAGTCACTGCCTCCCTCATTTCCACCAGCACCACCCTGGGCCCCTTACACCCAGGCTGTGTCCTTTGAGCATCTTCCAGTAATCTGAACTTCATCACAATGTCCACCCTTCCCCCAAAGCTCACCAAATATTCATGTGCATTTGCTTTTCTCAGCCATCTCTTTGTCAGGGTAGGGAGCATGAACTTCCTAATTCCTCTGCACATTCCCACAATACTGAGCAGACCCCTGACAAACACATTTTGGTTAAGCACAATAACAGCTAGCATTTACTGAATGATTCCTAGGTGATGGGCAATGAGCTAAGCATTTGACATACATTATTTCATTTAATTCATCCAACACCTCTATAAATAGGTATGATTATTTATCCTGTGCCTACAAATGAAGCTGTGGTTAGGAGAGGCTGAATAACCTGCTCAAATCAAGGTTGCACATCTAGTAAGGACATATCGTGCTGAGATTCAATCCTAGGGCTACTTGATGCTAATGTTTATGCTTTCTAAATCCTGGTCCTTCCAAACTAAGACTGCCTGAGTTTGGAGTGGGGCCCAGGAAAATGTATTCTGGAAAGCATCCCAGGTGATTCAGATGTGCAGCACGGTTTAGGAGGGGGGCACTGCCCCACACTCGACAACCTGAGACTGGCTCAGTGATCTTGCTCCTGTTTTCTGAAGATGGAGTGACAGTGTAGCCAGGACCTGAGCCAGCCCACCTTCTCCAGGTACAGAGAGAGTTATCTTCCTTCCTGTACTCAAATTTTAATCCCCTCTACCCCAATCCTCCATGGCCAGGTCTGGAAACCAGAGGGCACCACATAATTATTCCAGGAACAATGATGGAATTCATGGAGTAGTGACACTAAGGGTCTATCAGGGAAGTCCTGGTGGCACACTCTAGGAAGAAAGTTGATTTCCGGGGCCCTGTTAGACTCCCGGTGTGTCACTATGGATAATTCTCTATGCCCTCTTCCTTTGGGGCCTGGCTTTTGTGTTTCTTCAATAACCCACCCACACAAGCCACACATCAGCCAATGTCAGACCCAACTACAAACCTCATACCATTTGTCCCAAGTTCAGAGGAGACACTATGGTTTTCACTGCTATGTACATAAACTATGCATATAAAACACCCCCAAGAATCCTTTCAGTTTGCCTTGAGCAGCTGGTCCCTCCTTACTCTACAAAAGACTCCTCGGGATTCATCATGCAGCACTTGGAAGGGAGTAACTCCAGTCCTTCATAATATATATTATATGACATAATAATCTGTGATGCCTTAGCACTGGATGAGATCCTTCAGGAGGTCACAACCATGAGGTTCCAATTCTGTCCCTGAGTTTTTTACCTTGCTTGGGGGTAATCCTGCTTCAATTACTGTGGTTCCCACCATGCTGCTCCATCCTTTTGGTTCTGCCTATAGACAAGAACTTCTTTCCATCTAGCATAGCTAGATAAACTCAGAAAAATACAACTAATAAATATTAAAAGAAAATAAACACAGAAATCACAAAAAGCCAAAAAAAAAGTGGGCTTTGTAAAGTACCGAGTCCCTGGGTAGCACAACAGTTAAGCACTTGGCTTAAAAACAACCAACAGTTTAGCTTAACTAGTACAAAATGTCTGCCTTGAGCATTATGCTCTTTTAAGAACTATTTATATGGGATCAAATTGACAACCCATTAAAAAAAACCCATTGCTGTGGAGTCAATTCCGACTCATAGCAACCCTATAGGACAGAGCAGAGCTGCCCCATAGGATTTCCAAGGAGCAGCTGGTGGATTTGAAATGTTAATCTTTTGGTTAGCAGCCGAGTTCTTAACCACTATGCCATCAGGTCTCCAACAAACTGACAACGGCAATTTGAAAGATTAGATGGGAACCTCAGGGGGCAGTGAGTTTATGTTACTGGGGGAGGAACAACTCAGAAAAAGAGGGTGAGAATAGTTGCACAACTCAAAGAATGTAATCAGTGTCACTGAATTGTACATATAGGAACTTTTGAATTGGTATATGTTATGCTGTGAATATTTTCAACAACAAAATAATTTTTTTAAAGTTAGCTCCTCAATTTTTTCACTAAAATATTTTTATTATTTCAAAGAACATTCCATACTTTGAAGACTTATCTAAGTCAAGAAACCAGGTCACTCGATTTCCTAAGCCAACGTTCTTGCCTTTCACAAAGTAAAGGGATAAGACAATTCTTGACCCCATTTTATCTTCTTATACACATGGTATAAATCCACAAAGCCAAGAAGAGTTACTCTCTACAGGAAATCTGAATTTATCTTAAACTGAACATCTTTGCAATATATTCTTCTAACTGAGGAATCCTTACTCACACATCAGGTAATGCAGACTGAGCCAGGCTAGAATCTTCACTGCATAATTGGATGTTTACTTTTAGTTGTCCTAATTGGTCAAAAAAGGACAAAAAAAATCGCATTTTAATTTTCCTTAGGAAAAATGTTGACCATCACCTTGTCATTTATACCACTTTTCTGGGATCTCAGAGACAGGACATATAGAAAAAACAAGTGTGAAAAGGCAATTAAGAATTTTGTTGTTGTCGTTAGGTGCCGTTGAGTCAGTTTCGACTCACAGTGACCTGATGTACAACAGAACGAAACACTGCCTCGTCCTGCACCATCCTCACAATCGTTGCTACACTTGAGCCCACTGTTGCAGACACTGCATCAATCCATCTTGTTGAGGGTCTTCCTCTTTTTTGCTGACCCTCTACTTTACCAAGCATGATTTCCTTCTCCAGGGACTGGTCCCTCCTGACAACATGTCGAAAGTACATGAAACGAAGCCTGATTAAGAATTAGAGAAAGACAAACCTCTATGACCATGTGCTATAACTAACCCTATAGATAAATTTACATCTGGATGCTGAAAAAAATGCTTACTAACTAAAGAGGAGAACTCTGACTTTGAAAGTCATTATACTGTATATACCCATCACTATAAGATACCATTAGGATTATATCTGTGCTCCTCCACTTATAAAAACATGAGTTAGCAAGTGCCAAATACTTTCTTTCAAAGTCTGTGAATACACTTCAAGAGAAACTGCAGACTGCTGCAGAAATCCTGTAAATGTCAAACATTTTTAGTACTCTTCTTTTTAAGGGAGCAGTTTCCAAATCAAAATTAGTTGAAGCTACAATTTGGGTTGTATAAAGTGGGCGGATCCCCAGAGAGCCCTGTCAATGCCACATGCCATGCAGTATTTTCTGCAGCATCCCATAAATTCAGGCCCCATGCCTCCTCATCTACCGGGGATGCCCTGGTTGGAGACGTTTAAACCACTGCAGTTTTGTTTTTGTTTTTGTTTTTTTTAATATTCTGTAGCAGGTTTTTAAAAAGTAACAAAATCAGGAATGATGGAGTCAGGAGAATTTCATTCTCTCTAAAACAGCAGCTGTAAGTGGTATTAGATTCATTCTACTTTTCCTAGTGATTCTAGGGGCAAATCTGCTGTACTTAGTAAAAACCCAGAAATAACAGTTATCTAGAAACAAGAATGTGGGACACTGGAGTTAGAAAAGAGTGCGGTCAATTGTTTCTTTAGTCCAAGTAAAAAGTACAAATCAATTATAAATCTGGACTCCTGGAATTTGGGGGGTAAACAGCTGCTAACAGCACTGACTTTGATAAGTTGAATTCTACCTGCTTTTTGATAGCAAGATATATACAAATAAACTTTCTCATTCAAAGTTATCCTGTCCTTCCAATAGCTCAGGAATCCAGAAGCTACTTTTTTTCAATACTCTTAACAGCGAAGTCAGGGAGCTCTGTGAATGAGCAGGAATATTATATGGCAGCAATATATATATATTTTCAATCAAGTCCAAGGTAAACCCAGCCCCAGAAACATGCCATAGGTCATGGCCTCAAACTTAGTGCATCACCTGGAAAGGCTGTTAAACACATATTGTGGGCCCCACCCCCTGACCTGCAGATTCAGTAAATCTGTGATGTCCAGTTACCTACTTGCATTTCTAGCGAGTTCCTTGATTATACTTAAGTTGCAGGTCAGACCTCACTAAGGGGGTTGGGACGGGAGTGGTAGAGAATTAGCGCTTATCAAGCAGCAGGCACTCCCATTGCTGACGAGTGGATTCTGACTCATAGCAACCCTGTAGGACAAAGAAGAACTGCCCCATAGGGTTTCCAAGGCTATAATCTTTACAGGAGCAGACTGTCACATCTTTCTCCCACGGAGCGGCTGGTGGGTTTGAACCACTGACCTTTCAGTTAGCAGCCAAGCACTTAATCACTGCACCACCAGAGCTCCTTGCAACAGGCACTACAAGGTACTTAATCATTATTACCCCATTTAACCTCAGTACACCTAAAGGGAGCATCATCTGTTGACGAGTGAGGTCTCTGAGACTCAGGGAGGCAAAGGCATTTGCCAATAATTAAGAAGGTCACAGTCAAGCCCAGGGCAGCTAGAGGCCACCTCACCTTCCATTTGCTTCACCCCCGTTTTAGACGCCAATCAACAAAATCACATACATCGTTAAATGTCCTGCATTCACGTCCAGTGGGGCTGTCTTACAACTCAATAAAGAATTTCAACTGGAGCCCTCTTAGCACTCAAACACACATATCTGCTTCCAATTCTCATCAACAGAGCCAATTTCTACCTCTAAACTCTGTTAGGAATTTCCTCAAAACCTTTTTCACTTTCAGCTTTCTCCTTTCCTCTGCCACTCACCAAACTTCCCAGACCCTCCTTTCTCTACGAGCCACAGCGAAGTGCGCACATCATAATGGCCTGCCCTGGCATGGATATAACTCATCCTCTGTGACAGAAACGGCAGGTGCCATTTGCTATATTTTTCAAGGCTCCTGTGATTGATGACCGTGATGTTTATTGTGCATTTATGGGTGTCAAAGTTGTAGGTCTTCAGTGTAAGCTCCAAAAATAGTTCTGTGCTTTTTGCAATACGCATCATAGCACGACACTTAAAAAAAGCTCTGTGTTGATGATAATGACCTGCAGTCATTCTCCATATCGGGGAGTCCCTTACACTGTGTAACAAAGCAACTACAAGATTTGTTTCTATGACAACAGCAGCATCACACAGCAAAGGGAAGGAAGAGAATACAAAAAGGCTTTTTAGAAATTGTTACCAAAACACACAGCCAGTTTTGGAGACGAGAAACAATTTTCTGGGCATTAGATTTAGGGTTAAAATCTTTTCTTTCCTGAATGCATTCTCTAATGATGTAACTATTTTAAAATGTCTAATAGGAACTGATGCAGAACACTATAAATACCATCCATCTGCCAATTTCAGGAGGTCTAAAATTAGGTTTCCAGGTTCATCAATTTCCCTTGGAGAGTCTAGTAGAAACAGACCAAACCTTTCTGGTGGCAATAACAGTGAAATGCTGATGGCTCAAATGTTATGGTAAATAAACATTCATTTAAAAGCTAAAAATGAATTAGAAACTATATATTGTCTTGAACAAAATTAAATTGGAAAATATGTCATGAAACAGTACTTTCTTAGAAGGTCCTTCAAACAATTTACAAAATCACATAGTGAAAATAACTCACAGCAGTATGTATTATAACCAGATCCAATATTATACCAAACATGAGAGGAGAAAACATTTTATTCTCCTTTTCTACTCTGCTCAAGAATCAGCCTCTGCTTAGGTTTGCTTTTGTCTCATGTTTGAGGTGGAAATAAAAAGAAACAGCAAACAACTTGGGTGGTCTTCTCTCCACCTTAATTTTTTTTTTTTTTCTACCATGATTTTTATTTCACTGGCCATCAAAGAAGAAAGGGCCATCTTACTAAAAATACCCTGGAACAAAAGCCAGAAATGGGACCTCTTTTTTTCCTCAGCTACTAGGAGGTAGGGTTATTTCACCTACATGTGTACCAAGTTATTTTTAACACTTGCCTTGTTCTTCTCCAGTTATTCTATTTAGAGAAACCAAAGGGAACCTGGTAGCCTATTCTCATCACATTCACGCTAAGCATCCTAGCTGTCTCATGGATCACCTTATGATCATCAACAGAGATGCAGAATGAAACTTGTACCCATAAACTGAAATGCATAGAAGGCTTCAGAAAAAAAAAGCTTGATGGTTCATTTTCAACCTTGTCAGCAACATGGAAGTGGGGTATCTAAGCTAGTTGGTAGCTGCAAAAATAACTCTGTGTTATTTTTTTATTCTCTATAACCATCCATTACACTAAGAGCCAAAAATGATTGGCTCAGAGATGACCTGTTGAAACTGTATTGTGTCAATAAAGTTAAAACAGAAATTCTGTCTAACCTCTAGGTTAACTCAAGCAGAATCTCACTGATCTCTATTCATTTACTTTCTTACTTACAAACATTTATTGAGAGCCAGTTACTCACCAGACTCTGTGAGCCTGGAGGATAGGGAGTTGAAAGATAAGTTCTGTCCTCAAGGAGTCTTGGTGTATGGTGGAGACAGACGGACAATTCCAGCAGTGTTATATGCCTTCAGAGAGCTGCCCACAGGGATTGTGGGGTACAAAGAAGAGTAGCCACTGAACTGGGGAGGTTGGGTAGAAAGGAGCTTGTGGGGGAAGAGTCAGGGGGGTATCAGGGGAAGCATCTGAAAGAAGAGATGCCAAACCCAAATCTTGAAGGAACAGTACGGATTATTCAGGTGGCATAGGAGAAGGGTATTCTAGACAGAAAACCCAGAATCCTCAGAGCCTCATCTCAAACTTGAGTGTCGAGACTCACCACTGATGCCTCAGCGTGGATCATGACTAACATCCACTGTTATATCTCTTGAGGCTCCCTGTTCTGGAGTCCCTCTTCTATTGTTAGAAACATCGACTCATTGGAGGTTCTTCTTAGAGTTTATGCCAAAATCTCCCTTCTTAGAGCATACAGTCATTGGGTCTGGTTAAGCCCCTGGAGTTCCAAAGGTTAGCCCCACTGTTCTTTCTAGTAAAGGTGCCTCCATGATGGGAAGGCAGCTCTCATCAGCTCCTACAACTTACTCTTTTCTTTAGGCTGAACATTCCTGGCTCATATTCTGGATCTCTATACTATGACTTCACAATCCTTCATCCTCCCAGGTGCCTCTGATCATGCCAGTTTCTTACTACTTCCTTAAGATCTGCTGCCCATAGTGCACATCATACTCCAGATAAAAAAGTCTGGTACCCATGGTACCCACGGATGAGTGCTACCTCCCTCAACCTCGGAGATGCTTTGCTGCTGCTGTAGACGATGATGGTCAAAGCTGCTTTAATAAACACAAGCCAACAGTGAGTTTACTGATACACCTGTTTTGTTCCAATCAAGCTTTATATCTACTATCAGGAGCTAGTATGTAATAAGAATGTCATGACTGAATAGACACAACCATTGAAAGCCAAAATATTTTATAACTAAGACAAAAATGTTCCTCACAAAACAACTTAGAAGCACAACCACCAAAGAGAAAGAACCAACAAAGTGTTTAAAGAAACAAAAAGCTTTATTCAAACAAACAACAAAAAAAGAGAAAAAACACTTCATCACAAGACTTCCTCATTCCTGTCTTTTTTTTTTTTTAAATCATCAACAGATCAAGAAACTCAGTTAATTTCATTGTGTCTCAAAACCCATCATGACATCACGTGAGTTAAGAGAATCCTTCCTGTACCATTTAGAGGAAGTCACAGCAATGGAAGTACAGAAAAGGACCCACAAACACACAGAGAGAAGGCGTGTTCATGTCCAGAAGGGAATCTATCTTCAGCAACTTTAACAGAGAATTCACTCTTAAGTTTCCTGCCCAATAACCATTCTCCTCTTTATTACTGCACTATTTTGATTTTGTTCCAATGTGGAAACCTGTGCTGCTTAAAACAAACAACAAAAACCAAGCAAACAAGTAAAGCAAAAAATCCCTACACTTTCCAGCTAGAAGCCAAGAGGATGTAAACAGAAGTTGTTGGATTTGGCTTCTGGAGTTGTTCTGTAAAAGCGAGCAGACTCAACCAGCGTCTGTGTTTTGAGCTTTGCCCTTCCCTTTCCTCCTGCTTGGAACATGGTGAGGATATGGTGGAGCAGCCATCTTGCAACTACAAGGCAATAAGGGTAAGCATGAAAGGGTGAAAGCTACAGGACAAGACAAACGAACTGGAAGACAGAAGGAGGCTGGGTCCTTCAGGGAATCATGGAGCCACCACATCTGTCAGCCCTGGACTGCCCAACTCCAGAAATTTTGTTACATGAGAAGAGCAAAACCCCTATTCAGCTCAAGGCACTACTTAGTTTCTGTTACTTTTGGTCCAATGCAATACACTGATAAATTTAGCACGTAGCAAGTGCTCTAGACAACTGCAACAGTTTTACCACCACACTACCACACATAGACTTCTTAGATGAGTAGGTATGCTCCATTCAGAAACCATTCTGGGACACCTCAGCACTTCGTCACAAATCAAAAAAGAATTATACGGATGAGACTAGACAGAGGTACAAATACATCAATAAGAAATTTAAGACTTTTCAGAATTGTACTGTTTCAACAAGATTAAATTTAAAAAAAATCTTCCTATGTCAAATCATCTTAAAATAACAAACTATTATGAAACGATTTTAATATCCTAGGTTCCCTTCCATTCCCTACCTCCCCCTTAACTCACATATAAATTCTGCCACAGTTATAATCATAGCAAGAACTTTCTCTTAAGCTATTTTTGCACCTAGCATCAGATAATAAGCGTTTTTCTGTCTTTAAAATGATTGTGTTTAATGGCTGCACATATTCTATCACACTGACGTATCATAATTTACTTAATATCTCCCTACTGTTCAACAAGAATATTAGTAGAAGAATCTGATGGCTTCATAGGGAAATCTAAGAAAGAGGACATTGCTCCCAATCCAGCATGCAGCCATAATTTTCCATGTTAAGATCCTATTAGATACAAATTATTCTCCAGGCTTTTTTTTTTTTTTTTAAATTGTGTTTTGAGTGAAAGTTTACAATGCAAATTAGTTTCTCATTCAAAAATGTATACACAAATTGTTTTGTGACACTGGTTGCCATCCCCGCAACGTGTCACCACTCTTCCCCTCTCCCTTTCCACCCCAGGTTCTCCATGTCCATTTGGGCAGTTTTCTTGTCCATTCCTACCTTCTCACCTTTGCTTTTTTGGGGGGCAGGTGTTGCCCATTTGGTCTCATATACTTGACTGAACTAAGAAGCACGTTCCTCACGTGTGTTATTGTTTGTTTTACAGGCCTGTCTAATCTTTGGCTGAAAGGTAGACTTCAGGAGTGGCTTCAGTTCTGAGTTAGCAGGGTGTCTAAGGACCGTAGTCTCAGGGGTTCTCCAGGTTTTAAATTCAACACTGATCCCACTTACCAGAATGTCTGACATTCAGATTCTGGTGGTTAATCAGGTATCTAGTTAAATAAGATTGATCATATACATTTTGTTTTAAAAGGAATTTTAAAGATTACATAGTCTTAGCATTAAGATTATAAAGAACTTGCTTTTTGTTTGGAAGATACAGGCCTCAAGTTCATTAGCATGGCTAGTTATCACTGTGTGGCATTATAGTCCTAAAAAGCAGGATATTTCCTATTAATTGTATTGTTAAAAGGAAACAAACAAACAAAAACCTGGTATGTTTTTTCATCTCTTCTAAAAAGAAATATACCTTCATTCACCCAGTCAATAAATGTTTCTTGAGCACCTACTATGTGCCAGGTACTGTTCTAGGTTAGAAAGAAGAGTAAGACAATGTCCTTGCTCTCATGTCACTTTCATACTGGTGGGAGACACAGACAAAAAGCAAGTAATGAATAAACAATATGGCTTCAGGTGGTGATAAGGGCTACATAGTACATAAATGAAGACAGAGTGGTAGAAAATCAGGAAGGGATGATATGATCTAAAGAAAACTCTCTGAGAAAGTGACAACTGAGCAGAGACCTGGATGAGGTGGACATGCACCATGATGACCTGGAGATGAGTTCCATACAGGAGAATCCGCCAGTTTGAATGAGCTCAGTAGACTGCAATCAGAGAGACAGGCAGGAGCCAGATCATGATCTTGATGGTCCTTGTGCAGCAAGTTAAGAAGTTTATTTTTATTCCAGTGATGAAGGGAACCCACTGAGCAAGGCAATGATGGCTTGGTATACACAAAATCTCTCTCTGGCTGTTGGGTAGAGGATGGACTATAGAGGACAAGAATGGGAACTGGGAGCTAAGTTAGCAGACTATTTGGCAACTCTGTATGCTTTCAATGGAGCTCTGCTTAAAGTGCTTAAAGTGTTCGGCTGCTAACCATATGGTTGGCAGTTCGAACCCACCAGCCCACTCCATGGTAGAAAGATTTGGCAGTCTGCTTCTGTAATGATTTACAGCCTTGGAAACCCGATGGGGAAGTTCTACTCTGTCCTATAGGGTCACTATGAGTCAGAATCGACTCGATGGCAATGGGTTTTGGGGCATGTTTTCAAAGTCTATTTTGTTAGACTCTCCAGTTCTTTGGCTCCTGGATAAACAGAAATTTACTACATAGATGGGGATATGACTCAGTCTAAGTACACATCCTCCGACCTGCAGTGGGCAGGCATAGTTGAAGAACAGCTCTGCTTCACTTATGTATGCAATTGCTTTTTATATTTTCCACTCACCATTTTTTCTTCTCCTCTACTAGTTCTGTACACCACGTAATTCTAAACTACCATCCTTAATGAAAAAAAAAAAAAAAAGATTAAAACGAATTACCTTAATCCTGGTGCACCATTCAAACTTAGCAAATGTGAAAGACAGCAGCCCTGCCTTTCTAATTTTAAGACCAGCGGTATGAACCCCTTTTCTTTTTCAAGCTTCCCTGGTCTTTGGTGATAAATTTTAGTAACTGTAGAACGACCTGTTTAAGAACAAATGAGTCATGATACAGCTCCGTATCTGGAAACCAAAAATCACCCTCCTCCACAGATGATACCGTTTTCAAGTATGAAATTCTCATGTTTTAAACATTTTTATTCATGTTAGCTCTACAAAGCTCCCTACCTTGAAAGAGAGATGGGAGGTACAGCCTGGCGAGTTGAAATTGTATAAAGCAAGCAACATGCATGCTCTCTTTTAAAAGGTATTTGTTTTAGGTTGGATGTGTGCTAAAAATATGTGTAACAAAACATTAGCCAATTCAACAATTTTTACAGGTATGACTCAGTAACACTGATTATGTTCAACATGTTCTGATCCTTTTCCAAATTATCCCACCACCATTAACAGAAACTCAGTGCCCCCTAAGAAATGACTCCTTTTGCCCCTTCCCTGCCATGCCTGGCAACCATTAATAAGCTTTGGTCTCTATACTTTTGCCTATTTCTTATCAGTGGGATCAAATACAATATTTGTCCTTTTATAGGTATGTTTTATGACATGGAGAAAGAAAAAACTACCTTGCCTGTTGAACAATAGTCTATGATTCATGGATTTTAAAATATATTCTTTCATACAGCAATCCCATGACAATATAAATTTCTTGTGAGCAAGAATAGCAAACCCTATGACTTCTGTACAGAATACATACCCTGGCACAGCTAGGCACAAAACAGATATGCACCTAGAAAAGCAGTAGTCAAGAAGGGACAGACATCAAGGATTAATGACTCCCAGGGTAGTGTCCCTAGTTCTCTATACCACCTCTTCCTCTTGAATTGTGACTTGTATACCCACTGCCAAACCTGTTGCCGTCAAGTCGATTTTGACTCCTAGTGACCCTGCAGGACAGAGTGGAACTTCCCCACAGGGTTTCCAAGGCTGTAAACCTTTAAGGAAGCAGACTGCCACATATTTCTCCTACAGAGCAGCTAGTGGGCTCAAACCACCGACCTTTCGGTTAGCAGTTGAGCTCTTTAACCACCGCACCACCAGGGCTCCTTGTGACTTGGTATAAACCCCTCCAATTGCTGTGTAATCAGCGATCAATTCAAGGAATATAACTCTAAAATATGCAGTCAACAGAACAAGCATTTCCTTCTAATAGGTTGTTTTTACCTTTACTGTTTACCAAACAATGTTCACCAAGTTAAAAAAAATTCTGCTCACACAGCAAGCACAGTTCAAGGAGCATCTTGAAGAATTTTGTTGGGTTTAAACTTCTTCAAGGGCTGGAAAGTCCCTCAACATGAAGGAAAAAAATTTTTTTTAATGTAATTCACTTCCTAAAGAGATTAACTTACAATTGTCAGATAGCGATGTGCATGTTGAATATGGCAATAATAACAATAGCTGATATTAATTCTGAGAGAATCCCGTTAAATGTTTCAGATACTCTGCTCAAAAGAAGGAAATTATTTTCATTTTATTTTGAGATCACAGACCTCATTTTTCCTTAATTCACATGTAAACTTTGATGATTACTGTCTTAGGCTGGGTTCTCGAGAAGCAAAACCAAGGAAGCATATAAATGTATATATAGAGAGATTTATACCAAGGAAATGGCTCACACGGTTGTAGAGACTGGGAAGTCCATGGTTCAGACTGGCGGCATCTCCTCACTCGCGCAGCTGCAGGGGCTGGCAAACCCAGTATTGGTAGGTCAAACAGCAGGCCTCTAGCTCACAGTCTGCAGAGGCTGATGAATCCCAAGATTGGCAGGTAAGACAGCAGGTAAGCTGCTAGCTCAAGTCCCAAGAACCAGAGGTTGGATGAACAGGAACCAGATGCAGGATCCAGAGAGAGCAAAAGCCGACGAGCCTTACCAGAAAGTCCACCTGTATTGGATGCAGGCCACACCCTTAAGGAAAGTCCCTTTTAACTGACGACTGGTTGCTCATAACAGATCTCATCATGGAGATGATTACATCATTACATAGCTGCCAAACCACATCAGAAGTATCAAACCACTGAGAATCATGGCCCAGCCAAGCTGACACACAACCTACTCTAAGTTGGGGACTATACTAGGCACTGGGATACAGAGATGAATAAGATTTAAGGGGGAGAAAGAATTATAATATAACCAAAAAAAGTCTTCCAGTGGTAAATTGTTGTGTTACTGGCACCCAATGACTCACCCCTGCCAGTGTCCACATCTTTCTGAGCACCCCTTCTGAAGACAATCAACTGGCTTTGGCCAACGAGATACTGGGAAATATCAGGCAGGCAGAAGCTTATTAACTGTGTGCGTACTGTGGCCGGCCCTCTTGGAAAATTGCCATCACCATGTGTCTTAGTTATCTAGTGCTGTTATAACAGAAAGCCCACAAGTGGATGGCTTCAACAAAGAGAAATTTATTCTCTCACAGTTTAGCGGGCTAGATGTCCAAACTCAGGATGCCAGCTCCAGGGGAAGGCTTTCTCTCTCAGTTTGGGGGGAAGGTCCTTGTCATCAATCTTCCCCTGGTCTAAGAGCTTCTCAGCACAGGGATCCGGCGTCCAAAGGGCACGCTCCACTCCTGGCTCTTTCTTCTTGATGGTAGGGGGTCCCTCTCCTCTCTGCTTGCTTCAATCTTTTACATCTCAAAAGAGACTGACTCAAGATACAACCTAATCCTATAGATTGAGTCCTGCCTCATTAACGTAGCTGCCTCTAATCCTGCCTCATTAACATCATAGAGGTCAGGATTTATAACACATAGGATAATCACATCAGACCACAAAATAGTGGACAACCACACAATACTGGGAATCATGGCCAAGCCAAGGTGACACACATTTTTGGGGGACAGAACTCAATCCATAACACCTTGTAAGAAATTTGCAGTATCTTCATGGAGGGGCCAATATGGAGGAGACTCATGGCATTCTAGCCAACAGCCACAGCTAACAACCAGTGAGGTCATTTTGTGTGATCCTGTAGAAGAAACCCTTGAAGAACATTAAGTAAGAGAGTGGCATGATCAGGTTTTTTTTTTTTTTTTAAAAACAACTGGAGTACCATCGGGTGGCAAGATGAAGGGTCCAGTCCAGAGTCAGTAAGACCAAGTCATAGTTCCTGATAAAGCCTTAACTAAGATGATAGCTACGAAGATGGAGAGGAGAATTAGCTAGAGGTAGAACCTACAGAACCTGAGACCTACTGGATGTGTGGAGGACAAAAGAGAAGGAGGCAACTAACATAAAATCCCAAGGCAGAGATTGCAGAGATGATAATTCGGTATAATTCTAATATAGATTGGGTCTACAGGCATAAGCAGTGGTTTGGCACATGGAGGGGGTACAAAGAAAAGACCAGAGTGAAGACTATAAGGACTGTGTTGTACATGTAGAGCATGGCATCCTCAACATAAAGGACTTGAACATTCTTTCCACATCAATGGTATCTTTTGGGAAATCTTCATACAATTATGACTACTCCGATGCCTGATGGCAATATGGCAATGTTATCATAATGACAGTGATATTCTTGTTATTATTAGATGCCCTTGAGTTGATTCTGACTCTTAGTGACCCTGTGTACAACAGAACGAAACACTGCCTAGTCCTGCACCAACCTCACAATCTTTGTTATGCTTGAGCCCATTGTTGCAGCCACTGTGTCAGTCTATCTTGTTGAGGGTCTTCCTCTTTTTTGCTAACCCTCTACTTTACCAAACATGATGTCCTTCTCCAGGGACTGATCCCTCCTAATAACATGTCCAAAGTATGTAAGACGTAGTCTCGTCATCCTTGCTTCTAAGGGGTATTCTGGTTGTACTTCTTCCAAGACAGACTTGTTCATTCTTTTGGCAGTCCGTGGTATATTCAGTACTCTTCTTAGAGCCTGGCTTTTCCCTTTGGTATATGATTCTCAAAACATATTTGTGTTGAGATTATAAAAATAGTTAGGATATGTTGAATGACTAACAAAAAATAATTAGAACTGAGCTCCCCACTGTACACCCCACCTCTTGAAAATACATAGACTCAGTATGTTTGAGAGTGTCTGCTCACAGCTTCTGGTACCACATAATATAAACAGTGGTCAGCAAGGGTACCCATCTCTGCTTGCCATTATCAGAGGCCAATACAGAATTCCTGGTGTGTGGGTTCATTTGATTGTTATGATCCTTTTGGGCACTTAATCTCATTGTAAATAAATAAATGTCACCATGAAAACACGGCCTAGAAAGTCCTCAGTGGATCTTCCTCTCTCTCCTGGAGTCCAGGATATGTATTGCTTTGTCCACAGACTCTTCCTGAATCTCTAGCTGGGAAGGCATTAAGCAGCAAAAACAGAGCACAGCCAGGATGAAGAAGGTAGCAGCTAACTGAATGAGACTCTAACTTCAGCTTGTGAAAAACACTGACTCACTAAAATCCAGCAACAAGCCCCCGGCATGCACCTAAAAGCTCTCAGGCTGGCTTTCAGTTTGGGGTAAAGCCACTTGAAACAAATCTTTCCAGAAACCCAGGGTCCTGAAAAGCCCATTCTCCACCCACCTCAGGAGAATGCACACCAGGTCTCCAAATTCTCCTGGCTGTCAGCTGACCCTATGGGTCTGCAGCCCTACTCTTCATAGTAGTCCACATTGTCTGTCTCGCTGGTGGATGCTTTTTACTGTCAATCTTAGGATTTCAGCATTTCGAATTTCTTTGACTGTCTTATGATTCCTCATAGTCACTCTCACCCCAAACTCTGCCCACCAAAACCGTGCCTTCACTGACAGAAAAGCTGCCTGAGTTGGCTTTGCTGTTCTGCCACACGTACAGAGGAAAGAGAAGAAGTTTGGAAGCAGGAGACCTGGTTCAAAGCTCAGTGCACGTTTACTACCAGTGTGAACTCCAGCAAGTCCCTTAACCAGCTGTGAACCTCGCTTTTCACATTTGCACAACGGGAATAATAATATACACCTAGCACGTTTATGTATGCCATCCACTGAAGTAATTATCTGAGAGAATTATAGTGTTTATTCATATGTATGATTTCCTAGTAAGACTAGCTGTTGGGAGACAAGAACCATGATTTTATTTTTTATTGTACTTAAAAGAAGGTTTACAGAACAAATAGTTTCTCATTAAACAGTTAGTACACATTGTTTTATGATATTGTTTAACAACCTCACGACATGTCAACACTCTCCCTTCTCGACCTTGGGTTCCCTATTACCAGCTTTCTTGTCCCCTCCTGCCTTTTAGTCCTTGTCCCTGGGCTGTTATGCCTCATTAGTCTTCATTTTGTTTTATGGGGCTGTCTAATTTTTGGCTGAAGGGTGAACCTCGGGAGTGACTTTATTACTGAGCTAAAAGGGTGCCCAGGGGCCATACTCTCAGGGTTTCTCCAGTCTCTGTCAGGCCAGTAAGTCTGTTCTTTTTTTGTGAGTTAGAATTTTGTTCTACATTTTTCTCCAGCTCTGTTCTGGATGCTCTGTTGTGATCCTGGTCAGAGCAGTCAGCGGTGGTAGCCGGGCACCATCTAGTTGTACTGGATTCAGTCTGGTGGAGGCCATGGTAGTTGTGGTCCATTAGTCCTTTGGACTAATCTTTCCCTTGTGTCTTGTTTTCTTCATTCTCCCTTGCTCCTGAAGGGGTGTCTTAGATGGCCGCTCACAGGCTTCTAAGACACCAGACGCTACTAACCAAAGTAGAATGTAGAACATTTTCTTTATAAGCTGTGTTATGCTGATTGAGCTAGATGTTCCCCGAGACCATGGTCCCCACAGCCTTCAGCCCTCAGCCCTCAGCCCTCAGCCCAGCAATTTGGCAAGGACCATGATTTTTAATCTTTGAATCCCAAAGCACCTGGTACCTAATAAAAGCTCAAAAAACATTTAATGATTAAAAAAAAAAAACAAACTTGTTGCCATCTAGTCGATTCCGACTCACAGCGACCCTACAGTGATGACATATAAGAAATAAGTGACAGAAAAGCACTTGACACATCTACCACCACCCCCACCAGGTGCCATCGAGTCAATTCTGTCTCATGACGACCTCATGTGTGTCACAACAGAACTGTGCTCCAGAGAGTTTTCACTGGTTAATTTTTCAGAAGTAGTTGCCAGGCCTTTCTTCTGAGGCACCTCTGGGTGGACTCAAACCTTCAACCTTTCAGTTAGCAGTCGAGTGCATTAACCATTTGCACTACCCAGGAACTCCTACTTGACATATAACAACAACAACAACAACAACAAAAACTAAACAAACAAACCAAACGAGCTAATTCCAACTCACAGTGACCCTAAAGGACAGAGAAGAACTGCCCCATAGGGTTTCCTACGCTACTAGGGTTTCCAAACATACATTAGGTAACATCCTAAAGATTCCATGACTTGTGCAGCACATCTTCCGGCTCTGGGCTTCCAATGATTGGAGCTGCAATGGCAGGCTCCCCAGACTCCATTTCCAACAACCATTCTCAGGTACACGTGATTTGGTTGCTTGAACATCATGAACCACCTGTTAGTACTAACTCACTTGGATGGTTCAAGAAAAATGAGCAAAGAAACCATCACACCAATCATTGACGCCAACCAGTAAAAAGCCATTGCCTACTGTCATTTTTCAAACTAAACTCCAAGCAGTTAAGGCAATGGTTTGAAATGGCTACTGTGAAAAGTAGGAAAGTCAATTGAGCATTATCCCCTCACACCGCTAGGTGCCATAATAATGATGCTGATGAAACATCTGCTCCTAGGTGTTGGGGAAATTCAGTAAAAGTTGCAGCTGAAGTTAAAAATACTCAAGTAATTCAGGACCAGCTAAATATAACTGGTGATCAAATTAGGTTAGCAGACATTCATGCATTCAGTTTCTTTGGTTCAACAAATACTTTTGAGCATCCACTCTGTGCCAGGCCCTGCACTGGGCACTTGGTTTCCAAAGAGAAAAGACACAGGACTTTCCCACAAAGAATCAGCAGTGTAGACACGATTGTTAAGTAAATGCGACATTTTTCTTTTTTTGAAGCAAACATTCACATTAACTAAAGTTGCCACCGAAAGGCCACACAATGGTTCCAACATGCTCTCCATGCTCAAAAACATATCAAAAGTCTCTCTGAGACTTCATATCAGAGCGAATTTATGAGTCTCACTAGAAAAGCACTCTTTGTACTTGTCTTACCTCCTTTTTGACCCAAAACATTACCACCCTCCTTCATTAAGCCCTTTATTCAGATCTGGCACCACTGGACTTTTGGCTGTGTCTCCAAACCATCTCACCACATTCTCAGAGGGGCTGACAATTTTCCAAGAATGGAGATTTTGAAAAGAATGTACTATGGGCCTTATATGTCATTCCAAAAGTGGACTTCCAAAGAAGTCTGAGCAGTGGCAGAATTGTTGGATTAAGTTGTAGATTCCCCAGGATGACTCCTTTGAAAAAACATATTCCAGTACCCTGGCTAGAATATGAGCACTTTACTTATACTCATGCACACATTTCTTCCAGTTAATCAAGTACAGACTGCAAAGCAGATACACAATCCTCACGCTCTTCTTCATGGCCGGAACCTGGTAGGTCGAGCAGATGGCCATGCCACCACCCATCTCTGGCTCATCAGAGATGTGTGGACAAGGAAATAAGTCTTTGAGGCTATTTTTAATTCCGGGCTAAATTAATTTGGCAGAAATGTAGCAGGAGTCCCTTCCCTTGTAGGAAATACTTCTGTTACTGTGAATCTGGTACGTAAAATAATCCACCCACTGAAGAGCAGAATTAGCACTTGAGTTTTTTGTTGGGTTTGTTTCCCTGAAATAACTTCTTTTGAAGGTTTCCCATGGCACCACAGCCAGTGAGGGAGGGCACCTGTGGGTAAGCACAGGGTGGTGGGTTCAGAACCCAGCTCATCGAGAGGTATCCCACTAGGACTTGCAGAATATTGTGGGTCTCTCTTGCTTATGTCCTTTTTATAGGACCTCTTGCAAAACATGCCACCTGAGTTTATATGCTGCTGGAGAGCAGCATTTGGCTAGAGATATTACTCACTTTGGTGGTTTAATGGCAGAATTCTCACCTCCCATGCAGGAGACCTGGGTTTAATTCTCGGCCAACGTACCTCATGTGCAGCCACCACCCATATGTCAGTGGAGGCTTGTGTGCTGCTATGATGCTGAACAGGCTTCCAGACTAGGATGGACTAGGAGGAAAGACCTAGTGACCTACTTCCAAAACTTAGCCAGAGAAAACACTACAGATCACAAGGGCCTGAGCTGCAACCCATTACAGGATGTCACACGACGCGGCAGGGTTTAGTTCTGCTGTGCATAGGGTCGCCAGGAGTCTGGGGCTGACTCAGTGGCAGCTAGCAACAATACAGTCAGCAAGAGACACATGAAAATACTAAAACCAAATAGATGACTAGACTACTTACTTTTAAAAGAACATTTTGGAAAGAACTGAAATCAATCTTAAGATGTCACCACCTTTGAGAAGCCTTCCCTCATTCTTCCATTACATGCTCTCTCTCTCTCACTAAACTCAACGGAACTTTACTTCTTTGTCTCCTGTAGCAGTTATCATAAGCAATCTTACAGTATAACTATTTGCAGGCCTGGCTTACCCTTGCTATTAAAGAGAATGCATTCTGAAGACAGGAACTGGCCTCACCTTTGTATCCTTCACAACATGAGACCCTCAAGGAATATTCAATGAATGAATGAAACGGAATAGAATGGAATGGGATTTAGGGCTGAAAACAGCTTCAAAGACTATGAAGTTCAGTCTCGATATTGATAAATGAGGAAGCTGGGGTCCAGAAAGGTTTTTAGTGACTTCTTGGGGCAGGACTCCCAAATACCATCCTAATACTCTTTTTTACTACACTCTGCTGAATTTTAAACACAATTTTTTAGAACCTGCACCTGTTACAAATCTCTGTCAGATCAGGAACGTAAACATGTTTAGGGGATAACTGGGTTTGCTCACAAAATGATCGTATTTCCATATTAAATGTAAAAGCACACTTTGAGAAAATAGAAGATCCACTAATTAAATTTATTTCTAAATTAATTTTAAATGTTTTAAGTTTTGTTATAAATGAAGCTTTGAAATGCTAAATTTTAAACAATCTGGCGGCCTTTTTTATTTGATTGGTTTCTGAGAAACCAAAAAGAACTTGGGAACAAGATAATTCTCCAGATTATAGGAAAGAAAAGAAAGCAACTTTGCCTTCTGGACACAGCCCTCCAAGAGTCCGGCTTTACGCTTGGTATCACTTTTGCTTTGTGGCAATTTGTGCAATCAGCTCCATTTGTGCTTCTAAGTGTTTACGGTCATGCTGTCAGCTTCTTCCAATGGCTCAGTGTTACAATCTTCACAGACGTGAAAAGGCACTCAGATCTGGAGCAGGTTTCTCTGCCTTGTAGCAAGTTAATGAATCTCTCCATTTGGTGCCTTTCCAAACATTCTGGCAGGCATCGACCATCTAGTGATGTTGTTTGTATGAATGCTAGCTGCCCCCCAGGGAAGGTACAGTGACGATCCAGGAAGTTATTTTTATATCACCTGAATTTTGTTCAATGGTATGGTTCAGACATAAGAAGCTCAAAATACAGTGTGAACAGTTTCTCCCCAAACAGGCCAAGGTCGCTGGTGAAACTACATAAGGCAAATAAAAACATAATAGCTGAACAATACTGCAAACAAAAATGCAAGGCAAGCCTATTACCTCTGGAGGCTTTAAGCCTTTTAACAGATCACTTCCTCCTTCCGATCTCACTTTCTCACGTGTCCACATACCCAATGCACAGAGTAAACGTTCTGAAAGTTGTGCTTAGATAGTTCTTTAGCATTTGTTGTTATTTTTATACACATCACATAAGAGCTTTTTATCTCCCTACAACTTTACACCCCTACTCGTCCGTCAGTTTGTCATACAGTGGTGCCTTGCATGTTGCCATGATACTGGAAGCCATGCCACCAGTATTTCAAATACCAGAAGGGTCATCCATGGTGGACAGGTTTCAGCGTAGATTCCAGACTAAGACAGGCTGGGAAGAAGGACTTGGCAATCTACTTCTGACAAAATTGGCCAGTGAAAACCTTATGGATAGCAGCAGAGCATTCTCCAATAAAGCGTCGAAAGATGAGCCCCTCAAGTTGGAGGCACTCAAAATACAATTGGGGAAGAGCTGCCTCCTCAAAGTAGAGTCAATCTTAATGACATGGATGGAGTAAAGCTTTTGGGACCCTCATTTGCTGATGTGGCACATCTCAAAATGAGAAGAAGTAGTTATAAACATCCATTAATAATCAGAACATGGAATGTACAAAGTTTGTATCAAGGAAAATTGGAAGTTGTCAAAAACAAAATGCAATGATTGAAGACTGATATCCTAGGCATTCCTAAGCTGAAGATAGACTGGTACTGGCCATTTTGAATTGGATAATCTTATGGTATACTATGCTGGGAACAACAAATTGAAGAGGAATGGTGTCACATTCATCGTCAAAAAGAACTTTTTAAGATATATCCTGAAATAACAACGCTGTCCATAATAGGATAATATCCATATGCCTACAAGGAATATCAGTTGATATGACACGACTATTATTCAAATTTATACACCAACCACTAATGCCAAAGATGAAGAAACTGAAGATTTTTACCAACAATTGCAGTCTGAATTGACTAAACATGCAGTCAGGATGCATTGATAATTACTGGGAATGGAATCCGAAAGTTGAAAACAAAGAAGAAGGATCAGCAGATGGAAAATAATGGCCTTGGTGAAAGAAACGATGCTGGAGAACGCATGATACAACTGCCCCATAGGATTTCCAAGGAGTGGCTGGTGTAGTGGAACTGCCGATCTTTTGGTTAGCAGTCATAGCTCTTAACCACTACACCACCAGGGATCTGTGCCACCTACAAAACCAAAACCAAAGTCATTGTGGTGGAGTCAATTCTGACCCATAGCAACCCTAGAGGACAGAGTAGAACTGCCCCATAGGGTTCCTAAGGGGCAGCTGGTGGAGTGGATTTGAACTGACGACCTTTTGGTTAGCAGCAGCATCACTCAACCACTGCACCACCAGGGTTCCGTGCCACCCATAAGTAGTACTTAATAAAGATTATTTAATTGAAAGAATAAAGAAGTAGGAGGAAGAGAAAGGAAAAGGAAGGGAGAAGGAGGCCAGGCAAAAACTGTTCACATTCCCTCAGCCTGCCCTCGCCTCTCTCCCAGGTCTTGATGGGGCAGAAACGGGAGAAGAATGAGAACGGAAGGGAAGAAAGATAAAATGCAAGGATGAAGACAGAAATAACAAGTGAGGAGGCCAAAGGACCACCCTTGATGCTTCAGGCCAACTTTAAACCAAAAGTAACTGGACTTGGGCCTTCAGAAAAGTTGATACTCTAACATTTCATTTAATTTATGTCCAAAATGCCCAAAACAGAGACGATTTTCCATTAAAAAAAAAAAAGTAAAATACGGAAAGCGGGGGAGACGGTAACACTAACTTTGTGTGCACTTAGGCAAGGCACTCAACATTCATGGACTTTGGCTTCCTGGTCCTGGAAATTGAGGATAAAAAACAAGACAATCTTGAGCTGCCCTCTGGCATCCACGTCTGTGAGTCTTTGTAGGACCAGTGGTGGCTCAGAGTCGTGGCACCCACTCAACACTGCCTCTGCCACGTCTGGTTGAAACGAGGCATGTCACCATGCACTGAGGGTCTAATGGCAAGTTCTGTGGGGATATATGCCATTTAAACATGGTGACAACTTCAGCCCCTCAAAGGCCTCTATGCTGCACAGGACATGTTGAGACTTGTCAGCAATGAGGAGGAGATTAGGCACGACTTGTTTTCCCAAACCTATTGTCCCTTTACTGATTGGCTTGTTTACCTGAATTCCTTCTCCCCTGCCCGAAACTTATTGTTACTCACCCAAAGCCCATTGTTCTGTTATTTGCTTCACTGTTTGCTGTATTGACTATAAATAAACTCCTGGGACTGAAGCCGGGGTCGACTACTCAGAGTGACCCTCCTGGCCCCACTTCTCTGTAAGAGTTGTGTTTGGTTACTGTCTCTGCCGTCCTGACATTCGCCGCCACTGCGACAAAGTTCCTTCGTTACGCCAAAAAAAAAAACAACAAATAACTGTCATCAAGTCAATTCCGACCCATGGTGACCCCATGTGTGTTAGATAGAGCTGTATTCCACAGGGATTTCAATGGTTATGACTTTTTGGCAGGAGATCACCAGGGCTTTCTTCCAAGGCACCTCTGGGTGGACCTGAACCTCCAACCTTTCTGTTAATACCTGAGCATGTAACCATTTGTGCCACCCAGGGACTCCTAAGTTCCTTCATTACACGTTCTGAAACAAAGCAAATCTGAATCCCTCAGAGGGCACTGTGAATACGCCACCTTCTAAGAAGGGAATAATTAGCTCTGCCAGCACTGAGAAAAGGAGCCCTGGTGGCGCACTGGTTAAGCATTCGGCTGCTAACGAAAAGGTCAGTGGTTCTAACCCATCAGCTGCTCTACAGGAGAAAGATGTGGCAGTCTGCTTTTGTAAAGCTTTACAGTCTTGGAAACCCTATGGGGCAGTTCTACTCTGTCCTACAAAGTTGCTAAGAGTCGGAATTGACCAAATGGCAACAGATTTTTGTTGTCGTTGTTGTTGGGCACTGAGAAAGCCACTTCAAAATCAAAGCTTCCTGATGGGAAACAGATGCTAAAAGTAGGAATCACTTGAAGCACATAGCTTAAATACAAGTGACTGAAGTTATCTGGCAAAAGCAATTCAGAATAGAAATGTCTACTTTTCCAGGCCTCCTCTCTCCCATCCAAATGTTTTCAGTTTAAGTATTACTCTTCAGATAGCAAAAAGGTTAAGTTTCTTTCCACTCAATACACTGTAGATACTAGTATTTCCCATGCCTGCTAACTCCCACTCTCCTTTGCTGGTTCCACTTTTCAGTAACCAAGAGATGCAATACAGCCACGCCATAGAAAGAGGCAGAATTAGGAAACAAATGAACTAAACTACGTGTTCACACATGGACAGCTTCAGAGATCATCTTCAGTGAAACAGATGCTAAATTATTTCAATCAACAGTAGCATTTATAATGCACAATGAAAAGGCAGCAAGACTCTCATGGAGTGAACTAGGAGCAGTTTGTTACACCAGCTAGAAGCAATGACAGTCCTATGAGTAATAAACCATTGGAAAGAAACTGAAGGGTGATTTATGTTCATTAAAATTTGTCAACATTTTCAGAGAAGAACTGCACTGTGGTTGTGAGCCAAACGTGGTGGATTTAGTCTATGCAGCCATGGTGGACCAGCACAAGCCGAGAAGAAATTTGCTTCTGGTTTCTGAGTAGTCCTGCCAGGACTCAAAAGGACTATAAATTTGTTAACTAGTTCAAGTCAAAGTTCTGTCAGACTAATTGAGAAGTCTTCCCATTAATAGTATGTGCCAAAACAGTTGTACAGACATTAAGAAAATTAAAGATTGAGAACCCACATTAACATCAAGTTGTGGCTTCCAGGCTACTTACATCTGTGTCGGGTCCCTTATCCGCACCCGGGCAAGAAAAAGTAACGAACTCATGGCACCTCTTGTGCACCACAAAACAGCAAACTGGTAGAGAGAAAAGAAAATTACAATTAGAATCGTCTAGATTTAATATACAAGCTTTACTTCTCAAATAAAGGGCTACTTGCTGTTAGAAGTCAATTTAATTTCACTACAGACAGAATCTCATAAACAGTAATCAGAAAGCATTTCTATCGAGACTCAGCAACATTTGGTATTGACTGGACTCATAGATAATAGAATCACAGAATGCCAGTGCTGACAGGGGCCAAGGAGCCCTCAACTGAAGCTCCTCCAACTCTCTAAAGGTGAAGGGGAGGAAGGCTGAAGACTGTGAGACACTTCCTCAAGGCATAAGTCAGGAATCAAAATGGAAAGTTCTTTGCACCATCCTAAACAGGAGCCGTGGTGGCATAGTGGCTAAGCACTTGGCTGCTAATCAAAAGGTCAGCAGTTCAAATCCACCAGCCGTTCTGTGGGAGTCCGCTTCCATAAAGATTAACAGCCTTGGAAACCCTATGGGGCAGTTCTACTCTGTCCTACAGGTTTGCTATGAATTGGAATCAACTTGACAGCAGTAGGTTTGCACTGTCCTATACCACACACACACACATTACACTTTGTGGATGAAATAAAAAACATATGCAATAAAAAATATATGAAATAAAATATGAATATTGCAGATTATAAATAACATACAGGCATTCCTAAATACACATTGCAGGACTTCCTCCGCAGAATTTCTAGCTTAAGGAACTCATTAAAACATAAACCCAATCTACAGAAAACAGCCCTCTGCAATGACAAAAGCTGGGGGATATCCTAACCCCTCCTTGTATCTACCTTCTTGCTACAGATGCTGGTACCACTTGCGGGAGGCCATGCAAACTGAGCAAAATCCAAAACACAACAAATATTTTCCAAACTCAACATGGTTTTGATAAATAATCCTGAAGATGACCAACAAAAGAATTTAATTGTTAACTCTAGAAATTAATAAGTAATATCCTAAAGAGATTTTTATGGATAGTATACTGTAGAAGTTACAAAAAAATAAACAAATGACCTATTCCTCCTTCCTTGAAAACTTGCGGTCTGGTTGTACAGCCTTGCAAACAGAATGAAAAGAGGGAGGGGTGCTCCAAAGGGCATAATCTACTACTTTATTGTTCTTTGTTGAGACTAAAAACACTGTATCCTCAGAAATACTGGTTAAGTCTTCATTGCAAAAGAAAGGATAGAACGTTTCTAATGCGTGACTCTTGTGCTGTTATCTTCTCCCTCGGGAATAGACAACTCCCATGCTAAGTCCTTGCACACCTGTCAGCAGATGAAGACTCAAGAGAGGATGGCAGATTTGCTGAGAGCTGAGATCCCAGGAGGAGATGAGCTGAGTACTGAGAGGATCGTTGGAGGACCTTGAATGGCCAGCAAGAAATTCAGAGTATTTTCTGATAGCATTGGAAGCCACTGAAAGTTTTTGAACAAAGTGATGACATGAACAAAAAGCGGTGCTTTAGAAAGGTAGATGAGGGTGAAAAAACCAAACCAGACGCGTTGCCGTCGAGTCGATTTCGACTCACAGCAACCCTACAGGACAGAGTAGAACTGCCCCCATAAGGTTTCCAAGGAGCAGCTGGTGGATGTGAACTGCCAACCTTCTGGTGAGCAGCTGAGCTCTTAACCACTGTGCCACCAGGGCTCCAAATGAGGGTGACAGAAAGGATTTAATGGACTAGATAAGGGGCCATAAGGCCCAATTAGAAGCTTCTTGCATCATCCCTATGAAAGTAATTGCCCGTCATTATTCTGGCTCAATGGCACCTAACAACACCATTCAGGCTGCTAAGAAATAGAAAGTAATAGAGACCAGAGCCATTGTAGTAAAAGAGTTGATGGGACTTGCCAACTGACCACAGATACCATTTCTTGAGCGTGCTATTACATGTCAGGCACTCTGTTGGGCCCTTTCACATGCATGTAACTGATCCTTATATCAACACTATTTAATATGCACTACTTAATCTATGGATGGGGAATACTGTTCAGATACCCCATGTATCTAGCATTTAGTAAGCACAAAACAAATATCTTGGATGGGAGAAAGGAAGGAAGGCAGGGAGGACAGACGGGTAGATAGATGGATGAACTGACAGATGGATGAGGGACGTGCCCGAAGTCACACACCTACTAACTGGTGGAGACAGGATGCATAGTAAAGCATGTTGGACTCCACAGCCTCCGTTCCTTCCACTGTATCACAGCCACTGACAGGACATCAGGAGTAGAAAGATATTAGAGCTAATGCTAAGAATCTGCACATGAATGACAGGAGGATGGGTACACAGTAAAATGTGTGTGTGTGTGTTTGTGTATTTATTTGCATATGTTTTCATATATACCTATACTTACGCCCGTAGGGCACTGGTGGTTCAGTGGTAGAATTCTTGTCTTCCATGGGGGTGACCCCAGTTTGATTCCCAGCCAATGCACCTCATGTGCAGTCACCACTTATCTGTCAGTGGAGGCTTGCATGTTGCTATGATGCTGAACAGGTTTCAGTGGAGATTCCAGACTAAGAAGAACTAGGAAGAGAGGTCTGGCAATTTATTTCCAAATATCAGCCAATGAAAGCCCTGTGGGTCACGATGGTCCAATCTGTAACCAATCATGGGGATGATGCAGGACCAGCAGCATTTCGTTCCACTGTGCACAGGGTCACCATGAGACAGGAGCTGGCTGACTCAACAGCAGCTAACAACAACATACTTAAACCTATGCCTATGCCTGCCTGCCTATCTATCTAGCTCAGAGGATGAAGGTGAGGCTATGCCATGTTAGAGAACAGGAAAGTAGGATCATAGATTATTAACTGTCTACGTTATAAATAGCTGTTCTTTCAGGGGGTCATGATATAATATCACCGTAAAGATATATTTTTTAAAAAAGAAAACACAGGCTTGGCATTGAGCAGGCAGAGAGCAGGGCATATGGGGGAACCATCCACAGAGAGGTGATAATTAAAGATCTCTTAAAGTGAACATCCCTTTAGAAGCGAAGATGCCCTGAATACGGGCTTCTCATGGGCTGTCTACCACACGTACCACACCTGCCACACCTGTCCACTGTGCACGAGTTGGGGCAGGAGGAGGTGAGTGGGAAGCGACAGAGGAAAGAGCCTGTTAGCATCCTGGGCAGCCCTAAGGCACTGCAAAGGGCAGTGCTGAGCTCCTTCAAGCCCTTCGAGGAGTGCCCTTTCCACTGGGTTTCTGCTAAAAGCTTCTTGACTGCAGATCTCTCTAAGGACACATAATAGAAGCAGCCCTGAGATGGCATCAATTAATCTGATCTGCTCGCTCTCCCCAGGCACAAAGTCATCTTCCAGCCACTGGAATTAAAAAGAAAAACTGCTAAGGCAAAAAAGCATAGGAGCGTTATTTCCTCATCACAGTTTGTTATGGATATGGTGTTTTGAGAGGAAGAAAAACATTGATGCCCTGCTTAATCTTTCTAACATTCAGGCTTTTCATCTTTCCTTTTTAAAAAAAAAAAAAATCTCTGCATTCTGGTCAACACTGTTAAAAAAAAAAAACATATTTATCAAATTCCTTTAAAAGGATAGTTTGTCTCTTTGTACCTGTCCTTTGTTTCCCCATTTACCAGGGCTTCAAACTGGTTCTAAAAGGTTCAGTCATGGCGGACGGAAACAAGGGCAGAGTACGTGTTGCATAGCAACCGAATCTTCCATCCTTCGGATTTTGACCCAAGTAGTAAACAGGTGGCAGTGCCCTCCTCAAAGATGGCAGCCTACTGCACCGCTTTGACAATGTGTCGCTCACCACAGTCCTGCCAATAATCCCATCTTCCACATCAGGTTCCTGAAAATTTCAACTATATCAACTGAAAGGTTCAGGAGCCTGGTGTGAGAGATTGGATTCTTGGCAGGACTGTGGAGAATAACACATGCAAAGCAGCTTGGTCGTCCGCCATCTTTCAGCGAGGCACCACTGCCTGTTTCCTACTCTGGTCAAAGTCCTACAAGTGAGAAATTAGGTTGCTATGCAATGTGTATGCTGCCCTTGTTTTCACTGGCCATGACTGAACTATTTCCAACTGGTTCAAAGCCCTGCCATTTACACATCAATGCAATTAAATGCCTCCAATGGAAAGTATTTCTATTATATATCTCAAAATATCTCTTACATCAAATTTTATCCAAAGAAAGAACAAGACCTCACTACACAGTATAATTTGCAGAGGCAGCAAAAGCTCCAACTCATGGTGACCCCATGTATGTCACAGTAGAACTGCGTGCCACAGGGTTTTCAATGGCTCATTATTCAGAAGTAGGTCACCAAGGGCTTTCTTCCAAGGCACCTGTGGGTGGACTCGAACCTCCAACCTTTCAGTTTGCAGTCAAGCATGTTAACCTTGTGTACTACCTGGAGAAACCCCACTTACCCCAAAATTATCTCTTCCAACCTGCCTTAGCAGCCCCCTCTCTTCCTACCTCATAGGAAAGTCTCATTTCTAAAAGTGACTGGATTTACCCAAAGGAGGTTAGAGGGAAGGGTCATGTGTTTCCAGAGAATCATTCAAGATGTGAGGTATTTGAGGGATGAGGACCCTGTACTGTACACATGTTCAAAGGTCCAAGATTCAGAATGGATTATCTCCACAGGCAGATGAAACAGAATGCGCCCATGCCTGGGTGACCTGGACTAAGGAGACAAAGCCCAGCTCTTCTCATCCCCAGTGAGGGGAGCGGGAAAACAAGCTCAGAGGTTGGCTGACTCCACCTGGATATGACATTCACCTGGAAAAGGCTGCCCCAGAAAATGAGGCAATGGCTGCAGATTCCAAAGTCCCTGATAACTGGTCCTGATCTTCAGTTTTAAGTTCTAACTAAATTAAGTAACATGTATTCTGTAAGAATATAATGCAAGCATTTGAGAAGTCATGCTAGTGTAAAGAGAAAAAAAACTAGTTCCATAAAACAAGAGAATGCATTGGCTTTACCTGGAGATCGACAGTATAGGCTTTCCTCGGGTTAAAAATTAGGAGCTATTCTTTTTTTCCTTCTCCTTTGGAATTCCAAAGGTCTTTCTCTCACCACCCTTCCTCCGGGGGGAAAGGAGGCAAAGTGGTGCCTGTCATAAAGTAAGAAGCCCTAGTGGCACAGTGGTTAAGCATTTGGCTACTAACCAAAAGAAAGGTCAGCGGTTCGAAACCACCAGCCAGCCACTCTGTGGGAGAAAGTCTGCTTCTTTAAAGATTACAGCCTTGGATACCCTATGCGGCAGTTCTACTCTGTCCTATAGGGTCACTATGTGTTGGAATCAATTGATGGCAACAGGTTTGGTTTGGTATGGTTTGTCACATAGTACGTTTTCCATAAATATTTGCCTGACTTGGCAGGAAGGCAACTTAAAGATAATGTCTCTCAGTTGGAAGAAGTGGAGATATATGCCATGGCCAGTTCCTGCTGCCCCATGGTTTGTCCTGGGGCCAGACCCTGGGCCCTTAAAGGAGTTTGTGCTTAAGCAAGCATAGGCTGCCCAGTGAGGACGGTGAGGTGAGGCCCCAAGAGTTCAAAGACTTTGGGTCACTCCTGCTTGTAAAACCAAACAAGAGGTTTTTAAATGTGAAGCTATCCTGCAGCTTAAAATCACAAAGTAAATCTTCATTCAATTATTTTCTAAGCACAAAATCGTTTTTCTCTAATCCTCTATGTGATAGGCTTATGCTGTCCAACAGTAATGGGTGACAAATGAAATGCACAAATCACACTAAGTAAATGGTGGGGGCGGGGTGGACAAAGCCAGATGGAGACCACAGGCTGGGCCAAATAACAGTTCTGAACATTACTTCACTTTAAAATTGAGAACGGTCAGTCCATTAACGCTCATCAGTCGCCAATCTCACTTATCACGAAGGAAGGTAACGAAACGGAAATTCAGTAGAAGTTTATCCATCTGTCAAAAGTGTGTTTTTCAGAGGCAGAACAAAAAAGTCTCCTATGTTTGGTTCATCCCTGAGTGGTGCACATGGTTAACACGCTCTGCTGCTAACCCAAAGGTAGGCTGTTCAAGTCCACCCAGAAGAAAGGCCTGGTGATCTACATCTGAAAAATCAGCCACTGAAAACCCTACAGAGCACAGTTCTACTCTGACACACATGGGGTCGCTGAGTTGGAATCAACTCGATGGCAAATGGTTTACATCTGGCTCAAGCAAATTCTTTTTTTTTTTTAAAGGAGAGGTGTGTTGCAAAGTTGTCATGCTGATGTTAACATTGGTTCTCAATAGCGTCCATTAATTTAAAGAGATCAAAAAGGGCAGGCTGAAAGCCAAACACTCAGTGTGAGAGAAACAAACACCCCTTCTAATGCTACTCCTCACCAGGAGTTTGCTAAGAACTAATTTAATTAGAAAGTGTCTTGGCCCATTAGACACATACTGGGGGCCTTAGAGTGCTTTGTTTCTCTGTTAAAAGTCATCATCATGCAGATGGATGACTCGAGGCTCTTGATACTGGACACGTTTCCTAGTGTGATCACAGCCAAATGGCAAGCCCAAGGACCTTCTTCATACTCCATTCACGCATATGGCTTCACCAAAACAGCACAATTAGCTGATGCTACAGATGAATCAGCTGCAGCAGCACCAATGCAAACTCCTCCTTAGGGATGTCACCAACATCACACACACAGAAATCAGAAAGTGCTGCAGTGGTTCTGGCTTGAAAGACAATGTGAGTTAAAAGTAATTGACCTATGCAGAGTGATGTTTAAGAAATTATGAGTAACAAGCATAGGGAGTGTTATGGATTGAATTGTGTCCCCCCAAAAAATATGTGTTGAAATCCTAACTCCTATACCTATGGAAGTAATCCTGTTTGGAAACAGGGTTTTCTTTACTATGTTAATGATATCACACTCCGGTAGGGTGGTTTCTAAATCTAATCATTTTTAAGTTATAAAAAGAGCAGATCAGACACAGAGATACATGAAACACAGATACACACACAGAGAAACACACACACACACACACACACACACAGAGGAAGACAGATACCACGTGAGGATTGTCAAGGAACTAAGGGATACCTGGGGCTACCAACAAGGAAGGAATCAACACAGCTGAGACTCTGATTTGGACTTTCAGCCTCCAGAACTGAGGAAATAATTTCTGTTCGTTAAAGCCACCCACCTGGGGCATTTCTGTTACAGCAGCACTAGGAGACCAAGACAAGGAGTCACAGTCAGTAAGAGGCTTAGCCTTGTAGTCCTGCCTTTGTGAATTTCTTGTGATTATTTGTGTTTGCAGTTGAGTTAGTTATAAAACCCAGAAAGAGTATTTGCTTCCATCCCATAACATTCTAAACAAAATCAGTGCCAGGATAGAGAGTGGGCATGTGGAAAAATACAGGCTTGGGAGAAAAGGATTTACATGACCCTGGAGAATTAGCTATGTGCTCTTCCAACTCTCCCACCTCACTTGTGCTCAATAAATGTCAGTAACGATGATGGAAATGAGGGCCTTCAGACTGCAGACTTGACCCTCCTCCCAAATCGTTAAGACAATTTGTCATTTAATCTATATGTAAAACGGGATTACCCATATTTACACTTGACACAGACTGCCATGCTCAGTGAGTTAAAAAATATACTATTAGGTATCATTTTTCATTTCTTTAAAAAAAAATAATTTCCTTCCCTTTCACCATAAAGTCAGTATCATTTCAAATTCAGGTCACAGTCAAGTAAAATAGAAAGTACACATAAAAATTCCCTGTTATCCAAAATTAATGGGGGAAAAGCCATTATGTAGCAAATCCTGAATTTGAGGAAGAACCTACTAAATTTATACTCAGACTTTGTTCAGAACAGAAGATTGGTAGCTGAGCTTCCTTGAGTTCCTTTTTTTAAATACATAAATGGCTTCCATCATGTGAGGTGATTTTAATTAAATTTTGCTTAGCTGGAAGGGATTAATGCAAGGTAACGTCACATAAGAATACAATGAAATAAAATCTCTAAAGCAAGTGAATCGCTTTCAACTTTATAGAGAAAGTAATGAAAAACTGAGCTTGTATTGTATTTGCATGCTAAAAGAAAATTATTGGTTTCAGATTTGTAACAATGAAAATAGTCTTCCCCTGGATACATGTTAAAGTTGTATGAAAACAAATCAAATAAACGTGCTTTATCACATATTATAAGGAATGCCATTCTTCAGACAGCACACTGATTCGGCCTCTATGCATGTGTGTACATACTCCCAATAAACTCTTTCCAAAACCCCAGTATTCCCATTTCTGATCACAAACTCCCTCCCCTGAGAGAATCATCTTGAATCCTCAACTTTCTTTTCTCTAATGTCACCAAGTGCTACTGATTATTCCTTTTTTTTTTTTTTTTTTAATTCTTCCCTGGTTGGATTTGAGATATATTTTGAAGAAAAAGCTGAGGGCATAAATGTGGGTTGTGAGGGAAGGAGGCGTAAGATGACCCTTAGGTTACTGACCTGAGCAACAGTACAAATGGTGTTACTAAATTGCAACCAAGAGGGGAGCCTTAAGATGAAGCTGAGAGCATAGAAGACTAAGGAAGGAGATGGAAAGAAACCAGATCTTGGGGATGGCATGGCTAGATCTTACCTTTGCTGAAACCTGGATCCAGGTTTCAGTCATGTGAACCATGGAGTACCCTTTTAAAATTTCATTTTCTTCATATACACCCAGATATAATATAATACACGGGAATACACAAGATCATATCATACATGCTTCCTTACTGTTTATGCCAGTCTAGGTTGAGTTTTCTGTACGTGTAATGGACAGAATACTAAATGATAAGGGTTGAATTGGCATGTTGTGGGAAATGAATGGAGAAGACCCAAGAGCAGGTAAGAATTACCTTGGACTGGGAGTCTTTCAACCTAAGTAAACTGTTCACAGGAATTATGCAAGCTGAAGGAGGAGAAACTATTCTTTGTGTTGTTGTTTTAAAAGGGGCTTCGGTGTTACACAAGTTAAGTACAATGTGCAGGGGGTGGTCACCCAGGTAGACAAGTCAGGCAAGCAAGTGAGAGGCCAACAGACAGCTAGGAACCACATTTTGAAAGGAGGAACCACGTTTGAAAGGCGTCTACATGGTTGACAGTGGAAGCCGTGACGGTGAATGAGAATCCAAGGAGCGTGAGGGGTTTCCTGGGAACACCCACATTTTGTGGTTGATGGTGGAAAGACAGTGGTCCTAGAGGTGGGATGAAAATCAGAAGAGAAGAGAGCTGCGGACTGGAGGAGGCTGAGCAAAGAAGAATTTCAAGAACAGGTCAGTCACCACTGTTAAAGGCTGCTGCAGAACCAAGGAGAAAAACCAAGGATCAGTGACGGGATTTTAATAATTATTGGCCCATTATGGGGAGCCCTGGTAGCACAATGGTTAAGAGCTCAGTGGCTAACCAAAAGGTTGGCAGTTTGAATCCACCAGCCGCTCCTTGGAAACCCTATGCGGCAGTTCTACTCTGTCCTATAGGGTCGCTATGAGTTGAAATCTACTCAATGGCAACGGGTTTGGTTTGGCATTTGACCCATTATGGACCAGGAGTCACAAACCCGGAAGAATGTTAATAATGACAGCAACACATACGCCAACTGTAACTGCTAAACAGAATCTTACTTCTTTTACTTATTTAAATTTATTCCCGTATTCAACATAAAACCGAAATGGAATTGGCTTTTCTGATACCAACTATGAACACACATTAGTAAAATCTTAATACCTTAAGTGACCGCAGTATAAAGGGCTATTTTATGGGACAAGAAAATCCCTTAAAGATAAGTCTATGACAAATCACACGAACGTGTTTGAAGGGAGATCTAAAGGTTTGCTTTTTAACTCTGATCCAGCGATGTTTTCATTCTGATTTCAAAATCATCTGAAGAATTCAACTTTCCTTTTAAGCTCATAAAGCCATAAAGCTTTCGTAGTTTTGCAATACAGGCTCCGTATCTGAACACCTACAACCCAGCCTGAACTTCAGGTTTCCTCATTTTGACCCAAAAAAAATTACAGCATACCTTCTACACGAGGGTTTATCAAGCCCAGTAACTGCAATATTTTTAATTCCTTTATGTTTAAGTCTGGAATTAGTTAAACTGGGGTTTGCGAGAGAGTGGCAAGGAGTTCAAAGAGGTTGAACTGAGTTCAAGAACTTTAACTTGGCCTTCTCTCCCCCTTTCAGTGTAAAGTCTTCTTACCGCAGTGGAATGAAGTAAGAGTAAGAAGTTGCATTACTCCACTGCAACTCGAGTCCAGGGGTGTGAGGTCTGCCCACAAGATGGACCCCTGAGACTGTCCTCTCTTCTTCAGTAAAATGTATACCACTTCAAGTTTCAATAGTAAGAAAGTATAACATGTTATATTTATCCGTCTTTTTAAAAATTATACAGGTGAAATAAGATGTCTGCAATTTGTTTTAACATATTTCAGCAAGAAAAAAATGTGGAGAGAGAATAGATAAACGATTGGTAAAAGCTGATGATTATTTAATTGAACCTAAAATGCTGATATGAAAAAGGATTTAAAAGGAAAAAAACCAAACCCATTGCTGCCGAGTTGATTCCGATTCATAGTGACCCTACGGGACACAGCAGAATTGCCCCAGAGAGTTTCCCAAGGCTGTAACCTTTACAGAAGCAGACTGCCACATCTTTCTCCCACGGAGTAGCTGGTGGGTTCAAACCACTGACCTTTCAGTTAGCAGCCGAGCATTTAACCACTGCACCAACAGGGCTCAACAGTATCTGGGGCATCTGTATATACTCATTTGCTCATGATTACAAATGAGTTTAATAAAGTCAGAACTCTTAAAGGGTTCAACATAGAAATATAATCAGAAAAACAAAATTGAAATCACTGGTTTTTTGTTGTTGTTGTTGTGTTTTTTTTTTTGTTTTTTGTTTTTTTTTGGTCCTGCTTAAGAGATTAGCTGGTATTTGTACTCATAATCATGACAGTAACCACATTTGCATGCTACTTGCTGGTTATATGAAGACTGTCTTGGTTTTTAGTGGATTCCCACACACGTGTAAAATCACCCAGAGAGCTAACATTTGGAATGCTCAAGAGACCAACAGCCCACGGAGTTCGCCTTCCATGAGAAGATATTATAATATAAAAGGTGATAAACATCACTGAGAGCAGAGAACAGAATCAGAGGAGAATGCAGAAATAATTCATTCTTTTTAGTTTCCAAACTGTGCTCCCTGGAGGACTTCTTGGGGATTACGTGGGTGAGGAGTAAGGTTATGACTCCCCTCTGCCTCTATTCCTTCCTGATTTAGTCCTACCGTTTTTATTCCTAAGTCAGAGTTCTGATGCCCTGATAGTCTTACAAAGAATGATCATCCTTGTTGTTGCTGTAGTCGTTAGATGCCATCGAGTTGGCCCCTGACTCATGGCAACTCATGCAATGGAGTGAAACACTGCCCAGTCCTGTGCTATCACCATGATCGGTTGCAACACGAACCACTGAGATCTACAGGGTTTTCGCTGGCTGATTTTCAGAAGTAGATCACCAGAGCCTTTCTTCCTAGTCCATCTTAGTCTGGAAGCACTGCTGAAACCTCTTCAGTATCACAGCAGCACACAAGCCTCCACTGACAGACATATCTGTGCATGATTCACTAAATAAACCACTTGGGTTGCCAGTTGAACATCAGAGGCAAAACTAAGAACAATGTCTGTTTCTAATATTTTTAATTTCATCATTTATACCTGTCATAGATTGAATTGTGTCCCCCAAATATATCTGTCGGCTTGGCTACATCATGATTCCTAGTACTGTGTGACTGTTTACCATTTTGTCATCTGATGTGATTTCCTGTGTGTTGTAAATCCAATCACTGTGATGTTGATGAGACGGATTAGCGGCAGTTGTATTGATGAGATCTACAAGATTAGATAGTGTCTTAGGCCAATCTCTTTTGAGATGTAAGGAAGAGCGGCAAGTGGAGAGACATGGGGACTTCATACCACCAAGAAAGCAATGCCTGGAGCAGAGTGCATCATCTGGACCTGAGGTTCCTGTACAGAGAAGCTCCAAGACCAAGTGAAGATTGATAACAAGGAACTTCCTCCAAAGCCGACAAAGAGAGAAGGCTTTCCCTTGGAAATGATGCCCTGAATTTGGACTTGTAGCCTACTGGACTGTGAGAGAATAAATTTCTCTTTGTTGAAACCATCCACTTGTGGTATTTCTGATATAGTAGCACAAGATAACTAAGACAATACCTGATCAACTTCCAAAATAAAACTGCATTTTTGTCCATTCGGTCATTCTTTCAACAAATACCTCTAAACCTCCTACTAGAAGACCATAAAGCCAGCAGGCACTGTGAGGACTCCAGGGCTTTAAGAGGCACAATCCTTTGGTAGCATCTGTTTAGAAGACATGGCGGAAGCCACAGGAGGGATGAGATCTCAAGAAAGACACTGTGGGGAGAAACTCTGGGATTTCTCACTCAAGTGTTTGAGGGGTGAGAAGAGCATTCAGCTGAAGAGCAGAGACAAGCCTAGGAGAGAGGCAAGCAGCAGCCAAGAGTCCCAAAATCTGAAAGGTGGGAATTTTTCAAGAAGGAAGTTCCAACGGTGTCAATCTCAGAGAAGTCTAGAAGAGGATCATTGTCATGCCCAGATCTTGGTTTTGGTAGTAGTAAAAACAGAGCAACAAAATATAGGGGATAGCAAGAAAGCAGAGGGAGTCTCTGGGTGATGCAAACAGTTAAAGCGCTCGACTGCTAACCGAATTGCTGGATGTTTGAGTCCACCCAGAGGCAATTCTGAGGAAAGGCCTGGCAATCTACTTCGGAAAAATCAACCACTGCAAATCCTACGGAGCATAGTTCTACTCTGACACAGATGGGGTTGCCATGAATTGGAATCAACTCAAAGGTAACTGGTTTTTAAGAAAATAGGTAATAAAGAAACAGAGGCAGTGGACAGGAAGCCTTCAGTTTAGTTAAACTGTGGTCAGCAAATATTTATTTAGCTGAGATATAAAACTACACGCCAGACATGGTGCTGGGCCCTGGGACTATAAAGATCCACAAGGCTCAGGGCTAGTTTAGAAAACAGATTCACAAACAGGTTAATTTCAAGAAAAGGCAATAAGTGTGTGTTGGAAGAACTCAGCAAAAAAAAAAAAAAAAAAAAAAACACTATAAAAAACAAACCTGTTGCCGTCAAGTTGATTCCAACTCCTGTCAATCCTACAGGACAGAGTAGAACTGCACCATAGGGTTTCCAAGGCTGGCATCTTTACGGGAACAGACTGCCACATTTTTCTCCCATGGAGCAGCTGGTGGGTTTGAATCACCAATCTTTCAGTTAGCAGGCAAGCACTTAACCACTGTGCCACCAGGGCTCCTTAAGAGTCCAGCAAGGGGCGCCTCAGCCAGCTTCACAGCTCAGGGAAGACAATGGCAGAAATGATGGCCCAACATCTCAGGCTGAAGGAAGACAACAGGTCAAGGGACTTTTTCCCAGATGGGGCAGCCATCTGACAGAGTCTGCAGTAACATCTATGTAAAATTATGAAAACAAGCATGGGACCCTCATGCAAACTATGGAGATAAGGAGTAGCTCAGATGGAAATCAAGCACTGATAGAAAGGAATTCACATCAAGCAACAAAATATTTCTTTTGGTCCTGGTTCACAGAAGGAAATTATGATGCTGTTCCAAATATTTTAGTAAACACTCTCACTTCAGAATATAGTGCTTTCCATTTTATTTGTTTTTAAGCCATTGACAGCACACCTTCTGTGGGTAAGCTGGGAAACAGTGTTTCATATTTAATGTTCTGGTTTTGACTTTGATTTCAATCAATGCTGGAATGCAGGGTGTGAACTGTCTCAGAACTGAAAGAAGGATGTTAAAGTTTAGTTAGAAATACAGGACATCATAGAAGTAAATACGGGAGGAAATGTGAGTTCAGCAATTAGAAGGCCACCACAATGCAATTCTTAGAGATAAATACACGCAGAAACTTCCCATAAATAAAGTGCTTCCATTTTCTCGTGATGACCTTGACCTTATGTGACGAAGCCTGTTCACATTATTATGTAATTTTTTACCCATATAGCATTTTCCTCTGCTTATCTTGGGTAACGATTTAAAAGAAGCCATAATATACTAATTACCTCTCTTTTATCAATTATGCTGGGAACTAATAAAGCATCAGGGACACGGAACACAAAATGATCACGAAGAAATGAGGCCAGGAGCTACCAAAGCAGAAATCCGAACGTGCCCAAGGAATTCCAACGCCCACAGGTAGCAGTGGTGAGCCACTGGGAGTAGACAAAGGAATCAGGAAAGCTTTTGTACAAATAAGGATATTAGGCATACAGAGCAGGAGAGAAGCAACTGGAAATTAAAATAATAAAAATAATACAATCAACTTATAAAACGAATGTACTACACTCACAAACTGCATGCCAGAAAATACAAGGCAAAGTACATCAAAAAATAAATACGATGAATTCTGTTATCCAGAATTTTAAAACAAAAATGCTTTTTAATCTACAGTTATACATAATGCTTAAAAAACCTTACATTTGACAATAATCATAACATAGAACTATTTACTGATTTTAGAAGTTACACATGTTGTTTTGCACGAAGTAGAGTTTGCAAGGGCACGGACCAAAATGGTAAAGGGACTGCCTCTGGGGATGATGTTTGGGAAGATTTAATTTAATTTTTATTTCTTTTTGTTCATCTATGTTTTCTATTTTTTTCAACTGTTAATGCATTATTTAAGTAACCAAAAGTATAGCTTTAAAAATCATGTTCATAGTAACACTATGGCTGCAAGATCATAAAGTATCTTCTGAATCATCAAAAACAAAAAAGTAGTTTGAGTAGTGCACATATTTAGAATTGAGCTTGTTGTATTATAGTCTATCAATTAAGTCCAGAACACTTAATTGTGCTCATGTGGAACCTGTCCATAAACCAAGAGGCAGTTGTTCAAACAGAACAAGGGGACATTGCATGGTTTAAAATTAGAAAAAGTATGCATCCAGGTTATATCCTTTCACCATGCTTATTCAATCTGTATGCTGAGCAAATAATCCGAGAAGCTGGACCATATGAAGAAGAACACGGCATCAGGATTGGAGGAAGACTCATTAACAACCGGCAATATGCAGATGACACAACCCTGCTTGCTGGAAGTGAAGAGGACTCGAAGCACTTAATGATGAAGATCAGACTATAGCCTTCAGTATGGATTACACCTCAACATAAAGAAAACAAAAATCCATACCACTGGACCAATAAGCAACTCCATGATAAACAGAGAAAAGACTGAAGTTGTCAAGGATTTTGCTTTATTTGGATCCATAATCAACGCCCAGGGAAGCAGCAATCAAGAAACCAAACGACGTATTGCAGTGGGCAAATCTGCTGCAAATGACCTCTTTAAAGTGTTCAAAAGCACAGATGTCACCTTGAGGACTAAGGTGAGCCTGACCCAAGCCATGGTATTTTAAATCGCCTCCTATGCATGTGAAAGCTGGACAATGAATAAGGAAGACGAAAGAAGAATTGATGCCTTTGAATTACGGTGTTGGCAAAGAATATTGAGTACACCACGGACTACCAGAAGAATGTACAAATCTGTCTTGGAACAAGTATAGTTAGAATGCTCCTTAGAAGAGAGGATGACAAGACTTAGTTTCATATACTTTGGACATGTATTTAGGAGGGACCAGTCCCTGGAGAAGGACGTCATGGTTGGTAAAGTAGAGGGTCAGCGAAAAAGAGGAAGACCCTCAATGAAATGGATTGACACAGTGGCTGCAACAGTGGGCTCAAGCTTAACAACAATTGTGAGAATGGCGCAGGACTGGGCAGTGCTTCGTTCTGTTGTACGTGGGGTCGCTATGAGTTGGAATCTACTCGACAGCAACTACTAACAACAACATCAGGTATTTATTTAATGTAATTCCAAGACTCATGTCGCTGGATGTTCAACCATGTGGTCTATACAGGAATTAGAAAACACAACTCAGAAATGCTCAAGGACAGTGACTGAGATTTGCACAAGTACCAACCCCAACCAAATAGACAAGCAAAAAACCCAAGATGACATCTAATTGTTGTCTGTTTAAAAACTTTTAGTTCTGCATCCCCTTTAACCCAGCAATTCCACATTTAGAAATTAATCCAAAAAAAATGCTCAGAGATATGTGACACAAAGATGTTTACAACAACATTATGTATCATATCAACAAACTGAAGGAGGGAAACATCTATGGTACCTTAGTAAGTGGAAAAAAAGCCAGCTACAAAATAGAATGGTACCAATTTTAAAACGCATGTGTATGGGTGGACATCAAAATATTAACAGTAATTAGTCACATTTTGTGGGATGAGATTATTGTCAGAGTATAATTTCCAAAAAGTTAAAAACATGACTCTCAAACAAATACAGAATAAAAATACCAAAAAATTATTTAGCTCATTAATGAGGGACCCCCCCAAAAAAAAAAACCCATTGCTGCTGAGTCGAATCTGACTCATAGCAACCCTGTAAGACAGAGTAAAACTGCTCCATAGAGTTTCCAGGGAACACCTGGTAGATTCAAACTGTTGACCTTTTGGTTAGCAGCTGTAGCACTTAACCACTACTCCACCAGGGTGTCCAGTGAGGGAACCAGTAAGATGATAAAGCTGGGTCAGACAAGAATCAGAATCCATCAAGAAAGGCATTCTGAAATAGGTTTGCTGAGTTACAGTGGGAGTGATTGCTAACAAGTACGGGGTTTCTTTTCTAGGGTGATGAAAACGCTCTAAAATGGATTCTGTTGATGGTTACACAACTCTGTGAATATAGTGAAAACCATTTAATTGGGTGAAATGCATGCCATGTGAATCACATCTCAAAGTTGTTATTTTAAAAAAGCAAAAACTAAAACCAAAAACCAATAGGTGCCTTACCCTGGATAATTAAATAATCCTTAGGTGGACTTGTTAAACAATGCTCCTATATAATATTAAAATGACATGCTGCCCACCTTCATGCCTTACTTCCAAATTTTAAGTAATTTTTTTAACATTCAAATGATGTTTTTATTTCCATTGAGATTTTTCTTTCGGTTTCTAAATTTTCTGAATTAAGCATGAATCTTTGCAACAAAGAAAACAACAAATAACAGATAAAACAGTTTGCAACTTCCTAAGTTTTATGTTCTTCAGAGGAGCACAAAGCCTTCTTGACCTGATGGGGTGGGACGGCTGTGTCCTGTGTCCTTATCCTCACTTACCCTCTAGGCGATCTTGGGCATGTTAACCTCAGAACCTCAATTTCTCCAACTCTAAAATGGAAATTAACAGTAACGCCAACTTTGCAGGACTAAGGACCACATCAGCCACCATCAAATCAATTCTGACTCATGGCAACCCCATGTGTGTCAGAGGAGAACTGTGCTCTACAGGGTTTTCAATGGCTGATTTTTCAGGAGGAGATTACCAGGCCTTTCTTCTGAGGCACTTCTGGGTAGACTCAAATTGCCAAACTTTCAGTTAGCAGCCGAACATGTTAACCATTTGCACTAGCCAGGGACAAGGATTAAAAAGGATAGTATAAACTAAGTGCTCAGCCAAGTCCTAAGACATAGCAGGCACTCCACCAGTAAGAATTCCTTTTCCAATTCCACACTGAAGAAACAGCAAATTTATAAAGTACAGCTCATTTTATGGGATTCCAAAAGAATCTAGGTTTAGTGACTAGACCGATGAAGAAGAAACATGGACTCTTTTTTTTTTTATTGTACTTTAGATGAAGGTTTACAGAACAGTTTCTCATTAAACAGTTAGTACACGTATTGTTTTATGACATCGGTGAACAACCCCATGACATGTCAACACTCTCCCTTCTTGACCTTGGGTTCCCTGTTACCGGCTCTCCTATCCCCTCCAGACTTCTAGTCCTTGCCCCTGGGCTGGTGTGCCCGTTTAGTCTTGTTTTGTTTTATTGGCTTGTCTAATCCTTGGCTGAAGGGTGAACCTCAGGAGTGACTTCATTACTGAGCTGGAAGGGTGTCCAGGGGCCATACTCTCGGAGTTTCTCCAGTCTCTGTCAGGTCAGTAAGTCTGGTCTTTTTTTGTGAGTTAGAATTTTGTTCTACATTTATCTCCAGCTCTGTCCGGGACCCTCTATTGTAATCCCTGTCAGAGCAGTCAGTGGTGGTAGTCAGGCACCATCTAGTTGTACTGGACTCAGTCTGGTGGAGGCTGTCATAGTTGTGGTCCATTAGTCCTTTGGACTAATCTTTCCCTTGTATCTTTAGTTTTCTTTATTCTCCCTTGCTTCTGAAGGGGTGAGACCAGTGAAGTATCTTAGATGGCCGTTCACAGACTTTTAAGACCCCAGATGCTACTCACCAAAGTAAAATGTAGAACATTTTCTTTATAAACTATGTCATGCCAATTGAGCTAGATGCTCTCCAAGACCAAGGTCCCCACAGCCCTCAGCCCAGCAATTCGGTCCCTCAGGGAGTTTGGATGTGTCTAGGGAGCTTTCCTTAGACAAGCTGTGCTCGATTCCCCAGTATTGTGTGCTCTCTTATCTTTTGCCAAAGTTACCACTTATCTATTATCTATTTAGTGTTTTTCCATCCCTACCCCTTCCCTCCCTCATAACCATCAAAGATGGTTTTCTTTTTGTGTGCAAACTTTTTCATGAGTTTTTACAGTAGTGGCCTCCTACAATATTTGTTCTTTTGTGACTGACCTATTTCACTCAGCATAATACCCTCTAGATTCATCCATGTTGTGAGATGCTTTGCAGATTCATCATTGTTCCTTATCGTTGCATAGTACTCCATTGTGTGTATGTACCACAGTTTACTTATCCATTCATCTGTTGATGGGCATCTAGGTTGTTTCCACCTTTTTGCTATTGTGAACAATGCTGCAATGAACATGGATATACATGTGTCTATTCATGTGACGACTCTTATTTCTCTAGGATATATTCCTAGGAGTGAGTCTGCTGGATCATATGGTATTTCTATTTCTAGCTTTCTAAGGAAGCGCCATATCGTCTTCCAAAATGGTTGTATCATTTTGCATTCCCACCAGCAGTGCATAAGAGTGAACATGGAGTCTTTTTAAATGAAGAAAAAAGTAACTAAAGACAGAATCCAACTGACAAAGAAATGAATGACTAGAAGAAACAAGGCAAGCCTGAGCTTCAGGCAACTGTAGCCTAAGCAGGCCAATAAAAGGTAGTTTTTCTTTATTTCCTATGAAGAGAGAAAAACATGAAAGGAAATTCAAATGTCCACCTCTTCCAGGCTGAGATAAGGAAGGTTGACTGCCTCTCACCACCTCCTTCCCAGATCCTCCTCATCTCCATCCAAAGGCTAGGTGTTGACAGAGTCTTGGCCCAGTTGGTCTAAACCAGGCAGTGTCTTGGCTGATGCTCTCATGGCCTCTCTGAGCCCAGGTGTTCCCCATAAATCAAGCACGACTAGAAGCTCAGTTTGGCCAGGACAAGAGGGAGGAGGCACCATGGTGGAGAGGAACAGGCCCCAGAGGGACAGACCATCAGAGCTTGCCCTGCCACCTCCCCCCAACATCGACAGAAGAATGCCCCAGAAGTGTGATCACGCAACTCTCAGAAGTCAGGAGGGTCAACTGCTAAGAAAGGGAGTCGAAAATCATGGTCTCTTCCAGTCCAGGTGTGGTGGAAACTACATGAGGTTAACCAAGGACCCACCACACTTAGGGAGAAGGGCTCTTCAACTACATGCATTCCTTCAAATCGACACTGATAGCAATCAAAATCTCTCATTCCACACTTACGTGCAAGGCACCCAACTTCATGAACATTAATCAATGCCTGTTGTTGTTGTTGTTGTTATTAGTTGCCATGGAGTTGGCCCCAACTCATGGCAACCTGATGTTAACAGAACAAAATGTTGCCCAGTCCTGTGCCATCTTCTTGACAGGTGGTATGTTTGAGTCCATTGTTGCTGCTATCATGTCAATCCATCTCACTGAGGGTTTCCCTAATTTTCAATGACCCTCCACTAACCATGATTTCCTTTTCTAGCTATTGGTCTTTCTGATGATATGTCCAAAGTAAGAGTGCCGAAGTCTCGCCATCCTCGCTTCTAAGGAGCATTGTTGTTGTATTTCTTCTAAAACTGATAATCAATGACTACAATGTGCAAGAACCTATCATGTCAGGAAATGTGAAAGATACAGACATAAAAGAGACTTTCTGACAGAGTAACAGAGATAAAGTGTACACATTCTGGATGTGAGCTGAGAGGGAGACTGCTATATGAGAGGTGAAGCTAATTGGTTTTATCCTCTAGACATGGGTGAACCCATATAAGACAAGCTTCCCTGATGGGCAGAAAATACTGGGAAAGTTAGTACAGGCCTTGGCTGACCAAATTAGAAAAATCCATAGGCTGGAAGGCTGATTCCACAGCTGGACTCTATCAAGACAACAGTGAGTGAGAGGATAATTCAAAATTCCACCCTGGCTCACAAACTACAGAAGTGCCAAATGACAGAGGTGGATGAGCAGAAGCACAAATGAAAAGACTAAGGCATTTTAGTTGACACAATTGACAGTGTGGTGTAGCTGCCAAAAGAGCTAATAGAAGACGCAACATTAACAGATGTATATCATCTAGAATGGGGGAGGTGAGAGTTCTATTTCTCCCTTTACTCCTCCTGAGACTGTGGTTCAGGGTTCCAGTGCTCCCTCCCTCTCCCCACCCCCGCCCCTGCATTGTGGTTGCAGCCTCTCTTCAGCTTAGGTTGTCTAAAGACAACTAAGAGGTGAAACTCAGAACCATGAGGAACGGTGGTGTATCTGCCTGAAAGTGAAGACTAGCCTGCAACTTGCTGTTGTTAGCTGCCGAACCCAGGTCTCCGGCGTGAAAGGCAAGAAATCACTGAACCACCACTGCCCTTACCTGCAACTTGTTCTTGTTGTGTGCAGTCGAGTCGATTCCAACTCATAGTGACCCTATAGGGCAGAAAAGAACTGCCTCATAGGGTTTCCCAGGCTGTAATCTTTATGGGAACAGATCATCAGGACTTTACTCCTGCGGAGCAGCTGGTGGATTCGAACCGCCAATCTTTCAGTTAGCATCTGAGTGCTTAACCTTTTGTCACCTGGCCTCCCTGCCGGCAACTTAGCCATCTGCAAATACCTGACAGTCAATATTTGCAGGAGGGATTAAGCTTGCTCTGTTTGAACCTAAAAGATGGAAATCCTATAGGACCAAAGGGTGGAAGTTACAAGGTATCCGATTTCAGCTCACTATAAGAGAGGATGATGTAAGAGCTGTCTGAAAATGAAGAAGGCTTGGGGAGGACCAAGAGCTGGCTGTTGAGGCAGAGCCTGGAACACGGCTCGGTGTGATTACAGGGCACACGTTCAGATACTCTGCATGGCCTAGATTATACTCAACAGGCTTACTTTAAAGTCTATACCCAACCCAAAATCCTAAAACAACCAAATTTAACCAAAGAAACTACTACAGTAATCCTATTTTGAAAAAGTTTAGTTACAATTAATAATTTAAGTTGAAGGCAATGGACTTCTGGTAAAATAAGAAGGACTCTCTAAGGCACCCCGGTGACACAACAGTTAAAGTGCTTGGCTGCTAACCGAAAGCTTGGTGGTTCAAACCCACGCAGTGGCTTTGCAGAAGAAAAGACCTGGTGATCTGCTGCTCCCATAAAGATTGCAGCCTAGAAAAGCTAATGGGGGCAGTTCTGCTTTGTCAGTTGGGGTCACTATGAGTTGGAACTGACTCCACAGCACCTAACAACAACAAATGACACTTTAGGGGGAAAACAATAAGAGAGTTTTACTCTCAGGGATGTGACAATATCTTTGGTACATGATAAAGCTAAAGTGGCTCTCAAAGCTGGAGACTTGGTGCTTTTCCATCTGATTCATTACAACTATTGAGCTCAAACTGCTCTCCTCAGCCATTTCTTGAGAGTGGGGTTTAATCGTGTAGTTTTCCAATCTGCATAACAACCACAGCTGTTTAACTAGACTAACTCATCTTCCCATCCAATGGATGCAGGGACAACATTTCCTGGGCACCAGGCAAGACAGCTGCATTGCCAGAAGCCTAAGGTCCCCATCAATTTTTAAAGCCCTCATGCATGCACACACACAAGGAAAGAGAGGCAAGGCTGTTGGAGAGTTTTGCTAATGTCGGTTGCTCCTTTGGTATTGTATTGTCCTGATCTAGGCTTGTTGCTGCAGAAGGATTTCTAAATTAATTTGTATAAATGTCGAGTCACTTGAGCACAATCAGTCACATGATCCTTACAAGGATCAATAATAAGAGTAGCAGTCTAATAATGCTCTAAACAAATTACTGTGTTTATTAAGGATGAGGAAACAGTGACTCAGAAAAGACAGAAAAATTGCAGAGGCACACGGGTCTTATGAGGTGAGGCTGAGCTCGAACACTGCCAGCTGGCATGAGAGCTCAGCCTTTTACCCTGACAGTAGCTTCTGGGCCTAGAGTAATCCCTCCATAAACAGTAGCTACTGTGGTTACTACTTCTGGTGGTGCTAGGTTATTATGATGCTCTAATTTTCCTCACCATCACACTGGGATTTGAACAACAGGAGACTGCAAAAGGCCTGGCTGGATAGAGGGACTCAGTGGTTACTGAGGGGCAGCAAGGTGCTCCCTTTCTGAAGGTCAGGTGTTATAGGGAAAGGCACCCAGAGCCCAGGTGTGAAGACAGCGTCCTGAAGCAGCTGCTTAGCACCAGCTGAGAGGAACAGATGGGTAGGAGATGTTCTAAGTGAGGAAGCCAGGACAAGCCCACGAGATCTCCACAGGTATGAAGCAGCAAGCAAGGTAATAGGGAAACCCAAAGCTACTGGCTAATCAAAGAGCGAGAATTGTGGTCTAAGGGCAGATGGAACAGGTACAGGCACCAAAGCTACACTGACCCAACATCTAGGTCAAAGGACTGAGGTGAGATGAAGCGAGGTGCAGCCCACCTTTATGGCCAGGTAGAAGTATCTCAAGCTGGAGCAGGAGAGAATTGAGAGGTGGGAGAGAAGAACCAGGCAGTTCCAGCCCCAGCTCTGACCAATGGCCTTCCCAAAAAGAAGGAAGAGGAGGAAAAGTTGTGCTTCAGGGTTCGGACGCTACCACAAATCAAGTGATTCCCAGGTTTAAGCACTCCAGATGGTGGAAAGAAAAACTCCAGCTTCTAAAAAGACCCAGTTTCTCTGGAAACTGAAAAATGACCTACAGTCATTACACACATAACCTGATTCTCCTGCTCCTTGACATCTGGGATAAACACGGGATCCGAAATAAAGCTGGGCCTCATTTCCAAAACCCTCCTTTGCAAAGAAGGTGCCTCAGTAGAGGAGGGCGGGTTAAAGGCACTGAAGACATCTGAGTCTTGTCAATTTGAAGATACTCATTCCTGGTGGCTTGACATAAACTCTGCTGACTCTTCACTTCTTTTGGCAAATGAGGACACTAAACCCAAGAAGGAAATATGAGGTCAATTTTTGGAAATACTTGATAATGGATTTCTGTTCCCTTGACAAAGAAAGAAAAAATTGGAGAAATGCTAATAGGATTCATGGACTATAAGTAACAACTTAGACTATTTCCATACTGTTGTCCTTATGTAAGAGGAGCCCTGGTGGCACAATGGTTAAGCACTCGACTGCTAACTGAAAGGTCTGTGGTTCGAATCCAGTCAGTGGCTATGCAAGAGAAAGAATTGGTGATCTGCTCTCATAAAGATTTCAGTCTAGAAAACCCTATGAGGCAGTTATACCCTGTCACATGGGGTCGCTGTGAGTCAAAATCGACACAATGGTACTCAACAACAACCCTCACGGAACAAAAACAGGGACATCTGTGCATGGGCTGGTTAGGTTGTGAGCAGACATGATTTCCTTCCTCTAGGGACACAGTTCCTAGAACCAGCAACACAGAACTCAGGCCTTTGAGAAGTTACCACCACCCACGGTGGTCTCAACGAAGGTTGTGAATGAAAAGTCTGTATCAGTCAAATTCCAATTCTTCTGCTTGACTTCATCTTCCCGCTCCAAACCTTTGGAGCAGCTGAATATGCATTTACCCTATCCATACCCCTGAGTGGTTCACAGTGACTCTAGAAGTAAGCCACTTTCTCACCTTCCGTCAAGTCCAGCCTCCCCCACACCTTTTCATGAAATTGAGTAAGAGGGGGAGAGGGAGAGCAGCAACCCAGACAGAAACGCTCTCCTCTAAGTTTTCTGGAGACCATAATTTCTAGCTCTTCCTTCTATTTATATAAACAACTTTGCCTGTTGTCTCTTCATGTTCCAGATGCAGAAAGCTTAGAAAATGGTCCATTCGATTTTCCAGATTTATTTAGACTCACAAGTTGGAGAATGTATTTTACATTTATTCTCCCCAAGAATAACGGGGGGCTGAAAAGTGCCTTTCTGCTCTGTGATGATAATGTACCTCTGTGAAATATCCTGTCTATAACACATAAAATCAATTGCACTCAATATACCTTTACTGATATCTATTATATGCCAGACACTGCCCTGTACGAGATGAATAACCCAAGGGAGTGCACAAGCTAATTAGTAGACAGACATAATACAGGTCCAACAATGATAAATGCTCTCACAGAGGTACAAGTTGTCAGTTACAGTTACCATGTATTGCATTGCCTAAGAACAGAGTTCAAAATATATTTGATACACCAGAGTATCTGATACACAGAGTATATACACAGTGTATATTTGATACACAGAGTATCTCTGTGATATATTACTTCCTGAATGCCAGCAACATAAAATAAACTGCTCTGGTGAACACTATTTATGGGAACAAAAATATTAGGTCAGCAAATGCAAAACTGATTTGGGGTTTTAGAAATTAGAGACTATGTTCAAGATAAGGTTATGGTTCATTTATTCAATATATTCTCCTGTCACAGAACTCAGAGAACACTTTGTACAAAAGCAACAAAGTAAACTTTATATATATATATACACATATATACACATATACACACACTAGATACAAATCAAACATAAAAGTTTAGAAAAAGGCATGCTTCCTTTCTCACCTGAGATACAACCTGTTGGGGCTGTCTATAAGCAAACATAGATGGTTGCGGGTACTAGCTGCCTAATCAGTCTATCAGAAAAAAACTAAAACCAAACCCATTGCCACAGAGTCGATTCTGATTCATAGTGACCCTACAGGACAGAGCAAAACTGTCCCATAGGGCTTTCCAAGGAGTGGCTAGTGGACTCGAACTGCTGACCTTTTTGGTTAGCAGCACAGCTTTTAACCCCTGTACCACCAGGGCTCCTATCAGTCTATAAGAAAGAAGTCAAACTGAAGATTGTTTCTCAAGTTTAATTCACTCCTTTTCCTCTGCTACTCAAGTAGTTACACATTCGTTTCAGAATTCCATCTCGTTGCCTTTACTGGCTCCCTAATAATGAAATCCTAGAATGTCAAGTCCTACAAGACAGTTTTAAAAGGGGAGTCCTTGGTATGGAAATGAAGGGCTTATGGTGCCCTTTAAGGGTGAACTGTGTGTGACCCACAGGGAAGGCGCAGGTCTGCACAGCTGTGGTCTCTACAGCCAGGTCAGGCAAGGCAACTCCAAGTGTGGTTTCGGCTCTGCCCCGTACAAATGCGAACTGGCTCAGGTCCATTAGGCAGCAGCTCTGAAATATGTCAGGGGACACTCCTTCTCGGTATGTGACCCTGAGGCTTCATTTCTGTGGCCTCTTCCTGGAACACACAGCCAAACCATGTTGTTATTTTCCAAAAAAAGAACCTATTCCAAATGAAATGAATATGGATGCAGCATGCATCCATGGCCACACGATGTGGGTCACCACCCACCATGGTATTCTTTTTTCAAGTCATCATTAATCTTTCTAATAAAAAGCTGAACCAACAGTTTCTTCCCAGGTGTCTAAGTTACGGACACTCACACGGCTCCTAAGGCCTCTGTTTTCATCAAGACTCTAGCCATCTAGCCTTGGTGCTTCTGATCCACTTCCAAAATTTCTCTCTTTCCTAAAAAACCACACACTTAGGAGCTGGGAGATTTAACCCAATTGATTGTGTGTGTCTGTATTTTAGAAATAAAGAACCATTGCTACTCAGCTCAAACTTTACATATTTGCAGACAGCTTCTTGCCCTACCTCCAAATGCTTCCTCAATAACTCAGTGACAGAATCAGGCAGCATGGTGGATAGGTTAATGGAAAACATCCTTGGAAAGTTTCACAACCTAGTGACTCTCCAATTTACAAAATCCTATCATTAGTGTACTGGAGCCCTGGTGGTGTAGTGGTTAAGAGGTCAGCTGCTAACCAGAAGGTCGGCAGCTCAAATCCATCAACCGCTCCTTGGAAACCCTATGAGGGAGTTCTACTCTTCCCTATAGGATTCACAGGGCCACTATGAGTCAGAATCAACTCGATGGCAATGGGTTTTTTATGGGTTTATCATTAGTATGAGCCATAGAAAGACAGATTGATGGATGCACAGAAAGCTAAATGGATGGATGAGTTTAAAAATTAGCAGGACTACTTTGGCCAAGGTGCTGTACACTGGTTATCACACAGGAGAGAAGATTTTTGTTTTCAATTTTATGTTTGTTTACCTCTAATGTCTTATTTTCTCCAATGAGCATTAAAACTTTTTTGTTAAGTACAGAGCCTATCACAATTAACCCTGCATTAAACAAATCATCAGCCCAGCTACAGAACAGCTAAGGAATGCGAGAAATGTGCTCTGAGTAAGCCCTTGTGAAATGAGAGCTGGGGACCTTTGTCTTCAGCAACTTCTTGGATTACAGCTAAATATCTGAAGGCCCGTGGAGAACGGAGAGTGCACCCTCCCGCAGCCAGCCGTCACTAAGAGACTCCTCAGTGGTCTTGAATTCATGGCAGTTGGAACATGGCTGCCCACAGAAAGTGGAGAGAAGCCACAGCCATGGAGACTCTAGTATTCTGGGGGGACAAAGGCAGAAGTGAGCTAAGTGAGATCTGGGGGAGACTTTAAAATGCCCTCCTCACAGTGTTTGGCTTTCCTGGTTCTGACCAGAGAGGCTAGGTTGGGGGTGATGGCCTAGAAGACAAGTGAGCTGAGCTAGTTCCCCTCAGCAACCCCAGGGTAGCGCAAACAGTTAACATGCTCGGCTACTAACCGAAAGGCTGGAGGTTTGAGTCCACCCAAAGGCAACTCTGAAGAAAAATCAGCCACTGAAAACCCTATGGAACACAGGTCTACTCTGACATACATGGGGTCATCAGGAGTCAGAATCAACTCCACGGCAACTGGATTTTTACTTTTCCTCAATATTTCTGCTAGGAAATGAAGAAGAAAAGCAGAACCTGTGGGGAGAGAATTATAAAATAGATAGGAATGGTAATTTATGAAGGTAAAAAGACATGGTGAATGGGAATCCTGGCTTTTCACCTCTGAAAAAGCTTCTCTGTCTAGTCAGCCTTTGTTTTCCAGTCAGCACTCACCACTCCCACTTTCCTGGCCCCCTTTCACAGGTGCTGGCTTTTGGGCTGATGCTGCAATGAGGCCACAGCTGTTTGGTTTCAGGCCCCACCTACCATTTGGAGACCTCAGAAGGACAATCCAGGTCAGCTTTCCACTGAATAGTGTACTATTTTTGTTGTTAGACACCGAGTTAATTTTCGACTCACAGTGACCCCATGTGACGGAGTACAACTGCCACATAGGGTTTTCTAGGCTGCAATCTTTACAGGAGCAGATCACCAGGTCCCCACCACTGGGTGGGCTCGAACTGCCAACCTTTTAGTTAGAAGCCGAGCACTTAACCATTGCGCCACCAGGGCTCCTTGAATAGTGCACTAGTGTGTTGGGAAATAAGAACCGAATATGGCAGGATGCTTGTTCCTTGGCCAGGTACACTGTCCCATGTTTGACCTTACGTAAAACCTGAACAGTGATTTGCCAGAAAAAATGGATCTGCAGGAACAGTCACTCTGTGGATTCCAGACTGTCGCAGAGTGGTAACCAATAAGCCCCTACGACAGGCAGAGCCTCAGTCACCCCATACTAATGGGGACATGGAATTCTGCCACTGAAGAACTGACCTATGGTGTTGCAGCAAGACTATAAGCCAGGATTCAGAGACACCAAAAAAAAGTTTGTTTTTTGTCTTCCAATTCATTAAAAAATAAATCTGGGGGGGCCTGTATATTATCTTTTCTAATAGGTAGCATGCAGTGGTTAAGAGCTCGGCTGCTAACCAAAATGTCGGCAGTTCAAATCCACCAGCTGCTCCTTGGAAACCTATGGGGCAGTTCTACTCTGTCCTATAGGGTCGTTATGAGTTGGAATCGACTGGGCAACAATGGGTTTTTAATAGGTAGGCCCAGATAAAGGGAAAAAAAGTCATTCTATGCTTCTCATTTCTTCAAACTGAAAATGTGTACTTACCTAAATAACTCTATCATTTTAGAGACACTTTATCTTTATCTTGGATTTTAGCTTATCAGGAGAAAAAAGAAGTGTCAAAATGGTACCAGCTCCTGGAAGCAGCGAAGAAGCAGCTAATAAGGAGCTACTAAACGGAGAAACGTTTCTGTTATACACATTTTCAGTGAAATGCAGCTATGAGCAAGGAGACTTAACTCTAAGAAAAGGCACTATGCACATAAACACTACTCACAGAAAAGTTTAAAACATAATAAAAGTACAATTTCACTTTAATAATACATTACAGCAGGTTACTACTCGTTACAGGTTTTGTTTTGTTTTTTTCTCTGCAAAATCACATTTGTTCTGCTAAAGTAAAATATTTCCCTGCATTTTGCTCCCAGTGAAATCTGAGATATCACTTAGTCAAAAGCTCTCATTTACAGATGAGGAAACTGAGGCAGTTTACCTCAAATCAACCAGTAATATCATATTGTGAGTATCATATTAATAACTCTTCAGATTAGCCACATGAAATCTGGTGATGTAACAAGAAATAGGAGTATATTAACATTCTCTGTTCAAACTTGTTGGTATCAGTGAGACTTGGCTGTTCACAGTAATGGGGATGCACCATGCTATAGCCTAAATGCAAGTCTGTATGTATGGGTTCAGTGGTAGAACTCTTGCCTTCCATGCTGGAGACCCAGGTTTGATTCCCGGCCAAAGCACTGTCTTGTCAGTGGAGGGTTGCACGTTGCTATGATGCTAAACAGGTTTCAGTAGAGCGTCCAGGCTAAGATGGACTAGGAAGAAAGGTCTGGCAATCTACTTCCCAAAACAGTCAATGAAAACCCTGTAGATCATAATGGCCCAATCCACAACCGATGATGGGGATGATGCAGGACCAGGAAACATTTCGTTTTGTTGTACACGAGGTCGCTGTCAGTCAGGACCAACTCCACAGCAGCTAAAGGCAACACAACAATACATACTAAAAGGTCTCTTCCACATTACCCCCTATAATTTCTAGATTTTATGTGGAATACTTATTAATTTCCAACAGCAGAAATTCCAGCTTTTATTTTTAAGAAGGTTTAATGCGGCCAAATTATGGCAAATAATACTTTGCCAAGAAGTCTGTCATGTTTTGAAGTGAGCATGGGAGGAAAAGAGAAAGCTACTTGTTGCTCCATATGAAGCACTTTCCAGAATAACCCAGATCCCACCTTACTTCCACAAGCTCAAATGCAGAAGCCCAGAGAGGCCTTCCCCAGGCCACACCGGATGGAGGCAGCTCCTGATCAGAACACAGGGCTCCTGACATTGGTTTCATGGCTCTTTTCCTGGGATGCACGGGACCGATCTTTCTCTCAGCTCAGCTTCCCCCAAGGATTCTTTCCAAACATGCAGTTTACCTTCCACGATTTCATCCACTGACCAGAGAAAAAAAGGTGCAGGCTTGGCATAGTGAAGAGATCCAGACCCATGTGACGCTTTGAGTAATTTCAGGAACTCCTTATAATCCTCACCACAGGGCTCTGCATACAGCAGTTGCTCAACAGAATGGCTGCTGGTGAACTTGGAGGAAAAACACTTGATTCTCTGTGTTTCTTCTCCACTAATGCAATTAAGAATAATTCCCTATTTCAGACAACCATATGACCCTGCTTAAGAAAACCTTCTGGCTTATCACTAACATTACATCAGGTTCTACAAACTGAGGTATCTGTGTGAAGAAGCATCTCTGATATTTTTTAATGTCAAATCTTTAAAAATAATAAGAAAAAAAGTCCATGGAAACAAACACCTTCAAGAAAGCACCATCATTTTAAACACTACCGGGGTCAACAAATTACCTTGCTTCGCTTGAAGTAAGATCGTGGAACACAGGCGGTTGTCCCAAAGAATCCAAGCTAGCTTTGTTCATAGTCAATAGCAACTTTTCTCTCTACATAGTTTGCTGTTAGAGCTCCAACATACCAGTTGCCAAATTTCCTTCAAATATACTATCAGGAAAAGTCGAATTTGAGAATTACCCAATACTAATGACTTCTCAGGGAAGTCTCAAAATAAAGGTCTCTTTCTAAAAAACAAATCTTGTTTGCAAAACAGCTCGTAGGACTGAAGTTCTAGATAAACATAAAGGATAAAGTATGTCCTAGAAATATTGTCACTTTGGGTCGAGTTATTTAAGAGTTCCCTATTCACTCATTCACTTAATTAGTGGTTACATTATTGGTGAAGTAACATACTATATTTCTCCCAAGAAAGAAAAGAAAACTGCCCCTCTCTTTTTTAAATTATTATTATTTAATCGAAAAAACTATTGAGTCTTGAGGCTAAAAACTTAACAATGTAAAATCTAATTCCTGCATAGTTAAAAGTTTGCTCAGCTAACTCACGTGATTCCAGTGGCTGAATTAGCTTATGATGGTTTCCAAGAAAGGTCAGTAAAAACTGATGTATGTGGAGCGACCAGCACGACAGCAATAGCTGATGCTCGCACGTCCTCTCTCCCCAGAATGGAAAGCCATAGAGAGCTGTAAAGACACATGGGACTCGAGGGCTTCCAAGGCCCCTGTGCCAGCTGAGTCCGGGTAGACAACTCGACCCAGTACTGCTTTCAGCACTTTGGGCCAGATGAGGCAATCCTGCTGCAATCTGCATGCTTAGAATGGGTTCTGGGAAATAATTTCTTACAACTGCCAGTGACTCATCAAAAACAAATATATATATATATATATATGCATATATACATACAGATAGAGAGTGCCCTGGTGGCACAGTGGGTAAGAGCTCCACTGCTAACCAAAAGGTTGGCAGTTCAAATCCAACAGCTGCTCCTTGGAAACCCTATGGGGCAGTTCTACTCTGTCCTATAGGGTTGCTATGAGTTGGAATCGACAGCAACAGGTCTGTTTATATATATATATATATATACACATATATATATATATATATATATATATATATACATACACACACACACACACACACACATATATACATATATACACACACACATATCACAGCATGTGTGTGTATGTATGTATAACTCTCCTCTTACAGTTAATATTTCCTAGGTTCCACCAAGGGTAAAACTCCGGGCTACTTTGTTTCTCAGGTCATTGGACATTCTGTTTATTTTCTTTTCTTTTTACTGTAGCATCGTAGGATTTTTTTCCATTTTTTTTTTTGTTTTTTTAATTGTAAAAATACAGATAACACACATTTGCCAATTCTACATCTTCCCCACGTACAATTCAGTGACACCAGTTACATCAATCTCGTGCAACTGTCACCAATATCCATTGCCAAATTTTCCATCACCATAAACAGAAATGCAATGCTTCCTAAATAACGATTCCCTTCTGGGACTACTTTCAGTAAGAGATTTTTTTTTTCTAGGGAAGACATTTTATTCCTCTAGCCAAGAAACACTTAAAATAAAATTTTTATAGAGAGCAAAAACTGTAGGTGGTAGGTAGGGGTGTTTGCATTTTGCAAATTGCCTCTAAAGAAACTGCCATCATTGGTGGTGAAGACCTATATCTTGCCTCATAAAACACGTATCTTAAAGAGGAAATGAGAACCATTTATGTGCTTTAATAAATTAAAAGCTGGTTGATGTAAGTCTGTTACTTGTTTTGAATGAGAAACAAGCTGACTTAATAAAAATGTTCAAGGGTAGTACAAGCAAGAACGTAAAAACTGAATACCTTGCTTTTCTATACAACCGAGGTATTCATGTTTTAGGAAGAGTGAACTGCTACACAGACACCAATTATTATCTTAAGGCAAGTATTAACAATTGAGTGCCTTCTTTTCTTGCTCTCATTAAGCAGAACCATCACTGAACTTGTGGCCCACCAGCTGCTTCTTGAAGAACCCTCTGTTTCTTTCTAGTTTCATATTTCCCCTTTGTGTCCTTCTAGATAGAAACTGTTTCATGAGAAAACAGTGAGAAACAGATTAACGTTGACAAACCAGGCTTGGTCGTATGTGCTTACTGCAGATATCACAGTGCCATATGAATGCATCCACAGAAGGAATTTGCCTTCCCATCTTGAGTTCAAACAGAGTGAAGAGACCTGACTTTTAAAATCACATAATATACTACATACCCTCTGGCCAGAACCAAGGTCTCATTGTTAAAAGTTATGAAAATACAGATTTGAAGAAGAAGAAATGACAACTGAAAACTGTTCATGGGAAACAGACACATCTTGATGACATCCCATGGAACAATCCTCAGTAGTTAGGACTGCAGTCTCCTCTGAACATGCCCATTATCTCAGTCTGCCAAGTAATTCCCAGGCTACCACATAGCCCTTCTAACCCAAGCAGGTTCTCAGGGGGATGGCCTATAGTATCTACTATCATAAGGTGAACCAAAGTGCCCACTAACCTGATTATCTCCACCACCTGTCTGTCAGTTTGTCATACTGTGGTGATTTACATGTTACTATGACGCTGGAAGCTTTGCCACCGGTATTTCAAATACCAGCAAGGTCACCCATGGTGGACAGGTTTCAGTAGAGCTTCCAGACCAAGATAGAATAGGAAGTAAGGCCTAGCAATCTATTTCTGAAAATTAGCCAATGAAAACTACATTAATCACAACAGAGCACTGTCTAATACAGTACTGGAAGACGAGCCCCTCAGTTGAAAGGGACTCAAAACACACAGTGGCCATAATAATGGACTCAAGCATACCAACAATCACAGAGATGGTGCAGGGCTGGGCAACACTTTGTTCTGTTGTACCTAGGGTTGCCAGCTGGACACCAACTGACAACAACAACAAACTTATTTTCTACTAAGAATGGAAGTTTGGATACATTTCCCCAGAGAATTTGAGGTAAGTTCTGCCACTTATCATTTACTCTTTGCCTACCCTGTGAGCTCTGAGCCTCAATTTCTGTACCACAAAATGGACTTAAAAGGCACTTGGGCGATTATCATAGCTTGGAATCTGAGGGCACTTTCTCACTCTGAATACCGGAAACTGAAGGTGTCTTATGCTGGGTTCTCTAGAAGACCAAAACCAGTAAAGCATGCATATATATGTATACATATATAAACCCGATGCCACTGAGGTGATTCCAACTAATAGCAACCCTATAGGACAGAGGAGAACTGCCCTACAGGGTTTCCAAGGAGCACCTGGGGGACTCGAACTGCTGACCTTTTGGTTAGCAGCTAAACTCTTAACCACTACACCACCAGGGTTTCCAAACACATTGCCATTAAGTCTGACTCATGGTGACCTCAAGTGTGTCAGAGTAGAACAGTGCTCCATAGGGGTTTCAGTGGCTGTGAACTTTCGGAAGTAGATCACCAGGCCTTCCCCCCAGGTGTCTCTGGGTGGACTCGAACCTCCAACCTTTCGATTAGTAGTCAAGCGCGTAACCATTTGCACACCCAGGGACTTCTTACATATATGTGTGTGTATATATATATGTATGTATGTAGGTGTGTGTGTGTGTGTGTGTGTGTGTGTGTATCAGCTGCAAAAGACCTCTTTAAAGTGTTAAAAAGCAAAGATGTCACTTAAGGCACTAAGGTACACCTAATCGAAGTCATAGTATTTTCAATTGCCTCGTATGCATGTGAAAGCTGGATGATGAATAAGGAAGGCCAAAGAAGAATTGATAGCTCTGAATTATGGTGTAGGTGAAGAATGCTGAATATACCATGGACTGTCAAAAGAACAAACAAATCTATCTCAGATGAAGTACAGCCAGAATGCTCCTTAGAAGCAAAGATGGGGACACTCTGCCTCACATACTATGGACATGTTATTGGGAAGGACCAATCCCTGGAGAGAGACATCATGCTTGGTAAAGTAGAGGGTCAGTGAAAAAAGAGGAAGACTCTCAATGAGATGGAGACACAATGGCTGTAACAATGGGATCAAGCATAACAATAACTGTGAGGAAGGCACACGTGACTGAGCAGAGTTTCATTCTGTTGTACACGGGGTCGCTATGAGTCAGAACCAACTCAATGGCACCTACCAACTTATATATGTATGTGTACGTATATGTGTGTACATGTATGTATACGTGTGTGTGTGTGTGTATACATATATATACACAGAGAGAGAGAGAGAGATTTATTTCTAGAAAATGGCTCACACAGACGTAGAAGCTGGCAAGTCCCAAATCCATGGGTCAGACATCAGGCTGGAGGCTTCTCCTGACTCACATGGTTGCAGGGGCTGACAAACCCAAAATCAGCAAGTCAGACAACAAGGTGCTGGCCTGGTGAATCCCCAAATCTGCAGGTCAGATGGCAAGCTGCTGGCTCACATCCCAAGAACCAGAGGTCAGAGGATAACGAGTTGGATGGGGATGGGATCCAGAGAGAGTGAGTTGTGCCAGAACATCCATATATACTGAATGCAGGCCACACCCCCAAGGAAACTCCCCTTTCAACTGACTGGCTGCTCACGTCAGTCACAAAATGGAGGATGATTCCATAATACCTGCCAAACCACTGAGAATCATGGCCTAGCCAAGGTGACACATAACCTTAACCATGACAGAAGGGTATCTGAAATGGTCCATCACAACTGATGTTACAGTGGAGCTCCACTGTAGAACATTTTACTATTGGTAGATGATTACCTAACTATATTTAACTTAAGTGTGCAGAAAACACATGCTGGTTAATTTAACACTGATCAAAACAGACTGGCTGGAAGAGTATTCTTAACATACAGGTAAAATGTTAGTAGTTGGGTTTTTCATTTGTCACATAGTCTTTAAAAGTATTTAAACGTGCTTTTCTAAAGAACAAACAAGCATATCTAGACATAATCTCAGAGAAGGCTCCGTATATTTATACTTCATAAAACTGTTTCTGTGATAAGCCCCTGGGGTAGGAGCTGGGACCCGTGAAGCCCTTAGCTGCTGCTTTGCAAGTCTTCAGCATCTCCTGCGTGTCAAATCCTCGTGGTGGTGTCCTGCTTCCACAGCACAGGAGATGTCAGAGCCTAGTGATCTGCGTGGATCATCTGGCAGGCTGGCACCAAACTCAGCAACAAGGGTGCAATTCAGCTGGTTCCAAAGCCTCAGCATCAGCAGAACAGATTACATGGGGGACAAGGCAAGGTTTTAATCCACTAAACGTCAATCAGTAGCAGAGGCCAGCAATAGAATGATTTTAGGACTTTGCCCTGTCTGCACTGCTGAAATTGAGAAACCCAATAAAAATGCCCAACACACACACACACACACACACACACAAATGGTTTGAGAGACTGGGGCAAATAGTGAAGGGAGTGGGCTTGAAAAGGGTAGCAAGCTTAGCTTACCAGCCCTGGATGCTATGTTTATCTTCCCTCTTTCCCAAACACAAAGCCTTTCACACACTTTGAATGTTTAACTGGGTAAGATCCCAAGGGAGCTAATTGTAAAATGATAATAATAACAACCACACAGGTACAGTAAGAACCATGGCTTCGGCTATAAGGATGACACATATATACATACATACCAGCCCACATGCCATGTTCCACTCTGCTAGGCATTTCTAAGTCCACAATCAATGACCTTCATAGATTTCATTTACAGAACTCATTGCCTTGTATCATAACTGACTAAGAATGAATGCTTGTTCCTCTGGACTAATTCAGAAAAACAGTACAACACTTAAGGCTCATATTTTTAAAACCATATCAGAAAACAGGCAGAAAGCAAAGGTTAATTTAAAAAAAAAAATTCAACTTTGCAAGAAAGGCTTGCAACAAGTGAGCAGGATGGAAAACCTGCTTTCATGAATGATTCACCCTTAGAGACTGCGGATGGATTACTCAAGGCCCACTGACGTGACCCTCCCTGCACGTGTACCACGTAACAGTGACAAACAGCAACCACAGGCCACATGTTCTCTCACTTAGCAGTATAACAAAAAAAAAAAAAAAAAGGCAGGAAACAGGTAGAGAGGATACCTGCATCCTGAAAGAAAAAAAAAAAACAATGCCCCCAAAAATCATTTATTTAAAAGCACTCTGGTATGGATTGAATTTTGCCCCCACCCCCCATATGTACTAGTGGTGCAACAGTTAAGCACTCAGCTGTTAACAGAAAAGCTGGCAAACCCACCCAGTGGCTCCACAGGAGAAAGATGTGGCAATCTCCTCCGTAAAGTTACAGTCTAGAAAACCCTATGGGGCAGTTCTACTCTGTCTTGTGGGGTCACTAGAGTTGAAACAGACTTGAGGGCACCTAACAACACTAACAACATACCTGTCGGTATAATCCTATTTGGAAACAGTTTTCTTTGTTATGTTAACTAGATCATACTCAAGTAGGGTGGGCTCTAAATCCAATCACTTCTGAGTTTAAAAAGAGCAGGTTAGACACAGAGACACACACTGGGGAAGACAGCTGCCGGGTGAGGATCGCCCATAAGCCAAAAAACCAAGGAGCTCCTGGGACTACATACAAGGAAGGAACTGACAAGGTCGGGACTCTGATTTGGACTTTTTAGCCTCCAGAACTGTCACAAAATAAATGTCAGTTTTTTAAAGCCACCCACTTGTGGCATTTCTGTTAGAGCACACTGAGAAAATAAGACATTTCCCAAGCAAATCAATCAACAAACACAGTAAAAAGCAGAAAAGCCTCCCAGCCTACACCATGCTTCTTTTGTTGCCTCTTAATGTCAACAAGAGGAAATGGACACAGAAATAGTATTATAATCAAGATGAGACACAGCAAAATCTCATGTATCCAGCATCATCAGAGAACAAGGTATTCATTCTACCAGAGGAATTGTCCAGAAAATAGAAACTCGCCCTGAAACTACCAGAACTTTAAAAATAACTGGCACCAGTAGTATTTCTAATGAGCAATGTAGTATACTTTCTTTCCTTCTTAAAAGGGAAACAGAACGTAATTTGATCTTTCAGTGAGCACTTCTTGTGCTGCTCTTTGACGACAGTGTTTCAATGTGCTCTTTAGTGCTTCTGTGGAAGTCATATGGCCCTTTGTTACTATGTAGGTGTCCGTGTATAAGAGTGGGAAATTCTTTGGAGTCAAACAAACCTGGGTTCAAACCCCAACTCCATGACTTTGCAGCAGGGTAAACTTAAGCAACTCACCTTACCTCTCCCCCAGCCTCCACTTCCCTATCTGTAAAACTGAGATAATAAGCACCAGGTGAAGCGCCTGGCACACAGCAGCTATTTAACAAATGTTTCTTCCCTCCTTCTTTCTGTTTCCCTTGACTTCCCTTCCCTAATCTAAGTAGGTAGCCAAACCAGTAGGGAATACATGACAAAATAATTCTCAGGAGACTGTGAAAGGAGCTATAAAGGGGACCCCAGCACTAGAATATCCCATTAGGAGTATTACGACAGCTAATTCCAGCGCTCAGTTGTTGTTGAGTTACAGAGTCTAGGCTCTGATCCAGAATGTTGTAGATTTCTTTGAGCCTTACCTTCTTCATTAATATTTTCGATATGACTTTATTTCAACAACCTAAACAGCAGATTAATTCACACATAGCAACCACAAGATCTGGACAAAAGAAGGAACGTTTCACCGTGTGATTCTACAAACCAGGCTTTCTTTCATGTTGCAATCATATCTTGAAATTTAAAAATTTTGTATTCTAAATTTTTTTAATTTTTATTTTAAAAAATATATTAAACTCAGTATACTCCCAATCACCTAAGTGGTTTAGAGCTCTTACCTGATGTTGCTCAGTTTTGGAAATCCCTATTTTCACCATAGTATGTTAAAAGTTATAGTATTCATAAATATTCCTAGTATTTACGAATATACTATTCATATATTACACACGAAGGCCTGGTGGCACGATGGTTAAGAACTTGGCTGTTAACCAAAATGTCAGCAGAATCTACCAGCTGCTCCTTGAAAACCCTACGGGGTAGTTCTACCCTGTTCTGTAGGGTTGCTATGAGTTGGAATCGACTCAGTGGCAATGGGTTTGGTTTTTTGGTTATTGTATTATATCATATATTTTGTATATATATATATATATATATATATATATATATATATATAGTATTCATAAGTGCTTGTTCCAAACCAATTTGAAGGCTGAAGTCCTTATGAGATTCTTATATACAATTATAGTATCTTAAACAAAAAGAACCCATGAATACATCAGGCCTCTGTAAAGGACAAAACTGAGACTGAGGTCTAGAAGGGTCTAGAAGTTTCTAGAAGAGTCCAAAAGATGATCACAGCAGCTAACTCAGCTTAACACTAATGGCCATCCTTTATGGAGAGCCTACTGTGAGCCAGGCACTGTGCTGGAGCTTGACAAGCATCTTACATCTTTAACAGTCCTCTGAGATGACACCATGATTATCGCCCTTTCAGAGAGCGATGCACCAAGGCTCGGTGAGTCAGAAGCAGAACTGAGCCACCTAGGTCTTCTGACTTCCAGGCAGGTGCTATCCCGACTACCCCACTCTAAAATATCCCATACATCTCTTCACCTCAAGCAAAGATGCGGCCAAGGCATTGCCAGCTGAGAGGAAGTTCCTATCTTTGGTGAATGCACACATATGTTCTATTCTCCTACTTTACACAGCCCAAAACAAGTGGTTTAGAACTCATTTGCTCTCTTGGACAAATGCCTAACACAGTGGTGAGAGGCTAGGCTAAGGATAGGATTCCGAGCAGACTCCACTCCTTCAACTCTTACTGAAAAATTAAATCATTCTGCCATGATCACTCCAGGAGAGAAATTTTCCATCCAAGTCACACCAAGCACACTCCCACGGACATGCAGGTGGAAGCCCTTGGCGTTCAAAGGCACGCTCGGGATCACTAACTCAGCCTAAACCACTGGGCCAACTCCCCGTCAGCAGTTAGTCCCCCTCTGTGCTCCTCTTTTAGCACAGAAGGCTGTTCCTCCAAGGCTGGTGCTGTGCTCCTGAGTGGAACAGGTATAGGCAGAACAGAAATCTGGTGTGGCCCAGCACTGTTCAAGCTCAAGTTGTTTCATGGTCTAAACACCTTCTGGGAAGCCTGGGGGCGGAGGGGGTCTGGCTTTTGTCTTCTCCTCTGCTACCTACTCAGTCTCCTGACCTTTAAAGTAGTCTCACATCGTCTCAAACAGCAGAGAAAGGAGCTTGAAGTAGACACAGAAGCTGGGGCTGAAAGCCGGCCCAGTGGTCACCAGTTTTAACGTCTTTGTGCTCAAGATCTACCCCCAATCCACTGCCAAGAAAGATAGAGCTTCACACACCGGCAGGGTCTCTGACTAGTCCAAATACTGAATTTGGGTTTGGGCCTCCTACAGAGCCTGGGACAGGAGGGAGAATCAGGGCAAGTCGTCCGTTTTTAGCTCGTAAACCTGGCAGGATGGGGACATCCTCCCACCTCCAGGAACTCAGAATGAGCAGCGGTATGCACCCTATATTAAAAAGTGGGCAAAGATAAAAAAGAATGGAATTCTAACACTGGCTACTGTATGGATAAACCTTGAAAACATTATGCCCAGTGAAAGAAGCCAGACTCAAAAGGATAAATATTATAGGATCCCACTTACATGAAATAGCTACAGGATGCAAATTCACAGACAGAAGGTAGATGAGAAGTCACCAGGGGCTGGGAGGAAGGAAGAATGGGGAGTTACTGCTTAATGGGTATGGTGTTTCCTTTTGGGGTGATGAAACAGTTTCAGAAACAGATGACAGCGATGTTCGTGCATCACTGTAAACGCAATTGCTGTTGCTGTTGCTGTTGGTAGGTGCCATCAAGTTGATCTTGACTCATAGCAGTCCCATGCGACAGAGTAAAACTGCCCCACTGGGTTTTCTAGGCTGTCATCTTTACAGGAGCAGATTGCCAGGTCTTTCTACCGCAGAGCTGTTGGGTGAGTTTACACTGCCAATCTTTAGGTTGGCAGCCGAGGGCTTAACCATTGCACCACCAGGGTTTCTTGTAATTAATGCTGCTGAACTGTACACTTTTAAAAGTGGTTAAAACTGCAATTTTTATTTTATTGTATTTTTATACATTTTACCACAACAAAAATTATTTTTAAAAAATGGGCAGAGAAGATATAGAAGTCCCATGGAGGCGGGGGAGGAGGGAAGTAATAAGAAAAAGGGGAGCAAATAAGTAAGGCAGGTAGTCCTACAACGTATGAGGTTATATGAACGGCCCACTCCCCAGCTCAGACATTATAGATGGAGGAAGGAGCAGAATGAAGGCAAGTACTAAAGTTTCTCTCCATCCCTCAGTTCTTAGACACTAAGTGGAAGGGAAACCCCATGCAGGTGAGATCCCAGTTAATCAAAATGCCACAGCAGGGCTTTTTCTCTAAGTCCATTAGGATGATGGACGAGCAAATCTGGCACAGCCAGACTTCCATCAGCTTTAGAAGCTCATCAGTGTTTACAGAACCTATGAGATTCAGATAATCCTTAGGAATTCGAGGATGATAAATAAAGTCCACATATTCACTGATGCTTCATCTAAGCTCCTGGCAGTTCTAGCTCAAAATGCTTTGGGGCACCCTTCTTCTCTCATAGCACCACCATAAACGGTAGTCCTCAGTATCTGAAACCCAGCACTGCTTGCAATTTATGTTGTCTGTGTGGCAATAAGAGGCACTTTAATTTTTCAAGCACATTTGTGCAATGTGTGGGGAGCAGACTAAAATTAATGAACTTCTCTTGCCAAAAAGAACTAGGCTTCAAATTCGGTCATGTGTTGCCAAACAGACAGTGTGAATGAAGTCAGCTTATGGAGAAAATAAGAACATTCCAAAGAAGCAGGGGTTGAATACAGGCAGTCCCTGGCTTAATTATGCCGATCTAAAGATATTCCTCATCTGAGAAAAATGAAGTCCAGACCTGTAGCTTAGCCAGCCACAGAACCCACTCCGGCCTCCCTCCTCAATTACCATTCAACATTTCTCTGCCCTCGGCTTCCCCCAAGGTCCCTAGATGGCACACACGGTTTGCTGGTGGCTACTAATCAAAAGGTTAGGGGTCCAAGCCCACCCAGCAGTACCACAGAAGAAAGGCCTGGCAATCTGCTTCCATAAAGATTACAGCCAAGAAAACCCTAGGGAGCTTGGTTCTACTCTGTAACACATGGAGTCGCCATGAGTTGGAATCGACTCAATGACAATGGAGTTGGTTTTTATTTGTTTTGTCTCCCCAGCTTCCACCTTCCTTCTACAAATCCCACTGCTGCCACGACCCAACATCCCCCATCCCCGTCCCCTGACCAGGCACCTCCTCTTGTCTGCACAGTCCAGGGTCACTGATTACTGACAACGATGAAGGGAGGAAAGGGAACCCCCACATGAGCTCCACTGCCTTGGAGCTGGCTTCATCAAAAACCTTAAACCTGTGCAGATTCTACTCCCCCAGTCAAAAAAACCTGAATCTGGGCTTGCTTCTAAACAGAAAAGAATGTTTAATTCTTTACCGCCAAAGTCCATGATTCTCACCCCATTGGCTTTACTGTTTCCTGGAATTCTAGACCAATAACCAACCTGTGCTTGCGTGGCCCTGAGGCACTGCACACCTGGAATTTGCAGCCCCAAACTGCCTTCCCTGAGCACCTGGCACACTGGCCAGAGAGGCCATAAATGCCATGGGAAGACAATGGGCTTGCTCAACTAGCGCACACTATAATTGAAGCTGGATGCAATTAATTGTACAATTTCAAGTCATTTAAGCTTAATTCTGCTAAAACTGCATCATGAAACTAGGGCATAATGAAGCATTGTTTTCAGAAAGAAAACAGACAAAAACAAAGTCTCCACAGTACTGGATCCATGTTCTATACTTACAGCTCAGCACAATAATTTTTTATCAGTAAGAAAATTAATTTGGTCCACATATATAGAGATGATGGATCATATCCCACAATTAAAATGCCTGGAAGTGTCTGCTATTGAGGCTGAGAAAACTTAAGGTATTCTGATTCCCATTTAAGCTACATGGTCATATTTAGAACCTCAAAAATATATCGGTCTATATCAGTGGAGGGAAAATGGTGTGATCACGTTCTAGGTCAGAGTAGGAGAAAAACCAGAAGCAAGAGATAATCGCAGAGGAAAAGAAAGCAAGTAGGCCAACTCTAGAGTTCATCAAAGTAAAAAAGGGGTGACTGTGTGCACACAGAATTATGTGTTGTTGTTGTTGTTAGGTGCCATCGAGCTGGTTCCAACTCATAGTAACCCCATGTACAACAGAACAAAACAATGCCCAGTCCTGCGCCATCCTCACAATCAATGCTATGTTTGAGCCCATTGTATCACTCCATCTTGTTGAGTCTTCCTCATTTTTGCCGACACTCTACTTTACCAAGCATGATGTCCTCCTCCAGGGACCGGTCTCTCCTGATAATGTGTCTGAAACACGTGAGATGAAGTCTCGCCATCCTTGTTTTAAGAAGCACTCTGGCTGTATTTCTTCCAAGACAGATTTGTTCACTCTACTGGCAGCCTATAGTGTATTCAGTATTCTTCACCAACACCGTAATTCGAAGGCATCAGTTCTTCTTCGGTCTTCCTTATTCATTGTCTAGTTTTCACATGCATATGATTGAAAATACCATGGCGTGGGTCAGGCTCACCTTCATCCTCAAGGTGACAGCTTTGCTTTTTAACACTTCAAGGAGGTCTTTTGCAGCAGATATGCCCACAGCAATACATCATTTGATTTCTTGACTGCTGCTTCCATGGGTGTTGACTGTGGATCCAAGTAAAATGAAATCCTTGACAACTTAATATCTTCTCCATTTATCATGATGTTGCCTATCGGTCCACTTGTAAAGATGTTTATTTTCTTTATGTTGAGGTGTAATCCATACCAAAGGCTGTAGTCTCTGATTTCCATTAGTAAGTGCTTCAAGTCCTCTTCACTTGCAGCAACCAAGGCTGTGTCATCTGCATAACACAGGTTGTTGATGAGTCCTCCTCCAATTCTGATGCCCTGTTCTTCTTCATACAGTACAGCTTCTCAGATTATTTGCTCAGCATACAGAACGAACAAGTATGGTGAAAGGATACAGTCCTGATGCACACCTTTCCTGATTTTAAACCATGCAGTGTCCCCTTGTTCTGTTTGAACAACTGCCTGTTGGTCTATGTACAGGTTCCGCATGAGCACAATTAAGTGTTCTGGAATTCCCATATATGATGATAGTTGGTACCATCTCCCTCAGATCCTCCTAAAGTCCTCAATCACTGCATTACCCCAGGGGCTCTGTCTCAAGCCATGAAATCCATTATTGGTGGTTTCAAGCTTAGGGTATTTCCACTTCGACACCTACCTAGCTAATGGAAAGTGTAGAGTACGAGGACTTGCTGTTCCATTTCCTAAATTTCTCTCTGCATACAAACATGGCTAAACGTGGTAGACGGCTTAATTCTATAATACAATTGGCCCAGCTTGATACTTCTGGCACCAAAACCAAAAACCAAATCAGTTGTTGTTGAGTCCATCTAGACTCATGGTGACCACATGTGTTCCAGAGTAGAAGTGTACTCCATTGAGTTTTCAATGGCTGAGTTTTCAGAAATAGATTGCCAGGCCTCTTCCCAATCAGAATGTATCCATAGGAATAGGGGGATTTTAATTTCCACGTTCTGGCAATGTTAGTGAGCTGAAAGGGTATTTTGGAGGAGGAGTTGTGCTTTGCTTTTCCATGCAAGAGCTCTAATGATGAAGCTCTTTATTGAGTTAGGAGGGCAGGAAGAGCGTAAGGCGGGCCGGGGGAGTGTGGGGCAGCCAGGGGGAGTGTGATGTGGGCAGGGGGAGTGTGAGCAGACAGGGGGAGTATGAAGTGGGCAGGGGACGTGTGGGCAGGGTGAGGACAGATCCATAGATTCAATTTCCTTTCCACAGCACTGCCCTCCAGTCACAGTTCTTGAATCAAAGGCTCCAAAGCAAAGTCGAATTATGAGCCCTGGGTTTCCCGTACATTTTCACTAACTCTAGAGTGATCTCTAATAAAGACAAAGGCCAAGAGACAGAAGTATCTTTCTTTTGCTCCTGGCAAATACCTTTTTTATTCTGTCTCAATCTAACTGTCCAGAAAGTTGGATTGAAAGCGGGACATCACATAGAAGTAAATCAGATTAGGGCTTCCGACGCTGCCTCCTACGCAGACATTTCATTTTATAGCACACTCTCCTCATTTACACAAAGTTGGCTGCAGCCCCTCCACGTAGTGGAGATGCTTCCAAACCAGCCAAGCAGATGGAGGAATTGGTGGCTTTCCAGTCCTTGCAGCCTAGATGATTTGATGTATTGAAAACAATATCGGTGGCTTCATTTTGTCCAGAGAGGTGTCTCCACACCTTTGCCTTCCCTGTATTTGGGGGCCTAAAATTACCTCACTGCAAACTGAATCTTTTCCTCACAGCTGAGGTAGCCTACAGCTACTTCACCAGAGTGGAAGAGCATTTACTGAGGAGATGGGCCTCAGGTAGGACTAGAACAGGAGACGTAGAGTCCAGGTGAAACACAGGTTTTTCTGGAGGTTTGCCTTTTTGGGGGTGCTCCAGGAAAGATTAGGGATCCCTGGTGGCACAGTGGTTAAGAGCTCAGTTGCTAACCAAAAGGTCAACAGTTTGAATCCACCAGCCATTCCTTGGAAACCTTATGGGGCAGCTCAACTCTGTCCTATAGGGTTGCTACTAGTCGGAATCAACTAGACGGCAAAGGGTTTCAGAAAAGGGTAGACCCTTCTTGTGAGGTTTAACAGGAAGACAGAACTAGGGAGAACTGTGTTGAGGAAGGAGGGGCCCAGCTGTGTGAGGCAGGAATCAGGAACTGCCCACATTTCTGTTGTGAGAGTCCCACCTGCTCTTGTATTCTAAGAACCGTGAGTTTTCTCTTCGCTTGGTTTGAACTGGCCCTGCTTCTTCTAAGTATTGAAGCCTCTAGGATGAGGCCTGTGCACCTTGCCTCAAACAATGTCCAGGACACCACAAATGCCCTCCAGAACTTCCCATTTCTTCAGTGGCTGGACCACAAACACCATGGTCCCTTAGAAATTAAGAGATATGTAATGACTGGGTTCTCAGGCCACAAAGACCTATTGGACTCCCTCTGTGCTAGAAGTGAAGTCCCTGTCTGGAGCAATTGGTTGAGCACTCAGCTAACCAAAAGGTTGACGGCCTGCATCCATCCGGGGGCACCTGGGAAGAAAGGAGATCTCCTCACTGTTCAGAAGCACATTTTTTGGGGTAAAGTTGTCCATGAATATTTTCATTGATTGTTTGAAGGGATTTGTGACATTGGATTTGTTTGCGCTGGTTTGGTTTGGTTTTGTGTAAATCAAATTATAATATATCATGAGCCAGGGAAACCCACAGTGAATTCTTTTGAAACTACAGGCTTTTGTTACAGCCTGAATAATCTGCTCCTGATATATTTGATCACAAAATCTGGATTTTTGTGCAACTAATTTTCAAAATAAAGGGCAAACACAGATACACACACAGAGTGTTTCTAAAGTGTAAAAGCATTTATGAGGATCTGCGTTTCTTCCCCAATTTGCCACCTGCATTGCACACAGCCGCTTAATGGCACTGAGCCTAACAGTTCTCAAAGAGCATAATGTGGCTGAAACTCCCTGCTAATTTCCATCAGGCACCTTGATTTCCAAAATCAACTTTCAGCTTCCACTGAGCTCCAAAGCAGCAAAATTCACTGTTCTCACTAACCAGATCTTGTTTCTGAAAGACCACATTTATTAGGGCAGACTGCAATAAATGACTAATGATCCACCTTACCCTAAAGTTTAGAAGCACTAAGTACATGCTATGATACCAGCAAAACAAAGTTAACAGTATGATATCACCATAGTAGGAAAAAAGCTCAAAATGAAACAGAACACAAAGACCGTCTTTCACCAAGATTTCATTCTGTAGTACCTTAGTTTTATAGCGTGATTCGGGGGTTTAATCCAATTCGATCCATTAACTTTTACTGAGTGCGTTCTCTGAGCCAGGTACGCAACTAAACCAGACACAAAGGTGACTAAGATAGTCTTGGTTTGTGGGTGCCCACTGCCCAGCAGAGGCAGAAAAATAACCAAATACCTACACCCTGTAAGGGGCATAGACACAATGGTTTGGGAAGTGGGCACAGAAGTGATTCATTCTGCCTAGGGCTAGAGGGCATTTGAGGTTGGTCTTAAATAGTGAATATGAGCCCCCCAGTGAACACAAACAAGAGGGGTATCCCAAAGACAGGGAGGGCCGAGGTGAGGAAGAGGCTGGGAAGACAGGAGGTAGGACAGAGCACCAAGGGCAAAGGGTATCCTGAAGACCCTTGGAAACCATCTTTGACTACGGAATCACAGAAGCTGAAGTCAAGGAGAGCTTCGAGATGGTCACATTTGGTGGTTCAAGTCATGGTTTCCACAGTTATTGGCAAGGTCTGCATTTGGCCCAAAAATCAGTTGCCATCGAGTTGATTCGACTCATGGTGTGTCAGAGTAGAACTGTGCTCATAGGGTTTTTCAATGGCTGAGTTTTAGGATGATCACCAGGCCTTTCTTCCAAGGCACCTCTGGGTGGACTCAAACCTCCAACCTTTTGCCAAGCATGTTAACCATTTGCACCAAATGGTAAGCAGCCAAGCACGCTAACCATGTGCACCACCCAGGGACTCCTGAATGTGGTCCAAGTCTCCTAAATTCAGTGCTTTATGAACAAATATCATCTATGTCACATCTCCTTTTAACAATCCAGTCCCCCAATTAAGCTGTACTTCTGCAACAAAATACCTCATATTTTGTTGTTAGGGGCTGTCGAGTTGGTTCCGAGTCACACCAACCCCATGTACAACAGAGTAAAACACTGTCCGATCCTGCGCCATCCTCACTATTGTTGCAATGTTTGAGTTCACTGCTTCAGCCGCCGTGTCAGTCCACCTCATTGAGGGGCTTCTCGTTTTTCACTGATCTTCTACTTTACCAAGCATGATGTCCTTCTCCAGGGACTGGTCCCTCCTAATAACATGTTCAAAGTACATGAGATGAAGTCTCACCAACCTTGCTTCTAAGGAGCATTCTGGCTGTCCTTCTTCCAAGACAGATTTGTTTGTTCTTCTGGCAGTCCACGGTATAGTCAATATTCACCAACACCATGATTCAAAGGCATCAATTCTTCTTCAGTCTTCCTTATTCATTGTACTGTTCAAATTATTGAACTGATGGCCTGAGGAGCTTACTCAGAAAACACACAAGCCCCTCTTCTTGGAGAGTGTATATGTGTAGGGGAGGGAGGTTCGCCATCTCCCTGGAAGATGTCAGGTGCACAAGGTCTCCCACTCAGAACTCACACGGCCATGCCCAGTGCATCACCAAGGCTACACAGAGGAGGTAGAGAGAAATGAGTTGGGGCTTGAAACAAATATAAAAAAATCACTCCCTTCTTTCAACACCCTTGCTCTCTAGTTATCCCTGATGCTCTCAGCTCTGTCACGGGTCCACATACATTTCAAGTGTGTGACACTTTCTTCACTGCCTACACATTACTGACCTTTAAAAATTCCTGCCAAAACATTCTCAGGGTTCTGACCCTCCGAATACAGGGCTTAAAGGTCGAATGATTTTTTAGTCCCTCTTTTGCTGGCTTGAGATTGAAGCATTTCTGAAACGTAAGACTAAGTTAAATCTCTACTTTTTAAATTAAAAGGGAGTCAAGGGTGAATTTCTCCAGCTGTTACAAGGGATCTGAACACACAAGCACACTCTCTTTAGAAAGAGCTGTGAGATAAAAAGCAAAGCAGGCTGGAAGTTCTCATCCCCAGAGCTCAGTGCAGGAAGACCCTCCCGCTACCACCACCTCTTCCAAATCCCCTATTCATCTAAGCTGTCTTTTTGTTTTCCAGGCTGGGCCATCATTAGGGCTCTGAGATACTCCTCCACCTCAGCCCTTAGTTCTCAAGGCTACTGCAGCCCCAGCTCCCTAGGATGAGTCATATGGAAGATGACAACATGCCACTCTGTGATTTATGAGTGATTTATGTGGATGGCCCCTTGTGATTTAGAATTCCACTCACACCACCAACACTGCAAGCAGCAATGAGTCACTGAGATGTATAAAACCCACCCGGCGACAGGGGCAGGGGCGGGGGCACGTACCACGGCCCTTTACCTGAATACAGAAGAGGGTCTGTCAGAATCCACTCATGTCAAAAATACAGTGGCTGATGAAAAATTAAAAAAAAGATCAGAGTTTAACAGAATTAGGCCATGTACCAGTCGGCGTCCAGTCAGGAGACGCTGAAAATGTCTGGGATGTTTCTTGAATAAAATGCATTAGAAATTATAAAAATAATCTCCATCCAGGAGAAGGTGGCTTGGGATGTTGTCCGACAATGTCCATGTTCAATACCCAGGCCAACCACACTGAGGATGCGGTGTCTGCCCCACAGCTCCAAGTCTTCTGTGGGGGTGGGGAGGACTGTGTGTGTGTGTGTGTGTGTGTGTGTGTACGTGTGTATGTGTGAGTGTTGTGTGTGTGCATGTGTATGTGTGTTTATGTATGTGTGTACATGTGTTTGCATGTGTATTTTGTGTGTGCATAAATGTGTTTGTGTATGTATGTGTGTGTACACCTGCACATACGTATGTGTGTGCATGCGTGTGTGTGTGCATGTGTGTGTATGTGTGTGTGTGCGTGTGTTAGGCAGGAGTGGGGGGAGATAGTGGTGGGATCAGTTACCGTCAAGTCAACCCAATTCAAAGCAACACCATGTGTGTCAGAATAGAACTGCACGCCATTGGGTTTTCAGTGGCTGAGTTTCCAGAAGTACATCACCAGGGCTTTCTTTCAAGGCATTTCTGGATAGACTTGAACCTCCAACCTTTTGGTTAGCAGCCAAGTGCATTACAGGCAATCCCTAGGGTACAATATCCAACTTACGTACAACTTGTAGTTATGAACCAACCCCCGGAAAGCCTATTAAAAATTCAAGGTACATACAGTGGTTTGTAACAACAAAGAGGTGCTACTTTGCAATGTGCATCAAAATATTATTATTACTATATTATTATGTAAAAGATAGTGTATCTGGAAGTGTTTCTTTAATATTTTTTATGCATAGAAAGGTACACTATATACTAAGACAAACACTTGACTGACATTAGATATGAACCATGCCTAACTGTTCTGACTTAAAGACAGACTTAGAAACAGAACTCGTTCGCAATCCAGGGACTGCCTGTAAATGGTGGGAGGAGGAGAGTCCAAATCACTTAACAAAGTTAGAAAGCAGCAACTTTCTCAAGGTTGTTGGAGTCACAGAAAAGACCAGGGCTCAAATAGTCCATCTTAACACCTAATTCAAAAGGCAAACCCAACCCTAATGAAGACAGATTAAAACCACCACAACAGAACAAAAAACAAGCAAACAAAAGGACGGACAGGTTGTCTGCCTAGCATGCAAAGCACAGCTCTGAAGGGCTGGTTTCTCAGAATAACACTGCGCCTAAACCTCGCCTCGGGTCCTCCCGGTGAGTGTAAGACCACAAAGTTAGTGTTTCCTCTGGTGAGTTAGCTATAATTAGATCTTCTCCTCCCAGAATAGCTTCGATTAGGCCTGCGCCCTAATAATCAGGGATTCCTCCTCATCACTCCATCAGGAAGCATTCTATTCTGAGGTAATAGTTTTCAATAGCCTCTAGCCTCAAATACTTGGACTCCTCACCTGTCAACAACAGCAGGATCTGCTGCTCCCAGCCAGCCTGGCCATGTAAACAATGGACGTTCTTGTGCATGGAACAAAGCTCAGTTTTCACCACCATTTTCTTTCAGCCCTACCTGGGGCTCAAGTCTGGAAGTGTTCCTAAATACCTTGGCAAGTGGTGACTCAAACCTTAGGGAGTCCCCTTTGAACCAAAGGGACAGTGACAACTTCATTCAGAAGTCCCATCCTGGGCCACTGTCACAGAGCCAAGAGATGAGGCCCAGGTGACAAGCTCAGGGGCAGGTGCATGCTGCCACTAACCCCAGTGCCTGCGTGTGCAGAAAAGCAAAGGTCCAATAAAGCTGCTTACTGTGCATGCATGCGCGTTATGTTTTGTTTGTTCTGAGTAGTGAGAAAGTTGTTCAAGGATCTTGGAAACTGAGTGGAATTTTCTAAAACGCTAAGAAAAGAAAAGAAACAAGTAAGGAAGGAAATTATATTTCCCTCTTAAGAGGTTTATTCTCCCCACCAGGTGCAAACGAGGGCTTCAGAGGTGGGTGTACCTTTTCGCAAACATTTCACAACCCCTAGTGCTAAAATCAAACTCCCCAGGCAGACAAGGCAAAAATTCTCCCCTAAATGCACTGCCAACACCCCTCTCCAAATGGATCCCCTGAATAGCTGCCTCAAAGATAAGCCTATGGTCCATGACCCCCTTACCAGGAACACACTGAAACTGCCAGCTTAACAACATTGGATTCTGTTACATTCCAGAAAAAGGGGTCACCGGAAGGAGGATTTAGAGCTCTGAGGTCTCCCCCACCAGGCAGCTCCTCTCTAATAATCTTACAGGGAAGCCTCTGACAATGTGCCTATGGAATCTAAGACACTACTCTCTCATAAGAGGCACCATTATTTTATGTAACTCTAAGAAAGAAAAAGCCACTGCCAATTCAACAATGACACATCATCAACTGGAAGACAGCTTGGGATTCCAGAATCATTAAAATGGGAAAGCACGTGAGTCTCACATTCCATGGAATCGTGTGGGAAGCCCAGCTTCTATCAGGTGCCTCCACAAATATGCCCACGATGACCTTTGATCTGGCACCTCAGTCACAGGAATCATATTTATTGAGCTTTCTGCTAGGACCAGTGCTAGGAACTTCATAGACTTACAGCATTTGAGTCTCCCAATTATCCTGTGAGTGGCTATCATTATCATGCCCCTTTTACAGACTAGGAAGCTGAGACTCAGAAAGGCTGAATAACTAGTAAGAAGCAGGGCATAAATTCCAAGTCATGTCTGTCTGGGTCCAAGTTGTGATTTTCCCATTTGGCCTGCTTTTAGGATACTGTAATTCTGCCTTCAGATGCAGCAGGTATCTGTCCACATACTTTCCCTCCTCCCGTGGCACCTCGCCAGCCTAACTCACTGCTTCTGGTAACAAGGGGGCATTCTTTTTTCTTGGCTTGTGGGTGGTTGGAAATTTAACATTAGCTAAGCCTCTCCCCTGCCCTCTCCTCCATACACTGTTTCTTTATTCTTCCTGTGAAATGGACCTCACATGTCATACCACCCACCACCACTCAGCAGGGAGTCAGTCATCCAGGACCCGCGCCCTGGTTCCAGGAGGCTACACAACAGGCTTTCTGTCGACTCGGTTTCATATATCCCAACATGCCACAATCCGCCACTCATCACGGCTGAGACGTTGACTTGCAGCTGAAGAGAAGCGTATAACCTGCTCAGTGAGTTATTTATTGAGTCAAGTTCCTTCTTCCACAAACTCTCATGGGAATGCTCTACGGCCAGAGCAAACAAGCCTTCTGTTTAATACACGATGACATCTAAGAAGTCTAACTTTATTTTCTCAGCCTCCAGTTTCAAGGCTAGATTTCTTTCTAGGAGTTGCAAATGCCAATGAGCTCGTCATAGCTTTCCCCACAAGTTATACCTCATTCATTATTTTCTAGCCTCATGTCAGAATGTGGTTTGTAAGGGGCTGGCCTATTCATTATTACAAAATTTAATAGACCAGCACGGAAACGATTCATAAAGGGCAGCCCAGCATCAAGCTGGAATCAGAAAATCTTGATGCTAGACCTTCGTCCACCACTTGCAACAACTGGGCAGCCTACTGACGTTCTCTGACCTCTAGCTGTTTGTCTACAAAATAAGATTTCTAATAACCAACGAAAGGAGCCCTGGTAGTGCAATAGTTAAAGCTCTTGGCTGCTAACTGAAAGGTCAGAGGTTTGAACCTACCAGCGACTCTGTGGGAGAAAAGACCTGGCAATCTGCTCCCATAAAGATTTTAGCCTAGGAAACCCTATGGGGCAGTTCCACTCTGTCTCACAGGGTCACTACTCAGTTGGAATCAACTCGATGGCCCACAACAACAATAACCACTGATGTGGGCAGCGGTGCTTCAGTGGTAGAATTCTTGCTTTCCATGCAGGAGATTCAAGTTTGATTCCCCACCAGTGCACCTCGTGTGCAGCTACCATCTATTTGTCAGTGGAGGCTTGCATGGTGCTAGGATGCTAAACAGGTTTCAGCAGAGCTTTTAGCCTAAGACAGACTAGGAGGAAAGGCCTGGTGATCTACTTCCAAAAATCAGTCAGTGAAAATATGGATCACAATAGTTCAGTCCACAACCCATCGTGGCACTGGCGCAAGACCAGGCAATGTTTCTTTCTGTTGTCCACGAGGTTGCGGTGAATCAGGGCCAGTTCAATGGCAGCTAACAACAGCAAGAACCAGTGGGGATCCCATGATCAGATGAGACACGGCAAGTGTAACTGCCCTGTGAAAGACGTCATCAACCGTAAGAAGGCCGAGAGAAAGACGGGATGAAGGAGGGCTACTTGTGTAGTTATTTGTGGGTCCATGTCAACAGTATTCTAAATATTTTAAGGCTGTATGCTTCCCAAAATATGAAAATAGTCACTGGCTCTTAGGTAAACAAAGGTCCAGGAACTGCTCTGAGCCGTTTGATTCAGAAACAGTTATCACAAAGGAGAGAAAAAAAGGAAGCGTGGATGTGGGTGTGGGTAAGGAAAAGCAAAGATACACATTCAAAAAACAAATATTTGATTAATATTTCTTGAGTATTTATGTGTCAAATATTGTGCTAAGTATTGGGGTCCAAAGGCAATGAAAAACAAGACAGCCTCTGGCCTCAGAATAATACCATATACAAAAATATCCCTTGACAAAGTTGGCACATAAAACCAAACTGGTTGGAATCTGGGTATTGTCCTTTGTGCCATTTCTGTCCACCCATCTATCCACCCCCACTGACCAAAAGTTACTGCATTTAAAGTGCTGTGTGGGGTGTTGTGGTATAAATAAGATCTCAAGAATCTTCCAATCCAGTGTGGTTTTGTTCTACGAGGAACCATCACCCAGAAGCCGCTGGCATCTATTATAGTATCAATATACATATGCCTTACTTATCAGAAGGATTAAGAACAGATGAATTTCAGTGTGACTTAAGTGTCCTGTCTTCTCCTGAATAAAATTCATTATACTGAGAACAAAGAAAACATGAAAACTGGTTACATGATGGAAAAACAGCCCAAAAGTTATCACTCTGCCTCCTTTGGAAGGTCGTTCCAAAAAAACAAACGAATCTGTTGCCACTGAGTCAATTCAGACTCATAGAGACCCTATAGGACAGAGGAGAACTGCTCCAGTAGGGTTTCCAAGGAGCAGCTGGTGGATTCAAACTGCCGACCTTTTGGTTAGCAGCCCTAGCTCTTACCCACTGCACCACCAGGGTCTGGTCATTCCAAAGGGAACACTTACTCCCACTTCAGAGGGAAATGCATAAAGGTCCCCTGTGCGACAGAAAAAAAACACCTAAACAGAAGATGCATCCTCTCTGGATGAGAGAAGAGTCACATGAAGTTGTATAAAAATAACAAACATTTTTAAGGGTTTTCAAATACATCAGCAAACAGATGGGGCCTCAGTTCATTTTTAGATACAGAAACAGACTTTGAACAGAAAGGGGAAGTAGGTTCCACCCTCAGGGAACAATGTTTTCCCTCCACTACAGAAAGAAGAGTCAGCTAGAACCGGCAATTAAAGGGCACTTCCATCTTTTAAGTGCTGGTGTCTTAGATTTGACGAGATGGTGCCTCAGTGTGGCATCAACTTCCAATGGTCCACCAGTTCTCACTAGTCTACCCTTCTGCCCATGGCTTCAATACCCTGTCCTCAAAAAAGCCTCCCCTGACCACTCAGCTCCAGACCAGGCTGTTACAGCTGCAGGTGAGTCGTCACCCAACTCATGGCGACCCCTATGAAACAAAACACTGCCCAATCCTGCACCATCCCCACGACCAGCTGGGGATCGGATCCATTGAGATCCGTAGGCTTTTCATTGGCTGACTTTCAAAAATAAATTGCCAAGTCTTTCTTCCTAATCCCACTTAGTCTGGATGCTCTGCTGAAACCTGTTTAGCACGATAGCAACACAGAAGCCTCCAATGACAGAGGGGTGGTGGCTGTGCATGAGACACATCACTGGGAATTGAACCTGGGTCTCCCACAGGGAAGGCAAGAATTCTATTACGGAACAACCACTGCCCCTCCCCCCCAACCAGACTGGGTTGCAGGCCCCTTATATACACTTTGAATGTCTCGTGCTCTTAATTATTTGGGTAATTTGTTGAATGTCCATTTCTCTGCTAAAATCTAAATTCCGTGAGGGTAGGGGCCCCTCTTCTTTTTATCTTCAGAGTCTATTACAGGGCATGAGAGAAGAAGAGCTTGATAAATATTTATCAACTTCCCAAACAGTCAAATTAATTAAAAGTAACTAAGTTGATAAAATCTTGACAGAAGACAAAATGAGAACTGGCCATAAGTTACTATCACCACATTCTGTGGCTACAGAGGATCAGGGACCCTATCTAGGCTTGTGGGGAGGAAAAAAAAAAAAAAAACCTCTTAAAACTGTGGGGCCTGGACTTATTTTTAGCTATTTTTGTTCACCTCATCAGTAACTTGGGCTCATCAATCAGGCACAGTCACAGTTACTTAGAAGTCAATGACACCTCTGTGGCATTTTAGGACTCAATGTTTCTGGGATTTCATGGAAAAGCTTACAGTAAGGAATCTTCTTAATACATCTTGGAAGGGGAAAAAAATAAAAGACTCTTATTTAGAACAAAGGTACATACCACCCAAGTTCTTGCTTGGAGTGATTTAGGAAATCCATCAGCAGAAGTATGCTGTTGCCTAATTATGGGATTTCCAGGGCATGTAGGCGGGATGACAAAAAAAAAAAAAAAACCTTCTTTTATTTTTTGAGGGAGCCCTAGTAATGCACCGGCTAAGCACTAGGCTGCTAACCAAAAAGGCTGGCAGTTCGAATTCACCAGCCACTCCTTGGGAGAACAATGCAGCAGTCTGCATCAGTGAAGATTTACAGCCTTGGAAACGCTATGGGGCAGTTCTACTCTGTCATACAGGGTCACTATAAGTCGAAATCGCCTAGACAGCAACCAGTAACAGGTAATTTTACTTTTTAAAACATGGCAATGCTGATTCTCCTTTTTCTGCCTCTGCTAATCAGGTCCCTTAAGGTCAAATGCAGGAGAGGTTTTCTTGTCAAAGTGATGAAAAACAGTGCTTCTTGCCAAGAAGAACATCAGCCAAAGACTGTGTGTGCACCATGGCTTGTCAAATCCTTTGACAAAGATGCAGATAAGCCGGGACTCCTGTGCTGTTTTCCAGCTCCAGGTTTCCAAAAACCTCAAACAGGAGGGATCTCAACCTGTTAAGCACCAACACAAGAGGGCAATGAAAAGGCCCTGTAAGAACGACTTAGCTGCCTAACAGAGATGCATTCTAGAACGTGACAGCATTTGGCCAAGGCGGGGTGATATGCAGAGAAGAGAGGAGCAACACAATCTTCTCACCTACAAAATGTGGGTAAGATGGTACCGAATTTGTTATAGAGTTGTCAGGAGGGTTGCACGAAATCAAAGCAGACAGAGAATACAGAATGCTTAGCACAGGGCCTTAGGCACTGAGGTCCTCAACAAATGTCAGTTATTGCTGACAATAACAACAACAACTGCTCCCACCAGTGTTGAGAAGGGAGGCTATGCTTAATTATCCACTTTCCTCCTTAATCTTCTACTTCTATTCTTGGTTTGGTTTAAATGAAATAACTGGTTCTAGAAGAATAAATTCCCACAGGTGATAAAAGTATCCCCTGCATAAAGTTCTTCAGACAACTTGCTTCCTCTCTTTAAAAAAAAAAAAAAAAAGTTGCCATCAAGTTGACCCCAATTCATGGTGACTCCATGTGTGTCAGAGTAGACTCCATGTGTGTCACAGTAGAACTGTGCTCCACAGGGTTTTCAATGGCTGATTTTTCAGAAGAAGATCTCTAGGCCGTTTTTCCGAGGCACCACTGGGTGGACTCAAACCTCCAACCTTTAGGTTAGTAGTTGAGCACATGAACCATTTGCACCGACCAATAACTTGCTCTTTATCACCAGAAAAGAGCCCAATTTGGTGTTAGCAGAACTGGGCTCGTGACCTCATACTGGGGTCCGTTTTGCAAGGACAGTGTCCAAGCAACATCAAATGGAAATGCTGGAGCTACTAGCGGCAGGAGACATTCCACTCCTTGAATCTGCCTTTTACCTACACAGCTGCTTTGAGTTGGAGAAACTGAAAAAATAGCATGCCTCAGGACTATCACTGGCAAGCAAAAATAGGATCCTGGGTGAGCAGATCCTCCACCCCCGTCACACACCACAAGGAGCGGACAGAAGAGGAGCCTGTTCAGAACCGGGGGATCCCTCAGCTCTTCCACTCCCTGAGCCCTGTTTCCATGACTCCTCCAGAGTTGCAAATTTTCTATTTTCCACCCCTCACCCCCAACGGCCTGAATAATCCACAATACAGTAGCACCTCATCGTGAAGCCCAGTGAAGAGTTGTAAAATCACTCGATTTATTCATGGCGTCCAAACATGAAGAAAACCTACTAAAAAGGTATTTACAGACACGAGTCAGTTCTTAGAAAGAACCAACAGATGAAAAATTTTCAGAAAACTCAACAGAAACAGGGAGGGAGCAGAGTTCACCTACGTGGGTTTGGACTGCCTAAGGCAATTTCCTACTTGTTTGGCTAATCTCCTAGTCAAAGCCAAAAAATGGAAAGGTTGAGAGAGTTGCCCACCTGCTTCTGGGACTCAAGGCATCTTGAACCAAGTTTCTCTGGGGTTTTCTGTTCCTAAATTCCACTCTGGAGACTGCCGAGCAGGTGGGTCCTCTCACCCCATACCTCTGCTCGAGCCCTCAGGCAGTGTCTGGAAGCGGGAAAAACAAACCCCTCTGAACTGTTTCCAAACTCACGTCCCCTAGGAGAAATGACATCTTTAAAATAATCCATTGCCATCCCGTCCATTCTGACTCACAGCAACCCTGTAGGACAGAGTGGAACTGCCCCATAGTGTTTCCAAGGCTGTGATCTTTATGGAAGCAGACTAACACATTTTTCTCCCACGGAGCAGCTGGTGGGTTCGAACTGCCAACCTTTCGGTTAGCAGCTAAGTGCTTAACCACTTCACCACCAGGGCTCCTCCCTTTAAAATACAGGCTTTTAAAAACTCCCTAACTTACGTCCTTCCAAATGCTTAGAAGCATTATGAATAAGAAACTTATTTTTTGCAAATAAGGAAAAATAACTGAATGGTCTTAAGGTTCGAGAAGCATCAACATTCCTACGAGCAAAAAACATCGATTTTTCTTTCTTTCTGTATAGAAAGCCTGTAGACAGGCCTGTTCCTCCCCCTGCCCTCGCCCAGCTGCACATTCTTGAGGGGGATGGTCCTCACCTCCTCAGTCAGGGCTTCCTCCCCTGTGTTCATCAAGCTATCACCTCTCTACCTGGCTGCTACATTTATTCCCTCCTGCACGTGGATTTCTAACTCCGCACCCTCTATTGACTGTTTTTCATATGCCTTTAAAGATACTCAACTCTTTCATGGCGGGAAAGGGATGGGGGGGGCGTTCACTTGCTCCTATCTCCTCTAAGTACCCCTTCTTTCTCCTCTCGTCTCCCACCATGGTTCCCATGTCTGAACTCTGGCTTCTAAATCATCCCACAACTGAACTGCTCCAGCATCTTTTCTAATACTCAGGGAGTCCCTGGGTGGTGCAAATAGTTAATGTACTCTCTTGCTAACCAAAAGGTTGGAGGTTTGAGTCTACCCAGAAGTGCCTTGGAATAAAGGCCTGGTGATCTACTTATGAACAATCAGCCACTGAAAACTATGGAGCACAGCTCTGCTACACACAGGGTCGCCATGAGTCAAGAGTCAACTTAACAGCAACTAGTATGGTAATCAGTGGTAATTTTTTGCTCCCTCAGTTTTCACTTAACTCTCAATTGCCTCTAACTTGGATGACATCATCTCAACAACAACAACAAAAAAAAAAGAAGCCCTCTCCTTCCTTGGTTTCCATGACAACATGGTCTGTTGATTCGCGTCCTAATTCTCCAGTTATTCATTCTCTGTGTCTTTTGGATCCCTCATTGTCCTCCCACCAATTCACAGGGGTATTCCCCAAGGTGCTACATTGATCCTCCATATTTCAACCTCCACGCTCACTGCATTCACAGAATTCCATCATCCACTCTCTCTGTGGATGTTTCTCAAATCTTGGCTTTTCATCCCTACCCCATGTCTGGTCCCATAGCTACATGTCTGATTCTCAATAGGATCAACACTAACACGAATAAAAGCACTAAAGCTCTTACTATGCGCCAGGCACTGCTCTATGCATTCGACATGTGTTACCTCATTTAATCCTCACAATCACCCTGAGACAGATGTCATTACTATCTTCATTCTATATGAGGAAACCCAGACACAGAGAGGTTCCTTTGGTCAAGGCTGCACAGCTCATAACTAGCAGAACTGAGGCTTGAACCCCAGAGTCTAAATTTTCTCCAGGGATCTGTCTCTCTCCTTCTGAAGAGAGCTAATTATTTCCCCCTGCTGAGTCCTTCATTCCCAGCTTTCAACGATCACCAGCATCAGAGCCACCCTTCCAGGCATCAAGTTTTACAGACCTGGGGTTATTGCTGTTCCCTCTTTCTTTTCCTTTGCCATTCAATTATTGAACAAATCCTGATAACTTTTGCTTCATAATGCCAGAGAATCTGACCCCACCTTTCCATTGCCAGCCTCCCAGTCCAGCCATCCTCTGTTTTCACCTGCACTGCTACACTAGTTTCTAGCTCATTCCCATCTTCTGGGAACAGGCTGCAGCACAGTACACCTCTGTTCATGTCACAGGTCCACTCATGGAACTGCAATGGCTTCCTCTCATCTGTGATGACAAATCTACACTCATCTCATAACTTAGTCTCCCATGTCTAACCTCACTCCTAGGTCCTTCATGGCAGCCAGGTCAAGCATACCTCCTCTTTATTCTTCATTCTATGCCTGCACAGCCATTCTCTTTTCTGAAAAGCTCCCTTCATTTTTTTTCTTCAAGACTCAGTTCAAAATCACCAGCCTCTAAAAAGTCTTCCAGGCTTACTCACTAGAAATACCACTTGTACTCTGTGCTGAAGACGTGTTTGTTTTAAATACATCTTTTTGCATTTCTTTTCTATTGCCTTACCGTATCCCATCAATTTTCTATAATAGTTTTTCTCCCCACCGAGGTTGTGGGCTGCTCGTCTGTGCTTCTCCCCTTCTCCCTCTCTTCCTCTAAGGGCCAAGTTCAGTGCTGAGCAACAGTCTATTTTTTAATGCAACAGAGTTACCCCTTGTAGGGGGCATCTGGGGTCCTCTGTCAGAAGCCAGTGAGCCCTTCTAGCAATTGTTCATTAGAATGTAACACACATGCACCATTGACACCAACATGAAAAAATGCCAGCTATAAAGAGTGCCACAACTTATTATCACAGTACTTTGGGCTTTCTATTGGACAATATAAACCTCACTTTAAGAAGGCAGAGTATGACCCAGCAATTCTACTCCTAGGTAGATACTCAAGAGAACTGAAAGCAGAGACTCAAACAGATCCTTGTACACCTGTTCACTGCAGCATTATTTACAATAGCCAAAAGGTGGAAACAATCCAAGTGCCCATCCACAGAAAAATGGATTAACAAAATGTGGTAGAAAACACTACGCTAAGGGAAGGAAGCCAGACACCAAAGGCCACATGTTGAATGATCATCTCACTTACATGAAATATCTAGAATAGGCAGATTTATATAGACAAAATAGCTTAGTGGTCACCAGGGGGTGGGTGGAGGGGAAAATGGGGAATTATTGCAAAAAAAACCTAAAACACAAAACACTGGACACAACTGAATTTAAGTCAAGAAAATAAACTGAATGGTTCTAATCACTGTACATAGAAGAAAAGAAGGAGGAAGAAGAGGGGGATGTGGAGGGGGATGAGGAGGAGGATTGGGATGGGGAGGGGAAGAGGAGGAAAAGAAAGGGAATGAGGAGGGGGGAAGAGAAAGGGAATAGGGAGGGGAGGGGAGGAGGAGAGAGAATGGGGAGGGGGAGGAGGAGAAGGAAGGGAATGGGGAGGAGGAGGAGGAAGAGGATGGGGGAGGAGAAAGAGGAGGAAAGGGATGGGGGAGGAGAAAGAGGAGGAAAGGGATGGGGGAGGAGAAAGAGGAGGAAAGGGATGGGGAGGAAAAGGAGGCCGGGGGAGGAGGAAGAGAAAACAGTAGAGTAAGAAAGGGAAAGTCTCTGTCTAGGCCAGCAAGTCTGCACGGTACAGCTCTAGGACCCTGAAGTGGGTCTGAAACAAGGGACAGGAGTGAGCAGGCGTTAACAATTTAGGTAACTGTCCTAAGGCAGGGAGGTCAGGTCACAAGCCAAAAAGTCTAGATGCAGCACTAGCCTGTCTCTCTGCCCTTGTGCTTAAAATCCTCCTTCTCTTGCTGAATCTGGGCACACTGGATACTGTGGCAAAAGCCTTACACTCGTACTTGTTTTTCCTTAATTCACATATGATCAAGATTACCTCTAAGGAAGAAAACGATACCAATAAATTTGAAAGTCAGCATTAGCAAAAAACTTGGACCAAGCCAAAAGGTCAAGTTTAGGAGAAAGTCATAACACAGATATTCAAGCTAAGATGTCGGTGGTGGCAGTGGTGGTGACGGTGGTTTCGATAACGTTAACTGAACACTTACTGGGTTCTAAAGGAGGTCTGGTGGCACAGTGTTTAAATACTCAGCTGCTAACTGAAAGGTCAGTGGTTCAAGCCCACCAGTCACTCTGCAGTAGAAAGATGTGGCAGTGTGCTCTGGTAAAGATTACAGCCTTGGAAACCCTAGGGGGCAGTTCTACTTGTCCTACAGGGTCACTATGAGTCAGAATCGACTTGATGGCAGCAGGACTGTGTTCTAAGAACATTCAGTGTCCTTGTGGTGATTATTGCATTTAATCCTCCCAATAACCCTATGAAGTAGGACACTGGATGCTATCATTGTAACAGAGGCTCAGAGAAGTTCAGCAACCTGTCCAGGGTCACACAGCTAGCAAGCAGCACTGCCTAGGTTTGAGCATGGACAACCCAAGTCCAAAGTCCCTGTTCTTGCTTGACGCAGTCCAGCGCCTTCCTATTAGCAAAGCAGCAGCTACACATCCCTTTCTGTGCTTCCTGATCCCCAAAGCAAAGGAGGAATCATCAAAATGCCGGAGCAGACTACAGAAACAAAGTCTGGCTAAAACAACTCCAGCAGCAGCAGTGACGGGAATGAATCAAGAGCCCTCCTGCTTCTGCACTCCCCTGCTCACCCATGGACAGGGCCCACAGGACCAGATCAATGCCTTATCCACCTTTAGCAAATCATCATTTAAAGCTATTGATTTCCTTGTATTCAGGTTTCTCTTAGCACATTGAGGCTGTGATGGTTTAATGAGGCTACACAAACTGCATTTGAGAAGCCACATTATAAAGTCTCGTAAAGGGGGCTGGCTTCCATTCACACCCCCACCCCACCCCTTCATGGAGCTGAATTGGCAGCCACAGCACCAAGCACGAGGATTAAAGAGAAATGCTCAGAACTCAGGCTGCCTGAAGGCCAAGCTGCTGTGGTTGAGGTCACCTGGACCACCTGCCAAGGCTGGACACTCACATGTCCAGAAATAAAAACAGAGCCAAGTCAGGACAACACAGCCACTGCCTACAGGGCAAAGCAAAGCTGCCAGATGGAGGTTCAAGCTACTGTCTTCTCTCCCACTCCCGTGGCGCCAAACCTCAAGGCACAAGCAGAAATAGGAACCACCAGCCCACAGGGCTTTCTGGCTCCTGCTGGCTCCTGGCATGCCCCAGGATGGCTCCAGAGGCCTCAACAAGACTGCGGTAGGAGAGAAAGGGCGTGAGCCAAGGGAGCTAGGAGACCAGGGTCCATCCTGGCTCTGCTGCTCTCGGGCCAGGAAATTCACTTCTGTGGGCTGGCTTGCTCCCTCCACAGATCCAGAGAGAGCCCCAGTGGCACAACGGTTAAGCGCTGAGCTGCTAATGGAAAGGAAAGCAGTTCAAACCCACCCAGCAGCTCCTCAAGAGAAAAGACCTGGCGATGTGCTCCCGTAAAGATTACAGCCTAAGAAACCCTATGGGGCATTCTACTCTATCACATGCAGTCGCTATGAGCTGAAATTGACTCGACAGCACACAACAACCACGTCCTCAGGGAGTCCCTGGGTGGTGCAAACTGTTAAAGCACTTGGCTGCTAACCGAAAGGTAGGAGGTTCAAGTCCACCCAAAGGCGCCTCAGAAGAAAAGCCTGGCTATCTACTTCCAAAAAATCAGCCATTCAAAACCCTCTGGAACACTGACACACATGGAGTCACCAGGACTCAGGGTCAACTCAAGGACATCTGGTTTTAAAGTCTCCAGGGAAGCTCTCTGCCAAACGTGTGCCCAGGCATCTCAGTGGGAGATTCTGAGTCAGAAGATGTTTTGACAACACTTCCCAGGTGTTGTGGATATGAAGCCCTGGGTAAACCACGGGGCTAGAGGAACTCTCCTCTGTGCATAAACCAAGCAAACAACCACACCTGGTGTTTCAGAGAAAGGAGACCGGAAGAGGAAGAGGTAGAGATTCCCACTAACTCAGCAAGGAAAGAGGCTGCTCTTGACCAGTTTATAGAAACTTCAGTGGAGGTAATTTCATTACAACATGCCTCCAGGGCCCCCAGTGGGGGCTGAGGGGAAGCTCTGGGATCTGGGGTTTCCTCAAGGGCACACATTACTTGAAACACACACTCTGATTTACATGCAGCCTACGGAAAGCACCTGTTATTGGGAAACATAATCTCTAGAGTTCTCTTTGCTTAAAAAAACAAAAACAAAAAAATGAGTAAGGCAGCAACGATACATCTAAATTAAAAACCAAACCAAACCCATTGCTGTCGGGTCAATTCCAACTCACAGCGATCCCATGCGTTATCGAGTAGAACTGTGCTCTACAGAGTTTTCTTGGCTGTGATCTTTATGGAAGTAGACCACCAGGCCTTTCTTCCACAGCACAGCTAGGTGAATTCGAACCCACCAACCTTCAGGTTAGTAGTCGAGTGCAAACCGTTTGCACTACCCAGGGCCCTATATCCAAATTAGGAGGCATAAACTCTACAGTCTAGTCCTACTCCCTCCCTGTTTCCAGGGTTACCTCCGTGCCCTGGCTGATCACACACATCAGAGCCTGGCTTTTGCTCTTAACCTTTCTTATCTTACACCTTCAAACCTGCCTCGCCTGTCATGCTGCCCTCTTAACCTCCCGGAATGTACATCATGTGCTGACTGTAAAGGTGGGGATTGGTGGATTCATCTGTACTGACAGTCCTGGGCTCTTAGAAAGAAAATTTGATCTCCTTGGCGGCACTGGCAGACTCACTTTATTCAGTCAACAAACATGAACTGCACACCTACTACTTCTAAAGCACTAAAGAGACTCATGTGAATAAGGCAGAGGTTCTGGAATCAAAATGCTTAAGGTCTAGAGAACTTACAAGGACCAGGTTCTAGCTTGACCAACTACAGGAACCAGAAAAGCCACATGACCTAGCTAAGCCTTCGTTTTCTAGAATAGTTGATGTGAATGAAAATCGAACACTTGCAAATGAAATCTCGTCTTCAAGGAGATAGAATAACTGCAAGGAAATCGATCCCCAAGGGTCTCTCCTGCAGCTCTAAGAAAGCACCACAGAAGAGGGGCTGCTGGGGAAAGAAAAGGAGAAGACTGGTCTGTAGTCATGGTAACAAGAAACCATCACTTTAAGTAATCAATGCCAGCTCAGCACCAGTACACGCGCTTCTGACATCTCCACTTTCTTAATAAGCCAATCAGCAACATGGCCTTGTCTGCACAGTTAACATCAACCCACTCCCACCTCCGAAAGCCTGCCCATCCCTGAACTTCATGCTTCCCAAAATCCCACGTAGGATCAGCTCCCAGTATGGTTCAGAGAAACTCCGTGTACAGAGCAGCGCTCTCTCATGTATGTACGTGAGTAATGAATTCACCTTGTCGTTTCAATTACTGAGCGGTGGTCTCTTTCTTGAACATGACTCATGAGAACTGTTTTACCTCCTACTTTACAGGGTATATTCAGGCTAAAGATTGAATGAGAATGGACTTGAAAGTGGTTTAGAAATGCTAAACAGCTACACAAATGAAAAGACGATTAGGATGTGGGGGGAAATTATTATTAGTGTGCCACAGGACAGGCCTCCAGGTCTTTTACCCAGTGCCAGTTTGGGCTTGTTTTGGATCTACTTCTCATACACTTAATTACTGGCTTTCAAGACGCACTGAAGATTAAAAGCTGCAAACGATATGGGGCAGAGGGAAGAAGCTGGCAACCAGGGGAGGTACACGATGTCTATAAAGGTGAGCTACAGACCCATCCTGCTCAGAATCACTCCTTTTGGTGAGGGGCAAACACCGCTCCACGGCCCAAGGGCATCACTTTAATGACTACAATTCATACCGATGGCTGCCATCCAGAAAATCTTAGGTTTAGTCTTGAATTTTTGGTTTAAGAAGGAACTGAGGTGTAATACAACTTAAAACCAGCTGGTTATCAAGTCGACTCCGATTCATGGAGACTGAATGTATGTTAGAGGAGAACCGTGCTCCGTGGGATTTTCAATGGCTGATTTTTCAGAAGTAGACCACCAGGCCTTTCTTCTAAGGTGCATACGGGTGGACTCAAACCTCCAGCCTTTCAGTTAGCAGCCAGGCACATTAACCATTTGTACCACCCAGGGACCCCAATATAATTTAGGGGGGTAATTACTGAAAATGTAAAGAAGTTGGTGCTCAGAGAGGTAAAGTCTCAGCCCTCCAGAGCAAAGCTTTCTCTGCAGGCCTCCGGATGGCTGAGACTACACTTCTGCAAAATATTTTTGATGCAATCAATTTTTATTCTGACCAGCTTGGACCAGGGACCACAGGAAGCAAAGACATTCAAACTGTTTCCCTTCAGGCAAAGGAAGGCATGAGGGCATCTTTTCTGAAGAACCACCCTGTCTGTTCCATCAAAAAAAACTATGATAAGATCTGAGCTTTCAAAGGAAAGGAAAAAGGCAACCAAATGAATCCATTTCCACGACTATTGTCCAGCACAGCTGCACTGAGCTCATTTGCATTTGCTATTAAGTGGCCCTAATAAATATGAAGACCGCTACCCATAAAGCACGTAAAAGGTCCATGTCTGAAATATCTAAAAGTATCATAAAGAATAGGCCCAGCAGCCCAAGGAGTGGCTTTGAATCCATTGTTATTTTTCCCTCTCATCAGAAAGACAGTAAATTAATGAACAATGATGAGAAGAAACCAAGCATTCTGAAAGCTGGTCATTAGAAGTGCACAAACAGGAATGAATTTTCCAGTGGGAACAATTACAGCTGGTGGGGATTTTATCACAAACCTGAGGCCCAAACCCTGCTTCCACAGAGAAGGTTCACCCTATGAAGGAAAATTAACATTCCACTTCTCTGCTGGTCTCATGATTTCCTTGGAAAGCCCTCTGCCCGTCAGCAAGCTAGACTTTCCCTCTCTGCATGGAAGGTAAAGGATTACTGCAAAGAACCGAAGCAATCAATAGTCATCAAGCAATGCTGCTGGCAGCCTTGACTTCACATAGCCATCTTCGGCTCTAAGCCCAACCGTGTGGCCATTTCCTTCAGCTCCAGAAAGTCTCCTGAAGCCCACTCTCACTGCTCACCTGTGTGGGCAATGGGAAAATAAAAGTAATGGTAAAGCCAGTTGCCATCAAGTCAATCACAACTCACGGCAACCTCATGTGTGTCAGAGTAGAACTGTGCTCCACATGGTTTTCAATAGCTGATTTTTCAGAAGTAGATCACCAGGCCTTTCTTCCAAGGCACCTCTGGGTGGAATGGAACCTCCAATCTTTCGATTAACAGCAAAGCACACATTAAACATTTGCACCACCTAAAAAACCTGGTTCCTGAAAGTTCTCCACACCACGAGTGAAATGAAACTCTCCCACATGCAAACCTGGAATCAGTTCCAATCAGGAACCCCTCTCAGGGCACATGCACTGCAGGGCTGGCTCCACATGCGCCTGCAGATCCGCTCTGCCCAAGACTCAGGCTCCGTCCCTGGAAGAACTAGGTAGGGAGTGAGCTTACCATGAGCCCCAGCACAGCTCCTGACCATAACAGGGCCATGAGGTAGTCTTCTTGCAACCACAGCATGGGGACCTGACATGAGGTAGAGGTCTCTCAGATTAGCACTGCAGAGTCTGCTGGAGGAGTCCCTGAGTACTGCAAATGGTTAATGTGCTCGGCTGCTAACTGAAAGGTTGGAAGTTTTAATCTAGCCAGAGGCACCTCAGAAAAAAGACCTGGCAATCTACCTCTGAAAAATCGGCCACTGAAAACTATGGAACATCGTTCTACTCTGATACATATGGGGTCGCCATGAGTCAGAATGGACTTGATAGCAACTGTTTTGGTCTGCTGAAAGGCTGTGGCCACAACTGTTATACCAGCTGCTGGATGGGCATCACGCTCTGCCCTGTATTTGGTGCTGCCCCTCAAGCCCAGGGGTTCAAGGGACTTGTCACAGAGAAAGGCCGGGAGCCTTCTCTCCCTGCAAGAATCTACCCAAAGCCTGAACAGGAGGGGGCACTGGCCAGCTCCAAGGAGAGCAGAGAAGTGCTTATCAGGGGTTGTGCAGAGAAAGAAAAGAGGACTTCTATGCTGTACCACCCAAAATATGGTGGCCCTGAGCTATACACTCTAGGGCCTGAAGGATGCAGAGGAAGGCAGGCAGCATTCTGTCACACAGAGCAAAGAGACACCAGCCACAAACACATTTATACTTATATCCACAACCCCCAAATTCATCAAGAATAACGATTTCATTTTAGAAAAATAACTTAAGGCAATCATAAAACAACCAGATGCAACCTCCCCCTCAAAATCCTGATAGCAGCTCTTTCCCGCCCATGATACATGAATCCTGCTATCCAAAGCAGAGCACACTGTACCCTCTTCCTAAGATGGCAGAATCTAGATGTTTGCCTAGGTTCTGTGTTTTAGTAGTCATTACAACAAGGGCTGTGACCCACCTCAAGCCTCCTCTACGGCCCTTCCTTCATATTGTTACTGTTCGAGATGATGACCACAGAAAGTGAAAGGTTTTATGCCTCCTCAATGAGAAAAAGCTTTTTATCTTATTCTGCGGCATAAATCCCAGGTACTTTCCCTTAACTACAGGAGCTAGAAATTTAAGCAAAATACAGCAACCTACACATTCACATTTAAAGCCACACTCTGAGTTACTGCTGAACCCTGCCTGGCCATGTCACCCCATGGCTGACAACAGTAAATCCCAATGCATTTGTTGATACCCTAGAGAAAGGGAGAGACAGGCTGGGGGTGAGGGATGGGGAGCTACATCCATGCCTCCAGTGAGGAAAAAAGGTTATTAGATAGGTAATAACTTTCCTCCAAGGAGTCCTGGTGGTGCAAAGGTTGGTGGTTCAAACCCACCCGGCGGCTCCACAGAAGAAAGACTTGGTGACCTGCTCCCATAAAGATTACAGCCTAGAAAACCCTATGGGGCAGTTCTACTCTGTCACACAGGGTCCATATGTGTTGAAAATCGACTTGACAGCACCTAACAACAACATCTTTCCTCCATAAAAATAATCAGCAGTTAGACCTTAGGTAAGAAATTTAACCTTAGTTTCTGCATCCGGACAATAAATGAGCCGAATGCAAACATTACTAAGATCTCTTCCCAGCCCTAACGTTCTACGCAATGTGCACGCAGCCCCTGACTTACTGTTACAAAGTGTTCTTTAAATGACAATCCCAAATCAAACCACCATAGAGTAGAAAATCCTTATTTCCTACAGCCATAATGATATACATCGGGGTTCTGTTTCTGGAAATCCATTTCATACATTAAACATAATAAAGTTGATCACGAAAAGAAAGTAACATCCAGTCTATACATCCACCCACATTTATTAGGTTCACAAAACCAAGCAGTATCAGAGCTAGGTTGTAAAGTTACATTTTGGAGGATGTTTCTACTACATGAAGCTAGACTGGCTGAGGCATCTTAAAACTGAGGTCCTGTAAAATTTGGAGTAAAAACACATTTCTTCAAAACGTATTTATGGAGCACCTACTGCATCCCAAGAACTGCATCGGATGTTAGCAGAACAAAATCAGACACGGTCCCTGCTCTCAAGGAGTTCAGGTTGGCAGAAGAGCCAGAAAAACAATCACAAAACCACATCTCCCAGTAACAAATAACTCGGAGCCCTAAAAGAGCTCAGCTACTAACCAAAAGGTCAGCAGTTCGAATCCACCAGCTGCTCCCTTGGAAATGCTATGGGGCAGTTCTACTCTGTCCTATAGGGTCACCATGAGTCAGAATCGACTCGATGGAAGGCATTCTTTATCATCCCCCAAGACCTTCAAACTATATCTTAAAACAAGGCAATTTACCTCAGATGTTCAGCTACTAATCCAATATGCATGAATGGCTCATGCTAAGCAAAAATTGAACTTTCAGTGATCCCTTACTCCCTATTTCATCAAAGTCAAATACCTGAGGAGCCTTCCTCTTCAAAGTTTCCCACCTAAATTTTCTGGAACACCTTTTTTTTTTTTTTTTTTTGAAATGTCTCCTGCAGCTTCCTCTGAATTCTGATGTGATACCAACAAGTTTTTTCCCTGAAGTGATCAAATAAATCATCCTTAGTGGATGCTGTCTTCCTTTGACATCTCATCTCAGCCGTTCATTAGTGTTTTGAAGATAGATCAATGCCTTTGCTAAGCTCACTGTTTCATGCAAAGGCCTATGGATTCACCTTCTCGAATCATATATCCCTGCCATCAAATCAGTCTACTGGGTTTCTTTATCCCAGTTCACTATGGTACATGGGTGTCAACAGCATCAGCCACAGGCAGTGGAATCTTCTGAAGCCAATTACATGAGTTGGGCCAATACTGAGGGGTGACGGTGGGGTAGGGCTTGTATAGGTAAGAATGATCATAAATGTAAGGAGTCATAAGTCAACATTCATAAACTGAGGGTCTTGTGGACAACACAGCTCTTTGCACACTACCCCAGAACCAAGGGTTTGAAGAGAAAGTATCCAACCAAACCCATTGCCGTCGAGTCCATTCCAACTCATAGCACCCTACAGGACACAATAGAACTGCCTTATAGGGTTTCCAAGGCTGTAAATCTTTATGGGAGCAGACTGCTACGTCTTTCTTCCAAAGAGTGCTGGTGGGTTTGAACCACCGACCTTTTGGTTAGCAGTCAAGTGCTTAACTACTGCACCACCAGGGCTCCTAAGAGGAGGTATACTCATTGCTGAACCCATTGCTGTCGAGTTGATTCTGACTCACAGCAACCATATAGGACAGAACAGAACTGCCCCATAGGGTTTCCAAGGAGCAGCTGGTGGATTCGAACTACCAACCTTTTGGTTAGCAGCCAAACGCTTAACCACTGTGCCACCAGAGGCTATAAAAACAAATCACACGGAGCAGGGGAGCAAGGGAGGGGGAAAGAGAAAATCACTGCTTAGGGGGCACTAAGGTTGTTAATGGTGCTGGAATCATTTGGCAAAGGATAGTGGTAATGGTTGCATAACATGATGAACATCACTGTCATTGCATTTTACATGTAATAATTGTTGAACTGGTGAATGTTTTGTTATATGTATTTTTACCACAATTAGAAGAAAACACTTCAAAAAAAATTACACAGGTGGTGATTTTGCTTAACTTTGTTGTTGTCTGGAGCAAGTCAGATTAAAGATTAATTTTCATATCTAAGACCATCAAGATACTTTTTAATCATTTCACTTTCATTTCTGAATGTTCGGATCTCATATTGTAATTTACGATAATAAACTATTCATCCCTTCTTTTTATGCTCCTGGCATCTGGCTTCTGCTCTTCACCACCATATTGAAATTGCAACCAATTGGCATGTAGCATTATTCACTACTCATTCTTGGAAACTCTTTCCTTCTTGGTTTCAGAGATGAGCAAGTGAATCCCAAATGCACATCTTCAGGCCTGACTGCACGTATGACTGCCAGAGACTGTCTACACAACAATCTCCATTTGTATGGGCAAAAAAAGACCAGCATCTTTGTATAACTAAGATGCTTTAGCTGCAAGTAAACAGAAAATCTAACTCAAAAATGGCTTAAACCAGGGACCGGTGTCATGGATTGAACCGTTGTCTCCCAAAAATACCTGTAAACTTGGCTAGGTCATGATTCCCAGTATTGTATGATTGTCTACCATTTTATCATCTGATGTGATTTCCCTATGTGTTGTAAATGCTATCACTATGATGTAATAACATGGATTAGCGGCAGTTATATTGATGAGGTCTACAAGATTAGATAGTGTCTTATGCCAATCTCTTTTGAGATATAAAAGAGAGAAGTGAGCAGAGAGACACGAGAACCTCATACCACCAAGAAAGCAGTACCAGGAGCAAAGCACGTCCTTTGGACCAGAGATTCCTGCACAGAGAAGCTCCTAGACCAGGGAAAGATTGATGACACAGATTTTCCTCCAGCGCCAACAGAGAAAGCCTTCACCCCTGGAGCTGACGTCCTGAATTTGGACTTATAGTCTACCAGACTGTGAGAGAATAAATTTCTCTTTGTCAAAGCCATCCATTTGTGGTATTTCTGTTATAGCAGCACTAGATGACTAAGACAACTGGCAAACTTTTTCTCTAAAGAGAAAAAAATATTACCAGATGTTAAATATTTTAGGTTTTGTGGGCCATACGTTGTCTCTCAGAAGTACTCAACCGTGCCATTGTAGAGCAGAAGCAGCCACAGGCAATACCTAAACAAACGAGCACTGCTGTGTTCCAATACAATTTTACTGAAAAAACAGGTGTCGGGTGCAGGGTATAGTTTGCCAGCGTCTGGCTTAAACAATAAAGATTATTTATCTCATAAAACAAGGAAGACCTCAGGCAGGGCAGTCCCACGGTCAATTAATTCAACCACTCAATCATGTACCTTACCCCTACTTCTCTCTGCCTTCTACTCTGTCATCTGACAAAGCTAGCTTTCTTCATGGTCACAAGATGTCTGTCACAACTCCAGGAGATACATGCACGCATGGCAACATCCAGCAAGAGTAGAAATGGCTTCTTTCTTGTGATTCCTTTTAGTGCAAGGGAGCCACATATCCCACTGATGGGAATCACATGTCTATCCCCGAATGAGATTACTGTGACTAACTTAGACCAATCAGGATCTACCCTGAATCACATGGGTGAGGGTGGGACCCCCCACAGACAATACTGAGGCTCTGCCAGCATAAAAGAAAGAGAAATATCTACTAGGTAGACAGACAACATACAGTGTCAGTAATAATCTTCCTCCTCAAACAAGCCCACTCCCCTTTCTTCCACCTGCTCATTTACTCCCTCCTGTTTGCTCTTCTATCCCCTGATCCAGGCCCTCACCCCATGCTACCCGAAGGGCCCACTGCCCCTACCTGAAGTCTCACTCCTGTCTAATCCACTTTGTATGACATAGCCCAACTAACCTTTATGATGGAATGATGTCTGCAAGTTGTCACTCACTTCTCGCCTCAAAAACCAACAAAGGCTCCATCAGCTGACAAAGACCAGCCCCTTAGTCTGCACTCAGGCCTGACCTTCCTGCCAATGTTTCCTTCCCAACCCCTACACCAGCCCTCCACTTCAGCTAGACTTGTCTGTCCACTGTTTTCTGCATACCCCTGGCTCCTACTCACCTCTATTCTACACCTTCATTCATGTGCTTTCCTAACCTGAAATGCTCTCTCTTCTCCTCCAAGTAGTGACATCTTTCCCATTTTCAATACTGGTGTACACAGAAGAAACAGCCAACATATGGGAGATGTAGGTTAGACTCCCACCCAGCGCAGCCTCTTGGTGCTGCCTGGTGACTCGGCCACACTGAGATTCACTGGCCTCATCCATAAAGCCAAGGTCATGGTACGTCACAGGATCACTTCAAGGATGAAATACGTGTAGGTGACACCATGCCTGGCATATAATCGTTTCCCTCCATCCCTCATATCCTACCACCTCTAAGAATCCTTTTAAGACCATTCTCCTACAAATTAATAGTGTCTGCATTATGGTTATAAACTTGTAGATAGCTTGTTGTTACTGTTGTTGTTAGTTGCCACTGAGTTGATTCTGCGCAGATATCTTATGGCCTTCAAAGGCATACATTACATGTAGACAAATGATACGGTAATTTGAATCACTGGGTTTTAAAAATGATACAAAACCCCCTTTTTCTGAGCTTCCTGCAGTTGCTTTCCGTGCAACCTCGCTTGTTTCAGGATTAGGTAAACAGGCCACAGAAACACCATTATTTTTCTCTTCCTAGAAGGAATTATGAATACACCTTCAACTGTGATTTTCAGTGCAAACGCCATGGTACAATCCCTGACACTTTTGACAATGAAAACAAAAGGGCCCCGACAACAGGTTGATGTGGAGTTGACAAATTTTCTCCAGATAAAAAGCAAGAGCGACAGTCACACTGCAGTGCCGTGGGAGGCCCTGTCTGGGTGGGCAGACCAGAGAAAACACAAACCACACTCGGAAGAAGCTGAGTGTGCTAACCTCGGATGGTTACGATCAACATAAACAAGGGGGCTTGGAGGCTGCAGCTTTCATGTGAGACGTGTGTGGACACTGATAAAGGTGGGAGGACAAACTATCTCACAGGGCCATGGCTCTTCTGTATCAATCAGGAAAGGGCAAGAAGCTAGAGACATTCCGTGATTCAGAATGCTCTGACGATGTTAACTCAAAAACTGTGCTTGTTAGTTTCTATGAGCGACAGGACTGACAACCATTTCTTGAATGTTCATTTAAGAACAGCATTTTACTAGACTCTTCCACATAGAGGTGGCACAGAAACCTATCTTTAAGGTCTTGGCATTGCATATAGGAACAAGAAGACAAATTCAGGTTATGCGTCTTCCACAAATTGGTTTTCTAGATTTGGAAGAGTTCTTCCTCCATCATTTACTCTTACTTGGAAGAGATAATTTTTTAAATATGTGAATTTCTAGAAGGATAGGGTTTTACATTACATAAACACCAAAGAAAATTATGGACAATATCCAGAGCACTTGCTCCTCTCTCTCTCTCTACAGAAAGATACTCAAAGCGTGCAGTGCAAGCTGAGAAAAAGCCCCTGCCTAAGGAAAGAAAGAATGCTTCTCCCAAGGACATCCAACAGGAAAGTATGATTCTCCTCTGGTGCCTCCCCACAGGAGTTCAAAGCTCTTCTTTACTTCTGCTAAGACAGCATTATGATAATGCTACAAAGTGCCAAAGAGAATTGTTTTAATACGCAGGGTTTTTATGCTCTTAAAAAAACTTGAACACCAGCTCTTGATTCTATTAGCTAAAGTATATAGCAGGCACAGCTAGCAAAGTATTCACAGTGCAATGAAGCAGCACACTGCTGTTTCAAAAATTGCCATCACCAGCACTTAAAAGATTGAATTCTTAAACACATTCAGCTGCAAAGAAGCATTCCCAGTCTAATTAGAGCTATCTGTGTAACATTATAGAACTCTAAGTGTGCTTTAAGTATTTTTTACTGCATAATATGATCGTGTTTCTCAACTAGGGACAGGCCATTCAACTAAATCATAATTATTATTGCAGATCACCTGGGAAGAAAACCAGTATGCATTAAAAGCCTCAATAACAGCTTACATTAAAGTACAAACAGTGACCAGGACAGATAGGTGGCTTCCCTTAGGGGACTTCCTTCTGAATTCTGTTAACAATTACCGTATGTAAATGACGCTGCTAAAGACATTGGTAAGTTATCTAAGTCTTTCTTAAGCATAAAGCCGCATGTTATTAATTTGATCAGTACATTCCCTTGTTTATAGATAAAGATAAATCTTAGTCCAATCCGTCTGAATCATCAAAATTTCAATTCTGTAAATGCCAAATAATCAAAGTTTTCCAAATAGGAAATCAAGTCCATGTTAAGCAAAGCTATTTACCATGGTGCTTTAAAAGTTGCATCAGGCAAGAATCTGGACAAAAAGGAAAGTACTAGATTGATAACGGAGCCCTGGTGGCGCAGTGGTTAAGTGATACGGCTGCTAACCAAAAGGCTGGCAGTCCGAATCCACCAGGCGCTCCTTGGAAACCCTACGGGGCAGTTCTACTCTGTCCTATAGGGTCGCTATGGGTCGGAATGGACTTGATGCCAACAGGTTTAGATTAATAACCACGTGGGCAAAAGCCTCCCAGCTGTCTGGTCAGACACCTTTGTCTCAGCCTCATGAGTAAAATAAAATTCCACTGTAAATCCCCAATGCTGTTGCTGACAGGGCCCAGAGTTCTAATAGCACCTCCTTCTCTGCAGTAATGCTTCAGTCAAAGGAGGTGAGCACTGTCTACCTATGTTTGTTGACTAAGTAAATTTTTAAGATTCCTATAAATACTCTAACCACCCTTTAAAATTATAGTGGCATGGTATATAAAAATGATGTGACACAGAATCTCTTATGTTCTGTGTTGCATGATGATGCTGTGAAGGTGTGACTAGCGATGAGAAGTCCGTCCTGCAACTTTTCCTCAATAACCCCTCTCCTACAGGATTACTGCACAGAGCCCTAAAGCTGATCAGACTCATCACTGCCTTTTTTTAATTTAATTCTTAAAACTAAGATGCCTCTGTGGAATTCCTTTAACTTTCTTGTATATTTGACAGGCATTCATCCAACAATTCATTCAACAAATATCTATTAAGGGTCTATCATACACTCTAAGGAGCTCTGGTGATGCAGAGGTTAAGCGCCGAGTTCCTAACCAAAAGGTCAGCGGTTCAAACCCACCAGCCACTCCGCGGGAGACAGATGTGGCAGTCTGCTTCTGTAAACATTTACAGCCTTGGAAACCCTACGGAGCGGTTCTACCCTGGTCCTATAGGGTCACTTTGAGTCGGAAACAATTCAACAGCAACAGGTTTTTTTTTAACATATGCTCTAGTGCCTGGGTAGTGCAAACAGTTAAAGCACTCATCTGCTAACTGAGATGCTGGCGGTTTGAGTCCACCCAGAGGCGCCTCAGAAGAAACGCCTGATGATCTACTTCCCAAAAATCAGCCACTGAAAACCCTACAGAGCACAGTTCTACTCTGACACACGTGACGGTGCCGCGAGTTGGAATCTACATCACCACAACTCTTACTTGCTCTAGATGCTAAAGACATAGTCACGAATAAAACAGACAAAATTTCTGCCCTCACGGAGTTGACGTTCTAATCCATGACACATCAAATAATTATAAACTGAGCTGTTGTGAAGTCTTGAAACACACAGAATCTTACCTCAGTAGCCTCAGAACTACAGGTTCAGAGTGAAAAAAAAAAAGCAAGGTGGGTAAAAGAGGAAAGGTAGAGGAAAAGGAATCTTGAAAATACCTGTCCTTATAAAGCTGAAAACCACTCAACAGAATTACTACCAAAAAAAAAAGCCTTCGCTGAGTTCTACATATTTACGCAAACTCATAATAGAGGTAAGTGGCCAAAGGGAAAAGCAGGGACTGTCCCTTCCTTCCAGACAGATGAAACCTGAAATTGGTCCCCAGGGCAGTGGACCTTCCACTAGACGTGCCTGTGAACTTCTGTGACAAATTCCCCCAAACACTGAAGTTTCTTTTTGTGTTTTCCCTTCTCCTTCACTAAATGACTCAACCAAAACCTTTCAGTTTTCACTTCTCCTTTTCCTGAGCAAAAGCAGAAGGCGGCTGTACATGGACTAGGAGCAGAAAAATAGTAAAATACGTTCATCTGGATCATAGGATAAAATTCACTGTGTGAAAATGTTTTGACTACAATCTTCAAATATTCACCCAATAATTTAGAACCTAAGAATATTTCTATTTCCTATTATGGTATAAAATAAAACATTATCAATACGCTAGTAAAAATTCTGATCCTTTATTTGGTGTGAATTTCTCCCCGTAAAAGGGACTTTTAAAACCGAAAAAAGAGAGAAACATAGGGCACAGGGACATTGTTGAGGTTCATAACTTCAGGCCTATGGAGGCCATCTATCTAAGTGTCTTCTTGGTCCAATATTGGTCCCCAAAATGATAAATAAAGGCTTTCACAAAACAGCTGGTCAAAAGTCCTCCAAATGTCTTCTCTTCCCTCGTACCATAACTAGCACTTTCTCTCCCCAAAGCTTAGCCAAAGCTGATGCTAAGCCACCATCTCTACAAACTACACGTCCCCAGACAGAAGGGCAGTTTCTTAACTCATTGAACAAAGGCTGACTGAGGACACATTAACATTGACTATGCGTCTCTGTGTCTCAGTGAGTGCTGGCCACACAGTCAGTGTCAACAAGTGAAGGAAGAAATGGAGGAATGCACGAATGGGCACGTGCCTTGAAGACTTTCCTGACCATCTCCCAAGGTTTCCATCAGTCTTCAAGACTGTTAAACCAGGCTCATTTGCAAGTAGGCAGTTTTCTCTGAGCTTTTCAAACTTCCTACCCACAGAAATCTGCAAACCATCCCCATCTTCTCAAACAAATCATGTCATTGCTTCGTTCCTGCTCTTCCTTCTCAACTGGGAGGACAGGGCCTCAACAGAAGACAGTGAAACTCAAGCCCATTGGAAGATCACAGGAGAGTGTGCTGAGCCATCTGTGCTGTTCCTGCAGAGGGTCCCACTCTACCCTGGCTAATCTGGGGAATAGCAAGTATGTGTACTGTGTCCAAGGATATAGTGCAGGTGAATGAGTTTGTATTCCTAGTATGGCAGCTACAGTGGAAATAGAAGAAGCAAGCAGTTTAAAACAAAACAAAACAACAACAAAAAAATTTCAGCGGCATGCATCCCGAGAGGACTGAGACCAAAAAACAAGAAAAACGGCCCAGGACTTCTATCCAGGCCTTTTCTGCCATGAAGAGAGCACTTTTTAAATTGGGATGCAATTCAGATATATATTTTTGCCAAGACACATAATGTTTTTTCACCTTCCACTACCTGAGAGGCAGCCAAGCAAAAGACCAAAGCTCGTGCCTGGGTAGTGAGTAACGGGAGCAGTCATTTTGCAGGAAGACCCTCCTTACCCGGGTGGAATGAAGGAAAGAGACAGTGAGAGCATTCTGCAGGTATGTTTGATGAGGGCTTGACCCCTTAAAACCTGAGCTCAGAGCAGCACCAGAGAGTGCAGATTCCCCACAGGTGGGAATGACCCAAAACACCCGTGCAGTCTAGGAAAGGATGGGTCAGAGGGGCAACAACTGGACAATGCCGGAGGGGAACACAGGAGACAATTTGAGCACATACAAATCCCTCTGCTACACGCCTGCTAGGGATCTCACCAGTTCTTTTCCAGGTTGTTGTTGTCAGCTGCTGTCGAATCGGCCCCTGACTCATGGTGACCCCTGACTCATGGTGACCCCAGGCACAATGGAACGAAACGCTGTCCCGTCCTGCACCATGCCCTTGATTGGTTGTGGATCGGACCACTGAGATCCACAGGGTTTTCACTGGCTGATTTTTGGAAGTAGATCATCAGGCCTTTCTTCCTAGTCCACCTTATATTCCTAAAGCTCCACTGAAACTTTTTCAGCCCCACAGTAACATGAAGACCGTCAATAACAGATGGTAGGTGCTCATGAGATGCACTGGCCGGGAATCAAACCTGGGTCTCCTGCATGGAAGGTGAGAATTCTATCACTGAACTACCAATGACTCCCTTCCTTTCCAGGCAAGGACTGGAAATTAACACTCTAGCCAGACAATCTGTGGTACCGGGGGCAGTTAAGTATCTGTAATTACACTTAAGTTTAACTATACAGTAAATACCAGTAAACTACACTGGGGATTTAACGATTTTCTGATAATTCCTTTATTGTCTCTGTAAAGGTCAGAGTTCCAGAACTTCTTCAGGTACCATACACGTGGACAGAGTGGACAAACAATAAGGAGGCCTGGTGCCCAGAACAGGCAGTCCGACACACTCTGCAGAACAGGAAGAAGCAGGAAGTCACGTAGGCAAGAGTCAGACTGCCTGGGAGCAAATCCCAGCACCTTCTCTTACCAGTAACGTGGCTCATTCAACTTTCAGATATCTCAGTTTACTCATTCGTAAAATGGGGATAACAATACTGTCCAGTTAAGATTATTGGGAAGATTTAATGAATTAATTCATATAAAAATGCCTGACATGTAATAAGCACTCACCACCTGTTGTTATAATTATGATCAGCCCTTGGAAGGCTCAAAGGAGCCTGGGCAGGCCACATGCTACTCTAGACAGGGGTTGAGGACAGACAGATCCAGCTCTGCATGTCAGTCCCCAGCTGCCATCACACTGCCACTCTCCCCACTCCTCTGGGTGCTTGACAGCTCGAGCCTCTGGTTCCCCTCTTTCTCCATCCTCCCCCTGGTCCAGTCCATCAGGAGCACACATGGAGCGGCTCTAAACGCCGTTCAGCTCTCTGCACGGCCCGTGTCCCTCATCTTCCATGGTGTCCACTCCCAGTTTGTCTGGAAAGTGGTTGGCCCATCCTGCAGGAGCCCAGGACCATGCTCATGTGGCGGTCTCCTACCGTGTCCAGCAAATCGCCCACCTCAGTAAGAGCAGTAACGGTGGTGCAGGCCCTCACATGCTGGCAGACTTTGTAAATATTTACAGATGACTAAGAAAAGCCCAAGGAGCCCTGGCATCACAGTGGTTAATTAAGCCCTTGGCTGCTAACCGAAAAGTCAGAGGTGTGAACCCACTAGCCACGCCTCGGGAGAAATATGTGACAGTCTGCTTCTGTAAAGATTACAACCTTGGAAACTCTGTGGGGCAGCTCTACTCCGTCCTATAGGGTCATTATGAGTCAGAATCAACTCAATGGCAAGAGGTCAGAAAAACCCACAACCAGGGAGGGGTCTCTCCCTAAGAGTAGTATTCCATTCATTCACTCATTCATTTAATCAGCATTTATGGACGGCCCACTGTGTGCCAGGTTTGCATCCGGAATTCTCAAGCGAGCACCGAAGACTGGAGAACGCAGGCAACCGGAAGTGCAGGTGACTTAGCACTTAGAGGACCAGGCAAAGTCCCTGTCACCTACTTACCCAGAAACTACCTCCCTGGGGCATTTAGAGGTGGGGCAGAGGCCAGAAAGTTTAGGACTTTTTTTTTCTCTTTGAAGACAAACCTTCTCTCACACCAGTTTAAGGTAATCTTTGATCTTTGCGGAAACAAAAGAAAAATGCCTTAAGAATGCTCTTCAAAACCTGGCGGTTTGGCATGAAAGCCTCAGGCTCTGCCAATGGCATTTCTGAATGAACAGCTCAGGACTTTCTCTGGGCCACCTTTGGGCCAAAAGTTAATGATTTACAGCTGAGCAAGTGTCAGTAAACTGCCACTTTACAGTAAGCACCTGATCTCTTAAGGTCACTGTGAGAATTACTAAGAGCGCTCTCTTCAAGGAGTGCGACGTGTGAGCCAAGTCAGAATCAACCTTGTGCTATTCTGATAACTATGTTCTTTTGAAGAAGAAAGTCCACAGGAGCTTCTTCTACCTTGTTATCTTCTTAATGAACATCATTCCAAAATTTAAACACAATGACAGCATCTTAAACTTCAATCATGGTTAAGTATATAATAGTGCTGATTGTGAGGATGGCGCAGGACCAGGCAGTATTTCATTCTATTATACACAGGGTCACTATGAGTCGGAACCAACTCGATGGCACTTAACAGAGGTTACATGACTTCACTATGAAATACAGACAAAATGTTCTTTTTAAAAAGTTTATGTAATTACTTATTATAAAAGGAATCATAGTCCGTAGGTGCTGCAGACAATTAATGTGCTCAGCTCCGAACTGAAAGGTTGGAAGTTCGAGTCTACCCAGAGGCACCAAGGAAGAAAGACCTGGTGATCTACTTCCAAAAAATAAGCCATTGGAAACCTTATGGAGAGCGGTTCTACTTTGACACGCACGAGTTGCCATGAGTCAGAATCGACTCCACAGCAACTGGTTTTTTATAAAAGTAGCCCAAGTCCATTTTAGAATATTTGGAAAATGTGTAAGAATATAAAGAAAGAAAAAACTACCGATTATGCCAGCAACCAAAGACAAATGTTAGCATGATGATGTGTTCCCTCCCAGTCCTCTTTTCTGTGTAGATGTAAATGCATTTCCTTTATGCTCTAGTCCCCTGCCATTCTTCTTAGCTTTAACTATGTCATTAACTGGTTGTTAAAAAAAAAAAAAAACATACTTTTCAGTGGCTTCATAATAATGTCATGTAAAAAAAAAAAAAAAAAAAAAAAAACTGTTGCCATTGAGTCAATTCCGACTCACAGGGCGTACCATAATTTATTAAAGCAGTGCCTACTTTTTGATATTTCCCTTAGTACACTTCCTGGTGTGCTCGGACTATAACATCCGCTGGAATGCCACACACAAACTGAAACCAAACACAAACCGACAGCAATCACCAAGCAGAGTGAGCAGCAAAGGCTCTAAAAGATTAGAACTGCTGCCAAGCTGGTCATACAACTTAAAAATCGCAAAAACATCCTACTGTGTACACAGTAAGCAGGAGAAACATGAGGGTGGCATATTTTCATGAAATTATGAACCCGAACATAAAAACACATCCATCTTGCCACTAAAATAAGTAAGGAATGCTTGGCAAGTTCACAAAGAAGGATACCAGGAAGCGGATCAAACAGAACCCAGACAAGAATCTCGGCTGAAGCTCAGGAGCCATCAGGTCCCTCAGCTCAGGGGCCGTTGGGTCCCTCAGCTCGGAGGCTGTCAGGTCCCTCAGTTTACGAGTGTGGAGCTCCCAGGCTTTCCCAGGGCAGCAGCTCCCAAACTTTCTGGTGTCAGGACAAATGGTATTAGTTATTCTACTTGAAGTGACAGGCTAACTTAATTCATTTGTAAGAAAATGTGTGATAAATGCCCACGTCTGAATACACGATTTATTTGTCTGCCAACAGCTCTTTCAAGCAAAAATGATGTTCAATGAGAAAAGCAGCTAGTTCAGCCGGCTCATCACTCAAAAAAATCATTTTGTCACAGAGGACATCAGAAAGATGTGTAACTCCAAGCAAAAGGACAAATATTGCATGATCTCACTTATATGAAATATCTAGAATGGGCAAATGTATAGAGACCAAAGTTTATTAGAGGTTGCCAGGGGCAGGAGGGAGTGGGAAAGTGATTTTTTAGGCGGCACTGAGTATCTGTTAATGGTGATGGAAAATTTGGTAACGAATACTGGTGATGGTTGCACAACACTATAATGTAATTGGTGTCACTGAACTACACATGTAAAAAAATGCTGACTTGGCAAGTCTTGTGTTATATATATTTTTACTATAATAAAAAAAAATGTGTAACTCCAAGCAATTTATTACCTAAATATTTACCCAAAACATGTCTTCAAAAAGAATTTTCATAGCAATTTTATTCATAATGGTCCTCAACTTTAAACAACCCAAATATTCATCAACAGTGGAATGGAAAAGCAAATTGTAGTCTATCGTTGCAATAAGACATTACTCTGAAAAATAAAAGAATGCTCTATTGATACACAGAGCAACACCGATGAATCTCAAAAAAAAAAAAAAAATCATGTTGAACAAAAGATGCCAGACACAGACTATCATTCCATTTATGTGAAGATTCAAGAATAGCAAAACCTAACCTATGGTGATAGAAATCAGAATAGTGGTTGTCTGTGGTGGAGGGAGATTGACTGAGGGTTGGGAGGGGGAACAAGGAAACATTGAGGTGATGAAAAAATGTTACATCTTGATTGGAATCGTGGTTGTGCAAATGTATACATTTACCACATTCTTTACATTATACACTTAATGTCTGTGTCTTTCCCTTCAATTAAAAAAAATTTTTTTAAGGAGAAAAAAAGATGAGTAACTCAAGGGTTAAAGTTCAATAAAATTAATGATTTTTACTGCTTCAAGGACATTTTTAAGTGAAACTGCCTTTTTTTCTTTTTAAACGTGAGTGTGTGGTGGTGGTGAATATTACGACAACGGGTACCTTGGTTCACGCTAAAGTACCAGCAATTTTATCCACCAGCTTCTGCACCATCAGGGCAAGTATCAACACAGTGAAGATGGTAAGAAATGTCTTAGTATTATCATGAAAGCAGTTTTGGCCTTGCAGACCCTCTGAAAGGGTTTCATAAACCCCTAAAGGTCCACAGATGACACTTTGAGAACCACTGTCCCAAAGGACAAAAAAACTAAAGTAACTTCAAGGTGGGTTTTGGCTGTGTTTCATTTTTACAGTACAATGATAAGAACATAGATAGTTTTCAAATGCTTAAGTGTGTCTAAAAGGACCAAAGCTTGCTTTTTTTTTTTCTTCTTCTATTTTAAGGAATTGAGGATTTTTCAAACACAGAAAAGACTAATCTACGCAAATACCAGCTCATTTTGGCTCAGTGAGAGATGGAAGAGATTCTACACCCCTGTCCCAGCATAAAGTACACACACATCGGAGGAGATGTAAGTCATTTGCTGCCCACGTTCAAGAGTTCAACTACCTAAGAATGTCAATGAATCGGAACAGAATTATTCAGTTGCTCCCAGAGACCAAGAATAACACTATGCTGTGAGAAAAAGAAAGAAAGAAAAGCTAAGATGCAGTTTTCTTCTATTAGGGTATTTATGTAGCAATTTTAGCTACTGTAATCTGCCTTCCTTCCAGTGAAGAAAACCGGGAAAATGAATGACTTACCTAATACAGTTTTCAGGGACAAAGCAAAGTAGACTGGCCATTTCTGAGTTTCCCATTTGTGAGTTCACTTACAAGTTATCACATTATACTGGGAAATCTTTTTGCAATGCTTACAATACACATGATACACAAATAATCCTCACATAAATAACAGGCATCCTCAAACAAGGGTGGAGATATACAGGTAGTAGTCCCTAACTGAGGACAGGCTTCCATTCCGACGACTCTGTTTTAAGTCATTTCTGATGTACATCAAATACCTTTTCTTTTTTTAAGTTTTCATTATTATTACCTTTTATCATCAGTATCTTTATAAATCCAATCTTTGAACATCTGCAAGTGAACATCTGAGAATGATAACATAAGCAAAGTACACACTGCAACCTTGCATGTAGTACATATTGCTAACAACAAGATGTACAAAAAAAATGTGGTTCACCATAACTCAAATACATCCTAAGTTGGGGACTATCTGTAGTGATTTTCGTTAATTTAAAAAACAAAAAATTCCCTGCTGATAGCTCCTAAAAAAGAGACTCCCAAGGCAAAAACCAATTAATATATTCATAGGTCCCATAAACTTTTGTAGAAGGAATTAACAAGATGCTGACCAATATCACATTCACTCCAGCCTGGCATACTGCCTGGCACCTGGGAAGGCATCCAGCTGGTGCTTGTTGGCTGAAGGAATGAATGAGTAAAAGAATAAATGAACAAAGTAGATGAGGGTAGACAGATTCGCAGCATCTGCCAACTAAGGTTGATTTCTATCTGGAACTCTCAGAACATTGAGGAATTCTGATTTCACTGATTTGAAATGAACTGGAGTGCACACATCTATCTAAATAAGAACCTATTCACAAACACTTAATTTCTTGAGATACAAATATTCCCTAATAGTCCCGATACCTCCAAGAGAGTGAAAGGATATACTGTATAGGGCTATTGCATCTACGAATACAAGCAAGAAGTATTTGCTTTCCTAAGTATTCCCTTCCCTAGAAAAATGAATAATCTTCATCATAAATTGCAATTCATCAATGAAATGGACACCACACAGGAGTACAAGACAAAGAGTGGTACCTGCCTTGTATACAACAGACTACTAACTAGTTGTCATTGAGTCAACTCCAACTCCTGGCAACCCAATGTGTGTCAGAGTAGAATTGTGTTGCGTAGGGCTGTCAAAGTCTGATTCTGGGAAAGTATATCACTGGGCCTTTCTTCTGAGGTGCCTCTGGGTGGATTCTAACCTCTAACTTTTTGGTTAGCAGCCAGTGAGCTCATAGTGTACATCAACCAGGGACTCCTTAAGCCTTTTTTACTCCCTCTCTCCCACCTCACCCCACCTCATCCTCAGTGTGTTCCAACTTTCATGAGTAGATCAGAGGATGCTTCCTAAATTTCCTTCAGCCATCATTTATAAGTGGCAATTCAAAACATTAAGATTTTATGATAACTACCAAATACTATTTAGTCAAAATCGCTAAACTTTCCTCACATCAAACCGACTAACAAATGATAAATTAATCAGTTTGTATTTGATCATCTATTTCTTTTCCCTAATCTCTAGCGAGGTAAAGATCAATGAATAATTGCAGCAAAAATGGATGAAGACAAAAAGCAAACTTTAAAAAACCAGATAAACTGAAAAATGCAAAATTTGGCAACAAATTCAGGATCTGAAGATTCTCACTTGGACGAGCACGCCCTAACACAAATACAGTGCTTTAAGATCTGAATTCAGTTTAATTCAATGATTCAAATGATTAGTTGACACAGATTCAATGTATCCCCTCATTTTTACTAACTAGTTTTCAAACTTCCAGTTATAATAGTAAAATGTTTGACAACCTTCAGACTAAAATACTGCCCTAAAATGCTGTGGTTTGAATAAATTACACCATTACAAAGGCAGTAATTAACTAACAATCAGTGAAATACAGTCAGTACATTGTCGTAGCTGGAAGGTCTTTTTAAACACTGAATAATCCGCTTGAAATTCTCTTCCTTGAAAATATTTCTCGCTTTGCATAATTTCAGCTTATCTGCAAATAACATGTCATTGACCTATACTTGTCTTTGACAGTCTATGTTGATTAGGGCATGTTTTCCAACAAAGCTTTCTTATGTTGTGTATCATCCATCTGCCCAAAAAAGGTACAGAAAGTGAATCCATGTCAGTGCCAATTTGTATGATAAGTAACTGAGCGTAACCTGCTTGGAGCTATGGGTGGTTCTGACAACAAATTACATGAATGTGCAAAACTTTATCCAGTCCATTTCATACCAGTGCACTTCAGCTTTTAAAGTAACAATGATTTTGAAGTGCCCATCTATTATCTATTTTTAAAAACACATGTAAGTATGGTTTTGTTTTGTTTTTTAAAACAAGGGGATACTGCATGGTTTAAAGTTAGGAAAGGTGTGTGTCATGGTTGTATCCTTTCACCATACTTATTCAATCTGTATGCTGAGCAAATAATCCAAGAAGCTGGACTATATGAAGAAGAACGTGGCATCAGGACTGGTGGAAGATTCATTAACAACCTGTCATACGCCGATGACACAGTGAAGAAAGTGAAGAGGACTTGAAGCACTTACTAACGAAGATCAAAGACTACAGCCTTCAGTATGGATTGCACCTCCACATAAAGAAAACAAAAATCCTCACAACTGGGCCAATAAGCAACATCATGATAAACAGAGAAAAGACTGAAGTTGTCAAGGATTTCATTTCACTTGGATCCACAGTCAACACCCTTGGAAGCAGCAGTCAAGAAATCAAACAACGCATTGCACAGAGCAAATCTGCTGCAAAAGATCTCTTTAAAGTGTTAAAAAGCAAAGATATTCCATTGAGGATTAAGGTGCCCCTAACTCAAGCCATGGTATTTTCAGTCACCTCATATGAATGTGAAGCTGGGCAATGAATAAGGAAGACAAAAAAGAACTGATGCCTTCGAATTATGGTGTTGGCAAAGAACATTGAGTATACCGTGGACTGCCAAAAGAATGAACAAATATGTCTTGGAAGAAGTACAGTTGGAATGCTCCTTGGAAGCGAGGATGACAAGACTTTGTCTCACATACTTTGGGCATGTTACCAGGAGCGATCAGTCTCTGGAGAAGGACATTATGCTTGGTAAAATAAAGGGTCAGCAAAAAAGAGGAAGACCTTCAATGAGATGCGTTGACACTGTAGCTGCAACAACAGGCTCAAGCATAACAACAATTGTGAGGATGGCACAGGACTGGGCAGTGTTTCATTCTGTTGTACATAGGGTCACTATGAGTGAAAACCAACTCAATAAGCTCTAAGAACAACACATTAAATGTAGCCGCCATCACTAACCCATGCACAATGGGATTGGACTGTTGTGATCCACAGGGTTTTCATTAGCTGATATTTTCAGAAATAGATCTCCAGGCCTTTCTTCCTAGTCTCCTAGTCTAGAAGCTCCACTGAAGCGTGCTCAGCATCATAGCAACATGCAAGCCTCCAATGACAGATGGTGGCTGCACATGACATGCATTGCCCTGGAATCGAACCCGGGTCTCCCCCATGGAAGGCAAGAATTCTAACACTGAACCACCACTGCCCTCTTGGTAAATTGAGAGACGGTAAAATTCTGTTAATGCACCATGAAATGTAGCACTTTTGCTAATGCGCTAATTTAACTATAAAGAAGAGGAAAATCTACTTTTTTTTATTAGATAAGAAATGCAAAAACCTTCTTCAGAGCAGCAGAATCACACAAACCTGAATGTGAATATGCAAAGTATATCGAGTCTCAGTCCAGTACAATTCTTGGCACATGTTTGGAAGCAAATAAACAATGGATATGTGGGTGAGCGGATAAAACAACCAAACAAATCAAAAGACTACTAAAGATCACAATTCATAAATTTAACTCGTACTTCAACAGGATGCCCACTGGACAACAAGGACAAACCTCACTGCGGTCAATTCCACCCACTAGTGTAAAAATATTAAAACCCTGGTTTTTCATTTTCAAAAACAAACCAAAACTGTCTAGAGGTCACTTGAGAAAGGCTTTCAGAAATGCAATCATTTCCTTGAAATTAGATTTCCTGGAAATGAAGTGTCCTCTACCAATAAATAAGATGCCAAGAGTTCCCAGCCACACAGCCAGTGAGCAGCAGACGTGAGCTCTTTCTCCAGGCATGGTAAACCCTGTGCTGAGCTCACAGCCCTCTCTTATCTGGCAGATGGGGCCAGGAATGTAAACTGGGAAGAAAAGAATGAAGGCAGCTGGTTCTTGATTTTGACCTCTTAGGAATCAGGCTCCAACCAACTAAAGTCATCTGCCCAAATGATCAAATTGAATGTACTCTCTTGATTTTAAGTTCTAAATGCTAGATTCATATCCAACTTCAGCACACAGATTCATACCCACCAACATCTTTCCTATGACACTGAGAAACACAGACAAGCTCTACAATGAAGCTGGCTGGGCTGTGTTTTCTGCCCTGCCATAGACTCCTGGCAAGAGAAGCTGCAATTTTCCAGGCAAGATAGAGAAACTGATAATTAGCCACCTGGGAACCAATTTTACTTTGGATTCTACCATACCCTTAGGTGACCCAGACAGGCCTTCTGCTCATGGAATGCTGTCAAAATCTGCACAATGCGGGTATTTTTACAACGTACTTTGAGCGTATCCAAAAAACCTTTCTTTTTAGGGCAGGTCATCTAAGTAAAGACTCTGAACCCATAAAGAAATCACGTTTTCATTTCAAAGCTGTCTGTTTCCTTTTTTAACGGGAGACCTGTAGTCAAAATAAGCAAGAAATCAAAGTACTGAAACCCAGAGGCAAATCTCTGTTACCCGTTTTCTTAGACATCTGGATTCAGAATTTTTCGGAGTATCTGGCAATTGGCAACCACTCTAATGGGCTGCTGCCAACTCTCATCACTCAGCCCACTAACTCAATGTACGACAGAGCAAACTGGGGCAGGCATTCAAACCTGCCAGCTGGCTGAAGGGAAGGGAAGGAAGCCACCGTTTTGTGTTTGGTTTTAATAAAGAGGTGAGAATAATGTACTCCGTTCTTTCTCCATCTCGACCACAATAATTGTCCACAGGAAGCCCCTGAAGCCCGCTAATAGGAACACAGCCACACAAAACTTGGCAGAGCTCAGCAAAGCATACTCTCCTACCAAAATGCTTGACTTTCTCCAGCAAAAAAAAAAAAAAAAAAAAGGCTAATACAGAGCCCAGCTAACTTGTCTGCCAAGAACTTTCAAGCTTCTCTCATTCAGGCATTAGTACCTATTGGGAACATTTAATTTTACATGTAAAAGAACAGGGGTTGAATGATTGCATTACAAACCCTCAGAGAAATATGCTTCACCTACCAGAAACTTCTAAATTTACACCTAAAGCCAACTAAATCTTTAAATGTCTACTCTAGCTGTGAAATTCAAATAGCAATTACAGAGAGGGCTGTTTTTTTTCCCCCCTATTATTAATGAATATGCAGTAGCTGAACACTGATGTTGGAAGGTCTAGTGGTGACATTAAATATAGGTAGATGTTTACCACGTGACGTGGCAGCTGGACCTGACCCAAAAAGTATCACAGGGAGAAGATGGGATCACCGCGGACAGACCCAAGGAAAACAGAATCACACCGCAGGCTTTGAGTGGCTCATCGTCACTAAGTCTACGTGTCATTCCAGGAAAATTACAAGTAGACAGCAAAAGCCAGGGCTTAAGTAATGAACCTTAGGAGAATAAGCGCCTCACTCCCACACCTGCCTCTTAAAAAGGCTCTGCGACATTGCACGTGGTGTCCCACCCATGGCAAAGTGAAGGAGGACCGTCTGATGGACAACAGCTCTTCTCTGCTGTTCAGAGAGAAATGAATGGGTCCAAATTTCAGGAAGAGGAGATTCAATCACCCCAAGAAGGCCTTCCAGCTATGTAGCATTTGGGTAGTGTTAACAAGGACTTGAAGCACTTACTGACGAAGATCAAAGACCACAGCCTTCAGTATGGATTATACCTCAACATAAAGAGAACAAAAATCCTCATAATTGTACCAATAAGCAACATCATGATAAACAGAGAAAACACTGAAGTTGTCAACGATTTCATTTTACTTGGATCTACACTAAACACCCATGGAAGCAGCAGTCAAGAAATCAAACAATGCTTTGCACTGGGCAAATCTTCTGCCAAAAGACCTCTTTAAAGTGTACAAAAGCAAAGATGTCACTTTGAGGACTAAGGTGCGCCTGGTGTTTTCAATTGTCTCATATGCATGCGAAAGCTGGATGATGAATAAGGAAGACAGAAGAAGAACTGACGCCTTTGAATTGTGGTGTTGGTGAAGAATATCGAATATACCATGGACTGCCAGAAGAATAAACAAATCAGTCTTGGAAGAAGTACAGCCAGAATGCTCCTTAGAAGCAAGGATGGTGAGACTACATCGCACACACTTTGGATGTTATCAGGAGGGATCAGTCCCTGGAGAAGAACATCATGCTTGGTAAAGTAGAGGGTCAGCGAAAAAGAGGAAGACCCTCAATGAGATGGATTGATACAGTGGCTGCAATGATGGGCCCAAGCATAACAACGATTGTGAGGATGGCACAGGACCGGGCAGTGTTTTGTTCTGTTGTACACGGGGTCACCATGAGTCTGAACCAACTCAACAGCACCTAACAACAACAAGAAGACTGATAACCAAAAACCAAACCTTTCGCTGTCAAGTTGATTCCAACTCATAGCGACCATACAGGACAGAGCAGAACTGCCCCAAAGGATTTCCAAGGAGCAACTGGTGGATTTGAACTGCTGACCTTTTGGTTAGCAGCCGAATGCTTAACCACTGCACCACCAGGGCTCCAACAAGACTGATAGGTTTCCAGAGTGATGGCAAGTTATGGCTGCTAAGAAGTAAAGACAAACATAGAGCTAACTTCCTATAGCCTGTAAGCATTGATCGGTCAGAAATAAAAAAATAAGCAATGAACAAGAACCTAAGGTGCAAACAAACACTAAGAATATTACACAATCACCCTTGGCATGTACGACAGTGTGATGCTGCCATGTATTACCAAAGGAAGCTTTTTTTGTTGTGGCTCCCCCGGAGCAATCAAGCATAGGAAGCAGCTACCTTGCCAGGATGATTTAAAGCTGATGTTCCTAGAGACAGAGGAGATTTTTTTACAAAGGCTTTTCTGAGCAGGACAAAATGAAAACTATCAACAAATATTTCCTTAGCACCTCCTAGTGCAAGGTTCTGCACCAGACACTGTAATTTGGTATATTCACATTCACTGGAGTCTCTGGGTGGAACAAACGGTTAATGAACACGGCTACTAATTGAAAGGTTGGAGGTTTGAGTCCACCCAGAGGTGCTTTGTAAGAAAGGCCTGAAGATTTCCTTTTGAAAAATCAGCCTTTGAAAACCCTATGGAGCACAGTTCTACTCTGACACACATGGGATCGCCATGAGTCGGAATTGACTGGAGGGCAACTGGTTTTCAACGTTCATTGCTTTCCTTCTGCTTCGATCCCATTGTACATGGGATCACCATGAGTCAGGGGCAGACTCAACAGCAGCTAATAACAACAAACTTTCCTTCCAGGCCTGTGAGTGTGTGGAACAGAGGTTGGGGAGCTAAGGGCTGAAATTCAGGGTAAACAACAAGTTTGGTGCTTGCCCCCAGCTTTGCTTCTTAAGATACAAAATGACTGGCTAGTTGACTTTTGAGCTCCTCTCTTCCTCCAGCATTACAAAGTGCCGGAAAAACCCCAGCAGGCCTTAAGCCATAGGACCCAGCAAAGGACTATCCCCTGGAATATGCCTCACATTCTGTCTGAATAACCTAAATTCAACCACCTGAACAATAAATAAAATAATAAGGGAATGTGCCAGATCCACAGAAAATTTATGCTTACTTATTCAGATTGATAATGCCCCACTTTGCCATGCATTATATATAACCCTCTGATTTTTTTAATAGCATCATTATTGAAAACTAACATTATGCTGCAAAGCTCTATTACTTGAATTGTTCATAAATGAATTTACAGCTGCTGCTGAGCTCTGTGAAAAACAGTATTGTATGCATTCTCCCTCAATCTCACCAAAAACATTCATAAAGATAGCCCTACATCTACATTTTCCCTCCTGCATAGAGCTGGATATTTATACCTGGAAAACTCTCACTTAAATTGCTTTAAAGGGTTCTAAGTAAAACACTACGCGTGCGGTGATTTATTTTTCCATCTGAATGGCCAAGGATTTGAATTATAGCTCACAGGGTAAATTCATAAACAAATGGTACTAGCACCTTGCTTGAACGTTATAATGCAACACGAGTTCAGATTTCTAGCTGCCCGTTACTGAAGCACCCCTGTATATTGTGGAACTATGCGGGTATGTTGTTGTTGTTGTTAGTTGCCATCCATTCAGCTCCAATTCATAGCGACCTTATGTATAACAGAACAAAAGGTTGCCTGATGCTGTGTCATCTTCACGATCATTGGTTTGAGTCCATTGTTACAGCTATTGTGTCAATCTATCTCATTGAGGGTTTCCTTCATTTCTGCTGACCCTCTACTTTACCAACCATGATGTCCTTTTCTGGCGACTGGTCTTTCCTGATGATGGATCCAAAGCAAGCAAGCCAAAGTCTTGTCGTCCTTGCTTCTAAGGAGCATTCTGGTTGCAGAATGCGGGTGTGTATCGAGTAGTAAATCCTGGATATAGGCATCTCCTATCTCCCCACCAAATCGGGGTCAGGAACAACACCTTCTTTGTAGGCTACACTGGAATGCAGGGACATTTCAGAAACACAATGTGCTTCTTAGCATTGAAAATTGTAACAGTAAACCGTGTTGCAATGATCTCGATATTCACCCCCAGCATATGTTTTTTCTGAAATTTCACAGTGACCAATAAAAATGCAATGCATACTATTATTTAAGTCATTAGACTTTTAAGAAAACCCCAGTAGGTTCTTAATACAACTCCATAAAAATAACAGAGTGTCAAGTACTCAATGACAGCTCAAATCTTGAGAGTAGAGCAATCAATCAATTCATAAATATGCATCAAAGGACCACTATGTGCACAAGAGAAATCACTGTGGGCTAGAGTTTCTGCAGAGGGCAGAATCAGGATAGGCAGAAGGGGTGGGTTTCCAGTTGATAAAGAAGCCAATGACAAAAATGATAATGAAAAATGAAGTTATGAACCGGCCCATCACAAAATTATCCTTTAGGCATCTCTCTTTAGTACCAAGTCCATCTATATTTAGAAGTGCTCTCTATTAAATTTTGTCCATATCCTTACCAGATGATTAAACTTTGCATCTTTAATCTCTCTCTTTTTAAAAAAAAGCTGATTTCACAGACTTCTGCCCTTTCCCCCCAGAGTCTTCTAGGACCTAGTTCTATTAATTATTCCTTTTCTACCCTAAATCTTCAACTCTTCCTCAAAATCAGTAGACATTTTAGGTGCCATGGTTAAGAGTGAAATCCACATAGGTAATAAAAGACTAAACCAAAACCACACCAAATCCTTTGCCATCGAGTCGATTCCAACTCATAGCAACCCTACAGGATAGAGTAGAACTGCCCCACAGGGTTTCCAAGGAGTGCCTGGTGGATTCGAACGGCCGACCTTTTGGTTAGGGATCTCTAATGACCTGTGAACTTCAAGCTATTTAACCTCTGTGTGCCTCCATTTCCTCACTGGTAAGTTGAGGATGATAATAGCAACCACATCACCTAGAGCTGCGAAGATTAAATAGTTCATTCATGTACAGCTATTGAATGTGACTGACACAGAACCAGCCTCCGTATGTGAGTTATTACTGACCTCTTCTTTTCTGCTGGAGCCCTGGTGGCACAGTGGTTAAGAGCTCGGCTGCTAACCAAACAAAAGTTGGCAGTTCAAATCTACCAGCCGCTCCTTGGAAACCCTATGGGGCAGTTCTACTCTGTCCTTGACCACCTTTCCCTCTTCCTCTTCCACTCAAGCTTCTTGAGAAAGAGTATACTCATGGTCTCCACTTCCTCATCAAACATGAAACTGAAATTAGCTTCCCACAACCACCAAGCTACTAAAACTGCTCAGCGAAAATCAAAACCATCTCCACACTGCCTCGTATTTCCATACTGCCAAAGGATTCAGTCCTTGTGCTTCCAGACTCCCAAAGAGTGCAGTCTTAGCATTTCTATACCTCTTGACAGCATTTCAAGTTGCTGACCACTCACCTATTCTTGAACCTTTCTATCTTTCCTAACCCCAGTGACACTACTCCCTCTTGGTCCAGCCTAACTTTGACCACTCAATCTCCAGCTCCTTGGTGGGCTCCTCTTTCTCTCATGCCCCTTCAGCATAGGGGATACCTCAGGTCTGGTCGAGAACCCACTGCTCTTTCCACACTACATCCTATTTCTGGGGTCTCTCAACTACTGTCGTAGTTTTAACTACTAGGTATATTTAATGAGTCCCCAGAGTACATCTTCATCCCTGACCTCTCTGCCAAGTTTCAGACTCACAAACTCAATGCGATCTGAGCATCGTCACTTGTATGTTTTACAGACACCTCCAACTCAACACGTCCAAAACTGAACTGATCACTTCTGTCTCTACCACCCACTCTCATACTCTTATTTCATTCACATCATGGAACCACTACCAGAAATCTGGGAGTTATCTTCAAGTTTCCCTCTTCCTCATCACCCACACCTTCAATCAATCCACAGATGTCTGTTGATTTTTTTTTTTTCTATCTAAATATTTCACAGGCTCCCTTCCTTCTCTCCATCCCTATTACCACTGCCCTAGCTCAGGCCTTAACATCACATCTTAAATTTCACAAAATTTAACTCATTTAACTAATCTCTCTGGTTCCACCTCCATGTTGGCATCAGAGTCGTCTGACTGGGCTATAAAACTGCCCACGTCACTGAATTCTTCACTGGTTTTCCATCTTTGATAGGGTAGAATCCAAGCCCTTTGACATACATTGGGCCAACTTCTTCGGCCTCATCTTTGACCAATCACCTCTTTGTACACCACGTCCGCACAGCACTCTAACTTCTGTAGTGTTCCTGCACAGGGCTTGCTGTTTCACACCTCTCTGCTCAAATGGGTCTGGCTGCCAGGACTCCACTCATACTCCCACCTAAACAGGTGAATTTACCTTTCAAGGTTAGCTCTGTCTTTAACTGCAAGTAGTCTTCTTCATCCCCACTTCACACAGAGTGGGTTAGTATCTCCTTTCCCCTTCTCTCATCTAGGCTCCTCTGGCAACCTGTGCCCACCTCCCTTTGTCATTTCATTTACTCCTTCCTACAAAATTTGGCTTCCTCTCAGAATCCTAATATGCTCGAGGGCATGAACCATGTTCTGGTCATCTTTGTGTTCTCAGTAGTTGTGACACAGTAGGTCTGAACTAATCTTTACTGAACTGAATGTCTGCATTAAATGGTAAGCAAAAATAGTAGAAGCTCATTTCGTTAAATATGTTAAAGGAGAACAATATCTGTAGTACTCTTGTGCAACCAGTACTCAGCTATTTTAGATGTTTTCATCATTCTCCCTTTTGGGTATTATAGCAGCAAACGTAGATAAATCTCCAATCACAATACTTTGTTATTTGTTTATTACCATGAGGAAAAGTTTAATGTAATAGATAAGAAACTATAGATTGCAATATCTGACATATTCAAAGAGATTATCCAAAAATTGCATTTACTGCTTTAAAGAATTTATTTGTTGGTTTATGATAAAGCTATTGATTTCCTCTAAGAATCACAAGAAAATTCCATAAGATCGTATGAAAATGCTGCCCAGGAAGTGGGTCCTTGGAGCTTTCCACAGTCAAAATTGCCCATATATTTCACTCTAAACTAGACCTTAATCTACATGATAAAATGCAGAACCAGTAAACACAAAAAATTGAGCATAAAACAAAATTAAGTCTCTGGAAAGAACACAAGTTTGATTTGGAAAGTAAACATAATAATTCTTGTCTGCCTGGTGCACTGAAATCTCTAGAAGCTTTTAATTAGGACTGTAATTGTGTAGCCTAGTCTTAAATGAGTGGATGAAACTGTGCCATAATTTTACTTATTAAAAGAGGAAACGAATAGCATAATGCTACCTACCTCCCCATCACCCATCTCCCTTTCCCATTCATCAGTTACATATGCTTTCCGATTCTCCCTTTCTGGTTAGCCTGAACACTAACACATGTCCTCTATATTGGGGAAAATTTTCCCTCTGTCTTGCTTCCTAATTCTGATTAAGCCACGCGTGCTACTTTTAGCTTCCAGCCTCTTACAATTCCTACAGTTAATCTTTTCTTCCCAACTCACTGCTCTCTTCAACCAACCAGCTTCCCTACTCCAACCAGTTCTTATTTCTTATCTACTTATCTTTGTCACCCAATCTTCCAAATTAGCCCAACACTCACTTTGACTTTTCTTCTCAGACATCTCAAAGCCATCCTGAGTCACTGAACACTTAAAAAATGTGATTGGGTTCGAGGTTATGAGGCTACTATACAACCACCCGCCTAGCTTCCTCGATTTTCCACTGTGGGGATAAATTGTGTCTGCATATGGCAGGTAGAAAGAGGGACTCTCCAGGCTGGGATCTTAATGGTTTTGAGTGTTCCTCTGGTTTTAATGTCTGCTTCATTTCCTTCCAGGAGCTCTGTGGTTATGTGGTTATGTGCTCAGCTGCTAACCAAAAGGTGGGCAGTTCAAACCCACCACCCACTCCATGGGAGAAAGATGTGGCAGTCTGCTTCCATAAAGATTACAGCCTTGGAAACCCTATGAGGCAGCTCTACTCTGTTCTACAGGGTCACTATGAGTCAGAATTGACTCGACGGCAACAGGTTAATGGGTCATTTCCTTGCAGTCCTCAAGGATATTGGGCTTGAACTTGTAAGTGACAGGCTTTAGAGTCGGACAGTTTGATTCCCAGCTCTGCCCATTTTTAGCTGTGTGACGACTCCAAGGAAGTTAACTAATCACTCTGGGCTTCAATGTTATCATCGATAATGTGAAGAAAATAATAGTACTCACCACTTATATTGTTGTTAGGATTAGATTAATCATGGGTATAAAGTACCCGGTACAAACTAAGACTCAATACATGTCAGCAATGGTAGATACCAGCTCCCTTGGGGAAGGAAACACAATGCCTACAGTCCTTTGGCGTGTAGACTATGTCACTGAAACTTTTTCAGACGTCTCCCACATTCTGGCAAAGCTATGGAAAGTGCTGCAAACACAGTGATGTCTTCAGGATTCAGGCACTGGGATTGCATAATGAATAAAATGCTTTATGGAGAAACGCTGGGTGCTATCAATAATAACCCCTTTGAATGGGCTCAACCCTTCCACATATTACAGATTGCATGTGCTGATGTTTCCACAAATCTCTGGAATACTCTGATGTATTCAAGTCTTCAGTATAAGGAATTATCAGTCACAAAACTAGTGCTGAAATTAACTCAGTTAAAAAAAAAGAAAAAGCAATGAAAAAACACCTGTCACACATACTCCACATCCCTCTCTTTCCCCTCAGAAAGATATTTGCTCCTTATCAGTCAAGGGCAAGGGCTTGGAAAGAAAGGCTAAGCAGAAGAAAGAAAGGAAACTTTTTAAATGTATTATCTTTTCTTCCTTATTTTAAAATCCTGCATCAAAAGGGCATGCCTATAATCTATCAAATTAGTAAATTCCCTTAAAATTATAAATCCCAGCCTGAGCTTGACTGTGGGGAAAGAGGCACTCACACACTACTGGTAAGAATGTAAACTTGTGCTGTTTTAGGAGGGTAATTTGGCAGTAGGTATCAAAAGCCCTAAAAAATGTCCATATTGTCTGACCCAATAATGTCACTTCTAGCAATTTATATCATAACAATTAAATATTCATATAAATGTTTATTGCTCCCTGGACAGCACAAATGATTAAGCATTCAACTACTAGCAGTTGGAACCTACCCAGAAGCACCTCAGAAGACAGGCCTAGTAATCTGCTTCTGAAAGAAAGGTCACAGCCTTGAAAACCCTATGGAGCAGAGTTCTACTCTGCACACATGAGGTTGCCATGAGTCAGAATCAACTTGACAGCAACTAACAACAACAACAAATAAATGTTCATGCAGAAGGATATTCATCCTGCATCATGTTCATCTTGTAGAAGGATGTTCATTACTTGTAATAGACGGTGGGCTAAAGTTTCAACCCATGATAGAACATTCATAAGGTAGAATGTTGTGGCAGTCATTTAAAATTATGTTCTTGAAAAATGTTAGGAATATGAGAAAAAAATCATGATGTATATTAAATGAAAAAAGGCAGGATAAGAACTGCATATAAAATTACATTATAGAAAAGATGACTCCCGCTACCGTTGGGTCAATTCTGACTCACAGCGACCCTACAGGATGGGGCAGAATGGACCTATTTCCAAGGCTTAAATCTTTATGGAAGCAGATTACCACATCTTTCTCTTGTGGAACGGCTGTGAGTTCGAACCACCCATTTTTCGGTTTGCAGCCAAGCACCTAACCACTGTGCCACCAAGGCTCCTAGCCCTACACCACAACCTAAGTTTTCACACACATACAAAACACCGCCATCAGTTTTTTCCAGTATGGCTTCATAAACTGACTCTAAATCAATTCCCTGATTTGCATCTGTATCTGAATAATTCAAATTGAAGTTATTTTAACTCTATGCAACAAGTAGTACTTTGTCCAGCCTGAAGACTGAGTAGTTAAGAACAGAACTATACTTAGTAACCATATCCTTGCTTAAGTTTAAAATTAATAGCTAAATTATTCAAAAATGTAACAGTTTAAACCTGTATTGAAATAATGATAAAGACAGTCATGCTGGCTCTTGCCAATGGCTCTTTCCAGTTGCAGACATTTCAGGTTAAACATGAATGTTGGTGGAATTCCTTCCCGTCATCAAGGAAAACCCAAAACCCACTACCACTGAGTCAATTCTGACTCATAGAGACCCTACAGGACAGAAAAGAACTCCCCACAGGGTTTCCAAGGACCAGCTAGTGGATTCCAACTGCCTACCTTTTGGTTACCAGCCATAGCTCTTAACCACTACACCACCAGGGCTCCATCATTAAGGAAAGGAGTCGAAAATAAAGAACTTGTAACACCAGCTTTCCAGAATACAAAATGAGGTCTCTCACAAAAGGTAACCCCTTGGAAACCTCAAAACCCAAAGTGGCCCCAAGTTTTCTCTCAATCATTGCAGTGATCTCTCTCTACTATTACCTCCTTCAATATTGAGGGATTTCTCATTGACTGTTAGATTGCTGGTTAGAACCCACCCAGCAGTACCACAGAAGAAAGACCCTGGCAATTTGCTTCCAGAAAGATTATAGCCAAGATAACCCTATGGAACACACTTCTCCTCTGTAACATATGGGGTCGCCATGACCCGTCGGAATCAACTTGACGGCAGGCTTGGGTTAAGTGTAAAATACACACTGGATTTCAAAGGCTTAATATACAAAAAAGCAAAATATCTCAGTCATTTTTTATGTTGATTACATGTTAAAGCGGTAACTTTTTTGGCTATATTGGGTTAGAGAAAATACATTCTTTAAATTAATACTATTTCTTTTTACTTTTTTTTTAATGTGACTACTAGAAAATTTTAAATTGCATGTGCCTCGCACTGTATCTCTATTAGTGCTGCTCTGAACCACCACCTTGTATATTTTCTTTAGGGTGGACATCACCATCTGAAATGACCTTGTTCATTTACGTGGTTTACTTATTTATTATTGAACCCCCTGTTATGGATAAATGGGTATCCCCCAAAAAGATATGCTGAAGCCTTGATCCCCTGTGAACCCGTGAACAAGACCTTGTTTGGAATAGGGTCTTTGAAGATGTTATCAGTTAACATGAAGTCATACTGGAATAGAGAGGGTTCTAATCCAATCTGAGTGATGTCCTTATAAAAGAGGGGGAGAGGCACAGAGAGACAGACAGAGGGAAGAAAGCCACGTGATGACGCATCTACAAACCAAGGAACAGCAAGAAACACCTGGGTCTGCCAGACAATGGAAGGGACAAGGATGAATCTTCCCCTGGAGCCTTCAGGGAAAACACAGCCCTGCCACCATCTTGAAATTGGATGTTTAGCCTCCAGAACTGTGAGACCATAAATTTCTGTCCTTTAAAGTCACCCACGTTGTGGTACTTTGTTATGGCAGCCCTAGGAAACCAAGATGCCCCCATTCCACAGAACAGAAACCCCACCAGGACAGGACTGTACTAAACACTCAGCACCTACAGCCTAGGGGGTGTGCCTGGCTCCACCAACAGGGAAGGAATGATGAATGAGAGAACATGAATAAATAACAAGACCAACATTAGTCAGTCAGTCTGACTCCCACGGTGGGCCAGATCCTCTTCTAACCCAATACTTTGGGCTTGAATCTTTGCTTGAAAATTCATTTTCTCCTCAACTGCCCCCACCCATAGGGCTGCGGTATAGATGAGCACTGGTTCCAGTTCTTCCCCAGACTTCTCAGCTTAGTCATGCATATTCTCTGTGGTCCTCCACTTCTAGGGGTTGGGGGAAAGGATTTAGTTCCCGGTGAAACGCTAAACCAAGGTTCCTCACAGACGAGCAAAGCTCTCCTCTCTCTGCTGCTCCCCTTCAAAGCCTCCTGTCCCCCATCTCAGGTGCTTCTCTTGAGCCAGCCCGCATACACACCTACCAGAGGCCTCTGTCTCGAGGTGTCAAACATGTCTGCTCTTGAGTTTCACATCCCTGGTGTCCTCCTCCTCCTCACCTGCCTTCCTCGTCTCCTCTGCTTTAAAAGTCAATGATGTAAAGGGTCAGGCCCACCCCACCTTCAGGGAGGGCTCCTCATTCAAGCCTGGACTGAGACACTCCTGCCTAGAGGATCCTCAGGCTGCCATCAGAGAGCTGGATATATCCCACAGAACGCCAAGAAGCCCCAGAACAAAACACGCCCCCCAGCCTGCCAGACACTCTTCCCACACAAAGCACCAACCCATCCTCTGGGAACTCTAGCTCAAGTCAGTCAATGTCAGGAAATGGGGGCCCCTTCCTGTCATCAGCCGTACTCTCTAGGAAACAGGGAGTGGCTTGGGGTTGAATACTGAACAGAGACAATTACAAATTTGACTTGGGCAATAATGTGGACTGTGTGTATCTGGGAGAAACATGCCAATGAAGTAATGAAGGTCAGTGCCTGAGACACAGATGAGGCTCAAAAACCTGAAAGAACAAAATAACCAAAAGCTAGGAGTCCCCGCGTGGTGTAAACAGTTAATGCACTCAAAACGTTGGTGGTTCGAGTCTACCCAGAAGCACCTCAAAAGAAAGGCCTGGTGATCTATTTCGAAAAAATCAGTCACTGAGAACCCAATGGAGCACAGTTCTACTCTGACAAGTGTGGGGACACCTTGAGTCAGAGTCAACTCAACAATACCTGTTTAGGGTTGTGCTCAGATGCACCCTCTGCCATTATCTCTCACTCTCCCAATTTCCACACCATCTACCAACCCTCCCCCAGTGAGGAGTCATCTGTCAGAATGCTGAGCAAAACCAAATAGTGGTTAACCTTGCTCTACTCGAGGTGGGGGGGGGGGGGGGGGGACAAAAGGCAAAGTCAAAACCCACATTTGCTAATAGTGCCCTCCACCACTTTCCATGGTACCCTGAATGTTCTAGAAACCCACTGGTTTATGTTTGGAGTTACCTCCACTTCACACGAACAAGCTTTCACTATGCCCACCCCAGACCAGTATTCAAAATTTGCTTTGCACAATCTCTCCTCTACGTAAGCAATGAAATGCCTGCCCGGCTTGCTGGTACCCTTCCCTCCCTGGTCTAGGGTGTGTTCTCTGGGTACTGACTCTGGGCGTGCATGGCTCTTGACATTACAAAGTGTATGCTGTCAAAGTGCCTTCAGAGATGGCCTTTTAACTTCAAGGTCACGTTTTTTGGTTTAGCAAAACCCTTATATGGTATAAACAGCTACAGCTCTGACTACATGAAACAAGCGTACGTTTCCTTTTGTACTTATAGATGTATAGAATTCTTAAGAATAATTACAAAAATAAGCCATAGCTGTTATTAAAACGCAGAAGTGGGATTTGCTGGTCACCGTAAGTCACTGAGCTTTCACAAGCATTTTGCACAGCAACGGGAACCCAGCTGTTGAAACACTCCACCAGTCCACACGGCCCTCCTGCGTATTAATCAGCCTACCAGGCAATGCAAGCAAAATTAAAGGCACTTTTTCAATGACAGCCCCTGAGAGACTAAGGAAATAATAAGTGTGGTTATTACACAACCACAGAGGAATCATAAAAGCAAAAGCTCCAAATACAGTAAAGCTCAATGAGCTTTTCATCAAGAACATAGTAAGGCCTTTTTTGAAAGGCCGTACCTTTTCCTTGCTGTTAAATTTTAGACGCAGATACTGTAAACGGTGTCTGTGCACATGGCTCAGCTCAGATGGTACCTTCTCTAAGAAGCCATTCTAACTGGTCCAGTTTTTTAAAAAGTCATTTCCCCCATTCTACTCCCAAAGCACTGTGTTCCTCTGTAACAACACTTTCTAATGGCGTATCTTATTCCTCTCATAAGACTAAAATATTTAGGGGTAGCGAGCCTCTATGTCTGCAATCCATTTTGAAATGATTTGGCAAAATAGAAGTCTGCGTGTGCACATGTATATGCACATGTGTGAGTATGTGCACATATACATGCACATGCATGTGTGCACAAGTGTATTTCTGTACACACATGTATGCATGGCATGTATGCACGTGGGCACATATGCATGCATGTGCACGTGTGTGTACGTGCATGTGTGAATGTGCACCTGTTTTGTGCATGTGTATCTGTGTCAGTGTGTGTACTGTGTGCATGTGCATATGTGTGCAAATGTGTATGCATGCATGTTTGCGTGAGTGTGCACACACGTGTGCACATGTGCACTAGGTCTGTGTGCATGATATGCACGGGTGTGTGTGTGTGCACAGAGAAAGACAGAGAGATGGAGGGAGTGGCTGTGTCAGGTTGTTAACAGTTAATGGATCCAGATGAGAATACATGTGTTCACTGCACTCTTCTTCCACCTCTGTGTTGATTTGAAAATTTTCTAAATAAAATAGTATTTTTAAGTGACGTAACACATAGTAGGGGCTCAACCATTAATTATGTGTGTTCAAGGCCACCGGAGTGGGGAATGGAAAACTCCCGAAAGCCCTCGTTAGTACTTCTAACTTCCTGTTGACAGGTTTGCTGATCTGTCACCCAAATGGGAAATCCCTTTACACCCAGGCTTCCTTCCAGGAGACATTCTCAGGAGGGTCTGGCTTCATCTCTGAAGCACTTTGGGGTTGCCCCACACACTGGTTACTTGGGTTCATGTCGTAATGGCTCCCAGATTGCACTGTCTGGATGATCCTTGGGACTGGGGAAAGACCAGCCTCTGTAAGCCCTCCCCTTCCAAGGCTACTGCAATCGGGGTGCCTCCTGCCCTCCTCCTGCTTGGTGGCTTGCCACTGCCCATCCCCAGAGAAATAAGCTCTTGACGCTTGGCTTCTCAGGCTTAAAGTTTCAAACAATAGAGAAGTCACAGAAGTCCCTGTGAAACTCCTTCTGGTGACCCCCATGGAACTCTGGTGGCACACTGGTTAAGCGCTCAGCTGCTAACCGAAAGATAAACAGCTGAACCCACCAGCTCCTCTGCAGGAGAAAGAAGTGGCAGTCGGCTTCCCTAAAGATTACAGCCTTGGAAACCCTATGGGGCAACTCTGTCATACAGGGTCACTATGAGTCAGAACTGGCTAGACGGCAACAGGTATACATAGTATTGGTATGGAGGTCATCCAAACAAGAAGCGACTAAGGACTGAGCTTTATGGCACCAAAGGTGGGATTTGCCACCAAGCGTATAAATTTGGTACTCACCAGGAAATTCTAAGATCAAAGTTCACAACACTTCCCCTGCACCTCTGCAACATCACTGCAGGCACAGTTGACAACTCAGAGACACACACATCTGTGGAAACGGTTTGGCCTTCTTCTCTGTCTTTTTAGATAAAAGCAGTGTTCCTTAAAAAAAAAGACTGAGTGGGAGCAGACTATACACTCTTCCTCTCTCTCCTCCTATCTGCCTCTTTGTTGGCTCAAAGAGATATCTTTTTCTTTTGAAAATCATTTTTTATAACGTACTTTCTTTGGGTTAGACTAGGAATTCAAAAATATTAATATGAATGTTTCCATCATGATTATGAGCGCCCAAGAGTACCGGTAAAAAATACGCATCCTACAAAACGGCCCACCCTTCATAATTTTATACAGTTCCAAGCAACTTTGTTTTCACTTGGATTATTTAAAAATGGATAAGCCATTCTTCATGTGCATTTTACTTGGGTTAATTCCTTATATCTCTGATTTTCTGCAGAAGAAAATTAACACCATGTGTAAGAATGGTATTTTAGGGTCGACAATTTTTTCAACCAGCGTAAAATAATAGATGGCCACGTTCACACCAATCACCTGATTCACAAAAGGTGATGATGCTTCACTAACTGCTCCTTGACCAGGAATTACAAAGAAGCAGTCAGTCACGTGTTTCAAGTAGGAGCCGAGCACTGTAAAGCACACTGGCCTACTCACTGTCAACCTTCCTGGCTCAGAATGATGACATCAACAACGACAATAAGGGATGATGATGATGGTGTTGGCCGCCATTTCCTGAGGACCCACTAGGAACCAGACACTACCCTGGTTTTGTCACCTACATTCTCTCCAATCCTTACAATAACACTTCAAACAAACGAACAAAAAACAGCTGCTGCGGAGCCGATACCAACTCATGGTGACCTCATGAGTGTCAGAGCAGAACTGCTCCACAGGGTTTTCAACAACTGTGATCTTTCAGAAGTCGATCTCCAGGCCTTTCTTCCAAGGCACCTCTGGGTAGATTTAAACCACCAAACTTTTGGTTAGTAGCTGAGTGTTTAACCATGCACACCGCTCAGGGACTCCTAACCATAACCCTCCAAAAGTGTCCTTGTGCACAGAAGGATACTGAGGCAGAGGCCACAGAGGTCCCAGAGCTGGAGACGCCCCACCCAAGAGTCTAAGCAAGGTTTGCAGGCCTGTCTCTCGGGAGGCACGGGCTAAAGGCAATCCATGCTCTCCTTCTCTTCCCTACCCTTCAGGCCAGCCTTTTTATATAAGTAAAATTCACCTCCACAAACACTTACCTAAGCACCTTCTGTGTGTGAGGCCTCATGACGGACATCATAGGGAAGACGGGAGGGAAAGAAAAGTGGTATTTCTCTCTGGTCAACCTCATGGCTGCCAGCTGGGTGGGAACATGCCACACTGTTTAAGACTGTTGTAATACATGATGCTATTTCCTAAATAAAATCATAATGTTCACATAAATGGTTTGAATGAAACTTTCACCATGAACGTCCATGAATTAACTGTTTTCCACATCTTTTTGTTTTTCCCTCTACATCTATATTTGTTTCATTCTTAGTGATGCCATTCATTTGATCTAAAATAAAATGTCCTTTGGTTATTAGTCCCAGGTCTTCAAATTAAACCAAATACGGTATTACCCTCCCCACTGAGGCAACGAGGCAGCACAGAAAAGCCAAGACCAGGATTCCAAAAACCAATGACTCACGGCACACTACCTCTAACTGTGTGACCCAGGGCAAGTCACTGTCCCTCCCCTGCCCTCAGTTCTTTGTGTGCAGGGCCATGTGGCTACACCCCAGTGGAGATCTGTGGACAAATCTCAGGGGCCTCTAAACCCCCTTAACTTGCATGCACGTTTCATATAAGTACACTGTGTGTGCATTTTTCTGGAGAGAGGGCCTTTGCTTTCGCCAAATTCTCAAAGAGGACTGTGACCCAGAAGAGGTTAAAGTCTACTGACTCAGATACCTCCAAGGTCCAATCTGTCTCCAAAATTCTTTGAATCTATTAAAAAAATGAAAGAATGTCTATGATTGTATGGAAAGCTAAAGGCTTTACATTTATTTGTGTGTGTGTGTGTGTGTGTGTGTGTGTGTGTGTGTGTGTGTGTGTGTGTGTGTATGTGTACGTGTGTATCTGTCTCTCTCTGTCTTCTCAGTGGCCTCTTTATGTCATGACATTGTCAGGGAAGTCGGAGTTGGGGGTCTTCAGTCAGGTCCAGGCCAAGGGATCTCAGGTTAATCTGCACTCCAACCCCCATCCCCCATCCCCACCCATGATCACCATCCCCTCCTCAAGCCCAGACATACAGTTTCTACTCCAGCATTTCCGAGCTGAGGTACTGTTATTTCAGAAAGAAACTACTACTCCACGCAAAGAAAGAAGCCTGCCAACAAGGCACAAACAGGTAGAGGTCTTGGATCGGGAATAGTCAGGAGAAGGTGTTAGGGACAACACCACTAAAGCTGAATGGTGGAAGGAAATCTTCCTACCCGAGATAAAGTGGGCAGCAATCTGGAAAATCTATGGAACAGGCTGGCTGTGCTCTAACTGCTGTGGTGTGGCTCTCCAGCTTCCTGTCCACCTTGGCTACTTCTGGGGTTCTTCTCAGCGAGCTGCTGTAATAGCTGTGGGCTCACAAAGGGAGAGTAGGCAGGAATTCACTTGGGAGATCCTCACTGAGGGCATTCACGGGTTGCTTGGGAAAATGCTGAAGATGATTACAAAACAAAGGAGAAGTGGCAAAGCATGAGAACCCAGCCCACGATCTCTGTTGTTCTCTGCTAGAAACCACTTTCCTAATGACCCTTCCCTCTTAGCCCTGCAAACAACCTCCAACCTTTTGGTTACCAGTCAAGTACGACAACCACTTACACCACTCAGGGATTCCTCTTAGCCCTGTAAAAACCAAACCCATTGCCATCGAGTCAATTCTGACTCATAGCAACCCTAGATGACAGAGTAGAACTGCCCCATAGGGTTTCCAAAGAACGGCTCGTGGATTCGAACTGCTGACCTTTTGGTTAGCAGCCAGGCTCTTAACCACTGTGCCACCAGGGCCCCCTTAGCCCTGTAAGAAGGCCAAAATGAAAGGCCCCTTTGCCTTGGCTGTCAGGAGTCTCTACAAAAAGGGGGGTGGTGTCATCACCTGCCGGAGACAGGTCTTCTCCCAGCCTGCCAGGTCCTTTCCCACCTTTGCCAAGAGCTCCCTGGCTACCTCTCACTCCCTTCTCTCCTTCTAATTTTCCCTGCAGTGGAGATGGCCAGCTCTTAGACATGAGTTGACCCTGTGATACATAACAAGGCCTGCCTCCCCGGGTACTGCATGCAGGAACCTCAATGTTCCTGCCAATGCTGCTGCTAAGCCATTATTAATCAGCTCGAGACAGCAGAGCTAAATGTAGCCTAGCATACCTCTTGCATCTGCCCTCTCACCCTGCCCAACGAAAGGGAAAATTAATCTAGGAGTGTTTTCCTGTTTCACTACAAGGCGCTATCAGTCATCACAATGGGTCTCAACACTGCTCATCAAGCAGGATGTACCTGCTCGTATGCAAACATGAAGCACGCAGGAAGTCACCTTTACTCCCTCAGTAGAGCACATTGTGTTGAAACAACGAGGTAGAAAACTGCAGCCCCAAGCCTAAACACCATTGAGAATCTTCACCTTCCCATCAATAAGCTGCACAATGCGCTTATTATCACACCAACATTTCATAAGGCGTGTAATTAAGTAGTAAGGTCAATAGCAGAGATAAGTAAAAGGAAGTAATCAAAGAACGTTTCTTTTTTTTTTTTTGGCATTTAAATTTTTTTATGAAGGAACATTCTTCCTTTCAAGTCTGATGTTAAAAAAAAAGTCTTTTAAAGATCAGAGGTTTAATTACTAATGGAAGAGTAATGGTGCAATATTTGTGTAGGTCAGCTGGGAAGTAGTCATCAGAATTTGAACTGTATTCTTTTTGAAGCAGTAATCCAGGAATTATGCTTTTAGAAATTTATCAACTGACTTAGACCCAAGAGCACAGAGATGTATGCACCCCTAGGTAGTGCTAATATGACTGGGCACTCACTACGCCCTAGGAACTGTTGTAAGAACATCGTACATATTCGCGAACTGTTCCTTTTAATAGTCCTATGAGGTGGATATTCTTACTGTCCCCATTTTACAGGACAGAAACCCGAGGATAAGTCAGATAAAGCAACTTGCTCAAAGTCAAAGATGTGGCAACTGGTAGAGCCAGGATTTGAAGCCAGGCAGTCTAAAGATGTTCAATGTACCTTTGTTTAAAAAAGCAAAACACAGGATGTCACTTAAATGTCCCTCAAGAGGGGACTGCTTAAATAAATTATGATACATCCATACAGTGAAAGACTACAAAAATAAGGCATGTCTTCTGACGTGGAAAGAAGTCCAAGATCTATCGTTAGTGAAAAAAGCATGCTGCAGAACTGCAGGCTCGTATGATACAATATGGGTTAAAAGCAAAGAAAGACAGTAAGACAGAGGCAGGGACAGATGCATGTCCAAGCAAAGTTCTGGAAAGACACACAAGGAACCTCAACAGCACGCCCGCAGGATGGGAAAGGGAACGTTGTGTGTGTGTGTGCCTTTCCAACTATCTGAATTTTCTATGAAGAACCAGTTGGCGTCGAGTCCATGGTGACCCCAAGTGTGTCAGAGTAGAACTATGCGCCATAAAAAAAAACAAACCTAAACCCACTGCCATCAAGTCAATTCAGACTCATAAGGTTTTCAATGGCTGATTTTTCTGAAGCTGATCGCCAAGACTTTTTCTTCCCAGGTGCCTGTGGGTGGGCCTGAACCTTCAAAGTTTCAGTTAGCAACCAAGCACGTTCACCATCTGCACCATCCAGGAACTCCTTTCTATCGTGAATATGTATTAATTTTAGATTAAAAAGTGTTTTTACAAAAAAAGAGATGTTAAGTTTAACAATGAAACCACAGAGGAAGGAACAGGGCCTTGAGCTTTGTACTACAAAATTTTTGAGTGGAGAACAAGGGCAAAGCCTTATAAAAGAACACGACCAGAATGCCATATGTACATGTGGCTTACTTAGAACTGGCTAATCCCAGGTTAAAGATTAAGTCAGGCACCTGATTCCCACAAAGGTAACAAACATACTGCCTTTAAATATTTCCTATAGCAAACACAAAACCACCAGAGCAATTTAAATAGTTGATTCAAGGCTCCTTTGCCTATTTTAAACTCTAGGTTGATGGGCTGGGGACAGAATGGTAGCGAAAGCTTCAAGGAACACCACAAAACACAGAAAGAAAGCAAAAGGTCCACAGACAGTATTTGCCTGGGACAGACTTGGTCCATGCCTGTTGTCCCTATTGGTAGACATATTCATTGGTCATCCTACCTAGGTGAACACAGCTAATGCCTGATGAAACAAAACTGCTACATAATTCACAAAGACAATACTTGCACATCAAACAACAAATTATAAAAATAAATCAAGAGGAAGGCAGAAATCTTAAAACCCCAATTTGAGCACTTACTGACACATACTAGTATTGGAAGAAAGTAATTTAAGATGTCGAAAGAACCAGGGAAGTAACAGAGTAATCTCAAACACAAATATTAAAAGAAATGTATTTATAAAAAGTGGAATGGTTCACCTAAGAGGGAACAAAAACTTAGAAAACATGATATGAAACTATGGTACAAGTTCTATTCTGAAAAGGACTAAATTCCAACAGCAGACAGATCATTTTTAAACCTATCTGCTCATATTTGTAATTAGAAAAGAAAATATATGAGAAAAACCCCATTTTTGACAAAAATAAATTTCCAGAGTCCTGTCTTAAAACAAATCACTATTCCACAAAACAGGGACACCACTTAAAAACTGATATTTCAGATCAAGGATTCAATGTTAAAAAATACATAACCAAGACCAACAATCCTTCAAAAGGTAACACTCAACTCTACCCTCTGTAATCATTACAATGGAAAATTACAGTCTAAGACATATGCTGTTATTTTCGTTAAGTGCTGTCAAGCCTATTCCTACTCATAGTGACCCTATGTACAACAGAACAAAACACTGTTGGTCCCACGCCATCCTCACAATTGTTGCTACGTTTGAGCCCACTGTTGCAGCCTCTCTGTCAATCCATCTCATTGAGGGTCTTCCTCTTTTTTGCTGACCCACTACTCTACCAAGCATGATGTCCTTCTCCAGAGACTTGCTCCTCCTGACAACATGTCCAAAGTATGTAAGAAGTCTCACCATCCTCGATTATTTTTATTTTTTCCCATACAAAAATTCATACATACACTGTTATGTGACTCTAATTGCTCTCCCCATACTGTGACAGCACACTCTTCCTTTCCACTCCTGATTCCCCATGTCCATTCAACCAGCTCCTAACCCTCTCTGCCTTCCCATCTCACCTCCGGACAGAAGCTGCCTGTTTAGTCTCTTGCATCTACTTGAGCTAACAGGCGCACTCCTCACGAGTATCACTTTATGTCCCACAGTCCAGTCCAATCCCTGTCTGAAGAGTTGGCCTCGGAAATTGTTTTAGTTCTGGGCTGATAGAGAATCCAGGGGCCATGCTTTCCAGGGTACCGCAAGTCTCAGTCAGACCATTAAGTCTTGTCTTACTAGAATTTGAGTTCTGCACCCCACCTTTCTCCTGCTCCATCCAGGACTCTCTGTTGTGTTCCCTGTTGGGGCGGACCCTGGTGGTAGCAGGGCACCATCTAGTTCTTCTGGTCTCAGGCTGATGAAGTCTGGTTTATGTGGCCCTTTCTGTCTCTTGGGCTAATACTTTTCTTGAGTCTTTTGTGTTCTTCATTCTCCTTTACTCCAGTGGTTAGGACCAGTTGATGCATCTTAGATGGCCGCTTGCAAGCTTTTAAAACCCCAGACGCCACTCACCAAAGTAGGATGCAGAACATTTTCTTAATAAGCTTTGGTATGCCAATTGACCCCGATGTCCCCTGAAAGCATGGTCTCCAGATCCCTACCCCTGCTACTCTGTCTCTGAAAGTGTTTGATTGCACTCAGGAAACTTCTTAGCTTTGGTTTAGTCCAGTTGTGCTGACTTCCCCTGTAGTAAGTGCTGTCCTTCCTTTCACGTAAGATAATTCTTATCTATTATCTAGTTAGTAAATAACCCTCTCCCTCCCTCCCCACCCTGGTAACCATCAAAGAAGGTTTTCTTCTGTGTTTAAACCTTTTCTTAAGTTGTTATAATAGTGGTCTTATACAATATTTGTCCTTCTGTGACCGACTAAATTCACTCAGCATAATGACCTCCAGCTTCCTCCATGTTATAAGATGTTTCACAGCTTCATCGTTGTTCATTATCATTGCATAGTATTCCACTGGGTGGATATACCATAATTTGTTCATCCATTCGTCCGTTGATGGGCACCTAGGTTGTTTCCATCTTTTTGCTATTGTGAACAGTGCTGCAATGAACAAAGGTGTGCATATATCTATTCGTGTGATGGCTCTTATTTCTCTAGGATATATTCCAAGGAGCAGGATAGCTGGATCGTATGGTACTTCTATTTCCAGCTTTTTTAAGGAAGCACCAAATGGATTTCCAAAGTGGTTGTACCATTTTACATTCCCACCAACAGTGTATAAGTTCCAGTCCCTCCACAACCTCTCCAGCATTTATTATTTTGTGTTTTTTGGATTAATGCTAGCCTTGTTGGGGTGAGATGATATTTCATTGCAGTTTTGATCTGCATTTCTCTAATGGCTAATGATCATGAGAATTTCTTCATGTGTCTGTTAGCTGCCTGAATATCTTCTTTGGTGAAGTGCCTGTTCATATCCTTTGCCCATTTTTTAATTGGGTTGTCTTTTTCTTGTTGCAGTTTCGCAGTATCTTGTAGGTTTTAGAGATTAAACACTGATCAGATTTGTCGTACCCCAAATTTTTTTCCCAATCTATAGGTTGTCTTTTTACTCTTTTGATGAAGTCTTTTGATGAGCATAAGTGTTTGATTTTTAGGCGCTCTCATTTATCTGGTCTCTCTTTTGGTGCTTGTACATTGTTACTTGTGGTTCGTATTGTGTTTATGCCATGTATTAGGGCTCCTAGTGTTGTCCCTATTTTTTCTTCCATGATCTTTATCGTTTTCAATTTTACATTTAAGTCTTTGATCCATTTTGAGTTAGTTTTTGTGCATGGTGTGACATACGGGTCTTGCTTCAGTTTTTTGCAGATCCAGTTATGCCAGCACCATTTGTTAAAGAGACTGTCTTTTCCCCAATTAACATACTTTGGGCCTTTGTCAAATATCAGCTGCTCATAGGTGGATGAATTTATGTCTGGATTCTCAATTCTGTTCCATTGGTCTATGTATCTGTTGTTGTACCAGTACCAGGCTGTTTTGACTACCGTGGCAGTATAACAGGTTCTAAAATCAGGTAGTGTGAGGCCTCCCACTTTGTTCTTCTTGAGTAATGCTTACTTATTCGGGGCCTATTCCCTTTCCATATAAAGTTGGTGATTTGTTTCTCCATCATTAAAAACTGCTGGTGGAATTTGCATCGGAATTGCATTGTATCCTTAAATTGCTTTGGGAAGAACTGACATTTTCACAATGTTGAGTCTACCTATCCATGAGCTAGGTATGGTTTTCCACTCAGGCAGGTCTCTTTTGGTTTCCTGCAGTAGTGTCTTGTAGTTTTCATTGTATAGGTCTTTTATGTCTCTGGTTAGATTTATTCCTAAGTATTTCATCTTCTTGGGGGCTACTGTAAATGGTATTGATTTGGTGATCTCCTCTTTGAGGTTCTCTTTGTTGGTGTAAAGGAACCCAATGATTTTTGTGTTTATCTTGTATCCTGAAACTCTGCTGAAATCTTCTATTAGTTCCAGTAGTTTTCTTGTGGATTCTTTGGGGTTTTCTGTGTATAAAATCATAGCATCTGTAAACAGATACTTTGACTTCTTCCCTACCAACTTGGATGCTCTTTATTTCTTTATCTAGCCTATCCTTGATTCTTAAGGAGCATTCTGGCAGTACTTCTTCCATGACAGACTTGTTTGTTCTCCTGGCAGTCCATGGTATATTCAATATTCTTCGCCAACACCATAATTCAAAGGCATCAGTATTTCTTTGATCTTCCTTATTTACTGTCCAGCTTTCGCATGCATATGATTGAAAATACCATGGCTTGGGTCAGGTGCACCTTAGTCCTCACAGTGACATCTTTGCCTTTCTATGCTTTAAAGAGGTCTTTTGCAGCCGATTTGCCCAATGCAACATGCCATTTGATTCTTGACTGCTGCTTCCATGGGCATTGATTATGGATCCAAGTAAAATGAAATCCTTAACAACTTCAATCTTTTCTCCATTTATGATGATGTAGCTTATTGGTCCAGGTGTGAGGATTTTTGTTTTCTTTAGGCTGAAGTGTAATCCATACGGAAGGATGTAGTCTTTGATCTTCATCAGTAAGTGCTTCAAGTCCTTTTCACTTACAGCAAACAAGGCTGTGCCATCTCCATATCACAGGTTGTTGATGAGTCTTCCTCCAGTCTTGATATCACATTCTTTTTCATATAGTCCAGCTTTTTGGATTATTTCCACAGCATACAGACTGCAAAAGTGTGGTGAAAGGATACAACCCTGATGCATACCCTTCCTGATTTTAAACTATGTAGTATCCCCTTGCTCTGTCTGAACGACTGCCTCCTGGTCTATGCACAGATTCCTCACGAGCACAATTAAGTGTTCTGGAATTCCCATTCTTTGCAATGTTATCCATAATTTGTTAATGATTCACACGGTCGAATGCCTTTGCATAATCAATAAAACACAGGGAAACATCTTTCTGGCATTCTCTGCTTTTAGCCAAGATCCATCTGACAACAGCAATGCTATACCTCATTCCCTCCTGAATTTCTGGCAGTTCCCTGTTGATGTACTGCTGCAGCTGCTTTTGAATTATCTTGAGCAAAACTTTACTGACATGCGATATTGATACTTTTGGATGATTTCCACATTCTGTGGATCACCTTTCTTTGGAATGGGCACAAATATTGATCTCTTCCAGTCAGTTGGCCAGGTAGCTGTCTTCCAAATTCCTTGGCATAGACAAGCGCCTCCAGCATTTAATCCGTTTGTTGAAACATCTCAATTGGTATTCCCTCAATCCCTGAAGCCTTGTTTATCGCCAATGCCTTCAGTGCAGCTTGGACTTCTTCCTTCAATACCATCGGTCTTTATCATATGCTATCTCCTGGAATGGCTGAACGTAGACCAATTCTTTTTTGAAGGGTGACTCTCTGTATTTCTTCATCTTCTTTTGACATATTTTCCATCATTCAATACTTTGCCCATAGAATCCTCCAATACTTGAGTTTTTTCTTCAGTTCTTTCAGCTTGAGAAATGCAGAGCATGTTCTTCCCTTTTGGTTTTCTAACTCCAGGTCTTTGCACATGCCATTACAATACTTTAGTTTGTCTTCTCAAGCCACCGTTTGAAATCTGTTCAGTCCTTTTAGTTCATCTTTTCTTTCACTTTAGCTACTCTACATTCAAGGGCAACTTTCAGAGTCTTTTCTTACATCCATTTTGGTCTTTCTTTCTTTCTTGTTTGTCTTCTTAATAACCTCTTGCTGTCTTCATGTATGATATCCTTGATGTCATCCCACAACTCGTCTGGTCTTCGGTCATAGTGATCAACGGGTCAAACCTATTCTTGAGATGATCTCTAAATTCAGGTGGGATATACCCAAGGTTGAACTTTGGCTCTCGCGGACTTGTTTTAATTTTCTTCAGCTTCAACGTGAACTTGTATATAAGCAATTGATGATCTGTTCCACAGCTGGTCCCCAGCCTTGTCCTGACGGATGATGTTGAGCTTCTCCATCATCACTTTCCACAGATGTAGTCGATTTGATTCCTGTGTACTCCATCTGGTGAGTTCCACGTGTATAGACGCCATGTGTGTTGTTGAAAAAAGGTACTTCCAATGAATAGGTAGTTGGTCTTGCAAAATTCTATCATGTGATCTCCAGCGTCATTTCTATCATGAAGACCATATTTTCCAACTACTGATTCTTCTTTGTTTGCAACTTTCTCATTCCAATCACCAGTAATTATCAATGCATTTTAGTTGCATGCTTGATCAATTTCAGACTGCAGAAGTAGGTAAAAATTTCTTCACCTTTGGCCTTAGTGGTTGATGCATAAATTTGAGTAACAGTTGTATTTACTGGTCTTCCTTGTAGGTGTATGAATATTATCCTATCACTGACAGCATTGTATTTCAGGATACATCTTGAAATGTTCCTTTTGACAATGAATGGGATGCCATTCCTCTTCAATTTGTCATTCCCAACATAACAGACAATATGATTGTCAGATTCAAAATGGCCAATACCAGTCCATTTCAGCTCATGAATGCCTAGTACATCAATCTTCAAGTGTTCCATTTCATTTCTGACAACTTCCAATTTTCCTAGATTCATACTTCATTCATTTCACATTCCAGTTACTAATGGATGTTTCTTCTCTTTTTGAGTTGTGCCACATCAGCAAATGAAAGTCCGAAAAGCTTTACTCCATCTACATCATTAAGATCAACTCTACTTTAAGGAGGCAGCTCTTCCCTATTTGTATTTTGAGTGCCTTCCAATCTGATGGGCTCATGTTCAGGTACTATATTAGACAATGTTCCACTGCTTTTCATAAGGTTTTCACTGGCCAATTTTTGAGAAGTAGATCGTCAGGTCCTTCTTGCCAGTCTGTCTCAGTCTGGAAGCTCTGCTGAAATCTGTCCACCATGGGTGACCCTGCTGGCATTTGAAATGCCCGTGGCATAGCTTCCAACATCACAGCAACACACAACCCACCACAGTACGACAAACTGACATATAAGTGGTGGCTAAGACCTATATTTTTGCTCAAACTTTGATATATAGTTTGAAGAAAAATTAATTCATTCATGTTAATACATATTCATTGACCATACATACTGTGTACCAAGAAAATATACTGTGCTTATGAAATGTTCAACTTACCCATCTCCCCACCCTTCCATGGCCTTCTCCTCATATTCTACACTGAGAAACCGTGAAATGCATGATCACATCACCAGCATGCATTTACAAAGGGGCTTCAAATCATTTCCTAATTACTACAGAGCTCTACAAACAAGAATAAAATAGTACTTTAACTGGCCATACGCTGTTGCTTTTGAGACAGTAGGTCAGAGAGATATCACAGAATAACTGAAAGATGGCAAAACAAGTTCAACTATTTCATGAAATCCAATAAGCCGAGCAGTAAAATTTAAAAAGTTGTAAAACAGTGGAGGCAATCTTGATTACATTTTATTTTAACATCACATATTAGCAAATCTGTATTTTGCCGCTCCATGCTAAGTAATTACCTCTAATGGTAATTTGTAGATGAAGTCCAAATTGGCCTCAAGCAACTTTTGCAAACTGATTGTCCAATTCTTCTTCCCTCAAATTAAAACTTGGAGACCTTCCTGGTGCAGTCAGTAGATTTCCTCAGGCCACTGCCGGTGCCTTCTCACCTAGATGCTCAGGGCTTCTCATCTTCCACTTTCTGCAGTATGAGTTCATTACCTTCCCTGATAACTCACCTAAACACACCCTCCCTGCTTTCCTAAACTTCGAACTCCTCGAGGATAGAGACGGAACCCCAAACTACAAATGTGGGCTTATAAGTGGCCCAAAGCCATCCCCCAAAAACCCTTATAACTTTTTTTCTGAAATTCACAGCTTTTCTCATGTTTGTACTGGGTGAGAAAACAGAACACCCAAAAGAATTCTTTCTCGAGGATTCTTTATGAGACAAATGTAAATTCCACATTGGGCTGCACTTTTGTCTGTTTGGCTTTGCTTTTTTATCATCATTGATGCCATTCATGGCTTTTGTCTGTTTGGCTTTGCTTTTTACCATCATTCATGCCATTCATGAAAGCCCAAGAAGCGTTTCATTCATTAAGCTATTGTGATTAAGGAAAAGTAACTCCAACACACCAACCGATTCTGCCACCCGGTACTACAAGTGCTTTTCTGAATCTAGATGATTATAAGTAAGTGAAAAACAGGTTATGAAACCGCAGAAACATTACTGGACTTACCTAATTGAGTAATTCATAAGAACAGTTTATTATTCCCTTGCTGTGGGCAAAGTCATAATTAACATGTATTTATATCATAATTCAAAAATATTATACCAGTATTTAATGTTCAAGTGAGAAATACAGATTATGCTGGTGGCTTAAATGTATACTGGAAATATTCAGATAAATAAATGGAATATAATAATAATAAGCACTTAATGAGTATTTACAAAGTGATGTGTTCAATTCTAAGCCTTTTAGTATATCGGCTCGTCTAATCCCCACAACTCCAAGGGTCTAAGTGCTATTATTTTCCTCATTTATAAAAAAGGGATTATGAGAAGCCTGAGTTAAATGTATCATTTACCCTGATTAAAACTATATAAAGTCTATTTACATATCCAAATGTATATATATATACAGACAGGAAGACAACCAACTTACATAATTTCAAGTATTTCCCATAAAGTCAAATATGACACTTACTTTTAAAAAATAATTCCCTGTGAAGCAGGCTGCATGGATGTTATATTCTTATTTTTGTTATATGTGCTTCGTGAATTGCTCACTAGGGACAATGTTAAAACACTTCCTAAATTGGGTCTCGTCTTAGCAGCCAGTCCAATTTCAGAATAAAATTAATTTGAGACTGGAACACTTAATTATTTTCCTCAGAATCTAAATCTGTAATTCTGATATCCTGTGACTATCAATTTCAACAACAGGACAGAGATGAGCATCATAATCCTTTTCAGAAAAATCAAAGATATTTTTAACCCATTAAATACTTCAATAGCCCTAACCAAAGATTACTTTTAGTAGCAAAAATTAGAAAACCTCAAAACTCAAAACAGATCACAGACTTGAGTATAATAGCTAAAACTAAAACTCTTAGAAGAAAATATAGGAATAAATCTCAGTGATCTTGGATTAGGCAATGGTTTGCAGCTGTGACACCAAAAGCACAACCAACAAAAGAACTTATGTGTCTCAAAGGACACCATCAATAAAGTGAAAAGGCAACCTACAGAATGGGAGAAAATATCTGCAAAGCATATATCTGATAAGGGTCTAGTATCCAGAATAGATAAACAACACTTACAACTCAACAACAAAAAGACAAACAACCCAATTAAAAAATGGGTATCTACAAGGAAAAGATTAGTCCAAAGGACTAATTGTCCACAGCTACCAAGGCCTCCACCGGACTGAGTCCAGTACAGCTAGATGGTGCCCAGCTACCACCACTGACTGCTCTGACCAGGATCACAACAGAGGGTTCTGGACAGAGCTGGAGAAGGATGTAGAGCAGAATTCTAACTCACAAAAAAAAAGACCAGATTTACTGGCCTAAAGGAGTCTGGAGACACCCCAAGAGTATGGCCCCCAGACACCCTTTCAGCTCAGTGGTGAAGTTACCTCCGAGGTTCACTGTTCAGCCTGGGAGTGGAAGCCCGGTAAAACCAAACGAGACTAACGAGGTACAGGAGTCCAGTGACAAGGGACAAGGCAGAAGGGGACAAGGAAGCTGGTGATAGGGAACCCAAGGTTGAGTAAGGATATTGTTGATGTGTTGTGAGATTGTTAACCATTGTCATAGGGCAACATTTGTAGTAACTGTTAAATGAGAAACCATTTTGTTCTGTAAGCCTTCCTCTTAAGTGAGAATAACAGCACAATTGGAAGAGCGTGGTCAATGTCACTGAACTGTGTATGTAGAAATTTTTGAAACAGTGTATCTTTGGCTATGTGTATTTTCACCAAAAAAAAGGTTGAGAATTTAGAGGGTTAGTATGTTGTGGGGTTGTTAACCAATGTCATAAAACAACATGTGTACTACTGTTTCATGAGAAACTATTTGTTCTGTAAGCCTTCACCTGAAGTACAATAAAATAAAGTAAAAATGGGTATCTAGAGATACAAGAGCAGTGACATGAATAGCCATGTTCATTGCAGCATTATTCACAACAGCAAAAAGATGGAAACAACCTAAGTGCCCATCAACGGATGAATGGGTCAACAAATAATGGTACATACACACAATGGAATACTATGCAACTATAAAGAATAATGATGAATCCACAGAACATCTTATAACATGGATGTATCTGGAGGATATTTTGCTGAGTGAAATAAGTCAATCATAAAAGGACAAATATCATATGGTCTCACTTATACAAAAAGTCAAGAATAGGTATACACACAGAAAGCAACATTCTTTGATGATTACCAGGGATAGGAGGGGGAGTGAGGGAAAATCACTTGCTAGATACTCCAAAACCAAACCAAACTCGTTGCTGTCGAGTCAATTCCAAATTATAGTGACCTCGTTGGACAGAGTAGAACTGCCCCATAGGGTTTCCAAGGAACTGCTGATCTTTTGATTAGCAGCCAAGCTCTTAACCACTACGCCACCAGGGCTCCATAGTAGGCAATTGTCATTTCTAGTGATGGGAAAGGCAATACACAATACAGGGAAAGTCAGCGCAATTTGAGCAAGGTAAATGAAGACATGGAGAGGTATGCAAGAATAAAGGACAATTACAGTAAATGTTTAACATGTACAATTGTGCAACACCAGTAATAACAACCACAGCACATGTGTGTGATTACAGGGGTAGATACGTACACTATATGTGTATAGGAAGGTATACGTAAGTACACACACGTGCATATATACATATGTTTGTAGGCATAAGTACGTACATGTTTGCGTGTGATATACATATATATATATATATATATATATATATATATATATACACACACATATTCATATATATAATAAAGCACATAGGGAGCAGAGTTACGGAGACCCTCTAGACATATGCAAATACCTCGCAGGATTGGTTTACTGGGTTAAAGAGTGTGGGACCATAGTCTGATGGGACAACTCAATTGGCATTACATAGTTCATAAAGATAATGCTCAATGTGCTAGTTTGGTGAGTAATGTCTGGAGGCTTAAAAGCTTGCAAGTGGACCTTTAATATACAGCTATTGGTCTCTTCCCATCTGAAGCAAAAGAGAATGAAGGAAACCACAGGCTCAAAGGAGAAACTAGTCCATAGGCCTAACAGCCTACATGAACCACAGCCTCTTCTAGCCTGAAACCAGAAGAACTAAATGGTGCCCAATTATCACTATCAACAAATTCTGACCAGGGACACAATAGAAGGTCCTGGATAGACTGAGAGAAAATGTAGAACAAAACTCAGATTCCTAAAAAACTCCAGACTTAATGTACTGATAGAGACTAGAGGAACTCCTGAGACTATCGCCCTAAGATGCCCTTTTAACTTGGAACTGAAGCCACTCCCAGAACTCTCCTTTCAGCCAAATAATAGATTGGCTTATAAAATAAACAGTATCACCTGTGAGGATTATGCTCCTTCAAACGATCAACTTTATAAGACCAAAACAGTCAATATTTACTCAAAAGCAAAGATGAGAAGGCAAGGAGGGGCAGGGAAGCTAGATCAGTGGAAATGGAACCAACAGAATGGAAGTAATGAGAATGCTGACGCACTGTGAAAAGTGTAACCAATGTCATGGAACAATCTGTATAAAAATTGTTAAATGGAACTTAATCTGCTGTGTAAACTTTCAATTGTTAAATGGAACTTAATCTGCTGTGTAAACTTTCACATGAAATACAATAAAATGTTAAAAAAAAAAAAAAAAAGCAAAGAATTTAAACAGACATGTCTCCAAAGAAGATATACAAATAGCCAAACAAGTACCTGTAAAGATGCTCAATCAACATCATTCGTCATTAGGGAAATGAAATCAAACCCATAATGAGGTTATCACCTCACACTCACTAAACCAGTTGATTCCAACTCATGGCTATCCTCATAGGTTTTCTTATCTCCTCCCCCCACCACCCCAGAGAGTTTTCAATGGCTGATTTCTCAGAAGTAGTTCACCAGGCCTTTTTTCTGAAGTGCCTATGTGTGGACTCGAATCTCTAATCTTTTGGTTAGCGGTTGAGTACATTAACCATTCGCATCACCCAGGGACTCCTCTGACCTACTAAAATGGCAATAATAAAAAGACTGACAATAACAAGTGTTGGTGAAGACATGGAAAAATCAGAACCCTTATACACTACTGGTAGGATAGTAAAATGGGGCAGCAACTTTGGAAAATTGCTTGGCAGTTCCTCAAAAAGTTAAACATGGAATTACTAAATGATCTAGCAATTCTACTCTTAGGTATATACCGAAGAGAACTGAAAATACTCATCCAAACAAAAACATGTACGTGAATGTTCACAGAATGCTGCTACTAACATTCAGAGCCCTGGTGGCACAGTGGTTAAGAGCTTGCCTGCTAACCAAAGGGTCAGCAGTTCAAATCCACCAGCTGCTCCTTGGAAACCATATGGGGCAGACTCATAATAGCCAAAGGTAGAAATAACCCAAATGTCCACTAACTGATGAATGGGTAAGCAAAATGTGGTATCGCCTTACAATGGAATATTATTTGGCAGTAAAAAGGAATGATGTATTAACATCTGCTACATAACACAGATGAATCTTGAAAACATTATGCTACATGAAAGAAGCCAGACATAAAGGGCCACATAGTGTAGGATTCCATTTATACAAAATGTCCAGAACACGCAAATCTATAGAGACACAAAAGTAGATCAGTGGCTGCCAGAGGCAAGGAGGAGGAGGAATTGAGGAGTGACTGCCAATGGGTATGGGGTTTCTTCCTGGGTAATGAAAATGTTCTAAAATTAGATAGTGAGGATAGCTGCACAACATTATGAATATACTAAAAACCACTGAATGATACACTATAAAAGGGTGAATTTATAATATGTGAATTATATCTCAATAAATTGGCTATAAAAAATAGCACACGCAGCAGGCCAAGAAAAAAACAGAACCTTTATGTTAAACTTTTGCGCCCTGGTGATGCAGTGGTTAAGAGCTCACGCCGATAACTAAAAGGTCGGCAGTTCGAATCCACCAGGCGCTCTTTGGAAACCCCATGGGGCAGTTCTACTCTGTCCTACAGGGCCACGATGGGTCAAAATCGACTTGGCAGCAATTTTTTTTTTGGTATATATGGATGCAAGAGCCCTTGGGGCACAGTGGTTAAAGCGCTGTGCCCCGAGGGCTCTTGCATCCATATATACCAAAAGGTCAGCAGCTGGAACTCACCAGATGCTCTGCAAGAGAAAGACGTGGCAGTCTGCTTCTGCAAAGATTACAGCCTTGGAAACCCTATGGGGCATTTTATTTTCCTGTAGGAACGCTATGAGTCGGAATCAACTTGACAGCAATGGGTATATTAAACTATGTCGGGTACAATATAGTGTGTACATCAATGTTTCTTTTCCTTTTATCCATTCACACTGAGCGGCAACAAACCAGTAACAACAGAAATAAGAAGCTGTAACTTTGTTCTGGAGTCCCTGGGTAGTACAAAAGGTTAATGTGCTCTTCTGCTAACCAAAAGGTGGGAGGTTCAAATCCACCCAGAGGCACCTTGGAAGAAAAGCCTGGTGATCTGCTTCTAAAAATTCACAGCCATGAAAACTCTATGGAGCACAGTCCTACTGATACACAAGGGGTCAACATGAGTTGGAATCGACTTGACAGCAACTAAAAGGAAGGAAACAATCATTGCCTCGGTGTTTCCCTGATTTAGCATTTCCTGGTAGGTGACCTGAAGGGTAAAACAATGTCCCAGGAAACAGAACTATTTTAAACATGACAGAAAAGACACACACACCCTCAGGAACTGTCCCAAAAGCTTTAATAGCACATAACCTCTGTGAAAGGACCATGTGGCTTATAGAGAAAATTTGGAATGCAATACACATGGTGTGTTTTATCCAAAGATTTAAACTGGCTTCACCAAGGAGCTACCAGGGTCACAGGGCAAAGAGCAGAGACATAAGGAGACCCTGCGAAATACCACAGGCTGCATTTCTGAAACAGCAGACCACGGGAGCACCAACCACTCATCACTGCTCAGCCCTGATCATTGTCTGGATTCAGTCGGCAAGTCAGACATAAAGGCCGGCTGCTGTAGAAAGCCAGTGCCCTTCACGTCTTTGGACACTCGGTGTTTTCAGGTGATAGTTAATAAATATTCATTAGCCAGGCTAAGGAACTTCCTTTTCCTAAAATGCTCATCATCTACAATTGGAATGATTGCTACTTCGACCCTGCTCACTCTCTCTGCCTAATCCTCTCAAACTTCTGCTTCCCAGAAATCCTCCACAGACTACACAGTTGAGATTATAAATTCCTCCATTAGATGGCAAACGCCCCCATTAAACTACAGGCCCCTGAAGGCCACATACAGCGCAGAATGATGAAGATCCAACACATGACATGCAACCCAGGCACCTGGCCCTCAGCAGCCGCTCAGTAAAAGGCAGATATAATCAGAGTTCCTGGGTTGTAGCCCAAGCAGCTAACTCACTCGGCAGCTAACAGAAAGGTTGGAGGTTCTAGTCTACCCAGAGGCTCCTTGGAAGAAAGACCTGGCAATCTACTGCTGAATAATCAGCCATAAAAAAAAAAAAATTAAATTAAAAAGACAGTTGTAATCCTGTTGTTACATTGCTCCCATCAGCTCCCCATAGTCCAGGACTCTGAACTCACATGGAGACCAGATCCAAGCGTTCCCTAGAATCCAGCCCCCTATAATAGGGTCAGCTAAGGCCCATCTATTTGTTTGCCTGCTTGCTTAATTAATCCAGGGGGCTGAGGCGCAGAGGGGATCTCAGGATGAGGGAAGAAAGGAGAGAGTGGAGTCTCCTCCAGGCTGGGTGGGTGCCACGGTAACCAGGGAGGAAGAGGCCTCGGAAGCAGTGAGGAGATGAGATGCTGTCTTGCAACCTTGATTCAACAAGTCCAGGAGTGGATATGCTGGTCTTCAACAAACAGTCTCTCATGAGAACACACACCACCAGTTCTGAAGCCAGAGCCACATACAGCACTGGGATCCATAAAGAACTGCAGGTGAAGATGAGGCCACGCGGTGAGGAAGCTGGTCAGGTGGGGAGGGGCAAAGGCTGAGGTGGTGGGAGGAAGGAGCGTGTGGAAAGCCCTCCTAGGAGGCCCCCTCAGGAAGAAAAGCACCTGCAGGTCACTGGGAAGCAGGCCCCGCCTAGGCAGCACAGGTGTGGACCCATGGAAGAGGCCAAGCCCTCCCCTGTAGAGCCCCCGCCTACCTATCCTCCACCCCAGAGACAGACCTGGTGCCACACTCCGGGAGCAACGCACCCCCCACTTCCCTTCCCCTAAGGATCAAGGACATCGACCCAACGTCGGAGGGCGGGGAGGCAGGAGAGGAGCTAGCCTCTCAGCTGCAGTTGCCCCTGCCTCCCCATAACAATGAAATCGCCAGTAACACACAGGTCTCCATATTAACTCTAACCAGTTGCTGCCAAGTCAATTCCAACTCATGACAACCCTATGTGTGTCAAAGGAGAACTGTGCTCCACAGGGTTTTCAGTGGCTGACCTTTTTTTTTTTGGCAGTACATCGTCAGACCTTTCTTCCGAGGTGCCTCTGGGTAGACTCCAACCTCCAACCTTTTGGTTAGCAGTGGAGCACATTAACCATTTGTACCACCTCCAGTACCAGTTGCTGTCAAGTTAATTTCGACTCATGGTGACCCCCCATGTGTTTCTGAGCAGAGCTCTGCTCAATAGGATTTTCATGGCTTTGACCTTTTGGAAGCAGATCGCCAGGTCTTTCTTCCAAGGCACCCCTGGGTAGCTCTGAAACTCTAACCTTTAGGTTAGCAACCTAGCTCTTAACTGTTTGTACCACTCAGGGACTCCATTATTAACTCTGAGGCCCATTTAAGGCCTGAGAAAAATGGCTTAGATGCCAAACACTAGAGGACCATTTAATCTCGCTTCTCACCTATGGCCATGCCTTGAGTACTCAATGTGTTTCAAACCAAAAGATAAACTACCCTATCATAGGATGGGAGCCCTGGTGGCACAGTGGTTAAGAGCCTGGCTGCTAGCCAAAAGGTCAGCAGTTCAAATCTACCAGCCACTCCTCAGAAACCCTACAGGGCAGTTCTACCCTGTCCTATAGGGTCACTGAGTTGGAATCGACTTGACAGCAACGAGTTTTTTTTTTTTTTTATCAAAGGATGCAACTGGTAATGAAAACAGAAGGGAAGATTTCAATGGCACCTTCCCTATGGTGATTAACTGATTTAGCTTCTCTGTGATTGCTTCCATGTAAATCCCTGAACGGCAAAAACAATACTAAGAACCAAATTTATAAATTTAGCAAGCCACTGGGTTTGATTGGTTCACTGAAGTAATAACTGGTCATTGAGAAAAAACAAGAAAACTCAGAGAAGCAGAAAGAAAAAAATCATTATACTCTTAACACTCAGATAAATACTCTGGATATTTTGGTGTATACTCTTATTTAAAAAAAAAAAAAAAAAAAACCTTTGCCATCGAGTCAATCTGGACTTACAGCAACCCTACAGGACAGAGTAGAACCACCCCATAGGGTTTCCAAGGAACTGCTGGTGGATTAGAACTGCTGACCTTTAGGTTAGCAGCCGAGCTCTTAACCACTGAGCCACCAGGGCTCCATATCCTTATAGGCCTTTAAAAAAATAGAACTGAAGAGCAGTACTGCATGATGGTTAAAACACACGGGTCCTGGGGAACACTTATGGGCTATGTGACCTCGGGCAAGTCACTTATGGGCCGTGCTTCCCTCATCAGAAAACAGGGATAGTAACAGTCCAACTCATAGGTTAGTTGTGAGGACTAAATGAGATAATACATTCCAAGTGCCTGCTACACAGGAAGTACTCAGTAAATACCAGCTTTCTTATATATTTGCAATAATGTTCTTCAATCTGCTTTTTCACTTACATCTTTCCATGACATTAAGTATACTTCTACATTTTCATAGTTGACAGCTATGCATATCTACTGTATGCATGGGCCATAAATTAATCTACTTCCCTTTGCTGTTAATCCGCTCCTCTGATAAATGACACCGTGATGAGCTCCCTGGTCCATCCATCTTAGCACGCCCATCCAATTCATTTCTTAGGGAAATGCCCCAGATACAACTGCTGAGAAAGAATACACTTGGACACCTGGGTGGGCTTTGGCTTTCAAAAAAATTAAGGATTTCAGAATGTCTTCATAATAAAGACTACATATGACATAAGATAAAACAAAGTCACAAAGATTCAGCCAAAGGCAAACCAAAAAAACTCACTGCCATCAAGTCAATCCTCACTCCTGGCGACCCCGTGTGTAACAGAGTAGAACTGCTCCATAAGGTTTTCTTGCTGTAATCTTTACAGAAGCAAACTGCCAGACTTTTCTTCCATGATACCACTGGGTAGATCTGAACTGCTAACCTAAAGGATGCAATCCATTTTCCCAGCCAATGGCAAAGTTTCATAAACTTTGCATAATTGATATCATCACCTCCCAGGAAAGTTTTTGTAAATGCCTCACTGCTTACATTTTAAAGAATTAGTGATTCACTTGTTGTTGTTGTTAGATGTCATCGAGTCAGTTCCAACTCATAGAGACCTCACGTACAACAGAATGAAGCACTGCCTGGTCCTGCGCCATCCTCATGATCGTTGTTATGCTTAAGCCAACTGTTGCAGCCACTGTGTCAATCCATCTCGTTTAGGGTCTTCCTCTTTTTCGCTGACCCTCTACTTTACCAAGTATGATGTCCTTCTCCAGGGATTGGTCCCTCCTGACAACATGTCCAAAGTATGAGAGATGAAGTCTTGCCATCCTTGCTTCCAATGAGTGATTCACTAGTGCCTCCCCCAAACATCGATAAATTCAACTCTGAAATGTTCTCTTAACAAGCCAACTCTGAGAGTGGGTCTCCTCATTTGTACATGTAATAAATGCATTTCTGTTAGGTGGATTCAGTTAGATTCCTCATTTTGCAATTGCCAAGGAACTATAACACACGGACCCAAGACGTTGAACCTAAAACAGTGTTTGTTTCCCCAAGTCTGGTTCAGACCACATGCATCAATGCAGATTCCTAGGCCCTGGCCCAGACCTACTGAGTCAGAATGTCAGAAGACAGGGATGCATTTTTAAACAAGGTCCCAGGAGACTCTTCTGCACAGTAAAACACAGCAGGTGCTATCTTTATATGCTGCATAAATAATTACTGATATCCCCAACAACAGCAACAGCAACCTCTATCTACATTTTAAATCCTTCCAACTTCAGCCCTTAGATACAACTTCTTACTCTTCTACATTTGTTTAGACATTAAGAACTTTAAAATTTTCAGTTCAGCTTAGCAAAAAGTATTAGATGCCTACTATGTCCCTGGTCTCCGGTAGAAACTTTCAGGAGACAACCCGGTGCCCAAAGAACAACTTTTTGAAAAGAAAATCCACCATCTGGTTTTTAAGCAATTTTGACAGATAACACAGAGTCAAGCCACTAGACTCTTGTTCTAATGTATCAGCTCCCAAAAACCAAACCAAATCCATTGCCATCAAGTTGATTTCCAACTCACAGTGACCCAACAGGACAGAGCAGAACTGCCCTATAAGATTTCCAAGGAGCAGCTGGTAGATTTGAACGGCTGACCTTTTGGTTAGCAGCCGAGCTCTTAACAACTGCCCCACCAGGGCTCCATGCATCATCCAGTAGTCTTTAAAAGACTGCATAGATATTACAGATAAAACAGTTACAGTGTTACTCTATGCCAGGCCTTTTCTAAGAACTTTACATGCATTAATTGATTTAATTCCTATGACAATCCTAATGTGGCTAGAGCTATTGTTACCCATACCTTGCACATGAAGAAACTGAGGCAGAGGAAGGTAAAAGACTTGCCCGAGGTCGCAAAGTTAAAAGTGGCAGAGCTAGGACTTGAACATGGGCTGTCTGGCTTCACAGCTGTACTCTTCACTACCAGGCTTAGACTTAGATTACTTCTCTAAGGTTCGAAGCTCGCCTCCTGTTTCCACTGAGGAAGATCACTTCCAAAATGGTCTTATGTGAATCTGAACTTCAGGCAGTCACACAAACAGTTCTCAGCATCATAAGCGACCACAACAGGGTGAGGCCAGGGCATTTTAGAATCAGGAAAAGAGAATTCTGGCTTCACTGCTGACATTCAGTGAAAGGCTAGATTTAATGTTTGCTTGTTGTTGTTAGCTGCCATTGAGTCCATTGCAATTCATGGCGACCCCAAGTGTGCAGAGCAGAACTGCTCCAAAGGGTTTGCAAGGCTCTGACTTTTCAGAAGCAGATGACCAGGCCTGTCCTCCAAGGTGCCTCTGGTTGGGTTCAAACCTTACAGCTAGTAGTCGAGGGTGTAACCATTTGTGCTACCCAGGGACTTCTGATTTAATGCTTACTAGGTATGAAATAATATTTTTGGTGGGGGGGGTTCTTTAAGAGAATAACTTTAAAAATTAATGTATACATTTGCTGCCTGCATTCTGTAATCATATAGCACTATAAATTTGTGCTCCTTTGTTGGAAATGATTCATTTCCTTCTGAGATCCACTAAGGCTAAATGCTTGTGGTAACATACAATTAGCACTCTATTACATACAGTACTGCTATTCTCCCTGTATATCTCTAGTATAGTACTGTATATCTATATAGTACAGTGACTATGAGCTTGGGTTCTGAGTTTGAGCCCCCAGTTCAGCTGCTTACTGTTTATTCACACTCAGGCAAATTATTTAGCCTCTCTATGCATCAAATGGAGTCCTGGTGGCGCAGTGGTTAAGAGCTGTGGCTGCTAACCAAAAAGTGGGCAGACTGAATTAACTAGCTACCCCTTGGAAACCCTATGGGCAGTTCTACTCTGTCCTATAGGGTCGCTATGAGTCGGAATCGACTCAACGGCAGCGGGTATGGGTATGCATCAGTCTCCTCCTCTATAAAACAGGAAAAATAATAGTACCTAATTTATAGAATTATTAGAAGATAACATTAAATAATCCATGTGAAGAGCCTGGCACACACCTGACACCTGGTAAGTGCTCAATAACGATTAACCTCCCTGATTATCTACCATCCCTGCCCCCAGTTAAAGTTTATCAAAACAATTGTTTTATTCAGGGTTTTTCACAATAAACCAGTCCTATCTGTGCCACTCTGGAGATTAGCAAGATACACAATGTCTGTTCTTACCATCAAGAAGGCTTCAATCAAGTAGAGCTAACAGGTAGGGTGACCATATGTCCAGGTTTGCCAGGACAGTCCTGGTTTACGCCTGTTGTCCCAGCTTAATTATTAATGGCCCTCCCCCTTCACTTTCAAAAGTGTCCTGGTTTGGAAGATAAATCATATGCTCACCTAGTGATAAGACACCTGAGCAAAAAAAAGAAACCAGTAGTACCTGGCAGTATTTAATAGGTTCCACAGCAGTGATGTGGACTGCTGGGGTTCTTGGAGGTATGGAGAGTGTGCCTTCTGCAGGTGGAGGCCAGGAGAGGCACAGGGAGTAGATGGCCGCTCAGCTGGGCCTGCGGGGTAAGGCGGATGATGTCCGGATCCGGGTGGAGAAGACACTCAGTGGGCTGTCACCCCACGCATTTCCTCTGTTCTCCCAGAAAAGAGTGGACAGAGCCACATTCAAAGTGAAAAAAGGGACAGGTCAACTATGTATGGCTAAATGATTTCATGAATTTTACTGGACTTGCGAGGGTAGGGATGGAAAATACTTGGAGATTAAATAAGTATCTCAAGGCCCCCAAGTTAACAATTTCCAAGCTTATGAATCATTCATCTCGGCAACAATTGCTTCAATCTGATCAACAGCGAGCTGAAGTCAGCCTCAGGGAATTAATTTTAATAAGAGGGTGGGAAAAGAAGAAACCACCTACACAGCTTCCAGTTCTACTGTCACAGGTCCCTCCTCCCTTCAAATACCTCGCCGGACATCTTATCAGGGATTCTTAGGACGTTTTCACTTGCTTTGTTTTTTCTACATCATTGGAATTATTTTTGCATTTACTATATATGGAGTCCCTGGTGGTACAAAACGGTTCATGTGCTTGGCTGCTAATCAAAAGGCTAGAGGTCCGAGTCCACCCAGCAGTATCTTGGAAGAAAGTCCTGGTGATCTACTTACAAAAAATCAGCCACTGAAAACCCTATGGAGTACAGTTCTACTCTGACACACAGAGGGTTGCCATGACTTGGGTTGACTGAAGGGCAACTGGTTTTTTGTTGTTGTTTTGCCCCCCTTGGGACACTAGAATGATCTTTCCACAAGCCTCTTATATAAGTACTAGGATATGTTGGCCTTCATTAGGTGGACACAGTCACTGAAGCTCATTAAAAAGAGGCAAAACCTCAGAGGCCCTGCATTACCAAGAGTCTGAGCACTGGTGGCTAAGTGGTTAAGAGTTCAGCTGCTAACCAAAAGGTAAGCAGTTCAAATCCACCCGCCGCTCCTTGGAAACCCCAGTGGGGCAGTTCTACTCTGTCCTATACAATCACTATGAGTCAGAATTGACTCAATGACAACAGGTTTTTTTAGCGGGTTTGGTGATGAAACCCCAGCGCTTAACATGTTTGACCTTAGCTTTCCCTTAGGCAGAATTTCTGATTCATCAACATAAGCAACCACAACACTGAAATACAGATTAACACACAGCTCTGACCCAATGTTCATGAGCCACCTTTTACAACCACTTGGGAAGAAAATATCAGTCAAGGGCCAATGGAATAAACTACATGAAATGTTGGAGAAGGAAGGGACTCAGGGAATCATCTAGTCAACCCATTGCTGTAGATTCCGACTCATAGCGACCCTATATGACAGAGTAGAACTGCCCGATAGGGTTTCCACGGCTGTACATAATCTTTACATTAGCAAACTGTCACATCTTTCTCCTGAGGAGCAGCCAAGTGCTTAACCACTGCACCACCAGGGCTCCTTCAATCATTTAGTCAAACCCCCTCATTTACAGGTTGTCATTGTTAAGTGCCGTCAAGTCAGTTCCTACTCATAGCCACCCCATATACAACAGCATGAAAACGCTGTCCGATCCTGCACCATCCTCACAATCGTTGCTATGTTTGAGCCCATTTTTGCAGCCACTCTGTAAGTCCATCTCGTTGAGGGTCTTCCTCTTTTTCACTGATCCTCTGCTTTTCCAAGCATGATGTCCTTCTCCAGGGACTGGTCCCTCCTGACAACATGCCCAAAGTACGTGAGATGAAGTCTCGCCACCCTCGCTTCTAAGGACCATGCTGGCTGTACTTCTTTCAGGACAGATTTCTTTGTTCTTCCGGCAGTCCATGGTATATTCAATATTCTTTGCCAACACCCTAATTCAAAGGCGTCAGTTCTTCTTTGGTCTTCCTTATTTACAGGTTAGGAAGCTCAAACCTAGCGATATCGAAACTTGCCCTGGGTCAGAGGACTGGGACCAAGGCAGAAAGCAAGACCCAGATCTCTGTCTGTCCCCATTACTCTAAAGCCAACTAAAACAATGAAAAGGCTAGATAAGAATCATGATATTTTCCATTTGTATGGAACTTAATATTTTTAAAAATTCTGTTAACATATATCCCCCTTTATATAAAGAAGCCTCCCTAGCTATCATTATATTGTGAATCAGGAACATGAAATATAGTTAAGAGATTTGCTCCAGGCCAAAAGTCCCCAGAATGAATCAACAATTGAGCCTAGATTTTCAAAATGCCCAATCAGCTATGGTAATTTAAATCAAAATGCACAGATTTCAGTACAAGGTAAGAATCACCAAAATTACATAGCCTCATTATCTTAAACACATGTTCTGGCAGAAATGCCGCCAAATGGACATTTGGGATGCTGTGGTTGGAGTTCTGAGTTCACTACTGACTAATGTGGACAACTTGTGAAGTGCCTCGTGCAGAATCGTAATTTCATGTTATTCATTCACGTCACTCCTTATGAAGGGGAATGGCACCTTTAGGGTATTTTATAAACACATGAAATTCACTGCAAGTGATACCTTTTTAAATGCTTATATAGGTTTAAAATAAAAACCAAATCAGCTTCCACTGAGTCAGCTCCAATTCATGGCAACCCCATGTGTGTCAGAGTAGAAGTCTACCTCATAGGGTTTTCAATGACTGATTTTTTGGAAGTAGATCACCAGGCTTTTCTTCTAAGGTGCCTGTTGGTGAACTTGAACCACCAACCTTTCGGTTAGCAGCTAAGCACGTTAATCATTTACACCAGCCAGGGATTCCTTACCATTCAGTAAAGTTTTTTTTAAAAGAACACCTTTTTTGCAAGAAGACTTTTCCTATATATCATCTCAATTTATCACTGCGTGTGTATGAGCTGGGTATTGTCCCCATTTAACAAATGAGGCAACATAATGAAGTTGAACATTGATAACTTGCCCGGTATTATAAGGCCAGCAAGGACATAGCTCAGATTCAAACCTGATCTTATGAGACCAAAGACAGGTGTTCTGACTGCAACATGGCTGCTTTTATCTCATCCAATGAGTCATTTAATCAAGAGAGAAATACAGACCGCATCAGGCCATTTTATACAATTCACTATCAAGACTGTCTTTTAGAATGACAACATCTTAACAAATTTTGAAAGACTGAGTAAGGTAAAGAGGCCAGAATTCAGAAAGGTTTAGAAAATGTCTAAAATTCTGAATTTTAAGTACATTCTAAACTATTGTTTTAGGTATGGCAGTGGCTTTTACTACGTACCTCCCCCGCCTCTGTATTTCTATTTAACAGTCTCTGGCTCCCAGACTGTAATTTTTCACCTGTCCTCCAAGCTTTCATTAAGTCATTTATCCACCAGTGTGACCTGGCGCTTTTTTGTAGCTCCAGTTCCAAGCCGAGGAAGTGTTGGCCAATGGCCCAGGCACTTTTGCTAAAGAACTGAACAGCAGCCTTCTTTCTTTTTATTTTCTAACATAGACTTCCACAAAGAACAACTAGGACCCTTTTTATTCCCTTAAGGAAGTCAGATTTTGTGAAATCAACCTGGCCCTGTTAAAAACTTATCAAACTTCCAAATTGTTTGCAAACTGCAGCCAGCTCTGTATGCTTTGAGTAGCCCTGGTTGCACAGTGATTAACTGCTCAGCTGCTAAGCCAAAGGTTGGTGGTTCGAACTCACCAGCCACTCCACAGGAGAAAGATGTGGCAGTCTGCTTCCGTAAAAATTTACAGCCTTGGAAACTCTATGGGGTAGTTTATATTCTGTCCTATAGGGTTGCTATGAGTCAGCATCAACTCGACAGCAACGGGTTTGGTTTGCTTTATATATACATGCTTTGCTTTTGGCGCCCTGAAAGCAATGTTTTCAAAAGATTTTACTTTTGCCCTGAATAGGGAGGGGCCGCAAGAGGACAACCCGAAAAGATCACTTTGACATGGAAATGACTGTTACATAAAGGACAACAGAGAATAAAAATCCCTAATGGGACCCTCAAATCATCAACAACTTAGACAATGATTTAAATTATACTTTTTAATCCAATTAAGTGCTTTTTTAATATTTATTTTTGGTATTTTGTGGGTGTCTTTTGTTTTGATCTTAAACCCTATCAAGTCAATGGTAAACGCTTCAATCAACAGGAGATACACATAAGATTTACTGGGGTAAGGCTGTCCCTTCCTTTCTTTAAAGGAAATCAGCCAACAGAGTAAGCCGGCAACTTCTACTTCATTTTATCCATAGGGTGGCTTCCTTCTTACTCAGTTATTCTTCTTCCCTTTCTCTTCTAGTTCCTGCTATTTCACCCCTTCAAACTCATGGCTATTATTTAACTTTGACAAACTCCCTACAACGAATTCATATGCTCAATTCAGTTAATGGATCAATTAACATCTCTTCTGGGCCTTATCTCTGTAGGAAAAAAAACTGCCCACTCAGCTTCCAATCCCTGTGCCAGGTCCTGAAAATAAGAACCCAGTGGCAATTTATGCTTAATAAGCTAGTCAGGTGCACATCATTGGAAAAATTAACTCAGAAAACAGAGTCATTCAGTTTTGGTTTAAAGTACATTTTCTACCAATAGCAACCTATTTATATTTACTGAGGACTTTATAAAGCTCTTGGCTTTGGAAGGACTTTTTCCTTATTTAAAGCACTATGGTTGCATCATCAGTAAAACGACTGTACTGGTAAATACATAATAAGATCATCTGCGGAACAGCCCTGGTGGGGCAGTGGTTAAGTGCTCAGCTGCTAACTGAAAGGTCAGCGGTTCGAACCCACCAGCTGCTGTGAAGGAGAAAGATGTGGCAGTCTGCTTCCATAAATATTTATAGACTTGGAAACCCTATGGGGCAGTTCTACTCTGTCCTATAGGGTCGCTATGAGTCGGAATTGATTCAATGGCAAGAGGTTTAGCTTTTTGGGTTTTTGTGCTGTTATCTGAAAGGTCATTTGTGTGATAGTTATTTTTAATGCTACAGATCAACAAATGCAGAAATAGAGCTTTCTATCGCTGGGAGAACTATGACAATCTGTGGGGACAGTTTCAGTGGCAGATTTATAGTTACTGGAATCTGAAGAATAAAGTAAACTTCAAAAGGACAAACTATTCTGCCCACAATATAGACACATAATTAATAACACAAATGTCCCCATTCATATTTCTCTGACAACTCAGCAAAGACAATTACCCGTTTCAAATACTTTCTGCACCTAAACAAAAAGAATGCTGCATTACTGTCAACACTCAATTCACGTGAACAAAGAAAAACCATGGCTCAGGTAACTTTAAATGGTGCAAAATGAATCATTTATGGGAGGCTTTAGCATCTGTTTTATAGTCCTGCTTAAATAAGGAAGTATATGATAATCAGGGAGTATACACATTCACAAGTCTGTTGTCTCAGTGTTTATACAATGAATAAAATCAATTTTCTGCCAAGGAGAGTCATTTTCATCTTAGGAAATATGTACTGAACACATAGGATTATGGAAGACTTATTTTAGGTGCCAAAGAGTACACAGATAGTTAATCTATTAAGGGAAGTAAGTATAACAATAAGTAACTACAAGATAAGGACAGAGTAAAATCATCAGTAAAGAGAAGCAGCTTAGGGGTTAAGAACACAAATTCTTGAGTCAAATATATCTAAGATGTGCAGCTTCCTCCTGAGACATGCGATTAAATGAGATCATGCATTTAAAGCTCTGAGTCCAGGGCTCTGAGTCTTTACTCCCACTATCTCCTTTTCCTGCATTAGGTAAACATTTCTCCTCCTTCTTTCTTCCCTTTCCTCCAGGTTACATTAATGTCAAGACTTATTCCAACTGTCTTTCTCAATAGATACTAGAAATCCAACATAATGCTGAAATTAGGACTTCCCAGAAAGTCTGCCCTCCTTATTCCAGTTGGTCTTCCCCACCAAAGTCTCAAGAAACTCCACTATAAAAGTGAGGATCTATTTTAGGAACATTAAGATGCAAAGACAAATACCGCTTTTAAAATGTTAAGTCTCTCTTCTCTTTTCTCCTAACGTTCGGGATGTATCTGTTTCTTATAAAAGAGTCTCACAGATCTCTTGGGAGTAATTAACACACATAATTGAAACTACCACTTTTCAAATACCTGATGCAATTAGATCTTACATTCTTTAGTTCTGGAAGAGTTTACAAGTGGGAAAATAATATTCCTAAGTGTTCACAGAGCCACCCACGCAGAAGTAAATCACACCAACTGGTTTAAAATTAGAAAAGGAGGCTGGAGAAGACCACAACAGTATGGAACAGTGGAAATGACAAAGAAAACAGGAAAATCATCGACTGAGTGAACACATTAATGTGTGTACAAGAAGCAGCAGGGAGGAGAAGCAGAAACTCCCCAAATTAGGGAAAAATCACCCAAAGTCATACATTGTGATCTGCTGGCTGTTCCTACATTCCCCGTTCCCAGATTCCCTATGTATCAACTGTATTGACTTCTTGCTATTCCTCTGATAGACCTAGTGTGTTCCTTTTGTCTTTGCTCACACTGTTACCTCTCCTGCAATGCCCTTCCCTTTACATGGCCGTTTGAAGTGCATCCATCCTTTAAGACCAAACACAAATGTTATAGTATCCTCAGTTCCTATTCTGTGGCTCCAAACCACTTAGGTTTTATCTCTTTGATGACACTTATTGTGACTTTCCTTTTCGATTATAGCTTGTTCCCTTGTGTGTTACTTCTATGAAATTATATAACCTTCTTACCATCCTGCCCCTAGCTTGTCCATTTCAGCATCCTTCCCTGTGGCTAGCACTGTGCAGAGCACACTGAACACGCTCCTTAATTGTTTATTAAATTGAACTGGCTTTATTGGAACAGTGCTCCTTCTTAATGAATTTACTTGTAGCAAACACTATTAATTCATTAAATAATAGACAATTTCCTTCATTGAAAAATCATGATTTATTACTTACAGAAAGTAAGGCGATGCCTTTTCATTCAGATGGCTAGTTTCGTATACAGCCTATGGACAGCAATTTCAAAAGAGGTATGCCATTGCTTTATTTCTCTGGTTTCACACTGATGTTAGTCATTGTTTCTTCTAAAATTTATTTCATGCAATTTCAGTGGAAAAAGATTGCCTGGTGTAAAGCAACTTATGGTAAAATAACTGAGGGATGACTAAGCAAAACAACAAAATACACAAAGGTAGTCATGCAATGCTGAAAGTACATCTTGGGCTAGCTCGTGCTCAATTCTGTCATTTTTTAAATCTAAATGTACACATCTTCAAAAGCAAAAAAGAAGGATGAACTTTAGTGTGAATGAAAGAATACACAACTTCCCAGAGCATGAAACTATCTGGTGGAACTGAGCACTTTTAAACTGTATCTAATTTAAAAGATTTCTAGGATCTCCAAGATCTCCAGGATGCTTCATGAGAAAACAACAGCAAAACATATGTGAAACACCTACAAACCTACAAAGCACCAAGGTAGGTATTAAAGAACATCTCCAGCAACCAACAGTCAACAGACTTTACCCATTACTTCCTATGTACCAGGCTTACGAGACATGAAGGTAAGACAGGTCTCTGCTGGAGGAACCCCTGAAACTATGGCCCACAGATACTCTGTTAACCCAGAACTGAAACCATTCCCAAAGCCTGCTCTTCAGACAAAGATTAGACAGGACTATAAAACAAAAAATAATACATGTGAGGAGTATGCTTCTTAATTCAATCAGATACACAAGATCAAATGGGCAGCTCCTGTCCAGAGGCATGATGAGATGGTAGGAAGGGACAGGAACTGGTTGAATGGACACAGGAAACCCGGGGTGGAAAGAGGGAGTGTGCTGTCACATTGTGGGGATTGCAACTAATGTCACAAAACAATATGTATATAAATTTTTGTATGAGAAATTAACCTGAACTGTAAACTTTCACCTAAAGTACAACTTAAAAAAAAAAAAAAGATTGGTCTCTGCTTGAAGGGGCTCAGGATCCATTGACCACATCAGACAAACTCCAGATAATTACAAAACAGGTCTATAAGGGAAACACTGGAAATTAAGGGACAACTGGCCAGAGGACAGAAGAAAACACCTGACCTGAAGAGTAGGGTAAAAAATGGGAGGCATTCCACCCGGAGGAAGCATCAGTAAAAGGCAAAGAAGTGAGAGACAGCTCAACCCCCTCTAGAAAATGCAAGTAGCTCAGTAGAGCAGAAGGTGGAAAGAGTCAGGAGATGAAGATACAGGCCCTGTAGTGAGGCCATGGACTAAAAGACACCCTCTCCCACTGCTCTCCTCTGTGGACCCGACTCTACAAGGCTACGTTGTTGTTGTTGGGTGCCGCTGAGTCAATTTCGACTCATAGCAACCCCATGTGACACAGTAGAACTGCCCCATAGAGTTTTCTTGACTGTAATCTTTAATTAAGAAAGCAGATCGTCAGGTCTTTCTCCCAGAGAGCCGCTGGCTGGGTGGGTTCCAACCGCCAACCTTTTGGTTAGCAGCTGAGCACTTAACCATTGCGTTATCAGGGCTGCTTCCACAAGGCTGTAGTGAGGGCTAAATGAGTTGATGCATGCTTAGAACATTCCCTTGTCCAGAGAACATGCCCGGGAAATATTAACTATGATTGTTGTGATTATCTTTATTACATTGAGTCAGGTACAACTGATTTACTTGATTTCTTAGTTGAAAGCTAAAGTAAATCTGTAAACACTAAAGATTCAGTGACCACCTTCAATAAAAAATAACAACTGTACTTGGAAAGCAGAAAAATGAAGACTGGGTAGAGTTAATGCTGTCACCATTTCCCCAGCCCCCAAAAAAGGAAAAAAAAAAAATCCAATGTGTACATTTCTAGAGAGAAGGATGAATAGATTATCTGTCTGATATCTGAAGTCTCCCAATCCAAAAAGGATGCTTTAGGGTGAATGGCTTGTTGATATTTGGGCTCCGGAATGTAAGCAAGGCCAAGATCATTCGCTCAGACATCCATTCTCCTTCATCCTTCCTGTCTGATGCCCTGAATCCAGCTAAGCAGCGTTTAAGGCTCTACCGTCTTATAAATAATCTTCACTGAAAACAGTATGGTCACAGATCATTGAGGGCTTGCTGATGCCTAAATCTGTCTCCTTCCCTCCTTTCTATTTTTAATCACTTACCAAAACAAACAAAAAAAATACAGCCAGGGTGTTCCTTGGAAGTGAGGATGGTGAAACTTCATCTCACGTACTTTGGACCAGTCCCTGGAGGAGGACATCATGCTTGGTAAAGTAGAGGGTCAGTGAAAAAAGAGGAAGACCCTCAACGAGATGGACTGACACAGTGGCTGCAACAATGGGCTCAAACATAGCAATAACTGTGAGGATGGCACAGGACTGGGCAGTGTTTCATTCTGTTGTACACACAGTTATTATGAGTCAGAACCAACTCGATGGCACTTAACAACAATAACACTCCAAAACAAAAGGGAAAGCAAAGCAAAACAAAAGCAAAAACAGATGAAGACTATACTCTAAATTTCTTCAACCAAAGAAAACTCCAAATCCATCCCCTAAAACTCCCTCTTTACTTCACTGAAACTTACTCTTCTCTTCCTGCCATTTTGGAACTGACCAGCCACCAGCTCAACTGCTTCTGAGTCCTGGGTTCAACCTAGTGCTGGAAGAACCAAGAAACTCCATTATCCTATTAAGATGACCCTAAACCTCCAAACCAAGAAACCAAATCCCAGCTGCTCTTTTGTTGCTGCTGTGAGGCTTTCAGACTTTAAAGAGATACATAGGAAAGACACAGCACATAAGCACCATTTGCCCTAAAAGCTGACTAACTGCCTGTGGCTCCTGAACCACATAAGTCAAAGAGCCGGTCTGTTCTCATTACATGCTCCCAGCTGTCACAACCAAACGTTCAAGAGCTCCTTACACACCCTTAGGCCTTCTTCCAATCCATGCTCTCCCCAACTCATGCCCCTTAGGCCTTCTTCCAGTTGATTCCCCCCCCTCAACTCATGCCCCTTATGCCTTCTTCCAGTTCATTCCCCCCTCAACTCATGCCCCATAGGCCTTCTTCCAGTTCATTCCCCCCTCAACTCATGCCCCTTCTTCCAATCTATGCCCCTCTCAACTTATGCCCTTTAGGCCTTCTTCCAATCTATGCCTCTCCAACTCATGCACCTTATGCCTTCTTCCAATCCATGCCTCCCCAACTGATGCACCTTAGGCCTTCTTCCAATCTATGCCTCCCCAACTGATGCACCTTAGGCCTTCTTCCAAACTATGCCTCCCCAACTGATGCACCTTAGGCCTTCTTCCAATCTATGCCTCCCCAGTTGATGCACCTTAGGCCCTCTTCCAATCCATGCCCCCCTCCCCAACGCATGCACCTTAGGCCTTCCTCCAGTCCATGCCCCACCCCCCAAACTTATGCACCTTAAGCCTTCTTCCAATCTATGACTCCCAACTCACGTACCTTAAGTCTTCTTCCAATCCATGCCCCCTCCCCAACTTCTGAGCAGGGCTGAGAAAAAGCAGACCTCCCCAGACCAGGCCCATGCCTGCTAAACACACACCAGAGAACACTGGGGTGAGGCCTACAGGAAAACAGTGATCATTTTTCTTAATGTTTTCTAGCCATCTCTACCTCTAAGCATTTAAAGACTGTTCCAGTCAACTAGAGGCAACAATCTTTGGGTCAACACAACTCCTAACGCCCATTGTCACACCCTCAGCCAGTATGAAATGTTCTTGTGGTTTGCTGAACCTTTCAGCTGTGGAAGCTTTCCCTTCCAACTTCAAATATTATAAAAAAGTGAAATACATTTAGGATCTTGTAATCAAACCCAGAAATGTTTGAGTGAAAACATTATTTTGAAAGAAGAGTTTTTATGCTGTTCCAATTGCTACTTTACAGTGATATGAAATATTCCCAATTCTACATATAAATGTAAAATGTCCTCTCACAATCTAATTGTCTTCAAAGATGTCCTGGCCATCACTGCTATACTTTTGGCCTAAAAAATACTAAACTTATAAGGCAAAGTAAGAAACAAACAAACAAACAACAACAAAAAAAAAAAAACCCAGCTAACTAAGAGATATTTAAACAATGGACACGGTTTAGCAGGAGTTAAATAGTCCAAGGCTACATGAAATAATTACTTATTCCAGTTCTCTAAAAGAAAATTGCAGCAAGCTTGCTTAAAGTACTTTGAGTTTCTGTGCAAGTTTATGCCTACTATAAATATTTCTATATTCCTTTTCTGTTTCCAACTACTTGAGAAAAGCCTAAAAAAAAATCTCTGAAATATTTTTGGGGCTGGCCTAGAATGAACTGTTATTAGTATTTGGGACACAATTTACCGAGTTGACTGTCAACGTCCTTCAACGTACCCCTTGGATAATCTGCAGACACACGCAATAGGTGTTCTACTAAATAAAGCCACTGAGTCTTCTCCTTGAAATGACAAAAAGTTGTTACAGCCCTCCACAGTTCCAGATCTACATAGCCAGGCTGGGATTCCTCTATAAATGAGATGAAGCCTTAATATAGTCGATTCTATAGCTACCAAGAGGTTTATATCATTACATGGTGTGATGCATCCCTAAGGAGGCAGTTAGGACAGTTTTCTCTGTATCAAACCTGGTTCTGAATATACCAAGAAAATACACTAAGAAAATTTCTAGGAAAAAAATAAAATTTTGTACTAAATTTCCAAACATCTTTACATTGGTTTTAAGGTAAGCTCAGCTAAGATAAAAAGGCATCAAATCAATGAAATGTTAGGATAAAAGGACTATGTTTAAAGTCATAATTTATTTATGGCAAATTTTGGGCCTGTCTCATTATTCACCAGTGTTCCTTAACAGGACATTGTTTAAGGCACTCTCATCCTAATACCCTGTTAAATTCCTTTCTAACTTCTCAGACTGGCACAGTATATGTAACTATAGAAATTAAGCAGAACATTCTCTTTAGTGTGAAAATATGAGACAGTTCTCTTTGTAGGGGTAGGGCCATTTGGACTATAATCATTAAATGAATCAAATATGATGGATCTTGAATTTATTTGAGCAAAACAAATATGCCAACATCACTTTGGGGGTAAAAAATGTATATTAAAAAAAAAAAACTAAAAAGGTGCTGGTACACTGAATGCTGGCTACTGAATGAATGAATGAATGAATGCTGAAGAACAACACAGTAGTCCCACGAACTGTTAAATTCACTGCTGCACAGTAAAGAGCAAGGTAGTCATTGTTTGTGTGTGTGTTTCTTCTTTTTCTCAATACTATGGAGCCCTGGTGGCGTAGTGATTAAGAGCTTGGCTGCTAACCAAAAGGTCAGCAGTTCAAATCCACCAGCTGCTCCCTGAAAACCCTATAAGGCAGTTCTACCCTGTCCTATAGGGTCGCTATGAGTGGGAATCGACTCGATGGCACCTAACAACAGGTGAACTTTAGGCATGAATTGTTAAGAAAAGGATCGGGTAGACTCTAATAGACTCATATATTCACTCGTGCAACTATTCATTATTTTGCGCAAAGACTATTCTAGGTACTAGAAGGATAAAATATGAATGCATCTGGTCCCTGACTTCAGGGAACTTACACATTTGCAGTTATTAATACAAAGCACCAGCAAGTGATCAGCTAAGTCCACCTGGTACTCAAGGATGACATGGACTACTCAATTAAGGTTGAGTTCCTCTGCCCTCCTGGGAATCACTGTTTAAATCTTCAAAAAATGTAAGAAACTGCCACGGGAAAATCTCAGTGCAACAAATTCCAATCCACCACAAATAATCAGATTTTTTTTTACTTTAAAAATGTGTGTGCATGGGGGTATGTGTGCCAGCCCCCAGTGAAATTAGTCAAAGATCAACGCTTGACACAAGCAAGAATGTTTTACTGAATTTCTTCTTTTCAAAACGCTCAGGAGACCTGATTATAAAATTGTAAAACACTAAATGGAGAGCAAAACAAAAGATAATTAAATTATAATTACTATATTAATTCTAATGAATATCATTACACTCTGTGTAATTTTTGTTACCCTTTTCTCTGCTTCGAAGTTCACAGAGAATGGCTCACCAACGAACTCGTCTCCAACCATTCTGCTGTCCATTTGCACTGCCTAAGGACCACTGAGAATCTGGACCAGGATTCTTCTTGGAGCTAGTGTAACACAGACTACCGTCCTCACTTCCTTGCATTTGGTGAGTCTTACTTTAAAGTTGCTTAATGATAACCATCATCTACCAAGTACATACCATGAACCAGGTACTACATTAAGAGTGTATATGTATATTATTTCTCATTTAATAAGCCACAAAACTCCACGAGACAGGTATTATTACTATTTCCATTTTATAGATGAGAAAACTTTGATTAGGAAAAGTTAAATGCCTTGTCCAAAAATCTAATAAGGGGGCCAGAATCCAGCTCTGTTCTAATTCCAAAGCTCTGTAGTCATTACACTTTCCTTAATTAAACAGAATTGAGAATAGATGTTTTTGATAAAGATCATCACAATGCATTCTAAATCAAGTATGAAATTTTATAGATAATTATTATTTATTGGCATTTGTTTGTTTATGCCTTTTCTGTCTCCACTATGAGGACAGACCTTACTATTCATAATTCCAGGATGACTCTGCATGGAGAGTCCAGAGCATTAAAAGGTTTAATAGCAATGAAAACAGAAAGCTAAATGCAAGAGAGCTGGTCTAACACACAAGTGTGATTTAGACCACAATTGCTTTTGGATCCATCCTCCTATGCATTTCAACACCCTCCCTCTAGCCTTCTACCAGTTCCTTTGCCCCTGACTTAGAGCTGGCACTCAGGAGCTATTAAATACAACTGGAATTGCTATTAGTTGGGAACACTCGCACCTCCTAGCAAATCTCCTCATCTCCCAACACCTGGCCCGTGATATCCTCTTTACAAAAGAAGAAACTTCTAGACCCAAAAGCATTATTTTTATTTTTTTATTGTTATTCTAGATGAGAGTTTATAAAGTAAATCAGTTTCTCACTAAACAATTAATACACATATTGTTTTGTGACATTGGCTGCCCCCCCCACGACATGTGAACACTCTCCCCTTCTCGGCCTTGGGTTCCCGGTTACCAGCTTTCCTGTCCCCTTGTGCCTTCTCGTCCTTGCCCCTGGGCTGGTGTGCCTATTTAGTCTCGTATACATTGGCTGAGCTACATGTATTATTGTTTGTTTTATGGGCCTGTCTAATCTTTGGCGGAAGGGTGAACCTCAGAAGTGACGTCTGTACTGAGTTAAAAGGGAGTCCGAGGGCCATACTCTTGGGGTTTCTCCAGTCTCTGTCAGAGCAGTAAGTCTGGTCTCCAAAAGGATTATTTTTAAGGGTTCTTTTTAGTACCAAAGTAATCATTCCTAGCAGCTTTATAAGTCATATTCACTTCAAAATATCTAACTACATGGTTTTTCATTATAAAAATAACGTCAGTTCCTTTAAAAAAAAAAAATTGGACGATACAGATTAGAGAAAACGATTTTAAAAATAAAGTCATCCATGATCTTGTCATTTATCACCATCACTGTTCCTGTTTTTCCTACACATAATTTTTTTTTTTTTTTTACATATAGCTGTGAGTGTAATTTCTTTCTGAAGAGTGGCAGGGTATATTTTTATCAGCATTTTTCCATATTATCACATACTCATTCTAAGCGGCAGTTTGAATATACAGTACTAATCATTATTAAATCATTTCCTCCAAAACTGGACATACAGGATGTTTCCAATTTTTTGCTATCCTAAGTAAAATAACAGTGGACAGGTTTACTGTACAAAAATCTTCCTTGTTTAAGATAATTTCCTTAGGGCTAATTCTCAGAAGCAGAGGTTCTAGGTCAGAGGACGGAGACTCCCGAAAAAGCAAAGTGAGGACAATGGCCATGATAATGATGATGACAAAATATTTCAGACGTACAAAGAAGTTCAGAGAACAATATAACAAACGCTCATGTATCCACCATTAGGCTGAAATTTAATGGTGGAAATTCAAGACCCAGCAGCAAAATCAGATGTACATCAGGAACTCCATCAGCTCTGGACTAAAAGTTGCCATACGGAACTCTGAAAACCCCAGAAATGTATTGGTTAAATCTACAGATGAGATGGGAAGTCTCACCACCTCCCTTTCATTAGCACTTCTCTCGGTTTTCATTAGCGCAAACGCTGGGTTTAAAAGGAGCTGGGTTGGCTGCCTGCTTATGATTGAATTAGAATGCTTTCAGTTTTAAGGAAGCCATTTTTGCATATATAAATGGGGGGAGGGAAGGTATTCAATGAGAAAATCTGACCTACAGGAATTTGGAGGATATTCTGGTTAGCAGATACCATGAAATGTGTTTATTTCAAATTAATCAGTTTTCTAGACAATATCACACGCCTAAAAAGATCATTTCAATTCTCACTCTGTTTTCTCCCCAACCGCCCCCCTCAAACACACACACACCCCTCGCCAACTAGAGTTCATAAAAGGTCGTTAAAATTCAGGCACTTACAAGAAAGCATCTTGTTGTTATGATGCTGAAAATAAGTAGCATATAATCAGCAGAGACAATAACAATAAATATTATGTTTCTCTCCTGACTGTACTAAGAAGACATAAAGAAGTATCATGAAAAGGCAAAAGCATAAATGAAAATTAAATTTCTGCTTAATCATTCTTTTGCAGAGAAAAAAATAAATCCTTTATTTATGCACAAGGCAGTATCATCTTTTAAAAGCTATGGACACATTACTACTATCCTGCTGCTTCTCGGCTGGAGAAATAGGATTAGTGACCTAAGAGGGAAGAGCTTAAACTGATTAGTCAAGTAAGCAGTCCTTGGGCAAATAAGCAGGAAAAGGAGGAGTCCAGTCTTACATGTACAAATGCCCTATTATTGTTTGGTGTCATCAAGCCGATTCTGACTCACAGAGACCCTACAGGACTGAGTAGAACTGCCCTATAGAGTTTCCTAGGCTGTAATCTCTACCGGAGGTCTTTTTTCCCACAGAGCCACCCTCCTTTTGGTTAGCTGCCAAGTGCTTAACCACTGCACTTCCAGAGTAAGAAACCTGAGCCATCCAAGGCTGTCTAGTACCTTAGATTGCGATTTACATGAAGAAGGTTTTTAATCTTCCTCTTTCAAAACAGACTCCAAAAATGACAGAGTTTAGACTCGGGCTAGCTCAAAACACAGCTTATATCCTACAAAACAGTTGCAGAATGGCCACCATCCATCCGTTCATTCATTTACTCAACCAACAATATTTACTAAGCAACTAGCATATTAAACCAGAAACCAAACCAGTTGCTGTGGAGTCAATTCCAACTCAAAGCAACCCCACGTGTGTCAGAGTAAAACTGTGCTCCATATGGCATTTGATGGCTGATTTTTTGCAAGTAGATCACCAGGCCTTTCTTACAAGACTGCTCTGGGTGGACTCAAACTTCCCATCTTTCGTTAGCAGCCAAGGGCATTAATTGTTTGCACCACCCAGGGACTCCAACTACCATATATGGCATTAGGTACACAGTGATGGAGGACCCAGACCTGCCTTCAAGGAGCACAACTAATATAATTAATTGGTCTCCCTGACATGAACCCTAAATGCACATGATTCATGACAAAAAGAATTGAGTGCCTCAAACTTAAGTCATGGTGTGCCAGACTGGAAGTTATCCTGGAGATCACCATAGACCTACTCCTTCGTTTGCAAATGAAAAACTCTAGAGTTCAGAGATGTATATTGACCAACTCAAGGATACAATTTAGTGAGAGGCAGTGTTCATGACTATAATCCCAGCCAAGAGCTCTTGCCACTAAGGAGAGGACACAAATGTACTGATGCCCAAAATGTAACAAATTTGCAAGATGTTCTACCGGACATGCTTAAGGGTGATACTTACTAGCAAAGTAGGAAAGGGCCTATCTCTGTTTGACATTATAACCCAGAACAAAGGAAAGACAGTTCTAGACACTGTGATGGTAGCACTGATTTAAAAAAAAAAAAAAAAAAAAAGTTCCCAGCCCCTGAGGATGCTTAGAGAGCTAACATGAGATCTGTTTCAAGAATCTGGAAGAAGTCCACCAGGACTACAGAACTCAGAGCAAGCCACAGGGACCTGATGGCAGCTTAATTCCTTCATTTCCAAATATTTTCCACTGTCTCTATAGGGGAATTCCTTAGTGCTTTCATAACAGAAGTCAGAAGGGAAAGCGAATGTCCTTTCTGAACCAAATGACCCAATTATATAAGTTGTGTGAAGGAAGGGATACCTGTCATGAAGTTCAGCAGACAGTCCAAACAGGAGGTTACCAAAAGCAATTATAAACATTAAAATAAAGATTATGATCAAAGTGAGTCATCAAAAATGGTTAAGCTTCACCAAAATGTCCAGAAAGATTTGCTTGTGCTATAATTAATGGAACGGATTTCAAATGTTAAATCTAGGACATACCCCTGTTAACCTGGGGATTTTATTAGTTTAATGCAATCATAGCTCCCAGCTGTTTAACAGATCTCTTGAGAGCACAGCATAAAAACAAAAGTGTCTTCACTGCAACCAGGTTGTCAATGAACAATAATCTTGGACAGATTAAAATGTCTAACATGATATTAAAAACATTACTGAAGGGCTACATAATAAGAAACACTTGAAATAAAAAGTAACTGAATAAAACTATTTCAACTCAGAGTAAAAAAATCTATTATTAAATCATGTAATAGTCTCAACCACTGCCCTCCCCCACAACCCCTTACCCCCAAAAAGACAACACAAACTCAAAGTGCTCTTTTCTTCCCTGATATTCCTTCCTTTTAATTTGCTCCAGTGCTGTCTGTGGAACAATCTGGCAGAATTACTATTTAAGCAAACCTGTGTTTGCACAGCCCATGTCCTCCTCTGAAAATTGCATCTCATGCACGAGATGGACCTCCAGGCCTCAAGAAGACACTGAGGAGTTCTCCAATAGAAAAGGAGTGGAAAATATTCAGAAGTAAAGGAGTCAAGGTGGGGTCAGCACCCAGTGGAGTCCCTGAGCGGTACACATGTGCCTGGCTGCTAACCGTATGGTTGGAGGTTCAAATCCACCCAGAGGCACCATGGAAGAAACGCCTGGCGATTTACTTCCAAAAAATCAGCCATTGAAAATGTTCTACTCTCACACACATGGGGTTGCCACGAGTCGGCGCTGACTTGACAGCAAGTGGGGTTTTTTTTGTTTGTTTTTGTTATTGTTTTTTCCAGCATCCTGTGGCTTGCTCTGAGTTTTGAAGCCCTGATGGGCTATTTCCAGAATCTTGAAACAGCTTCAAGATGCAGGGATCTTACGTTAGCCTTCTAAGCCACATACATTCCCCATATCCCTTCCCTATAGGCAGAGTTCATTGGACTGAGGGGGCAGTGGAGGACTTGACCAGGCTGGGCCAACCAAATTCTATCTCCCAGGAATCCGAAACTGAGACTTGCATCTAAGCATTTGAACTTGGGAGCAGGTATACATGGAACTAATGTGGCCATTCTGTAATGCCCACTTAGACCCTGTGAACAGAGAAGCGGAGAAAGCCCAACTGTTGCCATAGACAATGAAGCTGATACAGGGAGAGAAGCCAGAAGTGAGCCCCGGGTGTCTCAGGCTTTGTTATGGATTGAATTGTGTCCCCAAAAAGATATGCTGAAGCTCTAATCTCTAGTACCTATGAACGTGATCTTGTTTGGAAATTGGGTCTTTGCAGAGGTTATCAGTTACATTAACATGAGGTCATACTGGAGAAGGGTGGGTCCTAATCCATTATGGAGTGGTGTCCTTATAAAAGAGAAGAGACACAGAGACACACAGAGGGGAGACAGTCATGTGAGGAAAGGGCTATGCTGCAGCGGCAAGTCCAAGAACACCTGGGGCTACCAGAAGCTGGGAGACACGACAGGATCTTCCCCTAGAGCCTTAGGACAGAGTGGCTCTGCTGATACCCTGAATTCAGACTACTAGCCTCGAGAACTGTAAGACTATAAATTTCTCTTCTTAAAGGCACCTACTTTGTGGCATTTTGCTACAGTATCTCTAGGAAACCAAGACAGACTAAACAAGCAAATGCCTTGGCTGCTGGTGGTTGCCCTGATCCTGGTTCCGAGCCCCTTATGACTGGCAGCAGTGCCAGCCCTTGCCCTATAAACCACCCTTGAATATCTTTACATAAATTCTATTTTTAAGGCTTAAGTTGGTGTGAATAGGCATTTATTTGTAACCAATAAGACATAATCATATGTTTAGTCATTTAAAAGCTAACACACATCTAATGATTTGTAACCCCAGCAGAATAACTTATAACACACATTTATTTTGCAGCATAAACTAAAATATATTTGTTTCCAATTTCAAAATATATTTTATGGTTCCCCACTGCCCTTTCTAAAACATAGCCACGTGTATAGAGGACGTTTAATAAGTACAGTCATACATCACTCAACGTCCATGATATGTTCTGTGAAACAGAACACCATATTACTTAGCAAAGTATATATGCCTCTTCAGCCTCTGTCCCCCTCTCCAGTCCCTCCAATTCAGTGGATTCTCCAGGGCACCTATCTGATCCCTCTTCTCTGGCCTCAGTCCCCCACTCCATGCCCTTTCTGAAGCCCTCTCAAAGCACCGTCTCTTGGTCCCTTCCCCAGCGCGCCCACCCTCCTGAGCCCTATATCCCACGGGAGCCTGGCTGCACTAACCCAATTCACAACAGCAGGCACTCACTGCGCACCATGAGCAGGCTGGGGAGGTTCCGCTAGCACTGCGGCCACTCAACCACTCAGCCTGACCTGTCGAGGTTCACTGATCTCCAACGACTTGTCCCCACATCTACACGGGACTCCCTGTCCCCTCTTCCTTTTCTCCTTCCTCTGCCCCTTTCTTCCTGGGTCCAGACAAGTGTACATACTTAGCCATATATGCTTATATACTTAACTGTATACACCGTATATATTTAGCACAGCTATATGGGACCACAGACGTGTATGTAGTCAGGCGTTGCCCAAATGGACGTTTCACGTTGCATGACTGTATTAAGAGAGTCACTCTCCCTGCCCTACGTAAACGAGCTATAAAATCTACAAATCTTGGGTGAAAGGTTTTACTTTCAAACCTTCAAATTCAGGAAGAGTCTCACAGGTTTAAACCACATACCAAAGGAACTGCTACAATGGTGCAAGAGCTCATTCAAGGCTCAGAAGCAGGGGCACCTGAACTGTGCCGGAGGTGGGGTCAGATACGGGCTCTAGATATCACTGCCTGTTAGCTGGTCCACATCCACAGCCTGAGGGAGAAAATAAAACCAGAACAGGGCTGACACTCCATGGTGTTCTGACCAATAAATCCGGCTATACTCACGCAGGCATCCACCCATTTAACAGACAGTTGACACTGGATACCTATCGTGCACCAGGCTCAGTGCCATGTACCGGGGAGTACATGGGTGACTAGTACAGACCCTATTTGCTCAGCATTTCTTCCATTAACCATTTACACCTTAGTAAGAGAGAGGAGACTAATATACAAACTATTACAACATACTGAAGTCTGTGATCAAGTAAGAGAAGCATAGCAGATTGTAGGACTGCAGGAAAGAAGACAGCTGTGTCAGCTCCACATGTGGGAGAGCAGGGAGGGACAGGAACAAATGTGCCTCAGGCAGGACTCATTTGACCCTAGTGACTGTCAAAAAATTGGCCCCAACATAAATGCTCAGCCTCCAAAAGGTGGAAAATAACACAGACTGCTGAATGTTTTTTATTTTATTTTTGTTTATTTTAGGCAAGGGCGTGGGGGAGAAATCGCCACCCCTGCAACAACTACGCAGCCTGCTGACCCCTCCCTAACTCCTAAGGGTCCACTGACATATAAAGGAGCCGGGCTCCCTGCCTACATGAGCCCCAGGGTAGACTGAACCCCCCCCCACCCCCAGCCCCTATCACCACCCAGACACCCAAGTCATGCCTTTCCCGAGCCTTCCTCTCATCAGAAATCATGTCACCTACCGGGCACCCAAGCTTTTTTTCCCAGGACCACTTCAACATGGGAAAAGCCAGTCCCCAAAGGAAAAAAAAAAGGACTGTTAATCACAAACAAGTCCCCTCATTTTTAACCAGGCTGACCTGTAAGCAGACTCCTGCCAGCACCTGAAAGGCCATAGCTCTCAGGACACTGGCCGGAGCTTTAGTTACAATATCTGTTTTCACTGCCCATCAGGTGCTCGCCTCCCCTCTTCTTACCCTACACCCACCCACCTGCTCTTAGGGTGGATTTTTTTTTTCGTTAACCTGTGTAACTAAAGAACCTGATAGGTCCACGTGATAAGGGAATGGTGGCCTAAAAACCAGAAGTTTCCAGTTCCAGTAGCTATGGCTCAATGTTCATGTTTCACACACAGAAGACATTAACAAAGGCCTTAAAAATAAGAGAGACTGAAGGCAGCCAGAGAGATACCTAACACTCAATCAAAGCTGGGCAAGTGAGGCGAGCATTAGCAGCTTTCGGGAGCCAGGCCAAACGTTCTTCTATTGGAGGAACGAGTTCAGTGTTTGTGCAGAGTCAGCAGCCTCAAGAAGGTGCAAGAATGAGTAAGGTGGACAACTGGAAGGTCCTGGAAACCCTTGCTGCCCTGCCAGAGTCTACCACATGGGCAAACCCTTCACAGCCAAACTGTCAGAAAAGGATGATTCATTTCTTCCATCCATTAGGCCAGAAGAGAAATTAAAAGCCAGAAAGTGAGAGGAAACAAGAAGTGTGAAAGCTTGTTTGCAAACCTTCGCCGCAGAACAGCCCTGTCCTTACTGAGACAGGTCTATGCAGCAGGGTTCAGTGTGAGCTACTGGTTTTCTGTCCCTGGGTGGTGAAGACAGTTAACATGCTCAGCTGCTAACCAAAAGGTTAGAGGTTTGAGTCCACCCAGAAGCTCCTCAGAAGAAAGGCCTGCAATCTACTTCTGAAAAATCAGCCACTGAAAGCCTTAAGGAGCACAACTCTACCATGACACACATGGGGTCACCACGAGTCCAAACCAACTCCGTGGCAACTGGTTAAATGGTCTTCTAGTCTTTTCCCAAGAAGTCTGCAACCCTGTCAAAAGCAGGAGTATACTCAACCTCATGGGAGAGCAGCAGAAACCCAGCATCTGCAGGAATTGTAACTTTTCTGTTTTTTTTTTTTTTCCCCAAACAAAAATCACAAGAGAAAAACTTTATTGCCGAACTTTAAATGGAAGGCAAACATAAAATATTTGCTTAATGCCTATTGCCCTGCACATGAAATGATTTCTTTTTATTACATGTCTGTCCACTAGAAGTTAGGGGGACACACAAACTATGTGCAGGAAGAAGATAAACTGTTCTCTACCTTAGGGAAGCTCCACAGAGCAACGACCTCATCTTTCCAAATTTGTTCAGTGTCTGGTGCGCTCTGGACACTTCGTAAGAGAAATTACAGAAGCTCCTAATAACAAAGTTGCAATCCAAAACAGAAAGGCTTTATGAAAATCCTCAGCCAAAACCCTAGCTGTGTTCTAAGTTAAATGCTACATTAAAAGTTCACACAAACAAAATAGCTACTTTGGAGACCTGTAATTTTTAACCATATAGTCTTGTTGCTTTTCATCTAAGCTGCTGACTAAAGCTGAGAGTGATTTTACAACTCTATTATCCACATGTGGATGAGTCACTTGTTCTATCAGTCTAACTTCAGGCTGCCCTTCCCCTCTGCTGTTCAGTCCACTCCTGGGAAGTATCCCAACTGCCTGCTCTTATAGGCTAAAGGTCTGCAGACCAATTTTAATACACAGTGAAACAAAATAAGGTGAGTGGTGCTAACTGCTTTGAATGCATTTCTCAAAGATAAATATGAGTATGGAATGGTGTACTGTTTTGGACAATTGGTCTCCTACTACTTCACCTTATTGGTATGAATTTTAACATGGTATTGCCTAACCCTTGAAATTCATGGACCCCTGAGGATCCTAGTAATCAAAACAGCTTTCCTCATAATAATGCTAAGATATCATTTACCTTTCTTCTTGTGTTGACATTTTCACAGATGGTGTAACAAACAGTAAGTTACGAGTAGATACACAGGTAGATATGCAAGCTGAACAGGTGTCAGATGGCGTATGGGCATACACCCACGACCATGTATAGGTTTGGCACAGAATATTTCTACATACACACTTGTACGTGCTGCAAATATATTCATATATATAGTAGAGCACACAGTGGGTACCGTTATGAAGACTCCTTAGCCATAACCAAACACCTTGAGGGACTGAGTCACTGGGCTTTAGGGCTTAGGACTATAATCTCACGGGACATCTAGGTTAACTGGCATAACACAGTCCATAAAGATAATGTTCTATATCCTACTTTGGTATGTAGTGTCTAGGATCTTAAAAGCTTGCAAGCAGCCATCTAAGATACTACTATTGGATTCTTCCTGTCTGGAGCAGAGAAGAGTGAATAAAATCAAAGTCTCAAAGAAACAATGAGACCAGAAGAACCAGATGGTGCCCGGCTACCACTACCAACTGCTCTGATCGGGATCACAGTAGAGGGTCCTGGACAGAGTGGGAGAAAAATGTAGAACAAAATTCAAATTCATAAAAAGACCAGACTTACCGATCTAATAGAAACTGGTGGAACCCTCAAGACTATGGCCCTTACACACCCTTCAAACCTGGAACAGAACCCACTCCTGGAGATCACCTCTCAGCCAAACAATAGACAGGCCTATAGAGAACAGTAACATCCATGAGGAACGTGCTCCTCAGAACAATCAACCATACAAGACCAAGAGGGCAGCATCTGCCCCAAAACAAAGTTCAGAAAGCAGGAAGGGACAGGCAAGATGGGCAAATGGAAACAGGAAACACAGGGCAGAAGTGGGTAGAGTGTTGTCACATTGAAGGGATTGCAACTAATGTCACAAAACAAAATGTGTATAAATTGTTGAATAGGAAGCTAATTTGCCCTGTAAACTTTCATCAAAACCACAATAAAATGTTAAAAAACAAAAAAAAGCAGTGGTGGTAAAACCGGTGTCTTGGTACAAATGTAGGCAGTCCTCACACTGTAGTAAAAGTCACTGCGTTCCTCGCATGATCAACTCCCAGCTGGTTTTTGTTGGTTTGTTTTGTTTTTTTATGCCAGGTTCATTTAAGAATTCTTCTTGATGAAGCATTTAAAATTATTAATTATATTTTCATATTCTGTGTGACACACAAAACACTTATCTGCACACTCAGTATGATGGCTGTTGTGAGCTGAAAAGCCACTGTCATGGAACACCACTTTCATTTGAAAGAACTACTAAGGAATTATGGTTTTTCAGACTTGGATATATGGCAACCACTTTCTCAAAAATGAATGAAGTGAGCCTGTCAGTTCACAGAAAATAACTGACAGTCTTTACTGCCAGTGATAAAATTCAAGCTTTCAAGTGAAAAATAGAATTTGGGGAAACTTGCATCTGCCAAGAGCTTGACAGCTTCCTAAAACTTAAAGACTTTTCTTGTGAGATTGATGGTGATATTAACAAATGTGATTTTTTGATGTTGTATAATGAAATGTGTCAACATTTAGAAGACCTGCAGCTCTCAGTGAACAGCATTTTCCAAACAACCAAAGATGATATTGCACAATCATGTAAAAGAGCCATTTAACCTGCAAGACAGACTAATGGACACATAGTTTCTACATTGCAACTAGCCTTTAAGAAACTATCACCTGCCAACTACTACTATCAAATAAGAATATCTATAATTATCGGAAAAGGCTATTAAAATATTCTTTCTTTTTCTAATTACAAATCTTTGTAAGGTATATACTTCAACCAAAATAATGTATCACAATAGATTGAATGCAGAAGCAGATGAGAATCTAACTGTGTTAATTCAGCCAGACATTAGGGAGATTTCCAATACATAAAACAACACCACTGTTCGCACTGAATACTTTTTGTTTTGAAAAAACACAGTCCTTTATCATAAAAATATGTAATTTATGTTAACATGTAATGGGTTTATTATTATTTTCAATGAAGTAATAAATAAACGTGTTATTTTAACTTTTCATTTTTAAATCCTAATATGGTAAACATCAGTAGGTAGAGACCATATTAAAATAATAGTAACAATAAAGCTCTCTGGGGTCCTCAATAATTTTTTAATATAATGGGGTCCGGTCCTGAGATCTAGAAGTTTGAGGACCATTGTCTTAATTTAATTTATACCCAAATAAATCAAGATGTCAGCTCCACTTAATATTTCCAAACAGAAATGGGCTTCAGTATCACAGGACATAAGTGACACTTCTCTTAAGTTGGGTTTTCCTGATATACTTCGCTGGTATGTCCATGGTTACCTCTTAGGGTCTAGAGTTTTCACACTTGAACCAATCCAACAACCGCTCTTTTAACTGGTATTCATTCAGCCATCCATTCCCAATAGTTATCGGTGCCTTCTAGGTGCTAAACCTGAAGCTAGAAACACATCAGCCCTGCCCTCAGGGAGCTTATATTCCAGGGGCATTCATCCACCCATCAACTCTCGCACTCATTCAACAAAATTAACTGTCTTAGTCATCTAGTGCTGCTGCTATAACAGAAATACCACAAGTGGATGGCTTTAACACAAAAAAATTTATTTTCTCACAGTCTAGTAGGATAGAGCCCAAATTCAGGGCGTCAGATCCAGGGGAAGGCTTTCTCTCTCTGTCAGCTCTGAACAAAGGTCCTTGTCATTACTCCTCCCCTGGTCTAGGAGCTTCTCTGCTCAGGAACATTGGGTCCGAAGGATGCACTCTACTCCCAGCACTGCTTTCTTGGTGATATGAGGTCCCCAACTCTCTGCTCAATTCCCTTTCCTTTTATCTCTTGTAAGATAAAAGATGGTTCAGGTCACACCCCAGGGAAACTCCCTTTACATTGGATCAGGGATTGTGACCTGAGCAAAGGTATTACACCCACCCTAACCCTCTTCAACATAATCCAATCTTGCCTCATTAACCACAGGCAGAGATTAGGATTTACAACATACAGGAAAATTACATCAATCACAAAATGGAGGATAACCACGCAATATTGGGAATCATGGCCTAACCAAGTTGACATATATTTTGGGCGACATAATTCAATCCATGACATTAACCATCTATTACATGCCAAGTATTGTGCTTGCCCTCCTCAGAATCAAAATGTTGGTATACTAAATTACACTTTTTATCAGGGCTATGAATCCCGTTTTTAAATATTTCTCAAAGTTCTGCATGTCTTCAAATTTGTTTGGCATTCAGAGAGCTTTCTTCATCCGAAGTCTGAAGGCTATTGCTTATATTCATTTTCCCCTGCCCACAATTTCCTGATAAAAATAAATAAAATTTCATGGTAAGAAAAAGAGGTGTGTTGACAATCAGAAGGGCTAGAGTACACTCAGTCACCCCTGACACTCTCTCCTCTTTTCCATAACAAAAGAATGGTCCCCCCACCAAGGTAGCACAATGGTTAAGCATTTGGCTGCTAAATGAAAGGTCAGCAGTTCAAATCCACCAGCAGCTCCTTGGAAACTATATGGAGCAGTTCTACTCTGTCCTACAGGGTGGCTATGGGTCAGAATCGACTTGACTGTAACAGGTTTGGTTTTTTGTTCCGCCCTTCAACGAGCTCCAGGAAAACCAGCCTCCAGCGATAGGAGGGGGACTCCAGACCACCCCCACAAGGCCCAAGGGAAGTGGAGGCTCCCCTATTGGCAGGATGATCCAAGACTGCAAGAATTTCCTTACGAAACTAATTAGGCAAGCGATGGCATACATAAGCACTGCTCTGAAAGTCATTAAAGCAAGATTCCAGAGGAAACGAAAAGATAATTGTCCATTAGTTACACGGCTGAAAATAAATGGCCGCTTCAGAAATTCAACTTCCTAACAAGGTTTTCTAATTCAATTACAACTTTAAAAAAAGAAAAAGAAAAAAAAAAAACAAGCACCATCACATACAGAAAACGGGTGAGTGCATAGGGAGGGGAGAGTGGGGGATTATACAGAAATAAATTTCAAATATGTGACTTCAGTATAATAATTCTGTGATTCTGAGTATTTTGCTATTTCCAAAGCAAGAACAGGAATAAAATTTCCTAAGAAAAGCAGCTATAGAGGATAAACTAAAGGTCATTCAGTTTACAAAAGAGATAGGAGACAAATTAGAAAAATAAAAGGGGCAATCTTTTACTCTGGGTGTATGCAGGAGCATTCCATAAAATAGGCTCCATCTTTCAGTAAAAATCTGAGTGCAAAGACTATGTGAGACATAAAGAACAGGAGTGACTTCTGCCCACCATCAGGGATTATCAATAGAGTGGAAAGCAGTATGATTCTGAAGTCAAATGGACTGTATTCAACTCCCAGTTCTGCCACTTACTAATTACAATTACTTACATTTTCTAAGCCTCAGTTTCCTCATCTGTAAAATGAGGATGCTAACACTAATCTCTGTCTTAGAAGAAGTAGAGCCAGAATGCTCCTTAGAAGCAAGGATGGCAAGACTTCATCTCCAGTACTTTGGACATGTTACAGGAGGGATCAGTCCCTGGAGAAGAATATCATGCTTGGTAAAGTAGAGGGTAGAGAAAGAGAGGAAGACCCTCAATGAGATGGATTGACACAGTGGCTGCAATGATGGGCTCAAGCACAGCAATGACTGTGAGGATGGCGCAGGACTGGGCAGTGTTTTGTTCTGTTGTGCATGGGGTCGGTATGAGTCAGAAGTGACTCAACAGCACCTAACTAATACTAATCTCTCAGGGATAATTACGTAAGTTACTTAGCACAGGGATATGCTGATAAATGCTAGCTGCTTTGATTGTAAAAGCTAAGAAATGTACTCAAAAACATAAAATAAGGCAATAAACAATGCATGCAGTAATAATTGCTAAAGGAAATAAAAGCCGGAGAGATCACTTTGGCCTTAGGTAGTCAGGGAACATGTCTTGAAAAAACAAAACTAGCACTTAGAAGAGGTTCAAACTCCTTTTTACAAAGCTGAACAGGGTATTTCCATTCACTGATGTTGTTCTTTTGCTTCTTGAGTCCATGACAAGTACTTACCGAATGCTCACGGTAATGAAATATACTTAGTCAGTGGTTCTTAACCTTTCTTGAGTCATGGCCTACCCTGAGAGTCAAATTAAAGCCACAGGAGGAATCGCTCCCCTTAAAATGGTGCTAACAAGCTGGTTGATTTCTATTTTGTTTTTTTAAGGAGAGATGGGTACCAAGAAGCCCCTCCATGGACCTAACTGAAGACATACAAGGCTAGAATTGTGATGTCACCGATTCTGAAATGGAGCCCCAGTTCACCTTGGTCCAGCCTCATAAGTCAGGTGTGCAAACATCAGGCTCCTCTTCTATCACTACTTATCTCAGGGAATGGCACCACCATCCATCCTGCTGTGCAAGCCCAGAGCCAAGGAGTCACCCCAAACTCCCTCTCCTTCACTCCCCACTCCCCATATCTAATCTTCCACTAAGTCTTGTTCATTTTTCAAGCGTGGCCTCTTACTTCCACCTCCACTTCCTCTGTCCACATGGTCACCATCCTCTGGCATGACTGCTTCAGTAGCACCCTAGCTGGTCAATGTACATTCTCTTGAGTCTCCCTCTGATCTGGCCTCTGCACTGCACCCAGAACGAACTTCTAAAAGTGATCATACCAAAACCATCTACCCTCTACCCCACACCCACTTATCTCTTCAATATTTTTCCATGAAAACAAAACAAATAAAGGAAACTTTTTTGCTGAGGGAAGCTATACCTTGTTCCGTGACAAATAACAGATCAATATGGCCACAGAATGGGTAAGGGAGGGAAAGAGAGTGATGTGGAGAAAGTTAAACATGGTACAGAAGGGATGGATTATGTACCAAAAATACATCCAGTTATTTAGTAAACTCAGGTCTGTATGAACAGTAAGACCAGTGTTCAGTATGGTAAACAAAACAATACTCTCTCTTTTTTTAAGTTTTGTAAATTAAAAGTACAAAACAAGAAAATAATTATTCATATTTCCAACACCCGAGATTCTCTACTTTTAACATCTTGGCATATGTGCAACTTGTTTTCTTTTCTTTTTTTTTTTTTAATGAAATATCACTATGATTTTAGGAAAAATGGAACATGTTTATTCTAAAGAATTTAAGCAGCAACAAATAACAACAAATAAAGCAACGCAGAGAAGCAGAAAGATCAATGCAAAGTAATAATAATAATAAACAACTCAAATGACAACACCCAGAAACAATATCATTAATATTAGGCAAAAACCATTCTAAGCATCTTTCTATGTATCCAGACAGATGGGCGGATGGGTGGAAATAATTTTATAAAAATGGAGTATTACATATGCTATTTTCATTTTTGAAATATTAAATTGAAATTTTGACTAACAAAAGGAAATAAATGAATGTTAATATTAAGAGATGGTGAAAATATTAAGAAATGGGACTTGCTTTTGTTCCTGTCTGTGATGACACGCTTCAGTTTCAGGCAGCACTGATTGGCTCTACTTTGAGTGATGTGGACACTAGCCTATTAGTACTTCTCACTTTTCCTCTCTCTGCCTCCAGATTGTTTTTCATTTCATTATTTTCACATTATCTAGGATTGTAACTGCCACATTCTGTCCTGTTACCATACTTCCCTTCATTGTTTGGCATTAGCTCTACCAACATTTAAGTAAGTTCAGATGCTCAACTTGCCTTCCACGGTATCTCCGTCTCCAGATTCCTTATTTGAACTCAGCTTTTAAATGGATGGATTTCAGCCCTCTCTTAAATGTAGAGACCACATGTGATTTAGTTACTGTGGCATCCTTAGTGCCAGTGAATAGCTGTTGTTGTTAGCTGCCTTTGTGTCGGCACCTGATTCATGATGAACCCATGCACAACAGAACAAAACACTGCCTGGTCCTGTACCATCCCCATGACTGGTTGCGGATCAGACCATTGTGATCCATAGGGTTTTCACTGGCTGATTTTTGGAAGTAGATCACCAGGCCTTTCTTCCTAGTCCTTCTTTGTCTGGAAGCTCCACTGAAACCTGTTCGGCATCATGGAAACACTTAAGCCTCCACTGACAGACGAGTAGTGGCTGAATATGAGGTGTATTGGCTGTGAATCAAACCTCGGTTTCTTGAGTGGAAGGCAAGAATTCTACCACTGACCCACCAATGCCCCCCATGTATAGAAGGTGCTCCATAAATACTTGCTGAATGGCTGAATTTATAACACTGCAAGACAGTGTAGGAACGGCTTGTAATTTATTAAACAACATATATTGTATCTGTGGTTCATACAATCCAAAACCGTGAATTTCTAAACAAGAGCTAAAGAAAGAAATTTACTAAAAAATCTCTGTCACAAGCTGCCTTCTTTGAGATTCTTCCCTGGTAAATTGCAATAACTTGCTAGGTGGCTTTTTAAGGATATACAAATGTTTAGAACAACATGTAAAAGAGATGTCTGTTCACATAAAAGACAGAGAAACTAACATTACTTAGAAGACTAACCAGGTCAAGTCCAATTTCAAATTCCAAGGTGCCATCACATGCTGTGCTAGGATCATAACAGCACAGTCAAGTACCTAATCAATTATTTGTGACTGATTAACTTTTACAACTCATCAAAACAGTTCCTTGATTGACTTATGACTACTTTTTAAAAAATTCGAAACTGTAAGACTGTTTATAAAGTACTTTAACCTTTCAGCAAACTTCTTTCAATGCAAGATGTTCAGAATTAAGGCATCCACAATGCAAGACACACCTCCCCAACATGCAAGAATCACAGGCATACATTTAGAACAATGTGCTGGGCTCAACTTCACACTTCTAAAAGGGTACTTCACAGAAAATTCAAAGACACTAAACATTTTTTAACTACTTAATACCAATCAGAATTTACCCCTTAGAGATTAACTGCAGGAAAAAAAAATGTTATCATTATTTGATAGAATGAACCTAAATTGCTTACTTAATATTTATTTAGTGTCTGCTGCCCAGCAAACAATATTATAAAAAAGAAACTGCCCGAGGTGTACCATAGCGCAGAACGTCTATATCCAAAGGAGGAAATTAGCAGTTTTCAAGACACAGAGGTCTGTGACCAGCATTAGTTCTATCTACATTTAAATAGGTTCAGATGCTCAACCTGCTATCCACAGTATCTCCATCTCTAGACTCCTCACTTGAATTCAGCTTTTAAATAGATGGATTTCAGCCCTCTCTTAAAAAAATAAATAAAGATTCAGCAGGGCACTATTAGGTTTGTTTTTTGTTTTGTTTTGTTTTGTTTTTTAAGTCTTCCAAAAGATCCATGCAAATGATTTTTCAGATTTGCCATGACGCACGGTGCTGGCAGGCATAAAGCATGTATGGACAGACTACCCTGCCCTCCTCCAATTCCCCAAGACTCTCCTTGGGCGTCTCTGACTTGTGGCTCTGGCCCCTTTTAACAGGAGCTCACTGTCAAGTTCCTCCTTTAGCCCTACAGGTCTGCAACTAGCTCCCCTACCTTCTCAAGTGCCAAATAACTTCAGCAAAATTATTGCTGCTGATGTAACACAGCTCACAGTTGCTGTATCAACAATGAATATAAATGAGTTCTAAATAATTTCTGAGGTCTCCAAATTCAAATAGGTTTTGCTTGCTGAGAACGCACAATCACACCCAATTATGACATTTTTCGTCACGCTTCATTGAACATTTTAAGTGCCCTACTATGTGTCCTTTGGACATGTTCTCAGAAGGGACCAGTCCCTGGAGAAGGACATCATGCTTGGTAAAGTAGAGGGTCAGTGAAAAAGAGGAAGACCCTCAATGAGATGGACTGACACAGTGGCTGCAACAATGGGCTCAAGCATAACAATGATTGTTGAGGATGGCACAGGACCAGGCCACGTTTCATTCTGTTGTATGTAGGATCGCTACGAGTCACAACTGACTTGACAGCACCTAACAACAATAACATGTGTCCTTGGGTGGTACGTGCTTGGCTACTAACCAAAAGGTTGGAGGTTTGAGTCCACTCAGAGGTGCCTCAGAAGAAAAGGCCCTGAGATCTACTTCCCAGAAATTAGCCTTTGAAAACCCTATGGAGGATAGTTTACTCTCACACACCAGTTTGGTTTTTTGTGGTACTATTTATGCTCTTAGTTTTTCCCCCGAATGTAGTTTATACTCTCCCATCTGAAAGAAACTAAAAAGTCACACTTATGCTAAATTAATCTTTTGGGAAAATATCAATGCTCTGCAGCATAGCAGACACACCAAGTTCCTGCTGACCTTGTCTGCTATGAGAGCCTCCTACACATTCAAAACCTAAAGCAAACTGGGGCCAAGCTCTGACAAACTCCATCTGCCAGTTCTGATACCAGGATTCCCCACTCCCCTATTAAGCGCCAATTCACCCACCACAATCTCATTCCCTGAGGCCTTGGTAATTGTTTTCCATTACTGAGATTAGGCTCAAGCAAAAGTCCATTGCTTTTGGCTGTGCGACTGCCTGCTACAAACATTTCACGGTGTATAGCTTGTTTGTCAGGCTTAAATGTCCTTTTTATCTGTCCCCCCAAAGAGTTTAATGCAATATATAGAGGAGAATGAAGGCATGTTTAACACAGAACTAATCCACACCATTGTTACGCAAAAAAGGTCCTTATTATTAAGCTCTGGAATCAATAGAGTGCACATCAAATGTTAAAGCTTACACTTTTAGCTCACGTAATAGGAGTTATGATTCAACTTTAACTTTCACCTCTGTTATATAATTTTTAAAAGCATTTGGAAATCTGATTACACTTGCATTCATATCATAGTTGGCAGATTTCAAGATGGGCTCTTAATACTGGGTTATTTTGTTGCGTTGGGGGACTTTGTAATTCGAGAGCCTAAGTTAACATCAGGTCATTTCCATAAAAACATTTTGGTCCCTTTTGGTGGCCTTCAGAGGCAAGCTACCACTCTTTGCTTATCAACTGGAAGAAATCAGATAGGGTTTGGGGTTAACACAGAAAAAGGAAACAGCTTCTATTTAAAGGTCTTTGGGGAGAGACAAAGGAACAGATGAAAAACAACAGATTTGGAGTTTACAGTTCTTTAAATGTACTCCAGAACAGCTGTTATATTTCTTTCTCTTTAAGTTCCCCTCAAGTAGTAATGATAAAAAAATATGAAGTACCTAAAACAAACAACAGAAAAGAAACTATACTTCCTTTAGAGGAAAGATGTTTCAATAAGCCTAGGAAAACTGTAGGAGACATAGAAGAATTTTTTTTTAGTTAAACTAAAATGAAATTTAAGTTAGCTTCAAAGTGGTTTGCAAAAAAAAAACCCTTGAGTTAATGAGAAGGTCTTAGTCCAAGTGGAAGCTTAAGAAATTTGGGATTTTACACAAGAGTTAACTTTCCATCTGAGCCCCTCTGTTTTCAGAAGGTCTAATTTTAAAAGAAAGGTGGATTTAATACTAGGACAAACAAACAGGAGAACCACAGGAGCAACTCACTGAAGTAGTGGTGTAGGACCACATATACTGGAAACAGTAATACTCTGGAAGGTTGTAACTCCAGATATGTGTTGCAAGTCAACTTAAAAAACCAGCCATCTCAGTATCTTTTGGTTGATACTGTAACAGTAACCATTTCACTTCCTGTGTTCCATTCCACTCCTTCCATCGGAAGAGTTATCAGAATCAAAGTTATCAGCTATTCCTCAACCTATCAACACACACACAGAGAGAGAGAGAGAGAGAGAGAGAAAGAGACTCTTCAATAAATGTCTAAGGGATGCCCACAAGCTAGATTAAGCCTGTTTTAGCACTGTAGCAATTAATCTTTTATAAAGAAAAAATAAAAACTAAAAAGATGCCTAGGCAAGTGAGCCCAGCTTAGTTCTCATAGCTTCCTTCTATTGCCTTGAGATTAGGAAAGACACTTCCAAATGGAGTGGTACCACAGCCTGTTGAATTGTGTCACTAGCTACAAAACGCTATTTCCCAGGAACAGTTTCTGTCAGTGGCTCTGAGAAACAGCTGTATAGAACTTGTGCCAGGAAGAGCCAATTAAAATTGCAAAAACATCTTATTTGCTATAGCCCGTTCCACACAATGCTTTTCTTCTTCTTCTTCTTCCCACTGTAACCTCCTCAGAACAATGTCAAGCCCAGATACAGCTGTAGAATCTTGGTTCATTTATATTTTTAAAATGTGGTCTATGAGACAGCTTTAAACAACAACTCAAAAAAAATACGTTTAAAATGAGTGGGGGAAATGTTACTTCCTCAGCATACCAAATTTGCTTTAGTAAACAACTGCATAATGAAAATAACCCCAGAAGTAAACTAATACAAGGAAAATATACAGCCCTAGCAGATGCTCCCTGTGCCAGCCTCTGTTTATCACCTCCTCTTGACGGTAACAATTTAGTAAAGCAACATTAGGTGCTTATGCTAACATTCAGAGCATGGTCCACAGCCAAAGTGGGGTTTTTGCACAGTAAGTCAAAACAGCTTGTTCTGAAAACTTGACTGAAGTCTTCAGTCTTGAGCCTGGCAGAAATGAACAGTGACAAGCTTGGTTATTGACCAAAGACAGCTAATATTTTCTGGTGATCGCAAGACATGGCAGCTTTAGAGATGGTGTCAATTCCAAACACTCCTTGAACAAAAGAAGATGAAGAGTGAGGTCAGATTAAAAACAGTACCCAGGAGGATTTTCAAACTGCCTTGGAAAATCATTTAGGAAGAACTGGACAACCTGCTAGAGAGATCAACAGTGTTAAAACTACCTCTCTAAGACTGGCAAGCCACCTCTCAAAATTGGGAATTAAGCAAAAAAAAAAAAAAGATTTCCAGGTTAAAAAAAAAATTCATACAAAACAAAATAAATCTCTGTGCTGCAATAAGAGATAAGGAATAAAAAAAGCTCTGACTTTTAGACTCACGGAAAGGAAAAAAGCAACTAATCACAATGAGCTTAAAGCTTCAGCATTTGGGATTTCTTCAAGGATTCCATAGAATCAAACTCCTACAGTCCAAAAAAAAGTCAAAAGGCCAGTGCCAAGTTTTCTGGGTAGCCAAAAAAAGCAAAGAGGGTAGGTTGCGTTATCAGTTCAACTAGGTTTCAGTCCTGGCTCCACCACAAACAAAATTGTTCTTTGAACTTGAGAAAGTTACTTAATCTCCTAGAGACTCTCCCTCATTTGTAAAGTAGGGAGAAATCCTAAAAATTTGAGAACTAAGTGAAATGCGGAACCCTGGTGTGAAAAGCTATGGCTGCTAACCAAAAGGTCGGCAGTTCAAATTCACCAGCTACTCCCTGGAAGCCCTATGGGGCAGTTCTACTCTATCCTATAGGGTCACTATGAGTCGGAATGGATTCAATAGCAACAGGTTAAGTGAAATGTTGTGAAAGAGCACTTGGCCTTAGTGGACAGCTGATGGTTTCTACTCCTTTCTCCTTCCTCTTGCTTCCATGCTTCCCAAGCCCTCAGACCTCTCTCTGGCTCCTTGTGGCCTTCATGTCTCCAACCTCTCCCTCCCTTCTTCTTCCCCTCTCAGGATTTTGAATGTGACCCTTTAGAGGATGTGAAAACGATGGTCTATTCTAATTAAACAGATTGTTACAAAGAATAAAGGAGACACGCTCATCAGCAGAATCAATCCCAGGAATAAATGTCAGTCTCTCTGGTTCCAACCAAAGATCCCCCTGGGATTTTGCACTTTCTCAGAACAGGTACACACTAAGCAGGGATCAGAGCCTGAGGAACACCGGAAGTGGGCAAATCAGCCTTCAAGACTGAGCTGCAGAGCTCTAGCTAAAGACCTCCTCACGCACGTGAACTGCAGGATGGAGGCGATGCTGACCTGGCTGGAAAACACAGGCGCAGCCGTGAGACCTGCCTTGCCCTCATGCATGGCTGCACCTTACACTGCAAGCTCCACTTCTAGGGGGTCAGGGCAAGGACAGTGTGGGGTGTCCCTCCTCTCCACTCTCTTCTAGATGGAGGGTCCTTCCTACCTCTGATGGTCAAAAAAAAAACACAAACACAAACAAAAGTTATTGATCTGGTTTGATCTCATGTCCCATACACCTAAAAGGTACATTTTTCTTGTATTCATTTTTTTTTTTTTTAATTGTAAGGCTTATTTTCAACAAAGCAAAAAAATACAGATTGTGTCTACTGGCAATTAGCCAGAGAAAAGTAAGGATAAACAATTACAATATATATATGGCAAGAAGTTAATAATTTAGTATGTAAATGGTTCTGAAAAGTTAGCTTTAAAAATATGAACAAGCCAATGTGGGGAGGGAGAAAGCAAAGGATAATGAATAGTCAAATCCTAAAAGAAGAAGCACAAATGGATAATTTGGGTTTGTACACTGAAGTTGATCTTCTGCAAACACTCCTCCTCCCGTGTGCCCTACACCACTTCCTCTTTACCTGGACACCCCCTATTCATCTTTCAAGTCTTGGGTTAAGCATCGTGTCTTTACAGAAGGCTTCTCTATCTCTCCTAGGTTGAGTTAGATGCAACTAATATTTGTTCCCATGTGGGCTTCCTTCTCATCTCATGTTGCTGTTGTTGGGTGCTGTTGTGTAGATTTTGACTCAGTTACCCCATGTGGCAGTAGAACTGCCCCATAGGGTTTGCTTGCCTGTAATCTTTATGATGCAGATCACCAGGTCTTTCTTCCACAGAGCCACTGAGTGGGTTTCAAACACCAACCTTTCAGTTAGCAGCCGAGTGCTTAACTGTTGATATCACCAGGGCTCCTTCTCATCTCATAGCACCTATCAATTTTACCATAACTGCTTAACTGACTCTTCCATTAAACTGTAAGCACCATAAACCCCTTGCTGCGGAGTCAATTCCAACTCACAGCAACCCTATAGGACAGAGCAGAACTGCCCCATAGGGTTTCCAAGGAGCAGCTGATGGATTTGAACTGCCAACCTTTTGATTAGCAGCCAATCTCTTAACCACTGCACCCTATTTGATATTATGTCCCATATACCTAAAAAAGAGCTTGGTGGGTACTCAATAAATTCATTCAACAAATATCAAACACTTGCTATGTTTCAGGAACTAGCAGGCATTATTAATGAAAGTGGGAAAAGTCTGTTTAAAGTCACTAGTAATAAAATGCATGTAAATTAAGACAATAATGACATACCACTGTCTGGCCTAATGGGCAATCTGTTTTTCATGGTAATACATGATGTCTGGAAAGACAAGATGAAATGAGCACTCTCATACACGGCTACTGGAAATGCGTTTGGCTGAAATGAAATTTAATAACAACTTTAAGGGTAACGTAACGATATGGATCAAGGGCCTTAAAATGATTCATACCATGTAACCTAGTAATCTCATGCTTAACAATCTATCTTCAGTAATTATCTTTCAAAAAAAAATTGATACACAAGGATATTCATCAAAGTATTGCTCATATTAGTGAAAACTGGAACAACGTCAATATCCAATGATGCAGAAAACAGTAGAAGAAATTCCATAGACTGGAATAGTATACACATCACATTTTCCAAGAATATTTACTGATGCAGGAAATGCTCACAATATATCCTTTCACAACATATCCTTAAGTGACAAAAGCAGGATCCAAAATTGTACATAATTTTTACCATACAGGAAAAATATACACATATACATGTTAAAAAGACAGTAAGATATTATTCATCCATAAAGAGAAATGAAGTCCTGACACACACCACAACAGGGGTGAACCTTGAAAACATTACGCTGAGCAAAACGCTGGTCGCAAAAGGACAAATACTACATGATCTCACTTACTTGAAATAAGCAAATATATAGAAACCAAAAATATTAGTGGCTACCAGGGGTGATAGGGAGGGGAAAAAAGAAGAGCTTTGTTTAGAGAGCAGTGAGTTTGTTAATGGTTGTGGAATAATCTGGAAAAGGACAGTGAGAATGGTTGTATAACTTAAAGAATATAATCAATGACCTATCCTAGAAAGAATCAAAGGGCAAGCAAGGACATGCCTACCAGGATCTCTGCAGAGTCAGAACCCATTAATCCTACTACTATCAGCCCTCATGTCAAATTCCATCCCCATCCACAGTACAGACAGATGAGTCCAAAATTGTTTTTCCTGTTGCTGTTTTAAAATCCAGACTACCTAATTCATAAAATTCTGTAATGCCATTAATATTAGAGCACATGACCCTCCAAATACCCCTTTTTCTGTAATCATCCTGAGACCCTATTAACGAAATACTTGAAAATGGAGTTGTCGCTAATAGAATATTCTAGCTTAATAAAAAAGCTCTCTCAAACACCGTCAAATGCTTGTTTGCCTACTGATCCGTTTTATCTCTTCTGATAGGATGAGTAAATATTATAGCTGTACAACTTTAAAAAAAAAAAAAACTAAGAAGTCCTTTTACTGATATATACAAATGTCCTGGCTGGGTAAATAAAGGAAGAAGGGCAACGCTTGGTACTTTCCTGAATCACACGCAAATTATTTCTGAGAACAGCTTATCTTCCGAACTGTTTCCTTCTATGCTAATACCTAAAAGACTAGCAAAAGCAGAGAGAAGAGATGGAGTGAGGCCAGCCCAGTCAGGACTACAGCACTGAATGCCTAAAAAAATATAAAAACAACTTAATTTTCTCCTTTTCATTTTAAAGAAGAGACCATTTTCACCCTGGTTGGTCGAAAGTGACTGACATTTCTAGAGAGCCACAACCTCGAAGACAATGTACTGAAAGCTAGAACTAGCCTGATAAGCAATATGATGTGTTTAATGGAGCAATCCTCAGTACTTGCGCAAGGACTCACTGCCCAGACAGTGGTCATCTCCATACCCTTTGTCTCCATACTCATTATATAACACAGCTCCTGTCTGTAAACCTCATCCTCTTCACAATAGTTCCTCCTGCTTAAAACACTCTCTCCCTTGGCTTTCCTAACGCTGCAGTCCCTGATTTGGTCCTTGCCTCTCTGGCCACCCCTTCCCCACTCTTCTGCATGCTCACTCTCATCAGCCAGGGTTCTACGATGCTGACTGCGTGAGTCCACTTATCTTTTCATTCTCTGCCCACTCCCCAAGGGCACCAATGGTTCAGTGATAGAATTCTCACCTTCCATGTGGGAAACCCAGGTTCGATTCTGGGCCAATGCACCTCCTGTCTGTCAGTGGAGGCTTGTGGTTGCTATGATGCTAAGCAGGTTTCAGTGGAGCTTCCAGACTAAGACAGACTAGGCAGAAAGGCCTGGTGATCTACTTCTGAAAATCAGCCAGTGAAAACCCTATGGATCACAACAGTAAGGTCCACAACCGATCATGGGTATGAAGCACGACTGGAGAGCATTTTCTTCCATTGTGCGTGGGGTGACCATGAGACGGGGGCTGATTCCACGGAAGCTAACAACACTAACAGCCCTCTCCCCAGGTCCTGAATCCAGCTCTGAATCCAGCTGCCTTCCTTTCCTGCCATCTCACACCCTGGAGGCCTCTAAGGCACCTTTCATCCAACAGGTTCAAAGCCATGTGATCCTCCTCAAAGCCAGTCTTCTTCTATATCACAACACAATAGTGAATGGCTCCACAATCCTTCTGAGCCCCCACACCTCCTTCTGTCTCCCTTCCACAACCAATGCATCACGATGCCCAGCTGATTCTACCTCCTAAATAGATCCTGGATCTGCAAACATCTCTCCACCACCACCGTTCCAATTTCAGGAATCAAAATCTCTCACCTGAATGAGGAATGGCCTCCTAACTGGCTGCCTATCCATCTACCCCTGCCCGTGTCTAATTAGATCTCCCTCTAATAATAGCAGACATGATTCTTTCTACAGAAATTCTGATCTGGCCATCTCCCTGCTTAAAATCCTCTGACGGATGCCCACAGCTCTTAGGCTAAAGGACTGAACTCTTTAACATGGTCTGTATGACCCTAAAAGTGGCCCTGGCCTCCTTCTCCAGCCTTTTCTCACTCTGCACAATCCCCTCTCAGAATGTTCCAGCCACACCGGGCTGCTTTCATTCCTAGAACATACAACGCCTGCACCTTTCAGAGCCTTTACACATGTTGGCTGCTCTGCCCAAAAGGCTCTTCCTTTCCTCTTCACCTAGTTCACTTCTCTTCCTCCTCTGGAGCACTCACAAGTATTATTTCCTCAGCCAAGATTTTCCCAACCCTCAAACTAAGTTAGTTCCCTTTGCTGTATACTACCATAGTCCTGTGGCCCTGTCCTTTGTAACTCCAGAAGCAGTCTTCAGTTACTTGTCCGTGTGATTACTGGATTAGTGGCTGGTTCCATTACTAGAAAGAAGGATTAGAGCACAGATTGTCCCCTTTTTGTTACTCGTATCTCCAGCATCAGACACAGTGCAGATAGAGTAGTGCTAAAAAGTACTGTTGGATAAATAGTCATCTAAAATTTTAGCCCTTATCTCGTGAAATAATTCTCCTACAAACTTGCCATACTAGTATTCAAATAACAGCTAACCACCTGATGGCTTCCAATTTCAAAGAGATGAGAAATAAAGAGATAGGCACACAGCAGAAAGAATAAAACTGAAATAAAGAATGTTTAAGCCACGTGAATGAAGGACACACACACATTTATAGAGCTGATTTCAAATATCTGGAGGCTATGGAAACACATAGATATATTTTAAATAAATTGATAATTCAAAAATAAAATAAAGGTACCATTTGATATTACTTTCAGTAAATCTCTTTCAAACTTTAGAATATCAAGAATTAATAAATACTGATAAGTAAGAAAAATTAGCTGCTTTCGCGTCAGCTCTGACTCATGGCAACTCCATGTATGTCAGAGTACAACTGTACTCCATAAGCTTTTCAATGGCTGGTTTTTATTTTTTAGAAGTAGATCACCAGGCCTTTCTTTCATGGCATCTCTGGGTGAACAAGGACTCCAATCTTTTGGTTAGCAGTCCAGCACATTTACTGTTTGCACCACCCAGGGACTCCTGAAAAATAAGAGGCCTATCTAAATAGAACTCCGAAGTATGAATACCGTGAACACATCAGATGGTACACACCGCCAATTCTATGACAAGATGGCCGAGTCCATAGCTCTGCTACATTGATTAACAGGGTGGTTTAGAGGTTTCAAGGATCTTCCGTCCTCCAGGAGATCAATAACTAGGAGGGGACGAGGAAAGTACACAGCCTAGGAATGGCAAACAGATTTTGCCTTCCAGGTCAGTTCCAGTCAACTGATTAGTAATAGCTACTTGGAACACTGAGTCTAGAAAAATTCTAAGGTTGAAAGAGGAGCATGATTAAATCATGTTAACTGCCACAGGAGCTGGCAAGAATGCCACAGATTTGCTACAAGGTGCCCCGGTAGCACAATGGTTAAGCGCTCAGCTGCTAACTGAAAGGTGGGTGGTTTAAACCCACCAGCCTCTTCACAGGAGAAAAGACCAGGTAATCTGGTCCCATAAAGATTTCAGCCTAAAAAATTGTTTAAGGCAGTTCTACTCTGTCATATTGGGCTGCTATGAGTCGGAATGGGCTCAACAACACAGAAGAACAAAGATAAAACAAAGGCACCATTTTATATCACTTTCCATGAATCTCTTTTCAAACTTTAGAATATCCAGAACTTAGAAATACTAATAAGAGGCCTATCTAAATAGGATTCCAAATTATGAAAATCTGGTGAACACATCAAATGGTAGAGACTGCCTCTTCTAAGAGGAACTGGCTTTGTGGTGGCCAGACTCCACCCCTCCTCTGGGTAAGTTCAGCATAATTGATCTCAGCAGCTCAGAAAGGATGGGCAGAGCAGGCATGCGGCAAGCATGCAATCACAAAGGTGCTTCTGGGAGTCCCTAGCAGTTCCCAAATTCTGGTACAGACAGAAATAAAGAGAACGTTCCTAAAAAGCAGAATGTTAGGACTGAATTAGCTTTGCCTTAAATATAAAACCATTCCATGCATCTTTGAAACCTCCCCAATTTAATGATTTCTAGGCCTGACTGCACTTATTTAATAACATCTTCATAGACCACCAGGATATCAGACAGAAAATTAAAGGGCACATGCTTACAGACAGATTATCTACATTTTATTATGAGTGACGGGGGGGGCAAGGAGGGAAGAAAATATCTGGATCCATGTTGAAAAATGGAGAATTTGCTTTTAAGAACAAATGAAGTCACCAAAAATTTACTGTTCAAAAATCTGTTTTTGATGAAATAAATCATAAAAATCCATGTGTCGTGAGAAGAATAAAATGAATCAATAGTAAAGATACATATTTAAATACTAATCCAGTCACTTAGCTGTATGCTTCAGGCAATACTTAACCTCTCCGAGCCTCTTCCATAAAATAATCAGTCCTCATTCAGTTGTGAAGATTAAATGAGTTAAAAATCAGGAAAGTACTTACCCCGGGCCATACACACAGGGCATTGATAATACGTGTCAGGCACTGTTATCATTCTTAGCAACTAGGATAGTGCCTGGTAGATAACATGCGCTGAATAAATAATTATTAGGTGTGTGGAAGGATGGATGAATGGTTAACCATAAATGGAGGTCTTAGGGTCTTAATATAAACCATAAAACCAAAAACTTCAAACAAAGGCCAGCTTTAAAAGGGAAAAGGAGGAGAGGGACGGCAAACCAGAATGGAATCATTTTAAAGGTCAAATTTGCACAAATAGGATTTGTGCATGCAAAAGCATGCATTCCTATAAACTCAAAGTAATCCTGGGGCTCTCTAGCTAGCTCAAAGGATTATAAGCGAGCTTTCAATAAATTATAACGACTCATTCCTTAGGGTTTTTTCTCCTCCCTGTACTCTGTTCTCAAATAGTTTTAGGAACATTTGCATCCTGACTTAATGTATTCAACATGATTTCCTCTCCCATACATTTCTGAATACAGCGATCTGTACTCCCACTATCACCAAGCACTGCTGAGGTGAGGGTACCATTATTTCACCCTTCACTATGGCTCCTAAAAGGCCCGATACCAAAGTCTCCTCCAAGTAGTCATTTTCTTATATCCTGTGCAGATAAAAAAGAGGCTCCAAAGTGATTACTTGGGTCACAGAGCTCTGTAAAACAACCACAGAACTAGTACGTGACTCAAACGCCATATTTCAATTACAAGAAGTTCACAGAAGTTGACAGTATATAAATATTGGCTCAGGCCCAAAAGAAGAAGTCAGAAAAAATGTGACATTTTACATGATGATAATAAAGAAAACTAACATTGAGGAATTGACAGGGATTTGCTTTTATTTTAAACCAACTCTATTCCTGGTTTCAGGCCAATACACAGCCACCAATGGTTTCTTTTGCAGGAAACTTTCGATATTTCAATGATAACATTTTTAGGGAAATTTTTCTCTACCACAGATTATTTTTCCAAGGTGTTGTGCGTCTATGGAAAAATTAAAAGAAGTGGAAAAATACATTATATAAATGCCAACTAGCAGGGCGGTTTAGAAGTTCCAAGGATCCTCTATCCTCCAGGAGATCAACAGCTAGGAGGGGACTTGGGAAGTACACAGCCTACGAATGGCAAATAGATTTTGTCTCTCATGTCAATTCCAATCAACTGATTAGTAACAGCCACTTGGGTCTAGAGAAATTCTGAGGTTGAAAGAGGACCATGATTAATTAATATTATCTACCACAGGAGCTGGCAAGAATGCCATGGATTTGCCATCCCTATGCAAGTTATAGTTGAAGCTGAAGAAAATTAATACAAGTCGACGAGATCCAAGTATAACACTGAATATATCCCACCTGAATTTAGAGACCATCTCAAGAATAGATTTGATGCAGTGAACACTAATCACTGAAGACCAGAAAAGTTGTGGGATGACATCAAGGACATCATAGATGAAGAAAGCAAAAGGTCATTAAAAAGACAGGAAAGAAAGAAAAGATCAAAATGGAAGTCATCCCACTTTGGTGAGTGGCATATGGGGTTTTAAAAGCTAGTGAGCGGCCATCTAAGATGCATCAATTGCTCCCATTCCACCTGGAGTAAAAGAGAATGAAGAACACCATAGACACAAGGAAAAGTATTAGCCTAAGAGATAGAAAGGCCCACATAAACCAGAGACTTCATCAGCCTGAGACCAGAAGAACTAGATGGTCCCTGGCTATCAAAATGACCGCCCTGACAGGGAACACAACAGAGAGTCCCTGATGGAAAAGGAGAAAAGTGGGGAGCAGAACTCAAATTCTAGTAAAATGACCAGACTTAATAGTTTGACTGAGACTGGAGGGACCCCAGAAGACATGGCCCCCGGACTCTCTGTTAGCCCAAAACTAAAACCATTCCCGAAGCCAACTCTTCAGACAAAGATTAGACTGGACTGTGGGACATAAAATGATACTCATGAAGAGTGTGCTTCCTAGCTCAAGTAGATACATGAGACTAAATGGGCAGCTCCTGTCCAGAGATGAGATGAGAAGGCAGAGAGGGTCAGGAGCTGGTTGAATGGACACAGGAAATCTAAGGTGGAAAGGAAGAGTGTGCTGTCACAGTATAGGGATAACAACTAGGGTCCAATAACAATGTATGTATAAATTTTTGTATGAGAGACTAACTTGAATTATAAACTTTCACATAAAGCACAACAATTAAAAAAAAAAAAAAAAAGGATGCCAGAAGAGACTCTGAAACTTGCTCTTGAACATAGAGTAGCTAAAGACACTGGAAGAAATGACGACGTGGAGGTGGAGACAACATGGTGCTACAGACAGAAGCACCATGGCAGGCCTCTGCACAAAGACACAAACAACTAAGTAAAACAGATACAGAAGTCAATCCTGGAAACCTAAGTGTCAAATGAAGGGGTAAAGAACTCAATCAAGCACCGAATGGAATAAGAATTCTCAAGGCTAAAACTAAAAGATTTACAAGGAACCAGAGACTTCAATCTGTAAATGACAACAACCTCAGAACAATAAAAGAGGGAACAAATGGTGTAGGTAAAGAACTTTCAAAAGCAGAGGAAGTCAAGGCAGTATCAAGTAATAAAAGACTACTTCAAATTTAGGAAGATGGGGTAAATTTCAAGGTAGCCACAAAGAAAGTACACAAACCTACTTATCAAAATAAAGAAGAAAAACATAAAGTTTCAGTAAACACAAAATCTACAAAAACAAAAGAAATGAAAAAAAAATCCACAAACAAAAGGAATTCAGTACAGGAGAGTAAGACGAATAAAGAAAACATCAGCACCACCAAAAACAAGCACTACAAAATGACAGCAATAAACTCACACCTACTGATAATCAACACCCACATAAAGAAAACAAAAATCCTCACAACTAGGCCAATAAGCAACATCATGATAAACGAAGAAAAGACTGAAATTGTCAAAGATTTCATTTTACTTTGATCCACAATCAACGTCCATGGAAGCAGCAGTCAAGAAATCAAACAACATATTGCACTGGGCAAATCTGCTGCAACAGACCTCTTTAAAGTGTTAAAAAGCAAAGATGTCACTTTGAGGACTAAGGGGTGCCTAACCCAAACCATGGTGTTTTCAATGGTCTCATATACACGCGAAAGCTGGACAATGAATAAGGAAGACCGAAGAAGAATTCATGCCTTTTAATTACGGTGTTGGCGAAGAACACTGAATATACCATGGACTGCCAGAAAGAACAAATCTGTCTTGGAAGAAGTACAACCAGAATGCCCCTCAGAAGCGAGGATGGTGAGACTTCGTCCCATGTACTTTGGACGTGTTATCACGAGGGGCCAGTCTCTGGAGAAGGATATCATGCTTGGTAGAATAGAGGGTCAGCAAAAAAGAGGAAGACCCTCAATGAGATGGACTGACACAGTGGCTGCAACAATGGGCTCAAACACAGCAACAATTGTAAGGATGGTGCAGGAACAGGCAGTGTTTCATTCTGTTGTATATGGGGTTGCTATGAGTCTGAACCAACTTGACAACACCTAATAACAACAATCAAGTCTAACACCCCCATCACAAAGATGAGGACAGAGACCTAAACTAAATTCAAACCAAGATTTCTGAATTCCCAGTCCATTGCTAATTTATCACAATGAAAATCTCTCCATTTTCCTTACATGTTGACATGTTTCTTTATAAATGTATTCTTTAGTGTATGTTTAAGTTATACCTATCCAATGATATCCTGTTGGCGCAGTGGTTAAGCACCCAACTGCTAATGGAAACGTCGGCCATTTCAACCCACGAGCTGCTCCACAGGAGAAAGATGTGATAGTCTTCTTTCATAAAGATTTACAGCACTGGAAACCCTACGGAGCAGTTCCATTCTGTCCTTTAGGGTCGCTATGAGTCGGAATTGACTTGACAGCAATGAGTTTGGTTGTCTTGGTTTATTGGTAACAGTGAATAAGCCCTCTAATTTTTCTGATAACCATCTTCCCCCATATCAAGAGCTAGTCTATGATTCTGTACATAAAGAGGGCCAAGAAGTGTTGATCATCTGAGTCTTCAAATAGGAACACACTAGACCATCTCTCGCATGCTTATTCTCTTTGCCTCCAGATGTTCCAGGGCACAAAAACAGCTCTAAAGCCCAAACTTGATCTTGTGTAGGGAATTAAAGACCAGAACAAAAAAGAACATATGTACAGTCATGTGGGTGAGGCTATATAACAATTCAATTAGCAATTCTTTCCACCACCACCCCCAACAGACAGACATATACCCACATACATACACGCAGGCACTTCTTGCCCACAGAAGTACTGGTAAAAACTAAAATTTGCATAGAGATCTAATGAACACCATGTATTTAGAAAGACCTCTGACAATCTAGTTTTCCACAAGTAGTATGCAGTAGATTTTTCCATGTTGCAAAATTTAACATTAGCCAATTCTATTAGATCAACTTCTCAGGCACCTCATTATGAGAAAGTACTTGTTGATGTTCTTTCCATATTAATAGTAAGTATATAACTAACAGAGTCCCCGGGTATTGCAAATGGTTAACACGATTGGCTGCTAATAAGGTTGGAGGCTCAAGTCCACCCATCGAGGCCTTGGCCCTGGCCATGTACTCTAAAAAATCTGCCACTGAAAACCCTATGGAGCACAGTTCTACTCTGACACACATGGGGTTGCCATGAGTCGGAATCTACTTGACAATAACTGATTAGGTTAGGTTATATAACTAACAAGCATGTAAAGTCATAAAAGTGTCTTAAAAATTATATGACCCAGATTGAGCATGAGTCTGATCAATCAAGCCTCTGGATCCAGCTGCCAGTTTTCAGAAAATATAGAAGAATATGATAATATGATGAACTGTACTATGCAATCAGCATAATTCTGGCTGTCAGAAACGCTCTAGGTCCAACAACCCAGGTTCTCCCCCAGATAAATTATAAGAAGGGGATGGAGCTGGAATTTGCAGATTAAAAGAAATTTTAAGGACACGTCATGTTATTTTTGAACGTGCAAGATTAAACTACAGAGTCTAGGGATAATCACCTGGGTGATAAAACTAAAAAAAAAAAAAAAAAAAAGGCAAGGAAGTGAAGAATCTAAAAGTCATGATAATGGTTACTTTGGAGGAAAGATGAGGTACATGAAGGATTGGCTAAGTTCTAGTACTTGACCTGGGTGGGTCACAGCAATCTGGTCTTGTGCTAATACATTAATTTTTGTGTGGTTTTCTATCTCCGTGGTTTATTTTATAATGAAAAGTTTTAAAAATATGATCCAATTTTACTCCCTGAGGGTGCTCTAAAGCTGTACTCTCCAACATGGTAGCCACTAGCCACATGCGGTCATTTAAATTTAAACTTTAATTAATAAAATTAAAAATTCAGTTCCACATTTTGAATGCTTCATAGCCATATGGTGCTATATTAGTGCAGATTATAGAACATTCTCATAATCATCCAATGTTCTACTGGTCAGCACTAGCCTAGAGAATAACAAGCTTGGCTTCCCAGATCTATGAAGCTCATTCAATCCCTGGCTCATCGCTCCATGAGAGGCCAAGTAAATACATGAGATCTCTGACCTTTAATGAATTCCAATTTCATTACCTTGCTTGTAAATAAGATCCCCACCACCACGAGAAGCCATATAAATTCATAATAGCAACCACCCAGCAACCACTCTGACCACAAGGCTGACCCCACCCAGAGTGGCATGACTCCAATGTAACTAACAGTAGGAAAAAAAAAGGAGTGGTCCAACTGGTGCTCAAGAAGATATTTTATTTCACCAGTGCGTGATCAGAAACACTATACCCATACAGCTACGATTCAAAATTACTACCTCCAAGACTAAGAAAAAATAACTAAATGCAGCGTGGGATCCTGGACAGGACTCTGGAACAGAAAAAAAAAAAAAAAAGGCATAGGTGAAACTCAAAAAAGGTCTGTAGTTTAAAAATAATGTAACGATGTTAATTTCCTGTTCTTGGTAATTATTCTACTGTTATCTTAGATGTTAACATAAGGAAAAGCTGGGTGACAGATACATGGAAATTATCTGTACCATTCTTTCAACTTTTCTTTAAGTCCAAAATTAGTTCAAAATAAAAAGTCTGAGAAAGAAACTACTTTCTCCAAATATTTAAGAAAAAGACTGATGAGAAGAAACTCTTCAGTTACAGCCAAGGATGGCTTGATCGCTTCTGGGTAAGATGTGGTTGATGAGGCTGAGTTCATGGAAAAACTGCAAGTGCTCCTCCCTTCATACCTCCTAGAACCATCAAAGAATTTTCCAGAAAAGTGAGTTGAATTATTTGAAAAGGAAGCCTAGTATTCAAGCCAGGTGAAGCAATAAAGAAGCTGACATGAAAACTGTCCACCCTTAGCACTTGAGTTATTTAAAAAATTTTCAAAATTATCCATGCATATCAAATCAGTAGTAATAATTTCTGTGATTTATAAGTCCCTAATTTGGAACTTGGTTCAAAGACTCTTGGAGCAATAAAGAATGTTCAATGTTCAAGAGTACTACAGGGAAATTTACCAAGGGAAAAAAGGAATCATTGATGGGACTCATTTTTAAAGCAATTTGGAAATCCAGCAAATGAAGCAAAATGTCTAAAAGAACAATTACAACAAGACTTTTATTTTGTGTTTCATTTTGGATAGTGAATATTGAAAAAAACCAAACCTGTTGCCGTCAAGTTGATTCCGACTCATAGTGGCCCTATAAGACAGAGTCGAACTGCCCCACAGGCTTCCAAGGAGCGGCTGGTAGATTCGAACTGCCAACCTTTTGGTTTGCAGCCCGGCTCTTAACCATTATGCCACCAGGGCTCCAAATATTGAAAAAAGCGGGCGTAATTATCCATGCTTAATTTGTTCTTATCTGTTTGTATCATCAGCCCTGTCATTTTGTATGTTTTGTGTATTTATATTCTGTATCTACAGTTCCAAGAACAGACCTTCAAATCAACAACAACACCTGACTTATTTGGTTTGTACGTTGTCCAGAAATCATTTCAATTCTAAGGCTGGGGCTACGTATGCTATAGAAGACAAAACTATCAAATAATAAATGCTTAATCACCCTTTGAATCTTGTTTAATGGGCTACTAAAAATATTTACATTTGCAGATTAACTGAACATCAATTTGTATGTATGTGATTTAGATAATACACAAAATGCAAAATCATCTCTGATAGAATCTCTCGTCGATGTGAGATCAATGGTAGACTAAGAAACACAAGGTGTGCAGCCTATTCTCAAAGAATCATGGTAAGAGAGTTAAAATTAGAGAAACAAAGGCCAAAGAAAAAATATATAATTTCAAGGAGAATCTTGCCCATGGATTTTCAACCAATATAAATTCCAAAGTCTTAAGAACGTTTACACAATATTTTCAACAAGTCTTTATATATTATTACCATAATATTAATCTATAAATTATGAAAGCTAAACATACAATCCTTATTTACTCAGTAAAACTCTTAATCTTTAGAGCAAGATGCTTATTTGTCTCTAAAAGGCACTGACATTTTTCTCAAAAAAATATGAGGAACCCCAATGACTGCTTTATTTTTAGGTTTCCTTATACCTTTTTTATTTTTAATATAGACTGCTGGATGGACACCTATACTCAATAGCAGTAGCACCAATATTCAAGACTACAGAGTACAGTAAGTCCAAAGGTTTATGAGCTACCAGGAGGCAGAAAGATGTTACAGTGGACACAGTGTCATCACATGGGAATTGGGGGCTGGAGTTTCAGGTGGTCATTCTCTTGTAGTTACAGCAGGTCACTTAACTCTCATTGCCAAGTTCTAGAGCTGTAAATTCAAGGACCTGGGCTAAACTATCTCTACAGTCCTTTTTGCCCTAAAATCATGAGAACATGGTTTTTCCCGATCCTGTGACCATGGGGTTCCCAAGGGGGCTGGGAAAGGAGAATACTTAAATATATATGAATTCAGATATTAACCTTCATTTAAGCACTAGCATATTTTTGCCACCTATGAATATACCATAGATAAAAAACAAAAATTCTCACAACTGGACCAATAACCAACTTCACGATAAAGACAGAAACGACTGAAGTTGCCAAGGATTTCACCTGACTTGGATCCACAATCAACACCCACGGAAGCAGCAGTCAAGAAATCAAAAGAAACATTGCATTGGGCAAATCTGCTGCAAAAGACCCCTGTGAAGTGTTGAAAAGCAAAGATGTCACCTTGAAGACCAAAGTGCGCCTGACTCAAGCCATGGTGTTTTCAATCTCCTCATATGCGTGCAAAAGCTGGACAATGAATAAGGAAGAACGAAGAAAATTTGACGTCTTTGAATTGTGGTGTTGGCAAAGAATACTGAATACACCATGGACTGCCAAAAGAATGAACAAATCTGTCTTGGAAGAAGTACGACCAGAATGCTCCTTAGAAGCAAGGATGGTGAGACTTCATCTCACATACTTTGAACGTGTCATCAGGAGGGATCAATCCCTGGAGAAGGGCATCATGCTTGGTGAAGTAGAGGGTCAGTGAAAAAGAGGAAGACCCTCAACGAGATGGACTGACAAAGTGGCTGCAACAACAGGCTTAAGCATAACAATGATTGGAAGGATGGTGAAAGACTGTGCACATTGGTGTACATTGGGTCCCTGTGAGTTGGAATCGACTCGACGGCACCTAACAATAACAACAATGAATATATCATGACTTAAGCAATATTAAACCCAATGTTTTATGAAAAATCTACCCAGGTTTGTTCTTAGTGACCAAAAGCTTTATCCATCCCACATGACTATATTCTACTATTTAAAAAAAAAATTTTTTTTTTTTTTAATTCTAAGAGAAAGTCTCCACATAGTTTCGGAATACTAGGATAAGATACAGCAAATATCAAGTAAAACCTGGCATAGAAGGGACACACATGAAAATGCAAGCAAAAGCCAAAAGTTAAGGATCTACTTGGTAATTCTGACATAAAATGTAGGCCTTCAATAATTCTCCACCAATGAACAAGTCAGCCAAAAGCATCTTGTTAACAAGTGACGCTATCAAAATTAATATCTGGATGCTTTATTTTTCCAGAATTTACACTTTAAATTAAAAATAAAACAACATGAAAAACATTAGTATTATACTTCTGATTATCATAATAATTGAAAAATTAAACTAAAAAGCCCCGAGCGTCATCCAGTGAGGTATCCTTTGATCTCTATTACCTTTACCTTTTACCTAAATTATTCTTTCTCAGGATTTTATTACATTCATGTAGACCACTACAGGAAGTCTTAAGCCTACCAAGTATTCCAGCTCCAGAGCAATAATTAATCTTTATAAAATGCAATTTCACAAGTTAATTTGCATCAATTGAGCACAGAGCCCTGATGGCACAGTGGTTAACAGCTACGGCAAGCTACGGCTGCCAGCCTAAAAAGGTCGGCAGTTTGAATCCACCAGCCGAGCCGCTCCTTGGAAACCCTATGGGGCAGTTCTACTCTGTCCTACAGGGTCACTATGAGTCGGAATCGACTCGACGGCAACGAGTTTGGGTTTTTTTTTTTTTAGCATAGACTCAGCTCCATACCAACAGGTGCTGTGATGCTTTGTTTTGCAAGTAAGCAAAAAAGGGAAAAGGAGAATAATGTCAGCCTTTGCCCCTAACCTTGAATTTGGAGCTAAAAAAATAAAAATCAGTCCTGTATGCTTCTGAACTGTTTATAATTAATGATCATTTGAATTTTAAAAACATATATATGTGGTGTACAGACATAGAAAATATAAAGCCTCATTTTTTAAATAAAAACATATACTAAAGAAGTTTTCCATTTTAATGAGTCACTCAGATGGAATAAACTAATGTGAAGCTAAAGCATAAAAATCATTTTAGTGATCACTGTTTGAACAAACTCAGCATGTCAAAAAATTAGATTTACTCAATAGAAAATTTCAAAATTATTGTTAGGCAAATGATTCACAATATGATTATTTTATTCTGTAATCCACCTATTAAATTTTAAATCATCCATACAACTTTTCATGATTAAAACAACTGCATTGAGAAAAACACCTTTATATTTAGAAAATAAGAAACCATGTTATAAACTATTCAATTCACTACCATGTAACTAGTTACGAATCAAGCTGCAATATCTAAAACTCAAAAAATGAGTAATCTCTCTTTTCCACATTTTAAGATAGTCTATTCATTTCAGACCTACAGTTGCATGCATTAATTCAACAAAAAAGGAAAATAATTTAAGCTCATTCACTGTCATTTGTCATCAAGACTAATCAGAACAGAAGCTAACAGAAGACTTTACAAGAGCCAAAATCTCTTGAATCAATGAGAGCTTTATTCCAATGACAACAAACAGTACCACAAATCACATTTCATCAGAAGACCTAAGGGAAAGTAAAACAAATGAAAAGAGGTGAGTAAAAGGCACAGCTGCAGATACTAAAAACTACTGTCATTAAGATACAGCCATTTACTAAATCAGAGCTCCTGGATGAGGCAAATAGCTCACACATTTAGATGCTAACCAAAAGGTTGGAGGTTCAAGTCCACCCAGAGGTGTCTTGGAAGAAAGGTCTGGAGATTTCCTTCTGGGAAATCAGCCACTGAAAACCCTATGGAGCACAGTTCTACCCTGACACACATGGGGGCGCCATGAGTTGGATTCGACTGGACAGCAACTGGTTTTTTATTTACTAAATCTGCCTGGTTTCCAATGGCCACTCTCCCGTGAACCAGCTGTGTGACCATGGGCAAGCTACTGAACTTCTCTCTGCCCCAGCTTCCCCTCCTGGGTGGAGGGGGGAAAGGACAGTAACGCCAGCTACCCAGAGGGTGACGGCACATCGTAAGTACACATCAGTATAGTAGGAGTATTATATGAACTTTCATTTTGTAAATCTGAAGCCCAGAGGAAAATCCACCTTACATTCCAACTGAGGGCACCAGTGCTCTGCAGCACCCCTCTCCAAACGTTTCTGACTGTGGCTGTAACACATTAACCTGAGTTTAGTGCTATGGAGAAGGAAGGAATAACTACTGAGGGTGAACCAGAAATTCTGACTCAATGAAGCAGCAGACAGTTTTAAAAACAAAGTGCTGCTGGTTTTAAATACGTAAATGTTTTCTTTCTTCATTATTTCCCTTATTAATGTGCATCAACATATCTAGTATAAATCAGTGTATTGCCCCCAGTCATAAAATCTCCACACTATAAAGCCCTACACTTCCAACATGATGCTGTAATCAACATTAGTAGCTGCAGTATAATAAAAGAGCACTAGAATAGGGTCAAAGCAGCAGATTTTTCAAAAGCAAGATGTTATGTTTCTAAGCTTCAGTTCCATGTATCATTTACATGGAATTACAATACTTCAGTCTCCTGTATTCGCAACATTTTTCTGAAAAATGAACACGACATTAAAATAAAAACAAAAAGATGAAACAGGAGGAAATAATGTATTTAGTGCAGAAGAGCAGTATGTGGAAAAGCATAAAGTAGCTCCAGACACACTTCTCCTATCCGTTCTGGTAAATAGCATGGCCCTTTCTCCTGGTCCATATGTAAAGAGTACGGCCCCTCCTTCTGGTCTGTACATAAATAGTATGGCCCCTCCTCCTGGTCTGTATGTAAACAGCATGGTCCTGCTCCTGCTCTATATGTAAACAGTGTGCCCTGCTCCTGCTCTACATGTAAACAGTATGCCCTGTTCCTGGTCTACATGTAAACAGTACGGCCTGCTCCTGGTCTACATGTAAACAGTACGGCCTGCTCCTGCTCTACATGTAAACAGTACGGCCTGCTCCTGCTCTACATGTAAACAGTACGGCCTGCTCCTGCTCTACATGTAAACAGTACGGCCTGCTCCTGGTCTACATGTAAACAGTACGGCCTGCTCCTGGTCTACATGTAAACAGTACGGCCTGTTCCTGCTCTACATGTAAACAGTATGCCCTGCTCCTGGTCTACATGTAAACAGTACGGCCTGCTCCTGGTCTACATGTAAACAGTACGGCCTGCTCCTGGTCTACATGTAAACAGTATGGCCTGCTCCTGGTCTATATGGCTCCCTGAATGTATGAGTCACTTTGATCCCTCTCTTCTTTTGCTCAGCTGTTTCCTCAGCTTAGAATATCATTCCCCATCTTCCCAATCAAATGAAATGATACACATCCTACAAAGCCCAAAACAAAAGCCACCTCCAAATGAGTCTAGAAAATTTCTACATCCTTCCCACAAGCTCCAACAGCCCCTATTTTGTTTAGTCTTTATGATTAGCTGTTTTCATGTACATCTTCCACGCTAGACTCTAAGCTCCCCGATGCCGGGCTTCCTGGCTCATGCCACTCAGTATCTGACACGATAAAGATACAATGGAGAGTCTACATATCTGGCATAATCTCTCACTTCAGATAGCAAGCATGTTAGTGTTAGTGAGTTGGGTAACTCGTCTTTCTTCAACACCTCCACAATCAGGTAAATGGTGTAATTCAAGTCTGACAAAACAAGGAAAGGGGGCTTGTGAGAGGCAGCAGAGCATGGGGGTTAAAAGCATGGATTCTGGACCCAGAAAACCAGGGTTTGAATCCCAGAAACACCATTTTTTAACTATGTGACCTGAGGTAAGTTACTAAACCTTTTTGTGCCTCAGTTTCCTCATCTGTAAAATGGGGATAACAATACTGCTTACCTCTTCAGAGTTATTGTGAGGATGGAATGAGTCAATCTAAGTGCTTAGAGCAGCATCTGAGAGTAAGTACTACATGGGTATTTGTTATTAATTGCAGTGTTCTAAGCATAGGAAGGAGCCCTGGTGGTACAGCAGTTAAGCACTTAGCTGCTAACCATAAGGTCAGCAGTTCAAACCCACCAGCTGCTCCATGGGAGAAAGATGTGGCAGTCTGCTTCTGTAAAGATTACAGCCTTGGAAACCCTATGGGGCAGTTCTACTCTGTCCTATAGGGTTGCTGTGAGTCAGAATCGACTTGAGGGCAATAAGCTTGGGTTTTTGGTTTAGCCAAAGAAAGGCTGCAACCGCAATGGGAAGGAGTAAAAGGAGAAATGGAACTCTCACCTCCCCCATCCTAGATGATTCAAAAAACCCGCTGGTTTAGCCAAAGAAAGGCTGCAACCGCAATGGGAAGGAGTAAAAGGAGAAATGGAACTCTCACCTCCCCCATCCTAGATGATTCAAAAAACCCGCTGCTGTCAAGTCAATTCTGACTCATAATGACCCAGCAGCAGCCAAGCTTCTTCACTGAGGCTTACAGAGTTAGGTAATCATTACAGTACAATTTTGCTCTCAGAACTTAGCTGTTAACTGGAGTCCCTTCTACCTAATCTCTCCTCCAAGTCTGTCCAAGTCTAATATACATTTATTTAGACCCCACCTCTATATCCCCTATTTCCACCGTCATTACTTATTTCCTAACTACCCACTGGAGCCACTCAGACAAGACAGATGGATTTTGTATTTCAAAAATACCAAAAGCAAATAGGTACAGATATTGGGAGGGGAAAAAAACACAGCAACTGAGGGCATTAAAAACTAACTGCCCTTATGTTAATCTTACTTTGTGGTTTAAGACTTGCTCTTCAATAATTCTTATCCTGTGCTGATAATTAATCAAGTCATTCTCCTCCATCCCATTCTTGATAGAAATCTATTTCCAGAAACCATTTTTCCCTTTGTATAATGTAACAGAGGGTTTTTTTTTAACACACCTTTAGCAGTCTCAGCTAGATTTGCCTGTTAATACTGTGCCAATACCGAAATGTTCATGACTCAGGTTAAAGTCTAACACGAGGTGTCACACTCTGGTTGAAAACAAGACCTGAAATAAAAGGTGTGTCATGGAAATTCTGACAGACAGATGAGGACAGTGCAGCTTTAATATTCTCTCTCCGTCACCGAGAAATGTTTTGGGATTTCCCTTAGTAGCATCATTCTTTCCTCTCCTTACATAAATCCAGGCTTTGTAAGTACCAGAAAAGTCTCCATTTGGCTCTGAAGAATGTTTTTTCCAAAACTGTCAGAATCTGAACCCATGCTCCACCCCATCAGGCTGGGTAAGTTCTCCAGCGTTCCTGTGTTGGGGATCACATTCCATACTTCACAGGGTGGTTTTGGAATAAACGTATATAAAAGGTGAATGCACCTAAATGTCTGGCATATCATAGCATTCAATAAAGATTCGTTTTTATTTTCTTCAACTGAAAAAAAAAACCTTTAAAGTGATTGTAATTCAATTACAAACTTTCTACTCCAGCACTTCTACTGCCTCTCTTCTCCATTCCTCCTCATACCAAGGCTCAGGAACCTTTCAGGTACAAGATGTTTAAAAATATCAGAATCAGTGAAGTTGAGCTACTACTCCCTCTGGAGCATGACAACCTGTTTTCAGCTATTAGCAACCTCAGAGTAAAACAGGACATTTAAATGACTGTGACCAAACACAAGTACTAAATGCTGGTTTTAATTTTTCACCCTGTAACCCAGAACAGTTTCCCCCCCCCTGCAATGGCCCATAATACGCTCTTGTTTTATTTGTGGCAATTAAATTCATTCCTGACACCTGGGCACTTTCCTAAAGCTAGAAGGAAGGCACATTAAGTGATTTATTCCTACTGTATTAATTTATTAGGTCTGGCATTATACATAACCTATTATCAGTAAAAATTAGAATTTTCTATATTTTCGAGGATGATTACATTTAGCTTCACAGAGTACTTTTTTTTAAGTCATGTAAAGATCTATCCTGGTTGATGAAACTTTGGATTACAAACTAGCCTTAAAAAAAAAAGAAAAACAGGCAGGCAGTAGTCATTGTGATCCTTCTGGCTATGGACACTCGTAACATCTCTCTCCTAAATTCATATATTCATACACCCAACAAATATTTATATAGGGTCTACTGAGTGCCAGGCACTGCATTAACCACCAGAGACATGAAGAGAAATGAGACTCAGCCCTCGCTTTCAAGGCTGGTAGAGGAAACAGAGTTCAGAGATTAATCAGACAGCATGAAGGTGCTATACTGGAGAGAGCATCCAGAAAGGCGGGAGGGTGGGTCGCAAAGGGCCTGAGTTAGGCTTTAGACTAGGACTCATAGGTGAAATAAGTGTTACATGGGCCAAAGGGGCGGGGGGAGCAATTGAAGAATGGAAAACATAAGACCTGTAAACTGCAATTTATTCAGGACAACTGGACAACGAGGAGAGGGAAGCAACCTTGGGTGAGTGTGAAGAAGCAGGAAGGGGACAGTTCACTAAGGGATTTAAAGTGCCTGCTGAGAAGCTGGACTTCATCCTAATAGGGAAGCTCTGAAACTGATGCCATTTTGAAAACAGGATACTCTGACCCTAGTGGATCACTGGTTAAGCACTCGGCTGCTAACTGAAAGGTCAGCAGTTGGCACGCACTAGCTGCTGTGCCGGAGAAAGATGTGGCAGTCGGCTTCCATAAAGATTACAGTCTTGGAAACTCTATGGGGGCATTTCTACTCTGTCCTATAGTCAGAATCGAATCAATGGCAACTGCGGTATGTGAAGGAAAACAATGGAGCAAGCTAAGGGTTAATGCGTCTAGAAATTGAGATTTGAATGACATCATCCAGGACAGTGAAACAAGCATGGGGGAGGTAGTAAATCACTTCATCATAAAATTATAGAAAAAGAAACGTAAATGTCATGTTCAATTGCAAAAATAAATACTAAGTAGGCTTCTGCTACCACTTATTAGGATGAATAACCACAGCATGCGCTGCAGCACCAGTTTCTGGCGGGGTGTATGTGTGTGTGAATAAAATAATTGACAAAATACTTTTAATGTACTGAGTAAAAGAGTCACCGTTCAGAAAGTCATTAACCAGAAATCGTTTTGTTTCAAGTCTACACCACCAATGGGAATACTGGACACTAGTTGTGTTCATGCGTGCCTAACTCTAACAACTATTAGTGCATTGTCATGGCGGAAAAACAAAACTGTATTGAAAAGAAAAGCAGTTTTAACTGCCTACCCCAACTCACCTACCTCAGGCATTACCGGCAATTTCACCTTTGAGACTGAAATTATGCTTCGACGTGACTTTAGTGCCAAACCTCCAGAGTTTACATCTACACCACCACTCTTGCATGGATTCTGTCATTCAAGGACTGTAAATAACCCCGGAAGGTTCGTCTACAGTTAACATGGCTTCTAATTTTAGGAGAGGTAACCCATCAGAAATGCAATACCACGTTGTTGACCCCCATTTTGAAGACAAATGACGGGAAATGCCGGCACCAACTCTACAAACCAGTGGACAGCCTGAGGTCACTGAGAGTTTAGGGGTGGTCCATCAGTGCATGGGACAGACAAATACTCTGCCAAAGCCAGGCAACTGCACGATTCTGCCCAACTCAGCCCTCAGTGCTCCTAACGCTCGGTGTCCACGCTGTTTGGCTCTCAGTACTTTTGTGATCTATGATGACAAAACTGGACGTCCCTTTTCTGAAAGGTAGCCAACTCAATCCCTGCTGCCCCCTTTCTGCTTAAAGGTCACCCTCCCCTAAGTCAGCCTCGTTTTCCAGAATTCCTCAGCTTATACAGCCAAGAGGGACTCATTTTTTTTACATCTTTTCTCCACAAATGATGACTTACACTCTTAGAGAAGGACTACAACACACAGTCCTGCTCTGGTAGGCCGATGGAAATGCACACCGTGAAACAGGCCTTCAAAATGAAATGTCATCAGCAAAGCAGAAGAGGTCCTGATTTTTAACCCTTAGCTACTAAAAACTACACTACTTCAGTTGGAGTCACAGGTTAAGTAGAGTATTGGTGTGTTCTTAGCAAGGCAATGTTTTGAGATTCAAAACGACTTCACCATGCCTTTACTGAAAGTGCATGAATGTGAATTAATTCCCTGCAGCCCTCGCAACATCCTGTGTTGATCATTCAGAGCCAAGAGGCTCCTGCTGACCACAGTTATGGGCAAGGCTTGATCCTGAGACTGTCTCTTTAGGGTATCTTAACTGAAGAGCCTGAGTTAGTACGTTTAAATTCGCGATATTCAACAAAAGAGAAAGAATAGGAAAAGCAGGAAAAACATGCCAAATTTAACCAGATGTAAAAAATAAAAAATATGTAAGTAACTGTTGGGCACTTTGAATAAGCAGGCCATGTTCTGAGAGGCTGTTTCTACCACTGTAATTACAGAAATGCATGGGTCTTACTTACCCTGACAAGGAAAAACATCCCATTTTTCCAGCAGGGAAAGTAAGACATAATGCTGTTTAGGCTACACTGCCCAGAGGAAGAGAATAAGTGAATGTGCCATCTGAGTGGTAAAGTGGATCGTTCTGTTTGTATGACAATTGCTTTTCGAAATCAGCCAACGCAGGACAAAAACAACTAGCCAGAGACAGACCTTCCAGGTGGAATGTGAACTTCATCAATGACCAGACCGGACAAGTCTGTTCCTTTTAATCCCCCTCTTTTCTCTGAAAAAAACAGGAGCAAAGACCAGCTCTCTGCTAGCCTCAGGAAGCTGAAATAAGCACTAAATAGATCAAGCCAACAATGTTAAACTGAACAAAAATCGAACAGCAATCTTGAGTCATGTAACAAGGGTCGTTTCAGAGTTACAAAAAAACGAGCCCGTCTTCATCTCTCAACGACCTTAAAGAGAAACATTCTACAGCTTTGGGCCCCACCATGCACTCTTCTCTCTTCTCCCCACATTTCAGATCCTAGGTTTCACTACTGCATGCAGCAAATTCTCACAAGATCCTCCTGTGTTACCTGCCCTGGAGATATCAGTTTTCAGAGCTGTATACCTGTACTGCAATATAAATAAGAATGACATAGAGTCCTTTAAGTGAAAAGGGAATAACCCAATAAACATCTCTCCAGAAAAGTCTGCTGCTTCCCCAAGGGACAAATACCATATGATTCCACTTAAGTGAAATATCTAGGATAGGCAAGTAGACAGAGACCAAAGTTTATTTGTGGTTGCCAAGGGGAATGGCAAGGAGAGGAAAAGAGGAACTCATTGCTTAGCGGATACTAAGCTTCTGTTAAAGGTGATGGCAAAATTTGGAAATGGGTAATGGTTGAACAACACAATAAACGTAACTAATGTCACTGAATTGTACACATGAAGAATGTTGAAATGGCAAATGATTTGTTACATATATATTTACAAAAAAAAAGTTTGCTGCTTCCATTTATGTTGTACCTAGGGGAAGGGAAGCAGAAGGAAATAATCTTAGTGCTTCACATACTTGGAAAATATGTTTTTTGTCACTACAGGCTTCTGAAAGGCATAGATTACAAATCCAGTTTTAACAATGAAAAACTCATTTCTTAAGTCTTCTTATTCTAAATTATCATTTCCTAAGTAAAAGAATGATGCATATTCTACATCTAAAGCTACAAGAATATGTGACTGTTAATCTGGAGCATGTGCACCTCTCTAGTTTAAAAAAAAAAAAAGGAAAAATAAAATGAAAAGCAATACTTAGCTGCAGATACTTTGCCTACTGACCAAAGCAACAGACTACATACTAATAACTAGAAGACGCTGCCTCCATCAGGTGGCAAAACTCTGGTGTATGAGGAATACAAAAAGCAGCCGCAAACGCCAGCTGCCATCTCCAAAGGTTGTGCTGCCAAAGGCATGGTTGAGAATGAGTTATCGTCGCTCGTTCTCCTGAATAAGAATGAGTCTCTATCAAACAGAACCACAATGAAAAAGTCAGAGAATATTAAGAGAAAACTTAAATATGCTTTCAAACGGTCAGATGCTAAGGGAAAGATTAATTTTGATGAGAAAGCGAAAATAGTAAAAGGTAAGTAACTACAGTTTTCCCCTGCTATCCGATGAAAGCTTTTGTAAGCTGAAATGGCAGAAAGTGAAGAAACAAATTCCATTAATTTATACGGGAAAAAATTGTGAGCATTCTCAGACCCAAACAAATAACCTACCAAATCATACCAAATACACTGATATAAAGCACAAGTGCTCACAGACACAGTTCAAAGCTATGGCGGCTTGATGCGAAGTGTAGCTCCCAGGGAAGGAGCTTGGCGAAGCCACTCTCTGTGCTCAGGGTGCACAATGCCTATTAAATGGCTCACTGCAAAACAAACGCGAACACTATTTTTGCTTTTCGTCTTTTTTCGTAAAAGCAAAAATCCTCTTCGGATTTCTTTTGGTTAGCAGAAACAGATACTAATGTAGGTCTTTTGTAAAAGCAAAGTGGCATAAAGCAAACTTTTGAAAAGCGGGGGATACCTGTATATCTGTGGGATTGAAAAGCATTGTCCTCAGCTAACATGTCCTTCTTAATTAAGTGACAACAAACAATAAAATGTAATGGATTAGCATATTCCTATTATAAGTCAAATGCAGATGACACATATTAAACAAAACGCAATAAGTAGATAATCTGTTACAAACAGATTTATATTTGAAAAGGTTTCTGTGAATTAAAATTTTGTAAATGCACTAGGTGAACTCATTACTTAAAGAGATCTTAGGCGAAATTCTTCACCAAAGCAAAGAACAATGTATAAAGCACTTAGTCAAGCTCTAATTTGTCTGTTTTGCAGATCCTGAATTTCAAATATTAGGTAAAGTGAGGCAATTCACAGAACAAGTACAAATGACTGAGACACGTTTGGAAAAATGCTCAGCCTCACCAATAACCCAAGGGATGGACACTAAAAAGAGAAACCATCTTCACCTACCAGCCTGGCATCATTGTAAAAGATTTGCAATATCCAACACTGGCAGGAGTCAGGGAAAGGGAGCACTCACATATATTAATACTGAAAATGTAACTTGGTATCTTTTAGCTGAGTAACTTAGAGGTACTCAATAATGATTAAAATGTACACACAAACACATACACGCGTGAGCGCACTTCCAGGAATCTATTGTAGAAATACCTACGCTAGTGCTCAAGGATGTTCTCTGCAGCAGGATTTGTGCTAGTAAGAACTTAGTAACAATTGAAATATCCATCAACAGAGGAATGGATGAATAAATCTGACACATCCACACATTCACCATTAAATAGAGATTAGGCAGAACTGATGTTTTGGCATGGAAGGATATATAATATACTGCTGAGTGAAAAAAGCAAATTTAAAAAAACTTAGCTTGAAAATCAAGTTTAAAAAACTAGGTGTGTGTGAGGGAGAGAACGAATGGATGCCTTAAGTAGCAGTTGGCCCCGGTAAAGGGAAGAGAGGGTGGTATACAGTTTCACTTTTTATTTTATATGGCGATTAAGAGATTATCAATCTGAGAATCCACTAACAGTTCAACAGACACTCTCTAGGGAAGCAATGCAGGACCACTCTGTAGTTTAATAATGTGGATACTCTATGATTTTACCAACAGAACCTGATTGGGCAAGTAGGTCCAAGAGGATCAACCTTATTCTGAATTCTTTTAACGCAGAAAATGATACTTTTTAAAGCAACATGCCCTCTTTCTCTTAGAAAGTAATACTACTTGAGAAAACTCAGTAAATATTTTTCTTATAAGTTTCTATAGGCTCCCACCCAAAACACATTAACAAAAATAATAATAGAGGTGAATCCCATTAGCCCAGAATTACAAAGTACCTTTACATCTTTAAACTTCCCAAAATCTAAAGTCTAGACCCAAGTCTTACCTGTAACGTTCAGGCTCACAACTTTGAGAAGCGGGAAGAGCTACATATTCCTTTCATCTTTTAGAGAGAGACTGGTACAACACACCTTTCTCTTATTATTCTCTTTTTTACAAGAATACCCTTGATTTCCAAATCTAACTCTCAAAATGCTTTATTCAATAAGGGATTTAAGCACTCTATAAAATATCTTGATGTAAGAAAGAGAGTATTAATGAATAGTCATACCATAAAACACCCCCACCTAAAATACATTTAGAAGAAGTATATAAGACAAGTTCATCAATTTAAAGCAGTTTGTAAAGGGTAACCAAATGACTACTACAATTTTTAAGTTGTAAAAAGTACACATAATGCCTTCTCTCTCTCTCTCTTCTTAACGTGCTTAACATTACACAGTATTAGGACAATATTTTCCAGGCTAGAATGTACTTTCCACTTGCCCTAATACTAAACCTATGCCCAAATGGGAAATGTAACCAGAACTAAATAAACATAGACAATGAACAAGAGAGCCAGAAGATGGGCTAATGAATCTGGGATGCCTTCACAAGCTAGAAAGTGTCAAGAAATTAAACAAATAGAATAGAAAGTATGAAAAGTTAAACACTGGATGTGTAGGAAATGCAACTACAGATCAGAGAAGGGGGGATGGATTTCTTTCTTCAGGCAATGGATAGCATTGTATATGTTGTCAGATATTCAAGCTGAAGGAAGTGTGCCTCACAGTAATACTGCAGGAAATCAGTCATTATTGAATTATCTGTATAACTTGAAAACATGCAAACTTTGTTCTGGAGGACAATCGGTAACCTACAAAAACAAAAACTTACTAGAATGATGCACAGCCTAAAATGAGCCGCAGAGTCCAACCCAATGCATAGGTAAAACAGATGAAGAAAGAAACAAAGAGGAAGAACAAGAAAGAAAATTCACATGAATACAAAGTGATTCCATTTTTTTCTTAACACCCACACAGAGAGAGCAGTTTCTGACAAGAATGTTCTCTGAAAAAAATAAAATTACAGGAATATTTTTTTTCAGAGAGAAAAAGACAGCTCTATATGCAGATTACTAGGCAAGACCATATGTTTTTTTAAAGGCCCAAATTTACAGCCCTCATATTTCAAAAATTTCATCTAAATAACTTATTTTTTGGAATACAAAGAAAAAGATGACTTAAAATATCATCCCTGTTTGGAATGCTTACTTCATGTTGTACTTGAAAATAAAAGCCAACATGGCAGCTTACCTTGGCACTGGAAGCCTTGTTTCCCAAACCCCCTGAAAAACAAAAACAAGAACAAAACATCTTAACATATTTCATGTTGGACATCATATTTTAAGTTATGTGACAAACTATTCTACAGAGTTAAAAGTTTGTACATGAAACCCAATGATTTGATTTAAAAAAAAAAAAAGCATAATATCTAATCAGATGACTATATAAATCCAACTTTGGGGAAAAAAATCTATCTTGGCTGCAAAAGATCACTGAAATTCTTCAACTTATGAAGTTTCTTTCCAATTTTTTTATACTATGTGATCAACAGTTACATTTCAACACAAGAATATAACTGTACATTCATGTACATGAATATTAGCTACAATATTCAAGTCACAAAAAGGAGTTTATGGGAAAGAAGTGGCTTAATTTTGTTCCTAAAGTCCAACTAAAAATCTTTTTTCTCCCTAACGACAATTAAAAAGTGGCTTCATTATGTGTTATGAGTTTGTTTAAAATATTATGTGTCAGGAAACTGCCAAATAGCATCACTCTTTTAACATTTAATTTTAGCTTAAGGAGCCATATTTTACAAAACAAAATATCATCCTATCGTCTGTATTTGAGATGACCATGATCGAATTTTTACTGAGAACCAACAGTATTCAAAGCACACACAGAGACAATTTTGTTCTTGTAAATTACTTTAGAGAATTTACTCTCTAAGGGGAGAACCCTGACATGGAGATTAAATTGCAGACACTGTTCCACTAGAATGGACTACATTACAATTTTCTCAGAAGGTTATTAGTCATAACCCCTTGCCTGACAAAGCACTTCACATATCTTTATAATTAGAGTCATCCCCCAAAAAAACATAACTCAAACGTTTAGCTTTAAAATGTCAGCACTTTAAGATTTCAACAAAACTTTTAAATCAAGGACCCATAGAAGCAACAGTGAAAGAAAACTGAAAAATTAAAGCCACTGCCCAAACTTCCAGCGGATGTTCTCCTGGAAGTTCCAAGTGGTTGTTTTACAATTAAGTGGAGACATGTAGAGATTATTCAGGGAGAGAGGAGAGGGAGAGACTGTTATTTTCCACTTCACAACACACCTGGTGACCTGGCCTGCCACATCAGTTCACCAGGGCCTGATTCCTCCAGGCAACTGATAGTGGAAAGACATTAGCTGGCCTGGGTAGGTTACAAGTCCCTTTTCTAGCTTACCTACTTCCTGCAAAAGTAATCAAGAGACTGACAAAACTGTCCCCTTTTAATGGAATCTCACAGTTGACAAGAAAGGCAGAAGACCTGGCTTTAACTAAATGCAATAGCCTCTCTTTGCCCTAATGCTCCAAAAACTTATTTTAAATAGCCTTATCTACAGTTACCTACTCCTTTGAGCACAACAGCTTCATATGCTGACTATACCGGTGGAAAGCATTCATAGAGGTGGCTGTGCTTTTCATAAAAGTATACTTTTGAGCTGATTTCTAAAAAGGAAAGGAAACATGAAGTACCAGATTAGCACCACGTTTGTGGAACACACCCTTTGACATGTTTTTCCACAGGAGTGATGGACTGAGACAGAGCCATCCGTAAGTTCTCCCTAGTGTCCCAACAAGATACAGAGGTATGCCACACAGCGGGTTAGTGGCTGGACTGTCACCTAGGGCAGCTCCCTGGCCGATGAGAGGAGGGAGCTAAGGAACCCTTATCCTATACCCACAAACAAGAGGTTGAAGAAGCAGGGTGTTGGGCAAACTAAGACAAAAACAAAACTACCGATCCCCAATCTGGGGGACCTGTAATTCCCTAAATTCTGCGTGTTCGGACTTTTGGGGGGTTACAGACCTTTTGAAAATCAGATACAGCTGTAATTCTCTCACCTGAAAAAAACCGCACATTCACAATTTCCCTTAGTTCTACAGGGTTCACAGACCCCCTCCCCCCAAGGCCCATCCATAAGGTGATTCCTCCCAAAGCCGCAGGACCTCCGAGTTAAGAATACCTGCTGCTCACTGGAAATGAACGGAACTTTGACGCTTTTAGCAGTTACAGTATTTTTCTTAAATAAGACCTTGTCCTCATCAACACGGTTACAGGGTAAATCTCGTGTTGACAGGTCTATTTTAAATGACTCTCTCTGCCCTGTCATTTGTCGGCACTGTTTTAATTCCCCCTCCCCCACTGCAAGCTTTCAACAGTTTGTTGCCTCTCAACTTTCTCTCCGGGATCACCTAGAAAACTCAAAGTCTCTCCGTGCCCAGTAGATACCAGTAAGCAGGGACCCAAGATTCCGGTAGAGTCCCAGCCCAATGGGAGGCACAAACACACACACCCCGAACGCGCCCAGCCTGGCTCGCCAACAACTTGGATCGCGCGCAACAATCGCCGCGGCTCCCGCGGTTACTCTGGGGCGTGTTTCTCCCATACACTCCAGCCCTCTGGATCCTCCTCTTTTCTTTCCCCTTTGCTCACACCCCGCCAAAACGGCTGCCCCGCGGTGTGAGGACTGGAGAACCTGGGGGGAGGTCACTAGCCCCGTGGAGGGGATCAATATCACTGCCGCGCAGGGCCAGCCCTCCCTCCTGCGGCAGGGGGTGTGTGGCAGGGCGGTGACTTCCCCAGAGTCCGGCCCGCGTGTGTGTCAGTGGCCGGGACGGCCGGGCGCGCGAGTGTGTCATTCCAGGCGAAAGCTGGGACTCCCGCTGGCTCTCCAAGTTCCCCGAGCCCTGGAGTAGACGCGCCCGGACTGGAAGGGCCGAGCGCGGGTCCCCGGCAGAGGCACTGGTCCCCTGTCCCACGCGCCGCGAGCGGGTTCGGGGGTGCCCCGGAGGTGCCAGTCTTGCTCCCGGCTCGCGCGTACCTACCAGATGAAGTCGGTGCAGTGGCTGCAGAAGGTGGGCTGCTTGAAGAAGCGGGCGATGAATTTGTGGTCCTTCACCTCATGCACGTTCTTCTGCCTCAGCGCCCCTTTGCGGGCGAAGCGGTTGGCCACGTCCTGAGACGCCGTGGAGTCGTTGGCCGGGAAAACGTCAGCCATGGTCCCCCCCAACCACCTCTTGCCTCCGCCGGGGAGTAGCAGCGGGGAGGCCGGGGGGCGAGGGCGGGGGCTGGGGCGGGCGGGGGAGGGGCGCGGGGCCGCGGCGACCAGGGGAGGGGGGCGCGGGCCGGCGGCCGGGGGCGCGGTGAGGTGGCGCGGCGGCAGCGGCGGCGGCCGGGCGGCGGCCGGGGAGAATCGGGTTGGAGCGGCGCGGAGCGGAGCCGGAGCTGGAGCAGCTCGCTCGTTGCTCGCTGACCCCACACTCACTGACAGCCCAGCACCCTGCGCTCGCGCTTCCTACTCTCGGCGGCAGAGGCGGCCCGGAGCGGCGCGGCCCACCGCGCATGCCCCGAGTGCGAAAGCCGCGCGTGCGAGTGCTGGGCGCGCGCGAGATGGGGCGCGCGCGGGGCTGGGAGCGCGCGCGGGCTTGTGTGGCGGGCGCTGCGAGGCGCGGCTCTGGGAGGGCGCGGGCGCAGCAGGACGGGTGCACCCGCGTTTTCGGAGCAGACGGGAAAGGGGAGGTGGAGGTGGCGGCGGCGGCGGCGGCGGCCGCGGCCCGGGAGGACCGGCCCGAATTTGGGAGCCGAGGAGGATCCGGGAGGGGCGGGTCAGGTCTCCTATGCCGCATTTTTCTTTTTCTCCTTTTTCCTCCGCTCTCCTCTCTCTCGCCTCCTCTGCTTCCGCTCCTCGCTCTGTGCCTTCTCCTCTCCTCATCTTCTTCCTCCCACTCTCTCTCTCCTGCTCATATCTCTACTCCTCGCCCCGCTTTTTCTGCTCTCTGGGGTCGGAGTTCTGCGCCAATCGCGCGTGGTGCAAAGGAGCCCCGAGTCCCAGAAGGGGTCCCCGCACACCTTCCCCTCGGGCTGTCGGTCCGACCCGCCTGCAAGCTCACTTTCTCTCCTTCGGCCACACATACGCAACAGGTGCCCTTTCCCCATCTCCCGGTCCCACCGGTACTTTTAGGGCACGATGCCCATGTTTATTAGGCTGTTCCAGTTTGAGGTTTTACGTGGCTAACATGCCCAACCCCTAGACCATCACGTTTTGTATACGTGGCAGGAGAAAGGTAGCAATCTTAACTGAACACTGACTTTTACCTACCTTCAATTGTTGACCTGTATTTCACCTACTTATTCTATAGGAGACGTATATCTAATTTGTACGTCAGATACTATCACCACTCAGGACGGTTAAAGGACTTGTCCTAGTTACTTATCCCGTTATCTATTGGCTACTGCAGCTACAAAACTGATTATCAGGCTTTTCTGATTTTACAGGAGAGTCCAGAACCTTAATTTAGAGATAAGTTTGCATCCTAATTACTGCAATACTGGCAGATGAAGAGTGCAGCCAGAATATTTATAAATTACGAAAACTGCTTGTGAAAGGGTAGTTGGCATGGATAGGCAAAGGACTAAAGACGCACGTGGGGATGTATCAACTGATCACTTGCTGAATATTTGTTAGTTCTGCCTCAAGGGTGCTAAAATACCTGAGGGAGACGAGCATCTCCTATCGTTTCATTACTGCTTTATTTCACTGTCAGATTCACTATATTCACAAAAACAGCTTCATGAACTGGAAACACCAGTTCAAGTTTCTTCAACAAAAAGAATGTGCTGTTCAATCCCTCAAGAGATTTAATTTAAAAAAAAAAAAAACTTTTCTAAGATAATGCACTACTTTAGAGCATATCACTTAGACTAAGGAGGTCTGCCCATTTTTGAGACTGGTCAGTTGTGACACTTGAAGATAAATAAGAATATCTTTTATATTTTAAACAGTGTAAGCTAGTGACTGACCATTGGAGGCAGGTGCACTTTGCTGACCCATTGACGTCTCTTGAGTCAACCATTGTTGGTGCTTGAAGAGGCTGCGTTTCTTTGATATCCCATCTGGTTAGAAATTCCCCCACTCATGGTGGCCCTTTACTCTGAGGAAGAAAAAAAAGGGAGAAGTCAGGAAATGAATGAAGTGCAGGGCACGTCGGGAATATAGATCAAATTCTCCACAAAACACTGTAAACTTCTTAAGCCATGGTTGTTTATTGCTTAATAATCAGTAATCAAATGCAGCACAACAGAATGAGCTACACAATTCTTTCCTCATAGCTATCTTTATCTAAGACAATGGTCCTCACACATTTGATGAAGACAATTCTATTTCCCTGAAGCTATGATATAAGGATGGAAGAAAAATATGGGAGTTGGAGGGGGGTTGCTTGATAGTGCAAATCCTGAGCAAAGTAACAGGGAAGAGGAGCTAAGGGCCAGCCTTGGCAGGTGCCCCACCTTCTTCTGTGTAAGGAGTGGAGTAATTGCTTTTAGCAGTCAGTAAGCCAGATGGAGACAATGTGTCTCTTTCTTTTTAGGTAATGGCTTTGCTTTCTTGCCTCAGTTATTACTATTGTTTATTATGGGTAAAGGAAGAAATGGCTATCTGAAGTCTGTTGATTGGTAGTGGGGCTGGGCATGAGTGCATCAGTGTCTGCACCTTGCCTAGTTGAGGGGAGGGTACACCTGGAGCAGGAAATTGCCAAGCAGTGTTACACTGCCCCTACCAAGTACTGGAAGGAGCACTGGTGGCTCAAAGGTTAAGTTCTCCGCTGCTAATAGAAAGGTTGATGGTTTGAGCATACTCAGTGGCTCCATGGGAGAAAAACCTAGCAATATGCTCCAATAAAGATTACAGCATAGAAAACCCTGTGGGGCAGTTCTACTCTGTCACATAGGGTCACTATGAGTTGAAATCAACTTGATACCACCTAACAGCAACAATGACTGGTGGGGATCTGGGTCATGATTTGCCCTTGCAGCCCACCTGAGAAGTCCCCATGGAATAATTACAATGGAGGGGATTAAGGAATGGAGAAACCATGGGGCGGTAGTGGTCAGTCTGTCATGAGCATTAGTGATTTTTTAGAGTCTGCTGCTTCATGGGGAAATTGCAGCAAAGAACAAGGAATGGTAGACTGAACACAGACTTTGTCAGAATTCTCCCCTTTCTCCCCTGCCTTTGAGGAGCCAACTCAAGACCCTTTGAAGAGGTATTGCCTAGACCAAAACCAAACCAAACCCATTGCCATCAAGTTGATTCCAACTCATAGTGACCCTGTAAAGACAGAACAGAACTGCCCCATAGGGTTTCCAAGGAGCAGCTGGTGGATTCAAACTGCCAACCTTTTGGTTAGCAGCCAAACGCTTAACCACTTGCGCCACCATGGGCATCCAAAACCTGGAGGCTAGGATCAATGTCAGGGCACTAAACTGATGATTCAGAACCCGATGGTTCACTTAAAACCAACAGTCTTTAAGTTGTAACTGTAAAACTTGTTCAGTGTACAGAAAACTGGTCTGTTTTCAGGTGGTCCAAGTCATTGGGCAATAGAAATTGCTTAATTGTAGAAAAAGCTTAATTCTGAGATTTATAGTAACCAAGATGATTTAAAGGCTCACTTTATGTAATACACACTGTATTTGTTTCTCATGTCCCTCAAAGAGCATCAAACAAAATTCAATTCATAACCCCCAACCAGACTTTTTAATCCCCTTTTCTCTTTCTCCTCCCAAAACATTCAGTCTCACCAACCACATTGTCAGTAAGCCTTTCCAAAGCTACCCCAAAGATTCCCTCCTCTACCCACATCTTGACCAGCTTTTACTCCCTCTCCTCCCCTTTGTTATTTTTTGTATTCTCCATTGTATATTACGTACCATATATCCTGTTACCATCAAGTCGATTCTGACTAATAGCCCCGCTATAGGACAGAGTAGAACTGCCCCATAGGGTTTCCAAGGCTGTAATCTTTACAGAAACAGACTGCCACATCTTGCTCCTGTGGAGTAGCTAGTGGGTTCGAACAGCCAAACTTTAGTTAGCAGCCAAGTGCTTAACCACTGTACCACCAGGGCTCCTTATCTATTATATATGTACAGTATATTATCTACATAAATATGTATTATATTTATATAAAGCTACTATGTGTATTTTATATATGTCCTTCCAACAAATCCTCCCTCCACATTTCCCTTCAGGGTAAGACCTTCTATATTTATTTTTTAATTTTGTACCACAAAATGTCTAGGAGCCAGTTTTAAACAAGGTAGGTTGGGATAAGAGTGGGCATCAGAGGAGCTGAGCAGAGAGTGGGGACTAAGCTGAAAATTACCAGATTCTTATTCATTCATTCAACAAATATTTTCTTAACTCCTGACAATGTGCCAAACACTATGCTCGGTCCTGGGAATATATCATATAGTGTGTACTGTATTTTTACTCAAATAATGCACACGTTATACATTTTTGTCAATTGAGTAACCCCTCGCATGTTATTTTCCTAAGCGCATCATGTGCGTTATATGTGTGTGCGTTATTTATGTGGGCACGTTATTCGCAGAAAAACACTGTATGCTGTATATTGGTACAGTGTTGAGCAAAACACACATTACTGTTGTTGGTTGCTACTGAGTCAATTCCAAACTCATTGTGGCCCCATGTGTTACAGAGTAGAACTATTCCACAGGATTTTCTTGGCTGTAATCTTAATGGAAGCAGCTCACCAGGCCTGTTCTTCACGGTTCTGCTGGCTGGGTTCAAACCACCAGCCTTTAGGTTAGCAGCCAAGCACAAACCATTTGTGCCACATAGGGACCAAGCCCCTGCCTTTGTGTAATTTACATTCTCTTTGGTGATTGGAGTGAGAGAGGGAAGTTTGTGGACAATCACACCTAGTAAAAGTTAGCCGATTATGTACATTCATTTATATGTACTGTACATAATAGTAAATTTAATACACATGCACAACTACCTTCAAAACTTTGATCCTGTTTTAGTTTGAATGTTTTTATCCTGTATATAGTAATGTAGTAAATACAACCCAAATCCTGCCAATTGGCACTGGGCAAAGAGTCAAGCAAAACTTGGAGAAGCAGCTCTGAAGGTATGTCCAGCGAAGTATGGGACGTAGAATACCAGACTCCCTTTGGGTGGAGCTAGTAGACAAGATTCAGAGCAGGGATGACAGCCTGGTTCTTTTGAATACACACTTAAATATGATGGCAGAATATACAATACGCAGTTGTGTCTGTGGTTGGCGTTGCTTTAGAAGTAGAATGGCAACACTTCCTAAAGCCTTGGAATCCATTCAAATATCATTTAAACTTCTGTGCAAGGTGTGGCTCTAACAGATAGGAAGAGTATTCAGAAACACAGTGTATCCACAAAATATTAATGCAACAGTTATTAGGTACCCAGGCACTGTTATAGTTGCTAGAGATGCAATGGTAAACAAAGCAGACAGTTTCAGTGGAGAGAGGTGATTGATGGGTATTTTGGAGTCTGTGACAGGGAGACTATAAAAAAAGGGCCCAACCTAGCAGGCAGAGTCATGAGAAAAGTCACTCTGAGTGTCACAGTTCCAGGGTGCATTCTGTTTGGGAATGTCTGGCAACAGCCTCAGCTAGGTGAGAAGGCAACTTCAAATTGCACGCTACAGCGTAAATGTCTTCCATGGTTAAGTGTCTTTAACTCAGGGAGGTTGAGGATTAAATGTACAGCGATAAAATAAATTAAGCCAACAGTATTTGTATTCGGGGGTTAAGTTTAGAAGCAATCTGTATATGCTATAATGTTGAAGAGAATTTGGGTTTTAAACAGATAAGCTTTGTGATTCTAATGTAAAACGTGTAACCAAATAATGGATTTAGACTGTGATTTTAAGTTGACCTCTTACTGACTTTGTAAGCGGTATTGAAACGTGTAAGACAATTTAAGATTCAACAGTATTAGAAGCTTAATTCCATAGATTTATAAAACTTACTTAGGCAGTAAGTCTAAATAACGAAAACTTTGTTTGCCAGACAACTGACCATTTATTATTGTTTATTATTGTTTTCCTCAAACATCTTTAAAATGATTTGCAAGATTTGCAAGATTTTTAAGCTGAACATAAAAGCTTAAGGAAACGCTATAGTTTAACATTTGTAACTTTAATCAATTAAACATTAGTGCTAAAAATATAGGCTTCGTTGAGGGTGGTGAAAGTATTCCGGGATACTATAATGATGAAATTGGGAACATTATGTATTTGACAAAACCCATTGAACTGTACAAGACAAAGAGTGAACCTTAATGTAAACTATGGACTTTAGTTAATAATAATGTGTCAATATTATTTATTCATTGTAACAAATGTACTGCACAAGTGCAAGGTATAAATAATAGGGAACATTGTTTCGGTGGGTGATGTGGTATATGGGGCCTCTGTACTATATGCTTGTCTTAATGATCTAGTACTACTTTAACAGAAATACCACAAGTGGATGGCTTTAACAGAAATTTGTTCTCTCACAGTCTAGTGGGCTAGAAGTCCAAATTCAGGGCGCCAGGTCCAGGGGAAAGCTTTCTGTCTCTGTCAGCTCTGGAGGAAGGTCCTTGTCATCAATCTTCCCTTGGTCTAGGAGCTCCTCCACGCAGGAACCCCAGGTCCAAAGGATGCACTCTGCTCCTGGCATTGCTTTCTTGGTGGTATGAGGTCCCCATGTCTCTGTGCTTGCTTCTCTCTTTTGTATCTCAAAGGAGATTGACTTAAAACACAACCTAATCATGTAGATTGAGTCCCGCCTCATTAACATAACTGCCACTAATCCCGTGTCATTAACGTCATAGAGATAGAATTTACAACACATGGGAAAATCACATCAGATGACAAAATGGTGGACAATCACAGAATACTGGGAATCAAGGCCTAACCAAATTGATATGCATGTTTTTGGGGGACACAATTCAATCCGTGATAATATTCAATTCTTCTGTAAACCTAACACTGTTCTAAAAAATGAGAGAAAGGAAAAAAGTTAAAAATATCCTTCTGAATATGTTTCTGGGTAAAACAAAAGGATGACAGAAGTCCCCCAGGGGATACAAAAACTCATGTGGACAGTGTAGTATGCAATATTGTCGTATACCATGGTTATGTAGAGGATTTTCCTGCCTGCCCTTTAACATAGATAAGAGTCTAGGGACTGGTTAGAAGCCCAAGTTTCATAACTGTGGTACTGTGTGCACACGAATTTCTAAGAGTGCTTGAATTTTTTTCCTGAGAGTGTCAAGCACATACATATTCAGAATAAGCTTGAATTAAAGGTTGTCAAATTCAGATTCATTACTTTTGAAAATAGGTGCTTTTTCTCTTACCGTTTAGGAATCAGTGATCAAAATGGCTTGAGCTAAAACAAATAATATGTGGAGAAATGAAAGTCTAAGATTTAAAAAAAAATCTGGCCTACCAAATAGCTCCATTCCTTAGAAAAAGTGGAATTTAAAGGAGCAGACAAAACAGACCACAGAAAGTGTACTATTTGCTCAGAGCTGTGTTCACACAGAAACAGTGTCATTCAGTAAGGTCTGCTGAAACATGGATGGGCAATGGTATTTCCTTGCTCATTCGACCAATGAAATATATTTTTTAAATTTATAAACATTGTCTCTAATAAATAACTGTAGTTGACACTGGATTATTTAACTCTCTATAGTGACCAAGGAGCCCTGGTGGTGCAGTGGTTAAGCGCTATGGCTGCTAACCGAAGGGTCAGCAGTTCAAATCCATCAGCTGCTCCTTGGAAACCCCATGCGACAGTTCTACTCTGTCCTACAGGGTTGCTGTGAGTTGGAATCGACTCGATGGCATTTTTTTTTTATGGTGAACAAAATGGACTTAATAACTCATAAAGTTTAATGAAAGAGAAACAATAGAATTATTTTAAGTCCTTTATAGACGTTAACTCATTTCATCCTCACAGCATGTAAGATGGATGCTACTATTATCCTCATTTAACCTATGAGGAAACTGAGACACAAAGGAGTTTAAGTAACTGTACAAGATCATACAACTAGGAACTAGCATAGCTGAGATTTGAACCCTGGCAGCCTGACTCATAGCCCATGCCTTCAGCCCATCCACTAAACTGTTAGCCACACACGGCTGGCATCACCATCTTCATTTTTCACGTAGAACTCTGGTTGGCTTGACAAGAGGAATTCTCCCAAGTTGGTCTTCTCAGGGGTAAAGTAGGACTGTTTTTTCCCCCCCAGTTTAGGAGATCTTTTGGTGAGGAAATAAAGCAGCTGCTGACAGAATGTAAATACAATTGAAAGAGTCGGATAGAAGCCAAGTCTTCCATCTAGTGGTGTGAGAGTGACTTGTGATTAAATGTGGAGATTCCCTATGTAGCCAGAAGTACGAATGACAAGCAAAACAAATATTTCAACCTATCTGCCAAGTCACATCTATTTGCTAGATTTCTCATTCGTTGGCAGAGTGTATAATTTACCTCAGAGGGCTTGGACTAGGCAAAGATGATATAAAGAATACAAGCTCCAGTACCTGATAATTTGTTATTCCACAACTACGTACATTTTAACCTGGGAGCCTTCTAAGCAGCAAAGAATTTTTAGTGAAGAACAATTCCTTCTGTGCAAGTTGAGTATTAGAGACATTTGTACGCTTTTGTGATTATGAATTATCTGTATTCTGTCATATCCTGTGCTGTCTGTTATGCACTCAGGGATTTTTCTCTTATTTGGAATAATTTACAGATAGAATTATTTTATTTTAAAAAAGGTAGTATCACTGATGCTGTCAAAGATTGGACCTCAAAAAAAAATGGCTGTGGTTTTAACTGCTTTTTCTACACGGTTTCTTAAACACAAACTAGCAAATTCACTAAAAGATAAAGCTGTCTTAAACCCAACAGTTAGAATCTCAAGCACTATAAATGAGACTGTAGAAAGTCTTAGGCTAGATATGCTTAGTGTTATGCCAGGGATGTATCCTATAAGATGCTGTTGTTCCTTCTAAGGGATTAGGTGATATATCAAGACAAAAATACCCCTACAGACGATTTCTGTTGGTTTTAGCACAGTTAAAAAGAGCCAGGCAGGCCTTTTGGACAAAACTGATGGGGTGGCCAAGTCTGCCTCCCCTTTTTGTAACTTCCTCCTGAGTTAATAGTGGTAGAGCCTCCACTTTGCTATCAAGTAGTTCCTCCCATTCTGTGCTCCGCCTTTTCTCTTTACTCCCACAGCACTCCAAGCTTATCTCCAACCCACTCTGGGAAGAATCTCTTTATATTTTATCTCACCAGCTATGGCACAGCACCTGGAACTTTCTGGGTCCATTCATTCCACATCCCATAATGATTCCTTCAGTGCCTACTATGTACCAGGCACTGGGGATACAGCATTTACTAAAATAAACTCCCTGCTTTTATAGAGCTTCCATTCTGCTGGGTTAGGCTGAACTGAACCATCAGAGCCAAAATGGAATCTGGCATCAGCCCTCCATACTTTGACCAAACTCATCCATACTATGTCGACTCCATCAGTTGATCTTATTTGCATTTTAAATCTTTTCTGTCCATCTGTGGATTGTCTTCCTGGCTTTTCCAAGAAAACTCCTGCATCAGCAGGAAAGTGGGGGCAGACCTGGGGAGACCGAAGGTCTTCTGCCTCATTCATCATGTCAGATTTAACGTAGGCCTTGAGTGTCAATCTAACTTTTGGTGTCTGTGAGGTGGGGGATCGTCAGAAGCGGTGTTCGTCAGTCCCTTCCCCCGCCCCCGCTCCCTTGTTCCTCCCTTTTGCTGGGAGGCTGATTCTCACGGAGTCCTGATTTCTGAGGGATGTCGTCCATCTCTCCCTTTTTGTGCCTGAGAACCTGACTTGGGAACCTGCCCTGCCCTTCAGGAGCCATGGGATGGTTGTGCCATATCACTCTCCTCTCTCTGAACCTTCGCTGCCCTTTCTCCACTCTGCTGCCTCCAGACCACCAGACTGCTGGAAGCCCAAATGCTCCCCACCTTCTGCATGGAAGGCACCCTTGCGCCATAGCATCTCAAGCATGGTGGGCAGAGTCCACAGCTCATGGCTCGAGATTTCTGCTCAGACCTCTTCCTAGGTTCTCAGAATGCAGAGATGAAAGTTGAGGTTCTTGTCTTCAAGGAGTTCACAGTCTAATTGTTTTTGTTCATGAACTGATGACAATCTTTTGGAGACGCTTTAAGTTCATTTCAACAGATCAGCTGTAACAATGACCTTCCACACTTTACTTTTAAGCTCTTCTGATTCCCTACTTCTTTGACCAATTAATCATCTTTAAACAAATACTAAGATGAACTTGACAAGCCCTTACTTGAAGAAATTATCAAATAAAATAAAAACTTAGTAAAATCAGTTACAGTTCTTAAAATTTATCCTTTTATACAATTGAATTTTCAGATATGGGGTCTCTTAAAATAAGTGTAACTATATCCATTCCAAGGGGCCCTAGTGGTGCAATGGTTAAGCACTCAGCTGCTAACTGAAAGGTCGGTGGTTTGAACTCACCAGCCACTCCACGAGAGAAAAGACCTGGTGATCTGCTCCTGTAAAGATTACAGCCTTAGGAAGCCCTATGGGGCAGTTCTACTCTGTTCTATAGGGTCACTATGAGTCAGAATGACTCAGCAGCACGCAACAACAACAACAATATTCATTTCTATCTAAGGGCTCTGGTGGCACAAAGGTTAAGCACTAGGCTTGGCTACTAACTGAAAGGTTGGCAGTTCGAACCCACCCAGCAGCTCCATGGGAGTGGCAGTCGTTCCCGCAAAGATTACAGCCTAGAAAACCCTATGAGGCAATCCTACTCTGTCACATGGGGCTCTATGAGTTGGAATCAATTCGATGGCACCAAGCAACAACATTCCTGTCTACTCCAATATCCAGAAAATGCTAAATAATTGGACTTCTACTGGATTCAAAAAGAACATTTAAAATGTTAAATAAAAGGTTCTAAAAGAACCCTTTGACAAAATAAAATAGCTTAACAATCCTCGTTTGTCTCACACTCCTTCTTGTAAGAAATAAATAGCTCCGTATTTTCAAGGAAGAATGCACAGCATGTGACGGGAACATCTCTGTTCTCTCTTCCTGCTGCAGTCTCGTTGCCTGGAGGGACATGCAGAAAGGATTCCTATTTATTGGAAAAGATTCCATGAGGGTTCCAGCCGCAGCCATCTGAGGCGCGGGTGCCCTGATTCATCGATGCACAACCAAGCAGGGGCTCCAAATGAATGAATCACTCAACTGGAAACAGCCCCACTTTACAAATGGGGCGGCTGGTGCCAGACGTTCTTACAGTAAACAAAGTGAAAGCTAAGGTCGCTGATTTTGTCTGAAACATCCAGCTAATTACAGCCAAAAATGTTTTGCCTCATCCTTCCACTTCACCTTTAATGGGCGTATGTGGCATGCAGAACCAACCAGAGTAACTCCAAAGTTAGGATCAAAGCTTAAAACCTTCCTATCCACATTTTCATTCAAGCATCTTAATGACTTTGAAAGGAGCCCTGGCATCGCAATGGTTAAATGTTTAGCTGTTAACCAAAAGATTGGCAGTTCAAACCCACCCAACAGCTCCACGGAAGAAAGACCTGGTGATCTGCTCCTGTAAAGATTACAGCCTAGAAAACCCTATGGGACAGCTTTACTTTGTCACATGGGGTGACTATGAGTCAATAATTGATTTGATGGCGCCCAACAACAGCAATGACCATGACGCTTTGCAAATGTCATAACAGACATGTCAGCTTTGAAAGAAATAGCAATGGCATATTTCTATTGAATCCCATACAGTGGGGGGTGAGTTTTTTGAGAAACACCCTCTGCTCGCACACCATCTATTGACGGGACTATTCTTTTATCATTTGGACTAGGATTTTGTTTTTGTTTTTGTTTTTTTAAATAAGACTCAGATAGGCATATGGTAAAATGCAAATATTAGAGAAATGTTTCTCACCCCAATTCCTCCACCCCTTCTATTCCCTCTGTATATGCTTGCCTTTTAAAGAAAAATATCCATGTTGCAAAGCACTGTGCCTTGACCCAAGTTTTTAAAAAGTGAAAGACACAAAATGCTTCAGATTGTCTTCTTCTTTTGTATTTTTTCAACTTCTACATATGCATGCATTTTTGGATACACATGCTTTTTTTAATTTTATTGTGCTTTAGGTGAAAGTTTACAGCTCAAGTTAATTTCTCATTCAAAAATTTATACATATATTGTTTTGCAACATTGGTCGCAATCCTTCAGATAGTCTTCTGCTAGCCGTCACTGTCATGCCCCAGGTCTCCCTCTTTTAAGAGATACCGACAATTGATTATACCAGATATTTTAATGAAAAGATTAAGCGGTGTTAGAGCTTAGGAGATCTTCTACCTAACTACATCAAAGAATTCCTTTTCGTGTTTACTCAGCCTCAGAAAGGATCGATAAATGTCTGTCATTTGGCTCACTAAAGGGCCATTCAACAAGAAAATAACAAATAAGCATGTAGCCATCCATTCTGGCCTCCTTTTCCACAAAAAATATGTTCTAAGGTAGATTTACACACACACACACACACACACACACACACACACACAAAGACGCCTCATTTAATGATCAGAAATTTAACCTGGATGACTGGAGAGACAGAGAGAGAGACTAATTCTTGGAACGGCCCCAAGTGGATTCATTCCAGATGGTTTATGACTGCTGATCATCCAAAACTCTCTTTTACTTTTTTATGGGACAATAACAGTAGAAAATGCCCACATATATTAAAAACTCAGTCAATGTTAAGTTGTCAGGAAAGTTGCTAGTCTTCTGTCCATGGCCTGAGAGATTCTATAACCAGAGGCATATGGTTGCTGGCTCCTGTTCACCGTCACTTTGCTAACAGGTTGAGTTCCTCTGGACAGGGCTGGCTGAGGAGCTGGCTGAGGAGGTGGAGTCTTGCTTGTCTTCTTGGGCTCACAGAAAACCAAGACAGACAGCAAAACACTTGGATTCCTCAGGCTTTTTCTTGTGAGGATTCTACTAACTGATCAGTCACACCTGATATAAAGGCAGATCTGGACTTTATAGAAAAATAATAATAATATAATGAATTCCATGTCCGTTATGGGAATTTGTACGTAAGTAATTGACATTTCTGCAGCTCCCAGTTAGTACTCCATGGATCCTCAAGGAAATAGTGGAGAGAATACGGCTTTGGGAGTCAAATGGAGATAGATACAATTCCCGGTAACAATTCATACTAGTTACATGAACTTGAGAGATTATTTAACCTCTCTGAGCCTCAATTTCCTCTTCTGTAAAATGAGGACAATAATGTATACCCCCACAAAGGCTGCTGGGAGAATTAAGTGAGATAATATATGTGGGGCCTCAGGCCATTCAGTATCTGGCACATAGGAGGTGCTCAATAAACATAAGTTCCCCACCTAAGACATCTATTTTGGGGATGGAAGAAGGGATCATAAAGGAAGAACAGAAGGAAGAAAACAAGGAAGGAGAAAGCAAAAACCAGCAGGAGTAAGAGTAAGAACTTGATAATAGATTTTTTGTCATGGAGAAAATCCTCAGTGCTCAACAGCTCGGCTGCTACAGGTTCCAGGGCCTCCTGCTTCTTCCTCCTGCAGTTCAGCCTTTGGCCATTTCATTCCTCATGTGCACTTTCCCTAGGAAGAAGAGAGAGAAACGCTGAAGCTCCAGCCAATTTTGTTGTTAGAAACTCTTGTCAAGATTGAGTTGGGGAACAAAGGTAGTCAGAATAAAGGTTAGAAATTATGTGTGCATTTCCATTCTCTCTTTCTTCTCTGTACTCTTCTCTTCCCTGTCCGTCTCCTCCTCCTACTCCTCCTTTCTCTTTCTCAGTCTTTCTCATTTCTCTTTACTCAACATCTGTAAAGAAAAGTCTGGGCTCAACACCTCCACTTCCTCACCTCCCACTCATTGCTTAACCCTTATCAATTGTCTTCTACCACACCCTATTCTCAACCCAGCATTTTACTGAGCTTGCCTTTTCAAAGGTAATTAGTGACCCTTTGTTGCCAAGTTGTATGATCTTTTCTTAGCGTGGGTGGGTATTGGCGTGGCTGACCTTTAAACTCACTATTCCTGTAGCTAGCTATTCCCCTAGCTTCTGAGAATGCTAGTTGCCTACCCAGACTCCATTTGCTCCTTCTTCTTTACAGTCCTATTCTGGAGGTAATGTTTCCAGCTAAACTACTACATTCCCAGGCTCCTTTGCAGCTGGAAGTGACCAGTGAGATTTAACAGGGAAGTGGAGTCTAGTAGGTCATTAGCCAAGACTTCCAGTGACTTGAACAGACCCTGACAGTGTCCCCTTTTTCCACCCAGCCAGTCCTTTGGAGACCTGATACATTAAGGAAAAATTTCCCTGTGACTTTCAAGAATTCAGACCTAATGAAATTCTCCTTCTTCTCCAACATAGGTGTGAGATAAGTGTCCCAGAGGGTTGTAGCTACACCTTTGGGGGCCCCTGGGAAGGGAAATGGAAAATCCATTGGGGAGAAGGTGATTTCTGTGTGAAGCGTGGGGAAGTGACTCTTGGTCGTCCGTTGTCCTTAGCACGGTGGCATCACATATCACATAAAGCTGCAGGGGTGGGGAAGGAGAGCTTGAAAGACAGGAGCTCAAGGCTAGGCACTGGTAGAATCCTGACTGAAAAGGAGACCTCTTCACTAAAGCAGGATAGAAATGCTCAGGTTCCTGCTTGCGTCCAGAAAGTCTGAGGAGGGCTAGGAGGATGGAGTGCTGAGAGCAGGCTCCTGGAAGGCCGCTGACCAGAAACCTCAGCCAGGGATGGGAAGGAGGCTCCATCAGGGAACTGGGTGGGGGTAGCATGGGAATGACTAGTACAGTAGGGTGTGTAAAGATCACTGGGGAACACTCATAATCAGCCTATGGGATCTTGGGCTTTGGTGAGTCACCGTGGCATAATACATAATAACCCTTGCTGAAGTTTTTTTTTAGTGACACTTCTTCCTGATATATTGTGGTCATTGTACTGGCTAGTCTGGAAGTTTGTGCCGGCTCACTTAGTCATCTACTGGAGATACTCTCTGTGGGGGTTAGAATTTAACTTTACCCGAAGTAATTTAATCTTTGTCCTCAGTTCCTAAGAGATAATTTTTAGAACCTTGGAATTTCAACAAAGGCTCCAGACCTGGTAAATTATGCCAGAGAGGTGACTTTGGGCTGGGGGCTGGCCAGGCCTGAGGGACTTCCAAAAAAAACCAAACCAGTTCTACTCTGAAACACATGGAGTTGCCATGCGTTGGAATCAACTCAACAGCAACTGGTTGCAAAGCTCTTTCTGAGACTTACACATGGTTTGAATGGGTTTCCTTTCTTCTTCCTTTCATGTGATGGGTGTCTCTGACACAAAGATTAGACTTTTTAATAGTTTTTTTTTCACAGATACTATGAATGATTATTTTATACTTTAGATATAATTCTAGCTTGCAAGAAAACAGTAATTACATTACAGTCTCTGTAGAGATAACAGTAAAAGCTGACATTTGTGTAACACATTCACAAGTATAGCTTCATTTGATCTTCACGAAAACCTCATCTTGAAGTTCAGAGAGGTTAAGAGATTTGGCCAAACTCACACCGCTGGAAAGTAATTGAGTTGAGACTCAAAACTCAGGTCTTCTGATCCCTAAACTGGTGTTCTTCCCATCATTGTTGTTATAACCTAGTAGGAAGGTATTTTTCGGTTATCATACATCTCAAGGGCCTTTAATGAGGTGATTGAGTCACTGCAAAGTCCATAAGGTCAGTGACTTCATCACATGCAGTCCCCTGGAGAAGCCACAAGTCACTGGTGGGGATGGTTTTTAGGTGATGATCACTGAGGAATGTTCAATTTTAAAGGAATAAGCTAAAGCAGCTCATTACACAAGGAATGTGCCCTTACCTTGAACTTCCCTCCTCAACAGGGATGATCTCTGCCCTGATGAGGGCGAGACTAGAGACAATATGTCAAGGCTGAAAAAGTCTGGAGCACATTCAATCAATATGATTGCTGAAAAGTAAATGTAAATGATATTCTATCAAAGGGAAAGGAGAGCCAGCCACTTCCCAGGAATGGAAAGTTCACAGGAATGCAAAACAGGATGATCTGGCTTCCTCAGCAGTAGGATGTGTGGCCAAAAAGACACTCTCACTTCCATGCAAATTAACTGAATTACCACTTTGCTGTGAGTAGCACTGTTGGGGGGCAGGGTGAGGTGAAAGAGGACAACCCTTGAAACCAAACAAACCTGGCTTCCAATCTGGGCTTCTCCACTTCCTAGACAGCCTGGGCAAGTTCCCAAACCTGTGACAGCACCTACCTCTCAGGCTTGTGATGGGGTTTACATACAGAGTCCTTATGAGCATAATGTGCACCTGACATGCTAGTCCTCTTCCACCATCAGCTGGGATCACTGTATAGTAGACTTTTGTCTTTATGTTGTTGTTATTTTGTTTTTCCAACCTTACATCAGCACACTCTTCTTATTTGGGGATGAGTCTTGCGAGGAGTGGGTCGTGTTTCCCTTTATGGAAAATGAAAGGGCTATATGCTCCCTCTCACTGACATACGTGAAGAATACCAGGGCCTCAAACGGGTTCAGTCGGGTTCGACCCGCTGCTAAGAATTTGCATTTCCACCTCAGATATACTGAATCAGAAACTACATTTTAACAAGATCCCCAGGTGATCTTGTTACATACGAATACCTGCAGATCTTGTTAAAATGTAGATTCTGATTCAGTACACCTGGTGTGGAATACAAATTCTCAGCAAGGGGTCAAACCAGAAAGAACCAGTTTGAAGCCCTAGAGAATACCTGGAGAACAGGTAGGTGACCTAGGTTTGGCCAACCACAGGCTGTCATGTTTTAGTTTGGGTTACCTGAAAGCAGAGCCAGAGATAAGGACTTGGTGTAGGGAGTTTACTTTGGAAGTGATTCCAGGAAGCAAGCCTGCAGGAGGAGAGAAAGTGAGGTGTAGAAGGAGGAAGTATCAAATAAGGGTGTGTACGGGATGCATACGGTCATGCAATGGTTAAAGCAGTTGGCTGCTAACTGAAAGGTTGCTAGTTCAAACCTGCCAGTGGCTCTGTGGGAGAAGAAACCTGGCAATCTGCTCCCATAAAGATTACCAAACCAAAAACCAAACTCATTGCCATCAAGTAGATTCTGATTCATAGCAACCCAGCAGGACAGAGTAGAACTGCCCCATAGGGTTTCCAAGGCTGTAATCTTTACAGAAGCAGATTGCTATATCTTTCTCCCATGGAGGAGCCATAACAATTACAGCCTAGGAAACCCTATGGGGCAGTTCTATTGTGCCACGTGGGGTTGATATGAATCCAAATTGACTCGACGGTACCCAACAACAAAAACTGGGGTGCCTGTAGTCCCTGGGTGGTTCAAACAGTTAACACGCTTGGCTACCAATTGAAAGACGGGAAGTTCGAGCCCACTCAGAGGCCTCAGAAGAAAGGCCTGGTGATCGACTTCCAAAAAATCAGCCATTGAAAATCCTATGGAGTACAGCTCTACTCTGACACACATGGGGTCGCCATGAGTCAGAACTGACTTGATGTCAACTTTTTTTTTTTTTTTTTTTTAATGAAAGGGGAGAGGAGCCATCTTGGTTCCCAAAACCAACTGTGAGCTTTACAGAGGGATTAGGGAGATTTCTGAGACCAAAAAGAAAAAGAACACCAACTGGAGTTATTCTCTCCATTCCCCTAACCAGATGGGAGCAGCTGGGAGGGAGTATGGGAGTCAGAAACTGACCAGAGAGTGGGTGACTGGTTCCTTTAAGAGGGGGCAGACTGTCCCCTGGCCTGTGGTGCCTCCAGGTCAGTGAAGATGACCTCTGTGGGGGGTGTCTCTGAGATGCCCAGAGCAGCCATACCTGAGAGAGGTGGCAGGGACCAGAGCTGTCCTCAGCATCACGGAGCCCGAACAGCAACTGAAAGATGGTGGCAATCACGGACTAAGGACCAGGCCCCTGCCCCTGCCCACTTTTCTACTTCCACAGAGGCCCTAGAACTGCTACGACCAAGAAGAGCAGGGATAGGACCTCCTCTCAAGAGAAGGCCATTGGGTAGGAACCCGGAGAGATCAGCATTTGATTTTGAGATATAAAGCAATGGGACATTTGGTGCACCAGAATTCATATGCAGCACATCGCTTTTTTCATATTTCAATTTCTAGCCTTCACTGGAACACAGTAATTGCATAGCAGAGTCAAGCACATAATTGTTTTTATTGCTGAAGCAATTTCTGTAAGCAAATATGTATAGCAGGGCTACGTTGCATGTTTTTGATCAGATGGAGGGCAGTCTAAACTTGACCCAGGTTTGAACCTGTGGACTTTCTCCCTCACACTCTCCTTTTTGTCATCTTTTTCTAGATGCTCAGGATCAATTTCCATTCTGGATTCTTCAACCAACTTCCACTCCCAGGTTAGGGCTGCCCTACCTTTCTCTGAGTGCCTTAAGAGACCTCAGCACCATCTCCCAGGTCTCAGAACAAAACTGACCCTTACACAGCAACTTGAACTATTAGGGCCATCAGAACCTACCCAGTGGTCCTCAACCTGGTAGCACCTCAGAATCCCTTGGGGGAACTTAAAAATATACCCAGATCCTGAACTGTTGCCCAGCTGAATCAGAAGCTCCAGGAGTGGGGCCAAATGACTATGTTTAATCATTTTCCTGCACAGTTCTGAAGTACAGCCAGGTTTGAGAACCACTGTCTTGGCCAGAGCTTCTCAAACTGCACCCGCTTCTTAACCACAGAGTAGAATCAGCTGGGAGCCTCTGGAGGAGTCTGGGTTCCTAGTTAACTGCTCACTAAAAGCTGGAATGCCTTTGAAGTCTGGTGTTTTATCTAAAAATGCTTCTATATTCTGATTTCTTACAGTGTCAGGTCTGCCCTCTGAGGCTGACTGCTTATTTTGATTTGAACACAGTGCTAGTACTACCAGCTATTAAAAATACACCCAAATTCCCCATCACTCATCATGTATAAACATTTCTACTGTCCAAGATAAACATGATTTCATGGGCTTTATTTAACTAAAGCAATCGACCCAAACAACAACATAGATATCACAATACCTCACAATAACAATGGTAGATATTATTATTTCCATTTTACAGACAAACTGTAGCTCAGAGAAACGAAACAGCTAGTAAATGACAGAGGACAATATGAGCCCAGTTCAAACAGACTCCCAAGTCCACGCTCTTTCCACTTACCATTTTGCCTCCAAATATTGGAAGTCCTGGGAGGTGGAAGAGGAATTAGACATTTGTTTGGTCACAGAGCATAGAAATGAGATAATCAGTGCAAGTTTTAGAGAGATTTCGTCTCAGAGTCAGGAAGAAACATCTTATTATGGGAGTAGGACCAAAATAAAATGGGACTGTCTCAATAGATGGTGAATTACCTGTCACAGGAGGTGACTGAACACAGGCTGGACAACCAGTTTCCAAAGAAGTTGATTTCTCTGAGTCCTCAGTATGTTGGCTGGGAGAGAGGACGGGTTAGAAAAGAAATAACTGTTTTTAATTGCTAGTTCTTAGACTATTCCAGAATTACCTGAAGAGCTTTAAAAAAAAAAAAAAATTTGATTCCAAGTCCCCACTGCAGGGCCTGATTCTTTGACTCTGGGGAGGACTTGGGGGATGTGTTTTAGAAAAGCCCTTGGGGACCTGAGAGGCACAACAGGGTTATGAGCCACTGGACTAGATGATGGCTGTTTCCCCCCAAATATGTGTTGAAATCCTAACCCCTATACCTGTGGATACAATGTAATTAATACTATGAAATATAATCACCCACCACTTGTCTGTCAGTTTGTCATACTGTGGTGGCTTTCGTGTTGCTGTAATCCAGGAAGCTATGCCACCAGTATTTCGAATACCAGCAGGGTCACCCATGGTTGACAGGTTTCAATGGAGCTTCCAGACTAAGACAGACCAGGAAGAAGGACCTGCCAGTCTACCTTTGAAAACACTGGCCAGTGAAAACCTTATGAATAGCAGTGGAACACTGTCTAACACAGTGCCAGAAGATGAGCCCCTCAGGTTAGAAGGCACTCAAAATACAACTGGGGAAGAGCTGCCTCCTCAAAGTAGAGTTGACCTTAATGGCATGGATGAAGTAAAGCTTTTGAGACTTTCATTTGTTGATGTGGCACAACTCAAAATGAGAAGAAACAGCTGCAAACATCCATTAATAATTGCAACTTGGGATGTATAAAGTATGAACCCAGGAAAACTGAAAGTCATCAAAAATGAAATGGAACACTAAAGATCACTATCCTAGGCATTAGTGAGCTGAAATGGACTGGTATTGGCCATTTTGAATGAGACAATCATATGATCTGTTATGCTGAGAATGACATCTTAAAGAGGAATGATGTTGTGTTCATCATCAAAAAGAACATTTCAAGATCTATCCTGAAGTACAGTGCTGTCAGTGATAGGATAATATCCTTATGCCTACAAGGAAGACCAGTTAATACAACTATTATTCAAATTTACGCACCAACTACTAAGGCCAAAGATGAAGAAACTGAAGATTTTTACCAATTTCTGTAGCCTGAAATTCATCATACATGGGGTCAAGGTGATTGGAATTTGAAAGTTGGAAATGAAGAAGAAGGATCTGTAGTTGGAAAATATGGTCTTGGTGATAGAAACAACACCAAAGATCACATGATAGAATTTTGCAAGACCAACAACGTATTCATCACAAATACCTTTTTTCAACAATATAAACAGCGACTGTACACATCGACCTCACCAGAAGGAAAACACAGGAATCAAATGGACCACATCTGTGGAAAGAAATGATGGAAAGGCTCAATATCATCAGTCAGAACAAAGCCAGGGACTGACTGCAGAACAGATCATCAACTGCTCATATGCAAGTTTAAGTTGAAGCTGAAGAAAATTAAAAGAAATCCACAAGAATCAAAATACAACCTTGAGTATATCCCACCTGAATTTGGAAACCATGTTAAGAATAGATTTGATACGTTGAATGCTAATGACCTAAGACCAGATGGGTTTTGGGATGACATCAAGGACATAATACATGAAGAAAGCAAAAGGTCATTAAAAAGACAGGAAAAAAATAAATAAAAGACAAACACGGGTGTCAGAAGAGACTCTGAGACTTGCTCTTAAATGTAGAGTAGCTAAAGCGAAAGGAAAAAATGATGAAGTAAAAGAGCTGGACAGAAGATTTCAAAGGGTAGCTCAAGAAGACAATGTAAAATATTATAATGAAATGTGCAAAGATCTGGAGTTAGAAAACCAAAAGGAAGAACATGCTTGGCATTTCCTAAGCTGAAAGAACTGAAGAAAAATTTCAAGCCTTGAGTTGAAATATTGAAGGATTCTGTGGACAAAATATTGAACGACCCAGGAAGCATCAAAAGAAGATGGAAGGAATACACAGAGTCATTGTGCCAAAAATAATTGGTTGATATTCAATCATTTCAGGAGGTAGTATATGATCAGGAACTGATGGTATTGAAGAAAGAAGTCCAAGCTGCACTGAAGGCATTAGCGATGAACAAGGCCCCAGGAATTGACGGAATACCAATTGAGACGTTTCAACAAATGGATGCAGTGCTGGAGGTGCTCCTCGTCTATACCATGAAATTTGGAAGACAGCTTCCTGGCCAACCAACTGAAGAGATCCATATTTGTGCCCATTCCAAAGAAAGGTGATCCAACAGAATGCAGATATTATAGAGCAATATCATTAATATCACATGCTAGTAAAATTTTGCTGAAGATCATTCAAATGCAGTTGCAGCAGTACATTGATAGGGAACTGCCAGAAATTCAAGCTAGATTCAGAAGAGGACGTGGAAGGAGGGATATCATTGCTGATGTCAGATGGATCTTGGCTGAAAGCAGAGAATACCAGAAAGGTTTTTACCTGTGTTTTATTGACTATGCAAAGGCATTCGACTGTGTGGATCATAACAAATTATGGACAACATTGTGAAAAATGAGAATTCCACAACACTTAATTGTGCTCTGAGGAACCTGTACATAGACCAAGAGGTAGGCATTCAAACAGAAGAAGGGAATCTGCCTGGTTTAAAATCAGGAAAGGTGTGCATCAGGGTTGTATCCTTTTACCATACTTATTCAGTCTGTATGCTGAACATATAATCTGAGACACTGGACTATATGAAGAAGAATGTGGCATCGGGATGGGTGAAAGACTTATTAACAACCTGTGATATGCAGATGACATAACCTTGCATGCTGTAAGTGAAGAGGACTGCAAGCACTTATTGATGAAGATCAAAGACCACAGCCTTCAGTATGGATGACACTTCAACATAAGGAAAAAAAAAAATCCTCACAACCAGACCAGTAAGCAACATCATGATAAACGGAGAAAAGATTGAAGTTGTGAAGGATTTCATTTTACTTGGATCCACAATCAATGCCCATGGAAGCAGCAGTCAAGAAATCAAATGATGTATTGCAGTGGGAGAATCTGCTGCAAAAGACCTCTTTAAAGTGTTAAAAAGCAAAGATGTCACTTTGAGGACTAAGGTGTGCCTGAACCAAGCCATGATGTTTTCAATCACCTCATATGCGTGCAAAAGCTGGACAATGAATAAGGAAGCCCGAAGAAGAATTGGTGCCTTTGAATTATGGTGCTAGCGAAGAATACTGAATATAACATGGACTTCCAGAAGAACAAACAAGTCTGTCTTGGAAGAAGTACAGTCCGAGTGCTCCTTGGAAGCGAATAGCAAGACTTCATCTCATGTACTTTGGACATGTTATCAGGAGGGACCAGTCCCTGGAGAAGGTCATCATGCTTGGTCAAGTGAAGGTCTTTGAAAAAGAGGAAGACCCTTATCGAGATAGATTGACACTGTGGCTGCAACAATGGCTCAAACATAACAATGATTGTGAGGATGGCGCAGGACCAGGCAGTGTTTTGTTCTGATGTACACAGGGTCACTATGAGGCAGAACTGCCTGGATGGCACCTAACACAATAACAATATGATCACCTTCCATAATGTAATCTAATGTGATATAATCAACTAATCCTTTGAGAACATACCAGTGGAGGGTAGATCCTAAACCTAATCACTCTGAATTATTTAAAGAGAAGATTAGACACGGATGTGCATGTTCACACACATGCACACAGAGTCACACATGAACACATATAGGTGCACACACACAGAGGAAGACAGATGCCATGTGAGGATTGTAAGAAACCAAGGAACATCCTGGGTTACTGACAAGGAAGGAATCGACGTGGCCAAAATTTGGACTTTTAGCCTCCAGAAGTGTGAGAAAATCAAGTTCTGTTCTTTAAAGTGAGCTGCTTGCGGTATTTGTGTTACAGCTACACTCCACTGAGAAAATAAGACAATATCTAACCCCCACCCCACCCCATATCCCATCACCAAGTCTCTTTGATTCTAGGGCTGGGTAATTCCCAGCCAGAGAGTTTAAGTTCCAGCTTATTATTAAAGGGACAAGGTCTGCACTGAATGGGCGCTGAAGTCTGTTGAAAGTCTCTGAGAAACAGAGGGTAGGAGGCTGTGTCTTGGTAATGATTCCAGAACCGAAGAGAAACGTTAAAACGATCAGCACTCAAGTCCACTAGCACCATAAAACATTGCCAGGCTCATGAAGAGGTAATAAATGCCATTTCATGTTCACGGAAGTGACAGGTTCAGTTCTGCACCCCTTGGGACATACTACCTATGATGTGCAGGCCTCGCCCTCTAGCTGACCACCTGCCCCATCCCCACTCCCATCTCCAGTACCCGCTGGTTCCCACCTACCCCCAGCACTCAGTCACCAGGGTATGGATGAGTACTGGGAGTAGAAGGGAAGGAAGCAGGCGTAGGTCAGGCTAGTCCCTCTCTAGATTTAATAAGTACACCAATCACCCAGGGGGGTTCTTGTTAAAATGCAGATTCTCATTCAGTGTTTGGGGGAGAGCGGGCTGGAGAGTCTGCATTTCTGACAAGCTCCCAGGTTATGGCCGATACCTACCACTACTGCTGATATCACTGCTCTGAAGATCACACTTTGAACAGCAAGGGTGAGGGGCTTCAGAGGCCAGATTCTGAAGTCGGGATGCCTGCATCTGAATTCCAGCTCCCCTGCGTAACAACCGCATGATCTTGGGCAAGATACTTAACCTTCAAAAGCCTCAGTTTCTTCTCCTGAAAAGTTGGAGAATAATAGTATTTATATCATAAAATCGTGAGGCTGACATAAGATAACATATGGAAAGCACTTAGCACAGTGCCTGGCTCATAGTAGGAACTGTGCACCAATATTCATAAGCAGATTGGAGAAGAAGAGTTGCTAACTGAGCCTGAGGTGGCAGGAGAGGTAGAAAGTCAGTTCTAGGCCAGGAGCTGGGCTGGGCTCTGGGCGTGGCTGGCTCTTTTGCCACTGGTTTCCCACCACCCACATGTTAGCCCAACCCTCAGATACGCCACCACAAGTGAGAGCACGTGGAAAATATCGAGACTTGAAGATCTTTGCTTTTTGTGGAGCCTGTTTGGATGGTAGGGAGCCCTGGTGACACAGTTGTTAAAGCCCTGGCCCCTTACCAAAAAGTTGGTGGTTCCAACTCACCAGCTGCTCAATGGGAGAAAGATGTGACAGTTTGCTTCTGTAAAGATTTCAGCCTTGGAAACCCTACTCTGTCCTACAGGGTCTCTATGAGTCAGAATTGATTCGATGGCAGTGGGTTTGGTTTTACTTTTCAGTTCCGATGGTATTGGTATAAAGGCTGAAATCCACATTGCTGGTGGGAGCCACTTACAGGGTTCCCTTGAACGTGGTGCCACTGCGTCTGCTCAGCAGTTGTGCCTTGATGTGCTTTAGCTCAGCCATCCCTAAATTGCTATCCTGTGGCTTCAGTCCAAATCCAGAGGAGCTGGTAATGAGTCCAGCCTGATGAGGGATTCAGGAAGGAACATTCTCTTCTTTCCCCTGGTGCGACTTCATTGACTAAAGCCCAGTGGGAGTGCTGAGTTCCTGTGACCTTGAGAGCAGCTATGGCTTGTCATTGCCGGACATTTGCAGCATGTGCAGAAGATGTGTTGGTGGGACAGAGCCCTCACAAAGGCCTGCTGGCTGAGCTTTTAGCCAATTTCCTGAATTGTCTGTACATGTTTTAATCCTCTTTCTCCTGCATTTTCAAGCCTGTGATACGCTAGTGCTGTTGTAACACAAATACCACGAGTGAGTGGCTTTAAAGAACAGAACTTTATGTGTGTGTCTCTGAGTCTATTCTGATGTTTTTATAACTCAAAAGTGATTAGGTTTAGGGTCCACCCTACATTGGTATGACTTCATTAACACAAGAAAAACTCTGTTTCCAAATAGGGTCACGTTCACAGGTACAAGGGCCAGGAATTCTTGGGGGACATAATCCAGTCTATAACATGTGGTCTCCTAGTTCATCTTTAATTTGTACTTTCAGAGCCTGGTATGACTCGGTGAGCAAAAAAAACCCCTGGCTAGGAATGTTGAAAAAAATAATCTTCTCTGATAAGTGATGAATCGCATGGTAGCAACATGCCCTAGAAGGTGTTTCAAGTCTCTTCTAGAAATATCTCATGAGACTTCTTTTATTGTATCAGATGAGTCGCCTCCTCCAGGATTCTTGTCTATTATTTTAGGAGCCTTGTTGACTTAAACCCAAGTTTCACATCTTTTCCAAGTAATTGGATCAGTTCTGGACCTCAGTCTCTCCATTTTCCAACTTTGAGCTCAGGAGGGTAAGGTCTAGGGCTGTGTGCCACAGGAGTTCCTTTAACAATAAAAATGGGGCAAGAAAAAAGGCAGGTTCAGGAGTCCAAGACCAGTTAGGTTTGAGGCCATAGTGGTCTTGAGGACTGCGGTATTTTGCGTGGAAGAATTGTACAGGTGACAAGACTTTGTGCCTCAAGAGCCAAAGCATTTCTAACCGTAACCATTTCTCATTCAGATCTTTCTGAAACACACCTCCAATACTGTTATATGGAAAAATCAGTTCATCTATTTCCAATGGTTAACCTATCATTACAATATCCTTTATTATTGTGATAAATTCAAGAATTGTTGAATTATTGACCCTTACACAAAATAGTCCCAGATATTGAACTTTTTATAACTAACATTTATTGCTTTTTCTGATTATGAGGTGCTACAGTCATAAATTTTTTTTAAAAGTTATTCACGTTTAAATAGTTTTTCCTATCTCCTGCCAGGCTATTGATACTTTTGACTCCCTTAAGTATATTTCTAGCAGCATCCGTCTCATTTGATCTAGATTTAGGCTGGAAACTCACACAATCAAGCTTATTACAATTGTGTATGAAAAATACCCTAAGGATAGATAAACACTTAGCTGATCTGTTAGGATAGAACTTTCTAGATTATAGGAGAAGCTTAGGCTGTGGAATCAGATAGATTCAAGCACAAATTTCCTCTTTGACTGGTATTATTAAACTGATATTACCACTATCGGGAGCTTCAACAAATTACCTTATCATCCTCAGCTTCAACTTCCTCAATGTAAAATCAAGGTAATAACACCCGAGGAACACTCAATCTATTGCCTGGAAACAACTTTTAAACCTTGAGCCAAAACTATTCCATGAAGTCATCTTTAAACTAAACAATAGTTTAGCTCAATAAATAATGTCTGTCTTGAGTATTGCACCCTTTTAAAGAATTACCTATACAGGTAATTTAAAGAATTTCCTATACCTATTAACAAAACGGCAACGGTTAACCAAAAGCACAGATGAGAACTTTAAGGGGCAGAGAGTCTAAGTTAGGTGAAACAATATGGGCAGAAACAGAGAGAATGGTGACACCATATAATCATCGTCAATGAACTATACATGTAAAAATTATTGAATGGTTATATGTTTTATCGTGTATATTTTCAGCAGAATTTTTTTAAAAAGATAATAACACCTAATTTGTGTGGCTGTTGTGAACATAAAGAGAAATATCCCGGGAGATACCAGTCACGGTGCTGGGCTCATGATGGTGCCTTAATGGACACTAGGTCCCTCTCCTACACACCGCTCGCAAGCATCACGGCGTTGTGGAAGGAGAATGTGTCTGGCACAGTGGTTCTCAAACTTGAGCATGCATCAGAATTTCCTGGAGGGCTTATTATAATACTGATTACTGGTCCCCACCCCTAAAGTTTCTGATTCAGTAGGAATAGGTTGGCAGTCGAGAACTGGCATTTGGAAAAAATCCTAGGTGATGCTGTTGCTGCTGGCCTGGGGACCACATGTTAAGTATCACTGGTCTAGGAGATAGTTCTTGCTTGACCACTTGGTGGTTGTATTAATCTGAAGAAGTCATTTAACTTCTCTGAGCCTTAGTTTCCTCATCTAAAACATGGGCAAAACAACTCTGCCTCACAAAATTGTAATCACCGTTAAATGAGATGGTAGTTGGAAAAGGTCTGGCACTTAATGGTGTTCCTGTTAGCAACAGTGGAGTTGGCCCCCCACTCATACACAATAAAACAGAACGCTGCCCAGTCTTGTGCCAGCCCCATGATGGGTTACAGATTGGATAGTCATGATCCATAGGATTTTCACTGGCTGATTTTCAGAAGTAGATCGCCAGAACTTTCTTCCTAGTCAGTCTTAGTCTGGAAGCTCTGCTGAAACCAGTTCAGCATCTAACAATGCCCAAGCCTCCACTGACAAATGGGTGGTGACTATGCAGAAGGTACCTTGACCAGGAATGGAACCTGGGTCTCCCACATGAAAGGCAATAATTCTATCACTGAGCCGCCAATGCTCCCTGGCACTTAATAATAGGTCTTTGTAAATCTTATGATTCCCCTCTTTGAGGAAGGACACCTTCCTCATCAGCTTAAGGAGAGTTTAGTCTCCCAATGAACTACAGTCACTAGATGATTCTGCCTTTGTAATTATGTACATCCGGTCTTAGATACTTTACAAATAAGACATGTCATTTGCTCAGGACTCTTTGATGGATAGTAAATATTGATCTTGTACAGGTAGCTCAGAAGACCAATTTCTTTAACTTCCCACCTGTTTACCTCCTGAGGAAAGGATGGACTGATTAAAAAATATTCTCCCCTGCAGACTAGAAAGGGTTTTACAGGTAAGAATACACAAGTCAACAAATAGTTTCTCCATTGGATGTACGTGGGATGTGGGGTGGACCGCGTATTAAAATCACATCTAAAAGTATACTCATAAGTTGCAAAGCAGGTACAACTCTAATTGGATTTATTCTATTTAAATGACATACTCTCCAGGAAAAAAAAAAAAATGTTTTTCTGCTGTGAAGCTGGTTTGCTGGTGTCCTGCCAAATGGAAACCTTATCGTAGTAAACATATGAACTTTAATTATTCATTTCTATTTGCTTTGAGAAATATTCTTACGTGACATACATATGTTCATACATTTCCTTGTTGCAGCAACATGAACTAAATAAGCCACTTTCACACATAAGTGCAACTCCAAGAGTTATTATTGCTAACTTGTGTTCTCTATACCATTCACACATTTTTCCATTCAGCTGGAGATAAGGGAATGTTTAGGGAATGGGCAAGAAATATGGAGCTAAAGATGAGGATCTTTTTAGTTTTCTTTCAAGTCATGGAAAAAAAAAAAGAAAAAGCACAGGCTACCATCTGCTATTATTGATGAACTGAAACTATCTATAGAGATTTGTTCATGTACAACTGATTCGCCAGCTTTGTCTACTGAATCTATGGAATCAAAATGAGGCTCTATGTCTTTTCAGATCAGCTTCATGGCAATGTGTTTACATTAGAGTCTGTTGCACCATCTGGTGTTCATTTGAAGGAAACGCCCACTGAGACGAGTTAAATAGCCTGTGTTTTTCTTACACATTATTATATTGTTGTTGTTGATAGTTGCCATCCAGTCGATTACTGGTGGATGTGAAGTTGTTACAATCTCAGTGAAAGGGCTTTTGGAATGTCTACCAAATTGCAATAGAAAGCATTTTGAGAATATCTGTCAACATGAAAAATGCACATATCCTTGGTCTAGCAGTTCCATTCCTATGAATTCATCTTATGGATATATTTATACATGTGCACAAAATGTGTATAAGGATATTCCTAGAAGCACCAATTATAAAAGCAGAAAACTGGAAACAAGTTAAAGATCCATCATCAGGGTACTGGTTGAATAAATTATGATGCACCCATACAGTATGTCTACCATGCAGCTGCTTTTAAAAATAAGGCAAAACCATATCTACAGACACGGGATGATCACCAAGATGTATTGTTAATGGAAATAAACAAGATCTAGAACAGTGTGTATATTATGTTGACATTGATGTAAAAATGTTCATATATGCATAGATTATTTCTGGAAGGATACCCAAGAAAGTGGTAATAGTGATTGACATCGAAGAGGAGGACCAGGGTGTTCAGACAGGAGAAGGAAACTTACCTCTCATTGTTTATATTTTGTACTTTAGGAATAATTTTTAACAAAGTTTTGGAGGAGTTTGTAGCAAAGGGAAGAAAAGAAGTAGGGCTGTAGCTGGAGGGGAAGGTGGGGTCCAGGGAAGGTTTCTTTTTAGATGGTGATTATCTGCCTATAGGAAGAGTTTAGGAGAGAGGGACAAATTGAAGGTGCAGAAGAAAAGGTCATTTTAGGAGCAACGTCCTTGGTTAGAGGAGAAAAGGGGTCCAGGGCACTAGTGGACGGTTTGGCCTTAGATAGGGGCAGGTGAGGAGGTGTCATTGTCCTGGGGGTGGATGCGATGGGGTAGGGGTGTTAGGGACTTGAGGAGACATTAGAAGACACCAAATAGTTGTCTCAGAGAGGGAGAAAATGAATTTACTAGGATAGTGCACATCATGTTATGATTGTTGGTGTTGTGTCTCCACATGATATTTTTGATCTTACATTTGAATCCAGCATCATGGTTGCATGATTTTTCCCAACATTGTTCACCTACCCAGGTGCAAGTTCATGATAAGAGGACAGTTGGGTTTTGCAGCTTTGGGATTTTTTAGATGAGTCTTTTGAGAGCAGGGCAAACCAGAGTAGTTAAGGATGTTGCAAGGGAATGTTTGCAGTGTGGGATCATGGAACCCAAACTGGGTAAGAAGGGACATGAGGGATAAAGGGGTCCTGATGGACAATGAAAAAGGATGGAGACTCCATCAGTCAGTATTTACTATTACAGGTAGCCCTTTCTCATCTTTGCAAAGAGAATTCATGCACTGATTTGAACAACAGGGGCCCAGAATCTCAATGTTACCAATGACAGGATGCTCATCACTTTTTGAAGAAACCCATTCCATTGATGAAAATCTTTAATTATCAGGCATTTCTTTCATACATTGACTCCTTCTTCCCTGCAGTTGCTATCCATTAGTCTAAGTTCTGCACTCAGGAGCAACTCAGAGCAAGTTTAAAATTCCTTCCACGTGATGGTTCTTGAACTATTTGGAGGCAGCTCTCTGTTTTCTCCCCTCTAGGGTAAATATCTGTGATTCTTTTAATTATTATCCCATTACATGACTTTCATATTCTTCATTGTGTTTCAGATAGGTCTGGCTTTTCAATGCACTCCATAAGAAGTGCCAAACTTCCGTCTGACCAGCACAGTGGACAAAGTCGTGACTGTATCCAACAGGAGCTGTCCGTGCAAATGACACAGCCTAATTAAAATAAATTTCAGCCATGTCATTACTGGGTCAGGCTAAACTTGTGGTCAGCGGAAACACCTGGAAGTTCTTCAAGCTGCAACAGCTTTGTCCTCTAGTTAACCTACGTGCTGAGGTTAACCTACATTGCTCTTGCAATATTTATACTGCAGTGTCTGACTGATTCGTTGAGCTTTATGAGATCAACTCTTGTCTGCATTCTCTCAACTGTGCATCATCTGAAAATTTATAGAACTTCTTAGTCTTTACCCAATCTATTGAAAATATTTAGTAGAAACAGAACTCAGGACAGAATTCTATAGTTTCCTTCTTGAAGGTTTTTCTAAATCATCAACTTTTCAAATAATGGATGGAATGGATAAACAAGTATATTCTTACGGATGTAGTGCAAAGGTTCTGTGCTCTGGAATATTGGTGGAAATGTGCAAATGTTTGAGAGTAAGGCAAAAAGATACAGGAGGCATTCTTTGCTTAAAAAAAAAAGGAGGACATGTAGAAACCAGGGGAAAGTTGTGAATATCTTTCACAGGTTAAATTGTAAGTATTTTGATCTAGCAGACAAAGGCATTTATCTATGCAGGTCCTTGCCCCATGTGTGCATGTGTGTTTGTTCATATATTTCGATATCTTAAGAATGTTTCTTAAGATCCCATGATCCTTCTGAGGGGTCGTTTTAAATCAACATTGCTGAGTGTCCATACTCATACAGAATTTCAAGATTTAATTTTAAAGCACAATCCAATAGATCTTATTCACGAGAAACTGTTATGCATCTGCTCTCTTAAAAACAGTGACCCTCTCTCCAACCCCTCCTTTACTTTCACAGAATCCAGACCTATTAGAACTAAAAAGCAAAACAAAACAAAACTACCATGGTGGTTTCATACTATAGCTACTGAGCAGAACGTTTTCATATAGTTTGTACAAGCAGCTGCCAATTCAACTAGTACTATATTCCAGTCCAGATGGCAACACCTCATTCCCAGGTATGCTGTTGTTAGTTGCCATCAAGTCATCTCCAACTCACAGTGACCCCATGTACAACAGAATGAAACATTGCCAGGCCCTATGCCATCTTCATGATCTTTGGTACACTCGAGTGCATTGTTGCAGCCACTGTATTTTGAGTGCCTTCCAACCTAGGGTCTCATCTAGGCCACTGTATCGGACAATATCCTGTTGTGATCCAAAGGGTTATCATTGGCTAAGTAGATCGCCACATCTTACTTCCTACTCTGTTTTATTCTGGAAGCTCTGCTGAAACTCGTCCACGATGGGTGTCTGCTGGTATTTGGAATAGGGGTGGCAGAGCTTCCAGCACCATGGCATTACACAAGCCACCACAGTACAGCAAGCTGACAGGTGGGTGGTAGAGATAATTCATCAGATGCTTTGCTAAAATGGAGATACACATTATAGCTAAAGCATTTCCCTTTACCTACCAACCTAATGACTATGTCAAAAAGGAATTGGGCTTAATTTGCTGTAACCTGTTCAAAGAGAGCCCATGGTTTACTAATCATTTCATGTTCATCTAAATACACATAAACCACTGGTTTAACAATTCAGACCACTGGGCTGTTGTGGATTTATGTCAAACTTACTGATGTTTCGTTGTAAGAGTCTATGTTTTTATTTTTGTGACTTTAAAGTGTCTCCCCTGTTTATCTTTTTTAAAATTTCTTTTTCCCCATGCCATAGAGTATGATAATATATTAATAAAATTTAGAAATAGAGAAAATAAGAAAAAAAAATTATCCCCCTAACTCATGTACTGTTAATATTCTGGTCCATTAACTTCCAGTATTATCTATGTATCAGTATAATAATGTATGTTTTAAAGAAGATTCTTTTATGTTATTAGATTGTCTTCCTTACAATCCTATATCGTAAAGACTGCCAACAGTGACATTGAGGTCACAATTACAAGTTCTTGCAACTTGGGATATATTTTCCTGGGTTTACAGCCCTAATTTCATTTTGAACAGCTGGTTGCTCATATTATTTTCCAGCTGAGCTTTAATTCCATTTTCACAAAGTCCTCTACCTTTTCCACTGTGAGTGTGATTTTCTTTGCTAGATAAGCCAGACGAATAGTACAAATTAAGCAGCTGAGCTCTGTCTTTGTCATCTGTTAACATTATATTATCTTTAGAACCTTCAGACATTATATAAAGTAAGATCATAAACTGGGTTAACCCTTCTAGAAGGCAACTAAGCAATATGTGTCAAGATCCTTTACAGTGTTTACACCCTTTGTCCAAGTAATTCCACATCAAGGACTCTATCCTAAGGAAATAATTTATTCAAAGATTTTGTAAAAGGATCTTAACTGTCATAACAGTGAGAAAAAAAAAAAAAAAAAAAAAAAAACACCCGAACCCATTGCTGTAGAGTCAATTCCAACTTATAATGACCCTATAGGTCAGAGTAGAACTGCCCCATAGGGTTTCTAAGGAACAAATGGTGGATTTGAACTGTTGACCTTTTGGTTAGCAGCGGAGCTCTTAAACACGGCTTCACCAGGTGGAAGATACCACCTAAATGTCCAGAAGTAGAGAAATGGTTAAAATATAGAACATCTATATGATGAAATATTATGCAGTCACTGGAAAAAAGTATGTATTTAAAACATAAATAATGATCTGGGAAAGTCCCTATGACATGAAAATAAAACACAAAATTATATATGAATATGATCCCAAATTTGATTTTTAAAAAGAATTCTTTATTGAGATAAAGTTCCCCGAACATGAAGCCTACCCTTCCAAATCTGATTTTGGTATATAAAAATGCTGAAAAGAATAACTCTAGGTGATGATGTTACAGGACTTTTATACGTTGTTTTCCAGATTGATTAAAATAATATATTACTTTCGTAATAAGGAAAATAAACATAAAATTCCTGTATGTATGAACCATCTCACTCATGAATCAGAAGATCTCTTCCCTGGTTTGTATGTTCTGACCTCCTCCCTCTGTTGTCCTTGCGTTTTTTGCACTCCTCGTCTTGTTCTGGACTTTGGACAGCTTAGTTCCTGACGCTTTGCAGACCAGATCTACGCCACATTTGAATTCATTCCATGTAACACGCCCCTTCTCCCATCCTTTTTACATGGTCTTTTAATATTGGAGCTCATCAGAGAACTTCTTGGGGAGATGCGAGTTTCTCATTTTCTTCCACATCAGATCATTAGAGAAGGCCTTTTCAGCATTGTATTCTCAGGTTCTCATCTTTCAAGCCTCCCTTTTAGACTCTCTAGTGATGAGATCATACCCATCTTTCTTTGGATTTCTTAAACGATATTTTTATAAATAGTCTGTGACACCTGGGTGAATCGGTCCCAGCATCCTCTTCGTTGTGTTCTAAAGTGTCATGGCCTCTTTGTCCCCAACTTGCCCTAACTTGGACTCACATGAAGCAAGAAAAGGGAGGCAGTTGTGATCAGACATCAGACCTGCACACCAGGACTGGACAGAGGGTTGAGGACATCGAACCAGCTGAGAGGCAGACAAGGGAGTACCTGGCTGGGATTTCTGGTGATCATTGGTAATAGTTGGGTGATGGAATGACCCTACTAATCTTGGGGAAATGTACGTTGTATTTTCTAGACAAAAACGAGCCCCTGGTCTGGAGAAGTCCTATGATTGCACTGTCCATGGGTGGTAAGGCCAGGTAAGTAGTACCCTTACAAAACACTCATTTAACATGTGTGAACTACATGCCTATTTTGCATGTGGATTTCCATTCAGGCACGTGTTATTTTTTTCTCCAAAAATGGATATGGATTTTCTATCTTATCAATTTATAACATTTTTTAAAAACCAGCAAAAACAAAACAAAACCTGACAAGATTAACAAAAAAAAAAAAAAAAAAGGAGGAAAGTAAAATATCCATTTCCTCGTGATAATTGCTACTAACATTTTGCAGTAGAATATGGAATATGACGTTTTGCCTTTTGTTCGTTTATGTTTTCTAGTAATGAGTACCAGTTCATTGAGTCTCATTGAAATCTATTAGATTATATGATTTTGTGTAGAAATTTCCAGTACTTATACCAAGACACTTGAGGTATTTGTATTAATGACAAGAAGAACGTTAATGACAGCTAAGTTTCATCGAGCGTGCACTATAAGCCAGATATTTTACTGAGTACTTAGCATGTGTTCAATTTAACCCTGACAACAATCATTTGAAGCAGATTTTATTTTTTTACCTCCATTTTACAGATAAAAACTTGACTGTAAAATGTTACTTGCCCAAGATAACACAGCTAGTAAGAGGCAGAGTCAGCACTCGAACTCAGTTATACTATGACTAAAATCCTCTATATCACACCCAGTCCCTAGCAAACTGTGAACTCCTTAGAGGCAATGGTCAAGTCTTACTTATTTCTGAGTTTCCTGTATCAACCACAAAGCACAGCTCAGTAAGGGTTTAGTAAATGTTTGTAATAGCATGAACAAGTGAGCGGAAACCAGGAAGTATTTCACAGGAGATCAAGAGTTGTGCAATATAAAAAGTATAGAAATAGTCTCATTTTGGCAAGGGAGAAAATGTATGTGGAACCCTATTAGCTGAACTTGACTTAGGTAAACATTGACCGCCTGGATCAGTGAGTCTTAACCCTCGCTGTGATAATAATTACCTGGGTGCTATAAAAAATTGCCAATGGTGGTGTTGTTAGGTGTCATTGAGTTGGTTCCAACTGATAGTGACCCTATGTACAACAGAACAAAACACTGCCTGGTCCTACACCATCCTCACAATTGTTGCTATGTTTGAGCCCATCCTTGCAGCCACTGTGTCAATCCATCTTGTTGAGGGTCTTCCTCTTTTTCTGATTGATTTCACAAGCAGAGACTTTGGCCTAACAGTAAACTTTTAGAAACAGGTTGAGTTAAAACAAACAAACAAACAAAAAAAACAAAACCCGCTTTCAGTATTGTCTCTTTCTAGATTAGGATCCTTCTCACCAATATCTACGAGTTCCTGTGTTACCAAGCATGATGTCCTTCTCCAGGGATTGGTCCCTCCCGATAACATGTCCAAAGTACGTGAGACGAAGTCTCACCATCCTCACATCTAAGGACCATTCTGGCTGTGCTTCTTCCAAGACAGATTTGTTCATTCTTCTGGCAGTCCATGGTACATTCAGTATACAATTCAATACCCTACCCCAAAAAAATCTGTTTCAACTTTTCTGGACTATAGCCCTATACCTTCATATTTTAAAAAAACACTCTGGGAAATTCTAAAGTGCCACCAAGATTACAAATAACTGTTCTAGATAATGATAGAAATTGTAGTATATAAACCCATTAGCTTTTTCAAGGTAAAAGCTATTTACACATAGGGAATCCCAGTATATAAACAAAGATGATCAGTGCTAATTTAAGCCAAATACATATTTCTAAAAGGGGCCTGGTGGTGTAATGATTAAGCTCTCAGCTGCTAACTCTAAGGTTGGTGCGTCAAACCCACCCAGGGGCTCTGAGGGAGAAAAGACCGAGCAATCTGCTTCTGTAAAGATTACAGCCTAGGAATCCCTATGGGGTAGTTCACCTACAACAGCAACAACATGATTTATAGATATCTTTAATCGTGCCCATTGGGCCCCGTGACATGTTTTCTTACCCCTTTGCAAATGTGCACATAGTTCCTGATGGGTTTTACTATCATAGGAGCAAAGACACTTGCATCTCTCCACTGGAACTCATAGATATTTGCGAGAAGGATCCTAATCTAGAAAGAGACAATACTGAAAGCAGGTTTTTTTGTTTGTTTGTTTTGTTTGTTTGTTTTAACTCAACCGGTTGCTAAATGTTTACTGTTATGGCCAAAGTCTCTGCTTGGAAAGTCAATAAGAAAGCTTTTGAACAGGCGATGCAATGTGGTTACAGGAATATAAAACCTTGGACTCTGAATCAAGGTCTTTGTAGTTTATTTTATAAATTAGGGTAGGAAAGGATATAGAGTCATTAAGAATTTCACGCACAAGGTGCTATGTTCCTTGTAAAACAAATATTGCCACGTATTCTTCAACCTAAGAGTCTATGTATTCTTGTTCATGGTTAACAAAATGTAACACACTGCAGTGAAACAATAAATCTAAGTGTTGGCTAATCTTTAGTGGTGAATATAAGCTCCAACAATACAAAATAGTCACTTGATTCACCAAAATTCCTTAGATTTTTGTCTTAACGGTTTTTTCATTTGCTCTGCCAAATTAAACTTCAATGGTGAGTCTAAATCTGTCTTTAGAATGTCATTTACCACTGATTGTTTGCAGTTCCTGCGGTTATTATCACAGTTGAACTATATGGAGAGGAAGAATAGATCAGACACAGATCAACCACATAGTACTAAAGTTATATGGAACAATGTATCACAAACCAAAAGATGAAAATAAGTGAATGGTACAATTGCACTTCTTCTCACCAAAAGGCTTTTCATTAAACCCATATGTGTTTTTGGAAGAGTTCTGGGAACATCTTGTAGTTCTCAGACATGTTCAAGTAGCAAAGCACTCAAGACTAATAATAATGATAATTTATTAATTCTACAGGTTACAGTGCATTATCTTTACATTTAATTATACAAACAAGGGACATTTTTACTAGCAAGAAACAAATAAATAACTACAAGTACACATTACTCCCCATAAAAATTGTCAAACTAACTTTGGCTTAGTTGTTTCTTCATTTTCCTATTATTATTATTTTGCATCATTTTTCAAGGGCATCATGGTAGACAGATTTCAGACTAAGGCAGACTAGGAAGAAAGGCCTGGGGATCTACTTCTGAAAATTAGTCAATGAAAACCTTATGGATGACAACAGAACTTGTTTGACTCACTTGCTTCAAACACGTCATCAGGAGGGATCAATCACCAGAAGGGAATATCATGTTTGATGAAATAGAGGGCCAGCAAGGATGAAGGAGGCTCTCGGTGAGACGGATTGGCAAAATAGCCACAGTGATGGACTCGAACATGCCAGCAATAGTGAGGATGACGTAGGACCAGGCAACAATTCGTTCTACTTTACATAAGATCGCCATGAATCAGAGTCAATTCAACAACAGCTGTCTATCTTGTCTCTCTCAGTTTTTTTTTTGTCTTTTATGACCTTCACCTTTTTGAAGATTACAGGGCAGTCATTTTAGATAATATCCTTCCACTTGGGTGTGCACAATGCTTCCTCATGATGTGACCCAAGTTATTACATTTTGGGCAGGAATATTGCAGAAGTGATGCTGTGCTCTTTTCATTGCATGCTATTAGGGGAAAACATAATGTCAGTTTGTCCCATTACCAGTGGGATTACTTTTGATTACTTGATTCAGTTGGTGTCTGCCAGATTTCTCCACTATAAATTGCTTGATTTTCTCCTTTCTAATAAATAAATATTTTATGTGGAGATACTTTTAAGACTCAGTAAACAAGCGGTGAGCATCTCATTTCTCATCCCACTCACACCCCCAGTCTTAGCATCCACTGATATTTCTAGACAGAATATTTCTATGATAATTGTCAAATTATGATTTTCTAATTCTGATATTCCCTCGGTATTTATTACTTCGCATTCCACTGTAAGGAAGAAACTTCTCATTTCCCCATATATTTGTCGATTTATTTATTGCTCTCAGGTTGAACTCATTGATTCTGCTTTATTCAATGGATTAAAACCCATTACAGTGGGTTACTAGTATTACTTATTTTGTTGCTTAAATTATCCTAGATTTGGCCAGTGAGAGCCCCATCAAATGGCTTCTATGTCCTTTCAACATATCCCTGTCATTTTCTGAGCACAGGAAGGAAGAAAGGAAAGACGGGAGGAAAGGAGAGAAAGCCTTTTTTTTCTTTCTGTGCTTTAGGTGAAAGTTTACAGAGTAAATTATCATTAAACAATTAATACACGTATTGTTTTGTGACATTGTTTGCCAACCCAGCGACATGTTAACACTCTTCTCTTCTCAACCTTGGGTTCCCCATTTCCATTCATCCAGCTTTCCTGTCCCCTCCTGCCTTCTCATCCTTGCCCCTGGAATGGTGTGCCCATTTAGTCTCGTGTACATTGTTGAACTACCTGTTATTGTTTGTTTTATAACCTATCTAATCTCTGGCTGGAGGGTGAACCTCATGAGTGACTTCAGTACTGAGTTAAAAGGGTGTCTGGCGGCCATGCTCTTGGGGTTCTTCCAGTCTCTGTCAGGCCAGTAAGTCTAGTGTTGTTGTTTTTGTTTTTGTTTTTTTTTTGGTGAGTTTGAATTTTGCTCTACATTTTTTTCCAGCTCTGTCCAGGACCCTCTATTGTGATCCCTGTCAAAGCAGTTGGTAGTGGTAGCCAGGCACCTAACTAGACAATAGATAAGTGGTAACTTTGGTGAGGGTAAGACAGTACACAATACGGGGGAAGCCAGCACAACCTGACCAAGCAAAGTCATAGAAGATTCCTATACACACCCAAACTCTGTGAGGGACTGAGTTACTGGGCTGAGGCCTGGGGACCATAGTCTCGGGGGACATCTAGCTCAATTAGCTTAACATAGTTTATAAAGAAAATATTCTACATCCTGCTTTGGTGAGTAGCATCTGGGGCCTTAAAAGCTCGTGAGTGGCCATCTAAGATATGTCCACTGGTCTCACCCTGTCTGGAGCAAGGGAGAATGAAGAAAACCAAAGGCACAAGGGAAAGATTAGTCCAAAGGACTAATGGACCACAACCACCACAGCCTCCCCCAGACTGTGTCCAGTACAACTAGGAAGCCATTGTTTTTAAGTGGAGGCATAATTAACATACAATAAAATGTACAGATCTTAAATGTTCAATTTGATGAGTTACTGTACCCAAGTAAAACCAAACCCATTGCCACTGAGTGGATTCAGACTCATAGTGACCCTAAAGGGCAGCGCAGAACTGCCTCATAGGATTTCCAAGACTGAAATCTTTATGGAAGCTGACTGCCACTTTTTTTTCCCCGCGAAGCAGCTGGTGGGTTTGAACCACCGACCTTTCTTTCAGTTAGCAGCCAAGTGTTAAACCACTGTACCACTAGGGCTCCTGTGCATCCAGATAACAACCACCACCTAAAATAAGATATAGAACATCTCCATCCTTCCAGAAAGCTCCTTCATGCAAAGAAGTACAAACATCATTAAAAACCCCCTCCCATCACTGCTCTTCTCAATGTCTACCACTCAGTTTGTAGCTGCTGTCAAAAATGTTCTCAATTTCAACCTTCTCTTCACGAATTTTCTTTGCCTGATATCCAGACTGTTTGATTTCTTTTTCTCCAACTACATTGTCTTTATTCTGTAAAACAACTCAGGCCCTCTGACTTATTAGTTTTCTCTCTTCTTCATTCCTTCAGGGGATTCTGCACAACAAAGGGGAGCCTGAGAGTGATGTCAGGAGGGCAGTGATGGTTCAGTGGTAGAATTCTCGCCCTCCGTGCAGGAGAACGGGTTCAATTCCCGGCAGTGCACCTCAAGCACAGCCACCACTTACCTGTCCATAGAGGTGCGTGTGATGCTGAACAAGTTTCAGCTGAGCTTCTAGACTAAGCTGGCCTGAAAAAGAAAGCCCTGATAATCTACTTCCAAAAATCAACCAGTGAAAACCCCATGGATCACAATGGTCCCTTGTGCATAGGGCCACTATGAGTCAGAGACTGATTTCATGGCAGCTAAGAACAACAACAATGGGAGTGATGCAGTAAACAAAAACCCTTTCCCTTCTAAGGTGGTGGTGGTGGTATGTATGTGTGTAAAGATCGTGATTTACTCGCAAAAGGAGAAGGGCCACCATTATTTTTATTTTATTGGCAGTACACTTTTCTTCTCATCAAGGAACACCATGTTCATTAGGAACCGAGTTTAAGAAATACTGCCTGACACCAACATTTCTCAAACGCATGGGTCTCAAGGAACGTTAGAGCAAACGATGTATGAGAGAAGTATGGAGTCATGGATGGTGCCCACTGAACCCTGTCGAGCAACTTTATCAGTGTTGGCTCATTCTCTCCTTCTTCTCACTGTTTTTAATTCTTTGAGTCCCAACCTGCCATTTCATATTAACTTTCTAATCCCTGGAACAGATCTAGGGATCTGTCTAGACAGAGCTAAGAAATATTAAAAATGGATAAGCAGGATTTTGTGTTGATTTGACACAAAAAAAGATAAAGGAGAGTTCTGAGGTCATAAGTGGAGCTACCAGGAGGATCTTGTTACTAATTGCAGGTAAAAGAAATAGGGAAGAAGTACCAATAATTGACTGTAGACAAGGAGCTCACTCTTTTAGTATCGAAGTTTTAAGTGCCTAAGTAAGTAAGGTGTTCTTTAGAAGCATACACCTGGAAACCGGAACATCATTTTAGTGGTACAGAAACTGAGGTACAGGGAGATTAACTGTCCAAAGTTGACACACCAAGGCTGTGACTGAAGCAGGGAGTCCTCCATTTTAGTGCATCACCCACTATATATGCAAAACAAAGGATGGGGAATGAGAGATCTGGACTTCTGGAGAATCTGGGAATCACCAGGATTCTATCAGAGAAAACAATAAAATATTTTGTGCCATGAACATAAATGTCATGGAGACAGAGAAACTATCTACCAAAGATTTCACAACAGACCAACAGAAATGAAAAGTAAATGATTAAAGAATGTACCTAGGTCTCAGAGTCCCTTTCAAATCATCATACTTTATCTTCTATCTACAGAGATCAAAGTAAACACCCCAAAAGGTTAATATTTAAGCACCGTTATATTTCCATGTCTCTTTTTAGAAGAGGAAAGCAGCTTTGGTAGTGCTGGTGTGAATCACTGTCATCCACGATGATTTCTCCGGTGCTCGTCCTCTTCTCAGGTTTTCTTTACCATGTTGCTATTGCAGGATGGAGTGAGTACTTTTTCTTTTGAAAAAATAAGTAACATAGCCAACCTCCTAGTATTTGTCAGGGATCAATAATAGTAACTTTAAATTCCCTTCTAGGGTGGAATGCTGAAGAGACTGGATTGATTCTTATTCTATAATCTTGTCATGTTTAAAATCTCCTCCATAATATACTTAGCCAATTTAAGCCTCAGTGAGCTCAGCTGTAAACCAAAAGGTCGGCAGCTCGAATCCACCAGGTGCTCCTTGGAAACCCTACAGGAAAGTTCTACTTCGTCCTAAAGGGTCGCTATGAGTCAGAATCAACTTGACGGAAAAAACTGTGTTTTGAGTTTTGGTTGCTGTTGTTAGGTGCCATTGAGTTGGTTACGACTCATAGAGACCCTACATACTACCGAACGGAACACTGCCCAGTTCTTCGCCATCATCATGATCGTTGTTACGCGTGAGCCCATTGTTGCAGCCACTGTGTCAGTCCACCTTGGTGAAAGTCTTCTTTTTCACTGATCCTCTACTAAGCCTGATGCCCTTCTCCAGGGACTGATAGCTCCCGATAACATGTCTAAAGTCTGTGAGATGAAGTCTCACCATCCTTACTTCTAAGGAGCATTCTGGCTGTATTTCTTCCAAGACAGATCTGTTTGTTCTTTTTGGCAGTCCATACTATATTGAATATTCTTCCCCAACCCCATAATTCAAAGATATCAATTCTTCTTTGGTCTTCCTTATTCACTCTCCAGCTTTCACATGCATATGAGGTGACTAAAAACACCATGGATTGGGTCAGGTGCACCTTAGTCTTCGAGGTGACATCTTTGCTTTTTAATACTTTAAAGAGGTCTTTTGCAGCAGATTTGCCCAATGCAATGTGTCATTTGGTTTCTTGACTCTGCTTTCATGGGTGTTGATTATGGATCTGTTTATCATGATGTTGAGTATTGGTAGTCGCCTATAAAATGGGGATAATAATAGTATCTACTTCAAAGGGTTGTTGAGGCAATTAGATGAGATGTTGCATATGAAGAATTTGTTGTGGGACTTGTCATACTCATTATTAGTAGAATTAAATACTTATTTTCATTTGTGTGCTTGCTGAACTTTTAAAATGCAAGTATAGATTTCTTAACCAACTGCTTGGTGCTCTATTGCAGCCTGTCCCAAGCCAGATGCAGTACCGTTTGCCATAGTCTTGCCAATAAAATCATTCTATGAGCCAGGCGAGCGGATCACGTACTCCTGCCAGCCAGGTTATATTTCCAGGCTAGGAGGGATGAGACGGTTTACGTGCCCTCTCACCGGCGTGTGGCCCATCAACACTCTGAAATGTCTACGTAAGTCAGTGCCTCCTAGCATGTTCTCTCCCCTCATTCAGATTCTGGGCATTCCGTGGGATGACCAACTTCATCATGCTCAGGGTGCGGAGGGTCAGCAAAGGCTGCAGGGTGGGGAGGCTGCTAAGAAACCAGAGGGTCTAGAGGATCTCCATGGGAAAAGGGAATCGAGGCAGTAAGTGCTAGTTGGAGAAGAAGAGAAGATCCTAGCCTAGAACTCAGAGAGGTTTAGAAGCGTCCTGGCTAGTGAATGATAAAAGGAGAGGAAAGCACTCTAGAAACTAGAAGAGTAGATACTCTAAGGAGATCTGGTGGCGCAGTAGTTAAAGCATTGGCTGCTAACCAAAAGGTCAGTAGTTTGAACCCACCAGTGCTCTGTGGGAGAAAGATGTGGCAGTCTGCTTCTGTAAAGATTTACAGCCTTGGAAAGCCGATGGGGCAGCTCTGCTCTGTTCTATAGGGTCGCTATGCATCAGAATCGACTGGAATGCAGTGGGGGTCCACTGGGTTTGGTAGACACTCTGAAATGTAAACTGATGCCAAAGAGACACTTGGAGAAAGAAAACTTGGGGAATCATCATATATATTTGGCCTTTGCCTCAAAATGGAAGCTGATTTGATAGTTTCTGAAATGAATAGAAGTTTTCATCTAAAAAATATATATGTATACTGTATACACACACATATATATTATCATTGCTTTATTGTAGGTGGCTACATTGATTTTTTTCCTCACACTATGGTTTTATGACATCACACTAGCATTATTTATTGCAGTCAAATATTGGGCAATTAACCAGACAGAATTTCTGGCAATTATATGGAGTAGCTAAGCAGTAACAATAAACTGATCTGAGCTCTAGTTATTTTTGGTTAATGAACATGACCTTTGTCAAAATTAAACATGTTCACACTGATTTTAATATGCTTTTTGAGTAAAAGAGACTAAACATAATTTTTAATGAAAACTCACTATAATATCATTAAGAAAATTTTTTCTTTCAATAATCCATAACACTGGAACACTAACAATTTCATTTTTTCAAGTTATTTTCCACATGCACATTTTCTCATCATTGCAAAGGGTATGTACTATTTTGTATTTTCTCTAGTTTCATTCAGGATATCAAAAAAATTTTCTATGTCTCTACAGTCCTTAGAATTCATACATTATTGGCTGTGTAAATGTTGGTTCTAAAATGATGTAGTTTCCAAATGTAGGATTCTAAAGAACATCTTACTTAGGCAACTAAAACTTTAATGCCCTAAAAATTGAGCCAATGAGTTCAACTCTTGATATACTTTGATAAATTAAAACAATCCTGACAGTGAACATTTAGACTGTCCAAATTTTGTTATTAGAGGTAACAGTGTAATAAACACTTTAGTGCAGATATCATTTGATCTACTTTGAATTATTTTCTTAGAATAGTTACTAATAGAGATACTAGATAAAAGGATGAAAATGGGCATAGATATTTTTATTTTAATGGAAAATGCTATAAATGGAAATTTACCTTTTTATTTTTCAATCACAGCTCGAGTATGTCCTTTTGCGGGGATCTTAGAAAATGGAGCTGTACGCTATACAACCTTTGAATATCCCAACATGATCAGCTTTGTTTGTAACACTGGGTAAGGACTTCCAGGCAACTGCATGGCTAATACACATAGCACATTTCTGTGCCTTTAATCTAAACATCCAGACTGGTCCTTTAGGTTGGACTTGCTGAATACAAAACAATTTTGGTTCTGCTTTTAATATATGCCACAGTGGCATCCAAGGGGGAGTAATGTATAAGGAATACAACAACTAGTGAAATATGATCTTACCACTATATCTAATTTTTCTGCCCTGATTAATTACTTATCTGAGGAGGTATATCGAAACAATTGTAACTAGACAATAATTTTCTATAATCTCTGGGCCAAATCTTTTTTTTTAGTTCAGAAATATACATTTTTAATAATCTCTGAGAAATACATAATAAATATATCAAGAAAACTTGGTGGGATGAATAGCACTTTTTTAACATTGTCATGAATTTCTATTAATATAAGCTAGGCAGATGAAAATGTCTGATTTGAAAAGTTCAGTCAGGGAAAAATGAATCACTTATCCTATGAACTTATCTCCTGTTCTAGGAAAAACAATATCTAATTTTTTTTTTTTTACAGTCATAAATTAAAATAAATTCACCCTTAACAGAAACTTAGCTCTGGGCCAAATCTTGCCATTTGTTGTTGTTGTTGTTGCACGCCATGGAGTCGATTCTGACTCATAGCGACCCTACAAGATAGAGTAAAACTGCCCCAGAGAGTTTCCTAGGCTCTAACCTTTACAGGAACAGACTGGCAGGTTTTTTCTCCCACAGAACAGATGGTAGGTTTGAACTGCCAATCTTTCGGTTAGCAGCCTCAGGGCACTTAACCGCTGTGCCACCAGGGCTCCTTAAATCTTGGCATAAGGGTTAAAATATTTTAGGAATAGGACTTAGGTTTCAGTTATTAGGCAAATTTAATTGGGCAACCTAGAAGAAAGAAGAGAATTCTATGGAGAAGGTTAGGAGTGTGATGACAGAAAACATGGTATCCATAGTCTTCACAAAACGCAATATAGCACCTGCAGCAAAGAAGCATTTACAGTTGTTCACACATCTCATCTGCCTTGTGAGCAGACATCACTGTGACGTTGTCAATAGCACACTGGCTGCACATGAGGACAAATTTTTACTGAGGATCCTTAAGTTTAGAGTTTGAGATTAAGAAATACTGTTTGTGAAGGAGAAATACAGTTCTTTCATCTGAAACATCACTGTACTGGTGGGTTTGATGGTAAACAACTTTGAAAAACTTCGCTTCAAGGACGGAATGTTACATTTTCTGTAAGATAGACTAAGTTGGGTCCTCAGGAAAGCAGTATTCTAAGATGGGAAAGAAGTCAATAGTAGTACCATGAAGCAATGCTCAGTGGGGAAGACATCGGAGATGCCGCTGATGGATTATTTTACTGCTTAATGGACTATGTTTTCTTTTTGCAGGTTTTATCTGAATGGAACTAGTTCAGCCAAATGCACTGCGGAAGGAAGATGGAGCCCGGCGCTTCCTGTCTGTGCTCGTGAGTCTGTGGGCCCAGTTATGAGGGAGGGTGACCAATTTGCCCTGATTAGTCTGGGACTTCCTGGTTTTAGTATTGAAAGTGCCATGTCCCAGGAAACCCCTCAGTGTTGGCCCAATGTGATGATCATGCTGATACCACCATCCTGCTCTGGAGGATGCAACAGCCATATTGGAGTGACAGAAGGGAAGCATCCACTTCATGCACACATTTTGCATCCTTCACATGGTGGAGCCAGTGGTTGCTGGGTTTGTTAACGCCAACACTCCCACAGTGTTTGGCAAGGGCTTGAGAATGGGTGTATTTGTCTTTCAGGGTCTGCCACCATTTGACTAGGAGAAGTTCTAGAAACAATGGAATGAAACTTCCACCTACCCTGGACCCTCATTCATTTATTCATTTACATAAACATGTATTAACATGTATTGGGCACCTAGTCGAAAATAGTCGAGTTTTATAAATGTACTTTCCAGTAAGAAAGAGAAAAAAAAAAAAAAATCAAAGATGAACTTGAGGGAAATGCATGCTTTGATTGAATGCCAGGGTTTATTTCCAATAAACATGTATTAGGCACCTAGTATGCGCCAGATCCTACTCTCAGCACTGAGGCTACAAGACCAAAGGACACTTAGCCCCACCCTCAGGGAGCAAGTCTAGAGATGAGGAAGACAAGGAAAGCAGGCTTCCCAGTATGCTTGGGGCCTGTTATAGGGCCTCGTACCCTAGAAGCTGGTTGAGATTCCTCCAAAAGGTGGCAATGACTTATTCAGGTGATGTTCAGACAAGCAGTCAGGGTCAGCTCTGGGCTTTGCTAATACAAGGAGGGACGTTCTTATGCTCCCTAATGTGTGATTTCTACAAGCCCACTCATTGACCAGGAGGCCTGGGCATTGCAATAATAATTATCATTCTTTCATCTTTCAGCCAGGTCTGTCCTAGCAAAAGCAAGTGGAAAAGTAGAGCAATTTCAAATGAATACTAGTTTAAGAAAACCAGAACTATAAGGAAGAAGTTTTTTAAGGATAAATGGAGTTTTTCACTCAGCAGTAGGAATCACCATGGTTTTTATTAAATAGTTACCCTTTTAAGCAAATTTATATCAAGTATGTAAATCCACCGCTTATAAATTACAAGCAGAAAGGCTACGTTAGCTTCAATCTAATCTAACTGAATGTGTCTCATAATTCAACGTATATATGAATTATCTGGGGATCTTGTTAAAGTGCAGCTTCTGATTCAGTAGGTCTGGGGTGAGGTCTGAGCTTCTGCATTTCTAACTAGCTCCCATGCTGCTCATCCTTATACCACACTTTGGGTAGAAGGATCTAGATAATGCAAGATAATTCACATTTTGGTCTGCATTATCTTCCATTATGTTAGCAGTATAACATTTCCTGAACTGGTTGAAACTCCACATTGGCCTGGTCACGATGATGACCCACTATGATGTCTTTGTGTCCTTGAAGGTACATGCATAAGCCCCATACATGTAGTGTCCAAAAGCAGGAGGTATTCAATAGGAACAAGCGAACCTGAACTAGCAGGAGAGCTCAGATGTCAAAAATGACTGCACCGAGTTACCATCACCAGCAATTATTGCATGATGTTCACTCAGCAATGTCCTCTTCTGATTCTGACTTCCAGAAACATTTTCCTCCGTAACATCTGGATCAAAGGCTTTATGGAAACCCAACCACTGTGTTATTGTATGAGGCAAATTAGTGGCGGCAAGACTTACATCTACTTTACCTCGGAGTTTTTTGACTGCTTCAGACATTTGATTTGGAGATATTTTCTTACTTGGCATCCATAATTGACAGTTTTTACCCCGTGTTATGGATTGAATTGTGTCCCCCAAAAATATGTGTTGTAAATCCTAACCTCTATGCCTGTAGTTGGAGCCCTGGTGGTGCAGTGGTTAAGAGCTTGGCTGTTAACCAAAAGGTCAGCAGTTCAAATCCACCAGCTGCTCCCTGGAAACCCTATGGGGCAGTACTACTCTGTCCTATGGAGTAGCTATGAGTTGGAATCGTTTTTTATGCCTGTAATTATAATCCCATTTGGGAATGGGTTGTGTTTGTTACATTAATGAGGCAGGATTAGTGTCGGGTGTGTCTTGAGTCAATCTCTTTTGAGATACAAAGAGATTAAACAAGCAAGAGAGAAAGCAGCGATGAGGAAAGACACACGCCAAGCCATCTGAAGACAGCCCAGGAGCGGAAGCTCAGAAGACAAGGACCTTCCTCCAGAGCCAACAAAGAGAGAAAGCCTTCCCCTAGAGCCAGCACCCTGGATTCGGACTTCTAGCCTCCTAAACTTTGAGAAAATAAATTTCTGTTTGTTAAAGGCACTGACTTGTAATATTTCTGTTCTAGCAGCACAAGATAACTAAGACATCCTGGCATTCAATCAAAGTGTGCATTTTCTCAAGTTCATCTTTGATCTTTTTTTTTTTTTTTTCTTACTGGAAAGTATGTTTATAAAACTCAACTATTTTCATAGAGATGATGATTTTTTCTTTTTCCAGCTGTAACCTGTCCTCCACCACCCATACCTAAATTTGCCACCATGAGTGTTTATAAGCCATCGGTTGGAAACAACTCCCTCTATCGGGACACTGCAGTCTTTGCATGTTTGCCACACTATGCGATGTTTGGAAATGACACAATTTCCTGCACAGAACATGGAAATTGGACTCAACTACCAGAATGCAGGGGTAAGTGCAATGAGACAAAATAATTATATTAGTTTAGAATCCCGTTTTTGAAAGTACCACTATCATGGAGTGTCAAATTCCTTCATTCAACAAATGTTTATTGAGCATCTACCATGTACCAGGCAGGGTACTAGGTGATGGAGACCAAGTGACACCTGGCTTCTCACCTCAGGAAGATCATGTATAATGCACTTCAATGCCTGGAGCTGCCTGGGAAAGCTTCACAGAGGTGGTGGCCCTTGAACTTGGCCTAGGAGGAGGCGTGGGGCATGCCAGATGAGAGCACAGCACGTGCATAACAGTCACTGGAACACCCAGTGATTCAGCAGTGTAATGCAGATTAGACTATAACTGTTCCATAATCACAGGACAACATTCCCTATTTATTACTAATATGTCTTATTGAATAAACTTTTTAGAAGTAAAGTGTCCATTTCCATCAAGACCAGACAATGGATTTGTGAACTATCCTGCAAAACAAGTACTTTATTACAAGGATAAAGCCACATATGGTTGCCATGATACATTTGCTCTGGATGGTCCAGAAGAAGTAGAATGTAGCAAATTGGGGAACTGGTCTGCCCAGCCAAGTTGTAAAGGTACGGAAATTTGAGTGAAATCTTACAATGTCTGAATTTATCCAGTGGATCGCCTTTACTCGCTATTTTCTTGTTCCATTCATTTTCTACTTGTTGTTCATACTTGCTTTGCTACTATTGTCATGTGAGAGACTTTAGGATTCACATGGGCATGGTGAAGCCTCATGCTTAGGAAGCTTGCTTGAGATTAAACTGACTTATAAAATAAACAGATCCTTTGTGCGCATGATAACACGGTAGAAGATCAAGGGGCCCTTCCGTAATAGTTTCTTGAATCTTTGCCTATGAGCATCATTTTTTGCTTTGCTCTAGTCAAGGCTCTTCTTGTAAAAAAACCAACTCCACATTCAAGCTAGTTTAAAAAAGGGCGGCTTATTGTTAAAAGGCAACAGGTAATCATATGGACATCGAAGATGAGGAAATGAAGTACAACTGGTTCTCCTGGGAATTGGAACCGAAAGCCAGGAGATATTGCTGTCCTCTCCATATTTCAGCGCCATCGTAGTCTCTCCTTCTCTGTGTCTCTTTGATTGCTCTTCTCAAATACGACTTGACTCTACACCCGGACATCTCAGCTAAAGGATCTATCACTACCTGGCATCTTTCCCCTGAGACTCTTTGGTTCTTTCTGAGTCAGGTGCCCATCCTTGATCCAGTCAATGTCATGCTTATACAAGCAACAACAACCTAGACAAAGAACAGCCATACCTCTGCTTAGGCTGCTGTCGCTGGTCAGTTTAAGTAGAAAGAGGAATTTAAACACAGCAGCAAGATGACAAATGACTTGTGACTTCATTTGGGATCCCTAGAAGCAGAGCCTGAGACAGGGATTCAAGTGCAATCGATTTACTAAGTGAGTATCTCAGTAGAAACAGAGTGGGGCAGATGAGACTAGGGCATCGGTCCTCACCATTGAAGTGCATCAGAATGACTGGAGGGCTTGTTTAAACTCAGATGGCTGCGCTCCACCTTCAGAGTTTCTGATTAGGTAGATCTGGGATGGGACCTGAGAATTTGCATTTCTCACAAGTTCCCAGGTGATGCTGACGCTGCTGATCCAGGTACTACAATTTGAGAAACACTGGGGATGTGGTCTTAGTTAGAGTCAAGCTTCAGCCTGATCCCACATGGAGCCCTGAAGCGTTGAACTGTACACCAGAGTTGAGGCCACCAAAAGAGGCAAGGGGACCTGCCTTTTGTATCCCCTTGTGAGTGAGTCATTGGCTATAGGATGCTCCTCTTCTCCCCCAGGTAGGGTGGGGCTTGCATAACCTCCAGGAAGAAATAGCTCCCCTGTGACTGATGGCAATTTTTCAGACTAAGGAGCATTTGTGAACTGTTAGCAACCAACACTCACAGTGACTGGGGGATGGGTGCACCAGCTCAATAAATGGAATCTGGGTGGGGTAGTGTAGGCTTGCATGAAATGGTACCATCTGGTGGAAGTTCCTACATTGAGTCCGGGAGTCTGGAGCTTCTGTTCTGACCTTATATGACTACCGAAGGAAGCAAAGGTCATCTTGGAAGCGGCGACTAATGGTTATATTGACACAGAACTGCTATTAGTAATGATACTGATTACACACTGTGTACCTTCTTGGTATCTTCTTGTCTTGATCTGTTTGTTTCAGGTGTATCATCTACTGGTTCAAACGTTATGCTCTCTTTAAGAAATATTTACTCAACTCTTAAGTCTTGACTACACATATTCTGTCTTGCAGCATCTTGTAAATTATCTGTTAAAAAAGCCACTGTGCTTTTCCAAGGAGAGAGAGTAAAGCTCCAAGAAAGATTTAAGAACGGAATGCTGCATGGTGAAAAAGTTTCCTTCTTCTGCAAAAATAAGGAAAAGAAGTGTAGCTATACAGAGGATGCTCAGTGCATAGATGGCACCTTTGAAATCCCCAAATGCTTCAAGGGTAAGTCTAACATTGCAACTTTTAGCTAGGGCTTCCACTTGCCCGTCACCACAATCAGCACTTCTGTTGTATAATGACTGTAAGAAGCCATATGTACTTGGCCACTGAATTTGTAAAAAGGAAGGGAGAGGGAAGAAACAGCCAGATGAAGCAGTGAGCTGCTTACAGTATCTCCATTTGCATGAACATCTTCCTTTCCAATTCTTTTCCTCAAAACTCAGCTGTGGTTTTATTCAATGAATGTTGGGGTGAATTATGCCATCTTGTGTAATTCCAAATTAAACTTGAATAATATTTGAACTTCTCAACACCTCTTGCTCTCAAATTATAAAGAATTCACCCCAAATTACAAAGTATCTCATGGCCATGGTAATTGATCTCCAGACCTCCAACATTTTTTTCCTTCCTTTAGCAATCCTTAGAGTTTAGAAAAGTATCCATTCGAGCAAAATATTTGCTAAAGCAACATATTTTAAGGAAGATGATGTTATATTTGTGTAAAATAAAGGAAGTGTATAACGGGCAACATTTACAGCTGCCAATCTTTGAAGGTTTCGGAGTACGGATTTAAATACTTTTGCTGCTAGAAGGAAGAATCAGCCAGAGGCCGAAGCTGTTACCAAGAACATTGATAGCCCTATATCTGCAGGCTGGGAGAAGACAGAGATGGGAGCAGATGGAGATAACAGAGAGGGGTCTGAGAAGGTGCCCGCCAGAGGGAGAGAAGACAATGATGATCGGTTAATCAAACCCACCTCATAGGCTTCGAACTGGTTCTTCCCGGTTTAGTCATGGCCAAGGAAGCAAAACTGCAACAGACTCGAATTTTTAAAATTTCGGTGTACCAGAAAGGTAACCGGAGCGGGAGAAATTACGAGTTGAAGCCCTGGTGCAAACTTAATCTGCCTCTTAGAAGACAAGGGGGCAGTGTACGCCTTGCGTAGCAACCAGACCTTTTGCCGTTAGGATTTCGCGCATAGTCCGAAACAGCAGCGCACCGCTCAAAAATGGAGGCGGCCCACACCGATTTCAACGTGTCGCTCTCCGCAGTCCTGCCCGTAATCCAATCTCCTGCTTCAGGTTCCTGAAAGGGCTCGCTGTGCCTCTTCCAAGTCTCCATGTCTGGGGCTTGGACACCTAATAATTGTGTGGGGTCACCAAAATTTTAAAAATTCGGGGTCTTCGAGAGTATGGCCCCCAGACATCGTTTTAGCTCAGTGGTGAAGTTACCTCCGCGGTTCACTGTTCAGCCTGGGAGTGGACAGCCCGGTAAAACCAAATGAGACTAACGAGGTACAGGAGTCCAGTGACAAGGGCCAGAAAGCAGAAGGGGAGAAGGAAGCTGATGATAGGGAACCCAAGGTTGAGTAAGGATATTGTTGATGTGTTGTGAGATTGTTAACCATTGTCATAGGGCAACATGTGTAGTAACTGTTAAATGAGAAACTATTTTGTTCTGTAAGCCTTCATCTTAAGTGAGAATAACAGCACAATTGGAAGAGCGTAGTCAATGTCACTGAACTGTGCATGTAGAAATTTTTGAAACAGTGTATCTTTGGCTATGTGTATTTTCACCAAAAAAAAAAAAAAAAAAAAAAAAACGGTTGAGAATTTAGAGGGTTAAAATGTTGTGGGGTTGTTAACCAATGTCATAAAACAACATGTGTACTACTGTTGCATAAGAAACTATTTGTTCTGTAAGCCTTCACCTGAAGTACAATAAAATAAAAAAAAAGAAAAAAGAAAAAGACTAGAGGTAGGACAGGCTTCAAATACAGAAACATCAGTGATTTAATGATGCAATAAAATAAACATCTCTCTAAAAAAAAAAAAAAAATCGGGGTCTTTCGGTTTGCCTTTCTTGGCCATGACTGAATGGGTTCGAGCCTGTTGGAAGCCCTGATTATTAGAAATAAGACGCGTGACATGGAGAAAGTTCCCAACCAATCACAGTTGTTATCTTTATAATTATAAACAGTTATAAAGGCAGGGAATAAATTGTTATTGTCCAAACGACAGCAGAGTCCTGGTGAGAAGTTCAATCATAAAAGCGATAAAGCACAATAAGCCTAAAACAAATCAGTAGAAAAAAATATTAAAAGAGGATAATTAAAAAACAACAACAACAAAAAAACAACCAAAGCCTTGTTGATGTCTTTCTTTAGACACTTCTCCCTTAGAGTCTTCACCCAGATGCAGCACTGTGAGTGTACTGGAGAATAAATAAAGGCTGAATAGTGTTTCTTTTTTCCTTTTAATCTTGACTGTCACGTAGAACTCTTTATTTTCTTTCTCAGAAATGAGTGCTTTAACATTTGCTAATGTTTTCTTATGTCACTTAAACCTCAAGCTGAAAGATTCCCGTTATATAATTACATTTATTCTACACATTTATAAAATGTATTTGATTTGGCTTAGTTATTTAACAAATTTAAGAAATGATTGTTTCTCTTAGAATTTTATCTGTTTCTTCCCCAACAGAGCACAGTGCTTTTGCTTTCTGGAAAACTGATGCATCAGATGTAAAGCCATGTGAAAGTGATTCTTAGACTCAAAATTAAATGTCATATTTGTATCTGTGTTTGTCCAAGGAAACTAATAAAAGTGGAAAAAATAAACTTACAGAATTTATTGCTTCAACTATTGCAGTGTTACTCCTCATGGTGGCTTACTTTCAGTTATGTTACCTGGTTAAGGAGCTCAAATATTTGGAACATCATCATTTTATGGCTGTAAAATGGAAAGGGTAGACAGTTATCTGGGTAACCCAGTTCCCCTCCTCCCCAATTCTACTGTCAAGTGCTTTAACCTAAAACACTTGTAATGCAGTGTTTTTCATAGAATGGTCTACATTAGTATCACTTGGGTGCTTATTACAAAGGCAAAATGCTGGGTCAGAATCGCCAAGATGGCCTAGAAATCTGCATTTATGACAAAGTCCCAGATAATTCTTGTGCATCTTCCAGTGTGAGAAGCATTGTCATAAAGGAATGAACACAGTCTTCCAGGTCAATAGAATTAGATTTGAATCGATGTTTACAAAATACCTGAAAAATCTTTCCTTGTTGTTGTTAGGTGGTGTTGAGTCGAGTTCCAACTCAAAGCGACCGGATATGACAGATCTTTATAGCTGTAACCTTTATGGGAGCAGATAACCAGGTCTTTTCTCCTGCAGAGCTACTGGGTGGGTTCAAACTGCCAATCTTTTGGTTAGCAGCCGAACACTTAACCATTGGGCAACCACAGCCCCTAAATCTTTCCTCACTCACCAAGAGTCCATGATCTATTGTGGACACCACTTCTTTGCACGTATTCAACTTCCTTGCCCTTCTCCTTCTGCTGGCAAAACCTAGCTCAAGCTCTGTTTTCCCTCATGCCTGCACTCCAGTAGCTGACTGTTGCTGGAAAATAAAAACAAACAAAAACTCACGATTATGCTGATAGGTCTCACTTTACATTCATGAACACAAGACCTCAGCTGTGCATAGCAACTCATGTATTTCTCTAGTTTATCTACTCTCCTGCTCCCCAAGGTGGCTGTTTCATACTTTCTCCTCTTTCTCAGCTCTCCCCAAACCACCTTTCTTCTCCCCACTCTTAGCTGATGACTTGCACGTTATTTTAGTGAGAAAATGGAAGCATTCAGAAAAGACTCTTTTTTCATCCTTCTACTACCAATTTCAAAGGTCCTTAGGTGGCACGAATGGTTTGCCCTCGACTGCTAACCTAAAGGTTGGAGACTTGAGCCTACCTGGTAGTACTGTGGAAGAAGAGGCCTGGAATTCTGCTTCTGTTAATATTAAGCGAAGAAGACTCTACGGAGCAGTTCTACTCCGTAACACATAGGTTTCCATGAGTCAGAATTGACTGCATGGCAACTAACAATAACAACTACTGATTCCATTATCCTACCAGTATCTACCATGTAGGAGTCCCTGGATAGCACAAATGGTTAAGTGTTGGACTACTAGCTGAAAAGTTGGTGGTTTGAATCCACCCAGAGGCACTTTGGGAGACAGGGCTGGCGATCTGCTTCCAAAAGGTCACAGCCTTGAAATTAAGAATTTCTTCCCTTAGAACCTGAAAAGTAGTGGTGGTAGTTATAGTCCCATCAGTACCTGTCTAACTTCGGGGGGATAATGACCAGGATCAGCCCAAAGCTGATTCCCATGAGGTGAAGGTCAGACATACCTCCACCCTTCAACTTTTTTTTACCAACTCTGACACCAGCCATCTTTCCTACAGCACTCTCTACTTCTCTTCTGGGTTCCATTGCAATAGCCACACAGAACTCAGAGACCAGACTTACAGTTAAATGGTTTATTAAGCAACAGGTACAACTCAGGAATGAGGATCAGGAAGCATGTAGGCAATCTCCCTTCTTCAGTGCAGGAAAGCTCTCTCAGAGGCTCCTCTCAGCAGGACAGGCCTCCTCTCAGCCCCCTGAGGATAGGACCCTCTTGGTCCCCTTGGAACAGGCTGCTCTGGGCCCTGCCATCGGTCACCACCAGCTCTGCCACTGGGCTGCTTCCAGGCCTCTCACTGTCTTCAGTGTCATAGCTCTTGATCAGTGTTACAGCTCTTTTAGGAGATTCCTTGCCTCCTCTCTCACTGCTTCTTTCTCTTCTTTTTTCTTTCTGCTTCTTCCTGCTGCTTTTCTTTTCCTATTTCTTTCTGTCTGATCAACCTCTGTCAGGTTGGCTGTATATATACACTAGCTCCTCATAAACTTAAATGTATTGCCCTCCCACCAGGGCCACGAACTGACCGATCCCTTCTCGGTAGACCACAGGCACTTCATTTGCATATCAGGCGTGGCTAAGCTACAATTTACCTCCTTTGCATAGTCTATTGACCAATCCCTGCACGGCACATACCAATCACAGGGCAGGCTGCGGCCAAGGACCAGACAAAAAGTATCATAACCAAGTTGTTTACAGCTTACCCAGGAAATGTCAATCAACCCTCTGGGGTACAAAACTAGGGTAAATGTAACTCTTCAGGACTTAGGGGAAAAATCTCTCAAGCTGTTTTTCCAAAGAACCAGGGCAAAAGGCCGCATAAAGGAATTCATTCACCACAGAATCACTGTTTTAGCTTGTCACATATTCATTTTAAAACAGATTCCCCCTAATTCAACCTGACAACTCTAGATACAGAAAGAGAGCAGTAAAAATTTTAGAACATCTTTCCCTGACCCAGGCATAATCATTGTATTTGCTCTGGAAAAGAGAAGAATATATTTTTCTATTTTCCCTCCTTTTGTTGCAAATTCTTTCATAATTCATTTTATTATTTTCAGAAATTGTATCTATATCTCCAACTTTTAAAATTGCTCACTTTCCTTTTGCTCACTTGGAATGGAGTTGACAGGACTGGCTATAGGTAGGACTGTGAAACAGTGAAGGTAAGTAATGAAGACTCTTTGGCATCTGGGTGGGAGTTTATTTGAGGTCTCTCTACTACAGACCTGAGTGCCAGGTCTTCTGCTCAATCTCTGAGGGTCTCTTAGTTAAAACTCTCAGGATCAGACTTTTCTCTGCTTCCATAATTACCATTCCCTCCTCAGATCAACAAAGCCATATTAACCAAGAATTTCTGAATTATGAACTCTTGATCTTAGCTTACCCCTCTCATGGATTGAATTGTGTCCCCCCAAAAATGTGTGTTATCCGTTTGGCTGGGCCATAATTACCAGTATTGTGTGGTTGTCCTCCATTTAGTGATTGTAATTTTACATTAAAGAAGATTACGGTGGGATTGTAACACCCTTACTAAGGTCACATCTCTGATTCAATGTAAAGGGAGTTTCCCTAGGGTGTGGCCTGCACCACCTTTTATCTTACAAGAAATGAAAGGAAAGGGAAGCAAGCAGAGAATTGGGGATCTCACACCACCAAGAAAGCAGTGCCGGGAGCAAAGCGCATCCTTTGGACCCGAGGTTCCTGCGCAGAGAAGCTCTTAATCCAAGGGAAGATTGATGATGACGAGGACCTTCCTCCAGAGCCAACAGACAGAGAAAGCCTTCCCCTGGAGCTGACCCCCTGAATTTGGACTTCCAGCCTACTAGACAGTGAGAAAATAAATTCCTCTTTGTTAAAGCCATCCACTTGTGTTATTTCTGTTAGAGCAGCACTAGATGACTAAGATACTCCCAGTGAAGGAAAATATTCAACAGGGGACTGTTTACTTATGTGTTTATTATTCATGACCTGTCACAGGGCTATAACCAGGATGGCATGGGTACTGACCAATCAGAATAGATGGCAGTCCTGGAATAGGGGTGGGAAGAGGTGTTGAGAGCCCCTAGGTATGCCAGGCATTACCCTTTAGTTGCTAGACTGTGGGAAAGTGGGGAAACAGGGCTAGGGGACAAGCCTGTGGTCGGGTGGTTGGCACTCGGAGGGCTCTGGCAACAGCTGTTTACCAACTGGTATAGAAGCTTTCAGTATGTAAACAACCCATGCAGTCTTATTGGCCCACATGACTGTTTTCATGAAAGATTTGGGGACTTAAAGAATGTTGAAAGAACATATACAATAAAAGAATAAACTACACACACCAAAAATAAAAACAAAAAGCACAGCTGTGGTATTTTTATAAAATCAAATTAGAAAATTTTTAGGAAGAAATACCTGTACCCATCACCTAGAATGAGTTCATCATTATAATTGGACTCTACTTAGCTGTGAGATTTCACACATTGAATGAATGGTTTTAATTTTATGGAAAAAGAAAATACATGAGTCAAGTCATGCCTGGTAATGAATTCTGGCTTTGAGATTAATCCTAATTAGAAAAGATGATGGGTAACTGAATGGACATCTATGACTTTGCTTCTGCAAAAGATACAGAAAAGTTCCCTAAATGAATGTTTATGATATTAACATTAGATTATAATTCAGTTGATGCATTTCAACAGCAGATCCTTTCCCGGAAGCTTTTTAAGTTTCAGATGATTGATCAAATATTTAATAGTAGATTGTGTTAGATGATCTCAGAATAAAATAGGAATCTAAAAAAAAAAAATTTTACAGTATAAAATAGTAAAAAACAACAAAACCAAATCCATTGCCATCAAGTTGATCCTGACTCATAGCAACCCTACAGGACAGCGTAGAACTGCCCTATGTGGTTTCCAAGAAGAGGCTGGTGGATTCGAGCTGCCAATCTTTCGGTTAGCAGCCAAGCTCTTAACCCCTGTGCCACCAGGGCTCCATGTTAAGATAGTAAAGTTAAGTGACATAATTCACTTAATAGTCAATAGATATTCGTGCTTTTTTGACACTTCTTGCAGAAGCCGTGCTGTGACTGACAAAGTGCACAAGTCTAAGTTATTGGCTCTACTGTAGATCCTTAAATTTAACTGGTAAGTACTATCCAACTTTGAACTTGGTAAATTTGCGTTTCTTTATCTAGGTTCTTTTTGAGGTGCTGACTCACTAGTTTTTCAGAAATTTTTTCCCCTTCATTATGCTCAGTGGGTCTAAGAGGTACTACGGTCAGTGGATTAGTTATCCGTTGCGGCACAACCACCACCACTACCAGTTGCCATCAAGTTAATTCCGACTCTTGGTGACCCTATGTGTGTCAGAGTAGAACTGTGCTCCACAGGGTTTGCAATGCTGATATTTTGGAAGTAGTTCACCAGAATAATGGTGACCAACAATGGATTCATTTTAATGAAAAAGAAGATCTATGATGAAGCTTTGAGAATCTTTTACGGCTTAGTTTATCTGTTACTGACTGGATTCATTTCTAATCAGGACAACAAGCAGAATCTCTTAGAGTGGTGTAGTAGCCAATCTTTAAGATGGTTCCAAATGATTCTTGCTTCCGAGTGTTCATGCTCATGTATAGTCTCCTTCCACACTGAATAGGGTTGCCCCTAAAATTAACAGTCCTAATGATCCGTAGGTCTAATGATAACCTAAGTAATGGAGAGTGACTTCCAAGGCTAAGTCATGAAAGACTTTGCAGCTTTGGCCATGTTCTGTCTTGGATCACTAGCTCTAGGGGAAGCCAGCTGCATGTCATGTGAATATTCAAGCAATCCTATGGAAAAGTCCATGTGTTGAGGAACTGAGGTTTCCTGCCAACAGCCAGCACCAGTCTGCCAGCCATGTAAGTGAACCACTTTCGTAGCAGATCCTCCAGCCCCACTCAAGCTGTCAGATGACTGCAGCTTCGATAACATCTTGACTGCAACTTCATGGGACACCGGGAGTCAAAATCGCCAAACTAAGCCATTTCCAAATTCCTGACCCACAGAAACCACGTGAGATAATAAACATTGTTGTTTTAAGTGTCTAAGTTTTGGGGTTTTTCGTTACACAGCAGTAGTTAAGTAATACAAGCAGGATCTTTCCAAGTGCTTCCTTTATTATAAGAACTAACAAGAAATTCACAAGGGGAGCAATTATATTCTCTTGCTTTTTTTTTTTTTTTTTTAAAAAGGGGGGTTTATTTTGAGGGAAAAGTGAAGAAAAATGTAAAAAAGCACCAAGCAACGTTTAGCTCACATCCATATCCCCACCACTCGGAATTAATTACTGTTAACATTTTGCCATTTTTTGGAGTTATATTAGTTTAAACATAGAAAAGCAATAAAATAAAAAGGATTTTGGGGACAAAATGGGCTATTGTCTGGACTACTCCTACATGCAATAAACAGATCTGTTGTTTGGTAGCACCAAGAATTCAAAATGCCAAAAGCTCAAAAGCCTAGAGTCCTGTTCTAAAGCCACAGTGCCTACCCCCTTTCCAGCCTGTTTCACAGAGAAGCTCCCAGAATACAGCAGGTTTGTTAAGGGATGGATTTTTGTACCATTTTGCTCATTGGAAGCCATTTCTGGCTGCTGGATAGGCTTGGACGCCTGAAAAAATAATCACAGTAGTCTTGAGAGCTTAGGCCATAATATTCCTCTAATTCAATAATATTTTCACAGAATGAAAAGCCTGCTATTTTTGCAACCTGAAGAGGTAATTTGGATTAGAGAAGCCCATCAGAAACTGCCCAGTTGCAGCTCCTCTATTAAGTTATTATGTGGTCCATTTAGTCCCATAAGTAGACTCCTTTTCAAAATGTTTTTCTTCTTAAACACGCAGGTCACCAGGATGCCTGCCATCAAAGTTCAGCTGTACCCTCCCAAGCCACAGTGCAATGATCTCCCCTGCTGGCAGATGCTCCAGGAAGCATTACCCCTCCATGGGCAGCCCAATGAAGAAGAATTGAACTACAACCACAAAGAGCTGGTTATCAGCCTACATTTTAGCACAGTTGAATTTGGTCTTCCCATCTTATGTAATACAACTTAACTAGCTACTACAGACCCATGAACTCTGTAAGCTGCATATGGCCAGTGGGGCTTTCTTCCAAGACAACTAAATCCCTGGAGGTGGTCCCTGGTGAGTAGCTTTTTCTCTTGGATTATGGCAGAATGGGCTTCTAAATGCAGAAGTATACATGTTTTAACATTTCCCTCATGCTATAACATAAGTCTATACGAAGCTTGTAGTATAAGAAAATGAATTCTTTAATTTATAAGACATTGACCAATCTTTCAATATACGAGTTCTCGTTCTTGAGCCCCAAACTCAGTAAGAATTTGTTCATCACAGTCCCCATCTACTAGCCTGATATCGGAGCCCTGGTGGCACAGCGGTTAAGCATTTGGCTGCTAATCAAAAGGCTGGCAGTTAGAATCCACCAGCTGCTCCTTGCAAACCCTATAGGGCAGTTTTACTGTGTCTTATAGGGTCGTTAGGAGTCTGAATCAACTCAACGGCAACAAGTTTGGTAGTTTTTTGTTGTTGTTTTTTCAGCCTGAGGTCATTCCCCTCCTTAATCCCTGAATAAAATATTTTAAAAAATAAAAGAAAGAAAGGGAAGAAAACACCTTGGGGTGTAAGCATGTGTGTGAGCATGTTTTTGAGAATATATGTGGTTCGCGGGCATGTGTGTGAACATGTTTATTGCTCGCATGCATGCACATGTGTGTGGTGTGTGTGGTCTTTGTGTGTGTGGGCGTGTGCACGTTTGCATGTATGTGTGTGAAGGTGTGATGTCTGGGGAATGTGTGTACGCTGTGTATGTGAGCGTGTCTTTGTGTGGTTATAACTGGTTCTTTGTGTGCCAATGCTGCCCCCTAGTGGTATCTGTTGCTTTTCAAAGTGCTGGCAAAAACAGCTGGGAACGGAAAGAAGACTTGGTATTGAAGCTGCCTTGTGTCAAGCAGTGGGCAAAAAATTTTCCACATATCTCACCCCCTTTTATTCAGCCTCCACAATCATCCCACAAGGAAGATAAACAGAAGCTCAGGGAGGTTATGTAACTTGTATTATCCAGATTATTAGCTAATAAGTAACACATACGAAACTTATGCTTCTATTTAGCCTATGCATTTTCACAGTGGCTTCTGGAAATAAATGAACTCTAACGTTGGGATTTTACGACTAGGGAGAAATGCTGAAACAGGTTGCTAGGAGATATTTTTAAATACATGAGGCTATGGGGCACCCTAGTAGATATTTGCTAGTTTGTATGGACAGTAGCTGTAATACATACATTATTGAAGGGGAAGAGGGGAGAATAGCCAGTTTATCTCTGCTGACAGCTTCTAGCATTAATTGCCCAAGAAGGCAGGATAGGGTCAGCAGTGGAGGTAGAGAAGGAATGGTGAATGTTGCTCAGTTCTGGCAGAAGGAAAAAATCCAGAAACATTGTGCTAAAGGCAGTGACTCTTTTTCATAGTGAAGAAAAGAAAACATGCCTCATAAGCCTTGGCTTCTACTCTCTGTATCCTGCATCTATCTGTGGTATAATGTATAATTTTGTAGTCCATAAATAGAAGGTTCTGAATCATTTCGAATCCAATTTGAGGAATTTACTGGCTAGAGGATTATTCTGATATTTATCTCTAATGTGTTTACGTAATAATTCTTCGTATTTATAAATTGCTTTCCACCTAGATAGTTAAGATTCATTCACGTATTTCATTTTTATACAGAGCATCTTAATAATGCAAAAATGGTAAATCACTGACTGAAATTTAATTATTAGGACATTAGCTTATGCATAAGTCCTGTGTCCAGAGCCATTGCTAGTTTTGAAAGAATAAATAAATAAAAATATGGGTGATAGGTGTATTGTGTCAAATTCCAGAAAAATGGACAAAGGTCAAAAGGGAGAGTTTGCAGAAGTATAAAAAGAAGAAAAAAAAAGCCTAATACAGATATTTAAATATTTCAACTATTTTAACAGTGAAAAATGCAAATTAAAGAGAAGTTGATTTTATACATACAGTTAGCAGAGGGTGAAAAAAAATTGTTAATGGGAGACAGCCACTCTCAAAGGCTATTGAGTGGGATTGCAAATTTGCAGAGCGTGTCTTAATAGCTTTTTATACCCTTAGGAATTTCTTTTATGGACATAGCTGAAACTTCAATCAAGATGTACCTATCCAAAGATATTTAGTTCAGTATTATTTATAAGAGCAAAAAATTGCTAGTAACTTACATATCCAACCACAAGAGAATAATACAGCAAATTTTATTATATGCAAATGAAGGAATAATAAATAAATATTAAAATGGTGATGTGTGTATGTATGTGTATAAGATTTGAGAAAATATGCAAAAAACGTTAAGAGTAGTTATTCCTGAATGGTAGGATTACACATATTTTTCATTTTCTCCTTTAAAATTTGCTGTGTTTTCCAATTTCCCTACAATAACATGAAAACTTTTATGATCTGAAAAAAAAATATGCAATTCCAAAATGTTAGTCAAAGATGAAAAAATGACTTTCTCTTTACAGTTCACTCTTGATTATTCTTGATAATTGTCTGACAATCCACCTCATGGATGCAAAAGTCACTAACCTTTGTTCTTGGGTCTTGCACTTAATTTTTAAATGTTTATTATTATTCACAATCCTTCAAATTAACATGTAAACTCACATTAAATTTGTTGAGATCTTAACTCTAAAATGTTTTAGAGGAGAAGAATGTGGTGAGTTTCATATCATGTCTAAATCAATGTTTTCCAAATTAGAGTTATTTTTGGAGAGATATGAGGATATTTAGAAAGTAAAACTAACAGGACCTAAACCATCTTTAATTCCTTCACCCAGAGAATCATTGGCCACATTTGATTCATATTCGTGTATTTCTCCTGTGTGTGTGAGTGGGCACACACACATGCCCATGTGTATGGGAAGTATGTAAAATGGTATAGCAGTTTTTAAACTACTTTGTAACTCACTTTCTGTATTTCTTAGTAAAGACTAATACTTTTGGGATTGATCTTCTGGGAAATTAAAGTACCAAAAGAATGCCTTTTAGGAGATATGTAAGTTTTATATTACATAATTTAAAAATTAAGAGAAGTTACTGTATCAGTTAGGTTTACATTTGGTTTTATAAGACAAAATCAAAGTAACAGTTGCTTAAACAAAATGGAAGTAGCCTCTAGGTCTCTGCTATAGTTACTATAATTTTATAGCACAAGAGTTTCAAACATACAGATGATCAGGTTGAATACCTGCAACAAAATTTAACTCTAGTTCAAATTATGTATTAACTATGATCATCTTTCTATTTTAATCAGTAAAAGGTCTTATTTTTCCATTGTATAGAGAACAAATGAGTTCACATTGTTTAATATTAAGTAGTCTAATTCTTAATTTTAAGTTTACATTTTGAAAATAAACAGATCCCTTTCAACATGAGAAGTATAGCATAGTTAACTTCCCACATAGGAAAGAAAAACTGTTTTTCAAGGTCCTGTTTATATCATCGTTATCAACTATGTTATCATTTGTTTTTGAAACAAACCATCTACTTTTATTTGAGTCATTTGTAGCTGTTAGGAAATAGTATGTTTCAATTTTATAGTCTTTTATTGTTTTACCAAAGACAAAAATAAAGGTTCAGTATATATTTTCATAGATCCCTGGGTGGTGCAAGTGGTTTACGATTGGCTGCTAACCTAAAGTTGGCAATTTGAAGCCCCCCAAGGCACTATGGAGAAAGGCCTGGCAACTTGCTTCCATAAAGATTACCGCCAAGAAAGCCCTATGAAACGGTTCGACTCTGTAACGTTTGGGGTTGCCAAGAGTCAGAATCAACCTGACGGCAACAGTTTAGCTTTTTTGGTTTACGTATTTCCATAGACTTTATAACTACAGTTTAGGGTTTTCTTTATCTCCCCTCTATTCCCATGACGCATTGCATTGGGCAAATCTGCTGCAAAAGACCTTTTTAAAGGGTTAAAAAAGCAAAGATGTCATTTTGAGGACTAAGGCGTACCTGACCCAAGCCATGGTATTTTCAATCACTTCATGTGCATGCGAAAGCTGGACAATGAATAAGGAAGACTGAAGAAGAATTGATGCCTTGGAATTATGGTGTTAGCAAAGAATATCGAATATACCATGGACTGCCAGAAGAACAGAGCCCTGGTGGTACAATGGTTAAGAGCTCCGCTGCTAACCAAAAGGTTGGCAGTTCTAACCCACCAGCCACTCCTTGGAAACCCTATGGGGCAGTTGAATTGGCATTGGAATCGACTCGATTGGCAACAGGTTTTGGTCAGAAGAAGGAACAAATCTGTTTTGGAAGAAGTACAGCCAGAATGCTCCTTAGAAGCTAGGATGGTAAGACTTCCTCTCAGGTACTTTGAACATGTTATCAGGAGGGACCAGTCCCTGGAGAAAGACATCATGCTTGGTAAAGTAGAGGATCAGCAAAAAAGAGAAATACCCTCAACGAGATAGATGGGCACAGTGGCTGCAACAGTGTACTCATACATAGCAGCAGTTGTGAGTATGGTGCAGGACTGGGCAGTGCTTCATTCTGTTGTACATAGGGTCACTATGAGTTGGAACAGACTTGACAACACCCCCACAACACACTATTTATATGCCTTTTAAGCCAGGTTGCATGATATGACTCCAAACATTGTTATTTTGTATTTGTCTTATTACTTTCTAGAGTATTGTAAACTTTTGGAGGGCAGAGACCCATCCTCACCTTCTTTACCATTACTAAAGCTCTGTTGGAGTTGGAGCCATTGGAGACAACTCATCAGTTTCGTTCACTGAGAAAGGAACCCACAACCCCTGTCCCCAAGCTCACAAAGGTGAGAAGTCATGTTTACACAATGAGATGCCCAATTCCCTGACTGTACTGATTGGATTATAATATGCACGCCTGACTCAAATTAGACAAATCAGATTCACTTCTCTAGCAAGAAAATGGAGTTCAGAAAAGTTAGTCAGTCTTCCTGACCTGTTGAACTGAAACTTTATAAATTAGGAATCTATTGGGTGGTCATATTCTATCTCATCAGTAAGTGCTTCCATTCCTCTTCACTTTCAGCAAACAAGGTTGTGTCATCTGCATATCCCAGGTAGTTGATGAGTTTTCCTCCAATCCTGATGCCGCATTCTTCTTCATATAGTCCAGCTTCTCAGATTATTTACTCAGCATACAAATTGAATAAGTATGGTGAAAGGATACAATCCTGATGCATACCTTTCCTAACTTTAGCCATACAGTAGTATCCCCTTGTTCTGTTCGAATGACTGCCTCTTGGTCCATGTTCAGGTTCTTCAAGATCAAAATGAAGTGTTCTGGAAATTCTCATTCTTCCCAATGTCATCCATAATTTGCTATGATCCACACAGTTGAATGCCTTTGCATAGTCAATAAAACACAGGTAAACGTTTTTCTGGTATTCTTTGCTTTCAGCCAAGACCCACCTGAACAACAGCAATGATATCCCTTATTCCATGTCCTGTTCTGTATTTGGCTTGACTTTCTGGCAGTTCCCTGTCGATGTACTGCTGCAAGCTTTTTTGAATGATCTTCAGTGAAATTTTACTTGTGTGATATTAATGATAACTGTTTGATAATTTCTGCATTCTGTTGGATCACCTTTCTTTGGAATGGGCACAAATACGGATCTCTTCCAGGTAGTTGGCCAGGTAGCCAATTTCTCAGCATAGATGAGTGAGCACTTGCAGTGTTGCATCTGTTTGTTGAGACACCTCAATTGATATTCCGTCAATTCCTAGAGCTTTGTTTTTCCCCAATGCCTTCAGTGCAGCTTGGACTTCTTCCTTCAATATCATTGATTCTTGATCATATGCTGCCTCCTGAAATGGTTGAACGTCACCCAGTTCTTTTTGGTACAGTGACTCTGTGTATTCCTTTCATCTTCATTTGATGCTTCCTGGGTCGTTCAATATTTTGACCATAGAATCCCCATAGAATCCTTCAATATTGCAACTCGAGACTTGAATTTTTTCTTCAGTTCTTCCAACTTGAGAAATGTGGAGCATGTTCTTCCCTTTTGGTTTTCTAACTCCAGGTCTTTCCACACTTCATTATAACACTTTACTTTGCCTTCTCAAGCAGGCCTTTGAAATCTTCTGTTCAGCTCTTTTACTTCATCATTTCTTCCTTTCACTTTAGCTACTCAATGTTCAAGAGCAAGTTCCAGAGTCTTTTCTGACATCCATTTTGGTCTTTTCTTTCTTTCTTGTCTTTTAAATGACATTTTGCTTTCTTCATGTATGATGTCCTTGATGCCATCCCACAAACTTGTCTGGTGTTCTGTCATTAGCGGTCAGTGCATCAAATCTACTCTTGAGATGGTCTCCAAATTCAGGTGGGATACACTCAAGGTTGTATTTTGGCTCTCGTGGACTTGTTTTAATTTTCTTCAGATTCAGCTTGAACTTGTATATGAGCAATTGATGGCCTCTTCTGTAGTCTGACTGATATTTTGCTTCTCCATCGTCTCTTTCCACAGACATAATCCATTTGATTCCTGTGTATTCCATGTTGTTGCTGTTGTTAGGTGCCGTCGAGTTGGTTCCGACTCATAGCGACCTTCGGTACAACAGAACAAAACACTGCCTGGTCCTGAGCCGTCCTCATGATCATTGTTATGCTTGAGCCATTGTTGCAGTCACTGTGTCAATCCATCTCATTGAGGGTCTTCCTCTTTTTCACTGACCCTGTACTTTACCAAGCATGATGTCCCTCTCCAGGGACTGATCCCTCTGTGTTGGCATATGGATATTATCCTATCACTGACAGCATTGTACTTCAGGATAGATTTTGAAATGTTCTTTCTGATGATGAATTTGATGCCATTCTTCTTCAGTTTGTCATTCCTGGCAAAGTAGACCATATGATGATCTGATTCAAAATGGCCAATACCAGTCCATTTCTGCTCACTAATGCCTAGGATATCAATCTTTATGCATCCATTTCATTTTTGACAACTTCCAATTTTCCTAGATTCATACTTCGTACATTCCACATTCCAGTTATTATTATTTTTATTGTTCTTTAGGTGAAAGTTTACAGAGCAAATTAGTGTCTCATTAAACAATTAATACACAAATTGTTTTGCAACGTTGGTTGCCAACCCCGCAAAGTGTCAACACTCTCCCCTTCTCAAATCTGGCTTCCCCATTTCCATTTGTTCAATTTTTCTGTCCCTTCCTGCCTTCTTGTCTTTGCTTTTGGGCTGGTGTGCCCATTTAGTCTCCTATACGTGACTGAACTGCACGTGTATTATTATTTGCCCTATAGACCTGTCTAATCATTGGCTGAAGGGTGAACCTTGGGAGTGACTTCAGTACTGAGTTAAAAGGGTTTGTGGGGGCCATACCCTTGAGATTTCTCCAGTCTCTGTCAGACCAGCAAGTCTAGTCTTTTCTGTGTGAATCTGAATTTTGTTCTACATTTTTTCATTCTCTGTCTGGGACTCTCTATTCTGATCCCTGTCAGAGCAGTTGGTTGTGGTACTTGGGCACCATCTAGTTGTTCTGGGCTCGGTCTGGTAGAGGCTGTGGTAGTTGAGGTCCATTAGTCCTTTGAACAAATCTTTACCTTGTGTCTTTGGTTTACTTCATTCTCCTTTGCTCCAGCTGGGGTGGGAGCAGTAGATGTATCTTAGATGGAAGCTCAAAGTCTTTTAAGACCCCAAATGCTGCCAACAAGCCAGATGTAGAAGTTTTTTTTATGAACTATTTTATGCCAATTGAGCTAGATGTCTCCCAAGACCATAGTCCCCAGCCCTCAGCCCTGTAACTCAGTCCCTGAGGGAGTGTGGATGTGTCTATAAAGCTTCTATGACTTTGCCTTGATCAAGTTGTGCTGACTTCCCCAGAACCGTGTACTGTCTCACACTTTACCTAAGTTACCACTTATCTACTATCTAGTTAGTGTTTTTCTCTCCCCACTCCTTCCCTCCCTCATAACCATCTAAGATTGTTTCTTTCTGTGTGTAAACCTTTTTCATGAGTTTTATAATAGTGGTCTCATAAAGTATTTGTCCTTTTGTGATTGACCTTTTTCACTTAGCATAATGCCCTCCAGATTCATCCATGTTGTGAGATGTTTCGCAGGTTCATCATTGTTCTTTATCATTGTGTAGTATTCCATTGTGTGTATGTACCACAGTTAATCTATTCATCTGTTGATGGGCACTTAGGTTGTTTCCGTCTTTTTGCTATTGTGAATAATGCTGCAGTGAATATGGGTGTGCATATGTTTATTCGTGGGACAGCTCTTATTTCTCTAGGATATACTCCTAGGAGTGGGATTGCTGGATGATGTGGTATTTCTATTTCTAGCTTTCTAAGGAAGCGCCATATCATTTTCCAAAAACGGTTGTACTATTTTGCATTCCTACCAGGAGTGCATGAGATTTCCAATTTCCCCGCAGCCTCTTCAACATTTGTTGTTTTGTGTTTTTCTTGATTGGTGCCAGTAATGTTGGGGCGAGATGGTATCTCATTGCAGTTTTCACTTGCATTTCTCTAATGGCTAGTGAATGGGAGCATTCATGTATCTGTTAGCCTCCTGAATGTCTTCTTTGGTGAAGTGTCTGTTCATAGCCTTTGCCCATTTTTTAATTGGATTATTTGTCTTTTTGTTGTAGAGGTGTTGGATTGTCCTATAGATTTTAGAAATTAGATCTTTGTCGGATATGTCATAGCCCAAATTTTTTTCCCAGTCTGTAGGTTACTCTTTTGGTGAAGTCTTTTGATGAGCATAAACGTTTAATTTCTAAAAGATTCCAGTTATCTAGCTTATCTTCTAGTGTTTGTGTGTTGATAGTTATAGTTTGTATCCTATTAGGGACCCTAGCGTTGACCCTATCTTTTCTTCCATGATCTTTATAGTTCTTGGTTTTATATCTGGTCTTTGATCCATTTTGAATTAGTTTTTGTGTATGGTGTGAGGTATGGGTCTTGTTTCATTTTTTTTACAAATGGGCATCCAGTTTTGACAGCACCATTTGTTAAAAAGACTGTCTTTTCCCATTTAATAGACTTTGGGCCTTTGTCAAAGATCAGGTGTCCATAGACGGATGGATTTATATCTGTGCTCTCGATTCTGTTCCATTGGTCATTGTGTCTGTTGCTATAACAGTACCAGGCTGTTTTGACTACTGTAGCTGTATAGTAAGTTCTGAGGTCAGGTAGTGTGAGGCCTCCTACTTTGTTCTTCAATAATGACTTACTCATTCGGGGCCTCTTTTCTGTCTGTGTAAGTTAACGATTAGTTTTTCCATCTTATTAAAGAATGCTGTTGGTATTTGGATTAGGATTGCATTGCTTTGGGTAGAACTGACGTTTTGGCAAATTTGATTCTACCTATCCATGACCATGGTATTTTTTTCCATTTACGTAGGTCTCTTTTGGTTTCTGGCAGTAGTGTTTTGCAGTTTTCTTTGTATAAGTGTTTTACATCCCTGGTTAGATTTATTTCTAAGTTTTTGTTTTTATTTAGGGGCTATTAAAAACGGTATTGCTTTCCTGGTTTCCTTTTTGTAATTTTTATTGGTGTTAGGAATCCAGCTGATTTTTTAAGTTTCTTTTGTATCTTGCTACTCTGCTGAATCTATTAGTTCTGGTCGTTTTCTTTTCATTTTGTTGCTTCTTTTGTTTTTCTATTCTCTATTTCATTTATTTCTGCTCTGATCTTTATTTCCTTTCTTCTGGTGGCTGTGGGCTTCTTTTGCTCTTCTCTATTTGTTTGAATTGTATACCTAACGTTTTGCTTTTGTCCCTTTCTTCTTTTTTGATGTGTGCGTCTATTGCTACAAATTGACCTCTGAGCACTGCCTTTGCTGTGTCCTACAGGTTTTGGTATGGTATATTTTCATTCTCATTTGATAACAGGTTTTTTTTTTTTTTTTTTTAATTCCATCTTTGATTTCGTCTGTTACCCAGTGGTTTTTAAGTGAGATGTTAATCAGTTTCCATGTATTTGATTTTTTTCCCCCTGCTCTTCCTGTTATTAATTTCCACTTTTATGGCATTGTGATCAGAGAAGATTATAGGAATGTTTTGGATTTTGTTGAGGGTTGCTTTGTGGCCTAAGATGTGGTCTATTCTGGAGAATGTTCCATGTGTGTTGGAAAATAACATATACTTTGTTCCCGTTGGGTGGAGTGTTCTATATATGTCTATGAGGTAAGTTGGTTGATTGTGGTCTTTAGAGCTTCTGTATCTTTGTTGAGTTTCTTTCTAGATGTTCTGTCCTTTACTAAGAGTGGTGTCTTGAAGTCTCCTAGTATATTGTGGAACTATTTCTCTTTTCAGTGCTGTTAGAGTTTGTTTTATGTACTTTGGAGACCCATTGTTGGGCACATATTTATTATGTCATCATGGTGAATTGTCCCTTTAATCATTATATAATGTCCTTCCTTGCCTTTTATGGTGGATTTTGTTTTAAAGTCTGTTTTATCTGAGATTAGTACTGCCACTCCTGCTCTTTTTTGGCTGCTGTTTGCTTGATATATTTTTTCTTATCCTTTGATTGTTAATATATTTATGTCTTTGTTTCTAAGGTGTGTCTCTTGTAGACAGCATATTGATGGGTCCTGTTTTTCTAAATCCATTCCGTCACTCTCTGTCTCTTTATGGGTGCATTTAAGCCATTTATGTTCAGTGTGATTATCGATAGGTGTGAGTTTATTGCTGTCATTTTGTAGCACTTTTTTTGTGGTGCTGACATTTTCTTTGTTCCCACGTTCTGATTATTAATGGATGTTTGCGGCTGATTTTTCCCATTTTGAGTCATGCCCCATCAGGAAATAAAGGTCCTGAATGCTTTACCCCATCTTCATCCTTAAGGTTGACATTACTTCGAGGAGGCAGCTTTTCCCCTGCCATATTTTGAGCACCTTCCAACCTGTGGGGCTCACTTTCTGGCATTATATCAGACACTGTTCCACTGTTCATAACGTTTTCACTGGCCAGTTTTTTCTACCAGTTCCTTCTTTCTAGTCTGTCTTAGTTTGGAAGCTCTGACGAAACTTGTCCACAATGTATGAACCTGCTGGTATTTGAAATACTGGTGGCATAGCTTCCAGCATCAAAGCAAGAAACAAGCTACCACAGTGTGACAAACTGACAGAGTTGAGCGGTGGTTCTTTTCCCTCGCCATCATTATTTATCCCTGAAATAATGAAGAACTGTTCGTGTGTTTACTTCCAGTGGGATGGGTTTGAAAAAGCACCTTGAAAAGAATATGACTTGCCTCTAGGAGCTTGAAAATAACTAGTTACAAATGAATGTATCTTCTCTTTATGGAAAATTGGAAAGATGCTTCAAGCTGTGCTTACGTTAGATTTGACATCACACTGAGAATACCATAAAGGTACTGAGGAAGGAATCCTGTTGTGAAATTAGGTGAAAAACAGTGGTAAACTGAATTTCATTTAAGTGAGTGTTTTTACAATTTATATTTTTGTTTTTGCCTTGTATTAAAAGAGTTCAGAGATTCTCCAGAAATGTAACAGAAGACCAAAGAACACAACATAGCAGTGAAGGCAAAGAGAATGCCCTCAGGTGGATGAAATTGGCTGGATGAAAACAGTTCCTGGGAGCAGCAAAAACACATTTCTCACTTGATGTTGTTATATTCTACACAGAACTGGTAAACACAAAGCCTTTTTATTTCAGGAGACTTCAGAATCCAAAGAGAGTTTTTTCAAACCTCAAATAATTCCAAGTGAAATAATTAAGAAAATAAAAAGATAATTGCTCACTTCCCGGCTTAATCCAACCTCACTCATCTTTTGGTTCTGAGGTATCAGGTAGTAAATTTTCACTTTTTAAAACTCAATTCAACTACGATGTCTGACCAAATAACAGGCACACCCTTCTGAGTACATACTCCATCAGTCCCATTTTCTTTGCCCTTTTACTTGTTCTTTCTCCACAGCACCTAGTGTTCACAAGCTCCTCCCCGTGCGGGATCCACACGGCGCTCTGGTTACATTAGAAGCCTGGGGCTCGGACCCACCAAGGGACCGCCTAGCTGGCAGGCAAGCCAGAGGACCGCGGAGCAGCCGGAGCGTCGTCATGGCAACGACGTCACGCGCCCGTTGCGGCCGGGAGGAGGTTACTTGTGAGAGCGGAAGTTTCCGCCCCCGGCCTGTTGGGCCCTAGTAGCCGCTGTCCGGAGCGTTGCCGTGGCAACAGCGCCGCGCGTTTGCTGCGGACGGGTGGGCGGGGACATGCGAGCGCGGAAGTCCCCGCCCCCCGCCTGCTGGGCGGTGGCGGCCCTAGCGGCCCGCAAGGATTTGAAACCGTTTGGAGGCGGCGGCGGCGGCCGAGCGGAAAACTTGCTGTAGGCGTGCCAGGTTCTTGTTTTTCAGAATTTCCCTCCCTACTCCCACCCCCGGGTTCGCGAGTGGAATTTTGCGCGGGCTGGCAGGCTGGTTCGGGGCGGGGCCTATCCCCAAGCCCCGGGCCCGTTCTCTAGGCCTGTGGGGCGCGCGCCCCTTGTTGGGGGTTCCGCGCAGGCCGCTGGGATTCACTTGCAGAGTGAAATTCAATCTGGGGGCAGATTGAAAAAGTTCTGAATCAAGTTTGATAAGCTGATGGAACGGGTCAACATGATGTTGTCCAGAAATCTAACCAAAGGGGTTTGCCGCTTGTGAGGAGAAATCTGTGTTCTGGACAAGGTAGGAGAGTGGACGCGGCCCGTGTCGAGCTCGCAGGCCGCCCACGCTGGCAAAGGAAGTGACTTCTGAGAACGGTGCCGCTTGAGTTTTTAAATTCCTCCGAGAATAGAATCATTATCCTTTGGACTTAGGGGGAACCAGTATGCTGGTTCTTTTGTTGAAACCGACCGTCATAATAACAGTTCGCTGTTATCCCAGCATCACCGCATGTTGAGAGTTCCGGAGTGTGTCTGAGTTTCTTTTTTAAGTGTTAAAGAAAAAAACATAGGCAAATACGAACATCTTTTGCTATTTTTATTATTTGTCCTTAATATTTAAAGATGATTAAAAATAAGATATAAGAGGCAAATGTAATGGCGTGAGCCTCTCCACGGAGTACAGCAGGCGCTGCAGCAGAGTGCAGTACACCAGAATCTGTACAGTGTTCAGGCCCAGCTGTCACGTTCCGTAGGACCCAAGTCAGTTGCTTAGCCCTGCAAGGTCTCCGCTTCCTCCTCGTGGAAATGGCTATGAAAATCGTGCCTGTCTTCTGGGGTGAGGATTAACTGGGATAACGTTAGGGATTACTTTTGTAAAAGTACACAGCATGGTACCTGGCACAGACTGGAAGTGCTCCATCAATGCTCCAGTAACTGTCACAACTCCAAATGTGTAAGCCAGATAAAACATGCACCTGTCAACTTTCTGATTTACTGAAGGACTCATTACAAATTTTCTTTAATGACCCACAACAAATGTAAAATGTAATTTGATCGAACACAGTTCATTTTACACAACTTTCAGGGATATGTTTTGTGTGTTTGGCAAGGGGCATGATATAAGTGAACTGTATTCTTTGTTTAGCAGTTGACTGCTTTTTTTCAAGGCCTTATAATAATTGTGGCTTGCTTATGCTTTGCTCACTTATGGCAGCTAAGCCCTTTTAAGAAGGTCTTAACCCATTTTGTAGCTATCCACAAACAGGTTAAAAAAATGATGCCCGGTGAATTTACCAAGAGACATGACCCCAATATAGAGTGTTGCTATAAACAAAAGTCACCCAATTTACTTCTTTTTTACTTTTGAAGTAATTTATATGACTACTAGGCACACTATAAATACTTTAACCAAAGATATAGCTTTACTTATTTTTCGTTTCTAATAATTTAAGTCTGCGACTGTAATAGTAATAAAATTTGTTGAAGAGCTGGAATTAAGTTGATGTAATTTATGCATAACATTTAACTGGTTTATAAGATGAAATTTTTAAATAAGGATTCCTTGAAGAGTTGAAATGTTAACTTAATTTCCTTTTTGCCTTTTTACATTTCTTAATTTTGTTGATAGGAGTCCTGGTGGCACAGTGGTTAAACTGCTGGGCTGCTAACTGAAAGGTGGACGGTTCGAACCCAGGAGCTGCTCTGCTGGAGAAAGATATGGCTATCTGCTTCCATAAAGATTACAGCCTTGGAAACCTTATGGGGCAGTTCTACTCTGTCCCATAGGGTCGTTCTGAGTCAGAACCACCTAAACAGCTGTGGGTTTGAGTTGAAGTTTTATTTTGTTGAATAAATATGGGATAAGGTAAAACATTTTCAGCTTCTACCAAATATCACTTTCACTCTTTGTCTTGGTTTTCTTTTTTTTTTTTTTTGAGAAAATATATACTTCATTATTGCATGTCATTGTAGCAATTCAAATTACTTCTCTACCTTTCCAAATGCTTCTTTAATAGTTGGATATATCGCTGTCTTACATGTGAAATGGCCAGGTGGTCATATATAATGGATCTGAGAGCTTGGGAAATCAGAATTGTCATGTGAGCCTGGTGCTTAATTTCATGACTTTGGGTTAGTTGTTTAACTGTTGTTTTAACTTCCTCTAGTGGTAAACACTAACGTTTCCTGCCTATGTCAAAGGATTTATTGAGAATTAGTGATTGTTGTTGTTTTTAGTTGCTGCCCAGTCGATTCAGACTCACGGTGACTCCACGTGTGCAGAGTAGAGCTGCTCCGTAGTGTTTTCAAGGCTGTGACCTTTCTGAAACAAATCACTAGGAAGGTGCCTCTGGGTGGATTTGAGCAGCCAGTGTTTTGGCTAGTAGTCAAGTGCTTATCCATTTGTGCCACCCAGGAACTCCTAGTGATTATTAGGGAACATTTTTGCTTTAACCCTAGCTAAGGGTGCTCTGAGGAGCCCTGGTGGTGTGATAGTTAAGCACTCACCTACTATCCAAAGGGTCAGCAGTTTGAACCCACCAGCCGCTCTGTGGGAGAAAAGACCTGGTGATCTGCTTCCATAAAGATTATAGCCTAGGAAACCCTGTGGGTCAGCTGTGCTGTGTTCTATAGGATCACAGAGAGTTGGAGTCAGCTCGATGGCACACAACAACAACAACAACAACGGGTGCTCTCAGGCGAATGTTTGAGTACATGGGCAGGATACACTGTTTAAGCCAGGGAGTTCACTTCCAGGCCAGAACTGTGCTTAAAATTCTGAGTGTTCATCCATTTGAATAGTTGATTTTCAACTTTTTGTGTTCAGAGGTGGTATCATAGCCATTGCTTACAAATCCTGTAACTGATGGAATATGTTGTGGAAATGTAAGACAGAACCAATGAACCAACCAACCAACCAAACAAAAAACCAAACCAACCAACCAACCAGAAGACACATTTAAATAAAATTTATTTAGACCATGTTTTGAATTTGAGAATGTGTTTCTTTTGCTGTTATCCTGAAGGTAGGATGATCAGTTTTGATAAATGAGTAGTAGCATATAGTATTCCTATTCTAGAAGACCTATTTGGTATGCAGAATGGAAGCATTTAAAAAAAAAAAAAAAGTAAATTGTTGTGCGCCATTGAGTCAGTTCCAATCATAGCAGCCGTATAGGACAGAATCGAACTGCCCTATTGGGTTTCCTAGGCTGTAATCTTATTGGGAGCAGATTGCCAGGCCTTTTTTCCTGCAGAGCCACTGGTGGGTTCAAACTACCAACCTTTTGGTTTGCTGCCAAGCGTTTAGCTATTTGCACCACCAAGATTCCAAACCATGTAAAAGTAGGATGTTAATAGTTAATTTAACATTTATTTAGCAATTCATTTTTAAGCTCCTGATATGCCCTTGGAGTCCTGGTGGCACAGTGGTTAAGAGTTCATTGCCAGCCAATAAGTCAGCAGTTTGAATCCACCAGACGTCCTTGGAAACCCTACAGGGCAGTTCTGCTCTGTCCTACAGGGTCGCTATGAGTCAGAATTGACTTGATGGCAATTTTTTTTTTTTTTTTTAATATGCCCTGGTGTTGTTGGTGCAGTGGTTAAGAGCTATGGCTGCTAACCAGAAGGTTGGAAGTTTATATGCAGCAGCCACTCTTTGGAAACCCTATGGGGCAGTTCTCATAGGGTTGCTATGAGTCGAAATGGACTCCATGGCAATGGGTTTGGTTTTTGGTTTTTTATATGTACCAGATAATGTGCTAGGCACCTACTAAGATGTGTAAATCGTGGTCCCTGCTTTCCAGAAGTGTCTTACAGAGAGTGGACAGACATGTAAATAAATAACATTGTCACAGCATCTTGAAAGATTAGATGAGAAGCTTAGGGGGCAGTAACTATACGTTGGTGGTGGAATAATTTGGAAAAGGATAGTGAGAGTCGTTACACAACTTGAAGAATGTAAACAATGTCACTGAATTTTCACACAAAATAAAATAAAAATAACAGCATGATAAGTGCCATTACACAGATGCGAACAGCGTGTATTGAGAATGGAACAACAACTAGTCTAGGATAAGCATGGCCAGCTTTATTCAGGAAGTGACATTTCAGCTGCATTTACCTGACTCCAGTCTCAGGGAACAGCCCATGCAAAAAAGCTGGTGGAGTCAAATAAGGGCTTAGAACGTCTGAAGGATGGTGAGAAGTTCATTGGGGCAAAAATGAAGTGTTCATTGGTGAGTTGGTGTAGTTAGGCAAAGCTTGTGTGTGTGTTTTGCTAATTAGGAAGAAATACAAGGACCAGTATTTTAAGTTTTTTAAGGGGCATTAAGCTTTTAAAATTTACATACAGTTGAATTCACTTTTTTGACATAACAGTTTTTTGAGTTTTTACGCATGCATAAATTCTTGTAACCTGCTCCAGAGACAAGATACAGGATACAGAACAATTCTAACACCCCAAATACTTTCCTTATGTCATCCCTTTGTATTCAGACCCTCTCTCTACTGATCCTCCTCCAACTACTGATCTATTTTCTGTGCCTATATGTTTCACCTTTTCTAGAATGTCATACAAATGAAATCATATAATATGTAGCCTTTTAAGACTGGCTTCTTTGACTTAGCATAATAACATTTGAAGGTTACTCATTTTGTGCGTGTTAACAGTTCATTCTTTTCTATTGCTGAGTACTGTTTTCATTGTGTAGATACACCACAGTTTATTCATTCCCATATTGAGGGATATTTGGGTCCTTTCCAGTGTTTGGTGATTACCAAGAGGGATAAAAGCTTCTGTAGACATCACAGGTTTTTGTGTGAATATGTATTTTCATTTCACTTGAATAAGTACCTTAGGAATGTGATTGCTGGGTCATATGATAACTGTATGTTTGTGAGAAACGGCCAAACTGTTTTCCAGAGTGGCTGCTGCACCTTTTTGCATTCCTGCCTACCAAGCATGAGAGTTCCTGTTGTTCCACATCCTCACCAGCATTTGGTATTGTTGGTGTTTTTTATTTTAGCTGCCCTAATAGGTGTGTAAAGGTATCTCATTTTGGTTTTCATTTGCATTTCCCTAATGAGTAATGAAGTTGAACACTTTTCATGTGTTTATTTTCAAACTGTATATCTTCTTTGGTGAAGGGACTAATTCTTTGGCTGACTTTTTTACTGGATAGTTTGTTTCCTTATTGTTGAGTTTTAAGATACAAGTCCTTTATGAGATATATGATTTGCAGATATTTTCCCCTGTTGGTGGCTTGTCTTTTCATTCTCTAAACAGTGTCCTTTGCAGAGCAAAATTTTTGTTTTGCTCAGGTTCAACATATCAAATCTTTCCTTTATGGATAATGCTTTTAGTGTGTGTGAGGGCCTCTAAAACTGAGGTGCTTGGCATGATTGAAAATGACTGACCTAGGTCTGAATCAAAGCTCCATTTTTGAATTAAACTTTAGCTTGTCTAAGTTCTCCTTTCTGCCTTCCTAAGAATAAAACCTGTGATTGAGAGCTTTATGATGTAACTTTTTGTAAAACTTTAACCACCCCCAGCAGACAGTGAGGGGGCAAGAATGTGGTTTATGAGGAGATGTTTGCCAGGAAATACTTGTCAAGATGGTCTCTGGAGAATGCTTGTGCAGCATGTCCCAGGAAGAATGTATATGTAGGTATTCCAGAAAATCGCTTGCTAGATTGACTCCAGGAAGTCTGTGTTAGAAAATAGATTTTAGCTAGCCTTGTAAAATTTTAACTTACTATTGTCGTGTATTTGTAACTGTATGTAATCCCAAGCCCCATGATCGTGGTCATGTACTCCCTTCCTGACTTTTCTGTATAAAAAGCTCACCTCTCCCTCAAAATATTGGAACACTTTGTGATCTCACATTATGTTGTGTTGCTTAGCTTGAGCTGTCCCAACCCTCCAATAAAACTCTTTGCTTTAACTTTTAACAGAGTGTTAAGTTTTGTTGAACCCCATGACAAGTGTTATATCTAAGAAGTCTTTGCCTAACCCAAGGTCTTGGAGATTTTCTCTTAGGTTTTCTAATAAGAGTTTTATAGTTTTACAGTTTACACTTAGGTTTATGATCCATTTTGAGTTGATTTTTTGTATACAGTGTGAAGCTTAGGTCAAGGTTCTTTTTTTTTTTTGCATCTAAATGTTGGTTGTTACAGCATCATTTGTTGTAAAATTATCCTTTCTCCATGAATTGCACCTTTGTCGAAAATCAGTTGTCCATGTTTGTGTTGGATTCTCTGTTTTGTTCCATTGGTCTGTGTGTCTGTTCTTTCACCAATATCACGTTGTCTTAACTACTGTACGTTTATAGTACATCTTAGAATCGAGTAATGTGAATCCTCCAAGTTTTTTATTCTTTTTCAAATTGTTTGGGTTATTCTAGTTCCTTTACCTTTCCATATATGTTTTAGAATCAGCTTGTCTGTATATACAAAGAATACTGCTGAGATTTTGATGGGAATTGCATTAAATAGATCAGTTTGTGGAGAACTGATATTTTAACGCTAATGAATCTTCCAAGCTATGAACATGATGCTTCTCCGTTTACTTAGCTCTTCTTTGATATTGTTCATCAGAATTTTGTAGTTTTCTACATACATATTCTTAATATTTTAATTTTAAATCTTTTACAGACTAGATTATGGAAATGGGAAGTGAAGAAGAAAAATGGGAGAAGCTGGATGCAGAATTTGATCACTTCGTGGTAGATATGAAGCCTTTTGTTCTAAAATTACCCCATAGGTCAGGTAAGATTATGTTTGAAAATTAGATTCTTAAGATTAATTTTTTTTTCTATAATTTACTCGGGTCAATGAGTCATCAAAATGGAAAGACAACTAAATTCCTTCAGTAACAGTTTTCATCTTAAACTGATGTAGGACGGCTTACTTTGAGCTGTTCAAGACTAAAGAGAAATTTAGTAACATTGTCCTACTAAGCTATGGGAATGTCTTGTGATAGCACTTCCCCATATATCATGAGCTTATGTGTGGACCTCTATAGTTAGCTACAGCAGTTTCTTCATGCATCTTTTTCCTCTCTCAGTGGAAATATTTCCTCTTTCTGGAGCTTACTGTCCACTTGCTGTCTGACTCTTCTGTTTATGAAAGCAAAAAAATAACCTATTGGTCTTTTATGCTTGTGGGTTGACTGATTAAAATCAACTGAGTGAGTTTTCGTTGCTATCTTGTTTCCAATTCTTGGCTTTTACGCCTGTTATCTCTAATTATAGAATGAGTGTCTTGGTCTCAGGTTAAAGAAATTTCAGATAACTTAAGGTATCAGGGAGCAATAGCAGAGAATTTGGGAGGCCAGGAAGATTCTCCAAATCACACTAGGCTGCAAAAAGTTTATCTAATTTGGTAGCTTTCGAGTGCAGGCCTTGAGAAGGGCCAGGAAACTGTGCCTTGAACTCTTTCGAAAGTTCCTATTTCTCTGAGTTGTCTGAGCAGATCTATGTTCAAAGTGAGGCACCAACTTAATATTAGGTATTTATTCCTGGACGCCATGTTGGGAGAAGGGAATGCTCACCCATTGTTCCAGGGCTTGCACTATTTCTTTGTCCAGAGTGGCCTGGCCTGTGCTTCCTTTTAAGCCTCTTCCTCTACCCTCTTCTTTTGACTTGTTGGACCTTAACCTCTTCTTTCCTCCTCCCCTTCTGTAGAATGGCTGTGGTGCATTTAAGATTATTTGAGTTAGTATTTAATGGTATTTGTATATTGTGTTCTCTTCTAATATTGACTGTATTTATTTTTTGTCTTAGATCTGCTGTTTGGAAAAATTTGTATTAAAATCTCTCATTATAAACGTATTTTAAATCAAACTATCCTCATATTTCATTTTCTTTTAAAAAATGCGTTTTAGGTACATAGAATTGGATTGATTATAATATTTGGCTCATGACACATTGTCACCATGTTAGTTCATCCATAGCCCTTATTTATTTAATTAATTCATAATGAAACACTTGGGAACTTACATCTCAGTCAAGCACTGGTACATTCATAGTAACTTGGGTCTTCGTATAGCTGAATTTTGCTTTGATAATGTTTTGTCTCCATCATTTTAGGTAGAGAAAGCCATTGTTTCCATTAACCAAGTTACTGTACTAAATTCTGGGCGTTGGAATATTATATAGATTCCAGTTTGCAGTAGGACTAGTGGAAAATATATAGTTTAGAAAACTGTTTACCTACGTTTATCAGTTTCATTTTGTGTGTGTGTTTTTTTCCCCTTCAGAGTACGGCCAGTATTTCATGAAGGTTTGTTTTTGATTATGTAATTTTTAAAGCTAAAATAATAATTCTTTAGAGACATAGTTGTCATACCTGTAATGATATTTGCGAAGTGGTAAATTTGGCCCCAGCGATTTTTGTAGGTAAAGCAATAAATGAATATGATGTTTATAAACTAAGAGATAAAGCAGACTTATGATTTGTGTTAGATATATAATCTTCAATTTGAGTTAGACTGGTAAAAGATTAATGTCAAAATAGTTCTCCTGAGACCTAAAAACAATGTTGTGTCATGGCAAGATAATATAACCAATAGATCATTATACGTGGATTAAACGGTGCCATATATTTTAGGGAGATTTTTAAAGATATAATTATTTTATGAAATTACATCTAAGTAACACTCAATTATTTTAGAGATGTTAAAATAAAACTCTAAATAAATCGATTACAAATCCCTGCAAATTATTGGCTTTAAGAAATAAAATGTTTGAGATTTAATTTTGGAGTAAGTTTAAAATGCTAAAGTAAATCAGAGATTACATTTCCTTTCTCTCTAGGTTTGTATAGTTAGAATTACAGGAAGATTTTTCAGTACAACTAAAATTATTTTAGATACGCTTTTATAGCAAAATTTTATCTTAGAAATTTATTTGATAATAATCCAGAGATTTTATGTTTGTGAAAATATTTCTTTGTATTTCTCTTGTCCTATAACCAATTAACTAGTAAAGTTAAATTCTAGACCAGGAGCTATCAAACTAAGGCCCTTGGACCAAATCCAGCCCATTGCCTTTTTTATAAATAAAGTTTTTGGAGCACAGCCATAATCATTTGTTTACATGTTGTCTATGGCTGCTACAGTGGCACAGTTGAGTAGTTGTAACAGAGATCATATGGTGCCCAAAACCTAAAATATTTACTACCTGACCCTTTACAGAAAACACTTGCCAACCCCTGTTCTAGACATAAGCAGGGGCTATTAGAGATCTTTGTAAGTTAATGTTTTATTTTCTGAAAAATCAAGTCTCTAGTAGTTTTTTATGTATTTACAGAACGCCAGAGGTGTGCTCTTTGGATTAGAAAACTGTGTGAGCCTTCAGGAACGGGTACAGGAATAATGGGCAGGAAGAATCGGAACCTCTACGCAAAGCTGTTATTGCATATGCTTAAGCGAGGTGTGCTTGAAGGCCCTTTTACACATCGACCTGAACCAGGGACACTCAAAACTTTACCTTCATACATGGTAGGTGCCATTGATCAAAGATATATTCATTTCTTTAAAAGTGAGTGTCAATTTATCATCCTTTTTGGGAGGACAGTGATTTATCAGTTAAACATGTTTCTTTTTTTTCTTCATGACCCAATTTTTTCTGTTTTGAGTAAATAATAGATAGTGGCCTATAGGGGGAATATCCTTATTGATTTAGTCATTCCTCAGTGTTCTACAATATTTCTGAAAAACTGGAAGTGAATTTTTATATTGAGCCTTAATTTCCCACTAATTTTCACTAGATTGTAATAATAATACTTTATATTTTTCAGTAAATTGTAGTTCATGAAACTCTTTCATATACATTATTTCAAAATTCAGGAGAGGTTGGATTGGGTGAATTCTAAAGTTCCTGTCCATTCTAATAAGATGACAACGGTTAGTGATTCCTATTCTTTAATTTCATCATCAAAATTAGCCTTGTTACAAAGGCAGTTATTACTCTTGGTTGATGAATTGTCATTACCTTGGTCCTTCAAACAGAAAACCCCAAACCTGTTGCCGTTGAGTCAATTCCAACTCTTAATGACCCTGTAGGACAGAGTAGAACTGCCCCATAGGGTTTCCTAGGCTGTAATCTTTAAGGAAGCAGACTGCCACATCTTTCTGCCTTGGAACGTCTGGTAGGTTTAAATCACCAGTCTTTTCAGTTAGCAGCCATGTGCTTAACCACTGCGCAACCAGATCTCCTTCCTTGGTCCTTACAACCATGAAATATGCCTTGGTTTGCTAGTATTTAAATACTTCAGAAATCTGACTGCTGGTGTATTACACATATTGGTTATTCAATTTCATAGACTCATAGGGAAGGGCTTTACTTTGCAAATAATACTAATAAGATGGCTTAGAGATTTATCTTGGGTTTCCCAGCTAGAATGGCCATCAGCTAAATCCCAGGTCTCTCTCATAGTTAATGCATTTGTTCCTAGATTATCAAGGGATTCTTAATTTCTGATTTGTATTGACTGAGATTTCTCTGCTTACTAATTTTTTTTTTTTTGTACAAAGCAGTTGATGACTACAGAAATGGGGAGCGCATGATTTTAAAAAAACCCAACCTTTTCTATTTATTTTTTTATAAAACTAATAGTTACTTTATGAGACAAATAATTATTGTCAGATTCATCTGTTATGTAATGCAGTCATTTATCAGATTTTCTTATTCATCAGAATATAACTAAAATGTAAACGCTATTACTTTCAGGTATTTTAATATTTCATAATCCATTGTACATTGAATGATACGTTTTTATATATTTGTATATAATTAATAGAGTATTTAAAAGACTGTTACCAAACTTGAAAATTGATGGAAATTTTAACTAATTGTTACATTTTGAAAGAATCATTTTTCTGATTTTATAAAAACCAGTCCATCTATTTTGATGAACCAAGTTCCGTACGTGCGAAAGGTCCAAGTCCAGAGAGATTACCAGACTGGATAATGAGTGAGCTGGGGACAAGTGACCACAAATTAAATGAATCATGGAAACTTTCTTCTGAAGATAACACTTTGGTGCAGTCGCCAACCAGTGTCCACAGGTATGCTATGAAAATGGTGTTTTGAAGGTGTTTAATCATGTAGCCTATCCCTGGAACCCGTTCATACATTCCATTTTTCCTGTTGTGTTTTTTTTTTTTAATGGTAAGTAGTTGGTTTACTTTATATTTTTATTAAAGTTGAAGGCAATGAGTGGATTTTGGGTAGGTAAACCAATAATTTTGCTTTTCCACTTACTATATACAGTTCAAGTCTGAGTTCTGAACGTCCAGTTTACAGACAACTGGTTATTTACCCTTTAATATTATGTAAATTTGCCCTCGCTTTGAAATGATTGAACCAACACCTGCTCGCAACAAATTCTTCATCACAAGCACCTTCACTTGCTGCACGTGCAGCTTTTAAATCATGGAAAAACGCTTTGTGCCGTTTCTTGCACTTAAAATAAGGCTAAATAAGAACCATATGCACCTGTTCTCACTTAACCTCCAAATTCAACTTAGAGACACACTTAGGAATGGATCTTGTTCATAACTCTGGGACTGCTTGTAGAGAAGATTATTTTACACTTTTAGCCACTTTTAAAAGTATCTATTAACCTCATATATATTCTATTGGTTGAAAAGTGATACTTGAGTGTCTTTAATGCATTTCTGTGTTTTCCTTTATGATAAGCATGAATTAAGAACATTGTTGATGATTCAAAAAGTGTAATATCCTGCATATCCTTCTTGAAGCTTATACTTGAATTCCTTTCACTTTTCTCTCATTGAACAATATTTCAGTTAATAAAATGATGAATGTAAACTTAAACCCCATTGCACTGTGCATTCTTAACTAGAGTACTAATTCTAAATAGGATTTTTTGTGCAAATAAAAACTAAAAACTAGATGTAAGCTTCTAAGTTGTTAATATATTTAAAAAGACCATTTTTGTTGTATAATTTTTGGCCTTTAGAAAGCATGTATTTAAATTTGGATTTTTTACCAAATTTTGATTTTTACCTTGGCATTGTTTTCTGAAGTGTTAAAATATTAGACAGTGCCGGTTGACACATGCCATACTTCAAACTTCACTCTTCATTGGTCTCTTGGTAGTTTTAAATTTAGGAATTGGTTTGTATTTTATATAAATTTGTTTCAGTTAACAATATGATCTTTCTTGTGTAATTTTTTGTTTATTCCTCAGTCGTATACAGTAATATTATTAATAATTTGAAATGCCTCCATAGTTGATATAGACGGGTTTGTGTTTTTGGACCTTGATATTATGGTGGAAAAGGACAAATGAGCACAGAACAAGAGATCCAGTTCATGTGAACTTTTTTATTAGAAAAGGGAAACATAAATTCAACTGGAGGGATAAAAGGTGATACAATTAAGGACATGTTAAGAAGAACAAAAATGAATAGATAAGTACATAGGAGCTAGTTTTGAGTACTTATTTTTACATTAATAAGAGAAATTGAACTACAAGAGATGTAATTGTGGCAAACAGAATTTTTGTTAGCCTTGTCTTTTAGGTACTGTCGAGTCGGTTCCGACTCATAGCCACCCTGTGTACAACAGAAAGAAACACTGCCTGGTCCTGCGCCTTCCTCACGACCTTTGTTATGCTTGAGCCCATTGTTGCAGCCACTGTGTCAGTCCATCTCGTTGAGGGTCTTCCCCTTTTTTGCTGGCCGTCTACCAAGCATGATGTCCTTCTGCAGGGACTGATCCCTCCTGATAACATGTCTAAAGCACGTGAGACATAGTCTCACCATCCTTGCTTTTAAGGAGCGTTCTGGCTGTATTTCTTCCAAGACAGATTTGTTCGTTCTTTTGGCAGTGCATGGTATATTCAATATTCTTTGCCAACACCAATTCAAAGGCATTAATTCTTCTTCAGTCTTCCTTATTCATTGTCCAGCTTTCACATGCCTGTGAGGTGATTGAAAACACCACGGCTTGGGTCAGGCGCAGCTTAGTCTTCAAGGTGACATGTTTGCTTTTTAACACTTTAAAGACGTCTCTTGCAGCAGATTTGCCCAGTGCAATGCGTCTTTTCAGTGCAGTGCATCTTTTGATTTCTTGACTGCTGCTTCCATGAGTGTTGATTGTGGATCCAAGTAAAATGAAATCCTTGACGACTTCAGTCTTTTCTCTGTTTATCATGATGTTTCGCTTATTGGTCCAGTCGTGAGGATTTTTGTTTTCTTTATGTTGAGGTGTAATCCATACTGAAGGCTGTGGTCTTTGATCTTTATCAGTAAATGCTTTAAGTCTTACTTATAGGCAGATAAATGAAAGTAAAGAGAGAAAAGTGCAAAATCCGTCTTGTTTTGCCAAAGCACTTGTTGAATGTCCAACTAAATCCTGGGTTCCTTTCTAGGTGTAATGAATATGGAGGTTACAGTATAAAGATGTACCAAACTAGCGTGCTTGTATATATTTGGACACCGAATCAATGCTCTGGCCTGAATGAGTCATGTGGTTCAATTTGTTTTGTTTGACTGATACAGTGTCTTTTTAAAGATTTTTAAATGAGTTGTCCAAATTAACAATTAAAAAACAAAACAAAAAACTGTTGCCGTCAAGTCAATTTTGACTTATAGTGACCCTAAAAACCAAATTTTCAGCAATAGGTTGGAGCTAAGTAGTATTTGGCTGCCCCTGTAATGCAGCATGCCTTCACTTCTTCCTGCTAGTTCCTGACACTGCCGGTGAGAGCAGTTGCATCTAATATTGGGCTTGAGAGTTTTTATTTTATTTATTTATTTTAAAGTAGGGTTAAGAGGTAAGGGAAGTATTTCTTTTTTCCCCTTTTTTTCTATCAAAAGTGGAAAACGAAAGGTGTATGAAGAGGGATCATATGATTCAAGAAGGAGAGAGAGACCGTGTGTTTGTAGAAGTGAAGAAAGTCCTTATGTCCTGCCAGGTTAATTGCTCATTTGTTAACTTTTGTAAACTCTACCGACATTTGAGTTTATAACCATTGTTGTAGATGAATAGGGGAGAGAGAGAAGTACATGGATAATTTGAATACAGTGTTGTCTGTAGTTGTGAAGGTATTTGCCGTGATTGAGTTATGTATGGATTCAGGATAGGAAATAGACTCGAGATCTCCAGGGAGTCCATGTGAGTAGATTGTTCCTTCCTTGGAACCTAGGATAAAGTTTGAAAAAACGTGTTGTTGTTTTTAGGTGCTGTCGATCAGTTCCAACTCATAGCGACCCTGTGTACGACAGAATAAACACTGCCCTGTCCTGCAGTCATTGCTGTGTTTGAGCCCATTGTTGCAGCCACTGTGTGAATCTATCTCATTGAGGGTCTTCCTCTTTTTCATCGACCTTCTATTTTACCAAGCATGATGTGAAAACATAGAGAATATTTATCAAATATTACTCAGTGGCTTTTCTGGAAAATGAAGCTGTAGTAAAATCCTCACAATTTTAACAAATAACTTATTTCTCTGTTGGTCACCTATAATTAAATGGCATTTTTAATGCAAAAAAATTTCCCTAGTGTGAGGCATTAGTTATCAGTTATATAAAAAGTGGCCTAACCCTGTCCTACTCAGCCTTCAGATATCAACCAAAATGTCAGATCTTCAGTGAAGCCTTACCTGGCATCCCAGGTCAGTTAGGTGTATACTCCTGTACTACTCGGTGTTTCTTTGTTGTACTCATCACAGGTGTAAAGGTTCAGTATATCTTTGAATTAGCTGAGGGCAGGAACTGGGTTTTTCCTATTAGGCACTATATTTCCAGCACTTAGCACCAGGGCTGGAGTGTGTTAGGAGCTCCACAAGTATTTATATTTGGTGAGCACATACATAACTGAGTAAATGGAGTGTGTTAGGCACTGCTGCATTTGGAACTTATCTGTACAAAATGTGTTTATGTATTGTTGCAGAAGGAATGGTCCATAGGACTTTTTTAACTTTTAGAAAAAATTGAAGGAAGAATAAATTTTAGAAAAAGTTGAGGGAAATGTGGATATAGGCTATAGCAATGTCTTTCATACACTGGGAGGAATATAAAGATGGTGAAGGAGCTGGAAAAGCCATATTTATCTTTCTGGTCAAGTGTGTTGGAAAAGCTAAAGATCAATTAGGACTGCAAAGACAAAGCTTCTCAGGATATCTTTTCTTGTTTCTCTTAATTTAATATTTTGATTTGATTTATTTAAAATAAGTTGATTTAAAATTGTAATCTGCATGCACATCAATTGAATATTGCCTTTGTAATTTTACATACATGAGGCATTAAAAAATAGAAAACTAACATTTACTCTAGCGAAAGGCAGCAAAATTGATTTTAAGGCTGAATACATAATGTGTGATGTCAGATAAGAGGTGGTAATGAATAGTCTATTGATGGTCTGTCTTCTTATTTCTCCTCTGAAGCTGCTCCTTTCCTCTGAGTGGTCATACTGAGCTATTGAAAAAGTATCTGCTAATGTTGACCTAATACGGCTAATCCGTTCCGTAAGAAATTGTTTTAAAAAGTTTAAGAGGCTTTAATATTTGACACATGTATGTTTTTATAGTGAATAGTTTATTGTTACTTACAGCTGAAGTTTAATGCTGCCTCATAAATTTTACAACCGCTTCAACTTGTCCTTTGAAAAACCTCTTTAATCTTAAAAGATTTTTCCCCCTTAGTGTTTTCTTTTTTGATCACTTTATAAAATCCTGCTTTACTTAGACCTTTTTGTATGTGAAGTATTTCTAATGGCTTTTAGATTATGCTGTTTGTGTCCTAGCCTTTTTATAGTATTAAAGATGCACAGTCCTCTTGAAGCCTTTTTGTTAGGAATCCCTATTCAGTAGAGATAGCACCTTTCCTTTCCTTTATTCTTTCTGTAGGGTATACTGGACAACCTCCTGCCAGACACGTTACAAGTATTATGAGGTTATATTCTATCTGGTTTATTATCTTGTTTTCTTTTTCCACCAAATATACATTACACACTAATGAACTTAGCCTTCCACACCAGACAACTTCCACATAGAGCTAGTTTTGTCCTGGTTCTATTCTTTGCTTTCCTTTTTAATATTTCTTCGTTTATGGTCATATTATTAACCATGTTTTCTGTTAGAAAAACCAGTGTTCTAAATTGCATTGCCATTTCATTAGAAATCTGTTACTATATTTTTTTTATGTCAAATACCTGTTTATTTTCAGGACATCGAAATGGCTCTATTTGGGTTTGGAGCATGGTTTTGCAGATTGATACTAAGGAGACCGTGGACTTAGATCTTAACCTCTGTTGGATTAACTTGTTTGATTTAGTCCTACGATCATGAGCTATATCCATATGCATTATCTTCCTGGTCATTCCTTCAGATGCTTAACCAAGACCTTAATTGTCTTTATGGCAGACAAACTTTAAGGTGGCTCCATGTTCCCCCCTTGGTATTCATAAGCTTGCATGACACACACCCTTCCACCTGCCAGGTGTAGGCAGGACTTATGACTTGCTTCTTACCAATAGAATATGGCGACAGTGATGGGATGTCACTGCTGTGATTACATTACGTTAGATAAGACTCCATCTTTCTAGCAGACTTGCTGTAGTGTCTTGCTTTCTTTCCCTTCCTGGCTTTGAAGAAGCAAGCTGCTGTGAATCCTACAGCTGTAAGAAACTGAATTCTGCTGACAACCATGCTAAGGGAGAGCAGATTTTTCCCTTGTTGAGCCTCCAGGTGAAAGTCCATCTCTGGTTAATACCGTGATTGCACTCTTGTGGGGCCCGAACAGAGAGCCCAGTTCAGCTGTGTCTGGACTCCTGACTCACAGAAACTGTGAAACAATACATGGGTGTTGTTTAAAGCCATTAAATGTGTGGTAATTTGTTATGCAGCAATAGATGACTATTGAAGTATTTATTCTCATTTTAGAAAAATATGCAATCTGTAATGCTGAATATGTTTCAGCGGAGCTTCCAGACTAAGTTGGACTAGGAAGAAAGGCCTGGTCAAAAATTAGCCAGTGAAAACCCTTTGATCACAACAGTCTGATCTACAACTGATCATGTGGATGGCACAGGACCGGACAGCACTTTGTTCTGTTGTACATAGTGTTGTTGTCAGTTGGGGGCAACTTGATGGACGCTAACAACAACAACATACATAATATACGCTTGTTGTGAAAACCTCAGCATAGAAATATGTAGAGTAAAAAGTACTAGGCCTTTTCTCTGTGTCCTGCTAATCCCACTTTCCTCATAAGACATGCCACCACCAATGATTTAGTGTGTATCATTCTACAGTAGACACGTACTCATACCAACACATATGTAATTTAAAAACTTACAGATTGACTTGCACTATATGTACTGTGTTCCGAGACGTGCTGTTTTCATTTCAGTATGTCTTAAATCTTATGCAGTCCGTGTAGTCTTTATTTGCCAGTAATATTTCATTGTTAGTTGCTGTTGAGTCGCCTCCAATTCACGGAGACCTTATGTATAACAGAATAAAACATTGCCCAAGCCTATGCCATCTGTAAGATTGTTGGTATGTTTGAGTTCATTGTTGTGGCTACTGTGTCAGACTGTCTCGTTGAGGATGAATTTAGGAAATTGAGGGTTTCCCTTGTTTTTGATGGCCTTCTACTTTACCAAACATGATGTCCTTTTCTAACGATTAGTCTTTCCTGAAGATGTGTCCAAGATAAGTGAGCTGAAATCTCACCATCCTCACTTCTGAAGAACATTGTGGTTATATTTCCTCTAAGACTGATTCGTTCATTCTTCCAGCAGCCTATGGTATATATTCAGTAGTCTTCACCAGCACCACAATTTGAGCGCATCAATGCTTTTGTCTTCCTTTTTTATTGTCCAGCTTTCACATGCGAGTTGATTGAAAATACCATGGCTTGGGTCAGGTGCACTTCAGTCATCAAAGTGACATATTTGCATTTTGAAACTTTAAAAAGGTCTTCTGCAGCAGTTTTGCTCAGTGTCTTACATTGTTTGAGTTCTTGTCTGCTGCGTCCATGGATGCTGATTGTTGATCCAAGTAGAATGAAATCATTGACAGCTTCAGTTTCTTCTTCATTTATCATGATGTTGTTTGTCATCCAGTATTCCATAGTGTGGGTATACTATAATTTAACCTGTTTCTAGTGCTTTTGATTCTTTACTGTTACCAAAAATACCTTCGTTAACATCCTAGTATATATATCATAATGCAACTGCACGTGTCTTCGGCCATTATTGATTCCTTGAAGAGGAATTGCTATTTCAAAAGCTAGGCACTTGAACAGATTTAATGGATGAACTGTTGGTGGGATTATCGATTGGTTCAACATCTTGTGCAATGGTAAAAAGCTCTATATGGGTTAGTATGGAAAGATTAGAAACACATGTAAAGTTAATAAACGTACATAACAGTACAGTAAGCTTTCAAAGTATGTGTGTGTATGTTTTAAAGAGGATATATGAATGTTGTGGTTAGGTGCCGTCAAGTCAGTTCTGACTCATAGCAACACTGTGTACAACAGAATGAAACACTGTCTGGTCCTGCGTCATCCTCACAGTTGTTGCTGTTCTTCAGCCTGTTATTGCAGCCACTGTGTCCATCCATGTCATTGAGGGTCTTCCTCTCTTTGCTGACCTTCTGCTTTGCCAAGCTTGATGTCCTTCTGCAGAGACTGGTCCCTCCTGATAACATGTCCCAGGTATATGAGATGAAGTCTCGCCCTCCTCGCTTCCTAAGAGCTTTATGGCTGTACTTCTTCCAGGGCAGATTTATTCGTTCTTCTGGCAGTCCATGGTATATTCAGTATTCTTCACCAGCTCCTTAATTCAAAGGCATCATTTCTTCTTTGGTCTTCCTTATTCATTGTCAAGCTTTCACACGCATACAAGGGGATTGAAAATATCATGGCTTGGGGTCAGTTGCACCTTAGTCCTCAAAGTGACATCTTTGCTTTTTAACACTTAAAAAATTCTTTTGCTGCAGATTTGCCAACGGCAATATGTCATTTGATTTCTTGACTGCTGCTTCCATGGGCATTGATTATGGATTCAAGTAAAATGAAATCCTTGAGACAACTCCGATATTTTTTTTTGTGTTTATCATGATGTTGCTTATTGGTACAGTTGTGAAGATTTTTGTTTTCTTTTTTAAGTGTAATCCCTGCTGAAGGCTATAGTCTTTGATCTTCATTAGTAAGTGCTTCAAGTCCTCTTAGCTTTCAGCAAGCAATAAAAGTACAATATAGTAAGCTTCCATTGTCTACATGTGTATGTTTTAAAGAGGATATACAAATTCATATGTATATATATGGGATATTTCTGGGTGCCACACAAGAAACTGTTAAAGGTAGTTAAAGGTATTAATGGTAGGACTAGTCTGGAGTAGAAAGTTAAAAATACTTTTTTGTCTGTGTGTGGTATTTTTAGTAATCACAAACCTCTGTTTTGATAGATACTGTCAAGCTGTCCTCAGAATACCACCCTGTTAAACTATTCGGTTATACAAGTTATTAATGCTAGTGATGCAAATGAGTAAATTTAATTATGTAACAAGTATTTATAGATTTAAAATAAGAATAAAATTTTTCCAGTAAATACTCTAAATATTTGTGGATTCCATTTGTATTTCTAATTTGTTAAAAACACAAACAGAATGAGGCAAATGCTACCATTTATGGAGCACCTACTATATACTAGGTACTATCCTAGCAACCTTTTGTAAGTTATATGATTTGATCCTCTACAGTCCTGTGAGGTTGGCAGTATTGCCCTTTTATTGATCAGGTGACATCTTCAGAGGGTCAAATGACTTGCCCAATGGTGGATCCAGTATTGGAATCCAGGTCTTTATGATTCCAGACTCCATTTTCTTTTTAGTATACCATGTGTACTTTGAGCAGCAAATATGGAAATTTCATTTTTATCTATTTTTTTCGCACTTGTACTGCATCAGCAACCCTGGACAGCTATGCCTTTGTTCTTGGTTATTTCCAGGTTGAGCTGAAATGAGGCAGTTTGCCTTTGTTCAAATCCCACATCTGACACTTGGCAACCATGTGTCCTGAGGCAAGTTACACTTCATTTCTCCATACCTCAGTTTCATCGTTTGTAAAATAGAAATAGTAGTGGTACTAACCTCAGAGTTGTGAAGATGAAGTGAAATAATGAACATAGAGGCTTTGATACAGGGCCTGTTAAGTGTTAGCTGCTGCTACCACCATCATCATTGGTATGGTGATTGTTATATTTCTTCCAGGACCTTGCTTATTAGACTGTTTGACCACTCTTGCTTCTCTAATTATCTAATTCCCCCAAAGGTTGTTTTCTTGAAACCTGTTGGTCATTAATTATTTTCAGTTACTAAAAGTCATTTTGTGTTCCTGAGAAAAATAAAAATTATGGCTATGCAGAAGGATTCTGATTGTAAATATGAATTCTGCACACACACTGAGTAGAAAAAGAATGGTAATAGCATTTTAAAAGAAGATTTGTAGGAAACTTTATTTAGATATCTCAGCAAGTCCCTTTTTCCAAGGTAGTAGCAACACAGAGTGGTTGGCCCCATTTTTAGCATTTGCTACACCATATATCTGAAGCTGCGTAAGTAATATTTGTGGAAACCCTGGTGGTGTAGTGGTTAAGAGTTCAGCTGCTAACCAAAAAGTCGGCAGTTCAAATCCACCAGGTGCTCCTTGGAAGCCCTATGGGGCTGTTCTACTCTGTCCTGTAGGGTCGCTGTGAGTCAGAATTGACTCGATGGCAACAGGTTTGGTAAGTAATTTTTAAGGAGCCTCGGTGGCACAGTGTTTAAGCACTTGGCTGCTAACCGAAAGATTGGTGGTTCAAATCCACCAGCTGCTCTGAGGGACAAAGATGTGGCAGTTTGCTTCTCTAAAGACTTACAGCCTTGGGAACCCTATGGGGCAGTTGTACTCTGTCCTGTAGGGTCACTATGAGTTGCAGTCGACTCGACGGTAGTGGGTTTGGGTTTGGGGATAATATTTACACTTCAGTTCATGTCATCTCTGTGTATTCTTTTCAGGCTTTATCCCAGAGCCAGAACACAAAGGTAAAAGGTTGTATTCTTGTGTTAAACAATTCTGTGAAAAATGTTTTGAAGTTGCTCTTTTAATGTCTTGTAATTACTTTTATGACTTTTCAGCGAAGTATAATGTGGTCTGTGCGGTTAGGTTCTGGGTTAAGAAAAGATGAAAAAGAATGACTTAATAACATTTATTATTTTTACTTCAAACTTTAATTAAAAGTTAGGAGTTAGGAGAGGGCGAAGAGGAGTAATACTGGATCAACCCCAACCTTGAAACACTGCTTTGCAGTGGAAGAAACACATCATTTCTGCTTATTCTAGAGGAATTTACTGATGAAAAAGAAGGCATCAAGATTTCTTTAGATCCCCATTTTATGAAGAGCCATCATCCAGATGGCTTAACAATTCTAAGAATGTGTACACAGAATTATTATTCATTGTATATTAAATTTACTGTATCAGATTTAGGCTAACTTTATATAATTAGAATTGTTTTAATTTATGTTGAATCCTCTTAAATAATAAATCTGTTCATACCTATAAGAAAAGACTTGGGGAATAATTATCCTATTTTAAATTATTATAGAGGACTGTTATTTTTGCATCTTTGCTTTAATGAGATTTTTCCATGGGTTATTTGATGCCGAATTTTAGTTAGGAAAGAAGAGTCTAATTATAATCCTGCCCTTATGAAAAGTACGATTTGTTTTACAGTGATCCTCTTTATGATGTGGTTTTCCAGGAATGCATTGTGGCAAAAAGCTGGAACTCTGTGTCCTTTAAAAATGTCTCCCAGGAGAGTTAGCATTTCATTTGCTTGTGCAGTATAACCGAATGGCCAGCAGATGGTGATCAAGTGTAATGAAAATGTAATTACAGTTGCGTATATGCTGATCTATGTGATAAAACATTTTTCGCTTTTAAAATACTGATTTAATTTTTTAGTCTGTGTACTAAAAAAACCAAAAACAAGCTGTAATTAGAACATCTATCAATAGAGTCTTTTTGCTTTCTTGAACTCCATTTTTATATGTAAATGGAGCTCTCATGGTGCAGTGGTTAAGAGCTATGGCTGCTAACCAAAAGGTCGGCAGTTCAAATCCACCAGCTGCTCCTTGGAAACCCTGTGGGGCAGTTCTACTCTGTCCTGTAGGATCGCTATGAGTTGGCATCGACTCAACGGCAACAGGTTTTTTTTTGGTTTCCTAATGTTGTTAGCTGAATTTTTGGGAAAGCCAATCAATACCTTTCCTTCCCAGATATTCTTTATGCCTATTAGTGTAAATATGGTTAGGATTACATATAGTAAATGTCTTGAAATATGATTCACACAAAAACTGCATTAGTTTATTTAAGAATACCCCTGTTGTTTGGGCAAAGATGTGTTCTAGAGCAGCACTGTCCAGTAGAACTTTCAGTGATGATGGAAATGCTCCATAGCTGTGCTGTCCAATACAGTAGCCACTAGTCACATGTGACTGTTAAGCACTTGAACTTGGGTAGTGTGACTGAGGAATGGAATTTTTAATTTTAATTAATTTACATAGCCACATGGGGATAGTGGCTAGTGTATTGGTCAGTGCCGTCAGTTCTAGACCATGAGACTTCTGCTGGACCATTGTAAAACCTGACCTACTGGATGCAGAGCTGCTGGCTGTCGTCTGTGTGGGTGGGGAACTGGGATAGAGATAAAAAGTACAGGTTGAGTGTTGGTGCATGTAAACTGGCTGCACCATCGGGGAGACCTTTCTTCTGTGCTTGCTTGCAACACCTGGGTATCTCCCCTCTTTGTTGATGGTCACCCACGGTCAACGTCAAGTCTCAGGTTTCAGGAGAACAGAGGAGCTCTCCCCATCAAAAAGGAAGCCATTAATCTTTTTCATCATTTAGGAGCCCTGGTGGTACAGTGGTTAAGTGCTCATCATTTTGTTTTGGTAGAAAAATTAGTATGTAATAAATCTGATTAATTTGATATTTTTGACATAGTGGACACTTGTTAGGTAGACGCTTAGCCTTGAGCTCTAGAAACAAGACTGCTATGTAAATGAGGGGTGAAAAGTTTTTTAAGGTACTCAGTAAAATAAAACGTAATTTCACACAGATATAAGACTACTTAGCTACTTATTAATTCCCCAACAATTAATGTGCTAATTAATTACCATTTTTAGGTATTTACTAAGGCAAGGCCAAGTAGCAACAATTTATAACAAAACAAATAGTTTTGAAAATAATGACCCTGCATTTTTTAAGGCTTTCTTCCCCCAGTAAGTCAGATTTTTGACAAATTTAGTCACATTAAATTTTTTTTTTTTTTTAAATGAATGAGACTTTGTAGTAATATTTTTTAATTTCATAAGTAAGTTTCTTTTGGTCAGTTTTGCTTGTCTTTTTAATCAATAACAACAACAACAAAATAGTAGTAAGCTTTAAGTATATCGTAAAACTTCATTTTAAGGAAATTAAAATGCTCTCTGAGTATTATGTTGTTAAACCAGAGGTATATTTATAAACATTGTTGATTTAAATGTGTGACTTTTAGGCAGCAGGAAAAATATAAACTCTCAAAATGTTTATGGCTCTCCCGGACAGAGTTGGAGAAGAATGTAGAACAAAATTCTAACTCACAAAAAAAGACCAGACTTACTAGCCTGACAGAGACTAGAGAAACCCCAGGTATGGCCCCCGGATACCCTTTTAGCTCAGTAATGAAGTCACACCTGAGGTTCACCGTTCAGCCAAAGATTAGACAGCCCTCTGAAACAAACGAGACTAATGGGGCACAGCAGTCCAGGGACGAGGACTAGAAGGCAGGAGGGGACGGGAAAGCTGGTGATAGGGAGCCCAAGGCTGAGAAGGGACAGTGTTGACATGTTGTGGGGTTGTTAACTATTGTTATAAAACAATATGTCTACTATTTAATGAGAAACTATTCTGTAAACCGTCATCTAAAGTACAATAAAAAAAAAATGTGTATGGATCTCTGGTTGTTTTTTAGTTTTGTTAAGCATCTCATTTTTTATTTAATTTTTGTGAAAAATTAATATGTTGTGATTCATTGAAAGTTATTTTCACTGTTATACTTTGATACTTTATTTACTGCATTATTAATTATTGCTATTTATTTTTATGTTTTCATTGATATTTCGCAATACCCAAAGAAGACTGTTCTACAGATGATATATAACAGTATTACCTGCTGCTCAGGTGAATGCAAAGACTTGAAATTTGAAGTTCTTCCTTATTTTAGTTTTTTGATCATTTATAATAGAGCGATTGTATTACTTTAAAATATTTTGCAGCTGTGAAATATAGCATATATGTGAAACATATGAAAACGCAGAGGTACGATTTAAAGAACAATTATAAAATAAACATCTGTTTTTCACCAAGATATAGCACATCACAGAACTCCAGGAGACCTCCTATAGCTGCTCTGCCTGTATTGCCTCCTCTTCTGGGAGGATCCCACTATCATGAATTTTGTGTTAACCATTTCTTTGCTGCTCCTTCTTTTTTGGATCATATTGTCTATAGGCATTAGAGATTTGCTTTTTTCACTCATCATGTTTTTCAGACTCATCCATGTTAATGAATGTAACTGTGTTCATTCTTTGTTGTTTTGTGATAAACTTTTTAAATCAAAATATAACACATGTACAGCAAGGTCCACAAATCTCAAGTATAAAGCTTGATGAATTTTTACAAAATGAATACATCTGTATAACCCCCTTCCAGATCAAGATAGAGAACGTTGCCAGTTCTCCAGAAACCTTTATCTTGCTCCCTCATAGTCATTTATCCTCCCTTGAAAGGTAACTTTTGTTCTGCATTATATTACCGTAGATTAGTTTTAACTGTTTTTTAATCATGCAGCATGTTCACTGTTATTTCTTCTTCTGCTCAATATTATGTCTGTGAGATTGATTCATGTTGCTGCATTTAGCAATGGATTATTTATTCTCTGTATTTACCACTCTGTGAATATGTCACAATTTATACGTTCGTTCTGTTGTTGTTGGACATTTGGGTTGTTTCCAGTTTTTGTGTATTACAAATAATTCCACTACGAACATTCTTTTACATGTCTTATAGTGTACATAAGCAGACATTTCTGTTGAGTGTTGACTTCGAAGTGTAATTATGGTAGATGCTGTCAAAGAGTTTTCTAAAATGGTTGTACCATTTTACATTTCCACCAGTAGGATATGAATGTTACTGGGGCTCCCCATCCTTGTCTTGGCTTATCAGTTTCTTTTAATTTTAACAATTCTAGTAGAGTGAATGTGTACTTATAATTTGTATTTTCCCCCATGACTAATGATATTTTTCTATGCGTATTGGCCATTTGAATATCCTCTCTTGTGAAGTTGCTACTTAAGACTTTGCGCATTAAAAAAAAAAGGATTATCAGTCTTTTCTCTATTGAATTATCCTAATTCTTTGTATACTCTGGATACAAGTCATTTATGGGTATGTGTATTGCAGATATCCTCTACGCCTCTTTGGCTTGCATTTTCACTTATCTGGTGTCTTCTGTTGAACATTCTTAATATGGTTTTATGTGTCAGCCTTCTCCTTTGTTGTGTGTGCTTTTTGTATCCTTTTTAAGATTTTTTGCCTTGCCTATCCCAAGAACACAGAGGTACTCTCCTGTGGTATCTTCTAGAAGCTGTCTTATTTTACCTTTCTAATTTAGGTATGTGGTGTATCTGGAATTGATTTTTATGTACGAAGTGAGGTAGGGGTCTTCGTTCCTTTTTTTGTCCTCACAGTGGCCATCCATTTGATCCAGCATCACTTATTTAAAAAACATCCTTTTCCACTGCTGCAGTGGCATCATTATTGTAAACTAGGCAGTCTTTTCTGTGTGGGCTTGTTTCTGGACTCTAGTCTCCTCTGTTGGTCTGCATCTTAATTGCTGTAGCTTTAAAACAAATCTTGATCTTTTGTAGGTCCTCCAGCATTGTTCTTCTTCAGGATTGCTTTGGCTGTTCCTTTGCATTTCCATATAAATTTTAGAATTAGATTGTCAGTTTCTACCCACACACATAGAAACAAACCTGTAGATGGGAAGAATTTACATCTTTATAATACAGAATTCTACCCTGAGCCCCAGGCAACCACTGATCTGTTTTCTATCTCGATAGTATTGCTGTTTCTAGTAATTTTATGTGAATGGAATCATAAAACATGTAGCCTATGTGTCTGATTTTTTCACTTAGTAAATTGGTTTTGAGACTCATCCATGTTGTTGCATGTGTCGGTAGTTTGTTCCTTTCTGTTGCTGAGTGGTATCCCATTGACGAGTATATACATTTTGTCTGTCCATTTGCCAGTTAATGGACATTTGGATTGTTTTATTTTTTGATGTTATGAATAATGCTACTGTGGATATTCATACATAAGTTTCTGTTTGTATATGTATTTTCACTTCTCTTCGGTAAATATTTAGGAGTGGGTTCCTTGGTGATGCAAATGGTTTGCACTCGACTGCTAACCTGAAGGTTGGTGGTTCCATCCCACCCATCTGTACTGTGGAAGATAGGCCTAGTGATCTCTTCCATTAAGATTACAACCAAGAAGACTCTATGGAGCAGTTCTACTCTGTAACGCATGGGGTTGCCATGAGTCGGAATTGACTTGATGGCAACCAACAGCAATGTGTGGTAATTGTATATTTAACTTTTAACGAATTATCAAACTATTTCCAAATTGGTTGTACTATTTTACATTGCTGTTAACAGTGTATAAGTGTTTCCGTTTCTTCACATTCTCATCAACTCTTGGTATTGTCAGTATTTTTTATTTTGGTCATTTTAATGGTTGTGTAGTGGTATCTGATTGTGGTTTTAATTTGCATTTCCCTAGTGATGCTAAGCATGTTTTCATGTGCTTATTGGCCATCTGTATATGTGTATTCAAGTGGCTATCTGTTCCCCATATGCAACATCCAGTGGTGGATATCCACATGGGAAAAAATGGAATGGGTTATAGGTCAAAATGGAAATGCTAAAAACTACTTCTAACAGAAAAAGTAGAAAGCCTTTGTGACCTTGGAATAGGCAGATTTCTAAAATAGGATGTAAAATAACACATGCTATGAAAGAAACAATTGTAAATTGGACTCCATCAAAATTAAAACTATTTTTTCTTTGAAAGGACACTTTGAAAAATTACATGGCAAGGCATAGTATGGGAGAAAATATTTATAGTACATGTATCTGACAAAAGACTTGTATCTAGAATATGTAGAGAACATTTACAACTCAAAGAAGACAAACAGCCCAGTTAAACAATGTACAAAAAAGATTTTTACAGACGTTTCCCAAAAGAACATACATAACCGTGAATTGATGCTTAGCACGTGCTATCAAAGATATATATGAAAGAGAGAATGAATATGAATGCGAATTATAAACCACAGTGTGATACCACTATACACCTATTAGGAAGGCTGAAATTATAAAGGCTGACAAAACCAGGTTTGGTTATGATGCGATGAAACTGGAAGACTCATACACTCCTGATGGGAATATAAAATGGCACAACCACTTTGGAAAACAGATTGGCAACTTTTTATAAAGTTTAAGATAACTTACCATTTGACCAAACAATTTTATTCCTAGATATTTAGTCAAGAGAAATGAAAACACCTCTCACAAAGACTTGAATTTGAAAGTTCATAGCATGGGGCTTGGGGAGGGAGTAGATTGACTCCAGAGGAGCGCCAGAGAACTTTTGGGTGTGATAGAAAGCACCTGCATTTTTATTGTGGTGGCTACACAGGTGTATACGTTTTTCAAAACTCATCAAACTATATTTTACATAGGTGCAGTTTTAGTGTATGTAAATTATACCTCAATAAAGTTAATAAAAATTAGGTTTCGGTGAGGGTGAGGTTCCTTGGTGTGGCTTCTTTCAGTGTGAAGGCCTGTGAACGAGAGACAAGTTACCTCCTCCAACACACACACCCACGTATTCATCCAACAGTGGTAAAAGAGGGACTAGAGAACTGCAATAAAATTTCCTATTCAAAAAATGGGAAAAAAGGAGGCACATAGCTATGACTATTCTACTGCGATTCTGATATTGAGCCAAGCATATGTTGCCGGTTTCTTGATTAAGGCTCAGTGCCGCTTCCTGGGAGAGGTCCTTTGTGACTCTGCTCTTCTTTGAGCTCTTGACTTTTCCCTTTGAGTTATCTTTATTTTCCTATAAGAAATGATCTGTGTTTTAAGCTGAGTAGTTTTCTTAGCCTGCTTCCTGCTTATAGGAATTTGGGGACCCAAATGCCTCTTCTCATTTTGAATTTTCTGTATCTTTCGTATCAAGCCACTGTAATTCGTTTAAAAATTTTATGGGCTTCCTGTGTATCAACAGAATGCGGAAATTACTGAACATTATCATTAGTATCACATGCAAGTAAAATTTTGCTGAAGATCATTCTAAAGCAGTTACAGCAGTACATTTACAGGGAACTACCAGAAATTCAAGGCAGATTCAGAAGAGGACATGGAATAAGGGATATCATTGCTGATGTCAGATGGATCATGGCTGAAAGCAGAGAATACCAGAAGGATGTTTACCTGTGTTTCGTTGACTATGCAAAAGCGTTTGACTGTGTAGGGCATAACAAATTATGGATAACATTGCAAAGAATGAGAGTTCCAGAACTCTTAATTGTGCTTCTGAGGAACCTGTACGTAGACCAAGAGGCAGTTGTCCAGAAAGAACAAGGGGATACTGAGTGGTTTAAAGTCAAGAAAGGTGTGTGTCAGGGATGTATCCTTTCACCATACTTATTCAGTGTGTACGCTGAGCAAATAATCCGAGAAGTTTGAGTATATGAAGAACACAGCATCATAAACAACCTGCCATATGCAGATGGCACAACCTTGCTTACTGAAATTGAAGATTTGAAGCACTTACTGATGAAGATCCAAGATGACAGCCTTCAATATGGATGACACTTCAACATAAAGAAAACAAAAATCCTCACAACTGGATCAACAAGCAGCATCATGATAAACAGAGAAAAGATTGAAGCTGTCAAGGATTTCATTTTACTTGGATCCACAATCAACATCCATTGAAACAGCAGTCAAGAAATCAAACAGTATATTGCATTGGGCAAATCTGTTGCAAAAGACCTCTTTAAGGTGTTAAAAAGCAATAATGTCACTTTGTAGACTAAGATGTGCCTGACCCAAGTCATGGTGTTTTCAGTTGCCTTATGCATGCGAAAGCTGGACAGTGAATAAGAAAGACTGAAGAAGAATTGATGCCTTTGAATTATGGCGTTGGCAAAGAATATTGGATATACCATGGACTGCCAGAACAACAAAAGAATCTGTCTTGGAAGAAGTACAGCCAGATACTCCTTAGAAGCAAGGATGGTGAGACTGCATCTCACGTACTTGAGACATGTTATTAGGAGGGATCAGTCCCTGGAGAAGGACATCATGCTTGGTAAAGTAGAGGGTCAGTGAAAAAGAGGAAGACCCTCAACAAGATGGATTGACACAGTGGCTTCAGCAATGGGTTGAAGCATAACAGTGATTGTGAGGATGGCGCAGGACCAGGCAGTGTTTCGTTCTATTGTATATAGGGTCGCTATGAATCGGAAGCAACTTGATGACACCTAACAACAGCAGCATGTATCAAATTATAATCCACACCATTAGACAGAAGCCGTATCCACAGATTTGTTGTAGAGACAGGTCTTCTCTGCTTTGGTCTGAGAGTCAGGGTATAGTGTTACAACACCCGTATGATTCTGAGGGGCCTTATTGCCTAGCAGAATAATTCTAAGAAAGAAATACACCATTGAGTTTTTTTTGTAGCTTTTTTGTTTTGCTAAGAGTATCTTTGAGGCACTGATCAAAGTCTTTCTGAGGTCTTAACAAAGTGTCTTACAGATGCACACTTGAGATTTTGACCCTGAGTCCATGTTTTACTGGCAAAATTCTAGATTTGATCTTTGCCCTGGGATTATTTCTTTCAGAGTCTTTTGTTGGCCGAAGAAATTGAGAATGAAAAATACTAAGTCCTGGGTTAGAAACATCTTCTCTAGATTCTGCTGTAAAACTGAACCTTTTCTTTTTTAGTTCCCTTTCTATTTCTACCTTTTCATATGCAGCTAAAATAAAGCATTTGGCACTTTTAACATTTTACCTGGAAATCTCTTCAGCCAAACCAAAAAATTCATTAAGTGTGTATTCTATTATACACATTAACACAGGTGACAGTGTTGCCAAATTTACCACCTCAACATAATATGAGTTGCCTTTTTTCCCACCTTCTAGTAACATTTCCTCCCTGTCCTTCTAGCCTTTACAGTATCCTTGAGGTCCTCCCAACTTCTGTCTGCTATCTGTTCTTAAAGGGGGTGCAACATGTTTACGGTTTTTGTTAATTCAGCACCCTACTTTTAGGAGGCAGTTTGTTTTTGTTTATTGATTTGTAACAAACTGTCTTTGTGACTAAAATGACAGTGATTTTCTCTCTCCTGACTCTGGGAGAGTGAACTGAACTAGGCAGTTGTTTTGCTTCAGGTCATTTTGTTTGGGCCTGCACTCATTTGGGGACATGGCTGGAACAATGGAGATAGCTCCATCGCGAATAGCATGGCATGTTGGTGGTGGGGATGGCTAGCAGGTTGGGCTTAGCTTGCTCTCCTTTCTCTCTCTTTCCATGTAATCTTAGAGTCTCCCCTCTTCATGTAGCCTTTCCAGCAGAGTAGCCAGTTGCTACTTAGATGGTTGCTCAGGGTTCCCAAAGTGTAGAAGAGAAAAATTCCAGGGCATCTTAAGGCTTAGGCCTGGAACTGGCATAGTGTCATTTCTGCTGCACTCTTTTGAGGAAAGTGAGTCACAGGCTTAGCTCAGATACAGTGTAGAAGAGGACTGTACAAGGTTCTGAGAATTGGAAGTGTGGTTCATTGGGGAACCATCTTTGGAGATTAGCTACCACATAACTCCTGGTGGAATGAGAACACCACAGATCAGTTACCAGGTGAGCATAAACTTGGCACAGGCCGTGGTTTTGAGACTATGTTTGTATCGTTTGCCTTTCCTGGGCATGCAGGTTCTTTTAAGCCATAACTTTCAGAAATGGTTAACCAGTACTGACTTTCAGCTTCCTTTCAAGAGCAAGAGAACTCCATCCCAGTCTCTGGTTTCTAGTGGTAAGATTGACTTTGTATTCCTGCTTCGGGGGGAAGTTTTTTTTTTAATACTTTATTTGTTGTTGTTGAAAATATTCACAGCAGGACATATGCCAGTTCAATTTCTACATGTACAATTTAGTGACATTGATTACATTCAAGTTGTGCAACCATTCTCACCCACCTTTTCTGAATTGTACCTCCCCTACTAGCATAAACTCACTGCCCCCCCAAGTTTCCTATCTAATCTTTTGGGTTGCCATTTTCAGTTTGATCCCATATAGATAGTTCTTAAAAGAGCATAATGCTTAAGGCAGACATTCTTTACTAGTTAAGCTAAACTATTGTTTGGTTTTAAGAAGACTTCAGGGGATTTTTTTGGTTTAAAGTTTAAAGATTATTTCAGGGAAATAGTTTTAGGGATTCCTTCAGTCTCCATGGTTTCAGAAAGTCTGGAGTCTATGAGAATTTGAAATTCTGTTCTGTATTTTCCCCCTTTTCATCAAGATTCTTCTGTAGACTCTGATCAAAATGTTCAGTAGTGGTAGCCGGACACCATCTGGTTCTTCTGGTCTCATAGCAAAGAACGGCAGTTGTTCATGGAGTCAAGTATCTGTACATTCCATTTCTTCCTCCTATTCCTGACTCTCCTGTTTTCTCTGTTGCTTCAGGCGAATGGAGACCAATTGGTGTACCTTGGATGGCCACTCGCAAGCTTTTAAGACCAGGTGGGGAACTTTTATTGCCTCTTACTTTTCAAGAGTCACACGTCCTGCTGTCTCTAGTTGTTTCTGGAAGTAGAGCCATCCTTTTCATTGTGCTGAATTTTTGATCTAACTGAAAGTGGTGTCTTACGTTCGTTTCTTTGAGTCTCTTCTCTGCTACAGTTTTGATTGGCATTATTACTATATCTTTAATTATGGTGTTGCCAGTTTCTGATTTTTTTTCTTTCTTCTGGAATTCATATTATCCTAGTGTTAGAAATTTTGAATCTCTACCTTATCTCCTGCATTTTTGTTTGCTATAGTCATCCCTTTATCTTTTTCTTGGTGTTTTGGAGAATTTCTTGAGCTGGTTTTCTGCTATATTTAACCTGCTTGTTTCTTCTTCCATTGTGGTTTTTAAATTTGGTAATCATATTTTTCATTTATAAGCAAATTTTTGTGATTATAGATTGTTCATTCTCTTTTCACATATGGAATGTCCATTTGAATCACATTGAGAATACGAATTAGATATATATTTTATATGTTTACTTTTTTTGTAGTAAGTTTCCTTTGCAGGAGGACATTTGATTGGTCTTCCTTTAGACTCTTTAATCTTATTATATGTCTCATTGCTTATCTCTGTTCATCTTTACAGGGCCAATCTGTGTTTTTCTAGTTGGAATCAGATAGGTGCTGGGAGAGTGTTTCTGGATTCATGTTGAGATATTTTAGCAGTAGGAAAAAGTGAAAGGGAAAGATTTATATTTCCTGTAGTTTTACTCTTTAAGAACAATGAAGAGACATTTGGATGTTAGGGAATTTTACTAATGGACTGAAGCTTTTCTGTGTTGGTTTTGGCACCCAGAAATTAATTGAGCCACAGTTCCCCTTTTCTGGTTGGCACAAGTACTATAATCATGAGGTCACTGTGATCATGCCTCCTATAACCAATTTCAGGCTATCTTTGTGAGCACCACAGCTTGCTCCTCTGTTTGACAGCCAGCACCTGTTACCCTTCATAAACAAGAGGGTTGAGCTTTGCCTCCCACCCTCTGCCACACTGTTCACCCTGACCTCCAGCCCCATCATCTGAATTTGAGGCCTTTTGTACCTGCTGAGAGTTCCAGTAGTGCAGCTAGAGACAGTCTCGTGGCAAGAAATGAACGCTGTGCCAAATGTTGTGTGTTCCTTTGGCCAACCAGATTTTAGCAATGATACTGATCTCCTTAGTTGGCTTAACTGCCTTCATTAGGAGCTGGCTTCAGCAATGCCTCTGCTTTCCTTGGCCTTCATTGGAGCATGTCTTAGGGGCAACATACCATATTTTTTTTTGCAAATGATGTGCCTGCATAAAGTGCCCACATAAATAATGCACCCACACATATAATGCGCATAGCGTGCCTAGGAAAATAATGCGTGAGGAGGTTGTGCGTTTGGCAAAAACATACATAATATGTGCATTATTTGCATAAAGATACAGTAATTTATTTAGTTTTGGACATGTTGAATTGGAGGTAGGGCTGTTCAGTTCTTATTTGTAGTGGATTTGGAGGTCAGAAGAGCAGTCAGGCTGGATGTAGATTTGTAATCAGCACTTCTCATTATTTGAAAAACTAGTTGTATATTGGATCATTCAGGGAAAGCAAGTAAAATGAAAATAAATGAAGGTAGAGATGGAACCCTGGGATTACAACATGTATGGGGTGGGCAGAGAAAGAAAGGCTAATGAAGATTATGTGAAGGAGATTTCTGAAGGGTAGGATGAGAAACAGAGAAAAGTGGTTTTGTGGGGCCATTAAATGCAGCATCTTTAGGACACCATGTCTGATGTCTTAGTGAGATCAGCCAGCAGTATGTAACATTGTTGATGACTTTACTTACAGCAGTTTCAGGGTGAGCAGAAGTCGGAATGTAGTTGATTGAAAAAATATATGGCCGGTTAGGACATGAATCTAGTAACTTTTTTGAAAATATATTGTGAAGAGAAAGGTACAGGGCAGCTAGAGTGAATTAAAAGGGGGTGTTGTTTTATGTATGCACCCTGTGTAATAAATAGTTAAATGTTTCAGGCCTCTTTTTTTTTTTTTTTTATTAATCTTTTCAATGAGAAGAATTACTTTTAATATTTAAGCATTTTTCAATTTTTAAATATAGCTCTTTTTATGATTGTGTAATCTGTTTTTAAAGAAGAAAGGTCCACTGCTTAGTATGATATAGCAGGTTGCCAAGTACTGAGCTTTATATGTTATATCAGCTTAAGCATATTGGCTGATGAAATTATTCTTAAAATATTACTTCACCTATTTTTCTCATTTGCTTTTAACTATTTGGACATTTGGGATACTGAGTAGGAGTATAAAACAGTAGCTCTCTCTCGAAACCAACGTTTTCAGGCATTCTACATTATTTAATAACTAGCCTGAGGAATGTTGGTGGCACAGTGGTTGAGCATTCCACTGCTAACCAAAAGGTCCCCAGTTCGAATCCACCATCCGCTCTTTGGGGACCCTATAGGGTAGTTCTGCTCTGTCCTGTAGGGTCACTGTGAGTTGGAATCGACTCAACGGCAACGAGTTTGGTTTGTTTTTTTTCTGAGGAACGTTACTCTGTCAGTGTTACTATCAAAAAGCACGTTCGTTTCAATCTCGTCTTTTTGAAATAGTATTTTGTCTTTTGGGAATACTTAGTGTGGCCCACAGTTTGTGAAGGAAATCTTGATATGATTTGTGGTTGAGAGTTAGGGACTTGAAGTCATTATGTAATAGTTTCTGTTTCATATATCTTGAAGCAGCTTGTCAGAGAATAGCTGTTCATAATCATGGAACTTTCACTGAAGCAGATTGAATAAAAATATATGAGGGACTCCAGGCTGAAGTAGGATGTTTGAGAATGGTTGGAGAAGAGGTTTTTTTTTGGTTATTGTTCAAATCCATTTGGAAGTTTAAACTAATTTCCTACTTACCACATTTTACCTGAATTAACATGGTGTCCAATAACTTTTTAATAGAAGACTGGTATATCTGCAGTTTCTGACATAGTTTCTAATTCACATTTTTAGCTACTTGAAGGTTTTGCTATTTTATACATTTTAATCCAACAAAACTTGATGATCTTTTCAAAACAATTATTTTCTTTGAGTATCTGCTTCATTTTCTCTCTGCCTACACTTAGGAAAAGGGGAAAGGAGGAGAAAACATTGAAATATATGTTGTTTAGTATGATCCGACTTAAAAATAACATTTGTAAGCCAGTATGTGGCATTTAGGTGACACTGTATTTATAGTTTAATCAAAATGAATCAGCATATGAGAAATGTGTTTACTATTTGTATTTTCTTTTTCTTTGCTATTGATGCATCAAGGAGCCCTGGTGGTGCAGTGGTTAAATGCTTGGCTGCTAACCAAACAGTCAGCAGTTCAAACCTATCGCCACTCCGAGGGAGAAAGATGTGGCATTCTGCTTCCATAAAGATTACAGCCTTGGAAACCCTATTTGGCAGTTCTGTTCTGTCCTGTGAGGTTGCCATGAGTTGGAATAGATGGCAATGGGTTTGGTTTTCTGTTTTTTGATATATCATTTTAATATAAACAATCAAATCATCTAATTTCCAAAAGAAAAAAAAGTTGGAAGTTCTGAGTTTATATATTTTGTGTTCTCTGAATTCCCAAATTCTGACTGTTGCGATTTTGGTCTGTTAGTAGGGAACAGTACACTGGGCAGCTCCGAATGAGATCACATTCTGTGAGTCCAGCCTACAGAGAAGATGGAGAAAATGTTACCCCGAAGATTGCTGTAAGATCACATTTTCCTTTTGTTTGTTTATTTGTTGTTTTAAACTAACTCCACAAAGTTGTAGTTTCATATTGCCAAGATTCCAATGATTACTTAAAAACAATGAATAAAGTCTGAAGGTTTTAGTGACATCCTAACGTCAAACAGTGTTGGGTTTCATGTAACCCACAATATTCCTTCTGCTTTCTCAGTGATTCTGAGGCCTTATGTTAATCAATCTATCGTTTCTCAAGCACTTTGAAGAATAACTTTGAAAAGGTTTGTGTTATAATTGTTGTTTTCCTTTTCTCTTTTATTCAATATATGTATGAAATGATTAGATACCTAGTAATCGTAAAATTAATAAGAAATTGGGATTAACTTGTAGTAAAGTAGGGAATGGAGTCTCTGGGTGGTGCAAGCAGTTAACGCACTTGGCTGGTAACTGAAAAGTTGGAGATTTGGGTCCATCCAGATGCACCTCAGAAGAAAGACCTGGTGATCTACTTCCATAAAATCTGCCGTTAAAAACCCTATGGAGCATAGTTCTACTCTGACACACATGGGGTTGCCATGAGTTGTGATTGACTCAGTGACAGCTGGTTTTCATTTTTGAAGGTAGGGAACACTGTTTTTCCAATGAAGATGAACTGTTTATATCTTCAACTGTCAATGCCTCTTATGCATCTAATTGCTTAAGATAGCTTTGGTTTGAACAAGGTGCTAATGAGCATGCCAGTTAATTTTGTAAAGAAGAACTTTGTTTACTACAGTTTATATGACTTAATTTTGACTTGTCTTGGGTTACATATGAGTTTGGGTTACAAGACAGATCCTGTGTGATGCATGGTTGTCTTAACACATGTTGATCTAGACGTAACTCATGGTATTTTCTCCAGTGATGGTTTAAAATGTTAAAACAAGTAAATATGTAGGGCAGCAAATTTTAAATAGTTGTTGGTTTATTATCAATCATTATATTTACTCAAAATAAAACAAGACAGGTCCATTTTCTTAAGTTCTTGTTCACAAATAAAAATACATAAAAAGTAAGAGACCACCAGGAGAAGCATTAATGAATTTTAACATAGTATATAAAGACTGAAAGTCAACGTTTTATTGATTGGAAATTTGGAAACTCAGTAAAATATGCTAAGATTTTAGTGCATTTCTCATCACTTTAGATAATTTAAATGACTCAAAAGTAAATAGGTTTATTTGGTAGTAATGAAGTTTTCTGGAGCCCTGATGGCACAGTGGTTAAGGAGCTCGGCTGCTAACCACAGATCAGCAGTTCGAATCCACGAGCCGCTCCGTGGAAACCCTTTGGGGGCAGTTCTGCTGTGTCCTGTAGGGTCACTATAAGTTGAAATTGACTCGATGGCAACAGGTTTTAATGAGGTTTTCTAAAGCATGACATTGCTGTACCAACAGATTTAATTTCAGAATAATTTTTGGGGGCTGTAGAATAATCTTAACCTGAAGAATATTATTTTACACAGATAATAACCTTTCGTAATTTTTAGAGCTTTCAGATCAATGTTCATTACTGCGTATAGATCTTAGGCTGGCCTTGATTAATTACACTTTCAATCTGGCTTGATGAATGGGTTAGTATAATACATTATACAGGAGAAAAAAGCCTGTTTTTTTTTTTTTTATATCACCATAATTATGTTTTTATGATGTGAATCCAAAGCTTATTTCTCTTAATATTCAGTGTATGAAGGAGAATTAATTTAAGAACAAAGAATTTCTTAGACATCAACACAAAACTTCCCTGTTAACTAATCCTAAGGAGAGTAAATAATTCATCTTTTCAAGTGTTCCTCCTGCCTTCCCCCCTACCTTCACCCTTTTTAAAGCTACTGTGGTATACCACAATTAAAACTTTTTGTAAAAGAACTTAAAGAGAAGAGTCTGGATTAATTTTTAAAATATTCTTTTGATTTTTTTTTTTTTTTTTTTTAAATTTTAAATTATTAGTTGCTGTGTGAATGTATTGTGAAGGCATCTCATAGCCCTAAGCAACTGTAACAGTCATTACTCAGAACTGGGAACTCTAACAGGATTGTAACATTATCCTTTCCTCTGAGGGCAATATAGGATTACCAAAACTCACACACAAAACTTCATTATTCTGAATGACATAGATTTTGTTTTAATTTTTCTTCCTTCCTTCTTGCCTCCCTGCCTCTTTTCTTCCTCCCTTTCTCTCTTGTCCCTCCCTTCTCTTTCTTTCTCTCGCTTTTGTATTTCAGGAAGATCATTTGAAAAAATCTGCTCTTTCTTTGGATGACAGTGACATTGAAGCTCGCCTTAATAGTTGGAATCTTGGGGTAAAAAAAGTGTCTGTTGTATATATGTATACATGTATATTGATGTGGTAGATTCATACTGTATTTGGATAACATCTGAACAAATTTAATTATATTCAGTAAGTATTATTGGATTTAATTATATTCATTGTATATTATTGGACATTTAGTACTTTGTTAGCACTGTGATGGACTTGGAGTAGAGGAAGGCAAAGTAACATTCCAAAGAAATTGTGAGGTAACTTATTGGTGAAATAAGAGCTACATATAAAAAATAGGTAAATAATAATTGAAGATAGTATATGTCGATATACAAACATGAGTTGTACAGAAAGTAGAGTATTTGGGGGAGTGGAGGGAAGGGAGGACTCAAGGAAGCAAGAGCATTATTTGGGTTAAAAAACTTAAGGAGACTTCATGGCTGAGCAGCCATTACAGAGAGCAGTTTTCGTATCCAAAGGCCAAGGGGCATGAAAGTATTTGGATAGGTGGAGAGAAAGGAAGATAAGGGTTCAGGGCAGAAATAGGCATGAGGGAAGGTTTGGTACTGTGAGCTAACTCTCATGATTGGATCCTTGGGATCTATGTGGGAGGTTAGTGGGCAGTGTTGTCAGGCTGGGCTGTATTGGAACTTTGAAAGCGAAATTAAGTTTAGCTTTTATATTTTAGGCAATAGTGTGCCGTGAGGTGTTTTTTTTTTTTTTTTCCCCTTCACATTCCACTTTACGTATGTGGCATTTAAATGTTTTGAGGAAATTAAAAAGGTTTAATTTTTTATCACACTGTTTTGATTACAGAAATAATTTGTAATTTTAAAATCTAAAAAATTACAGTAAGCCAGAGGAAGAAAATATATCTTAAAAACTTAACAGTGGGAGAAGCGTTAACATTTTTGTTGTGTGTATCTTTCCAGCCTTTTTTTTCCTGTGTGTTTATAAAATTAAACATTTAAATAATTTTATTATAGATTTTGTTTTATAATGTGCTATCTTGAACTTTTATAAGAATTCTATAAACGTGAATTTTAATGCTAGCATCAACTTCTTTGGGATGGATATTCTGTAATTTATTTAAATATTTTGCTATTTTTAGACAGTTAGGTTACTCCCAGTTTGTTGATAATATTGCAATAATATTCCTGTAAGAATCTTTTTATACATATTTGGTTGTTTTTTTAGGTTATATTACAGCTTTGTTATGTTGTTCTCCAGAAGATTTGTACCAATTTATTCTTAAACTAGCAGGGTATAACAGTGTACATTTCCCACTTCTTCACTGACGTTAGTGGTTACTATTTTAAAAAAAAACAAAAACCTTCCTACTCATAATGGTCTTTAATGAAATCACTGCTTTAGGAAAATTGACTTGGTGGCATTGTGAAGGTTGTATTGGATATGGGTAGAAATGGAGAAAGGGAACTAATGAAAAGATGTTTGTAGTAGTAGACCCCACATTGTTGTGATTTCTTTGGCAGTGGAAAGGGTAGAAAGGACAAACTTCACAGAGTAAAGCATGCTTAGTGACTGACTGGAGGGCACCTGAAGTTTTGGTTCTGGGAACTGAGAGTGTTGGTTCACTGGCAGTTAATTGACTGTCAGATGGGGAACCCACTTTAGGAGTTTAAGAGTTTTATTTTAGACTGGTTGAGTTTGAAGAGATGGTAAATTAATTGTGGCATTCAGGGCTTAGTGCTTCATGAGACTCGGGCTGGAGGCCTATTTCGGAGTCACACTGCTAGAAGTGGTAGTTGCAGCCAGAGGCTGGAACAGCTCTTGTCTTTGGAAAGGACAGAGATTGAGGAGGGTTGGGTGAGAGAGGCTCATGGAATGGCCACAATTAGAAGTTGGGAAAATGGATAGGAGATAAAGGTAGTATGCATTTCCTGTTCATTCTGGTAGTATGATAGTGAAAGAGAAGAGAGAGAGAGAATTTATAATGAGAGAGGAATAGTAAGTAAAAACAGAATAACCCCCTCTGTCCCATTTTTACGTTTGAAAGCATAGGGGAAGTTGCCTTTAGAGGGAAGTCCTAAGTTACCAGTGTGGGAGAAGCACAGGCAATTCCTCAGAAAGACAAATTCTTTTTGCCAAAGAGCAACATCAAAGTGAAAAATAAAATTCTGGAACTATCGTTTTAAATTTGCCTTTGCGCTTAGTCATTTGAAACTTCTGATGTACGTTTCTCAGCACGTACAGTACTTTTCGTGATTATTTACCTGTTCAGAGGATTAAATCTTTCATTCATGTAATAAAATTGACAGAAAACATCTAAAATATTTTGAGGTAATGCCTTAAAACTAGGCCTGCCTGGGGTTTTGTTTCACATTTTTATTGTTCAAAGAATGTACTAACAGTGTAAAATATAAAATTCTTGCATTTTTATATATTTATGACATATGCATTAATCAGGCTGAGCTATATCTATCTCTTGATCATAGTAGAATAATTTAAGTATCCAGTGTGTTAGAAAGTAGATTTTGCTTTGATTTTAGTTTTGTATGAGAACAAGAGACTGCCTTTTTTTTTCCTTTTATCCTCTGAAGGATCATTTATTTGCTAGAGTTGTTTTTTGTGCTCTATACTAAGAGTACATTTTTTAAAATATGGCTGACAGCACTATCAGCACCTTCATTTTGATACTTTCAGTGTTCTAGAATTGAGTTTTCTAGTTTTTTTTTCTCATTAAAGAGTCAGTACACATATTGTTTTATGACATTGGTTAACAATCCCATGACATGTCAACACTCTCCGTTCTCCACTTTTTTTTTTTTTTTTTTTGGTGAAAGTATACATAGCCAGAGATACACCATTTCAAAAATTTCTACATGCACAATTAAGTGACGTCGATTACGTTCTTCCAGTTGTGCTGTTATTCTCACTTTAGATGAAGGTTTCCAGAACAAAATAGTTTCTCATTAAACGGTTAGTACACATGTTGCCTTATGACAATGGTTAACAACCCCCACTACGTGTCAACAGTGTCCTTATTCAACCTTGGGCTCCCTATCACCAGCTTTCCTATCCCCTTCTGCCTTCTAGTCCTTGTTCCTAGACTGCTGTGCCTCATTAGTCCCGTTTTGTTTTATGGGGCTGTCCAATTCCCAGCTGAACGGTGAACCTCAGAAGTGACTTCACCACTGAGCTAAAAGGCTGTCTGGGGGCCATACTCTCAGGGTTTCTCCAGTCTCTCAGGCCAGTAAATCTGGTCTTTTTTGTGTGTGTTAGAATTTTGTTCTACATCCTTACCCAGCTCTGTCCAGAACCCTCTGTTGTGATCCCAGTCAGAGCGGTCAGTGGTGGTAGCCGGGCACCATCTAGCTGTACTGGACTCAGTCTGACAGAGGCCTTGGTAGCTGTGGTCCATTAGTCCTTTGGACTAATCTGTTCCTTGTATCCTGTTCTCTTCATTCTCCCTTGCTCCCGAAGGGATGAGACCAGTGGAGTATCTTAGATGACTGCTCACAGGCTTTTAAGACCCCAGACGCTACTCACCAAGGTAGAATGTAGAACATTGTCTTTATAAACTGTGTTATGCCAGTTGAGCTAGATGTTCCCCAAGACCATGATCACCACAGCCCTCCGCCCAGCAATTCAGTCCTTCAGGGAGTTCGAATGTGTCTATGGAGCTTCCATGACCTTTCCTTGTACAAGTTGTTCTGGCTTCCCCAGTATTGTGTACTCTCTCACCCGTCACCAAATATACCACTTAGCTATTGTCTATTTAGTATTAACCCCCACCCCTCCCATCCCTCGTAACCAACAAAGATTGTTACTTTTTGTGTGTAAACTTTTTCATGAGTTTTTACTATAGAGGTCTCATGCAATATTTGTCCTTTTGTGATTGACTTATTTCACTCAGCATAATGTCCTCCAGTTTCATCCATGTTACGAGATGCTTCACAGATTCATCACTGTTCTTTATCGTTGCGTAAGTACTCCATTGTGTGTATGTACCATAGTTTGTTTATCCATTCATCTGTCGATGGGCATCTAGATTGTTTCTATCTTTTTTGCTATTGTGAGCAATGCTGCCATGAACATGGGTGTGCATATGTCTATTTGTGTGATGGCTCTTATTTCTCTAGGATATATTCCTAGGAGTGGGATTGCTGGATCGTATGGTATTTCTATTTCTAGCTTTCTAAGGAAGCGCCATATCATTTTCCAAAATGGTTTTATCATTTTGCATTCCCACCAGTGGTGCAGAATTTTCTAGTTTTTGTTAAAATACATTTTTTCCCAAATATGCTCTTTTTTTTCTCAAGGGTATGTTAATATTTTTTCTAGGAATACATGATTCAAGTAGAGATTTATTTTAAAACCTAGCAATAAAAATTTCCTTCTGTATTATTTTTTTCTTAATCTTTAACCTTCTCAACCATTAGTTGAGGGAAATTTTCTTGCTTTGTTAGTATATTTTTATATATATTTCATGCATAACTCACTAGGTCACAGACATGGCTTTCTGGATGATAGTGCTATGGATGCTAGCCATTTTTAAGTTTATTTGAGTGATTGCATTGTTGGAGAGTTTGGAATATTCATAAGAGGATCCCTAAATCTGTGTATGAACCAGCACAAGTCCCAGCCTCACCCCAAGATGTGCATGTGTGGAATGTACTCAAAGAAGCATAGCAAAGGCTTAGAGAACTGATCTATGATTTAAACCATTTTCCTAATCCCAAACCAACCCCTAACTGTTGGATGCAAGATAAAGACCAAAGTGGTATAGTAAAGGCTTTGAACATGGAACTGACATTGCAACTATTGTCCATAGACCGAGAGACATGACTTGTGATCTGAACTAAACTGAGTTGATCGTCTGCTAAAACAAACAGACACAACATCAACATTTTCCAGAACCTCAAAACATGTTCTATCATCATAAGGGAATTATGTTCTCTCGTCATAAGGGAACCTAGAAATCAGTAACATAGAAATCATTTGCAAAATCCACAAATATTTGGAGATTAAAAAAATACTTCTGAATAATTAATGGACAAAAGAGGAAGTCTTAAGCGAAACTAGAAAATATTTTTAGCTGAACTAAAATGAAAATACAACATATCAAAATTTGTAGGTCACAGTAAGACAGGTTTTTAGAAATTTGTAGCATGAAATACGTTAGCAAAGAATGAGAGTTCCATTTCTGGGATGGCAGTATGAGGAGCTTCATGGGCCTACTCTCCAGCAAAGCAAGCGTAATTGGTGAAAACTATAAAAAACAACCCTTTAATGTCTCTGGAAATTGTCCTCAGGGCATACAGCAAATGAAGAAAAATTTATTCAAGAAAATCTAAAACTCAGTAGGAATAGTGAGAGCCTGTGCTACTTGAACCATGACTTACTCTCACCCTCCGCCAACCAGCTAAGCTTCATGGAAGTTCCACTCCTGGTGGGTGTGGCCAAGAAGATGAGGCTGTCTCTTCCCTCAGCTCCTGATCAATGGGTAGGGGAGGGGCATGCTTTTAGAATTTCTCATCTCTAGGTGTGAGTTGAAGAGGCAACATTTCTGATGAGCGCAGCCAAAAGATTGGGCCACCCTTTTTCCACCTAGCCCCCACTCATAGGGTGGAGACTTTACTCTGGGCACAGCAGGCTGAGACTATTGGGGCCCCAATTTCCCTTGCCTCCTGTTGCTCCTAGGGCAGAGACTCCACACCAGGAGAGGCAAGCCAGGAAGACCAGAGGTATTCACCCCTGCACAGCATGCCAGGGTAGTAGCTCAGAGATTTTGCACATGAGGAGAGGCAATCCATAAGAACAGAGAGATCCAAAACTCTCCCCAAAGGAACTGACTTTATTTAAAATAGACTTTGAGGAAATTTAAGCCTAAGGGTGCTTTAGAAAACAATGGAGATTTTGGTGGCAAGCAAATGAGAGGAAGCTGGTAGCTTCTCTTAATTAAGAGCAACAAGCTAAACCATAGGTCAGCAAGTTTACCAGAGAGAGCCAGGGAGAGATACAGCTAGGGAGGGGTCTCCTGGGATCAGAGCAATCCTTGATACTGGCTTCCAAAACTACCCCTGCCTGAAGTTAACTGCATTAGACTGTGAAGCAATTTATGTCCCAAGGCCTTGTTGAAAGCGATAGAGTGATCAGCTGGCAAGTAGTGGAGCATGACAGGTGCAGGAACATAGGGAAGGTAACAAGTGCCTAGAGGGCAATCTCTAAGTCACGCCTCCCTCATTCAAGCACCCAGGGACAATATCTAAGTTGTACCCCCCTCCCCAAGATTTCAAGATGAATAAATGTTGATAGCGGTGATGAAAAGGAGAGGAGAAGCTGAGTGTGCCCGCAACTCGTGCACGATTTCCAGCCACACCTGTGTCCTGGGTGGTGGCCGGGCTGACAGGTGGGCCTTGGGGATGCCCGGGCCATGGTGGCGGTGGTGGCATGAGTGGCACTTTCAGGCTGGTGAATCATCCCAGCAGATACCGAGCACCACAGCAGCCGAGGGTAGCACCAAAACATGGCTGAAGTGGGCATGGGCTTTCTGGAGCAGCTTAAGTCCTTCATAGTTTGGTCTTGGACGTATCTCTGGACTGTGTGGTGTCACTCCCTCTGACAGTGTCACCTGGTACAGTCTACACCCCCACATCTCCTAGTGATGCCACTGGTACCTCGGAATGTCATTCTGTGCCTTGTCTGGCACACCCTTGGACTTGTGCCTGGGGGCAAGTACTCCCCTCTGTTGCTCCCTCCCCCCCAACTACGCCTCTGGACAGCTAGATGTTATACCAAATTAGACAGACAGCTTAACAGAGAGATCAGGGAAAGAAACAGAGATCCCTGGTAAAACCACTGTCATCCCAGAATGACTGTTCACGCCCAAGGCTGTGCTCTCTGAGGAATGACACCAAACATTTCATACTGTGAGGATAGTTGTCTTAGGCTGGATTCTCTAGAGAAGCAGAATCAGTGAAGCATGTGTATATGTGTATGCATATACAGATAGATAGATAGATATGTATATACATACATAGAGAGATCTAGGGAGACATTTATATCAAGGAAATGGCTTATGCAATTGTAGAGACTCGAAAGTCCAAAGTCTGTGGGTCAGGCTGGAGGCTTCTCCTGACTCGTAGCTGGAGGGGCTGGCAAAACCAAGATCATTAGGCCTCTGGCTCACAGACTGCAAAGGCTATGAATCCCAAGATCAACAGGTAAGCTGCTAGCTGAGGTCCCAGATGCAGAATACAGAGCGAGCAAAAGCCAGTGAGCTTTGCCAGAAAGTCCACATATATTTGATGTAGGCCATACCCCAAGGAAGCTCCCTTTCAACTGATTGGCTGCTCATGGCAGATCTCATCATAAAGGTGATTACATTATATCAGATCTCATTATGGAGGTGATTACTTCATTAGATAGCTGTCAAACTACATCATAACTGCCAGAGCACTGAAAATCATGGCCCAGCCAAGTCGACACAACCTTCACCATCACAGAAGTGGACTTCAATAAACTAGTCAAGTCACTAAACAAATGAATAAGCAAACAACAGAGGGGGCTGAGGAATTAGTATCCAGAGTTGCTACAGTGTATTACCTAAAATGCATACTTTTCAACAAAAAAAAAAATTACAAGATGTGCAAGGAAAAGGAAAGTAAGTGTGACCCAAATAAAAGAAAAAATAAGTCAACAGAAACTGCTTCTAAGAGGGCCTAGATGTTGGATTTAGTAGACAGAGACTCAATGCAGCCATTGTAAGTATGTTCAAAGAACTAAGGAAACCATGCTTAAAGAGGTAAAGGAAGCTATGATGATATATCTCATCAAATAGACAATACCAACAGAAAGATAGAAATTATAAAAGAAGAACAAAATAGAAATTCTGGAGATAAAAAATATAATAGCTGAAGTGAAAAATTCACTAGAGAGACTCAATAGTAGATTTGAACTGGCAGAAGAAAGAAATCAGTGAACTTGAAGATTGTATAATATGAATATTATACAATCTGAAGATCAGAGAGAAGTAGGAATGAAGAAAATTGAACAGTGCCTCAGAGAAATTTGGGATACTGTTAAGCACACCAATATATGTATGATGAGAGCATTAGAAGAAGACTAGAGACAGGAGCGGAAAGAATATTCAAAGAAATAATGGCTGAAAATTTCCAAATGCGATGAAAAACCTGACTGTACACATTCAAGAAGCTCAACAAACTTCAAATTAAGATAAACACAAAGAGATCCCACACCCAGACATGTAGTAAAAATGCTGAAAGATAAGAAGAAAATCTTAAAAACGAGAGAAAAAAGGTCCTAAGTCATTAAGCTTCTATCTAAAGCATCTAGTAAGAGAAGTTAAATCTAGAGCAAGCAGAGGAAGGATATAATTAAGAACAAAAACCAATGAAACTGAAAACAGAAAAGCAGTAGAGAAAATTTATGAAAGCAAATTCTGAATCTTTGAAATGATGACTAAAATTGATGAAGTTCTGCTAGACTGACCAAGAATAATACCAAGGATAAAATAAGAGATAGCACTACGGACCCTACCGATGTTCAGAGTATAATAAGGGATTACTACAAACAACTTTATGAATGTAAGTTTGACAACTTAGATAAAAAAGACAAATTTCTTAAAAGACATACTCTACCAAAATAGACAACCTGAACAGTCCTATATCTATTAAAGGAATTGAGTTTATAGTTAAAAACCTTCCAACAAAGAAAATGCCAGGCCCAGATGGTTTCAGTGACAAATTCAATCAAACATTTAATTATTTAAAGAAAAAATAATACCAATTTGATAAACCTCTTCCAAAAGATAGAAGAAGAGAGAACAGTTTTAAGATGCTAGTTCTACCTTGATGTCAGAACCAGAGACTGGGGAGAATATTTGCAGATAACATATCTGGCAAAAGACTTTTTATCCAGTTTATTAAAAACTCTACAATAAGAAATCAATCCAATAAAAAGATGGTAAAAGATAATAATGAGATAACACTACACATCTATTAGAGTGGGTAAATCAAACAAATCTGACAGTGACAGGTGCTGGTGAGAATGAGGAGCAGCCGGAACTCTCACCTCTTACTGGTTGGAATGCAAAATGGTGCAGCTGTTTTGGAAAAGTTTGGCGATTTTTAAAAAAGTGAAACATAACATTTACCATATGATCTAGCAGTCTCCCAGTATTTACCCAAGTGAGATGAAAGCTAGTGTTCCTGCAAATATCTGTATTTACGTTTTTTGTTAATTGCCCAGAACTGCAAACAGTCCAAATGCCCCTCAACTGGAGAATGGGTAAGCAAACTGTAGTACATGCATACAGTGAAATACTTCTCAGCAATATAAAAGGCTGAACTATCAATTCATGCAGTAAAATGCATGAATTTCAAATGAATTATGCTAAGCAAAAGAAGCCAGACTGAAAAAAAGAGTGTGTGCTGTTTGATTGCATTTGTACATTTTGGAAGTGGTTAAAGTATAAGGATGGAGAGAACAGGTTTGTAATTTTTAAGGGTTAAGGCTTGGGGTAGAATTTGACTAGAAGGGTGTAAATAGGGCCAGATTTCTTTTTTTTTGTTTTAATTGAACTGTTCTCAAGTTTGATTATATTTTGGTGGTAACACCAGTCTGTGAATTTGTCAAAGCTTATAGAACTATATACTAAAAAGAGTGGATTTTAACTTAAAAAATTAAAAATGAATATGTTATTTCCCATGAGGAGTGGTCCTTGAGACAATATGTTACCCTCTTGCTTAAACTTTATTTATCATTATAAGAGAAAAGGAAGAAATCATTTTCCACCTGATTTGCAAGTATATTTTTCATTTATAACTGTAGCTTAAGATGAATTGAATAGATGCTTACCAGAGCAACTGACAGTTTGTTTCTGTGTATTTCCTGTTCTCAATCATTATTCACTTTGACTTAGAAAGAGCTACCAAAAAAAAAAAAAAAAAAAAAACTTTGCAACGGGATAAATTGCTATGGTTAATGTTTGGTTTTTGAAATGATAGGATAGCAGTTTCTAAAAGTGAAAAAACAATATGACTAGAGAAGAGAGAGCAAAGTAAAAGAATGAAATATCAATATATGTTCTTTTCACATACCCATGGGATTATTTATAACACTGATTTAGTTAGAGCATAAAGAAATTCTCAGTAAATGACTCCACTTTAATAAACTGGAAATTAACATCCAAAGGGTAGTTCTCCCTCAGAGTTTTCACCAGAAGATTAAAAACAAAATACAAAAACACTTCATCTGTACAGCTGTGTCTTTATATAAGCGGTAATTAAAACTGAGTGCAGGCTTATGGCAAGGAGTCCTGGTGGCACAATGGTTAAATGCTTGGCTGCTGACTGAAAGGTTAGCGGTTTGAACTCACCAGTTGCCCCATGGGAGAAAGATGAGGTAGTCTGCTTCCATAAAGAGCTACAGCCTTGGAAACCCTACGGGGCAGTTCTGCTCTTCCCTACAGGGTTACTATGAGTCAGAATCTACGCGATGGCCAACAGGTTTGGTTTGTTTTTTGCAGACTTACTGGAGGGGGAAGTGAGAGTTATTGCTTCATCAGTAGAGAATTTCTATTTTGGGTGATGAAAAAGTTTTAGAAGTAGATGGTGATGGTGATTACATTGCACAGTGTTGTGAGTGTAATTAATGCCACTGAACTGTACACTTAAAAAAGGTTAAAATGGCAGAAAAGAAAGAAAAACTAACAACTCAAGTTGAAAAAACAAAACAGAGTACACACTGTGTAGAAACCAATAGTGTTTTGAAACAATAGTGGTGATATGGCCCAAGTGATACTGAGGAGATACAGTACTGAACAAAATGCAATGAAATAAAAAGCAAGACAAAGCCAAAGCAAATAAAAAATAAACAAGAATACCCCCAAGTCAGTAGAACTGATCAATGAGATAAGCTAGATCTTTGCAAAGAACAACAAAAGGGACAGTAAAAAAAACTTTATTGCCTACAGTGTGGTTTAAAAACAAACAAAAAACAACCATGTTAAGAATTGAAAAGAGATCACAACAACAGATAAGGAGAGTGCTGTATTTGCTGGCATACGAAATTAATTGGTATGTAAGGAGCATTATAATTTTCAAGGAAATGTTGGTAACTTCATCTGCTTGGAGAAAGTACAGCCAGAATGCTTCTTAGAATCATCTTGCTTACTTTGGACACATCATCAGGAAAGACCAATTGCTAGAAAAGCACATAGTGCTTGGTAAAATAGAAGGTCAGGGAAAACGAGGCAAGCCCTGCATGAGAAGGACTGACACAATAGCTGAAACGGAGCAACAGTTGTGAAGATGGCACAGGATCTGGTAACGCTTTATTCTCTAATATGTTATGTTGCCATGAGTCAGAACCAACAATTCTTCATCACTCACCTTCAGTGTCTTACAGCTGAGTCAAATTGTTCTTGCTGTTCTGTTCTCCTTATAAGGAATGTGGGAAGCCTGACTCTAACTCACTATGACCTTTCTGTTAAGGCCTATTGAGAGTGGCTCTAATCAGTCGTCGGGGAGAGGGACAGCTGTCATGTGGCCTAGTAGATACATGAGAAAGTCCAGGTGAGATGAGCTTACCCAGTAGAGCCCAGCATACGTTGCCAACCCACAGAATTGCAAGCCAGATAAGATGGCTGTAGTTTTAAGCCATGAAATTTTGGGGTGACTGGCTATGCAGCCAAACCTAACTGATACTTCAAACAGTTTTCTAAAACACTTGTACCAATTAGATCCTCACTAGCAATGTGTGCCCGTTCCGATTCCTCTAATTCCTGTCCAGCACTTAGTATTGTCAGTTCATTTTTTATTTTTTCGAATTTTAGTCATTCTTGACAGTGGCATTGCAGTGGGTGGTTTTAATATGTATTTTTCTGCTAACTAATAAGGTAGAATGCCTTTCCATGTTCTGTGTTTACTTCACTCTCTTATTGGTGTCTTTTAGTGAATAACCAGAAAACCAAACCCGTTGCCATTGAGTCGATTCCGACTCGTAGCAACCGTATAGGACAGAGTAGATCTGCCCCATAGGGTTTCCAGGGAGTGGCGGGTGAATTGAAACTGCCAACCTTTTGGTTAGTAGCCAGAATTCTTAACCACTGCACCACCAGGGCGCCTTTTGATGAATAGACGTTTTAAATCTTCATGTAGCTCAGTTTTATCCTTTTAGTGCTATTTGTGTCCTAAGAAATCTTTGACTGTATTAAGGTTCTGAAGATGTTCTACTATATTTTCTTATAGAAGCTTTATTGTTTTACCTTTTCTGTTTAGATTTGCAAACTCTCTAGAGGTGATTTTTATATATGTTGTGAGGTATAAAATTAATATTTATTTTTTGTTTCTTGTATATACCTAGGTGTAGCCTTGGTGGCACAGTGGTTAAGAACTCGGCTGCTAACCGAAAGGTCAGCAGTTCGAATCCACCAGCCACTCCTTGGAACCCTGTGGGACAGTTCTGCTCTGTCTGTAGGGTCGTTATGAGTCGGAAACGACTCGATGACAACAGGGTAACAGGATATACTCAGGTGACACTACCATTTATTGAGAAGACCATTCTTACCCTGCTGTATTGTAGTATTATATGTCTCATAAATTAGGTGATTGTGCTTGTCTGTTTCCATTCTGTTCCTTTGGCTTGTTTGCTTTTTCTTGTGCCAGTGGACTGTGTTTTGTATCTGTATTTTATTGATGCTCATTAAATGTTTGTAGAAAGGTTGTGAGTAAATGAATGAACCTGCATTTGTGGTAGTATTTCTGTGGAAGGACTTTTTCCAAGCTACAAAATACTGACTTAAAAACATAATTTGGGGCATAATCAATTTGATGTTGAAGATTGAATTTATTTTACGCTGTGGAGACAGATTTGGCAGTTCTGACTGATGCTGTGACTTAAAACATTTATTTTAGTTGGGTTACTGGTAATATATTGCTTGATATGTCTTTTCCTCTTAGATGGCTAAAATATCAGATAAAAGGCCTTTTCATTTTGCTGGAAACAGCACTTCTCTAGTTGATCAACATTAGTCTATAAGGGGTATTTGCTTATGTTAGTTTGACCGAATCCTGAATAATTTGAAAAAAGGAATCACAAAATAACAAAGCCTTTAGCAACTAAACAAATAAACTTTCTAAAAAATGAAAGAAAACAGATTATCAAAATTTACTTTTATTAGAATGCATTTACATACTCATGTTAATGTGCAGTTTAAATTACTGTATATTTTATTATTGTGATTCTTTTTGCTTCTTAGGCAAGAAATGTTATGTGATTTATTCATGCTATTGGAACTTAATTATTTTTGGCTTTGCTTTCATTATATTTTGTTAGACTTTCATGTCTCACATAAGTCCTTTATTATCTTCCATCTCGGACAATCTTTATTGTGGTACCCTTTCTTGAGGTATTAAGAGAGAACAAGAAGTTTTCTAAAAGAGCATAAATAAAGTAAATGTTAGGACTGTTTACAGATTGCTTCAAGTCCATGCTACTTTGTGGATTACAAAGTGGGAACATTTAACTTCAAAGCACATCTGGCTGCTGTTACAAAATCAGAAAATAGATTGCTTATTTCCCCCAAATAGACTCAAGAGTGTGCTTTACTATGAATAATTCCCATCACATATTAAAAGTGGTTCTGAGAAAAACTCAATTTATTATAAATGAATAACAGCAGAAGATTTGTAGTTATTTACAGTGTCCATTGCTGCTTTTGGAAATTAGAATAAACTTTTTTCTGTTTTTTTTTGGTCAACTTGAGAAAGGAGATTTATGATAATAGAATGAGTCCTTCTTTGTTTAATGGCTTATAAAGATGAAGAGGATGAAATAGCAGTTATTTCTGCATAGTTGAAATGCTACATTGTTATTAGCTAAACCAATATTTTATACCCTGCTTATAGATGAAAAGCTGGGTAAAAATAAATCACAGATGGTTTTCTTGGCTTTTGGGGTTAAAATTTAAGCTTAATTAGAGCTTGAGCATCTTTGAGAATTCCCTGTTTCCTCTTCCTTTATTTTTCCCCTTATATTTAATTCTGTTTCCAGAATTAGAGTTTTGTGTATTTACAGATTTATGTGTATCTTTAAAGAATTTACTTTCTGTACTGTTTTTGTCTGTTCCAAAAATAGAGATTGGTTACTTACTTTTCATATATATACCTGCCAACAAAAATATTGGAGTGCACTTTGCTTCCTGCTGGACTATTTTCTAAAGAGCTGTGTGTATGTAACCCATTGCCATCGAGCCAATTCAGACTCATAGCGACCCTGTAGGACAGAGCAGAACTGCCCCATAGGGTTTCCAAGGCTGTAATCTTTATGGAAGCAGACTGCCACATCTTTCTCCTGCGGAGTGGCTGATGGATTCAAACCGCCAACCTTTGGGTTCGCAGCCGAGCGCTTTAAGCACTGCACCACCGGAACTCCTTTGTGTATATAGTACTGTGTTATTTACTTATGGATCCCTGGTGGTGCAGAGGTTAAGCACTCATCTGCTAACCCAGAGGTTGGCACTTCGAACTCACCAGCTGCTCCATGGGAGAAAGATATGGCAGTCTGCTTCCATAAAGATTTACAGCCTTGGAAACCCTATAGGGCAGTTCTACTCTGTCCTACAGGGTTGCTGTGAGTCAGAGTTGACTCCACGATAATGGGTTTTTATTTACTAAAGAATATTCCTCTTTCTGTGGTAGAATATTTGAGTGGATTTTATTATTATATTTATTTAATAAATGCCTTCTAAAACAGATGTACCACTTTATACTCCCGCCGGCAGAACTCCATGTCTTGACCATTTGCATTGTTAAATTTGTAATATATGTATGCTAATCTGAAAATGTTTTCGCACTGTGGTATTACTGTACCTTTTTCATGTTTCTAAAGAGGTTGAGATTATTTTTCATAATGTTTATTAGCCTTCATATTTCCCCATCAATGAAATGTGCCTTAGGTTTTCACCATTTTTCTAATGGGTCATTGGTCTTTTCCTCATTGAGTTTTAAAGGCCTTCTTTACACATTTTCGAGACTATGTCTTTGTGCAAGTCTTCTCTTCTCAGTTTATAGCTTGTCTTTTCACTTTCTTTGTATCTCTTATTGGAGGGAAGTTCTTAAAGTAGTCAAATTTATTAATTTCTTTCTTATTTACGCTTTTTTGTGTCTTGTTTCAGCAATCTTCTTAGGCCATTAAGTCATTCTTCTGATTTGTCTTGTGAAAATATTTATAGCTCTACTTTTAAGTGTTTAATCTACTGGGAGTTTATTTTTATATATGGCATGAAGAGAGGAGCTGATTTTATTGTCTTCCATTTATTGACCATTGTCATGGATTGAATTGTGTCCCCCAAAAATATCTGCCAGCTTGGCTGGGTCATGATTCCCAGTACTGTATGATTGTGTACCATTTTGTAAATCTGATGTGATTTCGTTATGTGTTATAAACTCTATCACTACGATGAGGTTATATGTGATTTCCTCATGTGTTGTAAACTATCACTGTGAGGAGGTTATACTGATGAGGTTTACAAGATTAGATAGTGTCTTAATCCAATCTCTTTTGATATATAAAAGAGAGAAGTGAGCAGAGGCACATGGGGACCTCATACCACCAAGAAAGCAGTGCTGGGAGCAGAGTGTGTCCTTTGGACTCGAGGTTCCTGCGCTGAGATGCTCCCAGACCAAAGGAAGACTGATACATCACAAGGACCTTCCTCCAGAGCAGAGAGAGAGAGAAGGCCTTCTCCTGGAGCTGATGCCCTGAATTTGGACTTGTAGCCTACTGACTGTGACAGAATAAACTTCTTTTTGTTGAGGCCATCCGCTTGTGGTATTTCTGTTAGAGCAGCCCTAGATGACTAAAACAACCATACTCTTATTTTCTCACTAATTTGCAATGCTTGATCTTTCATGAACCAGGCTCCCATATATAATTGAGTTTCTTTCTGATATTTTTTGTCAGTTACTATAGTTTTCTTATGTCTTTGTAAGTTGCCCTTGATGTTTTTCTTCACACATCTTAACTATTCCTGCCCCTTTATTTATTTATATACATATAGAATGACTTAAGTGCCCCAAAAATCTTGTTGGAATTTGAGGTGGATTACGTTTAGTCATTAGATTAGGTTAAGGAGAATTAACGTTTATACAGCATTGAGACTATCTAAACACATGGTTTTACTTCTATTCAGTTTTTAATGTCTTTTGATAAAGCTTAACTCTTTTCTTGATAAAAGCCTTATGTATCTTTTCTTTAATGTACTTGGCTAGTAACGAAAAAGTTGACAGTTCAAGTCTACCCAGAGGTGCTTTGGAAGAAAGGCCTGGCAACCTGTGGAAAATCAGCCACTGAAAACCCTATGGAGCACAGTTCCAGTCTGACAGACATGGGTCACTGTGAGTCGAAATTGACTCGATGGCAATTGGATTTTTGGTATCTTTTCTTAAATTTATTTTTAGGAATTGTATATGATTTTATAATTATAAATGATGTCTCTGTAAAATCTGTTTTTCTTCCTAGATGATTTTTGGTTATCTACAGGAGTGCATTTATTAATTATTTAGTTGTGTATTTTTAGAGTTCTATGTAGATAGTCATATCATCTGCAGACAATGCAGTGTGGTGTTCTTTTTTTTTCTTTTGCTTTCTAATCTTTGTATCTCTCTCTTCCTCATCTTCTGGTTTTTTTTTTTTTTGCTTTTTTGTCTTATTGTACTGTTTAGGATTCCAGTACAGTGTTGACTAGGAGTATGTTTGTAGTGGGAATTTTAGCTTATCTTAAAGGGAATGCTTTCAGTCTTTTGGAATAAGAATGCTTGCTTTTTTTTTTTTCCATATAGATGTTGTTTATCAAGTTAAGTATGCTTCTTTCTACTCCTCTTTTTTACAAGTGTATATAAGTATATTAAATCATTAATGGTTGTGGAATTTTTTGAAATACCTTTTTTCATCTCGAGAGGGCCATAGTTTTTCTCCTTTAATCTGTTAATATTTTAAACCACACAGTGTATTATTTTTATTATATATTGTTTCTAGTTTGCTTTGATCACTCAATTGTTTATTACATATTCTTAACCACTATGCCACCAGGGTTTCCGTTTAAAGTATAAGAAAAAAAAGACCTTTTATACTTACCCACCTGTTTACCATTTCTGGTGTTATTTATTCCTTTGTGTAGAGGTTCCATTTAGTTTAATTTTCTTTTGTCTAAAGGACTTTTTTTTTTAAACATTTTTATATGGTGTAGTTCTGCTGGTGATAAATCTTTTTACCTTTTGTATGTCTGAAAAAGTTTTTTTTCCTCCCAACCCCTGTTTTTTTTTTTTTTGTTTGTTTTTTTGACTGGGTATAGAGTACTTTAAAGATACCCCATTCTCTCCTAGCTTGCATTGTTGGTGACAAGAAGCCTGTTATCAGTTACACAACTTGGAATGTAATCAATGTCACTGAATTGTACATGTAGAAATGGTTGAATTGATGTATGTTCTGCTGTGTATATTTTTAGCAACAACAAAATAAAATATTTTGTTTAAAAAAAAAAGAAACTACTATCATTCTTACTTTGTTCCTCAGTATGTAATGTGCCTATTTTCTCTGTCTGCTTTTAAAGTTATCAGTTTATCACAGGATTTAAGTAATGTTTCTTGTTGTAGCTTTCCTTATTTTTTTTTTGGTTCATGGAGTTTGTTGACCTCTTTAATCTGTAGAATTGTAGCTTTCATCAGTTTGAAAAAATCTAAAATATTTTTGCCTGTTTTCATTCTTTGGGTACACCAATTACATTGAAATCATCCCACAGACCTCTGTTCATTTTTTAAAATTTTATTTTCTGTCAGGGCTTTGAACCGATTCAAAATTGTTCAGTCATGACCATCGTAAACAAGGGCAGCGTACGTGTTGCATAGCAACCAAATATGTATCCTGTTGGATTTTGACTCAAGTGGGAAACAAACAGCGGTGTCCCACTCAAAGATGGCAGCTGACTGCGCCACTTTGAATGTGTGGCTCTCCACAGTCCTGCCAATAATCCAGTCTCCTGTGTCAGGCTCCTGAAACGTTCAGAGCAGCGCACTCGGCTGCCTCTTTGAGCGAAGCACCACTGTTTGTTTCCTACTCGGGTCAAAATCTGATAAACAGCAGATTTGGTTGCTATGCAGTGCGTATGCTGCCCTTGTTTACAATGGCCATGACTGAACCATTTCTAATCAGTTTGAAGCCCTGTTTTCTGTGTTTTGTTTTGTATAGTTTCGGTTCCTATATTGCTTTGTCTTCAGATTCGTTCATCTTCTGCAGTGTCAAATCTGTTCATCTCTTCTAGTGTATATTTCATCTCAGATATTTATTTTTTATCTCTAAAATATGAGTTGCTTCTTTTTTATGTCTTCCATATCTTTATATCTCAATCTTTTGTCTATCTTCTTGAACTATAAGGAATCCAGTTAGAATAACTGAATAGTCTTATCTACTAATTATGTCATTTCTGGGTCTTTATATAGATTGATATTTTTCTTCACTTTGGAGAAAATGATGTTTCAGCACTGTTTTCTGTTTTGGAAGCATAGTAATTTTTTTTTTCATTGAATATCTGACTGTGGTTTTTACTTTGTTGAATGTTAGATATTTTTGTATTCCTTTAAATATTCTGAGGTTTGTTCTGAGATGCAGTTAGGATACTTGGAAACAGTTGATCTTTTTAAGACTTGTTTTAAAGCTTTGTCATGTGTGACTAATCCAACCTTTAGGGTAGTGCTGATACTGCTCTAAGGGAAGTTGTGGTTCAATGGTAGAATTCTCGCCTTCCATGCAGGAAAACTGGGTTTGATTCCCAGCTAGTGCCTGGTAGCACAACCACCACCTTTTTGTCAGTGGAGGTTGTGTTGCTATGATGCTGAACTGGTTTCATTGGAGCTTCTAGACTAAGAAAGACTAGGAAGAAAGGCCTGACAATCTACTTCCAAACATAAGCCAGTGAAAACCCTATGGTCCTATCTTGTGCTTGGGGTTGCCATGAGTTGGGAGTGACTCGACAGCAGCTAGCAACAACAACAATTTTGCTGCACTAATGAGGAAGTGTATTTCTGAGCTCTTGATTCAATGACCTGTGGATCACAATGTTTTTCCACTTTGGTTGGTGGGAATATTCCCTCTTCTATACGAGTTCTAAGGCATGTTTCACATGTTTTTACTTTATTTTTTCTGGGTGTTCTTACTTTGATTTCAGGTAGTTTTCTTAAATACTTGTGGTGAAGAGCACCAGACTTGAAGGGAACCCTCTGTAGATCTCTAGAGCATGTGTCAGCAAACATTTTCTGTAAAGGACCAGATATTAAACATTTGAAAATATATACTGTCACAACTGCTCAACTCTGCTGTTGTTGTGTGATGACAGTCATAGACTGTACATAAATGAATGCGGTTGTATTCTAGTAAAACTTTATTTACAGAAATAGGCAGTGGGCTCATTTGGCCCCCAGGTCATAGTTGACTGATGCCTGCTGTCTGTGCTATTCTCTCCTGTCTACAGCTCTCATTTTCCAGTGCTCTTTCCTGTGAATTCTAGCCACTTCGGCTTTTTCAGATTCTGCACTTTGCTGTCTCAAATCAGGTAGACTTCCAGCTTTATTGGTTCCTCCTCCCTGCACTGTGGCTTCAAAACTCTCTTTAGTTAGAAATTAGAAAGCTGGTCAGTCGCTGGTCTCACCTTATTTGATTAATTTTTCAATATCAGTGTCTTGGGCTGCCTGTTTTCTGGTATTTAAAAGCTATGTGTGTATGTGTTTTAGGCAATAATATAAGTTTGGTTCTTCTTACTTGACTGGCAGCAAAAGTCTTCACTTTCAGTTATGTAAGATATTTTAGCTAGATGTAGAATTTTCAGTTGATAGTTTTTTTCTTTCAGTACTTCTAAGATACTATTCCTTTGTCCTGCACCATGTATTGTTTCTCATGAGAAGTCAGCCATTGTTGTTATTATTGTTACCTGTATAAATTTTCTTCTTGTCTGTTACCCTGTTTCCCTTCAAAATTAACATTATTTAGAAGCTCCCCTAGTATATATTTAAGGTATACAGTGATTGCAAACTACCATTTAATTAGGTTCATCAATGGTATTTGGTTTCAGACAAGTAAAATATGCGACAGTTGTCTATTTGGATACAACAGATGGTCAAAACATTTTTTTCCAATTTTTATTCTTAAGATATTTACATAGAAAAAAATATTTCCAGGATAACTCCTGTACCCACCACCTTTTAAATCTTGTGATTTTGCTCTATCTGAACCATTGAAAGAAAGTTACAGATGTGATAATACTTAATCAGGAAAGATTTTACCTCTATCCTTGGTTGAAGTTTCCTTGATTATCTTTTAACTAAGTGAAAATGTTCATTCTCCAGTAGATTCCACAGGATGGGGCTTGTAATACGATGTTTTCTGAGTTCTTGCATGTTTGAAATGGTGTTTTATGGCCTTCATTATTGAAGAAAATCTACATTGGACATAAAATACTTTGGTTCATATTTTTTTTCACTGAGTTTATTAAGTATATTGTTTTACTGTTATCTTACTCTGTATGTTGTACGTTACAGTCAAGGAATATGATATTTACCTGATGTTTTGTTTTTTTCATTTGTAAATGTCTTATTCTTTTCGCCTGGTAGTCCCGAGATTTTTAAAAATTATCCTAAAAATATTGAGCATGTTTCAGAGTTGATAGTTCTGGGTCAGTTTTCTAAGATAAACAGTAGGAAATGCCAATATAATGATTCTCATCTTTTTTTATTTTAAAAAAAGTTTTCTTTAATAATTTTAAAATAGTTGTATTTGACTTTTTTCTTCAGGGAATCCAATTATACATTTATTGGATTATTGCTGCCTGTTTTCTTTCTTTTTAAATCAGTTTCTCTCTGGTCCCTTTTAAATATCTGTTTTTATTTCAGTTTTATTTTCTGGATTTTGTTTAGTTTCAGTTTCTGTCTTCTGTGTCTCCTGCTGTGATTTCAGTTTTATCTTGGTCTTGTCTGGATAGCTCTTACTTTGCTTTTCACTTCCTCGGTGGGTTTTGCCTTATTTTTCTGTTTCTTTTCCTAAATTTGATGAGCTCCTGTTTAGCATCTTTGTATTTTTGACTTATTCTGATTTGTTGTGTTCTATATATCTGAAGTTATTTTAAAATTATAGTTGTATGCATGTTGTTATTTACACTATTGCTATTATGGAAGTACGTTTAAAGTTTTATCCACCAAATATGCCTAGGAGTGTAGTGATTAAATTGAGACTTGAAGGATGAATAGGAGCATGCTTATAGGGTTAGAGGGAATAATGGACAGAATAATGCATAGAGACAGATATGAGAAAAACCTATAGTTTTCTGATAATACAAGTCATTCAGGATTCTGGGAGCATAAAATATGACACAGGAGTAATGGAAGATGAGGGTGAACAGTTAGAGACAGGATCATGAAGGTGCATTTATGCATACGAAGGAGTTTATGTTTTATACTTTGTCAGGGAACCACTAAAAATGTTATATATAATACCTATCTAAAAAAACAGAAATATTAAGGCATATAGAACATTTTTTCCTATAGCAGCTTAATTTTATATTTTATCAAATAATAATTTATACTTCAAAATTAATAAAGCCTATTTTCTTTCAAAATTTTCAGATAGAAAATCCTCGGTATCTGAGACAGAAGCCTGTCCCAGTTTCTCTGGTAGGTGAGAATTCCATTGGACTTTTTCTAGGGACAGGTATTTTTTAATAAAATAACCATTAACTCTTTACAGAAAATAATGTAGGCTCACGTTATGAAGCATGATAGTCTTATTAACCTAGCTGCCTGGAAGTGAATATATCACTTTTTCTCCAGTGTTGTTAATAGTTTGGCATGAACTTTAGGCATTTTGAAATTTACTTTTGGGCTGAGGATAAACCAGATCTGTAAAACTATTAAATAATTCTTATTTATTCAACAGACGACTCCCAAATTCAGCCTGAGGAAATCCAGCAGTTTTCACGATGATCATTTACTCTCTCGAATGCATGAAAAAGAGGTAGGATTGAGATATTTCTGCTGTATCTAATTGTTAACACACTTGTTAAATTTTTGTATACTGTGAGTTTCCAGGTCCTAGTTAAAATAATAATCTAAGGTAGGCAGGGTTTGTCTTTATTTTTTATCACCCATCTTCCATCTTGTATGTCCCAACTCTGTGCTCACTAGATAAGGGTGTCTTGAGAGGCCATCTCCTGAAGGTCAGTTCCTGATACCAGGAGATAGGGGAAATGGCAGTTTTTAAGAGACAGTGTATTTGACCTCATCGAATGCTTCCGTTTTTCCTTTATCTCAACTTATTTGTAATGTGTCTTTCTAGTTTCACTATTCTTACTTTTTAAACTGATCTACTAAATTAAGCTATGCTATAGCTGATAAATGACATAATAAACTACCCTTCTTTGGTCATTTTAAAGTACAGTTATTAAAGAGGTATTATTGTTTATTGGTTAAGGGCATAGGCTATGGAGTCAGGAATGAAAAACTAAAGCAAACTCATTGCCGATGAGTTGATTGCGACTCATAGCAGCCCCATAGGACAGAGTACAACTGCCTCATAGGGTTTCCAAGGCTGTAATCTTTACAGAAGCAGACTGCCACATCTTTCTCCCATGGAGCGGCTGGTGGGTTGGAACTGTTGGCAGCCACGCTGTTAACCACTTGCCATCAGGACTGGTTGGAGTCAGAAATAACCTGGGTTTAAATCTAGGTTCTTTTACTTATTAGCTGTATGAAAACCGTCACATACTTAACCTCTGTGAGCCTCAATTTCCCCATCTAAATTGAAGGATACCTGCTTTGTGGGACTGTTTTGAGGATTTTGTAGTCTGTAAGGAGTCCTGGTGGCACAGTGGTTAAGCGTTTGGCTGTTAACCAGAAGGTCGACAGTTAGAATCCACCCACTGCTCCTTGAAAACCCTGCGGGACAGTTCTCCTCTGTCCTGTAGGATCCCTATGAGTCAGAATCGACTCGATGGCAACAGGTTTGGTTTTAGTACAGGTTAAGCAACTATAAAGGAGTCCTGGTGGTGCGGTAATTAAGTGCTCGGCTGCTGACCAAAAGGCTGGCGGTTGAAACTCACAAGCTGCTCTGTGGGAGAAAGATGAGGTTCTGCTTCTGTAAAGATTTACAGCCTTGGAAACCCTGTGGGGAAGTTCTACTCTGTCCCAGAGGGTCACTATGAGTCGGCATCGACTCAACAGCAATGGGTTTGTTTTTTTTTTTGGAAGCAACTATATGCTTGACATATCATAGTTGTTAAACAAATGTTAATTTCCTTTTGTTTTTTGTTCTGGTAAATTTAAAAATCATTATTGTTATTTTTGTTCTTGCTTATGACCCCAATGAAACACTTTGATCATCTGTATGGTGTGGTGGAAAACTGTTAGATTAGAAATCTGAAAAAACTGTATTCTTAACCTTACTATTTACTATTCTTACTATTTAAATTGATCTGCTAAATTAAGATATGCTATAGCTGATAAATGACATGATCAACTACCCTTCTTTGGCCATTTTAAAACAGAATTATTAGAGAAGCAGTACTGTTTATTGGTTAAGAGCGTAGGCTGCAGAGTCAGGAGTAAAAAAGTAAACCAGACTCGTTGGCAACAGAGTTGATTCCGACTCAAGCAACCGTATAGGGCAGAGTAGAACTAAATACAGCTTTACTATTCTCTAGTCATATAACCCTGAGAAGTCAAGAATATTAGTTTAGGATTTGTTTAATGAGGAGGTAATTTTTGATCTCAGGATTATTACCAAAATCAAATGAGAATAACGCATATGTATGTAACTTGCAAATTGTAATGCACAACTTAAATGTATAAATGTGTAAAATAGGTTTAGATTATTAATGTTTTTAATAAATTTATTTAAATAATTTTATCATTAATTTTTCTTTAATTTTTAACTTCAGAATTTCTGAAGTTCAATTTCCAATTGGTTCCTTTTAATATGATAGTTTTCTGACCACCTTCTTTATAAAATATCACAAAAGACATTGATTTTGTTGTTGATGCTACTATTGATAATAGAGGAGGAAGGGCTATTTTTTCTTTTAAATTTCAGTCTGGTAGAATTACTGCAGCTGATCTCAGTGATATTCCATCTGACATTTACTAGCTCCAACTTAAGGCATGTAGAGTTTTGTTTCTTAGTGTATACCTGGTGTTTAAAAAACTAATGAAATAAACACATTACATTTAGAAAGCCTGTTTTGGGGTAATATTTCTTATATTCATCACATCTTCTTGTGAGCTCTTGTTTTGCATTTCTTTCTTTTTTTTTTATGTTGTCATTGTTTTAAAAGGTCATTCCAAGTCATTACAAATCATTTTTTCTTTTATTTTGTGCTAATTCTTACTTTTGAGGCTACTTGCCAAAGAGTAATGAAAAGGATTAAAATGAAATGTTGGCTTTTGAAAATTTTCTTTTGTCTTTCATGGAGTAAGGTTTCTTCTCTTTATAATGACAGCTTGGGTCAGGAGTAAACATTCCAGTGTTCTCCACATATGTGTTGAAAGAAAAAGTATTTAAAGCTATTGTGTATTGCATCCAAGATTCATGTTTAAATGTATGTGGCTTTCTTCCACACCCTTAGGGTTTTCTTTGTGTGCATATTTTAAATGAATGAATCTGTTTGTGGCATCATTGAGAAGTTTGCATGTGAACATCAACTTACTGCATATGTTAAAATATACCCAAGGAACATTTAGGCAAAAACAACCCTTTCTGCAATTACATAATCATTTCTGAAATTTTTTTTTTTTCATAAAATGTTTTGATCATATTCTTTTCTTCGCCATAAAATATTTCAAGGTATGTGTTGAGTTGCCTCAATGTGAAAACTATCTTGGTGTCTTCTTTCTTTTAAAGTAGCATTTCTAATTAAATCATAAAATACTGTATGCAATTTTTTATTGAAGAAATTTTGGAAAATACAGACATGTGTAAAGAAGGAAGTAAAATCACCATAAAATTAACATGCAGAAATTAAAACTCCAATAAAATATCAGTCTTTTCCCTCTGCAGCATATAAACATGTATTTTTCCTTAGAAAATTGAGATGACATTGTATATATTGCATTCCATATGTTAAGTATTTTTCATGCTGTTAAATGTTGTTCGTAAGCATCTATTTTTAATGTCTGTGTCTTATTTCAAATCATGGAAGCATCCTGTTTATTTAACTGATCCTGATTGTTGTATATTGATATTGTTTATACTTTTCATTAATGTAAATAATTCTGGGGTGGGTATTCTTGTATATGTATCTTCATATGCATCTCCAAATATTTCTTTGGGGTAAAATTATATCTTTTTAATGGTAAATTGAAATGATGGATTTTTATAAACCTTAGTATCATAAATATTTTAACTTTTTTTGAAATGAAAATAAATACTTGGAGGCCTATTGAATATTGTATATTATTATAAGGTACAAGTAATTTATTATATGTAAAAATGAGAATGAAAATAAAAAAAGGTCAAAGATAATCAGGAGTCATTTGAAGACAGCAAAAGGTAGCAGTTTAGATTGCCTTTGTAAATACAGACATACTAATTATATTATTAATGCAGAGGAAATATTTTTCTTTTAAAATATATTAGTTTTTAAAAAATATTTTCATTGTTGAAACGGAAAATAGCCATCACGGAGGGTGGTGGGGACCATGGTCGCAGGGAACATCTAGCTCAATTGGCATAGCACAGTTTATAAAGACAATGTTCTACATTCTACCTTGGTGAGTAGCGTCTGGGGTCTTAAAAGCCTGTGAGCGACCATCTAAGATACTCCACTGGTCTCACCCCTTCGGGAGTAAGGGAGGATGTAGAGAACAGGATGCAAGGAAAAGATTAATCCAAAGGACTAATGGACTACAGCTACCAAGGCCTCCACCAGACTGAGTCCAGTACAGCTAGATGGTGCCCGGCTACCACCACTGATTGCTCTGACTGGGATCACAATAGAGGATTCTGGACAGAGCTGGAGAAGTATGTAGAACAAAATTCTAACACACAAAAAAAGACCAGATTTACTGGCCTGAAAGAGAGACTGGAGATACCCTGAGAGTATGGCCCCCAGACACCCTTTTAGTTCAGTGGTGAAGTCACTCCCAAGGTTCACCGTTCACCTGGGGATTGGACAGCCCCGTAAAACAAAACGGGACTAATGAGGCACAGCAGTCTAGGGACAAGGACTAGAAGGCAGGAGGGGACAGGAAAGCTGGTGATAGGGAACCCAAGGTTGAGTAAGGACACTGTTGACATGTAGTGAGGTTATTAACCAGTGTCATAGAGCAATATGTGTACTAACTGTTTAATGAGAAACTATTTTGTTCTGTAAACCTTCATCTCAAGTACAAAAAAAAAAAAAAAGAATTATCTCTGTGATATTAAATTGACAACAGCAACTAGAAGGTTTGATGGGAAGCCTAGGGGACAGTGAGTTGAAGATAATGGTGATGGAATAATTTGGAGAAGGATAGTGAGAATAGCAGCACAACTGGAAGAACGTAATCGATGTCACTGAGTTGTACACGCAGAAATTTCTGAAATGGTGTATCTTTGGTTATGTATATTTTCACCAAAAAAAAAAAAAAGATCCTCCAAGATCGAGAATGGAGAGTGTCGACATGTCATGGGGTTGTTAACCAATGTCATAAAACAATATGTGTACTGACTATTTAATGAGAAACTTAAACCTTCACCTAAAGTACAATTTAAAAAAATTTAAAAGAAAATAGCCATCATACTGCTTTATTATTTTTCTCTGTCTTCCAGAGATACATTTGTAACTTGGATATATCCCTAAATTTAAATGAATAGCTATGTAACATTTACTGGTGGGCATGAGGATAAACGCTTTTGTTTAGAAGTTCAGTAGATCCTTGTATGGCCATCTTAAAAAAACTCTAATGTGTCTTGTGTATGTTCTCATCTAAATCTCTTCTAAAAATGTCCTTTTGTTTTTACTGGGTGGTGTTTTTTAAAACAAGAAATAGGATTTCTTCAAGTGAGTCACTGCTATTTTTAAATGAAACCGTGAATATTAAATTAGATATTTAATACTCCCTCTCCTAACCCCTTATCTTCATTCCTTAGTGGTAATCATTGCAAAAAATTCAGTGTATATCCTCTTAAAATTTTGTAGGAATATTTCATTTTTTTAATACAAATGGGATCATACATCATACTCTCTACACTGTTTTGCATTTTGTATTTTGAGCTTAACTATATAGCCTGCTGTTCTTTCTATATCAGCAATATGGCCTCATTCTTTTTAATGATTTTTAAAATTTTACTGATATACTATATTTTATTGATTGTCTCCTATTGACTGACTTAAGGGGTTTATAGTATTTTGCTGTAACAGTGTTTTCAGAACATCTCTGTGCGTATCTTTGTATATTTTATGTTTATTATAGGATAAATTCTGTGAAATGGAATTGCTCACCACAGACTTATACATTTATATTTTTGATTGACATCGACAAGTTGCGGTTAAAGTCAGGCTAGGTCTGTCCAGGGCTGCAGGTGTGGGCGAGAATGGGCAGTGATGGCTAATTGGTATGGGGTGTCATTTTGAGGTGATAAAAATGTTCTAAAACTAGATTGTGATGATGGTTGCACAGCTTTATAAGTATATTAAAAACTATTGAATTGCATACTTTAAGTTGGTGAGTTTTTACGGTAATGTCAGTTATATTTCAGTAACCCCTTTTTTAAAAAAAAAAAGTTATATCTGTTTAACTTCCAGCAGTAGTGTATGAGAATATTTTCTCATTCTTTCATCAGCACTGGATTATAAACTCTTTTGATCTTTATTTGTGAGGTGCAAAATAGTATCTTGTTTTGATATTTACATATCTTTCATTTAAGTGAGAACGAACCTATTTTTTGTATGTATATTGTCTTTTTTTATTTCACTTTTGTGAGTTATCTTTTTTTATTCTTTTCCATATTTTCATTGAATTGTCTGTTTTCATAGTGATTCCTAGGAGCAATTTATATGTTAAGGAATTCAGGTCTTTGTCATATAACCAGCAGATATTTTTCTCTCTATGTCTTTTGATTTATATGTGGTTATTGTTCATGTATAGAAATTTTCTTTTAAATAGTTGGAGCTATCAGTCTTTTCACTGCAATGGCTAGATTTTGTATTATGCTTAGAAAAGCCTTTCTTACTCCAAGGCTGTGAAAAAATTAAACTATCTTTGTCTCTTTTTTTAAATCTTGTTTTTATATTTAAATCTCAGATCTATTTCAAAGGTTTATGCTGTAAGTAGTGATGGTAATCTAGGTTATTCGGTCCTTAAGTAATGTTATAAACCCAAAAATTTTAGGAGGTTGAAATGCTAATGTTAAATAAAACAGTAAACGTGTAGTGAATTGAATGATACGAAATTTTATACAGATTACAGAGTTTATCTGCATCATGTAATGAAGCTTTTAATAAAGTATTTAGTTCTGGTGAAGTTTTAGAGAGTCCCGAAATATTTTATTAACCTTTATAAGTCAAACTTACTAAAAGACAACTTCCATTTGAAATTTATAATTCTGCAGAAAATACCTAAGACGTTAAATGCATAATGTTTGCAACCTTATTTTATTAAAGAATTGCATTGGTTTTCTTTTGGTGGCTAAAAATACACCTGTAAAATATTTTAGGATGTTCTTTTAAATTTTTAAATTTTAAATTTTGAGCATTATGGGAAAACACATGTTCAGTGACAATGATCCTTTATTTTAACTTTAGCCTATCATTCACAGATATACCTGGACTTGTTTGCCTTTGTAATTGCTAACACATTTCCTCTGATATCCACATCACAGAATTGGGTGACAGTGAGCATCATCAAGTAGTGGGATTTTTATAATATTCTTTAAAAAGGTTCCTGACATGGATTAAGACGTTTGGAAAACCGTTGTCACTGCAAATGAAAGAAGAGACAACACAACAAGGGGAGATCAGTTTTCAGAGAAACCATCAATTGTCAGAGAACAGATGGTAGAAATTGCTCATTTTGTGAGATAGAAATTCCCTTTGAACTTCACCTCCACCCACATTGACTGTTCCTACCTATTGCCTGAAAAGGATGTTGCTTCTTTCTTCTGTGTAATGCCATTAGGCTATTTTTATTCTGTGTATCTGCTATTTAAATATAGAATTTAAATAAATCCAAGATAAAAAATCTAGTCATTGACATAATAAATGAGAGAACTAGGATTTTTAAACATTTCCTATTATGAAATATAGCATGAAGATATACACGATCTCACAAAATTTAACAAATAATTATACAAGGGAATACCATTGTAAACACCACCTAGCCAAGAGTTAATCATTGCCAGTACCCCAGAAGTCTGCTATCTGACCCTTCCCAATTATATAATCTCTTCCATCTTCCCCATACGTAACTACTGTCCTGGTTTTTGTGATGATAATTTCTTCCCTTGTTTTCAGAAGTTGATTTACCACTAATACCCGCATCCTTATAAATAAAAATATTATCAGATTTTGAACTTCAGTAGAATTAAATTGGATATGTTCTTTTGTGTCTTGTTTCTTTAGCTCAGTAGTATGTTGGTGACATTCATCCGTATTGAGGCACATAGCTATAGTTTGTTCATTTACATTGCTTTCCATTAAATAAATCTGCCACATTTTCTTACCATTTTCTTGTTGAATCTATTCTGGTTTTTAGCTTTTACAACAAGAATCCCATGAACAGTCTTGTAACCCGATACGCAAGAGTTTCTCTAGAGTAGTTGTTCTCAAAGTGTGGTCTGTGAACCCTGGAATTCCTGAGACTCTTTCATGAGGCCTATGGGGTCAAAATTATTTTCATAATAATATTGAAATGTTATTGTCAGCTGTTGACATTTACATTGATGGTGAAAAAGCAATGCTGGGTAAAATTGTAAGCACACATCAAGGCAGTGGCACCAAAGTATACAAGTAGTCATTACATTCTTCACTGCCACACATTTGCAGAAAAAAAAAATCTGTTTTACTTAATGTCCTTGGTGAAGAAGCAATAAAAATATTAATTTTATCAATTCTTATACCTTTAATATGCATCTTTTTGATATCTGAGTGATGAAATGGAAGTAGGCATATAGAACATATGCAACGTATCAAAGTACAGTGGTTGCCTAGAAGAAAAGCACTTGTGTGATTCTTTGAGCTATGAGTTGTAATAGCTGCTGTTTTGTGGAACACTGTTTTTATTTGAAAGAATGATTGACTGCCAAATCATGGTTATTTGGACTTGGATATTTGGCATTTTCTCAGAAATGAGCAAACTGAGCCTGTCACTTCAAGCAAAACAACTCACAGTATTTGTTGCTAATGATAAAATTAAACTTTAAATGAAAATTAGAATTTTGGAAAACTTGTAGCAGACACCGTAAGCTTGACACCTTTCCAATACTAAGACTTTTCTGATGAAGTTGGTGAAGATACTAATTAATGTGAAGTTTTGATATATAATGAAATTTTAATATTTGGGGATTTACACAACTAATTGAACTAGTATTTTCCAAATGAGTAATGCATGGTGTTATAAAATCACACATAAGTAAAAGGTCCATTCAAAGTGAAAGATAGACCAATAAATCTTAATGTCACCAAGTGTGAAGTTCCAGAATCCACATTGCAACTAACTAAAAAACTAGTGCTTGTGAGTGTTGGTGTACTAAAGAAGAATGTCTACCGTTGTCTGAATGGGCTACTAAAATACTCCTTCCTTTTCCAATTATATTTTCTGTGAGCTCTCATTTAAAGAAGAACTAATTCCAATATTATACAAATTCTTTGAGAAAATATAAGAGGAAGGAATATTTCTGAACTTATGAGGTAGGCGTAACCCTGAAAGTAAAACCCAAATAACATTACAACAAAAATAATTGAACCTCAGAAAAAATAAAATTTTAATACCGAAGTTTGTATATCAGTACATTGAGAAAAGGCTGTTGTTTAATAAATGAAGCTGGCACAACTTCTCATGTATCTGGAAGAAAATACAATTGGGTCCTTACCCTAGAAAAACAAAAACAAGATTTCTGGATGGACTAAAGACTTAATCTAAAAAAGCCAAAACAAAAACTTTCAAAACAATGAAAATCTTGTTTAAAAGTGTAGGAATTGGAGAGACCTTTCTGTGCTTTTTAAACCCAGAAACCATAAAAGGAATGACAGAAATATCTGAAGCAAATGATATTAAAGAATTTTTATGACAAAAATATTATATACAACTTAATGGAAAATAGTAAATTTGGGAAAATATTTGGGACAGACTGAGTGTTAATGTCTATAGTACAGAGACTTACTGATTGAGAAGGAAAAATGTGAATCAAGATTATGAAGTGGGATTTCACAGAACAAATTCATATGGCCCAAAAACAAATGAAAAGGGACCAAGATACAGGCATTTTCAGGGTGATGCAAATTAGAGTAGTAATGAGGTTATTTACTCTTTGATGGGAATGTGAATTTTTATAACCTTTAATAGAAGGAGAAATCTATTATGATAAAAATGTATCTACTCATTGACCCATCAGCATGTCTTCTGGAAATCCATCCTGTAGAAAGCAAAGCTCTAGTGCATAGGGTGCATGTATGGGAATGCTTTTGTGTCATTGTAGTGGGAAAACACTAAAAACAGTGAATGTACACTAAGGGAAATGGTTGAATAAATTCTGCTTTATCCTCTTCAGGAATTAAAAAAATACAAAAAAATTGCCATCAAGTTGATTCTGACTCATAGTGACCCTATAGGACAGAGTAGAACTGGCCCCTAGGGTTTCCAAGGTGTGGCTGGTGGATTCAAACAGCTAACCTTTACGGTTAGCAGCTGAATGCTTAACCACTGCACCACTGGTAGGCAGCAATTAAAAAGAACAAATAAAAGCTGTAAGAAAGTAATTTTAGAGGAATTCTTATGAGATGTTGTTCAGATAGAAAAGCAAGATGCATAAATTTTTTATTTTTGTATGTGTGGAACATACGTAGTTAAAAAGAAATTTTTATTATTAGAGTATAGTGGCTTAAAGAAAGAGTTTGTCTCTCACATAACAGTCCAGGGTGTGTAGGAGGTGCTCTGCTCTGTGATGTCACTGGGGACCCAGGCTGGTGGGGTGCCTCTGCCATCCTCAGCATATGGATTTAGTCTCTGAGTGTGAAGTGGCAGTTACTGCATTTATCTGAGTCTGCATGGTAGGTTGCCCACCAGTACCTTATCTCGTAAGTTCCATCTTTCAGAAAGAGAGAAAGTGCATGAAGAGAAAGCCACTGTATGTTTAAGGATGTCAGGTAAAAGTTGCCTGTATCATTTCTGCCCCATCATTCCCCTTGGCCATGATCTAGTCACATGGTCACATGCCCCTATATATGATGCAGCCAAGTGCCCAGCCCAGTCTTGGTGGTGATAGTGGGCCCCCAAAGGAAGAAGAGAATAGATATCTGGGGATGATAGATTATGTATATTTGTGTATGATTCTGTGAGGCTGGCAGAAGATAGTGAGACACACTAGGTCATTAATGTGGACTACCCAATGCCAGTGTTGATGTAGGGAGAAAGGAGGAGGGAGAAACAGAAAAGGAAAAAAACACCAGTGAGTGCAGCGAAGCTAAGCAAAGCGTAATACGATGGTGTTCATGCTTTTGTGTAAAATTACGTTTGTATACGTTATGTGAATACATTTTTAAAATTCAGAAAAAATAAAAATGCCAGCCTGCACCATGTATGTTTAAATATCACGTCTTCCTTTAATGTGATGAGTTTTGAGGAGATTAGAAATTAATATATACAGCCCTAAGTCCCAGCGATAAGATAACAAAGGTGATTCCGTGATTTATCGCCTGTTTGTATGTAAGTACAATGGATAACAATGGCATTATGAGATATTACTAGTTAATGTTTGAGAGTAGGGTACATTAGAAATACTAAGCAGGAAGAGTCTTAATTACCAGCATATGATAGTTTCTTCTGACTAGTAACTAGGAGAACTGTCTAGAAGATGGTTCTAACAGGTATCTGAGTAAATAGAGTGATCATGATTTTATGAATAACTTCTTTTGCAGTTTGCTTTGATGGCTGTTTAAACTTAGAAAGAAAATGTGACTAAAAAGCAAATTATTCAGTTGCTGATTATGCTTGGAAATAGCTGGACAGTACAGATGATTGACATTTGTCATGTTTTAGACCTTTTAAGCCTTACAATTCAATTGCTACCTAGGCACAGTAAATAAACACAAGCAAAAAAGAATTTTATTACTATTATAATGGCTACATTTTATACTTCACTGAAAGCTTGTGGAGCTATTCTCCACATCACTATAAATCTTTCCTTGTTTGTATATGTTGTTCCTTTTGACATGATTGAGATAGTTGATCAACATGAAGGCTTTTGAAATAACACTTAAGGAAGTTCCTTGGATTTTAAAATGTGTGGATGATACCTGTCGAAATTAATGCATTTTTTTCCTCACAAAATCAATGGTTATTATGCTATTTTAGTTTGGTATTCTGCCAAGTTCACTATCAAATGTGAAATAGAATTTGCACATGTAAAACTACTAATAGTAAAAGTATCATTTTGAATAAAAATCTGCTCTGTAAAAGTGAATATGAAGAGTTGATGGGCAAGTATTTAAAAACCCTTAATTCAAAGTTTGTAAATATTCAATTGAGTAAAATGCACAAATGACACTGGTAATTGTCTTAAAATTTACCTAGTTAGACTGTGAGTAGGATACTTTTACACTCAAGAAAATGCTTTTATTCTAACTATTTACGGGAGGGTATTCATCAACTTTATTCATTTGGTAGGACTGTCCAACTTCAGAGTGATTTTTTGAAGTAAGTACTTCAGAGAAAATGGGGCCCAAATATACTTAGTAAATAGTAAATTCTCTTTAACTTTTTCTAAATAGAAATTTCAGAAATTCTCTTACAAATTAGCCTGTGGGGAGCCTCTAGAAAGGAAGCCATTCAAATTCAGTGCCTTTGCTTTAGCAGTAGACTATGCATAGAATGGAGTACACTCCTCTTATCCTTGTGCTGCTAGTTCCAATTTCTTGACAGGTCTGTTTCTTTTTCTAGAAGCAGATGGTTTAGCTCAGGACTGGTTCAAGTTATTGTCGGAGGGAATCTTCTGATAATATTGCCCAGGGACTTGGTCACATGAAATGAGACTTTCCTCTTGCCATTTATCCCACCTGATTCTTACCATAAAATATTTTCAGTGGGAGCACATGGCCTAGAGTGGATTTCAGTTGCAAACTAAACCTCTTTAATGTTAGAGGATTGCTAGATGAGAACAAGTCAAACAATGGCTGATTTTGGTAATGAGATAAGAAAGTACTCACTCACACTGTTTTAAGAATGGCTTCTCTGCCCTAATCCTTAATGACTCAATCTTCTTAGCCTGACACTGAAGATTCTTTATAATTTAGGCTCAGCTATTCATTTGTCTAAATTGTAAAACTTAATTTTAGTGTATATGTACATGTGTGCACATAAGTGTACACATATATAGTACTGCTTGGAAAGCCTTCTTGGAGGAAATGACATTGAGTGAGTGTTTGTATAATGCAGGTTTTTAATAAGCAGAGAACACACGGAAGCAGGAGAGCAGAATGCATGTTTAGCTGTAGATTGTGAATTACTTAGCTGCTGTGTAGGGAAATGAAAAGGAAGCAAGTGTGATGAAGCCAGAAATGTATGTTGCCACCAAGCCAAGGCAGAGGAAGCCATTGAAGTTTTGACCAGATAATGGCATTTTCACAACTGTGCTTTAGGAAAGTAAGTTGGCAATAGTGTCTCAGATGGTTTACTGGGGTGAAAGACTCTAGGTGGGGATCACCAGTGAGGAGACTGTTCTAACAGTTGAGGCAAGGGTTTATGAGGAACTCTGCTAGGTTGGTAACAGTCAGGCTAAAATGAGGCACTGCTTCCTGGATAGAATTAGTGTTTGATTGGATGTTGAGGGTTAGGGAAAAGAAGGAGTCAAAAATAAGGGCTTATTGGTGCATAGCAGGTACTATTTTTTACTGATTGTTGAATTAGATGTACTAGAGGAACATCCAAATGGAGCTGTCTTGGAGGCAATTGGAACCTGGAAAGACATGAAGCCTAGAGATGGAGATTTGATTTATCTACATGGGAGGTTAGTGTTAAATCCAAGTGAGATCAACAAAAGCAAATGTTTATATATAGTGAAGATGACTGTGGACTAAATAAAGGAGAATGCCTGCCTTTGGGAACTGGAAGAAGAACTGGAAAATGCACAATGCAAAGGATGTAGAGAAACATTGTTAAAAGTAAGAGGAGAGCCAGAAAGGCGCCATATCACTGAAGCCAACGAAAGCCAAGGTAAGACAGAAGGATGATCATAGTGCAGATTGCTAAAGAGGAAATGATGAAGTCTACTGTCAGATTTAGTGATTAAAGCACCTTTGCATGAAAGATGAAAATTATGTCATTGTGACCTTTGAGACTACAGTTTTTATAAAGGGTGAAAGGCAATTATGAAAGAAAGGGAAGAAGGATAAGTAGAAAGTATGGACTAGTCACTTAAAGGCTTATTAGTAAAAAAGAAAAAGAATAATAATTTATGAAGAAAGCTAGATATTTAAACAGCGAATTTTGTCTGATAGCTCTTAATTGGGATTTTATAAAGTTTAAATAAACATCAGCAAGGTGAAGTGTGGCTTCAACCAATGTGGGTCTGAAATAGGTAGGAGCCTTTAATTAAAGGAAAAAAAAACTTTTTAAGAGACAAGTTAAAACCACAGTGTTTTGAAAGAATGTAATTATTATGGGTTAATGGCTGATAATAGCTTCATGTATTAATTTTTCTCTACTTTTTGCATTGATTTCAGAGACTTCATCTTTTTTTTATTCTTGTACTTTAGATGAAGGTTTACAGAGCAAGTATTTTCTCATTAAACAGTTAGTACACATACTGTTCTATGACATTGGTTAACAGCCCCACGACATGTCAGCACTCTCCCTTCTCAACCTTGGATTCCCCATTACTAGCTTTCCTGTCCCCTCCTGCCTTCTAGTTCTTGCCCCTGGGCTGGTGTGCCCCTTTAGCCTTGTTTTGTTTTATGGGCCAGTCTAATCTTTGGCTGAAGGGTGAACCTCGAGAGTGACTTCATTACTGAGCTAAAAAGGTGTCCGGGGGCCATACTCTTGGGGTTTCTCCAGTCTCTGTCAGGCCAGTAAGTCTGGTCTTTTTTTTGTGAGTTAGAATTTTGTTCTACATTTTCAGAGACTTTATCATTTAAAGTTAAGGTTAAGACTATAAAGATGTGATTTAGTGCCTATGATGTTTTCAGCCAATATATGTGGATGTCTATATTAAATATACTTTTTTTCTATCCTCAGATTGCATAGGTTTTATAGGTATTCTTTTTTTTTTTCTTCCACAGAAAAGAGTGTCTTAAATATTTTATGTGGCATATGTAGATTTTGTAATGTTCTATGTTCACTATTCGTCAGAGATGATGGACCCAAATTAGAAAAATGAAGCAGTATTTGCAGAACCAGAAGACAGGGAAAAGAGAACTAGTTTATGGAATTGTTTTCAAAAAAGATAAATATAAGTGGAATCATACATTATTTACTCTTGTGTCTGGCTTGTTTTGCTCAACACAATGTATTTGACGTTATGAATATGCCATAATTCGTCCATTAATCTGTTAATCAACTTGTGGGTTGTTTTCTAGTTTGGTTGTTACGAATAAAGTTGCTATAAAAATTAGTGTACAGGTTTTGTTGTTGTTGATTTATGTTTTCATTTCTCTTGGATAAAACACTAACCTGATTTCCAAGTAGTACTGTTTTACGCTACTCCGGCAAATGAATGAGAGTTCCTGTTACTCCTTGTTGCCAACACTAAGTACTGTCAGTGGCTTGGATTTTAACCATTCTAATGGATGTGTAGAGGTATCTTGTTTTAATTTGCATTTCCTAATGATACATGATGTTAAGCATGTTTTTCATATGCTTATTTTCCATCTGCATATCTTCTTTGGTAAGGTGTCTGATCTTTTACTCATTTTTGATTGGTTGTTTCTTTTCTTATTGTTGAATTTTAAAGAGTTCTTTGAATATTTGGGATACAAGTCTTTGTCACATAAGTGTTTTGCAGATATTTTCTCCTAGTCTTTGGCTTGTCTTTTCATTCTTTTAATAGTAGAAAGTTTTTTAACTTCAATGAAGTCCAACACCAGTTTTTTCTTTTATGGATTGTACTTTGGGTTTGTATCTAAAAAATTATCACCAAATCCAAGGTCACTTAGATTTTCTCCTATGTTATATTCTAGAAGTTTTATAGTTTTGGGTTTTACATTTAGGTCTATGGTCCATTTTGAGTTAATTTTGTGAAAGGTGTAAGATAAGTGTCTCGATCCTTATTTTTTCTTTTTTTGCGTATGGATGTCCATTTGTTCCAGCACCATTTATTAAAAAGACTTTCCTTTCTCCATTGAATTGCCTTTGTTCCTTTGCCCAAGATCAGTTGACTGTATTTGTGTGGGTGTATTTCTAGGCTCTCTATTTTGTCCACCCATTGATACATTTGTCTTTTCTGTTGTCAGTACCACACTGACTTGATTACTGCAGCTTTACAGTAAGTCTTAAAGTCAGGTAATGTCAGCCCTCTGATTTTTGTTCTTCATCTTTTGTGTTGGCTATTCGGGGTCTTTTGCCTTTCCATATCAACTTTAGAATTAATTTCCGTAAAATGTGGAATCCGTATCCACAAAATAGAGCTCTGGTAGCGTAGTGGTTAAGAGTTTGGCTGCTGACCAAAAGTCAGCATTTCAGATCCACCAGATGCTCCTTGGAAACCCTGTAGGGCAGTCCTACTTTGTCGTGTAGGGTTGCTATGAGTTGGAACCAACTCCACGGCACCTAACAACATCCACAAAATAACTTGCTGGGATTTGATTGGGATTGCATTGAATCTATAGGTCTAATTGGGAAGAATTGACATCTTAATAATTTGAGTCTTTTGTATTCATGAACATGGAATATCGCTCCATTATTTAGATCTTCTTAGGCTTCTTTCATCAGTTTTGTAGTTTTTGTCGTATAGATCTTATATGTATTTTGTTGGATTTATACCTAAGTATTTCATTTTATTTGGTGTTAACAAATGTTCGTATTAACTTTTATTTGTAAAATTTAAATTTCATTTTAATATATAGATTTCATCATGTATGTTTATCTCATTAAGTTCAGATTCATCATTTTGTATTTGAAACAGCACTGGAAGAAATATAAAGTGTATTTAAAAAATTTTCAATAAAATATATTGATAATACTTTTCTAATATTTTAAAAGAAAATTTTCTTGAAGGTTATAAAGTAGTATTTTTTGCATACCTACTTTGTGCCAAGCGTTGTACTGTGTATGATCACTTAAACTATTTCATTGACTGTAATTTTGTCAACCCATTGAGGTAGGGACAATTTTCCTTATTTAGCAGAAGAGGAAAGAGAGGCTCAAAGTATTGACTTGCCCAAAGACACAGCAGTTAATATGTGGTGGGATTGGAATTAGAAATGTGGTAGGTCAGACTCCAATGTACATGTTCTTTTAAATAGTAAGGAATCAGGTAGTGAAATACTTTCATGTTTGAGATAATCAACTTTACGTTGTTGTTCTTAAAACTGGTCACTGCTGTTTTGAAAATTTTTTTCTAAGATGCACTTATTATTATCCTCAAGCATCGGTTACATTCTCACCATGCTCAGAACACTTGTATGTGGTGTTGGTTTGAGGAGGATGGGAGTTGTTGATGAATGCTATAAAGGGGGTAAAGTCACTGCCCTCAGGGAGTCAGGGTCTAACAGTCTGGGGGAGAAAACTGGAGAGAGAGGTGCATTTATCATCATATGCCATATTTATGGACATTCATTCATACCTTGGCATATTTAAGTATGTAGGCAAATATTTTAAGTGTATTTTTAACTGAGCACAGAGATGTGAGAAAAAAATAGTTGGAAGATTAGGATAGAAACAATAAAATTAAAATTAAGGCTAAAATACAGTAGATTTAAATTTAAAAGCAAAAAATAACTTCACAATGACTTTTTTGGGAGGAGGGAGGAGGAGAGAGAATTGATGAATCTATGCTCAGTACTGTGAGTTTTGTCAACGGTCCTAGCTATCTAGCGCTGTTATATCAGAAATACCAAAAGTGGATGGCTTTAACAAACAGAAGTTTATTCTCTCACGGTCTAAGAGGCTAGAAGTCTGAATTCAGGGTGCCAGCTCCAGGGGAAGGCGTTTTCTCTCTGTCAGCTCTTGGGGGAGGTCCTTGTCATCAATCTTCCCGAGTCCTAGGGGCTTCTCACTGCAGGGACCTCGGGTCCAAAGGACACACTCCCCCCAGTTCTGCGTTCTTGGTGGTAGAAGGTCCCCATGTCTCTCTGCTCTCTTCTCTCTTTTATATCTGCAAAGAGATTGACTCAAGTTACAACCTGATCTTGTAATTTGAGTCCTACCTCATTAACATAACTGCCTCTAATCCTGCCTCATTAACATCACAGAGGTAGGATTTACAACACATAGGAAAATCACATCAGATGACAAAGTGGTGGACAGTTACACAATACTGGGAATCATGGCCTAGCTAAGTTGACACATATTTTTGGGGACCTCATTACCACCAAGCAAGAAGAGCCAGGAGTGCACATCCTTTGGACCTGGGGTCCCTGCACTGAAAAGCTCCTAGACCAGGGGAAGATTAATGACAAGAACCTTTCCTCAGAGCCGACAGAGAGAGAAAGCCTTTCCCTGGAGTTGACACCTTGAATTTGAACTTCTAACCTTGTAAACTGTGAGAGAATAAACTTCCGTTTGTTAAGGCCATCTGCTTGTGCTATTTCTGTTACAGCAGCACTAGATAACTAAGATACCAACCAAATGAGCTTTATTTTGAAGGCATACAATTAGCTTAGAAATACTTGAAATAATGTAACGTGCATATAGGCATAAGTAATATGATTGCTAGAACTTTTAGCAACAAGGTAAAAGTTGAAAATGATATTGTCTTTCATATAAGGAGTTATTTTAATTGTGTATTCTTGCCAAAGAGTAAATTAATAATACTTTTAAAATATTTTCCTTGAAGTTGGATATGAAGACAAAAATAGTGGAAGCGAAATTTCATGAAGAGAAGCTTAAACTACAACAGAAACATGATGCTGATGTTCAGAAGGTAGGGTCTATATCATTTATTCTTTTATTTATACTAAATATCTAAAATATTGCAGGTCTTGTGTTCATCCATCCATCCATTTATTTATGTATTTTATGATAATCTATATTATAAGTGGAATTTGCTAAAGTAATATTCCTGCAAAAGTTTATCTTTAAAGTTCACTTCCTCAACGCATGTGTTTATGTAAAATCATCTAGTTTATATTGCCTTTTAGTTCTTCAACTATTTTTTTTGTTGTACTTCAGGTGAAGGCTTACAGAACAAATAGTTTCTCATGAAACAGTAGTACACATATTGTTTTATGACATTGGTTAACAACCCCACAACATGTCAACCCTCTAACTTCTCAACCTTTTTTTTTTTGGTGAAAATACACATAGCCAAAGATAAACCATTTCAAAAAGTTCTACATGCACAGTTCAGTGACATTGACTACGCTCTTCCAATTGTGCTGTTATTCTCACTTAAGATGAAGGCTTACAGAACAAAATAGTTTCTCATTTAACAGTTACTACATGTGTTGCCCTATGACAATGGTTAACAATCTCACAACACATCAACAATATCCTTACCCAACCTTAGGTTCCCTATCACCAGCTTCCTTGTCCCCTTCTGCCTTCTGGCCCTTGTCACTGGACTTCTGTACCTCGTTAGTCTCATTTGGTTTTACGGGGCTGTCCACTCCCAGGCTAAACGGTGAACCTCGGAGAGAACTTCACCATTCAGCTAAAAGGGTGTCTGGGGGCCATACTCTCGGGGTTTCTCCAGTCTCCTTTAGGCCAGTAAATCTGGTCTTTTTTTTTGTGAGTTAGAATTACGTTCTACATCCTTCTCCATCTCTGTCCAGAACCCTCTGTTGTGATCCTGGTTAGAGGAGTCAGTGGTGGTAGCTGGACCCCATCTAGCTGTACTGGACTCAGTCCGGTGGAGGCGTTGGTAGCTGTGGACAGTTAGTTCTTTGGACTAATCTTTTCTTTGTATCCTGTTGTCTTCATTCTCCCTTACTTCCGAAGGGATGAGACCAGTGGAGTATCTTAGATGGCCGCTCACAGGCTTTTAAGATCCCAGACACTGCTAACCAAGGTAGAATGTAGAGCATTGTCTTGATAAGCTGTGTCATGCCAGTTGAGCTAGATGACCAGTGGAGTATCTTAGATGGCCGCTCACAGGCTTTTAAGATCCCAGACACTGCTAACCAAGGTAGAATGTAGAGCATTGTCTTGATAAGCTGTGTCATGCCAGTTGAGCTAGATGTTCCCCAAGACCATGGTCCCCAGAGCCTTCCGCCCAGCAATTCAGTCCCTCAGGGAGTTTGGATGTGTCTATGGTGCTTCCATGACCTTTCCTTGTACAAGTTGTGCTAGTTTCCCCTGTATGGTGTACTGTCTCACCCTTCACCCAAGATACCACTTATCTGTTGCCTATTTAGTATTTCCCCCACCACCCCTCCCATCCCATGTAACCAACAAAGATTGTTACATTTTGTGTGTGAACTTTTTCATGGGTATTTACAAGAGAGGACTCACACGATATTTGTCCTTTTGTGATTCACTTATTTCACTCAGCATAATGTCCTCCGGTTTCATTCATGTAATGAGATGGTTCACAGATTCATTGTTGTTCTTTCTCGTTGCATAGTACTCCATTGTGTGTATGTACCATAGTTTGTTTGTCTATACATCTGTTGATGGGCATCTAGGTTGTTTCCATCGTTTAGCTATTGTGAACAATGCTGCCATGAACATAGGTGTGCATATGTCTATTCGAGTGATGACTCTTATTTCCCTAGGATATATTGCTAAGAGTGGAATTGCTGGATCCAATGGTATGTCTATTTCTAGCGTTCTGAGGAAGCACCATATCATTTTCCAAAATGGTTTTATCATTTTGCATTCCACCAGCAGTGCTTAAGAGTTCCGATCTCCCTGCAACCCCTCCAACATTTGTGATTTCCAGTGTTTTTGATTCGGGCCGGTAATGCCGGGGTGAGATGGTATCTCATTGTGGTTTTAATTTGCATTTCTCTAATGGCTAGTGATCGCAGGCATTTCCTCATGTATCTGTTGGCCATTTGGATGTCTTTGGTGAAGTGTCTGTTCATTTCCTTTGCCCATTTTTTAATAGGATTGTTTGTCTTTTTGTTGTAGAGGTGTTGGATTTCTTGTAGATTATGGAGATCAGACCTTTGTCTGACCTGTACTGTCCAAAAATATTTTCCCAGTGCATAGGTTCTCTTTTTACTCTTTTGGTGAAGTCTTTTGAAGAGCATAGGTGTTTGATTTTTAGAAGATCCCAGTTATCTAGCTTGTCTATTGGTGTTTGTGTGTTGATGGTTATGGTTTGTATCCTGTTAATGCTGTGTATTAAGGCCTGAAGTGTTGGTCCTATTTTTTCTTCTATGAACTTTATAGTTTTCGGCTTTGTATTCAGGTCTTTGATCCATTTTGAAGTAGTTTTTGTATACAGCGTGAGGTATGGGTCCTGTTTCTTTTTTTTGCAGTTGGATGTCCAGTTTTGCCAGCACCATTTGTTAAAAAGACTGTCTTTTCCCTATTTGATGGACTTTGGGCCCTTGTCGAAGATCAGGTGACCATACGTGGATGGATTTACATCTGGGTTCTCAATTCTGTTCCATTGGTCAGTGTATCTGTTGTTGTACCAGTACCAGTCTGTTTTGACTACTGTAGCTGTATAGTAGGTTCTGAAGCCAGGTAGTGTGAGTCCTCCAACTTTATTCTTCTTCTTCAGTAGTGCTTTACTTATTCGGGTCTTCTTCCCTTTCCATGAGCATGGTATGTTTTTCCATTTGTGTAGATCCCTTTGGGTTTCTTGCAGTAATGTTTTGTGGATTTCTTTGTATAGGTCTTTTACATCCCTGGTCAGATTTATTCCTAAGTATTTTATCTTTTTAGGGGCTATTGAAAATGGTATTGTTTTCCTGATTTCCTTTTCATCGTTCTCCTTATTGGTGTATAGGAATGCAACTGATTTTTGACTGTTTATCTTGTATTCTCCTACTCTGCTGAATCTTTCTATTAGTTCCAGTAGATTTCTCGTGGAGTCTTTAGGGTTTTCTATGTATAGTATCATATCATCAGCAAATAGGGACAGTTTAACTTCTTCATTACCAATTTGGATGCCCTTTATTTCTTTTTCTTGCCTTACTGCTCTAGCTAGAACTTCCAGCACAATGTTAAATAGGAGTGGTGATAAAGGGCATCCTTGTCTTGTTCCTGTTTTCAAGGGGAATGTTTTCAGCCTCTCTCCATTAAGAATGATGTTGGCCGTTGGTTTTGCATAGATGCCCTTTATTATGTTGAGAAATTTCCCTTCTATATCTATTTTATTGAGAGTTTTTATCAGAAATTCGTGTGGGACTTTGTCAAATGCCTTTTCTGCATCAATTGAGATGATCATGTGATTCTTTTCTTTCCTTTTCTGTATGTGGTGGATTACGGTGATTGATTTTCTAATGTTGAACCATCCTTGCATACCTGGTATGAATCCTACTTGGTCGTGGTGTATTATTTTTTTGATATGATGCTGAATTCTATTGGCTAGAATTTTGTTCAGAATTTTTGCATCTATATTCATAAGAGATACTGGTCTGTAATTTTCTTTTTTTGTGATGTCTTTGCCTGGTTTTGGTATCAGCGTTATGCTGGCTTCATAGAATGAAGTTGGAAGTGTTGCTTCCTTTTCTATGCTCTGAAATAGCTTGAGTAAAACTGGTACAAGCACTTCTGTAAATGTTGTGTAGAATTCTCCAGTGAAGCCATCTGGGCCAGGGCTTTTTTTTGGTTGGGAGTGTTTTTATTACCTTTTCAATCTCTTCTCTTGTTATGGGTCTGTTCAGATTTTCAGCATCACTTTGTGGTAGTTTGGGTATGTAGCGTGTTCCTAGAAATTTATTCATTTCCTCTAGGTTTTCAGATTTGTTGGAGTATAGTTTTTTGTAATACTCTGTTATGATCCCTTTTATTTCAGTTGGGTGTGTTGGAATGTCCCCCATTTCATTTCTTATTTGGGTTATTTGCATCCTCTCCTGTTTTTCTTTTGTCAGTCTGCCCAGTGCTTTGTCGATTTTGTTGATTCTTTCAGTGAACCAACTTTTGGTTTTGTTGATTCTTTCTATTGTTTTTCTGTTCTCTATTTCATTTATTTCTGCTCTGATGTTTACTATTTTCTTTCTTCTGGTGGCTGTGGGCTTTTTTTGCTCTTCTCTATTTGTTAGAGTTGTGTAGTTGATGTTTTGATTTTGTCCCTTTCTTCTTTTTTGATATGTGTATCTATTGCTATAAATTGTCCTCTGAGGACTGCCTTTGCTGTGTCCCAAAGGTTTTGGTATGATGTGCTTTCATTCTCATTTGATTCTAGGAATTTTATGATTCCATCTCTGATTTCTTCTGTTACCCAGTGATGTGTAAGCAGGGTATTATTCAGTTTCCATGTAATTGATTTTTTTTCCTTGCTCTTTCTATTGTTAATTTCTACCTTGATGGCACTGTGGTCAGAGAAGATACTTTGAATTATCCCAACGTTTTGGATCTTGTTGAGGATTGCTCTGTGGCCTAAGATGTGGTCTGTTCTGGAGAATGTTCCATGTGCATTGGAAAAGAGTGTGTACTTTGCAGCAGTTGGATGGAGTGTTCTATATATGTCTATGAGGTCAGGCTGGTTGATTGTGCCCTTTAGGTCTTCTGTATCTTTGCTGAGTTTCTTCTTAGTTGTTCTGTCCTTTACTGAGAGTGGTGTTTTGAAGTCTCCAGCTGTTATTGTGGAACTGTCAATTTCTCTTTTCAGTGTTGTTAGAGTTTGTTTTATGTATTTTGATGCCCTGTCATTGGGTGCGTAGATGTTTATTATGGTTATGTCTTCATGATGGATCGTCCCCTTAATCATTATGTAGTGTCCTTCTTTGTCTTTTATGGTAGATTTTGTTTTAAAGTGTATTTTATCTGAGATTAGAATTGCCACTCCTGCTCTTTTTTGGTAGTTGTTAGCTTGATATATTTTTTTCCAACCTTTGACTTTTAATAAATTCACATCTTTGTTTCCAGGGTGTGCCTCTTGTAGACAGCATATCGATGGATCCTGCTTTCTTATCCATTCTGTCAAGTCTCCGTGTCTTTATGGGTGCATTGAGTCCATTTATGTTCAGTGTAATTATTGATAGATGTGAGTTTGTTGCTGTCATTTTGTAGTGCTTTTTGTTTTTTTTTTGCAGTGCTGAAGTTTTCTTTGTTCTTCTTAGTCTCTTGTGCTGAGTTGCTTTAGTTTGTGGATTTTTTTTTTTTCATTTCTTTTGTTTTTGTAGATTTTGTTTTTGCTGAGACTATGTTTTTCCTCTTTTTTTTATGAGTATGTTTGTTAACTTTCTTTATGGTTACCATGAATTTTACCCTTATCTTTCTAAGTTTGAAGCAGTCTACCATTACTTGGTATCGCCTTGCCTTCGTCTCCATTAGAAGGTTCTATACCTATGCCGTTTATTCCCCTTTTTATTGTTTTGATGTTGTTGTCATTTACTGATTAACTGCTCTGATTCCCTGTTGTGTTTCTTTTGGTTTTGGATAGTCCTCGAGAGTTCATTTCCTAGATTGGTATCTGGCTGGTACAATCCTGCGTCCTAGATTCTGCCTGTGAGCTGAAGCTGTTTGTCCTCAGATCGAAAAACTCCTTTTAATAATTCTTGTAAGTTTGGTTTGACTTTTACATATTCCCTTAATCTCTGTTTATCTGGAAATGACCTAATTTCAACATCAAATTTGAATGAGAGTTTTGCAGGATTTATTATTCTTGGCTGGCCATTTTTTTCTTTCAAGATTTTATATATGTCATCCCATTTCTGCTGAATAAACTGAGCTTAGTCTTATTGTTTCTTCTCTGTATGTGACTTCTTGTTTTTCACGAGTTGCTCTCAGGATTCTTAGCTTGTCTTTGATTTTGGCGAGTATGATTATGATATGCCTTGGTGATTTTCTTTTGGGGTCTCTCCTATATGGGGTTCGCTGAGCTTCTTGGATAGCCAGATTTTCATCTTTCATGAGATTGGGGAAGTTTTCTGTCAGTAGTTCTTCAGTGATCCTCTCTGTGTTTTCTGTTTTCTCCCCCTGTTGTGGAATTCCAAACACTTGAAAATTTTTGCTTTTGATTGTATCCCACATAATTATCAGGGTCTCTTCATTTTTCTTTGTTCTTTTTCTGAGTTTTCCTGAAACAGAGTTGTATCCAAGTGTTTGTCTTCAATTCCACTGATCCTGTCTTCCACCGTTTCAAATCTCCTTCTCAGCCCTTCTATGACATCATACATTTGTGAAATCTTGTTGTTTATCTTTTGGATTTCTAATTGTTGTCTTTGTAAAATTTCTAGTTGTGAATTTATTTTGGCATTTTGTTCCTGCATTATTTTCCTGAACTCTTCCAATTTTTTGTCTGTATTTTCCTTGAATTTGTCTATTTTTTCCTCATGTTTGTCAGCTTTTTGCCTGAGTTCTTGGAGAATTCTGAGTATTAGAGATTTGAAGTCGCTATCAGGTAGTTCTAGTGCATTTTCTTCCACAGGAGAGTCATCTGGTGTTTTATTTTGGATGCCTACTGGAACCATCCTGTCCTGTTTTTGTAAATGTTTTGATATTGTCTGCTGTCTTCGGGGCATTCAGTAGTTATTTTTCTCATTTATTGATTGTAGATTTGTTTGTTTCGTCCCCCCCTTTATTTCTTTAAAAATTTGACTGTGTCTGAGTAGGCAGACTGTGTGTTGTTTGTTGTTTGCTCGTCTTTGGACACAATACTTTTCGCCTTCTTCTCCTGTTGGCAGTGTCAGTCACTCAGATATGGTATAGCAGGGCAGGTCTAGCTGAAGAGGAGTCACTGGGATGGGTTGTTTGTGGCACTTACTACAGCCACCAGGGCGGGTCAGTAATCAGTGCAGGGCAGGTTCCAGTAGGCCGTGCCTGTGCTGCTTGGTGGAGTGATGTCAAGCGCACGGTGTAGGTAGGCAGGATGTGCCGGGGAGATTGTTATGTGTGGAGCTAAGATGGAGATGGGAGAGTGGAGAGAGGAACAGGAGCCAAAAACATACATACAAACAGAGAAGAATGCTAGGGGAGCTTGCAGTTGGAGTGGAGGATGAGAGACTATGAAATGGAGAAAAACAGAACAGAGAAGAGGAAGAAAAGAGAAGAATGAATAAATAAAAATTGCAAAGGTTAAAGAGCCGCAAAATTCCATGGATCCCACCAGTGCAGCTATGAGGTCTCGGGAAGTGGCTCTTGGGTGTTGCAGTACAGCCTGGCTAGAAGGTGTAGATGTATATACAATGCCAGGTATTCAGGGAACAGAAAGAGAAGGAAGATACAGAGAGATGAGAAACTGAGCAATGAAGAAAGACAAAAAGGGAAAAAGAGGGAAAAGAAAACGAAACAAAAACAGAAAAAAGAAAAAGAAAGGCCCCCAAAAAAAACAGAAGGAAGGAAAGAAAACCTACAAAAAAAGAATGCTCTCAGGGATCCCTCTGCATGGCTGTGGAAGCCGAGGGAGTAGTCTCATTGCCCCGCAGCACTGCCTGGCCAGAAAGGGCTCCCAACTCAAGAAAAGGAAAAGAAAACAAACAAACAATTCAATACAAACAAATGAACAAAAGCCCCGGCATCCCACCAGAGCGGCAGCCCAGACCGGGAAGGAGCTCCACACTCGGATGGAGCTCCACAGCCCCTCAGGAAGAAGCAAAGATGGCGCACGGAGCCAGGTATTTGAGCGAAAGGAGAGGGAGGTGGTGAGAGGTAAGGAAGAAATCAAAAGAAGCAGAAAAAAAAAGCAACACTAGCAGCCAACAAATGGCACTCAGAGAGGCAGCTAGTGCGGGCTGGTGTTTCTCGGACAAGAGACTGTGTCCACGGGAAGCAGAGTGGACTGAGTGTGGGTGAAGAAGAGTAGGGAGTGGGAAAGCATATATCACAAATTACCGGAGCTCTGCAGCCCCTCAGGAAGAAGCAAAGATGGCGCATGGACCCGGGTATTTGAGCGAAAGGAGGTGGAGGTGGGTGGTGAGAGGTAAGGAAGAAATCAGAAGAAGTGGAAAAAAGCAACACCAGCAGCCAACAAATGGCACTCAGAGAGCCGGCCTGTTCAGGTGTATGGAATCCAAGCAGCTGGTGATTCCCGGTCAAGAAATCGTGGCCGCAGGAAGCAGAGGAGGCCAATTTGGGGTGAAGAAGGGTCGGGGGTGGGAAAGCGTATATTACAAATTGCCAGTTGTTTTGTCTCCCGCTGGACGCTCCATGAGGCTGCTTTCTCGTACCCCCTGTTTGCTGGTCTCCGATAGGAGTCCAAGATGGCGGATCCACCCTGCGTCAGCTGGTAGGGGACCTCTGCATGACTCTCTCGTCGCTGTCCGTTCTCTGTTAGTTTTCTCACTCCATTTGGTGCTTGGCTGAGTTCTTTATCTCTTCATTTGATGTTTTAGGTTTTCAGGATTGTTGTATTCTCTGTTTGACTTAGTTTTTCGGATCTTTGCTGTGGAGGGACGGCGTGGTGCTTCTGCCTAGAGCGCCATTTTGCCAGAACTCTCAAGTATTCTTTTAAGGATGAGCTTTTTATCATCCTTTATCTGCATTCTATCATTACCTTTCAGTTAAGGCATCCGTTGTAAATATTTGTTGGGTCTAATATTCTTTGAGTTTTCTGCTAATTCCCTTTGTAATTTCAAAAACAACTCTTGAACTTAATGTAGTGTGGTATAGACTACATGTATTCTCATGCTAGCAAAAAGAATGTAGGCTTCTTTCTTAAGTAGCTCATTGGGATTTATGACTTCCAGCTTTTCAATATGTATTTTTAAATAAATTTTATTTTTCTTAACTGTCAGAGCAATGGGATGCCATCAATTCATAGTTATCTTACATGGGATTTGATTTGATAATGTGGTTTAGAAATGATTAAATTAATGACAGTAATTTTTTTTAATACATGAAGGTTGATCCAATAGAAATCGCGTTAGTGTTTCGAAACTAAATCTATGATTCTGCTTCCCAAAACTGAGTCACAGAGATGGCGACAGGGAGTCATGATTGAAGCTTTCTTTAAAAGCTTTTAAATTTTTGTTGTCGTTAGGTGCTGTTGAGTCAGCTCCGACTCATAGCGACCCTGTGTACCACAGAACGAAACACTGCCCAGTACTGTGCCATCCTTACAGTCAGTGTTATGTTTTAGCCCATAGTTGTTGTCACTCTGTCAGTCCATCTTGTTGAGGGTCTTCTTCTTTTTCTCTGACCCTCTACTTTACGAAGTGTGATGTCCTTTCCCAGGGACTGGTCCCTCTGGATAACATGTCCAAAGTACGTCTCGCCACCCACACTTCTGTGGAGCATTCTGGCTGTATTTCTTCCAAGACAGATTTTTTCATTCTTCTGGCAGTCCATTGTATATTCAATATTCTTCACCAATACCATAATTCAGAAGTGTCAGTTCTTCGGTCTTCCTTATTTATTGTCCAGCTTTGACATGCATATGAGGCGATTGAAAACACCATGGCTTAGGTCAGGCACACCTTAGTCCTCAAAGTGACATCTTTGCTTAATATTTAGTCAGGTGCATATTTGGCTATTCTTTCAAAGAAAAAAAAAGGAAACCATTGATTGAAAATTAGAATTTAACCCCTTTCCTTCTCTCACTTTTCCATTCAAATTTTAAAGGCAGCTATTACTTTTTGCCTTATTAGAATTTTACTTTAAAGTATTTAGTTAAAACAGTTCTCTATCATAAATATGTTAGACTCAGTAATTATAATTTCGATACAGTTTGATATATGTCCAAGTAAAATAGAAGGTATTGATACATAGTCATTCTTAAGATGAATGAATACAAAAGATGTATTTGGAAAAAAAATCATATTAATAGTGTTTAAAATAGGCTTCTTAGTATTTCTATTATAAGTGTGTATTCTAAGAAAAAATTTTATAGTAAAATGTTTCACGAATTTCTTTTTTTAAGTAAATTCTATATGAAAAGAGAATGAAAATTGTTTGAAGTGCCAGGTAAAATATAAATAAAATCCTTGGTCTTCTGCCGTATTTGGAAAGTATATCCATCAGTTTGTTACTTGTATGTCATTTTCTAAGTGTCAGGAATTGGAGGAGGATTAAAATTTAGTAGGTCTTATCTACTTGCATATATTATTTTTTGCTTCTTTATGAGTAATATAAGGATCCCTGGTGGCACAGTGTTAAGTGCTCAACTGCTAACTGAAAGGTCGGTGGTTCGAGCTCACCAGCCACTCTTCAGGAGAAAGATGTGGCAGTCTGCTTCCGTAAAGATTATAGCCTTCACAGCTCTGACAGAGATCGCAATAAAGGGTTCCAGATAGAGCGGGAGAAAAGTGTAGAACAAAATTAAAATTCAGAAAAAAAGAATCAGACTTAGTGGTCTGACAGAGACCATAGGAACCCCTGAGATTGTGGCCCCCGGACGCCTTGCTAACTCAGAACTGAAGCTACTCCCTAAGTCCACCTTTTAGCCAAAGATGAGATAGGCCTATAAAACAAACAATAACACTTGAGGAACATGCTTCCTATTCTTAGTTCAATCAAGTATACAAGACCAAATGGGTAACACCTACCCAAGAGCAAAGATGAGAAGGCAAGAAGGAACAGGAAAACTGGACAAATGGACATGGATAACCTGGGATGGAAAGGGAATGGGGGAGAGTGCTGACATTGCACAGATTGCAACCAGTGTCACATAATAATTTAGGTATAAATTTTGGAATGAGAAGCTAATTTGAACTGTAAACTTTCACCTAGAACACAATAAAATTAAAAAAAGAAAAGATTACAGCCTTGGAAACCTTATAGGGTAGTTCTATCCTGTCCTATAGAATTGCTGTGAATCAGAATTGACTCAATGGCAATGGGTTGGGTTTTGGGTTTGTTATGGATAATATGGTCTAAGTAGCTCCTTTTCTTGTGTATCAGTCAATCCTAGAGGTGGAACTAAAACAACGAAAGGTAAAGAAAAATGCTGGTTGAAAAAAAGCACTAACAAAAAGTTGGTTAAACTTTGGTGAACAACTTTTTTGCTTAGCTGACTTTGAGTGTATAGGAAATATATATCCCAACCATAAGAAAAGTTAATTTTTATACCCCTTTTTCAATTTGGTTTTCTTTTTTTCCTCCTTGGTTAGCACATTTTTTCTCACTTGCTGATTTTCCTACATTTTAATTTTTTTTTTGGCGGGGGGCGACCTTTGAGTGTAGATGTGTTTAGAAACATAAAATCATGATAAAATTTTCTTAAATTATTAAAGTATAAACTTCTGACACAGTGTAAATTAATGATGTAAAATATTCATACATTTTTGACACATTTTGAGCTGATTTTTGTGATTCACGATAGCAGAGCAAGATATCAAAGACACCAAATAAATGTCATCTTCCCATGTACCTCGGAATTCTCATTATTGTGCGCTAAAATGATGGAAGAGCAGTGGTGGGAGGATTCAGGGATACGCTCACCTAAAAATTTTCTATTCCATGGCAGTGGGGATGTGAATATTACTGTCCCAACATGTCAAGTTTCTGATGGCTTTTCCCTGCTACTTTATGACAGTTTAGTCTCTGAATTATATTTTAGAGAATCACCTAATGTATTATTTATAGTCCCCTTAAAAATTTATACATGAAAATTCAAAACAGGTAGCATTTCTTTCAGATAATCAATTCTTCTAGCACATTTAATCATTTTCTGAGTGGACTGAAGTATAATTTTTACAACTTTTGGGAAACCGCTTATGGGATTAACTGAGATAGACTTGCATAAAATGTTGTCATTTAAGAAAGTTATGTGTTCTATATTTAAAACAATTCTGTGTACTAAAAAATTTTAAATTTATTTGCAGATTCTGGACAGAAAGAATCATGAACTAGAAGAATTGAAAACCTTATACAAAAGAAAGCAAAACGAAACTGAGGAGACTATTAGAAAGCTTGAAAAGAAAGGTGATGTTGTGTTGTTGTGTAAATCTTTTAATAACATTTTATTTAGTGGCTGTAGAAAATAAAATTTGGTTTCTGAAGTTTTTTAGTATAAGATGGGTATGTTTATGTGGGCTTCCATCAATGGATGAGTTTATGTAGGTTTCCATACTTTTCAGTGAATGGGGATAAACTGTGTGCGTGTGTGTGTGTGTGTATGTGCGTGTGTCATGGCAGTGGTGAGGTGGTAGTGGGGGTTGGTTTGGTTAAAGGGTTGGAAGAGTCTGTCACTGTCACTCCTGCTACTTAACTCTTTCCTGCCTCCCTGAGCTTGAGTTGTTTTAGGTCATTTGAGGCCAGTCATGGGATTAGAGTTTATTGGCTTTTACAAGGATGTCTGTGGAAATAATTCCTCTTTGTCTAGTACAGTTCAGTCCATTAAGCTCTAGTTTATGTGTAATAGCTGCTGGTATTGTGACTGATGGAAAACCATATTAAAAATATTCCCCATTTATACTCTTACTAAGAAAGAAAAGAAAGCATTGATCAAGTGTTAAAATGACTATGATCATAGGTCGGAACATGTAAATGCAGCAGGCGGTCATGATAGAGAGTGTTGAAAATATTTTTTGAAGAAAAGAACTTTAAAAGATTTGTAAGGTTTGAATAGCTGGAGAGTTCCCAGATACTGAGGTAGAAATACTGATAATGGTAAGTTGTGGGAAAGATGGTTTAAATCTTTAGAGAAGAACCTTTAAATCTTTAGAGAAGATATCTCATACTTTAAGAGACAGATGGAAAAAGATTAAGATAGTGACTGGAGCTAGGTGAAGCATGACCTTGAATATCAGATTTAGAAGTTTGAACTTTATCCTGTATGTGTTGATAAGCCAAAGAAGGTTTTTGGGAGGTGAGTTTTAGGATCTCATGTTTAGGAGGAATAGCCTGGTAATGGTGAGTGTATTGAACCTAGTGAGGCCACTTCTGTGTGTGTTACATTAGTCAGAGGCAGAATGGTGTGAGGCTGAGAGATTCCACTTATTAGAAAATATAGGCTGTAATCTAAGCTCTGCTATTCAGTATTTGATGTATGACATCAGGAAGTCACTGGGCCTTGGCTTGCTTGTTATACAATGGTATGGTTGGAATAAATAATATGTAAAGCCCCTTCCAACTCTAAACGATTTGCTTCTGTACTGTAATTTTGTGCATAAGGTGATAATGATCCAGAATATGTGAGTGATGGCAGTTGGATTAGTGAGACTGAAACTGAAGAAAAATTTTTGATGAGTAAATCATTAGGATTTGATGAATCCCAGATAAAATATAGGCAATGAATAAGGGGACAGAAGAGGGACAGTTTTGTTTAGGGGTTTCCACATGGAGTTTAATGACTCTCTCCTAAATCACCAGATTTGGCTATATCTGAGTGAATATATTCCCTTAACAATTTTGGGTGGCAGTTGCGTGTATTAGTTAACTAATAAAATAGATTTTGATGTGTTTATATCTAGCCTTAAGCCTTGCTAAAAATAACTAGAAATTTGTTCAGATCCTTTCTCCAAATATTATTAGTGGCTATAAAAATATTTTAAATTTATTTCAAGCTTTTCATTTCTTACCTTGATTCAAATTAGGCAATTCACATGTCCAAGTTTAAAAATAACGTTTATTAAGGCTTTTTGAATTTCAAACAGATCTTAGTTTAATTTTGGAATCATAAAATGTAGAGGTTAAAAACTAATATTACGTTAACTTGGATTCTTCTGCTTCTTCCATTAATTGTTGCATAGTTGAGATATAAATGAAAGAAATTTCTATGGAAGTGTTTAATAAAATTTTGCTACCTTGAAGTAAATGGAAAAAAAACATAGTAAGCTAAGAAAATATTATATTCAAGAAAAACATACAGCTGAATTTATCTTACTATCCAGATGACATGAATTTCACTGAAGTTAGTGACATTTAAATAATTTTTAAAAAAGAAGATAGAAATTAAAATGTTATAAGGGAAATATTTTATGTAATTTAACACATATTTCATTTAAGTAACAAACTTTGGAAATAATTCTCAAGTATCTAGGAACAGCACTATATTGAACTGATGAATTATTTGATTTATTTCTTTCATACCCAACTTTTTGAGCACTTGCCTGTGTGGCCCTGTGGATAAAAAGTTGAAATATGTTTGTTCTCAGTGAACATAATCTTATGGAGGAAATAGGCAAATAAGCACTCAAAAGACATAATGTAGTATATGATTTAATGATTTAATTTAATATATGAGTTTCTATGGGGATAAAGCAAGGAGCCCTGGTGGCGCAGTGGTTGGTGGCCCCTACCTGAAAGGTCGGTGGTTTGAACCCACCAGCCACTCTTGGGGAGAAAGATGTGGCAGTCTGCTTCTGTAAAGATTTATAGCCTTGGAAACCCTATGGAGAAGTTCTGCTGTGTCCTTTAGGGTCACTGTGAGTCAGAATCAACTTGACGCCCACAGGTGTGGTTTTTTGGGGGATTTATAGGAATAAAGAGGAGAATTTTTTTCTGTCCCTGCCAGGGAGGAATACAGTTGGTGAATGGTTCATAAAGAATGTGCTACTTGAATTGAGACTCGAAGAATGAGTAGGAGTTTTTCAACTAGGGAGGGAAGGTTATTCCAGGTAGATAGTTGATCATATTTCGGCAGTGATACCTGAAAGAATACATCCTCCAGAGGGTGCAGATCTGTTGGTGTGTTTACAATACAGGTTGAAAGTATGGAAGAGGCAAGAGCTATGAGCAGAGAGTAGCGGGAGCCTAAGGAGATGTTTTCCATGTCAGAAGCTTCCGGCCTTTATCTTTTAGGTGAGAGGGACTGTAGAACAGTTTTAAGCCTGAGAGTAACAGTATTGGATTTGCATTGTAGAAAGGCCTCTTTAAAGCAACGGAGGACCAACTGGAGGAGGATGTTAACTTGAGGCTAACACACAGTTAAAATTGTCTAGGGAGTGAGTAGTGACAAATTCCACCAAGGCTGTGGTGGTAGGAATGGAGAAGAAGAGGAAAGACTAAGAGGTATTTGAGAAGAGACAATTGAGAAAACTTGGGGAAAAATTGAATTATCTATTAGCTGGTGCACTGTATTTTATATAATCAAACTTTATGTGGTATCTAAAGTTGGTTTAACTATATTTTCATCATTTTTGACAGTTCAGACCCTTATACGTGACTGTCAAGTTATCAGAGAGACTAAAGAAAACCAGATTACAGAGCTAAAAAAGATATGTGAACAAAGTGCAGAATCTCTGAATAATGATTGGGAGAAAAAGGTAAGCTACATGAGATAAAACTAGTAGAAGATAAAATAAAAGTATATGAGGTTCTTCAAATTACGAGCTTTGTACTTCAAAGTAAGATTTTTAATTTGAAAAATAATGGGTATTCACGGTAAAAATACAGAAAAGTATGAAAAAATAAAATAAAAATAACTTAAAAATTTATTTCTAAGGGTACTGAGTTTCTGTTAATGATGGAGTAATTTGGAAAAGGATAGCAGTTATGTTTGTACAACATGAATGTAATCAGGGCCAATGAGTGATACATGTAAAACTTGTTGAATTGGCAATTGTTTTGTTACATATTTTTACCACAATTAAAAAAAAAAAAAAAAGAAAAACCCTTAAACTTCTACCATTTAGGAATGTCTGTTGTTTATGTTTTGGGGTATTTTCTTATAGAGTTGTAATGCTCTGTAAAATACATTTTCACATAGAAAGCTGACTTTTGACTAAATCTTGGATTTAATTACTGTTCTGATCTTTTTGTCATAGCCAACATATTTTAAGCAAAATTAATAGTGAAATAGCAGTAGAACAATTTTTGGAAATTAAACCATTTTAATTTGGATTTAGGCCATTAGATCATTTCTTTCCTGATTTCAGATAACAGCAGTGTCATCCATACTTTAGAATTTATAGCATAAACGTGTTTTTGTTGAAAACAAATCATTTTTGGAGGAATGTTCAATTTAATCAAGAAAAAATATTTCCTGCATTGAACATTGGTTTACACATATCTGTTTTCCTGCTTTCATTTATTTTAGGTTTTTCTGAAGGAATGGAATTGATGGCTCATATGGTAATTCTTTGTTTAGCTTTTTGAGGAACTTCCAAACTGTTCCCACAGTGGCTGTCCCATTTTACAATCCCAGCAGCAGTGGATGAGGATTCCAGTGTTCATTGCAGCACTGTTCACAATAGCCAAAAGATGGAAACAAGTTAAATGTCCATCATCAGATGAACTGATAAACAAAATGTGGTACATGCATACAGTGGAATATTATTCTGCCAAAAAGAGAAATTATTTGCATACCATAAAATTTACCCTCTTAAAGTATGTAATTTACTCATTTTTAGTATATTCTCAAAGATGTGCAACCATTACCACCATCAAATTCCAGAACACTTCCCATCATCCTAGGAAGAAACTCTGTACTGATTGGCAGTCACTTCCCGTTTTCCCCTTCCCGAGTGCCTGGCAACCACTAATCTACTTTCTATGTATTTGCCTGTTCTGGGTATTTCATATAATATGGAAGTCATGCAATATGTGGCTTTTGGTGACTGACTTCCTTCACTTAACATTGTTTTCAAGGCTCATTCATGTTGTAGCATGTGTCAGTACTTCCTTTTCATGGCTGAATAATATTCCACTGTATGGCTGACTCTACCATGTTTTATTTATCCATTTAATCAATTGATAGATAGTTGGGTTGTTTCCACTTTTTGGGTATTATGAATAATGATGCTATGGACATTTGTGCACAAGTATTTGTATGGACATATATTTTCAAGTGTCTTAGGTATATACCTAGAAGTGAAATTCCTGGGTCATATGGTAACCCTATATTTCACTTTTTGAGGAACTGCCAGACTGTTTTCTAAAGTGGCTGCACCTTTAGCCTGTGGCCTTTTACGCATACTTTTCTTTCAGTTTGGAACACACTCTTGGTTCCTCTAGGTTTCCTCTGGCATGTGTCTGCTACAGGGGCAAAAGTACAGGCTAAAGACCAGTGTGTAGGACTCTGTACTCATTGCCACACCCTAGGTAAAAATCTCCTTGAGGTTTTACATGGGCCCACTCATTTTCAGGGCTATGATGGCATCCTTATGCTTGAAAATAAGCCCTAGCAAGATTTCTACTTTATAGCATGCTTAATAACATTTACTGCTAAAATAGACAGTTTATCCCTTAGGGAAATTTTGCCCTTTAAAGCCTCCCAGACCAAGTCACCTATACTCCATTTTCATTGCTAAGTTTGGGAAATCCCTCTGTGATGCCTTGTCCATGGTAAAGAGTGAGTACTAATAAAATTTTGTTGGATGAATGAATAAGTACTAGTCATTTCCAGTCAGATTACTAGACCAGATACACCTATCTGATCCTCAAACTGACCAGCGAAGTTACAATGTACCTACTTTTGCCAGAGCTGTTTTTACCCTTGTAGTCTCAACTGTAAATTCCTTGGATGTATTTTAATTGACCTGGACCAGCTTACAGACACCTTTTGCTAGGCATAATCCCTTCATAAAGCAATTGTAGGATGCACACAAGAAACCACTGTGTTGTTGGGCTCTAAATACAACAAGCTTTTGACATTCAGCAGGCATGTATCCTAGGACCTTTCGGAGACAAGAAGCATGAGGAAACCACTGTAACATATCATTGTTCCCATACACAAGTGACTCCTTCATAGCCCTTTACCAGAGTTACCATGTATGTCAGTTAACAGCTATGAAGCAGTAGTGAGATGTAGATACTGTGGGCTTGTATCAGCTAAATGACTGACTTGAATACCAGGTGTAATACCAGTTTAAAATATATGACTTGGCAAAAATACAAATACAACATATCAGGGATTTTTTGGATCTCTTACAAATAGTGAAAACTGCTTATGTTAAATCTGTGAAGTCGAAGGGTGTTTTCTATGGCTCTTCCTGAGCCATCCTCACTTTTCTTGTTCAGTAGAAGCGGGAAGAAAAGGTCTTGGACCCCTTTCCAATAATTACCACTGTTACCACCTACAATTTGCCTCCAGTTCCCACCATCTCTCAGAATCTTTCTTGTTCCTCTAACATATGTTCTTGTCAAATAAGAGTCTACACTGCATGTGTCACATCCTTGCCTCTCTCCCATATTCATGGATGAGGAATCAAATATATCATCTAGACTATCTTAGGCTCTTGCTCTTGCCACTCATTGAGTGAGCCTGGGGTTAGATGCAGAAAATAGGAGATGGACTTAGAATCTCAGCCTCATTAAGGTAAGTGGAGAAGGCCCACAGCTGGGAGCACGATTTTCAAACACCTTTGGAAACTGTCCATCGGACTTTTTCTGGACCACCCGCCTTTGCTTCTTTGCTTTCTTTATCTTAGTTTGCATGTATATTTTTAAATCTTCATCTATTTAAACAGTGTATAATCATAATAATCTTTATAAATAAAGACCTGTGGATATGAGGACGCATAATATTCTGTTTTTCTTAGTCATCCTGCTTACTCAGTTTGATTACAGATGCAATGTTTGTTTCCACTTTTGAATGTATTATGAAATGGCTAAAAGTAGTTTCTTGTTGGTGGTTAGGATGGGAAAGAAGACAATTTCTAACATTACTCTTGTGCAAAATTTTGTGCAAATAACATGAGTAATATAGACATTGAAATAATATTTATCAATAAAAATATTATATATAAAAATACTTGTTTGGCTGAGACATTTTCTTGTTTGTTTTATTTATTTATTTATTTATTACCTGAGACAAATAATTCCCTTTAGTATTTGTCCATCCATTAAAATTTTTAATTCAGGAAAGTAAAGGAAAACAGTGAAATGTTTCTTAATCATGTTCTTTATATGATGTTTTTACTTTGAATGTTTGCTTATGGGTTTTATAGCTTTTGTGTTTCAGGTTGCCATATAAATACTAGAGGGATATAGGAAAACATTTTCTTTTTCTCAGTTCCAAAATAGCATATTCCATAGTAGTGAAAGAGTTGTTTCTTGATTTCATTGTGTAGCTTCACACTGCTGTAGCAGAAATGGAAAAGGAAAAGTTTGATCTTCAAAAGAAACACACCGAAAATATTCAAGAATTGCTTGAGGATACAAATATACGTCTGAATAAGATGGAGGGTGAATACGTGGCACAAACACAGGCCACAGTAAGTCTCTTTTTCCTTTTCTTGTCAGTTTTAGCAACTATACTCTTAGTCTCTGTGTCCCCATTTCTCCCTGATGTGTATAAAGCCAAACCAAACGCGTTGCTGTCGAGTCACTTCCGACTAATAGCAACCCTGTAGCACAGAGTAGAACTGCTGCTAAGAGGGTTTCCAAGGAGTGGCTGGTGGATTTGAACTGCTGACCTTTTGGTTAGCAGCTGAATGCTTACCCACTATGCCACCAGGGTGCTTGATGTGCATAGCGTATGAATGAATGTGTTATAGAATTATAAAAAGTCTGCCTTCCTGCTTGAACCAGGCTTTGTGTGAAACTGGACACCCCCTTGAAGTTTGCTGTGGGATTGACCCTGACCCTGGATTGTTTGATGCTGGTTTTTTTTTTTTTTTTTAACTCCCAGGGGCCTTTATACATTTTTGTCTTGTGTTTTCATTGATTTTTTTTAATCCAGAGATAAACTTTCTTTTTTTCCTCCTTCCCTCCATCCCCTCTTTATTCTTGTTTTTTTTCCCTTGTACTTTTTAAACTGAAGACTTGATTGTTTTTCTAAAAATATTTACTACTAGTGCCAGAAGATAGTGGAGCAACGTCTAAGAGATAAACAGAAAAAGTGTGATCTAAAATGGTTTTCAGGTATAAAGGATACAGGCAGTTTTGAACATCAGTAAATATCTTTGGTTTTTTTATACAATCATGTGCCACGTAATGTCAGTTCGGGCAATGTCTGAATTCATATATGTCCATGTTCCCTGCGTTATGAATGGTCAACTTACATACAACCCATAGTTACAAATCAGTGCCCATAAAGCCTATTATATTGAAAATTCAAGGTACATACGACGGTTTGTAATAACAAACAGGTGCTAGTTTGCGACGCACGCCAAAACTTTATTATTATTATTACTGTATTATGTTAAAGATGTTTCAGTGTGTCTGGAAGTGTTTCTTTCATTTTTTTATGCACAGAAAGTTACACTGTATACTAAGACAAACATTTGACTAGCTGACATTGCATACGAACCATACCTAACTGTTCCGATTTATGTATAAATTCGACTTAAAGACAGACATAGGAATGGAACTTGTTTGTAATCTAGGGACTGCCTATATATAATATGGCATTTGCACAACCTCCAAATCACATGAAGTTCTATTTCACAGAATGTATTTTGGACATTAAGTGATGCATAACTGTATATGTTAAATGCCACTATAATATCTCTAAGTGTGGGTTTTTTGACATTATTTGGGCCCTTTAAATCTGAGTTTTTTCATTTTTCTTTAGTTCTTGGGAATTTATTTACATTATTTCTTCAGTTAGATCTGCCTGTAATTCTTAGTTTATATTTTCTATCACCTTATGTTTTCCTTCTGTTCTCTGCCTCTAGTAGTTTCTTGTTGTAATCTTACTTCTCACCATTTAATTCTTTAGTAGATTTCCTCCTGCTTTTTGGTTCTATTTCACTTATTAATTTCAATTGTTATTTTTTTCATACTCAGTATTTTTATTTGGCTCTTTAAAAAAATTGTTGTTTTACATTGCTAATATTATTCTTTATCTTCTTAAATATATTTCTTGCATTTATTTAAAATTCTTGGTTCATCAGTTCTAATAACTCTGCTTCAGAATATTATATATATATTACATATTATAAATTGTATGCTGTGTATTATAGTACTATTTGTATATACACACACTGCTGGCTTTTTTTCATATAGCTTTCTGCAAGTATCTAGTTATTTTGGACCATGAGCTTGTGTTCCTTGAGTTTATCAGTTACTCCATTGTGTATTGGGAAAAAGACAGGTCCTTGTGTGAGTCAGTTCCAGTTTGTTCAAGTAAAATGGAGGGAGTGAGCCTCAGGGTAGAGAGCTCCTATTGGCCTTCCATTTGCAACAGGCAGCCTCTTTGCTGACACTAAGGAGATGCAGCTTTGGAGAGACGCTGCCTCCCTAGAATGAATTTATCAGCCCTCAGGATTTGAAGGGAGAGAGAATCTTTTTATTTTTTTTAATTGTACTTCAAGTGAAGGCTTACAGAACAAATAACTGTCTCATGAAACGGTAGTACACATATTGTTTTATGACATTGGTTAACAACCGCACAGCATGTCAACCCTCTCTCTTCTCAACCTTTTTTTTTTTGGTGAAAATATACATAGCCAAAGATACACCATTTCAAAAATTTCTACATGCACAGTTCAGTGACATCGACTACGCTCTTCCAGTTGTGCTGTTATTCTCACTTAAGATGAAGGCTTACAGAACAAAATAGTTTCTCATTTAACAGTTACCACACAAATGTTGCCCTATGACAATGGTTAACAATCTCACAACACATCAACAATATCCTTACTCATCCTTGGGTTCCCTATCACCAGCTTCCTTGTCCCCTTCTGCCTTCTGGCCCTTGTCACTGGACTCCTGTACCTCGTTAGTCTCATTTGGTTTTATGGGGCTGTCCACTCCCAGGCTGAACAGTGAACCTCGGAGGTAACTTCACCGTTGAGCTAAAAGGGTGTCTGGGGGCCATACTCTCGGGGTGTCTCCAGACTCCTTTAGGCCAGTAAATCTGGTCTTTTTTTTCTGTGAGTTAGAATTTTGTTCTATATCCTTCTCCAGCTCTGTCCAGAGCCCTCTGTTGTGATCCTGGTCAGAGCAGTCAGTGGTGGTAGCTGGGCACCATCTAGCTGTACTAGACTCAGTCTGGAGGAGACCTTGGTAGCTGTGGTCCACTAGTCCTTCGGACTAATCTTTTCCTTGTATCCTGTTCTCTTCATTCTCCCTTGCTTCCGAAGGGGTGAGACCATTGGAATATCTTAGATGCCCGCTCACAGGCTTTTAAGACCCCAGACACTACTCACCAAGGTAGAATGTAGAGCATGGGAGAGAGAATCTTTTAATGAGGAAGATTTTAGCTGAGTCAAATTTTTATCAATTTTCATAATTAGTCTTGTTGCTTTTTGTGCCTTATTAAACACATCTTCCTCTGCTTACAAGTGCAGAGAGGTTCACCTATATATTCTACTAAAAGTTTTAAAGTTTTGATTTTAACACTTAGTCCTTAATCCATCTGGAGTTATTTTTTTGCTACTAGTGTGAGGTAGGGATCAAATTTCATTATTTTCGTGGTGGATGGCCATTTTTTACAGTTCTGCTTTTGAGTAATTCCTTCTTTCTTTATTGATCTTCCATGCCACCTGTCATATATCAAATTTCCATATATGCAAAGGTCTCTATTCTAATTGATTAGCTAGTTTCTCTGTCTCTGCGAGTATTGTACTGTCATCATTATTCTAGCTTCATAATCGCTCTTGTTATCTAATAGGTAAGTCTCTATCCTAGCCCATCAGAAGAGTCTTGACTAGTCTAGGCCAGATGCTCTTGATAGCTAATAGGTAAGTCTTCTATCCTGGTCCATCAGAACAGTCTTGACTGGTCTAGGCCAATTGCTGTTGATATCTAATAGGTAAGTCTCTATCCTGGTCCATCAGAAGAGTCTTGACTAGTCTAGGCGTTTTCATTTTGCATATACATTTTAGAATCAGCTTACAAACTTGATAAAAAGAAAACAAAACTCTGATGCTCTTTGAACACTGTTTTATTTTATCCCAAGCCCTTTATGTTTGTGTTGTTATTATTAAAAGTCTTATAGATTTTGACTCTTTACACATATGTAGCAAATATTTTATTATAGTATTTTGTATATCAGCTACTAACCAAAAAGTCAACAGTTCGAATCCACCAGCCACTGCTTGGAAACCCTGTGGGGCAGTTCTACTCTGTCCTATAGGGTCACTATGAGTTGGAATTGACTAGACAGCAACAAGTTTGTTTGTTTGTTTGTTTTTTTAAATAGTATATTGACTGAAACTTGCAGAAAATTTTAAATAATTGTGATGCTACTGGCTTTAAAAATAAAATATTTTCTTATTGCAAAAGATATGCATGGTCACTAGTGAATATTTAGAAAGGAGATACAGCCAAAAAACAAAAGAAAGAAAAAATAAGGTCTACATAATAAAATTACTCTCTCATTGAGACTGTATGAGAATGCCCATTCTTTTACATCTTCAGGCCAATGGTTGGTATTTTAATTAAAAACAAGGAAACCAAAAACTTCGCCAATTTGGTAGGTGAAACAGTTAGCTTTTTTCTTAAATTGTGCATTCCTTTTTAAAAATGAAAATTTTGAAAAATAGACCATTGGATTTGAAAAGAATAAAGGCTTAATATACACGTGATAGATCCTTGTAAATGATCATGTTTTCTACTTTGTTACAGTCACTGTAATGCTCAGAGTCAAATTTGGGACCTATCTTGTACAGTTAATCAAATCAGTATGGCTTTTGCTTTTAAGTATCAGTCTCACCCCTGAATTTATTTTGTCTGTTTTTACTTCTCCTTTTCACAATTTCCTAAAGTTACTATATTATGTAAGTTAACAAAAATGCAGTATACTATACAAAAAAATGAAAAGCTATAAGTAGTTTTTGGTTTATGCATGTTAACAATATTCCAAAATTACATTTGTTCATATACAACAGACATTTACTGAGCAACTAATATGTGCCAGGTAATATTCAATATGCTAGGGACATAGTGGTGAACAAAAAGTCCCTGCCCACTGATGCTTACATTTTAGAGGGTGTAACAGCCAATAAACAGACACAAATGTCTGGTAGTAATAAGGAATATGATGAAAAAGTAGTCAGCATAAGACATGGCATCGTCCATGGGGCTGATATTGTCCTTAAGAGGGCAAAAATTGGTTCTTGTAGTTGAAAAATCTTAAGATATCATAGTGGTTTATATCTTTCTAAAGGGCAGATTATATAAACAGATATATAGTGTATGTGTGGCATTAAAGTTTTATGGGGGGCAATTTGAAAAAAATATCTAATGGAGCTTCTTAGGTGGGCAATAATAAATGAAAAGATTGAGCAACACTTGTATGAGGAGATAGTAAAGGAGTGTTACTTTAGATGATGGAGTTAGAAACAGCTTATTTGAAGATGTGACATTTAGGTACATACCTGACGTATGGGAAAAAGCTATGTAATAGTCCGAGAAAGCGCATTTCAGGCCGAAGGAACAACCAATTCGAAGACCCGAAAACTAGGATGTATTGGACAAATTCAGAGAACAGTAAGGAGACAGTGTGGATGGAGCACTGTGAACAATAGATAGAAAAAGTAGTCAGGGAATAAACCAGATAAAACTTTGTAGATCATTGTATTTAATTCCTTTTTTTAATTAATAGCTTTATGGAGGTATAATTTATATACTATAAAATTTTTCCAGTTTAAAATGTACAATTCAGTGATTTTTTAGTATATCGTATTTAATTCTTTTTTAAAATTTTATTTGTTTATTGTTGTTGAAAATATACACAGCAAGACATACACCAATTCAGCATTTTCTACATGTACAATTCAGTGACACTGATTACATTCTTCCAGTGGTGCAACCATCCTCACCCTCCTTTTCTGAGTTGTTCCTCCCCCATCAACATAAACTCATTGCCCGCTAAGACTCCTATCTAATCTTTCAAGTTGTTGTCAGTTTGATACCACATAGGTAGGTCTTAAAAGAGCATAATGCTCAAGGCAGATACTCTGTACTAGTTAAGCTAAACTATTGTTTTGTTTTAAGAAGACTTCAGGGGATATTTTTTGGTTGAAGGTTTAAAGATTATCTCAGGGCCATAGTTTTAGGGGTTCATCCAGCCTCCATGGATCCAGAAAGTCTGGATTCCATGAGAATTTGAAATTCTGGTCTTTATTTTCCCCCTTTTGATTTAGTATTCTTCTATAGAACCTTTGTTCAAAATGTTCAGTAATGATAGCTGGGCACCATCCAGTTCTTGTGGTCTCATGGCAAAGGAGACAGTTGTTCATGGAGGTAATTAACCACACATTCCATTTCCTCCTCCTATTCTTAGCAGGTTGAAAGCATGTAAATCATAGTACCTAATATTTTAAAAATATTATGTGGAGAACAAACTGTAGACAACCAAGAATGGAAGTTGGGAGACTGATTAGGAGGCTATCAGAGTAGTCCAGACAAGAGAGGTTAGTGGCTTGGATGTGTGTATCAATCTGGGAGGTGAGAACTGAGTGAATGGAGAAGGGTGGAGATGGATCAGTTTTATGGGGTAAAATCAAAAATTATCTGCATAATCAACAAAATGATGTTATTCAAAGCTATGGATAAAAACTGAATTTAAATCTGAAATATATTTTCATCATCTCAACATCCCAAATTTTCATAAAAGTAATTGAAATATGCCAAGTAATTTTAAAGTATAAATTTGTGAAACATACTGATCACCTAAAATGTTTACTGCATTGGTATGTTTTATTAGTTAAATAATATGAAGAGAGAAAAATCTTTCACAATGGAATTTTTAATTTTTACAAATTTGCGATGTAAAGGAAAGTGATAGTTTGGAGCCCAGAGGTCACTATCAGAGAAACATTGTTCTATTTTTAATGAAGATTGAATTTAAAAAATTAGCATTCAGACCTTGCAGAAAAAAAAAAAAAAAACCAAACCAAACCCACTGCTGTTGAGTTGATTCTGACTCATAGTGACCCTATAGGACAGAGTAGAACTGTCCCATAGGGTTTCCAAGGAGCTGCTGGTGGATTCGAACCCCTGGCCTTTCGGTTAGCAGCCATAGCTCTTAACCACTATGCCACCAGTGTTTCTGACCTTGGCATAGGTAATAGTAAACATAGAGAAAAACAGACAGAGTCTGTCAGCAGGATTGAATTTAAGAACCATCAAAACTAGACAGATCTTGCTGAGCAGCTCCTGATTTAATAATTAAACGAGGTAGAGTTCAAGGCATGGCTTGCGATGAAAGAGGAGATTGCCACTGAGAATTAGTTTCTCTGTTTTGTTGTTCTTTCAGGCTGTTCTCTTTTTGGTTGGGTCTTGTTTTCTTTCAGTGTCCTTCATTTTAAGCAGACACTTGCATAGATTACTAGACTTACATCTTTTGATGTTGGCTGGAGTTTTCTTGTGTGAAACTCATAGTTAAAACATGTAAACAATGGATTTTTAAAACAAACATTAGAACTTGTAAATGTAGATATTACAAGAATGATTAGATGCTTGAGCAGATAAAGGCTGTAAAATGGTAGGGTTCTATTCATATCAGGGTTAAGACACACTCCTAGTCTGTGGGTAGTTTAATTGAGATTCAAGGCTGCATAAGTGGAGTTCTGGACCTTTTTGTGTACATGGACCTCTTTGCAGTTTGGTGAGGTCTGTGTACTCCTTCTCAGAATAATATTTTAAAATTTAATAAAATATATAAGATTACAAAGAAAAGAAACTACATTGAGATAGTCTTGTAAAATATTAAATTGTGATAAAGTCGTGTATATGCTTTGTTACTAATGTGGTAGATATTAAGACTTAGTGGGCCTATTAACTACTGTGATTCGTGACTGATGATGAAGCTGAATAATATTTAGTGACTGTGATCTTTAACGTTGTGTGTTAACTTGGCTGGGCCATGATTTCTCAGTGGTTTGGCAGCTATGATGTAGTTTGGCAGTTGTGTAATAATGTGATCACTTCCATGATGAGGTCTGCTGTAAGTAGCCAGTCAGTCGAAAGGGAGTTTCCTTGGGGGTGTTGCCTGCATCCAGTATAGGTGAACCTTCTGGCAAGGTTCATGGGCTTTTGCTCATTGTGGATCCTGCAGCTGGCTCCTCTTCATCTGGCCTCCAGTTCTTGGAACCTGAGCTAGCAGCTTACCTTTCAGTCTTAGAATTCATCAGCCTCCACAGTCTGTGAGCCAGCTGCCTGCCAGGTTACCTGCCGATCTTGGATGTGTTGACCTCCGCAGCCTGTGAACCAGAGGCCTGTTGTCTGACTTGCCGACCTTGGATTCACCAGCCCCTGAACCTGGGTGAGTCAGGAGAAGCCTCCAGCCTGACCCACGGACTTCGGACTTTCATCTTCTACAACTGTGCAAGCCATTTCCTTAATATGAATCTCTCTCTCTCTCTGTGTATATATATGTATTTATATTGATGCTTCACTGGTTTTGCTTCTCTAGAGAACCCAGCCTAAGACAGTGATTGTCCAACATTGTAATGTACTGTAAAAATATCTGTGATTTCTCTTAGCCACAGGAATTGCTAATACTTCTTGGCTTGTTGCCTATATTCATTATTGAAGGGAAATGCTAAAGTTCACTTGTTGTATGCTGTTGAGTCTATTCCAACTCATAGCGACCCTGTAGGACAGAGTAGAACTGCCCCATAGGGTTTCCAAGGCTGTACATCTTTATGGAAGCAGACTGCCATATCTTTCTGCGGAGCAGCTGGTGAGTTCGAAATGCTGACCTTTTGGTTAGCAGCCAAGCACTTTGACTGCTACACCACCAGGGGCTCCTTAAATATAAAGATAAACTATTTTTTCTTCCATTCAGATTCACTGACACTCTGAGTTCCATCCATGAGCCAATACCCAAGTTAAGAGTTCCTACCTTAAAGAGTGTCAAAGGACTTATACACCTGAAGTATTTTGTTAACTGTTTTTAGTGGTGACATATGGTAATTCATAGAGTAGCTCTTTTGTCATTTTGTAGCCTCTGCCAGTATTGCTTGCCCCACAACCTCACAGCATTTACAAAGGAGAAACTCCAAAATAACACCATTTCATCATTTTGAATAAATAACCATTTTGAAAAAAATACTTTATTTTTTAGGACAGTTTTACATTTTTTAAAAACTAAGAAGACTTTCTATATACCCCTTATCCAATTTCTCCTATAATTAACATCTTAGATTACTGTGGTACATTTGCTAGAATTAATGAAGCAATGTAGATACATTATTATTACCTAAAGCCGATAGTTTATTTAGATTTCCCTGGTTTTTACCTGATGTCCTTTTTCTTATCCAGGATCTCCTCCTACCACATTACATTTAATTGTTATATTTCCTTGGTTCCTCTTGGCTGTGACAGTTTCTCAGGCTTCCCTTGTTTTTCGTGACATTGACAGTGTTGAGGAGTACGGATCAGGCATGTTGTAGGATGTCCCTCTATTAGAATTTGTCTGATGCTTTTCTCATAATTAGACTGGGGTTATGGGTTTTGAGAAGAAGATCATGGTAGTAAAGTACTATTTTTATCATACTATATCAAGGGTACATACTGTCAACATGATTTATTACTGTTGATGTTGAGGTACCTGGCTGAGGTATTGTTTGTTGGATTTCTCTACTGTACAGTTACTTCCCCACCCTTTCCATACTGTACTCTGGAAGGAAGTCACTATGTGCAGCCCACACTTAGGGGCTTGGGAATTATGCTCCTTGTCCTTGAGTGTGAAGTATCTATATAAATTATTTGTAATTTTTCTGCATGGGAGATTTTTCTTTTCTCTCCTATTAATTTATTCAATGGTTTATTTGTATCAGTATGGACTTACGGATATGTATTGCATACATTGGGTTATAATCTAATGCTCCTTTATTTTATTGCTCAGATTGTTCTAGCTTTGGCCATTGTGAGCTCTTTCAGTTGATTCCTCTGCACCTTAGATACTTCCACTGAAGTGGATTATGTGGACAACGGTATTAGAAATTATGATCTGGATGCTAGGTGTGCTTGTTGCCGCTGGGATGTTGTTTCTTTTAGGTCCTCTCAGCTGACAGAACAAGGAAATATATGTGTGTATACATGTATCTATAAATATTTCTATATTTAACCATCTGTGTCTGTATTAAGTTAAACATGAGTCCCTGCTGATGTCTATAACTAATCCATTACCACACTGATCATTCTACTCTCCTACTCTTGCTTCTCTGTCAGTTCTCACATCAACAATGAGAAATTTGGCTTGATAGCTTGTTTCTTTTTATTGCTGAATAATATTCCTTTATATGGATGTTCAAGTTTGTTTATGTATCTACCCATTGAGGAACAACCTGGTTGCTTCCAGTTTTTGGCAATTGTGAGTAAAGCTGTTACAAACATTCACTTGCAGGGTATTTTTTTGTGTGTGTGTGAACATAAGTTTTCAGATCATTTGGGTAAAAGGAGCACAGTTGCTGGATTGTATAGTTAAGACTATCATAGCTTTATAATAAATCGCCAAACTCTCTTCCAAAGGGGTTGTACATTTGGCATTCCCACTAGCAGTGAATGAGTTTCTATTGCTCTGCATCCTTGTCAGCATTTGATATTAACAATTTTTTTTTTCAGGTTTTAGTCTAATAGGTGTGTAGTGGTATCTCATTATTGTTTTAATTTTCAATTCTCCAATGACAAATTAAGGAGCCTGGGTGGTGCAAGCAGTGTGCTGTTGACTGCTAACCAAAAGGTTAGCAGTTCAAACCCCTCCAGTGTACCCATGGAAGAAATGCCTGACGATCTGCTTCCATAAAGATTATAGCCAAGAAAAGTCTATGGAGCAGTTCTACTCTAACACTTGGGGCTACCATAGGGGCCAACTTGATGGCATCTAACAGCAACAGCAACAACGACAAATTATGCTGAGTATCTTTTCATATGTTTACTTGCCATCTGTATACCTTCTTTTTAAGGTGTCTGTTCAGATCTTCTGCCCATTTTTAAATTGAGTTGCTTGTTTTTTTTTTATTGGAGTTTTAAGAGTTCTTTGTATATATGTAGGATACTTGTCTTTATCAGATATGTGTTTTGCGAGTTTTTTCTCCCAGTGGCTTTTACATTTTGTCTAGCTTTTCTAAATGTATATAGAGATCAGATTGGTCTGAAGTACTTAGCTACTATTATATGAAGCAGAAATTCTTCAGTGTGCTTTTGATGTCAATCATATTTTCAAAAGTACTTTTCGGAGCTTTGCAAAGCTACATAGTCATTTAAAAAATAATGGATTGAAGTGAAAATCCCAGTCCCTAGCAACCACTAATCTATCTTCCATTTTATAGATTTACTTATTCTGCATATTTTATGTAAATGGAGTCAAAATATGTAACCTTTTGTGTCTGCCTTCTTTAACTCAGCGTAACATTTTCAAGGTTCATCCATTTTGTAGCACCCATCAGTGTTTTACTCTTTCCTATGGTTGAATACTATTCCACTGTATGTGTATACCCCAGTATGTTTATCCATTCATCCATTGATGAGCATTTGAAGCTGTTTCCAAGACCCTTTTAAAGAAAGGGTCAGTGTTTCTGATGTTGTGGCTTCTTGAATATCAAGGCACAAGGTAGAGGTGAGGATGATCTTACATGACTTGTGGGCACCATGTTTGAATGAAGCCAAAGTAAGCCTCTCCAGTGGGCCTTGCAAGGGTATGATATTTTGGAGTGTGAGGCTGCTTTGTAGTCTGGCTGATACCTAAACCAAATGGCCTTCAGTTTGAAATGACATTATCAGATAGCACTAGTGTCAATTACATGGACTTCTCCTCTGTCTGTACCCAATAAAATTAGTACTTAAACTTTTGTGTGGTGTGAAAACTGGGCAGTGCCTTTGCAAAAGGAAAATTCCAACTGATTTGCAAAATGGTCACTTGGGTCCTGCAATAATTTGGGGGTTCTGCTGCTCACATGCTTGGTGTAGGTACTGATGTCCCACTGAGCCTCCGTCCTCATGTGACGTTGGTCGTCTTTGATGTCTACTGCTCCTTTCATATATGTGTTTTGAAATTTTATCTTTATTTCTTTAAACATTTAATATATTTTAATGTTTATCTTATAATTCTAATATATTAAATTCTTTTTAAAATTATTTATTATGTATTTGAATATTTATATATTAAATTCTTGGGCATTCTAAATTAATTGCCTTTTTTTCCCCTGTAGATTCACAACATCTGTGACTTGCTTTTTTTTTTCTGTCATTGGTAATCTATGATTAGTAGCTCATATTTGGTTGATCTTAATCTGTGAGAATTTTGAGAACCTAAGTTTGGATAATTTCTTAATTTATCAGTCACTGTTTAATATATCCTTCTCTGACAACAAATAGTTTTGTAGTTTTTAGCATGTGGGTCTTCCACATGTTTTGTTTACTTTAGTCCTAAAGAGTTAATGTATTTTGATGCTATTTTAAGTGGTAATTTTTATATTTAAATCTTTCATGTAGGTTACTGAGATATAACTTAAATACACTAAAATTTACCTTCTTAGGTGTTCAATTCAGTGAGTTTTGACAAATGTATACAGTCATATAACTAATACCACAATCAAGATACAGAATATTTTTATAATCTCCAAAAATTAAGAAAGTAGACCTTCTTTCTTGGTTCCCTCTTTTAATGTGAAAGCATTTAGTATTTCCCAATTAATAATCATGTTTGTAGGATTTTTTGTACATTCCCTTTTATCACAGGTTGAAGAAGTTCTTTGTATTTCATGTGTGCAGTTTTAAGACTTTGTATCATGGATAGGTGTTAAATTTTATCAAGTGCTTTTCTATGTGTTATTGAGATGATCATGTTATTTCCTTCCTTTATTCTGTCAGTACGGTGAAATAGTTTTGACTGAGTTTTAAATGTTAAGCCAACTTTGCATTCTATCCTTGTGATAAAACCTCCTTGGTCAGGCTGTACTGTCCTTATATATATTGCTGGATTCGATTTAATAATATTTTATTACAGATTTTTGCATTTATGTTCATGAGGTTGTTAGTATCCAGTTGTCTTTTCTTTAATACCTTTTTTCATGTTATGATATTAGGTCGGTTCTGGCCTCATAAATGAGTTGGAGAATGTTCCTTTCTCCTCTGTTTTCTGAAAAAAATCCACAGTATTGTCACTATTTCTTTTTTATTTTCATTGTCAAAGGGTGTTAGTTTTTTTTAAAAATGCCTTTTCTACATTGATTGAGATGATCATGTTGTTCTTCTCATTTCTTCTATTAGTGTGGTGTATTACACTGATTTGATTTTCATATGTTGAACCACCCTCCAGTCCTGATTTCTTATACTCTGTGTAGGTTTTATAAAGTTACCCATAAGATATTTTATTTTACCTAAGACTTAACTTGTTGAAGATCATGTCTATGATATTCCCTAACAAAATAATATCTTTTCTCAAACCTTCTCTTAATTCCCAATTTACATCATCATTCTTTGGCACACTAGATATTTTTTTTTTCAAAATGCTAACATAGATTTATTGCATTAAAAAATGTTTCAGGAACATCAGCTGTCCAAATCATGATTGTTAGAAGCACAAAATGAAAGAGTGGATGAATTATACTTAGTTTGGGGGTTGAAATGTAATCAGTGAAAGTGACAGGCTGAGATAAGGGCTATAGATCGAGATATATCAAGTGTAAAATACTTTTGTTATTTTATTCAACTGACACTGAGTATATTTGTGAAATATTTCACTCCAACTCAGTATTCAACATTTATACATGTTGGGATTCAACTGCTAGAACATCCAAGTCACTTTTGCAGCAATATTCTTCAGTGGGTCACTCTACAAAAGATAGCTTCCAAGTGATTCTTGAGATGTCCTGGCTTATTGCCATTTAAGGCTTTTGAACTGTCTCTTTGCCCACCCTCCCTCTAGCGAATAACTTTGGGCATGTTTTCCTTCTCTCCTCTCAACCTTGTGCCATGAACAGACAGGCTCATTTAATTAACTTCATATTGCACAAACCTTGTGTTATATTAGGCATAAATATTTCCATAAAGAAAACAGTGGCATAATACCCAAGCCAAATCAAAAGCAAGCAGAATAAAAAAATTCAATAACTAAGTAAGAAGAAAACAAAAAGACAAATGACAATTTCCAGTTTCGTCTTTTCATATATATATGGTATCTATCTATCTATATATATATATCTCGCAACACTAGATTTTGAACCTAGAAGATGTTTTTGCTACTTCTTCCTTTATGTAGTATTTTACTGAATCAAGCTCTTCTTTGATTTTTTTTTTTTTTTTTGGATCTGTTCTCTTACCTTCTGTTTCCACAGCTACCAGTTGAATCCAGGCTATTGTTGCCTCATTCCTGGACTCTTCCAGTGACCTGCCAGTTGCTCTCCCTGTCTCCTCTTGCTCCAAGTGCAATTTATCCTATTTCTCCATGATCAAGAACTTGAATTCCTAATCTAATGCCTATTATAACTTCTGCTTACAAGCCATGTCCATTCAAGAACTCTATCGTAACTTCTGCTTACAAGCCATGTCCATTCAAGAACTCCAAACTAGCCTTTCAGGTGCCACCTTTGAGTTCCCATTGTGGCCTTTCCTCTGCCCCCAAGGTAACCTATTTATCATTTCCTGTAGTTACTTATTCCTTACCCGATCCTGTTGTTATGTACCACTGAATCCCCCTTCTACACTGTTGCAAAACATGATTCTATATCAGGATCTTTTTCCTGAATAATTTTTGCCACATTTTGAGGCCTTCGCTATTTTGTATCCTCTCAGCAATTTCTATTGTTAAAAAGACCATTATTTTTAGCTGAATGTTATTGTTTTTAAGATAGTTCGTATATGTGTGTAATCTTTCCCTCGACATTATAAATTTTAAATTTGTTTTATTTACTTTTTTCCCTAGAGTTGTGTGTAAAATATGGTGAGTGTTCAGAAAATGCTTTTAAATTAAATAATAAAATGAATAGCTGACATCATATATTTTGCTTCTTGAGTCAGAAAGTTGGCATCAGTATATACTAAAGTATTTGTTCAATAAATGCAGAAGGTACTTTTCATGTTATATAATACTTATTGCATAGTTGGGCTGCTTTTAATAGTGCTCTTGAACGAGAAAGCACGCCAGCTTCTAATACTAGCTGTATCTTGGCAGGTACTCGTTGTTTGAGGTTTCAGTATCAGAACCATCCTGGTATTTTTGTTTTGTTTTTGACCTGCTTATAATTCACTTAGTTTCTTCTGTTACTGTCATTCCTTTTTTACTTTGTCCTTCCAGCTTGATTGACTACTATTGTGTTTCTTTACTGTAACTGAATCTTTTTCTTGACTTCCAATCTTTGTCTTCCCTCTGGTGACTATTCTATTTGGCACAGCCACAGAGCTTCCTAATTGCGTGTCCAGGCCTCGCAGACAGTGCCTATTGGATTGGCTTGGCTTTGCCCATTTGATAAGCCTCAGATATACCATAACCAATAATATGTATCTATCTGCTTGATATATAAAACCAACATTATACGTGTGCATTCTTTGACTTATTTGTCCAGGGGATATAATCTTTGACTATCTGGTAAGGGGTAGGGAAGCAATGGTGGACACGGTGATTTTACTAGGGGCCTACCTCTTTGGACCATCTCTAGTTTTTGACTTCTGAGTCTGGTGATACTGCTGAAAGTCTGCTCTGCTTTTTGGAGGCCTTTTCCATGGTTTGTTGGGCTCCTGTGTCATGTGAAGAATGTGGCAAATATTTTAGCAGAAAAAATTGTGTGGTGCTCACGTCTCTATGCGTCCCTTCTTTTCGGATCTTGGATCCTCAAGTCCTAGCTGCCTTGGCAACCCCCTACTCTGATTTCCCTATGCCCCTCTCCTCCACAAATTGGAAAATTCCTCAAGGGTAAAAACCTACAGAATGTTGACTCATCTCTCTGAGGTTACTTTCTCTGGCCCTCTTTTAAGTCCTGGCTGCCTAGGAAACTCGCCAGTGCCTTCAATCAGATGTTCTAAAATCTTTCTGGGTTTTTTAGTTGTTCTTAGTGGGAGTGTGGTCTCCTGCAAGCTACTCCATCACAGCCAAAGGTAGACGTTCCTCTGCTAGGATTTATTAAGATGGAGTTTCCATTTCTGTTTCTAGTACTTCTTGTCTTCTTTTGGTAATTTCCAAGAAAAGAAAGGATTCAAATCATCTTTATTCCACCACTTAAAACTGGAAAGTAAGAGATATATTCTTCTCTGTTTCTTCCAGTCAGTGAATATTTAGAAAATGAGGAAAGTTTAGAATATGTATTCGAAAATTAAAGCTATCTTCTGAAAGGAATTTTTAAAGCAGAGGAATCATTGACAAGGAGTAAAGTGAACCTAAATGTGCAAACTAAAACCATGAAATTCTTAGAAGAAAATGCAGTGGCAGTGCTATGGGGCCTAGCTTTTAACATTGGGTTATCTAATATAAGAACAAAAGCACAAACAGCAAAAGACGAAATAAATAAATGGGACCTCATAAAAATTAAAAACTTTTATTCATCAAACCAAAGAAAAAAGACCAAACCCACTGCTGTTGCATTGATTCCAACTCATAGCGACTCCATAGGCTTTCTTGGCCGTAAATCTTTATGGAAGCCGACTGCCACATCTTTCTCCTGCAGAGCAGCTGGTGGGTTCGAACCGCTGTCCTTTTGGTTAGCAGCTGAGCACTTGAACCACTGTACCACCAGAGTGCCTTACTGTTCATCAAAAGAGTTTATCACGAATGTGAAAAGAGCTGCTGACTGGGAGAATGTCTTTGGAAACCACATATCTGATAAGAATCTAATAAGAAGCAAAGTGAATAAGATGCATGGAGAAGAAATCTGGGCATCTGAGAAGTGTGTCCGGCCCTGTGCCAGGAACTGTATGTGTTTTAAAAAGTTAATCTATATACTGTGCTTTTAAGTTAGGTATAATTATTTACATTTTACAGATTTTCAAGCTTTTGTACCAAAATTTAAATTATATGTCTAATCAGTGTTGTAATGAAGAAAAATGAAATGAAAATAGGATGTCAGGGTTGTAATTTATTTAATTTTTTTTTCTAGCATAACCAGATTTATTTATTTTTACTGTACTTCACATGAGAGTTTACAGAACAAGTAGTTTCTCATTAAACAGTTTAGTACACATACTGTTTTATGACATTGGTTAACAACCCCATGACATGTCAGCACTCTCCCTTCTTGACCTTGGGTTCCCTATTACCAGCTTTCTTGTCCCCTCCTGCCTTCTAGTCCTTGTCCCTGGGCTGTTGTGTCCCATTAGTCTTGTTTTGTTTTATGGGCCTGTTTAATCTTTGGCTGAAGGGTGAACCTTGGGAGTGACTTCATTACTGAGCTAAAAGGGTGTCCAGGGGCCATACTCTCAGGGTTTCTCCACTCTCTGTCTGCTCTTTTTTTTGTGAGTTAGAATATTGTTCTACATTTTTCTCCAACTCTGTCCAGGACCCTCTGTTGTGATCCCTGTCAGAGCTGTCAGTGGTGGTAGCCGGGTACCATCTAGTTGTACTGGACTCAGTCTGGTGAAGGCCGTGGTAGTTGTGGTCCATTAGTCCTTTGCACTAATCTTTCCCATGTGTCTTGTTTTCTTCATTCTCCCTTGCTCCTGAAGGGGTGAGACCAGTGGAGTATCTTAGATGGCTGCTGATAAGCTTTTAAGACCCCAAACGCTACTCACCAAAATAGAATGTAGATAATTTTCTTTATAAACTATGCTATGCCAATTGAGCCAGATGTTCCTTGCGACCATGATCCCCACAGCCCTCTGCCCAGCAATTCGGTCCCTCAGGGAGTTTGGATGTGTCTGTGGAGTTTGTGATGTAGTGGTTAAGTGCTACGGCTGCTAACCAAAAGGTCAGCAGTTCAGATCTACCAGGCGCTCCTTGGAAACTCTATGGGGCAGTTCTTCTCTGTCCTGAAGGGTCGCTATGAGTCGGAATCGACTCGAAGGCAATGGGCTTTTGTTATTTTTTTGTTTTTTAATGGACTTTCCATGACCTTTCTTTGTACAAGTTGTGCTGGCTTCCCCAGTATTGTGTATTGTCTTGCCCTTCACCAAAGTTATCACTTATCTATTGTCTATTTTAGTATTCCCCCCATCCCTCCCATCCCTCGCAACCATCAAAGATTGTTCCTTTTTTGTATGTAAACCTTTTCATGGGTTTTTATAGTAGGGGTCTCATACAATATTTGTCCTTTCGTGATTGATTTATTTGACTTAGCATAATGTCCTCCAGTTTCATCCATGTTATGAGATGCTTCACAGATTCGTCATTGTTCTTTATTGTTGTGTAATACTCCATTGTGTGTATGTACCATAGTTTGTTTATCCATTCATCTGTTGATGGGCATCTAGGTTGTTTCCATCTTTTTGCTATTGTGAACAATGCTGCCATGAACATGGGTGTGCACATGTCTATTCGTGTGACAGCTCTTATTTCTCTAGGATATATTTCTAGGAGTGGGATTGCTGAATCGTATGGTATTTCTATTTCTAGCTTTCTAAGGAAGTGCCATATCGTTTTCCAAAATGGTTGTATCATTTTGCATTCCCACCAGCAGTGCATAAGAGTTTTGATCCCGTGCAGCCTCTCCAGCATTTGTTATTTCCAGTTTTTTTTTTGATTCATGCCGGTAATGCCGGGGTGAGATGATATCTCATTGTGGTTTTGCCTTGCATTTCTCTAATGGCTAGTGATTGCAAGATTTCCTCATGTGTCTGTTGGCTGCTTGAATGTCTTCTTTGGTGAAGTGTGTCTGTTCATTTCCTTTGCCCATTTGTTAATAGGATTGTTTGTCTTTTTGTTGTAGAGGTGTTGGATTTTCTTGTAGATCTTAGAGATTAGACCTTTGTTGGATTTGTAATAGCCAAAAAATTTTTCTGAGTATGTAGGTTCTCTTTTTACTCCTTTGGTAAAGTGTTTTTGAAGAGCGTAAGTGTTTCATTTTTAGTAGATCCCAGTTATCTAGCTTATCTTCTGGAGTTTGTGTGTTGTTGGTTATGGTTTGTATCCTATTAATGCCATCTATTAGGGCCTTTAGCATTGATCCTGTTTTTTCTTCTATGAACTTTATAGTTTTGGGCTTTATATTTAGGTGTTTGATCCATTTTGAAGTAGTTTTTGTATATGTTGTGAGGTATGGGTCCTGTTCCATTTTTTTGCAGATGGACATCCAGTTTTGCCAGCACCATTTGTTAAAAAGATTGTCTGTTCCCCATGTGATGGATTTTGGGCTCTTGTCAAAGATCAGGTGACCGTAGGTGGATGGATTTATATCTGGGTTCTCAATTCTGTTCCCTTGGTCAATGTATCTGTCGTTGTACCAGTACCAGGCAGTTTTGACTACTGTAACTGTATAGTAGGTTCTGAGGTCAGGTAGTGCGAGTCCTCCAACTTTCTTTTTCTTCTTCAGTAGTGCTTTACTTATTCGGAGCTTCTTCCCTTCCCATATAAAGTTAATGATTAGTTTTTCCATCTCTTTAAATAATGTTGTTGGTATTTGGATCAGGATTGCATTGTATTTGTAAATGCTTTGTGTAGAATTGTCATTTTCACAATGTTGAGTCTACTTATCCATGAGCATGGTATGTTTTTCCATTTATGTAGATCCCTTTGGGTTTCTTGCAGTAGTGTTTTGTAGTTTTCTTTGTATACATCTTCTGCATCCCTGGTTAGATTTATTCCTAAGTATTTTATTTTTTTAGGGGCTATTATAGATGGTATTGTTTTCCTGATTTCCTTTTCATCGTTCTCTTTATTGGTGTATAGGAATCCAACTGATTTTTATGTTTATCTTGTATCCTGCTACTCTGCTGAATCTTTCTATTAGCCCAGTAGTTCTCTCGTGGAGTCTTTCGGTTTTCTATGTATAGTATTGTATCATCTGCAAACAGGGACAGTTTAACTTCTTCCTTACCAGTTTGGATGCCCTTTGTTTCTTTTCCTTGCCTTATTGCTGTAGCTAGGACTTCCAGCACAATGTTAAATAGCAGTGGTAATAAAGGGCATTCTTGTCTTGTTCCTGTTCTCGAGGGGAGTGTTTTCAGCCTCTCTCCATTAAGAATGATGTTGGCTATTGGTTTTGCATAGATGCCCTTTATTATGATGAGAAATTTCCCTTCTATACCTATTTTATTGAGAGTTTTTATCAGGAATGTCTGTTGGACTTTGTCGAATGTCTTTTCTGCGTCAATTGAGATGATCACGTGGTTCTTTTCTTTCCTTTTATTTAAGTGGTGGATTACGTTGATTTTCTAATGTTGAACCATCCTTGCATACCTGGTATGGATCTACTTGGTCGTGGTGTATTAGTTTTTGATATGATGCTGTAGTCTGAATTCTATTGGCTAGAATTTTGTTGAGAATTTTTGCATCTGTATTCATGAGAGATATTGGTCTGTGGTTTTCTTCTTTTGTGGCATCTTTGCCTGGTTTTGGTATCAGGGTTATGCTAGGTTCATAGAATGAATTTGGAAGTGTCACTTCCTTTTCTGTGTTCTGAAATAGTTTGAGTATTAGTGTTATACGCTCTTCTCTGAATGTTTGGTAGAATTCTCCATTGAGCCATCTGGGCCAGGGTTTTTTTTTGTTGGGAGTTTTTTTAATTACCTTTTCAATCTCTTCTCTTGTTATGGGTCTGTTCAGATTTTCAGCACCATTTTGTTGTAGTTTGGGTAGGTAGTGTGCTTCTAGAAATTTATCCATTTCCTCTAGGTTTTCAGCTTTGTTGGAGTATAGTTTTTCGTAATACTCTGTTATGATCTCTTTTATTTCAGTTGGGTGTATTGTAATGTCGCCCATTTCATTTCTTATTTGGGTTATTTGCATCATCTCCTGTGTTTCTTTTGTCGGTCTGGCCAGTGGTTTGTTGATCCTTTCAGAGAACCAACTTTTGGTTTTGTTGATTCTTCCTATTGATTTCCGAATCTCTGTTTCATTTATTTCTGCTCTGATTATTATTTCCTTTCTTCTGGTGGCTGTGGGCTTTTTTTGCTCTTCTCTTTGTATTTGTTTTAGTTGTGTAGTTATTGTTTTGATTTTGCCCCTTTCTTCTTTTTTGATGTGTATATCTATTGCTATAAATTGTCCTCTGAGGACTGCCTTTACCATGTCCCAAAGGTTTTGGTATGATGTGTTTTCATTCTCGTTTGAGTCTAGGAATTTTTTGATTCCATCTCTGATTTCTTCTATTACCCAGTGATTTGTAAGCAGGATGTTATTCAGTTTCCATGTAATTGATTTTCCTCTCTTGCTGTTCCTGTTGTTAATCTCTACCTTGATGGCATTGTGATCAGAGAAGATACTTTGTATTATCTCAGTGTTTTGGATTTTGTTGAGGGTTGCTCTGTGGCCCAAGATGTGGTATATTCTGGAGAAAGTTCCATGTGCATTACAAAACAATGTGTACTTTACAGCTGTTGGGTGGAATGTTATATATATGTCTATGAGGTCAAGTTGGTTTCTGGCCTTTAGGTCTTCCGTATCTTTGTTGAGTTTCTCTGTAGATGTTCTGTCCTTTACCAAGAGTGGTGTGTTGAAGCCTCCTACTATTATTGTGGAACTGTCAATTTCTCTTTTCAGTGCTGTTAGAGTTTGTTTTATGTATTTTGGAACTCTGTCATTGGGTGCATAGATGTTTATTATGGTTATATCTTCATGATGGCTTATCCCTTTAATCACTAGATAGTGTCCTTGTTTGTTTTTATGGTGGATTTTGTTTTAAAGTCTATTTTATCTAAGATTAGTATTGCCACTCCTGCTCTCTTTTGGTAGTTGTTCGCTTGATATATTTTTTTCCAGCCTGTGATTTTTAATAAATTTACATCTTTGTTTCTGAGGTATGTCTCTTGAAGACAGCATGTTGTGGATTCTTATTATTTATTTTTGAAACCTTATTTTTAATGTTTATGTTAGAATGAATATGAGAAGGTAATTGATTGAAGTATTATGCTAATCTTTCCCAATTAGTCACATAATTACTAACTGTCAGGTTGGTTCTAATTGTTAGAACCAAAATTAAGTTTTATCTCTAATGTTTGCTTATCCTGATTTTGGACAAAGTATCTAAAAGGTTATAAACCTTAATTATCCAGGTTTCAAATTGCAGTCCTGTAGCCAAAAACCAAACCCATTGCTGTCGAGTTGATTCTGACTCATAATGACCCTATAGGACAGAGTACTCCTGCCCCATAGTGTTTGCAAGGCTGTACATCTTTATGGAAGCAGACTGCCACATCTTTCTCCGGTGGAGTGGCTGGTGGGTTCAAACTGCAAACCTTATGTTTAGCAGCTGAGTGCTTAACCACTGCGCCACCAGGACTCCTTTGCAGTCCTATAAACGTGAAAAATTTGGAATAACTTCAATATAAAATAATAGGGAAATGACTTAGTAAAGTGATAATTTTGAACACCGGGAAGTGGAGAAATGCTTTTGATAAAATAGTAAAAGGAAATAAAGCAAAATTGAAACCTTTGTACATTAACTCTGCAACTGTGTAATAAAATATTTCTGTACACTTAAGTGATAGTAGTTACTGTGTTAAGATATGGGGTTATAGATTTTCTTTTTGAAAATATTATTGTGTTGCATTTACAATTTAAGAAAATTTACAGACTTTAAAGGAAGAACAAAGAACACTGTTGAGTATTCACCTAACAAACCTAAACAAGAGGCATACATAGAATGTAACCTTGTTGAAGACAGGGACTTTGTCTGATTTACTGCTGTGCTCCTAAACCCTGGAATAGTACCAGACTCAGTAAATATTCATTGAATGAATCAATTATTAAAAGTATATAACCATGCTGGTTTTACTTTTATGGTAGAAAACATTCTTGATGTTTTTCAAGACTTGGTTAATTTAGAGGTTTGATTTGATTTTTTTACTGGTACGGTTTATGATACATTTGTTTTCTTCATTCCTGTCTCATGTGGCTATGTATTTTCTTCGGAATACTTAAGGATACAGAAGTGTTACAAACTCAGTCAGAGGCTTTTTTTAACAACCACCTATCCTTTTAGAACCAGATGGTCAAAGAACTGGAGGCCCGTGTGCAGCAGCTGACTGGAGAAGCCGAGAACAGTAATTTACAGAGGCAGAAGTTAATTCAGGAAAAAATGGAACTGGAGAGATGTTACCAGATAACATGCAATGAATTACAAGAAGTAAAGGCAAGGTATTGTCTCAAGTCATATCAAATGTGGCTACATAGTACTGATAGTGACTGTATGAATTACCTCCTAAAATTAATCACACCTTGTACATTTGACCTTGGGTGGTTTCCAACCTAAATACTGTTTTCTTTTTTTTTTAAACTAATATAAGAAGCATGATGTTTAGAAGTTAATAAAAATGTGGATTGTTATTTGATATACTGAAAGAGAATGTATTTGAATTTGGTTGACTAAAAATAGTCTGTTTTAAGGATCCATCAATATGCTGTCTACAAGAGAGACACCTTGGAAACAAAGATGTGAATTTATTAAAAGTCAAAGGTTGGAAAAAATATATCAAGCTAACAACTACCAAAAAAGAGCAGGAGTGGCAATACTAATCTCAGATAAAATAGAATTTAAAACAAACTCCACCATAACAGACAAAGAAGGACACTATATAGTGATTAAGGGGATGATCCATCATGAAGACATAACCATAATAAACACCTACGCACCCAATGACAGGGCTCCAAAATATACAAAACAAACTCTGATAACACTGAAAAGAGGAATTGACAGTTCCACAATAATAGTAGGAGACTTCAACACACCACCCTCAGTAAGGGACAGAACAACTAAGAAGAAACTCAGCAAAGATACAGAAGACCTAAAGGGCACAATCAGCCAACTTGACCTCATAGACATATACAGAACACTCCATCCAACCGCTGCAAAGTACACATTCTTTTCAATGATATGGAACGTTCTCCAGAATAGACCACATCTTAGGCCACAGAGCAATCCTCAACAAGATCCAAAACGTTGAGTTAATTCAAAGTATCTTCTCTGACCACAGTGCTATCAAGGTAGAAATTAACAACAGAAAGAGCAAGGAAAAAAAATCAATTACATGGAAACTGAGTAATACCCTGCTTACACATTAGTGGGTAATAGAAGAAATCAGAGATGGAATAAAAAAATTCCTAGAATCAAATGAGAATGAAAACACATCATACCAAAACCTTTGGGACACAGCAAAGGCAGTCCTCAGAGGACAATTTATAGCAATAGATGCACACATCAAAAAAGAAGAAAGGGACAAAATCAAAACATCAACTACACAACTCAAACAGAGAAGAGCAAAAAAAGCCCACAGCCACCGGAAGAAAGAAAACAGTAAGGATCAGAGCAGAAATAAATGAAATAGAGAACAGAAAAACAATAGAAAGAATCAATAAAGCCAAAACTTGGTTTGTTGAAAGAATCAACAAAATCGACCAAGCACTGGCCAGACTGACAAAAACAGGAGAGGACACAAATAACCCAAATAAGAAATGAAATGGGGAACATTACAACACACCCAACTGAAATAAAAGGGATCGTAACAGACTATTACGAAAAACCATACTCCAACAAATCTGAAAACCTAGAGGAAATGAATAAATTTCTAGAAACACGCTACGTACCCAAACTACCACAAAGTGATGCTGAAAATCTGAACAGACCCATAACAAGAGAAGAGATTGAAAAGGTAATAAAAGCACTCCCAACCAAAAAAAGCCCTGGCCCAGATGGCTTCACTGGAGAATTCTACAAAACATTTACAGAAGAGCTTGTACCAGTATTACTCAAGCTATTTCAGAGCATAAAAAAGGAAGCAACACTTCCAACTTCATTCTATGAAGCCAGCATAACGCTGATACCAAAACCAGGCAAAGACGTCACAAAAAAAGAAAATTACAGACCAGTATCACGTACGAATATAGATGCAAAAATTCTGAACAAAATTCTAGCCAATAGAATTCAGCATCATATCAAAAAAATAATATGCCATGACCAAATAGGATTCATACCCAGTATGCAAGGATGGTGCAACATTAGAAAATCAATCAACGTAATCCACCACATAAAGAAGAGGAAAGAAAAGAATCACATATTTATCTCATTTGACACAGAAAAGGCATTTGACAAAGTCCAACACCCATTCCTGATAAAAACTCTCAATAAAATAGGTATAGAAGGGAAATTTCTCAACATAATAAAGGGCATCTATGCAAAACCAACGGCCAACCTCATTCTTAATGGAGAACAGGAACAAGACAAGAATGCCCTTTATTACCACTCCTATTTAACATTGTGCTGGAAGTTCTAGCTAGAGCAGTAAGGCAAGAAAAAGAAATAAAGGGCATCCAAACTGGTAATGAAGAAGTTAAACTGTCCCTGTTTGCAGATGATATGATACTATTCATAGAAAACCCTAAAGACTACATGAGAAATCTAATGGAACTAATAGAAAGATTCAGCAGAGTAGCAGGATACAAGATAAACATTCAAAAATCAGTTGGATTCCTATACACCAGTACGGAGAACGATGAAAAGGAAATCAGGAAAACAATACCATTTTCAATAGCCCCTAAAAAGATAAAATACTTAGGAATAAATCTGACCAGGGATGTAAAAGACCTATACAAAGAAAACTACAAAACACTACTGCAAGAAACCCAAAGGGATCTACATAAATGGAAAAACATACCATGCTCATGGATAAGTAGACTCAACATTGTGAAAATGACAATTCTACCCAAAGCAATTTACAAATACAATGCAATCCTGATTCAAATACCAACAACATTATTTAAGGAGATGGAAAAACGAATCATTAACTTTATATGGGAAGGGAAGAAGCTCCGAATAAGTAAAGCACTACTGAAGAAGAAAAAGAAAGTTGGAGGACTCGCACTACCTGACCTCAGAACCTACTATACAGTTACAGTAGTCAAAACTGCCTGGTACTGGTACAATGACAGATACATTGAGCAAGGGAACAGAATTGAGAACCCAGATGTAAATCCATCCACCTACGGTTACCTGAACTTCGACAAGAGCCCAAAGTCCATCAAATGGGGAAAAGACAGTCTTCTTAACAAATGGTGCTGGCAAAACTGGATATCCATCTGCAAAAAAAAGAAACACGAGCCATACCTCATGCCGTATACAAAAACTACTTCAAAATGGATCAAAGACCTGAATATAAAGCCTAAAACTATAAAGTTCGTACAAGAAAAAATAGGACAAACACTACAGGCCTTAATACATGGCATTAACAGGATACAAACCATAACCATCAACATACAAACCCCAAAAGATAAGCTAGATAACTGGGATCTTCTAAAAATCAAACACCCATGCTCTTCAAAAGACTTCCCCAAAAGAGTGAAAAGAGAACCTACAGACTGGGAAAAAATTTTTGGACAGTACAAGTCAGACAAAGGTCTGATCTCCATAATCTACAAGAAAATCCAACACCTCTACAACAAAAAGACAAATAATCCTATTAAAAAATGGGCAAAGGAAATGAACAGACACTTCACCAAAAGACATTCAAGTAGCCAACAGACACATGAGGAAATGCTCATGATCACTTGCCATTAGAGAAATGCACATTAAAACCCCAATGAGATTCCATCTCACTCCGGCATTACTGGCACGAATAAAAAACACTGGAAATAACAAATGTTGGAGGGGCTTCAGGGAGATTGGAACTCTTATGCACTGCTGGTGGAATGCAAAATGATACAGCCATTTTGGAAATGATATGGTGCTTCCTCAGAAAGCTAGAAATAGACATACCATTGAATCCAGCAATCGCACTCCTAGGTATATATCCTAGAGAAATAAGAGTCGTCACTCGAATAGACATATGCACACCTATGTTCATGGCAGCATTGTTCACAATAGCAAAATGATAGAAACAACCTAGATGCCCATCAACAGATGAATGAATAAACTATGGTACATACACACAATGGAGTACTATGCAACGAGAAAGAACAACAATGAATCTGTGAAGCATCTCATGACGTGGATGAAACTGGAGGACATTATGCTGAGTGAAATAAGTCAATCACAAAAGGACAAATATTATATGAGTCCTTTATTGTAAATACCCATGAAAAAGTTCACACACAAAATGTAACAATCTTTGTTGGTTACATGGGATGGGAGGGGTGGTGGGGGAAATACTAAATAGGCAATAGATAAGTGGTATCTTGGGTGAAGGGTGAGACAGTACACAATACAGGGGAATCCAGCACAACTTGTACAAGGAAAGGTCATGGAAGCTCCACAGACACATGCAAACTCCCTGAGGGACTGAATTTCTTGGTAGAGGGCTGTGGGGACCATGGTCTCAGGGAACATCTAGCTCAGTTGGCATAACACAGTTTATAAAGACAATGTTCTACATTCTACCTTGGTGAGTAGCATCTGGGGTCTTAAAATCCTGTGAGCAGCCATCTAAGATAGTCCACTGGTCTCATCCCTTTGGGAGCAAGGGAGAATGAAGACAACAGGATACAAGGAAAAGATTAATCCAAAGGACTAATGGATCACAGCTACGAAGGTCTCCACCAGACTGAGTCCAGTACAGCTAGATGGTGCCCGGCTACCACCACTGACTACTCTTACCAGGATCACAACAGAGGGTTTTGGACAGAGCTGGAGAAGGATGTAGAACAAAATTCTAACTCACAGAAAAAAAGACCAGATTTACTGGCCTAAAGGAGACTGGAGAAACCCCTTGAGTATGGCCCCCAGGCACCCTTTTAGCTCAGTGGTGAAGTCATTTCCGAGGTTCACCGTTCAGCCGGGGAGTGGACAGCCCCATAAAATCAAATGGGACTAATGCGGTACAGCAGTCCAGGGAGAAGGGCCACAAGGCAGAAGGGGACAGGAAAGCTGGTGATAGGGAACCCAAAGTTGAGTAAGGATAGTGTTGATGTGAGGTTGTTAACCATTGTCATAGGGCAACATGTGTACCAACTGTTAAATGAGAAACTATTTTGTTCTGTAAGCCTTCATCTAATGTGAGAATATAGCAGCACAATTGGAAGAGTGTAGTCGATGTCACTGAAGTGTGCTTGTAGAACTTTTTAAAATGGTGTATCTTTGGCTATGTATATTTTCACCGAAAAAAAAATGTCGAGAAGGTAGAGGGTTGACATGTTGTGGAGTTGTTAACCATTGCAATAAAACAATATGTGTACTACTGTTTCATGAGAAATTATTTGTTCTGTAAGGCTTCACCTGAAGTACAATTGAAAAAAAAAAAGTCTGTTTTAGAGATTGATTCTAAAAATAATGGAAGTCTGTTTTATTCTCTTATTGCTTTTAGGCGCAATACACTGCATAAAGAGAAAGATCATCTTGTAAACGATTATGAGCAAAACATGAAACTATTACAAACCAAATTTGATGCTGATATAAACCTTCTGAAACAAGAACATGCTCTTTCAGCTTCTAAGGTATTGTATATGCTGGTAGATAGTTCCACCCATAGTAGTTATTTACTTAGCATTTAGTCATTGAAGGCCAGGTAGAAGCTGTTTGACTTGTGAGATTAGTCTGACTTTTGCTTTATTCTTTTTTTTATTTTTTATTTTTTATTTTATTGTACTTTAAGTGAAAGTTTAAAATTCAAGTTAGTCTCTGATACAAAAATTTATACATACATTGTTATGTGACCCGAATTATTCTCCCTGTACTGTGACAGCACACTCCTCCTTTCCACCCCCGATTTCCCATGTCTGTTGAACCAGCTCCTGAGCCTCTCTGCCTTGTCATCTCACCTCCTGACAGGAACTTCCCATTTAGTCTCATGTATGTACTTGAGCTGAGAAGCACACTCTTCATGAGTATCATTTTATGTCCCAGAGTCCAGTCTAATCTTTGTCTGAAGAGTTGGCCTCAGGAATGGTTTTAGTTCTGGGTTGACAGAGAGTCTGGGGACCGTGCTTTCTGGGGTTCCTTTACTCTCAGACCATTAAGTCTAGTCTTTTTACTAGAATTTTAATTCTGCACCCCACTTTTCTCCTGCTCCATCAGGGATTCTCTGTTGTATTCCCTGTCAGGGCAGTCATTGGTGGTATCTGGGCACCATCTAGTTCTTCTGGTCTCAGACTGCTTTATTTTTGAAATATCTGAAACTTCAAAAATTTCTATTGCATTTATAATATTTAGAATACTAAATGTGTGAGATATATATATATAGTACAACATTATGTTTAATAAACTAAATTTTACCAGAAAAAGTTAACCATTTCATGTACCAAAGTTCTTAAAGCAGGAAATTAGAATCTGAGAAAATTCTCAATTGTGTTAATAATACATTACGTAGAAAAACTACCTGTACCCGTTGCTGTCAAGTCAATTCAGACTCATAGTGACCCTATAGGATAGAACAGAATTGCCCCATACTGCTTCCAAGGTACATCTGGTGGATTTGAATTGCTGACCTTTTGGTTAGCAGCTGTGGCTCTTAACCACTATGCTACCAGGGTTTCCTAGAAAAACTGTATATGTTATTATGTAATTTTTTTTTGTTCTTTTTAATCCTTTTTTTTTTTAAATGTACATTATTTATTTATTTATTTTTATTGTGCTTCAGGTGAAGGCTTAAAGAACAAATAGTTTCTCATGAAACAGAAGTACACATGTTGTTTTATGACATTGGTTAACAACCCCACAACAAATCAACCCTCTAACTTCTCAACCTTTTTTTTTTTGGTGAAAATGCACATAGCCAAAGGTACACCATTTCAGAAATTTCTACATGCACAGTTCAGTGACATCGACTACGCTCTCTGAATTGTGCTGTTATTCTCACTTAAGATGAAGGCGTACAGAACAAAATAGTTTCTCATTTAACAGTTGCTACAAATGTTGCCCTATGACAATGGTTAATAATCTCACAACACATCAACAATATCCTTACTCAACCTTGGGTTCCCTATCACCAGCTTCCTTGTCCCCTTCTGCTTTCTGGCCCTTGTCACTGGATTCCTGTACCTCATTAGTCTCATTTGGTTTTACGGGGCTGTCCACTCCCAGGCTGAGCAGTGAACCTTGGAGGTAACTTCACCACTGAGTTAAAAGGGTGTCTGGGGGCCATACTCATGGGGTTACTCCAGTCTCCTGTAGGCCAGTAAATCTGGTCTTTTTTCTGTGAGTTAGAATTTTGTTCTACATCCTTCTCCAGCTCTGTCCAGAACCCTCTGTTGTGATCCTGGTCAGAGCAGTCAGTGGTAATGGCCGGGCACCGTCTAGCTGTATTGGACTCAGTCCGGTGGAGGCCTTGGTAGCTGTGGACAGTTAGTCCTTCGGACTAATCTTTTCCTTGTATCCTGTTGTGTTCATTCTCCCTTGCTCCCGAAGGGATGAGACCAATGGAGTATCTTAGATGGCCACTCACAGGCTTTTAAGACCCCAGACACTACTCACCAAGGTACAGTGTAGAGCATTGTCTTTATAAGCTGTGTCATGCCAATTGAGGTAGATGTTCCCCGAGACCATAGTCCCCACAGCCCTCCGCCCAGCAATTCAGTCCCTCAGGGAGTTTGGATGTGTCTATGGGACTTCCAATACAGGGAAACTAGCACAACTTGTACAAGGAAAGGTCATGGAAGCCCCATAGACACATCCAAACTCCCTGAGGGACTGTATTGTGTAATGTTTTAAAGTCTGCTTTAGTTTTCTTGGTGTCATACACATGTATGAGCTCGCAGGACCCTCACCTGCATTCACGTACTTTTGTGTCAGATGACGGAAACTTTCTGCAAAGTGAGTCTAATATCTACAATCCTAAGATAGTCAGTTACTTGATATTTATGAATTAATATTCCAGTGGATTTTTTTTCATTGTTTTATTTATTTTAGTGTTTATGAATGCCAAACTTTGATAACTTAAAATTTGGTCCACAAAGGTATGTAAGTAATCCTCCTATAACAAAAATGAATTAAACCTTACAGTTGAAAAAATAGAGAATTTTGGTATAGGCCAGAGTGAGCTAGAAAAACAAGTTAGGATGTGTTTCAACTTATGGGGGAACATTCTACAATCCATCTAGAAATATTTGGCAGAATAATTGGCTTGGTGCTGTGGGTCTTATTCTGCATTAGAGGGGGATAAAAGGGTGCATGGGAGGGTGCTGAAGACTCAGAACAGCTACAGAATCACTTAGTCAAAATTAACCAAAATTCAGTATAGAATAATATACAACAAATAGGAGAACAATTTCAGCAGTTCCTCAGTACCTGGAAAGCAGCTTGTAAGCTTAGAAGAAATATCTCAGCAGGAACAATATTCAACATGTTTATAAGACTTTGAAGGTGAGAAAACATCCTTCGTAGATAATGTTTTGTGCACAAGGACATTAGTTTCCAGGACACTGGGGAAGACCACAAAACACACAAAGAATAAACCCATTCTCTTCAGTATTAAACCTAGGCTACCTTTGAGCACTTGCAGGGGTATCTTTTCATCTTTATTCTCAGTGTAAATATTTCCTCCTTGGGACACGAGCAGCTTTGCATCTTCCACTCTCTCATCATCACAGACTAAGTGTCCTTTGCTGTTGCCTAGTGTATTGCTGTAGCCTCAAAATGGTCCTTAGACCTGGATTAGCCCCACTGTCTAGTAACATGACAGCAATCTCATGCCTGTCTTTGGGGGCTGCATAATGCAAGGCAGTGCAGCCATTTTGATTGACAGCATTCACTTGAGCACTTTTTCCCAGAACAGCTTTTATAATCTCATCCTGGCCAGCAGAACAGCAATATCAAAAGGAGAACGTGCATCGTCTTTATCATTCACTGGCACTCCAAGTTACAGCAATAATTCAACTATTTCTTAAATCTGCAAAACATCTCATAACATGGATTAATCTAGAGGGCACTGTGCTGAGTGAAATAAGTCACAAAAGGACAAATATTGTATGAGACCACTATTATAAAAACCCACACACAGAAAAAAACTATCTTTGATGGTTATGAGGGAGGGGAGGAGAGGGGAGGAGAAATCACTAACTAGATAGTAGACAAATATTAATTTTGGTGAAGGGAAAGACAGCATACAGTATAGGGGAAGTAAGCACAACTTGACCAAGGCAAAGTCATAGAAGCTTCCTAGATACATCCAACACCTTGAGGGACAGAACTGAGGACTGGGGACCATAGTCTCAGGACATCTAGGTCAATTGACATAACATTGTTCATAAAGAAAATGTTCTACATCATACTTCGGTGACTAGTGTCTGGAGTCTTAAAAGCTTGCAAGCTGCCATCTAAGATATGTGTATTAGTCCCATCCTGTCCGAGCAAAGGAGAATGAAGAAAACTAAAGACATAAGGAAAATATCATTCCAGAGGACTAATGGACCACATGAACCACAGCCTCCACCAGCCTGAACCCAGAAAAACTAGATGGTGCCCAGCCACCACCACTGACTGCTCTGACAGGAATCACAACAGAGGGTCCCTAAGAGAGTGGGAGAAAAATGTAGAACAAAATTTGAATTCACAAAAAAAGACCAGACTTACTGATCTTACAAACCGGTGGAACCCCCAAGACTATGGTCCCCGGACACTACTGACTCAGAACTGAGGCCACTCCCAAAGTCTACCTTTCAGCCAAAGATTAGACAGGTGTATAAAATAACACACCTGAGGAACATGCTTCTTAGTTCAGTCAAGTGTACGAGACCAAATGGGCAACGCATGCCCAGAAGCAAAGATGAGAAGGCAGGAAAGGACAGGAAGACTCGACAAATGGTCATGGAGAACCTGGGATAGAAAGGGAAGGGGGGAGAATGCTGACACATTGCAGGGATTGCAACCAGTGTCACATACGATTTGTATATAAATTTTTGAGTGAGAAACTAGTTTGTGCTATAAACTTTCACCTAAAGCACATTAAAATTAAGAAAAAAAGAGTTCAATTATTTTTGTATGTCCTGCTGAGCATGCCCAATGCAATGCAGTTTTGCTGTCCTGCTCAGTTCTAGTAGCTAGGGATTTATTGGCCAGGATCCTCTCCTTCAGCTTCTCCAGCTTTCCACTGTAGGCCAGGTTGCAGACCATTAGGTTAGACACACACCCCTCCATTTCGCTTTCCTCATGATCTCCTGGATTTAGTTTTAAAATTTAAACAGTTTTCTGTAAACCTATTACTTTTATATCAGTGTTATATTTTTTATAGCATTAAATAGTATGTAGAATTTTTATTTATATTTCTACTTTAAAAAATTAACTTTTGTAGTTTTCTTGACAAACATTTTTTAATTCAGATTTATAGAGAATTTTAATTCTAATTGAACTCTCAGGAAAAGAGGTAAATTTATTCTGCCTGAAGTTGTAGGGTGGTACAAAAATCAATATTCTGCTTTGTATTCTTCTGAAAATCTCTCTAGGCATCTGGTTTGATCGAAGAATTAGAACAGACCGTCTGTTTATTAAAAGAGCAGTTACAGGAATCAGAACATCAAAGAATGCAACAACTAAAGGTGAATTATGGATTTTTACATAGAAGAATAATGACAGAAACTCTCCTCTCCTTTTCTTGATTTATATGTAGAAATGAGAGTCAGTTGAAAGAGCCTCAGAAATGCAAGTAGTCATTTCTGATTCTTTTATTGTATTGGATCATTTTTCGTCTTATTTTAACTGACAGCTGTAGATGCTATGGGATATGAAGAATAAAGAATAATTTTAATTTTAATAATCTTTTTTTAGGTTAGTTTTAAAATGAATCTCATTTCAACATAGTAGTATTTTAGAATGATCTTCCCTGTTTTAAATTACTGTCTACCCATTGTCGTCATCTAGTCTGTCTCTCTCGCTCCATCTGGTGCATCTTTTTCATCCTTCCTTCTTGTGGTCAGAAAGTACCAGCAACTGGTTTATGATACAACTTCAAATCTGTCATTTCCATATGGATTCAGTTAGTCATTTTAAAGTAATCTTCTAACCCTAAAGGTGAGACAGTTTCTGTTCCACTGAAAAGTAGGTAGTTTTGAGAGTAGGAACATCTTAAAACTAAGATTTTATGCCATATAGTACAAAGCTACTCATCTTTCTACCTGTGAGTTATGTAACTGGGTAGATGGCGCTCCAGTAATAATATGCAAAATTTGAAATAGACTTTATCATCAAGTAGATTGATTTCATTACCAATTTTATTAACTCTAGTACTAATTTTAGTTATAATAAAAACAAACATTTTTCATTCACAGGATCAAGAAAATAAATTTCAAATGGAAAAAAGTCATTTAAAACGCACCTATGAAAAAAAGGTAATATGTTTTATGGGAAGCTATAAAAGATTTAAAATAGCAAACGAGGCAAGTTGATAATGGGGGCTGATTTTTATAAGGCCATATGTTCTAGCTCTTTTAAGTTTATTTCAGCTAGCTGGTAATCAAACTTTGCTTCTTTATTTTTAATGTTTATAAACAGCTTCTTTGGTTTGATTATTAATTAGTATTAAAAGCAAGCACCTGTATGCTCCATTTAATTGTTATGTTAACCTCTTATAAGACTAAAATTATATTTCTTTCTGCCAGTTCAAAAATATGATACAGTCAATGGGATTACTTTGTCTTCTCTTGTATCACGGGTGCAATAAGAACTTTTAATATTTAACAAGCACATAAAACAATGAAAGAATTGGCTACTACTTTCAAAAATTGATTAATAATTGTGTCTTGTCATTTAGAAAAGTATTTCTACTGACATGTGTTGCTACCCCTGTTATCAGTAATAACTTGGGCTTAGTTGACACCCTCTTAACATTTAAGACAGTAAAGTGCAGAGTCCAGTGGGTTTGTGATTATGACACTTCAGTTATGAAATTGTTTGGTATAAGACATATGGAAAGTAAAAAAGTAGTTAAAATAGCAAAGATTTTGTTCCTGCTTTTGTAATCATTTGCTGTTCTAATATTTACAAAATTAATCCATGTGTAAAATATACACATAATGGAAAATGGGAAAATCTTCAACTAATTAAAATGCATACAAATTAAAGTCAAGCAAAATTATCAAACACTTTCTAATATCACATCTTATCTGTCCGCATACTCCTTGAGCAGATGGTAAATGCCTACATTGGGCAAGGTATCATGCTAGGTATTAATTGGGCTGGGGGGACTGGGGACTGAGGATTAACTGGACATAGACTCTGGCGTCCAGAAGCTTAATGTCTAGGAAGAAGAATGTTTCTTGTTATTTAGAATAATGAGTATTTCTGCTGACATGTGTTGACCTACATGTGGGCTCTTTAAAATTATAATAGGTTTCTTATTGCTGCAATTGTAATTCAGCTCAATGCAAGATCTTACATATATTTCATGTTTACAGAATGATGTCCAAAGAGGAGGGGGAAATATCGCTTTCATTGAAATAAAGAATTTCTTTAGTTTCTGCTGTTGAGCCATGCAGCTTTGTAAATGTTTTACTTACCAAAAGAAGAGCGTGCCTGTCATCAGCCTCGCTCCCCACTGGATAAGACATCTGGATCCTCTGGGTGTACCTGCTAGTCCATTGTTGATTCTTTGGGCAGATCTCGAGCTTGGCATCCATTAAGGCACGCCTTCCTGGGCTCCTGCTCTGTCATACTTTGTGGTCAGCTCTCTTCCTGAGAGATGGGATCTGTGTACCTGGGAGACAGAGGGGCTGGTGCCAAGGAGCAAAGCACACGCTGACTACTTTTAAATGAATATACTCCATTCCCAGACTTTTTAAAGACCTACTGAGCACTGTTAGACAGATAGAACTAGAAAGACAGTCTTTCTCCTACCAGTATCTTTTTTTGGGTACTTAGCTGCTAAGTAAGGTTTCTGCTTTCAGTCCCTGTCCCTGATGGAAACACACAAGAAAGGAAATACTGGAGCTCCTTTCGTCTGTATCCAGTAACCTTCTGACCATTCCTGTTCTGTTTCACTTCAGGGAGTAGACCTAGATTCTTTTTATTAGGCTTCATACGTATGGCTTTTCCCTTTCCATGAGGTGTCCATCGGCCTAGCTTTTTAATAAAGTAACTAGTTAAAGTGAGTTAATTGTTTTCAATGTAAGCAAGACTTGTTTAAAATAATAGAAATCTTTAAAAGAAAACTAAGTGTATTTGTGCATATTGCCTATGTTACTACCATTATTTATATTGGAAGAAAATGTTGCTCAGCATGTCACTTTTTGGTTTACAATTAATTCCATAATCTCCCCCCTTTTAAATTGACATCTGTTCTTCTTCCTTTATTAAACCTGCTGTGATCTCAGGCCTTGAAGAGTTGATGTCTTGTATCCCCCTTGGGGAATATCCTTTTTGACTTCTCAAAGAGCTGTCATAAATCTTACACAGCCCTAGACTGTGTAACTGGATAGCTAAATGGGATGTATAGAGCTTTTGTTTGTTAGAAACTGTTACAGGTGTGCACATTCAATAACTTTTGGTATAAAACTTAGTTGTGAGTATCTGTTCTGGAGGAGGAAATGCCATCTGAATGACATTATTTCCTCATGCCTACAAGAAAGCAGCGTGGTGGGAGCATAACATTCTAGCTTGTTTTTGAGGTGGGAGAAGCAGTCAGCATTAGATGCTGTCCCTAATTCAAGCACACACACATTATCTAATGGTCTTTATTGATCTGGAGTGGCCAGGGCCTGCTCTTAAGATCTTTGAACATCAAACAAATATGGGTAGTAAAACTCAATGTCATTGTTTGATGAAGTGTCCTAATCTGTTAAATCAGGAAATGGTTAGGCTAAATGATTTTACTAGCAAGGAAACACCTGCCTCCTACAAATAACCTATTGCTTGTTTTCCAGACAGGCACCAGAGAGTAAAAGATGGTGCTGCTTGCCTACATAAGTTCATGAGACAGATGTTAAGCATGTATATCCTGAAATGTGCTAGAATTGAAGTAGCTACTTACAATCATTCTGATACAACTGTTTAACAAGTGAGATATAAGTCTGATGGAATTCCAGTGCAGAAGTATAGTTGTTTCAGTATTTAGCATTCATATATAATTCTTTTAATTTGGTTAAAAATAATTTAAAATTTCCGCAGCTTTACATATATTATATTGGGTTATATTTTTCAGCTTATTAAGTGGCTTTTTTCTTACTGGCATGATTTTATTTTTTAACAACATGTACCTTTTTTGAAGTTTGAAAAAATGAACGTGTGCAGTGAAAAGATTTATAAGAGTCATGCAGCCCAGTCCCTCATATTTTTTGTTTTGGGAAGCAGAGGTTAGAGAGGTTAAGAAACCGGGGGGGAGTCACACAGCCAGGCGACGTCTGGGTCAGCACCAGCTCCGTTCTCTTTACTATGCCATGATGCCTGCCACGGTGGAACTGTCTCCTCGTATATGACAGAATCTGGCTTCGAGACTAGAGAGTGAAATATATATTTTGTAAGTGTCCAGTAGACATGCTTGTTGTTGTTAGATGCCATGGAGTCGGGACCGAATAGACGTGCTTATGCCTGCTTAAGTCAGTTACTTACAGCCAGTTCTTGTGTTTGAGAATGTCTGCATGTCCTTGAGTAGCTGGTCTGTGTTTTTATTATTTATCACTTTTACATTCAATTTTGGTATTAACAGTATATTCAAGGGAAAGGATTATGAGCAAATCAATTCAAGCCTCATTCCCCTCTAACATTAGTATATTAAAAGGGAAAGGTTGACAATATATATCATTATCTTTTTTGAGTTGTCTGTTTTTTAATTTTCTTTTATATAAATAAAGGATTATTTTTTTTTAATCCAAAAGAGTATCACATCTTTAGTCTCATTTTCGAGATTAGTATGCAGTGATTTCTTGTTTACCTGGTGTTAGTTATCTGTCACCCACAACTATATGGAATATTATTAAAAAAGAAAACATAATCAAAAAAGGCCCTTAAATGTACAAAATAAATATATTCAACTAAAGAAAAAACAATAAAACCAGAACAGCGTTTATTGACTATTCTAACATGGACCAGGTACTGTGCTGGGTGCTGGGGATATAAAAACAAATGAGAAACAGCTTCTAGCTTTAAGGAACCCTGCCTTAAAAGTCTGTGCATTGATAAATTCATGCTTAACTCAGAGGTACATCCTTCATCCTCCCACCCAGATAGTTCCATTCCTGCTTTAGAAACTGTTCTGATTATTTTAGAAGCAGTAAACTAAGTCAAGGCATTTAAGTTACACGTTGACCAGCATCAAGAAGTGGCAGCTGAAAACTTGGCAGAGGTTAAGATTGAAGAGTGAATGATAAAAAGCACTTGCAAGAACTCAGTGCTTAGCATTCAGGGGCCATTTTCTGGAAGGACAGGCAGTCCATGTGAGGGAATTACTATGTGGTGGCGTGGTATGATTTTTGATGTTCACAGTGACCTTAGATTATCAAAAAGAGTTTGCGTGTAGTGTTTTTGCCCTGAGAAGGTGATAGTAGTAATTTTTAACATTCATTGAACATTATTACATTCCCAATATTGTTCTAAGAGCTTTACATGGAGTAACTTATAACTTGTCTTGATACTTTGATATATGTACTGTTATTATCTCCATTTTCAGAGATGGCAGCCGAGGCACAGGGTGTTAAGGAGCTTGTGATGGGGTGTGACACAAGCCCATTAGGTCTGACTCCAGGGCTTGCACTCATAGTCACCATATAATTTTAGGTAGATTTTTCTCAAAAATGGCTATTTTTTTTTTTAAGTTTTCCACTTAAAAGGGGTACATCTCAATTATTTAAAAATTCACTTCTGTAGAACAACTCATTCCCTGATGATGAATAATAAATATTGCATTACTTGAATTGAAATACAGATCATTTTTATTCAACTACTTATGTCTATGCAGTTTCTACATATATATGTGTGTGTTTATGTGGTGAGAACAAAGGCATGTGTCAAAGAAAATCTAAAATAGATTCACATTGAACTTTTGGCTCAAAATGGCATCTGTCTATGAGTTCCTAATGCATCCTCTGTCAACTCATTAAATAATAGACAAAGACAATATTTAACACTCAATGCTAGTGAAAAGAGACTGCCAGCTAACCTGGTGAAAACTAATCTGGGTTAAAACCTAAATCCAACTATGGGATAAAAGAGACTTAAAGTTAATTAACACAAAGATTAAAGAGAAGAATGGATAAATATAAGTAAACACCAGCAGAAAATAACAACTGAGACTTTAACTGTGCTGCTACTACTTTCTCCCACCTTTTTCCCAGCTGTCCTCTCCCACCTTCCACTTGAATAGATCTACTTTTCTCTATTTTTTTTAAAATTTCCCTTAAGATTTTACATGAAGAAAGGATTTTACTGATATAGAAACATATGTTTCCAAAATCTTCACATTATTGAATGATGTTCTGCTGTGATCAGTAAGGTTTTCATTGGCTGATTTTCAGAAGTAAATCACCAGGCCTTTCTTCCTAGTTTGTGTTAGTCTGGAATTTCTGCTGAAACCTGTCCTCCATGGGTGAGCCTGCTGGTATTTGAAATACTGGGGGCATAGTTTCCAGCCCCACAAAAGCCACTACGGTATGACAAACTGACAGATGGGTGGTAGATTTCAACGCTATTTGGTTTTTTAATGGACAGTAAGCCTTAGAGATGACTTGCTTGTTTTGGACACATCATCAGGAGGTATCAGTTGTTGGAGGAGGACATCATATTTGGTGAAGTACAGGGCCAGTGAGGACAAAGGAGACCCTCGGTGAGATGGATTGGCACAACAGCCGCTAGGATGGACTTGAACCTGCTGGCAATCATGAGGATGACACAGGGCTGGCAACGTTTTGTTCTGTTGGACATAAGTCACCATGTGTCGGAATAGACTTGACACTGGCTATCTAGCTAGTTATCTCTGTAGCATTGGAATGGTGCTTCTGTTCCTTTAGGAATGTTTTTACTCCAATTTAATATACCTACTACATGCCAGACACTGTAGTACATACTAGAGATCCAAGATAAATAAGACCATTTCAATCTTGAACCTGGGAAAATTTTGAACAACATTCTTTCTTTTTTACAGCTCAAGTAAAATAAATGTAGTGACAAAAATTTGCTTTCACTCTTTCTAATGAGAAAAATAATGTTCATGAGATACTCTAAATTTACCATTTAAAACACGGGGCAAGAGGAATTCTGATCTTCTAATTCTCCTGATACTCCACTTTCTCCACCACCCTGCATTCCTGTCTGCTTTTCTCAGTTTTTTCTCGCTTTGCTGATTGCTACCATAGCAGCCAGTAGAAGCTTTCTGATATTCCCATGGAAAGCTTACTCTCCACCCTTTTAGTTTACAAGCAGACAGTTGATTGTAATTATTGTCATCACCATTTTTTTTACTAAAACACCAAAGGAAAAAAATACAAGAGAATTATAAAAAGAAAGAGTTAAAAAAAAAAAAAAAATACAGGTCCCCATCCAAAGTACTATAAATGACTACAGGTATTTTGGACTAGTACAGCTTTAGTATTTAATACAGTTTGTTACAGTGTATGTCTGTTTTGTCGCAGTTCTTATCATTCTTTCCCCGCCCCTGACCCCTCACTTGTGCCTTCAGCCTTATCTGGGTTGCCAACCAGCCAGTCTGTATTCCTGCTGCACTAAGTAACTTGAACTTTCTTACCTACCAGCTAGGTTCTCCATCTTCAGTTTCCAAGTTTGTGGAACCATGGCTGCTGTTTTATGCCTCCTTTTCCATCCATCAGTTTCCTTTTCCTTTTATAGGATACTTAAAATATGCATATGGGTAGGCTTATCTGCATTTGCATATGAAGAGCTTTCTGTAAAGAGATATTTTCATTTGGCTCCCATTATCAATGTTGCTATACTACCTACTCATTCAGGAAAGATATACTCATCAGAGGTGGCAAGGGATGAATTTTCTCCCAGATTCAGTAAAATGTGAGAAGACTCATTCCAGCAGTGAAAGGGAGGACTAATCCATTCCGACTCATAGTGACCCTGTAGGACAGAGTGGAACTTCCCCATAGGGTTTCCAAGGAGCGCCTGGTGGATTCAAACTGCTGACCTTCTGGTTTGCAGCTGAGCTCTTAACCACTGTGCCACCAGGGCTCCTGATTTCATCATAATTCATATGTGTTTTGGGAAATACAGAAGCATTATTTATTGTACTCTCAAATCTAATGAGACTCTTTCCCTTGGATTGTATGTAATTAAAAATTTGTTCAATAGTTATTGCTCCTTTTAAAAAATTTCTTACATATCAATTTAACAGAGAATCCACACGCAGGTTGAGTCCATCTATTTATCTATTTTTAGCTTGGAACAGAAAATTGGTAGTCCTGAAATCATTTTATGGTAAATGTTTATGATTAACGAAGTCTCAATCCTGAAGTAATCTCAATCTAATTTTCTGTTAAAAATGGATTTAAGATTACGGTTTCATTATTTGCATTTCTCCTTCGAGTAAATTTCCTTGTCTTTCAGTACATTTTGTGTGTCTTTGTCATGGCAGGTGCATGACTTGCAGAACGAACTTGATAAAGAAAAAGAAGATGCTCAAAAAAAAATTCATAAATTTGAGGAAGCTTTGAAGTGAGTAAAATTGTAATATATTAAACATTTTTTGAGATACTTACCCACTAAACTGTGAGCCAAATTAAGTAACTGTAACATAAAGATCATATTTTTATAAGCCATGCTATGGTTTAGTTTGAGTCAGTTTTCTGTCGCAGATCTCTGTTTTCAGAATTTTATTACTAGCCAGTAAATTTTTTTTTAAAGGGAAAAAATCAGTTCAACTGTTTTTTAAGTGATAGGAATGTAAGAAAATAGAACTTAGTGGTTTCAGATGCTTTCTTACTCTTAAATGAAAACAGATTTTTAAAAAAACAGAGATTTAGGTCTTAGGACCTCTTAGAAGACTGCCTGTAGGTTTTGTTCAGAAATTTGGGTAATGAAAGTTCCAGTTATTATATTTGAACATGGACTACTGTGAAAGCATTGTTTAGGAAAGATTTTGTCGTCTTATCTAATATTCAAACATACGTAAAAGTATTAGATTTTGTCTTCTTTGTTTATGTACTAAATGATTAACCAAAAAAACTCCATTGCTGTCAAGTCGATTCCAACTCATAGCAGCCCTGTAGGACAGAGTATAACTCCCCATAGAGTTTCCAAGGAATAGCTGGTGGATTTGAACTGCTGACTTTTTTGGTTAGCAGCCGTAGCTCTTAACCACTGTGCCACCAGGGCACCAATAAATGATTAGGCTCTACTTATAAGTGGGTTTTACCCTGCAGCTTTTAACTAAAAGACATTGATTCATTCAATAAATATTGATTGCATTCCCACTATGTTCCAGGCAATGTGTAATCCCTTGCCAGAGTAATTTATAATCTGGTTGGAAAGATACTAAAGAAATTTGCAATTGCAGTACAGGGTGATGAGAGCCTTAATAGGAGGAAGGTCAGCAGGGTACCTGGCCTGAGAAAGTGATTTAGGAAGGGAAACTTTCTTGAGTTTAATACACCTAGCTAACTGCAAGATAATCAGATAATTAATCACAATGAGGGAGAGGAAATGGTTATGCAATTTTCCCAGACAGAATTTGATGCTAAGTTTGTTTGATCCTGGGTGTTCTCTTTGGACTTTATGTAAGTTGTTCCTGTTTGGAGGTTTGGGGAAGCAAGAAAAATGGTTCTGAATTAAACATTGTTAGTAAAATGTATTGGCTCAGTTTCTGAATAGAACATCTTAAAATAATTTATGCTCTGTGACATCACAAGAGATCAATTTTCTCCTCTACACAAGGATTATTGCTGATTTGTTCACATCACCAAATATGAATTAGATGAAACCATAACAGAGCTACAATGTTTTAATAAATTTTAAGACAAATAACTGTATCTTATACTGTAGTTTGAATAATGATACTAGGACATTCTTGCTTTCTTTATGGATGGCATGCCCTTCCTTTGTTCCTCATTAATTAAATTTTTTTCTTATTTAAAATGTTAACTGTTTCCTTCACTTATTAAATTTACCACACTTTTTTTTTCTCTCTCTCTCTTTTTTGGCAATTTCTTTATACTCTTTTGGTTTATTGATTTGAATTTTATGTTCCTATAGAAAATGCCTTTAAATAACAATAAATCAACAAACATTTGTTTAGTACCTACGATGTTTATGCATTTTATAGTATCATACTGAAAAAAAAATAGAAGGTTTGGCAGAGATAGTCCAAGACATAATGCTGTCTTTAGTGATTTTATGGTCAAGTTAGGCACTTGAAATCTAGAGTAACGAGGTACTAAGCTGTTGAGGAATCTCTGGGTGATGCAGCTGGTTAAGCACTGGACTACTAACCAAAAGATTGTCTGCTCAAACCCACCCAGAAGTAAGGCCTGGAGATCTGCTTTCAAAAGGTCACAGCCTTAAAAACCCTATGGAGTGCAGTTCTACTCAGCGCATGTGGGGTCACCATGAATTGGAATCAGCTCAGTAGCAACTAACAACAAGTTGTTGACAGTAAGTGCCATGAGAGTTCAGAAATACTTTTTTCAGTGAGATATTGCGAGTTTATTTGTTAAAAAAAAAAAAAAGATCTTTTAACGTTCAGTGATAGATAGTGAAAGAACCTTGAAAGCCACAAAGTTTCTGTACAAATTCAACATAATCATTTTCTGAGCCAAGTAAGGCACTTTAAAGTTCTCTTTAGGCACTTGAAAGTTCTTTGCCAAACACCAAAATCTACTTGGAGTTCAGAGAAGCTGTTTTAGAATTTTTAATAAAATCCACTGTAGATATATTTCTCCCATTTCCTAAGTAGATGACGTCTTCATTTTGCCTAGATGATCTTAAAGTATAGCACAAGTAATCTGGTCTGAAAGTGACAGTAACTTTTTGTGAGGTCTGAACTTCAAAAGAAGGAGCACAAGCTGGCTATTTTTCCAAAGGAAAATATGCTGGGGGTTACTGCTGCTGCTTTTAAATCTTAAGTATAGGGTTAGATCCAGCTGGCCAGGAGACAATTCCGTTTTGCTAAAAGCAAAATTTTTCTTTAGTAAAAATGCCCAAAGGTGAAAAATCTTGCCTTTAGAATGTGATGTTATTCATTTATGTAGTCATTCTTTCATTCACTCAATCAGAGTTTATCTCTTCTCTGTATGTTGGATGTATAATAGAGGATATCAGAGAAAACAGGAATATATGCTTAAGAATTCACATTGTAGATTAAAATTGTGTCCCCACAAAGTATGTGTTGGAATCCTAACCCTTATACCTGAAAATAGCATATTTTCTATATGTTATAGAAATCTGCTAAGAAAATAGTATTATTTGAATTGTTAAACACATCCAGAAGTATCCATATATTATAGTTATACACACAGGTTAGAAGTTCTTAAGGAGCAATCACTTGATTGTGTATTATCATTATAAAACTATGGTACAGTTCTTTTAAAGTCGAGGATTATAAATTTATATTAAAATCTAAACATTACATTTTAAGAAAAGATCAATATTTATGGCCAATCATGTACCAAGATCTTTGCAGTAAAAGCTTTTTTGTCTAGTTTCATTAACGTATGTATTAACAGTAAAACTATACGTATTTCCACAACTGGCATTAGTCCACATTGACACAAGGTATAACTTTTAAAAATTGTTACTTGGTATAAGAGATGAAAATGAAGTTAAATCTAAAAATATCAAGTAGATTAAGTAAAGTGGGAATCTGTACCCCTACTGATGTGAAGATGATGTATAGCGCAGAAGTATGATGTGGGGAAACTGATGTCATCTAACTTCTGGGAAAGGATCAAAAGCAAAGAAATGTGAAGTACTAAGGCCAAAACAGTATTCTTCAATCCTTTGGAAATTTGAGAGAGAGAGAGAGAAAATTGATGAAGGCATTCACCTTGAAGTTTCTTTTACTTTTTTTTTTTTTTGTGTCAAACCACAATTCATATATTTTTAAGGTTGAGATGAAGAAAAAAGCAGAAATGAAGCCCCGCTAATATCACAGTGTTGGGAAAATGGAAAGTCAAAGGAAATGTCTTGCCCTGTAATTGTTCTTTCCTCCTACACGTCAAATCTTGTTCCTACAAATTCTTAGGAAATACTCAAAATCTTTTGTTAATTATGGATATTTTTAACATTGATACTGTTCTTAGTAAGTAGACCACTCACTACAGATTGAATATAGATTTATTTTATTGCTGTTAAATTTTGTATTCTTCTCCGTTCTCAGTATGTTTTTCTGCCCTCTTAATTCAACTCCAGGTTTCAGGGGACCTAAATAATATCTTTGAGAGGAAATTAATTAGTGAAAAGTGTTTTTTTAATCTAAAATTCTACCATGGCTATATCAGTATATACTCACTTGGTTCTTCAGTGAAGTTCTTAGTCATTACAGGTGTCAGTTTAAAAAATAAGGGAAAATCACGTCATCATAAATGCATATGATTGCACTAGAGATGAGCCTGCCTCTTTTTGTTGTTAGCTGCTGTCGAGTTGATTCTGACTCACAACAATGACCCTACGTACAACAGAATGAGATACTGCCCGGTCCTGTGCCATCCTCACAATCATTGTTACGCTTGAGCTCATTGTTGCAGCCACTGTGTCAGTCCATCTGGTTGAGGGTCTCCCTCTTTTTGGCTGACCCTCTACTTTACCAAGCATGATGTCCTTTTCCAGGGACTGGTCCCTCCTGATAACATGGCCAAAGTATGTGAGACGAAGTCTTGCCATCCTTACTTCTAAGGAGGATTCTGGCTGTACTTTTTCCAAGACAGATTTGTTTGTTCTTCTGGCAGTCCACGCTATATTCAGTATTCTTTGCCAACACCATAATTCAAAAGCATCAATTCTTTTTCAGTGTTCCTTATTCATCATCCACCTTTCACATGCATATGAGGTGATTGAAAGTATCATGGTTTGGGTCAGGTACATAGACCAAGAGACAATCACTTGTACAGAACAAGGGGATACTGCGTGGTTTAAAATCGGGAAAGGTGTGCTTCAGGGTTGTGTCCTTTCACCATACTTATTCAATCTGTATACAGAGCACATATTCAAAGAAGCTGGGCTATATGAAGAAGAACGTGGCATCAGGGTTGGTGAAAGACTCATTACCAACCTGTGATATGCAGATGACACAACCTTGGTTGCTGAAAGTGAAGTCCTCAAAGTGACATCTTTGCTTTTCAACACTTTAAAGAGGTGTTTTGCAGCAGATTTGCCCAATGCGATGCATCGTTTGATTTCCTAACTGCTACTTTCATGGGCGTTGATTGTGAATCCAAGTAAAGTGAAGTCTTTGACAACTTCAGTATTTTCTCCTTTAATCATGATGTTGCTTATTGGTCCAGTTGTGAGGATTTTTGTTTTATTTATGTTGAAGTGTAATCTGTACTGAAGGCTGTAGTCTTTGATCTTCATCAGTAAGTGTTTCAAGTTCTGATCGCTTAGCAAGCAAGGTTGTGTCTCTGCATATCGCAGGTTGATAATGAGTCTTCCTCCAGTCCTGATGCCACGTTCTTCTTCATATAGTCCAGTTTCATGGATTATTTGCTCAGCATACAGATTGAGTAAGTATGGTGAAAGGATACAACCCTCACACACTCCTTTCCTGATTTTAAAACACACAGACTCCCCTTGTTCTATTTGAATGATTGCTTCTTGGTGTATGTACAGGTTCTGCATGAGTACGATTAAGTGTTCTGGAATTCTCATTCTTCACAATGTTACCCATAATTTGTTATGATCCACACAACTGAATGCCTTTGCATAGTCAGTAAAACACAGGTAAACATCTTTCTGGTATTTTCTGCTTTGACCAAGATTCATCCGACATCAGCAATGATATCCATCATTTCACATCCTCTTCTGAATCTGGCTTGAATTTCTGGCAGTTCCTTGTCAGTGTACTGCTGCAACCATTTTTGAATTATCTTCAACAAAATTTTACTAGCGTGTCATATTATTAATGATATTGTTCAATAACTCCTGCATTCTGTTGAATTACCTTTCTTTGGAATGAGCACAAATATGGATCTGTTCCAATTGGTTGACCAGATAGCTGTCTTCGAAATTTCTTGGCATAGATGAGTGAGCAGTGTATGTTCGTTTGTCGAAGCATCTCAGTTGGTATTCCATCAATTCCTGGAGCCTTGTTTTTCACCAATGCCTTCAATGCAGCTTGGACTTCTTCCTTTAATATCATTGGTTTTTGATCATATGCTACATCCTGAAGTGGTTGACTCTGTGTATTCCTTCCCTCTTCCTTTGATGCTTCCTGTGTTGTTCAATATTTTTCCCATAGAATCCTTCAAAATCGCAACTCGAGGTTTGAATTTTTTCTTCAGTTCTTTCAGTTTACAAAATGCCAAGTGTATTCTTCTCTTTTGGTTTTCTAACTCCAAGTCTTTGCACATTTCATTATAATACTTTACTTTGTCTTCTTAAGCTGCCTTTGAAATCCTCTGCTCAGCTCTTATACTTCATTTCTTCTATTCGCTTTAGCTACTTTACCTATTTGTTATATAATAAAATACAATTTTTATTATTCTGAGAAATGATTCCTTCTCTAGAGAAGTAGAAACTAGTTAGCGTGTCTGAGAAATTTTTGGATTTGATAAGTAAAGCAAGAAACACATAGAGCATCTGTCAAAATTAGGGTGTGTCAGGTCTTAGGAACTCTTCACATGAGTGAAAACTAGAATATTCTAAATCAGGAACTGGGACGCAATAATAGGTCTCTTGTAGGCATGGTGTGGTTCAGAAGTTCTAAAAACAAAGCATAATGAGACTTATTTCTAGGAGGGGAAGTTGAAACAGTGATTAAGATATCAAATGCCACACAGTACATGCCACATCTAGACGTACCAATGAAGTGAAGGAAATACAATTTTCCTAAAGAGAAGAATTGATCTTAACTCCCGGATGGTTATTTGTTTTTGTTCAAAACAGATGAAACAGAGATCCAAGGGCCCAGGGTCCAAGTCCAGCATTTAAGGGCCCGAAGCCTGAGTGACCTGCCTGATGTCTCAGAGTTTGCAGAGTTGGTCCGCATGGTTGATTGTTCCAGTGAACGACGCCTCTTGATGTAGTCCATGCCCTTGTGCCGTCCCCACCAATTTTCATTATCTCTTCTGTGTTCAGAAATTTCCTTCTGTAAATTCTAATTTGAATGATCCGCATATAGAGATGAAAAGGAAAGAGAAGATATTTTACCATGCCTAGATCTTCAAAGTAGAAACACCAAAACATACCATTTGCCAATCTGAGTTTCTGCTGCCTTCCCAACTCAGGTACTTTTATTGGCATATCTTTTACTAATAGGCAGCATTCTTTCTTGTTGTAGTCCTCACTGTACTTGGCCGGTTTTAGGTTAAAATTAATTAACTTTGGTAAATTAAGTTTACATCTGATGGTCAGTGTTTTTATAGCTCTTATTTGTTATGAGGCTTGCCATATAAAATATTATTTTACCTGACAGACTCAAAAGAAAACTATTGATCAAGTAGATAAGAAGGGAAGGTAATACAACTTTTTGCCTTATGTTGCTGTTAGTGGGTTTGTTTTGTTCATTGCATCTAAAAGTATCTTTTAGTACCTGCCTAAAAGAGTATGTGCTCTTTTATTTTTTTAAGGAAGATATTTCTCCCCACAAAATGAAATATTTCTAGTTTACCACTAGATAGATCCATTCTTTATTCTGAACGCTACTAACTGAACTTTGTACTTTAAGGGAGTTTTTCAGGAGGCAGAAAATAAGAGAAATCATTCATAACATGCTACATTTATTTTTGCTCATTAAAACGTTATGACGGATGTATATAGTAACAAAATAACATAAAATCAATACGATAAATTCAGAAAAACAAAATTACTCTTGTATATATTGTGGGTATGTATGTATGTGTGGACTTTTATTTTTCTGAATGTTTTATTATTGTTGAAATTTAAACTTTTAAAGTGCAAGAAAAACTTCTAAATATTTTTATAAGGAAAAATTACTAACCCCTATCTAATAGAGCTTTTGGTTAAAGGGAAATGAAGTATTGGAGTATGGTGGGATGTTCATTCTTTTGTGCCTTATATTCCAAATTTTCTTTGATTAAAGAATTCATGTGTTTAAATTGTTCTGGATAATTGATTCATCAGGGATATTTGATTACTTTTAAGAGATTTTGACTCCCCGTGTGTATTTTTATTTCCAGTGTGGCACATTTTTTGAGTGCTGTTTTCTAACAGGTTCTAAGTTATTTCCCAGCACTTTGAAGCCTTTAATGACACACAAGTACTTAGAAATAGAGGAATGGACTCTTTCGTCAGTATCCATTGCCATATCTGACATAGCTTTTCTGTTCCTTTCTGTCTCTGCTTTCTCATTTTAGTCATTCTCATTTGTTGAGTAGTATTTCAAAGTGAATATGCCACAATATATATATCCATTCTACTGTCAGTAACCATTTGAGCTGTTCCTAGTTTGGGGATATTCTTAATAGTGCTGCTGTGAACACTTTCATGTGTCTTTTAGAATACCCATGTACACATTTTTGTTGAATACATATGCCCATTCAGTTTTTATGTTGTGCTAAGTAAGACACATATGTAAAGAGGGTAGGCCTATTTGTAATCCATGGAACAAGTAGAAATTTAGATGATTCAGTGGCATTGTGAAAGAACAATTGAAGTTAGCGGGGACTCAGGTTGGTTAAAGACCAAAGGGAATAAGTTATTGGAGGCCTTCCTTCACTTTAACTTCACTCTGGTGTACTTTTGGAAACCCTGGTTGCATAGTGGTTAAGCACTACGGCTGCTAACCAAAAGGTCAGCAGTTCAAATCCACCAGGTGCTCCTTGGAAACTCTGGGTCAGTTCTACTCGGACCTATAGGGTTGCTCTGAGTCAGAATCGACTTGAAGGCAGTGGGTTTGGCTTTTTTTCCTGGTTTACTTTTGAACCTATAACTCTGAGAACACAGTTATTATAATCAGCTTACTTTGCTTAGGAGGATCTAAAGCACAGGTGATATGATTCATGGACCTGCTAGTTGGTGAATGGTGATTATAAGCTAACTGAGCAAGTACTACAAGTAAGAAAAAAGTGTAAGAAATTCTAAGGGCTTATTTTATCATGTTCTTGATGTTTTCTTCCTCAGTGAAGATTTCTGTTACTGGTAGGTTTTTTTTTTTTTTTTGAAAATTTGTAATTATATTTTCATATACCAGTGCCTTTTTGAGCACAATTTTATTTGCACATAGAATTATTGAAAAAAGTTCTTGGATGTTTTCAAAAGTAGTTTAGAATGTTCTGAAATTACATTTTTGCTTACCTGTTTTAAAGCCAACTCTCAATGCTGGTGGTTTTCAGTTAATATTCAGCATCTAGTTTATTGAAACCCTAGTGGTGTAGTAATTAAGAGCTACAGCTACTAACCAAAAGGTCGGCGGTTCGAATCCACCAGGCGCTCCTTGGAAACTCCGTGGGGCAATTCTACTCTGTCCTGTAGGGTCACTATGACTCAGAATCGACTCTGCAGCATCGAGTTGGGTTAGTTTCTTGAAAGTCATTTTGTAAAATTATTTATGTACAGGGGAATTAGCAGCACCTCTTTTTTTGCCTGTCTTGTCTATAGTTTTGTTTAAAATGAAGAAATTTAAGAAATAGTTTTATGGTGTTGCTTTTCCAAGAAACTGACACATACATAGCTTTTAAACAACACAGTCTTTTCTTACTTAATATGCATAGTGTTTATAATCTCCCATTACAGTGGAAAACAGATTATTTACCCCTAAGGTTATGTTTTTAAAGAAGCTGTATTTTTAAAGATGAGCGGAAAAGCTTTCCCATAAGGCTCTTCTAAATCTCATTTATCTTTGGTTGCTTGTTTCTTATTGTATATCAACATTTATAATATTAGAAGGAACAGGGATTAATCTTCAAATAGGAATGCCTTAGAGTAAAGACAATAAAACTGTAAAGTTATAATGACAGTATTTCTGTACCTTTATTTGCTAGACACTAATCTTTAAAGAAGACTTAAATGGAATGCTAAACAATCCTGTGATTTATTCAAAAAGGGAGTGGACTTCATTTTGATTAGGTTTCTTTTTTAATGGAAGATTGCCTAATGCAAAAATTTGGTTCAAGTCACATTAAAAACAGATATTCTTATAGTACCCAGGAGCTTGAATTTTGAATTTTGGTAGAAAGGAAGAGCTAAGTTAAATCAGTCTTGTTTAAGAATTTCAAAGTATAGCTGAATAGTATACTTTTATATTTAATTTTAATTTAAAATATTGCCAAGGTGAGAAACGATGACTTGGTTATTTTGTTTGTAAGCTTGGTGAAAAATAGTTCAAGGAATTTATAGTGACACGTGCTTTAAAATGGGAAAAAATTGAATTAAGAACTTGTCTGGAAAGAAGCTAAAAGGATGCCTGCAAACATAAATATCAATGTAAAGATTTCTGTTCCTAATAAGTTAGTGAATGAAAACATCTATACAGGGTCACCTTGATAACCAATTTTATTGTTTGAAAAACAAATTTATACTTTTTCAGAGTTTTCTTGGAAGAGTAATTATAAATACTATTCCACCAAAACATAAAAGTAGTTTATAATTTATGATACTTATGAAAGATAGGGATGAATTTAAAGACTAACTGGTTTTCTAAATTTTCAATATAATTTTTGTTATTATTACTGAAATTAGGAACAGATAAACAATTTGTAATGTATCATTCAACCAAAATATGTCAGATTTTTATATCTGCCTACGTTGCCTCTAACAACATAGATTTTGTATAGAGTTGGGGCAAGAAGGAAATACTGGAAATGTATGACATCCTTTTGGATTTTATTTAACTAGAATTAGATGAATTATATCAAAGTAGGATTAAATGTAACCAGATATTGATGAATTATATTATAGCTGGTTTATTTAAAAGGTCAACTCTTTGTTACTGCCATTCAATTTCTAGGCTAATCCAAAAGAGAATTGCTTTTTTATCCTGTTGTAATAGAGAGCTTATGGTAAAATGAACTGTGAAGAATCCTTGAAGGGTGAACTCTGGATACCGTCATTGTCCACATGAGAAAACTTTCCTAAGTATTTATTTTTTAGCTTTTTTTTTTTAAATCATAAAATTAATAAATGTTTCCTGTAGAAAATATGAAAATTACAAGAACACTAATAAGAAAAATTGAAATTGTTTATGATCACATCAAGTAAGCTATCTGCTGTTATACAATTTTGATTACTCTGACTGGATATTCAGTCTTGAGTTTTTGTTGAGAACCCCTTTCCCACACCCTATTTTTACCTCCAAAATTTTCTTAGCTCTTGGATATTTTCTCTGCTATTTGAATTTTAAAATCAGGTTTTACTAAAACTCTGTTGGGATTTTTTTTGTTTTGTTTTTTTGTTTTAACGAAGAGAAGTTTTATTTCCTCACAGTCACAGTAGGCTAAAAGTCCAAATTCAGGACATCAGCTCCAGGGGAAGGCTTTTTCTGTCTGTCGGCCTTCTCATCAATGTTCCCCAGGACTAGGAGCTTCTCGGCGCAGGGACCCCAGTCCAAAGGACGCACTGTGCTCCCGGCACTGCTTTCTTGATAGTATGAGGTCCCCCTGTCTCACTGCTCACTTCTGCCTTTTATATCTCAAGAGATTGCCTCAGGACACAGTCCAGTCTTGTAGATCAGGTCCTGCCTTACTAACACAACTGCCGCCTATCCTCCCTCATTAACATCATAGAGGTAGGTTTGCAACATACAGGAAAATCACACAGTACCAGCAATCATGGCCTAGCCAAATTGATACACACATTTCTGGGGGGACATAATTCAAACCATGACATTCCACCCTTTGGCCCCCCCAAAAATCACATCCTTGCAACATGGAAAACATATTCACCCCATCATATCATAACAAAAGTCTTAACTCCAAGTCCAAAATCCAAAAATTCCTCTTCATCTGTGAAATCTAGAATACAAGTTATCTGCTTCCAAAGGTACAATGGCAGAACAGGCACAAGCTAGACATTTCCAATAAAAATGGGAGAAACTAGAGGAAAAGAAGTGATAACAGGCACCAAGCAAGTCAGCAGAACACATTACATTAGCCCTCAAGGCTTTGAAAATAATCTTCTGTTCTCTGAGACAATTTACACAATAGCCCTGCCCTCCAGACTCTAGGTATCCTTAGAAGCACCAGAGGCCATTGCTCCTCCCTTTGAAACCCCTGAGGTCATGGCCATATCTTTTGAGACTGAGGCAGCTCGGCTTCTTGTGTCCCTTGTCTCTTCAGCTTCTGCTTCCTTTGGCCTCTTGGCACTTGGGCCTCATGCCCACATCTGCCCTCCTGGGGCCAGTGTTCCAAAGCTCTGTAGCTCCACCGGTATAAGTGCCTGGAGGCAACCCGCTCCACCAGAAAGCCTCGTGCACACAGACACTCAGCTCTCTCGCTTCGTGGGTCGGCAAGCCTAGATCCACCAATAAGTGCCCAGAGGCACCCCACTCTGCCAGGAAGCCTCCTGCACACAGGCACTCAGCTCTCTCGCTCTGTGGGTCGGCTCCAGCACCGTCTTTCACTGGTCTTCTGGTTCTGCTGCTGTTGGTTCTCTGCCGCTGCTGCTTCTCTGCTGCTGTAGGTTCTTTGCTGCTGCTGGTCCTCTGTCCCTGCCATATGTCTATCCATTCACAGTTTTAAAACCACTTCCACATTTTAGGTATCTGTTAGAGCAGCACCCCACTCTCTTGGTACCAAATTCTGTCTTCATTATCTAGTGCTGCCATAACAGAAATACCACAAGTTGATGGTTTTAACGAAGAGAAGTTTATTTCCTCACAGTCAAAGTAGGCTAAAAGTCCAAATTCAGGGAGTCATCTCCAGGGGAAGGCTTTTTTCTGTCTGTCGGCCTTCTCATCAATGTTCCCCTGGGCTAGGAGCTTCTCGGCGCAGGGACCCCACTCTAAAGGACGTGCTCTGTTCCCGGCACTGCTTTCTTGATGGTACGAGGTCCCCCTCTGTTGGGATTTCTATTGGATTTATATTATTTTTATAGGTCAACTTGAGTAGAAATAAATTTTTACTGTATTGGTTCCTCTCTTCTGTAAACATAGTACCTCTCTCCAATATGTGTATTTTAATGTCTTTTAATAAATGTTTACAGTTTTCTCCATAAATATCTTCCTATTTTAAAAAAAAAGATCTGTATTACTTTAACTGTGGAGGGTGCACCTATAGTGCATCAGCCCCATTCCTCTTTTACTTTCAATCCAGATGCTTTCTGTGGTTGCTAGCTCTGAATGGGTATATCTAAAGGAGGTTGGAGGAAAACACCAATAGATGTTACTCAGAAAAAGCGTCATGATGGAATAATATAGCTGCCAAATATTTTGTTGGTTTAGACACAAAATCTTTCATCTAAGGGAAGTGGAAAGTGTCTTCCTACCTCATTTTTTCAGGTTTCATATCTTGAGGCTAATTTACACTTGCTCTCAGGTCGACCTGGGTAGATAATTTTATCAGCCTGCTTCCATTTGCTTTGTAGTTATTGGAGATTCCTCCCAGGCTCTGCCATTGGGTTGTCTGTGTATCTCAGTTTTATTGTTATTGGGATGTTTTTAGTTTTTTCCCCTTTCTCTTTCTAGATATTTCTAGTGAGTGCGTAGGAGACACTATTTGAGAGATGTCAACCAGGTGTCATTTTAGGTATATGAGGACTAGACTTAGTCTTAACTGATTTTTTTCGTAGAAATCTTTCTGAAATGTAATATATACACACCCATCTTCTTTATCATTGCATGATGAACAGTTTATGATAAGTCAGCATCATCATTTTGGAATCATTTATTGTGATTTACTGTACATTCAATTATTGATGAGTTTGTGGGACTGATATTCAAATACACACTGACCTTTTCCATGACCTTAAAACTTGATGTCTTATAAAAGAAGAAAAGTCCTTGATCTCAGCTTGCTTTGTGGCCTTTTGCGTCTTTTTCAAGAGGATAGAGTGAGGCATGTGGAGCTGCCTGAGCGGTATAACACGGTTAGCTTTCTGCAAAATTAATAAAAAGGCTGACTCAGGATCTCCCAAATGGTGTTTTTTTTTTAAAGATCCAGAAAATCATCATATTCTGTTGCCGTGAGTGTTCTTTGATTTTTCACAGCATCGAATATATGCTTTATTAATAACAGACCTCAAGCGAACTCCTTCTGAGCTTTTATCCCTGTTTCTTTATTCCTGGCACTATTTGTTTGTGGGGTGTATAGAGAAGCCTTTGTTATCACTTTTAGACTGACAAATGGTCCTGCTCTACCCCTCTAGTCATCTATCACTAATCACATGTAAAGACCGTGCTATTTCTCTTCTTGCAACGCTGGTCCAAAATACTGTTGATAACATCATTAATACTCCTCTTTTAATTTCTCACCTTCTTATCTTCATTTATAAGACCGCACCAATCCTTAAACCAATTCTTTGCCTCCTCTCACAATGATTACATCTTTCTCCAGTATGTAGTCTAATTCAAGACCCTCTTGGTATCTCTCAACTGCATTATTCTCATAATGTTTAAACTTATAACCTATTGCTGTGGAGTCGATTCTGACTCATAGCGACCTTGTAGGACAGAGTAGAACTGCCCTGTAGGATTTCCAAGGAATGGCTGGTGGATTCGAACTGCCAACCTTTTGATTAGCAGCTGAGCTCTTAACCACTGCACCACCAGGGCTCCTTATAATATTTAGACATGCTAAATATCCATTGTAAAAAAACCTTTTCTCAACCTCATACTCCCTATCCATTTATGATCCCCTTTCCATCTTTGCTTTTACAGTCAGGTTTCTTTAAAGAGTTAGTTTACTTATTGCCTCCGTTTCCTCATTTATTCTTCAGTCCAATCCAGTCAGACTTCCTCATGTCACCAGAATTGCTCCTTACCAGTGGATTATGTCATTTCTGTTAACTTTACCAGTGACCTCCAATTCAGATTTGTTTTTCAGTCTCCCTTCCTTACAGCACTCTTCTTGAGCTTCTGTGTTACATTCTCCTGCTTTTCTTCCTTCCATTCAGCCTTGTTTGCATGTTCATTCTCTCTCTTCCCTCTAGATTTTCTTTTTAGACAATTCGGTCTAAGACCATAGCTTTGGTAACCATCATTCTATACCATCTTTACAGCAGTGATTTGCAAATGTACATCCCAGGCCCAGACCATTCACTTGAATAATTTTCTTGATAACACTTTTTAATACATGATGTTTTAATATTCATTTGTCTGTTTATTTTCTGTCTTCTCTCAATCCATGAAACCAGGGCCCTCATCACGCCACAGTCCTTTACTCATAGAATAGACTTGGTGCATAGAGGTCCTCAAATATTTTACAAATGAAGGAATAAATGAGCTGGACAAAAATCTGTGCCCACATATTTCCTTTTAGTTGCATCAAAAACCCTCTCTTCTCTTTTGGGATCCAATTTTAGAAACCTCTTGAACCAGTCCCACAGGTCACTAAAGCTCTGTTCAGTTTTTTTTAGTCTTTAATTTTTTGCATGTGTTTGTGCTTTATTTGGGCTAATTTCTTTTTATGTATCTTCAAGTTCACCAATATTTTCTTTAGCAGTGTCTAATATGCTTGTAATTCTATCAAATTAATTTTTTACTCGAATTTTAAAAAAATTCTAGACATTTCTTTTTATTTTTTTGTATATCTTCCATTTTAATCCCCATTTTGTTCATGTTTTCCTTTTGACTCTTGAGCATATTGATTATACTTGTAATAGCCACTTATGGTCCATTTCTGCTAATTGTATTTTATCATTTGTAGGTGTCATTTCTGTTGACTGAATATCTTTCTGGTTTGGGGTCACAATTTACTGTTATTTTACATGTCAAATAATTTTTTTTATTGGATGCCAGACATTCTTAGGGTCAAGTTGCTGAGTGTGTTGATTTTGTTGTCTTCCTTTAAAGGCCATGTCTGTCTGTTCAGCAGGCAGCATAGTCACATATAGGAGCCCTAGTGACACAGTGGTTAAGCACTCAGCTGCTAATCGAAAGGTCAGCAGTTTGAACCCACCAGTCACTCCATGGTAGAAAGATGTGGCAGTCTGCTTCCATAAAGATGTACAGCCTTGTACACCCTACAGGGCAGTTTTACTCTGTCCTGTAGGGTCGCTATGAGTCAGAATCGACTCGAGGGCATTGGGGCTTATAGTCACTTATGGATCAAGTTGATCCCTTCAGGACTTGTTTTTAAACTTTCTTAGGGTGCACCTACTACCTCTATCTAGTTCCAAAACATTCTCATCACCCCAAAATAAAGCCCAGTATTAAGCAGCCCTCCTTCAGTCCCTGGAAACCACAATCTACTTTATATTTTTTTGGATTGACCTAGTCTTGATATTTCATATGGACTCATGCAATATGTGACCTTTCGTGTCTGGCTTCTTTCACTTATAATAATGTTTTTGAGGTTTCCTGATGTTATAGCATGTATCATTAATTACTTCATTCCTTTTTATGACTGAACGATATTTCATTGTACGTATATAGCATAATTTGTTTATTCATCAGTTGGTGGACATTAGGGTTGTTTATTCCTTTTGGCTATGTGAATAGTGCTATGATGAACATTTGTGTACAAGTTTTAGTTTGAGTACCTATTTTCAATTTTGAGGGGTTATGTACCTAGGAGTGGAATGGCTAGGGAGCAGCTATCTGTTCTTGTACTTGACTTCTATTACTGGTCTTCAAAATGATGCTCTGGCAGTTGGTTTGTGTATTCCTTTTCATACCCTACTTGCAGCTGTTCCTGTAGTCCACAAAAGGAGACTACTCATTGAACGTAATATAAAGGGTTGCCAGGCATTTGATAAGAATATTCTTTTCTAGTGGGTTAGTCTCAACTATAGATTAAAGTGTTATTTGATAACCGTAGAATTATAGCTAAGTGAGGTGGGTGTTCTTAAGTGCTGTTTGTATCTAGTTAGGGTAAGCATTTAAGTTGAATAAGTTGCCTTTCTCTACTTTGGGAGGTATTTTGCCTGTATCTCCTATGCCAGGCTTCATAAATAGAATTTCTATATGTTGATCAGTGCTAAAAGTACTGTGGCCAATTTTTACTTTCTATATCCAACCATGTTTAACCCTCATCCCCCAAAAAAAGTAAATAAAAAAACTGTCTCCTTTTGTTAGGAGAGTTGCAATAGAATTGCAAGGCTGTTACATCTGCCGTCCACAGGCGTAGTTCTACAGTGTTGCCACCTTTTCCTACAGCAGCTGATTTATACAGTCTTTTAAATATTTTATTTTATTTGTGGATGTCAGAAAAATAGTGTTAATACTAGTGATAACAGAGTTGAGACAAGACAGAAATCATCACACATGCTGAAAACAATGCTTCTTTAACCTCAGTTAGATCCCTTTGGACTTCGGCCCGTCAGGTTGTAAAGGAAGAGAGTGAAATTCTGTAACACACCTGAAACACTGGTGCTCTCTCACAGTTATGTTGGCTGTTAGCTATCACATACTCTGGTTTCTTGGTAGAGACTCAGAAAATAAATTTCATCAGTAATGAATTTGTATGTCATCTCTTAGACAGGTATTAATCTTAATTGTAGTTCTCTTCCCAGTGGTGTTCCCCAAGTTATATTCTGAACATAATAGTTTATATACCCAGTGGATTTATTCTTAAATGTAATAAAGCCATCCAGGAATGGAGAAGAGTGTGAACTAATACGTAGAGACGGAGAGTGAAGGGCGTATGTGAAGAAAACTGAGAAGTGAACACAGCTCAAACAGAAAATGCAGGAGACTGGTGGCCCAGAATGAGGAGGACCCTAAATCCCCCCACAAAATGTAGAGGAGAGGAGTGTCCTTTTTTCTCTAGGCAACAGGGAATGGTTGAAGAATTGGTTAGCAGTGTGGTATATGATGAAAGTGGCATGAGAGGAAGACACAAACTTTCCTGAATATTTCTCTGCAATAAGCTAAGCTTTGAAGGAAGTACAGACAATGAACTGGTAGAGATGAGAGAGTTTTCTTACCAGAAGGAATAAAATGTTTCAAGGACACAAATCGGATAACATGGTAGTGTCCAAGGATGAGGTTGTAAGCATAGCAAACAGACCTGATTTTCTGGAAGAAGGATTTTGTCATACAATAATAACGATAAGCAATAGAGTGACAAGTCATTTTTATCTTTAAAAAATATGCTTTTATTTCCTTAGTGGATTTCCTTTATTCCTCCCTAAATCATCGTCCCTGTAGTTTGATGCCGTGGAATTTAACAATGATATTTTAAAATGGGTGATGCTTTGTTAAAATTTGAATCCTCTAGTTTTACCTTACTTCATACAAAATCTTCACTTTAGGTGTGGAATACACAAATCTCAAGGAACTTTGAAGAAATTTTCAGTAATTTGAACCATATATATCTCTGTTCTTAGTGAAAAATGAAAATACCCCAAAGGAGGTTTTATGTGGAGTAAGCTAGGTCTGGAAATGGTCTATATCAGGAGACCTAATGGCCTTTTGATGTCTGATTCTTTGATTTGGCTTTTTCTATTTAAAAGGTGCTATGTGATTATAATTAGAAACATTTTAAGTTCTTTACTTGGTAATTTAATTGTTCCTTAGCCTGCTCTATTATGACTAATCATGTAGTTTTTAATGGTAATAGTGTTTGAAATTATTGCCAAGGAGATTCACCATGTTTATTAGAGAATGTTCCAGTTTATAATGGAAGTTTTACCGTGTCCTTATTGTGGACTCATTTTTCGTAGGTTGTGTTGTGCAGCATGTATTAGATGATAAAGATATGTTTCATTTTAATAATTTTCTAAGTAATTACTGGGAATATAATAGATCACTTTTCTTGTAACTGGTGCCATTGTGTTTTAAGTTGGAAGGTATTGCTGAATTACTAGAAGGCACTGCCAAGAATTTACATTTCTTTTTTGTTAGATGATTTAAAAAATATTCAGTTTTGCATAGATATGAACGTTTATGTTATCTTAAGAAAAGTTACTCCTACAGTGTAGAAAGTGACTGAAAACTCTGAATAGAGTTTTCTTCTTAAAAGTGGCTTTCTTGAGCGTCCTTGGGGGGCCGTGGAGCCCAGCTGTTGTTCTCTTTTCTGCCCTCCGCTTGAGCATCTGAAACCATTTTAAATCCAGAGCAGTCAGAGTTTCTAGTTTATTGTAAACATTCTTTAGCTCCGGTGAACATGCTGACTTAACCCCCTCTCTAAAAAACACAATGTGAAACTTGAAAAGAAGACAGAAATATGTGGTGACTTTGTTTCAAGTTGAAAAGAGAGAATTTCTGATTTACGGAGTATTTCTCTTACATGTGTTTTCATAGAACTCTGCATTTCTTCTCTGAATGTTAGAACACAGTGCACTAAATGAGTATCAGTGTAATGTGATGACCGGAGGCCTGTTATTGACAGACGTTTGTGACACTTTCATACAATAGGTTTAACTTGTAACATGACATTTATAGGTTTATTGGGTGCTGTCTTTAGCAACTGAGTTTGAAAACCCTGTTCTTTAGTAGTTTATATTTTTAGCTTCTTGAGTTTTACTAAAATCATAATTTACTTCAGCAATCAAATGTGGTGAAATATAATCCTGGTAGGGAGTTGAATAAGCTAATAAAGTATATTAAAAAAAAAACCCCAAACCCATTGCCATCAAGTCGATTCTGACTCATAGCAACTCTATAGGACAGAGTAGAACTGCCCCGTAGGGTTTCCAAGGAGTGCCCGGTGGATTCAAACTGCCAACCTTTTGGTTAGCAGCCGAACTCTTAACCACTATGCCACCAGGGTTTCCAATAAAGTATAGTAGTGCTTCATTTAGTGTTTTGTAGTTAACAGAATGGTTTTAATATATATTCTCTTAATTTATTCTCAAAATAATCCTATGTGATGTTTTTTTATTATCTGCATTTTAGAGGGAAGAAACTGAGGTTCAGAGACGTTAGGTGATTAGACCATTATTGCAAGGCTAGTATATGACCAAGCTGGGACTTAAACAGGGGCCTTTGGCTCCTAATCCTGTGCTCTTTCCTGATAAAATGCCGACTTTTACCTTGTGTGTGTATGCGTGTGTGTGTGTGTCTGTGTGTGTATGTGTCTTAATGACTAGGTCGAAATGATTCATAGATGGCAGCATATACTACGTAGGCCATTACTTATTCTTCCCTTAACCCCAGTTGGGGGAATCTGCCCTCCCCACAGCTTCTAATGACTGCCCACCATGTTCTCTGCAATGGGGCCACCTCCCCTTCTATGCTGTGCTCATTGGATCTAGCTGGACACTTGATCCAAAGGCAGCCAGTCCTTTCACTCTGAGGTCCAAAGAGGTTAAGGTCACACAGCTGGTAAGTGGAGGGGCCAGGATTTGAAATTAGGTGTTTGACTTTAGAGTCCCTATTCTTAACCATTATATACTTTATTGCCCTTCTTCCCCAATCTTGGGATTTTGGGTCTGGAAAACCAAGAGATTAACCCTGTTAGCAGCCAGTTTAGAAGCTTGAAAAATGCAAAGGTACTGTGAAGAAGATTGGCTAGGCAACCACTGTATGCCATATACAAGCTAAAGTTTTGAGTAGGTATGTTGGTGCCAAGAGAAAAATGAAGCAAACTCACAGAGAAGCAAAGATACTGGTAGGGATGCAGCCCATGAGTATTAGAGCCTGTCTGTTCCAGTTCCATTTCGAGAGACACTGCTCATGAGAGCTCATCTCTTTATGATGGACAGCCATTTTATTTAGCTAATGCGAATTGGAAGGTATTTTAAAAATTTATTTAAACAGTTACTTACAAATTCATTTTTAAAAACACTAAATATGGCCTGTATAATATTACTACAACATGTATTTGTTTTAAAAAAGACACTTATCTTCAAATAAAGGTGAACATTATTGTGCTTCCTGCCAAAATTAGCATAAATTCTAACTAGCAAAGTCTGAATTAGTATAGGAATTGCATACTTTTATAGATTTCTTAGGAATTTTGAGGGAGATTATTCATGAAAATAAAATAAATGACATTGCTACTTTATTAGGAATGCCTAGGCTGAAAAATTTGTAGTATTTGTGATTTGAGGGAGGTTAGAGACCAATAAATAACACACCCCTTTTCCGTTGGAAATTTAGAACCAATTTGAAAAGAGAAGAATCAGACAAACTGAGTTGTGGTGTAGGTGTTTGGCCAACACGAGGCTTGGGAATATGCTCTGCATGCGATTAAGGTACTTACGCAGTTGCAGCCAGAGCTGCAGTCAAGAGTTTACACAGAACCGGGAGGGAAGGACATATTGACAACAGGCCATTCCAGAAGAGAAAGGAAAAGGGGCTGAACAGAACGTTCACAGTTGCTTCTCCCAAAGTCACCAATCATTAGCATGTGTGGGAGAGAGAAAGGCTAAAAGAGGGCAGAATTCTCCAACTCTTTCAAAAGAGCTGAAGTGCTTATTTTATGGACCACGTTAGGGAAGCTGGGAGCAGAGTATAATGTAACCAGCATACCTGTCTGTACACATTGAATAAGTGGCAACTTTTTGTAATGTTTTCTTCAGCTCCATTGTGTTTAAAGAAAAAACCGTTATAGATGATGTTTTTCTCTCTCTTCCCAGAGGCGATCACATCTTTCTTGTCCGTATTTTATGTTTTTACCATGTCTTTTCAAGGCAATGCCACTGTCTTGAAAAGGTTCCTGAATTTCCTTAGGATGAGTCCTCTGCAAGGAGCATTGTCTGTCCCTTATGCAAAGAAACTTTTGATGCTCATAACTCAGCAGTTTATGACACAGGCAGGGACCCAGGAATACCACAACTGAAATCATGGAAGAGTCCCAAATTAGATCTCCCACTATTTGTACTTTAACTAAAACATCATTTTCCAAGAAAGATTTTCAGTTACTTTTCCTATTCTAATTTATGCATTTGAGGTTTTAAATTAAGAAAGGCTTAAGTGGTTCCCCACAAATTTTTATGTATATTGTTTTACTTGTGGTTCATTTCTAAATTCATGATTTTCAATATGATTTCTTTTTAGACATTTAGAAATTACCTAAAAGTGTGTGTGTGTTTTCTCAAAGAAATTGCTTTTAGCCTCTCTCAACAGGCAGAGTTAGGAAATAGATGAACATATACATACAAACATATGTGTGTTTCTATACATGTGTGTATATACACATATGTCCACCACCCTCTGTCAGCTTGTCATGGCTTGTGTGTTGCTATGATGGTGGAAGCTGTATCACTAGTATTTCATATATAGGCCAAATAGGGTCGCCCATGGTAGACACGTTTCAGCAGAGCTTCCAGACTAAGCCAGACTAGGAAGGCCTGAATATGTATTTTTGTATTGTTTGAAATATGTATTTAGAGGAAATTATTAGGAGTGGGAATGCTGGGTCAAAAGGTAAACACGTATGTAGTTTTGTTAGATCTTGCCAGTTCCCCTCCATGAAGGCTGTACCAATTTGAATTTTCATTGGCTACATGTTTAAGAATGCCTTAAAAAAAAAAAAAAAGAATGCCTTTTTACCTATAGCCTCCTCAGTAGAGTGTGGCATTGTATATATATTTTTAATTTTTGTAAATCTGATAGATAGTCTTAATTTGCAGTTCTCTTAAAATAAGTGAGATTAAATATATTTTCATATGTTTTAACAGTTTTATTGAGTTAAAATTGACATATAGTAAATTGCATATATTTAAAGTGTTCAATTTCGTGTTTTGACATACCTGTGTACCCATAAAACTACCAATACAATAAAGATATATATGTGAATATATACATAACCTTCAAAAGTTTTCTTCATGCCCTTTTGTAAACTTTCCTGCTCACCCCTTTCTGCCTTCTCCGTATCCAGGCAACCACTGATCTCCTTTCTGTCAGTATAATTTCTAGAATTTTAAATGAATGGAAGCATTTCTTCTAGAGTGATGAGCTTCGGTAGTTTGTGTTTTTCAAGGAATCTGTTGATTTCATGTGAGTTGTTAGGTTTTTGAGGATAATGTTTATAATATTGCCTTCTTGTACTTTTCTTTTTATTGTGCTTTAAGTGAAAGTTTATAGTTCGTTTCTCATACAAAAATTTATACACACGTTATTATGTGACCCTAGATGCTCTCCTTATAATGTGACAGCACATCCTCCTTTCCACCCCGGATTTCCTGTGTCCATTCAGTCAGCTCCTGTCCCTTTCTGCCTTCTCATCTCGCCTCCAGACAGGAGCTGCCCATTTAGTCTTGTGTAGCTACTTGAACTAAGAAGCACACTCTTCACGAGCATCATTTTATGTCTTACAGTCCAGTCTAATCTTTGTCTGAGGAATTGGCTTTGGGAATGGTTTTAGTTTTGGACCAACAGAGAGTCTGGGGACCATGTCTTCCGGGGTCCCTCCAGTCTCAGTCAAACCATTAAGTCTGGTCTTTTTACTAGAATTTGAGTTCTGCACCCCACTTTTCTCTTGCTCCATCAGGGACTCTGTTGTGTTCCCTGTCAGGGCAGTCATTGGTGGTAGCCGGGCACGATATAGTTCCTCTGGTCTCAGGCTGATGCAGTCTCTGGTTTATGTGGCCCTTTTGTCTCTTGGGCTAATATTTTCCTGTGTCTTTGGTGTTCTTCATTCTCCTTTGCTTCAGGTGGGCTGGACCAGTTGATGCTTGTTAGATGGCCACTCGCTAGCTTTTAAGACCTCAGATGCCACTAACCAAAGTGGGATGCAGAACATTTTCTTAATAAACTTTGTTATGCCAATTGACCTAGATGTCCCCTGAAACCATGGTCTCCAGACCCCTGCCCCTGCTCCTCTGTCCGTTGAAGTGTTTGTTTGTATTCAGGAAACTTCTTAGCTTTTGGTTTAGTCCAGTGGTGCTAACTTCCCCTGTATTGTGTGTTGTCCTTCCCTTCACCTAAGATGATTCTTGTCTACTATCCAGTTAGTGAATTTCCTCTCCGTCCCTCCCCACCCTCGTAACCGTCAAAGAATGTTTTCTTCTGTGTTTAAACCTTTTCTTGAGTTCTTATAATAGTGGTCTTATACAATATTTGTCCTTTTGAGACTGATTTCACTAAGCATAATGCCTTCCAGATTCATCCATGTTGTGAGATGTTTCTTGGATTCATCATTGTTCTTTATCATTGTGTAGTATTCTATTGTGTGAATATACCAAAATTTGTTTATCCATTCTTCCGTTGATGGGCACCTAGGTTGTTTCCATCTTTTTACTGTTGTGAACAGTGCTGCAGTGAACATGGGTGTGCATATATCTATTTGTGTGATGGCTGTTATTTCTCTGGGGTATATTCCAAGGAGTGAGATTGCTGGATTGTATGGTACTTCTATTTCTAGCTTTTTAAGGAAGTGCCAAATTGATTTCCAAAGTGGTTGTACCATTTTACATTCCCACCAACAGTGTATAAGTGTTCCAGTCTCTCCACAACCTTTCCGTCATATATTATTTTGTGCTTTTTGGATTAATGCTAGCCTTGTTGGGTGAGATGGTATCTCATTGTAGTTTTGATTTACATTTGTCCAATGGTTAATGATCATGTGCATTTCCTCCTGTATCTGTTAGCCACCTGAATGTCTTCTTTGATGGAGTACCTGTTCATATCCTTTGCCCATTTTTTAATTGGGTTATTTGTCTTTTTGTCATTGAGGTTTTGCAGTATCTTATAGGTTTTAAAGATTAGACCCTGATTGGATATGTCATAGCCAAATTTTTTTTCCCAGTCTATAGGTTGTCTTTTTACTCTTTTGGTAAAGCCTTTTGATGAGCGTTTAAGTGTTTGATTTTTAGGAGCTTCCAGTTACCTACTTTCTCTTCTGGTGTTTGTGCATTGTTTAGTTATGTTTTGTATTCTGTTTATGCCATGTATTAGGGCTCCTAGTGTTATCCCTATTATTTCTTCCATGATCTTTATCATTCTATATTTTATATTTAGGTCTTTGACCCATTTTGAGTTAGTTTTTGTGCATGGTGTGAGGGATGGGTCTTGTTTCAGTTTTTTGCATTTGAGGTTTTTGGACCTTTGTCAAGTATCAGCTGCTCAGAGGTGGATGAATTTATGTCTGGATTCTCAATTCTGTTCCATAGGTCTATGTGTCTGTTGTTGTACCAGTACCAGGCTATATTGTAGTTTTCTTTATGTTTCTTATCCTTAGAATTTGTTGAGGTTCTTAGGTCTGTAGTTTTATAATTTTCATTAAATTTCAAAAGCTCTTGGCCATTTCTCTTCAAATACTTTTTTCTATCCCCACCTCTCTCTTCTTTCCTTTGGGAACTCCAGTTACACATGTTAGATTGCTGAAAGTTGTTACTAATGCTCTGTTCCTGTTACAGTTCATTTTCTTTCTGTGTTTTATTTAAGATTGTTGTTATTGCTGTGTCTTCAAGTTCACTGACCTTTTATTCAGCAATGTATAATTTGCCTTAATCCCATCCATTGTATTTTTCATCTCACACATTGTAGTTTTCATCTCTAGAATTTCAGTTTGGGTCTTTTTTATATCTTTCATGTCCTACTCTTAAAACATATGGAATAGATTCATAACAACTGTTTTAATGTACTGTGCTGCTTAAAATCTTTGAGTTTCTTCCTTTTGCCTTGAGAATGATATCCCAAATCCTTAATGTGGCCTGTAAGGCCCTGCCTTGTGTGATGCCTGCTTATCTTTGCAGCCTTGTCACAACTCCCTCTGCTCTCTAAATTTCATCATACCGGCCTCTTTTCTCTTCCTAGAATTATCTACAGCCTTCCCTTTTCATAGCTTCTTCATTTATTGTTCTTTATGTTGAAATGTACTTACCCTGTATTTTCTTCTATCTACTTCTGCTTCTTTGTTTGCCATGAGTTGGAATCAACTTGACAGCAACTAACAACAGCAACAGCTCATTTGTTAACTTCAGTTGTTAACTTTAACATCACTTCCTCACATTCTTATTCCTGGGTTTGTTTTGTTTCTCTCTTATACAAAACCTTAATACCTTTTATTTCTCCTTTGTTCAATGAACTGAGCAGTCATTGTTCATATCAGTATTAATTCAGTTTTCCCTACTAGACTGGAAACTCCCTTAGTGCAGAAACTGGGTCCAGATATTTCAGTGATGTTTTCTCAGGCTAGCATGGTGCCTGGCATATAATGGGCACTCATCTGTTATTGGTAAATGAATTCATGAATATCACTTTGGAGTAGATTAACAGGTGACTGAACTTATTAAGCACGTGTAAGACAACCACTGTAGCCTTTGGAAGATTTGCTTTTTTTATGGAAAGTGTGACAGCCAGGAGGAACATAAAGAATAATTTATAAAATCATAATTTAATGGAAAATAATTCAGATTATAGTGAATATTTAATTATACACTTATATACAGATATAACATAAAGTACAGCTATGTGCCGCATGATGTCCGTTTGGGCAGTGTCTGACCACATATATGTCTGTGGTTCCATAAGGTAATCATACAAATCTCAATTGGAGAACAGGATGTAGCAGACATCAGTTAGTCAAACATTTGTCTTAGTATATAGTGTACCTTTCTATGCATAAAAACATTAAAGAAACACTCCCACATGCACTAAGACATCTTTAACATAATAATACAATAGTAATAATAATATTTTAATGCACGTCGCAAGTAGCACCTGTTTGTTATTACAAACGATTGTATGTACCTCGAATTTTTAATATAATAGCTTTTACGGGGGTTAGTTCGTAACTGTGGGTTGTATGTACATAATTTGGACATTCGTAGTCTGGGGACCGCCTGTATATGATATGGTGTTCATGCAATGTCCAAATCACATAATATCCTGTTTTCCAGAATGTATTGTGGATGTTAACCGACACATGACTGATATGTGATATACGTAGTAAACATTCTCTTTTCTGTTACCTTAGGAAAATGTCACATCCTTTATGAAGTTTTCCTGTTTTACTCTAGGCACAATGAATTCCTCTGGTCCTAGTTTGCTCATAGTATTACGTTCATATCATTGTGTAGGTTTTATCACATTGAAAACAATATAAAGCCTGTCTTTCTTCCCACATTTAAAGCAGAGAAATCTTAATCAGTTTTGCATTTCTATCACTTAGCACAGGTCCTCCATAGAATAGGTGTTAAATAAATGCTTGGTGAATACTTTTGCTTTCCTTTTTTTCCCTAGAAGTCATTTGATATGTAAGTATTAATATTGTGTAAGGATAAATTACGAGAATTTAGATATAAGTTCAATTAACATCAAGCAGTATTTTAATAAAAGATAAGTGTAAATTTACAGATTTAAAGAAATATATGATTAGTATAACAAGTTTGGACTTAGAAGTCAGAGTGGCTGGTTTAATTTCTGCTTTTGCTGTTTTCTATATGAACCTGAAGAAATCACTTAACATTTCTAAACTTTAGCATTCTCATCTATAAAAAGAAAATGTAAATATTAACTATTTCATAAGATAGTTTTAAAAATTAAATTAAATAATATGCAAACTGCCCTAAACTGTAACGAACACAGCCAAAAATGCACTACCACTGAATGGATTCCGACTCATCATGACTCTATAGGACAGAGTAGAACTGCCCCATGGGGTTTCCAAGGCTGTAATTCTTTACGGAAGCAGACTGCCACATCTTTCTCCCACACACCTTTAGGCTGGCATCTGAGCGCTTTAGCCACGGCACCACCAGTGCTCCTCCAGCAAACATGTTGTTGTTAGGTGCTGTCGAGTTGGTTCTGACTCATAGTAATCCTGTGTACAACAGAACAAAACATTACCCAGTCCTGCTCCATCTTTACAATTGCTGTTGTATTTGAGCCCATTGTTACAGCCACTGTTGTCAATCCATTTCCTTGAGGGTCTTCTTTTTTGCTGACCCTCTACCTTACCAAGCATGATGCCTTTCTCCAGGGACTGGCCTCTTCTGATAACATGTCCGAAGCATGTGAGACAAAGTCTCACCGTCCTCCTTCTAAGGAGCATTCCGGCTGTACTTCTTCCGAGATAGATTTGTTCGTTCTTCCAGCAGTCCATGGTATATTCAGTATTCTTCATGGGCACTTAATAAATTTTCACTCCACTTCATCATTTTCAAGGACATTTAAAAATTATTGTTACATTCTAAATGTTATAATTTGTAGCAACATTATGCATTAAAAGTACTGAAAAATATCTATTATGACTTTAAATATCACATTATTTAGAAATCATTTATAATAAGCATAAAAATTTCCCATACGTGTATATTTGATAAAAAGAAAATTTACCTCCTTAAATTTTGATATATTTTTGCATAGTGATGAATATAAGTGAGAATATTTTACAGCCACTTTAAAGTATTGAACTGACCGGGGCAAGGCATAGATGATGTTTTGAAGGAAATAAATATTTCAGCTTCATATTTCAGCCTTTCTTCTTTATTCCTTTGATCTGGTTTTGGTTTACTTACCATTCTGCTTGAATGACTTCACACTGTCTTTCTTCCTCTCCCTAGTAACAAGATGTGATCCTGCACCTATTTCAAAATATTTAGGCTTTGTTGTTTTACAGGATTAACATGCATTTCCTTATTATTTACTGATAGATACTGCCTCTAAGATGTTCTGGTATGTACGTTAGCTTTGTATATATGATGTATAATTTAATTTATCTATGAACTTTTAATAAGTAGTTTATTAAATATTGGAAACAAAATTAAACTTAGGGTTTATTTTGAAGTTTAAAGATTTTAAAGGAATTTTTCTTTGCTCTACAAGGTGGCTGTTTTATCTTCAAAGAACATTTTCTCAAGCTTTTCTTATTTTACTGTAAAATATTCATTACTTTTAAAGCCTTACTATTTGCTGAGATAGAGTTCTTTGATTTATTTATACTTTTAGGATAGGCAGAAGTTACTTTAGCACAAAATTATTTTATAAAACTTTAAATTGTTAATATTTGAACCTTTCATTACATTTACCTATATAGCTTTGTTTTCTACTTTACACACAAATCCTCTGATCTACTGAGATTGGCTTCCTTATCCAGACTCTCACTACCTCTTTCTGTTCTTTGTATTCCTAAAGCACTTAAAATTTTTCACAGAATTTAATATATTTAATACTCCACTGCTATTTTTTTTTTCCCTTGCATTTTTGTCTTTCTCCCTAGTCAGATTGCAGTTTCTCCAAGAGAACCATTTTTTATACTTCTTCTAAGTTTACTGCAGTATTTGACAGAATAGATCTCAGAATTTGATGCCAGGATCCTTGCCTCAAATCCTAGAACATGACTGAGTTACTGACAGTAAAGCCTAGGAGGTTGATGCCAGTGTCAGTTCTTTCCAATCATGATTCAAATCCAGTTGACTCAAAGAAGTTATGGCCCTTCTGGTTGAAATCTTTATCTTAGCGATTTTTGGATAGTTGACAGAGATTCTTCATTCTATTCTAAACCTACATGCTTCAACCAGTGATGGTTCTTTAAGATTGGAGTTTGACCCTGGGGAAAAGGCTGTCTGGGTAAACCTAAATAGTTGACAGTAAAGGTCCTTGTCAGAAGAGAGTTCCAATGGACTCATACCTTGCCATTCTTCTTTATGCTGTTACCATACCTTTTTTGAGCTTTTTCTTTGGTAGCCTGTTTAATACTTACTAGATCATCATAGTTTCATTCAGCCTCATTGCTGTTCAGCTATGATTGTATCAGTGCCGCTGTATTTGAGCCAGGAATATGTTTCATCTTCTTCTGACACTAAGAACTGTTTTGGCTTTCTTTGTTGTACTTATACTGCTATTGTAGCATGTGAATCCACTGACCATTGAGGGGCATGTTTGCTCAGTACAAATAATGTTGTTCTAATCCACCATAGTAGGATGGAGGATCCTATAGTAGAGATCTGCTTTCTACAGACCTGTCTCATCCATTAAATGGAGAGGAATGAAATCTCTCTGAACCTTGTCCCATCTCTGTGCCCCCAAGTCACTGTGTACAAACCTCTGCTATAATACTCAGTATTTATCTTTTTTTTTTTTCCCTCCTTTCATAGAAGAACAAGTTTGTCACAATGCTTTGTTCCTTAGTGTGAGTTAATGGCTAACATATAATGAGTCTTAACCACTGTTCAATGAATGAGTCCATGAAAGGTTGAATGACTGTTGTAAGCTCAAAATATGTCCTCTTAGGAAGAAGAAGAATGGAGAAAGTCTCAGGTTTATTGTGGCCATTTTATATATAGTGACGCTTTTTCTTTTGAGAAGCCTTCTTTTTATCTTCCAATATATTACTGAAGATATATTTATAAATTATTTGGTTTTTAGATTTGTATGGTTATGTGATTATTTGATAAAGAGCCTACTGTGACTCAAGATAGCACTTTGTCCCTCTACATTTCGAATGGAACTTGCATCATGAATACCTACTATTTGGTTAAGATTGAGAAATATGTCTTTGATATGAGCAAAGTGGAAATGTTTGGCAGCATCTTTTCTTATAAGGCATTAAAATCTTCTTATAAAAAGCCTTGTTAGCTATGAACTAGCATTCTCCTATAGTATCTGGTAATCTCTGGGTCTCCCTGAAGTTTTTAACATACCTCATTCCTCATTATCTGTTACACAGTTCTCTTCTGTGTTGGCTTCTAATCTTATAAGTTTACCTTGGAAAACCCAAAATGTTCTTTGGTCACCATAAGTCTTAGTGATCATTGATCTCCAGAAGTTTTGGTTCTGTACTAATAATCTGTACTGATTCTCTATACTGATCTTCTGTGCTAACCAAGGTTGGAGTTTGCTTATTCAGGCAGATAGTTCTTAGTTAAGGGTGATATTACACTAGTTAAGGGAGCTAACTAAGTAGTACTTGGACAGTTGTACCTGGGGCTTATCTCATTCAGATTACTACTGTTAAATGTGAATACAGGCATACCTCATTTTATTGCATTTAGCCTTATTACACCTTGCAGAGATTGCGTTTTTTTTACAAATTGAAGGTTTCTGGCAACCCTGCGTTGAGCAAATCTCTCAGTGCCATTTTTCCAACAGTATGTGCTCACTTCATGTCTCTGTGTCACATTTTGGTAATTCTCACAATATGTCAAACTTTTTCATTGTTTTTATATCTATTATAGTGATCTGTGATCAGTGATCTTGATGTTACTATTGTAATTGTTTGGGGGCGCTATGAATCGTGCCCATATAAGATGGCAAACTTAATAAATGTTGTGTGTGTTCTCACTGCTTCACTGACCAGCCGTTCTTCCATCTCTCTCCCTTTCCTCAGGCCCCTATTCCCTGAGACAGGACAATATTGAAATTAGGTCAGTTAATAACCCTACAGTGGGCTCTAAGTGTTCAAGTGAAAGGAAGAATATCACGACTCTCGTTTTCAATCAAAAGCTAGAAATGATTAAGCTTAGTGAGGAAGCATGTCGAAAGCTACAATAGGCTGAAACCTAGACCTCTTGTGCCAGTTAGTCAAATTGCAAATGCTAAGTAAAGATTCTTGAAGGAAATTAAAAGTGCTACTCCAGTGAACACATGAATGATAAAAAAGGTAAAATAGCCTTATTGCTGGTATAAAGAAAGTTTTAGTGGTCTGGATAGATCAAACCAGCCACAACACTCCCTTAAACCAAAGCCTAATCCAGAGCAAGGCCCTAACTCTCTTCAATTCTGTGAAGGCTGAGAGAGGTGAGGAAGCTGCAGAAGAAGAATTTGAAGCTAGCTGAGGTTGATTCATGAAGTTTAAGGAAAGAAGCCATCTCCATAACATAAGAGTACAAGGTGAAGCAGCAAGTGCTGATGTAGAAGCTACAGCAAGTTATCCAGAAGATGAAGGTGGCTATACTAAACAACAGATTTTCAGTGTAGACAAAACAGCCTTATATTAGAAGAAGATGCCACCTTGGACTTCCATAGCTAGAGAGGAGAAATCAGTTCCTGGCTTCCAATTTCAAAGGACAGGCTGACTCTGTTGTTAGGGGCTAATGCAGCTGCTCATTTACCATTCCAAAACTCCTAGGGCCCTTAAGAATTATGCTAAATCTACTCTGCCTGTGCTGTATAAATGGAACAACAAAACCTAGATGATAGCACATCTATTTACACCATGGTTACTGAATATTTTAAGCCTACTGTTGAGACCTACTACTCAGAAAAAAAGATTCCTTTCAAAATATTACTGCTCAGTGACAGTACACCTGGTCACCCAAGGGCTCTGATGGAGATATACAAGGAGATTAATGTTGTTTTCATGCCTGCTAACACATCCTTTCTGCAGTTCATGGATCAATGAGTAATTTTGTCTTTCAAGTCTTATTGTTTAAGAAATACATTACATAAGGCTGCCATAGATAGTGATTCCTCTGATGCATCTGGGCAAAGTAAATTGAAAACTTTCTGGGGGAAAGGATTCGCAATTCTAGATGCCATTAAGGACGTTTGTGATTCATGGTAGGAAGTCAAAGTATCAACATTAACAGGAGTGTGGAAGAAGTTGATTGTAACCCTCATGGAAGACTTTGAGGGGTTCAAAACTTCAGTGGAGGAAGTAACTGCAGATGTGGTGGAAATAGCAAGAGAACTAGAGTTAAAAGTGGAGCCTGAAGATATTACTGAATTGCTGCACTGTCATGATAAAGCTTTAACGGATGAGGAGCTGCTTCCTATGGGATGAGCAAAGAAAGTGGTTTCCTGAGATGGAATCTACTCCTGGTGAAGATGCTGTGAACATTGTTGAAATGACAACAAAGAATTTAGACTACTGTGTAAACTTAGTTGATAAAGCAGCAGCAGAGTTTGAGAGGATTGACTCCCAGTTTTGAAAGAATTTCCACTGTGGATAAAATGCTATCAAACAGCGTCACATACTACAGAGAAATCTTTCGTAAAAGGAAAAGTAAATTGATGCTGCCAACTTCGGTATTGTCTTATTTTAAGAAATTGTCACAGCCACCCCAACCTTCAGCAGCCACCACCCTGATCAGTCAGCAGCCATCACCATTGAGGCAGGACCCTCCACCAGCAAAAAGATTACGACTTGCTGAAGGCTCAGATGATGGTTAGCATTTTTTAGCAATAAAGTATTTTTTAATTAAGGTACATACGTTGTTTTTTAGACATAATACTGTTGCATACTCAATAGACTACAGTATAGTGTAAATGTTTGTATATGCACTGGGAACCAAAAAATTCATACGACTCGCTTTATTGCCACATTTGCTTTGTTGCAGTTGTCTGGAAGCAAACCCGCAATATCTCCGAGATGTGCCTGTATTCCCTTTGGGAGAAAGAATTTGTTTTTTGAGGTTGTCTTGTAAACCTGGTGACGTGACTTAGAGATGTCAAGTAACTGAATAATGACAAAAACAAGAGAATTGGATAAAATAGAGTATCTTTCTGCATGTTTTCTTCATGTAAATCTTTGTAGTAGTAAAATACAGACCAATACCAATTCCCATTTTACTGAGCAATCTTTCTGACTCTTAAAGCTTTAGATGTTTAGATGTTCACAGTTTTTACTATAATTTGCCAGAGACCACTAGTCTTAACAGTCAGGTGAAAAAGAGGCCAAAGTAGTTTATTCGTTTATCATACGAAATGCATACATGATACATTTTGCATCATACCTGTTGCCATTGAGTCAATTCTGACTCACAGCGACCCTATAGGACAGAGTAGAACTGCCCCATAGGGTTTCCAAGGAGTGTCTGGTGGATTCGAACTGTCTCTTAATGTTTTTGATTGACTCACTATAATCGATTTAAGTACCAACTGGCAGCCATGAACATAGGTGATGCTGCTGTTCGAAAGACTGTTTTGCAGCCCAGCTGGAAAGAGAATAGAGTCTCTTCTAGCTGTTTTTTCAGACTTGTTTGAAGTTTTGTGTTTTGTTTTGTTTTTCTTGGAGTTTCCAGTTGAGATGCCAAGCTGGCAGCAAATGAAGTATACTGTAATGTGAAACCATATAAATATATGTTGGATCAGTGCCATCATTTATCAAAAGTACTAGTACAGAAATGTGCAAAAGGAAGATTTTCACATTAAGGTTGACTTGTACATATAAATGTTAGCTTGTAAAGCCCAAGAAATACTGACTTGTCATCCATTAGTCCCCTACATTTTATTGCCTTTTTGGAATAATCATGTACTTCAGAGCATTCCTTAATCTGAGCTAGCTTGTGGATGTGTAAGAATGCAGCTCTCTTTTTCCTTTATCCTTTGTATTCTCAGATGAAGAAAATTTACTGTATTTTGTAAATAAATCTGAGCTATAAAGGCAATTGTCTTCCCACTTTTTTATCTTCATGGAGGCCCAGCTTTAAGACGTTTGAGTGATGCTTTTATACATGGCCCGGCAAATGGCTCCACTGAGAAAAATAATCTTCAAAGCCATGATTTGTGTGTTTATATGTGTGCGTGTGTGTGTATATAAGGCATACTATTTGGAATCCTGGTAAAAAGTAACACTGTTTTTATGTTAGTGAGGAGCAGGTCCCTAATTCAAATTCTCAAAAGTTTTCACGTCTCTTCAGCGCCTTGCAGACACTAAGATGGATTTCTCACTAAAATGATTACCACCTCTTTATCTAAATTAAAACAGGTGTTTTATTTAAATTATGACAGAAGATTCTTAAATGTTAGTGGGTCTCAATTTATTTTTCATGGATTAACTGGACAAGAACACTCATTTACGTTAGTTGAGTCCTCCTTTGATATTCAGCTTTACTACCAGATTAACTCAGTAGGTGTTGTGAGAATAGAAACTAGTTAGGAGATTTCACACATTTTCCCTTGTTGTTGTTTAAAATAAAGTTATATTTGATATCTATAAATCAGGATAGAAGTTACAAGTAAAAACAGTATGCCTTATTGCACAAAGTTTTATCTTAACGGTATTTTTATTATGGTCTCTAATACATACCTGATGATGGCTTAAGTTCACAGCTTCAGTTGATGTGGTCGTAAGTTAATTATAAAGTAAATGAACTAAACTTGATAGCTAAGAATGAGATGATGTAGAGAGAAATAGTTATTCTGTTAAATTGAAAGCATTTGCATTAACTGAATAGCTCATGTTGCTTATTGGACAGCAAATATAAAACAACTGACTTCCAACATGCACTGAACAAAGTTGATATTTCAGCCATAGGTTGTGTATTATTATAAAATACGTTAGTAAAACCTTCCTTTCGCTAATTAATGGTAAAAACCGAAAACCAAACCCACTACTATTGAGTTGATTCAGACTCATGATGACACGTGTGTGTACGTAGTTTTAAACATATGATACGTAAACTTTTAATGTTTTCAGGTATAGCCCACTGTATTCTCTTCTCTATTTATAGACAAAGAGACCAAGCAAAGGTAAACCTTTGATAAATTTTAATAATTATGATATAGTCTTTCCAAGTGCTTTTAGGAGGGCCTTAAAAGACTTATATAGAATGAAATAGTCCTTGTAGTCCCCAAATGGCAGAGAAGCAGCCCTTGTGCTACCTCACTCCAGTGCCCTGCATTGGAGACATCGTTCATCAACCATAGTAGCCTCTCCATATGAGCCCCGTCTCAGAACCCTTTTAATAGAGCATTCCAAGCCGCCCCTTCCAGTCAATTGGGGAATCATACCAGAGAACACCTTTTGTCAATCCAAGTCAAGACCATGGTACGTAATACAATTTGAATAACTTTATGTTGTTTCCATATGCTGTTTTCATATTTAAATACTTGACTATTAGAAGAAAATATTCAGTGTTTAAGTCAAGCTAAACTTACAAACAACCCAGTGCTTCCTTCTTTGCAGAATAATGTTAGCTATCTTTTGGTGCCAGCAAGTCAGCCCTGACTCATAGCGACCTTATGTATAACAGAAGAAATGTTGCCTGATCCTGCACCATCTTTATGATTGTTTGATTGAATCTATTGTTTTGACTGTTGTGTCAGTCCATCTCATTGAGGGTTTCCCTCGTTTTCACTGACCCTCTTCTTTACCAACCGTTATATCCTTTTCTAACAGTTGGTCTTTCTTAATGACATGTCCCTGTGGTGTAGTGATAAAGAGCTTGGCTACTAACTGGAGCGTAAGTAATTCGAATCCACCAGCTGCTCCTTGGAAACCCTATGGGGCAGTTCTCCTCTGTCCTGTAGGGATGCTATGAGTCGGAATCTACTGAACAGCAACGGGTTATTATTATTTTTTCTTTATAGCCGTCAGAGTGCTCAGTCTTTTCTGTAGTGATACCTCTTGTTCAGTATCACATCGTTATTAATTGCTGTTGTCTATGAACTAATCTTGCCATTAAGTTGCAAAATCAGAGCTAAAAAATCTTGACATTAAACATCACTTGTATTAAGGCCTTAGCAACCAGTAAACATTAAAAACATTTTGTTATACCAACATATAAGAAGAATGGAGGAAAACAAGATATTCAGATTTCTGCTGAGTAGTTAAGACAGATAGCCTAAAGAAAGCCTTTAAAAAGGCCCAGAAGCCTGTACCACGTTGCTGCCAAATGCAGTAAGTGGGAGCTGCATCTGCCTGCAGCACGTCTGGATTGGCTAAGCTCTCATGCAGGGCATCACACACCTTGAGGCAGAGTGTTAAGCCCTGTAGGTCATAAAAATGGTGTCGTGTGTAAAATAGACACACAGAGAAAAAGATATTTCAGTGGAAAAATTGCTTTGCCTTTCATGAGAATGTAGTATTACTGTCAACTTTAGATGGAAGGGTGTGTGTGTGGGTAGATACAAAGAGATAAATAGACACATGTGGTACTTAAAATGAAAAATAAAAAAGGGATTCATCGTATGTTCTTCCATCCCAAATGTAGCAAGCTGCTTATTTGCAGATAAGCCATGCCCATACACAGGAGTAGAAACCCCAGTCTGTACATGCATTGCCACATCTCTTTATGAAGGGACAGGAGAGTCTTGCTGAAACGGAAACTAGGTGACACTGTTTTTAACTTTTTTGAAGAAGGCGTGATATTTTGATATTTGATGTTGCATGTAGTTTCTTATTGGAAAGCCTAAAAATTATTAAGGATCTGAGAGAGATTTTTAAACTCAGATCCAGGTAACCCCCAAAAGCTCAAATTACTTTTTTCCCAGATCTTAAAAGACAGTAGTGGCATCATGGATTGGGAAATGTCTTTTGCTCCGTTCTGATGTTTATATAAAATTTTATTTGTGTGAGTTAAATTATTCCTTCCTCAGTATTCTTCAGTATTACAGTTAAAAATAAGATAATGTTCTGTATTTGTGTAAACATTCCATTTAGGGAAGGTGAGCCAAGTTAATGTTATGTATGCCATCATGTGCGTCAGTATGCTGTCACTGTACTTTTTCAATCTGTGTGGTGAGCAAATAATCTGAGAAGCTGGGCTGTATGAACAAGAATACAGCATCAGGATTGGAGGAAGACTTGTTAACAGCCTGTGATACACAGATGACACAACCTTGCTTGCTGAAAGTGAAGAGGACTTGAAGCGCTTATCCATGAAGATCAAAGACCACAGTCTTCAGTATGGATTATGCCTCAACATAAAACAAAAATCCTCACAAATGAACCAGTAAGTAACATCATGATAAATGGAGAAAATATTGACGTTGTCAAGGATTTCATTTCACTTGAATCAACAGTCATTGCTCATGGAAGCAGCTGTCAAGAAATCAAACAGTGTATCTGCTGCAAAAGTGACATCTGTGTTAAAAAGCAAAGATGTCACTTTGATGACTACGGTGCATCTGACCTAAGCCATGGTATTTTCAGTCACATTATATGTATGTGAAAGCTGGACGATGAATAAAGAAGCCTGAAGAAGAATCGATGTCTTTGAGTTATGGTGTTGGCAAAGAGTATTGAATATATCATGGACTGCCAGAAGAATGAGCAAATCTCTCTTGGAGAAGTTCAATCAGAATGCTCCTTAGAAGCGAGGAGCTTTCTTTGGACACATTTTCCAAGGGACCAGTTCCCGTAGAAGGAGATGGTGCTTGGTAAAGTAGAGGGTCAGCGAAAAAGAGAAAGACCTACAAGAAGAGAGATTGACACAGTGGCTGCAACAATGGGCTCAAACAGCAATGATTGTGAGGATGGCTCAGGACTGGGCACAGTTTCGTTCTGTTTTACATAGGGTTGTTATGAGTTGGAACTGACTCTATGGCACCCAGCAACCACAACAGTATGTGTTTGTAAACTTAAAGTCTTTATTCTTTCCCTCTGTCAACATGCAAAGATTTCTCAGGTTTTGGACTCCTTTGACTATGTAATTTCAGTTTCAGTGTGAAGAAATGAGACGGTTATTAGTTCTTTTAGGCAAGTCTTCAGGAGGGCAGTTAGAATGTCAGGCCATCATGTTACTCGGTCGCTTCTTCCTCCCTGAAGGTTACCTGCTGAGTAGACATGTGTATATTTTCATTGGTAATGAGTTTTTTAAATTGAGATATAATTTCACATGCCATAAAATTCACCCTTTTAAAGTATACAATTTTTAGTGTATTCGCAAGGCTGTGCAATCACCACTAATTCCAGAACATTTTCATCATCCCAGAAAGAAACTCCATACCATTAGCAGTCACTCCCTATTCTCCCTCCCTCCAGAACCTGGAAGTCTACTTTCCTTCTCTGGATTTACCTATTCTGGACATTTCCTAAAAATTGAACCATACAATATGTGGTATTTTGTGACTGACTTGTTTCACTTAGCATAATGTTTTCAAGGTTCATCTGTACATGATGCATGGTAGCATGTATCAGAGCTTCATTTCTCTTTTAACTGAATAATATTCCACTGGATGGATGTATCATGCTTTGTTTATCTGTTCACCAGCTGATGGAGGTACGTGGTTATAAATAGTTTTGTTGTAGGGAAATTTTTGCAAGTAATGGTGCCCTCATCAGAACAGATTTTTTTTTTCTTTTGAGAAATTTTATTTAGAGAAGTTAAATATTCTTTTATTCAAACCTAATTCTTTTATATTTGAGCTCTGAAGCTTTTTGAACTTTTCTAGGGAAAAAGAGGAGCAGCTAACTCGTGTGACTGAAGTTCAGAGATTGCAGGCCCAGCAGGCAGATGCTGCTCTGGAGGAGTTTAAGAGGCAGGTGGAACTGAATTCAGAGAAAGTCTACGCTGAAATGAAAGAACAGGTAAGAACACCTCCACACTTTTTGAAAGCCAGTCTAGCAGTAAGAAGGTAATTCTAATCTTAAATATGACAGAAACATATTTTACCTTAAAAAACTTTATCAAAATTAGTCAGTCAAAGATTCAGAATAAGAAAAGTGTATTACCCTTTGTTCATTCTTAAACCTATGCCAAACTGATCATTGGAAAATGTTTGTCTACAAATGTGGAACCCTGGTGGCACAATGATTAAGAGCTCAGCTGCTAGCCAAAATGTTGGCAGTTCAAATCTACCAGCCGTACCTTGGAAACCCTAGGGGCAGTTCTCCTGTGTCCTATAGGGTCCCTATGAGTTGGAAGTGACTTGATGGCAACGGGTGTCTACAAATGTAGTCATGGCAGGAATAAGCTGGCTTTGGGAAGACAGATCTGCCTGCAAGTAAAATCCCACGAGCAATCAGTTTCCATAGTGTAAGGGCTCATGTTAACCAGGTCTGCTTTTGTTAATATTCCATAAATATTGTTTTATTGATCAGTTACAGCACATTATTTTCAACTGGCAGTTCAGGAGGACAGGGGCTGTCTCTGATTCTTGTATAGGTTAAGTAGTGTATTTTTTTTAATTTTGAGAGAAAAAAATGGTAAGAATAAAGAGAATTATTATAAACACGTACCTATCATGAAGAATTGGCAGTTGTTAAATACTTTGTTTAGTTAAGCTAAAGTATTGCAGTTGAAATTGATGTTTACTTTGCTGTTCATGTCTAATCCCAAAACTCTTTTCCCTCCACCTCTGAGAAAACCACCACAATTAATTTAGTGTGTATATTTTCAGTCTATTTTATATTTTTGTATGGATTTATATGTCCATATCTACTCCAAATATGCAGTGGAGCTGCAATTTCTAAAAGAAAACCAGCGTATGCATTATTTGGAAGATCATAGTATTTTTAGGTTTTTCCAGAGTTTGTATTTTGAACAGTCTTCCTTTTCTGTTGTTTTGAACTGCTTTGTTCTCTTCTTACAGAAATCTTTTTTGTCAAAGCAGCCAAGCTGTAGGACGTCTTTTTCCATTTGGAAACTGCTGTAGGTAGCAGACAATGGGATTTTTAGTTTAAAAAAAAAAAGCTCTGAGTTTGTTTTTGAAAGTGAATTGCTGTTTCAAAAATGAGGCCCAGGAGAGAAAATGGAACAGTCTTAAACTTTTAAAAAAATTGCTTCACATTGTTTGTTTCACTTTGAAGCACTTTTTAAAATCTCATTTACAATTGCTTAAATAATAACATCTTGGTCTAATTTTTACTCCAATGGAGAATCCATTATTGGTGTTAGCTGTCAGCGATTGGTTGTGTAAAGTATGTATATTTTAATTGTGGAAATACATTACTCTGTTAGTATTATTTCTACATATATATGTATTTTTATGTTTGTAAAATAGTCTCCTGTATTTGCCTATTCTCTGTGAAGCAAATAAATGACTGAAAAAGACAGCTGTGTGCTTTGAACTAGTGGAAGTAATTCTGAAATGATACTTTTTAATCTTGTAAACTGACTGCATAAATGTCAGCTAAGTAGTTCTTTCTGGGGTTTCCATTAATAACTTGACTTCTCCGGTTTATTTTTTCTCCTCTTGAAAATACATCCTCATTAAATGATAGTTGCTGCTAAATAGTGTCCTCTGGCTTTGAATGCTATTCCTTTATAATTATCAGCTGTGTGGTATTAGTGTTATACCTGGAAAAGTCCCTGGTTTGCCGTGAAGACCAAATTCTGCAAACCACTGCTGTTGATTACTGGGGTTGATTCTAGCTCTCAGCACAGTTGAAACTGCTTAGCCTATTTTTTGCATTCCAGGTGATTATAAATTTAGTTCATCATCCTGTTATTACTGTTGAATTAATGAAAATAATTCTCAAGTTACAAGGAACAAAGAATATCATCTGGATTATTTGTGTCATGTGCTAATGGATAACAAACAGACGTAAAGAAAAAAGAATCGTCACACAAACCATTGCTTGTGACTTATACGTTTGTCCATTAAGTTCCCTTAAGGTCTTGTAAGAGTAGAATTGTGGGGCTGTGGGAGTATATGACTAGGGAAGGGATCTTATCTGATCTGGTGCTCAGAAAAAGCTAGGCTGATGTGAAGGCTAGGAGGCTTCACCTAAGAGAAGGTGGGTGTGGAGTCTATATAAGGTGGGGTGGCAGAAAGAGACATTAGGGATAGTTTCCAACAGAACAACTTTTCAAAACCCTGGATAAGAAAGGAAGAGCACAACATATTTGGGGAACATAAAGAAGGCCCTGTGACTGGCACACACAGTGGAAGGAGGAGGGGGCCACACAGGAAGGGAGTGGACGACCCTGCATCTAAACGAAGGTCTGTAATCTTGCACATTTCCTTTCTACCTAGTCCTGTACTGATTTTACAAAGAGGACATATGATGTTCAGAAATGTTAAGTATCTTGTATAAGTTCCAATAGCTAGCATTTGAGCAACCTGAGATTTGAACCTATTCATCCCATTTCCAAAACGAATTCCTCCTTTTTTTAAAAAAAAAAAAAAAATTGGTAAAATATATAATATAAAATTTGCCGTTGTAACCATTTTGAAGTATACAGTTCAGTGGCATTAATTATATCCATAATGTTGTGCAGCCATCAACCCTTATCTATTTACAAAATCTTTTCATCAACCTAGTCAGAAACTCTGTACCCATTAAGCTATAACTCCTCATCACTCCACCACCCCCAATGCATGGTAACTTCTGGTCCACTTCCTGTCTCTATGAATTTGCCTATTGTGTATATTTCATGTACATGGAATCAGATAATATTTGGCTTTTTGTGTCTGCTTATTGCACTCAGCATAATGTTTTCAAGGCTCATCCATGTTGTAGCATGTATCAGAACTTCATTTCTTTTAATGGCTAAGTAATACTCCATTCCACCACTCGTCTGTCAGTTTATCATGCTGTGGTGGCTTGCATATTGCTGTGATGCTTGAAGTTATACCACTGGTATTTCAGATACTAGCAGAGTCACCCATGGTGGAAGGTTTCAGTGGAACTTCCAGACTGAGACAGACTGTGAAGAAGGAAATGGCAGTGTAGTTCTGAAAAAATTGGCAGTGAACACCTTATGGATAGCAGCAGAACATTGTCTGATATAGTGCTGGAAGATGAGCCCGCTCAGATTGGAAGGCACTCAAAAGATGACTGGGGAAGAGCTGCCTCCTCAAAGTAGACTCAACTTTAATAATGTGGATGGAGTAAAGCTTTTTCATCTGACGTTGTGGCATGACTCAAAATGAGAAGAAATACCCGCAAATATCCCTTAATAATCAGAACGTGGAATCTATGAAGCATGAATCTAGGAAAATTAGAAGTTGTCAGAAATGAAAGGAATACTTGAAGATCAGTATCCTAGGCATTCATGATTTAAAATGGACTGGTATTGGCCATTTTTAATTGGACAATCATATGGACACCTATGCTAGAAATGACAAATTGAAGAGGAATAGCAACACATTTGTCATCCAGATGAACATTTCAAGATGTATCCTGAAATACAAGGCTACCAGTGATAGGATAATATCCATACACCTACAAGAAAGACCAGTTAATACAGCTGTTATTCAAATTTACACATCAACCACTAGTGTGAAAGATGAAGATTTGAAGATTTTTACCAACTTCTGCAGTCTGAAATTGATTAAACATGCGATCAAGATGCATTGATAATTACTGGAGATTGGAATGTGAAAAACAGAAATGAAGAAGGATCAGTAGTTGGAAAATATGGTCTTGGTGAGAGAAATGATGCTGGAGAGTGCATGATAGAATTTTGCAAGATCAATGACTTATTCATTGGAAATACCTTTTTTCAACAACATAAATGGTGACTGTACACGTGGACCTCACCAGATGGAATACACAGAAATTAAATAGACTTCATGTATGGAAAGAGACAACGGTAAAGCTCAATATCGTCAGCCAGAACAAGGCCAGGGGCAGACTGTGGAACAGACCAGCAGTTACTTATATGCATGTTCAAGTTGAAGCTGAAGAAAATTAAAACAAATCCAGGAGAGCCAAAGTACAGCCTTGAGTATATCCCACCAGAATTTAGAGACCATCTCAAGAATAAATTTGATGCATTGAACACTAATGACTGAAGACCAGGCAAGTTGTAGGATGACATCAAGGACATCATACATAAAAAGTAAAAGAAAGTAAAAAGTCATTAAAGAGACAGAAAAGAAAAAAAAAGATTAAAATGGATGTCAGAAGAGAGTCTGAAACTTGTTCTTGAATGTAGAGTAGCTAAAGTGAAAGGAAGAAATGATAAAGTAAAAGAGCTGAACAGAAGATTTCAATGGGTGGCTCGAGAAGACAAAGAAAAGTATTATAATGACATGTGCAAAGACCTGGATTTAGAAAACCAAAAGCAAAGAACACGGTTGGCATTTGTCAAGGTGAAAGAACTGAAGAAAAAATTCAACCGCAAGTTGCAATAGTGAAGGTTTCTACGGGCAAAAATTCAGCGACATATTAAGCATCAAAAGTAGATGGAAGAAATACAATCGCTTTACCAAAAAGAATTGATCAATGTTCAACCATTTCAAGAACCGATGGTACTGAATGAAGAAGTCCAAGCTGCACTGAAGGCATTGGCAAAAAACAAGGCTCCAGGTGTTGACAGAATACCAATGGAGATGTTTCAACAAACGGATCCAACACTGCAAGTGCTCACTTGTCTATTGTCTCAGCGGCGACAATTTTTGGGGTGGCGAAGACAGTAGCCAAACACAACTCTTACAGAGAAGTGGGGCCAAGGAGGGTCACTCAGAGAAGTCGACCCCCACTTCAGTCCCAGGAGTTTATTTATAGTCAGTACAGCGAGCAGTGAAGCAAATCACAGAACAGTGGGCTTTAGGTGAATAACAAGAAGTTTCGGGCAAGAAAGAATGGGTTTCAAGTAAACAAGTCAATTAGTAAAGGAACAGTGGGTTTTGGAAAAACAAGTCGTCATTGCTGACACGTTTCACCATGTTCCGCGCATGGGCGTTTGAGAGGCTGAAGTTAGCCATAGTGCAGCCATGTTTAAATGGCACATATCCCCACAGTCTATGCCAAGAAATTTGGATGAGACAACTGCCTGGCCAACCAACTGAAAGAGATTCATATATGTGCTGGTTCCCAAGAAGGTGATCCAACAGAATGCAGAAATTATCAAACAATATCATTAATACCACATGCAAGTAAAATTTTGTTGAAGATCATTCTAAATGGTTGTAGCATTACATTGACAGAGAACTGCCAGAAATTCAGGCTGGAGTCAGAAGAGGACATGGAACAAGGGATATCATTGCTGATGTCAGATGGATCCTGGCTGAAAGCAGAGAATACCAGAAAGATGTTTCCCTGTGTTTTATTGTCTACGCAAAGCCTTTTGACTGTGTGAATCATAACAAATTATAGATAACACTATGAAGAGTGGGAATTCCAGAACACTTAATTGTGCTCATGAGGAACCTGTACGTAGACCAAGAGGCAGCCGTTAGAATAGAACAAGGGGATAGTGCATTGTTTAAAATCAGGAAAGGTGTGTGTCAGGGTTGTAGCCTTTCACCGTATTTATTCAGTCTGTATGCTGAGCAAATAACCTGAAAAGCTGGACTACTGAAGAAGAAGGTGACATCAGGATTGGAGGAAGACTCATTAACAACCTGCAATATGCAGATGACACCACCTTGCTTGCCGAAAGTGAAGAGGACTTGAAGCACTTACTGATGAAGATAAAAGACTACAGTCTTCAATATGGATTGCATCTCAACAAAGAAAACAGAAATCCTCAGAACTGGACCAAAAAGCAACATCACGTTAAACAGAGAAAAGATTGAAATTGTCAAGGATTTCATTTTACTTCGACCCACAATCAATGCCCACAGAAACAGCAGTCAAGAAATCAAATTATGCATTGTATTGGGCATATATGCTGCAAAAGACTTCTTTCAAGTGTTAAAAAGCAAAGATGTCACTTTGAGGACTGAAGTGTGTCTAACCCAAGTCATGGTATTTTCAGTTGCTTCATATGCATGGGAAAACTGGACAATGAGTAAGGGAGACTGAAGAAGAATTGATGCCTTTGAATTGTGATGGCAAAGAATATTGAATATACCATGGACTGCCAGAAGAATGAACAAGTTTGTCTTGGAAGATGTACAGCCAGAATGCTACTTAGAAGCAAGGATGGTGAGATGTTGTTTCATGTACTTGGATAGGTTATTAGGAGGGACCAGTCCCTGGAGAAGGACATCATGCTTAGGAAAGTAGAGGGTGAGTGAAAAAGAGGAACACCTTCAATAAGATGGATTGACACAGTGGCTGCAACAGTGGGCTCAAGCATAATGATTGTGAGGATGGCACAGGACTGGACAGTGTTACATTCTGTTGTACATGGGGTTGTTATAAGTCAGAACTGACTCAACGGCATCTAACAACAGTAACAGCATATGTATATATATACACACACACACACACACACATAGTATGTGTATATATATAGTATATATACTATATACATATACTATATATATATATACATACGTAGTTGTATGACTCAGAATCTACTCAATGGCAATGGGGTTTATATATATACTAGACCCTTATCAGACATATGATTATCAGACATATGATTTGCAGATATTTTCTTCCAGTCTGTTGGCTTGCCTTTTCATTCTTTTGATAATGTCCTTTGATGTCCACACATTTTTAATTTTGATGAAGTCCAAATAATCCATTTTTTGTTTTGTCATTTATGCTTTTGTGGTCATTTTGTGCTTGCCAAATCCGAAGTCATGGAGATTTTCTCCTGTATATTCTTCTAAGAGTTTTATAGTTTTAGCTTATAAATTTAGGTCTCTGATTTGTTTTGAGTTAATTTTTGTTTATGGTTGAAGATAAAGATCCAACTTCATTTTTTGGCATGTGGATGGCCAGTTACCCCAGCAACATTGTTGAAGAGACTCTTCATTTCCTAGTGAATGGTCTTAGCCCCCTTTTTGAAAATCAGTTGAACATACATGTGAGTGTTTGTATCTGTGCTCTCAGTTCTATTCCATTGGTCTGTATGTCTGTCCTTACGCCATTACTACACTGTTTGATTACTGTAGTTTTATAGAAAGTTTTGAAATTGGGAAGTATGAATCCTCCAACTTCGTTCTTCTTTTTCAAGATTGTTTTGGATATTCAGGATCCCTTGAAAGTCTGTATTAATTTGAGAATGTTTGTTTTCCGTTTCTGCAAAAAAAAAAAAAAAAACACTCTTGGAATTTTGATAGAGATTACATTGAATCAAGATTGCTTTAGTGGCATTGTCATTTTTATAGTATTAAGTCCTCTAATCCCTGAACACAGGCTATCTTTCCATTTATTGAGGTATTCTTTACTTTTTTTCCTAGTGTTTTATAGTTTTCAGTGCACATACCTTGAGCTTCCTTGGTGCAATAAATAAATTTGTTCCTAAGTATTTTATTCTTTCAGGTGCTGTTATAAATGGAATTAATTTCTTAATTTTCTTTATGGATTGTCCATTGCTAATGAATAGAATTACAACTAATTTTTGTGTATTGATTTTTATCCTGCAGTTTTGCTCACTGCATTTATTAGCTCTAACAGTTTTTTAGATCTAGTTTTAAAACTACAGTCTCTTACGTTGCAGATGGACTTGGCCATTTAGAATAGTTCTTGACAATGAAATGCAAACAGCATAATTGATTTGTTGTTGACTGGAACTTTCAGGAGGACCCCTTAAAAGGGAGTTTGCCTCAGCTAACATGTACCCTTTGTCCTTACCTTTTTACCCTTCACCCTTTTTCCCGTTGCAGATGTTCAGAGCTGCAGAAACCATTTGCTGCCATTAGGGAAGGGTTGAATTGCGGAGACCTTAACCCTAACCTCTTTGAGCTGCTGATGTAGCAGCCTACTTCTGAATTTTTTGTCACAGAAGTAAAAAATGAGGAACTGTGTCATTTAAGCTATGGATACTTGTGTTTTCTCTCACATGTAGCTGAAACTAGTACCTAAGAGGCACCATTTAAGGAAAATCTAATGCCCTTCCTTACGTCCCTTTCTTGTTCTTTTAGTCATGTAAATACACTCATGCCCTTTTGTGGTCCTGATTTGGTCACCGAATTTTACTTTGAGGTTCTTTTGAAGCCAGATTTATACAGTAAAGTAGTTTTTGTTTTGTTTTTTTTTTTTTACTTGGAGTTGAGTAGAAGAATATGGAATGATCTATGATGAAGCAGAATCTTTTGTATCTATGGCAACCAAGAACCTTGTGTTCTTCTAAAAACTTCTACTATTTCACATAACTTATTTTTTGATTATCTTTTAAAGTGTGGAAGGAGAATGGAGTGGGGTCTGGCATTTTCGGTCAGTATAATCTTAAATAACATGTGTTTTGTTTTCTTACAATATCAACTATTATTTACTTCGCATTTTTCTTAATATGTATGTATATAAAGTCTTTTCATGTGCTTTAAGTTATTGTTGGTTTTCTATTTTTATTATAGAAAACACATTGACCTAAGAACCAACTTCAAGTTCATCAAGCTCTTAATTTTATTTAATATTAATATTAATTAATATCTTACTATTTAACTTATAATGTTTTAATATTTAATCTTTATTTTTAATGCTTCATCCTGTACTGAAGTAAAATGAGAGCCAAAAACCAACCATCGTAGTCTGGGTTCTCTAGAGAAACAAAAGCAGTAAAGTGTATAAATATATATATAGAGAGATTTATATCTAGGAAATGACTCACACGGTTGTAGAGGCTGGAACGTTCCAAGTCCATGGGCCAGGCTGGAGGCTTCTCCTGATTCACATAGCCACAGGGGCTGGCAAACTCAGGATCAGCAGGTCAGACAGCAGGGCCCTTGCTCATAGGCTGCAAAGACTGATGAATCCCAAGCTAGCAGGTAAGCTGCTAGCTCAAGTCCCAAGAACTAAGGCCAGCTGCAGGATCCAGAGCGAGCAAAAGCCCTTGAGCTTTGCCAGACTGTCCATGTGTATTCAGTGTAGGCCATACCCCCCCAAGAAAACTCCCTTTCAATTGATTGACTGCTCACAGCAGATCCCATCATGGAGGTGATCACATCATCATCTGACTGCCAGACTACACCGTAACTGCCAAACCACTGAGAATCATGGCCCAGCCAAGTTGACACACAACCTCAACGATCACACCAACTTTATATGAAGATTTGTCTTAAAAGTACTAAAGTAAACAGGTCTTCCCTCCTTGGCTTACCTTCACTTTTTTATTCCCTTTTCTCTTTCTCCTATACTTCCATTTATCCCATGAGAATTTAACACATATTTATTCTGCACACCATGCCATTTAGTTAATAATTAACATACAAAAGAAGAAACTACAAGTCATGGTTCCTTTTATTTGGGAGCTCATGATCTAGATGCATAAACAAAGCCCACACATTTGAAACACATACTGTAGAGAAAAAGTTAATGTGCTAGGAAAAATAAAGATATTGAGTCTTAGAGGATAGAGAGAATGAAGAAATCTTTGTCACTTGTGAGATTAAAGAACATCTTAGAGAGGAGGGGAAGATTGACTATTTTGATGAGGGAAACAAAAAATAATAAAGGGACTTTCCAGATGGTTTGAAGAGCAAAAGTTAGAGTGAAGAGGAGCCATGCCCTGTTTTTGAAATGCCAAAGTTAACTGGAGTGTAAGAAGATGTGATTAGATTATTAAGGACAGATTAAGGAATCTCTGGGTTGAAGTCTAATGTGAAAAGTATTGAAGGGGGGAGAATCTTGAAACTCTTGAATGTAGCTGACACTTTACAAAAAACTTTCCCTATGTGTTGGCAGTACAAATAAAGACAGATTTGACAAACATTTCAAAGAATTGGTCTGACACAGTAATTGAATTGATGTTGACTGTAGAAAAATGAAAGATAATACCAAGTTTGCAAGTCTAGGTAGTTGGGATGATAGCAGGACCATTATCAAACCCAAAGCGGTGAGAGAAGGAGATAAGAAAGTGGAGTGGATGTTGTCGTTAGGTGCTGTCTAGTCGATTCCGACTCCTAGCAACCCTATAAGACAGAGTAGAACTGCCCCATAGGGTTTCCAAGGAGAAGCTGCTGGATTTGAACTGCCGACCTTTTGGTTAGCAGCCAACCTCTTAACCACTATGCCACAGGGTGTGGGTGTGGTGGTGGTATAATCTGAGGTCGGGGCAGAGCAAGGCTATTACTGTATGTAAGGATGGTGTTTTCCTCAAATAGTTGGAATTTGAAGACTGGAGAGTAGGATGAAGAAAATGGAGTGGGTGTGCTGGTGGTGTGTGTTGAGGTAGAAGAAGAAGAAGCCTGTTATACTATAGGTGAGGATATGAGCTTTCCTCCCGTGATTGGAAGTTGAAGACTGGAGCTTGAGTAAGAGGTTATGGCTAGATTGAGATTTGAGGGTTACCCACAGAATTCTTGTGTCTTCAGAAGTGTTGTAAACTTTCTATGTAGTCACCCTGTTTTATTAATTATGGTTTAAGGGTACCAAATGACATCATACTAGATGTTTCAAGACTTTATTTCCTTTTGTTAAAAAAATTTTTTTCATTTACTATTGTAAAATTCTATCTAATTTTCTTTTCCCAAGGGCTTGAGGAACATAGTTAATTTTTTAAAGAGAAGAATATTTTTTTCCACTTGAAACCTGAGTCTTGAGTTAGCAACAAAATAAAGTAGGCTTAACTCTGCTTCCTTTAATAATTCCTTAGTAAACTTGCTCTTGACCACAGTACTGATTATCTGTGGATCAATAATCTTAGAACTCTTATCATTGAATTTGGAAGCTGATGACTTACTATTTTCAGAATTTTGATTCTTGATATTTAACAAAGAAATACTTAAGTGCTGAATATCACGCCATAATCTTGATACTTCAGATGTCAGTGTGAGAACCAGAAATGGAAAGGCCTTCTTAAACAGCAGTAGTAGGTGGTAATGTGTATTTAGGTCTTCTCATCCAGTGAAGCTGCAGGTTTTCAATGAATGTCTTTGCTCCCAGAATCTTAAAGTTTAATCATGTTTGAATAAATACATTTGAATTTTTTTCAAGTTTAACACAAAACTCTGAAGGAAGCATTTTTCATGGTTCATTTCCTCAAATATTCATGTTTTAAATAATCTTAGACTTACTGAAAGGCAACCTGAAAGAGGGCATTGTCTACAAGTTGAAAAGAAGAAATATCTCAACATCTCAGTGAAGCAGAATAATAAGTAATATATAGTAGCCAGTGATAGAACTGTTGTAATATTAACTGACAGTTGCATCAGAAAAAAAATATTCTCCTAAATTAAATTAAAATGCACAGTCTGTGGGTTAGAAAGACCAATCGAATACTGCACTACATTGAGCATTTTCATGTTTTTAATATAAAGAACTTTTTCCAGTACTGTATGTAAAAACATCTCTTTTCTGTCACATATAAAAGAACATCTGATGAAAGCAAGGACAATAAGATATCATCTATGTAATTTTCTAGGTGGTAAAAAGTAAGATCTGACTCTATTTTATTCCACAGTTGCATAGATAGCTATTTATTTTGTGTGGGTTATGAAGAAAATGGCACTGTTAAGTGTTACAAGTTGTTCATTTGGCAAATCGTGACACATTGGGCACATACTGTCTTTTTCTCCCCATTTGATTAGTAGTTATTGTGCCATGCACTATGCTAAACAGTTGGGAAGCATCAGTGAACATGGGCTTACATTCCAGAGGAGGAGACACATTAAATAATAGCCCAAATAATATCGCATTTTGTTTATATATATTCATCAGTTAATGGATATTTGAGTTGTTTCCTTTTTCTTGGCTATTGTGAGTAATGCTGCTATGAACTTTTGTGTGCAAGGTTTTATGTGGACATCGTTTTTCAATTTTCTTAGGTATAGATCTAGGAGTGAAATTGCTGGATCATATGACAACTCTGTATTTAAGTTTTTTGAAAAGTTTTTTTTTGCCAAATTATTTTCCAGAGTGGCTTTTTCACCTCTTCATTAACACCTATTATTATCTGTCTTTATAAGTATAGTCATCCCAGTAGGAATGAAGTGGTATCTCATTATGATTTTGATTTGTATTTCCCTAATGACTAATGATGTTGAGCATCTTCTCTTGTGCTTATTGGCCATTTCTATATCTTCTTTAGAGAAATGTATATTCAAGTCCTTTGCCCATTTTTTTGGCAATTGGGTTTAATTGTCTATTTATTATTGAATCACGAGAGTTCTTTATATATGCTAGATACAAGTCTCTTATCAGATATGTCATTTGCAAATATTTTCTTTTATTCAGCACAGTGTTTTGTATGTACCAAGGGCTTGATAAAATCCTGTTGAATAAATATTTGCATGTCCAAAATTATGTTGCCACCACATTATAGTTGTAACATTAGAATTTATTCAGTTGTATGTCAGTTTCAATTTCCCTGCCTTAAACAAATAAAAATATATTAAAATAAGTTGATAATATTTTTCATTATTTTATCATCTTTGAAGTCACCGTTTTGATTGGTGAGATGTTTAAAACCTGTCATTCTAATAAGTGGACAAATTACAGAAACATGAAATATGCTATTTTTGTTTAAAAAATATAATATTTGTGTTTCTGATTTTGTAGATGGAAAAAGTGGAAGCAGATCTAACTAGATCCAAGTCTCTTCGTGAGAAACAGTCAAAAGATTTTTTATGGCAGCTAGAAGATGTCAAAAAAAGATATGAACAGCAGGTTGGTCTTCCATTTTGATGATGCCTTTTATTTTAATACATGCATAATCACGCTTTTAAAAATCTCTTTATATTATAAAATTTCTGCCTAATGAAAATTTTTAAGAACTCTTATTACCAATATATTTAAAATATTGTTTATTTCATTAAAACCCAGGAACAGAGAATTTTAACTGCCCGGTGAAGTCTGCATCAACAGTTTGTTAATCTGAATGTTTAATGGAAACATCTGTTGTGGATCTTGAGTTCTTCTATTCCTGTCAGAGCACTAGTTTGATTTATTCATTTATTTGATAAATAGTTTTGTGTACCTACTATGTGTCAGGTACTGTTTTCAACGCTGGAGCAAGCAGTAAGCCGGACAGACAAGGTTCCTTCTCTCACAGAGCTTATATTTCAATGGGCAGCCAGACCACAAATAAAAAATGAAATAATCTCAAAGAGTGATTTATGAAGAAGGAAAGAGGGCATGTCATAGACTTTGGGAGGTAGAAGATGGTAAGGGAGTTAATTACCAGCATTAAGTAGTCAGGGAAGCTCTCTGAGCAGGGCAGGTTTCTGCCAAGAGCCCTAGAAAATCAGAAGAAGCCAGCTGTGAAATCTCTGGAGGAATAGTGTTCCAGGCTGAGGGAACAGCAGGTTCAAAGATTCTGAGATGAGAACAATTTGGGAGTGTCTCAGAACACCGAAGTCGGGAGGAAGGTTCCAGTTTTAGGAGATGAGAGGAAAGAGGTAGGCCAGGACCAAGAGTTACAGGACCCCACACTAATTTCTTCTTTCTCTAACTGGAATGTCAGTGGTTCAAACCTACCCTGTGGTCCGTAGAAGAAAAGACCTGGTGATTTGCTCTTGTAAAAATTACAACCTAGGAAACTTTATGGGGCAATTTTACTCCGTCATATGGGGTTGCTGCAAGTTGGAATCAGCTTGATGGCACGCAACAACAACAACATGCTTACGTTAAAAAAAGAATGATCTTAAATCAATGTATTAAACTTTGCCATAGGAAACTAGAGAAGACAAATTAAACCCAAAACAAGCAAAAGAAATAAAATAATATAAGGAAAAAATTAATGAAATAAAAAATAGAAAAGCAATAGTGGCAGATATATTATGTCCATTTAACAGTTGAGGAAACTGAGGCACAGATAATATAAATGCCTTGCCCAAAGTCACACTCCTCAGTGGCAAAGCCACAATTAAAAGCCATGATTTCTAGATTTAAATCCCTTGCTCATAACTACTCTGCTACACTGTCTTTTAACCTCATCAGGAACAGAGTTGAGGAACTCTCCCTGAAAACAGTACAAAATGGCAAAGACACAGAATAGGTCACAGACAGAGTGAATGAGCCAGGGATTCTGAGCATCTGTCTATTTAGGAGTCCAAGCAAGAGAATGAGAATAAGAGGAAAGGAAATTATTAAGGAATTAACGCAAGAAGTTTTCCCAGAGGTGAAGAAGAGACTAAATAAATATGCTACTGTGAAATTTTAGAACCCCAAGGATAAAGGAAAACCCTAAATATAGTGGGGGCAACTGGCTGATTACATGTGAGATCAAGACCTCACATTTATATTTGTTTGGCCAACTCACAGTTTCCGAAATCAATTTTTGAATGAGTTGTCATCAATTAAAATGCATGAATTTTTTATAAAAATGCACATTCCGATCTTCTCTTGAAACATTAGTAAATCTGGCCCACATTTTCACTTGGCAGCTATCAGCTGGAGTTGAGAGACAGTTACTTCCTTTATCTGGAACTTGTACTAACTTGTTGATTCATCATAACTCTTTCCACTCTCCGTATGTCTTACAGACACTGCTTAATACAGTTATGTTACTGGCCTGTCCCCTGTAGACATGTGAGTTTGAAATCCTTACTAAAACTTGCAGAGGGAAAAACAGACCGTCTACAAAGGATTTCAGACTTTTAACCAGCAAAACTTGATACTCAAAGAGCAGTGCCTTCGAAATCAGAGTGCAAATGATCTTTACCCAAATGTCTAAATCGTGTGGGCTGCATAATGACATTTCCAGACATGAACTCAGAAGGTTTACTTTTCATGTGCCCTTTCTTGGGAAGTTACTTAAGGATGTTCTGTAGCAATACAAGAGAGTAAACTGAGAAAAAGGAGGATTTGGGATCTGTCAGTTTAGAAGAGCAGTGGGGGGAAGTTACAGAGGCTTACTTAGCAGTCAGTTCAGATCCAGTCAGGATGGAAGCCTCTGAGGGTGGAGTCTTTAGGACAGTGGAATATGTCAGATATGGACAGCTTGGGTTTGCTCTGGTAAACACGACCCCAAATCTCAGTGGCTTAGAACCACAGAGATTTATTTCTCATTCATGCCAAATGCCCTTTAAGTGTTGGCTTTGAGGTTCGGCTTAAGGGTTGGCTTCTTGAATTCCCAGAGTAATGGATCAGGTTTTCTCTGAAACGTTGCCAGGAATGGAAAAGGGATGATGTTGAAACATGTGCTAGCTCTTAAAACTTCCTTAGAAGTGACACAGTGAACATCTACTCCCATTTCATTGGCCAAAGCAAGTCACATGACATCACTGGTGTAGTCCTCTGCTGGAAGAGGCATCACAGAGAAGAATATCAGGTAGGGATGAGCCTAAACAATCTCCCACATATACTGTGATGAGAAAGCTAAGAAAATGTAAAAAAGGAAGAACATTTTAACCTGATTCTAGGAATAGTTTCTAAAAAAGCAGCACAGATGTGATTACATTAAACACACTAAAACAAGGTTCCTTGATGAACAATGTATACATAACAGATACTGTTTATTGATGTTCAACTTTCAGGACAATTTATACTTACAGAACAGAGCGTAAATGTCATCTTGCCATCCAACGGTAAAGGTAGACACGACACAGGTATGGAAGGAGTGGAAGAAGGGGAAGGAAGGAGAGGAGTGGGCAAGGTTGGAAGTGCTGAGATGAAAATACATTCATATACATTCGTTTGAAAGTATGTTAAGCCTCTGTCTCAGTCATCTAGTGCTACTGTAACAAATACCACAAGTGGATGACTTTAACAAAAGGAAATTTATTTTCCCACAGTCTGGTAGGCTACAAGTGCACAAGTGCAAATTTAGGGCATTAGCTGCAGGGAAAGTCTTTCACTGTCTGTCGACTCTGGAGGAAGATTGTCATCAATCTTCCTTGGTCTAAGAGCTTCTCTGCACAGTAACCTTGGGTCCAAAGGACACGTTATGCTCCTGGTGCTTCTTCCTTGCTGGTATGAGGTTCCCATGTCTCTGCTCACTTCTCTCTTTTAAAAGAGATTGGCTTAAGATGCTGTCTAATCTTGTAGATCTCATCAGTATGACTGTCACTTATCCATCTCATTCACATCATAGTGATAGCATTTATAACACAGGAAAATCAGGTGACAAAATGGTGGACAATCACACAATACTGGGAATCAGCGCATAGCCAAATTGATACACATATTTTTACATTTCAATCCATGACAGCCTTCAATGCTTTTTTTCAAATGGTAGTCTTAAAAATCTGCCAAATTTTTAACTTTGTAGAGTCTTTGTCAAAAATGCTTAATGCAATGAGGAAAATTGATTAATCCTTCAAAGAGTTGATATTATTAATAGAAACTATACACTGTTGTATCAATTTTTCTGTATTTTATTTTCATAGAAAAGAGACAGGTGATACAAATATAGTTTATAACAGGAATTAACAAAAATATGCAAGGCTCTCTCGAGTTAGTACAGATTTTGTCCATTTTTTATTCTTCCTGTATCTACAGCCCTGTTCATTAGAATCAATGTTGACAATGAAGACCCCAGGCAGTAACTCACTAAGGAAAGATGAAGACAGAAATATGATGAGCTAGTACATTTTAGAAGACTGTTCATCGATGTGATGATATAAAAACCTTTTAGCTAATCTTTTTTCAACAGAAAAATTCTGTTAACTGGAGCAATATCCTGCCAGCAACTCCAGATTGTTAAGGTTTTTACTGTGAAAGTTCATCATGAAAAATGATAGGTGTATAGCAGTGGTTCCTACAAGCCTGTACGAGTTCACCAAAAATGAAGCCGATTAAAAACTAAGCTGATTTCTTACTTTACGGGTAGCCAGACTGGTAGGTAAGGAAAGAGGAGTAGATATTGTATAACTGGACTTCACTGAGGCATCTGACAAGGTCATTCCATAGGGCAGTCAAAAAATATATGGTTTGGATATTGGTACATTTATGTGGTTAAGTGATTGTTCAGAGGACCATCTCTGAATGGTTAGTGTCAACCCAAAGTGAGGTTTCTAGGTGTCTGTCACTGGATGATGATCTAGAAGTAGTTTTCTCCTCGCTTAGAGTTTGTAGGAATAGTTTTCTGAAGGTTTAAACCAGCTGGAATGATCGGCTGAAATTAAGATTAAATTTATTAGGGTTGAATGTAAAATTCTGTGCTTTGGTTTAGAAAATCACCTGCCAAAGTATGAGGGCAGGGAGTGGCAAGGAAGACAGACAGAAAGAAATACAGAGGCAAGGGAAGTGCAGTGCTGGAGACAATGAGACAAGGGAGGTAATATATATAGCCCCGGTGCATTGTTTACTTATCAGATCATATAAAGAATAATTCAGTTCCTGTCACCACATTTTAACTAGACATTGACAAACTCGAGTATCTTTAAAGCAGTGGTTCCAGATTATAGAAAGGTCTGGAACTGTGTCATGCAGGGAATATTTAAAGGAATAAAGATATTTTGCCAAGAGAAGACTACGGGAAATTGTATATCTATTTATTTTTTAAGTTTAAGATCTGTCATACAGGAAATAGTACACTCAGTCTGTGTGATAATAGTCATAAGAGCCAACGGTATTAGGACCTTCTCTGGGCCAGGCACTGTTCTCCATGCTTTACATGCATCTATCCATTTCCCATCTTCATAGTAATCTCGTGAGGTAAGTACAATTATTTCTCATCCCCGCTTTTTAGTTGTAAAAATTGAAGTACATCCGTTTAATTAACTGACGTGAGGTCCCACACAGTTCGTAGGTGGTAGAACCAGAACCAGAAGCCCAGTGGCGCAGTGGTTAAAGTGTTCAGCTGCTAACCAGAAGGTCAGTAGTTCGGGAGAAAGATGTGGCAGTCTGCTTCTGTAAAGATTAAAGCCTTAGAAACCCTATGGGGCAGTCCTACTCTGTCCTGTAGGGTCGTTATGAGTCAGAATTGACTCGTCAGCAGTGGGTTTGGTTTTGGAACCTGATCCTGAGCCTGAGCCATGCTCTTTACCTGCACTCTAATGGCTTTCCCATGGAATTGAGTGGCCAGAAGTTAGGCCTGTGTATAGATAATCCTGTGAGGAATGTTTGTGGAGGGATAATGTGCATTCGGTGGGCTGCCCTACTGCTGAGGTCCTGTCCAGATCCAAGGTTCTGTGACTTTTGGTTTGTCTGCCTGAACACGACTCTCAGCCCTTCTGTGTATCTCTTGACAGAGCCTTCTCTGGTTCTGCCACTGACATTTACTTGCATACCTACCTGTCTAGCTGGATTTCCTCATTCCAGCGCTTCCACTTACTTTCTCAGTTGCCATCCACGTGCAAGAGTGACAGCTTTTCTAATATCTTGTCTTACTTTTCTCTAAAATGTAAAATTTCACATGTTATAATTAAAGCATTTCATGCTGGAGGTGGATTGAGATGCTGATCACCCAGGCCCTTGCTTCTCAAACCAGGGTAGGTGATCCCTGGGGTGGTGAGCAAGTGCCAGGGTGTGTGTGAAGCTTCATGCATGTTTCCTGGAGCATTGGATTCACTTGATTGTGTTGTGGAAAAACAAAGTAATTTCACTATTGAGTTAACATTCCTCTTAAAACAAACAGAGACTTTCCTGTTTTGTAAAATGCAAAGTTCTCATGAATTTTTAAGATAAAATAGGACATTTCAAAGAAAATTCCAGCTTGCAGAGGCTGTTTCAGGCTATGCCCCCAGGTCCCCCAGGGGGTACTATTCATTTTCACTGCTGCTAGGGGTACTTTGGTGGAAAAGTTTTAGAAGCACTTATCCGGTCTAATCCGCACACTTTATAATGAGGGAATTGCCATCCAGAGGAAATGAATGACTTGTACCTTCTGGGCCTCGGTCTCTTTATTCATTTCTAATTTTGAGCCCCTCCCGTATATAAAGCATCATGCCGGGAACTGTAATAAAGATACAAAAAAGCAAAGTAGCATTTTAAAATATCTTAGCCAGAATCCCAGCATCAAGTATGCAGATGTGGAAAGAAAAACATCAAACACATGGAATAAATACTCACACAAATATCCTGTAAAGCCCAAGCTTTCATCAAGATTTCCTGTTTCTTTCCTGTATAACCCATTGGAACAAAAAGACAATTCAAATTGTCTTTTCACAAAACTCATTCAAGTTAGAAACAAACAGCAAACCAGGCATGGTAGGATTTCCTGAACTATGAAGATGTTTTTGACAATCCCATCATATCATTCTTTAATCTTACATTTTATATCTTCCCTTTTCGCTACAAAGCTTCTAAAGGGAAATGTAGTTAAGCAGATAAACAAGTGGTCAGAATTTCCAGAAAGAATAAATGCTTATTGTCATGATTATAAGAAAAACCTGGAGGGTCAACCCCTTGCAAGATACCATTATTTGAAACAAAATATTTTGGTACAAAAAAGCAGTAGCAAAGGTAAGATGGAGCTCATAAAAGATAAACAAGTGGGGAATTTATGTGAAGATTGATTAGAGTATTTAAAAAGCAGATAGCATGCACTTCCCAATACTTGGCTTTATGAATATTTTATTTTTTTCTTAAATAATTGTACCTTCCAATTTTATTATAAAGGCACAAGTTTTATTATTAGACATCAAATTATTATTGTCTTAATGTTCTTTTTTTTAAATTGTACTTCAGATGAAGGTTTACAGAACAAGCTAGCTTCTCATTAAAATTAGTACGCATATTGTTTTGTGACATTGGTTGCCAACCCCACAACATGTCAACACTGTCCCCTTCTCAACCTTGGGTTCCCTATTATCAGCTTTCCTGTCCCCTCCTGCCTTCTTGTCCTTGCCCTGGGCTGATGTGCCTATTTGGTCTCATTTTGTTTTATGGGCCTGTCTAATCTTTGGCTGAAGGGTGAACCTCAGGAGTGATTTCATTGCTGAGCTAAAAGGGTGTCTGAGGGCCATACTCTCAGGGTTTCTCCAGTTCTGTCAGACCAGTAAGTCTGGTCTTCTTTTTTTTTTTGTGAGTTAGAATTTTGTTCTACATTTTTCTCCAGCTCTGTCTGGGACCCTCTATTGTGATCCCTGTCAGAGCAGTCGGTAGTGGTAGCCGGACACCATCTAGTCCTTTATAAATATTTTAATTATCTAAATTTTTAGATAATAAACCCTATAGGGCCGTTCTACTCTGTCCTATAGGGTCGCTATGAGTCATAATAGACTCGAGGGCAGTGAGTTTGGTTTTTTTGGTTTATAGCCTAAAAGCATAGGCCTCTTTTAATTTAGACTGTTTATAGTCTACACTGCAGAAGGAGCCAGTAGAAAGCAAGAAATGAGGAAACAAAGAGGATAAGATACTCACTGGCATAGGTTCCCAGAAAGGTGGAGGTGTGTGGGCGGGGCCCACCGCACTGGTAGAGGTGCTGGCCTGGGAGCAGAGGGGCAGGCCTCAGCTGTAACTGGTGAAGAAGAGAGGGCAATGTACAGAGGTTTGTAGATTGTTAGGTAGAAGGCAAGATCATGCACAGGAGATTCCATGGACAGGAGAGCTGAGGGAAGCGAGAATTGTTTGAAATTATTTTGGTGATGGCAGGTGCAATCTGAGTAGAGTTGAAAAGCTTGGTATAAGTTTCTCTTCACTGTTGAGGTTCCATATGAGGCTAATGACCATGAATTTATATATCTCCCTAAAATCTCTTGACTTTTCATATAACTTATTGACTTCTAAGCACATGTATACTTTATTATAATTTATCTAGTATGCTGCTGTTTTGGGAATCCCTTGTGGTACAGTGGTTAAGAACTCAACTGCCAACCAAAAGATCAGCAGTTTGAACCCACCAGATGCTCCTTGGAAACCCTGGGGAGCAGTTCTACTCTGTCCTGTAGGATCACTATGAGTCAGAATTGACTCCACAGCAACAGGTTTGGTTTTTTTGGTGGTGCAAACATTTAATATGCTTGGCTACTAGCCGAAAGGTTGAAGGTTCGAGTCCACTCAGGGGCATCTCAGAAGAAAGATCTAGTGATCTTCTTCCAGAAAACTAGCCCTTAAGAACCCTGTGGAGCACAGTTCTACTCTGATACGTGTGGAGTCACCGTGAGTCAGAATCGGCTGGAAGGCACCTGGAATGCTACTATTGTCTTGTTCTTTTTGTTTACTTTATCATACTCTTTTTTCAAGTATTTTTTGCTTGACCTTCATTTTTCGGTTTGTAATAAATAATTTTTGAGCCTGAATACATATCAGCCACTCTGCTACTCAGTACTCAGTGGTGATGAAGACAAATGTGATCCCTGATTCAGTGATGCTCCTAGTCTTTTAAATCATTTCTTCCCACAACCACCGAATTCAGTGACTACAGCCATGCTACAAGTCACAAGTAGGTCCTACAGAGAACAGGCAAAGTACTAGGTTCCTAGCTGTTAAGCTGCCAGAATCTAAGACCCAAGCTATGAAGCTACAGAGCCTGGGCTCATGGGTCCAGGACAAGTGTTCAGAGCCCAGGTTTCTCAGAATGGGCACTTATACTTAGTGAGAGGCTACTAAAGCAGGGTCTCCTTTTTATTTTTTGGTTTTGCCTGGAACTTTTCTCAGTTAAGTGAAGCCAAGTGGCACCTTTATCTAGAGTGAGAATTAAGAGGGCAGTGGTGAAGACAGTTCTTTTCAGTAACTACAGCATGAAATATATGCGTTTAGTTTTAAAAATGTCTCTCAGTGATATGGCCAACTCATTCCCGTTCTCTGGATACTTTAAAAATCTATAATGGAAATAATGTCAACTCAGTCATTCAGTATTTAACATATGTTATTGAGCAACTGCTTTGTGCTAAGCACAATTTCAAGTGTTCAGGATATGGAAAGGGGCCCTGGTGGTGCAACAGTTAACTGCTCGGCTGCTAACCAAAAGATTGGCAGTTCAAACCCACCCAACAGCTCCACGGAAGAAAGACCTGGTGCTCTGCTCCCATAAAGATTACAGCCTAGAAAACCCTATGGGGCAGTTCTACTCTGTCACATGGGGAAATCAACTCCATGGCACCTAGTAACAACAGGGATACAGCAGTGTACAAAATAAACAAAAACTCTGTCCTTATGGTAGAGGAGACAAACACCAACACACATACACATTGCTGGGAGTTTAGATTTTATTCTGAGCTTGATGGGAAACCATTGGAGCAGTTGAGCAAGATCTGATTTGCACATTAGAAAGATCTCTCTAGCTGCTGTGTGGAGAATTCATTGTACAGAGACAGGAGAGGAAGCAGGAGGCTAGCTAGGAGACAATCACAGAAGTCTGGCAAGAGATCACATGGCTTGGACGAGGGTGGTAGTCATGAGGGTGGCAGCAAATGGTCAGATCTGGGATAAATTTTGCAGGCTGGACTTAATCAGTGAGTGTAGAATGGAGTGTGAGGGAAAGAGAACTCAAATGTGACTCATCAATTTTCAACCTGAGCAGTCAGGTGAATGGTTGTGGCAGACACTAGAAGTAAGCAGAGAGAGAAGAAAGTCTCAGCACTGGGCCCAGGGGTAGGCCAACAATTAGAGCTGAGGAAGAGGTGGCCCAGGTGGCAAAGGAGACTGAGAAAGAGCAGCCATTGGGGTAGAAGGGGGAAAAAATGGTTTCCCAAAAGCCACATGAAGTGTTTCAGGAAAGAGCGGGTGAGTAACCAGTTGTTTTAGGTGCTGCCAAGAGAGGAAGTAAAACATGGACTGAGAACTGACTACTGGATTTGACAAGGTCAGCAGCCACCGCGACAAGACTAGTTGCAGTAGAGTGTGGGAACAAAAGCCTGAAAGACATGGGTGGAGAAGGGAATGGGATGTGAGCAACCCTTCTGAGGAATTTTGAAAGAAACTGAAGCAGAGAAATGGGGTGAGAGCTAGATGGCTATGTGGCATCAAGGGAATGTTTTTTTGTTTTTGTTTTTGTTTTTAATTCATTTCTCCACAAAGTAGAGAGATCTTTTAAAAACATGTTTTTTGATAAGGATAGCCCAATGGAGAAGAAATATTGATGGTTCAGACAGTAATGGAATAATTGTGAGAGCTTAATTTTTGCTTAATTTGGCAAGAGGGGATGGAATCCAGGACAGAGATGGAAGGGTTCACCTTAGATAGCAGCAAAGACAGCTCATCCATCAAGCAGTAGACAAGGCAGAGGCTGTGCAGGTACACCAGTCAGTTTGCTGGTGAGGAAGATGAAGTAGTTCTCTTCTGACTACCTCTAATTATGCTTTTTTTTTTTTTTTTTTTTTCTGAATGCTACATTCTTCATTCAAAATGGTTGATGGATGACTGTGAAACATTGTGGTAGGTGAAGTGATGGAAGTAAAGACAAAGTCTGTATATTAGAAGAGTTTGTAACCTGGTTGATCTGTTTGGCCTTCTAAATTCCATACTAGTTGGCAAACTTTGATGGTTTTTATATTTCATACACATTCAACATCAGTGATGTCCTAGATTAAGGCAAATGCAAATTTTCCAAAGGAACTGAATGCATTTTAGGTAATGGATAAGGCAAACATAAAGTAAAAAAGTTAAAATTAAGGTATACAGTTAAAGTGTGTTTTTTTCCCAAGGATTTTGAGCCCCATCTAAGTTGGTGAAATCTTAATGAATTTTGTCAATTTCTGTGGCTTGATTTGACCATCATTAAAACCATGAAACAAATTATTCTTGAAGCGTTTGCCTATCTGAATCCTTCCTGAGTTTTGATTAAGATCTAGAAGATAAAAATACAAAAAATAATAGCTAATTTTTCCAAAGTGTTAGAAGCTCATAGTAATTATTGTGAGTCATTACTTGGTGCTGGGTAAGTGTTCTGAAGTGTCAAATGGGAAAGAACATGGCAGAGGACAGTGCTGCCTCCTGCACAGGCATCCTTTATCAGCTTTCCTGCAGAGTTACCACTGTGCTTCCAGCCTTCAGAACTAGGTGTGTCATGAGCCTCACTCAGGAACTTCAGTGGAGATGTTGCTGGCTACTTGTGGGTGAAGGAGCCCCGTGGCATAACAGCTAAGCACTCAGCAGCTAACTGAAAGGTCAGAGGTTTGAACCCACCAACTAGCCGCCCCATGGGAGAAAGATGTGGCAGTCTGCTTCCATAAAGATTGTTGTTGTTGTTTTGTGGCATGGAGTCAGTTCCGACTTACAGTACCCTAGAAGACAGAGTAGAATTTCCCCATAGGGTTTTCTCAGCTGTAAGCTTTATGGGAGCTGATCGCCAGGTCTTTTCTCCCAGGGAGCGGCTGGTGAGTTCGAACTGCTGCCCTTTCAGTTAGCAGCAGGGTGCTTAACCAATACGCCAGCAGGGCTAGGAAACCCTGTGGGGCAGTTCTGCTCTGTCCTGTAGGGTTGCTGTGAGTCAGAATCTACTCAAAGGCAAGGGGTTATTCATGGTTGACGAGAGAGGACAAGAGAAATGAAAATGCATTGTATCCTGGCAGGCCCTTGAACCATCTGTAATAATAGGTTAACTCATTGCCATTGAGTCCATTCTGACTCACAGTGACCTTGTAGGACATAGCAGAACTGCCCCATAGGGTTTCCAAGGAGCAGCTGGTGGATTCGAACTGCCGACCTTTTGATTAGCAGCCAAGCTTTTAACCACTGCACCATCAGGGCTCCAGTAGCAAGTTTGCACAGCACCATTAAACTTTTAAATAAAGAGAGCATGAATGATTAAACTGAACTGTGGATTGATAGACTTCATGGATGGCTTTTTTGATTATAAGAAACATCTAATTCTGGAGCCACGTGGCCACTCACAGATGACACATTCTGTCTCTACTCTTGTCACACTGCCAGCTTTTTACTGTATTTTTGGTGCCTGTTTCTATCAAGATGTTCAGAAAGAGAGACCGTATCGTGGTATTATTTTTACTCTGACTCCAAAAAATCAAAGCAGATTGTATGTCTTTAAGTTTCTTTTTGTTGTGTTGTTAGGTGCCACTGAGTCAACTTCAACTCATAGCGACCCCATGTGACAGAGTAGAGCTGCCCCATAAAAAAAAAAACCAAACCCATTGCCATTGAGTGATTCTGACTCATAGCAGCCTTATAGGACAGAGTAGAGCTGCCCCATGGGGTTTCCAAGGAGTAGTTGGTAGATTCAAACTGCTGACCTTTTGGTTAGCAGCCGTAGCTCTTAACCACTGCGCCACCAGGGCTCCAAGAACTGCCCCATAGACACTCTTTATTTCTCATTTAAATACATTTTACATCATATAATTGCAATTTTTTCCCCCAAGATTCCAGCATCTTTTAGTAAGGATACAGAACCAGTCTACTGAAACTATGCTGACTTTCCAATAGATTCGGTTCCACTGCAGCTAAATTTTTGGAGTGCTAGACAATTTCATAACTTGTCTGACAAGCACTATACTATGGAGCCCGGGTGGCACAGTGGTTAAAGCGATCGACTGCTAACCAAAAGGTCAGTGGTTCGAAACCACCAGTTGCTCTGCGGGAGGAAAATGGGGCAGTGTGCTTCCGTAGGGATTTACAGCCTTGGAAACCCTATGGGGTCACTATGAGTTGGAACTGACTCAGTGGCAGTGGGTTTGGTGTTTGATTTTGTGTCTGTACTGTATTGCAGATGCAAATAAAAACTGCTCAGAAACATAACATGATGATGTTGTCTTTGTCTCATTAAATGAGAAATGCCAGGGCATGATGCACCTGTATTTTAGTGTGGATCTTATCACCATGAGTTTTATCACCTATATAAAAGTAGTACTAAATTTCACCACCAAGAAGCAAACGTTTTCCATTAGGAGCCCTTGAGTAGGATGTGGGGTGATGTGGATGTGTTACCTGGCAAGGCTTTTAGGAAAATCTGTCTTTTAATGGCTAACACTTTAAAGCAAAGTGCCCCCTGACTAATTCGTTGTTGGTGGGTGCCGTTGAGTCAATTCCAACTCATAGCAACCCCATGTAACAAAGCAGAACTTCTCCACAGGATTTTCTTGGCTGTAATCTTTACAGAAGCAGATCACCGGGTCTTTCTCCCATTGAGACACTGGGTGAGTTCCAGCTGCCAACCTTTCAGTTAAAAGCCAAGTGCTTAACTATTGTGCCAGCAGAGCTCTTCCATGACTAATAGTCTGATGTATGTAATTGTTGATAGAGTTCACAGTGCTTGAACTATCCTTCATCTGTCTTTTTTTTTTAATGTAGCACGTTTACTATACCAAAAAAAAAAAAAAATTGCTGTTGAGTTGATTCTAACTCGTAGCAACCCTATAAGACAGAGTAGAACTGTCCCATAGGGTTTCTAAGGAGTGGCTGGTGGATTCCAACTGCTAACATCTTGGTTAGCAGCCACAGCTCTTGATCACTGGGCCACCAGGACACTATGTTTACTATAGTTCGTGTTTATAGTAGATAGTAGTCTTTCATGACTACTGTTGATAGGGTTCACAGTGCTTAAACTGTCCTTTGTCTCTATTTCTTAAAAAATTTAGCATGTTTACTGTAGTTTCTGTTTATAGTAAAGAGTGGTCTTCCATGACTATTTCAGTCACATTTGTCTGAGATGGAGATGCTAGAACTGCCTTGGCATAGTATTGAGGAAGAGGTCAAAAGTCTCCAGGAGATGAGAATATTAGAATGGTTTTGTTACTTCAGACCAGAGAACCCACCACATGGGGGTGCCTAGAGGATGCATCCATCACTAAAGTGCTGAGAAATGCACTGGTGATTAGGGCATTAACACCAATGAGCTGCTACCTGGTTTCTTCTGCAGGCCAGGGCTCACCGTATGAGGCGGTAGGATTTCAAAATGGCAGACTTGAGGTGGAGGCACTTATCAGGTAGGAGTAATTACTGTAGTGGACAACAAGGTGGGATTGGCAGTCAAGGTTTCTTGTCCTGCAGGGATCTGTGGTGAGAATGAATAAAGCATGATGCTTTGAGGGATAAGATAGACAGCCATCTAGGGTGCTGCTTGACTTGTACAACATCAACAAAAAAATCAAGAGTTAATGAGTGAGATTTAGATAAATTTCCACTTAGGGGAAACTTGTGGTTGTTCTTCACCAAGTTTTCAGACTTACATTAGTTCATGGACCTGGAACCCATGTTTGAAAGGGATGAGGTCCCTTAATAAAGGATCTTGCAGTGCCATCACAGTAGTCCCCAAAAGGAGCTGTTGCCATTTGACATGTTTAAGTACAACACAAAGAAGAAAGGAAAAATTCTACCCAAATCTTACCTTCCAGAAATGACTATTGTCTGCAAGAAATAAATAGAAAGATAAGTAGATATATAGACAAAAGTATTTTTTTAGAAACAGAACTATATTTGCCACTTGTTATTAAAATATTTAATTTTATGTGAAATTAGTTGAAAGTAAAGAAACAATGGGCTCAAAAATAGAAACAATTGTGAGGATGGCACAGGACCAGGCAGTGTTTTGTTCTTTTATACATCATGTCACTCTGAGTCAGAGCTGACTTGACGGCACCTAACAACAACAGCAACAAAGAAAGGAAACTGAATGAGTTTCTGAAGTTAAAAAAACATTTCTTCATATGAGAAATGATTTTTTTAGAGAGTTAAGAAGTAAAGATTAAAAACACATTGAGGTTAGAGTCATTTTAAATTTCATGGTTCAATTTAGACAGCATTAATGTCTCCCTAACTTAAAAAAAAAAAATGAGGATATTAGCATGCTTATATTTCCTTCTACCCACCCTACCACTCTAGTTAGTTATAATACAGGCATACCTCATTTTATTGCGCTTTGCTTCATTGCTCTTCACAGATACTGCATTTTTTACAAATTGAAGGTTTGTGGTAATCCTGTGTGGAGCAAGTCTGTCAGCGCCATTTCTTCAATAGCATGTGCTTGCTTCATATCTTTGTGACACAGTTTGGTAATTCTCGCAATGTTTAGAGCTTTTTCATTATTGTATCAGTTATGATGGTCTGATCAGTGATCTTTGATGTTAATATTTTAATTGTTTTGGGGCACCACAAACCATGCGAAGAAAAGACGGCGAACTTAATAAATGTTGTGTGTGTTCTGACTGCTGTACCGACTGGCTGTTCCCCTGTCTCTCTCCCTCTCCTTGGGCCTCCCTATTCCTTGAGACGTGACAATATTGAAATTAGGCCAATTACTAACCCTACAATGCCCTCAAAGCTTTCAAGTGAAAGGAAGAGTCTCACGTCTCTCACTTTAAATCAAAAGCTAGAAATGATTAAGCTTACTGAGGAAGGCATGTTGAAAGCTGAGATAGGCTGAAAGCCCTTGCATCAAACAGTTAGCCAAGTTGTGAATGCAAAGAAAAAGTTCTTGAAGGAACTTAAAAGTGCTATACCAGTGAACACATGAAAGATAAGTGAAACAGCCTTATTGCTGATATGGAGAAAGTTATAATGGTCTGGATAGAAGATCAAACCAGCCATAACATTCCCTTAAGCCAAAGCCTAATCCAGAGCAAGGCCCTAACTCTTCAATTCTGTGAAGGTTGAGAGAGGTGAAGAAGCTGCAGGTGAAAAGTTTGAAGCTAGCAGAGGTTGGTTCATGAGGTTTAAGGAAAGAAGCCATCTCCATAACATGGAAGTGCAAGGTGAAGCAGCAGGTGCTGATGTAGAAGCTACAGCAAGTTATCCAGAAGATCTAGTTAAGATGATTATGAAGGTGGCTACGCTAAACAACAGGTTTTCAATGTAGACGAAACAACCTTGTACCTAGGACTTTGATAGCTAGAGAGGAGAAGTCAATTCCCGGCTTCAGAGTTTCAAAGGACAGGCTGACTGTCTTGTTAGGGGCTAGTGCAGCTGGTGACTTTAAGTTGAAGCCAGTGGTCATTTACCATTCCAAAAATCCTAGGGCCCTTAAGAACTATGCTAAATCTTCTCTGCCTGTGCTCTATAAATGAAACAACAAAACCTGGATGACAGCACATCTCTTCCCATCACGGTTTACTGAATATTTTAAGCCTACTGTTGAGACCTACTGCTCAGAAAAAAAGATCCCTTTCAAAATAGTACTGCTCATTGACAAGGCACCTGGTCACCCATGGGCTCTGATGGAGATATACAAGGGGATTAATGTTGTTTCACATAGCATCCATTCTGCAGTCCATGGATTACGGAGTAATTTCGACTTTCAAGTCTTCTTATGTAAGAAATACACTTTGTAAGGCTATAGCTGCCATAGATAGTGATTCCTCTGATGTATCTGGGCAAAGTACATTGAAAACCTTCTGGAAAGGATTCACTATTCTAGATGCCATTAAGAATATTTGTGATTCATGGGAGAAGGTCAAAACATCAACATTAAGAGGAGTTTGGAAGAAGTTGATTCTAATCCTCACAGATGGTTTTGAGGGGTTCAAGACTTAGGTGGAGGAAGTAACTGCAGATGTGGTAGAAGTAGCAAGAGAACTAGAATTAGAAGTGGAGCTTGGAGATGTGACTGAATTGCTGGGTTATCATGATAAAACTTTAATGGTGAGGAGCTGCTGCTTACGGATAAGCAAAGAAAGTAGTTTCTTGAGAAAGGATTTAGACTATCACATAAATTTAGCTGATAAAGCAGGGACAGGGTTTGAGAGGATTGACTCCAATTTTGAAAGAAGTTCGACTGAGGGTAAAATGCTATCAAACAGCATCACATTCTACAGAGAAATCTTTTATGAAAGGAAGAGTCAATTGATGCTGCAAACTTCACTGTTGTCTTTTTTTAAGAAATTGTCACAGCCACCCCAGCCTTCAGCAACCACTACCCTGATCAGTCAGCATCCCTCAACACTGAGGCAAGACCCTCCACCAGCAAAAAGATTACGACTTACTGAAGGCTCAGCTGATGGTTAGCGTTTTTTAGCAATAAAGTATTTTTTTAATTAAGGTATATACATTGTTTATGTAGACATAATCCTATTGCACGCTTAATAGATTACAGGATAGTGTAAACATAACTTTCATATGCACTGGGAAACCGAAAAAATTCGTATGACTTGCTTTATTGTAGTTGTCTGGAACCAAACCTGCAATATCTACGAGGTACGTCTGTATTATTTTTGCATTGTTGAGGTTTATAAACATTTATATTCTGTTCTATAATCATAATTCTCACAGTTACAGAGACTTCATTTTTTATTATATATTTATCATTAGGGCTTTTAGCACAACTTCATATGTGAGTCTTTTATTTTAATTCGTCTCTTAGCTGGTGAGATTTCATCAGTAATAGTTTTTTCAGGAAGGGCTGATAGTAGCTGTACTCAGTGCATTTTTGCTTGCTGAGAATCACTGTATGTTCCCTTATTTTTGAAAGATGGCTTGGCTAGGCATAAAATTCTTTGGTCATCCTTTCTTTCCCTGAAACTTTGTACATGTTGTTCCATTGTCTTTTGGCACTGAATGTTCATCTTAGATTCTCTAGTCATCTCTTGGTTGCCTGAATTTTATGCTCAAGTGTCTTTTTTTTTTTCCTGGAGTGGTTTAGATATTAATTTTCCTTGAGTTCTTCTATGTTTGAGCTTCATTTAGTATTCTTAAGTCATTCTTTTCCTCAATCTGAATCAGTTTTTCTTGGTATACAGTGTTCCTTTTTCAGCAGTGTTTATTCAGCTCATTGTTGTTTCTCATTTAGAATAAACTTTTTGATGGATTTAATTTGGCCCTCAGTTAATTCTGTTGTTTATTTTCTTGTCTTTGAGTTCTTCTTTTATTGTACTCATGTTCTTGTTTCTCCTATGACTCCTGTAACTCTAATTGTCTGCCTTTTAAGGTATGTTTTCTTTCTGTCCAGAGTATTGGGCTGTCCCCTCCCTCCCTCTCTCCCTCTCTCCCTGTCTCCCTCCCTCTCTGTCTCCCTCCCTCCCTTCCTTCCTTCATTCCTCCCATCCCCCTGCTTTGCTAAATTCATTTATTTTTTGTTTCTTCTGATGTAATATTTTTATAGCTGTCTAGACACTTTTCCCTCATCTTGTTTGGCCTAAAGTGAACAGCTCTGTCCAAACCTACTACACCATCTCCTCACTTACCAACATGGTTAGATTCCAAATACCAGGTTATGTGAAATCAGTGGTATGCAAAAATGAAGGATGACCACATATTATGTGGGACACATATGTCCCTCTATACTCGGGTGACTGAATTGGTGGGATGCATATGTCCCTCTGGACTCTGGGCGTACATTGGTGATATGTCAGGTATGCTGCACCTCGTGCTGGTTCCTGAAAATGAGATATCCCCACGAATACGGAATCATCACGAGAGTGCAACTTCCAGATAACACACAAGAACCCAGAAGTATACGTACAAGGCTTATCTTGCTGTACAAAAGCCAAAAGAGACAAAAGTTTTGCACAGTCACACCTCTAAGATGTGCCGGTAGCTTTCCAGTAAACCCGAGAGGCGAAAATGTAGGTGGGTGCTGTATGTCCCACTGGTCATGTTAATGCACAAAGTAGTCGGATAGTGAATTTTTTTTTACTGTTGGCATAAATACAAAATATCAGATAATAACATAGTTGATAAGTGAGGAGAAGGTGTGTTTGTTCTTCTATAACATGGATGAATTCTCTTTGACTCCTTTTCTGCCTTTATTTTCAGTCTTCTTCTTAGTTTCAGTTTGAAGGAATAAATATTTTGCTGCATTTACTTTTCTATAGCCTGAGATTAAGATAGGAATAGAAGAGGAGAGCTTAGTTGGAGCTCTGAGCAGCCTGTTTTAGAGAGACTGATACTTAGCCTGTCTTGTAGCATTTTATTAATGTCTTACACCAGGGTTTGCTCTACATATTGGAGAGTGTTTTCTTTTTTATGGGAGCTCTGAGGCCTATGCCTCTATGAGAGACAATTTTAGAATTTCTGTTTCTTTCTTTGACTGCCACCTTTTGAAAATTATGGCCATGATATTATCCCTCTTACTTTCTTTGGTTGTTGCCAGTAAATATTTTCTTGCATTGTTTTTCACATTTTTAGTGTTGTTGTTCTTTTCTCAATTTTTAGCTTCCTCTGCTACCTTTACCCAGAAGTTCCAGGGACAGTTGTATTCAGTATGGGGAATAGGTTGTTATGGAGTACTGTTAATCCCATCACTAAAACCATTCCCATAGTAACTGAATGACCATCTGTCAGGATGCTATAGAGAATATTCCTAGATTAAGGTTAACATACTAGGTAACCTCTAAGGTCCTTGAGACTCTTAAGATTTCATATTTCTATCCACTTGAAATTACAGCATTTATCATTAAGTTTTAGGAATAATCTAATGGTAGGCCTCCTAACTGTAGACATGTCCTCTCTTCCTCCTTTCCTAGCAGAAGATAGTAGGACCTCTCTCCCTACTTCCAATAGCTTTAATCCATTCTTATACCAGGTTTGTAGAATATAGATTTTGTAATTTAGTTACATTTGGAATCATTTTAATTAGTATTTTTACCATAGTTTATCCTTCTTAATGCCTTGTAGTACATCATATCACTTACATAATTTATGTTTCTGGTATTGGAGTTTCTGACAATGAAGTGTATTATTGGGCTAATGTTAGTCTTCCTTTGGTAGTGTACTGAGAAGTAATGATTTTTTCCATCCCCCTTGCATGTTTCTTTATAATATTACTAAAAGGTGTTCAGGCCATATTTGCTAGCACTAATTTCACTACAAAACAATTACTAGGACTTAAACTGTGTACTCCAAGACTTCCCTTATAGTTGGATATCTAGCAGCTCCATCTTGGTCTTTCTTGGCGCCTGGAATGTGCTCCTGCCCTTGGGCACCTACCTGGAAACCTCAGTTGGAGCAAGGACATCATGTCAGTCTGTGGATGATTTAGGCTGTGACAGGGGCCTGCCTTTCAGGGACAGTTAACTTCACTCTTGAGCTTCAGGTTCAGAGTTATGTGGGTAGAGGAGGACCTTTATTCATCCCCTGTTTTGACCTACAGAAGTGTCAGTTTCCTGTGGGCCAACCTGATAGTTCCTAGGCTCTAAAGACATTTACTCACCTAAATTCCAGTGACCAAGCCATGAAGCCCTAGCATCTCAGGATGCTATCAGATGCTTGCACATGATGACTAATCACTTCCATTTTCCCTGAAAGACATACCATTCTGTTTTAATACATATAGAGCGGGCACATCCCTTGTATGGTTATCTGGTTCACAGTTCAATGCATTCGTAATTAGGGCTCTTGAAAGTTACCCTCCTGTATTACATGGAAATCTTTAGATAGTCTGAATTAAACAGGGTCCTTTGTGATGATGCATCCCATTTCCCCCCTAGAGCATATTGTGAGTTTTCAAGCACCTTAGAGGCCGTATTGACCACTTAATGTTCATCCTTGTCGATGCTGCCTGCTTTCACATCCTGCATATTATCCATAATTTTCCACCTGATGATTACAGTTAACTCCAATAGACATTATTATTGGTCAAAAAAAGTCTAGTAGTCCAAGGTAAAGAAGTTAAACGCTGCCTCACGTTACCCTTGAGATGTGCCCGCAAGTAAAAGACCAAACTGGAAAGTCCAAAGAATTCTTTTAACATTCACTTACATGGAAGGGGCTAGGCACCTGTAAGACCTTGAATTTTAACACAGACTGTCATGGATTGAATTGTGTCCCCTAAAAATGTCAACTTGGCTGGGTCATGATTCCCAGTACTGTGTGATTGTGTACCATTTTGTAGTCTGTGATTTCCTCATGGGTTGTAAACTCTTGTCACTATGATGTAATAAGATGGATTAGCAGCAGTTATACTGATGAGGTGTACAAGATTGGTTAGTGTCTTAAGCCAATCTCTTCTGAGATATAAAGGAGAGAAGAGAGCAGAGAGATAGGGGAATAGGGGGACCTCATACCACCAAGAAAGCAGTGCCAGGAACAGAGCACATCCTTTGGACCTGAGGTTCCTGCTCAGAGAAGCTCCCAGACCAAGGGAAGATTGATGACACGGACTGTCCACCAGAGCCGACAGAGGAGCCCTTCCCCTGGAGCTGACGCCCTGAATTTGGACTAGTAGCCTACTAGACTGTGAGAGAATAAATTTCTCTTTGTTGAAGCTATCCACTTGTGGTATTTCTGTTACAGCAGCACTAGATGACTAAGACACAGGCCCACATCCATGATGACCTTTGTGGTCGTGAATACCATCATCAGGATGCTTCCAGAGCATTAGGGTTTTTCCTCTGAACACTACATTTGTCCTGAGAAGACACCTCTGCCGGAAGATGCTGACAGTGAGGAAACCTGGGCAAAGGCCAGAAAGGGCCCATAACATCTGGAAGTTGGCCAAGAAGTGCTGGACTAGTCAGATAAGCTTGATATGTTGCACTGTAAAAGGCAACAGAAGCTTATTATCTAGCAACCTTGAGATTAAACTAGCAGCACTGAGTAACAGGCCTTGGCAGAATAATAAAATAATAATTATTTATAAACATCTGCCTTCAGGTTTGAAAGTCCATTATCATGATTTCATTTTTCCTTATATTTAAAAATAAGTAAACTAGAATTTGGCCAAGGTCATTGATCAGTCTATCAGAACACCTCAGATGACTCAGAGATAAGTTACCATGGAGGTGCATTGTTACTAGAGCCTAGAACGAGGCAGCGTCATTACTTGTGATGATTATACTGCTATTTCTAGTCATGTGTCTTTTCTTGGGAGAAAAATTCTATAATTCTTCTGCTTCAATTATTGGTTGTTTTGGTTACTTTTGGTCAATTGGTTACTTTTCCTTAGCATTGTAAGATATTTTGCTTTCTATCAAATCACGTCTATTCTCCCTGTTTTTCTGAGGTTTTTGAGATCCCAATAGAACTTTCTGCCTCCTTCTGCTTCTCTTCATGTCTTACATACTTAAATAATTTTAACTAAAAATTATAATTTTATTATAATAATGCTTGATAGTATAACACTAAGTAGGAATAAGAATGAGCCCAAGAAATAACTCCATAATTTATACACTCAGCTGCCTGAAAAAAAAACATTGTAATATCAATACAATTTAAAATTCTCTCTTTTAACATTGTAGTTGTGTGAATCAGGGAATAAAACACATACATCGATTTTAAATAAAGAAAACTTCTTTATTACTTGGTGTAGTATATTAGGAGAAAATTTTTATTCTAATTTTTTCCTGTATATTGCCAACAGTGGAATAATATGAGAATAAAGAGAACTAAATGTTAAATAAATGTAAAGTCACTAAAATACCGCTTTTTTCTCAGATGCAAAATACATTTTTCTGTATTACTTTATACATTATTTTGTTCTGTTAAGTGTAAATATTCAAGAGCTAGTATACTTTCTTCTTCTAAATAATGTAAGAAGAGTATGAATGGTCAGAAATTTATTGTTGATTTTCCAGTTCATTAAGAAAAACCACAATAAGAGAACGTTTTGAAACCTTTTTTTTTTAAAGCAAATTTAATGCGTGTTTTAGGATTCTTGATTTGAAATGAGGGGATGAGAATTTCAAATTTAAAAAGAAAATCACTTCTGAAATTTAGTGCAGCATGCACTCTGAAAGAAATGAATGCTATAGCTTTAAGATAAGGTTGTCTGGTGATTCATTGCATGAAACAAGATGGATTTGGAGCAAGCTCCTACTGTTAGCTTTTTTGATGATGGATTCTCACGCCGAAAAATAACGCAACATTTTCTAGATCACGGCAGTTTTTTGCCCCGAAATCCACCAAAACTGAAGAAAAATCCAAGTGACTGTTCTTAGCAGCTGTGTGGCCTGGAGTTCACTGGGGAAGCTGGCTTCCTGCAGTCCCCTATTCATCACCTGCTTCAAAGACAGCCTGGCTGGCTATAGTTTGCAGGCCAGGTAGGGTGCCATTGTGCACAGTCTGGGAGGATTAGTATCAAAGCTGCAGCAACCAGGCCCTTGGTCTCAGGCTGCCATTCAGTCTAGCAGGGAGAGGCTAAGACTGGCCAAGGTCACAGTCTCCAGTGTGGAGTGGACTGGGAAAGGATCCTGAGAATAGAATGCTTTTTATGAAATCATGGCGCAAGCTTGCAGCACAGCAGGTGCCCTTCTGGAACACATAACATCTGTTTATGTTGGTATACCGTAGCTGACAACGAGATAATAGAACTTTGAAATTTATCATTTCATTTTTAAAAAGACAACTGTATATACAATAATCCAGATGCGTATTTAGCTCAGATCTTTTATTTGAAAATTATAAAGAAAACTGACCGATGTAATTGCTGCTCTTTACATGTATATGTTTAAGCAAAAAGCAAAGCGTAACAACGATTAACCATTGATAGCCATGCTGATCACTAATACTAGGATCTTGGGGAGAAAATACCTAGCATTCACCATAAATTTTTTCCACGTTCAGACATCTGTGTCAACAGCTTGCAGAAGGATTTGCTGAATATGCCCACCTTCTTTGAATATTAGGAGGTTTGGCTAAATTTCCCCCAAAATGTGAGTACTTCAAGGGTGAGGTAGTAATGACGCAAAAATAAAATTTTCAACTTGGACAAATTAGAGAAAAATTAAGCTGTATGTGAGTTGTCATGACGACAAGGATGTTCTGTTGATGAACTGTCCTCCTCATTGTCCAATCAGATAGTAGAGCTGAAGCTGGAGCATGAACAGGAGAAGACGCACCTATTACAGCAGCATAACGCAGAGAAGGATAGCCTAGTCCGAGATCATGAACGGGAAATTGAAAACCTGGAGAAACAGCTTTGCGCTGTTAATATGGAGCATGAAAATCAAATTCAAGAGTTCAAGAAACGAGATGCACAGGTAATTATCAATAATATTTGATAAAACGGGTGTCTATTTTTAAAAAGTCATCAGCGCTTAATGTTTTCTTATTCTTATTGATGCACGCTGTTTGATCATTTGTAAAACTGACATATAAATGTGATTTTTTTTGTTTTCTCCCCCCCCCCCACCCCGTTTTGGGGATGAATAAGGCTTTAACTAGAAAAACCACAGGTAGCCAGATTAAAAATCCCATGGTGTGCTATAACTTGGCCTCTTTTTAATAATCTTGTCTCAGTTCCTTTCATGATGGATTTTTTTTTTTTTTTAAGGTATCTGCCCCTTACCCCTCCCCTCAGCCTCAGCAAATCCCTATGAAATATATCAGGGCGCTCTTTGCTTTTTGTTTTAATCTCTGCAGGTAATAAAGCATGTGTTTTAATATCTGCTTTTCCTTCGTAGTGTTGCTTTTTTTCCCTTAGACCCTATGTTTGATTAGCGCACTCAGATGGTAATTGATAAAAATGACTTCAGAGAAGGGCTATTTCCCATCAGATCTGTTGTCTTTTGCTACATGCACATACACATGCCTCTTAGCCTCCATCTCTGTAGTCCCTGTTGGAAGCCATTTGGCAGAATAACCCCCAGCTGTGGTAGCATTTGACTCTTCAAACTTATGGATGAAATGTGCACTGTCAGCATGGAAAATTATCTTTATAAATTTCAGATAAAAAAAAATCTTATTGGGTGTGTATCTTTGTGGTACAATACATTCTTCAGGGTATATATAATCAAAGGCCTTTAGTGTATCCTCTTGAGGAAATTGCTGTGAAATTTTATTAGAAAAACATTTAAGAGCAATTGATAACAATAAAAAGAGTTTTCTCTCCCAGTAAAACCCTATCAGATACTAGCTCTAAACACCTCTTCTCCCATTGAAATCACACCATACTCTCCATACCACACATAAGCTTCTTCCCCTAGGTATTCTTCCTTCTAAAATAGAATAATTTTCAAGCAAAAAATAAGCCTTCTGTTTGTTGTAATATGTATTTAAACAATATAACATTGTCTAAACATAAAAATACTCTCAGTTAAATAGGATGTTAATTCCTGGAGTGGAGGGCAGGAGGCGGTAAGGGAAAGAACAGGAATTATTGGCTATTTTTAATTTGACCTTGGGTTGTCTTTTACTTTCTGAGAATGACTGGAACAATATAAATGTACTCAGGTGTTTTTTTTTTTTTGTGTGTGTGTGTTGGTCAACAATGTTCATTTATAGGAAAATCATTGTCAATTTGTTTTATGGTGGCTTTCTTAACTCCACAGATACTCATTGCAGTGGCCATGGAACCAGAATTGTCAGATGGTTCCTGTTAAATCAACGGGTCTTATACTTTTGCTGTCAGCCTTTCTAAAGCCTTTATAAACATACACTGGTCTTTTTTATTTTTAACCATACATTTTATTAAGAATCTTTTCAAACTTACACATTTTCCCGCAAACATGATCTTAAACCTTACCATTGTCTTCTATGATAAGGGATTTGGGTTCTGAATCAGTGTAGGGTCTGTTTGCATAGAGGAATTCAATAACTGATACAATAAAATACATTAATTTACATAACATTCTACTACTTCGGTGCTGTTGTGAAAAAGCTGACACAAGTGGAGGCCAAATTTAGAGGAAATCTTTGTGATTTTGCATATGCCGCATCTGCCATATAGGGTGCGGTTCACCCAATGATAACAAAAGGGAATTTTAGAACTATTACATATAATTGAGCTACACAGATAGTATAATGAGGCTATTAATTGAGTTTCTTCCTACTAAAATATTAAGAGGGCTATAGAACCTCTTCAAAGGCTGTTCCTGAGGATTCTTTTTCTTATATTTTGTGTCTTTCATGAAACGTTTTATTGATAGCCTATTGCTGTCACGGTAATACCAGTAAGCAGTGGAAGCTTAGGCTAAATTTATTCTTCATCAAAATAAGATAATTTTCTGTATAAATAATACTTAGCTGTTTTTAGAGAATATATATTTATAAACATTTTACCAATAAGTTATATTTTATTATGTGTACCAAAATGCTAGTAATATTTATTTTTGGTTGTTCATTAAGGTTATTAATTTAATGTTTCCTTCAGGTAAGTTCTAAATTTTTCAAATATATCTCTTCATGATTACGGTGCAAATAATCTAATATTTAATACCTTTTAAGTGGTGAATTCCATTCACGAATTAAAAAACAGACAAAAAGAGTGGGCATATATATTTTTTTAAGATCTTGTTTCAAATCACTGTGTTGTGGTTTAATGCAGAACAAACACATGTATCTTAAATATTAGATTTTTAATTTTTATTTTAGTTCCAGAGAGAGGCATTTGATTTTTACTTAGCGTTTGACTGCTCCAGTTTAGCAATGGAGGCCATTTTGTAGAAAGGACTATTTGAAATACAGAAGAGGACTGGTGAATTATCTGTTTTGGATGCTATGGCTTTGTTTGCTGCCTTTTTTCCATCATATTTTCAAATGAAGACAATATCCTGAACTATTTTTTGCTTTTTTTCAAGTAAGTAATATGTTTTATAATAAGGAAATTATAATTATAAAGCATAGTTACCTACATTAAGGTAAATCATATCAGTTATGAGCTCCATTTTGGTAAATATGATATATAGTTAGTACTGGTCAGTTGTCATTCAAACAATTTCTATTTTTTTGATAAATTATAAGACATAGTAGTTCTGCTAAGGACAGTTAAAAGATTTTTTTCATTTTATTTCATGTATTTAGCTAACTGATTAATTCTATGTATGTATTATATTTCTGTCATAGTACTTTGATTTTCAGTGGCAGGATATTTTATGTTGTGATACTTACATTTGCTAAAATGCACATTAAGTATGATTACTCTCATACAAGAAGTTCGTGTCTGGTATCTAAGGTTATGATGTTTAAGAAAAAACATCCAGATCAGTCAGTAGAAATCAAACGTATAGAAATTTATAACCTCATTGTCAGATATTTCTCGTTTACCAGGTCCCTCTTATTGAAATTATTTTGGAGGATGATCAGTTGATTCGATTGTATTTTTTAATATAAAGGAAATTTGTAAAGATCATCTTAGGACAGCTTCTTCTAATGTGGCAGTTCTGTATGTTTTGCTTTTGAATCAGCAATCTAATGAGAGAATTTCTGCAGTTTATCCTATTGAATTAGAAGAAAAACATTGGCTCTTCGATCCCTTAGCTGTTCTTTTAGAACCCTAAACCATTTAGAGATTGCTTGATCTTTTATATTGTTGCTGAAGTGAATGGTGTGTCTGAGTAATGTAGAGACTATTCCATAGAATCTTTGTGATCTGCCCCAGAGGTGGAGTCACCATCTTAGGACAGCTGTAAATATGACCTGTTGAGGTAAGACGGACTGAGGAGTCAGGGTCACCTCAGCAACCGCTGTGAACCACAGTCAGGAAAACTGCAAATTAAGCACAGCTTACTTGGAGAAAGTCACTAGAGATAGCTGAGAAAATTTGAAACTTAGCATTTACATAGAGTTAAACATTGCCAGCTAAATGCCATTCTTGATTCCCTAAACTGAGAATCATGATTCTAATATGAAAATTTTTGTGTAATAAATCATCTTGATTTTGCCATATCGATTCACACTGTGAGGCTGAACCTATCACTGATTCTAAAATGTAGAATTTGCAGAATTTCTCTTTTTTTCTGCGAAAAATAAAGTTTTCCTAAATAGAATTCACGATAAGACAGTTTTTAAAATTATATCACAATAACATTATTTTCCATGAATTTGGGTATTTGGACACAAGATAAAATCTCTGTTTATAAACTGGGTGTGTGCATGCATCCAGTGGATCAAGCATTTGTTATCACTCTTCAGAGATTACTCAAAGGGCAAATTTTACTGTATGTGTACTCTGAACGGAGTCCCTGGGTGGTGCAAACTGTTAGCAGTGCTCAGGGCTAACTGAAAGGTTGCAGGTTCTAGTCCACCCAGAGGTTCTTTGGAAGAAAGACTTTTTTTTTACTACTTCTGAAAAATCAGTCATTGAAAGCCCTATGGAGCACAGTTCTAAGAATTCTGTCACACATACGGATTCACCATAAGTCAAAGTTTGCTCAACAGCATTTTTTTTTTAATAGTCTGAACATTATTGTTATACCTTATAGGTGGCTTGTGTGCTTGGTAGCATTTTTCTGTTGATAACACTTGATTTTAATTTATTTATATCCAAGCTGCTTTCAGAAAGGATTTGAGGCAGCATTTTGTAATAAACACTTACATAGGTTAAAATATAACTGAAAAAATAAGCAATAAATTATATTAACTACATCAGAAAATCAGTACCAAAAAAATATGCTGTATCATTGAGTACAAGTTTTAGCTCTGAGCTTACCTAGAAGCCACAGCAAAGAGGGAAACATGATGATTATCTAATTATCTAATAACAGACGTCATACTAGTTCATTTTTTTTCCTAGTGCTCAGTTCTGAGAGAAATTTGTGACATGAGACTTAATATAAAGAATTGACGGACATATCTGATGATGTTTGCTGTATGTTAAAACATTTGGAAATAAAATCTGGCGTGAAAACCTTAGATTCTTTAAATACCATCATAATATGTAATCAGCAGATTTGATTTGATTTTTTTTTAATTTTAGTGTGCTTTAGGTGAAAGTTTATATCTCAAATTAGTTTCTCATTCAAAAATATATATACAAATTATTTTGTGACATTGATTGCAATTCCCACAATGTGTCAGCATTCTCCCCCTTTCCACCCAGGGTTCCCCACGTCCATTTGTCCACTTTTCCTGTCCCTTCCTGCCTTCTTTGCTTTTGGGCAGGTGTTGCCCATTTGGTTTCATATACTTGAGTGAACTAAGAAGCACGTTCCTCACGTGTGTTATTGTTTGTTTTATAGGCCTGTCTAATCTTTGGCTGAAAGGTGGACTTCAGGAGTGACTTCAGTTGAGTTAGCAGGGTGTCCAGGAGCCAGCAGATTTGATTTTAATGTGTTACATTTCATTTTAATTTATTGAGGATACTGTTATTCTCAAATCACCAAACAAAGCTGCTTCGGGAGACCCAATTTTATAGATATTATGAATCAAAATAAAGTATATTTTAAGTCATGGACCTAGCAAATTCTAGTCTTCTCACCATATCACTGTTCCAGGAACGCTTATACATCGTCTTTTCTTGGGGAAGTAAAAGAAACGTGGCTGAGAATGGAAGTAGCTTAGAAGTTAATACCCTGACATTAAATTCCAAGTGTGTAACTCTTTCTTAAACCTGATTCTCTTGTCCCCTGGATTTATAATATGAAAAGCTATAATAAGAAATAACAAAACCAAGTAGTAATTCAGTCCAGAAGTAGCAGGTACATGTGCTCACACTAAACTGGTTCATTTCCTACCTGTATAACCAAAACAGTATTTTATCACCAACGTTTATTCATTATTATCATTTGCTTGGTACTGAGGTAGTAAATATTCTGATAGCTTTAGGTCGAACCGGACTAATTGCTTGAAAAAGCCAAATTATATAAATGATAATTTCCCCTCAACATCACGAGGTGGTGGTATTGGTGTAACCCTACTTTTTATTCCCCACTTTTCCCTGGTGACGCTCCTAGTCACATCAGAGTGGTTGCTGGTACTCTAGCTGTGTACACACGGCACTTTGGTATTATCCCCTGAAAGACCCAGTTTTTTTGTATTAGAGGAAGGAGTGGAATTAAGTGTTGTAAGTGCTGAGTGAGTTTTGCTGCAGCGTACAGAGTTTAATGTCAGACACGAGAAGAGTTGGTGGGAAAACATCTCTAACATTTCACTATTATTTTGCAAAGAAAAAACAAGATTTTTTCAGTGTACTTGTGTTAAAATCCATACCTTACAATTGTCAACTTATTTTCTTTAGATGTAAAGAAAACTGTTTTCTTCATTGTATTATCTAAGTGCTGTATTTAAAATAGCCCGAGAAGATTCTGTGTACATTTAAAACATATATAGAGATTTTCCTAAGTAGGCCATTTTAAAAAAACCCATGGAGAAATGCTGTGCTTTCTGACATCAAAAGCCTAAGTCATACAGAATTTTCCAAATAGTGAGGCAAAAATCCTTCTCTTATTTTGACATTGATTGATAAGAGGATCTTGTTTTATTAGTATCCAATAGTGGTATATCTAGTATGTTACATATAAACTTAATAGTATGTTTGTGTTACCTATATATTATATATTAGTATGTATGAGAATACTATTTCTTATGTTCTTAATTAGGAGAAAACAGGAAAAATGCTCTTTCAAGTAAAGCTTACATTTTTATACGTCACCAGCTTTCTTTTTCCATTATAATTCTGAAATTCTGTAATCATTTTCATCTTACAAGTACAGCAGTAACATTATATAACTGTAATTAAACTATTATAAATAATTCAGCTTGGCCCTCATGGAGAAAGTTACATTACGTTCAAAAAACAAAAATACAGTCTGAGACAAGGAAATTGATTTCTCTATGAATGATCCATTTGTAGAAGTGTTACACAGTGTATCTTCAGTCCTGTGCATATTTTTTAAATGTTGCAGTTACCATAGAAACCACATTCTATGGTATGTAGTCCACTTTTAGATAAAGAGTATTCCTTTTAAAGGCAAACCTTATAAAATAATAGCGTAAAGAATAACCTTTGAATTAGCAAGTTAGCGCCAATTAATAATGACTGCTTTAAAATGTGTCTTTTGTTCTTATTATACATAATGGATTTCTTTAGAAATATTAAAATTGCTCTTGAAGAAGAGGTAATTAAATCCTGGAGGTATGTAGAGAGGAAGTATGATGTGAGCAGTGGTGAAAATTGGCAACACAAGTCTGTATACAGTGTGTTCTGCCAGATACAGAGCTTTCAGTCATATTGGGTGTACACGTATATAGCAATAACATAATTAAGTAATCTAAAGAGATGACCAAATCCATTATTTCTCAATTTACAGATAAGAAACCTATGATTCAAGAACATTATCTTGCCCAAAGTCACAGAATAGCAAACCATGGCTGCTTAATCTAGATTCAGTGCTCTTTGTTTCTATCTCAGCCTCCTCCAAGGAAGATTCTAGATTTGGGGAGGGATTTGGACATGGCAAAAGAGGAATAGGATTGTATACGAATCTCTGCATATCAAGGGAAAGAGACACTGGTCCTCTTTGTTCCCCATGCTGAGATTCTCATAACAGTTTGCATTTCTGCCGGTGACGTTGCTGCAAAGTGATAACTGAATGGTGCTGTTCGCCTTCCGGTTTTAGTAAGCGGCACCTCCTAGAACCACGCTGACTCTTTATGCTTGTGTGTTTAACAAAAGCAGTAGCAGCATCAACAGCAACGACAGTTATTTATTGTTGGCCTGCCATGTACGGAGCTCTTTGCTAGGTCATTTATATTGCATTATCTCATTCACCACTTAAAACACCCTATGAGGATTACATTTCTATTTGGAAACTCTGTTTCCACCTCTTACCTGGGTCAGAAGGAGACAGCATGTATTTCCATTTTATCGATAAGAAAATATTCAGAAAGCATAAGTAAATTACCCAGAATTACACAGTCAGTGGTGTAGCTGGGACTCATGGTAACGTCCCCTGCTCCACATGCCTGCTTATGTATGAGCTCGTTGTCTCTAAATTTTATTTATTCCACATAAATCCATTATATTTTCAATTGTGGGTTTTCAGTAGATTACTGGATCTAAAATACTGATACCCAGAACTCAGACTATGTAAATCCAAATCAGATGTTAGCCAGTACTTTCAATCTTTCTCCAAAGCCACAAGCCGTGGCTTTGTCTCTATTCTAAGATAAATTTAAGCCTGAGGAGATAAGCATTTCTTGATATTTTCTTTGGAATATAGTTCTTTCTCACAAATTTCAGAATTTCTGTAATGGGAAAATGAATAAGTTTTTGAAATGAATTCACTTTTGGTTTTGCGTTACCACCGAAATGTGTTCACATTAAGAGTCCGGTAAGCTTTTAGATCAGTGGGACCTACCAATCTCTAGAAAAATTGCTTAGGAATTTATAGTTAGTATTGGTGAAGTATGGTTTGTTGTGAATGGTTCATGGTGGGTGTCTGTTGTATTCACGTAGTATTTTAGAGTATTACATATGAGCCATTCATTTTGTGGACTTTTTAAACCTCAAAGAATTCAATGTTAGTATTTCTTTTTTCCCTAAAGGAACCCAAATAAGGACTTTGTTTTAACTTCTCCTGTTGTATGACAACAGCTAGTCAAAACATTTAAGAAATGGGTGAAGATGGTTTAGTAAGTTCAAGGTGGTTTAATAAGTTCAAACATGGAGATTTTCCTGATAGAAATACAAGGTATAATTAGAAAATATATTTCTTTTAGAACCCTCAAAAACATTTATGTCGATGCAGTTCTGGCTTAATTCTAGAGCTGTTTTGGTCAAAATTAAAAAAATTTAAGGTAATTTTTAAAAAATAAAATACCCTAGAGACAATCACTATTCCACATGCTGAATGTCATTTCCACTGATAAGGAAAAATGCCTTCAGTTATTTTTAGAATATTGCTCTTCCTTCTCCTCTTCACCTCTGCCTCAAATGAAATTACTAAGAATGTTGGCAGAAATTACCTCTGAGGAAATATTGGATGAATAACTCTTCTTCCTTGATGTCTTGTAGAAGTCATTTATGGGTTTCTGACTCAGTCAGTTCTGTAAGAGACATCCCTGATGTCTTCATTTGTACATTTGAGGTAATTTTTGTCTGACAGAGAGGTTGAGCCAAAGTGCAAGAAATGATTGGCAAAATGATGATATCATCAAATGTTCAAAGAGTTGGCAAATTGAAGCTTATTGAACTGTCATTTTGTCTTCCATTCAGTACTAATTGGAATCATGCCTAGTTGCACGATATGAAGAATATTTAACACCTGAGCATTTTTCACGACAAATTGATGTTGAGGGGACCTTAAACTATTTGAGGAGGAGAGCAAGGCATTACATGAAAATAATAGTCTATTTTCAAACTACTTTAATATTTATGGATAGAAAATATTTGAAAAATGTTGTCATTAGGCGAAAACTTTTAGATAATAAAAATTGGCTTTATGGCTATTACATTTTCAGGTTTTACAGAATATTTATTGAGTTCAAAAGCATTGAAATTAGTGAGTTACTTTGAAAACTTGAAACTCATGTTTTCAGTTGAAACAAATATTAAAATTAAGTGAAAATTATTTTTTTCACTTGTTTTAATACTTTAACTTGCTACCTAATGTCTTGACTACTTTTGGATGTTTGTATACTGGGAGTTTGCAAAAGATCACAAGAAATCAGAAAGAAACACTATGCAAAAAGACTTCCAGAATTGAAGATGTGTGTATGATTTTTCCAGTTCGTTTTCATTTGTTTTGCTTAGGCATGAAGTCAGGGCCTGACGATGTTAGTTAACGTTTGAAAATGAGTTAATGGTGTCCTCAGAGAATGAAGTTTGTTGAACTACGTGGCCTGAATCTGGTCTCTCCCCTTGTTTTTAGGGGCAGTTTCAATGCAGCACTAGTCTGGAGGCATGTGCATTTCCCCCTCCCACTGGTGCCATTGTTCACCGCTCTGTGGTGTGGTACAGGGGAGCTTGCAGTAAATGGGGAACCAACAGCCAGGCCCAGCATCTCAAAGCCAGGGAATTTTACAGTGGGAAGACTTGAAAGTTGCATGTCTTTCAACAGGTTAAAACTAAACTAACGATTCCTTCATCTTAAATGTGTTCCTTAAGTCAGTATTTATTAATGAAACAAACTCCAGCTCCTTAGGGTCAAGTAGGACCTTGTTTATTTTGATATTGGCAAAGGTGTCATTTAAGGTATAAAATGCATGTGTTCACCAAATGTTTCCTGAAAAGCTGATTTTTTTAATGCAAGTGTTAGTCACACTTATTGGGCAAATTATATGATACCTCCAGATATAGTGAGGTTGACATGTGCAACAAAAGAAGTGGAGTGTGAGGGTTGAAAACTTTCTCTTCTTCAGTTATTCAGAAATGACTGTCAAAGCTATTGTTAAACAAAAGCCATGAATTCAAGAAGTACAGTGTGCTCCTGGCTCCTCTGTTAAAGTCTGTCCTAACTGTGCATATGATGGTCCAGACTGTGGGTGAAGCGTGGAAATGCATTCTTGTACTTTCACCTCTCTAATCATTTCTAGTGACATAGAAAAATCGCCATCTGTTGCCATGGAGTTGGTGTTTCTTTAAAAAAAAAAATTCAATTCAGAAATAAGAATAGCAGACTGAATGTGCTTATGAAAATTGTAACTCTTTTCATTGCCTTTTGAAATCTCATTATCCAGACTGATGTTGACAAAATAGACCTGTGTTACCTGAGAGTTTATGACTGTGACTCCTCAGATTATATATAAATGAAAGTTTATTTCCATATAAAATATCATCATCTGTGAAAATTAGACAAAATTATGTACATAAATAAATTTTCTCCAACTTGAGTCACTCATTCAATAAAGAATTTTTGAGTGCCTACTCTATGCCAGGACCCAGGGCTGGACTACATAGTGCACACCTCTAGGAGGTGACCTTCACATCCTAGTATATATGAATATTGCCCAGAAGTTGTATAGGACACAGCTTATATGGCCATAAAGGGGTTCCCACACTGAGTACAGCAAAGAACAAGGCAGACCAGTACTCTGCCCTAAATGAACTTATGCTTGAATGGGGGAGGATGGATGTAATATACAAAAACAAATACACAAGGAGTACATCAAATTGCATTAACTGGTTGGTGGAGAATTAAAATTGGCTGGTATTACACAGTGACCAAGAAGACCTCTCCAGAGAAGAGACATCTAAGCTGAAATCTGATTGATGAAAAGTCAGGCAGACTGAGGGAGTAATTGGTGCAGAGACCCTGTGGGACAGAAAGCCTGGTATATTCAAGAAATGAGGAAGGAGGCCAGTGTGGCATGAGCAAAGTGGGCACGGGGAAGGGCATTAGGTAATGAAGTTGAAAAATACGCCCAGGGCCTTTTAAGCCCTGGTGCAGAGTTTGGATTTGATTTTAAATATGTTGGGAAGACAGTTAGAGGCTTTTAAGCAGTAAGGGAGCACAATCTGATTCATATTTTTAAAAGATCCCTGGCTGCTGTGTATAGTTCTGGTTATGTTTGTACAATATATGTATTAGAGCCGATAGGACATGCTGGATGGACTCAGTGGGGAGTGAGAGAAAGAAGAAGTAAGGGTAACTCCTGGAGTTTGGGCTTGAGCAACTAGATAGATGGTGGTGTCAGATATGAGGAGGATTGGGAGGGAACAAAAACAAGAATTGTGGTGTTGCCAAACTACATCTGAGCTACATCCTGAATATCCAGAGGAAATGTATCATGCAGGGAGTTCGATATGCAGGTCAATATTCCAGAGATATAAATTTGGGCATTAATAGCATATGGATAATATTTAAAGCATGGGCTTGCATACAATTTACCAATTTCTTATTGAACATGAGGATCCCTACACTGATTCATGGCCAGTCTTTACCACTTACTATCTCTGTAAACCTGGGTGACTTACTATGTCTGATTGTTTTCCACATCTGTAATATTCATTCACTCCTTTAGAGTCATTCATTGAGCTCCCACTATGTGCCAGGTACTATGCCAGAACCTGGGAATGTTCAAAATGGAATGGTCCCTGCCTTCCAGTTTATAATCGATGGGTTGATAGAGAGAGTCAGGAGAGATGGTCTGAAAAGGTTGCATAAAGTAGATGTCGTATGCATTGAATATTTAAAATGAGTAGAAATTTACTATGCAAATTAAAATGGGGAAAGCATCATAAACAGAAGGAGTACCATGGTTAATATTTGGAGAACACTTTATACCATGTTGAGTCAGTACCGAATCCTGTTGACCTGCGGCCTCCAATCTGGAGTTTGTACTGTCCTTCTATGCTCTCATTTCTTTCTTTTCTTTTTTTTTTTTTTTAATTGTGCTTCAGGTGAAAGTTTACAGCTCAAGTTAGTTTCTCATACAAAAATTTATACACACATTGTTATATGACCTGTCATGGATTGAACTGTGTCCACCAAAAATATCTGTCAAGTTGGCTGGGTCATGATTCCTAGTATTGTATGATTGTGTACCATTTTGTAAATCTGATGTGATTTCCTTATGTGTTGTAAACTCTATCACTATGATGAGGTTATACTGATGAGATTTACAAGGTTAGATAGCATCTTAATCGAATCTCCTTAAAGATATAAAAGAGAGAAGTGAGTGGAGACATGTGGGAACTTCACACCACCAAGAAAGCAGCGCCGGGAGCAGAGCGTGTTCTTTGGACCTGAGGTGCCTGCACTGAGATGCTCCCAGACCAAGAGAAGATGGATGCATCACAAGGACCTTCCTCCAGAGCCGACAGAGAGAGAAAGCCTTCTCCTGGAGCTGATGCCCTGAATTTGGACTCGTAGCCTACTGGACTGTGAGAGAATAAATATCTCCTTGTTAAAGCCATCCACTTGTGGTATTTCTCTTAGAGCAGCGCTAGATGACTAAGACATGACCCTAGTTGCTATCCCTATAATGTGACAGCACGCTCTTCCTTTCCACCCTGGATTTCCCGTGTCCATTCAACAAGCTCCTATCCCTTTCTGCTTTCTCATCTCGCCTCCAGACAGGAGCTGCCCATTTAGTCTTGTGTTTCTACTTGAACTAAGAAGCACACTCTTCATGAGTATCATTTTGTGTCTTGTAGTCCAGTCTAATCTTTGTCTGAAGAGCTGGCTTCAGGAATGGTTTTAGTTCTGGGTTAACAGAGAGTCTGGGAGCCATGTCTTCTAGGGTTCCTACAGTCTCAGTCAGACCATTAAGTCTGGTCTTTTTACTAGAATTTGAGTTCTGCACCCCACTTTTCTCCTGTTCCCTCAGGGTTTCTGTTGTATTCCCTGTCAGGGTGGTCATTGGTGTTAGCAGGCCACCATCTAGTTCTTCTGGTCTTAGGCTGATGGAGTCTCTGGTTTATGTGGCCCTTTCTGTCTCTTGGCCTAATACTTTCCTTGTGTCTTTGGTGTTCTTCATTCTCCTTTGCTCCAGGTGGGTTGGGACCAAATGATGCATTTTAGATGGCTGCTTGCTAGCTTTTAAGACCCCAGACACCACTCACCAAAGTAGGATGCAGAACATTTTCTTAATAAGGTTTGTTATGCCAGTTGACCTAGATGTCCCCTGAAAGCATGGTCCCCAGACCCCCCACCCCTGATACTCTGTCCCTCAAAGTGTTTGGTTGTATTCAGGAAACGTCTTAGCTTTTGGTTTAGTCCAGTGATGCTGACTTCCCCTGTACTATGTGTTGCCCTTCCCTTCACCTAAGATAATTCTTGTCTAATATCTAGTTAGCAAATTCTCTCTCCCTCCCTCCCCACCCTTGTAAACCATCAAAGAATGTTTTCTTCTGTGTTTAAACCTTTTCTTGAGTTCTTACAATAGCGGTCTTATACAATATTTATCCTTTTGTGACTGAACTGATTTCACTCAGTGTAATGCTTCCAGATTCATCCATGTTATGAGACATTTCAAAGATTCATATTGTTCTTTATCATCACATAGTATTCCATTGTGTGAATATACCATAATTTGTTTATCCATTCATCTCTTGATGAGCACTTAGGTGGTTTCTGTCTTTTTGCTATTGTGAACAATGCTGCAGCGAACATGGGTATGCATATATCTATTTGTGTGATGGCTCTTATCTCTCTAGGATATATTGCAAGGAGTGGGATTACTGGATCGTATGGTACTTCTATTTCTAGCTTTTTAAGGAAGCACCAAATCAATTTCCAAAGTGACTGTACCATTTTTACATTCCCACCAGCAGTGTATAAGTGTTCCAGGCTCTCCACAACCTCTCCAACATTTATTATTTTGTGTTTTTTGTATTAACGCTAGCCTTGTTGGGGTGAAATGGTATCTCATTGTAGTTTTGATTTGCATTTTGCTAATGGCTAATGATCATGAGAATTTCCTCATATATCTGTTAGCCAACTGAATGTCTTCTTTGGTGAAATGCCTGTTTGTATCCTTTGCCCATTTTTTAATTGGGTTGTCTTTTATTGAGGTTTTGTAGTATCTTGTAGATTTTAGAGATTAGACCCTGATCAGATATGTCATAGCCAAATTTTTTTCTCCAGTCTGTAGGTTGTCTTTTTACTCTTTTGGTGAAGTCTTCTGATGGGCATAAGTGTCTGATTTTTAGGAGCCCCCAGTTATCTACTTTCTTTTCTGGTGTTTATGCATTGTTAGTTATGTTTTGTATTCTGTTTATGCCATGTATTAGGGCTCCTAACGTTGTCCCTGTTATTTCTTCCATGATCTTTATCGTTTTCTATTTTATGTTTAGGTCTTTGATCCATTTTGAGTTAGTTTTTGTGCATGGTGTGAATATGGGTCTTGTTTCAGTTTTTTGCAGATGGATATCCAATTATGCCAGCACCATTTGTTAAATAAACTGTTTTTTCCCCATTTAATGGACTTTGGGCCTTTGTCAAGTATCAGATGCTCATAGGTGGATGAATTTACGTCTGGATTCTCAATTCTGTTCCATTGGTCTATGTATCTGTTGTTGTACCAGTACCAGGCTGTTTTGACTACCATGGTGGTATAATAGGTTCTGAAATTAGGTAGTGTGAAGCCTCCTACTTTGTTGTTCTTCTTGAGTAATGCTTTACTTATCCGGGGCCTCTTCCCTTTCCATATGAAGTGGTGATTTATTTCTCCATCTCATTAAAAAATGCAGTTGGAATTTGGATTGGGATTGCATTATATCGGTAGATCACTTCGGGTAGAATTGACATTTTCACAATGTTGAGTTTTCCTGTCCATGAGTAAGGTATGTTTTTCCACTGATATAGGTCTCTTTTGGTTTCTTGCAGTAGTGTCTTATAGTTTTGTTGGTATAGGTTATGCTCTCATTTCTATCGCAGTGTTTTTACCAGCTCTTCACTTCATTCCCTTACTTGTATCATTTATTACCCTTTTCGGTAATTAGTACAGTGTTCTCCAGATGAAATGCATTAGGATACAGGGTATATGCAGTGGTGAAGGTGCTCACTTGTCTATGCCAAGAGATTTGGAAGACAGCTATCTGGCCAGCTGACTGGAAGAGATCCATATTTGTCCCCATTCCAAAGAAAGGTGATCCAACAGAATGTGGAAGTTATCGAACAATATCATTAGTATCACACACAAGTAAAATTTTGCTGAAGATCATTCAAAAATGGTTGCAGCAGTACAGCAACAGGGAACTGCCAGAAAGTCAAGTCAGATTCAGAAGAGGATGTGAAAGGAGGAATATCACTGCTGATGTCAGATAGATCTTGGCTGAAAGCAGAGAACACCAGAAAGATGTTTACCTGTGTTTTACTGAATACGCAAAGGCATTCAACTGTGTGGATCATAACAAATTATGGATAACATTGAGAAGAATGGAAATTCCAGGATACATAATTGTGTTCATGAGAACCTGTACATAGACCAAGAGGCAGTCATTCTTATAGAACAGGGGGTACTGTGTGGTTTAAAATCAGGAAAGGATTGTATCCTTTCACCATACTTATTCAATCTGTATGCTAAGCAAATAATCCAAGAAGCTGAACTATATGAAGAAGAATGCAGCATCGGGTTTGGAGAAAGGCTTATTAACAATGTGCAGTTGACACAACCTTGCTTGCTAAAAGCAAAGAGGACTTAAAGTACTTACTGATGAACATCAAAGACTACAGCCTGTAGTATGAATTACACCTCAACATGAAACAAAAACCCTCACAACTGGACCAACAGCAACATCATGATAAACAGAGAAAATATTGAAGTTGTCAAGGATTTCATTTTACTTGGATCCACAATCAACACCCATGGAAGCAGCAGTGAAGAAATTAAATGACATATTGCATTGGGCTAATCTACTGCAAAATACCTCTTTAACGTGTTAAAAAGCAAAGATGTCACTTTGAGGACTAAGGTAGGCCTGACCCAAGCCATAGTATTTTCAGTCACCTCATATGCATGTGAAATTTGGACAATGGATAAAGAAGACCAAAGAAGAATTGATGCCTTTGAATTATGGTGTTGGCGAAGAATATAGAGTATACCATGGGCTGCTAGAAGAATGAACAAGTCTGTCTTGGAAGAAGTACAGCCAGAGTGCTCCTTAGAAGCAAGGATGGTGAGACTTCATCTCACATACTTTGGACATGTTATCAGGAGAGACCAGTCCCTGGAGAAGGATGTTATTCTTGGTAAAGTAGAGAGTCAGTGAGAAAGAGGAAGATCCTCAGTGAGATGGATTGACACAGTTGCTGCAACAATGGGCTTAAACACGAGGATGGCGCGGGACCAGGCAGCGCGGGACTGGGCAGTATTTCACCCTCTTGTACATAGGTTGCTGTCAGTTGAAATCTACTTTTTTTTTTTTTCTTTTCTCCTGTTTTCTTTATTTTTTATTATTGTAATTAAATGAGGTTTACATTTCAAGTTAGTCTCCCATACAGAGTTTTTTTTTTAACATACATTGTTATGAGACCCCAACTGCTCACCCCATTCTGTGACAGCACACTCCTCCCCTCCGCCCCTGATTCCCCATGGACATTCAACCAGCTCCTAACTCTCTCTGCCTTCCCCTCTCACCTCTGGACAGAAGCTGCCCCTTTGGTCTCTTATATGTACTTGTCTAAGAGGCACATTCTTCACAAGTACCACTTTATATCCCACAGTCCAGTCCAGTCCCTGTTTCAAGAGTTGGCCTCGGAAATTGTTTCAGTTCTGGGGTGATGGAGAGACCAGGGGCCATGCTTTCTGGGGCACCTCCAGTCTTAGTCAGACCATTAAGTCTGGTCTTCTTACTAGAATTTGAGTTCTGCATCCCATCGTTCTACTGCTCCATCAAGGACCCTCTGTTCTGTTCCCTGTCAGGAAGTTCATTGGTGGTAGCCGGGCACCATCTAGTTCTTCTGGTCTCAGGCTGATGAAGTCTCTGGTTTATGTGGCCCATTCTGTCTCTTGGGCCAATACTTTCCTTGTGTCTTTGGTGTTCTTCATTCTCCTTTACTCCAAGTGATTGGGACCAACTGATGCATCTTAGATGGCTGCTTGCAAGCTTTTAAGACCCGAGACGCCACTCACCAAAGGAGGATGCAGAACATTTTCTTAATAAGGTTTGTTACGCCAGTTGACCTAGATGTCCCCTGAAAGCATGGTCCCCAGACCGCACATCCCTGCTACTCTGTCTCTCAAAGTATTTGATTGTATTGAGGAAATTTCTTAGCTTTGGTTTAGTCCAGTTGTGCTGGCTTCCCCTGTAGTGTCTAGTGTCCTTCCCTTCGCCTAAGATAATTCTTATCTACTATCTAGTTAGTGAATAACCCTCTCCCTGCCCCCGTAACCACCAAAGAATGTTTTCTTCTGTGTTTAAACCTTTTCTTGAGTTCTTATAATAGTGGTCTTATACAGTATTTGTCCTTCTGTGCCTGACTAAATTCACTTAGGATAATAAGTTCTAGCTTCCACCAAGTTATACGATGTTTCACAGCTTCATCATTGTTCTTTATCCTTGCATAATATTCCATTGTGTGGATATACCATAGTTTGTTTATCCATTCGTCCATTGATGGGCACTTAGGTTGCTTCCATCCTTTGGCTGTTTTGAACAGTGCTGTGATGAACATGGGTGTGAATATATCTATTCGTGTGATGGCTCTTGTTTCTCTAGGATATGTTCCAAGAGCGGGATAGCTGGATCGTATGGTACTTCTATTTCTAGCTTTTTAAGGAAGCGCCAAATGGATTTCCAAAGTGGTTGTACCATAGTACATTCCCAGCAACAGTGTATAAGTGTTCCAGTCTCTCCACAACCTCTCCAGCATTTGTTATTTTGTGTTTTATGGATTAATGCTAGCCTTGTTGGGGTGAGATGATATCTCATTGTAGTTTTGATCTGCATTTCTCTAATGGCTAATGATTGTGAGCATTTCTTCATGTGTCTGTTAGCTGCCTGAATATCTTCTTTGGTGAAGTGCCTGTTCATATCCTTTGCCCACTTTTTAATTGGGTTGTTTGTCTTTTTGCTGTTGAGGTTTTGCAGTATCTTGTAGATTTTAGAGATTAAATGCTGATCGGATTTGTCATAGCCAAAAATTTTTTTCCCAGTCTGTAGGTTGTCTTTTCACTTTTGGTGAAGTCTTTGGATGAGCATAAGTGTTTGATTTTTAGGAGCTCCCATTTATCTAGTCTGTGTTCTGGTGCTTGTGCATTATTACTTATGGTTTGTATTGTGTTTATGCCATGTATTAGGGCTCCTAGCGTTGTCCCTATTTTTTCTTCCATGATGTTTATCGTTTTCGATTTTATATTTAAGTCTTTGATCCATTTTGAATTAGTTTTTGTACATGGTGTGAGATGTGGGTCTTTTTTCAGTTTTTTGCATATAGATATACAATTATGCCAGCACCATTTGTTAAAGAGACTGTCTTTTCCTCAATTAATGGATTTTGGGCCTTTGTCAAATATTAGCTGCTCATAGGTGGATTTGCTTATATCTGGATTCTCAATTCTGTTCCATTGGTCTGTGTATCTGTTATTGTACCACTACCAGGCTGTCTTGACTACCGTGGCAGTATAATAGGTCCTAAAATCAGGTAGTGTAAGGCCTCCCACTTTGTTCTTCTTCTTGAGTAGTGCTTTATTTATCTGGGGCCTCTTCCCTTTCCATAGGAAGTTGGTGATTTGTTTCTCCATCTCATTAAAAAATGTTGCTGGAATTTGGATCAGGATTGCATTGTATCTGTAGATTGCTTTGGGTAGAGTTGACATTTTCACTATGTTGTGTCTCTACCTATCCATGAGCAAGGTATATTTTTCCACTTATGCAGGTCTCTTTTAGTTTCTTGCAGTAGTGTCTTGTAGGTTACTCTGTAAAGATCTTTTACATCTATGGTTAGATTTATTCCTAAGTATTTTATCTTTTGGGGGGCTATTGTAAATGGTATTGATTTGGTGATTTCGTCTTCAAGGTTCTCTTTGTTGGTGTAAAGGAATCCAATTGATTTTTGTATGTTTATCTTGTATCCTGAAACTTTGCTGAAATCTTCTATTAGTTCCACTAGTTTTCTTGTGGATTCCTTGGGGTTTTCCATGTATAAGATCATATCATCTGCAAATAGAGATACTTTTACTTCTTCCCTACCTATTTGGATGCCCTTTATTTCTTTTTCTAGCCTAACTGCTCTGGCTAGGACCTCGAGCACAGTGTTGAATAATACTGGTGACAAAGGCCATCCTTGTCTGGTTCCTGTTCTCAAGGGGAATGCTTTCAAAGTCTCTCCATTCAGGATGATATTGGCTATTGGTTTTGTGTAAATGCCCTTAATTATACTGAGGAATTTCCCTTCTATTCCTATTTTTTGAGAGTTTTTATCATGAATGGGTGTTGGACTTTGTCGAATGCCTTTTCTGCATTCATTGATAAGATCATGTGGTTCTTGTCTTTTGTTTTATTTATGTGATGGATTACGTTGATTCTTTTCCTAATGTTGAACCATCCCTGCATACCTGGTATAAATTCCACTTGGTTGTGGTGAATTATTTTTTTTGATATGTTGCTGAATTCTATTGGGTAAAATTTTGTTGAGGATTTTTGCATCAATATTCATGAGGTATATCGGTCTGTAATTTTCTATTTTTGTGGTGTCTTTACCTGGTTTTGGTATCAGGGTTATGCTGGCTTCATAGAATGAGTTTGGGAGTATTCCATCCGTTCCTATGTTCTGAAATACCTTTAGTAGAAGTGGTGTTATCTCTTCTCTGAAAGTCTGGTAGAATTCTCCAGTGAAGCCATCCAGGCCAGGGCTTTTTTTTTGTTGGCAGTTTTTTAATAACCTTTTCAATCTCTTCTTTTGTTATGGCTTTATTTGGTTGTTCTACCTCTGTTTGTGTTAATTTAGGTAGGTAGTGAGTTTCTAGAAATTTGTCCATTTCCTCTAGGTTTTCAAATTTGTCAGAGTACACTTTTTCATAGTATTCTGTTACGATTCTTTTAATTTCAGTTGGGTCTGTTGTGATATCACCCATCTCATTTCTTATACGGGTTATCTGCTTCCTTTCCAGTTTTTCTTTTGTCAGTTTGGCCAATGGTTTATCAATTTTGTTGATCTTTTCAAAGAACCAGCTTTTGGACTTGTTAACTCTTTCAGTTGTTTTTCTGTTCTCTATTTCATTTAATTCTGCTCTAATTCTTATTATTTCCTTCCTTCTGGCACCTGTAGGCTTTTTTTGCTGCTCTCTTTCTACTTGTTCCAGTTGTAGGGTTAGTGCTTTGATTATGAGCCTTTCTTGTTTTGGGATGTGTGCATTTATTGCTATAAACTGACCTCTGAGCACTGCTTTTGCTGTCTCCCAGAGGTTCTGGTAGGATGTGTTTTCATTCTCGTTTGATTCTATGAATTTCTTTATTCCATCCTTAACTTCTTCTACAACCCAGTGGTTTTTGAGCAAGGTGGTGTTCAGTTTCCATGTGTTTGATTTTTTTTCCTTGTTTTTTGTGTTGTTGATTTCCACTTTCATGGCTTTGTGGTCAGAAAAGATGCTTTGTAGTATTTCGATGTTTTTGGACTTTGTTAAGGCTTGCTTTATGGCCTAATATGTGGTCTATTCTGGAGAATGTTCCATGTGCTTTGGAAAAGAAAGTATACTTGGCTGCTTTTGGGTGCAGAGTTTGGTATATGTCTGTGAGATCAAGTTGGCTGATTGTAGCATTTAGCTCTTCTGTGTCTTTGTTGAGCTTCTTTCTAGATGTTCTGTCCTTCACCGAAAGTGGCATGTTGAAGTCTCCTACTATTATTGTGGAGTTGTCTGTCTATCTCTTCAGAGCTGATAGAGTTTATGTATTTTGGAGCCCTGTTGTTGGGTGCGTAAATATTTATTATAGTTATGTCCTCCTGGTGTATTGACCCTTTAAGCATTATATAGTGCCCTTCCTTATCTTTTATGGTGGATTTTACTTTAAAGTCTATTTTGTCAGAGATTACTATTGCCACTCCTGCTCTTTTTTGAGTGTTGTTTGCTTGATTTATTTTTTTCCATCCTTTGAGTTTTAGCCTGTTTGTGTCTTTAAGTCTAAGGTGCGTCTCTTGTAGGCAGCATATAGACGGATCATGCTTTTTTATCCAATCTGCCAGTCTGCGTCTCTTTATTGGTGCATTAAGTCCGTTTACATTTAGTGTAATTATTGATAGGTATGAGTTCAGTGCTGTCATCCTGATATCTTTTTTTGTGTGTTGTTCACAGTTTGTTTGTTCTCCTCAATTTTCTGTGCTGAGTCGTTTTTCTTTATTTTTTTTTTTTTTCCTCTTTTTCTTTGTTGTAGATTTTGTGTTTGCTGAGTCTTCATGTTTTTCTACTTTTTTATTTTGATTTGTAGGATTGTTAGATTCCTTTGTGGTTACGTTAATATTTACCCCTAATTTTCTAAGTTTATACCAGTCTTTTATTACTTTATATCACCTTAACTTCCCCTCCATATAGAAAATCAGGGTCTCCATTTTTTAAGTCCCTCTTTTTTTGTTTTAATATTATCCTTTTTTTTTTTTAACATATTGATATCTGTTTCCCTATTTTCATTGTTTTAGCTTTGATGTAATTTTGATTTCAGTATCTGAGTCAATATCTGGTTGCTCTGTCCTGTGTTCTAGTTTTGTGTTGTTAGCTGGTGTTATTGATTATCTAACCGTAGGACTCCCTTTAGTATTTCTTGTAATTTTGGTTTGGTTTTTGAAAATTCCCTGAACTTCTGTTTATCTGGAAATGCCCTAATTTTGCCATTATATTTGAGAGACGGTTTTGCTGGATATATAACTCTTGGCTGACAGTTATTTTCCTTCAAGGCTTTAAATATGTCATCCCATTGTCTTCTCGCCTGCATGGTTTCTGCTGAGTAGTCTGAGCTTATTCTAATTGACTCTTCTTTGTAGATGACTTTTCTTTTATCCCTAGCTGCTCTTAAAATTCTCTCTTTATCTTTGGTTTTGGTAAGTTTGATTATAATATGTCTTGGGGACTTTTCTTTTGGGATCTACCTTATGTGGGGTTCGATGAGCATCTTGGATAGATATCTTCTCATCTTTCATGATATCAGGGAAGTTTTCTGTCAAAAAATCTTCAACAATTTTCTCTGTATTTTCTGTTATCCCCTCCTGTTCTGCTATTCCAATCACTCGTAGGTATTTCTCCTGATAGAGTCCCACGTGACTCTTAGAGTTTCTTCACTCTTTTTAATTCTTTTATCTGATTTTTCCTCAAATAAGTTGGCGTCAAGAGCTTTATCTTCAGTGTCACTAATTCTAACTTCTCCTGCCTCAATTCTGCTCCTATGACTTTCTATTGAGTTGTCTAATCCTGAAATTTTATTGTTAATCTTCTGGATTTCTGATTGCTGTCTCTCTGTGGATTCTCGCAGCCTATTAAATTTGGCATTATGTTCTTGAATAACTTTTTAAAGTTCTGCTACTACTGTGTCTGTATGTTGCCTGGCTGTTTCTGCTTCTGTCGAATTTCCTTTCTTATTTCTAGAAGAGTTCTGTATATTAATGTTTTGTATTCTGTCTCTGGTAATTCCAAGAAGTTCTCTTCCTCCAGAGAATTTATTGATTCTTTATTTTGGGAGCTTGCTGAAGGCATCATGGACTGCCTCTTTATGTGACTTGATATTGACTGTTGTCTCCGAGCCATCGATAATTTATTATAATTTTATTTTGTGTTTCCTTAGTGAGACCTAGCTTCTTATTTTGTTTTGTTTTGGTATGCCCAAATAGGCTGCCCGTGTGCACTAGTTTGATTTTTGACACCTTTTGATCTCTAATGTCCTGTCACCAGGTAGTAAGTTCTGTAACTTAATTATGTGCACGCCGGAGTCCGTTAAAATTTCCTATATGGGATCAGCTCGGGTGTATAGGAAGTTGGTCACCAAGTGTGTGATGCAGGCTCTCACCCCCACTACTAGAGAGGCATGGGTGATTGGTGCAGGCACTGGACTCTGGCTGTGGTAGGGGATCATGCACTGAGCCAGGCAGGGGGCTGACGGCTGCCCCTGAGATTCTGAAAGAAAAGCATCTCCCTATTTTCTAGGGTGAATAGGTAGGTGAGTTTTGCATCTGGGCTAAGAGCACCCCACTATATTGGCTTCAAAGACTCGAGGGCACCACTTTTTCTTGAACTCCTGTAGCGGGTGACTAGGCACTTTAGGAGCTACCACCAGTCCTCAAGACCCTGTTGCAGATTGATAAAGGTGCCTACTTGAGGGGCAGGGCTGTTTCGAGGATCACAAATCTGCCTGTTAACAGCTGAAGCAGTTGAAGTTAAACTTCAGATGTTTGCCCTGTTGTAATGTAGTAGTGAGGGCTAACGCTGTTGAGATGGGTCCCCACAAGTGTATACAGGGGTGTATGGCACTCAGAGTCTGCGGACCCCTGATTTCTATGGCCAGCAAAGGAGCTGTGCCGACCCTGTGTTCCTGGCCTAGGGGAGCCAGCAGCTTATTTGTTCCCTCTCCAAGGCCAGAAGAATGGGTCAGGGCGCCTTTTGGGATCTACTTCCAGCCCAGTGGACTCCCGGTGCAGAGCGGGGAGGGAGGAGGTAAAAGGAAGAGGGTTTTTCCCAAATCCGGTGCAGATCATGGAAGTAGGAGGTAAAAGGGAGAGAGGTTTCTCCCAAATCCGGGGCAGAGTGCAGAGGTAGGAGGTAAAAGGGAGAGAGGTTTTTCCGAAATGGGTTTTGTTTTCTTTTTTTAAATCGCCACGGAAGGGTGTGCGCATGTACTTATCCTAGCCTCTTGGGAGCTGCTCTTCACTGGTTCAGAGTGTCCAAGCAGAATCTCTGCTGCCGGGTCTCTCTCGATGTGGAAACTGCTTCTCGAGCGTGTGCACAAGCACAGCTGTTTGTCTGTTTCACCGCGGCCTGGCATGGCTGTGTCTCTGCAGTACTGCCACCACGGCTCTAGTGCTTCTCACCTCTTCCAAACAGTCTTCCTCTGCGGTATGACTCAGATGGATTTCTTAACCTTGCCTTGTTCAGGGCTGCCAGATGTTCACATAGAATCAAATCACTTGTTTTTCCAGGTCTTTGTTGTAAGAGGGATATAGGAAGCATCTAAACTAGTCTGTCATGTTGACCACGCCTCCAGTCAAAATCGACTTGATGGCACCTAACAACAACAACTCCAGTATAGGAAGAAAAAAATTAGAATGTCTACAGGTAGTTCCCAACTTATGGTGGGGTTCCATTCCAACCACTGTGTCCTAAGTCGGTTCTGACATAAGTCAAGCACCTTATTTTTTTTTTTTTAGTTTTCATTATTATTGTCTTTTATTATCAGTATCTTCAGAAATCTAATCTTTATTTGTCTTTGCAGGTTGGAAACAGTACATATAAACCTACAGATATATTTTAATACATACATATGTATTACTAATGATACTAAGAAACCAAACCTGTTGCCGTCGAGTAGATTCTGACTCATAGTGACCCTATAGGACAGAGTATAACTGCCCCATTGCATTTCCGAGAAGCAGCTGGTGGTTTCGAACTGCCGACCTTTTGGTCAGCAGCCAAACGCTTAAGCACTGCACCAGATGTTCAAAATAAAAAAAGATGGTCATAAGTGCAGTCTGTCATAACTTGAATACTACCTGTATTTGTTTTATTTCACTTTTATTAAATACCTATTTTTGTAAAGTGTTTTGTAAGGTACATAATGTATTATTATAGTAGTATGTTACAAATTTATACATACATACACTGGGTTGCATGAAACATTTTTTTATGATAATATTGTACAATAAAAGTTTAGAGACCATAGCTGTCAAAAATCAGAAATCACTGAAGAATTTTGAGCAAAGGATTAAGAATTGGAAGGCAGCGAGATTGTTGGCAGGCTGCCTAATTAGGAGTCATCCAAGTGAGAGATGACCAGGGCCTCAGCTAAGACGTTGGCAATGGGGAAAGTTGATGTGGCAGTCAGGGGCGAAAGGAGTCCTAGGGTTATAGTTCAATGTGCCACCAAACGTTTAGGTGTAGATGCCACTTAAGCAACTGAGAGATAGGGGTAGAGTGGAAAAGAGAGCTCTCCATTAGAAATAAAGATTTGGAAGTAGTCATCAGCATGGATGAAAATGGATGCCGCAGGTGAAGATGAGATCCCCTTAAGGAGGGGACTAGACTTTGAGATCAGGTAGTCCATGTCAGGGATGGAAAATGAGACCTAGATGAATCAGATGACCTGGGCAGTTAGTGACAGAGTCAGGCATGACTTGCAGACAGTACTAAACCAGATTTACTGGACATACAGCCCAGCATCTCCAGTTCCACGTTTGTTCCTGAAAACAGTTGGGTTTCAGGTCCACAGAAAGCTTTCCCAGGGTTGGGTACTAAGGAAGTTTTCATGCCTCACCTAGAGAAGCAGGGGTTGATTGCCAGGATCACCCAATGTGGTACAAACTCAATTCTGGGAGAAAAAGAGAACAGGTTTTGCCTGGCGTATGTAAGAACCAAGAGTTTAAGGAGCTGAGATCAGAGGGAGATCATTTCTAGCATCAGTAAAGGGGAGATAGGAGATCCAGTAGATTCTCAGACTGAGTCACCTGCCTGTGAGAGAGCTCCCACTTCAGAATATTCTACCAAACTATCGGGAATCTACCAGTTACATTGCTTGAAATACCTCTGAATAGAATTTGTCTGGGATGACTAACGTTCTCTCTCTTGCTTGCCCTTTATTTTAATTTAATAAATTTTCCTTGAATGGTTAACTCATACGTGCATTTTAAAATTCAAAATGGATAGCTGGCAAAACTGGATAGCCATCTGCAAAAAAATGAAACAGGACCCATACCTCACTCTATATACAAAAACTAATTCAAAATAGATCAAAGACCTAAATATAAAGACAAAAACTATAAAGTTCATAGAAGAAAAAATAGGACCAATGCTACAGGCCCTCATACATGGCATTAACAGGATACAAACCATAGCCATCAACACACAAACCCCAGAAGATAAGATAGATAACTGGGATCTTCTAAAAATCAAACACGTATGCTCTTCAAAAGACTTCACCAAAAGAGTAAAAAGAAAACCTACAGACTGGGAAGAAATTTTTGGATAGTACAAGTCAGACAAAGGTCTAATCTCCATAATCTACAAGAAAATCCAACACCTCTACAACAAAAAGACAAATAATCCTATCAAAAAATGGGCAAAGGAAATGAACAGACACTTCACCAAAGAAGACATTCAAGCGGCCAACAGACACATGAGGAAATGCTCGCAATCACTAGCCATTAGAGAAATGCAAATGAAAACCACAATGAGATACCATCTTACCCTGGCATTACTGGCATGAGTCAAAAACACTGGAAATAACAAATGTTGGAGGGGTTGCGGGGGGATCAGAGCTCTTATGCACTGCTGGTGGGAATGCAAAATGATGCAACCATTTTGGAAAATGATATGGTGCTTCCTTAGAAAGCTAGAAATAGAAATACCATATGATCCAGTAATCCCACTGCTAGGAATATATCCTAGAGAAATGAGTCGTCACTCGGCGAGACATATGCACACCTATGTTCATGGCAGCATTGTTCACAATAGCAAAAAGATGGGAACAACCTAGATGCCCATCAACAGATGAATGGATAAACTATGGTACATATACACAATGGAGTACTATGCAACGAGAAAGAATAATGATGAATCTGTGAAGCATATCATAACATGGATGAAACTGGAGGACATTATGCTGAGTGAAATAAGTCAATCACAAAAGGACAAATATTGTATGAGACCTCTATTGTAAAAACCCATGAAAAAGTTTACACACAAAAAGTAACAATCTTTGTTGGTTACCAGGGATGGGAGGGGTGTGTGGGGGAATACTAAATAGGCAATAGATAATTGATATCTTGGGTGAAGGGTGAGACAGTACACAATACTGGGGAAACCAGCACAACTTGTACAAGGAAAGGTTATGGAAGCTCCATAGACACATCCAAACTCCCTGAGGGACTGAATTGCTGGGTGGAGGGCTGTGGGGACCATGGTCTCGGGGAACATCTAGCTCAATTGGCATAACACAGTTTATAAAGACAATGTTCTACATTTTACCTTGGTGAGTAGTGTCTGGGGTCTTAAAAGCCTGTGAGAAGCCATCTAAGATACTCCATTGGTCTCATCCCTTCCGGAGCAAGGGAGAAGGAAGAGAGCAGGATAGAAGGAAAAGATTAGTCTGAAGGACTAATGGACCACAGCTACCAAGGCCTCCACCAGACTGAGTCCAGTACAGCTAGATGGTGCCTGGCTACCACCACTGATGGCTCTGATTGGGATCACAACAGAGGGTTCTGGACAGAGCTGGAGAAGGATGTAGAACAAAATTCTAACACACACAAAAAAGACCAGATTTACTGGCCTGAAAGAGAGACTGGAGAAACCCCGAGAGTATGGCCCCCAGACACTTCTAGCTCATTGAAGTCAGTTCTGAGCTTCAGTGTTCTGCCGGGGATTGGACAGCCCCATAAAACAAAACAGGACTAATGAGGCACAGCAGTCCAGGGACAAGGGCTATAAGGCAAAAGAGGACAGGAAAGCTGGTAATAGGGAACCCAAGGTTGAGTAAGGACAGTGTTGATGTGTTGTGAGGTTGTTAACTATTTCCATAGGGCAACATGTGTACTGTTTAATGAGAAACTCTTTTGTTCTGTAAACCTTCATCTAATGTAAGAATAGCAGCACAACTGGAAGAGCGTAGTCGATGTCACTGAACTGTGCATGTAGATGTTTTTGAAATGGTGTATCTTTGGCTATGTATATTTTCACCAAAAAAAAAAATAGGTCACGAAGGGAGAGGGTTGACATGGCATGGGGTTGTTAACCAATGTCATAAAACAATATGTGTACTAATGTTTAATGAGAAACTATTTGTTCTGTAAACCTTCACCTGAAGTACAATTTAAAAAAAAATTCAAAATGGATAAAGATACACGATAAAATGAATATATGAATAAGTAACTCATGAACACTTTAAAAATTCAAATGATTAAAGGTATATGGTAAAAAAATAATAATAATAAGATTACTTTTAAGATAAGAGTTCTGTTCCAAAGATTCCTTCATTTATCCGTTGCTCATTCATCAGTTATTGAATACCTTCCTGAATCAGTGCTAAGAGGAGATACACAAAAACAAATAAGATGAAGTCCTCCCCTGGGAGAGTTCAGTTTTGCCAGGCAGCTTAGCAAGTGGACAGAGCATTACAAATGAGATCATTGCAATTATCTGCCCCTTGCCCCCAGTCAGAAGATGGGGTGTGCCTGAAGGAACCAGGAGTCTTCAAAGAAGGGGGGATCTGAATAAAGTTGAGCTAGAGAGGAAAAGGACTGTCACAGACACCTCAGTGTGAACTTGTTTCTAATTCGATTCCTGTCATCCAGCTGAAATCCGGTATGCTGAAGAAATGGGCTTTTTGATGGTAGAGACTATAAAAGGAGAGGAAGAGGAATGTTGCAGGAAGATAACTTCCTGGTAGGATGACATAAGGGAGTCATAGTCAGAAGATTTGGACATCTGGTGGGAGGGTAGGGCGAGAAAAAGTGTTGAGCATACAGATGAGGTAGGAAGATGCTTAAGGCAAACTTCTTTGCTTTGAAGTTGTGCTTAGGGTTAGTAATGCCAACAAGATAATCACCTAGCGACCTAAAAGGGGAAGCAGCTCCTCCCTTTGGAAAATAGATCCCAAAGATGCCCCTGTTCTCCTAGAGCACCCGATGGCAGGGTGAGAGGGTTTCAGGTCAGCTTCTTTAGGGTCTGGTTGTAGGCCTTCAGCTGAGAGATCTCTCTCTGCTGCTCTCTCCTCCTCTCTACTTCCCAGATCTGTTGCCTGATTCCACTAGGGGTGTTATTTTCTCTCTTGCACCCCAGCCCCAGTTCTGACATATCAGTTTTGATATATTCTGTGGAATTACCCTTGCCATCTTCATGAACCTTAACCATACTTCTGTAGTGAGTAGTAACAAGAAAAGGCGCACAATCTACTGAGCTGCCTCCATGGGTGCCCTTGCAGGGCTGAGCTAAAGATTAGCTGCCAGAAGCAAACAAGGTGGATGCTTGAGGGTTTGACCCGCTACAGCCATGCAAGATTCCAGTGGAAGGAAGGGAACAGTGCTTGAGAGCTGTTGGACCTGGAACAGCGTGAAATTTCAGTATCCACTTTATTCTTTAAAATGGTAGTTTTCATTAAAATATGATTGTTGTGCATAGAATTATAGAGTTTCAACTAGAAATGACCTGCTTTTAATTTTTCTGTTTATTATTTTGTTTGAGGAAGGGAATTGAACCCAAAACTATGTGCTAGGCACTCTCGCATGCATTCTGGGAGGTGATGGGTATTACCTCAGTTCTTACAGAAAGGGAAACAGATCCAAGCCATGCGGCTCATAAGTGAAAGGACTGGGATTTGAACCCACATCTGTATGGCCCTGAAGCCCATGACCTCTCTCCCCCCCTGTACCTCATCATGGATGTACATTACAGGCACACCCATTGGTGGGGTACCTTTTCTTGTTACTACTCTAGAGAACTGTGGTTGACATTCAGGAAGATTGTGAGGGTAGTTCCACAGAATAAATCAGATTGACATGTGAGAACTATTTAGAAGGGCAAATAGTTGCGGGATGCTCGAAACCCCTCCCCCAAATCCTAGCAAAGTGTCCCCCAGCATTTGACAGAGCCTATTACAGCTCGTTCTTTTTGAGTAGGTATTAATGTCAGAGTGTAGTTAGGGCTGCGATTTTTTCCTCTAAGCAACTCTTCTGAACTCTGTGGCAGCCCATGGTTGTTGAGGTTGAGCTCAGGAATGTTTTTAAACATTAATTTAGTTTGACATGACTTGGTGCACAAATTAATTATTCAGGCACATATTGTTCCAGGTACATGAAAAGAATGAAACTGTAGTGAATTGCATTCTGACTACCACATGTGAATTGTAATGTTACTAGCAATCAAGCTATTAAAGAACAAAAGCTGGCAACATATAGTAACTCTGAATTTGGCCGGTCCCACAAAATTAGCATAAATATGTGAGGCAATCAGAATAGTTTTGGACTTCCTAGGAAAGTGTCCCTCTCCTTATCTAGTTCTAAAAGAATGTGGCATAAACTATTCATTTAACCAAGTATAAAAATATGTCTGCTATGCAGTTATAATCATGTGTCATTAATCAGAAAATACTGCCGAAACTCTGACAAATTAAAAACACAAGGATGTGTCTGCAAGGGTTTTTTCAGCCGTTAAAAGCTGCTTCACCTCTCAGGCAAGCTCTTTTATGGCAACTTCTTGCTCAGTATACTGACATCTTCAAAGGCTCTGACATCTGTCGGCCTTTGAACTACCATTAAAAAATATTATCCCATTTCCATTCTTTTATGCCCATTTTTTTAATTATAGCCCTTCTTTCAAGTTGGGAACATGGTTGGTTTAAATGATGCTGTCCTTTCGTTTTCAGCCACCCAGCTGCGGTTTGAATAAATTGATGTAGAATCAAAGGCGGGACTTTAAAGGAAAAAGGTTTGATGGACTTGGACTCCGAACCAGATGAGGTTTTATGATGAAAAGGGTTTAATCCCAGCACAGGCATTGCTTCTATCAGTTGAGCAGTACAAAGCAATTCATATATATAGGTTCACGCGAAATGATCTTTTTTTTTTAACAACACAGATCTCTTCAGGACTTGCAAATGTGGCATTAGCTAATATTCAGAGGGCTGATTTCCTTTCATCCACCAGAAGCTTATGATTATAGTACAGTTCTCGGATTGGAAATGAGAGCTGCAACACAGATTTAAAGCTGTGCTGTCTGATTTGTATTCAATATACATGTCACTGCGGGACAGGCTAGTCTGGGCCAAGCTGGTTTAGTACAAGGAAAAACAGTTTCATCATCTGAAATTCTTAGTCAAAAATATTGCCAGCTAATTAAAACAGTAGCCTCATGACTATTAGCTAGGTGTTTGGTTGATTGGTATCTCTTAAAATTTGACAAGAAGACATTCTCTTATATCTTCTTCTAGCTGTCTTAGAGAGTTCCAGTGCATTGCAGGATAATGAAATATAATCTCTTTTTTCAAACCAAGTTGTTGTTTTTTTTAAATAGAAACGCAGCTTGGTTTTATTTTAAAAACAATTGCTTATTTTGCATAAAAATAGCTATCCTCATTTGATTATTGATCTGGGGAAAACATTTCTGAAAGCAGTGCTCAGCATTGTGTTTGCCCTGTTGAAAGCTATTGAATGATAAATATTATCTTGAACTAAATATTTAAGTAACTGAATAAGTAGTTTAAGATAATTATTAACATAGAACATAGGTCTGAGCCCACCTGACAGTAAAAAGTGATTTTTAAAAATGTTCTAATAGTAATTCAGGAAACCTGCTTTATATTAGAAATTTGATGTCTATTTTTCAGAATAGAAAATGGTTTTTCCATTTACTTGGAACATTTGGTACCATTTAATTATACAGATTTGACAGTTCTGGACCACATTTTTTTTCATGTTCTTCAAATAGAATTTCCATTTGAAACTATAAGCTGATACCCTAACCATAGTAGGAAGAAATTCTGAATATGTGTATTTTTAGATTCGCAAAGCATCAACTCTTTGGAAGAGCTTCTGTAGATGACAGAAAGAGGAGCAGTAATTTAATTCTTCTTTTACTATGGCCTATAGCTTACCTCAAGGAGCCCTGGTGGCGCAGTGGTTAAAGTGCTCGACTGTTAACAGAAGATCAGTGGTTCGAAATTACCAGCTGCTGCATCCGCGAAAGATGTGGCAGTCAGCTTCTGTAGAGATTTACAGCCTTGGAAACCTGGTGGGGTCTCTATGAGTCGGAATCAATTTAATGGCAGTGGATTTGGTTTGAGTATAGTCTGCCTCATATTGTAGAATGTTTCATTTTTTTGTCTTTATATTTTTTTTTCACTCTTCACCCTAGAAGGAAACATGATAAGAACACTTCTATATAGAATTTAAACCAGGAAATACATTTTGCCTATTTATTACATGTTTTTTGTAGATCTATAAGAGTTTATTGAGTAACTTGGAAGAAGTTAGATTTCTCTCAGTATAATCATCATTGCTTTCCATTCTGGAGTCCTGTTGTAGCTCCCCCTTTTTTATTTCACTGTGACTAGCCGAACTTTCATTGTGTTTAACCATGTAGTTAGGTTTTTATCACTGAATATATCCTTCTTATTGTATCCTATTGAAATTCGTCTGTTATCTCCCCAATTATTCCTAGTTTTCCTCCTACATCTCTGACTTCTCCAGCTCAGTTTCTTTCATCACCACCACATCTGTACCTTACACTAAATATTGGAGTCTGGGCCCTTCTTTCTTTCTCTTCATTTTCTTTGACATGATCACTTGCATTTCAGTGACCTTGAATACCAAATAGAGTCTAGTAACTTCACAGTTCCCATCCCTCTTCTGAGATCTGGACTCAAACATCCTCTTGGTATCTTCTCTTAGCTAGCTCATAGACATCTCAAACTTCACATGTCCAGAACTGAAACCTCCATCTTCCCTAAGATGGACAATTCTGTAAATTGTCCTACTGTACGCTCTGTGCGCAAGCCAGAACTTTGAAGTCATCCTTGGTATTTTTCTTTCTCTTAATTCATCAGTAAATATATAGTTTCAGCCCCCAAAATAGATCTGCAGTGCTTTCATGTCTTTCCATAATTCATTCACTTCCTCCCACTACCCTAGTCCAGGCCACCATCATCTTTCACCTAGACCTTCCTGGTAGTCTCCTAACGGATCTTCTTGCTTTTCTCTTGTTCTTCTCAATAGCTATAATTATTTTTTTCAAAACGTAAGTTGGATTCAAAAACTCCCCTGCTTAAAATCTTTCCGTAGCTTATACTTAGAGTAAAATCCAAATTTCTGATCATGGCCTGTAATACCCTGCATGGTCTGGCCTGGTAGTTACCTCTCCAGCATCTTCTCCAGAGAAGCCATCAATTTGTTTCAGAGTTTTTGTTTGTTGTTTGGTGGATGGCATTATCATTCCCATCTCTTTGAGCTCTCACAAAAGTTTCAGTCTGCAGCGAGCTAAATAGATGTATTGGATAAATCCATAATTACAGTAATACTATTATTATTTACATGTCTGTGTCTTCCAAAGAAGGGACTATATCTTATCTGTCTTTGCATCCCAAGTTCCTACAGAGGGCCTGGCATACGAGCTGATGCATAATCAGTGAATGAATGAGCACAAATAAATGAACCATTCTGCAGAAGTAGGCCTAGGTCTGGGATTTGCTTGTTCCCATATCAGGTTTTTTAACCCTAAAATATGCACAGTATGTTCATTAAGCCCCCCAAATAATAAGGACTTGAGAGAACTGGTGACCATTTTTGGTAATATGATTAAAATTTAAGAATCTTCATCTAACGTGTACTGAGAGCTTCATTAGTTTCAGACATTTTGCTCACTACTGAAGATGCAAAAATGACTAAGACACACTTAATCCCAAGGGGCAAAAGACAAAGAAACATAATTATAAAATAACATGCTTTAGTGTATGTTAGAAACATGATGAGGTGTTATGAGCCATAAAGAAGGAGACCCGAGGTGTTCCGGGAGGGTGCAATGGGCAGAGGGGGTAATTCCGTCCTTCATACTGTTGTGTCTTCGGGCATTGCTCTAGTGGAGTTTTCTCGCGAGTGAAGAATACAATTTCCCCCTTTATTATTTATTTTCATATTCTTTAATAAGTGTCAAATTATTTTACTTCTAAATAATTCCTCCCCTGCAGAGGTTGCCTTGGCCACAAGAAGCAGCAGGAATATAATCAAGAGAAGTCCCGTTTATTATTTGCTAAAAGCTACCTTAATCATCCAAAGAGTGAAATATGCAACTTATTCTTTCATATTAGAGCAACATTCCTACATCGTTTACTGCTCCTCCCCATATTTTATATTAAAATCTTCAAAAGAGGGAGTGTCAGTATATAGAATGTCTTTAATTTTGTGGTCTTCTGGTGATGATCATTTAGACTGATGTGGTTTTTATCTTAGAGACTTTCTAGGTGCTTCTCTGGTACATAAACTAAATTCATTATGTAGAAATCCCACTCTCATATTGTTGAAGGGTTACCACTATGAGGACAATGTGGTAACTGTGTCATGATGTACTGCTGTACCACAGAGCCATCGCTTGTTCTTTTTATCCATGTCCAATGGGTATGATGTTGTAATTAGGGATAGTTATTTGGCAAAGGGAACACAGTCTGAGATCATCTTCAGGAACTTCTTTAGCTCTTTTCCAGGCAATAAATTAACTTTTAAGGGGTAAAATAATAAGATGGTTGTTTGAAGCTATGTCTAATGACCAAGGGGAAAACACACACACATGCACAGCACACATTCTCTCTTTCTGTTTTGCCTCTGAAGTTAATATGTGAAGTTGGCTACTTCTGTTCTCATAAAAATGACACGAAGGGGAAAATACAACCGTTAAAATAAAGATAGTAGCGTTGCGCTATGCCCCAGAGGGCCTTTGACTTCCTTTTACATTCAACTTATTCCAATATATTTTTTGTTTTTATCCTAGTCATAAACTTTCTCAACTGAGATTAAGAGTTCACTCTGGAATTAATAAGTGCTGCCTATTAATTAGGCAAAGACTCCTAGGTTGAGCAGTCAGGGAGATTTTTATCACTTGAATAAGACAAGTTATGGCATTGTTAACTGGTATTGAGCACGGGGAGGCCCTCATGTTGTCTCCATACTGAGAGGCCGGAGGTGTGAGACAGCGGAGCCCTCAGAGTACTTCTTGGCACTTAGAATTTTAAGTTTGTTTATTGGCTCTGTCGAGTATGTTCTAACTCTAAATCAAGGACCTCAGAAAGCAGACAGCTCTAGCCTTTAGAAAAGGCCATGCGTTTTTTAGAAAGGTCTTTCACAGTAGATGTCACCATATTACACAGGAATGAAGCTGTGGTTCACTCCATCAGTTGAATTAGCTGAAACTGGCTTCAGAAACTTGTCTGCCTCCATGAGCTAGTCCCCCCTTTTTAATTTAATTTTTATAGTTTAATTTTTATATTTTGTAGATGATGTATTTTAATCATTTCTCCAAAATAGCATATGCACGTAGTAACAAACATACAGTAGAGCTTGTGAGAAAAATCAGTAGTGTACTCCCAGTCTAATCCCCGGGCCTCTTCTTTGGTTTAGGTTTTTCTTTTGGTTGCTTTCATAATTGAACAGTATGTTACTATCTCTATATCTTGATCTTGTAAATTTAGATGTTTATTGATACCTTGCTATGAAATGTGAGGATTTAAACCGTCACATGCTACCCCTCTATCTGCCCCTTTCTTCTTGCCCAATATTCAATATTGGTTATTTTTAGTTCTTCTGTTTGTTAACATTAATAATTTTAAATAATGTAAGTCTTTCTTTTTCTTTTCTTCTTTTTTTTTTTTTTTTTCATTTAGTTAGTTCTTTACTTTTTTCTATCTAAACTGAGGATATGATGCCCTTGGAATTAATGCCCTATCCTTTTATTCTTGCTGCCTCCTGCCACCGCACAATTACTTTCAGTGTTCAAATTGTTGATATTTAAATTCTGTTTTGCATCACAACCAAGTCATGATTAGTTATAGAAGTTGAAAAACAGTCAATGTTATGATATTATTATTTTTTAATTGCCAAACTATCATTTCCTTCTCTGAGAGCTCGGTGCTATGGCTCCTGGGCCACTCACAGGAGAGAATTCCAGCATCAAGAGCATGAGACACCATGCCCTTCTTGTACCTATTTTGATTTTTATTGAGTTTCCGATTGCCTATTTTTCTTGTAACTAATGTATTTTGGTCACATGCTCAGGGGTTTTTGCAGTCCTACCCTATGTATTTTGGTCACATGCTCAGGGGTTTTTGCAGTCCTACCCTTCATTAATAGACTCTCATCTTTTTCTTTGACTGAAGCTCACTCTCTGCCCTTATACTTCACATGGACAGGTTGTTCTCTGGGACTGCTACCTAGCTGACACCCTGAGACTTTTCAGCACTGATTTCTTGAGTTGGATCTAACCTTTCTTGATTTAGTCGCTCATCCTGCTATAGTGCATTTTCAAGTAATGTTCCAAGAAGCAGTGGTTGGAGGTAAATTTTTTAGCTCTTGATGGGCTGGAAAAATGCCATTATTTTGCCCCCATATATCATAAGGTTATAAAACTCTAGGTTAAAAAAATGATTTCTGCACACTATGGGAACTGCAGCATCACAAAACAATTTGTGTATAAATTGTTGAATGAGAAACTAGTTTGCTCTGTAAAGTTTCACCTAAAGTGCACACACACACACACACACACACACACACACACACACACACACACACACACACACACACACACACACACACACACACACACACACACACACACACACACACACACACACACACACCACACACACAGACTTCTGGCTAGACTGCCCTGCCATGGCTTTGACGCTCCTGAGACTGGCCCTGAATCTGCCATCGTGGGGAGGCCAGCTCCCAGTGCATGGTTTGAGGCACTTTCCAGAAGCAGGTGTACATTATGAAGACAGTACAATAGGAGATGGAAAACCGCTGGATGTAAAGTTTATCAGCAGCTGCAGCTTGGAGAAATTTTATGATGACTCTAAAAGCAATGATGGCAACGGTTACCATCTGCAGTCTTGGTTGTACACGAGTCATCTCTTGCAGTACGCAGACGCCGTGGAACACCTGTTGAACACAGAACGGGGCATCACGTTGGAGCACCCTATTTACAGCAACTTCGTTTTCCTGGAGGTGATGTATAACCAAGGGTAGTATGTGAACCACTACAACGAGGAAGATTATCACCATCTGCAAGTACCTGCCTCCACACGTGGTGATCTGCATCAATCAAGAGTCACCAGAAGAAAGGAGATCCACATGAGACGGTCACCTCTGCCTACCTTCAGAACATGGATGCCTACAAGAAAACCTTCCTTCCTAAAATGAGTAGAAACTGTGAGGTTTTACAGTACAGTGCATGGGAAGCTCAAGATGCAGAAAAGGTGGTAGAAGATATTGAATACCTGAAGTATGATAAAGGGCCTTCTCTAGAACAGGATGATTGTACTTTTCATAATTTGTAGATGCTGATTCAGAATAAATTGGAGGTGCTGAATTATGCAGCCCTTTCTATCTCTCTCCCAAAAATTACAATTGAAGTCTGCCAGAGCAACCACGTCTTCTGCAAATTCAGAGAGCTGCTGGGCTGGAAGTACCATCCTGGGTACAATGCTGATGTGGATGACATGTGGATCTGGCTGAAGTGAGTGGGACCCCCTCTGCTGCAGCTGTATGCGATGATGAAGGAGCTGCTGGTATGCCTGGCTCTCAAGAATGCCACATAGTGTTAAAATTTAAAATAAAATAAATGAACTAAAAATCACACAGTAGAAGAAATGGCCTAGCAAAAACCAGTCAGCCCTTTAGTATGGGTAGTGGAGTTGAAGGAAACTTCTATGTAAGAGGTGTTAGAACTTTCTAGCATTATTTTGGAATGATCCATAGTTATCACTAGGGGGAGAAAAAAGGGTCTACTACAAAAGACCAACTTTAGTGGAAGAATTTCCTTTCATCCCAGTCATGCTCTGAATCATGCAGATTTTGTACGTTGTTGCTTCAGACTTTAAGACATAAAGCCGTTTCTGTGGAACAGCAAAAAAAAAAAAAAAATGATTTCTGACCTTCCACTTGCAGCAGTAATATGAATTAAGATAGTTTGAAAGGATCTCTCATTATAGATTCTGGCTAAGGCATTGTTTTTTGTTTTGTTTTTTTTTTCATTGTAGTTTAGGTGAAAGTTTACAGAACAAATAGTTTCTCATTAAACAGTCAGTACACATACTGTTTTATGACATTGGTTAACAACCCCATGACATGTCAACACTCTCCCTTCTTGACCTTTTTTTTTTTTTTTTTTTTTTTGGTGAAAATATACATAGCCAAAGATACACCATTTCAAAAATTTCTACGTGCACAATTCAGTGACATCGATTACGTTCTTCCAGTTGTGCTGCTATTTTCACTTTAGATGAAGGTTTACAGAACAAAATAGTTTTTCATTAAACAGTACACATGTTGCCCTATGACAATGGTTAACAACCCCACTACATGTCAACACTGTCCTTACTCAACCTTGGGTTCCCTATCACCAGCTTTCCTGTCCCCTTCTGCCTTCTAGTTCTTGTCCCTGGACTGCTATGCCTCATTAGTCCCGTTTTGTTTTATGGGGCTGTCCAATCCCCGGCTGAATGGTGAACCTCAGAAGTGACTTCACCACTGAGCTAAAAGGGTGTCTGGGGGCCATACTCTGGGGGTTTCTCCAGTTTCTTTCAGGCTAAGGCATAGTTTTAATGCATTTGTGGGCTCATCAGAAGGAAGGGAAAACTTAAAGGACCATTTTACCATAATCCCTCACAGAAAAGGTGAAACTGAATTGGGAAAGGTGGTATTGCCCCAAAGGTAAATGTCAAAATCAGCACAGTAATCTGGAGACTAAGCTTTATGCCCATCACAAACTAAATCTGATTCTCACTTCAAGCCCGGAACCTTCTAAGAGGCAAAAATGGTCCCGGTTGGTAGTGCCTCCTGACACCTATCAGAAGCAAATGAAAACTCTATTTTGGAGGAAGCCTTCCCAACGGAGGCCCATAGGTATTCCACAAGTGAAGAGAAAAGAATTATGACCTTATAAATTCAACAAACATGTAAGAAAATAAACCAACATGAGAGGCAGCAGAAACAACCAAGAGATTTATAATGACAAAGAACTTCATATATGACAATTTTCAGATACATAATATGTGTAAGCTATTTAAAGAAATAAAAGATGAATCATAAAAATGCAAAATCAGCCAGAAACTATAAAAATTTTCCAAGCAGAATAAAAAAGATCAGAACTTTTCAAAATGAAAGATGTAATTGAAAATAAATAGAACTCATTTGAAAGATTAGACGTAGCAAAAAAAAAAAATTAGTGAACCAGTAAATCTTGAGAAATTGCCTGAAATGTAGCATAAAGTCAAGAAGACAGAAAACATGAAAAGTTAGGAGCTGTGGAATATAACATGAGGTATAACATACACCTAATCTGTGTTGCAGAAAGAGAGGAGAGGGTATGGGGCAGGCATGCCATTTGAAGAGAGAGTACCAGAGCATTTTTCGGAACTGATGAAAGATACCAGTACACAGATTCAGGAAGGGCAACAAATCCTAATATAGGATAAATAAATAATAAATCCACACTTAGACATATCATAGTGAAACTGCAGAACATAAAGAACTTAAAAGAGGCATAGAGAAAAGATAGATCACCTGCATAGCAATAATAATTGGGTAGTGTTGGAAGGCAGAAGAGGGTGGAATAAAATCTTCCAAGCATTGAAAGAAAATCACCACCAACCTAGAACGGTGTACTCAGCCTGCAGTCTCTCCAGAACTGGTGTGAGGGAAGACATTTCCTTTTCACACTAGTTAAAAGAGGGAAATTGTTAGTCTTAACTAAAATAATGGAAAGGGGGTAGTTACCATTAACAGGTGTTTATGAAGAAATATCTACAGATGCACTTCACAAAGAAGGAAAGGGATACCTGAAGGAAGATCTGAGATGAAAGAAGAAATGGTGAGCAAATAAATTAATAAATATACAAGTTAACTTATATAAAGTTTACCTATATAAAATAATTTTTAATTTTTTTTTTTTTTAAAAAGAACAAATTATGGACAACAGTAGAAAATCTGTCAAGAGGGGACTACTTGTAGGTAACACCTCCTGGAACATGTATTTACTGGGAGGGGCAGAAGAGGACTCTACGTTTAAGATTTTTGTACTTTGTTGTTGTTAGGTGCTGTCAAGTCGATTCTGACTCAGCAATGCTATGTACAACAGAACAAAACACAGCCCGGTCCTGCACCATCCTCACAATCCATGTTATGCTTGAGCCCATTGTTGCAGCCACTATGTCAATCCATCTCATTGAGGATCTTCCTCTTTTTCCTTGACCCTCTACTTTACCGAGCATGATGTCCTTTTCCAAGGACTGATCCCTCCTAATAACGTGTCCAAAATACGTGTGACGTAGTCTTGCCATCCTTGCTTCTAAGGAGCATTCTGGTTGTACTTCTTCCAAGACAGATTTGTTAGTTCTTGTGGCAGTCCATGGTATATTCAGTATTCTTCGCCAACACCACAACTCAAAGGCGTCAATTCTTCAGTCTTCCTTATTCATCATCCAGCTTTCACATGCACATGAGGTGATTAAAAACACCATGGCTTGAGTCAGGCGCACCTTAGTCTTTAAGGTGACATATTTGCTTTTCAATACTTTAAAGAGGTCTTTTGCAGCAGATTTGCCCAATGCAGTGCATCTTTTGATTTCTTGACTTCTGCTTCCATGGGTGTTGATTGTGGATCCAAATAAAATGAAATCCTTGACAACTTCAATCTTTTCTCTGTCCATCATGATGTTGCTTATTGGTCCAGTTGTGAGGATTTTTGTTTTCTTTATGTTGAGGTGCAATCCATAGTGAAGGTTGTGGTCTTTGATCTTCATCACTAAGTGTTTCAAGTCCTCTTCACTTTCAGCAAGCAAGGTTGTGTCATCTGCATAATGCACGGTGTTAATGAATCTTCCTCCAATCTGGATGCCCCAGTCTTCTTCATATAGTCCAGCTTCTCAGGTTATTTGCTCAGCATACAGACTGAATAAGTGCAGTGAAAGGATACAACCCTGATGCACACCCTTCCTGACTTTAAACCATGCAATGTCCCCTTGTTCTGTTCGAACGACTGCCTCTTGATCTATGTACAGGTTCCTCGTGAGCACAATTAAGTGTTCTGGAATTCCCATTCTTCGTGATGTAATCCATAATTTGTTATGATCCACACAGTCAAATGCCTTTGCATAGTCAGTAAAACACAGGTAAACATCTTTTTGGTATTCTCTGCTTTCAGCCAGGATCCATCTGACATCAGCAATGATATCCCTAGTTCCATGTCCTCTTCTGAATCCGGCTGGAATTTCTGGTAGTTCTCTGTTGATGTACTACTGCAGCTGCTTTTGAATGATCTTCAGCAAAATTTTACTTGCATATGATATTAATGATATTGTTCGATAATTTCCACATTCAGTTAGATCACCTTTCTTGGGAATAGGCGTAAATATGGATCTCTTCCAGTCAGTTGGCCAAGTAGCTGTCTTCCAAATTTCTTGGCATAGATGAGTGAGCACTTCCAGCACTGCATCTGTTTATTGAAACATCTTAATTGGTATTCCATGAATTCCTGGATCCTTGTTTTTCACCATTGCCTTCAGTGCAGCTTGCACTTCTTCTTTCAGTACAGCTTGCACTTCTTCTTTCAGTACCATTGGTTCCTGATCATATGCTACCTCCTGAAATGGTTAAACATCAACCAATTCTTTTTGGTATAGTGACTCTTGTGTATTCCTTCCATCTTCTTTTGATGCTTCCTTCCTGCATTGTTTAATATTTTCCCATAGAATCCTTCAGTATTGCAACTCGAGGCTTGAATTTTTTCTTCAGTTCTTTCAGCTTGAGAAATGTTGAGCGTGTTCTTCCCTTTTGTTTTTCTAACTCCAGGTCTTTGCATATGTCATTATAATACTTTACTTGGTCTTTTCGAGCTACCCTTTGAAATCTTCTGTTCAGCTCTTTTACTTCATTGTTTCTTCCTTTTGTTTTAACTACTTGACGTTCAAGAGCAAGCTTTAGAGTCTTGTCTGATGTCCATTTTGATCTTTTCTTTCTTTCCTGTCTTTTTAATGATCTCTTTCTTCATGTATGATGTCCTTGATTCCTTGATGTCATTTCACAACTCGTCTGGTCTTCAGTCATTAGTGTTCAGTGCATAAAATCTCTTCTTGAGATGGTCTCTAAATTCAGGTAGGATATACTTTAGGTCATACTTCGGCTCTCGTGGACTCATTCTAATTTTCTTCAGTTTCAACTTGAACTTGCATATGAGCAGTTAATAATCTCATCTGCATTCGGCCCCTGGCCTTGTTCTGACTGATGATATTGAGCTTTTCCGTTGTCTTTTTCTGCAGATGTAGTCGATTTATCAATTCCTGTGTATTCCACCTGACGAGGTCCATGTGTATAGTCATTGTTTATGTTGATAAAAAAAGGTATTTGCAATGAAGAAGTCATTGGTCTTGCAAAATTCTATCATGCGATCTCCAGCATTGTTTCTGTCACCAAGTCCATATTTTCCAACTACCAACCCTTCTTTGTTTCCAACTTTTGCATTCCAAACACCTGTAGTTATCAGTGCATCCTGATTGCATGTACTTTAGGTAATTAAACCTCAGTAAAAAATAAAAATAAATCAACTCCTATTTATGATTTTTTTTAAAAAACTCAATATAATATTTATAGAAGGGAATTTCCTTGTACTGGTAATCTATATAAATCCACAGAAACATCACTATGATGGAATTTTAGAAGCATTACATTTAAAATCATGATGATACCCATTATCATGTGTTTTATCTAACATTTTACAGAAATCCAGATCTCTGCAATAAGATGGAGAAAAAAAGAAAACAAAAAGCTTACAAAGATTGGAAAGCAAGCAACAAAACTATCATTATTTACAGATGTCATAAGTAGTAGTTTGATAATTCCCAGATCTGTAAATAACTAAGAAGACTGAATATAAGGTCAATACAATACATACAAAAATGAACTGCATTTTATATACCACCAACAACAAATAACATAATTTTTAAAAATATTGTTTACAATTGCAACAAAGATACAAGATTCCTAGAAATAAATCTAACAAAAGGTGTGGTATTCTGAAATTTCAGAGTCGAAGTAATGTGGTATACAGGTCCTTTTCTAGCACTATAAAATTTGATAATCTTTTCCCTTCCAGCTTTGTTTGTTCTCTTTTCTGGGCCTTCTGTTAGTTGTACGTTGAATCTTGTAGATTAGTCTCCATGTCTATTACTTTCTTCTCCATTTTTGTCTTTTCACTCATTTTTTTGGAGATTTTGTCTCTTTCATTCTCAAGAATTATATTTTAAGTTCTAACATCTTTTCATACTTATTTTTCAGAGTATCTTGTTCTCATTTTTATAGATGAAAATTTTCCTTTCTCTAAGTTTATAAATTAGAATGATTGTTAAGTTCTGTTCCCTGAATTACCTCTTTCCTTCAGGGCTGATTTTTGTGTTTATTTTGATATTTGTTTTTCATATTTATTTCCCTTGATTTTCTTATACACTTTGTGATTCTTGCTTCAGTTCATATTTACAGAAGAGATATTAGTTTCCTTTTGGTGCTGTAACAAATTACCATAAACTTTGTGCCTTAAAACAACATGAATTTATTATCTTACAGTTCTGAAGGTCAGCTATCTGAAATGAGTCTTAAGGGGCTAAAATCAAGGTGTTGACAGGGCTGGTTCCTTCTGAAAGCTCTAGGGGACAATCCGTTTCCTTACCTTTTCCAGCTTCTAGAGGCTGCCTGCATTCCTGCTCACGGCTCCACATCACATTGCCTTCTCTCTTGCTCAGCTTCCGTCATCCCATCACACATTCTCTCTGACTCTCACTCTCCTGTCTACCTCTTATAAGGACCCTCCTGATTACATTGGGCCAGCCTGATAATCTTCTCATGGAGATCCGTAACTTAATCACATCTGCAAAGTTCCCTTTAACTTAAAAGGTAATATATTCATAGGTTCTGGGGATTAGGATTTGGACATCTTTGGATGCTTATTATCCAGCCTAACCACAGACAATATAGTGAGATAGCTGATTTGGATTTGCTCTGTTGTTGTTAGGTTCCATCGAGTTGGTTCCAACTCACAGCAACCCTATGTATAACAGAACAAAACACTGCTCAGTCCTGCGCCACCCTCACACAATCATTGCTGTGTTTGAGCCCATTGCAGCAGCTACTGTGTCAATCTGTCTCATTGAGGGTCTTCCTCTTTTTCCTCTTCAGAAGCAGATTAACCAGGAAGCAAGGCATGCACAGGCTTACAGTAAGCAAGGTACACCTGGGGTTACTTGTGTTTACTTACTAATCTGTAGTACATGATTTCACATGGGCTCCCCCCCCCCCCCCCCCCCGCCTCCCAAAAAAAAAAAGGTAAAATTGTGCAGTACAGATTAGTAGTAAGCACAGGTAAGCCTGTGCATACCTTGCTTATTGGGTAATCTGTCCCTGCCTCTACTTTACCAAACATGATGTGCTCCAGGAATTGGTCCCTCCTGATAACATGTCCAAAGCATGTGAGACAAAGTCTCGCCATCCTTGCTTCTAGGAAGCATTCTAGCTGTACTTCTTCCAAGACAGATTTGTTTGTTCTTCTAGCAGTCTATGGTATGTTCAGTATTCTTCGCCAACACCGTAATTCAAATGCAAAGAATGGATTTGTGCTACTGGTCTGTAAGTACAGTATCTTTCCCATCCCACCCCCTATTATGTCTCTGAGTGGGAATTCAGAGTGAGTTCTGAGGGTAGGTGGCAGCTAGACTGGATGTGTTAGAATTCAGGTCCCTTATGCTAGAATGGAGCCCTGGTTGCATAGTGGTTAAAGAGTTCAGGCTGCTAACCAAAAGGTCAGTGGTTCAAACCTACCAGCTGCTCCTTGGAAACCCTATGGGGCAGTTCTACTCTGTCATATAGGGCCGCTACTCAGTGGCACACAACAACAACAACTAAGCTAGAATGAAGAGGGCTTATTCTGGGGTGCCTGAATCCACACTAAAAGACACAGGTTACCCCAGATTATTCATTTGAATTTCTCTAGGGCAGAGTCTTTTCATCTGGACTACCTGTAGTCTGCAGATTGGGCGGGGGCCACCTCCTCTGTACGCTGACCTTCAGTAGCTTCCGTTTTCATTCTGGTGCCTGTATTATATTTATAGTACTTGAGCCCAGAGCCATTCGAGGGAGTGATGGTAGGTGGATGAACTCCCATCTCTGCTGAAGCCTCCCTGGTAACTTTGGGTCTCCCAGTCTGTTTCTTCCCTCAACATCTCGGTATAGTCCTATCTGCTTTCTATCTTCTAGAAACTTATTGAAAGATCTTCTCTTTTGGTGAGCGTCCCCCAAACCTGCCTGTTCCTATTCTCTTTGTGGCTATGGTTGGATTCTTTTTGTACATCAGTAGTTTTATTTTACTCAGTCATTTCTTAGCAGTTCATTAAATTGGTCAAAGGCAAAATTCTTAATACATCATAATATTCACCTCAAGATACCAAAGTATTTGTGCATATAATGACTAAAATACTGCTTTCTATGTATGAATTCTTGATTAAAGCTCTTTGTTAATTTATATTTCATAGCATATCAAATAATTGGATATATATTAATTTTAAACTAATGGCCATTCAGATTGACTGGAATGAAGGATAACTAGACAATAGCAATCCTGCCAGCCATTTTTTTTGCGGTCTCATGCCCTACTACAAAGCACTTTACTAAGAGCTTAATTGTGCATAGCATAGTCTTGGTTCTTATTGCTCTGAAAACAGAGCCTCAGACAAGAACTTGCATGTTTGTGGTTTACTGTGGAGGGGATCTCAGGAATCTGAAGTGAAGGGATGCAGAGAGTAAGAAGGGAATAGAGAATAGGTAGTAGAGGGAACCATATTGACCTGCTCACCTCTGAGAGCAGAGGAGACTCAGTCTCACTGAGGACATCCCGGGTAATCTCTTAGGATGCACCACAGAATTGTCCCACCAAAGCACCACAGAATTGTTCCACCGAAGCACAGGAGGCTGGAGCACTTGCCACGGGTCTCCTTTTGGTTGAGGGTGCTCCCATGGGTGTCTGCTCCTGCACTTTATGGCTGCCCCTGCATTCCTTGGCTGTACTTGTGCTTTTGGGCTACACCTGTACATCCTGGCTGCACCTGTACTTGGTCTGAGTGGCCTTTCCTGGCTTCAGAGAAAGCTCACGGTGGAAAAGCTGGGTCACACCATCACCCACTTAAGGTGGAATCCGACATTCAGGCTGGCCAAGGAGATGTGACCTGGGACACCCTAAACAGCTAGAATTCAATGGAAACAATGAAAGTAGCACAGAAATATAGATGAATCTTTCTTTACACAATAATAGAGCCCTCCCTACAAAACTGCATGTAAAACAACTTTCAGTGATTAGAATCATGTTTATTTTAAACACACACACAGAAGCCCAAAATAATTGTACCACATAAGTTTATTTCCTATTCCTCAAAATACCTCCCTTAAGATGATAATAATGGAACAGCAAAGGCATAAAACTACAACGATGAATAGAACACAAGTGTGGCCATCACTGGACAAGACACTTAGCCACATTTCTGGAAGCAGTGCTGAGAAAGCCTCTAAGTATATATATGAAGACGACTGTAGCTTAGGAAGGAGCCCATCTACCCATAAACCCTGAGAGAACCCAGGACTCAGAGGTGCCAGGTAGGGAGGGTAGCAGAAGGGAGATGTGAAGTTGAAGATAGGATTGGTTGAGAGCTAAGAGCATACAGAAGAGGCAGTTTCTCTCTTCTGGAAGCCCAGAATGGCCAGCAGCTAAGCACTTATTCCCCAGGCTGAGGGAACCAAGTGAACTGTCTGAGAGGAACTACAGGGAGCTAAGTGTGGACAGTGATACCTCGGAGCAAAGCCTTGTGCCTTATAGTACCTTAGGGATCTGCACCATAACAGCTTCCTCACCTGCTCGCTCACCCTAAAGCAACAGTGACCCCCTTAACACACAAACGCCAGCCACACATCTTGACGGAGCTTCCAGTGTGCATTTTACTGCCTCTGCCTTGAATATGAACAGAGAACCAAAGGTCATCTGACAGTTGAGGCATTTCTGAGAGACATGAAAGACTAAACAGATGACCTCAGAAGATTCAGGGAACTTCAAGGAGCAAAAGCAAACTTAAGAAAGCAAAACTGAAATTAGTATCAGAGACATTTGAGATGGAATTGTATTCATAAAAGAACAGGCTGCTATGAAAACATAACAAAAGAATAACAAAGGGCTGTTAGAAATTAAAACCATTTTTTAAAGTTTGCCAAAATTAAGTTTGTCAAAAAAATCTGTGGAGCTGGAATTTGATGGGACTGCCTTGTTTTTCTGGGTCTCACAAGTTTTTTGCCTTTGACATGGTACAGTCTTACCACTTTTCCGTCGCTATCTGTTAGTGGAAAATACTTGAGTTTTCCTTCTCTGACAGGTTCCTGTCCTACACAGATTCTGGCTTTTACGGGTTTTACAGTATTAATCACTATCTTAAAACATTTTTTATTTTTTTGTTCATGTGATCTTAGGAACTGTTTTAAATAATTATCCCTGCTATAGTTACTAAAACATCCTATCCACCCCAAGTTGTAAAATAAAAGCAAACAAATGATCTCATGGTTAAAAAGAAAGAAGAAAATCTGCAAAAGAGAACAGAAAGCAAAGAGACAAAGATATGACTATAAAAATATATTTTAAAAAAGATGAGACATAATCTAGGATATTCAACACTTAACTAAGGCTCAAGAAATAGAAAATAGAGTTTACAGGGCTGAAGGACAGGAAGTCTTCAGGTTGAAAAAGCTAATGAGTGCTAAACATAGTGAACGAAAAAGATCCACATCTGCATCCATCACTGTTAAATTTCAGAACAGAAGGAATAAAATGGAGGTTCTAAAACCTTCCAGAGAAAAATAAAATTCCCTACATAGGAACAAAGATAATTGGCATCAGATTTCCAATAATAACTAGTAAGAGACATTAAAAACAATGCCTTCATTAGGACTATGAAAGGGAAATTATTTTTTCAAATCAGATTTGTCTATATAAGTCCACTTGCAAACATGAGGCTAGATAAAGACATTATATAATTTTCTGATAATAAAAATAATATTTACTGATTATTTTGATCACATTCTTAAATTTCCTTTTTGTTAACCTAGAAGATTTAGAAACTCTTTTCTAAGTCAGTTAAATCAGAAGTTAAATTTTTGCATCCTTATTGGTTACTTCTTTGCCTTGGAACTGCATAAAGTAAGGTCATAAATATAGTTCCGTATCCATAGCAACACACATTTCTATTTCAACACTTTGCTGGTATTTATTTTCATTCTAATACTTTGTTAGGGTTTTCTGGTTTCTTTGGGGTAGAAATAGTTCAACAGATGGCCTGAGAATAAATCTAGGTAACGGTTTGTAATCTTAGTACACTGGATGGTGGCAGATGGGAGAGACCAGAACCTGGGTTATCTAGCATTAATATGGACTGTTCAATAGCTAGGAAGGTCAGATAGTGGGTCAGAAATTCAGATAGGTCACTTTTTGGTTAATAAAGTCAGATCCAGAGGTCAGGAGAAGGACTTCAAGGTCCAGGCAATTAAAATAAGAGAGAAAAAGGATACAATTACACAAAGTTAAGAATCTAATTACCAAAACAGATAGGGGAGCAGGTAGCAACCTTAATTTAGAAACATGCAAAAGGGCAGGTATCCAAATCCCATATTATGAAACAAACAGGTACCATAATTTGGGGGTTAAAAAAAGGTTCACTCAGTCAGGAGAGCATGGCGCACAGGCTAGGCTGTGAGCCCATTTTGGACACAAGCCTCTTTTGGCTAGAGCCCTCTTGGGTGTGCCCTTCTTAGCAGGGAATGCTCCGGTCAGTGGATGAGCGAATGCCGGCTTGTGCTTGAAGTTCAGTGGAGGGAAAGGGGATGAAAGAAGTTTCTAAACCTTTTAGGTTAACAAAAAGGAAAACAATCTCATAAATTACCTGTCTCATTCATTGTCAGGTGACTTCTGTACACAGTAAGTACAATAGGCAACTTGTACGCTACCTATAGTTTAACAAACAGGTATTAGAAACTTGTTGAATACTGACTACTGGGAGTTATAGGTAGTTATATGGACAGAACTTTTTAATTGCAGAATGGTTTAGCTTTCCGTTAAATTATGTAGAACATTTTTGTTAACACTTGGTCAACCAAAATGTCAAGTTTAAACAGATTTGGTGTTTATTGGTATTTAGTAAAAAACTCACTTCACGTTTATGAAAAATGTTAAGCTAATTGAAACTCTAATTTTAATTTTCGTTAATCTCTAAATTTATTTATCAACATTTTTCTATAGGTTTTGAAAATCTATTGGTATCCATGATCTTGACTTAGTTACAACTTCCTTAAGCTGGACGTTTTTTGCTGTTGTTCCTTAGTTTGTTTTAAAAGTGACATAATTAGAATCAGTGTATCTGTAGCTAAGTGTCTGACTTTCTAAGATTCATAACTAAAACTTGGTAACTGTCTAGTGTTACCAGATCTAAGAGTGTAGTGTGAAAAAGAATAAAACAAATCCTTAAAAGTGGTAGTCTAAATCCTTCTATAAGCTAGTTAAAAACCTTTATTATATATCATACTATTGTTATAAATCATGTTTCTAATATCTGTATGCCAGCTTTTACTATAGAATTATTGCTACTTTTTGAATATATACTTAATTGAGCAATATATTTAAAAACAATCTTTTTTTATGCTCTTTTAGAGCCTCAGTTAAAAATACACAAAAAGTTACTGTAATTGAAAGTAATTTTAAAATGAAAAGGCTAAATTATTAAATGTTTATAATTATGTATTTTATAAGCAGAGGCAAGTATATAACCACGAATATAGTTATTTCAGTTTTTCAAGTTATTTGTATTGCCTGTGCCCACAGTTTCTTTTTATTTTAGGTGGATTCATTTTATGAATAGAGAAACAAAAGGAGAAAATAACAAGACCTTGTACAAAATTCTTATTATTTTAGTAATAAAGTTACAGTAAAGTATTATAACTACTATAAATTATTATAGTAAATTAAAGTTTTGTTCCACAAGTCTCATTGAATTGCCATGTTGATGTAAAACTCATCCTCATGCTTTCACAAGTGGGGTGGATTAAGAGTGAGGTAATCCCACTCTCTGTCTTGACATCATACCCTAAGCATAGTACAAAGTATTTATGACTCTTAAGATGTCTTGGGGAGGCCCACTTGGTCAATGAAGTTGTCCATTAAGGTAAACTTATCCTTTGAGGTCAGGTTGCCTGGAAGCAGGGAGATCTATGCTGTTGTACCACTAGTGCTGTAATTGCTTAATGTGGATTTCATTTATTCCGGGTATTTATCTCAAACTTCTTTCAGAATTTGTAAAAGTGGATCTGCCAAGCACAATTTTATAAAATCAGTGTAGTAACAGGAATATTAAACTAGATCTTCTTAGTTGTAATCTGGTGCTTTAAAAAAAGGTTCAAATAATATTATTCAAGTATTGTTCATTTTTCAGACTTGAGATAAAATTATTGATTGCCTTATTTATATGTTCTGTGTCACACACTTAATTACAGTGTGATCCTGGTTTTCACATGGTACTGACTTAAAGCATATCATGTGGTCCTTCTGCATTAGTGTATGCATATAAAGAAGTTGTTGTGGAAGTACACACAGTGCACAAAAATGTACCCATAATGGGAGCAAAATGCTGATAGAACTAATAATAATAAGGGAGGACTCATCACGTTGATTCTGAGGCAGTCATTGAGTCAGTTTAAGCTTTCGTAGGGGCCGAACTCTCCTCCCTTCCATTGGCCCATTAGTAACACTTCTACTCTTTGTGCTTCAGAGTGTTCTAGATTTTCTTTTACTTAATTAAGCAACCAACATTTCTGAATACTTTGTTTTAGTAAAGTCATATGATTTAATGTAGTAGTAATTAGTGTTTTTCTGCATATGGGCAGTTGTAACCTTAGTGTGTACAGAATGTTTGTATAGAGTAGCTAATACAGAATTGGCAGAAAACCTAGGTCAGAACTTTACTTTCCTGGAAAGGGGAAATATAGTAAGTGGAGAGAGTCTTGAAAATCTGCTTTCCAATTACTTGGATGTCATTCTTTATAGAAGAAGGTTTCTAGTGAAGAAGAATTCAGCTTGAATTTCATTCTTCTTCCAAGGCCAAATAGGTTACCTGTCACTCCTGGAAATGTTCTGTCAAGAAAATAACTTTAAGTATTTCTAGGTGCTGCAGATAACATCTTCCCAACGCACAGGTCTCCTGTTCATTAGCCCTGATGTTTTACCAGAGTGAGTTACGGATAATACATCTGTGTTGGCTTTTTAATACTTATATTTTACATTTTCAAGATATTATTGAAAGTGCTATTTGAGGATAATTTCTTTTGAGTGTCATTCTCAAGTGGAATATTTCCACTTTTATAATCCCATTTGAATCTAGAAAGTATATATACACTTATATTTTGGGCTTCTGTTAATTAGTTTAATTTATAAAATAAATGCTCATACCTAGTCATTTTAAGTGTAGTAGACATTTCATTTGCAGATTCCCAAAATGGGCCATCGAATTACAAACCTTCTCTTTCCCTTTTAATTTTAATTTAGCCTAAAATCAAGTCGCTGTGGAATTTTTACTCACTTTCCTCAAGACCTATTTTCAATTAGATGATTTGGGCAGCTCTTTTAGAATAAAACTGGAAATTCCAACATCAGTTATGAATTTTTAGCAGTATTGTTGCTTACAAAAAAACAAATGTAGCTAAAATGTTTGCCAGTTCATGTGACCCATTACATGTTCTCTTCCTTTTGAAGTATTTTTTCTTCAGATAGGCATGTAAATTAATGTTTTTCTCTTGTATTTTTACCCTGTTTCTTTTTGTTTTTTATTCTCAACAAGAGTACTCTCCTTTTCTGCAGGTGAGAATGAGCCATTTGTAGTGTGTTCCAAAACTGAGTTATTAACTGTTCTAAAAATACTTGACACAGTGGCTGCAACAATGCACTCAAGCATAGCAACAATCATGAGGATGGCACAGGACTGGGCAGTGTTTCGTTCTGTTGTACATAAGGTCGCTATGAGTCAGAATCAACTTGATGGCACCTAACAACAACAACAAAAATGTTATCCAAATTAAAGTTTTTCTTGCCTTTCCTGTATGTTAATTTCTATCTTCTCATTCAACATGTGATTTGGTAGTGTCAGTTTGAACAATGGTACCTCATTTTAACTTCGTGTATAGAATTCCTTCTAGAGTTGACCTCTTCTTTTGCAACTTGGGGCAGTTTAAGCCCCTTCCTCATCTTCTGAGCCCTGGCGGCGCAGTGGGTACGAGCTCGGCTGCTAACTAAAATGTTGGCATTTGGAATCCACCCGCTGCTCCTTGGAAAACCTGTGGGGTCTGTAGGGTCTCTGTGAGTCGGCATCGGCTTAACGGCAACGGGTTTCCTCATCTTTACAAGTTGCAGAGAAAATGTTCTCACTGATCCACAAGGAGCACCAATGATTTTATTTTTAATGACTAGACCTAATAACTCTAGAAGATTCTAAAATAAAACACAAATTACTTCAGATATACCAAGCACGCATATTAGATCTCCGAGCAAATTCTTGCATTACTTTAAAGACAGATCTGCTGGCTCTTAGTTCTAAATATCTCTCAATCATTTAAGGAATTTAAAACATACTTTCCATCTGATAGAACACAGGCATTATGAGTCAAGAAGGTTGTATTTGCTGCTTAGATGCAACAGGTTAAAAATAGCAGTCATGCTGGCCTAGGAATATGAAGATCTGGTTTCTTGCCCAGACTCTTATGTGACTTCACCTGTATCCCTTAATGTTTCACTTTTCCACTTTTATCAACTACCTGTCTTTCCTGTGGCATATGGGGATGCACTTTAAAGCTCTGTAAAAATCCTATAAAACTATAAATTTTTATTTAAAAACTCAAAGAAAAAAAATTACCTCATATATAAAATAATTTTGTAACATTGGTTTAATTTGAAGTCATTAATTTCAAAAAAACATTAAAAGGCATATGTTGTAGGATGTGATTATACAATAAAATACATTTTTTATTTTAAGTAGATGATTTCAGTTTTTAAATTATAATAAACTTTGGATCATATGTAATATATCATTAAAGTTTTATGCATGATATAGATTAAATATATATTAAATAAACTAACATGTTAAACCTGTCCAAAATATTACTTTTATTGATGCAAGTGTTTTCCTAATATATTTTAATATTGATTTTTTATATATACTCTGTTCTCCTTTGAAATCTGTATAGTGATTTTCACATCAATTCTGTATGTTTAATGAAACCTGAATTTTTTATATTTTATTAGATAATTATTAAAAAATAAAATGAAAACTTGTATTTGGGTAGAATGAAAGTTCCAGAAGAGAACAGGAGTCTGGAGTTTTGCTTCATTAATGACTTTGACATATTGAGTGAGCAACAACCAAATTTAACAAAAATACAGTTTTTTATCCTACAGAGCAGTTCTGCTCTGTCACATGGGGTCTCTATGAGTCAGAATTGACTCGATGGCGTCCAACAACAGCAACAGTATCACCTGTATTTTAATTTCAAATACATTAGTTAGTACTAATGATATATAATGTTATAAGCTAAAAACAAGTACATTATGTATTTAGTTAGATTATATGCCATCAGTAACAGAAATTTATATTTTCAAACCTAGTCACCAGGGTTTTTTCTGCCCAAAATTATTTTTAAAAACAACCATGGGTTACTTTTTTCTTCTTTCCTTCATAAGCTAGCAGTTGCCAACACAGAACTTTATCTCCTAATGTTTTCCCTTGACAAAGATCTCAGTGAAGTTTTTGGGACATGTAATTGAGGACAAATTTTGGAAGATTTACCTTAAACACATTTAAAAATGAAAAAATGTAATAAAACTAAAATTGTTATGTAATAAGCTCCTACTTATCTAAAATCTAAAGCAAAAGGAAGGCTACATAAAGTGAATGTATATGCTCCATAAAAATAAATAGTAGATAGCAATGATTTTTTTTTTCCCCAAAATTACTGAGGATATCCATCTGGTCACCATAGATTAACCCCAATCTCTTAAACTGTATGCATTTATATTACCTTACAGTGATAATTGGTGTTTATAATAATGACCTTGAATTATTTTATGGTTCTGGAATATTTTCAAAATCTTCAAAGAAGGATTAAAGTATTTTAGGTATATATGCAGGAACTTGCCCTCCTCAGTACAGTACGCTTACTTCTTGCTACACACGATACTTATAATGAGTTAATGATCTCACTAGTACACAAGCCATGCACACCAGCTGCACTAGTCCTTCTTGCATCAGGTAAAATGAAAGGACCAAGTGAATAAAGTGGAAAAACAAAACAAATGTAGAAAGGCCCCTTAACTGCAGGGATAGATATGGGAGTATGCTTGCTAATCTTTACTATATGATGTACCGGCCAAGAAATCAGATGATCACTTCTTGAAGCCTTTACCTGTCTGTGAAATTTTCATTCCTGTGGCATTCGGGTGTACCTTCCTTGAAAAGATGAAGATGCACACGGTGCCTTCCTGCCCTTTTCTATACCCCACAGAAGTCAGCTGGCACACCTCCGCCCTTCTACTCTGCATTCACCCAGAATTCACGGAAGAAAATTGAGGGTCTAATTTTGTGAAATCTTGATCCCAAGAGCCTGTGTAAAGCAGTTATAACACCTGACCAAACGTTACCCAGTTCCATGCTGTATTTGTATCATCCCTTTGCCGTCAAGCCGATTCTGACTCATAGCAACCTTATAGAACCAAGTAGAACTGCCCCATAGGGTTTCCAAGAATGTAATTTTTATGTCTGCGGGAATAAGTTCCATACTGTACTACTTACTAATTATAACCTCTTATGACCAGCCAAAGAATGTCTAAAGAAGGGAAGGGAATGGTGTCAGGGGCTCTTTTTCTTTGGGAAGAGATTTCCAGTGAGGAGGAGGTCAGGAGCTTGGGCTCTTAAAATCCAATCCCAAATGGTTTCCTCTGTGAATTCTGCCTTCTTCATAAACTGTGTGTATAAATGAGAATGCAACCCTTCAGAAAGGGATACTGAAGGCTTATAATAGACGTAGACAGTACAACTTCTTAAAATATGATTTAGATGAGGTAATGGATGTTTGGATAGATGGACACACAGGTGAACAAATCAGTGACTGACACAGCTGACCAGATGGCTTTGAACTACCTAAAGATCAAAAGTCTTGAAAGATCTGAGACCTGTGTCAAAGCATCAGTTCTCCAAGAGGTACTCACAATCCCGAGAACACTCCTTCCTCAGACCATTGTGACTTCAAACCTCCGGATTCTGCCTCTTGCCCTTTTTTTTTTGGTTTCTTTTTAATCATCTCTATCCATATTGTCTGACCCTGCTACTGCCTGAGCCATGGTGTTCATTACACACCAGTCATCCTGTTTCAGAACAGAGCTGATAGATATTTGTCTTACTTAATTTCTTAGGAAAAAAAAGAATCTATCATTATTTCTGGTACTTTCATCTGTAGGAGAGAAAAGCAATGTTTTTGTTTTTGTTTTTGTTTTTGTTTTTTAACATGGTTTAATTTTTTCCTATACTAAAGTTCCTGTGGGAATTATTTACAAAAGAAGAGTGCATTTTATTACATATGATAGTTATAAAATAATTTTGGAAGAGTGAAACACCATAAATTAAAATAATGTGTTTTCTTTTAATTTGTAAGCTTAAATCTAAATATATATTTATTGTGCCAGCATAATGAAAATAAAGGAATCATTTTAATTAATTTTATATGATTTAAAGTAATATAGTGGTCTTAGTATTAACCATAAATAATTAAAATGTATACCAGAGCTGTTAATATGTTGTTCTAAATAAAATATATAATGACGCAATGTGGTATTCACAGACATAATTGAAATCAAGGCTCCCTTATGAAATACCCACAGCAAAAAGAAAAAATTGTCATAGAATGTTTACATTTCCATATTAATGGAAAGACTGTATTAAAAGTTAAGACCTTATTCCTTTTTAGAAGCATTCTCCTAGTCAACCTGGACTTAAAATCTCTGCATCATCTTCAAAATTTTTTTTCTTTATCATGTAATGTCTGATACATAAAACAAATGTATGCCATAAATAATGTTTAAGTACTAATGCATACAAACAAAAAGGAACATCATGGCTGACTACCCAAGTTAAGATTTAGAACATTAAAACTGATGCCTCTGTCTGCACACTCCTTCCTTTCCCATATTTCTGACTTCCCTGCCCCAGAAGTAACCATTATCCTTAATTTTGCATTAATAGTTAACTTTGTTTTCAGTATAGCTTTATCATATGTATTCTCTAAACAGTGTATTGTTTTACTTCTTTCTGAACTTTATAAAAATGGTTTCATACTGTGGGTAATCGGTGATGTGCATTTTTCACTCACAATTTTGTTTTTCAGATTCATCCACTGTTTTGTGTGCAGCCCTAGTTTTGTTCATTTTGCTGGATGTAATAGCCCATTGTATGTTAAGAAGTCAGTTAGTTGTGATGGACTTTTGGAACAACTCTAGTTTTGTAGTTTCTAAATTGCTGCTATGTACATTGTTGTATTTGTCTCTGCTGCATATGTGCAGTCGTTTTTCTATGGATTGTTGGGGCAGCTTATGAAAATGTTCAATTTTTCTAGGTAACACCAAATTAATTTACAGTGAGGTTTTACCAATTTACATGCACATCAGCAGTATATAAGATTGATACACACTCTTGCCAGTATTTGGTATTGTTAGACTTCTTAATTTTTGAAAATACAGTGATTGTAAAATGATGTAAATGTGTCCTCAGTTTGCGTTTTTCTGATTACTAATGAAGTTGGGCGACTTTTCACACATTTACCATTGAAGTTTTGCCTTTTTAAGTGCCTGGTCGTGTTTTGTACTCATTTTTATATTGGGTTTTCTTTTATTTGTTGGTGTGGTTTAGAAATTCTGGATACTAACCTTCTTTTATTACATGTTACAGTTTCACTTTCCACTTTGTGATTTATTTTTTCACTATCTTTATGGATCTTTTGATGAACAGAGTTTCTTGATTGTATTGTAGTCCAATTCATCTTTTTTTTTTAAAGCTAATACACTTTGAGTTATAAGAAATCAACCCTTAAATTAAAGTCATAAAGACATCCCCCATGTTTTTATTAAATTTTGCCTTTCACATTTGGTCTCTAATCCACTGAGAATTGATTTTTTTTTTAAAAATTGTAGAGACATAATTCCTATACCGTACAATGTACTCATTTTTAAAGTGTATAATTCAGTGATTTGTAGTATATTCACACAGAGTTGTATAACCATTACCACCATCAATTTTAGAACATTTTCATCACCTCCCCCCAAAAAATCCTTACTCATTAGCTCCATTTCCTCCCAACATCCCCATCCCTAGACAAGCACTAACCTGATTTCTGTCCCTATAGATTTGCTTGTTCTAGACATGTCAAATAAATTGAATCATACAATATGTGGACTTTTGTGATTTGCTTCTTTCACTGCACATAATGTTTTCAAGGTTCATCCACGTTGTAACATGTATTAGTATTTCATTACTTTTTATTGATGAATAATATTCCATCATATGGATATACCACATTTTATGTATCCATTCATCAGTTGATGGGTATTTTGGTTGTTTCTACTCTTTGGCTTTTATGAATAATGCTGCTATGAACACTCATGTACAAGTTTTTATGTGGCCATATGGTTTTATTTCTCTTAGATATGTATGTAGGAAGGAGAAAATTGATTTTGTCTATTGTGTAAGGTAGGGATTAAATTTCATTTCTTTTCCATATGGATAACTTACTGTCTCAGTACAAGTTTTTGAATAGTTCATTCTTTCCTTGCTAAACTGCAGTGCCAGCTCTGTCTAATTTGAGACTGTTTCTAGGCTCTGTAGTTCTATTAATCAGTTTTTCTGTTCTCTGTGACAGTGCTACACTGTCTTAATTACAATAGCATTATTTTAGATCTTGATATCTGGTAGGGCATGTCACACTACCTGTTGTTCTTCAGAAGTACTGTGGTACTATGTTCATACCTATACATTTAGAATCAACTTGTCAGATTTCTTGAAAATTTTTGTTGAAATTTTAATTGAACTTATATTGATCCTATTCCATCACCATGATGTATCTCTGAGTTATTTAGATCTTTAATGTCTCTCAAAAAGACTTATAATTTTTTTTCCTTAGAATCTTACGTATCTTTTGGTAGTTGTAAATAGTGTTTTATAAGTTTTGTTGTTTTTTTTTTTTTTTTGCGGTATATAAAAATTGCAGTTGAATTTTGCACATTGATCTTTTATTTGGCCACCTTTCTAAATGTTCTTTTTACTTATCATCGCTTCTTTGTAAATTCATTTTCCATTTTCAGTGTCAACAATCATAACATCTGTGATTAGGAATGTCCTACTCCTGTTTTGCTTAGAGTCAGTGGTGTCACTAGGGTTGGTGTCACCCAGTACAGTGACTATGGTGTCACCCCCCTATGGACCTTCTCCCATACCAGACCCATACAGAAGCCTTGGTAGTGTTTTTTCTACTGATATTACTCATAAATTGTAATTCCTGTATATCACTCCTTCTTTTCCTTGAACTAAGACTTAATTCTCAAAAAAGTTGATATAGGTCCACAAATACTAATTACCACAATTTTATAGCTAAAACACCACAAAATCTGACAAAATCAGCGGCTATAAAACACTGGCAACAACAAAAACAACAGCGTGTGCTTGTAAAGCATGCAGACGAAACCACTGTAATTGGGTAATAATGATGGCTCTGACCAAAGCACATTAAAAGGTTCAAAAAGTAAATTAGCATAGTGTTTTAGCCTTGTAGGCATATTGATACATGTAAGCTGGGCTTACAAAAAATGTTTCTGTTGTTATAACTAACTACAGGGATATTTTTATTAAAATTAATAAATTTCTGCTGAAACACTGCACAGAAATTTTATAGACATCATTTTGGTGTCACCTTCTCTGACAGTGTCACCCAGTGTGATCTTCACCCCCTGCATCCCCTAGTTATGCCACTGCTAAGAGTTTGTCTTCAATTTTATCAAATGCTTTTCTGTCTATTGAGATGATTATAAGGCTTTTCTGTTTTAATATATTAATGGAATAACATATTATGAATTATTTTCCAACATTACATCAACATTATGCATCTTAACATGTTTACTCAAGAGAAATTGACCTGAGAATTCTCTTTCTTGGACTATTCTTGGCACATGTTTTTAATTGATGTTATGCCAGCTGTGATGATTAAGATTGTGTGTCAGCTTGGCTAGGCTATGATTCTCAGTGTTTATATGTGATCACTCTCATGATGAAATCAGCCGTGAGTAGCCAGTCAGTTAAAATGGAGTTTCCTTGGGGGTGTGGCCTGTATCTGAGTGTAAGCAGATGTTCTGACTTTTTTGCTCGCTCTGGATCCTGCGGCTGCCTCCTGTTCGTCTGACCTCTGGTTCTTGGGACTTGAGCTATCAGCTTATCTGCTGATCTTGGCATTTGTCGATCTTCACAGTCTTTGAAGAGGAGCCCTCTTCTCTGACCTACTGATCTTGGGTTCTCCAGCCCCTGCAGCTATGTGAATCAGAGGAGGCCTTGCAGTCTTGCCTGCCAGTCTTGGGATATGTCAGTCTTCACAGCCTGCAAGCAAGATCCCTGCTCTCCTTAACCTTCCAATCTTGGGTTTGCCAGCCCCTGCACCTATGTGAATCGAGAGAAGACTCTATCCTGATCCACGGACTTGAGACGTTCCAGCCTCTATAATCGCATGAGCCATTTCCTTGATATAAATCTCTGTATATTTATACACTTTACTGGTTTTGCTTCTCTAGAGAACCCAGCCTAAGACATTTGGTACCAAGAGTGGTTCTAGAGAAACAAAATTGTAAAGATGAGTTTTCTAAATTGGTTCTCAAGTCTGGTTAGTCTTAAAAATGTTGATGACTCTACTTCCAGCAGTAAAGAGGGCAGTGCTAATCCATGGTGTGAGGTGGTGATACAAACATGCAAAATACCACCACCAGTAGATCAAGTATTGGTGAAAGGCGAGGCTCTAGGTGAACACATGTGATTTCTTTCTACAGTTTTGTCAGAATGAGAAGTATAAGGAAGCTGGTTGGTTGCTCCTACTTTCCCTAGACAAACTGGTGAAAGAAAGAGATGCACTCAGGACTTCAGAGTCAAAGCTCAAGTGCGACATAAATGACCTCACGGTTTCCACTTGTGCTTTGAAGGAAGGCCTTATTTCTTGTAGTAACAGAACTGAAATTGCCAAAAACTAAACCCAGAGTCTTATTGTAAGAGTGGCTGAATTACAACGCCAGCTCAATTGTCAACCTCAAGATGTGTCTGAAGTTAAAGTAAGGGCATTGATTGCAAAGAATTGGGCCCCTGAAACTTGGGTTGGGGACATATGGGCAGATAATCAGGAAGCTGGGGACACTGAGCCCCTAAATTCCATTGAATCACTCCTGCCAGCAGAACCACTCCCATCTGAAGAGATTACTTAGTTTGTCTGCTAAACCACCCTGCCCCTCCACTCCTATCTGAGGTTAGCCCTAGCCCAGCTGCCTCTAAAGAGTCCCTACTGAGTCATTGCCTGGGGGCATCACCTGAGGCAGATGCTTTACAAGACAATGATGAATTTTCTCACAACAATTCCACACTGCTGATTCTGGCTTCTAGACCTATAACTAGACTTAAGTCCCAGCGAGCCCAAAAAGGTGAAGTACAAAGTGTGACCCAGGAGGAGGTATGCTACACTCCAAAAGAACTGCTTGATTTTTCTAATATGTACAAACAGAAACCTGGGGGATATGTGTGGGAATGGCTATTAAAGGTGTGGGATAATGATGCAAGGGAACATGAAGATGGATCAGTCTGAGTTTATTGATATAGGTCCACTAAGCACAGATTTTTCATTCAGTGTTTCAGCTCAAGAGGTTAGGAAAGGATCTAATAGTTTATTTGGTTGGGTTGCTGAAGCATGGATTACGAAGTGGCCTACACTAAATCAAGTAGAAGTACCAGACCTGCCTTGGTATACTGTAGAAGAAGGTATCCAAAGGCTTAGGGAATTTGGCATGCTAGAGTGGATTTATCAGGTTCGACCCACAGACCCACACATGGAGTGCCCAGAGGATGCACCTTTTATCACAACTATGAGGAACAAACTTCTGAAGGGAGCTCCAGCATCCTTGAAGACTGCTGTGATTGCTATATTATGTAAATCAGATTTTACAGTGGGAACTGCCCTAACTGGATTAAGACACCTAACTACAGTGGGGCCGATTGGACCCTGTGGTAGTAGGGGCCAGGTGGCTGCACTCAGTGGACAAAGACAAGGTGAACGTGGTTACAGTAATTGTCAGCAGACTCAAAGCAGTAATCAGAATAGTCTGACTCATATGGACTTACGGCATTGGCTACTTAGTCATGGTGTTCCTAGGAGTGAAATAGATAGTAAATCTACTAAATATTTACTTGATCTGTACAAATGGATAAATTCTAGGTCCAGTGAATGGCAGTCTAACTCGAATTGCCAGAATAGAGAGTCACGGTCCCTCAGTCACTTTCCAGATTGGAGCAAGTTTAAAGATCCACAACCCCTTGAATGAAAGAGAGGCCAGGTCCCCTTGAGGAAGGACTCCAATATATTTTTATTGTTAATTTTCTCCCAGCATTACCCAGAGTGATCTACGGCCTTATTTATGAGAGTGACTGTTTGGAAAAGGAAATAATCAGACTTTTGGGGGATTACTGGATACTGGCTCTGAACTGACACTAATTCCAGGGGATCCAAAATGTCACTGTGGCCCACTAGTCAGAGTGGGGGCATATGGAGGTCAGGTTATTAATGGAATCTTGGCTCACGTCCGTCTCATAGTAGGTCCAGTGGGTTCCCGAACCCATCTTGTAGTGATTTCCCCAGTTCCAGAATGCATAATTGGAATAGATATACTCAACAACTGGCAGAACCCCCACATTGGATCCCTGACAAATACAGTAAGGGCTATTATGGTAGGAAAATCCAAGTGGAAGCCATTAGAACTTCCCCTACCTAGGAAGATAGTAAACCAAAAGCAATATCGCATTCCTGGAGGGATTGCAGAGATTACTGCCACCATCAAGGAGTTGAAATATGCAGGGGTGGTGATTCCCACCACATCCCCATTCAACGCGCCTATTTGGCCTGTGCAAAAAAACAGATGGGTCTTGGAAATGATAGTAGATTATCGAAAACTTAACCAGGTGGTGACTTCAATTGCAGCTGCCGTTCCAGATGTAGTTTCATTGCTTGAGCAAATTCATATGTCTCCTGGTACTTGCTATTCAGCTATTGATCTAGCTAATGACTTTTTCTCCATACCTGTTTCGAAGGAACATCGGAAGCAGTTTGCCTTCAGTTGGCAAGGCCAGCAATACACCTTCACTTGCCTGCCTCAGAGCTACATTAACTTTCCAGCCCTATGTCATAATTTAGTTCACAGGGATCTTAATTGCCTTTCCCTTCCACAAAACATCACACTAGTCCATTACACTGATGAGATTATGCTGATTGGACCTAGTAAGGAAGAATGTCAATAACTCTGAACTTACTGGTAAAACGTGTGTGTGCTAGAGGGTGGAAAATTAATCTGACAAAAATTCAGGTGCCTTCCACTTCAGTGAAATTTCTAGGGGTTCAGTGGTGTGGGGCATGTCGAGATATTCCTTCTAAAGTGAAGGATAAGTTATTGCATCTTGCTGCTCCCACAACTGAAAAGGAGGCACAACGCCTAGTAGGCCTCTTTGGATTTTGGCGGCAACATGCTCCTCATTTGGGTGTGCTACTCCGGCCTATTTATCAGTGACTCAAATAGCTGCTAGTTTCGAGTGGTGCCCAGAATGAACGAAGGCTCTGCAACAGGTTCAGGCTGCTGTGCAAGCTGCTCTGCCACCTGGACCATATGATCCAGCTGATCCAGTGATGCTTGAAGTGTCAGTAGCAGATAGAGATGCTGTTTGGAGTCTTTGGCAGACCTCTATTGATGAATCACAGCGCAGACTCTTAGGATTTTGGAGCAAAGCCTGCCATCCTCTGAAGATGACTACTCTCCTTTTGAGAAACAGCTTTTGGCTTGTTACTGGGCCTTAGTAGAGACTGAACGCTTAACCATGGGACACCAAGTCACCATGTGGCCTGAACTGCCCATCATTAACTGGGTGTTGTCTGATCCACAGAGTCATAAAGGTGGACGTGCACAGCAGCACTCCATCAGTAAATGGAAGTGGTATATATGAGATCAGGCCCAAGCAGGACCTGAAGGCTCAAGTAAGTTTCATGAGGCAGTGGCCCAAATGCTCATGGTCTCTACTTCTGTCACATTACCTTCCATCTCCTAGTCTGTACCTATGGCCTCATGGGGACTTCCTTATGATCAGTTGACTAAAGAAGAGAAAACTTATGCCTGGTTTACAGGTGGTTCTGTGTGGTATGCAGGCACCACTCGAAAGTGGACAGCAGCAGCACTATAGCCCCTTTCTGGAACCTCCTTGTAGGACAGTGGTGAAGGGAAGTCCCCTCAGTGGGCAGAACTTTGAGCAGTGCACCTGATTGTTCACTTTGCCTGGAAGGAGACCAGATGTGCGATTGTATACTGATTCATAGGCTGTGGCCAGTGGTTTGGCTGGATGGTCAGGGACATGGAAGGAACATGATTGGAAAATTGGAGACAAGGACTTATGGGGAAGAGGTATGTGGATAGACCTCTCTGAGTGGGCCAAAAAAGTGAAGATATTCATGTCTCATGTGAATGCTTACCAAAGGGGGACCTCATACCACCATGAAAGCAGTGCTGGGAGCACAGCATGTCCTTTGGATCCGGGGTTCCTGCACGGAGAAGCTCCTAGACCAGGGGAAGACTGATGACAAGGACCTTCCTCCAGAGCCGACAGGGAGAGAAAGCCTTCCCCTGGAGGTGATGCCCTGAATTTGGACTTGTAACCTACTAGACTGTGAGAGAATAAATTTCTCTTTGTTAAAGCCATCCACTTGTGGTATTTCTGTTGTAGCAGTACTAGATATCTAAGACACCAGCCTTATAAATTGAGTTGATAATGGAGCTTTCTTTTTTATTCTCTGAAAGAATTTATATAAGAATGAGTTATTTCTTTCTTAAGTATTTGGTGGAAGAGGTTGATGGAGCCACCTGAGCTAATACATCAGGAAGTCAATAAAGCCTTTCTTTAAAGGGTACCTATAGAATAATTTTTCAGTTTTAAAAACAATTCAGATAGTCACTTCATATCTATAAACATATCCTCAAATTGGATGAATTTTGTTTTCATGAAGTGCATTTCTAAGCGTTTGGGAATTGTTTGATTCTAATCCTTGCAATCCATAATCATTTATAGGATATTTCATCAACTTCCTTCTTTAGCCAGAACTTGTCAGATTCAAAGTGGTTTAGGGAGTCATTACTTTCTAAGGAAACTGGTCTGTTTGTTTTTAACTGTTAATTGAAAGTCAGCTTAATTAAAAGTTGCCAAAGCTCTTCTAAACACAATCTTTATGAATTTGTGAAAAATTTTTTTTTTATAATTCAGCTCTCTTATATCAGTGACATAGATAAAGTTTTATAGCTGCCCATTTATAATGTTAAAGAAAAATGAACATGTCTATTCCAGGTTGATATTGGCAATTTTTTCACTGTAGTTATCAGTATATGCTAAGGGTTGAAATATTAAGTACCTAAAGGAAGCCTTCAACATTAAATTCATTTAATGTTTATTTCTACTATGATGAGGTGATACATTTTTCAATATAATTTGTCTAACTGAAACTCACCATTGGATTATAGTCAGTGCACATCAGTCTTGCTATGATGCCGTCCTCTAAGTTACCTCACATACCTGGTTAGCTAAGAAAAACATACAAAAACAATGATGTGCAGCAGTGGCAGAGGTGTGGAAAAGCAGGTACCCATTCACCCTGTTTTTCACACTGGAAATGGATTCAGTGTTTCTGGAGAGCTATTTGGAAAAAAGTAAAAAAGTGATTCTTATCTTTTGACCAAATAATTTTGGTAATATACCCTGAAACAAACAAAATGTAACTTGTTCACAGATGTTTTATATATGATAATGAATAACTGGAAATAAGATAAATATCCAAGAATAAGGATATGGTTAAGTAAACTATGATATACTGTAATGATGAGTACCAAAAAGCCACTAAAAGTGACAAATACGCTAATAAATGGAAATGAAGATGCAAAATTAGGAGTGAAAAAAAGTAGAATAATATCTACACAGTGTGTACCATCAAAAAATATTTTTATGTACATTGGCAGTGAAATTCAGTTGGGGTAATATCAGTGCTCTTGGAAAATTAACGTTTCTTGTTCATTGTTTATTTTTTTATAAAGACATTATGGCCTGTGACTTTTGTATATTAATTTTGTATTAATCATAGTGAAAATTAGCCAGTGGATGTGTACAATAAGGATAAATTAATAAATATACAATATATATTTTCTTTTGTTCATTAGAAATTCTTATTATTTTGACATGGTATGGCATGTGATAAAAAGCAAAGACTTTCAAATAAGATTGGAACTTGGATAAAAGCTTTCTCTGTTCCTTCTCAGACTCCATTATTTAGATCTTGTCACTTCTTCTGTCCTCCATAAATATGAACTTTCTTTTTGTATTTTCTATCTCGTTATTTTCCTGCTGCCTCCTGGGAAACTTCTTAAATCTGATTGTCTTTTCATTACTAATCTGTTCCTAGGCTGTATCCAACCAGCTCTTTATCTCATCACTTTCCCTTTTGCTTTTATGAGTTCCTATTCCTGTTTCACGTCTCTAACTTCCTCCTTTATCTTTTCAGTGTATTTATTATGCTTTTAAAAAATTCATGATTCACCTGTTTCAATTATGCTGATTGAGATAATATGTTGTTTAGTTGTTTGCTTTTTTTAATAGTGGTTTTACTCCTCAGGTCTATTTACTTTGGCCAGTGAGTCCATATTCCTCTGGGGAAAAGGAAAAGGTCAGACCTTAGTCCTTGACCCACTGGATGAGATTATAGACAGAGGAGGTTATGAACCTCAAGACAGAGAGCTCCATCACTCTCCTTTCACAGCTACTTCATCAGGAAAATCTGCTCATTAATTCACCTTTTAACTTCTTGAAGATAAGCAGCAATGGGAGGAGGCAGCCTTTGAAGGTTATACATCATTAGCCCCGGCAGTTTGGAGGGGACATAGTGGAGAGTACATGCCCAAGAAGTTCCAGTCAGTTTGCACCTACTTTCTCTTAACTCCTCACCCCAGCAAGGCTTTTGCTTACCTTGGTATTACCTGGCTCATACTGGTACCATGTTGGATTCTTGAACAAATAAGATTGTTCCATGGCAACAAAAGGGAGAGAGAGGCAAGAGCAGAAAGTAAATCATTCTTCCAACCCACTGTCTCACGAAGTCTCCTAATGTCCTTCCTCTTTCCCAGGCTACAGCCCTTTCCCTTCAGCACACATATACTCTCCAGTTCAGGATGGCCTTTAGACTTCCTAGGAATTTCTCAGAGTTTGTTGTTGCTGTTGTTTTTATTGTTACTGTTTTTGGCATCATTAATATCTCAGTTTTGTGCTTCTTGTGGTTTCTCCAGGGTTGACTTTGGGGAAGGGAGCCAGCAGCTCATCCTATTTAGCCATCTTGACATCACTGAGCTATTTTTTAACACTGTTTTGCCCCCTTAGAAACATAACTGTTGTCACTGCTTAAATCAATCTGCTCTTAGATTTCCTATGTGTTTTAGAGTTCCATTACACTAACCGCCTCTTTTATTATGCCAAAGTACTGAGTTCAAAGGGAATGAATCATTATAAAACAAGGAGCAGAAGGCAAGAGACTTTGTTTTCAAGGATAATTGGTCTATAGCTGTATATCAATACATCTATGAAACAGAGAAGCAGATAAACTTTAAAATATTGCATACATTTCCTGAAGAAGACTCATATTTTTCACTACAGGTTTATGAGAATAAGCCTCTTATATGGAGTTATCTTGTGCATTCTCCTAGGACTAGCCGTTTCAAGTCAGCACTTTTAGAGAAGCAGGATAAGCACAGGGTATCCTGTTAAGTCCAGCCCAGAAAGGCTCAGATGTGTTATTATCAAGCCCTTTATCCTCCCAACAGATAAGTTTTTTTGTCCAAACATCTATCTATACTAGACTTTTCTAAGCTAGTGTAGAGAGAAAATAGGGTAGGGTAGAGAAGAATAGACTTTTAGTGTGCACTGACTACAACCCAAAATAAATGAAAACTTTGGTATATTAATGTCAATCTTATTTTGTTGCTGCAAATGTTAAATACAATAATCTGTATAAGATGCTGGGTGCAAAGTATACATTCAGAATGCTAGCAATCATTATTTAGCGTGTAGATATTATAAATTGTCAAAATTCAAAATGCGATAAGTCCTGGGTTTTTATCAAAAAATAAATTGCCTACGTACTGTAGGCATTTTGATTGCTAAAGCAACTTATTACCATTTACGTTTGTATTTCTAGTTCCTGCATCCTAACTTTATGTTTGCAATTGCTGCCGCTTTTGTATTTCTGGTTTCCAGTCAGGGAAACACGCTGGTTTATTCAGTGCTTGTTAAAAGTGCATAATGCCTAAAACAGAATGTTGTGTTTTTAGAAAATATTGCATGGCATTGTACAGCTAATGCATTGGTAAGCATAATAATAGGAAGTTCTCTTAAATCTGAACTATTCATCTGGTAATAGACAGACTAGGTTCCCTGATCAAGCCTTCTCCTGATAACCACGAAAAAGGCTAGATTAACAAGTTCTGAAAACATCCTTTTGAGTGTATTCACAGACTGTTAGTTATGATATTCAGAGACCAAAAATGAAATGAAAACAGAAACCCAGATATATAACTAGAGCACTAAAAGCAGCTCTCACTTGGAGCACGTTTTCCAAACTGAGTGAACCTGAATTTCACTTTTTTGTTTTATTTTTGTTTTTTGGGCCTTCATGGAGCACAGGGCACAAAAAGCAAATTCCAGGGGCTCCTTAAGGGGAGGAATCCAATAGGATATCACCATGCATAAAGCTAGGACAACAAATGGCCATACCCACAGTATATGGATGAATTAGAAACAGTGAACTAGAAGCAGGAAAATTACCTGCTTCAAACCTTGACACTGAGTAGAGGATTGCCCCCTGTAAATTCGTAACTGTAAAACAGCCCTTGTGAAGATTTGAAGCTTGAATTCACATTATCAGAGTATTCTGGAAAACTTGAGACTGGGATGTACTTTAAGGTTATTCAGAGACGCTGATGTCTCGAAGTGTCTGTTGGAGAACCACCTCAGTTCCACTAGATAATGTTCCAAGAAATATGAACTCAGATTATAAAAGAATGGCAACTCAAAACAACCGAAGAAACAAAGTACCCTGAAGAAGAGTCTTCAGAAGTGATGACCTGTAAAGACTTAAGATACTGGAATTATCAACCATAAAATATAAACTAATTATATTTAATATATGTATTTTAGGAAAGTTTTAAAGGATATAAAATAGCAAAGGCAAGGGAGTATAAACATTAACAAGCATTTGAAAAAGAAAAAAACTTCTAAAAATAAAAACAAAACAGTTGAAATTATGAACTTGGATGGATTTGACAGCAAATTATTAGACGCAGAATAAAATTTCCAGAATGTAGTAGAAAGAGGAAGAGATGAAAACTATGAGAGAGAGGTTAAAAGAAATAAAAGACAAAATGGGAAAATTTAACATACATCTAAATGAGTTCCATGAAGAGTAGAGAGAGAATGGAACAGACACTCTAAATGAATAGGTATGACTGAGAATTTTGCAGTATTCATCAAAGATAGATCTGGAGGAGCAACATATCTTCATCAGAATAAGTAAAAACATGGCTGCACTTAGAAGAATCATAAAGAAGCTGAAGAACACAAAAGACAAACAGAAGATCTTAAAAACAACCAGAGGAATAAAACAAATTATCTTTAAAGGAATACCAGCTGACTTTTCAACAACAATACCTATCAGGATATTTTCTGACCAATAGAAACTGAGAATGTTTGCCGGTAAACCTCATTAAAATAACTTAAAGGATGCACTTGGGGCAAAGAGAAGGTGGTGGTTGTTGGTTGTTGGGAATAATGAAACAAGAATGGTAAATATATAGGTATATCTGAATAACTACTGACTGAATGAAATAACAATAATAATATTGAATGGAGAGAAACAAGAAAGATTGAAAATAATAACTGTGGCATGTAAATCTGGAAAGGGCAACAGGACTTAAAAATCCTAAATTTCTTTTATTGTTCAGGAGGTTATGAACAATAATTAACTTTGTTAGATACAGCACCAGTGTTGAAGCCTCTTACTGTTGCTACTAAAAGAAAATACAGTGTGTAACTTCTAAACCAGGAAGGAGAGGAAAACTGAAGGAGAAAAAATATATTTATATAAAACAAAATACGGCAAAAAAGAAACTTAGAAAAGGTAAGGCAGCTAGCACAAAATAAGAGAAAAAATAAAGGCAAATGTGTTAGCATATACAAACTAACTGGACTATTTAAAAGACAAAGGTTGATTAGATTTTAAAAAGAAAATGTAAAATCTATATACTATTTGAGGTTACACTTTAACATAAAGAAAATAAAAATCCTCACAACTGGATCAATAAGTATAAAAACGGTGTGGCGGTGGTGTCTGACCTCCTCTAACTTCACAAGGCCGGTGGAGAATCAAGATCAACGGCCCAAGGCTGATTCCTCTGAGGTGGAGGTCGGCCATGCCTCCTCTCCCTGCCATCTTTACGAATTCTAACACCAACCATCCCTCCCATGGCACTCTACTTCTTTGCTGGGTTCCATAATTCATTGTAGTGGCAACACAGAACTCACAGACAATACTCATGATTAGGGGGTTCATTAGGGAAGTAAGAGGTTATAATTCAAGGCTCAGGAACACTCAGGATAGTTCTTCCATCAAGACAGCCTCTTTTCAGCTGTGCTCACAGGCACACCTGTCTCTGGTCCTAGGCCTCTGCCCTGCTCAAGCAAATGTTGCAGAGCTCTTTTAGCCACTGCCAGTAAGTCCCCAGAGGCACCCCAGGTACTCAGCATGTCTCCTGCCAGTCTCTCCTGCCAGTCAGTCCTTCCACTGCTTCTGGTTGTCTTCAGGCTTACAGCTCACTCACTCTCTCGGTCTCCTGCTTCGAGGAGCTTCTCAGTTCAGGGATCACAGGTCCAAAAGACACTCTCTCTGCTCCTGGCTGTTCTTCCTTGGTGGAAGAACACAATTCCCTGCTCTGGAATTGTCTCTCTTTTAAGGCAAAACTGACCAATCCTCTTGGTGGGCAGTTGCCTTATTTGCACAGCCCCACCCAGTCACTTGGGTGGGAGTTACGAGACCATGGCTAGTAAGGCCACACAAAGTGATCCATAGCACCACAATAAGCAACATCATGATAAATGGAGAAAATATTGATGACATCAAGGATTTCCTTTTACTGGGATCCATAGTCAATGCCCATGGAGGCAGCAGTCAGGAAGTCAGACAATGTATTGCATTGGGTAAATCTACTACAAAAGACCTCTTTAAAGTGCGAAAAAGCAAAAAGTCATTTTAAGGACTAAGATGCAACTAACCCAAGCCATGGTGTTTTCAATTGCCTCATATGCATGCGAAAGCTGGACAATGAATAAGGAAGACCAAAGAAGAATTGATACCTTTGAATTATGGTGCTGACAAAGAATATTGACTACCCCATGGCTGGCAGTTCACATCCACCAGCTGCTCCTTGGAAACCCCATGGGACAGTTCTACTCTGTCCTGTAGGGTCACTGTGGGCTGGAATCGACTTGATGGCAATGAGTTTGGTTTTTTGTTTTCTTTTTTTAAAATCTTTACGGAAGCAGACTGCCACATCTTTCTCCTACAGAGCTGCCGGTGGGGTATGAACTGCCAACCTTTTGGTTAGCTTTACCACTGTGCCACTGGAGCTCTTCTGGCAAAACTATAGAGACAGTAAAAAGATCAGTGGTTCAGAGGAGTCCCTGGGTGGCGCAGATGGTTAAGTGCTCACCTACTGACTAAAAGGTTAGCAGTACAAGTCCACACAGAATTGCCTTGTAAGGATGGCCTAATGATCTGCATCCAAAAAATCAGCTGTTGAAAACCCTGTAGAGCACAGTTCTACTCACACACGGATCAACATGAGTCTGAATCAGCTTGACTAGACTGCAGCCAGTTTTCAGTGGTTTAAGGGGAGGAGGGAAGGGAGAGATGAATAGGTGGAGCACAAGGCATTTTTAGGGCAGTGAAACTATTCTGTATGATACTTTGCTGGCAGATATATGACACTATGCATTTCTCAAAACCTATAGGACTTTGCAACATAGTGAACCTTAATGTAAATTATGGACCTTAGTTAATAATAATGTATCAGTATTGGCTCATCAGTTATAACAAATGTACCACAAAAATGTAAGATGTTAATAATGGGGGAAACAGTGTGGAGGGTGGAGAGAAAGGGTATATGGGAACTCTGTACTTTCTTCGAAATTTTTTGGTAAATCTAAAACTGGTCTAAAAGATAAAGTCTATTAATTTTTTTAAAAAATCAGTAAGGTATAGAAAATTTCAACAATATAACAAGTTTGATCCAGTGGACATACATGGAACACAGCACACACAACTGCACATTTCAACAATTTTCAAAAGATTGGTGTGATGTAGACTACATTCTCTGGCCACAGTGTAATTAGAAGTCAATAACAAAAGAACCATCAAACCCCATGTGCTTGGGAATTAAGAAACACACCTCTAAACGGCTCATAAGTCAAAGAAGAAATAATAATGGAAGTTTAAAAATGAAGTAAATGAAAATGAAAGTACCACATATCTAAACCTAGGAGATGGAGCTAAAGCAATACTGAGGGACATTTATAGTCTTAAGCTTATAAATCAGGAGGCTAAAATGAGTTAGGCATCTGAAACAAAAAGTTAGAAGAAGTAATACAAAATAAACCCAAAGAAAGGAGAGGGAAGAACATAACAAAAATAAGAGCAGAAATCAGTGAAATTTTAAAAAATTCAGTAGACAACACTGAATGAATCTTAGGAACATGATGTTGAATAATTGAACAAGCAAGTTGCAGAAGAATACATATAATATTATGCCATTTACATAGATGTTTAGAAACAAGTAAAATTAATATGTTACTTAAGAATATAGATACAGGGTAAAGTGTTCCAGGTAGCATTTACCTCCGAGACGGGAGGGAATGGCAGGAGATTGGGAAATGAGAAAAGGAAGGAGGGAAGGAGTGAATTTTTTTCGTATGTTTTTTGGCCTTTTGCATTTTTTTCTTTTGTGACTTTCCTATTCATGCCTCTGCCTGTTTTTTCCATTTTTAAAACAAGGTTATTGCTGACATGGAGGCCCAAGTTCACAAGCTGAGAGAAGAGCTGATTAATGTGAACTCACAAAGGAAACAGCAACTGGTAGAGCTTGGCCTTCTTCGCGAAGAGGAAAAGCAAAGGGCTGCGAGGGACCATGAGACCGCTGTCAACAAACTGAAGGCTGAATCAGAGAAGATGAAAATAGAGCTAAAAAAGACTCATGCTGCTGAGACAGAGATGACATTGGAAAAGGTACGATATCCAACTGGATATTTTATAGACGGTTGAACCCCATATTGAAAATCCACTGCGAGCACCCTGATATTTTATCTCTAAAAGGAGGTGGCATAGAAATGCTCTTCTAATTTATAAACTCTTCATGTGAGCAATTTGAGTATCTTGCCCAATGTCTAAATACGTCTCAAATAATCTAGGGAATTTCCTAACTTTTCCCTTGACTTTCATGGAAGGGATTGTGTGGAATATTCCATTTTATAATAATTAGATGCACATTGAGAGAAAACAGTATTAGAGTATTGTCAAATATTATACTAATTAGAAGTACTTGGACTTGTAGCCCTAAGTTTTCCTAGCTTAAGACTAGATTTTGGATCTTGCCTGGCTTGTCTAATAATCATTTCTAGATTTTAGACCTTTTTATGGCAGTGTAACATAAAGGATAACTTGTTTTCCAAGACTGATTTTTCAGAAGAAATAAGAAAAGTTTCTTTAGAACTACATATCTTTAAAATAGATATCAATGTGATGTTCAGACATTTGGGGTTATTAAGTGCACAATCTTAAATATCCTCTCTTTTGATGCTCTGAAAAAGTGGAAATATTTTACTCAATTCGTAGATGTGAATGGCTATTAGTCATAACAACTGTAAATTGCCCCTTGAGTTCCTTCAGAGCAGTCTATGTGTTGGGATCAAGAAACCTGACCAAAGTAATTTAACAGTTGTCAGATTCTGTTTAATTTATTCACCTCTTCCTCTATCATTAAATAACATTAAATAAACCACACCATTCTAGGCCTTACTTATTGATTTTATATAGACCCTGATCCTGAAATGTCTTACTTTATAGTACTTTAATTTATCTGAAAGTTACATTTAGCTGACTTTGCCCTTGGTAGCATAGCTCTAAATCCAGAAATAATAGGAAAAGGGCTTTAAAGAGACAGGAGTGAGCCTGGCTTCTTGGAGGAACAGCAAAGAGGCCAGTGTGGCTGGAAATGCATGACCAAGGAGGACAGGAGAAGGTGATGAGGTCAGAGTGTTGGCAAGATGTCATAGTAATATAAGTAATTGGCAGGAATGGGATTAGTGCAGTTGGGAGGTCCTTGAAGGTGCGTTAGAGATGCATGGGAGGTAATGAGAGTACAATCCTAGTGGCAGTGGGATAAAGGGCATGTTTGAGAATCATTTCAGAGATGGGATTGATCAGACTTGTTAAGTATAATTTCATCCCTTAATATATTGGGAACTTGAGGAAGAGTTTCTGGTTTGGAGAGGAAGACAATGAATTCAGTTATAAACAAGTTGAGTTTGAAGTGCATCATTACACTCAGCTGTGATGTTCACTTGCTTTTGAAAAAACATTTCTAGAGTCATAAGAAGAGGCAAGACTGGGGAAAAAGATGTAAGAATCACCCACAGAGAGGGCATGACCTGTGACCTTGGGAGTGAGTGAGACTGTTTAAAGAGAGGAATGTAGAAAAAATAAAAACAGTTGTAAAGGAAGAACTTAAGGGAACAACTGCATTTAAGAGGTTGAGGAAGAAACAGAGTTAAAGAAAGGTCATCAGAGTAAGAAGAATAAGAGAATATATCTTTATGGAAGTAAAGGAAAATAATATTTTGAAATGGAGGACTGTCAAGAATATTACAGAAAATCAGGAAGGATGAGGGTTGAAGAAAGGTCACTGGATTTGAAACTAAGATGTCACTGATGCTCTTGAACAAAGTACTGAAAATGATAGTATGGACAGACATGGCTGCAAAAGCCAAGTGAGAACGTAGTGAGGAAGTGGAGATAAGTTTTGGAAAATTTGGTGTTAAAAGACAGGTGTAATTCCAAAAAGCAGAAGGAGTTAAAAGGGAATATGTTTTTAGGCTGAAAAAAATTTTTGTGCATTTTGAAGTACATGAGAGGAAGAGCTTAATGATGCAAAGAACTGTAAATAATTGAAGGCCTGAGATCTGAGAGAATAGGGTACGAAAAATCAACACAGCCCACCTACGCCTTGTGTCTACAAGGCTTCAGCCACATGAGACATTGGTGTGTTTTTGAACCTGCCAGGCTCTCTCCTGCCTCCAGTTTTTTATACCTGACACGTTTTCTGCCTGGAATATTCTTCCCTATGATTTTCTTACGGCCATCTGAGTTTTCTCATCAATCTGCACTCCTCACAGGTCCTTCCCTGACCTCTTTATCTAAAGTCCTGCCTACCCATACCACCTTACCTTATCCCATTTTCTTCATAGCATATCTCACTATCTGAAATCACATCTTTTTTATTTGTTCCCTTGTTTATTGTCTGTTTCCTCCATGAGAATATAAGCTACATTAGCAGAATCTTGTCTGTCTTACTTACTTCTATATCATGAGTGCCTAGAAAATTTGGCACAATGTAAGTGCTCACCTAGTATAAATTAAGTGAATGAATAAAAGGAAGCATGGCTTTCACTGAGGGATGAAGGAAGGAGATTGGTCAAGATATAAAGAAGTTCTCTGATAAGACTTAAGAAGAGCTTATATCTAATATCTCTGTTCTTAGTAAAGAATCACAGTAGTCTGCTCGGAGTGAGGAGTTTCAAAGAAAGTGAAACACTGAGGCTTCACGCTGAGCAGATGGAATACCACTGAAAGAGAAAGTAAGGGAATTTGCTGAGATAGAATTGGAGTTGTGCAGGTTCAGGGGTGAGCATGGGCAATGTGAGTATGGAAGAATGGGATGCTCCTGACTTGAACTGGAAACAGAAGTAGCACAAGAAGATAGAAATGGAATTTTGGCATAGTAATTTTAGGAGACGTGCATAATGGTGCTGAGGAAATTGACCAAAATGCAGGACTTGTTGGCAAATATGGAAAATTAGAAAAAAGGAAGAGAGCATTAATTAGGCTAGTGTTTAGTGCATTGAGCTTGGTTTTTGGTCAGTTGATGAAATTAGCCAACCCCAGAGTTCTACGATAAAATACAAGTGTTGGGCTCTTAATAGAAGAGTAATTTGTATTTCTCATTGATAAATGGTTTTTATTTAACAAGAGGAGTTTAGCTTTTCCAAATGCCATGAAGAGCTGAACTGTGAGCTCCCTAAAAGCAGTCCTTGTGACATACTCATTTCTGAAGCTCCAGGATCATGCATGGTGCCTTGCACAAAGTAGGCCATTTATTAAATGTTAAGTGAGTGAATAAAAGAATGATGAGCAACTGAGAAATTCAGTGTAGCCTGCTAAATGATAAAGCAAATAGATAAGAAAATGTTGTTGGTTTATCCAAATTTGATTGCAACCCATTATAAATACATTGAGTAAGAAGATACATCTTTATATTTAACCATTCGTGTTATTTTCATTATAATTCTTCCATATTACTTAATAGGGTGGACTCATAGCATAAGTCTTTTCTCAGACATAATTTTAGTTTTTTTCTGCACAGATTAATAAACATGAGTTCTTACTATAAACCTTGAATTAACACTAATTCGGTAATTTTTTAGTCAGCCTGTTGTATCATTATACTAGGTACTTGAATTCTTGCCTCTATATAGCCTATAAAAAGTTTCATGTTTTTTATCTTTAAATAAATCTGAACACTAAAATATTTGCCAACAGTTAAAAATCCAGTCAGAACTGAGGGGTTTAGAAGTTAATTCTTTTGTTATTAAGTATAAAATTGGCATTGAAAAAGTAAAGGAAAATTAACACCAGAATAATAAATAATCTGAATGTAATGTTCCATGCAGGCCTGGATCATTTCAGTAGCACTTACAATGTTAAGGTTATAAAAGAATCCCACAGTCCAGATCCTACCTGAATTTCTGTCAGCAGCGATTTAGACCCAGATGATATCTTCAATGGCTTCAAGTTAAGAGAAACTTGAAATGACTCCACAAGGTCAAATACTTGAAATCGTGAATCCAGGAGAGTAAATGATTGACATTTGCAAAGCAAAAGCTTTTTTCCAAGCCTTTTAAAATCTCTTCAAACTGAAACAAAACAAAGTCCATAAAATATGAACCTCTGAAAAATTAAAGAACATGACTAAGTGATGATAGTGGATAATTTTCAGAAGAAGAATGAAAAGTTTGGTATTTAGAAATGACCGTTGTTTCAGAAATCTGTTCAGCTATTTAAAAAATAACCTTTCTTGAAATAGAGGATATTTTATAAAATATGGAAAATAGAGAAGAGTGTAAAATTCCACCCAGAGATAACCAAGAGTGTGTAAAATAGCTATATATTAACCTAGCTGGCAGACATCATACTGAATAAACAGGTATATTTCTTGCTCTTTTAAACTTTATGTTGAAAATATTCTAACGTCATGTGAAATTCTTTGAAAATACCGTTTTCGTTAGAATTTTTTTTTAATATTTGGGTTTTTAAAAATATTGTTTAAGTTAATGCTGAGAGTAACATCTTTTTATGTAAATCTTTGTCAGCATTTTCAATTTTTTTCTCTTAGGTTAAAATTCCAGTAGAATTACCAGGTCAAATTGATTTTCAGAAAGGTTGTCCTAATTTATGTTTCTCCCATCATAGTATCTTGTCTTACCTTGGCCAGCACTTGGTATTATTAATATTTTTGTTGAATTTTTGTGAAACGTGGTTGTTTTAATTTACATTTAAAGAGATTGTGGACATTTAGAATAGGTTTATTTTTTATTCATATTTCATTTCTGAGAATTGCATCTTTATGTCCTTTGCCATCATGTTTTCGGGTCTTCATGTTCTTCTCATCAACTTATAAAAAGTTTTTAAAAGCTTGTATTTAGGATGGTAAAACCTATATCTTTGTGGCAATTATTTTTGGTATTTGCCTTTTAATTTTATGATCTTTCTGGTAAACAAAAAAATTTTAATTTGTATTTAGTCAAATCTGTTCATCTTTTCGTTCCTGAGTTCTCCATTATAAATAGTTATTTTAAGCTTCACATTTTCATATTACAAAATATAACACATCAAACATTTTCCACAGTGTTCTCTACTAAGTAAAAAGCGCTTATGAAATTGACGTGGCATTTACCAGCTTGGGGTTCCTGGTCTATAATTTTAAATGGTATCTGAAGGATTATACTGGAATTCTGTCAGCCTGAAGTCATTAAAAGGCTTTGAGCAACAATTCAGCATCTTTTTCAAATTTAAGAGAAGCTCCATATGGCATAATTATTCAAAGCTAAGGTCATAGAAACTACTTAAACCTTTGAAATTTATAATTAAAGGATTAATATTAACTTATGAAGACATTGTCATTTTGGCTTAAAATGGATTTCTAATCTCAAGTCTGTTCTTTTTACTTTGATCTTTTCCCTGACATTTTCCTTTGCTAAAAATGTGAGGTTTTTAGATTTTAAAGTAAATATTATGCTCAAACTGTATAGATTTATAAAAATTGATTGAGAAGTAACATCCAGTATCATTTTTATTCTTCCCTACAAATGTTGAGGAATTTAAAGTTGGCATTATCCTCTGGCTACAACAAGCCACAACTTGATGTAGTGGGATATTGTAGCATCTTTAAACATAACAGTAAATTAATTTACAAAAGAAAAAAATGCAAAAAATGGCAACTTGGAAAACTCTGGGTGTATACATAATTTGAATACAATGAGCTGGTGTTCTTTTATATTCAGATTTAATATTCTGAAGTATCTCCAAGTGACCTCAGTTGTGAACCTTCTTTGAACAGCAAAAAATGGTTCTATTTTATACAAAAGCTAAGACTTTTATTGTCATTTTGACAAAAATACAAATCATATATTTTAGTTAAATCAGTTTATGTATCTCTCTGTATAACAAGAGGAATTGTAGTTCCTCAGATGCTTTTTCTCTTTCAGTCAGTTCTCAGTTCTCTCCTGTGAGGCATCACAGTGGTTCTGCTAAATAAATACAGAAATAATGTCTGCGATGTTTGTTTATTAAACAAGAAGAGCAGAGTATCTATTGTCATTTCTGTTTGAAAATTTACATTGACAAAGGTTTTACCATCCCTACCTGAGTGGGGCTGCAAAGCTCAAAGTCAGGTGGAGTCTTGGATATAGATCATTAAGGGACTTGTTAAATAAATGTGATCAAACAGTGCAAAACGATGAAGTCTTTAAGATGAATGAGGTAGCTGTATATTTACGTGTACCCTCTGAGATGATCTCCAAGCTCTGTCACTAAGTGAAAAAGCAAGATGCATGACAGAGTGTTTAGTATGGGTATTTTTTAAAATAAAGTAATATGCTTGTGCATATGCACTGCATATTTCTGGAAGGAAACCCAAGCAGTTAGTTAGAATGGTAGAAGTACTCCTAGGAAAACTGCAAGCCTCGAGGACAGGGATGAAATGCGGAATGGCATTACTCATTCAGACAATTTAAGTAATACTTATAAAAATTTCCACTAATGTAGACACATTTATGGATAAGGATGATTCTTAAAGGGTCATATATACTGGTAAAAATTTCAGAACAACTTAAATGCCCAACAATAGGGGAAAATTTAAATAAATTATGATATTTTTACTTTATGCAACTTTTTAAAACTGTGTTGTAGAATAATGTTTAATGACATGAAGAAGTACTGATAATATAATGCTATGAAGAAAAAAAGAACAGGATATAAAAGTTTATGTAGTTTGATTCAAATTTAGCAATCCATAGATAAGCTTACACACAGGAGGGGAAAAAAAAAAAGAAACCTGGAAATATGCCAGTTCATTTCTGTGTAGGATAGGACATGTCGTTTTTTAATTGTATTTTTCAGTATTTTGTATATGTTCTACATTATCAATACTTTGTATGTATACAGCTGAATAGTGTTGCACAGAGGTCACCATCTAGTTGTACTGCTCCCCACCCTAAGCCCTAGGACGTCTTCAGCCTGCTTCCCCTTTTCTGTCCCTGGGAGGCCACAGAGTCAAAAAGAAAAGGATGTGCTGGCCCTTCAGCCTTGGCAGCACATTAGGTTAGCTGACATCAGAAACTGAGCAGCCTGACTATGATACCACTATCCCCTCCTCACTCCTGCCAGAGAGGTTGGGGGTTTCTCAAACATCCTTAACCCCCTGGCCCAAGTCATTCTTCTATCCGAGCAGGGAGACTGTACCCTCATTAGCGTCAAAGATAAGAAGCAGAAACTCTGCCTGTTCTGCAGCCTGCTGCTCATGGGGCGCTCATCATTGCTTTTGGGATCTTAATGGGGCCAAAGAGAGGTGGGTTTCTGTAATGTTAGACTGCCCATCTTCCAAGGACAGCCAAGCCCTGGGACTGATAAGGAGTAAAGAGAATGGTAACGCCCCTAAGACAGAGCAGGCTGGTTGTTGAAGGCCCCTGAGGGAGGTAGAGAAGAAGAAGCTAAGACTGAGACATCCTCTGTGTTCCTGACAGAGGGATCTTTCTAAAAACAAATCTCATTGCTGGGCCGAAATAGGCACTAGTAGTATGTAAACAGTCCCTCCCTTCAAGGAGATTATGTTAATGGGGTAGGGATAATGGAACCAAGGTAACTGTGATTACATTTCACTGATACAAGGGCCATCCTCTAGATCTGTTGGACTATATGCCTTAGGAAACCTCCAGGTAGGTGTCTAGAAGTCTGGGAGGGAGCGGTGGGATCAGGCAGAACTTTCTGGAAGATGTAGGTTGTGAGTTAATGATATCTCCTGCCCTTGCTTAAAAACTTACAAAATGTCATTGCCCACAATAAAGTGAAGTTGCCACAGCTCATTAGCTTTCTGGTCAAGGATTTGTATAATCCTATTTCTGCACCTCTGTCAAGTATTGCATCTTACTTGGATCCACAATCAACGCCCATGGAAGCAGCAGTCAGGAAGTCAAACAACGCATTGCAATGGGCAAATCTGCTGCAAAAGAGCTCTTTAAATTGTTAAAAAGCAAAGATGTCACTTTAAGGACTAAGGTGCACCTGACGCGAGCCATGGTATTTTCAGTGGCCTCATGTGCATGCAAAGGCTGGACAGTGAATAAGGAAGACCAAAGAAGAATTGATGCCTTTGAATTATGGTGTTGGTGAAGAATATTGAATATACCATGGACTGCCAGAAGAAAGAACAAATCTGTTTTGGAAGAAGTACAGCCATAATGCTTCTTAGAAGCAAGGATGGTGATACTATGTCTCACATACTTTGGACATGTTATCAGGAGGGACCAGTCCCTTCAGAAGGACATCATGCTTGGTAAAGTAGAGGGTCAGCAAAAAAGAGAAAGACCTTCAGTGAGATGGACTGACACAGAGGCTTCAACAGTGGGCTTAAGCATAACAACAATTGTGAGGATGGCGCAGGACCAGGCAGTGTTTCGTTCAGTTGTACACAGGGTCACTGTGAGTCAAAACCGACTAGACGGCACCTAACAACAACAATCTTTCTTAACTGTCTACCCCACCACAGACACAGTCTGTGCTGAGCCCACACCAAGCAGCTCCCTGTTTCACAGAGAGACTGGAAATGTTCTCCCTTCTCCTGCTCACAGCTTCAAATGTTTTTCCCTCTGCCTACATCACCATTCACGGATGGTCCCTGGCCCTCCCTCCCACCCTCCTACCCTCCCACACCAAGGCAGATGAAATCAGGTTCTTCCCTGTGCCCCTGTAACTCTTCATTCATTCCTCTCTTTTAAAAAAACGTTTTTATCAGGATATAATTTACATACAGAAAGTCACCCTTTTGTGTACAATTCTGCAAGTTTTAACAAACATATATTCTTGTAACCACCACCGTAAGGAAGGTAAAGAACAGTTCCATCACTTCACATATTCCCCAGACCCTTGGTAGTCAACCCCACCCTGATGCCCACTTCTGACTCCTGAAGGCAACCACTGATCTATTTTCTGTGACTATAGATTTGCCTTTTCTGGGCCGTCATATAAATGAAACATTCAGTATGTAGCCTTTTGCATCTGGCTTCTTTCAATTAGCATATCTATTTGAGATTTACCCACGTTGTTGCATATAGCAATAGTCCACTCCTTTTTATTGCTTGGTAGTATTTCGTTGTATGGGTGTACCAAAGTTTGTTTATCCATTCTCCAGTTGGGAAATATTTAGGCTTTTATAAAGAAGCCCTGGTGGTACAATGGTTAAGCTGCTAACTGAAAGGTGGGCAGTTCGAACCCACCCAGTGGCTCCATGGGAGAAAGACCTGGTGATCTGTTCCCATAAAGATCAGCATAGAAAACCATATAGGGCAATTCTACTCTGTCAATAACTGCTAACCAAAAGGTCAGCAGTTTAAATCTACCAGTCTGCTCCTTGGAAGCCCTATGGGGCAGTTCTGCTCTGTCTTGTAGGGCCACTATGAGTAGAAATCGACTCGATGGCAACAGGTTTGGTTTTTTCTTTTTTAATGAGTCAAAAATCAACTGGACTGTACCTAACAACAATAACAACAAACATTCACATAAAGGTTTTTTGAGTACATAAGTTTCAACTTTACTTAGGTAAATAGCAAGGAGTGGGATTCCTGGGCTGTACGTTAAGTATATTTTCAACTTGATTAAAAACTGCCAAGCTATTTTCCAAAGTCACTGTACCGTTTCACATTCCCACTAGCAATGTATGAGAGTTTCAGTTGCTCCACATCTTCCCCAGCACCTCGTGTTGCCAGGTTTTTTTTAGTGTTATTTTAGCCATTCTAATCATGGTATCTTGTTGTGTATTTATTTCCCTAATGACTAATAATGTTGGGCATCTTTTCGTGTGTGTCATCTGAATATCTTCCTTGATGAAGTGTCTATTTAAATATTTTTCCCATTTTATGTTTGGTTGTTTATTTTATTATTGAACTTTGAGAGTTCTTTATATATGCTGGATACAAGTCCAGGAATACAAGTCTGGATACATATAAGATATGTGATTTGCAGATATTTTCTCCTAGCCAATGGTTTTATTTTTTATTCTTTTAACAGTGTCTTTTTCAAAAAGCAGATGTTCTTAATTTTTATGAAGTCCAATTTACCATTTTTTTTCTTTTACGGATAATGCTTTTGATGTCCTTTCTAAGAAATCTTAGCCTAACATAAGGTCACAAAGATGTTTTCTTTTAGAAGTTTTATAGTTTTAGGTTTTATATTTAGGCTTATGGTCCATTTTGAGTAAATTTTTGTGAATGGTGCAAGGTATATGTTAAGGTTCAGTTTTTGCATACGAATAACCAGTGTTTCAGTACCATCTCTGAAAAGACTATCCTTTATCCATTGAATTGTCACTGCACCTTTGTTGAAAATTGACCATATGTATGTGTGGGTCTACTTCTGGACTTTCTGATTGTGTTCCATTGATTTATATGTCTATCTTTTCTCTAATATCACAGTGTCTTGATTACAGTAGTTTTTATAGTAAGCCTGAGATACATGCCCAAAAAGTCACACACACACATATCCATATTTTAGAGTACACTAATAATCAATGTCAATAATACTGTAGACTATATCAACTGTACTTAGTCTAAACCCTTACTTAACCATCCAGGTGTAGAGTATTGTACACTCTTGTATTTTTTCAGAATGTATTCCAAATTACTATTGGAAAAAAAGAAGAGCTACATTTTTTAAGTGTGTGCAGATGTGAATTTTGGCTAACAAAACTGTTCCTAATATTCATCTATGGTATTTTCTTGGCAAAGAAAATGGATATTTGTTCCCATTGCATGACTTTAACAGATCAGTAGACATCCTAGGAATACTCTAAGGAAGCAACCCAGGGTCATGGAAAATATCTCATACAACATCAGTATCTTTGAGTCTTATTTGTGAAAGTTGCTTATGTAATTATACATTTCATATTATTATTGAATGAGGAATTTTAACAGATTTTTAAATGAGATTTGAAACATTTCTAATTGAGACCTATATTTTATTGACTATTGCAATTCTTTCTAATACAGATTATGGTGTTTATTCAACCCAGACTACTTTATTAAATTGAAGGAAGTATCATACATTTTGGAGACTTCCTGAAAACAAGAAATTATCAGAATTGCCATACTTACATCATGATTAGTGGTCCATTAATACTATATTTGGTGTCCGATAGCAGAAAGAGGCAGTAAATAAGGTGATGTGAAATTCCAAATATTTAGTTTCCTTAGTAATTTACAAGTGACTGAGTAAACATTTATTTAATAAGCACCTCCGATACGCGTAGCTCAGTGCTGGGGATGATCACAAAAAGGTATGTAACTTTGTCCCTGCTTTCTGGAAGCTTTTATTATTGTTGTGATAATGAGAAATAACAAGCATAAAACAACTGAAAAACTATATAACCATGCAAAATAAAATCCTGCAATAGGGTACAATGCTGGAAATTCTGAGAAGGTCTTTAGTAATCAGAGGATGTTTTATGGAGGAGGTGGTCCTTGAAGTACAATATTTGAATTGGCTTTTTGTTGTTGTTAGTTTCTGTTGAGTTGGCTCTGACTCATGGGGACCTTTTGTATAACAGAACCAAACATTCCCTGGTCCTGTGCCATCTTCATGATCGTTGTATGTTTGACTTCATTGGGGTTATTTTGTGAAGCCGTGTCACTGAGGGTCTCCCTCGTTTTCACTGACCCTCTACTTTACCAAACATGATGTCCTTTTCTAGTGAATTTGCACTAGATACGAAGAATTTTCTGAGGCAATCAAAGGACCTAAAATGGGAAGCTATAAGCTTAAGATAAATTGGGAGAATGTCAGACAGTTATTGTTTATGAAAGCTGTACTCATTTTTAAAAAGATTAAAGGTGACTTTTTAACTTTTTATTTTGAAACTTTTTATTTTGTACTTATTGAAAAGTTACAAAAATAGAACAGAGAATTACCCTATACCCCTCACCCAGCTTCCCCTAATGTTAACATCTTTTTAATTCATAGTTCAGTTATTAAAACCAGGAAGCTAACATTGGTACAGCACTCTTAAATAACTATAGACTTTATTTGAATTTCAACATTTTTTCTACTAATGCTCTTTTTTTCTCCCAGGATCCAGTCCAGATCTCACATTGTATTTAGTTGTCATATCTCCTTAGTCTCTTCTAGTCTGTGACAATTTTTCAGTCTTTTCTTATCTTTCATGATCTTGACATTTTTGAAGAGTACTAGTCAGTCATTTTGTAGAATGTTTCTCGCTTTAGGTTTGTCTAATTTTGTTTTTTTATGATGAGATTGGGGTTATGCATTTTGGGCAAGAATACAACAGAAGTGGTAGCGTGCCCTTCTCAAGTGCATCTCATCAATGGGTTCATAATATTATCTGATTACTGGTGACCTTAACATTGATCGTGTTGTTAAGGTGGTGTCTGCCAGGTTTCTCTGCTGTAAAGTTACACTTTCTCCCTTTGTAATTAATAAATATCTTGAGAAAAATACTTTTGAGATTATGCAGATATCCTGTTTCTCCTCTGACTTTCGCCCACTATTTTAGCATTGGTGGTTTAGCATTTAAATCCATTAGTGAATCTTGCCTGCAACAATTATTATATCTCTCTTTTTACTCACTTTGATTTTGGCATTCTCTGGCTTCAAGTTAGGCTGAGGGTGTGACTTTTGTATACAACTTTCCATTTTTGTTGTTTCATATCATCAGGGTAGAAAATATTGAATGTTGAAGGTGACTTTTTAAATGCAAGATTTTTTTAAAGTAAGGAATCAGATTTAAGAGGAAAAAAATAAGCTGAAAATAAAGGTAAACCCATTGCTGTCGAGTTGATTTCAACTCATAGAACCCTATAAGATAGAGTAGAACTGCCCCATAGGGTTTCCAAGGCAGTAATCGTTACGGAAGCAGACTGCCACATCTTTCTCTCCCAGATTGGCTGGTGGGTTTGAACCACTGACCTTTCGGTTAGCAGCCAAGTGCTTAACCACTGTGCTGCCAGAGCTCCTTGAAGGTAGAGGTAGGGTTCATGAAATAAACAATACATGGGATGAGGGTGTATATATTTCCTATAGTGAGACATGAATTTGCTTCTAATTTTTCCAGTAGCAGATATAAAGAGAGCATCACAATTAGAACAAGATTCAGTGCAATAAAATTGTAAAAGTCATTAGCTCAAATTCCTGGAATTGGAATCTACTGAGAAAAATTTACTAGGGGTTCTCACGAAGAAGACAATATATAACGTGGTTAACATCCTCACGGAACATAAAATTTTTATAGGGTATTTTCTCCAAATGGATATAGTGCATAATTATTTTGACTTCAACTCTTCTAAAGCTAGTGACTGTCAGAGTGAGATTTGATGTATTGGAAGTCAGCCTTAACTCCAGAAGTCTTTTAAGAGCTCACAAACTCTTACAAGGTTTGTGAAAGTACTTGAAGGTTAAAGCAAGTTAATGACCAGAGGTATCTACTTTAACAACAGTGGAGTCCCTGTCATTTGACTCCTACTGTCTAAATGACCAAACTCTGTTTATGATAGTATTTTCTCTGGAGTAGAAATCATTTTATCTTGAACCATCTAAAAGAGATTAGTAAATAGGGGTGTCCCAAAATTACCTTGTTACAGAGTAGCCTCAGAACATTAATCTTAAGGAGAAAATGATAACAAAATTGAGATTTTCTAAGCTTTTACCATATTTGTTATAATTTTGGAGAGTTTTTTTGCTTCGGGTTTTGCTTCTGATGATAATTGTATCTTCTGGAACTGAATACTGAGAAAGGATGTTAGAATTGGTAGGAAGAGGAAGAGGTATTCATGTGCTCCTTAGTTTATCTCATGAATTTTCTATTTCTAAAGAGCTGAAATTATATAAGATTTTGATATCTTAAAATATGTGACTTTTGATATTCTGCAGTGAAGGCTTTACTGTTTTTAACATTGATGTCTGACTCTGAATTACTTTGCAAATTGCAGCATCCACCAATTTAATTCTGTTAAACTTCATATGCAAGTTAATTTCTTTAGTACCTAGTGTGTGAGCTAGGCCATGTGTTAAATACTAAAAATAAGAGGAAGAAAAACCAGTAAGCCAGTTGCCCTTGAATCCATTTCTACTCATAGTGACCCCCATGTGTGTCTGAGTAGAACTGTGTGCTCCATGGGGTTTTCAGTGGCTGATTTTTCAGAAGTAGATCACCAGATCTTTCTTCCAAGGTGCCTCTGGGTGGACTCAAACCTCCAGCCTATCAGTTAGCAACTGAGTGTATTAACCGTTTGTACCACCCAGAGACTCCAGGAAGAAAATTGATCAGGACCTAAAGGATCAAATCATATTTTAGCATGGATTTTTAAAAAATTACAAATTACACTCACTCCTCACTTACTGATGTGGTTAGGTTCCAAAGAGTAGATCGTTAATACCAACTCACAGAGACCCTATAGGACACAGTAGAACTGCCCCATAGGGTTTTCAAGGCTGTAAATCTTTACAGAAGCATACTGCCACATCTTTCTCCCACTGAGCAGCTAGAGAGTTCAAACCACCAACCTTTTGGTTGCAGCCAAGCACTTTAAGCACTGCGCCATCAGGATTCCTAGACACCAGGTCGTTATGCGAAAATCGGCATTATGCTAAATACTTGTGATTTCCTGCCCCGGCCTCCCCTGCTCCCCGGCCGCAGCCCTTCCAGCTGGGCGAAATCAGCCCCACCAGACCTGCAGCGGTCACGGCTTACCCGCGCTCTGCTTGCCAGAATCGAAATCCATCTCGCGCTCTGTGCGTCTCGCCTGCCCCGTGGGTCCCAGACTAGGGTTAAATACCCCAGGGGTAAATTTGAATAAACTGCCGCTCCGAGCTCTGTGCTGTGAGGATGTGCAGGTCGGCAGGGTCGTTAATACGAAAAATAGTGAGATAGTAGATTTTTTAACTATTGTCGTAAATATGAAATGTCAGATAACGAGATAGTGGATAATTGAAGAGTAGATGTAGTTCATTTCCCGTAACGTATAGCTGAGAATAAAATAACGCCTATGTAATATTAGCTCAAATTAGATTAAGAACTAACCCTGGGCACACGAGTTACATTTGGCTACATTTTGGACCCCGAGGGGTGGTAGAATTTCAGTAGTATCTGCATTTATTAAGTTTTGAGCTGAAAATAAAATTCTAAAAAAAAATTATATGAAATTGGCAACAGTACCATTTGCCAGTTAGGGTAATACTTTGGCCTGACTTTTAACTTCCCCATACCATATTTTTTTAATGTTCCTTATATTATGGGCAAGGAATTAAGACAGTATTTTGATTAAAAAAAAAAAAAAATCCAGATGTGATCATTGATGTTTCTTTTTAAAATGCCCTGTGAGACATCAAGAAGAGAGAACCAAGTCAAAATTGTCCGGTGTTATAAACTCAATCTTTACTATTCAGAAGCTGGAAATAGCAGTTTTTAATAAATTCTTAAAGAAATCTTAAACATTAAAAAAAAAATTACTTGAGCAGGGTCTCTAATTGAAAGGAGTCTGATTTTTGCTTTGATCATATCTTTTAAGAGGGGAAGAAGGAAGTTACTGAGGAAGAGATTTTATAATCTTTTTCAGTTAAATAGTCCTTTGTTATTTCAGCTTCACATATCTTCATAGCAAGTATTTCAGCCACTAATTTATAATATTTTTTATAATTTATTTTATTTTTGTTGTTGAGAATATACACAGCAGAACATACACCAATTCAACAATATTTACATGTACAATTCAGTGACACTGATTACATTCTTTGAGTTCTGCAACCATTCTCACCCTCCTTTTTCGAGTTGTTCCTCCCCCACTAGCATAAACTGACTGGCCACTAAGTTTCCTATCTGATCTTTCACATCACTGTTATCAGTTTGATCCCATATAGATAGTTCTTAAAGGAGCACAATGCTCAAGGCAGGCATTCTTTACTAGTTAAGCTAAACTCTTGTTTGGTTTTAAGAGGACTTCAGGGGATATTTCTGGTTTAAGGTTTAAAGATTAGCTCAGGGCAGTAGTTTCAAAGGTTCATCCACCCTCCATGGCTCAGAAAGTCTGGATTGCATGAGAATTTGAAATTCTGTTCTCCATTTTCCTCCTTTTGATCAGGATTCTTCTATAGAATCTTTTATCAAAATGTTGAGAAATGGTAGCTGGGCACCATCCAGTTCTTCTGGTCTCATGGCGGAGGATGCTGTTGTTCATGGAGGCAATTAGCCACACATTTTCTCTTCCTATATCTGATTCTTCTGCTTCCTTTATTGCCCCAGGCCAATTGTTGTATCTCAGATAGCCTTTTGAAAGCTTTTAAGAACCCACGCGCTACACAACAAGCTAGGAGGTAGAACAGAAGCACCAAACGTGTTATTAAACCAATTAGCTGGGATGTCCCCTGAAACTATGACCCTAAACCTCCAAACCAAGGAACCAAATCCTATGAAGTGTTTGGTTGTACATAAGCAGACTCAACAGTTACTCTTCTTTTTTTTGGTCATTGTTATAAATATATCTATCACATAACTTTTGCCAATTGAACTTTTTACAGGTGTACAATTTACTGACAGCAATTATATTAATCAGCTGTCCTGCCCTACCCTTAATCAGTGTGATTTTCCCGTCTCCATAAACTGTAATATTTTTAATTAGATAACATTTCAGCTTCGTTCTCATAGCTTAAGGGGTTTCATGAACCACCTAATTTAATGAACAGCATTAGTCAATATGCTGAATATTTATAATTAATTGTTAATATGTAACAATTCCCTTTATAGTATTTGTGTAAAAGGACGTTTAATTTTATATTATATCCAAAATTAATTATATATTATATATGTACTTATCAATAACCACTTGTCTATTCACATACAATGAAATAATTTTTAAGTGAGGTAGGAAAAAATATATGCCAGGTAACATTCTTTTTTTTTCCTTAAAATATATGCCAGGTAACATTCTTTTTTTTTTCTTTCTGAAATACTTGTTTGGCAATCTCTGTATAAGAGTAACTGTGCTAGCCTTCTTTCAAAGAAAGAATCATAAGAAACTGTTTCCACAATCTCTTTATGGGATTAGCCTAGGAATAATGAAGGAATGAATAGATAAACAAGTTCATTTTAAATCAGATGGCTAGACTGATGAATTCTACAAAACATTTAAGGAAGAAATGATACTCAACACAGCTCAACACAACTTTCAGAAATTGGAAGAGGAGAAACCTTCCCAACTCATCAACTTAGCATTGCCCTGATACTAAAACTAGACATTTTTGGCAAAAATGTACTAAGATAATGCGTGGAGACAGGATATCTTCCCATAAATGATTCTGGAATAATTGGTTATCCATGTTGGGGACAGGGGAAGAACTTTAGCTTTTACCCTTTTACCCTACATGTATATAAAAGTTAACTTGAAATGAATCATAGGCCTAAACTTTAAATAAATAAAAGCTAAAAGTATAAAATTAGGAAAAAGCAGAGGAGAAAATCTTTGTGATGTTAGCTTACAAAAGGACTGATTAGATTGAACTCAAAAAGCATGAACAATGAAAGAGAAAACTGATGAATTTGACTTAATCAAAATTAAAACTTGCTCTTGAAAAGACACTGTTAAGAAAATAAAAAGGCAAGCCATAGACTGGGAGAAAATATTTGCGAAGTATGTATCCAATAAAGGATTTTTACCCAGCACATATCAAGAACTCTTGTACTTCAATAAGAAGACGACAAACAGCATACTTTTAAAAATAAGAAAATGGTTTAACAGGCTTCACCATTGAAGATATACTATGGTAGCTGAAATTTAAACCATGTTTTTGGGACACTGGTATTATTTAACTAAACTGTGAAAACTGAAATTCGTACTAATATAGAACTGTGCAAAGTGAGGATTCCTTGTATTTAAGAAACATAGTCACAGCAAAAACAAGGAAGACCCTCCTGAGGAAGTCAGCACAACTTGTCCAAGGCAAGGTCATGGAAGCTCCACAGACACATCCAGACTCCCTGGGGGACCATGATCTCAGGGAACATCTTGCTCAATTGGCATAATATAGTTTATAAAGAAAATGTTCTACGTTCTACTTTGGTGAGTAACGTCTGGGGTCTTAAAAGCTTGCGAGCAGCCATCTAAGATACTCCACTGGTCTCACCACATCTGGAGCAAGGGAGAATGAAGAAAACCAAAGACACAAGAGAAAGATTAGTCCAAGGACTAATGAACCACAACTACCACAACTTCCACCAGACTGAGTCCAGCACAACTAGATGGTATCTGGCTACCACCACTGACTGCTCTGACAGGGATCACAATAGAGGGCCCCAGAGAGAGCTGGAGAAAAATGTAGAACAAAATTCTAACTCAAAAAAAAAAAAAAAAGAGAAGATCAGATTTACTGACCTGACAGTGACTGGTGAAATCCCGAGAGTATGGCCCCGGACACTCTTTCAGCTCAGTAATGAAGTCACTTCTAAGGTTCACCCTTCAGCCCTTTCGAATGAATCATAGGCCTAAACATAAAAGCTAAAAGTATAAAATTAGGAAAAAGCATAGGAGAAAAATCTTTGTGATGTTGGCTTACAAATGGACTGATTAGATTGAACTCAAAAAGCATAAACAGTAAAAGAGAAAACTGATAAATTTGACTTCATCAAAAGTAAAATGACAGGCCCATAAAACAAAATGAGACTAAAGGGGCTCACCAACCCAGGGGCAAGGACTAGAAGTTAGGAGGGGACAGGAAAGCTGGTAATAGGGAACCCAAGGCTGAGAAGGTGAGAGTGTTGACATGTCGTGGGGTTGGTAACCAATGTCACAACAATATGTGTACTGACTGTTTAATGAGAAGCTAGTTTATTCTGTAAACCTTCATCTAAAGTACAGTAATAAAAATAAAGAAAAAGAGGAAGACCGTCAACAAGATGGATTGACACAGTGGCTGCAACGATGAGCTCAAGCATAGTAACGATTATGAGGATGGCACAGGACTGGGCAGTTTTCCTTCTGTTGTACATACGGTCACTGAGTTGGAACTGACTTGATGGCATGTAACAACAACAACGTTTGATGTTTATTTTATAGGTTTGTCACTCCACTAAATGCCCAGCAAGGGACACGTCCTGTGTTTCTTTTTGAGGAGCACCACACTGTGCTGTGTGTTGTGCATGTGGTACTAATCACTCCTTGCGCTAATTACCCTTTCTTCTTGTTAGGTGCCATTGAGTAGATTTCAACTCATAGCTACCCCATGTAACAGAGCAGAACTTCCCCATAGGGTTTTCTAGGCTGTAATATTTATGAGAGCAGATCGACAGGCCTTTCTCCCCCAGAACCTCTGGGTGGGTTTGAACTGCCAATCTTTTGGTTAGTAGCCTAGCACTTAACCATTTGCACCACCAGGGCTCCTTCTAATTATACTTACTATTAATGAAAATGACCAACATGGCTTGTGTGAAGTCTCAAGCATTGTTGTAAAGGCTTATCTCGTTTTCTCCTCACAACATCCCTATAAAGTAAGTGTATTATCCTCTTTGTGGAGGCTCAGTAATTTGGAGAGATGAGATTCCTACCATTTGACTCCAGAACCTGTGCTTTTATCTACTATGTTATACATGTAATAACAGTATATATGATGACTGTGTTGAGAAGGGAAATACAGGAAGCTGTGAGAACATTGAAATGCCTCCCTGAAGAAGCAGTGCTTAAGCTCTTCCTTTGATGTGAAAGAATATAAAATACATACGCAGTGAAGACACTTGGGTTCTAGCAAGCCCTCAGTCAGTAACTAGCTAAGCAGCCTTAGATAAAAGTAACTTCTTTGAATTTGATTCTGTCCTTTCCTTACTTGAATACTATCTTTTCCAGCTTTACTTTTTCAGGCTTTTTCATCTCTTTTCTATTACAAGAAAGGGTACCCTTAGTGAATAAAGATATTTCTTGTCTGAGCTTAACAATGTTTGCAAATAATCACACTTTGTTTACTCCCCCCTTTTACCTTCTCATTTCTACCCCAACAATCTGACAAGGAAGTACAAGATATTTTTTCCATAGAATTGTTCTTGTTAAAAGTTGACATTGTCAATGTCACGAAACAAATTAACAGTCTTCTCTGTATTTTTCTAAGGCCAGACATCACAGAATCTGAGTTTTGCTCTCCCTTGGGCTGAAATAAATTCTCGAGAATAATTGGTGTAAGTTCAAACAATTGATAAGCAATATATGCTATGTATTGCCCTAACAGAGGAAGGTATTTGTTGTGTGTCCACCACATGCCAGGCACTTTCACATACATCATCTACAGTAATTTTCACAACCTTTTGAAGTTGTTATTCCCTTAGAATAGTTGGAGGTACTGAGGCTTAGAGAAATCAGGCAGTTTATTCAAATTTACACAGCTACAGGTTGTAGAACCGAAATTCTAATTCCTGTGTATCTTTCTCCAAAACCTATGCCAGGAATTTCTTGTTTCCCATGCTGGGAGCCTGCTAGTCCAGCTATGTGTTGGCTCAGGTAGGTCACCAGGACCAAAAGATAGAAGCGGCTCCTGCTTCACAAGATACTTGGTTTCACAAACCAGTTCATGCCTATTTTCCCATTCCTCATTCCCAGCTAGACTCTGATTTGGGTTCCTGACCCCTCGTTACCCACACATCTAACAAGTCCTTTCACTGATGTTTCTGGTTTCTACCTTGATTGGTCTTCCTGCATAGTTGGTATCTGATTGATCTTTCAGCTATTATTTGATCTCTTTGTACTTGATCTCAGATTCATCTGATTTATGGAATCCTCTTAATAATCCTTTTCTAGCACAATTATTGGTCCAGGTCTCTGGATAAGCACCAGACCTTTTCCTGTTTCTGTCTGGGGTAATCAGAAGTGTAATCCTCCTGTAATGTCCTACTCTTACCCAGGGTCCATGGTATCAGAGGAAATGCTCACCCACACGTTATCTTATTATTTGAAATTTGTGTTCTAGATGTTTGCTTTGTGCTTTAATTTGTGCTGTAGATTTTTCCTTCTATGTGAACAGTTCTTTCTGTAAAGCAGTGTCTGCTTTTGTTTTCAATCTTAAAAATGTTAAAAGCCATCCTTTTAAAATAAATTCTAAAGTTTTATACATTTATTTTTAAAAGTATTCTTTTTTTTAATAATTTTGTGATGACATCTTTGGAAATTCCTGTCGGTTTAAATAACAATGTTTGAAAGTCGTTTTGACTTGTGAAGGCTCCAGATTGCCTTATCAGTCTTTGAGAGATTAGGGATGCTTGTTTGGAAGGTTGTTTTGTTTTGTTTTTTCCTAAATAAAGCTGAAGGTTTGTTGTTCCATTGTAATACTTTGTTTTAATATGGTTGGGTTCTTGTGGAGATAATATATAAGGGGAACCGAAAAAAGTTCAGTTATAAATGGGTTGAGTATTGTTTAATCGCTTTAGGTGTCCTTGTCAGCTGCGTTAGACTGCTGCGCTTGATAAATGTGGTTAAAATCTGTGTTGAAATAAGGAGTGTAGACTTGATTCTATTCCTTTCTTAACTGAATTGTCAGCAACGGAAAAAGGCCATTTTCCATCTAACCCAAAACCCCATTGCTGTTGAGTTGATTCCGACCTTATAGGACAGAGTAGAACTGCCCCTGTAGGGTTCCCGAGGAGCGGCTGCTGGATTCGAACTGCCCACCTTTTGGTTAGCAGCCATAGCCCTTAACCACTGTGCCACCGGGGCTCCACTTTCCAGCTAATGTCCTGGAAAGTAGAGAATCAAAATCATGGGGAGAGTAAGATATTTTTCAACTAGACAAAAGCCCTTTTAATAAATATGATTGTGATTGGAAAACAGCAATGACAGAAAAAAAATGTATTAAAATGGAAAGAAAACAAAGATGATTTTACATGTATTTTCGTAGTAAAGTACCACTTCAATTTAAAGTTGTATGAGTCGGAATTGACTCGAGGGCAACAAGTTGTTTTTTTTTTTTTTTTAATGGGATCAAACCAAAAATGAGGCTATTCATTTGGTTTTCAGCTCTAAACAGGAGATTGATAAAGTTAAGAGGAGCAATTTTTTTTTAATTTTTCATTTAGTTAAAAACACTTTTTTTGTGATGTTTAGTTGTTGCTTCATACATCTCATTCGTATGGCTTCACTTTAATGGCTGTGACTTACACTTGGTAAAACTGGTACAGAAAGAGCAAAGTAGGCCTACTCTAAATCATAATTGTCCATAGCCAAGATGACATTGGATGGATTGTTCCAATGATGAGGGTCATTACAACTCACTGACTTTCTATTACTTGAGCTATTCACTTCCAACAATCTTTTCCTCTTTCTCACCTCATGACCTAGAGTCCTTGCCAATCTTAGTAACGGCACCACCTTCAAAATCTTGGTTTCAGGCATTTCACTATCATCTCCTCCCCACCCCCCACCCCCCATCTTTCTAACTCACTTAAGTTAAAATCCTCACTCCAGCAGTTTTTGCCCCATGGGGACTTCCACTTCATTTTTGCACAGCATTTTTCACTTTCCATCAACTTTCTTACATCTTCACTTCCCAGTTTAGATTTCATGGTCCATCAATGTAGTCATTCCCTTGAGTATACCCTCAGCTTCCTTGCCCCTGTTTTCTTCCACCTTCCTCACTGGCAAATCCCCAACCCTGGTTAAACCAAATACTCATGTACTCTACACCTGTATCTAAGTAGTTGAACATGGTTCAAGAGAAGAGACACTTGTGCTGATTGCACTTAAACTTTAGGCCAAAAATCCCAAGTGGGCACTCAGCACTTCCACAGTTAGTTCATTTTCCCACTATCTAAGAAAATTTCATACCTCTCTTTTCTCCTCAAATCCCCAACACTGCGATGACCTCAATTTCACTGGAAAAACAGAAGCAAACAGAAGAGAACCACCTCATCAGCCCACCCCGAATTTATCTCCTACCTGCATCTGTAGCCATGTATCTGGCCTTCCTTCCTGCAGAGGGGATGCATGCCTTACTTTAGGAAATGTGTGCCTTTCAGGCCCCTTACCCTTCTCTAGTCAAGGACTTTTCTCCTGGAATTACCCACCCTTTCTCTTTTACATCAACATTTTCCTTTCTACTATCTTATTTCCAAAAGCATAAGAACATGCTATCATAGTTCTTAAAATAATAAAAAAACCTTTGCTCACCCATGTCAAATATGCTCAGTTATATTATTGGTAACAAATTGACCCAAAAATCTCAGTGGCTTAACTCAAAAAATGTTTGTTTTTAAGTTAATAAGAAATAGTTGTTTTTGTAGGTCTACATTGGTTGATTATCAATAATTTCAGTGATTAATTAACACTTTTACAGATTTTAACTCCAATACTGGTTGACAGTGAGGCTCCACTATCTTGAACATCACCAGTCACCTGTGGCTGGAGGAGAGAGGGCATGAAGAACTCATATCCTATCTTTTCTTCTTTGGCCTAGAAGTGACACATTTCATTCACAGCTCATTAGCCAAAACTAACACCCATTTAGGGGGAGCAAATGGATATTCAATAAGTAATAAATGCCTCTGCTTTAATCCCACATTCCTCTCCAGCCACAATGCCATTTCTCTGTTTTTCTTTCTTTATAACCAAACTCAAAAGGGTTTTCTACTTGCTTGCTCTGCTTTCTCGTGTTCTCCTGTATCTTTCATCTATATCAATGGTACTCATAGCCCCTCTGGTCCACTGAAACACTCTTATCCAATCAACAAATGATCTCTTCATTAAACGCAGTGTTCAGTCCTCAGTCTTCATGTCAACTGACATTTCAGAAGTTTTTGACACCACTGATAACTCCTTCTTTGATAAGCTTTAATCACATTATCAGTTATGAGGAACATCACACTCTTGAGGGCGTTCTCCCAATTGGCTAGCTGCTCCTACTCCACCTTCTGCAGTGGCCCCATCTTATCTTCACGCCCTCTTAATGTTTTGGTGGTTCATCTCTGTACTTCTCTTTCTGTATTCAGTCCCTAACTGATCTTATCCATTTCCTAACTTTAAATACCATCTATGTGCTGATGACTTCCAGATTTATATCTCTAGTCCTAGTATCTTCTCTGAGCTCCAGACTTACATATCTCTGAAATTCCAATAGACAGACATCTCACACTTAAAATTTCTGAAACAGAGCTCTTGATTCTCCCCCAGTGTTCTTCAACTTAGTAAATAGTACTCAGAGTCATCCTTGGCTCATTTTTCTTTCTTTCACATTCACATTCGTCCTATCAGCAAGCCCTATTGATTCTGTCTTCAAAATATATCTCACATCAGACTACTTCTCATCACTTCTGCCATTAACACTAGTCTAGAGCGCCAGTAACTCTTGACTGGACTGTTGCAGTAGTTCCTAACTAGTCTCCCTGTTTTCTCGCTTGCTCCTTCCAACAGTCTATTCTCCGCACAACAGCCAGATGTTTTTGGAAATACATCAGATCATATAATTCTGCTCAAAACCCTCCCATGGCTTCTCAGCACTATTAGAACAAATGGAAACCCCTTACCTTTGCTCTCAAGGTGTATGTGGTCTGGCCCCTGCCCCCCTCTCCAACTTATCTCCTACTCCTCTCCCTGTCGGTTACACAGATCCAGCATGGGCCTTCTTGCCATTTATAATCATGCCAAGTTTGTTCCTTCCTAAAATCTTTACACTGAAATTTTTCCTTTATCTGAATTTCTTTAGGTCTCATATCTTCTGCCGCTGTATGCCTAAATGTTAGAGTATCTCCCGTCACTGTATATCATTGTACTCTGGCTTTTTTCTCCACACTACCTCTATTATTTGTTTACTTGTTTATTATTCACTGTTGTTTCCTCTGTGCTTAGAATAGTGCCTGACACATGGCTGGCATCCAACTAAAATTGTTGAATGGATAGATGGATGGATGATTCCTTAATGTTTTTTCAACTCTAGCACCCCAATTGAGACTGAAAAGATTTTATAAGGAATAATTCTTGGCCCTTGATTTCACTAACCAGTAAAATTGACACAGATACTTTAACTCCTTGGAAATAAAATGGAACAAAGCAATAGAACATTTTTTCTACTTTTGGATAAAATACGATTTGAATGTATCCATAATGCAGCTTAAAATTCTAAAAATAGTACAGAGCTGGTAAACATTTGAAACAGAATAAAGTCTAAAGGGAATGAAACAGCTTCCTCATGAAGATTTTTTTTTTTTAAGTTTTAATTCTGGGCAGAAGATTGAGAGACTCTGTGATTGGATCCTCTAATGCCATGGATAGAGTTAATTCAGATTATTTTTTCAACAAAGCAGTGCTTAGAAGAATTTGAAAGAGACAGTTTCAAGACAAATAAAAGGAAGTACAGCAATACCTCATTTATCAGATATTCTTCAGGAATAAAATGTTCCACGTGTCAGTTTCCAAATAAGTAAAATGTAATCCCTATGTATATGCCAAAACTTACCATTTTGAAGGATATTTCTCTAACATGCTCTACTTTCCTACTCTCTTGAGCAAAAAATGCTGAAGACATCAACAGTCCTTCTTGACAACTCAGTGTCATTATTGTGAACATTTTTGGACGACATGAAAGATCCCCTACAATAAATGTGCCCACATTGTCATTCTCCTTCTCGCTTCTTATCGTTCTTCTAACTCCTCCTTCTTTTTTCAGTTATCATTCTGTTCTGGTGGCAGCTGCTTTCAATTTGTTGACTGATATTATACACCCAGTAACATAGGCATGGGCCTAAGGGCAGCTCCTAAATAACATGTACAGTAATGTCACTGGGGCTCTGACCTCTGGGCAAGTGAGATATTATGGTGGTAGAAGAAATAGTAGTAAAATAAAAGTGTAAAATACGTTAAAGTGATGATGTTGATGAGGACCTGCATGACCCTTGCTGCCACTCTACTTGGACAGTGTCTATCCTTGGCTAGATGGACTATGGACTGGCCTAGCATGGTGGTCTTTAATATTATTCTCTCAATGACATACTGAAGAAACAGTTTATGTTTAGAGTGACCCATGGGTCCTGGTTTCAATACCTGTTTTCTCAGTGTTAATTCTTGACACCCCATTCACCTCAAAAGTTACCCAGTTTTGACAATAAATTATATGTTCACCCTATCTGTAATGCATTTTAAATAGTTCACAAAGTACTAATGATTTTGTTCATTCAGCCCAGAATGTAGCTGCCTGAAATTGAGAATTGTAACAAAATTCAGATAAGGGATTTTTTTTAATGGTGGTCTTGGAAATGTAGTTAATGAAGGATTGTGCCCAATGTATTAAACAAAACAAAATGTAAATTGAGGTAATTTTTCCTAATGTTTACCTTTAAACTCTCTCTATATCCCTTCTAGGGGAAATTCTGGTAGTTGATATAGTACCTCAGACATATGTGTTGAGTGAATAATTAGATTTATTCACATTATATTTGAAGGGGGAATATATCTATAACTTTTTTAAACAAAAAAGAAGGTTTATAAGCTTAGAATACAAAACAGTGTCATGAGCATAGATTACACACACAATTTTAATAATTCAAAGAAAACTTATATTTGTGAATAAAAATGCAAAATTTGTCTTGTGTTTACTTAAATTAACATTTCTTTTGGCTTCAGTAAACCAGACAAAATACATTTTTAGAAATTGTAGGTGATTAATCCCAGCTCCTTTAAAACATGCTGAGAGGTTATTGAAAGATGGCATATTATTTTGGATGAGGGTTTGTTTAATGTTGAATTTCTTTTGTCTGTGTTAAGTAGCATCTGTTCTAAGAAACATAATCTCAAGATATTAACAGCTATTAGCTTCAGGTTAAACGTGTTCAAAACAGAATCATCATTTCTGTCATTGTGGGTTTGTCTACTTCTAGGATATATTAAATAATCCATAATTAAAAACTATTTTTAAATTTATTAAGTCTCACTAAGTGTGTGAAAATACAGATTTAGCATAAGTGCTCAGTGACTCCTAAAAGGATTCTTTTGATTAGGAAACTACAGAAACACATTATGGCATTTAATTTAGCAAAATTGTACCTAAGAACAGTCAGTGCAGGAAACTTGGTACACTTAAATATGACAGTGCTACAAACTTGTAATCTGAATGATCTAGAAGTTATTCTATGAAATTACCTATTTAGGGAGAGTGGGGCGCAGGGTTTTTACCTTTTGGTTAATTCCTAATGCTTGGTTTAATAGTGCAGTAAGTAAATTATATTTTGAGAAAACAATGCAACCCCCAGGTTATTTGGGGAAAGGATTTACTTGCTAGATCCAAGTTCATTTTGCAGGTAAGTTTATTACATCTTGAAATTTTTGACACAGTATGAGATACTTTTGTTTTTATCACACGTTTACCACTTCTTTTTCCATTTAGAACTTATGCATGATCAGGAAAAGAAAGGGGAATATTATGCAAACTCCATAATTCTTCTCCACTGTAGTCTTCATTCCATCGTTTATTAGTTGATTCGGTTAGCTAATGCTGCGTAACAAATCTCCACAAAACGTAATGACTTTAAACAAAATTTATCATCTCTGAACTGTTTGTGGCCCAGGAATTTTGGGAGCTGATTAACTAGGTGGTTCTGGCTTGGGGTTTCTCATGTGGTTGTAGTCAGATAGTAATGGGGCTGAGGTCATCTCACTCACATTTCTGGCTCTTGGACAAGGAAGACTCAAACAGCTGGGGCTCCTTTGGCATCAATCTCTGTCTCTACATGATCTCTCCATGTGATCTCTCCATATGGCAGCTTTAGGGAAGCTAGACATCTCACATATTGGCTCAGGACTCCTGAGACAGAGAGCCAGGTGGCATCCATATCACCTTTTGAACCTAGCCTTAGAAGGCAAGCGATGCCATTCCTGCCACATTCTTTTGGTCAAGGCAGTTTCAAAGTTCTTCCCAGATTTAAGAGAAGAGAACATAGACCCTACCTCTCAATGAATAAGTGTCAGCATCGTATTGTGAGAAGAGTGTATGGGGATGGATACATATTGGTGTGACCATCTTTGGAAAATACACTCGGCCACACTGATAAAACATTTGACTGTTATGTACTAGGCACTGTGATAAGTTCTGGGAGTAATAAGATAAATAACATGCAATTCATGTTTCCAAGGTTGTTATAGCCAGTAAAAGGAACATCCGTGTAAACAAATATTATATAAGGATATAAGTAAAAGGAATGGTTAGCTTTGTGCAAAGTGGAGTGTCAGAAGATTTGATAGAGGTTTTAGTGAAGACTTGACGATAAAGGAAAGAGAGTAGTCTAGGGTGCCTCCCAGTTTCCTAGTTTGGGTGACCAAGTGGATGAGTGGTTTAAGACATGTTGTGCTGGAGACACCTATAAAATATCCACATAGAAATGCTTATTGGTCATTTATAAATAAGGCTTCCAGGGAAAATGTTTGTGTTGAAGATGACGATTTGGGAGACAGTAATTTTGGGGTAGAATTTGAAGGCCTATACATACACTGGCATAGTGGTTAAGAGTTTGGCTGTTAACCAAAAGGTCAGTAGTTGGAATCTACCAGGCACTCCTTGGAAACCCTATGGGGCAGTTCTACTCTGTCCTATAGGGTCGCAGTGAGCCAGAATTGACTCGACAGCAACGAGTTTTTATACATGCACAGATAATATTGCCCAAGGAGATTTTGTGGAATGAGAGGAGAGAAAGGGAAAGGATGTAACCCTGTAGAAAACAAATCTTAAAGAGTGTGCTGTGGAGGATGTCAGGGAAAATGGCAGAGTAATGGCCTCTGAAAATTCTCTTCTCCATAAAAGAAATAAGAAAACTGGCAAAAATTGCCAGAATCAACTTTTTCAGAACTCTGGAAATTAATCAAAGGCTTGCAACAACCCAGGAAGTGTTCATTGAAGAAAAACAGCTAAATCTTGGTAATAACAGCAAGCTTTGTGGAATTTTAACTTGCCCTATTCCCAGCTCCTCTCCTCCCCAACTCTGCAGTAGCTTTGAAAACCAGCAGTCAACAATGGTGAAAACCAGTAGTCCGGCAGCCGCCAGAGGGGGCAGAACAGGGTTGGAGCCCCTTCAAAGCCCTATTTCCAGAGAACTGTTTAACCTGTCTGGTGGTTCCTGGGAAGGCCATACTCACAAGGCTGTCTTTATTTGACCTGACTTAGAGCTTGCCCAATGTAAAAAAAGCCTTTTCCCTGGGAGTGTTTGTCAAAAAAAAGAGTAGAGGCAATTATTTAAGATCATAGCTGTCTGAAGTTGTGGATAAACAGTTGTATAAAATAATATAATAAACCCAAAAGCTTAGAAGGAAAAGCTGGAGAATAAGCTGTCCATAAGGACTATGATAATCTCTGATATCTTTCTGGGATTCTAGAAGGCCGTGCATATGTGCAGGGCTGTGTGCATGCTTAGGAAAGACCTGAGAAGGTCCTAAGCTCTCACCTCTGGCTGACCTTGAGGCTCAGCACAAGTAGGAAGTGAAGGCTAAGGCAGAGTTGTAATCTGCCTGGCTGAATGTTGAAGGAGCACACCAACATGAACACAGAACCCTTTGATGAAAACTAGAAGACTTATTGGTTTCAAAAATTTAAGGAAATCTCTGTCCAGTCCATTTATATGAAATGTTCGGAATAGGCAAATCCATCAAGACAGAAAGTAGACTAGCGGTTTCCAGGATTTGGGAGGAGGAGGAAATAGGGAGTGATAGCCAATTGGGTATGGGCTTCCTTTTAGGGTGATGAAAATATTCTGTAATTATATAGTCATGATGGTTACACAACCCTGTGAATATACCAAGACCACTGAATTGTACACTTCAAAGGGGTGAATTTTATGGTAAATGAATTAAATCTCAATTTTTTTTTAAAGTGGGGTGGGGAAGAAGAACTGTATCAAGAGGTGATAGAACTTGTGAGAGACTGATTTCGTATCCAGAAGAGGGCAAGTTTCTTTTCCCTAGTTTTTGAGGAATTATATAATTTACCCATAGTTGTCTAGATGCCTTGATACATCTCCTTTCTTTTGTTCCAGTTGCACTCCGAAAAATATACCAAAACTAAATATGTTTAAACAAGAATTACTATAAAAAAATCAATTTGTGAATGTGTCAGTATGTGCGTGCCAATATGTTCGTGATAGAAAGATCATGTGTAAAGGATTCAAAATGCAGTTGTTTCCTTTTGTTTGAAGTTTCTGATTTGCCCTAATGTGGCTTTTTTTTCCTCCAGAAATAGGTGTAAGCTGAATAGGCTTATTTCACTTCCAGTCTCTTTTCAATTGTTGCAGTTACATAGGACTTTAAACAAAGGCCGTAACCCACTGGCAGCAGTCTCCTTGACTACTGCCAGAGTTATATACTCTGCTCTTCTGGTTCATCCTCCATGCTGCCAGGAGAGTCATCTTCCCAACCATGTTGTTGTTTTTGCTGTTAGGTGCTGTCTAATCAGTTTCAACTCATAGCAACCCTGTGTACAGCAGAACAAAATACTACCTGGTCCTGTGCCATCCTCACAGTCGTTGCTGTTTTCAAGCCCATTGTTGCAGCCACCATAGCTTTAATCATTTCACTCCCTGCTCACAAACCTCTAATGGATCCCCACTGCATCCAGAATAAAATCCAAATTCCTTGATGTGGCTAAAACCCAGAATTTTTGGCCCTGAAGCTGGAGTTGAGTGGGAGACAGACAAGAGAGTAGATAAAACCCATAATGAGGTATGTCTGGATAAGGTAGAGGGATTAGTGCCAGATTGTGCTCCCATCTCCCTACCCTACTCTTGGGAGCTTGTTGTCTAAGCTGTCAAGACAAAGTGTTTTCTACTGATAAATATTCCTAACGCTCTTCTGTTGACAGCCACAAATTTTGTTTCAAAAGTGGGAGAGAAAATAAAACAAGCCTGCTGAGGAAATTGTGCATAGAAAACATTTTTTCCTTATTTCATCTCAAAATAAAAGGGAAGCAACACTGGAAAATTAAATATTACATCATGTTTAATCTTTGTAGACCAAGTGGAGGAGAACAGCTTTTGAGTCTATCTTGGGGTAAGACATTTGTATTATATCTGTGACCAGTCAAGGAAACTCAGGCAGTTAGTTGCTTCCTATTTGACTAGTAAATTATTTAGTCACATCTTTTTTTTCTTTTTTTTTTTTTTTTGTATTTAAATATTCTGAAGGCATGTGGCCATTAATAAAGATTAAGAGTTCATTAAAGCACTCCAGAACAAATTCTGGTTCATAAATATTTGCATGTATAATTTTATTTCCTCTGTATTTTTTTGGTGAATGGAAAACCAGTCATGTAAGTCTATCAGAAAAGCACTTTAAGGAGTTTAGTAACTTTAGATTCTAAAGTAATTAGCTCTAAACTTTCCAAACAAGAGACAGTAAAAATTCTTAGAATTTTTTCAAGTTCTGTTCTGAGATTACAGTAATAGAGATGAGTGCTTGTGACAAATGACAGGTATTAAGCATGTCAAGAGGCTGGTTTAGAATGAGAGCAAGGTTATGTGCAAATCTAAACAAAATTCAGCAGTGGCTAGAACATGGAATACCAGTGATTGCACCCCAGAACCTAGGCCTTCCATGGATTTTACTGTGTGAGTCAGTCTTTTCAAATAACCCACAGAGGGACACTAGAAACATAGAGGTTCTGGACCTGCAAGGCTGAGGATCAGATTATGATCCACGGTGGATTCAAAAACTTAAATGATACCTCTTGGATGACATCACAAGAGGAGCTTCAGTACCAGCCTTTCCCAACAATACATTAACCTACATAACAATTGTTCATTCAGATACCTATAAGAAGACATTAAGTTTTAATTCTTGAGGTTGCGAATATATCATTTATCTTTTAAAACAAAATATCCTGAATTCACAGTAAGGAGGTGACTCTCCATTGGTCGGGGTCCATAGAGCAGCCAGTTCCTAAAGATCCAAGGGTTAGGGGGCTGGGAGCATTTCGTAGTGACCCAACTCGTGAGATTCCAGAGGGGGCCTGGAGGATCTGCAGACCCAGCCAGACCACATCTCTGAAATCCCACATTCACACACTGCGCCGTCATTTCCAGGGGTGCTGAGAGAGTGAGCTGTAAGCATCTCCCACTATCTCCTGCTTTTACTAGGAGTGTGCAAGACCCTCAGACCCAACTGCAGCCTCCTCCCCCCTCTGGAACCACCATGATTCTCTTCAACAGGTGTCCTTTCTGTGGCCTCTCTGGATCAAGAACAAGATTGCTTTCAATATGATCATCAGGCCAAAGAAGATCTTCACAACTGGGTAGAAGAGGTGACTAACATGAGCCCTGAAACCTAATTTCAGTTGGACTTAAAAGATTACTTAATCCTCGGCAAACTTATTAACTAGATTCAGTGAAGAAGGTCGATGAGTCTTCCTTGAACTGGCTAGTTCTTCTTCCTAAGCTGTTCAGATTTATGGTCTGAAGCCACTGGAAATTTTTGAAGCAAATGTTATTTTTGAGACTGGAAATATGACCCAGGTCATCACTATCCTGACATTGGGTTCGGTATACAGAAAGACGAATTGGGCATTTTGATAAAGAAAAATCATAAACTGAACAAAATGTAATTGACTTGCAGATACGATAAACAAATGAGCTAGCCAGGTGGATGAGCCTCTGAGATCAGCTGGCATCTTTATCATCCCAAATTGCAAGCCAGTAAACTTTTTGAGTAGACAAGAGTAAGCCACCAGACAGGCACTAACTAGCAAATGAACCAGGGCTTGGATGTTAGCACCAGGTTCTAGAAGAGACATCTATGTTCAGAAGCTAAAATTGCAATCAGTGGACATCTCAGTTGTGTATGGGCTTGGATGGAAAATATATGATCCCAAATGTTATGCTGTTCCAGCAAACCAGTCACTCCTGAGAGATGCCAAAGAATAGGAACGAAAGACTTGGAATCAGTGGTAGTGATCATCAGGAATAATACCTAGATGAATATCAAGGTGCATCCAAGATGACTGTCCAAGAGATTATCAATAAGGTAGCCAAGACATCAGTATTAAAGAGCAGTGAATTTTTATAGTCTTCTACTTTAACTGGTATTTTCAAACTGTATGAGGTTTTTGGGTTGTATGTTTGTTTTTGGTATAGTTTAAATCTGATTTCTACCTAGAATTTAAATATCAATGTTTCTACAGCATTTTTTAAGATAATGATCAGTGTGTGCAAAAAAGCTCCTGAGTCATTTTCTCATTTAAGTTCAGCAAATAGTAGTGGCTGCTTTTGCACAAAGCACTGTGCTAAACTCTGTAAGGAGTTCAAAGAAGGTTCCTGTGTTGAGGACTCATGTCTGGTAAAGGAAGACAGACATATATACATAGTTCTTCTACAAGGCAGACTTTTATAGATGACATCATAGAAGCACACAGTACTTTAGTAATCAAGCAGGAAGGCTGAATTAATTATTCAGGGGGATCTGGGAAAGCTCTTTGGAAGAGATGTGATTTTAACTGGTTCTTCTAGGCTGGCTTGGAACAAGTGGCAAAGGCATTCTAGCTGGTGGGAGCAGCCTGAGCAAAGGACTGTTTAGAGGCTCAGGTCATGTTTAGAGGGTGGACCCATGCTGCCAGAGCAGTCTCTATATAAAATGGGTAAATTATAGTTAATCACCAAAGTGTGAAGGACTTTGAGTGCCTGAGTCCAGAGTTTAGACCCTTATTCTTTGTGCACTGGGAGCCATTGAAGGTTTTGGAGTAGAATGAAATGATAGGTTTTAGGAAAATAATTCTGTATAGAACTTGTAGGGAACCACAAGATGATCTGGGCTTTTGGAGTTCGAATCCCTGTTTCACAGCCTACTAACTTCAAATAAGTTGCGTAAACTCTCTGAGCCTCAGGTTACACATCTGTAAAATGAGGCTAAAACCTCTTTTGCAGAGTTGTGATTAAATGAGGTAACTATGTAAAGCACTGAGCACATAGGAAGAATTCATTAAATAATACTTCTTTCAACTGACTTTTAAGGCTCTGAGTAGTTTAGGGAGGCAGCAATTGTGTGATTATGAGCTTGTGCTTCAGAGTGAGACTGATCTAGCTTAAAATCCCGGCTCCCATTCTTTACTAGCTTTGTGACTAGGGCAGTTTACCAAGTCACAGTCTCCTCATCTGAAAAATGAGGATGGTAATCCCAACACATAGGTTATATGTTGATTAAAATGTGTGTATAAACTGCTTTATATACCTGGCACGTAGGGACAAAAGCAAGTACAGCTTTCAGAGCAGAGAATTCATTCATTCTTTCAACAGATGCTTGCTGAATACCTGCCAGATACTGTTCCATGCACTGGGAGTATATCACTGAACAAAATCTAGTAAAAGTCCCTGCCCTTGCGGAACTCACGTTCTAAATGATCACTCTTATTTTTATTGAAAGGGAACACTGATTAAAAGATGGTTGCAGTTGTCTAGGAAAACAACAAGGAGGTTTGGAGCTAGGGCAGTGGAAGTAGAAGGAGTAGACAGAGGTATAAGCCACAAGTTATGACACCCGACTGGGCGTTGATAGGAAGGAAAGGGGAGAATCAAAGAGATGCCAAGGTCCTCGTGCCATTGCCCAAGAGATGGAGCACAGAGGAAAAAACACATTCGAAGGAGGAGATAATGGACTCTAAAAATAGCATTGGTATATCCACCCGGAGTATTCTAGCAGGCAGTGGAAATTTTTTTTCTGAAATTAGGTTGAGGATACCGAAGAACATTTGGGAGTTTCCTATAGGTAATTGGTGACCCTTAGTAAACCAATTTCAGTAAAGTGGTGGGGTGCAGAGGACTCAGAGGAGAGGATAGAAATCACAAGTACAGACTATTCTTTAAAAGCATTATACAGCAAAGAAAGGAAAGACAGAAAAGTAGCTTGAGACAATGATGTCCTCAGAAGTAAGCAAATGGGGAAAGGGGAAGGAGCCACTGGAGAGAGAGATGATTTATTTGTTCTTTTAATGAACATTTACCTTGTCCTGCTGTTTGCAAAATACTTTGTCTGTTGTAGGGATGGGTACAAAGATGAAAAAGAGGTACGGACTTTAGTGAGCTTACCCTTCGATGGAGGATTGTACCCTCCAATAGAAATGTATATTACTCTCCACTAGACAGCAGGGATTTTTGCTTGTTTTGTTCCTTGCTGTAACCCTAGCGACTAGAAGAGTGCCTAGCTTATAGTAGGCATTCAGTAAACATTGAATAGGTGAATTAAAACTTTTTGCTGAAAGATAATATCTAAATTATTCAAGAAAACTACCATTCTTTTTGGTTCATCAAGAATAGTTCTTTTGTAAAACCATGGCACTAAGCTGTGGTGCGTGGGGTGGGGAGACTTACAGAGAATTGATATGTAGGTCAAGCCAAAGGAATAAGAGTAAGGTACTGAAGGTAAAAAGGGTAATTGACCAGCAAAGATTATCCTTCCCAGCAGAACTTTTCCACGTACATGCAAATGCTGTTTCTCTGTAGAAAAATTATGAGAACTTACAAATATAGTGACAAACCTAGAGGGTAGAAATTTATCTCCGTTTTAAATTCAGTTTCCATGAATGGCAAGCTGAGAATGAGGAAATGGAGGGAAATATGTCTGTGTTTCAAAATATTAGCAAATCAGATTCAGATGAATGAGCCTGCCACCTGTTGCCTCAAGGGCTAAAGAAAGAAAGAAAAAAGAATATATTAGGTAGAGTGTAAGTTCTTGCATGAGTTAGAGGAACTAATTTAAAAAAAAATCACCTGAGGTGGAAAATTCATATGATCAGGTTAAAAATTTTATTTTTCTGTCTATTTGCTTATGAAATATGTAAAGTAGGTAAATCATCAGTATTAATTTCTGTCATCAACACCAGACCATTTGGATGGATTTCAAAGTACAGTACCCTGAGGACTGTGGGGACCATAGTCTTGGGAAACATCTAGCTCAATTGGTAAAACATAGTTTATAAAGAAAATGTTCTACATTCTACTTTGGTGAGTAGGGTCTGGGGTCTTAAAAACTTGTGAGCGGCCATCTAAGATACTCCACTGGTCTCACCCCATCTGGAGCAAGGGAGAATGAAGAAAACAAAGACACAAGGGAAAGATTAGTCCAAAGGACTAATGGACCACAACTACCACAGCCTCCACCAGACTAAGTCCAGCACAACTAGATGGTGTCCGGCTACCACCACTGACTGCCCTGACAGGGTTTACAATAGATGATCCCAGACAGAGCTGGAGAAAAATGTAGAACAAAATTCTAACTCATAAAAGAAAAAGAGACCAGACTTATTGGTCTGACAGAGACTGGAGAAACCCCGAGAGAACAGCCCCCAGACACCCTTACAGCTCAGTAATGAAGGCACTCCTGAGGTTCACCCTTCAGCCAGATTAGACAGGCCCATAAAACAAAACGAGACTAAATGAGCACATCAACCCAGGGGCAAGGACAAGAAGGCAGGAAGGGACAGGAAAACTGGTAATGGAGAACCCAAGGTCCAGAAGGAGAGAGTGTTGACGTGTCGTGGGGTTGGCAACCAATGTCATTAAAATAATATGTGCATTAATGGTTTAATGAGAAACTAGTTTGCTTTGTAAGCCTTCATCTAAAGTACAATAAAAAAAATTAAAGTACAATACCAACAACAGGAGTTAAACACTGTTTCAGGAAAGAGGTTCAAAAACCTGACTGAGCATCAGAATCACTGGGGGGAGATTTTTAAAAAACAGAAACATAAAGTCCCCACCCGAGACCTGATAAATAGAAATTTCTGGGGCTGGAGAATTCTGATACACAGATTAGGTTTGGTAGCCACTGATCTAAAATACATCACCAGTGGCCACTGAGTTGATTCCGGTGCATGGCAACCCATGTGGGGTTAAAGTAGAACTGTGCTCCACAGAGTTTTCAATGGCTGATTTTTTGGAAGTAGATTGCCAGGCCTTTCATCCTGTGTGCTTCTGGGTGGACTTAAACCTCCAACCTTTTGGTTAGTAGTCAAGTGTGTGAACCATGTGTGTACTACCCCGGGACTCTAGTAGGGGCTCAGTAAATGATATTTGTTAATTTGCAGTAATATTTTCTACTTGAAGCTTAGAAATCACTTTTCATGGAACAAAAGTGGGTGTAATTTGGGTTTCTATACAACACAGTTTGAGGTATGTAACTGCTGCCCCTTCCCAGGGAACGGCTATACGTGCAGGTAGGCCTAGGGAGGGGCAGAGCCTCCTTCATCGAGGGTCCTTTCCCTTGTCCTTCTCTCTCCTGATACACAAAGCGGGGCAGGTATTTTTTATTTATGGATTTTCTATAATTAGATTGAATTTAGGAACTTTCTTTTGTTGGTTTTGCATGTTTCCTGTGAGCCACAGACATTAAGCAACCCTTGTTTGTTAAGAAGAAAACTAAAATTCCCACAGCAATTTCAGGGTCTTGTAGATTTCCCTTTTTTTTTTTTTTTTAAAAGAGACTCCTAGACTCCCACATTTTGTGTTTCTTCCCTTACTTGAAATTAAATTAAGAAAGTTAGAACTTTTCTTTGAGAAAGGAACATTGTATGTGAGTAGTCCGGCATTGTTTTAATGAGAACAAAAGCAAAATGTTCCAAGATTCCTTGCTTGCAGCTACAAAGCATGTTTAAGGAATAAAAATCTCCTTCATTAAATGCATGAGGAAAAAAAAAGAATTGTTTTAAAGTTCTTAGGATGAGCTTGTATAGGCTTCATTGTAAACTGATACTAAAGAGCCCCCATTATGATATGCATATTTTGGTGCCAGAAGGTTTTTTTTTTTTCTTATGCTAAATTATTAAGTTCTGTCAGCTGCTGCTGGGCTGTCATATAGAGATACAGTAAATCACATTATATTTTGTCATGGATTACATGGAGCAATAAATTTGGGAATAAAGATCAAAGTAGTTCCACAGTCACATCTGAGTGTAGGAGGGATGTTTAACTTGTAGAAAACTGATTTAGGTGAAGCTGTTGCAGTTCTTGTGTGAATTTGAAATTAATTTGGATATTTGGTTGAAAATGAATGAGGAGAAAAATCCCAAAATGACTTTCCGTTTTTGCATTTACAATGTATTTAACACCTTGCTGCATAGCTTGAATTAGATAATTACATGCTGAGAGTGGCAGACTCTGTTAAAGTTGTATTTGTGTATTTTAATTGCTTTCATGATTAAACAATATATTCCATTCTTCTTTTATTTGGGATTTGAGGATCACATAATTAGTTAGATTCTCCTTTAGTAATACTGTCTGACTCCTTGGAGCTGAACTGTTCGCTTTTACTGCATTTAACACCCTTAAAAGTAAGCCAGTTTAAGCTCAGTAAGCAACCATGATTGTTTAGATCTTGATGGTTATTATCTTCGTTCTATGTTACCACAGAAACTCTTTTGGGGTTATCAAAGTTGATGATATCCATTTATTTAGAACAACAAATCTCACCTTGTTGGGCACTTTTCAGAGAAAAGAGAGAAAACAGCAGGTGTAGTTAGCAGAAATGATGTACTTTATATAAATTATTCGCCTAATACATTTACTCAGGAAAGTGCCTTCAGTCATATCTTCAGTTAGCTAGAGGAGTACTTCCCAACCTTGGCTGATTATTAGAAGCAACTGGAGAACTTCGAATACAGAATTCCTAGGTCACGAGGTTCTGGCAGTTCTGATTCAGTGAGTTTAAAATCCCAAATAGCATTTTACTTCTTTCACTCTGGTGTCATTTCTCCTGCTTTCTTCCTTTGTTCTAATCCTGTTTGTGGAAATATGTTTTTTACATGTTAATGGCCCATTAACAGACATTTAATTTATGTAAAATTTTTCTCAAGATTTTGGTTCTCATTTATTTTTAGTCTCCTAGTGTCATCCATCTATTGATATTTTTTCTCTCATGAAATTTAGAATTACACTAATCAATTTGACATTAGATATTATAACGAATCCCCCCAAAAAATCAGATGAAGATCAAGACATCCCCATTCTGAATGTGATCAGAACAAAACATAATCAGGATGTAGATAGATAGCCTGTGGGGCTAATTTTGGTCTGCAAGGAAAGAGAAGGCCAGTTGGTGAGTGTGTGCAGAAGGTGTATCCCCAAGGGAGGGTGTCAGACTGAGATGGAAGGTTTAGCAGTGATGCTGCAAAGGCCTAGGTGGAAAGTTGGTTCCTAGCTGGTGCATCACTGTGAGAAAACAAAAGCACGTACAGCTTTCAGAGCAGAGTATACTAAAAGGAATGACTTGAGCCCGTATGCTTAGAAAATGTAGGGCCTAATTCAGGCTGCTCTGTGCAAGGAATCAAAGGCCCCAAGCACGGAAAGGGTAAGGCGAATGCGGAGAGAATGGTGTCTGTTCCTGCCTCTCCTGATTTACTCAGGATGCTTCAGCTGGGCCAGTCCCTGAACATAGGTGCGTCCCAGCTGCAGTGTGTGGGCTGCTTCCCTGGGAGCGTAGAACTGCACGTGGTTCACACATTCAGAAACTACTGTGCTAGGGCCGGACTGGCCCCTGAGGAGCCTGGGTGGTCATGGACTGCAGCTTCTTGACTTCTTACCATGTATACCTATTATCAGGGCTTCCACCTGGGTTCCTGGGTCCCAGTTCCCATCATAGATTCATGCTAGGACCCAAGTCAGGCCCTGAACCCTCACGAAGTTCCTGTTTCCGATTCTTCCTTCAAACCTGAAAATCACTCTCCCGCTTTAGGACACAATTGCCAACAACTACCCCATCGAGAGGAGCCCTGGCGGTACAGTGGTTAAGAGCTTGGCTGCCGTCTTAGTCATCTAGTGCTGCTCTAACAGAAGTACCACAAGTGGATGGCTTTAACAAAGAAAAGTTTATTCTCTCACAGTCCAGTAGGCTACAAGTCCAAATTCAGGGTGTCAGCTCCAGAGGAATGCTTTCTCTGTCGGCTCTGGAGGAAGGTCCGTGTCATCAATCTTCCCTTGGTCTGGGAGCTTCTCTGCTCAGGAACCTCAGGTCCGAAGGACATGCTGTACTCCAGGCACTGCTTTCTTGGTGGTATAAGGTTCCCATGTGTCTCTGCTGACTTCTCTCTTTTATAGCTCAAAAGAGATTGGCTTAAGACACTATCTAATCTTACAGACCTAATCAGTATAACTGCCGCTAATTCATCTTATTACATCATAGTGATAGAGTTTACAACACATGAGGAAATCACATCTGATTACAAAATGGTACATAATCATGCAATACTGGGAATCATGACCCAGCCAAGTTTACAGATATTTTTAGGGGACACAATTCAATCCATGACAGCTGCTAACCAAAAGGTCGCAGTTTGAATCCACGAGCTACTCCTTGGAAACCCTGTGAGGCAGTTCTGCTCTGTCCTATAGGATCACTATGAGTTGGAATTTACTTGCCGGCAATGGGTTTGGTTTTACCCCATCTAGATGCCCTGCCTCCCAAATCCCGTATTTTCTTCTCAGGTTAGGCTGATCTACTCTTGCCTGGGATTCAAAATAGTAAAACTAAATAATATATTAGTGATGCCTACCCCTCTGGTAATTTTTAAAGCAAAACATAAATCAGGATAATGGCCACCGTTCAGGAGGAGTCGGATGAACTAAGGAGGGCGTATACAGGTAAATGGACTGCTATTTGTAATGTTAGGTAGTAAGCTGTGTGATAGTTTTAGGAGCATTCTTCATCATCCTTTGTAAATATAAAGAATATTCTGTTCATTTGTATGTATCAATTATATAATTTAAACATTTACAAATAAAAAAGGCTAAGTGATCAGCAATATCAAAAGCAACAGAGCATCTAAGTCTTGAGAACGTGTCAGGAAGAAAATTGCTTCCCTAGTAAAGAAGCTGAGCCAAATAGTTCTATTCACAGACTCGAAGTGGAAGGGTGAGCAAGGAAGTAACTAGAATTGACTGTAAAATACTGATTTTGGTATCTGCCTTTCCTACCAGCCTGACCCTACAGTTTCTTAACTTCAGCTAGGGTAAAATAACTTCTATCTTGATTCCACTTTATCCATTAAGAAATGCAGCCATGCCTTAGACCTCAACATTACTCCAAAAGTTCCCCTGCAAGACCTTGATCTGTCCCAGTCTCCTTTTGATTACTCTTGGTTTGCCTTCTCTTTCCATCTCTCGTTGACTCATGCACAAAGACCTGCTCTTTGCCCTCATTCCGGTGCTTACTCACCACTCTCTAATCTCTTGCCATCTTAAACTTCCACCATTCCTACCTTTCTAAAACTCTCTCCTATTTAATCTTTATTGTGCACTTTATCTACAGATTATAAAATAATGCTCAGGAAAGTTAAATAATTTGCCCATGGTCACACCACCCAGGTTGGTTTAACTTCAAAGCCTTTGAAGCCTCTGCTCTTAACTACCATGCTCTAGTACTTACTATTTGGCAACAGTTTGTTGGAGTGCTCAAATCAAAGCAGCTTGAACTGATGGAAAAGATGTTTGGAACAGCTTTGAGGGTCTGGCTAATGGGAAATTTAGCTACATAGAAACAAAACCAAAGGAGACCTTGTGTTTGTGGACCAAATGGGGTAGACCATGTTTTCTATAGGCATCATTCTCATTGCTGTCGGACTTTTTCAGTATGACTTTTAAGTGAATTGGTATGGTAATTCTGTCTCAATATAGATGATCCTGGGAAACTAGATAAACTCTAGATCATTTTTAATTAGGAACTGTTAATGACTAAATCTCAAGGATGTCCTCTCAGCACCTATTCCTTACTTCCAAATTATTGAGTAAATAGAACTTTTGTTAAGTATTGAGATCACTGCTTTATATTAAACTGCCCATCAAATGAATATAGCAGCTTCCTGTAAATACATTATTTCATTAACTTTCCGATTAATATTCATTACATTCTTTCATACAAATGAGCTAAAAGTAGAATACTTTCCAAGACAATAAGTAAAATATTAATGAGATTTTTCAATGTGCCAGATTGGAGCATCTAATGTCTAGAATCAAAGCTTCTTTGAAATAATTTATTACTTAACTGATAATTCAATTAACATCATTTAATCATTGAACATTGTCAACATTTTAAATCTCTGAAGTCATATATTTGAGATAGATCTGTCTGCTTCTTAGAAGTACTATATCACATTATATCACTCATATATAATATACTAAATACATTTGAAATATATGTAATGTATGTTAAAATTTGTCGAATATAGTAGTCATATTCCTTTGACACTTGTCAAATCATGCAACATTAGATTTTGGTATGACAGATGATAGTGTCAAAGGCTTAAAAAAGGTACAGAAGGTAGAGATTCTTAAAAAAATTAATTGGCCGCATTTACGTCTGGTCTTTGATGATAAATTCTTTTTTGCACATCAGAGAACAGTTGCTTCTTCCCTAGAGCAAAAGTAAATTTTTTTTCCCCTCATTCTTTTAAAGTTTGTGTTTCTGCCCAACTAATAAATGAGTTTCAGTTTCTGTGGCCATTGCTTCAGAGAGCTTCTCTGAGGGTGAGCTTTTGAAATCTGATTAGATCTTAATTCTTTAACTATTTCCATAAGCTTGTTTCATAGTTTGCTTTCTTATTCAGTGAAGTAGGGTGGGAAATGCATGTAAATCTTATGTGATCATTTGTGGGTATTAGCCATGTAAATGTATGTTGTGACGGTGAGAAAATTAGTCCTCAAAATTACAGTGAGGGAAGAAAGTCAACTGTCCCATGTTATTCTTTAGGCTGTCTACCATTAAATACATATTATTTTAGTCCACAGTATTGACCACAGTTACTGACTGTGGACAGAAAATATATCCAGTGCTAATTCAGCATATTCAGAAATAGGGCCAAATTCAGGAATAGGGACACTTTTTCTGAGAATGGATCCACCGGTATTTACTGAGTAGATACTTAGTATGTAGTGATATTGATAATGCTGTTGTTGTTGGTGGTGCCATTGAGTGAATTTCAACTGATAGTAACCCCGTGTGACAGAGTAGAACTGCCCTGTAGGGTTTATGAGAGCAGAACACCAGCTCTTTCTCCCACAAAGCCACTGGGTAGGTTTCAGTCACCAGCTTTTCGGTTAGTAGCCGAGCACTTAACTATTGCACCATCAGGGCTCCTTATTCATAATGAAACCATAGTCTTTTTCAGTAACTGCCCAGTTTCTTCCTCCTTTAATAGGGGATGTGGCTTCTCCATTGGATTCGTGCAGTGACAAAAACTAAAACACTTAGAGTTCCTAATTATTAGCCTCTGGTTCTAGGTAAAGCAGCTGTCCAAGATGATTCCATCAATATTCTAGAAACACGTTAAAACTGAGAAGTCACTAAATCATGGTACTTTCAGATGTTTTGCTATTTAGACTTGTTTGTCGTTTTCTCAAGCTGAGATTCATATGTAATGACAGAAAATGAAAATTCTTTAAAGTACCTTTTCTTCTAATAATTGTATCAAACTGAGAAGTTAACCTTGACTTACAGTAAGATTGAAGTTTTAGGATGTAACATTATGGACATTAGCTTATTCATATCTGTATCCTCATTTGGCTCATGCTAGGTATTCAACAAACATTCATTCTGTTCCTGCCACTCTTCAGTTCTGATTTCTTGTTTCAGGAAGAGGCTTTAAAGTTAGAAATGGGATCGTCAGAAGTCCTGTAAATGGCATTTACTTGTTAATCCTCAATTAAATAGTTGATCATAAACAAATCAGTATGATCAGTTTTCAGTTCAATATACATTAAGTGCCTGATGAAGGCAAAATGCTATGAGTATGTCATAAATGAACAATAAATAGAAACTTACTGTCTTAGTCATCTAGTGCTGCTATAGCAGAAATACCACAAGTGGATGGCTTTAACAAAGAGAAATTTATTTTCTCACAGTAAAGTAGGCTAAAAGTCCAAATTCAGGGCGTCAGCTCCAGGGGAAGGCTTTCTCTCTCTGTCGGCCTTCACATCAATCTTCCCCCAGACTAGAAGCTTCTCTGCACAGGGACCCTGGGTCCAAAGATGCGCTCTGCTCCTGGCACTGCTTGCTGGTTTGAGGTCCCTGATTTACTGCTTGCTTCCCTTTCCTTTTATCTCTTGTAAGATAAAAGGAGATACAGGCCACACCATAGGGAAACTCCCTTTACATTGGATTAGGGATGTGATCTTAGTAAGGATGTTATACAATCCCACCCTAATCCTCTTTAACGTAAAATTACAATCACAAAATGGAGGACAACCAAACAATACTGGGAATCATGGGCTAACCAAGTTGATACACACATTTCTGGGGGGATGTAATTCAATCCATGATACTTATATTGATTCCATTAATTTTTTTAATCCATCCTGAAAGTTAAAAGAAATGGAAGTGATAGTAAAGATTGTTCCTTAAAGCCATTGATGTTTTGTGTTAGCAAGTAAGTAACCTCCAAGACATAAATATCTGCATGATCTGTAACTTAGCTTTTGTGTTTTTAACTATTAGTAAAATTTTACTATTTAGTACAATATCTGGAAAAATTATCACTATAACTGCAATGTAAGAAAAGTTATTTTTCTCATAATCAACTTTCAGGAAATAGTTCAATTATCTTTAAATGTCTCAAAATATTTATGGCATATAAAACAAACTCTGTTGTTGTTGTTGATGTTAGGTGCCATCATGTCGATTCCAGCTCATAGCAACCCTGCGTACAAAGAACAAAACGCTGCCTGGCCCTGCACCATCCTCAGTCTTTGCTATGTTTGAGCCCATTGTTGCCGCCACTGTCAGTCCATCTCACTGAGGGTCTTTCTCATTTTCGTTGACCCTCTACTTTACCAAGTATGATTCCTTCTCCACGGATGTGCCTCCTGATAATATATCCAAAGCACCTGAGACAATATCTTGCCATCCTCACTTCTGAGGAGCATTCTGGCTATACTTCTTCCAAGACAGATTTGTTCATTCTTCTGGCAGTCCATGGTATATTCAGTATTCTTCTCCAACATCATAATTCAAAGACATCAATTCTTCTTCGGTCTTCCTTATTCACTGTCCAGCTTTCACATGCATATGAGACGATTGAAAATACCGTGGCTTGAATCAGGCGCACCTGAATCCTCAAAGTGACATCTTTGCTTTTAACACTTTAAAGAGGTCTTTTGCAGCAGACTTGTCCAGTGCAATAGGTCATTTGATTTCTTGACTGCTGCTTCCATGAGTGTTGATTGTGGATCCAAGTAAAATTAAATCCTTGACAACTTCAGTCTTTTCTCCATTTATCATGATGTTGCTTATTGGTCCAGTTGTGAGGATTTTTGTTCTATGTTGAGGTGTAATCCATACTGAAGGCTGTAGTCTTTGGTCTTCATGAGCAAGTGCTTCAAGTCCTCTTCACTTTCAGTAAGTAAGGTTGTGTTATTGGTGTATCTCAAATTGTGAATGAGTCTTCCACCAATGCTGTTTCCCCGTTCTTCTTCATATAGGCCAGCTTCTCGGATTAGTTGCTCAATATACAGATTGAATAAGTATGGTGAAAGGATACAACCCTGATGCACACCTTTCCTGATTTTAAACCGCGCAGTATCGCCTTTTTATGTTCAAACGACTGCCTCTTGGTCTGTGTACAGGTTCTGCATAAGCACAATTAAGTGTTCTGGAATTCCCATTCTACACAATGTTATCCATAATTTGTTATGATCCACACAGTCAAATGCCTTTTCATAATCAATAAGACACAGGTAAACATCTTTCTGGTGTTCTCTGCTTTTCGGCCAAAATCCATCTGACATCAGCGATGATATCCCACATTCCACATCCTCTTCTGCATCCGGCTTGAATTTTTGGCAGTTCCCTGTCTATATACTGCTGCAACCATTTTTTAATTATCTGCGGCAAAATTTTACTTGTATGGGATATTAATGATATTGTTTGATAATTTCCACATTCAGTTGGATCACCTTTCTTTGGAATAGGCACAAATATGAATCTCTTCCAGTCAGTTGGCCAGGTAGCTGTCTTCCAAATTTCTTGATACAGACGAGTGAGCACTTCCAGCCTTGTATCTATTTGTTGAAACATCTCAGTTGGTATTCTGTCAATTCCTGGAGTCTTGTTTTTCACCAGTGCCTTCATTGCAGCTTCTTCCTTCAACACCATCAGTTCTTAATCATATGCTACCTCCTGAAATGGTTGAATGTTGACCAGTTCTTTTTGGTACAGTAACTCTGTGTATTCCTTCCATCTTCTTTTGACGCTTCCTGCGTCATTCAATATTTTGCCCACAGAATCCTTCAGTGTTGCAACTTGAGGCTTGAATTTTTTCTTCCATTCTTTCAGCTTGAGAAATGCTGAGCATGTTCTTCCCTTTTGGTTTTCTAACTCCAAGTATTTGCACATTTCATTATAACACTTTACTTTGTCTTCTCTAGCTGCCCTTTGAATTCTTCTGTTCGGCTCTTTTACGTCATCATTTCTTCCATTTTCTTCAGCCACTCTGTGTTTAAGAGCAAGTTTCAGAGTCTCTTCTGGCATCCATTTTGATCTTTTCTTTCTTTCCTGTCTTTTTAATTACCTTTTGCTTTCTTCATGTATGACGTCCTTGATGTCATCCCACAACTTGTCTGGTTTTCGATCATTAATGTTCAGTGTGTCAAATCTGTTCTTGAGATGGTCTCTAAATTCAGGTTATACTTTGGGCTCTTATGGACTTGCTATAATTTTCTTCAGCTTTAACTTGAATTTGCATGTGAACAATTGATGGTCTCTTCTAGAGTTGGTCCCTGGCCTTGTTCTGACTAATGATATTGAACTTCTCCATATTCTCTTTCCACAGATGTAGTTGCTTTGATTCATGTGTATTCCATTTGGTAAGGTCCACGTGTATAGTTGCTGTTTATGTTGTTGAGAAAAAAGGTATTTCCGATGAATATGTGTTTGGTCTTGCAAAATTCTATCATGGTATCTCTGGCATCGTTTCTGTCACCAAGGCCACATTTTCCAACTGCCAATCCTTCTTCATTTCCAACTTTCACATTCCAGTCACCAGTAATTATCAATGCATTTTGATTGCACGTTTGATCAATTTTAGACTGCAGAAGTTAATAAAAATCTTCAATTTCTTCATCTTAGGCATTAATGGTTATGCATAATTTTGAATAATAGTCATATTAACTGGTCTTTCTTGTAGGCATAGTAGGCATATGGATATTCTCCTTTCACTAACAGTGTTGTACTTCAGGATAGATCTTGAAATTTTTTTTTTTTTTTCGACAGTGAATGCAATGCCATTCGTCTTTAATTTGTCATTCCCAGCATAGTAGACCACATGATTGTCTGATTCAGAATGGCCAATACCAGTCAATTTCAGCTCACTAATATCTAGGATGGGGCCTCATGGCACAGCAGTTAAGCATTTGGCTGCTAACCAAAAGGTTAGCAGTTCAAATCCACCAGCCTCTCCTTGGACTGTCCTGTAGGGATGCTATGAGTCTGAATCAACTCCATGGCAATGGGTTTTTCAACAGGTAATGCCTAGGATGTCCATCTTCAAGTGTTCCACTTTTCCTAGATTCATACTTCCTACATTCCACGTTCCGATTATTAATGAATGTTTGCAGGTGTTTTCATTTTGAGTCATGCCACATCAGCAAATGAAGATCCCAAATTTTTACTCCATCCACATCATTAAGGTTGATTCTACATTGAGGAGACAACTCTTCCCCAGTCTAATTTTAGTGCCTTCCAACCTGAGGGGTTCGTCTTTGGGCACTATATCAGACAGTGTTCCACTGCTATTCATTAGGTTTTCACTGGCCAATTTTTTTCAGAAGTAGCTCATCAGGTCCTTCTTCCCAGTCTGTCTTAGTCTGGCAGCTCTGCTGAAACCTGTCCAACATAGATGACCCTGCTGGCATTTGAAATACCACTGAAATAGCTTCCAGCATTACAGCAACATGCAAGCCACCACAGTATGACAAACTGACAGCCTAGTAGTGGAAACAAACTCTATTTACCAAAAACAGTTTGGATACTTCCTCTTATAAATACTTAAATCGAACTTGCATTTTGCCCCCAAAATATCTTTAATTTCCTCTTAGAAGAGATCCTAAAGTGTAGTAAATCATATTTTTAAATATTCATAAACCTTTCCACTTCTCACTTTATCCCACCTTTCGTATGCTAAATCAAGATGAAGAAATAGAAAGCTATCTTTTTCTCAAAAAGCTTTCCAAAATCTTATCAACTCAGCCCATACTTCTTTTTTTCTTTTTCATTTATTCATTAAACAGTAATTTCCGAGTAACTACAGAGGACAAAGTAACAATGCCAAAGCTATGAGCTCTGTACAATCTCTACTTTCAAGGAGTTCAGAATCTATTAGGAAATATAAGGCATGTTTTCAAAAGACCATAGAACAGTCTTGAATAGTACCAGGACTATGAGTATAAAAAGAAGAAAAACAAATCACTTTTAAGGGATATGAGTAAAGAAAACAATATTGGCATTTGAACTGGTCTTTAAAAAATGAGTAGGTTCAGAGAAAAGCTTTAGAGCAGAAGGATGGAGACTGCAAAGCAAAAGAGTGGTCTGGAAAACCCTGCTAATCCATATTAGAAATTTTCATTCATTCTTCAGTTATCAGTTGAATGCCTACTATGTGCTAATCTTGGGATATATCAGTGAACAGAATAGACAAAGATTTCCTGTCTTCAAGGAGTTTTTATTCTAATAAAGTGAGTATTTGGGGGTGTTGAAACAGAAAGGAAACATGGGCTGCATCTCATTGAGGACTTTGAGTACCAGATCAGAAGTGTGCAGTTAGTAAGCAAGATTCTTCAGCAGGGGAATTATCAACCGGGAAGTAGATTAGAAGTTGACTAAATATGGAGGCTGGGAGAAAAAACATGAGGTTAAGAAAGACCTGGACTGGGTAAAGTAGCAGAAATGTTAAGGACCAATCAAATGAAGAAAAAGTAGTGGTTTTAAACCCTCAGACGTGGCAGAATGGCAGCTCCATTGTAAACATAGTGAAGCCGGGTCAGTGCTGCCTAACTTTTTTGAAACATTTGGATCCTCTTCCAGAAAAATACAGTATATCTAAAACTTTGCTTAAAATTTTAAGGAGGTTCATGGGCTCTTAAAGCCTATCCATGGACCCCCCCCCCCCCCCCCAGAGTAAAGATCTACATGAGAGGGAGGAGGACTTCAATCCCTAAACACTTGTTGAGTGCCTATATTGAAATGCCACTTGGCACTGACCTTGGTGGGGGGTGGAAATGAGAGGACAATATATGACTGTAGCACAGCTCCTAGCCTCAAAGCACACAGAATTATAGAGATGTTGAATTTTGAGATTTCCAGTGGGATATGTTAGATGGAAATGTCTAGTAGACAGCTGAAAACTCAGGAAATACAGCCAATAAATAAAGGTGTATCCGTTAGGATTAGAATCTTCAGTGAGTGACTGAAAACCCCAAATAATAGTGGGTTAAACAAGAGAGTTTATTTCTCTCACATAAACTGAAGGCCAGCTTGGAGTTCCGCTCATGCTCTGGCTTACCACTGTGCTGTTCCTATGGTGCAGACCTCGTCTTTGTGGTCCAACATGTCACCCAAGGCCTAGGCAGTGGGATGGGAAAGACAAAGCAGAATCATGCTGGCTCTTCAGGAGTTTTCCTAGAAGCTGCCACACATCACTTCCACTTACATGCCACTGGGCATGACTTGGCCACATGGCCACCCAGCTACAAATGAGGCTGGAAAATGTCATCTTTATTCTGGGCAGCAGGTGCCAGTCAAAAATTGTACTACTGTGAAAGAAAGGGGGAATAAATACTGTGGAAACAGCTAGTCTATTCACTCTCACAAAGAAATGCAAAATAAAACAAGAAGATGTTGTACCTATTACATTGGAGGATTTTTAAAATTAAAATACTTAATCCTTGCAAGCATATGGTGTAATGAGCACCTCAGACACTGGTGTATAAGGGCAAATTGATAAAACCTTTCTGGAAAGCAATTTGACAATATATAAAGAGTTTAAAAACATTTCCATACTGTGACTTAGTAATTCCATTTTTAGGAATTTATCTTAAAAGTATAATCAGCACTGCAATGAAACCTTTATATATAGGGATTATATCACGGTGTTAAAGAGCCCTCATGATGCAATGGTTAAGTGGTCAGCTGCTAACGAAAAGGTTAGTGGTTTGAACCACCCGCAGCTCCTTGGAGAAAAGACCTGGCAATCTGTTCCCATAAAGATTGCAGCCTTGGAAACCCTAAGAGACAGTTCTCCTCTGTCTTATAGGGTCACTATGAGTTGGAATCAACTCGATGGCATACACCACCACTAACAATATGGTGTTATGTATAAAGTATTAGAAGCAATCTAAATATCCAGCAGTAGAGGAATGGTTCAATAAGTCATCCTCAGGATTTGAAATAAAAAGATAAAGCTGAATTCATCGTTTACCATAGTAAGGAATGGCTGTGCTGGTCAGAGTTTTTGGACACAGCAGAGTTTAGGGATGGGAGACTTGCACACCATCCCTGGTGGAAGCATGGTTATTTGGGTGAAACTGTTGCCCGTTGGTTGGCACTCAGAGGCAGATGTGTTGGAGTTCATCTCTGATTGGCTGGCTTTCATAAGAGAGGGATTCACACTTACTGGTTGGCTGCAAAAGTGTGTTCACTGAAGCAAGTTTTCATTGATCAATTAAACAGTTTTAAAACTGGTCCTGATGACTACTTATTACCATGGCTACAGAACTTTCAGTCTTTTCCTAAATTTCTGAGAATATTTTTTTATTTGAAATCCATATGATGAAATATTAAACTTAAAACTAGGTTTTGAACTAATTTTAATGATATAGAAAATGCTTATGATATAATGCAAAGTGGGAAAAAACTGTGATCAGAAATACCAGTTGTCAGAAGAACTAGATGGTGCCCGGCTACCACCAGTGACTGCCCTTACAGAGAACACAACAGAGAGTCCTGGACAGAGCAGGAGAAAAGTGCAGAGCAGAACTCAAATTCACATAAAAAGAGCAGACTTAATGATCTGACAGAGACTGGAAGAACCGTCGAAACTATGGCCCCTGGACACTCTGTTAACCCAGAACTAAAAAAATTCCCAAAGCCCACTCTTCAGACAAAGATTAGACTGGACTATAAAACAAAAAATGATACTTGTGAGGAGTGTGCTTCTCAGTTCAATCAGATAGAGGAGACCAGATGGTCAGCTCCTGCCTGGAGGCAGGATGAGAAGGCAGGAAGGGACAGGAACTGCTTGAATGGACACAAGAAACCCAGATTGGAAAGGGAGGGTGTGCTGTCACATTGTAGGGATTGCAGCTAATGTCACATAACAATATGTATATAAATTTTTGTATGAGAAATTAACTTGAGCTATAAACTTTCTCCTAAAGCGCACACACACACAAAAATCCCAGTTGCTCTCCTGCACATCTCTTATCATGCTCCCTTGCCCCTCTTGCCGAGGAACCATCGATATGAAGGAGCACGTTGCCTGGGCCACGTTTGTGCAGCATCACTGTGTGGCACTTTTACGTAGCTCCATCCTCCTCTGCCTCCTCGTCCATGCTGCGCGAGGGATGAGAGGGCTGGACTCTACCAAAGTAGGCCCAGTCATCTGACAGAAGAAAATAATGCAGGTAAGAGCAGAAATCTAAATAGAACACAAAAAAACAATAGAGAAAATTATGAAACCAAAAGCTGTGGCTTTTTATTTTTCTTCTGAGATCAACAAAATTAATAACCAGACTGATCAAAGAAAAAGAGAAAGAAGACAGAAATGCACACCGGAACTGACCATAGTTGTATTTACAGTGCTTCGAGAAGCTTCAAATGGATGCCTACAAAGCTTTTGAGTAGAAAATACTGCGTAAGGGAACATCTGGTATTGAAATCTAAGCTTAGATTATGTTTCAAGGATCTGAGAAGCATCCTTGTTTTTTTCAGCCTAAAATAAAATAGAAACTTATGCTATTATATTTTAAAGAAATATACCTTCATAAGATCTGGGCTTCCCTTACATATAAGTGTTCTAGAGGAAATGCCTAATTTTCTTCCTTCCAAGAAACCATGAATGTCTGAACTTTTCACCATTAATGGTAGAAAGTGGAAAATGAAGGAACGAGAACATAATGCAAAGTTCCCTGGAAGAAAAGGGTAGTACTTTAAGATGATTACCAACAATTGACACCTCTGTGAAAGTTAGTTGGTCGGTTCCTTTCCAATAGGGTTTTTTAACCCAAGATTTTGATAGGAATTGCAAAGAGAAAATGGACCAGCACACTTTTAAAGGGTCCTCCTTGTTAAAGGGGAGGGGAAAGGCCCTACAAAAGCAGAGGGAAACTGAGTGCTTGGTGGAGGTGGAGAAAGTGAGAAAGAGCCAGCAGTTAGAACGACAGCAGCAGCAGCAAAACAACAAAAACACTTCTCTTGCTTCAAAATTGTGATTTTCCTCAAAGTGTTATTATTCTGTGTCTGTTGAGACCATGCTGCAGGTCACCGTCTGAAAACTATTTCTGTATATAAATGATAGCTATAAAAATAAGGCTTGGATTAAAATAAGTAAACCTAACTTAACTTTATATATGGAAATGAAATGTGGAGTCCCTACCATTCTGAGAATAAAATTATTCCAGACTTGTGTTAGGGACAGCTTGCATGATAAATTAGTTATATATTTTCAACTGTGCCAAACTTGAGCTTTTTAGATTTATTTAAGAGGAGTTCAGAAATTCAGGCAATAATGATTCAGGCTCAAATATATACTAAAAACTTTGAATGTTGGTGAATTAATTTTATTTCTTCAGTTTACTCTCATTATTCTCCAGAGTACTGATTCTGCTCCATTTAGCTATTAGCAAGTTCTAGAGATGTTTATATATTGCGAACGGTCTCATTTTAAATTCAGCATCGCTAATTTCAAGTGGGTCCTGATGTTTCCTGGAATCCTGGGAATCATACTCTATCCCCCAGTGACTTCCTTCCCCACTTTTCTAGAAGACTATTTCATGCCCCACAAACTCTTCTGTCATCCTCATGCTCAGCTGATGAATCTTTCCTCCTACTTCATGGAAGAAATGGAAGCAGTCATAAGTCCCCACACTGTCACTGTGGGTCATTTGTCTGTACTCCCATCTTCTCCTCCCCTTGTGCTCTAGACCCCACTCCCCTGTCTCTTACTCAAGGCCATGTCTCCAGAAACTCTCCCGCATTGTGTATTTTTCCCTCTCTACTGCCAGATCTTTCCCAGCAACCTACAAACACGTTCTTTCTCCCATCTTACAAAAAAAGAAAAAACAAGTCACTCACTTCCCCTGCAGCTTCCACCCCATTTCTTTCCTCCTCTTCATAAAAAAACTCTGAACAAATTATCTATGTTCTGCTCCAATTCTCCTCTCCTCTCTCTTGGGTCCCCTCTAATCTTGCTTTAGTCCCTGCCACTACACTGAAACTACTCTTATCCATATCACCAATGACCTCCATGTTGCTAAACCCATGTGGTCATTTCTCTGTAGCATTTGACACAGTTGACTAGTCCTTGAAACACAGTTGACTAGTCCTTGAAACACTTCCTTTACTTGGTTTCAGGATTCTGTATTATCCTGATTTTTTTCTTATCTTTCTAGCTGTTACTCCTCGGTCTGCTTTTCTCCTCAGCTCCCCAGCCTTTTAACATTTGCAGGCCTAGAGCTCAGTATACTTATACTTCTTCTCTTTATATGCACTTGATAGTTTTTTTCTCTCTTCCAATATCATGATTGTATACACCATTTACATACTGATGACTTCTGAATTTATACTTCTAGACTTCTCCCCTGAACTGAGAACTTGTATATCCCAGTATTCAACTAAACATTAGATGGATGTCTAATAGGCATCTCCACACTTAGTATGTCCAAAGCTGATCCTTGATCTTGACCCAAAACCTGTTCCACCCACATTTCTTCCCATGTCAGATACTGGCAACCCATTATTCTAGTTGCTTGGAACAAAAATCTTGAAGTCATCCTTGACTCATCTCTTTCTGTCATACATCACATCCAGTTGGTTCTACTTTTTATCAAAATCTGACCACTTCTCGCCACATCCTCTGTTAAAATCCTGACTTACTTACAGAAGCCTCCCAACAGTTTTTCTGCTTAGTTCTTGCCCCAAACAAGAGCTCGAGTTATCTGATGAATAGTTAAATCATGTCACTCCTCTATTGAAAACTCTTCAGTACTTCCCCTTTTCACTCATTAAAAGCCAGATTCCTTACAGTTGCCTGCAAGACCATGCAGGAGCTGACCACTTGTTCTTTCTCGGACCTCGTCTTGTCGGAGGGATACATTACTCACTGACCCAACCACACGGGCCTCTCACTATCCCTTGAACATGCCAGGCATTCCCCTGTCTGGGGCCTTTGTACTGGCTTTTCTCTCTGCCTGAAACACTGCCTAGAGTTCACCATGGCTTACATATCACCCTTGCAGCGAGGCCTTTCCTGGCTTCTGTTATTTTAAAAAAAATTTTAAACCACTCTCTATCTTTTAACACTTCCCATCTCTCTTTGCTGCTTTATCTTTCTCCATAGCACTTGGCAACATCTAAAATAGTATGACTTTTAAGCATTATTGAAGAAGAACGAAGTAGGAGGCCTCATACTACCTGATCTCAAAACCTACTATACAGCCACAGTAGTCAAAACAGCGACAGACACATAGACCAATGGAACAGAATTGAGAACCCATACGTAAATCCATCCACCTGTGGACAGCTGATCTTTGACAAAGGGCCAAATTCCATTAAATGGAGAAAAGACAGTCTCTTTAACAAATAGTGCTGGCAAAACTGAATGTCCATTTGTAAAAAAATGAAACAGGGCCCATACCGCACACCATACACAAAAACTAACTCAAAATGGATCAAAGAACTAAATACAAAAACCCAAAACTATAATGATCATGGAAGAAAAAAAAAAGGGACAACGCTAAACAAAAAAAAACCAGACCTGTTGCCATGGAGTCAATTCTGACTCATAGCAATACTATAGGACAGAATAGAACTGCCCCATAGAGTTTCCAAGGAGTGTCTGGTGGAGTTGAACTGCTGACCTTTTGGTTAGCAGCCGTAGCTCTTAACCACTATGCCACCAGGGTTTCCGGACAACGCTAGAGGCCCTAATATATGGCATAAATAGAATACCAAACATAACTAAAAATGCACAGACAGCAGAATATGAACTAGATAAATGGGACCTCCTAAAAATTGAACACTTACGCTTATCAAAAGACTTTTCCAAAAGAGTAAAAAGAGAACCTACAGACTGGGAAAAAAAATTTTGGCTACAACATATCTGACAAGGGTCTGATCTCTAAAATTTACAGAAAACTTCAACACCTCAACAACAAAAAGACAAACAATCCAATTAAAAAATGGACAAAGATATGAACAGACACTTCACCAAAGAAGACATTCACATGGCTAACAAACATGAAAAAAATGCTCTCAATCACTAGCCATTAGAGAGATGCAAAGCAAAACTATAATGAGATACTGTTTCACCTTGGCATTATTGGCACTAATCAAGAAAACAGAAAATAATAAATACTGAAGAGGTTGTGGGGAGATTGGAACTCTTATACACTGCTGGTGGGAATGTAAAATGGTACAACCCTGTCTTAGTTATCTAGTGCTGCTTTTACAGAAATACCACAAGTGAATGACTTTATTCTCTAAGTCAAGGAGGCTAGAAGCCCAAATTTAGGGTGCCAGCTCTGGGGGAAGGTCCTTGTCATCAATCTTCCCCTGCTTTAGGAGCTTCTCAGCACAGGGACCATGGGTCCAAAGGATGCGCGCTCCTGGCTCTACTTTCATGGTAGTATGAGATCCCCGTCTCTCTGCTTCATCCTCTTTTTTATATCTCAAAAGAGATTGACTTAAGATACAATCTGATTTTGTAGATTGAGTCCTGTCTCATTACCATAACTACCTCTAATCCTGCCTCATTAACATCACAGAGATAGGATTTACAACACATAGAAAATCACATCAGATGACAAAATGGTGGATAATCACACAACACTGGGAATCATGGCCTAGCCAAGTTGACACATGTTTTTGGGGGACACAATTCAAGGTATGACAAACCCCTATGGAAAACAGTATAGCACTTCCTTAAAAAACTAGAAATAAAATACCATGACTCAGAAATCCCACTCCTAGGGTATATACCCTAAAGAAATAAGAGCCATGACATGTATCGACATATGCACACCCATGTTCATTGCAGCATTATTCACAATAGCAAAAAGATGGAAACAGCCTAAGTGCCCATCAACAGATGAGTGGATTAACAAACTGTGGTACATACACACATTAGAATACTACGCAACAATAAACAATAATGACAAATCCGAGAAGCATCTCACAACATGGCTTAGTTTGGAGGACATTATGCTGAGTGAACTAAGTCTGTCACAAAAGGACAAATATTGTATGAGGCCACTATTATAAAGAAAAAACAAAAGGTTTACGCACAGAAAACAAAACAGTCTGTGATGGTTACCAGGGAAGGGACGGGGAGGGAGGTAAAATTACCAAATGGATAGAAGACAAGTGTTAATATTGTTGAAACGAAAGGCAATACACAGTATGAGGAAAGTCAGCAAAACATGTTCAAGGCATGGGAGGACACTGAGGAACGCAAGAACAAAGGGCAGCAACAGTAATTACTATAGCATAGATATTCCTGCAACAATAGTATTAACAAATACTAATTTACAAATGGATACATAGGTAAATAAATATGCCAAGAGGTGTGGGAGGGTGTAAGGGAACATATCCACCTCCAGATATAGGTTTGGTGATGGATATTTCTGCCTACATAACTGTAGGTGCTGCTTATAAATATAGACAGTAGAGCACACTAGGGCTCTAAATTCAGGTAGGATATACTCAAGGTTGTACTTTGGCTCTTGTGGACTTGTTCTAATTTCCTTCAGCTTCCACTTGAACTTGCATATGAGCAATCAATGGTCTGTTCCGCAGTCGGCCCCTGGCCGCCTTCTGTCTGATGAAATTCCTTCCATGGAGGTAGGAAGGAATTTGACCTGTTTCGTGCACTGCTGTATTCCAGTTTCTCAGAATGGATGAATGAATTGATATTTAGTTTTAAAGGAGCTTCTTTGGGTGTGTGAAGTTCCAGGGCTGGTAATAAGGCCTTTAGCTGCAGGCTCTTGGAGAGTAACTGCAACTGAGGCATACATGGGCTTGTCTGCACAACCAGCATCTCTGCCTCCAACTTTTCTAGGGAAAAGTATCTTAATCTTTGTGACGCTGTAATTAATTTTTAGGTGTTCTGGTGGGTAAATATTTTTAAAGCACTTAGAACAGTGCCTGACACATGGAAAGAGCTATTGAAGTGTTTATTAAATAAATGACAAATACTTTAGCAAGCATTTCGTGATAAATAACGTTGGCAGAGTGTGAACCAAGACAAATAAACCTCAAGAGGTTCCAAGTGGCTTTAATTCTTTTAACGGAGAGTGGCTTTATTAATTATAGAGTCTGATGGCTTACTAGAAAAATAGCAATATTCACATGCCCTCACTGCTCCCAAAAACACGGAAGTACCCTAAATTCTTGATAGGATTATAGATACAAAGAAGTCTGTGGATAAACCTTTAAAGAACTGCTTTTGCATGAAGTCCATAAAACACAAGGTTATGATAGGATGACTTCAGAGGTATGGGCTGAGCTGATAGAAGAGGAAAACTGCTTGTACTAAATCCATTCATTCATCAGGTAAACATTTATGTGCCAAGCACTATGTTAGGGGCCAGGGCCAGCCTTCTAGGATCTCACAATCTAGTGGGAGAGGGAGGCAAGTTAACCAACAATGAACAATTCAGACTTTGTTCTAAGATAGAGGTGCACCCAGAGTCGGTTGAGAGCACAAATCGCATCCTACTCCCATTTGTGATATCAGAATAAAGAAAGCGTTTACTGCCAGTTAAACATGGTGGACAGAGATGAGGATCTGTTTGTCTCCACTCCCTCAGGAAACCCCATTGAAATGAAAGTAACAAAATTGAGAAGGCCTGAATCAAGGCCTCTGACCTTGACTGAACATTACAAATAGCTGTGGAGATTTTTAAAATCCTAGCGCCTGAGGTATACCCCAGTCCAGTTAAATCAGAACCTCTGGGGTTGGGAGCCAGGCATCAGTATTTTTATACTATAATTTTTGCAAAGAGAACAAGAGGGTTGACAACAGTAGACATAAGAAATCATCAGCATTTTTTAATTTGAAGTGGGACTGGGCAAGTGAAAGGTACTCAGCAGAGCTGAGAATACTGAAAATTGAACCACCTCTGAGGGAAGGAGGTTTGGAGGATGCCGGCTAGAGTCAGCAAGCTGTTTCCTGCTGCAGAACTTTGGAGAGGCTCAGGAATTGAGGGAACTTGGTATGGGTAGAGCAGAGAACAGGAGGAATGGTTAAAAGTCTGTATAAGGGAATTCAAATGACCCAGATCAGATAACTCAGATTTTATCCCATGACTGTACCCACCTCCACACCTGGTTTACCATCCAGAGAGATAGAGAACGATGTATAGCTAAGGGCAAGGATGAAAATGGGGTTGCATGAGAGTCCGTATCTTCAACACCCAGGTGCCCTTCTGATAACATTGCCGACAGATCTGTGCCTCCAAACTGGAGGATGCAGTTCTGGGCAAACTGTCCGGGAGGAAGGTCAAGTCAAATATTGACATAATAGAGTCCAGGTCCCTTTCTAACACCCTGTGATAAGGTCCATCCATCCTCAAGCCTGCCTGTGGACCTTTGAGCTTCTTCTCAAGTTTTGAAGACCTCACTTGAAATAAGAACACCGAAGGTCACCAGATACTTGAGGAAAGTATCTGAAACGACCAAAACAGGCTGGGAAAAGTAAATAAATAAAAGGAACTCAGAAAAACACATACTGGAGGGAAGAGGAAAAAAAATTTAAGTGGGTGGCTGGATGCATATAATAATATCAGGAAGAAAAGGGACTATATTGAGAGGCATTATGCTGTGCACTCTAGCTGGTGGAGCACCCATGCTCAGGAGCCAAATTGTGTGAGATTGAGTCCTAACTGCATCACTTGGTAGCTGTGTGATGCTGGGCAAGTTACTTAATCTCTGCGTGCCTAAGTTTCCTCATCTGTAAAAAGGTGGGTGACCATAATGGTGTCCAGAGAACCAGAAAGAACTCTTGGAAATTACAAATGTGATGACAGAATGTTTTTTAAATCCAACAGTAAGTTGAAAATTAAAAGTGGAGGAAATCACCCTCCACAAACATCTGCCTCCTTTGCCATGAGGCCAGAAGAACTGGATGGTGCCTGGTTACCATTACTGAACATTTTGATCAAAGATTCCATAGAAGAACCCTAATCAAAAGGGGGGAAATGCAGAACAGAATTGAAAATTCTCATGAACTGTAGACTTTTCTGGAACCATGGAGGGTGGAAGAACCCCTGAAACTATTGCCCAGAGATAATCTTTAATCCTTAAACCAAAAATATCCCCTGAAGTCATCTTAAATCCGAGGAATAATTTAGCTTAACTAGTGAAAAAGCTCTGCTGTGAGCAGCATTATGCCCTTTTAAGAACTGTCTGTGTGTCTGGGATTGAATTGAGAACAGCAACCTGAAAGATTAGATGGAAACTTTAGGGGGCAGTGAGTTTATGTTAATGAGGGAGGAACAACGTAGAAAAGGAGGGCGAGAATGGTTGCACAACTCAAAGAATGTAATCAGTGTCACTAAACTGTACATGTAGAAGCTGTTGAATTGGTGTATGTTTTGCTGTATATTCTCAGTACAACAAAATAAATAAAATTCAGAAAAAATAAAAAATGACAACCCAATCAAAAAATGAACAAAGGACTTGAGTAGGTATTTCTCCAAAGAAGATATGCAAGTGGATAATAAGCATATGAAAAGATGCTCAAGATTATTAGTCATTAGGGAAATGCAAATCAAAACCGCAGTTAGATACCACCTCACCCATACTAGGATGGCTATTATCAGAAAAAAAAAACAAAAACTAGCAAGTGTTGGTGAGGGTGTGGAGAAGTTAGAACCCTCTTTCATTGCTGGTGGGATTGTGAAATGGTGCAGCCACTTTGGAAAACAATTGGCAGTTGCTCAAAAAGTTAAACATAGAATTACCATATGATAGTAATTCCACTCCTAGGTATGTAACCAAGAGTCTTGAAAGCAGGGACTCAACCAAATAGGGTACACCATTGTTCATTACAGCATTATTCACAATAGTCAAAACATAAAAACACCCAAGTGTTCATCAACAAATGAATGGATAAACAAAATGTGATATATCCATACAATGGAATATTATTCAACCCTTAAGAGGAGTGAAGTTCTAATACATGCTATAACATGGATGAACCTTGAAAACATCATGCCAAGTGAAATAAGTCAGACACAGAAGGACAAATATTGTAGGATCCACTTATATGAAATATCTAGAATAGGTAAAGTCATAAAGACAAAAATGTATTAGTGGTTACTAGGGGCTGGGGGTAAAGGAACCCTGGTGGTGCAATGGTTAAGCACTTGGCTGTTAGCCAAAAGGTTAGTGGTTCAAACCTACCAGCCTCCCTGCAGGAGAAAAGACCTGATGATCTGCTCCTGTAAAGATTATAGCCGAGGAGACCCTATGGGGTATTTCTACTCTGTCCTATAGGGTGGCTTTGAGTCAGCATCAACTCGACGGCACACAATAACAGCTGGGGCAGGGGGAGGGGAAAATGGGGAGTTATTGCTAAAGGGTTTCTGTTTGAGGTGATAGAAAACTTTTGGAAATAAATAGTGGTGATGGTAGCACAACATGATGAATGTAGTTAATGTTACTGAATTGTACACTTGAAAATGGTTAAAACAGCAAACGTTTTGTTATCTATATTTTACTGTAATAAAAAAATTGCCCTGGGGGAAAAAAAAGTTGAGGAAATTGCTAAGAAAGATCAAAGAGACAGAGAAATGGAAATAGAAACAATAAGAGAAAGAGATGATAAATTTGAGAAGTCAACAGAGTTGTGGAGAGAAAGAGACCAGGGGAAAAAGTAGGGTAGAAACCATTGGAGTAATGACCCAAAACTTCCCCAGAGATGAAGGCCCTCCAAGCTCAGATGGAAAGGGCCTGTATAGTGCCTGTAGGATGGTTGGAAAAGGCCCAGTCTAGGGCATGTCACCATGACATTTCCAAACACTGCAGATAGAATGAGATCCCAAATGCTCCAGGGGTTAAGAAGGGATCAGAATTTGAATGGCAAAGGAGATAATCTAGTTCTAAGTAATGTGGAATTTTCTGGAAGCACCACACTGGTTCCAGGATGTAAAAATTGTTTGATGAGTCAGAATCAACTCAATGGCAACTGGTTCAATTTTTGTTTGGCCATTTCATAAAATAGCCACTGGGTGTGAGGCAGGGTGAAGGCTCACTGTTTGCTTAGTGAACCAAAAATCTCAATTGTCTCTTTGTCCAGGGGCGTCTATTTTATCTTTAAACTAAGGTGAAAGGCAGAGACACTTTAAACTCAAGTGAAAGAGTATTGCATTCACCTCTGTCTCCACGTCCTCCAGTTCCCTCTTTGTTTTTTCTCCTTGTCCCCCTTAACTTCTCTTCCGAGTCTTCACACTTTTGCTGTGTCTATTTCTGTCTCCTCCTTTTCTCTTTCTCTCCACAGAAGTCTTGTGTTTGTCTAATAATTGGCAGGAGAGATCTCTTTTTTTTTCTTTTTAAGTGATGAATAGTTGGCGTTAGATCAAAGACGAGCCCTGTGGTTTTCTGGCTGCCCCAGAAGGGCGGTACAGCTGGCAGCCCTCCCAGCTGCCTGGTGATAGGCATGTGGAAGAGATACCAAGCTCACAGGTCACTGTGTGTGTGTTCATGTCCGTGTGTTTTTCAGGCCAGCAGCAAACTGAAGCAGATTGAGAAGGAATATACTCAGAAGCTTGCCAAATCTTCACAGGTAAGCAATGTTAAAAAAAAAAAAAAAAAGAAACCCACACGTAAAAGCTTTCACATTTTAAACTTAATTCTTTTCTCTTTTCATGGATTAGTATCATATTTTTGATGGCTATATAAATAAATAAAATATGCTTTTAATATTTCAGTCTTATTTAGAAAAATTAGGCATATTGAACCATTTGAACCAACGCGCGCGCGCACACACACACGCACACACACACACTCACACTCACTTGGATCTTGTAAAACCAGCCTGTGCACTTGAACAAGCCCGGGCTGAAACGTATTTCACAAGGGCGGGAGATCCACACTTACATCTGTGATATAAACAGTTTGATACCATCTATGCTTTTTTGCAATGTTCCATTTTGCTGCACCGCAAGGCTACTTATCAACAAAATTCAAAATGACAATTCTGGGTGAAATCAGCAGCTCAATTGTTGACTCCTTTTGGAAAAAAAAATTATAAGTCCCTTTGTGCATATTTTGCCATGTGTTGTTAAACTGTAGTGGTTTTGATGTAAGAACGGCCAGCGATTAAATGCTTGTCTCTGCTTGAAATCTGATGCTTAGAGTCCTTGTTCTGCAGAAGTAGTTCTGATGGTATCCTGTAGTGCCACTAAGGGAATCCCAAGCATCCCTTAGTTGTATGAGTAATTCTAGAATAAACAAATATTACTTAGCTTCATTTTTCAGATGGAGAAATGATGCCATTTAATTTTGTGGGCATCATGTCTTGTAATTGCTTTTTCAAATTAGCTTTTCTTAATATTTTTACATGTATACCATGATATGTGGTAGTAAATTGGAATTGATGTGATATTTTATGAGTTACCTTATAAAAGTCGTAACAACAACGCAACAACAAAACAAAAATAATATTAGCATTTATAGAGCACTTACAATACTGTCTCATTCAGTCTTCATTCACAAGAACTCTGAGGTTAGCAACTATTATTGGCCCCATTTTTCCACTTGAGAAAACAGACTCCAAGAGGTGAGGTCACACAAGTTAAGTTAGTAAGTGACTAAGCCAGGACCCAACCTGGATCTGATTTCAAAATGGAAGCTCTTAACCTTTACACCAGCCTGGCCCAATCTCTTACATTTTTAATATGGCAGAAGTTGCTAGTTGCTATGAAATTTCTTAGATTCTACGATTATTTCTAAAGTGTGCGTACGTTATATAATACAGTACATTAGGAAAACAATCAATCTTTGTCTAAATGAAGAGTCATACACGTCTACTTAAAAGGTGATGAATATGCCTTGGTTGCCATTAGTCCATCCCTTCCTTGAGGAAGGATCATGGGGAAATATCTTTTTTAGTCCATTGAGAAGGAAGAGTCTTATAGCAAAAAGAAATCTTATTACTCCAAAAGTTGAACTTGCTACTGACTTGCCCTTTACACCCTGTGTATTTTGCTTTTTGTTCAATGAGGGAGGCAGACCGAGAGTGCGATACAAGATAGCGAATAAAAATGCTTAATTAACCAGAGTGTAAACGGAAGTATTTAAGTTGATCTGAAGGAATGTATGAAGCCTGATTAGTTAATATTAAAGCAAATTAAACATTCGTTAGTGTGGAAGAAAGCCTAAGCTTTAGTCTGACAGGCATGAATTTGAATACCAGGCCTACCGCTTACATGACCATGAGCAAGTTACCTGCACTCTCTGGAATCCAGTTCCCTCATTTGTAAAATGGAGGAAAAGTACTTACCTCATAAGGCTGTTTTAAGTACTAAATAAAACAAGCTGAAAAGTGCTTAGTACAGTGCCTAGTACATAATAAAGCATTTAATAACTGTTAGCTATTGTAATAGCAGTATCAAAAGTGTACTAGAGAAAAGAAAGGAGGAAAGGAAGAATGAGAAAAGGTCTGGAAGGAGGGAGGAATTATTTATTAAGACATTCTCTATTTTCCCATAAATATTTCCTTTAGGTCCTCAATAGTCATATGAGTTCAATTCCCACTGCCGCTGATTCTTCTCCATAGGGTTTTCAAGACTGTAATCTCAATAGAGAAAAGATTGAAGTTGTCAAGGATTTCATTTTACTTGGATCCACAATCAACACCTATGGAAGCAGCAGTCAAGAAATCAAATGACATATCGCATTAGGCAAATCTGCTGCAAAAGACCTCTTTAAAGTGTTAAGAAGCAAAGACATTACTTTGAGGACTAAGGTGTACCTTACCCAAGCCATGGTATTTTCCTTTGCCTCATATGCACGTGAAAGCTGTACAATGAATAAGGAAGACCGAAGAAGAATTGATACCTTTGAATTATGGTGTTGGCAAAGAATATTGATAATGTTATGGACTGCCAGAAGAACGGACAAATCTGTCTTGGAAGAAGTGCAGCCAGAATGCTCTTTAGAAACAAGGAGGTTGAGACTTTGTCTCATGTACTTTGGACATGTTATCAGGAGGGCCCAGTCCCTGGAGAAAGATATCATGGTTGATAAAGTAGAGGGTCGGTGAAAAAGAGGAAGATCCTCAACAAGATGTATTGACTTGGTGGCTACAACAGTGGGCTCAAACATAGCAACAATTGTGAGGATTGTGCAGGACCAGGCAGTGTTTCAAGGGGTCGTTATGAGTCAAAACCAACTCAATGGCATCTAATAACAACGGCAATCTTATGGAAGCAGACTGCCATGTCTCTCCTGCGGAGCAGCTGGTGTATTTGAACTACTGACTTGGTTAACAGCCGAGCACTTAACCACAGAAGCGTAGTGCTTAACCACTGCACCACCAGGGCTCCTTATCATATGAATAGTATTTTTATTTCCATCTCATAGGCGAGGAAACTGAGGCTCATGGAGGGTAATGTCCCCCCAGATCAGAAAGCTGATGTATTGTAGAGCAAGACTCAAACTCATGCCTTCCACCCCAAGCCCATATATGTATCTATGTAAATCTCTAGCAAAAGTTATTCTTCCATTTTGATCTTTCATCTCTTTTTGAAAGTGACTCACTGAGTGGTTCCCAGACTTTGGGTGTTCAAGAATTGATAAAATCTCCCTCCAAAATGTGGAAGGGCATAGGATTGCTTACTATTTTCCCAAATAAAAACATAAAGAAGCTGAAGGAGGAGAAGTAGGAAGAGGAGGAGGAGGGAAAAACAGCTAGCAGCAGCTATCATAGACTGTCACCATCATTTCATAAATGAGACTGCAACACCAAAAAAAAAAAATCCTCGAAAGGGTCCAATAACGTGATGAAGGATAGGCCATCCTTTTCTTAAAAGGTGGGATGATAATCTTTTCACTGATAATATTTTGTTTGCCCCCCCTCGTATATAAATAATATATTATTGTATTTATATATAAAATTATACTGTGATATAGATACATTTTTATAAATACAGCTTTATATTTATAATATGTAAATTATACATAACATGTTTACATACAAAGTGAATCAATATATCTGTACTGGCATATACGTATATGTATATAAAGACTGCCATTTGAGAAATACTGGTCTACAATGCCCATCAGTTCAGAGAAGCATTTGATTATTTTAAAATGAACGTTAGAAAACAGAACTGTGGATTGACTTTTTCCGTTTTCAAGGGATAGTTTGCTGGAATCTCTAACTCATATCTAAGCTGATGAGAATCCAGAAGCAAAGTTGCTTAACTATGTTTATCAAATTTTAAAAATCCTGCTCTCAAAACAAATTAATAAGTAAGTAAAAAAAATGTAATAAAATGAATGGATTGGTAATGAATACATTGGTACCTAGGAGATCATCAGGTTAAGATGGAAAAATACCTTAAGTGTTTTCCTCCGTTAAAGGAAGTTACTTAATCTTTTAAGATTTTATCAAGCTTTTAGTACCAGATGGTCTGTATACAGTAAACCCTTGACATACCTAAGGACCATGTCCCCTTCTAGGATCCTCATCATTCACTGTGATGGAAATGTTTGCATCACCTCTATCATGTTTCCAGATATTTCCATCAGAATCACATGTTTGTTCTTTGTATCTTAATATCACACATTAACCTTCCCTTTTAAATTTTAATATGATTTTCCTCACTCAAATGACTCACCTCTTGGCCGTTTTTCAAAGGAAGATATTGCCATTGCAAGAACATATGGAGGTGGAAATGTGAAAACTGAAGGTGGGTTGCCCCCTGAGCCCCCCTGCTGTCTGACGTCTCCACTGCCCTATATGAACTTCCACACACCTTATGCAAATTCATGCCTGGGCATATTCTGACATGCCCCACATGCCCCCAACTTTCATGTCACTCTCTAGGGTGACAACCTAGAATGCAAGGGTATCGAGGACCCACTCTTCCACTTATGAGGGACTTCAAAGTTCACCTAACCTTCTTTAGTGTGGTTCGTCTTCCCTATTGTATTTGAAGGAAGAGCTTTATAAAAATCTCAAACTGTGCTGTAATCTGAAAATCAACAGAATGAGTTAAAGATGAAATCTTAACTCTCTTTAGAGTACTGCTATTTTTAAGACTTTAACTAAGATCACTGACATTTATGCAAAGTGTTAATTGCTTAACAATAATTATAAACTATTATAGTTTTCATGACTTAGGTTGCTAACAGCATCAGCCCCAAATAACTGTCCTTTTGCTTCTCAATGTATTACTTTTTAATAGTGATATGGAAATGATATTCTAATAGCTTCTTTCTCTGAAGCTAATACAGGAGGAACTGTTAGCTGAATGGTGGGATTTTGTTTTTTGTTTTTAATCTTTTATTCAAAATGAGAGTTTTGATTATGATTGTATAGATTAGTTTTCCTTATCCTCAGTAACTTTTTACGTTATTACTCTATAACCAGACTAGATTATCTCAGTATAATTTTCCAAGTGATTATGTTTTCCTATTCACCATGATCATTATATTTTTACTACTTAAATATTTATTGAGTGTCAATTATAAACACTGAGCAAAGGAGAAAATAGTCCGTTGTTGTATACTCAGTGCCTACAACCAATAGAGTTTTGTTCCTTACCTAAAGCATATTAATTTGGTTATTATGATTATTTCTCAGTCTTAAAGTAAGTCTTAAGTTCTCTTTTTAAAAATATTTTTTGGCTACACCATTATATCCATCAGTCTACACCCAAGCAGTCTATTTGTCTGTTTGTCTATTTGTCTGAAGTGGTTTGACATTCTGTCTCTTATATCACCCCCATAAAATTTTTAATAACTTTCCAGAGATATTCCCCCAAGGGAATCTCATTATTCCCCCCACCCCACCCCCACCAAGAATGTAAAGTTTCATTTTGCACAGAAAAGCAAGCATGCTCTCCTCAGAACATCCTGGACTTTGCTAGCAGCCCCTTCCAAAACCTGCGTTTCTTTCTTTTTGATGTAGTCTTGTCATAAATCTTCTGAAATGCAGGGTCTCCGTGTTTCGTGCCCTTGTGGTCATTTGAAGTATCCCGATATACTTTTATCTTCAGTCTTTGGTCAGTTAAAAGCTAATTTAAATCTTAGTTTTTTTTTTAAAGAAGCAGAATTACTTTGTGCTTTAAAAATATATGACTGTGGTGGTGGAGATATGAATCTACACATGTGGTAAAATTGTGTAGAACTAAGCACACACACATACACGTTATAGAATTAAACCCACCACTTCCACAAAGTTGTAGTTTACTCAACTTGAAACATTGAAATAACATAGTTATTTTTGCTATTTGACCCCATGTTCTTATAAAATATCAATCTTAAATTTCATGTTGAGCCAAGGACATTTGTCTCTGTCTTATCTCTGACTTCTCCTGCTCTGTGACCCTGAGTGAGTTGATTATCCTCACTTTTTCACATCTACTATAAGAATTTAACCTTCCCTGTGTCACTGCGGTGCTGTGACAATTGAATTGATGCCAAAATGGAAAAAACCTTTAATCAAAATTCAGAAAATAGATGAAAATGTCTTCATTCTCAGTCAATGAACCCCTTCAACTTACAGCAGAAAGTTCAATTTTGCATTTGCTAATATTAATATAGTACTATTATGTATTTTGTCACTTATTTCACAATTATTTTCTTATTTGATTATGAATTCTAAAAATTTAACTTTGTTACAGTGAGTTTGCACACTTCTAAAAGTATAAATACTCCACACTGGCACAACAGTTAAGCGCTGGACTGCTAATGAAAAGGTTGGCGGTTCAAACCCACCCGGTGGCTTTGCAGGAGAAAGACATGGTGATCTTCTTCCATAAAGATTACAACCAAGAAAACCCTATGGGGCAGTTCTGCTCTGTCATATGGGATCTCAGTGAATCTAAATTAACTCGACAGCACCTAACAACAAAATTTATGTCAGTAGTAACAACTAAAATTTCTATAGGACTTGGCTTCTGGGAGGGGCTCCAGATAGTTCCTGTTATTGCTTTATAATGCTATTTTGTCATCAAATAGTAGTTGAGAAAATTGCACTTCAGTTCAGATAAATTAATTGTCCAGTGTTTCTAACTAGCCTCCCTGCCATAGAACCAACAGAATTATATTCTAACCCAGTACTATTTCTTGCTTTTAAAAAGTCACCATCCATTAACTAGATAGTAGACAAGAATCGACTTCAGTGAAGGGAAGGACAATACACAATACGAGGGAAGTCAGCACAACTGGACCAAAGCAAAAACTAAGAAGTTTCCTGGACACATCCAAACACTTTGAGGGACAGAGTAGCAAGGGCTGGGACCTGGGGACCGTAGTTTCAAAAGACATCTAGGTGAATGGGCATAACAAAGCTTATTAAGAAAATGTTCTGCATTCCACTTTGGTGAGTGGCATCTGGGGTCTTAAAAGCTTGCAAGTGGCCACCTAAGATGCATCAATTGGTCCTATCCCACTTGGAGTAAAAGAGAATGAAGAAAACCAAAGACACAAGGAAAATATTAGCCCAGGAGACTAAAGGACCACATAAACCAGAGACTCCAGCAGCCTGAGACCAGAAGAATTAGATGGTGCCCGGCTACCACCAATGACCGCCCTGACAGGGAACACAACAGAGAGTCCTGGACAGAGTGGGAGAAAAGTGTGGAGCAGAAACTCAAATTCACGTAAAAAGACCAGACTTAATAGTCTGATAGAGACTGGAGGAACCCCCGAAACTATGGCCCCTGGACACTCTGTTAACCCAGAACTGAAACCATTTCCAAAGCCTACTCTTCAAAGATTAGACAGGACTATAAGACAAAAAATAATACATGTGAGGACTGTGCTTCTTAGTTCAATCAGATACACAAACCAAATGGGCAGCTCCTGTCCAGAGGCAGGATGAGAAGGCAAGAAGGGACAGGAACTGGTTGAATGGACACAGGGAACCCGGGATGGAAAGGGGGAGTGTGCTGTCACATTGTGAGGATTGCAACTAATGTCACAAAACAATATGTGTATATATTTTTGTATGAAAAATTAACTTGAGCTGTAAACTTTGACCTAAAGCACAATAAAAAAATTAATAAATAAAAAGTCATCACCATTGACTTTGAAAGGAGATGGATGCGTCCAAACCCAAGAAAGAGCAGTGCTTTCAGCCACCCAGGCTCCTTCCATTAAATGTAAAAGGTTCCTCATCATACGGTTACTTTGAGAACTTGAGAGAACCAAGTCATGAATCCTGTTCTCTAATGTAGAACTAGAGTCTCTGAAATGACACTACTTGAACCAAAATAAACTTTTATGAAGTACATGAGTTAGGAAGAAAATCTTTTTGGAATTACATCGTAATAAACTTTTCTCCAGTACCAAAGCCTTGTTTAAAAGAAACACAAAGTTGGCTGGTTAGAGGAACCGATTAGTGCAGCTATTGATCTGGCTGCATGGTTCAAATCCTGCCTGTCTCCTTTGTTGTATATCATTTTCAACCATTTAAAGTATTGGACCTCTTCCTATGCCTCTGTTTCCTCATTTAGGAAAGATGGTCAGTCATAATGCTTGTCTCACAGGAGTAAATAACACGAGAACTTCAAGAGCTTAGCACAATAGACAGAAATGAGTAAACACTCAAAAAGTATTGGGTAGAATTAGGTGGCTGTGAAGATTAAACTCTGTTTCGTTATTTTCTTTCATTATTTTCTTTGGTTATAACAGTTCAAAGTATCATGAAAGGAAAAGCAACTTTTCTCATTCTAATAAGTATATTTTTCAGCAAAATAAAATCTGACGCTTTTCATATTTTTGAGATCACAGATGTTCTTTCTTCTGATGAGTAAATAGTGTGGAATGTTATAGTGGAAATGTCTTCCAAATATATTTGGTTCAGCAGTTGCTCACCATTCACAGTTTTATTATAGTCTATTATTGTGTGGAATTTCATGCATGATGGTGTGTGATATGTTAATTGAAAATACTTAGTTTGCGGAGTAGATTTTTGCCAAAGCCATCCCTTTGTCAGGCATAAATACATATAAAATAGATGCCTCTCACTGAAGAATTTGAAGTCATAGCATGCTGTTTTCATTTTAGATCATAGCTGAACTTCAGACAACCATTTCCTCTCTGAAAGAGGAGAACAGCCGGCAGCAGCTTGCTGCAGAAAGGCGGCTCCAGGATGTTATACAAAAGTTTGAAGATGAGAAGCAGCAGCTGATTAGAGATAATGACCGAGCAATCAAGGTAATCTGAAGACTTCAGTAACCAGTGGTACCAGCTGCTTTAATGTAATTAAAAGGAGGCCTGAAATCCCAGCAGTGGGCAGATGAATGCAGGTATCTGGCTTGCTCACACAGCCTGCAGTCATTCCATTCACTGGATGCTGCCTTTGATGTAGCCAGTGACTCAGGCCCACTTCCCTCTAAGCCATCATATGCCAACACAAAAACTCATTTTTGGCAAGCCTGGTCCATTCACATTGAACAAATATTTGAAAATACCGTGTGCTGTCTCTTGAGAGCTAGTTTGAGAATTCACTCATTTTGGAATTGTCTCTTGAAATTAGAATGCCTGTTTTCACCCAGAACTGCTGGCTAATAAATTCAGAAGTCACCTTTCAACTTACATGCTATTCTTTGGCCACATCCTTTCACTGTGTCTTTGCATAATGAGAAATAACCTGTTTGAGGTTTGGAATGCCAACCATTTGAGGTGCTGTGACATAGTACAGGTTGGTTGCTGCTGAAAACCTATGTTGTTTCCAAGCAACTTCAAAGACTCACACCTTTCATAGCAACAGAAGACTCCCTGGGCCCTGATTCCTTAGGTGGTAGGCAGTTAGATCTCAAAGAAGTTTCTTCTTGGCCTCATCGTAGTGAATATTATTGTTCAATGTCTACATCATGCTATGTTTAATCTGTGAGGATAAGCGTCTGTAAACCTTTATAAATAAGGTTTAAAAGAGAACAAAAACTTTTTTTAAACAATTCCCAACAAAAGATTATTTTTTAGTGGTTTACTTTGCTGTAACAATACTTAAAGCATAGAGAGTAATCATCCAAAGCAAAGAAAAATAACAAACATTAGGGTTTGATCGCTGCCCTTTTCTGCCTAACCCCTCCATCTTTCTTTTCTGTAGTCTGGTTTAGACAGTCTGAGTAATTGGGGGACAAGTTCTTTTTAATATACGTTGTTTTTTGTTATATGTACTCGTTAAACCTGGACAGCACTGACTAGAATAAAAAATCCTTAGAGGTGGACAGAACCTTCGAGGTGGACAGAACCTTAGAGGTCATTACATTCAGCCTCCTCACTTTAAATGTGAGGACTTATTTTTTTGTTAATGGCATTTTCCATATTGATTTCCGTCTGTGAGCATTTTCCCCTATACGTGTTATGAGACAGAAAAAGATATTTCTTGTTTCTTTTTCATATTCTGATAGTCTTTTTAGCCTTTTAAGCCTTTTTTGTTTATACGTGCACAGAAAACGTTTGTTGATCTGTATGACTGTTTTGCTTTGCTTGAACTGAGTTGCATACTTAGTTTAAATTGTTTTAGTTATACAAAAAGCTTATTTTAAATGAATTTCTTTTCCAGTTGATGTCCAAATACCAAGTGGCGATAATTTCCAGATTTTAAATAAATAATTGAATCCCAGTATAACCAAAAGGGGAGACATGAATTAAGTTACTCCATGATAACAATATAGTTGTAGTATCATTTCCTAGAGTATAAAAAAAATCTTAGAGTTAAAAGAATTATAATTAGTATGTTGTTGTTTGTTGCCATCAAGTCTGTTGACTCATGGTGACCCCACATGTGCAGAGTAGAACTGCCCCATAGGGTTTCCAAGGCTGTGATGTTTCAGAAGCAGATCGCCAGGCCTGTCTTCCAAGGCACTTCCAGCTGGGTTCAAACCACCAACCTTTTAACTAGTAGTAGATTGCTTAACCATTTGTGCCACCTAGCGACTTCTGTAATCAGTATATTTAATTATTTGTTTTTTTTGCCATTTTAATCCATTTACCTGTTAGTAGGGAAAAACATTCAAATGTTATTTTCAACAAAGTGCCAAATCATAAAGACCGAATTTAAAAGATGGCAGTTTATATATATCTGCTATATTTATGACCTCTAAAACATATGTATACTGTAGATACCTAAAAATAATGAATTAAAAATGCAATGTAGAGAGGTAGGACATAGTTCAGTTTTGATCACTCAAATTATGTGTAAAGTGAATGACATTTATTTTTATTAACTTACTTTAGAGTTGCTAAGATAATTGGTTCATTAGCATTCATAATGAATAAAAATAGTAAGACTAATAATTCTAATAATTGATGTTTATTCAGCATGTACCAGGCTCACATCTCCTGTTCCATTATCTTGTTTAAGCCTAACAGTAATCTTTATGAGGAAGGTATTTCTATCACCCCCATTGTACAAATAGGAAAGCTGAAGCTCTGAGGTCAGATAACCAGCCCAAGATCATACTGCTAAACAGTTGTCAGAGCCAGGTTCAAGTTACAGTCTGTCTGACCTGAGAGCCTCAGCTATTAACTATTACACCATACTTGAGTCTCTTATGTTCTGATTATGAAAGAGAAGCAGTGACCAAGGGCGTAAATGCACATGGATATCCTCACTCTAATTTTCTCTCTGCTTGGATCCTGGATGATGCAGTATTTTTACAACAGGTCTTTGGTTTAGACATTCTAATTATATTTGATTATTTTATACATATAGATATAGATCCTCAGAGACAGGCATAGTCACCATGAGGCTTCATTATCTGAAATCAAATACATTTGTCTGTGGGCATATTAAATAAGGCTGCCCAAACACTGTGCATGCTAGTTGTTCAACATACTTTACCCTACTTCTTGGGTTGGTGATGGGCTGAGCTCTCAAGAATGGAGATGGTGATCAAGAATAGAGATGGAGAGCAAGTACTCACTCTGCCAGAGCTTACAATATTTCCATAGATAAATAACACCTTTCATCAAAGTAATTCTTTAGAGAAAACTTAAGGTATAAAGTATTAAAGTCTATTTAAAGGGCCACCAGTCTGGTGCAGTATAACTTGATAAAACGTTTCTGGAGGAAACGTTGCAATACCTATCATTATTAAATTGCCTAGTGTTTGACCCATTTCCAGAATTTATCCTAAGGTGGTAATTAAAGAGTTGCATTAAGATCTAGCTAGCCGAAAGGATGCTCATTATAACATTCATTCATTTGCTGAGTAAATATTTATTGAGCTCCTGTTATGTGCCATGCATCCCCAGTCCCAGCATTCTCTGTCTCCTTTCTGTGCTTTATTTTTCACCATAGCGCATAAACTGACAACTATGCAGCATTGAAAAGGATGTTGGAGAAGAATATTTAAGGATATTGAAAATGTTCACAAGGTATCTTTAACACAGAGTAGAACTGCCCCATAGGGTTTCCAAGGAATGGCACTGGTGGATTTGAACTGCCGGCCTTTTGGTTAGCAGCCACCACTGCACCAAGGCTCCAATGAAAATACAGATTCCAAATTTTATGTAATATAAGCATAATTTCTCAAATAAAGCATGTAAAATAAAAAAGACTGAAATTGTATATAAAATTATACTAGTGGTTATCTCTGAGTCATGGGATTTTTAGTGATTTTTTTTTTTTTCATTTTAACTCTAAATTATCTATGTCACTTTTACTGTAAGAAACAATGAGAATTGCTTGTCTAAAAAGTAAGAGCTCCCAGCCTGAAGGAATTCAGTGGGCATTAAGGGAAAAGTTGTAGCTGATCTAGCAGCAGGCATGATCCTCGCTAAGAAACAGCAGAGAAAGCAAGGTCTTCCACAGAATAGAATTCCTTTAGTGTAAAAAGAGTTATAGAGACAAAGTAATTCATGAAAACAGATCGTTTATGCTTCAGTGTAACATGTATTTAAAAATTCAGAGCAAAACTCTTCTTTATCACTTGCTTACTGCTTTAACTCATTCCTGCATTTAAAATCATGCTTCTAAAAAGAGTTATCTGCATAACAAACCACCCCAAAACTTAGTAAGTAGCTTAAAGCAACAACTATGTTATATGCTCATTATTCTTAGAATCAAGAATTTAGGCAAGAATCAGCTGGCTCAGGGTTCTTCTGCTCAGTGTGGTGTTGACTGGCCTCTTCATGGGCCCATTCAGCAGAAAGCTTGGCAGGAGCTGGAATATCCAAGATTGTTCCAGGCCCCCTCCATACAGCCTCTCTGCCCAACAGAATAGTCAGATCTTTTACATGGCAGCAGGCACCTAAGAGGGAACATTGGAAGGGATGAAGGCAGAAGCTGTCCTCTTAAGGACCAGCCTAGGAAGTTTCACAGTGTCATTTCCACCGCATTCTATTGGTCAAAACAGGTCACAGGGCCAAGGGGAGGGAAAATAGATTCCACCACTCAACGGGATTTTGAGGCCATCTTAAATCCACCACAGTACTCTACACTGAAGGTCCACTTTTAATTTCCCATTCATTCCTCAACTGTACAAAATAGTACAAAGAAGAAAATATCTATATCCCTATCACCCAGAATCCAGAATCAGCTTTCTTAATTAATATAGTGGTACGTTTGCATCAGTCTTTAAAAAAAAAAAAAAGACAATCCACTGTGTTGTTTTTGTAAAAAAGAATATCACATATGCTTATTTTAAATAATTCAAAATGCAGGAAAAAAGCAAAGGTAAAATTTTTTAAATCCCTCTAAATCCCGTCACTCAGAAATAAAACCAGAAAACCAAACCCATTGTCACCAAGTTGATTCCGACTCATAGCAACCCAATAGGACAGAGTAGAACTGCCCTCTAGGGTTTCCAAGGCTGTAAATCTTTACAGAAGCCAACTACCACATCTTTCTCCCCTGGAGCAGCTGGTGGGTTCAAACCACCAACCTTTCGGTCAGCAGCCAAGCACATCACCCCTGTGCCCAGGGCTCCTCAAGTTTAGATTAAGGAGGATAAATTCAGTAATTAACAAGGGTGTGTCTAGGTGATAGCCATTCAATATCAAATTTTTCTGAAGCACAGTGATTTCTCTTCTCTCTGTAACCAGAACTGCTTTGTGGTTATCTGTCCACGTTCTCTAGCCTGAGGGAAAGGGAAGGAAAAACTGGAGTAGACGCATGCATGCAGTCTTGTTAGTCTGACTGTTAGGTCTCTGCAATTTTGTTAAATGTTTTTCAGGGTTCACACTATCTCAGTGGTGGTGTCTTCTTTCCCCTTGGGTTCTGACTTGTCACCCCAATTAGGGTTCTCCCCAGTTAGCCTTCTCTTCTCTTGGTCAGCCCTGATATGTACCTGTTTCCTCTCAGTCAGAAAAGTATGAGGTTACCCACACGGTTCTCTTCTCTCCAGATTTGGTGATACTCATGAGAACTCTGAGGATTTGGATGGCTCATAATGAAGTAGTGCGCCCAGGGGACTGGCAGATTTCAGAGTTGAGTCAGTCAGTGTGCGACTCCTCAGTGCGCCTCAGGGTCACGTTCTTCCCTCAGTCCCAGGGTTTTGAGGGTTTTTTTGTATTATGTCTACCTGTAGTTGGAATCAACTCGACACCAATGGGTTTGGTGGGGTTCCCCCCCCGCCCCCCCCCCCCCCACATTTGGCTGCTGTTAGTTTATGGGTTTTTTTTGTTTTGTTTCATTTTGTTGCTACTTTTTACTCTTATTTACTCATTTTGGGGAAGGAAATACAGCCTAATATCTGATCCTAGAAGACCTGTTTGACTTCTTTATAACATTAAACAAGGAACCTGTGTTAGTCAGCTATTACTACAATAATGCTGCGTAATAATCCCGAAAACTCAGTAGCTTATAGTAATAAACATCTATTTTTCTCACAGCATGGCTGTGGGTCACTGGGGAGACTCTGATTTAGGCTGTGGATTGACTGGGTTTGACTCCAGGCTTTAGACTGGGTTCAGCCCAGCTCTGCATGTTTCCACATTCTTCCTGGGCTGATCGCTACCTGGTGTATCCATCCTCCTCGTGGTGGACTGCGAAAGTGCAAAAGAATGAGGAAAACAAATCCTGGGGCCTCAACCTCATTTCCATCTACATCTGTAGGGCTGGGAAATGTACACCTACTCTAGTAGGAGACCATGAACAATTGTGAACAATGATTTAATCTGCCACGTAAACAGTCTCTAAGAACTCCCTTAGCTCCGTGGCAGTGCTTTGCTGGTTCATCTGTCTTTCTGAAACTTTCTCATTCCACTTTCTTGTCTCCTCTTTATCATTTCTGTGCTCGAATATAGGTGTTAATCAGGCCTCCTCATATTCTCTGTATAGACTGTCTCTGGATAATCTCATTCCTTCATGTAAGCTTCCATGCAAATGAATTTTGAATTTTCACCTCCACCCAGACCTCTGCCTTGTGCTCCTAATCTATATTTCTAACTATCATTGGACATTTTCACTTGAATGGCCAAAATAAGAAACCAGTTGCTGTTGAGTCTGTTCAGACTCATGGTGACCCCATGTGTCTCAAAGTAGAAGTGTGCTCTCTAGTGTTCTCAAAGGCTGATTTTTCAGAAGTAGATTGCGAGGCCTTTCTTCCAGGGCACCTCTGAGTAGACTCAAACCTCTAACCTTTCAGTTAGCAGCCCAGCACATTAACCGTCTGCTCCACCCAGAGACTCCTGAGTGGCCAATAGATAGACCCCTCAAACTCAGCATACCATAAACTGAATTTATCTTCCTCTCTCTCTTCCTCTACCCCAACCTGCTCTTCATCTTGTATTATGTGAATTAAAGTATCATCGTCATCCACCTAGTCACTCAAGTCAGGTTCCTAGAAGTCCCTTTGAACAAATACTTCCCTTTCTTTACCTCTTATAGGTAACCCAGTCACCAGTTCCTAGAGATAACTCCTAAATATCTCCAAACTCTTGCCCACCTCCCAATCACTAGTTCCTGTTTTTTTAATCAGACCCTCATCATCTTTGGCCTGTTTACTACAGTCCTTCCTATCTAGGAAGACTGACCTTTCTAAAACACTAATCTGAACATATCGGTTGCTACTTAAAATTCATCAGTGGGCTTTCCACTGCCCACAAAATAAAGTCTAAACTTGTCAGCATGGCATATGAAACACTTATGGTCTAAACCAGCAGTTCTCGTGGTGATGTCCTTAGGCCCCTGCAGGTCCCATAGACTTTTTCAAGGACTGCATGAGGTCAAACCTATTTTCCTAATAACACTAAGACATTTTTTGCCTTTTTCACTGTGTTAACATTTGCACTGATGACACCTTAGCACAAAACAAGGCATTGACACGAGCAGTACTAGTAGTCATTATTTTCTTCATCAGCACATACTCGTGACTTAAAGAAAAAGAAACTGAAGTAATAAAATATACTGGTTTTATTAAATCTCAACCCGTGAGGACACATCTTTTTAATATTAATAGGAAGTACACATAAAGCACTTCTGCATACTGAAGTAGGTTGGTTGTCTCAAGGAAAAGCAGTTCTGCATTTGAGTGTGAGCTGAACTCTAGTCACTTTAGAGAACGGCTGACAAATGATGCTTTTTCAGACTTGAATATTTGGCAGATATTTTCTTGAAATTGAACTAAGTGAGCCTGACACGTCAAGGAAAACAATTGACTGTATCATTGCTAATGATAAAATTTCAGCTTTCAAGCAAAAATTAGAATTTTGGAAAGCTTGTATTCTGCATTGTAATCCTGACAGCTTCCCAGTACTTACAGACTTTTCTGATGAGATCGGTGGTGGTATTAATGACATGAAGGGGCGAGGAGTATTATAATGAAGTGTATCAACATTTGGAAGATTTATGTAACTCACTGAACCAGTGTCTTCCAAATGACCAATGCCTGGTGTTACAAAAATATGAATGGGTAAAAGATCCTTGCAAACTACAAGAGAGATCAGTGGATTTTAACATAACTGTATGAAAAATTCAGTGATAGTTTCAGATTCCACATTGCAGCTAACGTTTAAGAAATCAGTGCTTGTCAAGTTTTGGTGTAGTAACAAAGCATATCCACAGTCATCTGAAAACGCTATTAAAATACTTCTCCCGATCTATGTGGGACCAGTTTTCCTCCCTATGCTTTAACCAAAGCAATGTATTGCAACAGATTGAATGCAGTAGCAGATATGGGAATCCAACTCCCTTCTATTAAGCCAAACGCCAAAAAGAATTTCAAAAATGTAAAACAATCATTCTTCTCACTAATTTTTTTTCCTTTGGAAAACAGTTATTTTTCATCAAAATTTTTTTATCTGTGTTAACATTAACACATAATGGTTTTCTACTGTCACTTTAAATGAATACATAAATAAATATTTTTTAATATTTCTTAGTTTTAATTTCTAAAGTGGTAATTTTCAACAGATATAACCCGCGTAAACAAAACCTCTTTGGGATTCTTTCTTTTGAAGAGTGTACGGGGGTCCTGAAGCCAAACACTCTGAGAAGCTCTTGTCTAGACGTTATTCTCTCTCCACCTCATCGTCTACCATCATCAGCATAGGTGCTATGTGCCTGTGACCTCATGCTTCTATGTGAAATGTTCATGACCTCTCCTTTCCTTTAAGACTTAAATGTCATGCCAGCCTTGTTCATTCCTCTAGTGAGGTTCTTGGTGCATTCTAATGCTGCTCCACAATCACTTTTCCAAAACCTTTAGGTTGACTGTGTCTTGCAAATCAGAACCTGCATGTTTTAGCAAGGTAATACGGTGTGTAATCTATACTCCGTAGGGCCTGGGGCTGCACATAGTACTCAGACACATAAATGTGCAGTGAAACATGTAAATATCCCCCAGTAAGTGGGATAAATAAAGGCTATAAATAGCCTCACAACATCAGTCAGATTTTATTACCAAACAAGTTAGCAGCAACCTTTCAAAAAGACGTAGTTTTCAGAGCATTTTTGGATTTCAGAATTGCAGATAGGAACTTGTGAACCTCTTTTTTTTTTTTTTTTAAATTAAATCTCTATCTATCTAGACTCTAGGCTTGTTGAGAACAAGCACTTACTACTATGCTTGGTTCAATGGAAGTGCTATAAATGAATGATGCCAGATCATAGGCCAAGTCTTCGGTGACTAATGATGTCACTTTAATCTCATGTTATTTTCTTAATGCTAGCCAGCTTATAAATACTTTGTGATGGTATAGCAGTTATTGGAAAATAAGTCAAAGCTTGTATAATAGTGATATATTTTGCCAGATTAGGCAGAATCTAATAAAAGACCTTACCTTATGTATATTCTCAGAGAGCGTAAATTGTATACTCCAGGGCAAGCGCCCCCAAAAGGCTGTACACTAAAGCCGGGTTATCTAAATGTTAGCCAGCAAGCACTAGTCACTGAACTCACAGCAGAAGTTCATTTGGGGAAATTGTTAGAAATAGTTCAGTAGAAAGCCTGTGGAACATTCTTTTGGCATCAGTACACACCACTGCTAAGTCCTTTTCTTTGAAGCTAGTGTATTGAAAGTTCCTCACTGTGAAGCCAGATGTCCAAGCAGAGATTTCATATCAAGGAGAAATGTTGTAAAATTTTTGCTCGTAGGCATAGAAAAGAGATTTTAAAGCACTGATGCTTCTGTCCCTTGGCCACTGACTTGAGTTCACGAGAAAAGGTCAGCTGCCAGTAGGACATCTAGAAATCTGGTCTGTGTTACCAGAAGGGCTTGAGAGGAGAAAAAAGAATATTTCATAAGATTGCGCAGTTCTCACTGTGTGAAAAGCTTTCAGGAATCCATCTTCCAAAGAATAAAATTACAAACCTCATTGTGGGGTTTCAGTGGCATTGAGAAACAGAAAGAAATCTCAGTGCCTAGCATCAGATGGCTTTGTTTGGGACCTGTTCATTATTTAATTCTTGTCTCCCCTGCGTTCACGTCCTAAGGGCACAGAGAGAAGTGGCATTTTCTTTGCGCCCTCCCGAATTAGAATTAATAATGCTAAGAATAGAAATGTATTTTTCATCCCACCCGAGAAGGCTTGCCTGCTCACTCAGAAAAGAAGACAGAGCCAGTCAGTCACAGTAGCATAAAGCAAAATGCTATTTTCTAGAAAGAATCCTCTGGAAGACAGGCTGGGATACAGTGTGGCGGTGAATTATGACCTTTCATCCTACAGCAAGGAAAGGCAATGGCAGTAAATGAGTAGTTACCCCAAAGGTATTTTACCCCATACCTTTCTTCCAGTTCTATTCTTTGGCAAATTATTATTATATTTAAAAACTAGTCAAAGAAGATTCTTTGTTCAGTAGACAAAATCCTTCAGGTACTATGGGAGTATTTTTAGCCCCTGGAACATGGCTTTGTATATACCAAGGAATCACTTAAGGTTTGATGAGTGAGCGCATGAATGTGTGAGAGTGTGAGTAGAAGAATACAGGTAGAAACAGTCTCCTTCACCAATGGCTAGGTAAATTTAACTCTTTGGAAGGCACTAAGTGACTGTGTCAAGAGCCCTGGTGGTGTAATGGTTAAGCGCTCGATTGCTAACCAGAAGGTCGCTGGTTTAGTTCTAACCCACTAGCGGATCTGTGGGAGGAAAGATCTGGTGATCTGCTCCCGTAAAGATTACAGCCAAGAAAATCCTATGGGACAGTTCTACTTTGTTCTGTAGAGTCTCCCTGAGTCAGAATTGACTCAGCGGCACACAACAACCAATGATTATGTGTAGTAAACTTTATTGTATGCTTTCAAAAAATGAATTGCTTTGGTTAATCAACTATTGAAATAAATATGCATCATTTAGTTTCTTTAATATTTAAGAAATTGAACAAGAAACTATTTGGAAATATTTTAGTGTTAATAATTATGAGCTAAATGATGAACATATATCTATATATATCACTGAAATATATAAACATACCAATCAACAACAAAAATTATTGAATGATTACTATGTGTGTACATATGCATGTATACATAATTGTGTGTATATTTACATCCACATGTATATTCAGAAGTGCTGGATTATATAGAAGGCTAGTTAATAGGAGATTTAATAATGACATAATGTATTGAATTATTTTTATTAAGTACTTTTGTGGTTTCTTGATTTGATTGGCTGTCTCCTAAATGAAGATGCCTCATTGTTCATTCTAACAAACGCTTGCCTTCTGGTCAGCTTCTGGTGACTCTTGACCGGCTTTTCTTTTACCTCTCATCGATACTGAAGTCTGTGCCTTTGCATCTTCCTTTGAATTATCACCCTATTGTCTCTTGCTTCCCAGGATTTATTCCTAGGAGAGTTCAACACCTTGAGCTTATGTTTTCCTGTATCCCATCTCCAGCTTCATCACTGGTAATGTCAACATCCAGGTTTACTGTACAATCAGTGGTATGCTGGAGCCAGCTATGAGGGCTTGCTTGTGGCTTTTGGCTTGGGCAGTTGTTACCTTGTCAGGAATTCTAAGAATTAGGTGTTAAACCATTGATAGTGTAAAACTGGTCATGGTGGGAGTATATACACCATTGGAGATAGGCTTCAAATCAGGGCTTTTTTTTTTTTTTTTTGAGAGCCTGTTATTAAACATTTACCAGTGAACTGCTACATACAACAGTTCCCTTTCCCTGCTTTCTTGACCCTGTTAACTTCCAGCGTCAGTCCGCATCGTCTTGGTGACGTTTGTCCTTCTCCAAGGGGTGAATGGACAGATGAACAGATGGACATTTTCCACTCTCTCTCTTACTAGCTACCAAGCAACCTCTTGCTGTATGTTTTCTGATGTATATATGCATATGATTTTACTCTTCTATCCACTCCACTAAGATCCTTTTTCCAATTCTAACATAAGAGAGGAAGTTTACTTTACAAAGTAGCCCATTATCTCTTCTCTAAATTCAATAGCTTTTTTCTAATTCTGATCATCCTCTAACTCTATGCAGTATTTGATTATATTGACCACTATTTTCTTTCTGGAACAGGGGTTGGCAAACATTTGTTTTCTGTAAAGGGTCAGAAAATAAATATTTTTGGCTTTGTAGGCCATATGGTCTCTGTTGCAGCTGCTCAGCTCTTGCCATTGTGGTATGAAAGCATTCATAGATAATGTCAACAAATGGGCGAGGCTGTGTTCCAATAAAACTTTACTTAGAAACAGTCTGGCAGCCAGATTTGGTCTGCTAGCTGTAGTTTGCCGAACCCTGCTCTAGAAGCTCACTCTTCTCTTGGCTTCCAGGTTGTTCTTTTTACTGGCCTGTCTTCCTCCTGGTGGGCATTCCACAAGCCTAAGTCCTGGACTTTTGCTTCTTCTTGTCCCTTCTACAGTGAGCGCATCTCCTCTGTGACTTCAGCTGTCACTTGTATAGAGATGATTCCCAGAAGTGTAGGCTTGATTCCTGATTTGGTCCTATATCTCACCCTGCCTGTAAATCATCTTCTTTTGGATGATACACCACCATCGCAAACTTAGGAACTACAGCACTGAGTTACTGTCTTCCCTTCCAAATTGGCTCTTCTTCCCAGTTTCTCAGGGTTATCCCCAATCTTTCTGTTTCCTGTTAGAAACTTTGAGCTCATCTATCTCCTATCTTTCCTTCTTCCCAGTTTGTCTCAAGTCTATCACCAGACTCCTTGAACGTATTTCTTATTCCTCTGATATGACCCTCTTTGGAGCCCTTCTCATCTTGCGATTGATTTAAAACAGCCTCCTCTCTGCTGATGTCCCTGCCAAAAGTCTCTCAGCTTCAGGCCAGTATGGAGAACACTGCCAGAGAAATCTTAAATCACCATGATGGCCCTGTCTTGCAGAGAGCGCTTAGAATCCAATAGGAAAAGACTCACAACCCAGTAGACAAAAAGAGCAAAGGATATGAGCACAGAATTTCCAGACAAAAAAGTGCATGTCTAGTAAACATACAAAAAATACACATTCTCATTTATAGTTAAAGAAAAGTAAATCAAAACTACAAAGATGGGACCTTTTAGAAGGTCTGGCTGCCACCTGATTGGCAAAAACATTAAATTTGAAAAAAGACCTGGTGATTGCAAAAATGTGAGAAAACAGGCAGCCTCATGCCCCATTGCTGGGAGCGTAAATCACTGTAACTCTTTGGAGGGTAGTGTGGCAGCATCTGGCGGCATCTTAAATGCATATAACAATTGGCCCAGGAGCTCCGCTGTTAGGATTTTATCCCCTGGATACCCTTGCAAGGAAATTACAACATCTTCACAGCACTGATTGAGCAAAAAGCTGGGGGAGAAAAAAACCTAAGTTATGGTACATCTATGCTATGGAATATTATACAGCCATTTTAGAAGAGTGAGATAGATCTCTGTGAACATGAGGGAAGATTGACGACATGTAGTAAGAGAAAAGAGTGTAAAATATATACATTTAAAATTTCCTGAAAGGATCTTCAAAAATGGGTAACCGTGCTTATTTTGGGGAAATGGGACTTATTCTTTTTCATTTTACATCTTTCGATAGTATTTTAATTTCTTACTGTGTCTTATTACTAAATTAATGTAAGTGATTGTTTACAACATCCAAACCAAACTCTTCTACCTGGCTTTCAAAGCCCATCCCGTTTCTCACTGCTTCTCAGCCTGCACATTCTGTTCTGGTCAAGCTGGTGTTCTCACTGTCCCCAAGGACCATGTCCGTTCCTACACCCTGCCCTCACTCATGCTACGCAGCTTCCTCCCTATGCCGTCTCTCATTCACCCCTCACACTTGTCAAGTGTTAGCAAGGCTCTTGCAAGGTCCTACGTACCTCCTCCATGGAGCTTCTCTGACTGCTCAGTCTCTGGAGACTGTTTACTCTCGTAAAGTCCTATTTGGTGTTTAATGACCCTGATGGTATTTCATGTCTCATGCTTCTGGATTCTGCATACACCCACAGTACTGGGCACCCAAAAAATAAATACTTCATTGATTTAAAGAATATAATCCCAAGTTATTAAATGCTGAATTGTATATCTATCATTGCTTATTTTAAACCAGCTTTAAGCACATTAGCAAGGACAATGGTGGTTCAGTGGTAGGATTCTCACCTTCCATGCAGGAGCCCTGGGTTCACTTTCTGGCCAGTGCACCTCAAGCGCAGCCACCTCCTGTCTGTCAGTGGAGGCACGTGTGTTGACAGGATGCTGAGCGGGTTTCAGTGGAGATTCCAGACTAAGACAAACTAGGAATAAAGGCCTAGCAATCTACTTCCGAAAATCAGCAGTGAAAACTCTGTGGATCCCAACAATCCAATCCTGATGTGTATGGGGTTGCCACGAGTCCAGCCCCAACTCCGTGGCAGCTAACAACAACAACAAGCACATCTGCAGCAATCTTGCAGTTGGAAGAAGTAGGAACTCCCCCCGCCACCCCCTACACCCAAATCTGCAGTTAAATATCTAAGCCTTTGGGTTGGCAAACTCTCCTTTTAAAAATGCAAACATCACTTGATGTCTTAACACATTAAACCACTTGAAATAACTCACACTCAAATGTGAAATTGTTTAATCCAAGACTTTCTTCCTAACAGTTAGATGAGATCATCTCACTTGAAGGACTAGGAAATGGTATTTAGAGGAGAAGGGAGAGAGAAAGAGCTAGAGGGTAATTTAGGAACCTGAGGAACAGAACTTGAAAGGCATCTTCAGGGGCGAGATGGGCAGCCTTAAGGGCAGCAGGAGAGACCTGGTGATAGAAGAGGGGAAGGGGCTAGATGGAAATGGAGCAAGACTGGCTGAGAACCAGGCTGTGAGAGGACTTTGTTCCAGATCATCTTTGTTGCTGCTGAAGTGTAACACCTGACTTCATAAGTATTTCTAGCTGTGTTTTACATGATCCTATGCGTACATCCATGTTTAGATTGAGATATGTGTGTATGTCTTAAAAAGGAAATGGAATCTGTGTGTGCTATCTGTATGTGTATGCTTTTTCAGAGAAGATAGAATAACTATACATGTCCACATACATATATGTATATGAGAAAAAAAGTGAAGTTATAAATAAACAGTTGTATTATCATAACTGATTCTGCAAAATGTGCCTTATAAATCATGAAAAATTTGCAGACAGCTCTGGTTCATTCTGTTACATTTATACAGTGTTATTTTTAGGGAATATTTTGCTTAAGGAAATATATAATGTAGGGAGTTAACTTGCATAGCTTTAGCACGGCATTTCTAAGGAACTGAATCGAAATCAATAAATGAAGCAAAATAAGCCTGGTTTCATTTGTGCGTTGTGTTTTCCAAACGTATACAGTTGGAAAAAATTCATGCGATGCTGCCATGCCATCATAAAAGCTGGCAAACTGTTATTTCTCGGGTTGTCAGTAGGAGGCTATTGCTATCAGAGCAGCAGTAGTACCAACTGAAACTCAAGATTTGGAGCAAAAGAGCACTGGGGTGGTTGGCGGGTTACAGGAATGCTTTAATGTTGGAAGCACAGAGAAAAAGAGGAATTAAAAACAAAGAAACAGCCCCCATTTTTTCAAGAGAGGCAGAAGCCTTTGTTTTTATGTCTCTGTCACTTGCTCCAGGATTCTTCATAAAGCCTTCTAACCACCTAAATAAATATTCATAGGGCTGTTCAAAATCTCATTAATAAAACAAGATTTGGTGGTAAAATATTTCAGGATAACATGATTTGCATCTCACCCTTGTTTAACTTTAAATCTCAGGCAATTAATAAATTAGACGCAAGAGCTTTTTAAGAAGTAACATCTTACATGCACCACAAATTGCATTATTTTTATGTGTAAATAATGATGAAAGGGGAGATTGTTCCTTTGATGTCTATAAACTACACTGTAAAATATGCAGAAACATTCTTGAGTTTAGTCGGAGCCAAAACAAACAGACTAGTTCATAAAACAAAGCAGCAGCATTCTTAGAAACAAGCATTAATTTTTTCTTTTCTTCCCAATTGCTCTTTTTCCATACTTTGTATTCTTACCATTCCAAGTGGCAGATTCATTCCAAATTCAAAAGCAGCGTTAGCCTCTATTTCCTCATCCAGAGAACTGGGTTTTTCTCAGGTTCCTCCCAATAAACTTAGCTTCCCGTACAACTCTTACCGGACCTCAGCTCTCTACAGGACTGATAGAATTGATGGAGTGAATCATTTTTGTCAGTTATATTTCATTCTTGCTTTTAAACATTAATCCTTTCGAATGTTAGGAAATCCCGGTGTTTCTCAGAGAGATATATTTACTTTCCCTTCTATTTTCCAAGCTGGCTTAGGTCATCTCATTCTGTTTTTAAATTGTATCAGCAAATCTTTATTTACAGACCCTGAGTTTTTCTTTGGTGTAGTTAATAAAGGGTACGTCGTTGTAAGTATGTCTACCATAGGAAGTATACAGAAGTACATTTAGACTTACGTTAGAATACAGAGCAAGTACATTGATAAAGTCACAAGATGGTTTTTGTTTTACAGTTGACTGCACATGTATTCTTCTTTGAACATGTTCTATAGGATTAGATTAAATACTATCTGGACATGGCTTAAAACCCTTTTGTTACCGTTGGCGTAAACAGTATACCAGCCACTTTTTACGCCTCTGGACCTCAGAGGTAAAGCGTCATTCTGGTTCTAATGCATTTAGCATCAAGGTGGATCCCTTTTAAAATGCCCGATGCTCAGCAGACCGGAGTTGGAGCCTCACTGTTGTGTAGGTTGAGCATTCTATTAGGTGATGCTTCCTGAATGGGTCAGTTTTGTAAACTTTGGCTTTTTTCTCTTTCATTTCTGTGAGATAAGGCTTGCAAGCATAATCATGGCTTTTCCTGTGTGATATTTAGGGAGCCCTGATGGGTTTGTTTCAGTTTTTCTCTGTCGTATTTGGAAAACCAGAGGTTCCCCATGTAACCTAATGGAGCAATAGATTACCTACTTCTCAGTGGCATACTGTCATGCCACAGATTGGTGGCATCGAAATGCTACTTACCTCATTGGCAGATTGTATTGCCAGATCATATGTCTCAAAATCCATATTACCAACCAAAAATTTAAACACCCTCAATTAGTAAGCATGCATTCCAACACTGAAAACACATGCCATCAAAAAAAAAAAAAAAATGAAGAAGAAAAAATGTAGTAACAAAAGGGTTAAAATTTTATATATGTGTGTGTGTGTACATATATAAACCAAACCCATGGAGTCAATTCCGACTGATAGCGATCCTATAGGACAGAATAGAACTGCCCCAGAGGGTTTCCAAGGAGCACCTGATGAATTCAAACTGCTGACCTTTTGGTTAGTAGCCAAACTCTTAACCACTACACCACCAGGGTTTCCTATAAATATAGGAAAATACGTATGTATACACACACGCACACACACACGCACACACACACACTCCATGGCAACTAACAAATGGGCTTATTTGGAGAGGCCAAAAATGTCTGTGTGACCCAAAATCCTCCCAGCCTAGACAATGGATATTCTTCCATGTGCTCAACCACTATAGCCCCTGTTTCAGACTTGCTGCCAATGCATCTACCATTTCACTTCTTGGCCTAATGCTTTTTCATTAAAACTGATCCTGAGCTCTGATCACTTCAAATGTCAGTCCTTTCTATCAGACCCTATGTCACATTTCCTCTAGCTGAGTTTTTATTCTGACTTCTTTTCTTCTTGATGATAATTTTCCACTTAAGCTCACTGTCTCTTTATTCTCAGACTGTTCTCATGTTCTCATCCATTCTTCCTTTATTCTTAACCAAGTTTAATGAGCAGAGTATTAAATATAGTAGATTCATGTGAATCTATTTCCTTTTATACCAGTCAAAATCATGGCCCCATATTATTTCATTGATTAATAGAATTTTAAAGCTAAAAGGAATCTTGAGAACTGGCCCCAGTGGCCTCCTACCTCACTCTACCACTCTCCCCCGCTCTCCTATTTCACAGATAAAAATCTTGAACCCCCATGAGGGGAAGTGCCTGGTCATTTTCTTGTAGCTATTGGCAGCACGAAGCCTCAAACCCAGGATTTCCAAATTTTTACTCTTTCCTTCATACCCCCTGTATTCAAATACACAGAAAATGGAAATAGTGTTCTTACTTTAAAATACATCTTAGCTGCCAGAATGAATGGAGCATCATTCTCAAAATCTATTATGGTTCCTTGTAACTCAAGCAGAATTTCCCCCCTTGAATTTGAGAGTGGGGCTTAGCAAAGCTATTTCTCATTTGGACTGCCTAAGAAATGTTTCCTTCAGTAGTTAGCTTTGTTGTTTGCTGTGATCTTTTTTTTTTTTTTTTTTTTAAATTAGTTGTCCTTGGAAGTAAAATGTTCAAAGGCCAATTTAGAAAAGAGGTCATGATTTTAAAAGGCAACTTTCTAAACACTTTACCTAATTTAAAGAGCATTCCAAAGGAAGGAAATGTTGATGAATAACGATCTCCTGCAGCCTCATAGATGTGGAGGTTCAACAAAAATTGATTTGTGGGAAGCTTGAGGAATTTGTTTTCCAAAAAGAAACCAATTATTTTGAGAATCTGTTTAGTTCAGATGATTTTATTTCTATGATGTTGAGTGATCAATGAATGAATAAGAGGAATCAGTCAATACAGTAAGAGTCTTTCTTTTTAGAAGAACACTAACACAGTAGAATGAAGGTGGTAGGCTGTGTATCGGAGTAAAGTTTTCAAACTTTGCCAGACTCTGAAGTGTTATATGAAACCTATTTTTTGTTTTGTTTATGTTATCACTGTTTTGTTTTTCTTAAGGCTTAAGGTCTCCTCTTGTATGTGCTGCTTTAAAGAGAGATGTAGGGCTTTAGAACATGGATTCTGGAGGAAGGCTGCTGCATTCAAATCTTGGCTGCACCACTCAGAAGCTGTGTAACATCAAACAAGTTCCTGTGCCTCAGTGTCCTTTCTAAAATGAGAGTAGTAATAATGCTTGTCTCATAGGAATTGTTGTGAGAATTAAGGGAATTAATGCTCACAAAGCATTTGAGAACAGTTCCTGCTACTCAGTAATCCTACATATATGTGATTATTAAATTTTTTTAAAAGGCCGTATCCAATAAAAGTTGAGATATGCTCAAATGTAACCTGTATCAGATGAGACTCTCTTGATCCCAGTCCCCCTCTAGCTACTGTCTGTACCATCTGTACTCCATTCCTACTCGTTTCTTACTAGTTCACAGTCTGGCTTATGCCCCCATCACTCCACAGAAACTACTGTTTGGATGGCCAGTGACATCCTTGTGGCTAAATCCACAGGACAATGTCTGTATCTGCTTGACTCCTCTGTAACATCTGACACAATGGAATACTCTTTCCTTCTTCTTGCCTCTCTGGCAGCAACCTCCTAGTCTCCTTTATGGGCCCCTCTTTGTCTCTCTTTCCCTCAAACCCTGTTGTTCCTCAGGAGAACTGCTCTGCGCTTCCTCTTCTCAGTGGGTTCTACAGTCTCACTAGGCAGTTGCATCCACTACCATCTATATTCTGACAACTGGCAATGTGTTCTATCTCTAGCCCAGATCTCTCAGATCTCACTGTATTCCAGACCTTTCTTGAAGCTTCTGGGATATCTACACAGACCTCAACATGAAATACAAAACTTCCTATGTCCAAAACTGAAATTATTATCTGAACCCGCTTAAACCTGCTGCTGGTCCTGTGTTCCCAAATGCAGTTAATGGCACCTTGTGCCTCTTTGGCCCGGCCAGAGTCCTAGGCCTCACTCTTCCTCCTGCTTTCATTTCCCACAGGTGGTCAGTCATTTACCTAGTCCTACTAATTCTGCCACCTGAATCTCACTTCAGCTCATCCTCTTCTCTACAGCAATACCCTTCCCCTAGTTCAGGGAAGCACCATCTCTCTCCTGATTCCGCACAGGCTCCCACTCCAGACTTGACACCCTCTAATCTCTTCCTGACACCACACCTCAAGTGATCTTTCACTTCACTGGGTCCCCGTGGCCCTTAAGATGCAACCTAGATGCTCTAACAAGGCTTACAAGAGTCTTGTGATTGCTCTGGGTGTCTCAGTCTTGTCGTACTTCTTCCCTCCTTGCACTCCACACTCCCACCATTCTGATCTTTTAATTCTTCAGATATGATAAATACTCATCTCTAGCTTTTGGCACATGCTGTTTCTTCTCCCTTTTGCTCCTTGCCCAGTCTAACTCCTACTCATCCTTAGATTTCCTTGACCATTCCAACCTCCTAAGACTTGCTTAAGAACCATCCTTTGTGCTCCTCTTGCACCCTCTGTTCTCCCCTTATAGTACCTACATGACCCTATGTAGTGATTACTGTTACTTCTCTGCATCTCCCGGTGGCCTGTAAGCTCTACGAGAGCAGGACCCTTCAAAGCTGAGCCCCAGAACCGAACACAGTGCCTGAGATGTGGTCATCACACAGTGTTCATTTGTCAAGTCAGCAATACTCACTACGAAGTACCAGACATGGTGTCCACTCTTATGTGAAAGGTATACAGCAATCAAAATATAGTTCTAAAAAGCACTTTGTTTTTAAAATTATATGGCAGTTGCACAACATCATGAATGTAACCAGTGTCCCTGAATTGTGTGTATAAAACATGTTGAATTGGCAAGTGTTTCATTCTGTATATATTTTTTAACAATAAAACAATTCTTAAAATGATATGACAATATATATTCAGAGAAAACAGCAATTTAACTTCTCATTGTTAGGTACCATCGAGTCAGTTCTGACTCACAGCAACCCTATGTACAATAGAACGGAACATTGCCCAGTCCTGGGCCATCCTCACAATCTTTGTTATGTGTGAGCCCAGTGCTGCAGCCATTGTATCAGTCCATCTCGTTGAGGATCTTCCTCTTTTTTTGCTGACCCTCTACCAACCATGATGTCCTTCTCCAGGGACTGATCCCTGGAGAACATGTCCAAAATGAGACAAAGTCTCGCCATTCCTGCTTCTAAGGAGCATTCTGGTTGTACTTCTTCCAAGACATATTATCCGTTCTCTTGGCAGTCCATGGTATATTCGATATTCTTTGCCAACACCATAATTCAAAGGCATCAATTCTCCTTTGGTCTTCTTGATTCATTGCCTAGCTTTCGCATGCATATGAGGCAATTGAAAACACCATGGCTTGGGTCAGGCACACCTTAGTCTTCAAGGTGACATCTTTGCTTTTTAACACTTTAAAGAGGTCTTTTGCAGCAGATTTGCCCAGTGCAATGTGTCTTTTCATTTCTTGACCGCTGCTTCCATGGGCATTGATCATGGATCCAAGTAAAATGACATCCTTGACAACTTCAGTTTTTTCTGTTTATCATGATATTGCTTACTGGTCCAGTTGTGAGGACTTTTGCTTACTTTATGTTGAGGTATAATTCATTCTGCAGAACATAATTCATTCTGCAGGCTGTAGTCTTTGATCTTCATCAGTAAGTGCTTCAAATCCTCTTCATTCTCAGCAAGCAAAGTTGTGTCTTCTGCATATCACAGGTTGTTAATGAGTCTTCCTCCAGTCCTGATGCCCCGTTCTTCTTCATATAGTCCAGCTTCTTGGATTATTTGCTCAGCATACAGATTGAATAAATATGGTGAAATGATACAACCCTGATGCACATCTTTCCTGACTTTAAACCACACAGTATCGCCTTGTTCTGTTCGAATGACTGCCTCTTAATCTTTGTACAGGTTCCTCATGAGCACAATTAAGTGTTCTGAAATTCCCATCCTTTGGGATGTAATCCATAATTTGTTATGATCCACACAGTCGAATGCCTTTGCATAGTCAACAAAACACAGGTAAACATCTTTCTGGTATCCTCTGCTTTCAGCCAGGATCCATCTGATAATCAGTAATGATATCCCTCATTCCATGTCTTCTTCTGAATCCAGCTTTAATTTCTGGCAGTTCCTTGTCAATGTACTGCTGCAACTACTTTTGAATGGTCTTTGGCAAAATTTTACTCACGTGTGATATTAATGATACTGTTGGGTAATTTCCACATTTGGTTGGATCATCTTTCTTTGGAATAGGCATAAATATGGATCTCCTCCAACTGATTGGCCAGGTAGCTGTCTTCCAAATTTCTTGGCATAGAAGAGTGAGCACTTCCAGTGCTGCGTCCATTTGTTGAAACATCTCAATTGATATTTTGTCAATTTCTGGAGCCTTGTTTTTCCCCAGTGCCTTCAGTCACCTTGAACTTCTTCCTTTGGTACCATCAGTTCTTGATCATATACTACCTCCTAAAATGACTGAACATTGACCAATTCTTTTTGGTACAGTGATTCTGTATTCCTTCCATCTTCTTTTGATGCTTCTTGCATCATGCAGTATTTTGCCCATAGAATCCGTCACTGTTGCAGCTCAAGGCTGGAATTACTTCTTCAGTTCTTTCAGCTTGAGAAATGGCAAGCATGTTCTTCCCTTTTGGTTTTCTAACTCCAGGTCTTTGCACATGTCATTATAATAGTTACTTTGTCTTCTTGAGTTGCCCTTTGAAAATTCTGTTCACCTCTTTTACTTCATCATTTCTTCATTTCACTTTAGCTACTCAGTGTTCAAGAGCAAGTGTCAGAGTCTTCTGACATCCATTTTGGTCTTTTCTTTCTTTCCTGTCTTTTTAATGACCTCTTGCTTTCTTCATGTATGATGTCCTTGATGTCATTCCACAACTTGTCTGGTCTTCGGTCATTCGTGTTCAGTGCATCAAATCTGTTCTTCAGATGGTCTCTAAATTCAGGTGGGATATACTCAAGATTGTACTTTGGCTCTCGTGGACTTGTTCTAATTTTCTTCAGCTTCAACTTGAACTTGCACGTGAGCAATTGATGGTCTGTTCCAGTCGGCTCCCGGCTTTGTTCTGACTGATGATATTGCTCTTTTCCGTGGTCTCTTTCCATAGATGTAGTCAATTTGATTCCTGTGTATTCCATCCAGCAAGGTCCACGTGTATAGTTGTGGTTTATGTTGTTGAAAAAAGGTATTTGCAATGAATAAGTCATTGGTCTTGCAAAATTCCGTCATGTGATCTCCAGCATTGTTTCTATCACCAAGGCCATATTTTCCAACTGCTGATCCTACTTTGTTTCCAACTTTTGCATTCCAATCACCAGTAATTATCAATGCATCCTGATTGCATGTTCGATCAATTTCAGACTGCAGAAGCTGGTAAAACTCTTCAGTTTCATCATCTTTGTCCTTAGTGGTTGGTGTGTAAATTTGAATAAAAGTCCTATTAACTGGTCTTCCTTGTAGGTGTATGGATATTATCCTATCACAGACAGCATTGTACTTCAGGATAGATCTTGAAACGTTCTTTTTGACGATGAATGCAATGCCATTCCTCTTCAATTTGTCATTACTGGTGTAGTAGACCGTATGATTATCTGATTCAAATGGTCAATACCAGTCCATTTCAGCTCACTAATTTGTAGGATATTGATGTTTTTGCATTCCATTTCATTTTTTACAATTTCCAACTTACCTGGATTCATACTTCATATATTCCATGTTCTGATTATGAGTGGATGTTTGCAGCTGTTTCTTCTCATTTTGAATCATGCCACATCAGCAAATGAAGATCCTGAAAGTTCGACTCCATCCATGTCGTTTAGGCCAACTCTACTTTGAGGAGGCATCTTTCCCAGTTGTCTCTTGAGTGCCTTCCAGCCTGAGGGGCTCATCTTCCAGCACTGTATCAGACATTGTTCCGCCACTGTTTATAAAGTTTTCACTGGCAAATTTGTTTCAGAAGTAGACCACCAGGTCCTTCTTCCTAGTCTGTCTTAGTCTGGAAGCTCAGCTGAAACCTGTCCACCATGGGTGACCCTGCTAGTATTTGAAATACCAGTAGCATAGCTTCCATCATCACAGCAACACTCAATCCCCACAGTACAACAGACTAACAGATGCACGAGGGATTTAACTTCTTAAGCACCCATAAATTTCTTCTACTTTCCATGACTTGTTTTGGGATGAATCCTCAAGTTTATCTTCCCACTCCTGTTTTCTTCCCCTTTCTCTCTGTATCTCTCTGAGGCAAATGATTACATAGTATTTTTCTGAAATTTGCATGTGTGAACACCTGCTAGTTTTTAGGGCTTAGAGAAAAATCATACTTCCAGGCTTCACTCTAAGATAAAAATATTTTCTTGTCTCCTCTCAACTGTCAATCACTAAACTATATAGAAGCTCCGAAAAGTTGAATTCTCTTCCCTTTCTTGTTGTAATGTTTATCTAAGTTTTTGTTTCATCATGTTGAGGTTATATTATTTCATAACATAAAAATTCCTTTTATAAAATTGTTTTAATCCTTTTAATTTATCAATAACCATAAACAAATATGTCAAAAAATAACAGAAAGCTAAGCTAAATCCTCCCTAAAGAAAATAAGTAGAATTTAATATGTCCTAGTTTAACTGCTAGTCACATAGACACTAAAATTAAGAGGCCCATGAAAAAAAGATATCTTTTTTTTATTGTTGTAGTTTAAGTGGAAGTTTACAGTTCCAGTCAGTCTCTCATACAAAAAATTATACGTACACAGTTACGTGACCCCAGTTGCTCTCCCTATACTGTGACAGCACACTCTTCCGTTCCACCCCAGATTCCCCATGTCCATTCAACCAGCTCCTAACCCTCTCTGCCTTCTCATCTCACCTCCGGACAGAAGCTGCCCATTTAGTCTCATGTATCTACTTGAGCTAAGAAGCACACTCTTCGTGAGTATCATTTTATGTTCCACAGTCCAGTCCAATCTTTGTCTGTTGTGTTCCCTGTCAGAACAGTCATTGGTGGTAGCCAGGCACCATCTAGTTCTTCTGGTCTCAGGTTGATGCAGTCTCTGGTTTATGTGGCCCTTTCTCTCTCTTGGACTAATACTTTCCTTGTGTCTTTGGTGTTCTTCATTCTTCTTTACTCCAGGTGGCTGGGAGCAATTGATGCATCTTAGATGACCGCTTGCTAGCTTTTAAGACCCCAGACGCCACTCACCAAAGTAGGATACAGAACATTTTCTTAATAAACTTTGTTATGCCAGTTGACCTAGATGTCCCCTGAAAGCATGGTCCCCAGACCCCCACCCCTGCTACTCTGTCCCTCGAAGTGTTTGATTGTATTCAGGAAACTTCTTAGCTTGTGCTTACTTCCCTTGTAGTGTGTGCTGTCCTTCCCTTCACCTGAGACAATTCTTGTCTACTATCTAGTTATTGAATAACCCTCGTCCTCCCTCCCCACCGTGGTAACCATCAAAGAATGTTTTCTTCTGTGTTAAAAGCTTTTTTTATGTTCTTATATTAGTGATCTTATACAATATTTGTCTTTCTGTGACTGACTAAATTCACTCAGCATAATGCCCTCCGGATTCCTCCATGTTTTATAAGATGTTTCACTGCTTCGTCATTGTTCTTTATCGTTGCATAGTATTCCGTTGTGTGAATATACCATAATTTGTTCATCCATTTGTCCGTGTTGGGCACCTTGGTTGTTTCCATCTTTTTGCTATCGTGAACAGTGCTACAGTGAACATGGGTATGCATGTATCTATTCATGTGATGGCTCTTATTTCTCTAGGATAACATTCCAAAGAGCGGGATTGCTGGATCGTGTAGTACTTCTATTTCTAGCTGGAAAAAAAAAAAAGATATCATAATGGGATGCATTGAAGGAGGCACTTTGTAAAAATTCAGTCATTGATTATATTTTATGGAAAAATTCTAAACATTGGATTGAAATTAAAATGCTAAGTGCAACTTCTAGTTAAGACATAGCAAAATGTTACATTTATACCCCAGCATTTTTGCTGAGTTGTGTATGGATACTAAGAAATGAGCCAAATTAAGTTTTATATTAACAAAAAAATTGTCAGAAAAAAATTTATGGGCAAATTTTTTCTTTTTCTTTTTTTTTTTTCTTTTTTTATTTTGCTCTCTTTGGTTTTGAAAGAGAGATTGCTAAGAATGTTTCCGAGATTGACCACCTTAAATGCTTAGCAGTGGGTGTATTTGTTTCTAGGAGCACCCTCACAAAATGCTACAAGGTAGGTGGCTTAAAATGCCAGGTATTTATTGCCTCACAGTTCTGGAGACTGCAAGTCCAAATTTTGAGTGCGTTAAGACCATGCTGTCTCTGAAGGCTCCAGGGGAAGATCCTGTCTTCTCTCTCCCAGCTTCTGGTAACCCCATCTGTCCCTTGGCGGGCTGCTGCAACAGAGCGCCAGTCTACCTCTGCCCTCACTTGGCGTCCTTCCCTCCTCTGTCTCCGTCTCTGCATCCCTTCACCTCTTTTTCTAAAGATAGTAATCATACTGGGTTAGGACCCACCCTACTCCACTATGACCTCATGTTAACTGATAACATCTTCAAAGACCCCATTTCCCAAAAAGGTCACATTCATAGCAACCTTTTTGAATGACACGATTCAATCCATAACAGTAAGCATGAGATAAAACGAGCCGAATCTGAAGGTCTGCTTCTCTGCTTTGTTTCCTCTTATTCCCTCCCGGCCGAGAACTCAGGAGCCCCTTTTAAATATTTTCACCTTCACCCACGCATGCCCACAGAGTCTCTGCTGCTAGCTTTCCAAGAAAGTGTGTGCAGAGAAATGAAAACTCGAAAGCTGGAAGAGTCTGGAAAAAAGGATTTGAGGGAAAAAAATAATTTCAAAGCAGTGCTTTCTATTTATTACATAGCATTGATAAAGTATACCTGCTATGCTGGGCACACTGAATTAGAATATGTACTTTCAAATAGGTGCCTTTAGGTTAAGCCCTGGAGCCTGGAAGAAGAGTCAGAATTCAAAAGCTAGAGAGGAAACATCGCTAATCAAAAGAAAAGATAAAAAATAAGTATCGTGGTCATATATGGTATTTCTGAAAATCATTAAATAAGTTTCAAAACCTTATTTTTGTTCTATTTCTAGTATCTTTTTGGAATTCTTCTTTCTCTTCTGGGACCAACTTGTTTTAGTGTCTGTGAGATCATTATAGATTAAAGATTGTACTCAGGAGCTCTATACTGCCCGTCCAGCCATTTGCCTGAGGCACGTGACAGCCTTAAAAAGGCTCTTTCAGGGGGCATGGTGAGTTAATAAATTCACAGAAGAGACTTTTAAATCTGATATAGTAACAAGTCCTAAAATACACAGATTTATCTAGCCTAGAAAATTATATTTACCAATGAGAGCCTAATCAGAAAGGTTAGTATTTTTCTAAGAATTAAATAAAATGGAACATGTAAATATAAATTTCACTGCAGCTGAGAATGTCTTCAGGCTTAAATTATTTGCACCATTGTTTAGAGACTCTTGCCTTCTATAGGGTTCAAAGTACAATTTTTTATTTAAAGGTTATGGCAAAGAATAAATAATTTCTAAAATCCAGTTGCTGCAATCATAGCATAAGACTCCCAGTCTCCCATTTCCTATAACTTTTTTGCCCCTACACATTCTCAGCAAGGCCCCCAGAATCACATTGTCCCCTGGAATGCTCCTTTATAGCATCATGTTCTCTAATGGGGTTTTCCTCATAGTCTCGTAATTCCCTTTCTCGTTTCTATCATTAGTCTCAAAAGTTTGAATCAGTTACACCACCAAGACTGTTGTAGGGAGATTTGCTTTCCTGGCACCCCAGATAGAAACTCAGAACACATTTTCCAACAGAAACATTATTATAAGTGGTGGTTGGGTCTCACAATAATATTAGCACAATAGAACACTTCAGACCTATAAGGATCAAATAATCTGTTTTGGATTTAGTTCTTCCCCTGAAAACAAACTGATTTGACTCTGACGAGCGCCCTCCACTTAGACTACTTTCCTGTCTCAACCTCTTTCAACCACCAAATTCTTATAAGAGTAGGCTCTCCCTCTGCTTTCTCACCATGCATTTGTGTCGTGTACTTCGCTTTATACCTCGTGCGCAGTTTGGTATTTGGCAAATAGTAAGCACTCACAAATTTTTGTTAAATGGTGACATGAATTTGGCTTGTACATCTACCAACCAATAAAATCACATTCTTAGAATTTATAACAACCTCCTACTTACTTTTAGTATAAGCAATAGTGGTGGTGGTGGTGGTGGTGAAGGTGATATTGGTAAGGGCGATACCAGTCATGAGTCCTTCCAGCTTCCCTGAACAACATTAGATTCTGATAACCACATCCTTGAAATTCTCTCCTCCCTTGACTCCCTGATTCCACACGACACTTACAGTTTCTTCTATGGCCATCTTCATTGTCTCTTCTCTTCAAGGTCCCTAAATATAAAGTCTTCCCCCAAAGCCCTATGTTGTTTTTCTTTCTATACTTACTCCTTCTGCAAACACATCCACTCCTACAATTTCAGCTCTGATCACTCTGCAGAATCACAACTTTAAACTCTTGACCCTAGTGCTCCCTCAGGTTCGAGACTAAATAGACACCTGGATATGGATGAGCATCTAGAACTCAACACATCTCCTCCCCACACCCATTCACTACTCCTGACTTAAATTGTACTGAGAGTCTCAGATGACTTTTTCACCCTCCCTCATTTCTGGCATAGTCAGTTGCTTCTGTGCATAAATTAACCCTTTACTTTTCATTATCATTGTCTAATCCAATTTATGTTTATTGCTCCTCATCTAGACTCCTCCTTGGTCTCCTTGCTCCCTCTCACCCAACTCCTTTGTGTATTACTAATGCAGATAAATAGGCTATATATCTATTCAGACCTAATCATATCACTCCCCTACCCAAAAACAAGCAAGGAAACCTTTACTAGTTCCCCACTGCCCAGTGAAATGTGAAACAAACAGCCCAACTGGCCTACCCCTCATCTTTAGTGCCCTACAGGTACCCTAAGCATCAACCAGAGTGGACTATTTTTATTCATTTAATATGTCCACTGTTTTCTTGTATATAAATCTTTTGTAATGCTTTTCCTTTTACAAGGTCAGAGTATGGGATTGCTTAATTTAAGATGTCAGACATGCCCCAAGTTAACAGCAGTAGAGTGGGTTGACAAAAAAGAGGTGAAGTTAAGATTTGCAGAGGAGAGGAAATGAAGGAACTAAGAAATAGCTAGGGAGATGGCTGATGAATGAAAACATCAAGGCCATGTGATTGTAAGATTTGGGGAAAGGGAGAAGGCTAGGCCCGGGGTCACATTCTGAAATGACACAGAGGAACAAGAGTAAACCGAGGGTTGTGTATACTCAGCAATGTTCATCTTCATCTAAATGACCAATAATTATCAAGTTGGTGATAAAAATGTTGGCATCATATAGACAAAAAATAATAAAAAATACTATGAGATAACCAGTTTGTTGACTTTTTCATTTTGATCAGTTGGATTGTCACAACCGAAAATAAATTGGCAGCTGAGCACTTAACCATGGAACCACCAGGGCTCCTTTCCAAAATAAATTAGATGTAACAAATAGAATGAACTAAAAATGTTACATATTTACCTTGTGTGCAGGATTGTGTATGTGTGTGTAAAGAAAGAAAGAGGACAATTGGAATTATGTTTAGAAAGAGAACAATTGGAATTATGTTTGGAGTTCACAGGGACATATTCTCCTAGAAGACCTCAAATCAGTTTTGGAGAGGAGAAAATAGAGGATATGTGTATAATTTAAGTGAGAGGCGCATTCAAGACCTAAGGAACTGACGTGAAAAGGCTATTTTAGAAAGCAGCCAAGAAGTTAGTATGTACAAGTGAAGACTGGCCAGAATTAGAAGAGGTAGTTTAAGTATTCTTCAGCTCCTTGGAGAGGAACTTAGGGAAGAGAAAGTAAATTGATTCAATATGGGAGGAAATAATAGCTATGAAAGAATTTGAGAGCTAGAAGTGGGCTCTGTTAGTGGAATATTTGAATTTTTGTCATCACCTTAATGTTTTTTTGTAGGAACCAATGTGTAGTATAACAGTTTGGCATAGCTTCTTAAAGTAACTTCTAAATTGTTCTTTAGATAGTATAGGTTTTCCTTAAATGGCTCTATTTAGATTTTCTTATGTTTTTGTTTCTAAAGTTAATATAATTTGTATCCTTTGAAGATTTGGACTTGCCATTCCCCAAAATAAAAACAGCAATTTCAGAAGGCTATGTAATAATTTGAATTTTATCAGCAGGTTCTAATTGTCTACATACCTGGTAACACCCTAGACCACTCCTATCTGCTAGAAAGCCATACTCTACTCACATCTTATATTATGCATTTCCGTAAAACTACCAGAATACCCAGTTGCCACATATCATCTACCTACCTGACTATAAAGCTCAGAAACCAGAAAAACACACAGGAAAAGTGAGAATGATTGATGTATGGAGATTACATGTGGCTTGGGTTGTCAGTGTTAACGTACTGTGCTTTGAATGTGTTTCCCATTTATTTTGTGCCTTGCGTCAGCCTTTCATGTTTTTTTATGCCCAGTTTTCACCTCCTTCCTGACCCAGCATTAGCTAATTCAGCTTGGCATAGGTGATTTTTGGCATGAATGCAAGCCTCACTCTAGTTCTGTGCTGGTGATAGCACAGCTCTGTGACCCATCCAGTCCTTCCCTTGGAATGTCACCCACAACATCCACCTACACAGAGGTCAAACTTCCTCACATCTTCTCATCAAAAGTGAAAATTAGAGTGAGATCCAGACAGTTCTAGCCCAGCTTACTTTCTAGAACTGTTTTGGTCACTATTTACATTTGCTGGTGAGAAAGCAGAAGGCTTTTTTTGTTGCTCAGAGCCCTTTTGAAGCCCCACAGCACAACAGAAATTATATGTTTGTCTGTGCTTTGCCGGTCGGATGGAACTACACATTGGGGAGTGGTGATGCGGATTAACCTTGTCCAGTTTCATGGTATTTTACCAAGCATTTTTAATATGCCATATTTCAGAAGTACTTGGAACTATTCATGCCTGAGATAGAAGTAACATAAAACGTCATTTGCTCCAAGCAACTTTCCCCTGGACATACAAATACAGAATACTAACGTCTCCTCAGAGATCTAAAAGAAGTGTATGAGGAGGTATTTATTTTTTGTCCCACTGCTCATCGTCTGTATGCAGTACAGCCACACATTATGAACAAAAAGAAAATACATACTCTGTGAAGCACTCTTGGAGGGCAACAGCCATTTATTTTACACTTTTATCTTCCTCCGTTAATGTGTTCGGCTGCTAACTGAAAGGTTGGAGGTTCGAGTCCACCCAGAGATAGCTGGAAAGAAAGGCCTGGTGATCTACTTTCGAAAAACCAGCCTTGTACAGCACAGTTCTGTTCTGACACAGATGAGGGCACCATGAGTCAGAGTCGACTTGACAGCAGCTGGTTTGGGGGGATTTTTTTCCCCTTCCAGCATCTCAGACACTGGTCTGTTGAGTACAGTGGGTGTTCGATCCGTATCCCGTTCAGTGAGCTCAGGATGGGAGTGAGATTCCCCATCAGGGTGCTGACTCTCATGTTGGCATGAGAGCAGCACTGACGTCATGAGGAAGCAGGGCGCGGTCCTGGGGTGCATGGCCCCTAGCGGGCTTGCTGATGCAAGTCAAACTCAGTGTCTCTGGGCTGTGGGGAAAATGGTAGTGGCATGTTATTTTTGTTTTGTGTCCACTCTTGTACTTTGCCAAAACCTGGTCAGTGAGCACATATCACTTCTGTAATCAGGGAGGGAAAAGTTAAGCATTCAGTCATGTAGCTGTTCGATAATGGAAGTGATAAATAAAACAGAAAGTTGGGTCTCGTTGCACCCCTAAAAGATCATGAATGATTTCCCAGCTCCTTTGAAATTCTAGTACTTTATTGCCACGTGTTCATTTTTGTGACTCTTGTACCACTAACGTTCTAGGGGGGAAATGGAGAATTAAAATTTATGTTGAAAAATGTTTTCACGTCACAAAACTCCCTCAAATATTTGATAAAAACCCCAATGAATATACAAAAAGTTTGAGAGTTCTAGCTCAGTTTCAGCTATTATAGTCAAATGGCCCTGATGTGGAGTTCCCAGAAGAAAAATGACTACAAAAACTTAACAAGCGAAAAATGCATTATATAATCATATAGATGTGGCTGACCCTCTTTTATTGCTCAACTGTGATAAAATAATAGCTAACATTTCCGCCCTCTCTTATTGCTCAGTTGTGATAAAACATAATAATGGCTAACATTTATTAAGCTCTATATGTGCTAGGTGTTTTGCTTTTGTGTGTTAACTCCGTCTTCATAGCAATCACATGACCTAGGTACTATTATTATCCCTCTGTTTCTGGCACAAAAGAGCCCTGATGGCACAGTGGTTAAGCACTTGGCTGCTAGCCAGAAGGTTGATGGTTTAAACCCACTAGCTGCTTCCTGGGAGAAAGATGTGGTACTCTGCTTCCATAAAGATTACAACCTCAGAAACACTATGGGGCAGTTCTACTCTGTCCTATAGGGTTGTTTTGAATCTGAATTGACTCACTGACAACGAACCCAGCAGCGGCTCCGCCAGAGAAAGACCTAGCGATCAGGCCTTTCAAGGATTACAGCCTAGAAAACCCTATGGGGCAGTTCTACTCTCTCATATATGGTCATGTGACCCTAGTTGTGTAATGTACTAAAATGAGTTTTGTCAGTTTTGAGGAGAAACAATGCTGTATCGTAAGCTTCAGGTCTTTGCTTTGTGGCAGTTCATTGCAAAGAAGCCTCACGGTTTCCATTGCAGGCATAATTCATTAATACATGAAAGCCTTTGATGAAAAGTTAAGGTTGAACAAATGTAGTTTGGCTGCATTGCCAAAAGCCAGCCTTGGTTTTTGTTTAAAAATATGGTTTTGACTGTTTGTCTCCCTAAATTTAAGTATGAAGCAGCCCTGGTGGCATGGTGATTAAGTGTTCAGGCTGCTAACTGAAAGGTTGGCAGTTCGAACCCACCTAGCGGCTCCACGGGAGAAAGACCTGGCGATCTGCTCCCATAAAGACTACAGCCTAGGAAACCCTATGGGGCAGTTCTTCTCTGTCACGTAGGATCGCTATGAGTCAGAATCAACTTGATGGCACCCAGCAACAAATTAAGTGTGCTGGATCTTTTGATTCAAGCTAGTTCTTGTTCAGTCCATGAAGTCACGATTTACCTTACACATGATTGTCTTTGATTAAAGTTACTTTGAAAGGTGTTAAAACATTATTAAGAGCTTTTGTTTGTAAAAGACTTACAGTTTCTATCTGTCCTGTACCACTCCTTCTACTAACGGGGAAATGCTTAAGTTCCTAGCAACAGTAATTGTTAATCCGGTAATTCAAAAAAAGATTTAATCCTTTACATTCTCTAAACTTACATGGAAAACCACAATCAAAAATAAATAAATCCAGTTAGAAACTTTCATCTTAAAAAAAATAGTGCAAATCTAATTAGATGCCTCATAATTTCATTAATGCAATCCTTATTATGTATTTAGGAGCTAAATGCCCATTTTCTTTATTGTATATCCAAACTGGAATTCAGAAATAATACAGATTTGCTCTCTTCCCACTGTTAGTTACCTTCATTTCCCAGGAGAATGGCCTTTTAAACACATTGGTCTTTAAAGCCCCTCAGTCCAAGAATAATCCCTGCCTCATGTAAATAGATGCCAGGCAAACAAAGTGATCACACAAATAAATGTAACGATATGATTCTGGTGGGTCCTTGGCTTGCTGCTCTTCTCCATCACAAGCAGGGCTCCAAAGCAGTAGGCTTTATGAAAGCTTAGGACTTCTATCTAACAATTAGTTAACTCCTGTCAAATCATAAGTCAGAAGAAAGGGTTCATTTAATGAAGGTCACCTACTTGTAATGGCGTTAGCATGTGAGCCAGCATGGCTTGGTGAGACATTTGTAGAGGTGCGTGGTGTTACGGGAGTACACCATGGCAAATCTGATTAGAGGCTTTTCTCTGAGAGTGCTGTTGAAGGTGGGATCTAAAGGATGTGTGGAGGGAGATAGTTAAGTGTAAAGTGATGAAATCCTGCTCCAGATAGAACAGAAGGTGCAAAGCCCTGTGGTGGGAGGGCCATGGCATATGTGACAAGCTAACAGGGCTGGGGTGGCTGTAGCATGAAGAATGACTCAAGATGACGATCTTGAGGTGAGCAGAGGTCAGACCAGGAAGTGCCTTGAATGCCATGTGAGGAGTTGGGGGCTTTATCATACAAGTGGTGGAAGCCTTTGGAGTACTTTAAACAGTGGAGGACATGATCAGATGTTATTCAGCAAGTATTTATTTAGCACCTTCTATGTGCCAAGCACTATTCTAGATCCCTGAAATAAGGTAGTGAACAGAATAAGTTCCTGGCTTTTGTAGAGTTTTAATAAGGGAGAAAGAAAATAAATAAATTATTAGATGAGACTTTGGTGACAAGTGTTCCGTAGAGACTTAAAAAAAGGTATTATCATAAAGTATGACCAGGTGGCCAATTTAGGTTGCATGGTCAAGACAGGCCTCACTGAAGAAGTGATGTTTAAACTGAGACTGGCTACAGGAAGTTGACCATATGAAGGTCATGGGGAAAATATTCCCAAAAGAAGGAAAGAACTATTACAAGAGTCTAAGGTGGCAATGAATTTGACATGTCTAAAGAACAGAAGGAAGACAAGTGTAGTGTGGCTGGAACACAAAGGACAAGGAGGAGCCTGGTACAAGAAGAGGTCTGAAACATAGGTAGAAGCAAGATCTTGTGGGGCCTTGTCATCCATGGGGAGGGGTTTGGATATTATTCTAAGTATAATGGTAAGCCACTGGAGAATTGTGAGCAGGTGAGGGGCATTTACATTCAAATGGATCAAACTGGGTACTGTGTGCAGAATGGATTGTAGGGAGATGAAGGGAGACCATTAGGCTGTTGCAATAGTCCTCAGGTGGCAGAAGACCATGGCTTCGACAAGGGTGGTAGTCCTGTGGTTGGATTACCCATATGCTTTTAAGGGAGAGACAATAGAACTTAGTGATGAATTGGATGCAGCAGGGTGGAGGGAAAGGACAGATTCAATGATAACTCCTAGATATACCGTTTGAAGTGATAACTGGCTGCTCTTTGAAGAATAGATTGAGGGGAGCTACAGGAATGAGTGGAGACTAGAGAGGAGACTCTGACAGTATAAGTTGAGAATGTCAGTAGAGATGGAGTGAAGTGGACCAAATCAGAAGGTATTTAAGAGATTGAATACACAGTGATGGAAAACAGGACTCTGCAGGAGGGAATAGGTAGAATAGAGGCAAGTTGTCAAGGATATCTCCTGAGTTTTTGCCTTGCATAATTTGATGGATTGTGTGTATGAAGGCAGCGCCATTCATTGAGATGGAGTAAACCCAAAGATGATAAGGAAGATTACTGTACTGTGGCAACAGTGAATTGGATTGGGTAGATCAGCAAGTAGGGGTCATTATCCAGATGAGCGATGACAAGAGCAGTAGCAGTAGGGCTGGAGAGGAGAAATATTTAAAACCCAGGTAAATGATTGCATGGAAGGTTAAGAGGTAGGGAAAATTCAGGGGTGTCCTCAAGTTCCCTGATTTGCATAACTGAGAGAACAGTGGTTCCATTAACCTAGATCTGAATATATAGCAGGAGAAATAGATTTAGGCAAAGGGGCAGGTGAGAAGATAGAGGAAGAAGATGGGAGAACTGATAATATATCCAGCTTTGAACTTGATAAACCTGAGCCATGTGTTGTAGATATCTAGGAGGCGGTTTTCTATACCTTTCTTGAGTTTAACCATTGCACAGAAGCCCCTCTTCTCTTCACCCAATTAAGTGTAAACACATGCTGGCATTCAAGCCCTCTGTGCTCATTTACCTTCCCAGGATTCCCTCCACCACCACCACCACCACCCCCGCCACTTACTACAGGTGCTGCCTTCTAGATGGCACAGTCTTTGCTGAGCACACCCCTGTTTTCCTCTTACTTACCTTTGCAAATGCTACTTCTTTGGCAGACAGTTCTTCCCCTTCTCCCACCTTCTGCCTGTCAAAATTGCAGCTTTTGAGTGATGTACCTGGATGATGTACCTTATGTATTTCAGAGTGCCTCTCAAAAAACATGATATTGTCTTATATAACCACAGTGCCATTGTCAGACCGAACAAAATTAGCAATTATGCTTTAGTGTCATCTAATACCTGATTCATAATTAGATTTCTCCAATTGACTAAACAATCCCATTTTATGTTTGGTTTGCTTGAATCAGGATCCAAACAAGATCCAAACATTGCATTTGGTTGTCATATCCTTTATGTCTTTTTAAATCTAAAGCAGACTCTTCCTCACTTTTTTCCCATGTCATTGATTTCTTACAGAAACGAAATCAGCTGTGCTATAGAATGTCTCGCATTCTGGATTTATCTGTTTGCTTCCTTTTGGTGGCATTGAACTTCTTCCTCTGTCCTTCTTTTTTCCTTTTGGTCTCTCAGTTGAAAGCTTCCGACACTGTGCTCTTCTGCTTTCCATCCTATCATATACCTTCTCTTATAGTGTAAGCTCCTCCAAAGATGAGGCCATGTTTTACCCAACTTTGTGCTTCCTAGCCGATGTCCAACACATTATATGTACTGAAAAAAATTATCCTGTTGAATATCTAGAATGAGTTTTGATTCCTCTTGTCAAAATATGTACCAGAGACAGGGAAACTAGATGAAGGGAAATGGAACAACCAGAACAGAAATAATGAGAATATTCAGCATTGTGAAGAATGTAACTAACTATTAATGGAATGAATTGTGTCCCCCAAAAATATGTCAGCTTGACTAGGCCATGATGCCCAGTATTGTGTGGTTGTCCACCATTTCATGATCTGATGTGATTATCCTATGTGTTGTAAATCCTAACCTCTATCATGTTAATGAGGCAGGATTAGAGGCAGTTACGTTAATAAGGCAGGACTCCATGTACAGAATTAGGTTGTATCTTGCGCGTCAGTCTCTTTTGAGATACAAAAGAGTGAAGCGAGCAGAGAGGAGAGGGGCCTCATGCCACCAGGAAAGAAGAGCCAGGGGTGGAGCATGTCTTTTGGATGCAGGGATCCTACACTGAAAAGCTCCTAGACCAGGGGAAGATTGATGACAAGGACCTTCCCTGAGAGCAGACAGACAGAGAAAGCCTTCCCCTGGAGCTGGCACCCTGAATTTGGGCTTCTAGCTTCCTAGACTGTGAGAGAATAAATTTCTGTTTGTTAAAGCCACCCACTTGTGGTATTTCTGTTACAGCAACACTAGAAGCCACCCACTTGCGGTATTTCTGTTACAGCAACACTAGATATCTAAGACAGTAACCAGTATCACTGAACAACTTGTGTAGAAATTGTTGAATGGGAATCTAAACTGCTGTGTAAACCTTCACCCAAAACATAATAAAATATTATTTAAAATATACATATATAACAGACTGTTCCACTGAGTCAATTCCAACTCATAGCGACCCTATAGAACACAGTAGAACTACCCCATAGGATTTCCAGGGAGCAGCTGGTGGATTCAAACTGCTGACCTTTTGGTTAGCAGCCAAACACTTCACTACTATGCCACCAGGGCTCTGTATATATATGGGTGTACATGTGTGTGTATATGTGTGTGTGTGTTTGTGAAGAAATTTACATTAGGAATAAAGTTGCCAGTGAACTCTTCTCACTGATGTGGGTCACGCTTTCCTTATTTGCACTGAAAGAATTGCAGTCCTAACTCAAAAGAGCACATTCTAATATCTGAAGAGTCTCACTATTTAGGGGCTTGTAAGACACTTAAATGGAATTTCCAAGTCTCCTACAGTCTCTAGGTCCATCTAGAAAATCAACTGGGTTGTGCATTGAGCATGAGAACCAGGTCACTAATCGTTTTTCTGATCAGGAGACTTTAATTTTGCTTAGTCATTCAGAACTCAGACTGCAAGGCTGACGATAAAAACACCATCACGTGTATGCTTTGTTGTTGATAACTAACTGCAATTCAGCTTTAATAACTAAAAGGGAGTGGAAGAAACTTCAAAAGGTTGCATGATAAATGTTTTTGACAATGTGTCAGCTGAACATTAAACAGGATCTTTGTAAATCCTCTCATTCTAAGTGGTTTAGATGGAAAGTTTTAAACTTCTTCCTTCGTAAGTATTGGCTACAGATACCACAGTATCGTAAGGTTAAAACACACACATGCGCGCGCGCGCACACACACACACGCACGCACACACACGCACGCACACACACGCACACACACACACACACACACACACACACACACACACACAGAGTTTATCTGGCTTATTTGACTTCTGTCCCCCATACAAATGTAGTAAAGGAAACATCTTCACCTAAGGATCTCTGTCTCCACACTTCTACCATTTTCCCTTGCATTATCCAGTGTGGCATCATCGTTATACTGGAGTGGCTGTCTTTATAACCCAAAACGACCATGTACACACAATTATAGAAATACAAAAGCATAAATATAACAGTAGTAATACTTCCCTAATGCCATTTTCCAGATTATCTCATAATGAGAATACTGTTGGTCCTTCCATGAATAAAATGAGACCTAGTAGAACTGGGTAGTACAGAAGGAGTGTGTGCGTGTGTTTGTCTTAGTGTTTCAGAGAGAAAATGTTTAAAACAAGGGAAGTTTATTCCCATGTAAGTATATCCTTCTTTTTTGGCAACAAACTCTAAAAGGCAAGACACTGGCATAATTATTACTGTTAATATTTATCATACAGAAATGTATTTTCCTCTTGCTTTTCTTACATTTTAAATCATTCAGTTAAGGACTAAATAGCTTAAAACCAAACCCAGAGCATTTTGGGTGACTGAAGGCTTAAAGGAAGGTAATATTAGCATAGACTGAAGAATAGGCATTCTAGATAAGATGAACAAAACAATAAAGTCCCACAGGGTGTTGCGAATCTGGACCTGTAGCAGAAGGTGGAGGTGACAAGGCAGGAGAGGCAGGTGCTCAGGCAGCACCACTCCCTCCCCGGGTCAAGCTGACCTGGGCCATTTCCCTTATGCATGACTTTCCAGCTGGGCAGCCTTGGGTAACTTGTAGGAGCCTTAGCTTCCTCTTATAAAATGAGGTCTCCACCTCAGAAGGGTTATTGTGAAAGGAGGTGAGGTGATAAAAGCCCCTAGCACAGTGCCTGACACATAAGAACTAACATACAGGCTTTGAGTTAGTTTGTTGAGCACAGTAAGAAAGAGGTCCAAATGGAAAAATAATGCCAGTTTATACAGGGATTTGGAGCTAGATGGAGGAGTTTTAGCCTTGAACGTGGTAAGAGAGGTCAGGAATTTTAAGTTTTTGGAGATGGAGAATAACATAAAAAAGCAGTCTTAGAGAAAAATTTGTCTGCTAGTGCTATGAAGGATGACGCAATTGGAAACAGTCCAGAATCCTGGTGTGAAGAAACGAGGACCTAGAGAAGAGTCATTTCAAAGAGAAGTTGGAGGAACTCAAGCAAATAACTGGGAGTGAGAACTAAAGGCGGGGGGGCCCACAGATGACTGTGAGATTTAAACCCAGGTGACTGGAAGAATGGCTGTGTCATTGATCAGCAGGACAGTTGGGGAGGGCTGGTTGAGCAGAGAAATCATGAGATTAGTTTTGGACTTGGTGAGTTTGAGATGACGATAAGGCAGCTGTGTTCACACAGAAGAGGACCATCAGAGATGTCAAATCAGAGGACTCGTGAGATCCTTGGTGTGGAGATGAGCTTTAGGAATCATCAGCAGGGAAGCACTAGTTAGAATTGATGTTTCATTGCCTGTTGGGTATCATGATGACGCATTCCCACTCAATGGTTCTAAACTGAACTCATGACCTTGCTGCTCCAAAACTGCTTCTTGAACTTTTTCCTTTTGGCACCATACTCTTTAGTGGCCAAGCCATTGGTGTCACTATTACTGTCCTCTTCCTTTCCACACATTATAGTCCTACTGTGTTCCCTGCTTTGGTCAGTGAAGCTTCCAGCCAGTCATGGCGGAAACCTCATAGTCATCCTTGAACTTCTTTATGATACCCAGCACATTCATTCTTTTTCCAAGCCCTATCAGTTCTACCTTCTGCCCCCAACACTGCCCCCACAGGTACATTAACCTAGACCCATTACTCCTCACCGTCTCTAGTCCAAGTTAGGCTTGTCCCTCACATGACTATTGCAGTAGCCTCCTGATGGTCTCCCAGCCATGGCAGAGCGAACTCCTGAGGCAGATTCTCCTACACAGTTTACGTTATGAAGTCTGTACAGTTGTATTTTATTATTATTTGGGGGTTTTTATAGAGTTTCCAAACAATTTCTCACCAACTTGGAATTAAATGTGTTTTGCATTTATATTCTGCCTCATTCTGTCTTCCCAAGCCTAGGGAAAAATCTTGTGCCTGGCCTCTTCACAAATTATCAGGAGGCTCACAGGCACGTTGTTCTAGGCCTGGTTGCTTAGCTGTACATTTAGAGGATGGGACATAAACAGATTCTTTTCTCTGTTCTGTCCTATGGATTCACCCATGCGTCTTTTAATGGCCTCCCACTGGCCTCACTGCCACCATTCCCCACATTTCCACCTGAATATTCTTCCTGTGTTGTAAACCTGATATCTTAGGCTCCTTTGTGGCTCCCCATTACTACAGGATAAAATCTGAAGTTCTCTGGTTCACAAGGCCCTTCCAGGTAACCCCAGCTAGCCTTCCAGGTTCAGTACCCATCCCTCTGCTCACTGTGCCACCTATACGTCAACATACCTTGCTGTTCCATGCCGCCATGCCTTTCCTCTGCGATTGAATCTTCTGTCTTCTCCAGCTCACACAGTGCCTCCTCAGTGAAGTCTTCTCTACCCCGCCTTCCCTAGCCTGTGTTGTTTTCCTCCTGTGTTCAGTCTGAATGCTTGATAAGACCTCTCTGTAGCTTGTTTACGTGGTATTATATTTATTCATTTATAAGTTGGTCATATACATTAGATTAAATGCTGTTTGAGGCTAAAGGAGCCTTGGTGGTGCAGTGGTTAAGAACACAGCTGCTAACCAAAAGGTCGGCAGTTTGAACCCACCAGCTGCTCCACGGGAAGAAGCTGTGGCAGTCTGCTTCTGTAAAGATTACAGCCTTGGAAACTCAGTGGGGCAGTTCTACTCTGTCCTACAAGGTGGCTATGAGTTGGAATCGACTCAATGGCAATGGGTTTGGTGTTTCGGTTTGAGGGTAATGTTTAGCACAGTTCCTGGCATGTTTTATATGTCCAGATTATAGAAATACTCTTATTAATTTATGGGATTGATTAAGTAATTATCCAGTGGAGACAGTGCATAGAGAGAAGAGTGATGAGCCACTAACCAAGTTTGGAAAATATCTTGAAAGGGAAGAGGAGGAGGAGGAGCAAAAGGCAAGCTGAAAGAGGGAGGAGGATAACCAGGATTTTGTGGTGTCAAAGGAAAAGATTTCTAAAAGGAGAGTGTTCTAACGGTGTTTACTGCAACAGAAAGGTCGAGAATAAACATGTAGAGAGGCCGTTGGAAGGGGGCAATAAAAGGGTCATGGCTGACCTTACAGAGAGCAATATAATAACATGATGGAGACCAAAATCAGGCTGCAGAAGAGAAATGAGTTAGCTGATGGGGAAGAAAGAAGGGTACTGGAGGAAAACACCTGTTTGAGAAATGTGGCCATCATGGAATAAAAGAATATCAGCGGTTACTGTGCTCCTTTAAAAAAAATCACTATGTGAGACCAAACAGTCAACAGTTACTTTAAAACAAAGATGAGAATGTAAGGGGGCAGGGAAGCTAGATTTATGGAATCAGAACAAGCAGAACAGAAGTAATGAGAATGTTGACGCACTGTGAAGAACGTAACCAATAGCACTGAACAACTTGTGTAGAAATGGTTGAATGGGAGCCTGAACTGCTATGTGAACCTTCACTGAAAACACAATATAATATTATTTAAAAAAAAAAGAATATCAGGGTTGAAGAGACCATAGGGGACTTTCATCCCTAGAAAGTCAGCAGAGTAAAGACAAGTGTGCAGGTGTATTTAGATTCTGGGAGGGGATCAGCAGAAGGGGAGAAGTAACACCTATGACCAACCCCTGAGAATTTGGAAAGAGAACTGAGGACACTAGTAGCTGTGTTATTTTGAGAAAAGAAGAAGGGACACCACTTCTAGACACTTGAGGGGGCAGACTGGGTAAAGCTAAGATATTTTTATCTAGGATCAAAGGAAGAGGAAAGGTCGTTTAGTTTGAGAGGGGAAAAACCAGGAGAAATGCTAATGGGAATACCTTGTTTTGAATGAAAGGCAGTCGATCTTTATGTAATTGGCTAATGTTACCAGTCCTGGTGGTGCAGTGGTTAAGAGCTCAGCTGCTAACCAAAAAGGTCAGCAGTTCAAGTCCACCAGCCACTCCTTGCAAACCCTATGGGGCAATTCTACCCTGCCCTATGGGGTCACTATGAGTTGGGATTGACTCAGTGACAGTGGGTTTGGTTTTTTGGTCTAATGTTACCAGTAAATACTTAGTGCCATACTGTAAATAACACTGTACTAAACAATTTCAGGGGTCACCTCAAAAGTATGGAAAAAAAATATTTGTTGCCCTGACAGAGTTCATAGTCTCAAACAAGGAAAAAGACAAATAAATTCATAATACAAAGAGATATGTAAATATGTTATCATATTGAGGACGTAATGACTTATTGAGAATTACGAGTTGTCTCCAGTGGAGGTTTGAAATGTTTCAGGGAAGAAATGAGTCCTCAATTTTAAAAGAGGAAAAATTCGCAGTTTGTTGAAGGGGGTTTGGAATGATGCTGCAGGCTCGAGGGATCACATGTGCGAATGATTAGCATGTAAGCAAATCAAAATATAAATGAATGACTTATGGATCCTCCCTCTTGCCTGGGCTTGCAAAGAAGAGGGGATGGTCCGTTTAAAGAGGCCTTAACAGTTCACAGTCCGTTCCACAGAGACTGAGCTGAAGCTGGAGTGGTTAGCACACTAGCCAAACGAGAAAATTTTTCTAGGATCCTGAAAAAAATCGATCTGTGATTCTTGAACTTGATCCTAGATTTCTACCACCCGAGATAAGAACTTGTTCTCAAGTGAAGCCACCTGGAGTGGCAGAAAGGGAAATGTGCTTTGAATTTCCTGAATGGAAGTATACCGGCTACTTTAAGAGGAGATGTGTGTAATGTCAGGATGGTCTTTTTGTGTGATGAGGGAAACGTTAATGAAGTGTGTTAGGAGATTCCAGCTTCCTTAGATCATCAAAGTCTTGGAATAACATGATTTCTTTTCCTGGAATCTCTGTTAAGACCAGGAAACACTAACTTTTTTTTTTTTTTAAATGCATTTTAGGACTGTTAAAGGAATTCCTTTAGAAATTTCAAAGGACCGAAAATACGTGAAAGAAAGAAGAAAGAGAAACAGAAAATGAAAACTTTCTTATTCTTTGAAGGAAACGCTGCTATTGTTTTGATAGTGGCCACAGTACCTTTGCTTTTCCTGTCGAATCAGTAGTCTAATAAGTTCTATGGCAACAGGTCATATACATGCTGCCTTCTCATATATGTGGTTTGTTGCAACAACTAAAATGTTTCCACCTGAAAGGAACTGTGCCTTATGTGAAGAGTAACATATATATTGGGTTAAAACCCTGAAAGGTTTACTTTTCTTCACAACAATATCACAAGAAACTGAATTACGAGGTTTTAAAAAAACAGGTGCTTACCTGGAATGTGAAAAAAATTTTTAAACCTGAGTGTAGACCGTGAAGAAAAAAAATTATATTATTGTGTTGTAAACACATTAGTGGTCATTGTAGTAACAGAAAGTAGACCTAGTGGCGCAGTGGTTAAGTGCTCGGGTGCTAACTGAAGGGTTGGCGGTTTGAAGCAACCAGCCACTACTGGGGAGGAAGATATAGCAGTCTACTTCCATAAAGATTACAGCCTTTGGAAACCCTATGAGGCAGTTCTACTTTGGTCTGTAGGGTCGCTGTGAGTCAGAATCTCCTCCACAGCTGTGGGTGGGGTAGTAACGGTGGTTCTGGTTTTCTTTAGATCTGTAGCATGAACCTGTTCTTCATTACCATAGAATCACTAATAAAACTTTTTTTATGGTTTGTTATTCATCCTGTGTAGGTCTGAATGAAGAAATCACTTTAAAAGAAATCTTGAGTGTCATTCAGTTGAAGACGACTTGTTACTTTTGTTAGTAGATTTAGCCTATTTAAAAAATAATAATAAAACAGGAGCTATAACATCCTCTGTCAATCTCCGATGAGACCACCCAGTAAAAATATCACTCCCTGCCACATTTGTGTCTCCTCCTGGGGATGACAGGGCATGGCCATCTTGCTTTGTCCCAGTCGTTTAAGATGGGATAAAAAATAAGTCTATAATCTGACATGAAATACAGTGAAATTTTATTGCTTTTGTGTGTGTGTGTGTGTGTGTGTGTGTGTGTGTGTGTGTTTTACTTTAGCCTTCAGTTAGCAGTAGTAGAAAAACATTTACCATTTCTGCTTAATTTACATGTCAGAGAAACCCAAAGAAACTTAGAAATACTATCAGCACCATTTATAGCCTGGATTGGAGTAATGCTACTTAAGCAGATGTGGGCAGCATTGAAAAGGTAATGAAGGTTTAAATTAGAGGTGCCCTTATTTTGCCTTTGTAATTGTGCCTGTTCGCTGTAGTCACAGATCAGATCTCATTTCTGTTTGCTGTATAAACCAACTAGTGGAAAACAGAATAGGTTTATGTCAAAATTTTATAATCTTAACAGATATTTCATGACACCAGTTTTTACATCATATTACATATCTTAAATGAAAAAACAGACCGTTGCCACTAAAAATTAAACCTGGCATTTTACTGTATATGAATTATATTTTGATTTTAAAAAAATCTAGATAAACCTTCCCTTCCCTTTCCAGTTTTCTTCTCCTTAGGTCAAGATATGAACATCCTCCTTCCCGCTTCCTTCATTTTATGTCCAAAATATACGTAGAGAAATCCCCCTAGATCATTCCCTGTCCATCGAATGATAAATGAATCATCTCTTTTCTTCTGAGTAAGAGTCGATTTGAGCCTCTTTAAGAGAAGAATACAGTGACTTCATTTTTTTTAAGTGGGAAAAGCTTTTTTTTAAAAAAAAAAAATAATAATTGGTGCAAGTTGATTTAACAACTTAGTAATACAGTAGGTCTAACATTCAAGTTCAGACCTTTCCAAAAGAACACTCTGCCATGATGGAAATGCTCTATGAATCTGAGCTGTCCAATACATGTGGCTATCGAACACTTGAAATGTGACTAGTACAACCAAGAAACTGAATTGTAATTGCTTTTTCTTTTTTTAACTTTTTATTGTGGAAACTTTCAAACCTACACAAAAGAAGGGACAATACTATATATAGAACCCGCATGTGCCCATCAACCAGTTTCAATACTTTTCAATAATTTGTCAGGGTGACTTTTTGAAGCATCTTCAATACAAATACTCTAATTCTTTTTTTTCTCTTTAAACCCCTCAGCTACCCAGAGCTTGAGGCCATCTGAATTTTCCCAGCTCAGTCTGGTGTGCTTCACTCCATTACGTGACCACACAGTTCACCCTAAGCCCTCAAAACCCACGACTTTGCCAACCCAGTTTTATATTTACATAAGGCAAATATTTAATCCACAGTCTTTTTTGTTCACATATGGTTTAATTGAGCCCCTCTAAGTGAAAGAACACTATAGCATTCAAGGTTCCCCCTTACACAGAGCACGTGGGAGAATCTATGGGACAGAAGAGACACAAGGATCCCTTCATACTCTGCCGTCTCAATGTATGGTAGCAAACCCCACTAAAAAAATCCACTGCCATCAAGTCGATTCCAACTCCTAGCCACAGACCAGGCCTGGACAGATGTGCCCATGAGCCTTGCAATGAGTTGTGAAAAGACCAGGCACGAGCATTTTTCCAAGGCTTGGGAGCACAGAATGAAGAAGACGATAAGCGTAAACACATTAAATTTCAAGTCAGTGAAAACGCTTTTAAAAAAAAAAAAAAAGGCACAGTCGTATCGGTGGAGAGAATCTGCCTTGGGAGTTCACGCTGCCACAACAGTGCTTCCAGAGCAGAGGATTCAGAAGAGACCTTTGTGCTGTTAGTGATTCTGTTTTGATTTGGAAGTGGATTTTTCCAGATTTCTCTCAAGGTTTTGATAAAGATGGAAAACTGTGAGGTGAGAACCTGGAACACAGCTGAAGACAGATCTGTGTCCTTAAACAGCCTACTGTGAGAGGATGGTACAGTCACCGCTCTCACTGACAGCCAGAGGCTGGCCAAAGGCAAGGTCAGAAATCTCTAGAAAGCCTTCTGGTCACACAAACATACTAAGTCTGCAAGCCTCTGTTATATGCCTTGTAGACTGAGAAAACTTTGATTCTTTTTTTGTTATTATGTAGCACAGTATTTCCCCCTTCCAGTTAAGTTTTTTCTTTATTAAATAACTTGTTCACAACTTTATATTTGAGATAAACTTTTGTCTCTTCGTGCTTATTGGTTCAGAACTATAAGACAAAGCATTGGCTTTTAATGAGGCTGCACACAATTCTTTAATGCGTGGTTTTACAAGTTAGGGAGTGGTTTGCTTTGAATTATGTTTGTAACTTTTATGAAAATAGCATTGACTATGATACTCTTTTTTTCCAAAATCAACAGGAAAGCCTAGTGCTGCCATTCCATCAGCACATTAGCTTCTAGCACTTCCCACTCACTCTGAAGAGTCCATTAACGTGTAAACTCCTTTACACTTTAATTTGCTCTAATTATTTCCATTTTTTTAAACAAACAAATCAAATTATCCTATAATTTCCCTTTTAAAGAGTGTGATGTATCCTCAATGTTCTTGTAAAGCTTATGTCATTTACATTTTTCTTCTGTATAGTATCATTCTTTGTTCCCGGCTAACACAAAGCGCTCTAAAAGTAGGCACAGTGTCTTTTCCTACAGCAAACTGACTTACGTGGTATTTAAAGGCAAATAGAATTGGGAGAAAAGCAATTTATTTTCAGTAAGGATGCGTGTTAACCCAGCAGAGCTGAGAGACAAAGGATAATTTTGCAGAATAAACAGTTTAGCTGTTCAAGTTGGGTTTTGGTTTTTGTTTTTGACGCAGTATTGGACATTCTGTTCTTTAGCTATCTTGGGCTTTTCTCAGAAATAAACTAAAAATGTGATGTGTGTGTGTGTGTGTGTGTGTGTGTGTGTGTGTCAAATTTGAATTAAAGAAGCCACAACTGAAAAGAAAGTTCCCGGTTGTACTTACTAATTGTGGTCATTTTCACATAGTCCTTAAGTCAAATTCTGAGGTTGGAACCCTAATAACCTAATAATTTGTTAGAATATAAGACTGGAAAAAAGCTGCCAGTGTAAACTCTCATTTTCCTTTCATCTAGTATATTTTAACTTTTTTTGAAAGTGGAATATTATTTGGTTACTTTTCAATTTTTTAAACTGATGTTTTAGTAGATAATAAAAGTAATTTCTAGACATAACTGCTTTCTTTGATTAACCTTAGGCAGATCACATGTTTTACATCTTCATTTAAACTACAAGTAGATTTTAACAGTGGTACCTTTTTAAAAATTAAATATAATTTAAATTCTATTTTGATAATGTTGATAAAATATAGGAGACTTAATAGTCTCTTATGTTAAGTTTGAGAAAGGATCAGATGTAATTATATTACCCTGTACTCTTTGAAACTCTCTTTCACCTAGATTTCCATAATACACCTACTCCTCACTTATTGACTATCTTGTTATCTGACATTTTGCATTTACAACAATAGTAAAAAATCTACTGTCTGACTATTTTGCGCATTAACAATGTACATCTGGCAGTAACAAACGCCGAGGTGCAAGGTGAGAGTAATGCTGGCTGTCATGGTTAAGGTTATGTGTCAGCTTGGCTGGGCCATGATTCTCAGTGATTTGGCAGTTATGTAATAATGTAATTTGGCAGTTATGTAATAATGTAATTTGGCAGTTATGTAATAATGTAATTTGGCAGTTATGTAATGATGTAGTGGTCCTCCATTTTGTGATCTGATGTGGCCATCCTCCATTTTCACATAATGCCTATTTCAACATAATGACCTGGTCTTTGGAACCTAATCAGGTCAATAAGTGAGGAGTGGGTGTACTAACTTCTCCTCAGTCGCCTCCTGTCCATCTGAATTCCCATCAGAGTTCTTGGCTTCTTCTTCCTCCTCTGTCTGCTCTTACATGTGGGTATCACCAAAGGTCAGGTTGTAGAACCTCTTCTCTTTTTCCTTGCTTCCCTGGTAAAGTTTCCCCATCTGCACCGCTGTCTGAGACCTTTCTCCATTGTTCAGTCCCATCTTTCCAGTGTGATCTGCTGGGTAGCTCCCCTTGAAGTCTGGCCAGCACCCCAAACTCAACAAGTATTAAACCATACTGCCTCTTCTTCTGAATTGCTCCTTGTTGCTTCAGCAGTTTTTGGTGTCACTATTCCATGGTAATTCAGTGCCAAAGCCTAGTGGTGTCCTTGAGTTCCTTTTTTCCCGGATCCCCCATTAGTGATTCTGCCAAATCCTTCCCCTTCTCTATACTGTAACCCTGTTTCAAGCCCTTCACTTTTGCAGCGGCCTCCTTACTTAACCCCTGACTTCCTCTGAAGAAGTATTTCCTCAAAGCTCAAGGGGATAAAACAACTGGGGCATGAACAGGGCCAAATGCTGCCATGGAATGAGGTAGAAAATTGGCTTCTGGCTTTGGCATTCAGGAGTTAACAAGTGGCTGTGGTGAAAACAGACTGAGTGGTGGGGGTAAAAGTCAGGATATAAGAGGTGCTGAGGGGATGGGACGGACACACAGGACACGGAGTGTGGGCCACTCGAGTTTGCTGGTGAAGAGGAGGAGAAAGACAAGGCAGGAGGTAGGGAACCATTTTTTTTTTTTTTCTTTAGGGCGAGAGAGACTCACATCTCCTTTATTTTTTCTATGAAATTAGAAAAAATAATCAAGGGAATGTTGTTTATTTAATTGTAGCAGACCCAAGACAATGCCTCTCCCTCAATCTTCGCCATCTCAGTAAATGGCAGTTGCATTTTTCTAGCTACTCAGGCCAAAATCCTTGGGTCATCCTCTTTGATGCCTCTTTGTGTCTCACAGTCTGCATCCACTTTGTCAGAGCCGTCATCTCTACCCTATAGTGTCCAAAACCTGCCACCCTAGTCTAGCTCTCCAGCATCCTTTGCCTAGTATATTGCAGTGGCCTCTCCCCTACCTCCCTGCTTTGGCCCTCACCCTCTTCAGTCTATTCTTCAAGCAGCAACCAAAGCAACCCCTGCTCACAACTCCCCAGGAGCTTCCATCACACTCAGATAAAATCTGAAGTCCTTAACTGATTATGAGGCTAGTGACTCAGTGTGACTTGTTGTTAGGAGTGCTCAAGTTGATTTTCGACTCATAGCAACCCTCATGGGACAGAGTAGAGCTGCACCTTAGGGTTTTCTAGGCAGTAATCTTTACAGAAGCAGATCACCACCCCGTTATATCCTTGCCCTTATTTCTCCACCTTTGCTCACTGTCCACACTGGCCTCTGTGGTTCTTCAAACGTCTGTCTCAGGGTCTTTGCACTTGTAGTTTGCACTGATTGGAAGGCTCCTCCTGTAATGTCTCTGTGACTGTGCTCTCCCTTCACCTTCAGATCTTTGCTCAGCTAGACTTTCCTGGGCCATCTGTTTAAATTTGCAAACCGTCTCCGCTCACCCCAACTCCAGAACTTTTTATTCCCCTTCCCCACTTTATTTTTCTTCTGCGTTTTTCTCTGATATATATTTATTGTTTGTTTATTGCCTCCCCCCATTACAATGCAAGCTTCATGAATGCAGGATTGTTGTTGTTTTTTTGTTTTTGTTTTCATTTTTTGGCCTGCTTTTTTTCACTGCTGTATCTGTTATCTATAGTGATTATCACGGCTCTTGACATATAGCAGGACCTCAGTAGTATCAATTGAACAGGTTTTACTTTTGAGAATTTATTTGGCATCATTGCTGTTACCATATTATGCATTCTGCTCACTGTAACTGTCTGCCTATTATATCTATAATTGGATTATTTGAATGGTTTTGTTTTATTGTTGTTTTTTTCTAGCTCCCTTCTTAAAATAGTAATTAGTGCAACGATACGTATTGAACTTTGTGGCTTATCAGTTTCCTGTATTAACCTGGATTCTATTTCCAACTGGTACTTGACAACTGAAAGACTTAATCTCTGTCCACTTCTTACAGCTTATTCAAGTTCCACGCCATCCCCTCTGACTTAATGAAGAAGTTTCTTTAAGGTTACTGTAATGTACTCAAATTACTGTAGTATATTTTTGAAAAATGTCATGGTGGCCAGGTATTGCTGGATGTCATAACAGTTTACAGAGAGCAAGTGTCCCTTGCAGTTGTACTTATGGAGCTATTTTAATTAACAATAGCTTTATGCCTTAGTTCATGCTTGTGGGTCTATGCTGGGAACATAATATACATTTTCACAAAATGAATTGACACCTGCTGATTTTCTGTATTGTTAGTTTGGAATTTTTTCACACTAAATGTTCTCAAGGCAGAAACATCTGGGCCTGAAAGATGAAAGTCTGGTTTTGTTTGCCTGAACTCTTTTGGCACAACAGTAATAGAATGGAGATCTGAGGCCTTCTTAATGCCAGTTCATGTGGTAAAACTTTCTTTCAAGTGTGCTAATTTTTCATGTTTATGTGTTTGTTTTGTACTGTTTCAGGCTCTACAGGATGAACTGGATGCCCGTTCTAATCAGTTGCGGAATGCAGAGAAAAAATTACAGCACAGAGAACTGGAGTCACAAGAACAGGTACATTCCCCTTCCCTGCTTGGCCTGTTTGCTTGCTGACTTTCTCTAGGTCAAGGAACTTATGCACTCACTACCTGCTTCAGTTAGGATACTTTGGGTGTGAATAACAGAAAACGCCACCTCTAATTGACATAAGCAATAAGAGAATTTATTACTTCACAAAACGAGAAGCCTGTAGGCAGGGCTGGCTCTGGGCAGAGAGCCTCAGGGCTCTGGCTCTGCTTCTCTGACATTCTTGTGGCCCAGCCTCCTGTGGTGGCTTCATGCTAAAGGTGAATCCAAGATGGCTGCTGCAGTTCCAGGCATCACATCCAGACCTGGCAATATCCAGGGGTAAAGGGCCTGTCAGTTTCTGGGGTCTCTTTCTGAAGAGTGAGGAAACTTTTCCCAGAAGCCCCACTCCCAGTCTCCTTTCACATCCAGTGGCCAGAGCAGGTCACATGCCTAGCCCTGGCATGCCCAGCCCTGGCAAGAGGACTTGGAGTACCTAAATTAGCCTAGAACATTCAGGATCTACCGGTTGGTGATGGACTTAGGCAAAGAAGGATAACCTGAACAAGAAAAGGGGAAGGACTGTTGGGTATGCAGCCAACAGTGACTGCTGTGTCATCCTTTTTAAATAAATGGGCATTATTTTACTTAGACATGTAAATCATAATTCCTTTTGCATTTTAATGTTCTTTTTTCCCTTATGTTAAGGAAATAATCTAATATAAACCAGAAGTTATCTGACTATAACAATAGCTAATGACCTATTGTATTTTCAGATGGCAAAATTATTTTCATCCACTTCTTTTGATTGTAATGAATTATTTTTGGTGGTAATTTTGACAATTTAAAATAAAGAGTCATTAAAATATCAATAAAGATCATGAGTCTTAATGAAACCTTTCATAAATTCATTGTTCATGGCCATTGGGTATATAGCATTGCTGATTTCCTTCTAAAGAAGTGCCACCAAACCATTATGTATAAAACCTGCCCTAGGTATGACAGACTTTTATACTTGGGTTTTCTCATACTAAAACTCAGTACAGGAATATTAAATTAGTTCATTTTGACTTTGTGGAGAGAGTAAACACTGAAGTAAGGCTAATAAAGAAGGTTTTATCATCTATGGAGAGGTTTACAAACAGGATCCTGAGGCACGGGATTATACAAAATGGCAAAAGTAAGCACCAAATAGTTGTTGAGTATTAATACATACACAGTTGAATTGACTCCCTATAATTCTTTCCTACCCTCTTATATCTTGTATGATATGTCTGTGTCATATATATATTGTGTATATATGTGTACATAATATGCATATGATAGGCATAAATACATGTATATGCATATATACATGCATATCATAGTCTGTGCTATGTAGTCAATAATACTAGATGAAGTACCACAATAAAAAAATTAATAATAGCTCCAGTTTTTCAAGTGCCTACAGTATGATAGATGCTATACAAGAAGTGTTTCACGTATTAGTTCATTTAATCCTCATAATAACCATGTAACTAACGTCAGTATTATCATCCCCATTTTAAATCACACACTGACACCCAGAGAGATTGAAAAACCCATCCAGGGTCACACAGCTAGTAAGTTGTAGATAGCTGCCGTTGAGTCAGTTTTGACTCATGGTGGCCTTCTGTACAACGGAATGAAATATTGCCCAGTCCTAAGTCATCCTCACGATAGTCGGCATGTTTGAGTCCGATTATTGTGGCTATTATGCTGGTCCATCTCACCGTGTATCTCCCTCACTCTCACTAGCCCGCTGGTTCACCAAACATGATGTCCTCCTCCAGTGATTAACCCTTCCTGATGATATGTCCAAAGCAAGCAAGTCATACAATGTTCTGTTGTGATCCATAAGATTGTTATTTGCTAATTTTCAGATTTGATGCTGACAGTTTGATACCTGTGTTTTCCATCCGGTGAGGTCTGCATGTATAGTTGCCGTTTACGTTGTTAAAAAAAGGTATTTGCAATGAATAAGCCATGGGTCTTGCAAAATTCTACTATGCAAACTCCAGCGTCATTCCTGTCACCAAAGCCGTATTTTCCAACTACGGATCCTTCTTCATTTCCAACTTTTCCATTCCAAACACTAGTAATTATCAGTGCATCTTGATTGCATATATGATCGATTACAGACTGTAGAAGTTGGTAAAAATCTTCAATTTCATCATCTTTGGCATTAGTGGTTGGTGCATAAATTTAGATAATAATCATATTAACCGATCTTCCTTGTATGTGTATGGGTATTATCCTGTCACTGACAGCATTGCACGTCAGGATACATCTTGTTGACATTTTCATTTTGATGACAAATGTGATGCCACTCCTCTTCAATTTGTAATTCCCAGAATAGTAGACCTGATTCAAAAAGGCCAATACCAATTTCAGCTAACGCCAAAAAAAAACCAAACCTGTTGCCATTGAGTCGATTCTGACTCATAGCGACCCTAAACCCTAGGATATTGATTTTTATGTGTTCCATTTCATTTTTGACAACTTCCAGTTTTCCTAGATTCATACTTCATACATTCCTCATTCCAATTATTAATGGATGTTTGCAGCTGTTTCTTCTCATTTTGAGTTGTGCCGTATCAGTAGATGAAGGGCATGGAATGAGAGGTATCATTGCCGATGTCAGATGGATCTTGGCTGAAAGCAGAGAATACCAGAAAGATATTTACCTGTGTTTTATTGACTATGCAAAGGCATTCAGTTGTGTGGATCATAATAAATTATGGATAACATTGCAAAAAATGGGAATGCCAGAACGCTTAATTGTGCTCATGTGGAACCTGTACATGAACCAAGAGGCAGTCGTTCAAACAGAACAAGGGGATACTGCGTGTTTTAAAATCAGGAAAGGTGTGCATCAGGGTTGTATCCTTTCACCGTACTTATTCAGTCTGTATGCTGATCAAATAATCCGAGAAGCTGGACCATATGAAGAAGAATGCGGCATCAGGATTGGAGGAAGACTTATTAATAACCTGCGTTATGCAGATGACACAACCTTGTTTGCTGAAAGCTAAGAGGACTTGAAGCACTTCCTGATGAAGATCGAAGACCACAGCCTTCAGTACGGATTACACCTCAACATAAAGAAAACAAAAATCGTCACAACTGGACCAGTAAGCAACATCATGATAAACAGAGAAATTATTGAAGTTGTTAAAGATTTCATTTTACTTGGATCCGCAATCAACACCCATGGAAGCAGCAGTCAAGAAATCAAACGACACATTGCATCGGGCAAATCTGCTGCAAAAGACCTCTTTAAAGTGTTGAAAAGCAACGATTTCACTTTGAGGACTAAGGTGTGCCTGACTGAAGCCATGGTATTTTCATTTGCCCCATATGCATGCACAAGCTGGACAATGAATAAGGAAGACCAAAGAAGAATTAATGCCTTTATATTATGACGTTGGCAAAGAATATTGAATATACCATGAAGTGCCAGAAGAACGAAGAAATCTGTCTTGGCAGAAGTACAGCCAGAGTGCTCCTTAGAAGCAAGCATGGTGAGACTTCATCTTACGTACTTTGGACATGTTAACAGGAGTGACCAGTCCCTGGAGAAGGACATCATGCTCGGTAAGGTAAGAGTTAGCAAAAAAGAGGAAGACCTTCAATGAGATGGATTGACACCATGGCTGCAACAGTAGGCTCAAACATAGCAACAATTATGAGGATGGCACAGGACCAGGCAGTGTTTTGTTCTGTTGTACAAGGGTCACTATGATTTGAAACCAACTCGATGGCACCTGACAACAATGATTTTCAGAAGTAGATCACTAGGCCTTTCTTCTGAGCCTTAGTCTGGAACCTCTGCTGAAACCTGTCCACCATGGGTGACCCTGTTGGTATTTGAAATACCACTGGAATAGCTTCCAGCATCACAACACGCAAGCCACCACAAACTGACAGATAGGTGGTGGAGTAAGTAATAGAGGTGCCTTCAAACCAAGTTTATCTGAATTCCAAACCTTTGCTCTTTCCTGAAAATTTTTAAGATACGACATTTTAAGTTAATAAAAAAGAGAGCTCAATAGCTGTGATAGGAGAAATAAGTCTGCATTTTGATTGTAAGCACATTTGACTGAGATGAAGCAAGTTTATCAAGGGTGGCAGGAAAACAAACGTACTGTTCCAGATACCTAGTACAGTAGCAAAATACAATTTTACCCCTCCATCCCCATGAGCATAAAAAAGCAAAGAGCAAAAGAACCAAAAGCATGGCAGATTTAGCCACGGAAAACGGGACCTTAGGTTGGAGGATGGTCTTCAAGTCTAACCAGCATATGTCTCAGTGTCACTGGAGGTCAGCTGAGCTCCATCCTCTGTCTAGGACTTTTGTAAGTAAAAGAAGGAGAAAAGACAAGCCAGGAAATGGTGCTCCCTGGAGGATCAGGACTTCTCCAGTGTGTGATAAAATATGACTTAAGGTAAAACTTTGTTGACATCACTCTAATTCATGGCAAAACTTCACACGGAAAATTCCATAATATATTGAGAGTAGGGAAATTAAGAAATCCCAAATGAGCAAGAGGGGAGGATTCAGGAAATACTTTCAGTCTTTTTTTATTGACTTCTTTTTGATCATCAGAGTTGCTTTCATCTTTGCAGTGACAATAGCTTTGTAGAATATTTCTTACACTGATTCCTGATATCTTATATTAGGCTACACTTTACCAAAGAAACGTCAGGAAATACCCATGGGTACAGCTGAATATTTCATCATCTTTGCAGCCATGAGATGTTGGGTTCTTTCCACAAGGTCCTAGGGTGTAATCAGAAAAAATGTCCGTGGTGTCAACAAAACTGAAGAGCAAATAATAGACACTTAATAAATGCCATTAATCTATATTTAATTTAATCTGTGATTCTATCAAAATTTGACCTATTTCCTTCTTCCAGTTTGTACCACCAATAGACGTAATCAAAAATCATTAGAATTGCTGCCGTGTACATTTTTAAGGGTCTGCTTATATATGAGCCTACTTGGGATATCTAATCAGTCAATGCAACTGCAGTAATAGTAGCTAGCCTCCCACCAATCAAGCAGACAACTGAAATGTGTGCAAAACAGCTACTTGGAATTTTCTTCCCTTTTCAACCAAATACTATCTTGATACGGGTTGCATAAAGAATCAGAATTGAAACTGGCAGAATTACAAAAGACAATTTCCTGGGCTTCTTTTTTTAACTTGCTTGCTTAAAAAAAAAAAAAAATTTAGAGTGTTTCTGTTTTTCATTTAAGAAAAATTCCTGTGTTTTGATTCTATAAAAACAAAAAATGAATGAGGCATTTTAAGAGTGGTGTTTTTCATTAAAAACAAAAAGCTGCTTCTCATCAGGTCTTGATGGGTGGCATCCTTGCTGCCTGCCACTTGCCTTAGTGCCATCAGCTCTCTCCTCTAGCTCCTTAAGCTTGGCACATCAGTAAATGGAATCCCAGAAAATGCTTTTTCATCAGTTGTCTTACAAATGGTTAATTTGTTCCATATGCAGATTCAAGATGTTGTTGTTAGGTGCCATCATGTCCGTTCCAACTCATAGTGACCCTATGTACAACAGAGCAAAATGCTGCCCGGTCCTGTGCCGTCCTCACAGTCATTGCTATATTTCAGCCCATTGTTGCAGCCACTGTGTCAATCCATCTCATTGAGGGTCTTCCTCTTTTTTGCTGACCCGCTACTTTACCAAGCATGATGCCTTTTTCCAGGGACTGGTTCCTCCTGATAACATGTCCAAAGTACGTGAGACGAAGTCTATCCTCATTTCTAAAGAACTTTCTTGCTGTATTTCTTCCAAGACAGTTCTTCCTTGGTTTTCCTTATTCATTGTCCAGCTTTCCCATGCATATCAAACGATAGAAAATACCATGGCTGGGGTCAGGCCCACCTTAGTCCTCAAAATGACGTCTTTCAACCAAACTTAATGGTCTGACAGAGACTGGAGAAGCCCCGAGAGTATGGCCCCTGGACACCCTTTTAACTCAGTAATGAAGTCACTCGTGAGGTTCACCCTTCAGCCAAAGGTTAGACAGGCCCATAAAACAAAACAAGACTAAATGGGCACACCAGCTCAGGGGCAGGGACTAGAAGGCAGGAGGGGACAGGAAAGCTGGTAATGGGGAACCCAAGGTCGAGACAGGGGAAGTATTGACATGTATTCAGGTTGGCAACCAATGTCAGAAAACAATAGGTGTATTAATTGTTTGTTTAATGAGAAACTTGTTTGCTCTGTAAACCTTCATCTAAAGTACAATAAAAAAAGAAAAAGAAAAAGAAAAAAAAGTGACGTCTTTGCTTTTTAACACTTTAAAGAGGTTTTTTGCAACAGATTTGCCCAGTGCAATACGTTATTTGATTTCTTGACTACTGCCTCCATGGGCATTGATTGTGAATCCAAGTAAAATGAAATCCTTGACAACTTCAGTATTTTCTCCATTTATCATGATGTTGCTTATTGGTCTAATTGTGAGGATTTTTGTTTTCTATGTTGAGGTGTAATCCATACTGAAGGCTGTATCTTTGATCTTCATCAGTAAGTGCTTCAAGTCCGCTTAGCTTTCAGCAAGCAAAATTGTGTCATCTGCATATTGCAGGTTGTTAATGAGTCTTCCACCAAACCTGATACCATGTTCTTCTTCATATAGTCCAGTTTCTCAGATTATTTGCTTAGCATGCAGATTGAATAAGTATGGTGAAAGGATACAACCCTGACACCTTTCCTGGTTTTAAACCATGCATTATCCCCTTGTTCTGTTCAGATGACTCCCTCTTGGTCTATGTACAGGTTCTCCATAAACACAATTAAGTGTTCTTGAATTCCCATTTTTCGCAATATTATTCATAATTTGTTATGATCCACACAGTCGAATGCCTCTGCATGGTCAATAAAACACAGATACACTAAATTATGAATGGATATATAGGGAGATAAATATGCCAAGAGTTGTGGGAGGATATAAGGGAACACTCCCACCTACTTATATAGGTTTGGTGGTAGATGTTTCTACATACATAATTGTAGGTGCTGCCTGTATATTAATATAGACAATTGAGCACACAGGGATCACAATCAGGGCAACTTCTTAGTAATAACCAAACACCTTGTGAGACGAAGCTCCCAGACTCTAAGGCGAAGGACCATAGACTCAGGGGCTATCTATATCAGTTGGCACGATATAGTTCGTAAAGACAAAGCTCTGAATCCTACTTTGGTGAGTAGCATCTGGGGTCTTAAAAGCTTGCAAGCAGCTATCTAAGATACAACTATGGGTATCTTATGTCTGGAGCAGAGGAGAATTAAGGAAACCAAAGACTCAAAGGAGCAATTAGTCCGGAGGACTAATGGACCACGTGAACCACAGCCTACACAACTCTGAGACCAGAAGAACTAGATGGTGCCCAGCTACCATTACCCACTGCTCTGACTGGGATCACAACAGAGGGCCCTGGCAAAGAGGGAGAAAAATTGCAGAACAAAAAAATAAAATTCTCAAAAAAAGACCAGACTTGCTGGGCTGACAGACATTGGAGGAACCCCTAAGACTATGGCCCTAAGACACCCTTCTGAACTGGAACTGAAGCCATTACTGGAGACCACCTTTCAGCCAAACCATAGACAGACCCATAAAATAAACGGTAACACCCAAGAGGAATGTACTCCTTAGAACAATTATATGAGATCAAAAGGGCAACATTTTCCCAAAAGCAAAGATGAGAAGGCAGGAAAGGGTAGAAAACCAGGATGAAAGGAAACGGGGAACCAAGGCCGGAAATGGGGAGAGTACTGACACATTGTGGAGAGTGTAACGAATGTCAGGGAACACTTTATGTACAAACTATCAAATGGGAAACTAATTTGCTCTTAAACTTTTACTAAAGCACAATAAAAAAATTTAAAAAATAAGTAAAACACAGGAAAACATCTTTCTAGTTAGTATTCTCTGCCTTCAGCCGAGATCCATCTGACATCAGCAATGATATCCCCTTGTTCCGCATCCTCTTCTGAATCTGGCTTGAATTTCTGGCAGTTCCCTGTTGATGCAGTACTGCAACTGTTTTTGAATTATCTTTAGCAAAATTTTATTTGCCTGTGATATTAATGATATTGTTAGATAATTTCCACATTCTGTTGGATTGCCTTTCTTTGGAATGAATACAAATATGGACCTCTTCCAGTCGTTTGGCCAGGTAGCTGTCTTCCAAATTTTTTGGCATAGTTGAGTGAACACTTCCAGCCTTGCATCCGTTTGTTGAAACATCTCAGTTGGTATTCTGTCAGTTCCTGGAGCCTTGTTTTTCACCAGTGCCTTCAGTGCAGCTTGGACTTCTTCCTTCAGTACCAGCAGTTATTGATCATATACTACCTCCTGAAATGGTTGAACATTGACCAGTTCTTTTTGGTGCAGTGACTCTTTGTATTCCTTCCATCTTCTTTTGATATTTCCTGTGCCCTTCAGTATTTTGCTCATAGAATCCTTCACTATTGCAGCTCAAGGCTTGAATTACTTCTTCAGTTCTTTCAGCTTGAGAAATGCCAAGCATGTTCTTCTCTTTTGGTTTTCTATCTCCAGGTCTTTGCACGTTTCATTATAATACTTTACTTTGTCTTCCCAAGCTGCCCTTTGAAATCTTCTGTTCAGCTCTTTTAGTTCATCATTTCTTCTTTTTGCTTTATCTACTCTACGTTCACGAGCAAGTTTCAGCATCTCTTCTGACATTCGTTTTGGTATTTTCTTTCTTTCCTATCTTTTTAATGACCTTTTGCTTTCTTCATGTATGATGTCCTTGACGTCATTCCACAACTCGTCTGATCTTTGGTCATTCGTATTCAAAGCGTCAAATCTATTCTTGAGATGGTCTCTAAATTCAGGCAGGATATACTCAGAGTCATCCTTCGGCTCTTGTGGACTTGTTTTAATTTTCTTGAGCTTCAACTTGAACTTGCATGTGAGCAGTTGATGGTCTGTTCTTTGGTTGGCCCCTGGCCTTGTTCTGACTGATGATATCGAGCTTCTCCATTGTCTCTCTCCACAAATGTAGTCAGTTTGAGATCCATATGATCTCCGGCATCATTTCTATCACCAAGGCCATATTTTCCAACTACTGATCCTTCTTCTTTGTTTCCAACTTTAGCATTCCAATCACCAGTAATTAGCAATGCATCTTGATTGTATGTTTGATTAATTTTCAGACTGCAGAAGTTGGTTAAAATCTTCAATTGTCCAGCGTTGTCAGTGATAGAATAATATCCATAAGCCTACAAGGAAGACCGATTCATATGACTATTATTTCAAATTTATGCACGAACCACTAAGGCCAAAGATGAAGAAATTGAAGAAGATTCAAGATAAATCACACAAATAAAATTAGAAATTACTAATTTTCTAAGTCAGCCTTACAGAAACCTCCTCTTTATTCCATAAATTATAAAGTAATTAAAAATTACTCTTATTGTTCTCCATACCAGGAGTTAATAATTTCTAATTCCAGATAAAATCCAAAGAAGACCCATAATTTCAGCAAAAAAGGGGAGATCAGAGCTCTGATCACACTCCCTCATTGTGCGAGAAGACTGAGTTATCCAGAAAGCATATAAATTCCTTTAATATCCTACAACACAGTAGTGGCAGACTCAGTGTAGAACTCTTCACTCCCAGGATATTACTTTCCATTATATTAAACTATGCAAAATGAACATGTGCAAGTTCAGGTACAGATTAAAATATTACGTGTAAAACTAAAATTCACTTTCATGAGCCACGTTTTCATTTCTCATACCGAGACTAAGTAAATTACTAGCCCTTGCAAGATAATTTGCTCTGATAAATGATAGAACAAAGAAGAAAGAAAAGAAATAATCTAAAATTAGTTAGATATCAACATACATGTAACAAAACCCCTGCTTTGAACTAGGTACCCAAATTTTGAAGATAAAAATCACTTTGATTACATTGATCACTCAGTTACCCAAAATATAAATTTAAATTAGTGAGGAAAAAAAAAAAAATCCTTCAGAGTTCTCCTAATAAATAAAACACAATGCTGAGCATTTCACAGGAGAATCTTTTTTTTTGCTTGCCATTTCATTCTTTTGACAGGTATGTTGTGCTAGACTCTGTTAAGTACTAAGAAGAAACAAAAATGAATATGTTATAGTTTCTTCCCGTAAGGAATCTACAATCTGGTAGAGCAAGGAGACATGTACAAGGCATGGAATTAAAAGTAGGTTCTGTTTCTTCTAAATGGCTAGGCCTTTACTCAGAGGCTCAGAACTGCAATGTATGAAAAGAACATAAGCATTGGTACTGCCTTCCATCTTCCCTGGACCCCATGGGGCTGAAAGGAGAGGATCTTTAGCCAGTAGAAGGTTAGGGCCCCACTGTCCCTAGCAGGGTTTGGCACTTGCTGAAGTGGAGTTGTTTCAAGAGCCTGTGGTCCCTCAACGGAACAAGGTGGTCCTTCGAGGGTTGGTCAGAGGTGGGCGCACCTACCTAGTTTTGTCGCCTCAGGCTGCCCCCGGAAATCATCTCTAGTTGTGTGGCCAGTGTTTTTGCAACCACCTGGTTTAGTCCCGAGTCTTATCTGGTGTTCCAAGCATTAAAGATCTGGCCTGTCCAGATACAGGTAACCCATAAATTGTTTTCAAATATATGGCTTTAACATTTTAATCACAACTTTTCAGTAAACAACTTTATATTTAAGGCCTAGACACATCAATTAATTTAAGAGAGAATCTGGTGACCAAAGAAAGACAGTCACATGTGGTGATTGTGTATGTCTGGGAGTTGTCTCAGAGACCCCACCAGGACACGGTAAGGGAACAGGCAAGGCTTCAAGGACTAGCATTGCTGGTTCTAAGTCCAGCCTTGTCACCAACTAGTTGTGTGATCTTGGGCAAGTCACATAACCTTTCTGGACATTAGATTCCTAATCAGTAAAATGTCAGTAGTAATCGCTTCCCACAGCGTTGTTGTGAGCATCAAAAGGAGATAATGCATATAAAAATACTTCAAACATTATAAAGCACTGTGTGCATACAATGTGTCTGGTTATAATTATTCACAGAGAAGGGGGCATGTGAGCCAGACAGCAACAGAGAGGGAGGGCATTCTGAGAATGAGGGAAGGCATAAAGGAGAACAGGCTCAGAAGTGTTCAGGGAGCATTGAGTAATATCTTGGACAAAGGATAATATGAGTGAAGAGGAAAATAAGACCAAAAAGTTACATTCATTCATTTTGTCTACTTAAAAAAGGAAAGAAAAAGAACTTTTGTTATTGAATATCTACTCTTTGCCAGGCACTGTGCTAGGTGTTGGGACTGCTGGTGGCCAGTGTTGGTTGCTAAGGAATTGGTCAGAAAGAGTCATCAATCAGAAGACAGTTGACAGCTGTTGAGGTTTTTTTTTTTTTTCTTTAACTGAGTAGTGTTGCATGATTGCAGTTATACTTTAGAAAGATTAAAGTGGCAGCAGTAGATGAACAAGAGATGAAAAGAAACCAAAGGGATAGCACTAAAAATCTTATTGGTAGTTGAAAGAGTAATATTCAACTAGATGGTGTCAAGCAGAGTGGAAAGAAAGGGGTAGATGTGAAGACTCGTTTAAAAGGAAAAATTCATAAGCATAGAGATATAGAGGGCAGAAAAGGAATATTTCAAAGATAATGCCAAGTTTTTGAACTGGTAAGCTGGTGGATAGAGGATAATGGTCCTATCATTTTTTAGATGCTGAGTTTGAGATGCTAGCAGGAGAATATTGACTTGTAGACATGCAGTTGAAAATCTGAATCTGGAACTCATGAAAGAGCCCTAGAAATGTAAACATGTCAGATTCATCTTGATGGCAGATATAGCAGAAGCCAACAGAGTGTGAATGATATTAACATAGAAGAGAATAGAGACAAATGATTAGAGGGTCATGGGCAGACCCATGGGCATGACCAAATTCAAGAGAGCTGAGGAACTACAGGAAGATACAAAGAGGATATGAAAGGAGTAGTCTCAGAGATACGAGCAGAGCCACAGAATGTAATGTCATGAAATCCAAAGAAAGAGTTTCCTACTAGTTTTTAAGCTCCTTGAGGGTAAGCACCCTATCTGTCATCCTCATGGCATCCACCAGTGCTTGTTACCAAATCAAATTGCCCCATGAAGTCTTTGCTGCCCTGAGTTCCATCCTCAAAACCACCTTGCCCACCCCATGCCCCACTTCCAAGTGGGCTCTTGTAGCAGTCGGTATGGGCTTTCATTATAGGTTTTCCCATCAGACCCCCACAGTAGATGATGTGTTCTTTTAGGGTGGGACCCTGAGCTGGGACTGTGTCATATTTATCATTGTATCTCAGCATTTAACCCAGTTCCTGGCCCCAGGTGGTGATCAGTGAACTAATGGAAGGAAGGAAGGAGGGAGGGAGAGAGGGTGACAGAATTATAAACCACTGAACTTGAGTAGTGATTACAGGTCCTTATTAACAGGCTTCCTAAGTATATTCTAAGTAGACTTTTTCTAAACATTCTCTTTTCTAGACTTTTGTTAAAATAAATATTATAGATATTCTTTTATAATTTTCATCTGAGGTAATTAGGATCATTGAGCCTTTGTATGGCTTACCTGTGGCCCTCAGCTGTTACACAAATTTTATAGCACCAAAAGGGTTGATAAGCCAAGGAAAACACTGAGAGAAAGCAAAGCACAGGTAGCCTGCCCACAAGCCACTCTTTCTGCTCTTCTCTGAAACGGGGCAGATTTTCCTTCCAAATCTCTTCTGTGAGATACCATTAGAAGGCCAATGCAGAAAGGACACCGAAAAAGTCCTTTATTTTCTCTACAGGTTAATTTAGCATTCTGCTGATTCCTTCTTAGGTTCCTGGGTTTACAGAATAAAATTTGGTTCCCTTAGTGTAAGTAGGAGCCCTGGTGGCACAGTGGTTCAGCGCTCGGCTGCTAACCCAAAGCTGGGCAGTTCGAACTCACCAGCTGCTCCGCGGAGAAGGATGTGGCAGTCTGCTTCCATAAAGATTACAGCCTAGAGAACTGTATAGGGCAGTTCTGCTCTGTGCTGTAGGGTCGCTGTGAGTCGGAATTGACCCGATCACAATGGGTTTGGGTTTTTTGTTTGTTTGTTTTAGTACAAGTAGTTTTCTGGTAATGTTAGATAGCTCCTGAAGTGCCTTAGTGGCTTCTGCCTGTTACACTATTACAGCTACTATCATTTGTATTCCCAAAGAGTTTATTTGCCTCCCACAATGCCCAGTGTTCTATCTGAGGGTAACATGGATACTAGGAGAACCAAAATCCATACATTTAAAGCTTTCATTGCATAGCACTTTAAACCACCTCAGTCATCATCAAGGGTAACTCACAAATCTATCAAGTCACAGACAGCCTTAAAGGAGAAGATGCTATGGAGACAGAAAATCAATTAAGCAATAATCGTGACAATTGTTAAAAGGAAGAATTGGTCTTTTGCAGCTTTCAAAGCCTTTAATTTCCATTTTCCGTAGTGGATTTTAAAACTTCACAAGCTTAGCTGCTGTTGGCTAGCTCATCTGTAGTGAAATCTATTTAGAAGTACTCATAGCTCAAAACTATGTTTTATTGCAAAGCACATTATGAAAACAGGAATAATAATTGCAACAGAAATATAATTCAAAGACTTTTATTGACTTTTCATGTTTAATGGTTATTATTCTGGCTTGTTTTTGAGTAATTTTAATAACCACAGTTTATTTACAAAATTCAGACCAATTCTTTTGTTCTCATGCCAACAAAGTACATTTGTTCCCAGACAGCTGGGATGATGCATCATTCTAAAACTTGTGTTGTTATGAGGGATAGAACCACATTTAATTCTGGCCACATCTTACTGTCAGTGAGAGTTTGTGAACACTTGCCTCTGTTCTCTGGAAAAACACTTGAAACCCAGTGTCAGGGATGTGAGGTTTTTTTTTTTAAGTACACATCTCATCAAAATATTCCTTATAAGTAAATTCTAGTGGCAAAGCAGGTCAAATACTTGTATCCAAAACCCTCCCGCTAAAAATTATACATGATGATCACAACACCGTTTTGGTTTTTTTTTGTTTGTTTGTTTGTTTGTTTTGAGACTAACTTAAAGCAGCTCTCTGGGTGTGAATGTGCCATGTGTTTCCTCATCATTGCTTTCTTGAGGTTCCCTTTGTTTTTCACTTCACTGGGCTGATTGTGCCGGAAGGAGAGAGGAGGCAGCGTCCCTGATGGGCCTGCTGCGTGTTCTTAATCCTGCGCTCTGCTGACATGTCGAATCCAAGTGTCAGCCAAGCACCCACTGCATCATTGCAGCTGTTTTTCCAGAAAGCATTTTCTGCATTGTTGGGGAGGCTGCTCTTGGTCCACACATTGAACACTGGGGGACAGTGGAGACTGAGGGGAGAGTTGCAGGATGGCTCAGGGCTCCGACGAGGCTGGTGGGTTCCAGAGCCTGGCAGTGCCTGCTTGGGGCTGGTTCTCATCCTTCACTCCTGTAATGAAGTGGTGTGATTATGTAGTCTCCTCATTTCTTCTGGTTTAGTGATTTAAGTCGTTTGGGCTTTCATTTCAGTTGTTTTTTAACATTGAATCAGTAAATGCTGGAGGCCCTGAGAGGAGAAAGCGGAACTGCAAACTTCAAGTTGTGTTTATACCACCTTTTAAAAACTTAGTGGGCAAGAAAAATCATCAAGCATTAACCTGGGTAATCGAATATAGTCTCCCAGGAAGATAAAAGGGGGAATATACCCCTCAGCAGGGTCCTCTCAGGGCTTACTTTTCTGGCAGTTACTAAGCACTGAATTCATAGAATTGAGTGAACAGCTGGAAGGAGAAAGTAAAAGAACAGCTAAACACAGAGATGGTAAAAGAGGGTGCAGTGAGTCAGCATGGTTACAAGGAAGAAATGTTTGATGACTATTTATTGTGCTTGTCACGTTCCGAAAAGAGTATCAACTAGTCTAAGATGGCACAACGCCTTTTCTACTCTAGTCCAGCCAGAAAAGATCTTCTTTTCCTCTTGAGAAAGAGCTATTCTGAGGTAGAAGCAATGAGAATTGTTTATTGTCAAACAAATGACAGAGCAGAGTTATGTTGGAGGCACCAGATGTATGTCAGCTTAAGCTAGAAATAAGGAAAGGAATGTGACTGTTTAATACAAAGGAAAGTTCAGAAGGTAAAAGGCCATTTGAATGTATTTTCCATGTAGATAACTTGTTCAACTTCTATACAGAATTAAAGGACGTAGTTCCAGTAGGATAACATACTATTATAGAATGTTTTGTAATATGTTTTGTTGAATCAAATGGAAAACTTAGGAACTAGCCAAGTATCTAACATAATTGGCATTATTAAAATTCTATGAACTCTGAGGCCTATTTTGAATCAAATGATACACTGCTTCCCCAGCCGTCACTGTGTAGACATGACATGGAAAATGTGGTTACCCTCTAGAAACTTCTATTATTTATAATAAATGAAAATAGTTTAAAGATCCATTTTTGGCTTTGCAAGTGAGATTTGCACTCAGGTGTTTTCAGAGGGGTGAGGAAAAGTAGGAGGTAGAGAACACTGAGACAAGGTTTCCTAATTTTTTATTATTAAGAAGGCAGAAAGGAATTTGTAATCAGTTAGTCTTGGCCCTGAAAAACTTATTTAGGGGATTCTTCTCAGCTCATGTATGATAACAAGGCATGGTAGAAAAGGCCCAGAGGTTTGTTCACAGTTTGTTCCTGGTGTACAGAAATACGATCAACTTTTGTATAGATTCCCTTTACCGTATTAAGGAAGTTCCCTCCTATTCTTACTAAAAGTCTTATTTCTTTTTTAAATCATAGACGGATTTACGCCTTTTCTCCATCTTTTGAGATAATAACATGTATTTTTGTATATTTTCGTTGTAGTCGCTATGAGTTGGAATTGACTCAGTGGCAACAGGGTACGGGGCAATCAGCAACTTGGTTAAATTCACTTATTAATTCTAATACTTAATCTGTAGATTCTTTTGTATTTTCTACACACAAAGTCCTGTCATTCGTAAATAATAACAATTGTATTTTATTATTTCCAATCCCCATATCTTTACATTCTTTTCCTTGATGTAATCTGTTGACTAGAACCTCCAGTACAATATTGAATACAAGTGGTGGTATCAGGCCTCCTTGTCTTGTTCCTGATTTCAGAGGAAACATTTCCACCATTTCCCCCACCAAATGAAATGTTTGTTACAGAGGGGTTACATAGATTCCCTTTATCACATTAAGCAAGTTCTATTCTTCTAAGAATTTTATTTCTTTTTAAAATCATAAATGGATATTGAATTTTCTTAAATGCCTTTCTCCATCTGAGAAAATCAGATGAATTTTCTCCTTTATTCTGTTAATGTGGTTAATTTCATAGATTGATTTTCTAATGACAAACCAGCCCTGCATTCTTAGAATAAACCCCATTTGATCATGATGACTTATCCTTTTGTCTTTTCCTGGATTTCGGTTTGCTAATATTTTAGTTAGGATTTTTATATCTCTGTTTGTAAGTGAGATTGGCCTTAATTATCTTTTATTATAATATCCTCATCAGCTTTTGGTATCAAAATTTGCTGGCATCATACAACAAAGTTAGGATGTCCCCTCTTTATTCTGGAAGAGTCTGTGTAATATTGATATCATTTTTTCCTTAAATATTTGGTAGAATTTACTGATAAAGTCATCTAGGCCTAGAGTTTTTTTCCTTGGAGCATTTTCAGTTAATTGTGAATATACTTTATGTAGTGGTTATAGTTCTCAGATTAGCTACTTTTTCTTATGTCAGTTTTTAAAGCTATGTTGTCATCACATGCTGTAAAATATCTTATGTTTATAAGTTCTGTACCAATATATAAGGTTTCATTCTTAACATAGTTATTTTTTCTTTCTCGTTTTTTTTTGTGGGATTTTTGTCTTCTAAATCACTGCAAAAATGGCATGGCATCAGACCTTCTCTGACTTTAGGAGGAGGAGAGAGAATCAAGATCAGCATCAGCCCAAAGCTGATTTCTATAAGGTGGAGGTCACACATACCTATTCTCGCCAACCTTTTTACCAGTTCTGATAACAGCTGTCCCTCCCACTGCACTCTTTACTTCTCTGCTGGGTTTGATAATTGGTTGCAGTGGCCACACAGAACTCACAAACTATACTCACAGATATGAGTTTTATTAGGGAAGTAACAGGTTACAGTTCAGGATCGGGATCAACTTAGAAGTAACAGGAACAACTCAGGAAACAGTTCCTCGATCAGGACAGCTTTTTCTCGGCTGCTGCCGCCGTGCCCTGTGGTCTCAGCCTGGGTCCTGTGCTCTTGGCCTGGCCTCTGCCCCAACTCGGACCTGGTTTCTGCCCTGCTCAGGCAAGCGTTACAGCTTTTTAGCTCCTCCAACAAGTGCCCACAGGCACCCAACTCTGGCAGCAAGCCTCCTTCCCAAAGGTACTCAGCTCTCTTGATCAATGGGCCGGCAACCTGGCCTGCCGGTCCCATGCTACTGCCATCTCATACCGTCTCCAGTGTTACAGCTCAGTGTCCTGAGTCTAGGAGGTTCTTAGTGCAGACACCTGGGTCCAAAAGACATGCTGTGCTCCTGGCTCTTTTTCTTAATGGTCGTAAGGTCCCCTCCAGCCTCTAGGATTAGCTCCCTTTAAACCTAGCAGGATGGTAGAACTGACCAATCCCCTGTAAGAGTTCTGTGCACCTTATTTACATAGTCCCAACCCCATAAGGGTTCCGTGCACTTTATTTGCATTATTAGCTAATTGTCCAGTCCCATTGGTAGGCCACAAACACTTTGTTTACATATTTCCACCCAGTCATTTTGTGGGAGTTACCAGACCATGGCTAGAGGGCCGTATAGTAGTAATTAACTACACCACAATCACTCTTTCCAGGAGTTCATCAATTTCATTAGTCTGTTCAAAGAGCCTACCTTTGACTTTGTTGATCATCTCTATTGTATGTTTGTATCCTAGGTCATTCTTTCTGCTCTTACCCTTTTTATTTCCTTCCTTCTACTTTCTTTGGGTTTGGTTTGCTGTTATTTTTCTAACTTCTTCTTAGCTCATTGATTTTTAGCCTTTCATTCTAATATATACATTTAAGACAATCAGTTCACCTCTAAGCACAGTTTAGCTGCATCCCCAAAGTTTTAACGTGATGTATTTTCATTATCATTCAATTCAAAATATTTTCTAATTTCCAGTGCAGATTTTGTTGAATTATGATGTTTTTAGAAATGTATTTTTTAATTATCAAACATATAGGAATTTTCTAATCATCTTTTATTTTTACTATTGATTTCTAGTTTAATTGGACTTTGATCAGAGAATATACTCTTTATGATGCCCATCTTTGAAATTTGTTTCTGCTTGTTTTATGACCCAGTATGTTGTCAGTTTTTTTCTAAGCTCCATGTATACCTGAAAATAATGTGTAATGTTTCATTTTGGGGTACCGTTTTCTGTATAAATCCATCAGGTCAATTTTTTAGTCATGTACAGGCAGTCCCCAGATTATGAACGAATTCCATTCCTAAGTCTGTCTTTAAGTCGAATTTGTATGTACAGTTCAGTTAGATACCGTTTGTATGTAACGTCAGTTAGTCAAATATTTGTCTTAGTGTATAGTATAGCTTTCTATGCATAAAAAACATTAAACACTTTCAGATACACTAAAACATCTTTAACATAATAATTAATAATGTTTTAATGCATGCTGAAAAGTAGCACTTGTTTGTTACTACAAATCATTGTATGTTATTTATGTCCTCGAATTTTTAATATAATAGGCTTTATGGGAGTTGGTTTGTAACTACAGGTTGTACGTAAGTCAGATGTTTCTAACCCGGGGACTGCCTGTACTTCAGTTCTTTTATATCCTTCCTGTCATCCTATCAGTTTCTGTTAGAAGTGTGTCATGATTATGGATATGTCTGTCAATTTTTGTTCCATTTATTTTGAAGCTATGTTATTAAGGAATACAGATTTAGAATTGTTATGACTAATGAGGTCAGAGGGTATCTCTCCCCTTTCTACATATTCACATTCCTCCCAGCTTCCCCTTCTGGAGCTCTTAGATCCCATAGTCAGGGATCTCTTTTCTATAGTGTCACCCTGTGGTCTGACCGCCACTGTTTTCCCTTTTGCCACCTGCTTATAGTATTTCCTTTTTCGACCAGCTGCATACTATTTGTTTTACCCACCCCTTCCACAGCCGAACAACTCAACAGACAGCTGAGAAGTTCATTTCCCTTTAGAAATAGTAGATTATTCTTTCTGGGACAGTAATATGAGTTGATTCCCAAATCATTTGCGTTGAACTTAATCTTAGTATCTTCCATAAAATCTCTACAGTGCTTTGCAGAGAGTACATGAATAATAAATGCCATAAGTTTTTAGACCATGAGTTGGATGACAGTCAGATTTATAATTCTGAAGTACTGCCTACCTAATTTTCGTTAATTTTTAAAACTGCTTAATTTTTGCTTATGTATATACTGACATTTTTAGTGAAGTTTGTCAAAAATTGATTGTAACATATGTGGAAAGTATGTTGGTTAATTATTGCCAGTTTCACTTCTTTGTGAGCTGTGGCATTTAGGAGTATCTAAGTTGAGAGGACTTCTAACTGAAAGGTTGGTGGTTCAAGCTTACCCAGTGGCTTCGCAGGAGAAAGACCTGGCGATCTGCTTGCATAAGGCTTACAGCCTAGAAAACCCTATAGGACAGTTTTACTCTGTCACATGGGGCCACTGTGAGTGAAAATCACCTCGACCCTACCTAACAACAAGAAGTCTGGGGGAAGGAAGGATTAGGTTGAAGCTTGACAAATGCGTGATGATAAAAGTTGATGTTTTTTTCGTATTTGGTTTTTAAATAGGTGAAAAATAATGATAAACATGGTTTACATTTGTGTGTACAAAGATATTGCCAGCAAATAGAAAACTTCCTGAGAATTTCAATTATGAGTTTTTTAAAAATTCTAACTAAGTATAACAGTATACAGAAAGCAACAGGACCCAACAGTGAGTTGAAATCCTGCCTGTTAGGAAATTCTAGCTATGAAATCAGTTGCAACTCTTAGAGTATATTTAGAGTATATTTTGAAAATGACTGAACACAAAAGTTTTAGACCCTCTTTTCGTCATCAGTAAACCTCAACTGAAGGGAGGAACAAGTTATTTGACGGGAGAAGGCACGTATTCATACTACAAACATTTATTGAATGCCTACTACGTGGCAGGCATCATTAGCTCTGGAGCATAAAATGAGTGAGATAATCCCCACCCTGAAGGAGCTCAGAGCTAATGGAAGAGATTCTTAAAGTTAATTTGGATTGGCTTCTTGACCCAGCATAGTCCTATTTCTCGTCTCCTTTTTAAACCCAACCTTCTTAGCCTCCTTGACTGACTTCTCATTGTTGGCCTTTCCCCTTATCGTCGATAATGTGTTTTTCTGATCTCTAGTCCCTACTTCTTCCAGCTCTACATTTTCTCTTCTTCAGGGATATCATCTATTCCCATTGGCCTGGACTTCTACTTTTTTGTAATGATTCCCAAATTTCTATTCCCAGAAAAAAGCCCTGCATTTGTACCTGTGTGCTGATGTCCATCTGGCACTTCATACTCGAGTTGAAAACCAAAGAGTCTAGGATTTACAGTTGATCTAACAATTGGCACTCAGTGTTGTAGCATCTTTTAGAAGGCAAGATAAAGACTCAGTGATAATAGGCAATAGTGATAGAGTTAGTGTTAACATCAGGCAAAGTCAAACTGGTAGTAGGATTTTAGTGATGAGAGAAGTGTCTGCTGCCCCTCTTCCAAAATGCTTCCCCTCCAACTTGATGAAAACTGAAATTATTGGGGCAAAATTTTGGACATCAGGGACCAGACCTTTATTTTTGATTTAGAGCCTTCTTAATGCCAGTTACCCTTCAAAGTGGTACACATCAGAGCCTTTACCAAAAGAAAGATTTGCTAAGAGAAAGTGGAGAGAAAATGTGAAAATATTGGGCACCAGAACAGGGTGGGGAGGAGGGCAAGATTGTGTAAGTGGGGAGAAGGATAGAAAGGAGAGAGACCAGAGGTACTGGCGAAAAGCCTCACTTGCCAATTTTGCCTTGTGCTGGCCTGACAGTCAAAAAGAAGCCATCTATACCCGCCCTTAGCTAAAAGAGTGGTACTAACTCCTACGGAGAGGCCAGTGGTAGTTCAGTGGTGTAATTCTCTCCTTCCATGCAGAAGACCCAGGTTTGATTCTCAAAAGTGCACCTCATGCGCAGCTACCACCCATCTCTCAGTGGAGACTTGCATGTTGCTATGATGCTGAACAGATTTCTGCAGAGCTTCCAGACTAAGATGGACCAAGAAGAAAGGCCTGGCCATCTACTTAAATCAGCCACTGAAAACCCTATGGGTCACAGCAGTCCAATCCATAACTGATCATGAGGAGACCGGGTAACACTTCCTTCTACTGTGCATAGGGTCACCGTGAGTCAGGGGCCCCCTCTACAGCAGCTAACAGCAACAACTCCCATAGTGAATCCATAACGTTGAGGTGAGAAAATAGAAACCATTCACATTTTAACAAAAATGAAGAAGAAAGGAAACTCTTATTGTTCCGTCCCAGGAAAGGAGGGGAAGTAATCTAACATCGTGTTGTTGTCAGAGAGCGTGTATATTCTTCATCAGTTTGTGTAATCCCAAGAATGCTGCTCCCCAAAAACCACATGTAGCCAGGTGCTGTTGGAGTTTTATCTGTCTTCTCTGCCCTTGTGGTTATGAATTATCTAGACTTTAGTGCTTAACTACAAACAGAGGATTTTCCAGGTGGGGGATCTGAGTTATGAAAAGCAAAATGCTGAAATACACATCACTGGTGTAATATGGTCTCTTAGATGTGGGTAGAAAGTTCCTGACTGAGAGCTGAAGGCTTAACATGTGTATTGAAGAGCTCAGCATATCTGGAGAGCCCTGGGGATTAGTAAAAGAAGAAGCCATAGACGTTTTGGATGTGTGAATTGTTTACAAGCTAACAACAAAATGAAAAATAAAAATTGGCCCTGTCACCAACTTGTAGTTTATTGAAATAGGTGACTCCCCTAAGAATAGTCCATACAGGATCATGGCAGGCACTGGGCCGCACCCTGAAGGGCAGGGGTGGCTGCTGCACAGGACACCTTCCTGGGTGGTACGAGACACTGGAGATAGTAACCACTAGGCTTCGATGGATTCTGTGATGAATGTATTATTGTGTATTTTGTTTGTCATGGTTCTGCAAGTTAAGTTTATCCTAAACATACAAATATTGCCAACTGATCTGAGTCATGCTTGTATTTTTGTCTAACCAAATGTGAGAAATTTAAAATATACCTGTATCCTAAAATTAGTGACCATCCTGAAATATCGTGTTACTGCTCATTTTTAGCCTGAGACTCCTCTCAAGAGACATTTTTGTGTGTGAGAGTAGTAGTATTTTTAAAACTCATGTCCTAATATAAGGTAGAGGTACAAGAAGAGGGAACGTAGGGTTTTGCTCCCTTTTTTTTTCCTAGTACGTCTTAGTGGGTCCACAGTTTTGGTCAATCCTTTACAGATACCAACTCAGAAAATGTCACCTTAGCCCCCACCTCTTGCCCTGAAGTTGTGATTACTCTCTGTAATTCACTGGGCTCCTACATTTGGTTCCCTGGACATTTTCCCAAGCTTGTTCAGCCATTAGCCTTCTGGACTTCTGGGTTTAAGTACTGTCAGATCAGATTTAAATCATGGGTTAAGGCTTGGTGGGCCCATCATTGTCCTCAATTTAAGAAGCATTATAGAGGTCACGACATTGCTACAAAGAAGGTGGCACTAATCCCTCACTTTATAAAAGGGAATGCTGTGGTATGCATTACGCCAAAGGCACCAGCCCCACCAGCACCAGAACCCAGAGAGCCAACAATGTGCTCATTTCCTTCGCTCTCCCTACGTACTTCCAGAGACGTGTAGTACAAAACCAGATGTAAACTATTTTTCAAATACTCCTCTAACTTAGCATTAAATTTCCCTTAGACCAGATGCCATTGTTTAAATAATATCCTGAAGGATCCAAAAAGAAGAAATTACTCATCGTGTTTCATTCATATAAAATCTGAAATAAAGACAGGAAAAGTACAAAGAAACCAAAGTCCCTTGAATATGCCTTGCCAGACTAGAATAATTTAGGGGAAAAAAATATATATATATGTATATATATAGCTTCACTTACAAAAGCTCCTTTTCTTTAATTATCAATTGAAGTTCCCCATTATTTGTTAGTGCTTTTTAGTGAAAAACAAAGGCAACCATTATAATTTCTCTTGCAAAGGAGATTGGTTATGTTTTCAGGAGATTGAGCAACACTTGCTTGAAAGTGACTGTTTCCTTTAATCACTTCCATTTACTTATTTTATTGATTTATACCTTATTCTCTGCAATTATTACTTTGATCTGCATCAGTTAAGACACACAGCAAATCACTAAACCCCTTGTCTTTATATAAAGTTATTTTCTGTGCCACTCCCTAGGTATACCAAAAGCTTCTCCAAGCCCAGGTACCATTGGGTCTTCAGTTACACCAGGGCCAGTCATTGGCAGGTCATCAGCAAAACTGGCTGCTAGGTGTCCAGGTGATAGGGATAGAGGTGGTGTAAGAAAGGCCCACACACAAGGTAAACAGCAGAGGCCAGTGAAAGGTTGGCCAGCAGTGGAGAAGGTCCACTGAGGTTAAATAGCATGAATTTGTAGTTGACCCTATTAAAATAGTTGTGTGTGTGTGTGTGTTTCGTTGTTGTTGTTTACTTTCTGCAGCAGTGTAAAGTAGCCTAGGGATGAAAACAGCAGGTGGCAGAGAGTACCCAGAGCTGGAGTCTGGCCCAGAACACTGCAGAAAGTCGAACAGTATAAGATTTTAATGCATAAGATCCAGGTTAAGTAAGCAAGAGCGTATATGAAGAACTAATTCATTTCTTTAAAAGATAGAGAGGCCAATATTATTCTGTACCAATCACACACATTTTTGCCCTGGCTCATGCCTCTTCCCTCCTCTGGACTGTCCAAGGCCACTCACCTTGGGGAGTACAGCACAACTCTCTCCTCCTCGCTCAGACCTTCCCAAACAATTCCATCCCACAAAGAGCTTATCTTTTCCCCAAGTTTCTATTATACTCAGTATCTCATAGTTGGAGGTATGATGTTTTGGAGTTAATTTTGTTTTGTCAACAAAATTATTAATTCTTTGAAGACAAGGTTTAATAATTCTTTGTATTTCCCACAAAGCATAGACTAACTGTTGTTGTTAGTTGTCCTCAAGTCGATTCCGACTCATGGCGACCCCATGTCTGCAGAGTGGAACTGCTCCGTATGGTTTTCAAGGCTGTGACCTTTTGGAAGCTGATTGCCAGGCCTGTCTTCCAAGGCGTCTCTGGGTGGGTTCAAATCACCAACCTTTCAGCTAGTAGTCAAGTGCTTAACCATTTGAGCCACTCAGGGACTTATAGAATTACTAGTACTAGTAAACTATTAGGGATTCAGCAAATGCTCATGAATTGATTAGGAGAGGTGAAGAGAAAAGTGCTGGCATAAAGTGGATGTGTCCAGTTCTCTGCATGCTGTGGGCTGGCATCCACGAGGCAGCTCCACCAATCCTAGCAGTTTCCCACTTAACCACCCACCAATCTCTGCCATCCCATTGTCTTGGAATAGTTTAAGTGAAGAAGTAAAGGGTTCTCTAGAAATCCCAAGATGGTAATTTAAAAACCTCCTGGTGGCTATGAGTCAGAATCGACTCGACGGCAATGGATTTGGTGCGTAAGACAAGGAGCCCTGGTCCTACAGTGGTTAAGTGCTTGGCTGCTAACCAAAAGGTCAGTGGTTCAAACCTGCCAGTGGCTCCACAAGAGAAAGGTGTGGCAGTCTGCTTCTGTAAAGATTTCAGCCTTGGAAACCCTACGGGGCAGTTCTACTCTGTCCTGTAGGGTCGCTATGAGTCAGAATCAAGTCAACAGCAGTGGGTTGGGTTTGGTTTCTTGTTGTTGTTTGTTTTTGTTGCCTAAGACTAGCCACCCTTCTATAAACCAGTTGCCGTCGAGTCAGTTCCAACTCATAGCGACCCCACATGTGTCAGAGTAGAACTGTGCTCCATAGGGTTTTCAGTGGCTGGTTTTTCGGAAGTAGATCGCTAGACCTTTCTCCTGAGGTTCCTCTGGGTGAACTCAAACGTGCAACCTTTCTGTTAGCAGCCAAGCGCATTAGCTGTTAGCACCGCATAGGACTCCCACTCTTCCACACCTTGCACCTAATTCTTAGTATGTCTCTACAGGCAACATCCTTTCTCTCTGAGACTTCTTACTACTTACACATGTGATACAGGAAATAAATTGCGCCACATCATGTGTACACTAAATAAAAAATCTCAGCTGAACCTTCTGAAAGTTTGCATTCCATCAAATATTTACTTTGCCTTATAGGCCATTTAAGGAGCCCTGATGGCACAGTGGTTAAAGCACTTAGCTTCTAACCAAAAAGTCAGTGGTTCATACCCACCAGCTGCTCTGAGGGAGAAAGATACGGCAGTCTACTTCCATAAAGATTACAGCCTTGGAAACCCTATAGGGCAGTTGTACTCTGTCCTATAGGGTCACTATGTGTCAGAATCAGCTCAACAGCAGTGGGTTTGGTTTGGTTTTGGGATAGGACATTTAAAGTGTATATCAACCTAAGTTCTCAGTACAACAACCCTTACTTTCCCGAGGTCACTGGGTATGTCAGGGACCACGTAAGCCACTTTTATACAGGGACTTAGGCTCACCTGTCTTAGTATTAAAAATCATCCTCAGGCCAGAAGGAAGCAAGATTAATTAAGCTCAACAAAGTGGGGAGAAAAAAAAGATTTTCTCAAAGCTGGGAAACAAAGTTAGCATAATGCCAGATAAAATAGCATTCTTATCCCCAAAATCTTAGACTTTCTGCTGCCAACATCGGTTATAAATACAAGTACAAGATAAAGAGAGAGAATGAAATTGCCACGGAGTCCTAAGGTACCAACTTGGGCACTCGGGCAACACAGAAAGATCCGTCTGATAGCAGCCTCGTATGGTTGGAAATGAAGCAAAGCAAACCCTCCAAAATTCTGTCTAATAAGAAAAGATACCCTTCCTGTTTGTTTTCAAATAAATGAGGTAGTTGGAATTTTTACCATAATCTGCTTTTTCTTGTGAGCCAGTAAACATGAAGAATGACCTTGGCCATAGTATTAACACACAGTATTTGGGATATTGTTTTCTGATTTTTAAACAGTGCGTTTTCTCTGCTGTTAAAGAGAAAAGTCACCCTGGTGAGTATCACACACACAGCCCTTCAGCTGCCAGGGGCTGTTTAGAGCTTTTTTTCTTTGTCTTTTTTACTCTCTACTGTGAATTTGTTTCAGACATCATCGTAACATGTTTCTAGATTTCAGTACGTTTTTAATATTAAAGAAATGCCTTTGACTATAAGAACAAAATCTTTTTGCTCTTTATTTGACCTTTGTTGGTTTGATGTGTTTTTGAAAAGATCTGGGTCACAGTTTTATAAAGAATGCACTTAGATGCTCCCGGAGGTGCACACGGATGAAAATAAAAAAAAAAAAAAAAAAAAGATTAGAAGATGCAGCCTCTTGCTCAACCTAACACAGCTATCGCTCTCTCCGCGCGCTTTCTTCAGGCTGCATGGGTTTCGTCTGAGTCAAGAACAACATATGTATCTTCCTGAAATTTCTAACAGAAATTTTACTTTCAGGTATGTGTCTGTGGACCAAACCAAGTTATTGTTCATGACCACCTTACTTGATTTGTAAAAATGTAAAACCCCAGTGGCTCCTGAAAGATTGAAAGTGAACCACTTACTGGTCGCCGTTTCCCCATCTCACCTAGAACAGATGTACTGCTTAAGTGAGCCCAGATGTATGTGGTTGGGCATGTTCGACTTCATGCAAACTCCAGCCTAAAGAAGAGGTTGGTAAAAAATGCTTTTACGTTAGCAAAAAGAATCCGTGTAATGTTTTCAGAACTTCAAAGAAATAATGACACTTTTTAAACAGCATTGATCTCCAGTAAAACACAGAACCCACCATCAGGGAACTCACAGTCTAGTGGGAAAAAGCAGTATGTAAATAAACAATAATATTATGTGATAAATGACATAAAGGCAGAGACTTTGGGGTTAGGAAGGCATAGGTATGGGCACTAGCTGTGCTACTAGTTAGCTGTGTGACTGTGGATAAGATAGTAACTTCTCTAAACCTGTTTCTTCATATGTGGATTAGCCATAAAATTATCTACCATGTAGGATTCATGGGAAGACTAAACAAAATGATACATGCAAAAGGGTGCAATATGGTGCCCAGTACATAGTAAACACTCAGTAAATGGTAGTCATTGATGGTGGTGATGATAATGACCATCATCATAACAGTAATAACTAAAGTACACAGAAGACGCTGAGGCATCTTAGAGGAGAAAATGATTAGCTCGACTGGAAGACTGAGGGAAGGTATCCTAGAGAAGGTGCTAGGGGAGAACAGTATCTTCTCCTGCTAGAAGGCATCTGAGGGGCACAGAACAGTATGTGCAAAGGCATGAGGTGCAGAATGATGCAGGGATGTTGGGAGAAATGCCAGCACAAGGTCCTGGAAAAGGTAGACTAAGGTCAGATGAGAAGGTTCTTAGATGATCTGTACCATTGAGTTGGTCTTTAATCTATAAGTAAATCACTGAAGTTTTTTAATATAAGAGATTAGGGATGGAATGATCAGATCTGCATTTTAGGCAGCAGTGTGTAGAATCAATTGAAGAAGAAAAATATAGAAGCAGGTCAGCTACACGGGTGGATTAATCAGTAAGCAAGGTACGCATGGGCTTGCAGTAATCAAGGTATGCACAGGCTTACTTTTGCTTACTTACTATTCTGTAGTGCACAATTTCACATGGGTTTCACCACATGTGGTGTGAAATTGTGCACTACAGATTAGTAAGTAAGCCCGTGTGTACCTTGATTATTGGGTAGTCCATCCCAGTAGCTACGTTAGGATGTCTCTCTCCCTGTTATAAAAGCCATGATATATTAGTCTCCAGTCAGAAACCTTGAGTTTTCCTTTGTTGTTAGAATAAAGCCTAGACCCCTTGGCCTGGTGGTCAAAGCCCTGACCACATAGTCCCCACCTGTCTTTCATCCCGTGCCCAGCCCACGACCATTTGATAGTCCCTAAGCATGCCACACCAGTTCACACCTCCATCTTCCTGCTCTTTTCTCAGCCAGAAATTTCTTTTCCCTCTCATCCATCTAGATAGTTCCTACTCATTCTTCAACATCCAAATCAAATAGCATCACCTCTATACAGATTGGCATATCACACTTTGAAATAATCAGTCTCTCCTACTCCCTGCCTTGGCCTATGATACTTAACTATCTGTAGCTCCTTTTTTATGTCTCATGTAAGAAGTGTAAGTTTCTCAAGGCCAAGACCCATTTCAGGTTCACTTTGCTACTCAGCACAGAGCTGTGCACATAGTAACCGCTGGTACAGGTTGACTGGACACAGATCCTGACCGTTGTCTTGCAGAAAGCTTAGGCAAGGTCTTTTGACAACTTCACATTCCCTAACTTTTAATTCAATGAGAATTCCTTCTGTCTTGTGCTGTGTGGTGAACAACTCGAGAGTTTAGTCAGTGATTGTTTATAATGGTGTTTTGAAAGTTTCTGCTGTGAGGTTGTGGGGTCTCTCTTCTCATTAGTTGGGAGGTAAGGGGATTCATGCACAAAACCCTCATTAGTGTTAATTGGAACTGCTTAAGTAAATCCCCAGTGCCCCATCAGGACAATAACCGCCTTTGTCTTCCTATTTTGTGTTTTGTATAGAACGCCATATCTGGCAAGGCATGCCTTCTCAAACATAAGGAGATAATTGGTACTTTGAGAGACAGATTTAACTTATTTATAATTGTCAAGAGTTTAAATATACAGAAAAGGAGGAGCAGTCTTAGCTTGCCTCTTGAAAAATGCTCTTGAACTGGGTCATAAATCTCTGGCCGAATCAGGTATTTTGAATTTTATTTTTAACTGAAGGTTGGACGTGGACACCTCTATTGTAATTTTTGCTTTAGGAAATAATGTATTTTTCAGTCAGTTCCATCTTCAGCTCCCTTTATTTGTAGCAATGCTGTTCGCCAAAATCTCTTATGACTAATATGCTGACGTAGATGGCTCCAGTTCGTATATGGTGGTAGTTTAAAAAAACCTATTGCCGTCGACTCAATTCCAACTCATAGCGAGCCTAAAGGACAGAGCAGAACTGCCGCGTAGGGTTTCTAAGGAGCGCCTGGTGGATTTGAACTGCTGACCTTTTGTTTAGCAGCCGTAACTCTTAACCAGTACGCTACCAGGATTTCCATATGGTGGTGGTATGTGAGGCAAGTGATAGAATGGTCCTTTCTTCTTCCTCATTTGCCTTGACCTCTCAGCAGCATCTGGCGCCTAACTGCCTGCCTCCCTGTGAAACCCAAGGCTGTGCTCCCCACTCCATACCTTCACCCCACCTCTCTGGCCATTCCTGTTTTTCCCCTGGCCCCACTTCTTGCTCCTGCCTCCGGAATGTTGGCGCCCCTGGTGGTGAGTCTTTGCTTCTTGGCAATTCCTGTTCTCCCCTTGGCCATTCGGAGAGATAGTCCAGTCCCCAGGTTTCAGCTTCCTCTCTGATCCATGACACTTAGGTCTCCAGTCCTGGCTTTTCTCACAAGCTCCACTCCATATTCCCTCATGAATGTCTGATTAGCACCTCAAACTAAGTAAATACAAACCCAAACTTACTATGTCTCCCACCCACACCCAAACCAACCCCATCTCCCCATTACTCTGACAGTAGCCTCACCCTTCTTCAGACACATGGCTAAAGGGGTAAATCCTCATTTAACTCGTCTCTCTCCTTTATTCTACAAGGCACTTAATTATCAGCTTCTGCTGTATGACCTTCCCATACACATCACCTGAGAGTAAGAGCCTTTTATCTCTCCTACATCACCCTGGTCACTCCTGGCTGTCCCCCTGAATCCCAGATTAACTCCCTTCCTCCGCCTCCTCAGTAATAAGTAGGCACAGTATGAGCTTGGATGTCATATTTCAATCCTGGTTGTAGTCATTACTCTCTGTGAGTCTATTTCTCATCTATTAAATGGATATGATAATATCCATTTCCCAAATTTTATGTAAGGATTAAATGGGATCCTCACAATATTCAAAAGATTATATATGAGTTACTTAATACAATGTCTAGCATGTGTCAGGTATTCATGTTGGTTTCTCTTCACTTTCCCTGTTTTCTACTACATTAAATCTAAAGTTGTTGGCATGAATTTTACTGCCCTTCATAATTTCAAGGTCCCACCTGCTTATTCAGCCATAACTTTCTTCACTTATTTACTCATTCAAACAATATTTCCTGAGCATTAACTGTGTGCCAAGTGCTCCAACTTTACTTTGATATACAAAGAGTAAGTATCAGATGGACTCCAAATCCTCTATTAGCCTAACTGAATATCAGTCTTTTTCCATAAGGCCTCTGGGTCCTTTTTTAACAAAGTCTATCAAAAATCTCAGAAGTTTTTTTTTTTTCCTCTCTTGGTGGGGTTTTGGTTCTCCACTGATGGAAACTACCTTTTCAGGAAGTCTAACCCCACCCAAAAAGGAGTCGAACTTGACTACGGCGTTGAGTTTGGTTTTTTGGGTTTCCTCTCTTTCTGAGTGAAAGGCCAGGCACTGTAAACAGAACAAAAATCACCCTGTCCCTCCCACAGGTTTTATTTTCACCAAACCTTTTCGGAGATGTACCTTGCCAAGTGGAGAGGTTGCGTCCATGTGATTCACGTAAACTTGACCCTCAAAGTGTCCATGTTCTTCAACCTGTACCTCCCCAGACTTTCCCAAGCAGACTTCCTCACTCCATGCCTCTAGAATTGCTGTGTTGATCATGATACTTTAAAACCTGAATTAGCACGTACAACCAAATACCTCATGGAATTTGATTCCTTGGTTTGAAGGTTTAGGGTCATGGTTTCATAAGACATCCCAGTTAATTGGCCTAATTTCGTGTTCAGTGCTTCTGTTCTACCTCCTAGCTTCTTGCGGAGTCCCTAGGATCTTGAATGCTTGCAAACAGCCATCCAAGGTACAATTGGTCTCTGTTTGCCTGGAGCAACAGAGAAAGAAGGAGAGTCAAGAATAGGAGGAGGAAATGGAATGTGTGGCTAATTGCCTCCATGAAGACCAGAGGGACTAGGTGATGCCCAGCTACCATTACTGAATTTTTGATCAAAGATTCTATAGAACATTCTTCTATAGAATCTTTGATCAAAAGGGGGTAAATGTAGAATAGAATTTCAAATTCCCATGGACTCCAGACTTTCTGGAGTGATGGAGGCTGGACAAACCCCTAAAACTATTGCCTAGATAATCTTTAAACCTTAACCCAAAAAATAACCCCTGAAATCTTCTTTAAGCCAAATAGTACTTTAGCTTAACTAGTGAATGTTTTCCTTGAGCATTATGCTCTTTTAAGAATATATGGGATCAAATTGACAACAGTAACTCGAAGGATAAGATAGGAAACTTAGGGGGCAGTGAGTTTATGTTAATAGGGGAGGAACAATTCATAAAAGAGGGTGAGAATTGTTGCCCCACTTTAAGAATGTAATCAGTGTCACTAAATTGTACATGTAGCAATTGTTGATTTGGTGTATATTCTCAACAGCAACCCAAAAAATTTAAAAAAAACAAAAAAAACCCCCTGCATTAGCCTTTCTTTGAAGGAAGGGTGTGTTCATCATATATATCAACCGAAGTAAAGAAAAATACTGAGAATGATATTATTAGGAAGAAAAAACATTCGAAGTAGATAGCAAAAATAGATCCTCTGGGGGAAAGAGCTGGCATTTAATTTCAGAAGAAAGAGAAGCACAAGTCACTTAATATTGCAGCTCTATAAAAAGTCTGATGGTGAGTAAAGGGGAAGAAACGTAGGGGAGGGAGCAGAGCATGGATGGAACAGACTCCTCTCCCTCGGGTGAATCACTGGGATCTCCTTTGATCTCAGCAGCCCTGTAGGCCCTGGTGTTTGCCTCCAACTTTCTCAGCTTTGAAGCTGGCCTACTTATTAATAGCCCCTGTTCTGATTAAGAACTTCAATACCATGATGACAGAATCTGCTCCTTGTATTTAGGGAAAGGTTTTTGTGATTAGTTTATTCTAGACATTCTGAAGATCCTGTCATCTTAGGACAAAGGCTGATTTAACACCAACAGTTGTGTGCTCTGAGGTTTTGATTCATCATTCACTCAGCAAATATTTATTGGAAACCATATGTTGGGCACCATGCTGAATGCTGGGGCTGCAGCAGTGAGCAAAACTAACACAGTCTCAACCTGGTGGAGCTTACAGTCTAGTGCAGGCGTCAGCCAACTTTTTCTATAAAGGACCAGATAGCAAATGTATCTTTGTGGGCCATGTGGTCTGTGTAGCAACTACTCAACTCTGCTGTTGTCATAGGAAAGCAGCTATAGACAATGTGTAAACAAATGATCAGAGCTGTGTTCCAATAAAACTTTATTTACAGAAAGAGGCAGCGGGCCAGATTTGGTCCTCGGTCCTAAGTTTGCTAACTCCTGATTTAATGTATGCAACATACATAAATGCAAGTTTTTCATATTCTACATTGTTTTGGTTAGGTCTCTTTTGGTCAAAAGTGACAGAAAAGTCAGCCCAAACTGAAAATCTAAGGACAGGGCTAACTTCAGGTACAGCTTGATAAAGGCCCCAGTTTCTTTCTCTCCATTTCTCAGCTCTGCTTCCTCTGGATTGGCTTTTCTGTCAGTCCGGATCTTACTCTATGGCAGAAAGATGGTGGTAACAACTCCAGAAATGACATCCTCCTGGGGTGAAGTCCAGTCAGTTAGAGAGCATCTGAGTCTTTGTCTCTTGGTGACTCTGGTTAGCTGGATTTGGATCGTGTACCCCGGCCCTTAACAGTCAGGGAACAGGAAATGTGATGCAATGATTAACTTAGACCCCTGTCCCATTCTCCTCCCCTGACCCTTGGGTGGACTCAAGTGTGGGGGGAAGACTGGTGAATGAATGTTGGAGGGCGGAAACCACAATTGTCTACTATGTATATCTTAGGAAATTCTGCGTACCTCCTAAGGCTGCATTTTTTTTAATAGGAGCTCTATAATATGGTTTCAGCATTTTCATCTCCATCAGGAAATAAAACATACAGCTTATGTGCAAAATATTGTCCAAAATTTTTATATACCTTTAATGTTCATCACAACGTCAATCTTCTCATTAGGTATTTCAGTCGGATTCATGAACACATTTGGGCAGTTGATAGGTATTTCCTGGCCTTTGAGTATCCTACTTGTTTCCCAGCATTCCTTTGTGTGTTAATCTTTGTGAGTAGACCTGGCAGACCCTTGGTTTCCTTTTTGTGTCAGGGAATCTTTTGAACTGCTTGAAGCTGGATTTAGAACATCCAGACCTAATTAAAGTGCTAGGTTCATACCATTCTCTTCATTCTGATGCCGCCGTTTCCTCCAAGAACCAGTTAAAACTGTTCCTTCTTCCTGAAAATATAACCTTTTCCAGGAACTGGTGTATGCTACCCTTCAGGCCATGGAAGTCTTCATCTGCTTTCTAAGTCAGCCCCCACAACTTCCTAGGAGGCCCCACCTGATGAGGCAGTAAGCTCTTAGTCCTTTGTGATGGAAACTGGCCCTTATGAACAGGAAAGGGAGGCCTGTTCTTGAGCTGCATACTCAGTTTAAAAGACTGTTAGAATAAAGAACTGCAAAATAAAACCATATCGAAGAGAGGAAAATGAGTATTCCAAAGGTCATTAGGAAAATCATGGTATTTTTACATTTTCAGTTTATATTTTAGAATCAAAGCACACAAGCTCTGCTGCAGAGCACCTTTCTTAAAATGGATCACTCTGGGCAGTTGCCGTGGCAACACATAATACCTTAACCCCAATAACAATGAAATTTCCTACAAGAATGTGGTACTTGTTTTCTCAGCTGCACTAGAGCATTTGTGTTCGCACCATCTCTTCCTACAGCTTTCATCCTGATTCTTCAGACCACGTTGGAATTCAGCATGAAGCACAGAAGTTCTGTCTACTCACTCCTCTAAAGAGCCCATACAAAAACTTTCTGCTACACATAGGCCCATCCCTCAGAAACGTCCTCCACATTTCTGTTTGTGTCACATCTGCTTCCTTTCAGCAAATCTGACTTCCTGTGCCCCACTCCTGTCCACTTTTTACTTGTACTTCACTACCCTTCAGAAGTCCAATGTCTTTTTGATGCTCTTTGTCCTTGTTGTGTGCCATCAAGTCAGTTTCACCTCATAGCAACCCTATAGGACAAAGCAGAACTGCCTCATAGGGTTTCCTAGGCTGTAATCTTTACAGGAGCAGATCACCAGGTCTTTTCTCCCACGGAGCCACTGGTGGGTTCGAGCCACCAACCTTTCTGTTAGCATTCAAGCTCTTTAACCACTGTGCCGCCAAACGCCCCTTGCAGTGCCCACCACATCATTCACTACCACCCGACCCCAGAGTATATACCATGCCCCAAGTCTACCTCTCCTTTCCCCACTTCTGCCACCCACCACAACTTAGCTAAAATCAAAGTCAAGTTGCTTTATGGCATTCATCTAAGCCACGTGTTAGAAGGACAGGATTCTGAATCAACTCATCCACAGCGAGCACAAGCAGCTGATAATGTCCCTTAACTCTCTCCTACATTTCTAATTGGTAGAAGTCCAGGCTGGATGGGGAGGTAGTTAACACATCATCTAATAGGTTTACAGAAGACCTGCTACCAACAAATAGAAATGCACATTCTTTTAAGGCATACTTGAATATTTTCAAAAGTTGATTACCTACTAGGTCATGAAAGATGCCTCAACAAATTTCAAAGACTCTATAGCGATCAGACTATGTTCTCTGTCCGCTAGCAAATAAATTAGAATTCAGCAATCATATACTACTTCATTATAAGTTAAAAACAAAATTACAATATATTTAGAACTAAACAATAATGCAAATATTATATATCACAGTTGGGACCTGCAGATAAATTAATATTTAGTAGTAGATTTAGAACCTTAAGCACAGTTACTAAAAAATAAGAACAATTAAAGATAAACGAGTTAATATTTAGTGATGGTAGCACAACATGATTGATGTAATTCATCTCACTGAATTGAATACATAAGAAATGTTGAACTGGAAAATGTGTTATCTATATTTTTACAATAATGAAATTTTTTTAATTAAAAAATAAGTTTCAATTCAAGAAGATTTGAAACAAAGTGCACCTAAAGTAGGTCTTTTGAAATAGAAAACAATATGAAGACAAAACCAAAAGGTACTTCGTTGAAAAGGCCTAATAAGAGAGACAAACTTCTATCAAGTTTGATCAGGGAAAAAAAAAAGGCACAAATAAACATTGTTAGATACAAAAAAGAGACATGTAAATCGGATAAGGGTTTAAGAAGTATAAAATGACACACACTAAGAACAACCTTTTGCTAACAGATTTTAAACTGTTAATTAAATGAACAATTTACAAGAAAAAGATAAATTGCCAAATTTGTCTCAGTTTATGAAAAGAAAACCTAATCACCATTCATGAAAATGAATTAATAATCAAATATATCACTCCATCCTCAAAGGATACCAGACCCAGACAATTTTGTGGGTTTATTTTCAAACCTTCAAGGAGTAGAAAATCTGTATCTTATATAAACTCTTGGAAGAAAAATAAAAAAGGAGAGAATGTTGCCCAACTCGTTTTACAAGACTATTATACTCTTGATAGTAAAACCAGATACGGGCCATATAAGAAAATAAAATTATAGGCACAAATCACTTATGAAAATAAGGAAGCCTAATGATGCTGGCCCTCTCCAACTCATTGAAAGAAATTCCAAAAGAAAGTGGGTCCAAGTGGATCGATGCTTCTGAAGTATTAGTTCCCTAGGTGGGTTGGAATAGGGGGTGAATTTTCCCAGAAAGCCTCGTCTTTGGGTAGAAGTCAGCACCCGTGCATTCACGCATTCATGCTCACTCGGCCAGGAACTGAGCCAAGCACTGGAAATGGAATTGAAGACAAAACGATCGCCTCACAGTCTAGTGGAAGAGACAAATGTTAATCAAGCAACCTCACAAATAAAGGTATTATGCTGAATCATATGAAATTGCCATTTTAAGGTCAAAAACAATAATATTGGCAATATCATGTGGTTCAACCTAATATAACTCCAAACTGAGTCATGTGCTCTGATAGGAGGGACACAGGGTGGTGGAGTGTGTAACAGAGGAACCTGACCCCCGTCTGAGGTGTCAGGCAGGGAGTCTCAGAACTCTCCAAAGACTTCTGTGGCAAAGGAACATTGGTAGTCAACACTCAGCACAGCAGTGCAGGTGCCCAGCAGCTGAAGATCCACCCTGAGGAAGGGATGGGTGAGTTGGAAATTGATAGATGGGGCAGGCCTTAACTAGGCACAGGAATTGCCCTGGGGCGGTGAAGGGGGGAGCGCATTATTGGGAAGGTATTTCAGTACATGCAAAGACCCTGTTGGGAGACAAAGCTTGGGGCATTTGGTGAATGAATTTTAAAAAGCTAAGGTGTCTGGTGTTTGAAAGCAAGGGGAAATTCTCGATAGGTGGATAGGGGCCGGATTCTGCAGGACCCTGTTGGCCACATAAAAGATCTTAATTTTGATTTTAAAAGTTAAGCAAAAAAAAAAAAAGTTTGAAAAAGAAAACCAGCATACCACTATTGAAGGGCAAGACGAGGATATTCCGATCAGAACGGCCACCGGCAATGGAGAAATGGAGAGATTTAGAGACATATTTAGGACATTAGTGGAATTCTTGTTCCCTTTGTCCTCTGCTGAACTGATCCCAAAGTGCTTGGTTGGACTTTGTGAAGTAATATTGTTGTTATGTTGGGTGCCGTCAAGTTGATTCCGACTCATAGCGACCCCATGTGACAGGGTAGAACTGCCCCATAGGCAGGAGCCGATTACAAGTGAGCAATGTACAGATGAGCTCATTTGTGCTTACTTACTAATCTGTAGTGCACAATTTCACATGATGTGGTGAGAAACAGGTAGTAATTAAGCACAAACAAGCCTGTACGTACCTTGCTTATTGGGTAGTCCGTCCCTGCCCATAGGGTTTCTTAGGCTGTAGTCTTTATGGGAGAAGATAGCAAGGTCTTTCTCCCACACAGCCACTAGGTGGGTTTGAACCCTCAACCTTTTGGTTGGCTGCTGAGTGCTTAATCATCACACCACCAGGGCTCTTTAATATTAGGCACACTCATTTTCCTGAATTGCTTCATACTTACCTCAAAGTACAATAATAAATGACTATGTAAAGAGGCGTAAAAGCAACCACACAGTATGGACCACTGGCAGTTCAGTAAGTGGCCTCTTTGCTCACCTCTTCAAATGTGAATTCAGTGTTGGGTGCATTGAAGCTTGCAGTAGAATAACTTGTGTTAGAAACACTGTCCCTAAGTTTCTACATAGCTGCACGCTTCCATCTTGCCTTTTGTTTTATTATACAACAGGAAGTTGACGTATTGACATGATTGAGATAGTTTTGGTGTTTTTCAAATGAAAACAACACTAAATGTACTTTAGTTCTCCCTTCTGTATTTTTAATGAAATCATGGATTTCCAAGGTTTACTTTTTTCAATCTCAGTTCAAACTTTTATCCCTAGAGATCCTCTTGGCTAAAGTCAGTAATCCACTCTGTACACTCTGTAGACTGTTATTTACGCATGTGAATATTTGTCTGATTACCAATGATATAAGTTCTACTTGGTTGTAATGCTAAACTCCAGTTATGGATGTTCTCAGTCTTCATAATCTCTTTTACAATTAGAGGAAGTATTGCCAGTGCTATGACCTTCAAGACTAAGGCAAGTATTCTGTAGCCATGGAGCAGAACACAGCTATCTACCTAGTCCTCCACTACCACCTTGGCTAAAGCCTTGACTTTGGTCACACAGTGCCTTAATTATCTAGTGCTGCTATAACAGAAATACCACAAGTGGCTGGCTTTAACAAATAAATTCATCCTCTCACAGTTCAGAAGGCTAAAAGTCTGAATTCAGTGTATCAGCTCCAGGGGAAGGCATTCTTTCTCTGTCAGCTCTGGGGGAATGTCCTTGTTATCAGTCTGGGAGCTTCTCGGCACAGGGACTCCCAATCCAAAGGATGCAGTCTGCTCCTGGCTTTTCTTACTTAGTGGTAGTGAGGTCCCATTCCTCTATGCTCGATTCTCTCTTTTATATCTCAAAAGAGATTGACTTAAAATACAACCTAATCATGTAGATTGAGTCCTACCTCCTTAACGTAACTGCTCCTAATCCTGCCTCATTAACATCACAGAGGTTAGGATTTACAACACATAAGATAATCACATCAGATCACAAAATGGCGGACAACAACACAGTACTCGGAATCATAGCCTAGCCAAGTTGACACACATTTTAGTAGAGGGTGGATACAATTCAATCCATAACACACGGGTACCATTTCCACTCAGTTTACAGGGGTCTTAGTACAGTGCAAAACTGTTTTTGTTTGTCGTGGTGTTCTGGAGCTTCCTAATTTGCTCTGCTGAAGATGAAAGAACGTAGAAAGAATGGTAACCGTGGTGGAGAGAGGGCGGCTTATGTCTGTTTGTTGTGCTGTGGTTGAGGAATCTAGAAGAGCGTATAACTACGCACAGTGCTTTTTGAAGGCAGTGGGAGTAGAGAGGTGGGATGGAAATGAGCCCTAAGAGTTCTGGAAACTCCTTTCCAGAAGTGCCCAAGCCAGAACAGCCTTTAACTTTATATCAGTTTGAAAGGTCATTTTTCATTATTTCCTTTTTTCTTGTAGGTGTAAATCAAAAGGCTATATCAAAAACCAAACCAAACCCATTGCCATCAAGTCAGTTCCAACTCATAGGGACCCTATGGGACAGAGTAGAACTGCCCCGTAGGGTTTCCAAGGCTGTAAATCTTTACGGTAACAGACTGCCACATCTTTCTTCCACAGAGCACCTGGTGGGTTCAAACCTCTGACCTTTTGGTTAGCAGCGAGCGCTTAACCGCTGCACCACTAGGGCTCCTTAGAAAGCTATAGCATAGCTTTAAAAAAATCCTTTGCAAAGAATTAAAAAATTATATTCTAGAACAGTTGCCATGGGATTTTAGTACATAATGAAATGAATTACTAGAACACATTTCTTCCTTAATTCAATTAATTATTTTTTAAAAAGTTGGGACTTAGAGGCTAATAATTTGAAATTGTATTCCATAAATCCAAGGGCTTGTATAACTAACTCAGTAGCACACATTTGCATAGTGTATTACCCTATTTCCAGGTGTATCAGTGAATCATTTATGAGATACACTGCAGTTCAACTTTAATATTCAGTTAAGTCACCCACAACACATGCAACAGATTTTGAAAATAATTAATTCCATCACAGATTAGGATTCCTCAGATTTCTCCAACAGAAACATAGCTGGAGAAAGACATCAAACATACACATTCACACCCCGACCCACACTCATGCACATCTGCATTCTACTCAGTCGTAGTTTTTCAAAGATTTTTCTTTCACCTCCCTCACTTCTGCATTCAGCTTCTAGAGAGATGAATGGGATGAGCCATCAGCCTTTCCTTTAATAAGCCCAGTGACCATCAGTTAGCTGAGCACAAGCCTGATTGCATTCTGGAGGCACCAGGAAACCCAGAGCCAGGGAGGCTCACTGAGACAACGGTACTCTCATCTACCCGTGTTGTGGTTAAGGAGGCTTGCACACACAGCTGTGCAGATTCTCCTTCATTCTTACCTTCATAATCATATGGATTATTTCGAACACCCCAGGGTACCTGGCCAGTTTTGGGGAGTGCTTTAATCAAACGAAGACCTGCCACGAATTGTCATCAAATCATAGTTTAGTATGATCTTGAATCATATCCTGATCAGAAGAGGGTTTGCAGAGTGATGGACATCACAAGTGGAGAGGAGAGAGTATGTATTTTACTTATTTCTCAGATGCTGGAAATTGTGCTAACAGGATTTTAAGGGAGTGAAGTGTTGTCACAGGACATGTCTCTCCCAGAGTCACACGGCCAGGCCGGGGAGCTTTTTCAGTTTGTACCTGTGTGGTCTCTGGTTTCCTCTTTGTTGACAGGTTTCATCTTTGTCATGAGTAGATATCTTGGAATTTCTTAGTTCAAGCAGTCATTTCCATCATATACAAGGTAAGCTTTCATCTCGTTTTTGTTTTTGTTTTTTCCATTTTAGATAACTTACATACGCCAAGAATATGAAACAAAATTCAAAGGGTTGATGCCAGCATCTCTAAGACAAGAACTTGAAGACACCATTTCCTCCCTAAAATCTCAGGTAATTACTAGAATCAAAACATTTTCCAAGTATTCAGATGATGTCCACATCCCAATAGGAAACTTGCAAATACATTTGCGTCTGAGTTGAATGCCAATACCATCAAAAACCCCAAAACCCGCTGCTGCTGAGTGGATTCCAACTCGTAGCGACCCTACCAATGTGATATCGTAACATAACCCACTACGCAGAATGAATTGTTTCTTCTCATAGAATTTTTTTCTTACTAGTTTAAGAATTCATTGTCTCCATAGTATTTCCTTAAAAGCACCCTTGAAAATGAAATGTTCAGTTATAACAACTTTTATTCCATTTACAGTCCACATTCCAATACAGTCTCTCCCTTTTCTTCTTGGTACCAAGCCCAAAATACCATCCCTTAGCACATTGCTGATTCCTCACTGCACTAAAGTGCCGAGAGCTAGAAAACACAGTTAAGTTAGAAGCATTTTGATTTCTGGTGTATTTTATGTGGTTGTTTGGAATGGCAAGACATATTTTAAGTTCAAGGAAGAATAATGACAAGGTATTCAAACAATTAGATTAAATATATCTTGATGAAATCTATAGTTCTTGGTATAGTTCATAAAATGTAATGTGAGAAATGAAGTTGCTTTAAATTTGGATGCTTATTTCAAAATTCCAACATGCATTTTCTTTATATATGTCGGTATTGTTTGAATGTTTTATGTATTGATGGTCTAATCTGTTTTTTACCTCAAGCATGAGAAAGAGCCCACTTATTTCCATGTCTAATATACTTAGAAATTTAAATCATATTTTTTTCTGGCAAAGCTACACAAGGGAAAGGATTCTTTACTTTCCATGCCAAGAATAGTGCCTGGCACATAGTAGATGCTCAATAAGTATATTTACTAAAATAAATGATATATTTTGATGGCATTCACATCAATTATAATAAGTGAGACAAAATGCAGAGCAAATTTTAGCTCTTCCTTTCCCATGCCCCTCTGTAAAAAGACTCCTATCTGGAAATGAAATGTTATTGCATCAAGCCTTATGATACCATTGTTACTGCTAAGAAGTTTTGCTCCGCTCTCCCATGCATATAAAAATAGGTACTGGAGGAACGTGTTAACAAAAAAAGGGTTAAGTAATCTTTATTTACGTGAAAATCTCTCCTCTAGATGTGGTTTACCTGTTAACTTTGTAGGAAAGTTTCCAGAGGGTCAGCTTTGTACAACCTGGCACCTTCAGGAGAATTTTTTTTTTTTTTTTTTATAGGGAAAAAAAAGAAAAAAGAAAAGAAATCTGATATCCACCTGCAGGGCTTCTGTTATCATTCATATCATTTCACTGTAATAAAAGCCAGTTCAGCCTCCTAAAACTGGATGTCGACCCAGAAAGAGAGTGCTGCCAGCTGCATGAGGGCCTCCGCGTTGGCAGCTGCGCGGAGCAGTCCAGGCCATACAGGGAGCAAATTTAGTTTGAAAGCACAGGTGCCTGTGTTTTTTGAAAATTGTTGGAATTCCTGCTCCAAAGCCTGGTGGGGGAGGGAACTTGAAGCAGTGTATTCCTTGCATCTGTCCAAATTTTTAATCGTCGTCTGGGGCATTTGAGCAATTGGATAAAATTAAGACCCGGGTGATATCATAAATAAGCAAAACCAAGGGGACCACTTTGATAGGTGCCCATTTAGAAAGAGTGTGCTTTCTTCCCTTTCAAGCACATTTTATTTTCTGCCAGCTGTACTCCCTTGCATAACTATGTTTCAGGATCAGCCGTTGCCATGGTTTCAGTTCAGACCTAAGAGGCAAGAGTAAACAATTCTGAAACGATCAAATACCACTGACTTGATTGCATTAAGCTATAGTGTGAGTTCTCCAAAAACCATTTTCATTTGGTCATTCATAAGGTGCTTTTGAATTTTGCCTGATACAGGTATTTTAACAGAGCCCTGGTGACACCATGGTTAAGAGTTATGGCTACTAACGAAAAGGTCAGCAGTTCAAATCCACCAGCCACTCCTTGGACACTCTGTGGGGCAGTTCTACTCCGTCCTGTAGTCCTATGAGTCGGAATTGACTTGATAGCAGCGGGTAATGGGTATAGGTATCTTTACTATTATAGACATTTACACTTCAGAGTAATCAAACCATGTTGTAAAGGTCTGATTTAGGAGACTATGCTACCAAATCCAGTTTCTTAGCACCGCCCCCAGCACCCCAAGAGTGGGAGCACCTGCTATGAGTGCTGCAGTAGGCAGTTTCCAGCAGCCGTTTCCCATCATCCTCATAACCTTGGGAGGCAGCTGTCATTAACCCCATTTCACAGATGAGGCATCAAGAGCTTAAGTGACTTTCCTAGAGCCATAAAGGCCAAGCCAGAATGGAATCCAGATTGACCTGACTCCAGACAAAGCTCAGGCTCTTTCCACTGCAAAACATTGTCTATCCAACCTCAGGGAATCCTCAGGATGGATTGAAGTTTCCAGAAAGTAGTAATTTTCTTTGCATTTGCTCATTCATTCATTAAACAGCTAATGCATATCAGTTACATGCCCAGCCCTGTAAAAGGCACTGGGTGTTCAAAAATGAACAAACATCATCCCTGCCCCAGAAGAGCACTCAGGTTTGGGGCAGACAGATACAGACAAATTGCCACAAGGCAGCGAAGGAGGTGCTAATGACAGAGTCGAAGAAGATAGAGGAGGGAGCCACTGGCTCCGCCAGGGGTAGGAGGAGATGAACAGTTGGGGTGGAGTCACAGATTGAAGAGGCTGGAAGAGGTTGCATTTGGACTGGATCGTGGAGGATGAATGGGAATTAGTTAGCCCAGTATTCCAACAAAGGTGTGAAAGGCATGGTGTACAGGTGGCAATGGTGGGAAGAGGGTGACAAGCGATGGGGCTGCAAAGATAGGCTGTGGCCAGATTAAAACAACCGGGTAACAAGGAGTTTGAACTTGATTCTGTAGTCTCTGATGGATTGTTCAGTAGGAATGGGACATGATCAAATGTACAAAACACAACATTGACATTCAACAAATCCTCTGAGTCTTACTAGGTGATTGTCTGAATTTGAATAAAATCTCACCATATGATTTGCGAATCTTGACATTTAAACCACCTTTGCCTCTTCTCATACAAAGTGTCTTTTCTAGGTGAACTTTCTGCAGAAGAGAGCATCCATCCTTCAAGAAGAGCTGACCACATACCAAAACAGAAGGTACATCTTGTGGTCAGGAACACCTTCTGATCCGCGTATTGTTTGCCCCCATGAGTCTCCTGGTTTGGAGTTTAAGTCTTTATGAGAATACTTAGACATAATAGTGATTTGGGCTATTATGTGTTAAACAGACTGATTTTCAGTAAATAGCCTGTCTTTAAGAAGGCACCCACCTCTTTTAATCCCAGCACTGCTTGGTCAGCTCCATCAGCACTGAGATGAGAGAATCTCAGATGCATGGCCAGGCCAGGCCTCCCTGCAGGAGTCACAGCAACAGGTTGTCTGAGGAGACACTGTTTTCCTTTAAGATAGTGAGATGGTGCACTTCTTAGTATTAAAAGCCCTGTCTCCCAGGAGGTTTGTTCTCCAGACCAGAAGAGGTGAATGGCTCAGGTCGGTCACAGCACTCACAGTGACTTTGGTGCCCGTGGTGTTCTTCTCAGGATGCACGAGACCTTTCTATTCCAAGATTCCCAGTGACATCACCGACACTGATGGTGTTTACCTGCTGCCTGAGAGCAGCCAAGTTGTGTAATTCAGTCACACAACCTTCCTTTTAGTGGGTGAAAGACTGAACCACTTACTGAGCACTGAACTGAAAGTAAAGAGCTTGTGGATTCTCTCACTTTTCAAAAGATTCTGTTTGCTTGGTGTCAATATGATTTGATCCCTCAGAGACATAAAACCCAAAAACCAAACCCATTGCCGTCAAGCTGACTCCAACTCATAGTGACCCTATAGGATGGAGTAGAATTGCCCCATAGGGTTTCCAAGGCTGTAATCTTTATGGAGGCAGATTGCCACATCTTTCTCCTGCAGAGCAGCTGATGGGTTCTAACTTCTGACCTTTAGATTAGCAGCTGAGCGCTTAACCACTGCACCACCAGGACATAAATGATGAAAAATATCCTTTTCAACCTCTATCCAATTCCTGTATACCAAAAAAAAAAAAAAAAAAACAACAACAACAACACCATAGCGACCCTATAGGACAGAGTAGAACTGTTCCATAGGGTTTCCAAGGCTATAATTTTTACCGAAGGAGCCCTGGTGTTACTATGGTGAAGCACTCAGCTGCTAACTGAAAGGTCGATGGTTTGAACCAACGAGCTGCTCTGCAGGAGAAAGATATGACAGTCTGTTTCCATAAAGATTTACAGCCTTGGGAACCCTGTGGGGCAGTTCTACTCTGTCCTGTAGGGTCACTATGAGTCGAAATCAACTTGATGGCAATGAGTTTTGTTTTGTTTTGGAATCTTTACAAAAGTAGATCACCACATCATTCTCCCAGCGGAGTAGCTGGTGGGCAGTCTTTTGGTTGATGGCCGGATGCTTTAACCACTGTGCAACCAGGGCTCCTTTTCCAATTCCTGGATATGTCTCCATAATTGGAACATATTTTTAAAACTGGCCGACCTATTAAACCTAGAGGAAATGATAACTGAGATTTTGGGTTTTCAGGTAACTGCACAAGAGATGGGCCGTGGATGCAATCGTCGGGGCTGCGCTGTGGACGTCTGCCAGCAGGTTTGAAGATTTGGATATTGTAAACTGTGAGATCAGTGGCATTTTTTAAAACTTAAACGTATGTAATTAAGATCATAAAAACATGCGTCATTCACACACACTAGTGGGGTGGTTTTGTGTCTGCCCAAGTTATTTTTTTTAACATCGCTTTATTTCTGATTTCCATATTTGTGTGCATTTGTGTGTGTGCTGAGAATTGCTTATATTGGGAAGAGAAATGTTTTCCTATGATCTGCCTTGTTAATGCTTTTGCATAGATTTTTCCCAGTTGCATATGATCAAAATCACGCTTGTAGTATCATATCAAAAAATTTTAACATGTTTACATTGTTTTCATGTTCATATATTAAAATATTATTTTGTACTTATCAAAATCATTTCTACTTTTGAATGCACCTCATTTTCTAAAATAAGTATGACGTATACATGGTATTTTTTCCCTAGACAATACTGTCAATCTCAAATTGTACTATAGGAAAAAAATACCTTATGTCATGTCAAAGATTAAATCCATTAATTAGTGCATGGAACTGGTGTTTAGAATAAAATCACTGGGCCATCTGATAGCCTCAGTCCAAGTTCTTATCTTATTGGTCTCCAGTCAGAGCCTGGGGCTCCAGAGGCAGCACAGTATAAGAAATATATGTAGCAGCTTTGTTTTCTTCTTGGTCTCTCTTTTTATGGTGGTTAATTTAATTATAATATCAGTCTACACTCTTTAAGAAAACCTAAAAATGTAGAGGCGTGTTATGAGGACACTCAACATTTTGGCAAGTGATTTTAGAATATGCTGTAATTGGTCCCATTTTCACGAGGGTCCCGTAGTCGAGAGAATCTGACGTTGTTGCCATGAGTGGATGTTTGGGTCTGGCTCTGTCTCCCCACCTGAATGCCATAAGTAGTTTTACGCTGATTGGGCAACGTGATTTGCTGAGGACGTTTGGAATTGCAGTAAAGGGACCAGCAACCAGGAAACAACTGATGCTCCAAATTCTTTGAGTGCATTGTGGTGCGTGCCACGGGCCCTTTGAGACACTCTTGGAAAATCTGACCCCGGGAAGGGCTGCAATCGTCTGATTTACTGTAAAAGGGCAAGGGCAGAAAGTTTATTTACACTTTTCCAAAATTTTTTCTTTCCCACGCCCATCTCTGTTGTTTGCTGCCCGAGGATGAATTACCCTTTCTTGTCCTGTAACTGAGACAGGGAGATGATAAGGAAGTAACAGGTTTTACGGCCACTTCCAAAGCCAGGACTAGGATCGGCACAAATACTGCCCTGAGGCCAGCCGCCAGGAGGAGGCATCCCATCCTTGCCCTCAGTCATCTCGCTCTGCCTGGTGAATGTTCAGACGCTCATCCGCACGTCTCTGCCGGGAATACAAGCCTCTGTCTTTCTTGAAAGATCAGGTTTCTCTAACATATACAATAAATTATAGCACTAGCTTTAAGAAGAATCAGCAAAAAGCAAAATCGTAGCAGATGCCCTTAAAACCACCTAACAAATGAGGACAATTGGTACTCAGACCATGATTTAGTACTCGGAAGGGGAAGATTAAGGCTACGTGATTAATTGTAAGTACTTCTGGATAGGCCGTGGAAAACAGGTTGAAGCTCAGCAGCTTTCGCTAGCAAGGTTATTAGCTGCTTGAAGTGAAAATACTTTTGTGAATTGTATTGCGTGCTGGAATTGGAACTCTCACTCAAGAATATTTGTTTTCCGTGAGTAAATATCAGTAGGTGTTTTGGAAAGTTGCCTGCTACTCTTTCTTTTCCTTATTTTGAGGGTTATGAAATTACCAATACTGGTGAACCTTTGACATTACCCAGATCCTGTTTCCCTCCTGAGGCGTGTCATATATGGCAGAGAGCAAACAGAATGAAACTTTAGGTCAGTTTGATTATCTGTGATAGGAAGAGGTGCCTGACACTAATGTTTCTGGGAAAGTTCTGTGATAAAAGAAGAGAAAGAAAAATTGCATTTGGCAGGTTTGAAATTCCTGGTTGAATTGAGCCCTGAGTACATAAACGGTCACTGGAAGAAAAAGAAAAAGCAAGCGCTGAGGAGGTAAATTATAAACACTGTGCCTTATTATAAAATCATCTAAGATTTCATCCTTTCTTTTATCTGGTAGAAGATCAGTTGTTCATCACAAGTACCTAATTTAGTTATGTCTCAAGGTATTACTATTGGCTGCTATACCTGAATCAGCCACCTGAGCTTTTTATATTTCAGCATATAATTGTCAGCAGGTAGTGGCTGATAAAGCACTGGGAACAAGCGAAGCTGAAGAAAAGCCATGGGATCCCAGTGTTCTGGGTATTCTAGGTGTTGTTACCCAGTTATGGGGTCTGAGAGGAGAGGGGTTGACAGTAGCGTGAACTCTGCAGTTGCCGCATGTGTCATAGTTTTGTTTGAGTTCACCATTTCTGCATCACCAAGCAGTGAGCCCTTTCAGGGATCTGCCCTCTGATTTTGCAACCTCCCCAGTCAACAATGAACTCCTCAGAGGGCGGCCCTCAGGGGGCACAGTGGAGAAAAAGGAAGACTAAGATGGAGGGAACAGTGGACGGATGGCTTGCTCCATAGTTTGGTAAAAGAACTGACAGTGACTCAAGGGCAATAGCTCAAATTCAAACACTATCCAGTAACATCACATATTAACAGTGGTTTCTTCAGAAACAGCCGTACGCTCGTCGTGGTGAGTAACCTCATTAAAGGAATCCACAGAGAAAGTGCAGAAAGAAGAAACTGGGAGTTTGAATTAACAATTAACAGCTCTCTGATTGAAGTGCACCACCATCCGTAGAAGGCAGTGGTGGGTTAGCTTTCTAAGAGTAAAAAGGAAAGGTAAAACATCAAAAATGGTGGGAGAAAAGTTTCAGAACACAAGGTCATTTTAATTCATAGTTTCTTTAAAAGAACTGTCTCTTCTCAGCTTTCATATTTTGTTCAGAAAGGTCGTTTCTTTTAAGCCTTGTCATTAAAGAAGGTTTGCTCTTTAAAGTGAATTATCAAAAGGTGTGGAAATTGCAAGTTACTGAAACTAAAATGCATGATCAATTTTCAGTCAGCTAACGAAAGCCTACTTAAAATTGGATGTGCTTTTGTCCTGGCAGCCCCTTTGATAGAACCAGAAAAAGAAACATGGTTGGTCCATTCAAAGTAGGAAAAGAAGATAATTAGATAAAACTTTTTGTAACAATTGAAGTGGTTCTTGGATTTGGAGACTTGATTAAGAAGTGGCGGCATGGGCCATAATGGTGTTTGAAAAGTAAAAGGTGAATAGCCCAAATTTGGACCTGTTTAGTATTACCATTCTTCACTATATTGTTTTAAAAGCTAAATCAAACTTCAGATCATATCATTTACCTCTCACATAGAAGAAGAAATTTGTAACGAGACTGAAGGAATTTTAAAATGTGGGTCTCTTGACAATATCTGCTTGAGTTGAAAATTCAGGCTTCCAAATATTTCAGTTTTGAAAGCAAAGATTTCTATCAGGCGAGTGTTTTAAAACCAAAGGCCCCAAATGCTGCTGTAGATTCTGCTGTTTTTAGAACTGAAGCTTAGTCTAAACTTCAGACTAATAAATACTCTTATATCCTCTTCGAGAGTCTACCATTTTAAGAGAGGGCTCATGGGAAACAGCTAGTTGGACATCTAGACTTGATAATGGAACAGAAAGGGCTACCTAGTGAGAAGCCTGATCTATTTAGTTAGCTCGTATGTGTTGACAGGAGAGAACCATTTTGCCCATAGCCCTTTACCTTAGCTAGAAAGAAAATTAGTTCATAGATGGAGTTTACCAATTAACTTTGTTTCCTTAGGCAACTCTCTTCACCTATCCAGGCCTCACTTTTCTAACGCATAACATGAAAGGGTACAACGAGATCAGTATTTCCCAAATTGCACCATTTCAGTTGTCTAATTCAGTGTTTCTCAAACTAATATTCCATCAAGCCCTGTTCTGTGTGATTTTCTCAAAAGAAGTGTTCAGGTATCAAATATATTTAAGAAATAAATATAGCATGCTATCTCCTCCTCCTGAAGATTCACATTTATATCATTCACTCATTCATTCCTTTAATAGTTATTGATTGCCTACTATGTGCTAGAGAACACATTAACTACCCCAAAACTTAGTGGCTTGAAACAATAATGTCTGATCATCTCTCATGATAGTGAGGTTTGACCAGGCTCAACTAAGCTGTTCTCAGTTGGTCTCATGGAGATGCAGTCAGAGGTTGGCTGGGGAGGCTTAATGGGCTGGAAGTTCACAATGGCTCACTCACATGTTGGCAACCTGCTTCTGCCTGTTGGCTTGAACCTGGTGGCTGTGAGGAGCCCTCAAGAGCGAGCCCAGCAAGAGACCAGATGTGGAAGCCACCAGCCCCATAGGGCATCGGCCGATAAACTGGCACAGAGTCAGTTTTGGCATATTCAGTTGGTCAAAGCAATGACAAAGCCCACCCAGAGTCAAGGGGAGGTGACATGAGCCCGACAAATATCAAAGAATTTGTGGCGACCTTTAATCTACCTCATCCTTTGGCAAAGAAATCTATTTAACTTTCTTTAATCTGGGATTTCTTCAAATGATTTGAGCATAGAACAGTTTTTTTGTCTGGGGGGAGGTTCTGTGCCCCACTTATTTTATTGTAGAGTTCTATGAAATAATAGTTTGAGAAGCCCAAATCTAAGTGATTGCTAAAAAGTTCCTTCCTGTTCAAAAATTCTGTGAGTCTAGGATTTTGTATTTCTACAAGCACAGGTTAAATTAGGGATCTAGAAACATTGCTTGGGAAGTCCTGAGTTGGCAATATTCAATAAGGCCTGTGTGATTCTTTCAAAAGATAGTAGCAACCATAGTTGAATGTTTCTTTAAACTCCTCTCTGGGGCTTGGTATGCATTGTTTATCATAATTATCTGAGCAAGTGTATTATTATAAACGTTCACCAAAACCCATGCCCTGTGCTGAGGATGGTTGTTCCTTCTTTTGTGGAAATACCAGACGCAGGGAAGGATGTGGACTTGATGAGCCTGTGAGGGAAAATTTCCTGAACTAAAGAACACTTAAAAACTACTCAACTAAGTAGAGTCAAAATCATCTAGATAAACAAATGAATCAGCCTCCCTAATTGCCCCGTTAGCTTTCTCACCACTACAGCTGAGTTATCTCTCTTTATCCTGCTTATCCTATTGGCCTTTATCTCATGTTCTCTGACTAAGCCCGGGTGGAGAATGTAAAGAAGTAAACTGAAGGCAAACATCATGAGCCAGGCTACAATCCCATCGTTAGCTCTGAATGTGCCGATTACCAAACAATGGAGTCAACCTAGTGGTCAGCATGTGTTTTGAAAACATGGGAATGGTTAGTTTGTCCGGTTGTGTTCAGCAAGCAGAGCCTGAGAATTTAAGGATGCAAAAAAAGTAGAAGAGATGCCATTTCCCTTTTGTTGTTGTTGTTGTTAGTTGTCTTTGAGTCAACTCCAATCCATGGCGACCTTATACGTAACAGACCGAAACATCGCCCGGTCCTGTGCCATCTCCATGATCTGTGATAGGTCTGAGCCCTTCGTTGAGGCTGTTGCGTCAGTCCATCTCACAGAGGGTTTCTCTCATTTTCATTGGCCCTCTGCTTTACCAAACATGGTGTCCTTTTCTAGCGACTGGTCTTTCCTGATGGCCTGTCCAAAAGGAAGCAGGGTGAGGAGATTTCCCATTGTATTTCTTTTCCTAACAGGATGGTGGAGGGTCCTGAGAATCTTGCAGTTTTTGCAGAAATCGCTTGACCTCGACTGAGATTTCTCTAAAGCTGGTTTGCATTTCCCAGTTGTGCTCCATGCGAGCTGCCTGAAGCTGTCATTTACCAGACATCAACCCTAACGCATTCCACCCGTATGTGTAAACTCGGTTCTAGACCACTTTCCCCTGAACGCTGTGGCATCTCCCAGCTACTGCAGTGTCACAATCCTGTGTGAAATCCTCTTCAGAACTGATCATTTGGCCCATTGCATATCATTGCATTTGTAATAAAAATAGTTATCCAAGTACCACGGTGGTGCTACTACGTGAAGCCCGGGGTGTTGCCTCCTCGTGTCTCCACCTGCTCTTCCTAGGAGTTAAGGATCTGGTGCACTTTTCTGCCTAGAGCGATATTTCTTACAGTGTTAGGGAACCTTTCTTTTTCTGAGTTCCCACTTGTGTTACTGATTTTGTTCTTCAGTGTTTTTTATTTACACATTTCAGCATGTGAATTTGGAAGGTACTGGAATACAAATTGGGTGGATTAAGGGGACTTTTTTTTCCCCCCTTTAAAATCCTTTCTACAATCTTATTTGGAGTCTCTGTGTGTGTGCATGTGTGTGTAATGATAAATCCATACATCTCATAGAGCCAAAACACTTTTTTTTAAAATATTTTTAAATAGGCTAATGAAGACTCAAATCTCCGACTGCTGGCTGTGCTATTAGGTACTTTGTCTAAAATGATATAACATCCCTCTAATTTTTTATTGGAAAAGGATAAGGATTAATTGGCCCCATCTGCATCTCAAGTTGTAATTACTATGCTCTCTATGATACCACCTCTAACATATGAAGAGCATTTCCACTTCCTGTAAACTGTAGATTGAGCTGCACTCTTCAAAACATGAATAAATTTGCTCAAAAAGAACTAGGAAATATTTATTCATTAAATATTCTGCAGACCTGTGCTGTGTTTCTGTCCAAGGAGCTGATCCAGAGGCTCTGAGGCAGGCAAAGATGAACAAGACCCACTCCTTGCCCATAAGAGCTTGTAATCTGTGAGGGAAGATAAGACAAAGACAGAAAAAAATGATAAACAAGAGAGAATGTGATCTTTGTATAAGAGAAATGCCAAACATGGTGGGAATTCCAAGGAAGCAGAAACACTTTGAAAGAAAGTCTTATAGGAGGAGATGGCATTTAAGCTGGACTTTGGAATAGGAGTAGGATTTCAATAGGTAAAAATGTGGAGAAGGGCATTCCAGATGGAGTCATAGCCAGTGAAGTAGTTCAGATCATCTAGACCATGTCGTGCTGGAAGAAAATAGTATGAGGTAAGATTTAGAAGATGTCTTGGAATCAGATTATGGAAGACAAAGGGAACTGTATTTACGGAGTACCTACAGCATGTGGTATGCTGGGCTAGGCCTTACTACATGTTAGTTAAGGGCTTTTGGAGTCAGACCTGCATTTGGACAGGTTGCTTAGCTTCTCTGAGTCTCAGTTTCCTTATCTTAGAAAATGGAGACAATAGTAGAACATGGTTATAAAGATTAAATGAGATAATGCATACAAAGATCTAATGTACAATAAACATTCAACAAATATTTCTATTTTAAGACAATCTTCAATAATTTCATAAAATGAGTATTATTTATACTTGAAGAAGCTAAAGCAGAGAAAAGTCTGGAAACTTGCCCAGGGCCACATATCTGATGTGTGGTGTGAGAGCAGAAATGGGAACTCATGTCTCTGACTTAGTCACCGTTGTTCCTTGCATGATATTCCATTGCCTCCACGGATGAGGAGAAACTTGGACTTCATTTTATAAGCAACAGGGAGTGATTAAAGGGCTTTGAGCAGGGAAGTGACACCATTGGAAATTGCTATATGAGTGTTTGTCTAGCAGCAGCATGAGGTGGGATGGATTAGAGGAGACAAGAGGCTGGAGGTAGAGAAAAACTTAGGAAATGAGTACAGTATTCCCGTAAGTTGGACCTTGCCCCCCATGAGAGAAGCATCTCTCTGTGAATGGGAAGTAGGTCAAAGATGTAGCAGCCACCATGGCTCCTGAATGAAAGAGGTGATTGTGGAAGAGAAATGTGGGGCCAAGTTTTCTAGCCTAAAAAGATGTGTGGCACAGATTTGAGTGGAGGGAAAAATGATGAGTTTGGGTTTAGACATAATGAGCTTCATCAGGTACCTGGAAACCTGGGTCAGGTCCAGAGATTTACCAATCCAGAACATCTAGGTGAGAGTTGACACTGGGAGAGCTGATGGTGTCAGCAAGGGTGGGAAAGGGTTAGGGAAACAGAAGAGGAGATAGGAAAGGGATAGGAGGGAACCAGGAGGGAGTGTACCGTTAGGGGAGTCCAGAAAAAGAGTTTAAAAAAGAGGAGTAGGGGGGATGAGCAGGCTGGTCAGCAGGATCAGACACAGGGTGCTCCAGGGAGGATTAAGAAGACTGCTGAATTCACTCTTGGGGAAGAAGCAAGTGGGGTGATAGATTAGAGGAGACAAGCTAAGTTCCTTGAGGGTCCAAACTGAAGGGTATGGTGGCTCCCAGACATCTAAAGTCGTAAAATAAGAGATGGAGGGCCAGGTACAGTTGTTTTGAAAGCTCTTTAAGGATTGGAGGCAGGGTTCCCTCTTTTTATTCTAAACAACAGTTTACAGTTAACAGTAGTTCCACCAGACACTAAACCCACAAGCACTGGAGCCCGTGTGGGACCAGCCATGTGAGTGGGTGTCCTGGATTATTTATGAAAGTTCAGGGTGATGTTTTTTGAAAATTTAGCTCCCCTCTAATCATACAGTGTGCACCAATGTGTAAATTTTGTAGAGTAGCTAAATGAAGTTAGCCATTTTGCAGACTAGCCCTCAGGATAAATCATGTTAATAAAGTTGATTTTCTGTGAGGGAAATTCCCATACACTCAAATACTTATGTATCTGATCCTTACTGACATGAAATTCTGGAATTATCGTGGGTGTCTGAGTATTTTTTCCTTTATTAACAACAACAAAAAGTCAACTTTAACTTAATATTTAGGTAGAACTTAAATCTTGAGATAGAATATATGATTACAAAATTACTCTTTTCAATGTCCAGCCCCCTACCCCAAAAAACACAATGCCCAAACCAAACCCATTGCCGTTGAGCCAATTCCGACTCACAGCAACCCTGAAGGACAAAGTAGAACTGCCCCATAGGGTTTCCAAGGCTGTGATCTTTACAGAAGCAGACTGCCACATCTTTCCCCAAGGAACGGCTGGTGGGTTCAAACGGCCGAACTTTTGGTTAGCAGCCTAGAGTTTAACCACTGTGTCACCAGGGCTCCTAAACTCACACGTGTGTGCATGCGCACACACACACACACACACACACACACACTTAAAGAAAACCAGGCAAATAATGGTGAACACATTTTTGGGGTAGAGAAGATGGCATTAAAAAAAAAAAAAAAAGCCATCTAATAAGGGCCAGCTTTAGTATTGAACACCAGAAGATGAACCAACTTTTTTAAAGGGGAAATTAAACTTACGGTAATTCTGGAAATATAGGTAAGACTTTCCTATGAGACAGAAAAATTTTGGTATCCTAAATTTCTTTAATGGATTTCATAGGTGCTCACCACAATGTCTGGCAGCCATAAATGTCTTCCTTTCTTTTTTTAATAGTCTGGCACCAAAATTTCCTTCATGCCAACCCCAAGAGTTATTAATAGGGACTTAGAAAGAAAATAAAGCAAGACACTGTAATTCTATCAAAATAGCTTAGCTTCTGGGCTCACTTTAGAAGGAGAGAGAAAAAAGAGCTTTTTTCTACTAAGGAAAATCAAGAAGAGGACATTTGGGTACTCTAAAATTGCCAGCCTGGCTGATGCAGGGAAAACAAGGGGAAACGTCGATGTTTTAGATTTGCTGACTCTCATCCAAAGAAGTGGCAAAGGGGACCCAACTTTGTCTGGGGTTCCTGAGCTGTTAGGAGAATTCAGTCAACTTGAGCTGGCCAGACCATGGCTTCCCCAGGGTGTAGAGGGTAGAGTTGCCCACTGGGAGTGTCTGCAGAGGTGACTCTCTTGAGTAAAGGTGCCAAGAGCAGAGAAGCTGGACCACCACTAATCTAGCTCTGAGTTTCTTTTTCAGTAGTAGAACGTGCCCCTCCCAGCTGTGAAAAGCGAGGTTGGGATCCAGTTGCAGCTGGAAAGTATGGCAGTATTAGCTCATCCACTGCAGTGTAGACAGTGAGAGGGAGGTCTTAAGACACGGAGTCAGGATTTCTCTACTGCTGGTATCCTAGAAGTGGTGCGCCTCTTGTGCCAGATGACATCAGCTAGAAGCAAGCTATGAAATGCTGCAGGTAATTATGAGCTTGATTTTAGAATACTTACCACCTGCTGACTAGGATGTGCTTTTCACCCAGGCACTTCAGAAAAAGTGGAGAGGATCCCAATGCAGGAAAACTGTAGTATTGTGGAAAGTCCTAGAAATATATGGAAAACCGGGAGTCACATTTATCCTCTGAAAGGAGCATTTGAGCCAAAAATAAGTCTTGTTTCAGATTCAGCTGCTAACCAAAAAGTCGGCATTTCGAATCCACCAGTCACTCTTTGGAAACCCTGTGGGACAGTTCTACTCTGTACTGTAGAGTTGCTGAGTCAGAATCAACTCCATGGCAACAGGTTTGGTTTCTTTGGTTTTACTGTAATACAACTTAAATAATTTCATTTTATATACTTTGATTATAATTCCTACTTGATCATTATGGTTTTATCTGTATTCATAAAGTGATTATACCTACCCTTAAGGGTAGTTGAATTTTATTATGCCTTCCAACCAAGGGGAAGAGAAAACATAACTATACTGTGTTTAGGGGCAAGTTATTAAATATTGTACTGTGAAAGTACACTTCACAATACTTTATTTAAGGCAAGAGCTTGTACTGATAGCCAGGTTCAATTTCTATTACTTGGGTTAAATTGACCTTTAGGCTAGCCATTTAAACTCTGTATGCTTTAGATTCAGCATTCAGGTAAATAGACAAGTAGTAACGACAAACCTAAACCAAACTCGTTGCTGTCCATCGATTCCAACTCATGGCAACCCCATAAATTACAGAGGAGAGAACTGCTTCATAGGATTTTCTTGGCTGTAATCTTACCATTGAACATTAATGACTGAAGACCAGACCAGTTGTGGGATGACGTCAAGGACATCAAACATGAAGAAAGCAAATGGTCATTAAAAAGACAGAAAAGAAAGAAAACACCAAAATGAATGTCAGAAGAGACACTGAAACTTGCTCTTGAATGTAGAATAGCTAAAGCGAATGGAAGAAATGATGAAGTATAAGAGCTGAACAGAAGATTTCAAAGGGCGGCTTGAGAAGACAAAGTAAAGTATCATAATGAAATGTGCAAAGGCCTAGAGTTAGAAACCAAAAGAGAAGAACACCCTGGGCATTTCTCAAGCTGAAAGAACTGAAGAAAAAATTCAAGCCTCAAGCTGCAATTCTGAAGGATTCTATGGGCAAAATATTGAATGACATAGAAAACATCAAAAGAAGATGGAACGAATACACAGAGTCACTGTACCAAGAAGAACTGGTCGACATTCAGCCATTTCAGGAGGTAGCATATGATCAAGAACCGATGGTACTGAAGAAGGAAGTCCAAGCTGCACTGAAGGCACTGGCGAAAACAAGGCTCCAGGAATTGATGGAATACCAATTGAGATGTTTCAACAAAGGATGCAGTGCTGGAGGTGCTGACTCATCTATGCCAAGAAATTTAGAAGGCCAGAAAAAAAAAATTTGAAAGACAGCTACCTGGCCAACCAGCTGGAAGAGATCCATATTTGTGCCCATTCCAAAGAAAGGTGCTTCAACAAAATGCAGAAATTATCAAACAATATCATTAATATCGCATACAAGTAAAACTTGTCTGAAGCTAATTCAAAAATGGTCACAGTAGTTCATTGACAGGGAACTGCCAGAAATTCAAGCCAGATTCAGAAGAGGACCTGAATGAGGGATATCACTGCTGATGATGGATGGATCTTGGCTGAAAGCAGAGAATACTAGAAAGATGTTTACCTGAGTTTTACTGATTATTCAAAGAGATCTGACTGTGTGGATCATAACAAATTATGGATAACATTGCAAAGAATGGGAATTCCAGAACAGTTAATTGTGCTTATGAGGAACCTGTACGTAACCAAGAAGCAGTTGTTCGAACAGAACAAGGGGATACTGTATGGTTTAAAATCAGGAAAGGGGTGCGTCATGGTTGTATCCTTTCACCATACTTATTTAATCTGTATACTGAACAAATAATCCGAGAAGCTGGACTATATGAAGAAGAACGTGGCATCAGGATTGGAGGAAGATTCATTAACAACCTGTAATATGCAGATGACACAACTTTGCTTGCTGAAAGCAAGAGGACTTGAGGCACTTAACTGATGAAGATTGAAAACCACAGTCTTCATTATGGATTACACCTCAACATAAAGAAAACAAAAATCTTCACCACTGAAAGGTAAGACGGTACACAGTACTGGGGAAGCCAGCACAACTTGTACAAGGAAAGTTCATGGAAGCTCCATAGATACTTCCAAACTCCCTGAATTGCTGGGCGGAGGGCTATGGGGACCATGGTCTCAGGGAACATCTAGCTTAATTGGCATAACACAGTTTGTAAAGACAATGTTCTACATTCTACCTTGGTGAGTAGCGTCTGGGGTCTTAAAAGTCTGTGAGCAGCCATCTAAGATACTCCACTGGTCTCACCCCTTCAGGAGCAAGGGAGAACGAAGAGAACAAGATACAAGGAAAAGATTAATCCAAAGGACTAATGGACCACAGCTACCACAGACTCCACCAGACTGAGTCCAGTATAGCTAGGTGGTGCCCGGCTAGCACCACTGACTGCTCTGACCGGGATCGCAGTAGAGGGTCCTGGACAGAGCTGGAAAAGGATGTAGAACAAAATTCTAACTCACAAAAAAAAGACCAGATTTACTGGCGTGACAGACTGGAGAAACCCCAAGAGTATGGCCCCCGGACACCTTTTTAGCTCAGTGGTGAAGTCACTCCCGAAGTTCACCGTTCAGCCAGGGATTGGACAGCCTCATAAAACAGAATGAGACTAATGAGGCACAGCAGTCCAGGGACAAGAACTAGTAGGCAGGAGGGGACAAGAAAGCTGGTGGTAGGGAACCCAAGGTTGAGAAGGGACAGTGTTAACATGTCGTGGGGTTAATCATTGTCATAGGGCAATACGTGTACTAATTGGACAATGAGAAACTATTTGTTCTGCAAACCTTTATCTAAGGTACAGAAAAAAAAAGAATTATCTATGTGAGATCAAATTGACAAGGGCAACTCAAAAGGTTTGATGGGAAGCCTAGGGGGCAGTGAGTTGAAGATAATGGTAATAGAATGATTTGGAAAAGGATAGGGAGCATAGCAGCACAACTGAAAGAATGTAACCCATGTCACTGAATTGTACATGTAGAAACTTTTGAAATGGTGTAACTTTGACTATGTATATTTTCACACACAAAAAAAAGGTCCTCCAAGATTGAGAAGGGAGAGTGTTGACATGTCATGGAGTTGTTAACCAATGTCAAAAAGCAATATGTGTACTGACTGTTCAGTGAGAAACTATTTGTTCTGTAAACCTTCATCTAAAGTACAATAAAAAAAAAAATTCCCCAAAAAAAGAAAATGTTCTACATTCTACCTTGGTGAGTAGTGAGTGGAGTCTTAAAAGCCTGTGAGCAGCCATCTAAGATACTCCACTGGTCTCACGCCTTCCAGAGCATGGGAGAATGAAGAAAACAAGATACAAGGGAAAGATTAGTCCAAAGGACAAATGGACCACAACTACCATGGCCTCCAGCAAACTGAGTCCAGTACAACTAGATGGTACCAGGCTACCACCACTGACTGCTCTGACAGGGATCACAACAGAGGGTCCCAGACAGAGCTGGAGAAAAATGTAGAACAAAATTCTAACTCACAAAAAAAGATTAGACTTACTGGCCTGACAGAGACTGGAGAAGCCCCAAGAGTATGGCCCCTGGACACCCTTTTAGCTCAGTAGTGAATTCACTCCTGAGGTTCACCCTTCAGCCAAAGATTAGACAACCCCATAAAACAAAACAAGACTAATGGAGCACAACAGCCCAGGGACAAGGACTAGAAGGCAGGAGGGCACAGGAAAGCTGGTAATAGGGAACCCAAGGTCAAGAAGGGAGAGTGCTGACATGTCGTGACGTTGTTAACCAATGTCATAAAACAGTATGTGTACTAACTGTTTAATGAGAAACTATTTGTTCTGTAAACCTTCATCTAATGTACAATTAAAAAATAAAAAAAGGAAAAAAAAACTCCTCACCATTGGACCAATAAGCAACATCATGATAAACCGAGAAAATATTGAAGTTGTTAAAGATTTCATTTTACTTGGATCCACAATCAATGCCCATGGAAGCAGCAATCAGGAAATCAAATAACGTATTGTGTTGGGCAAATCTGCTGCAAGACCTCTTTAAAGTGTTAAAAAGCAAAGACGTCACTTTGAGGGCTAAGATGCGTCTGGCCCAAGCCATGGATATTTTCAGTCACCTCATATGCATGCAAAAGCTGGGCAATAAATAAGAAAGATTAAGGAGGAATGTATGCCTTGGAATTATGGTGTTGGCAAAGAATATCGAATATACCATGGACTGTCGGAAGAACCAACAAATATGTCTTGGAAGAAATACAGCCAGAGTGCTCCTTGGAAGCAAGAATGGTGAGACTTCATCTCACATACTTTGGACATGTTATCAGGAGGGCCCAGTCCCTTGAGAAGGACATCATGCTTGGTAAGGTAGAGGGTCAATTAAAAAAAATGAAGACCCTTGACGAAGCGGATTGACACAGTGAGTACAACAGTGGGCTCAAACATAGCAACGATTGTAAGGATGGTACAGGACCGGGCAGTGTTTTTTTCTGTTGTACATAGGGTCACTATGAGTCAGAACCAACTCGACGGCACCTAACAACAACAACAACTTACCAAAGCAGATCACCAGGCCTTTCTGCCACAGAGCCACTGGGTGAGTTTGAACTGCCAACCTTTAGGTTAGTTGTTGAGCACAAACCACTTGTGCCACCGAGATTGCCCATAATGATGATTAAAAAAAAAAAGCAAACCCTTTGCAGTTGAGTCAATTCCGACTCATAACAACCCTATAGGACAGAGTAGAACTGCCCTGTAGGGTTTCCAAGGAGCAGCTGGTGGATTCCATCTGCTAACTTTTTGGTGAGCAGTTGATCTCTCAACCACTGTGCCACCAGGGCTCCGTAATGATGACAGGACTATCAAATTAGTGATGTCTTTAAGATATACACCAGGATGGCGCAGGACTGGGCAGTGTTTCGTTCTGTTGTACATAAGGTCACTATGAATCTAAACCGAATGGCACCTAACAACAACAACTTAACACATACAAGTAACGAGGTAGAAATCACATAGACCATCTTGAAAGGGAAGCACAGCTTACAGCTGATACTAAGTATAGACAACAGCTTGTCTTACTACCCCTTCCCTGCCTTCAGGTCTTTTCTTAACTGGAGTAAGACCCTAACTAACCACCAAAACCTGCATTTACTATTGCCTGTATCAACTGAATACACGGTCTACCCATTCGAGGGCAGGGTTGGTAGTGATTAATCTGACTCCATCTGCAGCTTAGGGAAAGAAATAGATCTTTTTTGCAACACTTCATTTTTTAAAAATTCATCGAATATTAAAAGGTTTTCATGTTTCACTATATCTAAGAAGAAAAAAATGTGACATGCAGATTCTTGAACTAACAAAAGGATCGAGAAAGGCCATAATTTTGAAAATAAAGCATTTACTCAAAAGGAAGACATCTCATTTGATTGTGAGCACAATTTTGAAAGATGCAAAAAATATTGGAAGGAGGTGAAGAGCCAATTACTTGGTTATGAGAGAATGTAATAGGCTCATTTATGAGGTGGAAAAAATGTTGATAGCATAGTAGAAACCTAGCCAGATGCAATGAATCCGTATGCCCCAGAGCCAACCAGTAGTTTAGGCAACAGAATCAATTCTCTGCTAAACACATAAGGACAGGAAGACATTTTCAGCACCAACAAAACAATATTTCATCACTTCCAGAAATGAACTTGTTGGTTTGATGTCAAACTACAGGGGAAAACTTTAAGAACCTATTCAGAAGCATCAAAGAATTCTACAGAAAAGTCAATGAAATGGAGCTGAAACTTTCTCTCCCTCAGCAGGTACTGCTCAGTGAATTTCTAGAGCCTTCATGCACATCAAATCCACAGTAACTTTTCTAGAGATGACCCTGATTTTGAACACAGTTCCAAGGCTGTTGGAGCAAATGAAAAATGCTGATTTGAAGATGTTATTTCCTGTCCAGTGTTACTGGACTCATATTTTAAGAAAACAGCCAGCCTAGCCCATGAAGAAAGCCTTCAAAAAGAAACATTTATGATCTAGTTTTTATATTGATCATTGGTTTTATATATTTGGTGAGTGTTTCTATAAAAAAAATTTGCTTTTTAATTTATTTTTGAGACCACTTTTGCGTTTTTAATGTTACCAAACAGGTTCTTAAAAATGGAACCTCAATTTATAACAGGGTGCCTGTGAGAAATAAGAATAATCCCACTTTTTACCAGTTTGGTTACCAGTTAGGTTGTGGAGGATCACTCGTCTTCAGTTAGTGAATTTGGGGCCAAGAACTGTTACATACATTTCTTCCAACTTTTCAACCAAACATGCAGAACTTTTAATGCTAATAACTTAACCCAAAGATAAAGTTTACCCAGAAGGGTATAAAGACTGGAGCTGGGTGGTAATCTGAGTAAATAGCTTCTGCTGAATCAGGGACTTTCCAAGAACGTCTCTGAAATGTTCCTTTCCTAAGATTAGCTTAGCAAGTGACCCATGTGTCTGCTCCTTGGCTTTCTGGAGCAAAGAAGGATCTATTTCAGGGGGCTCATTTCAGTTTCACTCACATTGTTGTAAAACATCAAAAACAAGGGAAGGACTTTGAGCCACCCATAGTACCTTAAAAAATATTTAAGCTTTTACGAGAAGTAGCACCACCACACCCACACCCTAGGAGAGACCAAGCACCCATCGTCAGTGGTACCCAACACCACTCCAAGGAGGGAGCTGCCTAAGAAGTAACACATACAATGTCGGAGAGCTCAGGTGACAGACGGGCCATCTATCCCAGCAGAGAGTGCAGCCACCTTCCTCCTCCAGCCTGTGGGCTAGCCCTTCTGCAGCAAGGTGATTTTACTCCCTCTGATCAGGCTGCACCAGTTACCTTGCCCTGTAATAATACCATACCCTGTTTAATTCTTCATCCAAGATTCATCCTGTGGACTAATGAATACAGAGCCTGTGCCTAGGGTTGCCACATGGCTAATCACCAATCACAGAATCATCCAGTGGAGGAGGATTTCTACGCCCCCCCCCACCCCCTCTCACCAACCCCATTGTGGAGTATGGTCTCTGTCAATCAGACTCGATTGGACTGAGGCCATTCTTATCTATGGCGTAGCCTAGCCAGGCGGCCACTACTGAGCAGACTTTAAGATTCATTGATTCATTCTGGGTATCTTCAAGGCATACCCACTCTGTGTCAAGCACTGTGCTAGACACTGAGAATGATTCAAAGATGAATTAGACCCATGACCAAGGAGATCATAGTCTAGTAGAAAAAAATAAGGTATGTACAAAAATGCCTGAAATATATAGTATTGGGTAGGGAGTTCCGTAAGAGAGTTTTAAATAAGAGTCTAGGAGAAGTGGTCCCTCCCATCCTGAGAGTTCAGGGGTGAGCAGCAGTAATGCTCTAAGCTTTAGAATAAGTAGGAACTTGTCCCTTTTGTGGAACAGTGTGTTCCATCGGGGAGACACTGGGTGGAGGCAAGGTTGGCTGCCCCCTTTCCCAGCCACTGCATGAATGCACCACCATTCTGGGAGAAAGGTCTTAGACTTCATTTTCTCCAGTACAGGGACCATGGACTTCACTGGGACATGATGGGAGTAAATGAAAGGCTGCTTTCTGGTCAAAGCAGACAATCCGAATGTTTCAGAGAAGAAAAGGCTCAGGTTATAGGGGCAGTGGCTTACTGTTTATACACACCCTCCAGAAACCTGTGGCTGAGCAGACTGACTCATAGATGGCATTAAAAGTCAGATTTACAACACCGTGCAAGAACGTTTACCCGCTTCACTGTTAGTCACACAGTACACCCAGGAAGAAGTATTCTTTGAATTCAGGGAGAATTCCATTCCATGGAGTCTGACCAAAGTTAGGGTGGTCTAGAAAGCTCCTTCATCACTTTAAGAGTGTACAGCCTTTGACCATGCCCCCAGTTTTGGTTTGTAACCCAGTCTGTACGTAACAGACTCCTCACCTGTAGCTGGGTTTGTTGAACAGCTCCAGGTTTGAGTCCCTACTTGGCTCTTATTTTCCCTCTGAAAATTCAGATTCCCAGAGATTTATACCAAATCTAAGACAAGCAAGAGAGGTCTCAGTTAGATGTATAGCTTGGACAGGCTATTTTCCAAAAATGTGCTGTACCATTTTATCTCATGGGTGTAAAGCAGGGGTCAGCAAACTTTTCTCTAAAGGTCCGGATAGTAAAGACTTTCTTCTTTAGGCCATGTGATCTCTGTTGCAACTACTCAGTTCAGCTGTCGTAGTGTGTAAAAGCAACCATAGAACTGGTGGGTCTGCATTCCAATAAAACTTTATTTACAAAAACAGTTGACAGGCTGGGCCTGTCCCATAGGCGATAGTTCACAGAGGATTGATTTCTCTTGTTGATGACCTTAATTAGGAAGTTTTTAGGCTCATAGACCCTTTAGGTGGTCAGGGGTCTTAAAGGTCATTTCTGGCACTCATCCATTGTGGACTGAAGCCCTTGATGAATGGATGGGTAGATAGTCGGATGGATGAATGGTTAGATGGATGATGAACTAGTGGCATCCTAGTCCAGCTGCTTATGGATGATTCAGCTGTGTCACCAGCTGCTGGTCTTGACTCAGCTAAATACTTCTGATGAAAAGATAAAGTTTTTTATATACCAAGATAATCCATTTCAGTAAATTCAGTTAAATTGACTCAAAATCATTCTTCCCATAACTTCTACCCACAAACCATAATTCTTCTCTTTGGGGATACCCAAAGCAAAACTAATTCTTCTCCCTTATGACAGGCATTTGAATATTTGAAGAAGGTTATCAGATGCCCCTGCAATCTTCATCTCTGATGAAAAATCCTCAGTTATTTTAACTGTTCCTATGTGACGTAGTTTCCAGACCTTTTATCACCCTTGGGGAACTATTGGTCACACTTCAGTTTGTTGATCATCCTTTTAAAATGTGGTACCCATTGGACACAACGTTCTACACATGGTCGCATGTGCTCTCCTTCCCTTCAACCAAAATTTTCAAAATAATGATCCATTTAGATCTCCACTTTCTCACCTCTCTTACTCCTCAACCCATTGCAGCCTGGTCGCCAATGCTAACAACTGCATTGAGGCTGCTCTTGCTAAGGTTATATAATTGTCAAATCCAAAGGCATCCCCCAGTTTTGCCTCACTTGCCTTTCTTCCATATCTGACTCCGTTAGCCACTCTGCTTTCTTAACTCTTCTCCCTTGGCTGGTTTCCCATATACCTCTCTGCCCCTTGCAGCCTCCTTCTGTTTTTCCTTAAATATAGGCTTCTGTAAACCTTGTTGCCTGTGTAATCATTTCCCCATCCAAGCCTTCAGTTCCTACCCATCAACTTATGACCTCCACCTGGTCCCATCTCTGGAACTCAGACTGACTACTGGATTTCTCCACATTCTTGTCTGGTGGTCAACCAGAATGCAAAATGTCCAAGACTGTATCTGTCATCTTTTCCAATCGCCCAAGTCAGAAGCCTGGCACACCCCTGAATCCTGTTTCTTCCTCCATCCTTACATCTAATTTGTCACCAACTCCTGCAAATTCTACTTTCAAAATAGCCGCCTGGTTCCTCTCCATCTTCACTGCCATAGATCAAGCCTTTGTTATTTCTCAACTGTTGCAGTCACTTCTAACCAGCCTCACCACTCTGCCGGCCATTTTTCCCACTATCTCCACCATGTCTTCTAGAAGACCAGCTCTGAACTTGTTATTCCCCTGCTTGAACTCCTTAATCTCAGTCTTCAAGATAAAGATCATTCTCCCTGACAATACCACTCAGTGTCCTTTGAGATCTGAAGACTCCTCCTATATGAGCTCCTGTTGGGGGATGGGCACAACCCTAGTCCCACAATATTGTCATCGCCTTGATATCTTTCCCTACTAGACTGTAAACTCCCTAAGAGCAGGGATTGTGTTGTTTTCATTCTTATATTCAGAACTTGGTACCTAGTAGGTGCTAATTGAAGTATTTCTTGAGTGAAGGAGTCTGACCCCTGGCACTACGTCTCCTGTCCCATTCACACAGGCATCCCTGTCATCCAACATGGCTTGCAGCTTCCTGGCTGGGCCAGGTGACCTCATGCCTCCTGGCATTGCCACATGCCATTTCCTCTGTCTGGACCATCCTTCTCTGGGCAACCTCCTGGCTAATGCCCACCCATTCCTCACAACTCAGCTGTGTCAGCCCCTCTGGTAAGCTTTCCCTGGCCCTCCCTCACCGCATCAGGAGAGGATGCCTCTTCACTGATCCCTACAATGCTGCCTGCACATCTCTCATAGCTCTTAGCACACTCTGTGATAGTAGTTGGCTTGTTTGTGTCTCTCACTGAACTGTGAGCACCTCGAAAGCAAGGATGCAAAATTTGAATTGGCACATGGGAAACTTTCAGTAAATGAATGAATGGCTGTTACCTCCCTTGATCTGGATAGTATTACAGATATTACTGCAGCTTGGGGCTGCCTGTACTTTTTTGAGGAGCTCCAAATCTCAAAATACCAGCCACACTCATGGTCCCTTTTTGAGGGGACATGCTCTTCCCCACATCCCCAACTCCCACCGTAGCAACCCTACCCAGCCCCTTCCCAGATGCTCAGTCAGTTATCTGTGGCCTGGCCTGGCTCAAGCAGATTCCCCTTTAGCAGGAATTAGAGCTAGGAACTACCAAGAAAATGGAGCTGTTCACAATGGGAGCTGAAGGGGTAAGGTGGCCATGAGACAGAGGAAGGACCACTTAAGATGTCAGGAAGCTGGCATTATGAGGAAGCAAAAGCTCAGAGACCAAGAAAATACATGGAGAGGAGGGTGAGGAAGCCAGTGAGAAGAAGTGGCAGCATGATGAAAGAGAACCCCCTTGATCACCACGTGTGTCTCAACAGTGCCCCCCAGGTGGTCTCAGCTGTGTCATTGTCTTGACTTCTGTTGACCTTGTAGCCAACCAGAAGTCATTCCTCCCAAATGCAGGACTTTGCTTTTATCCTTTAGGGAAAAAAAAAAAAAAAAAAAAAAGCTGGCTACTTTGACCAAAGGCCTTTCGTTTTCTCCAGAATTGAGACCTAACATCTCATTGTTACAAATGATTTCTTGATGTCTTAAGAATTAGAAAGACACACCACCTCCCCTTTCATTTGACTATCACTTTACTTTTTAAAAAAATGTTGTTCCATCCATTAACTGAACTTATTACCCCAGCAGTGTGGATAAATCCTCATAGCTGGTATTATTAACCCCTTTTTTACAGGTGAGGAGGCTGAGAATTACTAAGGTAAAGTGATTTTTCTGAAATCAAAGATCAGCTATCTAATGTCCAAATTAGGGCTAGAACTCAAATTTTTAGTGTGAAAGCTTCTTTCTCCTATTGCATGCCCGTCCCTCCCACAGCACACCCTGGAGTATTAGACAAATTAATTGAACCTTGTGGTGGATGAGCTAAGCCTTCCCCCTGCCCAGTGGTCACACTTGGGCGAGTGTCCATTTAATAGTTTCTTCACCATTTATGTAATTTGTGGTCTAGAAAGTCTAAAAGCTGTAGCCCTTAGCAGCCTTGGGAACAGTGTCTGTTTGGAAATGTGCTATAAAGCAATAAAACTTAATTTCATAAACCATCTGATAAGACATAGGAGAACAACCCTTGGCCAGAGTCCCAAAGAGTGGTATGCGCAAGAGTCTGCTCTTGAGCAAGAGTTTGAGAAATGGAGTGGGAATTGCAAGAGGGGGATCCTGGCAACACTTCCAAATGGCTTTCTGTCTGATCGTGAGCAAGGCCCCTTCCATTCCCAGTGCCTTGGTTTTCTCTCTGTTCACTGGAGAGCTGTCCTCCTGGGCAGCAGGGGAAGGGTCCCTGAAGAAGCTACTGCCTTCCGCTGTCAGCCATTGCTGGAACCGAATAAAAAAAATTCATTCCCTTTGGAATTTCACTTCTTTTCCGACTATTTGCAAGGTTATAGTAACCATCTGAGGCAGATCTTCCCCATGAAGGTATTGGGTCCTCATGCCTGGAAATTTTCAAGCAATAGCATCAAGGAAGCAGTAGGAAGATGAAAGACTGCATTGTGCAAGCCTTTGATCTGTATCTCTCAGGTCCTTTGTAACTCCAAGATTCTATGACAAAATCTTAGAATGCAGATAAGAAGCTCATCTTGGGCAACGGGAGGGGGAAGTGTGAAGCAACCAGACAGACCCATGATACCTAGCCAGATGTCCTCATACAGGGACATAATTAAAACTAGATGCCTCAGAAAGACTCCGACACGTCAGGAATTGGCTTTCCCATTGCTGATGTCTCTGATTTTCCATACAGAGATGATGGAAAAGTAACTGAGGAGAATGTGAATGGCGTGTCTCTGGAGGAGAATGTGAATGGCGTGTCTCTGGTTCCTGGGCTGGTCTGAAATGTAACTGAAGGAGAGAAACAGAGCCTCCTTTTTCCAAGTTCAACTCTCCTTATCGCTGAAGACATATTCAAAATGTGACATTTCATTTGTTGTTTGAGATAAAAATCTTCCGAGACAGGGTCATGTGTGAATCCTTACTAAGAGTTCAGGGTCTTCTGGGCCCCTCCCAGGTCATCCAAGACAGAGTCCCTTCATAATAAGCCTGGAGTTCCCATCTCTTTATTCACATAAGTGAAAAAAGGGTGCAAACAGTTCTTCAGGAGAGCCAGACCTTACTCACTGGCTGTTTACTCTTGAACAACACTGAACATGCAAATGATGAACTGAAAACAAACTTTCACACGTAGATCAGTTCTAATTGAAAATCCTATCTTTTCTGAGAGCAAGCCACTTCTACAGGCATTTCTCCCTGAGTCCCACAATTATTCTATAAGGTAGATATCAGTTCTCCTTTAGAGATGAAGAAATGAGGCCAAGAGGTTATTTCCCAGGAGAAACAACCATGGTAGCTGTTATGGATTGAATTGTGTCCCCCAAAAAAGATGAGTTGAAGGTCCTAACCCTTAGTACCTGAGAATGTGACCTTGCTGGGAGATGGGGTTTTTAAAGATGTTATCCATTAACATGGGGTCATACTAGAAAAGAGCGGGTCCTGATCCAATCTGAGTGGTGTCCTTATAAAAGAGGAGAAGAGACACGGAAAGACAGACAGAGGAAGGATGGCCATGTAGAGGTACATCTGCAAGCCAAGGAACACTGAGGCTCCCAGAAACTGGGACAGACAAAAAGGGATCTTCCCCTAGAGATTTTGAAGGGAGCATGGCCCTACCAACATGTTGTCTTGAACTCTTAGCCTCCAGAACTGTGAAACAATAAATTTCTGTAGTTTTAAGCCACTCCCTTTGTGATATTTTGTTACAACAGCCCTAAGAAGCTAATACAGTGTTGGAGTAGGGACTCAAACTTGGGTCTGTCTGAACCCAGACCTTTCTACTAACCCTTTGATAGTGGGCAGTGATTCTCACCTCGCTGTACATTAGAGTCATCTGAGAAGCTTTCACAATACACCCAGGCCCCTATCCCACTCTAGACCAATTAAATAAAAAGCTCTGAGGTGGGGCTGGGGTATGTTTTAAAAGCTCCTGGATGATCGTAGCATTCAGCCAGGGGGATAACCACTGCGAGGGAACTTTCCCTCCAAGACTTGATAGAGCTTTACAAGAATATAAAGAATAGGTAAGTGAATGGAGAAAGAATATAAAGGATCCTACAAACAATGGAGAAGCAAATGCCCTGGGAGGAGGAATTCCACCCCAGATGCACCAAAACTAGCTACAGAATGAAGGTTCAGGTGACGCTTTGAAGCATTTTGTGTTGGACAGAAATAGACACAGTGCTTGTTGGAATGAGGTTTCCTATGAACTGTGGAAGAGGCGCATATCTGTCTCCTCCATTGATATTTTGGGAAAGAAATCTGTGAAGGTAGGAGGTCCCCTTTGCGCAGCTTGGTGATTTGGCTGCCTGTGGATGAGAAACGAGTAGCGGAAGCCTGGACTGCTTCAGTGTCCGGGTGCCAGCCAGTGTGAACTTGGAGCTGTGAGGGTGGTGGAATCTTGCCTGCAGACACTTATTGCTCATTCTCCCTTGCACTGGGAATGAATTAAGCAAGCCCTTAGCCCTGCCTCTCCCAGCTGGTCTGAGGCTTCCCCGACTGTCCAGCTCTCACGAGAACCTGTAAAGTTGCATCAGCCGCCCCTGGGTGCCATCAGAGAAACAAAGGCACTGTCCTCTCGACCCCCTCCTCCCTGGTAAGCCTCGCTTTCTCTGTTGTTGTGTACTGTCAAATCAGTTTCAACTCATAGCGACCCCTTGTGACAGAACTGCCTCCTAGGGTTTTCTAGGCTATAATCCTTATGGAAGCAGATCGCCAGGTCTTTCTCCCATGGAGCCACCAGGTGGGTTCGAACTGCCAACCTTTCAGTTAGCGCGGCCCAGTGCTTAACTGTTACCCCAACAGGGCTTCTTTACTTTCTCTGTCAGGTTAAATGCAGTAATGCAGGTCTCTGTGGAGCGGGACCTGGCACAGGCAAAGCACTTGATAAATGGGAGTGATGTTGACAAGGAAGACAAGGAAACGGCAGACATTTACTTCCCTGGTTCCTGTCTCTGCTTTGGTGTCCTGCCCATCCTGCTGACCCCAGTGCCTCAATGCCGAGTTCTTAGGAATACACGGGAAGCCCTGAGCCCAGGGCCACCGGGATTAGGCCCCTCCCACTACCATGCCCAGTGCCTGGCGATGGTGTCCCACAGCCCAGATTTTCCCTGGTCACTCACTGCTCAGCTTGGGATTGGCCCATTCCGTTAGCCAGAGGTAGTGGATTCTGAGAAATCTACTCCTCTGAAGAGCATGCCAGGCAAGGGCAGCAGCACGGCCAACGGCAAGTAGCTGACCCTGGAGCCTGAGCTGGCATGGGATCCCAGCCGCAGTAGTGACTAGTTCTGCAACCATGGCAGGCTTTGCGCCACTGAGTTTTGTGTCCTTTGCTGTATAATAGGGACATGATGCCTACCTTGTACAGGGTCCTTTCGGGCCTGGCCTGGGACCTGGCCCAGTAGATGCCCTCCACCCCAACCAATCCTCCTCATATGTTACCCCTCCAAGGTGGCCCATCACCGAACCCAGATGAAAGACTTACATCTTCAGAGACCCAAGATAAGCAGAAGGCTGGGGCAGGCAGGTCAATTAAACAGACGTCTTTTATCAAAACCCCTGAAATTAACTCCTGTAGGCAATTCCCAACTCCTCCCCCTTCAGAACTCCTACCCCACTCTCAGCCTGTCCTCACTTCCACTCGGGTGCCCATCCTTTCTCCAAATGTAAAACACTTTAGGATCCATCACCAATTGCTCCCAGATCCCACGGAGCATTGTATGAAGTGATTCATTTAAATAAGGATCCCATTATACCATCTCAAATCATCATGTCTTCTTAATGACCAAAGGGGACAAGAAGTTGAGATGAAATTTTTCTAGTGGAAAATCAGTGAGACTTTTCAAACTTCATTTTAAAGTTCTCTTTTGAAAAAGTAACTGATGGATGAAATCCACAACACATGTAGCCAATTCAAATGCCTCTCTTCCAGTGGCAACATCTCTCACGGGTAACCTCAGTTTGATGGTGGCTCCCCAGTAATAAATGGCCCTTTTCCTTATGGAGTTGGCCAGTGGTGGCGGAAGAGAGGAAAGGCTAGGAGTCAACTACCTTGCAGGCCACTGACTATGAGATTTAACCTGCCACAGTCTTACCTTTGGGAAATAGACATTTCCCCCAAGTACCATGGAGATGGAGGTTTGAGGAGTTTCATCCTAAGGGACCACGAGATGCCAAGCATCCCCAAGCTCTTGTTTTTCTGTAGGAGAGGGGGAGATTTGCAAACAGAAGCAAAGCAAAGCTGGAGACATCTTGGGACATCCTGACTCAGGCCTAAACCAATTGAAATGGATGGGATACAGCAACCCTAAAAAATTTGTCCAGTATCTTCTACGGAAAACTGCACATTTTGAACTTTAAGAAGGGGGAATTTGCCCAAGTTTACAAAGCTAGAAGACTGCAGAGTTAGGCCTCGTTTGACCTGAAGCCATGCTTTTATGGATCCATCTGGTCATTTGAAATAGTGGATAACTAAAATCCCTTTCATTTGTTAAAAACAAAGGGAAATGAATATACCACTATTATTTTATCATCAAATTAGGGGAAAGGACTTTCCCAAGGTCATATAACCAGTTAGTGGTGGGTCTAAGATTAGATGTAAATTTTTCAATGCCCGGTCTACCCTACCACACAGCTGTATCATTTGCCATAGGTTGCTATGTTTCTGGGTGAAATTTATTTATTTATTTTTTGTTTCATAAGCACGTGGTGTGTCTATCCAGCAAGATATAGCTCTTTGAAAGCAGGGACCTGAGTTGGAATTCATTTTAGTTCAGATCAACATATCCTTCCCATTTTGTGCAAGGTGCTTCCTTGGCCTTGGTGCCTCAGAAGTATAGATGACATGATCTCTGCCCTGTAGGTCCCCAGTGTTTGGCCCAATGCCCTGTCCCCACAGACACTTAGTAAACTCTCAAATAGGAATATACCCAGTCATTTCCTTGTATGCGCTTCTCCTTGCCACCACCCCTGACAGACACACACAGAAACACATACCCTAGATGTTCCAGGGCATAACAGTTACCTTCACATCATAATTTTTCTTACTCTTTTGAACAAAAGAGGACATCATGGTATCAGAGATTGGGAGAAAAAGACTATAAACACTGTGTGGAATTACAGTTTCAGTAATGGTAGAGTACCTTGGTGGAGTAGTGTTGAACCAATCCTCTGGCATCTAGCAGTTATAAACTTCTGACGATTTTTTTTTTCCAACTATTTGAAGGTACTGGAGAGTGGTCCAAAGCAGGCGTAAACTGTTATTGTTGTTAGGTGCTGTTGAGTCGGTTCCAACTCATAGCGACCCTATGTGCAAGAAAATCGTTGTTATGCTTGAGCCCATTATTGCAGCCACTGTGTTAGTCCATCTTGTTGAGGGTCTTCCTCTTTTTCATTGACCCTCTACTCTGCCAAGCATGATGTCCTTCTCCAGGGACTGGTCCCTCCTAATAACATGTCCAAACCATGTGAGACGAAGTCTCACCGTCCTCTCTTCTAATGAGCATTCTGGCTGTACTGGAGGCACAAACTGGAGGGTTTCAATCTTTGAAAAAAGAGAACTATACTGAAGTGAATATTTATATGTTTTTCCCTCTGAGGGCAGTCTCCAGTCCGCATGATATGATGAGACTAAAATTCAAGCAGAAAGCCACAGTATTATTGCTTTCAGATATCAGAGACAGAGTTTTGGACTGCTAGAGTGGCTAGAAATTGGAGGAGATCCAGGAAAAGAAGAAGCCAGAGGGGGAGCCCCGAATTCTAGATCTGTACTTCCCTCAAATTCTTGGCTGACACCTGAATTGCGAATGCATGGGGGAGACCTCAGTGGGCTGTAGAAAGCAATAGCTGAAAGGCTGAAAGAGCAGAGCAGACATTTCAGCTGCTACTACCACAAAGAAAATAAGAGTTTAGAGTTTGAGTCCCATCAAGTTAACTGCTTGTTTTAAAAAAAAAAAAAAAAGTATAGTTTTCCAAAGAAGTTAAAATCCAGTCTCTACAACATTTAAAACAGAATGTTCAGTAAGAAACAGATGTGTAAAGAAACAAAAAATATGATCCATAGTCAGAAGAAAAAGCAATCACCAGAAACTGACCCCAATATGACTCAGATACTGGAATTAGCAGGCAAGGACTTCAAAGCAACTTTTATAAATATGATCAAAGACTTAAAGGAAAAGTGGTCATAATGAGTAAAAGGGCAGTCCCTGGGTGGCGCAAATGGTTCAGTGCTTGGCTGCTACCCAGAGTTGCCTCAGAAGATACGCCTGGTGATTTACTAATGAAAACTCAGCCATTGAAAACCCTATGGAAAAACACATCCTACCAGAACCTTTGGGACACAGCAAAAGCAGTGCTCAGAAGTCAATTTATAGCAATAAATGCACACATCCAAAAAGAAGAAATGGCGAAAATCAAAACATTAACACTACAACTCGAACAAATAGAAAGAGAGCAGCAAAAGAAGCCCACGGGCACCAGAAAAAAGGAAATAATAAAAACTAGAGCAGAAATAAATTAAATAGAAAATAGAAAAACAATTGAAAGAGTTGACAAGACCAAAAGCTGGTTCTTTGAAAAGATCAACAAAATCGATAAACTACTGGCCAAACTGACAAAAGAAAAATAGGAGAGGAAGCAAACTACCTGAATAAGAAATGAGATAGGTGATATCACGACAGACCCAAATGAAATTAAAAGAATCATAACAGAATACTATGAAAAATTATACTCCAACAAATTTGAAAACCTAGAGGAAATGGACAAATTTCTAGGAACACACTACCTACTAACACAGAGGTAGGCACACCCATGTTCATTGCAGCACTGTTCACAACAGCAAAAAGATGGAAACAACCTCGGTGCCTATCAACAGATGAATGGATAAATAAATTACGGTATAAGCACACAATGGAATATTACTCAGCGATAAAGAATAATGATGAATCTGTGAAACGTCTCACAGCATAAATGAATCTGGAAGGCATTATGCTGAGTGAAATTAGTCGCAAAAGGACAAATATTGTATGAGCCCACTATTATAAGAACTCAAGAAAAGGTTTAAATACAGAAGAAAACGTTCTTTGATGGTTACAAGGGTGGGGAGGGAGAGAGAGGGTTATTCACTAACTAGATAGTGGACAAGTTTTATCTTAGGTGAAGGGAAGGACACCACACACTACAGGGGAAGTCAGCACCGCTGGACTAAACCCAAAGCTAAGAAGTTTCCTGAACACAACCAAACACTTCAAGGGACAGAGCAGCAGGGGCTCGGGGTCTGGGGACCATGGTTTCAGGGGACATCTAGGTCCGTTGGCATAACAGAGTTTATTAGGAAAATGTTCTGCATCCCAATTTGGTGAGTGGCGTCTGGGGTCTTAAAAGCTAGTGAGCGGCCATCTAAGATGCATCAATTGGTCCCAACCCACCTGGAGTAAAGGGTAATGAAGAACACCAAAGACATAAGGAAAAGATTAGCCCAAAGAGACAAAAGGGCCACATAAACCAGAGACTCCATCAGCCTGAGCCCAAAAGAACTAGATGGTGCCTGACTATCACCAATGACCACCCTGACAAGGAACACAACAGAGAGTCTGTGATGGAGCAGAAGAAAAGTGTGGTGCAGAACTCAAATTCACATAAAAAGACAAGACTTAATGATCTGACTGAGACTGGAGGAACCCCAGAAGACATGGCCCCCAAACTTTCTGTTAACCCAGAAATGAGACCATTCCCGAAGCCAACTCTTCAGACAAAGAATAGACTGAAGTATAAAACATAAACTAATGCTCGTGAGGAGTGTGCTTCTTAGTTCAAGTAGATACACAGGACTAAATGGGCGGCTCCTGTCCAGAGGCGGGATGGGAGGGTAGAAAAAGATAGGAGCTGGTTGAATGGATACAGGAAACCTGAGGTGGAAAGGGGGAGTGTGCTGTCACATTGTGGGGATTGCAACTAGGGTCACATAACAATATCCGTATAAATTTTTGTATGAGAAATTAACTTGAGCTGTAAACTTTCACCTAAAGCACAATAAAAAGAAAAGAAAACCCTACAGAGCACAGTTCTACTGTGACACACATGGGGTTGCCATGAGTTGGAATCAAGTCAATAGCAACCGATTTGATTTTTTTTTACTCAATGAGTAAAAAGATGAAGAATCTGAGAAGATAAATTGAAATTTAAAAAAGAATCAGACAAAAATTCTAGGACTGAAAAATATGTCCGAAATAAAATTTATAAGCAGGCGTGACAGTAGATTGGAGAGAGTGGAGAAAGGTCAGTAAGCCTGAAAATAGATCAATAGAAAGCATCCAATTTGAAGAGAGAGAAAAATAACAGCAGAAAAATGAACAGGGGTCTGTATGATTTCTGGGGCAGTAACACAGGGCCTAACATTTGTATAATTAGACTCCCAGAAGGATAGAGCAGAAGTAATGAGGAAAAAAGTATATTTGAAGAAATAATGGCTGGAAATTTACTAAATTTGGTGAAAACCATAAACTTATAGATCAAAAGAAGTTCAGTGAACCTCAAGCAGAATAAATACGAAGAATACCACACCTAGGTACAGCACAGTCAAACTGCTAAAAACCAAAAATAAAGAAAATCTTTAAACTCACCAGAAAAAAAAGACATTATGTCTAGAAGGAGCAATGCTGAGAATTGATGCTGACTTCGCATCAGAAACAATGGAGGCTAGAAGACAGTGGATCATCATCTATAAAGTGCTAGAAGAAAAAAATGCCAGCGCCCTTTCAGATTGTTCAGAAACAATGTTTTATCCCCCACTCTCCTCCCTGTCAGCTTAACTGACTGCCTCCACAGGCTTGGAGAGCATAGGATGCCTGTGTGTGTTTACTTCAATGCAATTTTTTATCACATGTATGTTTATTTTGGTTTTGTTTTTGATTTTTTTGTTTTTTACTAATAGTTATTACTAGAACGATTATTTTGTGTTTGAAGAACTTATAATCGGGTTAGGGAGAACAAGGAAACAAATGAGAAAAGTTAAAATATACGTTCTGAGAATTTTTTTGTTTAATTTTTTATTGAGGTTTAATTTACATACAGTAAAGTACACAAATGCTTAAGTGTACCTTCTTAGGTATACAGCTTGATGAACTTTTATATACATTTTTGTATACATCTATGTTATCATCAACCAGATTAAGTTGGTAAACATTCTTACCACCCCAGAAGGTTCTCTCATGTCTCTTCGCAGTCAGTGCTCACAACCAGAGGTAACCACTAGTCTGAGCAAAGTTTTTTTTGCCTGTTCTTATATTTTATATAAATTAAATCATACAGTATGTCCTCTTGGTTTCTTTCATTCAGCATAATACCTGTGAGTTTTATCTACATTATTGTTTGTACTAGTAGCTCATTCCTTTTTATTAATGTGTAGTCTTCCATTGTATAAATACTCCACAGTTTACTTATCCATTCACCCATTGGTGGGCTTTTAGGTTGTTTCCAGTTAATAAAGCTGTTATGAATATTATTGTACATGTTTTTTGGTGGACATGTGCAGTCACTTCCCCTAGATAGGTACCAAAAATATAATTACTGGTACATTGGATAGATACATGTTTAGCTTTAGAAATATAGCTAAACAATTTTCCAAAGTGGTTGAATCAACTTAAACTCTTATCAGCAATATGTGAGAGTTCCCATTGCTTCACATCCTTGCCAACTCTTCGTATTGTCAAACCTTTAAATTTTAGCCATTCTTGGGGATGTGTAGTGTTAACACATTGTGGTTTTAATTTGCATTTCCGTGATGACTAATGATGCTATATGTGTTGTATCATCCAAGCACCTGGCATGGACTAGGACATATAGTCGGGTCTCAGTGTTTGTTAAGGAGCCCTGGTGGCACAGTGATTAAGCACTTGGCTGCTAACTGAAAAGCTCATTTGAACCCACCCAGTGGCTCCACGGGAGAAATGATGTTGCAGTCTACTTCCGTATGGATAACAGCCTAGAAAACCTTATGAGGCAGTTCTACTGTGTCGCATGGGGTCACTGTGAGTAGAAATTGATTCACTGGCCCTAACAACAACAGTGTTCGTTGGATTAAAGTGAATCAGCTCATTTCCTATGCAGCTCTTCATCAACCTCCACCCTATCTCAGTCTTGCAGAGAGACTATGGAACAGACTTTTCCAGGAGTCAGAATGGAAAATTATGCCATCTTAAGGCCTTGCCTTTGCAATAGGGTCAGTATGTCTATATCTTTCTTCCAAAGGACGGCATTGTCCTAGAATTCTTCACAGCTTCCCTGTGTAGTGAACAGAGGTCACTCAGGATCATCCCTGTAAAATGTCTTTGAAAAGGAAAGTGGCTGTCCGAGATCATTAAATCAAGATGGTAGTACAACTAAGATGAGAACTCAGGTCACCTGGCTGAACCCAAACCCATGGTTGATACCCTAAGATACTGAGTCCAAGACAAGCTGCACTCTGACGTCTCCAAGAGACCATCGGCTCTGGGGCCATGGTGTTTTAGGGCAGTTGCCTGTTGCCAGGTGGCAAATACGTGCAAAGCAGCTGCCTTTGCCGTGGGCCCTGGATTGGAACCACCGCTTTTCATCCCCACCTAGATATTAATCACTTTGCAAACTGCCAGCCTGTTGGCAGCTGCATTCCTTGACAGCCCATGTTTTAATAAGGCCTAAGCGCTCCTGGCAGGCTGGAATACAATGTGTGGATTCACCAGACGGGATTACAGAAGGGGCTTTTCTTTGCTGCACTAGGGCTGGGAGTTCGTGTGCATTTCTGCTGCGACACACCATCTCCAAGGAGGCTTTCACTTTCTAAGAAGGATGCTACCCACTGAGCTATTCAGAGTGGGTAAATGAGAAAATGGGTTAATAAAATACATGCTAGAGAAAAAGAAAATAAGATTAGGGAGCTGCTATTTGGGCTGAGAGTGCTTTGCTGGACTCCAGGAAAAATAGAACAAGATGATTTCTTTTTTGGCCCAAAGGACGTCATGCCCAGAACACCACCGCTAATCCAATTTTCCTGTTCTAACAAGTATTTTATCAACACCTTTTAAAAATTAATTCTTAGACTGACTAGCCACTAGCTCTATTTTATAGATATATTTTCAATTTCTTGGGCAGAACTTGACTATCCCATGCTTATTTGCCCTGATGCAAGGGTAGTGGGTGTTATATTCGATGTCATGTTTCTACCATAATCATAATTTTGGTGTCTCTCACTTAAAATGGCCCCAAAACTCAAAACTTACAAGTTCTTTCTTAAAAAGACACGTTGGGACGTGAGTAGAATCATTCAGGTAGGTGGACATGAAAAGTCAGAGGCCAGCCCCGAATGCTCGGCCCTTTCCCAGCCTGATCAGAGTTAACCTTTTTTGGTGAGCTTGCAGTAAATGATTTTTCTTTTCAACCAAATGAGGGGAAAGGGAAGATACAGGGAAGCTGAGAACTGAGGATTTTGTCAGTGAAGACTCTTTCCCAAACTTTCAAGCTGAAAAGGTTTTTGAAGAGTTTCAAGCATGTTTTTCCAAGACATTAAAAAAGAAGAAGAAAGGTTAAATATAAAAACTGAAGCTTGGCAGGCAGTATTCCCTAAACTCAACGCATTGCTTGTGGTATTTTGAAAAAAGAAAAGAACTTCACTTTGAAAATGTCATACTCCGAGGAAGTTTTTGTAAGTTATTTCTAGGGGAGTTGACTCCTATTTAGTTGAATGGACGATTTGACTGTTCCTTTAAAGCAATTTCAAACTGTTCCAAACAGTCTCTCTCTTTTTTTGAACAACAGAAGACCTACTCTACACGATGTTCCAGTAGAACAGGGTAGGAGGGAAGACATTTCCATTTCAATGGAGAAATAATAATTACAGAAATATGAAGATGTTAAGGCGCATGCCTGGTAATCTTCTCAAAAGATATGGAAGCATATGTCGTTCAGCTGGCCCCAGAAAACTCCCCAGGTGTAAGCCAAGGCGTCGAGTGGTATCAGAAGCCTTGCCAAAGCAGGAACTTCAGGGAAGAGTTGCCACTGTACCATCAGCGTGGCTGTTTTGGAAAAAGAACTCTGCCTCTCTTTATTCTTCCACCTCAGATGGCCTGCCTTCCTCCTTCCCTTCAGGAGGCACTCTGAAAAGACTGGATCTGCCGTCATGTCTCCGACTTAGATCCCTTCATGTCAGGGGACAAGCATGGCATCAAGGTATTCGTGCGTTGGCAGTTCTAATAAGGAGCCTGCCAAAAATAGATGGCACCAGCAGTGGTGAGGCCCTCAGGAGGACGGGAGCAGGCTTTTGATAGGGAGAAAAAAACATCTGTGTGGAGGGAGATGATGTGGCAGAACATGATCATGACAGACAGTGAGAAAATTTATTACCAGTCTTTAGCAACACTGTGTTTATACAGAGTGATGGCAATTACCTGCTCTTTTCCACATGGATCATTCATCTTCGAATATTTTTGTTGAAAGAGACTTTGGAGATGATCTAGTCCAACCTCCTCACTTTACAGAAGAAACTAAGAGACAGTGAATTTAAATGGCTTGGCCAAGCCTACATGCCTAGCCAATGATAGATATTGTTGGACTGTTCAAACAGCCCTGACACAAAATGAGCCCTATAACAGATGCATCACCTGGAACCCCTATCTCTGCTCTACTCTAGTAGGTCTTCAGTCCTCCACATAGTACCCAACACATAGTAGGTGCTCAATAAACATTGGTGGAAACAAGTGGACAACCTCATCAGATTATCTGCACAACATTCCTCCCAAGAGCAAAGGCTAAGGCAAGTACATAAAATAAATAGGTTCCAGCAAAGGTCACTAAAAAAATGACTCCTGTTTTCCCATCGACTTTGGTCGCAAGATTAGTTGCTGTCTTCTGCTGGGCGGGTGGGTGGTGGTCCTTCTAATGAGTTAGTTCACTTGCTTTAGGCATGGTTTTGATCCCTAGTTGGCCCATCCCATTTTCCATGTGCCAATATGAGAGATCAAGTCCTAGTCAGACATTTGACATGTTGGAGAGGTAGTGGACCTTGGACAAGACAGCTTGGGTGAATGGAGGCTGCTAGAGAAGCAGAGGCACTCTGTAAGGTCAGATTACAGTGGTAAGTGAGGTGTGCGGCATATTGGATGTTCTCAGTCTCCCAGGTGTGGCATGCTGCCAGCAATTTCAGAAATGGTAGAATTTTTATTCTTCCTAAGTTAAAGCATCCTCTTCACCTACAGCTCCTGTTGAGAATATATCGAGTGCCTGCAACACTGTGCCGAAGACACTGTCATCTCCAATAACCACAAGTCTGTGAGACAGGAATTCTTCCCCATCTTACAGGCCAGCAAGCTGAGGTTTAGACGGGTTGGGTAACTTTTTCCAGGAAACGTGTCCTCAACCAATGCCTGGCATGTTGTTGTTGTTGTTGGGTGCCCTAGTGACCCCATGTGGCAGAGTAGAGCTGCTCTATAGGATTTTCTAAGATGTAATCTTTACGGGCGCAGATCGCCAGGTCTTTCTCCTGCGGAGCTGCTGGGTGGCTTTGAACCACCAGCCTTTGGTTAGCAGCCAAGCACTTAACCATATGTGGCATAGTGAGGGGTAAGTGGGTGTGACTTACCACAATCTGAGGGGTCTAAAGTTCATTCTTCCAAGAGCAGTGAGAAACATTCAGGAGTGTCCTCTCCTCTCAGCAGAATAATGTTCTCTCTCTCACACACACACACACATACCCACTTTCCCTCCAGTGGGAGACTGGGCAGCCAGGGAGGGGGCCATCCGTCCTTTGAGTGCTGACCTGGGGCCTGTTTCTGCTTTGAGACAAGGAATGGTAGAAGCTTATTAAAAACTGTCCCTGGCTTTGGGCCCTCGCATGCCTCCAGCAAAGCCACCTTTAATAGGAGCCTATTCCTGACACCTCCTCTCATCACACACGAAGCCTTCCTCTCTGAAAGCAACATGAAAGGAGAGAGAGCCTTTTACTCAGTTCCTAAAGGAAGACTCCTCCCTGTGGCCTGCAGCCTCTGTAGAGCAGCCTCTTGGTAAATTTGGATTTAGCTCCACTTGGTAATTAATATCCACTCTCTCCTGCTGCAGAAATGTTTGTCACATTGAAAAAAGGTAGATAGACAGACAGACAGATAGATAGCAGGGTATAAAGGGGAAATAATGACATATCCCCAAGGAAGTATAGGTAAATGACACTGAAGAATCTAGCCAACACCTCGGCATCAGTCCCCCCAAAGTTTTCAAGGTGGCCAAGCTGGACTCTTAGGGCTGTGTCAGCCCAGAGCCCTCTCCCCACATTCCTGCCAGCCCCTTCTAGTATAATTACATACCAGAAGCCATGACTAGAGCTTTCCCTAAACCAATCATTAAAAATATTCCTTTGTATCAAAAGTGGGAGCCCTCACACCACCTGATTTTAGAACCTATTTTACCTCCACGGTAGTCAAAACAGCCTGGTACTGGAACAACAGATATGTAGACCAATGGAACAGAATTGAGAATCCAGCCATAAATTCATCCACCTACGAGCAGCTGATATTTGACAAAGGCCCAAAGTCCGTTAATTGGGGGAAAAGACAGTCTCTTTGACAAATGGTGCTGGCATAACTGGATATCCATCTGCAAAAAACTGAAACAAGACCCATACCTCACACCATGCACAAAAACTAACTCAAAATGGATCAAAGACTTAAATATAAACTCGAAAACAATAAAGATCATGGAATAAAAATAGGGACAACGTTAGGAGCCCTAATACATGGCATAAACACAATACGAACCATAAGTAACAATGCACAAGCACAAGAGAGACTAGATAACTGGGAGCTCCTAAAAATCAAACACTTAATGCTCATCAAAAGACTTCACCAAAAGAGTCTAAAGACAATCTACAGACTGGGAAAAAAATTTTGGCTACGACAAATCCGATCAGCGTCTGATCTCTGAAATCTACAAGATAGTGCAAAACCTCAACAACAAAAAGACAAATAACCCAATTAAAAAGTGGGCAAAGGGATATGAACAGGCACTTCACCAAAGAGGATATTCAGGTGGCTAACAGACACATGAAGAAATGCTCACGATCATTAGGCATTGGAGAAATGCAGATCAAAACTGCAATGAGATATCATCTCACCCCAACAAGGCTAGCATTAATCCAAAAAACACCAAATAATAAATGTTGGAGAGGTTGTGGAGAGACTGGAACACTTATATACACTGTTGGCGGGAATGTAAAATGGTACAACCACTTTGGAAATCAATTTGGCGCTTCCTTAAAAAGCTAGAAATAAAAGTACCATACGATCCAGCTATCCTGCTCCTTGGAATATATCCTAGAAAAATAAGAGCCATCACATGAATAGATATATGCACACCCATGTTCATTGCAGCACTGTTCACAATAGCAAAAAGATGGAAACAACCTTGGTGCCCATTAACAGACAAATGGATAAACAAGTTATGGTACATCCACACAATGAAATACTATGCAATGATAAAGAACAATGATGAAGCCGTGAAACATAACATGGAGGAATCTGGAAGTCATTATGCTGAGTAAATTTAGTCTGCCACAGAAGGACAAGTATCGTATGAGACCACTATTATAAGAATTCAAGAAAAGGTTTAAACACACAAGACAATATTCTTTGATGGTTATGAGGGTGGGGAGGGAGGGAGTGAGAGGGTTATTCACTAACTAGATAGTAGACAAGTCTTAGGTGAAGGGAAGGACAGCACACACTACAGGGGAAGTCAGCACAACTGCACTACACCAAAGCTAAGAAGTTTCCTGAATACAATCAAACACTTTGAGGGACAGAGAGTAGCAGGGGTAGGGATCTGGGGACCATGCTTTCAGGGGACATCTAGGTCAATTGGCATAACAAAGCTTATTAAGAAAATGTTCTGCATCCTACTTCAGTGAGTGGCGTCTGGGGTCTTAAAAGCTTGCAAGCAGCCATCTAAGATGCATCAATTGGTCCCAACCACCTGGAGTAAAGGAGAATGAAGAGCACCAAAGACACAAGGAAAGTATTAGCCCAAGAGACAGAAAGGGCCACATAAACCAGAGACTTCATCAGCCTGAGACCAGAAGAACTAGATGATGCCCGGCTACCACCAATAACCGCCTTGACAGGGAACACAACAGAGAGTCCCTGATGGACCAACAGAAAGATGGGGTGCAGAACTCAAATTCTAGTAAGAAAACCAGACTTAATGGTCTGACTGAGACTGGAGGAACACCAGAAAGCATTGCCCGGATTCTGTTATCAGCCCAGAACTAAAACAATTTCCGAGGCCAACTCTTCAGACAGGGATTGGACTGGACTGTGGGACGTAAAGTGATACTCGTGAGGAGTGGGCCTCTTACCTCAAGTAGATACAAGAGACTAAATGGGCAGCTTCTGTCCCAAGATGAGATGGGAAGGCAGAGAGGTTTAGGAGCTTGTTGAATGGACATGGGGAATCAGGGGTGGAAAGGAGGAGTGTGCTGTCACAGTATGGGGAGAGCAATTAGGGTCACATAACAATATGTGTATAAATTTTTTCATGAGAGACTAACTTGAAATGTAAACTTCATTTAAACTACAACAATAAAATATATATATATATATGTATGTATATATATATATATATACTTCGTATCAGAGCTTCCCTTTTTAAAATGAGAAGGCAGTATAAGAAACATTTTCAGCAGTATTTTAGAGTGACCCAGATCAGTTTAGATCTCTTTAAAAACTCCAGGCCCTCCAGAAGATTTCTCTCCTTCCTTCTAGAAACATTGCCAAGCATTTTACTTTCCAGTGTGCAAAGGTCAGAAAATCCCTATAAAATGGAAAATCCTCAAGTGAGGAAATGAGATTACGATTATTTCCTAACGCTGACTGATTCAGGCTCACCAAGCCAGAAACCAGACCCACTGCCTCCAGTTGATTCTGACTCATAGCGACCCTGCAGGACAGAGTAGAACTGCCCCATAGGGCTTCCAAGGCTGGAATCTTTACGGAAGCAGACTGCCACATCTTTCTCTTGCAGAGCGCCTGGTGGATAGGAACCACTGACCTTTTGGTTAGCAACCGAGCTCTTTAACCACTGCACCACCAGGGCTCCTGATTAAGGCTCACAGTGCCTTTTAAATCTTTTATTCCTTCACAGTCAAAACATTTGAGCAGTTGTAGTTGTGGTAAAAATGCAAATGAAACCCTCCACGTAGAAGTTCCTCCAGGGTCTGCATAAATCCTATTATAAAGCAGCTTTTATGTATCTAGAATAATTACACTTGATTTGAAGTTTGTTTTCTGTTAAGCTAACTTTAGCATTGACTTGGATTGGTTGGGAGCAGATGCACTGTAGCATCCTAGTTGGCTCAGCACCTTTTGCTCACGTATAAATGTATGTGTTTACATGTATGTATTACTTTGGAGATCATTATAGCTTAGGACACCCACCACCACTTACAGTTGCTCGGACCAAAAAACAAACCCGTTCCTGTCAAGTTGATTCCGACTCACCACGACCCTGTAGGACAGAGTAGAACTTCCTCATAGGGTTCCCAAGGAGTGGCTGGTGGATTTGAACTGCCGACCTTTCAGTTTGCAGCTGAGCAATTAACCACTGCACCAGCAGGGCTCAAGTGATGCTAAATTTCTGGGACTTCTCATTGGCTGGGCTGGGGGTCACATGCCCCTTTCAAAGGGAAGCATGTACACATTCTCCACCTGCACCCCAAAAAAGCAGAATGGCCCGAGCCCCGTGGCTCACTTGGAGTGACGTGCTAACATTTGTGACCCCTCTGGTTCCTTTAAATCCAAGCAGTAGAAGGGTGACCTGAAAGAAATGAGGGCTGAGTCTTTAAAGGATTACTGTCCGGAGAAAAGTTCAGTCCCCGGGAGAGAGAGCCTCAGGCCTTCGGAGAAAGTATGAGAAACATTTTGATCTTTTCACATAAACCACTCTACTTTTCAAAACCTGTTGCCTTTTCTTTTTTTCCAGAGTGCGAGCTGACTGTGTATATAAATAAGATAAAAGAAATAAAAACCCAACACGGGGCATTTTGAAATAAAAACCCAAGACAGGCTTATTTCACATCGAATCATAAACATAAACGTTGGGGTCTCAAAGCAATGGTCGCTCTTCCCAGCGCTGGCAGGGGGGCCTGGCTCAAATGATTCCCAGGAAGAAGAGAATGGGCAGCCATTACTTCCCGTCTGAACAGACCTGGGGTGAGGGGGCCACCAGCTGCCTCCCTGAAAGTCAGCACACCGTGAGGCCCAGGCCAGAGCTCTGGCCCTGAGTTCAGAGCCCCCCAACACCCAGCAGGCAAAGGGCAGGCCTGTTTGTCTGACCCCCCGCCTGGACTCCCTCGGCCGGGGCGCCCACCCCCTGCTCCGTGACGCGTTGCAGAGAGAGATGCTGGTTTTGTTGTCGCAAAGGCTGTCAGGGCCTAGCAGATGGAGAAGGGAGCTTTCCAGATGTTGCGCACAATAAAGGGAGTTTTTATTTTATTCTTTCTTTCTTTAATGAGGAGGGGGAGTTGCAACAAGAGCAAAATGTAAGCTTTCAAGCCCTCCATCGGCGGTGCGTATGCGTGCGTGCGTGCGTCCGGCAGAAAGGTGTGGGACTCAAGGTGGAGGGGCCGACGCTGCGAATGTCACGTGGAAAACCAGCGCCAGGCTGCTCCTCGTTACCGAGAGCGCGCCTCCTCCGTTCCAGTGCAATTGGGAAACGGCGGGGACCGGCTCTTCCCCTCTGCGTTTTCATCTTTTCTCTGTAGACAAGCGTTCCAAATGGGATTAAATGAAAAGGAGAAATGAAACACACATTTCCAACCTTCACTGGCATCCCCCCGCCCATGTTTTTTCTTTCTTTCCTCCTGTCTCTCTCTCATCTCCCCCATATCTCATTTTTTGTCTCTCTCCTCTCTCTTTTTTCCCTCTCTTCCTCCCCTTCCCTCTCTCTCCCCAGTCTCTCTCTCTCCCCGCCATCTCTGTCTCTCTCCATTCTCTCTCTCTTCTCTCTCTCCGCGGCTCCTTCTCTCTCTGTCTCTGTCTCTGTCTGTCTCTGTCTCTCTCTCTCTCTCTCTCCTCTCTCTCTCTCCTCCCTCTTCCCTCAGATCTCCCTCTCCTCTCCCCGCTCCCCTCAACTGGGAGAGATAGGCAGCTTAATGATCCTGAAAGGAGCTGCTGCCTCCGGGAGCCCAGAAAGATTTTTGCCAAAAAAAAAAGAGTGGTGATGTTTTTTCCCTCCTGATGGTGAAGACCCGGGTGGATTGCCTTTCCTCTCCAGCTGGAGAGGCCGGGATGAAAGTTTCCCCTCTCTCCGACAGCCTCTTTGGGGGACAGATCTTTTTAACAAGCCATTTCCTGGCGCATGAATAGTCGGTCCCCTTACCCCAGTAACAGTGTCATGCACCATGTCAGACATCAAAGCCCTAATTAAACCCATTCTTTAATTGTGTCTTTTTGCTTCAGTACTTTCTCTTCCCCTTTGATGAGGGCTGCACCTCTCTGTTCGCCCCCAACTGATTGCTTTGTCTTTATGTTCCAGAGGATCTGAAAACTGCTCACTGGGTTGCTCTTATTGGGGGGATTCCCCTTTTTTCTTCTTCAAGTTGGGGACCGTCCACTCTCTGCCCCATCCCCCACCCTCCCCGAATCCACCGGCAGTTAAAGGGCTATTCACACCTTTCCTCTTCCCAGCTCTTGTATTCTTATGAAGTTTCCATTGATTATTGTCCTGAAATTCCTGGGTCCAGTCATAGATAAAAGGATAATGACTTCAAAGGGAAGAGTTAAGAGTTTAACCCCAAGCTAAGAGAGTGGACAACTAGGTAATTGAGGGTAATAACCCATCACAGATTTGCTTTCAAAGGATCCCCGAGCTGAACTCTCAGGTGGCTTTAATTTTATTAACATTTGTAGCCGCTCATTTGAGAAGAGGGGCTGGAGTCATTATGAGCTTCAAAGCTCCAGGTAACACTCCACCCGGCCGGGAACCTGACTTCAATTTGGGCCTGAGCAGTCCCCTCACGCGGATGGCATCTATTGCTGCTAACCCAAAACTTCTCTGCCAAACCACAGACCCCAGGAACTCAGGGGAGGTGAGGAGATCAAAGGTCCTGCTCGCCCCACCCCCTCATGATGGCAATCAAGAATTCAAATCAAATGAAGACATGGAAAAAGGGTTTTGCGAGGGAAGGAAAGCCTTCCTTTCTCAGGTTCCGGCTGACCCGGGGTTCCGCCCGCTGCTCACAGGCTCTGCAGAGGAGGCTGTGAATATTGGGGCTGGGGGAGCCCCAAGCAACACAGTGCTGATCTGGGGGGCAGGCTGGGAGCCAAAGGAGTGCTTGAACCCTCAGGGGCCTCTGGGGATAGGAGGTGGGGCCCCTTCTTGGTTCCCGGCCCCCTTCCCAGCCTCAGCCTCTCTCAACTCTCCTTGCATCTTCTGAGATGCCCCTAGCGCCCACCAGAGAGAATCGGGCCTGGAGACCAGGCCACCATCTTTATTTTATGAATGAGAAAGAGAGTTTAGAAAGGGTGGTAACATACCCTGAAATCACCAGCGAATTGGTAGTAGCAGAACCACAACCAGAGGCGGAGGCTCTGGGTCCCATAGCTAAGATGGAGGAGCAGACCAGAACTGGGGGGGAAGGAGAAGACCAGCTCCAACTAAAAAACTCACCCGGGGAGACCCAATACTTAATGCAGACACCTGCCACCTCCCTCCCTCAAGTCTCCCCATGCCTTCCAGTCACCCCTCAGTGAGCTCCAGAGGCAGAAGGAACCTTCTCTGTGGTCACTGTCGCCCCCTCTGACCCACTGCTGGTTTATGGCACTGACTGTGAGCTCCAGGCCTCCATTCTCGGGGGTGGAGGGGAGCCGGATAGCTTCCAGGTCACTGGAATTGCAGGCCTTCAGTGCATGGCTTCGGGGCTGTCCTTTCGGGGCCGTTAGAAGTTTAACAAAAGGCCTTTGAAATGGATCAACCCTTGAACAGCTGCCAGGGCAGCTATTGCCTCTCCTGGGGACATGGGGCAGGCTCTCCAGCCACATTCCTGGGCTGTCCCATTGGGAGGCTGGGGGCTGGGGATGTTGCTAGAACACCTTCCTCGCTGTCAGCATGCCTCAGCCCCATCAGCCTTTCTCCTCCAGAGCATCTACAGAGACACCGCTGAGTCCTAAGACCCAGACATGCACCCAAACCACCCAGGGCTGGCACAGCGCTTGCCACAGAGCACGCACTCTCCGACCATTTCCAGGGTGCCAAGGCCTCCGCCCAGCTCTCAGGCACATGGGCCCCCAGCAGGCCCCAGAAGACCACCTGATGGCCATCTCAGCCGTGTTCAGCCCTCACTTCCATTTCTTGCAAAAACCTTCTCTCAAGAAGTATGAATGACAGCTACCCGAGCAAGACCGGGCAGTGTTGCATTGAGTTGTACGTAGGGTCGTTGAGTTGTAAGCGATTGAAAGGCGCCTGACAACAACCACAGCAGAAGCATTTGCAGTGTCTCGATGCACAGCTTAAACTCCCGGAGTAGAATTGCATACTTGAGCCTCAGGCGGGAGAATTGGAGGAGGTCAGGAGAGGGCTAGGGGCACACCGGGCACCACCGCCACCACAGCCCTTATGCAAAGGCCCACTGTGTAGAATGGTCCTCTTGGGGACAGGGGAAGTGGGGGGGATGAGGGAAGGGGGACAACTGTGGCCAGGAGCCAGCTGGTCCCTCGGTTTTAGCACTTTTTAACACCTGTGATATAATCCGTTGGCTCAAGCTTCACTTCCAGCTTTTTGGTTTTTTCTTTTTGGGGTTAAAGTTTAGAAAAGAACACTTTGACAACTGTGCCTGGATTACCAGAGATCATAGTGTCCCCTGAATAAGGACCTGTCATGTACACCTGTGTGTACCCAGGCCAGAATGGACTCTTTCTGACCACATACAGGTTTTGCATCCTTTGAATTATGCCAGCGAGGGTTGCTTGGTTAGTTCTTTGCATTTGGTTTGTTCTTGGAAAATTATGACTAGTCTTCAATCGTCCGTGCTTAGAAAGATAAATCTGATAGGGGGGCGGTGATATGATTCCTTCCAGAATCAATCCAGAGTTTTTAAAAATCCTCTGCTGACTGAGGTACCACACACAGCAGCCCACATAACCCCTGCAGAAGAGAGAACTTCGAGGTGACTGTTCTCAAACATGCTCAGCGTGCCTATCCTTTCAGCCCGGGAGCCGCATGTAAGTGAACCTTCTCCACTCTGTTCCAGAACCCTGCTCAGCAAAGATGTGCCCAAGGTAAGGGTCACGGTCCTTGGCGCCCGGGCAGAGCTAGTCCATGTGTAACTGGATGCCAGGAACCTACCTGAGTACAGTCAACCCTTGATTTTCATGATATTGTAACCCAGATGTCTTAGTTTAGCCACATGTGTGGTACACCGGCATGAGCCCAGACTTTGAAGTCAGGCAGACATGTGTTCAAATCCAGACTGCCATTCACTGGCCAGCTCAACTTGGACAGATCCCGGAGCCTCTCAGGCACCTACATGTGCTAGACACCTGCCTGGGGCAACATCTGGGATGGAAGGGCAATGAATCTCCTTGTTGCCTTTAAAGAACTCACCATCTAGAGACATGGGCAGAGGGGCCCTTGCTGTCCAACAGGATGGGGACTTTGATCAACAGTGGGGTGTATGGAAAGCCAGTCCCCTGTAAACTCCTTGCCCCCCCATCCCCTCCTCTGGAGCACAGGTCCCCCAGTGAAATTGGGTACAAACCTCGACAAAGAAGCTGACAGAGTTTCCAGTCATACCCAAAAAGTCGCTGTCCAGTCAATTCCAACTCACAGTGACCCTATAAGACATGGTGGAACTGCCCCATAAGGTTTCCAAGGAGCAGCTACTGGATTCAAACTGCTGACCTTCTGGTTAGCAGCCATAGCTCTTAACCACTACACCACCAGGGCCCCATACTTTTAACCCTTTTTTTTTGCAACCTTAAGGATCCAGGGCAAGGAGATGTTGTAAATAGTTGTAAATGCACCCCCACCCCCAAAAAATACCTGTTGCCCTCGAGTCAATTCCAACTCCTAGTAACCCTATGGGACAGAGTAGAACAGCCCCATAGGGTTTCCAAGGCTGTAATCTTTACAGGAACAGACTGCCATATCTTTCTCCCACAGAGGGGCTGGTGGGTTTGAACCACCGACCTTTCAGTTAGCAGCTGAGCATTTAACCACTGAGCTACCAGGGCTCCTTATAAATGGGCCTGGGCCCCAGGTTTGAACATCTTAGAAGGCGTGTCCTGCTTGTGAGTCTGCCGGGGAGAAGATGTGTAGGGGCTGCCAAGGGTGAGGGGAGGGGTGGGGCCCCCCAAGCACACCATCTACAGTGCTGATTTTCCAGAGAGAGGCCAGGCTTCCTGCCCCATTATAAAGGGGAAGAGGTTAACTTTGGGGCCAAATGGTGCTGGAGCACTGTCTTAGTTATCTAGTGCTGCTATAACAGAAATACCACCAATGGGTCGCTTTAACAAACAGAAATTTATTCTCTCACAGTTTAGGAGGCTAGAAGTCTGAATTCAGGACACCAGCTCTAGGGTAAAGCTTTCTCTCTCTGTTGGCTCTGGGAGAAGGTCTTTTGTCTTTTTTCAGCTTCTGTTTCTTGGTTTCTTGGAGATTGCATATGGTGTGGCATCTATCTTCCCCCATCTGTGCTTTTTTGCTTGCTTGCTTAATCTGCTTTTATATCTCAAAAAAGATTAACTTAAGACACACCCTATACTAATACTGCCTCTTTAACATAACAAAGAAAACCCATTCTCAGGTGGGATTATCACCACAGGTATCCAAACCAAAACCAAACCTGTTGCTATCAAATTGATTCCCACTCATAGCGACCCCCCGTAGGACAGGGTAGAACTGCCCCACAGGGTTTCCAAGAAGCCGCTGGTGGATTCGAACTGCCAACCTTTTGGTTAGCAACAGAGATCTTAACCACAGGTGGGGTTAGGATTTACAACACATATTTTGGGAGGGGACACAAATCAATCCCTAACAAGCACCGTGGAGGCTGGCCTGGCCCTGGATGGTGGGGGCAGGACTCAGGGTTGACATGCTGGGTGTACCTGCCTGGCACAGGAATGGGTGGGAAGCTGGTTCTGGGACTGGTTAAAGGTCTGTTGCAGTCTCTTTGATTGTTCCCTATTTATCCTCCACTCTGAAGAGGTAACTCAAACGCTCAGTGACTAATTGCATTTTGGGTGGAGATCCCATGTTATCTGTGGATAGGGAGAAGAATCAAGGTCTCTGTCAGCAGCCCGCCTTGAGGGTCAAAGTTCCGCATGTGCAGGAAGCCTGCAAGGGCAGTCTCTGGCCTGTAGGGCATGTTCAGTGCATGGAACTTTCCTCCCTGCTGGCTCCTATCTAGCATTACTCACCATTTCGGAAGTGGAGTCTACTTGGTATTTACAACATGCCTTGAGCATTCTTGGAGAACTTTCCCAGGCTGGAATCCCATTTTTATCCTCATAACAACCCTCAGAGATGGGTGGGGCAGGTAGAAGCATCCTGATTGTGGAGACAAGGTGACTCGACCTTCTCCCATGTTCACATAGCCAGTCAGTGGCAGCACCTGGGCCCCTGAAGCCCGGCCCCGGATTCTTGCTGCAAAGCCCTGCTGTAACCGTGGACATGGTTCAATTCCCATTCATGGCATAGGGTTTTCTTGGCTGTAATCCTAACAGAAGCAGATTGCCGGGCCTTTCTTCCATGGCACCGCTAAGCAGGTTCAAACCACCAACCTTTAGGTTAGCAGTCAAGGGCAAACTGTTAGGTCCCTATAATCCTGGAAATGGAGCTAATGCTGCCCTGTCTTGGGTTTTCTTTGACATTCTAGATTCTTCCTAAGCACTAATTTCTGGCCTGGCTGAGACCTTCTGACCCACACACCTTAGGGCCCGGCTTCTGTGTGCTTTCACTCTCAGCTTTCCCTCTTTCTCTTGTGGAGGCTGCTAGAACCCGCTATGCCTGCAAGCTCCGGGAGCAGGAAGAGTTAGCCTCACCCAGTACCCCCGTCAGCACTGCCAAGTGCTGGGGCATCAATATTCCAGCTCCCTTGCCTCCAAGCCAGGACGACACTGAGCGGTGGTCTACACTGTCTCCAGATTCCCCTGTGGGCTGAACTAAAGCTACCCTCTGTGGAATGGTGATTGATATCATGCCCTTACTTGGCTTCCTATGGTTTTACCGAGAATGTTGTTAGTTGCCATCAAGTCAGTCGCCGACACGTGCCGACCCCACGCACAATGGAACAAAATGCTGCCCGGTCCCGCGCCATCTCCACGACCGGGTGCAGATCAGCTATTGTGACCCACAGGGTTTTCATTGTCTGATTTTCAGAAGTAGATCACCAGGCCTTTCTTCTTAGTCCATCTTAATCTGGAAGCTCCACTGAAACCTGTTTTGCATCATAGCAACATACAAGCCTCCACCGACAGATGCGTGGTGGCTGCATACGAGGTGCACTAGCCGGGAATTGAACTCAGGTCCGCCAGGAAGGTGAGAATCTACCACAGAACCACCACTGCCCCCTCACTTGACTATTACCGTATTATTGTTACACTGCCTCTTCATACATTTCTCTTCCCCACATTGAGGGCTCCTGGAGAGCAAAGCCTATGTCTGGCCGTCTCTGGACACTGCCCCTGAGCCTGGGGCACCTGTAGATGTGGGTCCAGTTGACCCAGTCACGCTCCTGAGGAGGGCCGTGAAACATGGCCACCATGAATCCAAGTGTGTACATTTCCGAGTGAATGCCAAAACACCTATGCTGGAATCCCGAGGCGAGACCTGCCAAAAGGATAAAGAAACAAGCATGGCAGAAGGAACTGAGGCATTTCTGATCGTCAGTTTTATCTGCTTGTAAAGGCACTGTAGGCTGCTCACCAAAAGGCTGGAGGTTCACATCCACCCAGAGGGCCTTGGTAGAAAGGCCTGGTGATCTACTTCTCCAAAACCAGCCATTGAAAACCCTATGGAACACAGTTCTACTCTGACACACATGGGGTCACCGTAAGTCAAAATCAACTTCATGGCAACTGGTTTGGGTTTGGGTTTTTTAATGACAATGCTACCGTCAGCCAACTTGGTCCAGGTTAGTCCAGGAGTCAGCGGGCTGGGCCATTGGCCTCTAAGCCTGATCTGTGAGCCTCAAGAGCAGCCCCCCGGGACCTGCATTTTGGGGATCCTCCCCAAGAATCCTGATGCGGTAGCAGGTGCAGGCCTCAGCGGCTGTCTGGGCAGCCCAGGCTCCGTGGGCCAGGTGAAACATCAGACTGATAAATGGGCTCACTCCGAGACTCTCAGCAGTGTGTCCATCTTATTTTTAAACTTTACGTATTATTTGCTTGTGATCCACGGGGCCAAGAGGGAGGCAGGTATCCCCAGTGCCGCAAATCAGGTCTCCCTCCGGGCTGACAGCAGGGAGGCCGCCCCCGGGGGAGCCATCCTGACCACGGTCAAGGAACGGGGACGTTCGCATCAACTTCCGAGGCCTAAAGTAACCCCGTTCCTGCTCGTTCCTCCAGGGGTTGGTGAGCAGGGTGGGTGCCCACTTTCTCTGTCTTGAGTAGGGAAATGGGATGAGAAGGGGCTCCAGCCTGTGGGCTGCTCCCATCTGCACCCTGGCTGGGGCACAGTGCTCAGCACCTCCGGGGGCCTGCAGACTCCTGGTGGCACCGCCCGCCCACCTCCTAGCACCGGCACATTGGCCTTGGCTTTTCTGCCTCTGCCAGCAGCCAGGGCTGCCTTTGCAAGGAACTTTTAACCGGGGTACCGTGGCCAAGGCTTTGTAGACTCCTCATGGAGAGGGAGAGGGAAGTTCTGCAGCCTCCTCTCTTGCTGTCCAGGCCGGTGGGGCTCCCTCCTTCTAGGCCACCATCCTTTAAGAAACAATGACAATCCTTCTGTGGTGCTCCTGGCAGGGGAGTCCCGAGGGCCATGGGGGAGGACCTAGAGGGGCAGAGACCCAGCGCTTGGGATATTCCTCAGCCTTCCATGCTGAAAGCCTTTGGGACAGGGGCACCAGAATAGTTAAGTTCTGGGCTAAGACTTCAGTGTTCAGTTCGTCTATTTCCTGTTGATGACATTATTGCCTTCCTACAGCCATTGACACATGTTGCTTTCATCTGTTTCAAGACATGAGTACACTTGCTGGAAACTATGCTTAATAGCTAAACTCAAAACATTTGGATTTCCTTTCCTTCTGTGACTCTTTTCTGGTATGCTGCATTCTCTGGTGGGTTGGGTTTTTGGGTGGTGGTGTTTGTATTTTGTTTTTTTCAGCCACCATTTTTAACCCAGCAAAGAGAAGTCAGTGGCTCCCAGGCCAATTGTCTCAGGCCCATCTGCTCCATATGGGACATTTTACTTCCCAGGGGCAGGCCAATGGCTCACCCAACCCACGTTGTGGTGGTTGACAGCATCCCTCAGCCCTCATCCTTACCAGCTCTTTCCACTGCCTCTCAGGCAGAGGACTGGCCTTGCTTAGCTACAGGATGGGCAGTTGGGTTCTCCCGGATGTGGCTATGTCCTCAGGCCCGAACCTACCCTTCCTAACCTTCCCCGGTGCCGCCCATGACTCATGGCTTGGACTTTCTGAAAGGAACCTCTGGAATAGGGAGGTGAGCTTGTCAGTCTGGACCCAAGGACTCTGGGGAACAAACAGGCCTGGCTGCTTGTGGAGGGATCTGGGCCAAGCTCCCCATGGCCAGGGCTCTGATGGAAACCGGCCATGGGATGCAGGCCAGCCTCATCTGGTTGGAAATGGGCTTGACATGTGTTTCCAAACCTGGTTGCAGAGCCGTGGTCACAGCCACTCATTCTTCCCTGGGCCAGGACAACAGCGCCTGTTGACATAGTCTGCAAAGTGAGCCATCTGTTTGCTCATGGAAGAGTTGGAAAGGTGGCCGCCCACCTGAGGTGACCACCCTGTGCTCCAGAGTGCCCAGCCCCCACCAGGCTCCCCAGAGGATCTTGGGCATTTTCCTGTGCGGAGGCCAGAGGGGTGGAGGTGAGGGCAGCTACAGCCTGGTTCCCCAAGGTGAAGGGAGGTGGACATTTAGAGTGTACTGGTGGCACAGTGGTTAAGAGTTCAGCTACTAACCAAAACGTAGACAGTTCAAATCTGCCAGCTGCTCCTTGGAAACCCTATGGGGCAGTTCTACTCTGTCCTACAGGGTCGCTATGAGTCGGAATCGACTCGACGGCAACGGTTTTAGTTTTGTTTTGCTTTTTACTGTATACATAAGAGTCCCTGGGTGGCACAAATGGTTAAGTGCTTGGCTACTAACTGAAAGGTTGGTGGCTCAAGTCCAACCCAGCAGCACCTCAGAAGAAAGTCCTGGTGATCTACTTTCAGAAATCACAGCCATTAAAAACCCTATGGAGCACAGTTCTACTCTGACACACATGGGGTCACCATGAGTCAGAATCGACTCAGTGGGAACTGGATTATTTGTTTTTTCCTGTATACACAGATCTTCATGTATACTCTCATTTTATCCTCGCCTTGCTACGTTCCATCGATTCCATTCTGACTCAGCGACCCTACAGGACGGAGTAGGACTGCCCCATAGGGTTTCCAAGGCTGTAATCTTTATGGGAGCAGACTGCCAGGTAACAGGGAGGAAACTGAAGTGCAAGAAGGGTGAAAAACAATTGATCACTTTCACACAGCTTCCGAGTGGTGACATGGGGGTACGAACCCGGGTTTGAGGTCTCCAGAACCAGTCTTCTTCTGGCTGCACCGCACCTGTTCTCTTCCTGGAAGCCTGGTGTCTTTGAGGAAGAGTCCACACTCTCTCCAGCCCCCCACCCCCGTTCGCCCACCCTGCAATCCATCCGCATTTCAAGCAGGTAGGAAGAAAGTTCACAAATGCTGATAGAGAGGTGAGCATGGTTGTGTGTGTTTTATCCTTGAGGAAAGAACATTTGAGGCCACGCTGCTGCCTCTTTCAAGTCCGCAGATCTGGCCGAGCGTCTGCCATAGCAGGAAGTGTGGAGAACAAAAACTTCAAGGGGAGAAGCCAGTGCAGGGAATGGAAATGCTAACGGGGCCAGGAAATGTATCACTCTTATCTGTTCAGACCCGGTAACAAAAGGCCCCTGGCTGAGGAAATGAACTTCAAATCTATAGAACTAATTATGTATTTTCTTGCCTATTATTTCCAGGTCGCTCATTCTCTGGTGTGTGTGTGTGTGTGTGTGTGTGTGTGTGTGTGTGTGTGTGTGTGTGTGTGTGTGTGTTTGAGAGTCCGTGGGAAGCCAAAAAGAGACCCATATCTGAATTCAGACGCACCCACCTTTGTCGAAGAATGTGGTCGGCATGACACAAACAATGCCCCAGTGCTTATCCGAGGAAGCCCTGCTGGTGCAGTGGTTAGGCACTCAGCTGCTAACCAAAAGGTTGATGGTTTGAACCCACCAGCCACTCTGTGGGAGAAGGATGTGGCCATCTGCTTAACCCATGGCCATCAAATTGATTCCGACTCATAGTGTCCCTACAGGACAGAGTAGAACTGCCCTGCAGGGTTTCGAAGGCTGTAAATCTTAACAGAAGCCGACTGTCACATCTTTCTCCCACGGAGCAGCTGGTGGATTTGAACTGCCAACCTTTTGGTTAGCAGCCAAGCGCTTAACAACTGTGCCACTAGGGTTCCTCCCATAAAGATTACAGCCTTAGAAGGCATTTCTCCTCTGTCCTATAGGGTCATATGCATTGGAATCAACTTCACGGTTAACAGGTTTGCTTTCGCTTTTACCTTTTCAAGATGACATTTCTGAGAAGGACACAGCCCTGTCGGCCTGTTGAGTTGTCTCTCACAGGCCCTGGCTGGGAGTCACCGATGCTGACACCCCAAACGGACAGCCTGGGTTGCCTGGCATCCAAATTGCCTTGAATGGCAGCTTTTCTGTAGGCCTGGTAAAAAGATCCAGGACTGTGCTCATTTTGAATATTTGACAGGGTATCAGAAGGCATTCCCAAACGACCCTGTCATCTGTGATTGCTGTGGATTTCCCTCTCTGGTAGTTCTTTTTCATTAAAAGTAATATAAAAACCAAACCAGTTGTCATCGAGTCAACTCCTACTCATGGCGACCCCATGCGTGTCAGAGTAGAACTGCGCTCCACAGGGTTTTCAATGACTGATTTTTCAGAAGTAGATTGCCAGGCCTTTCTTTCAAGCTGCCTCTGGGTGGACTCAAACTGCCAACCTTTTGATTAGCAGCCAAGCACTTAACTGTTTATACTACCCAGGGATTCCAAAAGTAACATAAAGTCACAGAAGTTTTGGAAAGTGCAAGATGCAAAGACCAGAGACCCATTCAATTATTCAACTGACCTCAAGAGAAAATGGGGGTGTGCTGTGAGATACAAGTGGCTGGGAGGGAGGGGCAGCTGGAAGCCCACAGAGGCGGCTGCCCACAGCTTCGCTCTCCTTTATGGTGTGCCTCTTTCCTCTGCCGACCTGCTTCCTCAGCTTGCCTCTGGTCCCTGCTCCCTCATAACTTCAACAAACCCCATGGCAACCACTGGCCAGTCTCACTCTGGTCCCCTTCTATAAGTTCAGCTCCCATGAAGCACATTGCTTTTATTTCTTCTTCTTCTTTTTTAATACCTTATTGTGTTTTTGGTGAAAGTTTACACAGGAAATTACATTCTCTGTATACTTTGTTCGGTGATGTTGGTTACATTTTTCACAATTTATCAACATTATCATTATTTCCATTTTGGTTGTTCTGTTTCCATTAATCTAGCTTCCCTGTCCTCCCTTACCTTCTCATCTTTGGTCTAAGGTAAATGTTAACCATCTGGTTTCATCTAGATGATTATTTTGAGGAACACAGTACTCATGGGTGATATTATTTATTTTAGGGGCCAATCTCTCATTTGTAGAGCACATTTCTTTACTTCTCAGTTCAAATTTCTGAGCTCAAGAGAAAAGCAGAACAATCCAGCTCATCTTTCTCAGCCCGCTACTCAAGTCATGGGGCTCTCGCCAGCCGTATTTGGCTGCCCAGGAATGACACGACCAAACTTAGTCCAATTGGCTGTCCTTATTGGGTGGGGTAGCAAGGTACAAAATATAGATATCCAGCCCTGCACCTCAGAAAGGGATGGGGATGGACCACAACCCAAGCATGCTAACCCAAGTATGAAAAACAAGAAAATGTATCCATAATCCCACAACCTGCTACCAGTTGCCATCTTACATTGACATTTGTTGCTGTTAGTTGCCATCAAGTCAATGCTGATTCATGACAACCCCATGTGTACAGATTAGAACTGTGCTCCATAGGGCTTCCAATGGCTGTGACCATTGAGAAGCACATCGCCAGACCTTTCTTCTGAGGCGCCTCTGGGTGGATTCGAACTGCCAACCTTTAAGCTAGTAGCCGAGGACTTAACTGTTTTCACCACCCAGGGACACCTCACCATCTGTTAGTCAAGTTTTGTTTTCTGTACATTTTACCTGGTCGAGAGCATATTCTATACAATTTTACTTATTGCTTTTTGGAGTTAACATAGTATCATAAGCATTTCCAATATCATTTATAACTCTACCTTCTAAATGACTATACAATATTCTTATGTATTGCCTAGGTATTGTACGTGATTTACTTATAACCAACCCTGCTGCAAGGACAGTGAGGACTTCTAGATCCTTGCAAATGATCGACTGTTCTGTTTTTAGGACCCCTGAACCAGGGTAGGGAGTCCTTGGGTGACATAACGGTTAAGCACTGGACTACTTACTAACTGAAAGGTTGGTGGTTCGAACCCGCCAGAGGCACCTCAGAAGATAGGCCTGGAAATCTGCTTCTGAAAGATTACAGCCTTGAAAACCCTACGGAGCACAATTCTACTCCAACACGCATGGGGTGGCCATGAGTCAGTTGACTTGATGGCAACTTACAGCAACAAATGTAAGAGTCACAGAGGCAGAGACACTTGCATCCAAGCCTTCTGTTGTGCAGGTGAGGTCCTCAGGCAGCCCAGAGGGTCTGGGTCACAGAGTGAGTTGGAGTCAGGGCCAGAGCTGGGACGCAGCCTCTGGGCTCCGTCTGGGTGCTTGCCACTGAGCCCTGGTTGTGCATTCAGTTAGTAAGGACGCATCGCTGTGCACGTAGCCAGCTGGACAATGAGTAAACCGGCCTTCTAGTTTGACAGTCCTGGTCCTTAACAATAGCGGCTCAGAGTAGATGCCTTCAGATGTTCAGACACGTGAGGACTGACGCCTGTCACTCAGAGAGGTGGCTAACTCTGGAGGAGGGGTTTTGCAAGCTGCTACTTGCCAAAGAGAGGGCCGTGAGGGCTATGGACAGGCACAAGATGGGCAGGCAGAGCCCACACACCCATTCTGTAGGTGGTCGCTGGTGGTGGTGGCTCCTTCCAGTCCCGGCCCTTCCACCACCCCAGGAAGATGCTGGAGCAAGCAAGGTTGACAATCTTCCAAGACAACGGCCCACCTTGAACTCCCTGCCTTATTGGGAGGAAATCCACTGCTCAGGAAGCTGAACTTGGCCTGTTTCCTTGCCCTGAGCCTTCTCCTGTGGCTGCTGGTAGCACCGCCCACCTTGCAGAATGGCTGGGAGAAGTGGAGTCCAACCCAGGGCCTTGTTTCCCACTCTGCTGTGTTCACATCCTGGCTCAGTACTCACTGCAATGTGACCTTGGTCAGGTGCCTCCACCCCTTCAGGTAGGACCAGCTTCAGGAGCGTGCAACCTGCGCAGTCACCAAACCAAGAAACCCACTGCCATTGAGTCGATTCCAACTCAGAGACCCTGTAAGAGAGTAGAACTGCCCCTTGGGGTTTCCAAGGCTGTAAATCTTTACAGAAGCAGACTGCCACATCCTTCTCCCATGAAGCAGCTGGTGGGTTCAAACCACCAACCTTTTGGTTAGCAGCCGAGCGCTTTAACCACTGTGCCACCGGGGCAGGGCCCCAAACTCAGAGGGCACACATTTGGTTGAATGCTTTGCTGTTTGCCATCTTGAAATTCCTAATAAGGGTAGAACAAAGGGCCCACATTTGCATTTTACACTGGATTCCTGGAATTATTCAGCAAGTCCTGCCTCCAGGCTGTTTCCTGTAAAATAGGTTGGTAATAGTGATGCCTCCCTCCAGGAGTAAGAGCCCTGGTGGCACAGTAGTTAAAGTGCTCAGTTGCTGACCGAAGGATCAGCTGTTGGAACCCACCAGCCAGCTGCTCCTGGGAGAAAGATGTGGCAGTCTGCTTCCGTAAAAATTTACAGCCTTGGAAACCCTATGGGGCAGTTCTACTCCATCCTATAGGGTCATTGGGGGTCAGAAACAACTTGAGGGCAGTGGGTTTTCCTCCAAGAGTGGCTGAGTTGGGGAGTTAATGAGATGATCCCTTAAACCCCTCTGCAGAGGGTCTGGCCCACAAGGGAAGTGCCATTTATCATCACCTGGACTCTCCTGCAGCCTCTCTCCCTCCACTGGCACGCCTTCTGGTTCTTTCTGTCTGCTCTGACTGTTCCTCTTCCTTGGTCTTCTTTCCTCTGTGGACTCTGAACCAAGGACTCAGAATACAGTGATCCAGACTTGGAAATCAGAGCCGTCTCCTCAGAACCCTTGAAGCCCTTATCAGAAAGGAAATTGCTAACGACTCTGTCTCTGGTTTATGGTCACTCACTCCCTTTATGGCCCTTTTACTGCCCCTCAGCCCAGGGGGTTCAGACAGCACCGTCTCTGTGACGCCAAGGACAAAATAAGTACAGAACTATCACTGGTGGATGTGGCCATGGCCCTAGGTCTACCTTCCTTCCTGATGCGGGGTGGGTCAGCCTGGAAAAATCAGCCGCCCTGCCTCATGTAGCCCCGAAGCCTAACTCACATGACGGAGTTTGATTACCTTGTCCCAGTCCTGTGTCTGGCTTCTCGGGATCTGATAAACCCCTGAGGAAGATAACAACAACAATAGCAATCACCATTTTCGCCTTCTTTTTCTGTGCTGGCACTTTGCATATATTACCTAATACTCCTCACATTCTGGGCTTGTTATGTGCCTCGCACTGGCATGTGGGAAAACAGATTAAGAAATGACTGCTTAAGATTATTTCAGTTATAAACAACCCTTAAAAAAGTAGCTGTTTATCCTTAAACCCGTTGCCATTGAATCTATTCTGACTCATAGTGACCCTATAGGACAGAATAGAACTGCCCCATAGGGTTTCCAAGGAGCAGCTGGTAGATTTGAACTGCCAACCTTTTTGTTAGCAGCCTGAGCTCTTAACCACTGTGCCACAAGGGCTCCATTTTATGGATGACGATATTAAGGCTTAAAGAGGATACACAGCTTACTCAATGTCACAGCTAGTCCAAAGCTTGCTGTTGCTTTGCATTCATTAATTCCTTTGCTCGTTTCTCCGTTATACTAGGTTGGATACAAAAGAAATGGAAGGCTTGTCCCAGCAGCTTTGATGGCTTAGTATCAGTTAAGTTGTTCAGACAAGCATCTCTGGAAAAACCTACCAGTCGTCTTCAAGTTGATCTTGACTCATGGCAACCCCATGTGTGTCAGAGTAGAACTGGGCTCCATAGGGTTTTCAATGGCTGGTTTTTCTTAAGTAGATCACCAGGTCTTTCTTCCAAGGTGCCTCTGAGTGGACTCGAACCTCCAGCCTTTAAGGTAGCAACCGAATGCGTTAACCGTTTGCACCACCCAGGGACTCCTGGAAAAACCGTCCATTACAACCCCATCGCCGTCAAATTGATTCCGACTCATAGGGCAGAGCAGAACTGCCTCATAGGGTTCCCAAGGCTGTAATCTTTATGGAAGCAAATACATCTTTCTCCTGCAGACTGGCTGATGGGTTCAAACTACTGACCTTTCAGTTAACATCCAAGCACTTAACCACTGGGCCACCAGGGCTCCTTTGGGAAAATCTAGCACCTTTACATATGCAATAGGAAGCAGCCCAGCACAGATGTGTGCAGAAGTGAGGAGAAAATTCTCCTGGGATGATGGACGGCAGCTTCCTGCCTCTGCGTGTCCTCCTGTGTCCTCTCTCCCCTCAGTCCTGGGTGCCCCTGGGTAAGAACCAGCTCAAAAAAATAATTTTATAAAGGAGACAACTCCAGATTGGGTGTTGAGACGTTAGGGGGCTAATAAACAGCACCCTTTTTCTCTGCCCAAGTGCAGAGTAAATTGAGAGCAGACACAAGAGTCAAGTAGATACAGATGATAATATCAACTCTGCTGCTGAGCAAGCGTTGGAGAAACGGCTGAAGTGCGCAGCAATTACAGGCAGTGACCGGCTTCTTTGAGTTGGATCCCGATATTGGCATGCTTACCCACACGTCCCGGGTTTCAAGGGCCAACCCCTGACCTTAACAGCAGGGCTCGCTCTGTGAAACGTGGGGCTGGGAGAGGCAGAGGAGAAAGGGTGCGCTCCGCAGGCCAACCCCAAAACACGAGGGGGTGGAGCTACGCAGCCTTCCTTAGTTTCCTAACCCACAGCTACCCTATGATAGCTCAACTCCTCCTCTTCCGCGGCCAGGACCCCCTACCCCATGTGGAAGCTAGAGAAGCGGGGCTGGGTAGGGGTCAAGCATTACCCCACCCAGGACGAGTGGGTAAGGACACAGCCCCAGGCTAGCCAGTGAAGGATGAAGTGGTCTGCTTCCCTGAGGGTGGTCGAAGATGCTGTCAGTGCAGACACTGGTCCACCGCACGCCATCCCATAAGCCCTTGGGAGGCTCAGAGACTCTGCACTTAACTGAAGTGGGCAAGGCCAAGCACTGGGGGTGTGGCTTGAAAACCCCAAATGTTCCCTTTGCCTTCTCCTGCCCTTGAGTGTTTGTCAGTGTCAGGCAGACAAGGCTAGGAATCCCTGTGCTTCTTGTTCCACATACCTAGGGAGGCACCCTGCCCCCTCCCGCTGCCCCCCCCCCCCGGCCCCACTACCGCCGTCCCCGCCCTACCACCACCTCCACCACCGCCACCACCACCCCACGCCCACCACTAGCCCCATTGGAGAGAGAAAAAAACCTGATGGCTTAAGAGGTTTTCTTGAAACGTCTGTCAGTCACTGCATATGCACCCAAACACATCATGTTTGACCAGAATGAACAACTCACCTCTCCCTGCACACTAAGCATCCACCCTGGGCAGTGCATACGGTTAACGTTCTCGGCTGCCTACCAAAATGTTGAAAGTTGGAGTCCACCCAGAGGCACCTCAGAACAAAGGCCTGGAGATCAACCACTGAAAAATCAGCCACTGAAAACCCCACAGGGCACAGTTCTACTCTGACACACCTGGAGTCGCCATGAGTCAGAGTCAACTCCACAGCAACTGGTTTGGGTTTTTTTGGTCATCCCTGCCAGGTGCTGTGCTAGCTTCAAAGGCAGTGGACATGCAGATGGATGAGCACATTCCTCCATCGTCCTGTGGTGAGGCTTTGCCAGGAGGGCCCTGACAGCCAAGGCCAGGAGCCTCCAGAACATGTAGACCTGCACCAGGCACACAGGGCAAGAGGACAGCCCAGGCAGGGGCAAAGAGCCAGGATGTGAGCAGGGCATTGGAGGAAGCGAGTCAATTGTCCCATGTGCAGAGAGGCTAGAGATGTCGCAAGAGGCTGGACCCTGGAGTCCGGCTCCTGCCGGCATCTTCGAAACCTCTGATCTGCTTCGGAGGGTGGCCCTGATGCCACCACAGTCAGCCGTCTCTCAGGAACACTCAGAGGCCGTGTTCGTGGGTGAGCCCCAGCCCCGCCTTGGGGAGCTGTGCCCGGCTCTTGCACCCTGCAGTTCTGTAGGAACCCTGGGCCAGCCACAGAAGAGGCACCTGGCAGGAGGGTTTGAAATGTCTCTGGCCCTCCTAACATTCGCCCTGAGGATTCACTTTAAACCAGCCTTCCTCTGACACAGAGTAGGAATGAGTAATGGGATCTGTACTGGGAAGAATCGATGAAACTGGCAGGATTTACCAAGGGAGGAACAAATGTGCGGGAAGAAGTCATCGTAAACTCGGTAATCATCACTCATCGTTAAAAATATTGTTGAAAAAGAACTGAGATGCTGCGGTGTGTGTCCTTGCCAATCATGCAACAGTACGCTGGACGATGAGGAGGGAACGGGCGCTGCCGGGAGTTCTGAGGGATAATGAACGGCCTGGGATGGGTACCTGGCTTTCCTGACCTCACCCCATGGGGCCCGATCTTGCAGCTCCAAGAATTCTACAAGTCAGTGCTGCTCGTATTGGAGCAGGGGAAAGGCCGGGAGGGCGGGGAGGTTGTGGTGATGGGGGAAACCAGCCCAGCTGGGGGTACCGATGGTGTACACGGGTTCAAGGGTCCTAAAAACAGAACACTGACCATTTGCAAGGACCTGAAAGTCCTCACTGTCCTCCCAGCAAGAGTTGGAGGAGGGTGGCCGTGCATTCTGAAGGAGACTCACAATGAGGTCAGGCTGGTCGTAACCCCCTATCCCCAACCCTCAGCTGAAGACTGATAGTAAGCAAAGAAAGGATTAAATATAGGCCAAACCTTGGCTGGCCTTTGAGCCAGAGAGCCGAGCACTTACTTCTTTCAGAATCTTAATTTACTGTTTCCACTCTAACCTCACCTTAAACATGCCCATTATTTTATTCCCCCTTTAGAGCAAAGGAGCACTGGTGGTGCAGTGGTTAAGCGCTTGGCTGCTAACCACAGGGTCAGCAGTTCAAGTCTACTAGCCGCTCCTTGGAAACCCCATGGGGCAGTTCTACCCTGTCCTATAGGGTCTCTAAGAGTCAGAATCGACTCAACAGCAACGGGTTTGGTTTTAGGGTTTCAGAGCAAAGGGAAAGGAGTCTTAAAAGCCCCTGCGACTTGGGAGGGAGCCAGGCCCAGAGCGCAGGTTGTTCGCTTCAGTTTTTAACTAAGACATTAAGTGTCCTTACCAAGTGCTCATGGGTGCCAGGCGGGGTTCTACCCACTTTAGACGTATCACCTCATTTGATCCTCGCAACAACCCCTGAGGCAGGCATTACCATTCCTCTCATTTTACAACTGGGGGGACAGGCACAGAGAAGTGACAGATTCTTGTTAAGGGCCAGGCCAGGACACAGAGCCTCCACATTTAACCACTGAGCCACACTCTCCTGGCTGTTAACTATATTGTTAAGTGCCATGGAATCTACTCCAACTCTTAGTAACCCTGTGTAGAACAGAATGAAAAGTTGCCCAGTCTTGCACCAAATCACCATAGTAGGTCTGCTTGAGCCCATCATTGCAGCCACTGTGTCACTCCACCTTTCTGAGGGTCTTCCTCTTCTTTGCTGACCTTCTGCTTTACCAAGCATGATTTCCTTCTCCAGGGATTAGTCCCTCCTGATGATGTGACAAAAGTAAGCAAGAGGAAATCTCCAAGTTTCACCAGCCTCCCTTCTAGGGAGCATTTGGCTGTACTTCCTCCAAGTCAGATTTGTCCATAAATACAGATGAGGATAAAGAAAATACCTGCCCATGGCCCCCAAGGCTCTGCCAAGCCGGCCTCGGCAGGTAGGCCCCCCCTCCCACTCTCCCTGGCTCAGTTTCTGTGCATTTCTGGGAAAGGCAGAGAGTTTCTTCATGCCTGGGGCCTTTGTGGTCCAGTTCCCAGTGGTCTACAGCCCCAGCCCACCCCCAGCTGTGCTGTTACACCTATTCCAGCTCAGAGCTGTTCCAGGTTGTTCCTCTAGCCTTGCTTCCTGAGCCCAGTTGATCAGAGCCCTATCCTTCTAGTCCATTCCACCCCTTCCTGTGGACGGCTACAAAAAAAACTTAAAATAGCCACAGGGCTGTTTGGTGTCTTCCTTCCCACCCTGCCGCTAGAGGGGAAACTGCCTGAGGGCAGCACTCCGCCCTTCCGTTCCACTTTGGGGCCCTGGAGCCCCGTCAGGGCCCTGGCACGCAGTGGGCTGCAAGAAGGCTGGGGAGTTGGCCGGCCAGCAGCATTCCGCTGCCCACTGCTGAGTAAAAGCAGGGAAGAGCCCAGCCTCGGCTGCTCCGCCTTCCTCCCTGCCATGGCTCCAGGAAAAGGCTCAGGCCCTGTCCCAGGGAACACACAGGACTCTCCATTGTCTTGGAGAGTTTAAGGCTGACACCTTTTCACAGGGAAATTTGGACGGGACCCCCTGGAGATGGTTGGAGAGGGAAAGGAAGGCAGTCTTTGTGGGGGTAGAAAAGGTCAAAACTCAAGGGGTGGGGGATGGGAAGGTCAGGTTAGTTAAAGATGAGCCAAGTTTGGGTGAAGCAGCTGCTCGACCCCACACAAGGTGGGTGGCCGCCTGGGAAAGTGGAAAATGAGCAAATGGCCTCCTTGCCATCCCACACCCCCATCCCCCTCCTGGGTGGTAGAGCTCATGAGGCCCTTCTTGGTCTTGACCTCTGAAAGCCATTCTGCAGCTGGGGGGCTTCCCCAGGGAGCCCTCTGGCCACCACCACCCTGACCCCATCTCACCCCTCCACTAGGCAGGCTGCAGTCTCTCACCTGCTCCTTACACCTTCTATGTCTCTCTTGCAAGCTGTTCTGGTTCTTAACCTGACCTTCCCATTACCAAGACCATAGTCTCTGACCCCAGAGTCAGGCCTCCAAGTCTTGATTATTTTCTGATTTGTAAATTAATTGGTGCAAGTTTCACAAAGGTAGGAGGATATTTAAAAATCGAACAAATTGATCTTCTTGAAAATAATTCAGTTCTGCAAAAAGAAAGACTCAAGGGGGAGGAGGAACGGTCTAAACAACTAAAAGATTTGCCTTCTTGTCCTTGTCATTGAAGTTAGCATCTTGCTCCAGTCCTCCTCGTCTGGAGAGCTTGGCTGTTTGGCCAGTCAACAATGGCTTATTCCACTTTACTTTTTTTTCCTAACATCTCCTAAGTGTCTGGGTGAGTCACTGAGATTATCAAGACAGATTCTACAGTTTCAATAGTTATTTTATCTTCTTCTGTGCTTAAAAGTATATATCAAGACAGCAGTCCACACATTTTAATCTATGTTTGAGATCCTGATGCTTTTGCTAAGAAAACCCATATGTTCAACCATACCTAATCTGCAGACAATTTCTCCCTGTTCCTTCAGGGGACATACTTCTACCACTCCCTGTCATTAAAATGGTCATCAAGTAACAAAATGGGAAGAACACTTTTCCAAAGGCTTTTTTGTGTCATTCCCCCAGGGAATGTTTTTCCCTCTATATAAGTTTACGGACAGAGGCTTTGCTTTCCAAAGATCATCTTCACTCAAAGAATTAACCCCAAGCCCTCATTACTTTTGGTACCTCATCCAAATCCCAGTGATACTCTAGTAGCATTTTTCTTCCAGGTTCACCAACACTCCAAAGGGAAGCTCCATTTCCCTTTTCTAAACTTGGATGGAAGAGGTAACAAATAATATTCCCATTGGCCTTCTAGACCAATAGGTTCTGTCTCTCCATTTAGGAAGAAAAAAAATGAAGCAGGCTTGGGTAAAGGTGACAGCAAAGCAACTATTGTTTTTGTGTACAATCAAATATCTATATACTGTAATTCAGTAAAGTCTTAAAATGATTTTGTTTTTCCTTTCATTACCTATTTGGAGAAATGTTTTAGCAACTTGATGGTTAGCATTAGCAATATTAGCTGCTAGGCAGAAGTCTTATTGTCTTAGTCTCTTAGTACTGCTACAACAGAAATACCACAAGTGGGTGGCTTTAGCAAACAGAAGTTTATTTTCTCACAGTTTCGGAGGCTAGAAGTCCAAATTCAGGGAGCTGGCTCTAGGGGAAATCTTCCTCTCTTTTTGTCTGTCTGGGGAAAGGTCTTTGTCTCTTTTCAGCTTCTGTTCCTTGACTCCTTGGTGATCTTCATGTGGCATAGCATCTGTCTTCCTCCATCTCTGCTTGCCTCTTTGTGCCTAATCTGCTCTTTTTATATTTCAAAGGTGATTGGCTTAAAATACACCCCACACTGATATGGCCTCTTAATGTAACAAAGAAAACCCATTCCCAAATGGGATTATAACCACAGGTATAGGGGTTAGGATTTGCAACACATATTTTGGGGGCATGCAATTCAGTCCATATTACTCACCGACAGGTTTGTTTTAGCCACTCCCCTCCTCAAAGGACGCATCTCACCAACTGTGGGTCTAGAGTTTGGAAGGGCTCAGCTGGGTGCCTCTGGCTCAAAGTGCTGCATGAGTTTGCAGCCAAGCTACCAGCAGGGGCTGCCTTCACCTAAGGACTCAACTGGCTAGTCAATAATTGCTGATTCCACTTATCTTGGAAGGGGTCAGCTTCCGAGATCACTCACTCGGTTGTTGGCAGGCCTCGGTGCCTTGCCACGTGGGCCTCTCCATGGAGCTGCCTCACAATCCTGGAGAAAGCACCCACGATGGAATTTGCAGTCTTTTTATAACTTAATCTCAGAAGGCACATCCCATCACATCTACCATATTCTGCTCATTTGAAGCAAGTTAGTAAGTCTTGCCCTCACTCAAGGGAAGGCATTACACAAGGGCATGAATGCCAGGAGGGGGGGGGGGTCACTGGGGACCAACTTAAACGCTGCCTACCACAGCTCCCCATGACCCAGCAACCAGAAGCTTGGTGCTTACAGGGGGCCTCCAAGACCCTGCTCCAGGTCGAGGATGGTGTTGGTTCTGATTAGCCAGTGCATATGTTTTACCAATTGTTAAATATTTCACATATCGTCCTTGTCCACAATCCTGCTCAACCATTTATTGAGTACCCTACCTTGTACTAGGTTCTTGGCTAAGGGACACAAGTACATTTGATTCTTTTTATTTGCGGACTCCATATTTGCAAATTTGCCTACTTGGTAAAATTTATTTGTAACCCTCAACACTTGCAATGCTGTTTGCAGTCATTCATGGACATGTATATGTACAGAGTGGTGAAAAATTTGAGTCCCCTGACTTGCACGTCCCCTGCTGAGGCCGAACAAGGCAACGCTCTGCCTTCTGGTTTCAGTTCTCATACTGTAAACAAGTATCTTTTTTGTGGCCTATTTAATGCCACATTTTTCACATTTTTGTGCTTTTTTGGTCATTTTTCTGTTTAAAAAGGCCTTCAAGTGTAGTGCTGAAGCACTGTCTAGTGTTCCTAAGCGCAAGAAGGCTGCCATGTTCCTTACAGAAAATACATGTGGTAGACAGGCTTTGTCAGGCAAGAGTTGTAGCATTGTTGGCCGTGAGTTCAATGTTAATGAATCGATGATATATTTTATTTTATTTTTATTGTACTTTAGATGAAAGTTTACAGAGCAAATTAGTTTCCCATTTGATAGTTTGTACATAAAGTGTTCCATGACATTGGTTTTGTTCCCCACACAATGTGTCAGCACTGTCCCCATTTCTGCCCTGGGTTCCCCACTTCCTTTTGCCCTGATTTTCTATCCCTTCCTGCCCTCATCTTTGTTTTTGGGCAAATGTTGCCCTTTTGATCTCGTATAATTGATTGTTCTAAGGAACGTGTTCATCTCCGGTGTTGTTGTTTATTTTATGGAACTGTCTATAGTTTGGCTGAAATGTGGTCTCTGGGAATGGCTTCAGTTCCAGGTCAGAAGGGTGTCTTAGGGTCACAGTCTTGGGGGTTCCTCCAACCTCTGTCAGACCAGTAAGTCTGGTCTTTTTTGTGAATTTGAATTTTTTGTTCTACAAATTGTTTCTCCCTCTCTGTCTAGGACTTTATTTTGTGATCCCCATCAGAGTGGTTGGTAATGGTAGCCGGGCACCATCTAATTCTTCTGGTCTCAGGATCATGTAGGCTGTGGTTCATGTGGTCTGTAAGTTCTTTGGACTAACTGGTCCCTTGAGTCTTTGGTTTTCTTCATTCTTCTTTGCTCCAGATGGGAAGAGACCAATAGATGTATCTTAGATGGCTGCTCACAAGCTTTTGAGACCCCAGATGCTACTTACCAAAGTAGGATGCAAAACACTGTCTTTATGAACTAAGTCGTGCCAATTGATATAGATGTCCCCCAAATCTATGGTCCTTCACCTTCAAGCCTAGGAACTTTGTTCCATGAGGTGTTTGGTTATGTTTAAGAAGTTTCCATGACTGTGCCCCTTGAGTCCTCTACTGTCTATATTAATATACATGCAGCACCTACAATTATGTATGTAGAAATATCCACAACCAAACCTATATCTGCAGGTGGATGTACTCCCTTGCACCCTCCCACACCTCTTCAGCATACCTATCTACATATGTATCTATTTGTAGATCATTGTTTGTTAATACCGTTGTTGCAGGATTGCCTGCTATAGGTTATAGTGATTACCATAGTTGCCCTTTATTCTTGCGCTCCTCCCTCGGTGTCTTCCTTTCCCTTAGTCACGTTGTGCTGACCTCGCCCATATTCAACAATATATTTTACATAAGGTATCTTTAGAAAGAAACACACATAAAACAAAGTTATGTACTGACAAGTAGATGAAAATGTTGTGACTAGAGGCTTGAAGGAACCTAACCCTGTATTTCCCCTAGACGCAGTGGTTCAGTATTTGCTAATTCCGTGTTCACGGCAATTTTATAGACCATAACTGCAGTGAATATCAAGAATAACCCATTGCCTCGAGTCGATTCCAATTCATAGTGACCCTGTATGACAGAGTAGAACTGCCCCATAGGGTTTCCAAGGCTGTAATCTTTAATCTTTACAGAAACAGACTGCCACATTTTTCTCCCATGGAGTGGCTGGTGGGTTCGAACTACTGACCTTTTGGTTAGCAGCTGTGTGTTTAACCACTGTGCCACCAGAGTTCCTTAACAAGAATAGCCTGTGTTATAAAACAGGCTTTCATCCTCAGTGAGTCCATGGTTGAGTGGCTGGGACACAGAAGTAGACCAACCTAATTCTTTTGCTAGAGGTGAGGTCTAGGTGCTGTGGGAGTATAGAGGGAGTTGTCTACCCCAGTCCATGGAGGACAAGGCAGGCTTCACCGAGGGGTACAGGGACCCACAGGAGTGAGGAAGCTGAGGACAAAGGCACAGAGGAATGGAAGATGGGAGCCACCACACAGGGCTGTACCTGGCAGGGGGAGGAAATGGCAGCAAGAGAGAACTGGAAATCAGCCCAGGCCTACCACCTTGTGTTAAATTTGAGGCACCTGTGGCCAGCTCATCACCATGTGAAGATGATCAACAATGATTGTGAAAGAGGCTGGGGCTGTAGGTTTGGGAGGTTCCGGTCTCTAGAGGGAATCCCTGGGTGGAGAATCCCCAGGTGGTACAAATGGTTAAATGCTTGGCTGTTGTTGTTATTGTGTGCTATCGAGTCGGTTCCAATTCATAGTGACCCTGTAGGACAGAGTAGAACTGCCCCATAGGGTTTCCAAGACTGTAATATTTTTTTTTTAATTTTATTATTTTTTTTATTGTACTTCAGGTGAAGGCTTACAGAACAAATAGTTTCTCATGAAATAGTAGTACACACGTTGTTTTATGACATTGGTTAACAACCCCACAACCTAACAACCCTCTAACTTCTCAACCTTTTTTTTTGGTGAAAATACACATAGCCAAAGGTACACCATTTCAAAAATTTCTACATGCACAGTTCAGTGACATTGACTGCGCTCTTCCAATTGTGCTGTTATTCTCACTTAAGATGAAGGCTTACAGAACAAAATGGTTTCTCATTTAACAGTTACTACAAATGTTGCCCTATGACAATGGTTAACAATCTCACAACACATCAACAATATCCTTACTCAACCTTGGGTTCCCTATCACCAGCTTCTTTGTCCCCTTCTGCCTTCTGGCCCCTGTCACTGGACTTCTGTACCTCGTTAGTCTCATTTGGTTTTATGGGGCTGCCCACTCCCAGGCTGAACAGTGAACCTCAGAGGTAACTTCACCACTGAGCTAAAAGGGTGTCTGGGGGCCATATAAGACTGTAATCTTTACGGGAGCAGATCACCAGGTCTTTTCTTCCTCAGAGCCACTGGTAGGTTTGAACTGCCTACTTATTGGTTAGCAGCCGAGCTCTTAACCTTCATGCCACCAGGGCTCCTTAAGTGCACGGTGCTTGACTACTAACCAAAAGGTTAATGGTTTGAATCCATTCAGAGATACCTTAGAAGAAAGGCCTGGCAATCTACTTCTGAAAGATCACAGCCATTGAAAACCCTGTGGAACACAGATCTAGTCTGGAACACATGGGGTGGCCATGAGTTGGAGCTGACTTGACCACAACTGTTTTTTTGTTTGTTTTTGTTTTTGGTCTCTAGAGAGTAGAGCTTGAAACAATGGGTGTGAGTAGGAGATTGTCCAGAAAACACAGTTTAGGGGGAGGAAAACCAGTGAAAGCATAACACTTGAGGGATGGGAGGAGGAAGATGTATCCTATGTGTCCTGAAGAGTAACTGGAGAGGCAAGGCAATGATTGGGAGAAAGTCTTGTCAAATAAGTGAGGTGGGAGGGTGGGACTTCAAGAAGGAGAGAGATGAGCCAAGCAACATACACATGAAAATGGGCCTGTTTGACTTAGTAATTTTTGTTGTTATTAGTTGCTGTTGAGTTGGCTCTGACTCATGGCAACCCCATGTACAACAGAACATCCTACCCCATCTTCCTGCTCATTGGTATGCTCAAGTCCATTACTGCGGCCACTGTGTCTTCCAACCTCGGGGCTCACCTTCCAGCACTACATCTATTGGACAATATTCTGGTGTGATCTGTAGGGCTTTCATTGACTGATTTTTGGAAGTGGATTACCAGGCCTTTCTTCCTAGTCTGTCTTAGACTTGTCCACCATGGGTTACCCTGCTGGTATTTGAAGTACTGCTGGCATAGCTTCCAGCGTCATGGCAACATGCAAGCCACTACAGTAGGACAAACTGACAGATGGGTGGTGGGACTTATCAATTAGAATGTATTTTACCTGGCTATGAATGCCTTCCATGGAGTTGTGGGAGAGGAAGAGAGACTGCGGTGGGTGGAGGAGACAAGGAGAGGAGAGGAAAGATAAACAGCAAGTGTAGACTCCCCTTGAAAGAAGTTTGCCAGCCACTTTATACCGCCTGGTTGCTCTGACTCCAAAAGGGTAAGGGGTGGGGGCATTGCTATGGCATTGGCAGGTTATATTATAAAGTGGCACACTGAGGACTTGATGTAGGGAAGGTTCTTCAACATGGAGCAAAATCCAGAACCTCCCCGGATGTTCTGGGAGCATCTCACCCCATGGTGGCAAACCCTTTAGAGCCTGGGACAGCAAACAGTTAGCATGTGGAAATGTTCAAGGCAAATCAAAACACAAATTGACCTGAAAGAATAAAGAAACTTATTTCAAGTTCAGCAAAACTTCACTTTCCAAAAGTTGCTTAAAATGAGCAAAATGGAACATCAGGAGCAGAACATGACTGTGGAAATGGCTTAGGAACACAGACCTCAATATTTGCAACGCTTCACATGTCATCAGTTGGAGTGATGACTATAGGGATTTTTTTTCCTACTTATTTGTCAGTTCCTTTTCTGAAAATGACCTATTGGGTGAGTGTGCTTGAAACTATGAAGACGCTAACTTCAGAAAACGGAATCTCTTTCTGGATTTGCTTTGATATTGATGGTTTCTTCTGGTTATAAGCTCAGGCCAACGCTTAGCTAGACAAGACAAAGAAAGGCGAGATTCAAAAAAATCAGCAGTTTGCAGCTCCATTTATATAAATATTAAAAACATTGGAAAGTAAATCAAATTAGGAAGATTTAAATTATTGTTTAATTAGCTCTGTTTTAAAGTTCATATATCAAAGACGATACCGTTATTAACAAAAGAAGTTTTCCCAGCATCTCTACTGGTAGGATTTCTTAGCGAAATCTCACTTTGCCCTTTTGGAGTCAAAATTTCTACCCTGACATTTCCAATCCTTTTTCTGCAAAGGGGAGCTGAGGTAGGGAGAGAGAATGAGAGGAACTTGGCCCTGTCTTTTACTCCTCTCAGGCCCTGTTAGTCAGTGCTCCCTGAGGCTGGACCAACTCCACCAAGATGCCGGGAAACGGCTGCCATCATTCAAGAATTGCGGAGCCTTCCAGGATCAGGCTGTGGGTAGCCCAGTTCTAGGGGTCAGACCTTTAGGGGTTGAATGAAGCGTGCTTCTGCGTAATTTGAGGCTGAAGCTCTGTTGTGATTCTTTGAGGAAAACATCCCAAATCATATTTATTAGTCCTTCCGTGGAAGTCAAGGAATCAAGATGCTCGGGCCCACCTCTTAGCAGCTCTGCCCTTGGTCTCCTTATCTTGGTGTGGAGGAAAAAGTCGAGGATGGACCAAGAATCAGGACCTCCAGGAGGTTCTAGCTCAGCTCTGACAAGGGCAAAGTGATCTTGGGAAAATCCCTTCATCTTCCCTTTGCTTAATGTTCCTCATCTCTCAAATAATGGTGTTGAATTAGCATTTTAAGGACCCCTCAGGCTGGAATACTCTGATATTTCTTTTTGGGTACTAGGTGGGTGGGACTGTCTTTGAAAGAGAGCAGGAAGGCTCAGTCCCCTTTGTCCCCCCAGCGCCAGCCCCTCCATGCAAGGATGACAGCTGAGCTTTCTAGGACCTCCTTGGTCGGGTTCCAGGTCCCCACCCCCGGAAGTATGGCTCCTACTTGGAGCGTGTCTTTGCTTTGGAGATGGGCAGTTTCTTCCAGAACAGGTAACAGGTTATTGAGGAGATGGGACAATTACACAGAAATAACTACTGTGTTTTGAGTGCCTACTAGGTGTTAAGCACCATGCTGGGCATTTTCCTTACGGCTCATCCTTCCCACAGCCTTTTGAGGGGATGTTTATTTTCCACTCTCTAGGTGAACAAATGGAGACTCCCAGCGGTAGGGTAACCTACAGGCTTGGTGAAGGTTACCTGTGTCTCTCTCCACCTTCCTCCCTAAACAAAGCTACATTGTCTAAGGCGGCACTTTTCCAAAGAAATTAAATACAACGTTTCTGAATTTTAGAGAGCCATGTCTTGGGTCTGAGCTCCTCTGGAGCCCCAGCAGTGTGACTTTCCTTCCAGAGTGGCTTTTGTGGGGCTGACTAAAGGTCAGCAATCTGGCTGGATGCCTCTCAGGGAGCTCTGAGTCCTGGTTTTCTGGGATTCTAGGATTTCCGTCCAGTACATAATTCCAGAAGAGAATCACCACCCTGCGCCCCCCCATCCCTAGCTTTATTAAACTTGTCTGCACTTAGGCGAAGTAGCCTGTTTATTCTCCGTAGGGTTTTTCTTTAAAGGGGGGCGGGGAGTGAGCATGTGCAGAGATCCATCACCTTGCTTTCTAGTTTCCAGGCAACCGTGCAGGATTACAACAAGTCACATGATAGCGCTGCTGCCAGGGAGAAGGGGAAAATGGAAAATGGTGCTATCTCGAGAAAGGGGCTGAGTATAAGCAAAGGACTCTGGCTTTTCCTCTAGAAATATTATCAACAAGTCGTCGAAGACGCAGAGGCTGCAGAGAACTTCTGGCTTCTCAGCACTTTGCCCTGTCTCCTGCTGGGTGGAAAAGCCACCACAGATATGATGTAGGGAGGGGAGGGGAACAGGGCAGGGGCGAGATGGGGGTGGGGGGGGCAGTCATTGGCCCAAGGTGACCAAGCACCTGTTATGGAAGCCAGTCTCCCTCTCTGAGGGGCTATTCCTGAGAAGCTCCAAAGTGAGCAGGGCCTTGCTCCTGCTTCCCATCTCCAGCCCCTCCTTCCTGCCACTGCAGCACTGGGATAATGCAGGCACTGAAGATGCATCCTTTGGTTAAAGCGATCCTATGATGATGAGGGCTGGGTGGCGGGCGGTGAAGGGTCAGTGGGGACAGCTGGGAGGGGAGGAAAACCACCCATGAAGACCAAGTTTCCACTTCCTGTTTTGAACCCTCTTCTTTCTGCACACTGTTTATTTTGCTTTTGATGTTTTGATATTTCCACCTCCCCTCCCCCACATTGTGTGTGTGTGTGTGTGTGTGTGTGTGTGTGTGTGTGTGTGTGTGTGTGTGTGTGTGCGCGCGCGCGCGCGTGCTGTTGTTGTTTATATTGTAGATGCTTCTATGGCAATTCATTCCATTCCTCTCTGTATATACTTTTGTTCCTTAATAACACCCTCTGTGGCCTAAAGACTCCCTGGAACCACAGGTTCTAACCCAAGGGACAGCTTTGTTCTTTGCTCTCCTAGAGTGGGATGGGTGTGCCCTTGGCCCTGAGTCCCATACACCAGCTCAGAGCTCACACGTACAGGCCACATGAGAGGGGCCGCCAGCCATTCGTCCTCTGGAATTCCAGGAGGCTGGGCAGTGAGACAGAGCCGACCTGAGACAGATTGACTTCCAGTGTCCTCACACCCAACGGGTGACCCAAAGATGACTCACTGGGCCACACTCTTTCTCCAGCCTTCCCGGTTTGCCCTGAGGTGGCTGTATTTCATAGCCTGGACTGCTGGCTTTATGCCAGCCCTGCCACCCGGGGAGGTGTTGCCCACAGGGGCAGATGCGGACACAGAGAGGCAGATCTACTGGAGGGAGATGCTGCCCTCCATGGCACCCGGGAGCTGAAGACTGTAGCAACATGGGTGCGAGAGCTCTGTAGTCCCTCATCCTACCCATTCTAGGCTGAGGGCAGTGGAACGCTGTCCCTGAGGTTTTCGCTTTTCCAGAATACCATGAGTGGTGTATCTTACTTGTCTTTTCCTGTGGAAACCTAAACAGCCAGATAGAGGAGTTTCTTACATTTTTTAAAAGCTCCGAAGGCCTGATGAGGGGTTAGAGGCACCTCTACATTTAAAAGGGCTTGTCAGACATAAAGGTCTCTGGGTGGAACAAGTGGTTTGCAATCAGCTACTAACAGAAAGGTTGGTGGTTCAAACTCACCCAGCAAGAAAGGCCTTGTGCTGCTCTGTTTCCGTAAAGATTACAGCTATGAAAATCCTATGGGGCAGTTCTACTCCGTAATACATTGGGTGACCATGAGTCGGAATCTACTCTACAGTAACAGGGTTGGTTGGTTTTGGTCAGACATTAAGTTAAAGAAGAAAGTAAATGAAGAAAAAGTGAGTAGACTTGGAGAGCCAAATCCAGGCTTAGCTCTGATGCGGCTGGGGGCTCTGCCCAGCCGTTCTTGGCCCTCTCTGGTTTACACTTTTAACCCGTTTTAAGAAGAAGTAAAGTTAACTATTTAGGTCATCACATAAGAAATCATTCTGTAGCAAAAGATGAATAAATAAATAATGTTCTGGGTTTTGTGGCATATTTCCTTACTGTTTTAAACGAGAAAAGAAGGTTGTGTCCCATAAACATTATTGGGGGAAGGTGGGGAAGTGGCAGTGGGGTGAGGTGCTTTCAGCACATTAAAACCGCGGCGTCTAGAGGAAAAAAGACAGTCCATGTCTGTTTAATATGTAACATATGGGAGGACGGAGGATGCTTGGAAGACAATGATGGGTGTGCAGCTGCTACAGAGAGATGGTGAACGCGCGTGCAATGAAGAATCTGCTGGGCCAGGCCAGACTGGGAGTTGGGATTAAATCTTCGGGGAACTGAGGAATGCCTTCTAATGAGGTGTCAGGGAGCGTCTCCAGCACTCAAGCCTGTGCTAGCAGACTCACACCCTCATCTTCACACATCCACGAATGCATTTAGCTCTATGTTTACCCAAACTCAGATCGCGGGCACAAGCACGCACACGCCTGCGCGGCCGGGCCCGCGGACGCTCTACGACTCTTGGCCAGTCGACCCCAGGGCTAGAAATCCCTTTACAAGGAACTCCAAGGCCAAATTCCCAGAGAAACTTTAATAGGAGGTGGAAAAGTGTTTGATGATAGGGAAAAGAAAAAAAAAAAAAATCTGCTTGCTTGCAGTTCTGGCGATGGCCAGAATGCTACAATAAACTGTTGCATTCCAGAGTTGGGGAGGGCGAGAGAAGGCAGGGGGAGGAGGAGACAGCAAAGAGACCAGGGAACTTGGAAGACGAAATCAGAAACTCGGCCTGCGAAAGCCACTGGGGCCGCGGGGGGCTGGCAGGGGGCGGAGGAGCCCGGGGAAGAGTTAACGCGGGAGCCGAGCGTGCGGCGTGGGCGGGTCGGGCGCGGGCGCTGTCCCTTTAAGGCGGGCGGCGCGGGCCGGCCGAGCGCGGCTGTGATAGGCGCGGCGGGATCACTGGCTCCTGTAGCCCGGCCCGGGGGAGTCGGCTGGAGCCGGCTGCGCTTTGATAAGGTCCTGGCAACTCAGTAACAACCCGAGCGCCTGGAAATAAAAATACCACCTAATAGCCTAGGATTTGGGGGCGGTCCGGCGTTGGAGCTGCCCGTCTTCCCCGCAGAAAACTCTGGTGTAAAAGGTGGGGGTGGAGGCCCAGGCCCCGAAGAGCTGCTTCCAAGAAAGCCCCCACTTGGACAGGGGGCGAGCTCGCGCCAAGCCCCGTCGCGGGCGGAGAGGAGGGAGGGGCCCGAAGGGGCAGAGGCCGAACCGGGGAGGGGGCCGCTGGCCGGGTAGCCCCGAGGAGGGGGCGCCAGGGGTGCGCGGGCGGTCCAGGCCGCAGCGGGCGCGTACCTCCCTTTCAGGACCGTGCGCTCGGCTCGCGCCTTTGAAGTGCACAGTTAAATCCACAGCGCAGTTTTTGTTGGAAGCGCCCGGAGGTCATTTGGTGCGCGGAGTGACTGCGGGAAACAGGACCTGTGTTGAAAGCCGGCCGGGCGGGGGCCGAGGGGCCGGGGGCGGCCGCGGCGGGGTGGCGGAGGCGGAGGCCCGGGCGGGCCTTTTGCATAAAAGGGGCGGCGGGGCGCGCTGCGCGACCCTCCCTAGCCGGTGGATTGGGCTCTAATCCCGAGCTTGTTGTTCCACCGCCGCCTCCCCGCCGCGCGACTCCCCATGCTCCCCGCCGCCGCAGCCGGCCCGGGGGGGCCCGGGGCTGCCGCCGCGAGCCGAGCCGGGGGCCGGGGCCCTGCCCAGGGCGCCAGCGAGGTTTCGCCGCGGAGCGCGCGCGCGAAACAGTGGTGAGTGCCAGGCAGCGTCTGCAGGGCGGCCCGCGCGCTTTGATGTGCCGGGCGGTCCTTTGAAGTTCTGGAGAGCTATTTCGGGGCGCGCTCCCGGCCCGAGTGCAGTGGAGCAGCGGGCCCGGCGCCCAGCGCTTCGGGGGCTCTGCCTGCCCGCCCTGAGTCGGAGCCCCCTTTCCAGTGCTGGCGGGGATGGCTGGGGGCTTGGTCGGGAGACTTGGCCAAGTGACGGCGGGGGCGGAGAGGGGCAGGTCCCCCCTGGGGTCGCGCCGCTGTCGCTGTTACAGATGGGAGTCGGAGTGTGAGTGTGCGCGGGAGTGCTTTTGGAAGGTGGGATGAAAGGGTGGTGGCTCCCCGCCCTCCCTGCGCGCCCTCCCCCAGCCCTCTCCCCAACCCAGCTCCCCTCCCTCTCCCCTCCCTTTCACCCCTCCCTGCGCTAAGGGGCCCGGAGCGCCGGCCGCGGCTCAGTCTGCGCGCTGGACGGGCCCGAGCCCGAGCGCCCCCGTCCCTCCTCCCCGCCCGGGCCCCGCGCCCCTGGCCCCCTTTGCGGAGAGACAGAGTCTCCGCGCGTCGCCATTTCTGGACTTAGCTGTTGCTTTCCGTGCTTTTTCTGCGGGCGCCTGTGCGAGCGGCGGAGCGGGGGACCGACCCGGTTCGGGCTTGGGGCACTATTCGCACCCCCTGGAGCTCCGGGCCCGCGTTCGACCGCACGTTAGGCGGGTCTCTGGACGCGTTCGGTTTGCTTTGGGCCAGGGGTCCGGTGCGGAGGGGTTTGGCAGAGATGAGAGCCCAGCCTCGGTCCGCCTTCGTCTGCCAGGTAACGGGGCCGCCTCACCTCTCCTCGCCCGGGTACCGTGGGCGGCTGCTGGCGGCCGCGCCATTCCGCCCGCTGCTGTACCCGGCCCGGCCGCGGAGGCCCCAGGCGGGGGCCGCGCGCACGCACCCTGAATCGGGGAGCCCCGGCGCCTTGCCCGGGGTCGCGCCTCATCCCCGACCCGCCCCTGCCCTCCTTAGTTTGATCCTTTCCGTGTTAGGGAAAGCGGCTTGTTTATTGGTTAGATAAGATTTTTTTTTTCCTTTTGGGAAAAAAAGCTTGAGATCAGTAGAGTTTGGGATTCTTGGCACAGGCAGTGGTAGTGTGAGACGGTTTCTGATCCGGTTTTGTAGGGTTCGCTCCGGGAGGTGGGCGGGAGGGGGGAACGGGGGCAGCGGGTCCCGAGGCTTCTCTGTTTCTTGGCAAAGTTTGAAGATTAAAGAAAGGCTCGGCTGAGTGAGTTGGGTTCTGGCTTGGGGGAGCGGGGGAGACCGAGGTGGAGACAGTCGGATTCTTGGCTGGGGGAGGGTGCAGCGGACATTTACATCTGGCTTGGGGTGGGGGGCGTTTGCCTGCTGAATCTGGGTTGGAGTGGCGCGTTGGCCGCAGTATCTGGATTGGGGTGGGGGCGTTTGCCCTCTAGATCTGGGTTGGGGTGGGGGCGTTTGCCTGGTGGATTCTGGGCGTCCGGGAGCCGATTCTGCCCTGTGCGGGGTGGGCTGCTTTCGGGCGCGGATCCTCTGAATTTTTAAGGAGTGGAAGGGGGAGCACAGAGGGAAGGGGGTGGATGGGGGAATGGGAACCAGATGCCGAGGAAGGGCACGTTTGGAGCTCGAGTTATCTGTGCGGAGAGCTGAGCTGGGAAATTTCCCGAAATCGGTTTCACCTGTACCCAGCCCGGCGCCTCGGAGTTGGTCTTTTGGAGTTGATGGTATCCGGGGAGGGGGAGGGGGAGGGGAAGTGCGGGCCGCGCTGCCCTGCGTGCGTGGATGGCTGGGTCGAGCGGGTTTTTGGAAGGTTATGTCTTCCACACCCCCTACCCCCCTTGTATCTCCCTTGCTCCCATCTCCGTTCTTCCCCATCTTCGCTTCCCTGCCCCTCTCCGCTTGCCCCCCCTCCAAAAAAAATACAGGGAGCTCAGATTTCGCCTTTGAAAAAGCAGCGTCTGATACTTTAGATGCGCACCTCGAAGATAGCTGGGTTGCTTGATTTGAGTTTGAGGAGTTGAAAAGCCTGTTTACTTTCTTGCTTTGATGTTGGGTAGATCTGGTTTTGATTAGATCAATACCCTTTTCTCTCTTCCCACCTCCCCCCTTCCTTTTCTTTCCAGAGAGGAGGCTCAGATGAGCCCCTGCTGACTTAAGAGAGAGAGAGAAAGAGAGACCACGCTGATTGCTGAGAGGAACTGGAAGGGAAAAGAAAGCCCCAAACTCAGTGAGAACTCCCTCGCCATGAGTAGCGCTGTGTTGGTGACTCGCCTTCCGGACCCCAGCAGTAGCTTCCGCGAGGATGCCCCGCGTCCCCCGGTCCCTGGGGAGGAAGGGGAGACCCCGCCGTGCCAGGCTGGCCTGGGCAAGGGCCAGGTCACCAAACCCATGCCTGTATCCTCCAATGCCAGGCGGAACGAGGATGGGCTGGGAGAGCCGGAGGGGCGGGCTTCCCCGGATTCTCCTCTGACCAGGTGGACCAAGTCTTTGCACTCTTTGTTGGGTGATCAAGACGGGGCTTATCTCTTCCGGACTTTCTTGGAAAGGGAGAAATGCGTGGATACCTTAGACTTCTGGTTTGCCTGCAATGGATTCAGGCAGATGAACTTGAGGGATACCAAAACTCTACGAGTAGCCAAAGCGATCTACAAAAGGTACATTGAGAACAACAGCATTGTCTCCAAGCAGCTGAAACCTGCCACCAAGACCTACATACGCGATGGCATCAAGAAGCAGCAGATTGATTCCATCATGTTTGACCAGGCGCAGACTGAGATTCAGTTGGTGATGGAGGAAAATGCCTACCAGATGTTTTTGACTTCTGATATTTACCTTGAGTATGTGAGGAGTGGGGGAGAAAACACAGCATACATGAGCAGTGGGGGACTGGGGAGTCTGAAGGTAGTGTGTGGCTATCTCCCCACCTTGAATGAAGAAGAGGAGTGGACTTGCGCCGACTTCAAATGCAAACTCTCGCCCACTGTGGTTGGCTTGTCCAGCAAAACTCTGAGGGTCACAGCGAATGTGAGATCCACGGAAACAGTTGAAAATGGATACAGGTAAGACTTTGGCAGATGCTGGGGGCGGAGGCGTGTTGGGAGGATGATATGGATTTTGCAGATGTTTTGAGTTAACTAGAGTGGATGGCTGGATGAATGGGCTGCTGAGGCTGATGAAGGTCTCTTGAGAGCTAGGACTGCTGGCCTTGAACCCTTTGATCTTGTTTTTGGTTGTTTAAAGGGGGAAAAGTGATGAACACACAGCTAAATACCTGCAGTCTTCCTGGCTAACTTCAAACAGTGGCAAGCAGTATTCATTAATGTGGGTTACTTATTATCCTGGACTAGAGTCTTAGAAGGGGTTGAGAGAGAGAGAGGACAACAGCTTTTGATGCCTCTTGAGTCACCAGCTCCACTAAGTACCGTTTTTGGAAAGGGTCATGTCACCACGCATCAGTAGAAAGTAGAATTAATGTGGCTTGTGGAGGCACAGATGTGTGCACCCATTGAACGTAGGGGTAAGTGGGATCTTCTGAACTTTTATGTTAAGGTAAGAGCCAGCAATTGCCTTAACAACTGAGCTGGTGGTTCTCTTTGTGGAATTAGGTGTTTACCCAGCAAGATAAAACTTCTCCCAGGGAAGACCTGTGACTTTCTTGAGTGAAGGACCTTTAGCTTTATATTTTGGTGGTGTATTAACCCAGCATTAAATGCCTGTGAGTCTGACGGTCGGAGCTCAGTTGATTATTTTGTTGCTTAGTGCTAATGGAGAGAAGAGATCTTAGCGTGGGAAGACTGGGGCTCTGGAATACTTTGTCTTTCTGAGGCTTCAAAGACAGACAGTCCTTTACAGAATGGCCAAGTCTTAAGATTCCTGACCTTTGGAGGCAACTTCAAACCTCATGTTAGAATGAGTTTTTACTTCTCTCTTCCCCTCCAAATATCCAAAAAGAGGATGAGCCTCTTAATTCTAGGTTGTTGCTTATGATACACAGGAGAATGGCTTATCTAGCAATCCATCCTGGACTCCGCCATGTGCGGGGGACCCAGGAGTCCGTCTGGTAGCTGCTTCTGGTGTGACTTGCAGAGTCAGCAGGCACCAAGTGGTTGATCATGAGCGTTTTGGGGTTGCCAGCCTAAACCCTACCAGGCCATGATTTAGGGGTGGCCAAGAGGGTTGACTGCTCCTGGGGAGGGGAGAGGGCTTGATCTCCAACCGCCAGGGGGCACTCTTACAGCCTTGGGAGTCTGTCTACCCACACTCGGCTATCTGGTCTACACCTAAGTGGAAATGGGTTGACTTTTGCTAGGAAACATAGGATCACGTGAGGAAGATGATTTAGCATCTTTAAGCTTATGGTTTCAGATTGTTTTGGAGGAAGGTGCTGGGTCTGCTGTCAAGATGCAAGGCCTCTGGGACTAGGCAGTCACTAGGCACCTGCTAGCTATGGCCCTGCTCTACTGTGTGAACATTTGGGTAAACTCTGTGTTAGCTTCCTTGCCTTCCAGCTTGGCAGCTGGAGCAGAGACTCCTTAAGGCCTGTGGTAAGGCTGCTTCCCCAGGATCCTTCTGATAGTGGGGCTTCTGTCTCTAGTGTCAGGACCTAGTGTCACCTATGTAAATAGCGCAGTGTGTGGTTTTGGATGACATCCGTAAGAAAGAGCTCTCCAGACAGGGCCCTGCTGTGACCTCTCCTCTTTTGTGGGTGACCCTCCCCCTTCCAGAGGCCTCAGCTGGACAGTACCGGGATTAAATTTGTTGGATATTACTCTTGGAAAACTTTTGGGTTCCCGGAGGCAGGGGCAGAAGGTCCCGAGTGTTTCTAGTGCTACCTTCTTGGTTGTAAACTGCGGGAACGCTTGATCTATAGGTCTCAACTTTTCATTGGCTTCTTAAGTTTCCATATTGAATTTTTGTTGGTTTTCTTCCACTGTTGGCTTGAAATGAAGAGTTTTGCCTGGACTATGTGTGAAGCCCATATGCTTTAACTCTGGATATTGCCAGAGAGTTTTTAAGACATAGTCAAATTACCTAATTTCGTTTTAATATGCAGATATTGAAGTGTATACATTAAGTTTAATATGCAGATGTTAAAGTGCGTATTAATTTTAATGTGCAGATATTAAAGTGTATGTATTAATTTTAATATGCAGATATTAAAGTATATGTACAGTGTAGGGTATGTCCTGATGTTCAAAGGCTTGGATTCCATGTGGCCCACCACTTACTACACAAGTGAAAGCCTTTCTGAACCCCATGTGCCCATCTGTAAAGTGGGTTGACACCATCCCCTCTCTGTTCTAGGGTTGTTATTAGGAGGAAGATAGTAAACACGAAAGCTCTTTGTAAATGAAAATGCTTTGAACAGAGATAAAGGGTCATAATTAGTATAATTAATAGCTATAGTAACTGGATGTGTGAAAAGGGCAACCAGATTAGGATATCACGGTCAAAGAGTGACTCTTTGGTTTTAGTTCATATTTCGTTATAAGGTTTTAGAGTATCTCTGCCGCTGCCCCCACCCCGCCCGCCCCGCCCCGCCCCTCAACTTTCTGTACTTGTCAAATTTAGGTCTATCTTTCCAGCTAGGTTGCTAGTTCTTGGAATGTAGGGATCCTACCTAACGCTTAGGTTAACTCTCCCCACCCTTACGCGCGCACACACACACGTAGTGCAAAGTACCTGGCACGTGGGACAGGTTAATAAGTTAGTAAATGAATGGGAAAGACAGCACAGGTCCTGCTGAGGCTCTCCCTCCATCAAGCTATTGAAGAGTAGGCTTGGCAGCCGGGTGCCCAGGGGACTGGCCGGCCTTCCAGGGCTGTGTTTACCTTGGACACTCAGAAGAGCCTCATCTTTAATGATTTGTTTGTGTCCTTACTGATTTGGTGTCAGGTTTAATATGAATAGTTGGGACGGAAGAGCAGGAATTATCCTTGGAGGGAAGGACTCTGGTTTGAGTGGTTGAGTGGGATGCCTGGGCTTTTTGATGGTCTCTATAAATAAGCTAGAGCAGAAGCAACCTGTTGGGAGAAGCACGTGTCACCCCCCCCCACCCCCCACCCCACACACACAGTGTTGAGGTGTGTGCTGAGGGGGTTGTGGGGTTAGGAGCTCAGCCCAGCATTTATTTTGGGAAGGAGAATATAGTGCCGGCGGCACGGAGCTCCCTGCACCCTTGCCTGTCTGCCCTGGTGCTTGTGTGTTCCTGCCCCAGGCGACTCTTCCTCTGCCTTGCACAGAACCTGTGCTCTGGCCTCACTTAAAGTCGGGCCCAGCAGATGGCCCTCTGCTGGCCCCAGTGCTTCCTGCCTTCTCCAAGAACTCGCCAGTGAGCCCTTTTTTGGGGCAAAACCATTGGAATCAAGCTTGGCTTCAACTATCAAAGAAAATGATGCCATAGGAAAGATAATGCTGGAAGCAGGAGCCCGCAATTAGAGGAGGGGAAGCTCTGATGAACACAGTTTGCTAAAACACACTTGTAAAAGTTTGCCTGTTTTCAAAAGACCCTGTTGCCCAACGCTGTTTGGGACCTGGGCCCCTCATTGAGTGCCATGTGGTCTTGCTGTAGAAGATGGTGGCTGGAGAGAGTGTTCCCTTCTGGGCAGTGACCTTGGGAGGGGATTGCCAGAGGGCTCTTGGAAAGTGCTAACCACGAGGTCTTAGAAGCCAGTACTTTTTAAGTTGCACTGTTTTGAGAGGGGACCCAGGGGGAGGCCCTAAGGGTCAGTTCTATTGTGCTGCTGTGTATGGCCTCTTTGCCCTGGTGTGTGGGAAGAGCAGGGGCCACAGCATCTCATCAAGATAAGAGATAAGGATACTCTGGAAAAAAAACCCAGCCTACATTCCTCTTCCCCTTAGGTCCCTGGAGCCTCTGCTACCTGACAGCTGAAAACCCTTTGCATATTGAAGTTGGGTCGGAGGTCTGTGGATGCACGCCGTATGCAAAATCTCTACCATAGGCCTCTGCTCTCTGTAGGAATTTAAAATCCTTGCTGTCACTGGGAGCAAAATAGTACTGAAGAAATAATCAAAGCATCTGGCTACAATTACTGTACCATGGTCAAGTTTCTTTCCTTTTTTTTTTTTTTTTTTTTTTGTAAATAATCACAAGAAAACAGCTCTAATCCGTTTTCTTAAAATTATGTGGCGATTTCAACAAAGTTATAGGTTCTTAAAAACTGAGTTCCTCTCTCTCCCCATAACCCGGCCCCCCTCCTCTGCCTCCTCTTGTTACGCTTGTAGGAAAAACCAAGTACTTTATTGCAGTCAACGGAGTTAAGAGCAGTATATTCCATTTTTAATTACCAGCCACACAGTAGTCCTCTGTTTTGGAAGTCAAGAGAGACAAGTTTATTTTGGGGTCCATGTGCTAAAAAACGAGTGCAAAGCTGTGCAAGCACACGCGGGATTTGAGTTAGGTGTCTTTTTGTTGGGGAGGAAGGAATTTCTATTGAGTCATTTTCTCCTTATAGAGGTCGAAGCATAACTCTTACTTTTGGGACGTTGTTGGTGTGTTAATATGACAAAGATAGCAGTACTTGAAGGATAGAAAGAGCATTTGAATGTCACGTAAGGCTGGTTTAGCTTTTCTCATCTTGTACTATGTCTCTTCACCTAAACAAAACTTTGCAGTGGACCCATCTTATGGGCTTAGGTCTTTTAAGGAGGTTCAGACAAAGTTTTGAGCTCCTGCCACGTGTCATGGACTGCTTTCAGTGCCGGAGGGACATCTCCGAAGAAGACAAATCTGACCCTTGCCCTCATGGAGCTTACAGTCTAGTTGCACAGGACAGGCATATTCAGTATGTAAACATACACACGATATATAAGGCATGATCAATGCTAAAAAAGACATTAAAAAGGTCTCTGAGAGAAAAGGAGCTCTCCGTGTTGGTGCGGTTGGCTTTTCAGAGTATTATGGTGATCTGTCAAATTGACAGTGCCCTTGTAGGGCCCTTCAGAGGAAGGGAGATCTTCATATAGGTGGCCGTGTTTGAACTACTGAGTTTTCAGATGAATACCTCAAGTCCTGGGGGAAGGGGCTGTGACTTGCCTGTGGTCATCTAGCTGGCCAGCAGCTGAGCCAACACCAGCTCTTGGCCTCTTGACTTTTGGTCCCTATCAAGAGTCTATGGAGCTTACTTATCACTGGGGTTCCTTTACATAGGAAGGGTCCCGAAGAAGTTGTCTTGCCCATCCTGCTTTGAGGGAAGAGTCCATCTAAGCACCCCAGATACTTGGGAACTTGGGCTATTTTAGAGACTTACGTGTTTCCATTACTGGGTCCCTACCCACTCCTTGAGTCCACCCCAATCATTTAGAAGTGCTTTCTTTCTGACTTTAAAGCCCATTTCGTCTTGTTCTGCCTTTAGTGGTAATGCCAGACAGAGACCATCCTCCTCCTTGTGAGTTCCCCTTATCAGTTAGGAAACTGTTCTACTGAATTGTCCCTTAGCCTTCTCTTTTCCAGAAGAATCAACAGCGTTTCCTTTGTACTCACTACTCCTGTCTCTTCTTGGTGTCAGAGAATTCCAGGTTGAAGACATGGAGACCAGTTCTAAGTCATGGTAGATCTTAATTCTCATTTAATCATCACAAAAATTCCAAGGAGGTAGTGAGTTTTCTCATTCTCTACAGATCCAAGAACAGGGCCAGAGAGGCCAAGTGACAGTTCAAGGCCGCTCAGTCAAAGGTGTTTCACACACATGGGTTCGTGTGAGACACTCTTGGTTTGCACCTTTGGCCAATTCCATGCCTACATAACACTCTAAGATCTAGCTTTACTAAAGTTCCAGCCTAGTGCATTAGAACGAATCAAGGTCTCTGCTAAAGTTGAGCTCTTCTAGGAGTTGAGGTGTGGGGTGTATCTGGCTGGTAACCAGCAGATTGGTCCCCAACAAGGCTCTTGGCCCTGTGTGGGCCTCAGTTGTGAGGATGACGGATGATTGGGCAGTAGATATTCATTGAGCATCTGCTGTGTGTAGCACTGGTCTCAGTGCTGGGGGTGCAACAATGAAGATAACAAAGACCCTGCCCCTGTAGAGCTGACATTGTGGTTATGGCACGTGTCTACTTAGGAACGTGCCTAACACATAGTAAGTGCTCAGTCAATGGTAGTTCTTGGTTTTTACTAACATTTCTAAACTGAGGGGGTTGGATTTAGATAATTCCTAGGTTCATTCTGGCTCTAAAATTTTATGATTTGATGGTAGCATTTCATGTTTTCTCAAACCAGAGTGCAAGCTGTTTAAAGATAGGGATGGTCTTTTCTGCCTTCCTTTTCATCCCCACTGCCCTCCAAATTGTGGCAACAACTTCCCACTGGGCTCCCTGTCTGCCCCACCCCTCCTTATGGTCTAACCTGGTGGCATACTTTGGATCATACATGCTGCTGGAGATTTCCCCCTTTCCCCCAGTTAAGGCAGAACTCCTTGGCCCTGCACTAAAGGCCTACTTCTCATCTTCTTCAGGCATTCCTAACCTAGCTAGTTAGACTCCCACTTTCCTAATCTGGGGAGGGCTTTTCACTGGCTTTCCCTTTCCTCAGTCCTGGCTGTCCTCTATTGAATTCCTGCCCACCCATCAAGGTGTACCTTGCTTCCACCTCTCTCAGGAAGCCGTCCCCAGCCATTCTAGCTAGAAACGTTCTCTCCATCTTCTGAATTTCCTATACCAGGTCACTCATAATCTGCCTCTTTTTCTAGAAGAACTTTCAAAATATGTTGAAGGCACCCTTTGTATTAGGAAGCAGAAGGAAAGGTTGAGTGAGAGCCAGATGAATCAGTGCCATGCCCACCAGTTCTAGCTCTGTGATCCGAGGCAGGCTGCTGTACTTGGGGGGTCATCAAGGGCCTCATCTGTGAAATGGGCACAGTGTTCCTTCTCCCGCAGGTGGCTGTGAGGATTAAATCAGAGGACTTTGTAAAGGTGTGCCCTCCTTGTGCGCCCATGGTACACTGTGTCTACCTCCCTCATGATACTGCAAACACATACATTATTGTGACCTGCCCCCACAACCACAGGTACCAGGAGACCAGAGACTATGCCTGCATATTCCCAGAGTCCAGCACAATGCTGGACACATAGTAAATGAATAGGAGATTGGTGAACATGTGCAGATGACTGATTGGTGACCTTTCATGAGTCTCTTTCATTCACCAGCCCCAAAGCCATCTTTATGGACCAGCTGCAGTAGCCTGATAGAATATGTATGTTCTCTCCTGAGCCTTCCCTTCTTCTCCAGTTGATTTCTTTGCTGTTGGCTTAGGCTTAGTGGGCCCAACAGAGTATGCCAGGGTCTTTGTACATGAGGCCTCCTGCAACTTCAGGCTTTAACAGGCTCTTCTGTAGCCCACTGACCCACTGTGGCCCCTTCCCCTGGAAGAGGCCATCCCCTCACCCCCCACCCTCCACCCCATCCCTCACTGGTGACACAGAAGAATGCGGCCCAGCAGGAGATGGCACACTGGTTGTTCTGGGAGGAGATCAAGAGGGCGGCCGAAAGTGGGGAGCCAGAGGCCCCTGAAACAAAAGGGCCTGAGGCACCGAGAGGAGGGGCCTGGGCCTTCTTTTGAAACAGCTGCGCTGCTCACTTTAATCCCTCAGGCTTTAGCCAGCTCTGGAAAAAGGAAGCCCTAGGTGGGGAGGGGCAGGGAGGAGACTCAGCTCACAGGTGGGATGGGAGTCTAAACATCATTTTGAACTTTGGTGTCCTGTCTGCCTTACTCACATGTGTTGAAGTAACAATGCCACACACCAGTCCTCTAGGGTGTTTTCATCTCTAAACTCCAGTGGCAGGCCCCGGACAGGAGTTTGGATGCTCAACAGGTCTTGGGCCCTGAAATTGTGTTCCTAAATTCACTCATGGACACACCTTCTCTCCAGAGTATTGTCTGGTTTTGGATCCTTGCAGATGGGTGGTTTTGATTTTTGAAGGCAGTCTGAGTCATTGGGGGTGGGGGTGGGGGTGGGAGTGATCTGATGAGGTCAGCAGGCCATCAGTGCAGGCTTGGATGTGGGGAGGAGAAAGCACTTCATCTCCACCAACTTGCTCCCCTTGCTCACTCCATAGCCCCCTCCCAGAGCAGGGTCCATTCCTCTGTGTAAATGTGTATTTAGGACTTGGTAGGATGCCCTGGAGTGCTCTGTCCCCTGGCAGGTCTGCCTTTGGGGACAGAGGAATCCAGCCTGCTTTCTCCCTATCCTCTTTACGGATGAGTTAGTGGCTCAACCAGCTCCACTTTTGGGGCCCCTGCTTTCTGCCCAGATGGACACCTGGAGCTGACATCAGGTTGGCATGGAGCAGAATGGGGGTTGATGCACTCACTTGTCATGAGGTCATCTGTTAACCTGGGTTCCCGGTGAGGCTCAATGACCACTCCACTCTCTTGCTTTTCCGGTAGGTCCTTCAAGAGGAGCGATTCCGTTAATCCGTACCACATAGGTTCCGGCTATGTCTTTGCGCCTGCCACCAGTGCCAATGACAGTGAAATCTCCAGTGATGCACTAACTGATGATTCCATGTCCATGACGGACAGTAGCATGTAAGTATTCTGGGATCCCCAGCATGTACGTGGCTGGGAGTGAGAACCACCAGGTCAGCTGTGCAGAATCGTCAGCCATTCTTACGTGGCTATGCGAACCCCAGCTGTGCATCTGTGGACATTTGTTTGGTGGGAGGGGAGTGTTACGGTGGTGTGGTGGTGGTTAAACGGGGTGGCATGGTAGTCTGGGTAGTGTTAAGCTTATAGCCTTGGAATGAAAGTTGGATGATGCCTTAACAGAAGAAAACTTCTACTTAAAGTAGAAGGTTAAGGTAATTCTCTATAAATTCCTTGAGTTAAAAAAAGATGTATTGGTTGTTGTTTTTGCATGCTTTCCTTGTGGCCAGAATTGCTTGGCTGGTCTTCATCTCAGGTATTTCATAGGTTCAGGACCAACAGGTGGGAGACAGGGTGGCATTAGAAGGATTTATGTTGAGTTCATTGATTTTAGAGGAAAAGTCATATTGAAGGTAGGGGTCAGGAAGCCAGAGCTCTCTACAGGGTGACTGTGTGTGTGATGGTCCCACATAGATACCTTCAAATGGACATTGTTTAATTCAGTAAGTGTTGGTGGGCGCCTACTATGTCAGGCATTGGGGACCCAAAGTAGGGCTTCCTGCTTATAGTGGCACTCATTGACATATCTTCTCTCAAAGGAGTGTCTAGTCTTGGATCTTTTGCAGATGGATGGATTTGATTTTTGGAGGCAATCTGAGTCCTTTTGAGGGGGGTTCTGATAAGGTCAGCAGGCAATCAGGTGGGGTCATGCTCTGAATTTGGGTCAGTTGAAGTCAAGCTGTGTCGATCTCCTTGTGGGTGGAGAACAGCGGTTTTCTGTGGTGGGTGGCTTGGTGTACCTTTCTCTTGCCATCCTTTGAGATTCTGATTCTGGACAGCTGTGGTTGGACACGGGCAAGACTCCTCAAGGGCTTCTCACATAACACCCAGCTGAGAACCACTGTTCTAGAAGTGGTCTTTGGGGGCTTTTCCACATAAGCTTTGAAATAGGAATTTCACCTCTCACGGGTACAATTTTGAAAGAGAAGCCCAACCTGTGTCAAGGAAAGCCGAGCTGAATCGCTTTCAGCATTGCTCATCCGGGAAGCTTAGAGGGGATAAGAGGGTAGCAGGCTCCTTTGAAATTTCCTTGAACAACCTGTGTCAAGTTCTGGTATTCTTATCTAGAGTTTGTTCCTTTTCTGTTCCTAAAACCGGACCATCTGTTCTTCCAGTTTGTTTGAAATTATCAGGTTTCTATTGGCCAATGTCCTATTGCTTGGCTTGTGGTGTGGAACCAGTTGGAAGGAAAATCCATGAGGTTTGGGACTCTACTCTCGATTTTCTGTGTGACCTTTATTGTGTTACCTCAAATTCCCCTCTTAGTAAAGGGAAAGAGAGCCTTAAAGTGAAAAGGGTCAGTTTTAATAAAGCATTTGGGCGTTAGCGAAAATAGAGTAAGATTGCACATCCTTCATCCAGTATAGAAACGTGTGAAGGGTTCCACAGAAGTGGGTTTTCCGTATTGATTGAATTCTATTTAAATATCCATACTTGGACATATTTCAGGAAATAACAAACGTGTGGCTCTGTTTGAATTAAATACCAGTAGGCAGGGCATAATTTGTTTCTTGGTGATCCAAACAATATCAGGGTTTGTTTTTATACTGTACTGTAGTATTGTCTCATAGGTTACATAGGGGCGGTTGTCTCTATGCATATTGGTGTCCCTCGTTTTTAAAATGGTTTTTCTTTTTCCTTTGTGTTATTCTGCCTGCTGTCATTTGTTGCTACTGTCTGTGCTTGCTTCTAGCAGTATCACTCCCTCAGCTTTTATTTATTTGTGGATTGCGTGCAAGTCTTAGCATTGTGTGTAAAATAGGAGTAAGTTGGATTTGAATGAGGACATTGAGTGAAGCTCCTAAATGTAGTTTACTTAAGACTGCAAGGCTTCTGTTTAATTTTCTTAGAGACTATTGTTGGCTTGCTTCCTGGCCCTTGGCTGTATTTTAGTCCCCATCATGGAGGTGTTATTCTGGGTTCATGATGAGAAATTTGGGTGTAGTCCCCATACATGTTCTTGTTTGAGACTCAAAAGACCCAGTTAGAAAGGCAGGCAGTTATTGGTGATTTTTTTTACAGATGAGGAAGTAAGGCCCAATGGTTCCATAGCTATCCATGCCAGACAGAAGCCAGACCCAGGTCCTCTGCATTCTAGATCAGGCCAGACATGGTCCCCTGCCCGTTGCCTGTCACTGTCGCCAAGCATGAACATCTTCAACATGAGATATGTTCATAGGATCAGTTGGTAATGAAAGACCTTTGACCCTTTGAGGATTTCTTTTGCTTTTATTGATTAGTGTTCAGATTGCTTTCTTTTTTAATGGGTTGGTGGGAGGAGTTCACTCCCTCACCTCCATTCACCCATCTTCTTTAAAGCTCACAAGCCCCTATGCTCTCTCCCCCCTTGACTGAAGGGCTTTGTGGACTTTTGAAGCCCTGGGAAGCCACTTGGAGGGCTCAGAAAGGTTACCTTTGCAAGTCAACTATTTTAGGTAGCAAGGGTTGGAGTGTGGGCCAGTAAGATCCACTCTGATACAGACAGAAAAGGACAAATCCCTCAGTTAGCAGCTTTCTCTTTGTGGCTAGAAAGATACCCTTGCGTCCCAAGGTGGCAGAGCCTCTGGTTGTTGTGAGCCACTCCACGGAGTAGCTGTCTTGGGTTGATGATGGGTAAGTACCCAGGCTTGGGGACCTGAGTGCTCATGTGTTCTCACTATCTCAGGCTCAGCCAGTCTCCCCAGCAGCACTGGGTGGCTCTCAGCCCTCTCCCAGCCAAGTGGGCAGATGCGGCCGTTCGAGTTGTACCCATTTGGGCATGTTGATGCCCACTTGGAGCCCATTTCTCATCAGTGTGCCATCATCCTCTCTTGAGAGCTGGTTGCCCAGGTCCGTTTGCCACATGCTGCCTGTAGTGGAGGACAAAAGAGTCTCAGAAGGAGAGCCCACCCGCTGGGGTGTGCACTTGGGCTGGGATGTCCCTGTGGGTCTCAAGCTGCCATCCAGGGTAGGGCACAGGGAGTCCTTGGCACCCCCCTACTCTCTCACCCAACACACTTGGCGTGAGCTAAAAGCTCAGGGTCGTGCGAGGTGCTTTCTAGCCGGCTGGCCCTGAGAGTGTATGATCTGCCCAGTGTCGGGCAGGTCACCTGGGATTCCCAGGGCTGGGATTAGACCCTCTCTTCCGAGCACTGCCAACTGAGGGCCTTGCACAGATGAGCACATGGAGCGAGAAAGAAAGTGTGTGGGGGATGAAAAGCTGAGCTGAATCGCTTTCAGTCCATTGTTCATCCGGGAAGCTTAGAGGGGATAAGAGGGTAGCAGGCCCCTTTGAAATTTCCTTGAACAAGTGAATAGGAGCGCCCCATAAAGCATGAAAAGACCCTGGCTGTTTCTTCTCTGTCACAATGGGCCGAGGGCTGGGAGGGGGGCTGGGAGGGGCTGGGGAGTGGGGCTGCTGGGAGCTGGGGGGGGGGCGGCGGGAGAGGGGGTCACAGGCGGCCTTCAATAGACTCCAGAAGGTTTGAGTTCATTAGACACAAGCCCAGGGAAGCAATCATCTCATTGGTGACAGAACCAGTTAAGTCTCGGGCCTTCACAAGAGGCCTGGTAGAAGTTGGGGCAGGACCTACCCGCACTTGGCTCTCCTTCAGCGGGGCCTCGATGTACAGACGGGCAGGAACTTTAAGGAAATCGTTTCCTTCTCCCAAAGCCCACTGCTGACTTCTGTTTCCCTGTGAAGTAACAGGCACTGTTAAAGATGGCTTGGGATTTGGGCCTCCATGTTGTTGGCCTCAGAGAAGGCGGTTTTACGAGCCTGATAGTCTGCAACCTGCATTCTCGGCAGGCAGGGCTTTTTAATGTTTTTAGAGTTAACTTCCAGACTCCCAGCAAAGCCTTAAATCCCAGTCCTTGGAGTGCTGGGGGCAGTGGGATTGCAGGGCCATTGCAGGGCCTCAGGCTTAGGAGGATAAAGCTGGGCGGGCTGAAAACGTCAGAAGAAGCTGGTCTGTGCCACCCAGATGTAGCTTTGCTGGTTAAAGGTGGCCAGAGCCACAAAAGCAAAGTCTGTGGTGGGTAGAGGCTGCCCCCCTTTTCTCTCTGCACTGAGTTGCCCTCTCTTTATCTTGTAGTTTTAAAAACAGCTTTATTGAGATATCATTGACATACAGTAAACTGCATGTTTAAAGAGTACAATTTGACAGATGTATACACCCATTGGAAACCCTGGTGGCACAGTGGTAAGAGCTCAGCTGCTAACCAAAAGGTTGGCAGTTTGAACCCACCAGCTGCTCCTTGGAAACCCTATGGGACAGTTCTACTCTGTCCTATAGGATTGCTATGAGTCGGAATCGACTCGACAGCAGTGGGTTTGGTTTTTTGGTTTATATACCCATGACACCATCACCACAAGCAAGATAATAAATAGACCTGTCACCTCCAAAAGTTTTTTTACTGCTTGGTGATTCCTCCCCTCCAACCACTGTTCCTCCTTCTGTCACTACCGAGTAGCTCTTATACTCAGGAGCAGGTCGGTGTGTGGGTGGCTTCTGCTCTGCATGTCCCCAAATCAGCACAAGATCATTTCCTTGCATTTCACGCAGGCAGGCGGCCCAGGCAGTTTTATTTATTTATTTTTATTGCCTCATATTTCATTTATGGATCTGCTCTGGACACTAGGGAATGCACCTTATCGTACAAACCCGGCTTTTGATGTTGGTGTGGTCCGAGGCCACCTTTGGAGTGGTTGCCAAATGAAGGTGCCAGTGGTGGCATGTGCACGTGGGTCTGCGATTTTCAAAGCTGGCCAAAAACGGTGCTCAGGTTCGGCATGGTGGAGTCAAAAGGCTAAGCTAATTGCCTCTGCTTAAATGGCAGCTAACTGGAGTCCACACTTCAAAATCAGTGCTCCCCAGAAACAGCTGAGCCGGCAGTGGGCTCATTAGTTAAAATGTTTATAATTAAAGGAGACTGTTTAGGGGCAGAGACGCTGGTACTCTGCAGGCCAGTTTTGAGCAACCAAGAAACTTACAGACTGAGAGCTTGAGTAAAAGAAGAGGGCCTTGGAATGAAGGGCTCTTTTGGAAGAGGATTCTTGACTTGGAGGAATTAAAGGTACTTTTCTTCAAGGCGCCTGTGGAGCCTTTGCAAGTGAAATCTCCCTGTTCTGCTCTAGTGACAAGTTGCCTGTAGTTGGGTCCTTCACCTGCTCTGGTGTCATAGTGTGTTGGGGAAGGATGCTTATAAAACCATTTACTCTTCCTGTCTTCATCTGGCGGGAACTGGCTTGACCCTTGGTGTCTGCCTGGGAAGAAAGTCAGGTGAAAAGAGCCAAGGCTACTGGTGGGAACTCCAGGGGAGGTCTTGGAGGGGATGGATGGCAGACTCTTCGGGGACCCTTGAAGCCCTGTTTGTTTCATGGTGGGGTCCAATGGGTGTTTGACTCCTGTCTCCCAAGGTTGTCAAGAAGAGACCTAGAGGGAGAGCCATCCACTCTTAGTAAGCCAGGAGAAGGGAGTGGGTATTGTCTTGCAGGCCTGGGGCAGCAGAAGTTGGTTAGGCCAGCCTGAGAACCCAATCTTTGGAAACTTCCACCCTTACCCCACAAGGGATACGGGATACCAGGTGAGAGATAGGGGGACATTCACTGTGCCTTGGGAACTATATGGAATGCCCCATAGCCAGAGTGCGAGGTGGTGGTGGAAGACTTTCCAGAGCCATCCCCCAAATTTCCCATTCATTCCTTCAGAGTGTCACATGCCTCCTTGGGGTTTAGGAAGTAGTACCCCAAGTTCAGCAGGAAGGCTGGCTCTAGCTGGGCTGGGAGGGTATGTGGTAGAATGAGTGGGCATCTTGAGACAATGAGGGTCATGAGTGTAGGTTGTAGGTGTAAAGATACTGGTTCTGGAGTCTGACATTGGCTTGGATTTGAATCCTGGATCTAACCGCTACTGACTGTGTCTTCAGGCAAGTTAACAAGCCTTTCTGGTCACTGTAAAATGTGGTTAATTAGGATGCTTGTGAGAATTAGATTGGATTATACATCAAGGCCTAGGGCACTGCCTGACCCACGGAAGGAACTCGATAAATGGAAATTGCAATTTCTTGGAATTGTTTGCTTCAGGTGGGATTTGCTGCTAGTCATGTGAGAGCCCAGTGGGGCCATTTTCTCCTGTGGTGGATAAACCATCCCCTGATGGATATGTTGAGTTTTGATAAATAAACTTCATGGGGCTCAGCAAGTTGCCAGGACTTAGAACTTTTTATCCTACCGCACCTTCAAAGGCCAGGGCAAGTGGCAGGCCTCTGTGACCAGGAGCCTGACTGGGAGAATTGTTTCTTAGGCCAACTGGTCAACCTCTAACCCTTCCCACAGGATACACTGTCTCTACTCCCTACTCTGACTGCTCTGGGGTAGGACCTTGTGCTTTATATGTAAATTCTTGCTTTAGATATCGATCTGCTCTATCCCCTGCACCTGTCAATAGCATTATCTTTTACACTCTTTCTTAGTCAAGATTTGGCTAGGCTAATGTAGATTGGTTGGTTGATCTGCTGTGATTGACATTGTCCTCACCGTGGCCCTCTCTCTGACGTAGGCCAGCAGACTTCCAGAAATTGTAGTCATTTAGAATTCTAGAGCATCACAGATAAAGAGCTAGAGGTCAACCAGTTACCCCTGGCTGCTCCCTAGGTATTTTCAGGCACTGCTGATTTTCACCCACTGCTGATGAGCCAAAGGTGTTTTTCTTCCTTCCACTCTATTTCCCATACAACTCCCACCATATGATGACCAGAAACCCAGGAAAGGGAGAATAGCCAAACACCCGATACTAGTATTGACAGCCTCTGAGTATGGTTCCTCATAGACATGGTGTGACCATAATGGCTCTTGAAACGCTGAGGTTTTTGTAGATAAGTGGCCAATGGAAGGGATATCGATGGGAACACGGTCACATCTTTGACCATTTGACTGCTTTCGAGAATGAAGTTCTTAAAAACCAAAAATTGTGGCAACTCCAGGTCATGCTTCTAGTAAAGACTAGGTGAAGTGGCAGCTTTTTTTAAACCTGTTTCACTTTTGCTAATTTTTATTTTTTCATAAAGATGAAGGACATAGGAGCCCATACTTCCTTCAGGTCTTTGTTCAAATGTCACCTTCTCAGTGAGGACATCACTGACCACCCTGTTTAAAATTGCAAGCCCACCCCAACGTGGTTCTTTCTCCCCCTTTCTTGCTGTGTATTTTGTCAGAGTACTTATTACCACCTTCTAGCATACAGTAAGGAACCCTGGTGGCGCAACAGTTAAGCAGTCTGCTGCTAACTGAAAGATTAGCAGTGTGAACCTACCCAGTGGCTCCACGGGAGAAACACCTGGCGATCTACTTCTGTAAAAATTTCAACCTTGGAAACCCTATGGCGCAGTTCTACTCTGTCACACGGGGTCACTATGAGTCGAAATCGACTTGATGCCACCTAACAACAATAACAACAAAACATACTATATATTTTGCTTATTGCCAGTGATACCTCTTAGAATATAACCTTCAGGAGGGTATATTTCTGCCCCTTTTCTCCATTTGTTCACTGCTCTCTGGCCCAGTGCCTAAAGCAGGGTGTGGCACTTAGTAAAAACCAAACCAAACCCATTGCTGTCAAGTCAATATTGACTCACAGTGACCCTACAGGAGAGAGTGGAACTGCCCCATGGGTTTTCCAATGAGTGGCTGGTGGATTCGAACTGCCGACCTTTTTGGTTAGCAGTCGAGCTCTTAACCACTATGCCACCAGGGCTCTGAATGAATTGTACAGAATGCAGGTGGTGGGGAGCATGGGTCTTTGAGAATTGAGTGGTTGGGGGTGGTAGGGTGTGGCGCTGAGAGAAGGAAGGAGCCAGAGATACCCTTGTGATAACTTATAAAAGGAAACATGGAAGTAGCTTGGAGACTGATGATTGGAGAATTCTGCATACCTCCCTATGCTGGTTTAGCCCTCTGGATTTGGTTTTGAACCCTGCAACCTTCTGTGCTGGTACTCTACAAGGACCTGATTCCCCAATTTGGGGGAGTACGTCAGTGGTAGTAACAGACCGTTGGGAGAACTAAAAAGGCCTTAGAGTCTCCTGTTTGAGGAACCAGTAAAATAGGGGAGCCATTACTCTGGGTCTCTGGGTGGTGCAAATGGTTTCCACTCGACTACAAACCTAAAGGTTGGTGATTGAAACCCACCCAGCAATGCTGTAAGAAAGGCCTGGTGATCTGCTTCCATAAGATTACAGCCAAGAAAACCCTATGGAGCACAGTTCTACTCTGTACACACAGGGTCGCCATTAGTGGGAATCAACTTGACGACAATAGATTCAGTTTACTTTTTTGATTTTTACTGTCTGGGCTGGTTGGAGTATAACCCAGTTCTGAGCCTAGGATGTGGAGAGATGAGCTTATCAACTCTTCCCAAGGTGACGTTCCTGCATCTGAGAGGGAGCCATGTTTTGGGAGATGACTGACGGTTTTAGATTTGGTTTAGCAGTTTGCCCTTGGATCAAGCGCTCCTGGCAGAAAGGATGATGGTACCTGGTGACGTGCGATGTGCTTCCGCGGAAGCACAGCCCACCCATGGCAGGGCCTTGGGGGCACGTGCATCAGCCAGTTGCTGAAAGCACCCTAGTGAGCCTGCGGGTTCTCTTCTGTTTTCCCTTAGAGATGGAATCCCTCCATACCGCGTGGGGAGTAAGAAACAGCTCCAGAGAGAAATGCATCGCAGTGTGAAGGCCAATGGCCAAGTGTCTCTACCTCATTTCCCGGTGAGTATCGGGCTGGCGGGGGAGGTGGTGGTTTGCAACCATGTTGAGTCAGGAAGAAAAGGGAGTAGGAAGGGGGAGGTCCTGGGAAGGTAGGAGAAGCAAACAGTATGAGGGTCCCCTAGGGAAAAGGGAGGGAAGGGTAGGACTGGGCAGAGGGCATTAGTGGTTGGTTGGGGCATGAATTTGAGCAGAGTGATGTGGTTATGAGTCTCAAGATGACCTGTTTGACCCCTCAAGTTTTCTCAATTCAAAAAAGAAAATTTTCTATGAGAAAGACACCAAAGCACTCCTTCCTGGAAACCAAGAAATGCTGGGAGACACACCAACCATGCTTCTCTCGAGCATGGTCTGCTCATTGGTACAGATTTCGCTAGAATGGAAGTCCCATGAGGGCAGGGGATTTTGTCTATTTTGTTAACATCTGTATCCATAGAAACAGTGCCTGACACATCGTAGGTGTTCAGTGAATACTTGTTAAATGAATGAATGATGAAGCTAGAGAGTCATGCCCTAGGACATCTGCTTCTTGTGTCTTCTACACGGCTCAGGCATTTCAGTTGTCCACTTACATATCTACTTGACCGTTTCTCCTGCTGATCCTGAAAGGCAGCTGCTCTGTCTTGTCTGTTTCCACCCCTAGAACTTGGCATAGTACCTGCTGTTGAGTCTTAGTTATCTAGTGCTGCTGTAATAGAAATACAAGTGGATGGCTTTAACAAATGAAAATTTATTTTCTCACAGTTTTGGAGGCTGGAAGTGCAAAATCAGAGCACCGGCGTTAGGGGAAGGCTTTCTCTCTCTGATGGCTCTGGAGGAAGGTCCTTGTCTCTTCAGCTTCTGCTTCCTGGTTCTTTGGAGATCTCCATGTGTCTTGGCATCTGTCTTATCCCGTCTCTCCTCTGGTGGCTTGCTTGTTTAGTCTTTGTATCTCAAAAGAGATTGACTCAAGACACACCCTACACTAATCCTGCCTCATTAATATAGCAGAGACAACCCATTCCCAAGTGGGATTATAACCACAAGCATAGAGGTTGAGATTTACAACGTGTATTTTTGGGGGACACAATTCCATCCATAACAGTGCCTAATACATACTGAATGAGAGAAGTGTCTGCAAGTGAGGGTCATGTGAGTGGCTTCTGCCTGTGGTTGAGAGGAGAGGCAGGCTTACTGGGTGTCTTAGTCATCTAGTGTTGCTATAACAGAAATACCACAAGTGGATATCTTTAACAAGGAGAAGTTTATTCTCTCACAGTCCAGGAGGCTAGAGGTCCGAATTCAGGGTGCTGGCTCCAGGGGAAGGCTCTCTCTTCTCTGTCAGCTCTGGAGAAGGTCCTTGTCATTAGTCTTCCCTTGGTCTGGGAGCGTCTCGGCACAGGAACCTCAGGTCCAAAGGATGTGCTGTGTTCCTGGCACTGCTTTCTTGGTATGAGGTCCCCCTGTCTTTCTGCTTGCTTCTCTCTTCTATATCTTAAAAGAGATTGGCTTAAGACATTATCTAATCTTGTAGACCTCATCAATATAACTGCCACTAATCCATCTTATTACATCATAGTGATAGGATTTACAACACACAGGGAGGATTTATAACACAGGGAATTCTTATTAGATGTCAAAATAGTAGACAGTCATACAATACTGGGACTCATGACCTAGCCAAGTTGATGACATTTTGGGGGGACACAATTCAGTCCATGACACTGGGGAAGGACTTCTCTGGGAGGGACACAATTCAGTCCATGACACTGGGGGAGGACTTCTCTGGGACTGCCCTTTTTCTCTCCTTGTCCTCAAGGGCTGGCAGCGTGTGGTCTCTGTACCCTAGAGCTTCCCTGTCTACATTCCCATTTCAGGAGCTCTGAGATCCAGGCTTCAGGGACGCTTTTATTCAGATATTCAGAGACGGGGAGAGACCACCCAGTTTAAAGTAGGCATCTCTGCTTATGAATTCCTGTCCGCCAGCTTCAGAGAATCCAATTGACCCATCGAGCACTTAGAAAATTAACACATCGAATCACAAAAGTCTGTGTGGCATTAGAGTGGATGCTGCTGGAATAATTTCTCTCTGGTTCCTTGCACAGACAAGAATAGACTTTACCTGTCTTATTTTTTTTTGAGTTGAGAAAACTAAGATTGCTTTTCTGGAACCTCTAGCAGCCTCCCCCAATAAAACAACCCCCCAAAATGCACCAGTATTGATGATATATTGGGGTTGGGTATTTTTTTTTTTTGTTGGACTGAGGTGTGTGTGAATGTATTTATAAAGAAAAGTCCCATCACCCAAGCTTGTAAATTAGAAGATTTTGTCCTGGGGTGTGCAAATCAACTTTCTCCACAAGGCAGCGCTTTGATCAGGGCTTGATCAGCTGGCCTGTGTGAGAACGACCCTTTTTGATACCTTCTTGCCCCCTCACATATTTTTGCTGCTACGTGGTTGCTGGGGTGAGCCTGGCTAGGCTAAAGGTGGCCTTAGCAGGTTGGCCTTCTGCTCCCGCACTCCCACCCCCAAAAGTAGGGCCAAGTGAGAGAGGGAACTGAGGAAGAAGGAGGTCACACACCTGAGGAGGTGGAGGCTGGGGTGGGGCGAGATGACAGGAAAAGGACCAAAAGGCGGGTGGCAGGGGTTCTCTCTGTTTGCTGCTTTTGGCACGCGTACCCAGTGCCTTTTTATATTCTGTACTTGATTTGGAGATGTTCCCTTTTCCCTTGATAGAGCAGCTTCAGGCAGCCAAGCTCAGCAGTGTTCTGCTACTAGCCTGCAGGCTTTCTTCATTTTCTGTACAAAGAGATGGGGAGGAGGGGCGGAGGAGAGCAAGTGAGATCTAGGCCAGTGTTGAGACAACACCACCTCAAAGGTGCGCAGTGTGCGGCCGGGAAATAAATTACCGCTTCTCCTCTGATCCCCAGCCGTCCGACTATTTTTTTTTCCTTTTCCTCCCCCCCACCTCCCTTCCAATCTTATTTTTTTTAATTTCCAACTCCCTTTCTGTTTAGACTCTACTTTTTATTCCTTGAGTTGGTCTCTTGCTCCCCTCCCCACATTGGAGGGCTGCCTTTTTTTTTTTTTTTTTTTTTGATGTTTGACAACAGTCTTTGAAGATTTTCGTCTTCAGAGTAGCTACTGATGGGCTGGTTGTACTACACAGAGAACACGCCGGGCCCCTCGGAGTGCGACCAACTGTTCCTGCCCAAGGCGAATGCTGGTGGGGACCATGGCTCTCCATGAGGCCGTGGTGCCGCCACATAAAAATCCTGAGCAGCCCCGGCCGCCTCACCAGCCGCCTTCTATCCGAACATGGGGACACGGCCAGCAGCATGGGGCCCGGGAAGCTAGGGCGAGGCCACCGCCACCGCTTCCGTGCCCTGGGCCTGCTAAATGTGGCTCGTCCCTGTCTTGCGTGTATCCTGTAGAGAACCCACCGCCTGCCCAAGGAGATGACCCCCGTGGAACCCGCCATTTTTGCGGCTGACCTGATCTCCAGGCTGGAGAAGCTGAAGCTGGAGCTGGAGAGTCGCCACAGCTTGGAGGAGCGGCTGCAGCAAATCAGAGAGGTAGTGCTGGGCTGCCGCCTTCACTCTCGGGCTAGGGCATGTAGGGAGTGTCCATCTCTGGACGGGCTACCCACCGGGTGAGGAGTTTCTAGAGCAGAGGGGCTTGGTGGTCCCCTCTTGTTCACTGGTCACTTCCTCCCCTTGCAGGATGAAGAGAAGGAGGGGTCCGAGCTGGCACTGAGCTCACGGGAGGGGGGCCCCCCACAGCACCCACTCTCCCTCCTGCCCTCCGGCAGCTATGAGGAAGACCCGCAGACCATTCTCGATGACCATCTGTCGAGGGTTCTCAAGACCCCCGGCTGCCAGTCACCGGGCATGGGCCGCTACAGCCCCCGCTCCCGCTCCCCCGACCACCACCACCACCAGCACCACTCCCTGCTCCCGCCCGGGAGCAAGTTGCCCCAGTCAGCAGCCATGCTGGCCGGCTGCCCCCTGCTGGGGGGCAGGGGCTTTGTGGCCAAGCAGACGACAAAGCATGTCCACCACCACTATATCCACCACCACGCTGGGCCTAAGAGCAAGGAGGAGATCGAGGCGGAGGCAGCACAGAGGGTGCGCTGCCTCTGCCCCGGGGGCCCTGAGTGTTACTGCTACGCCAGGTGCAAGAACCACCCCAAGGCGCTGGAGCCGATGCTGGGGGAGCCGTTTGGGTGAGTGTCGGCAGATCCTGCCGCCCCAGTTTGGGCTTCTCCCAGCCAGTGCCCTGGGCAGGTCTGAGGTGGGTCAGGGGTCACAGGCATTTAGCTTCCAGGAGGGAGGCAGAGGGCAGGGCAGGGTGGGGGAGGGAGGTGGCAGGTGCATCCCCCAACTCACCAAGTGTCCCATTTGAGGAGTAGTACTGAGATTTAACGGGGTCTCTGGGTTGGTGTGGTTCTTGGTTCCCCACAGCGGCAGCAGAGGCAGTACCTTGCCCAAACGGAGTGGGAAAGGCATGGAGCCAGGCCTGGCCCTGTCCACCAGGGAAGGAGGGGCCCCAGGTGGGGCTGGGGCACCGCAGCTTCCCCGGGAGGAAGGAGACAGGTCGCAGGATGTCTGGCAGTGGATGCTGGAGAGCGAGCGGCAGAGCAAGCCCAAGCCCCATAGGTAAACACCTGCCCGCCCCTCCACCCTCTGTGGCCACCGTGTGGGTCAGCACAGTCAATATTGAGGTATCATGGGGACGGCTATTTCTGCAGCCGGCTGAAAACAAATGTGACTGTTTGCCCCTGCCATCTTAATATTAGACGTTGGATGGAGCAGACCACAAAAATGTCATGTTTTGGCAATAGCCCTTGCTCGTGTGATGGTAGAGCTATTTTTTTTTTTTTCTTCTCTCTGTGAGAGCAGAATAGAGAAGTTTCTATTGAAGTCACATTTTCCAGTTTTGCTAACCCAATTTCTTTCTGCTTTCTCTTCATTCCTTGTTCAGTGCCCAAAGCATAAAAAAGGCCTACCCTGGGGAGTCTGCCCGTGTAGCTTCTGGTGAGCGAGCTGGCCGGCACCATCTGTGGGGGGCCAGCAATGGGCACCCCCGCACCATCCCCCGGGCCCACCCGTTCACCCAGGACCCTGCCATGCCTCCCCTGACACCACCCAACACCCTGGCACAGCTGGAGGAGGCCTGCCGCAGGTTGGCTGAGGTGTCAAAGCCCCCAAAGCAGCGGTAAGTGGATGGGGGATGGTCCGAGACTGAATTCAGAGTTTAAAGCGGTGGTTGGGTTTGGAGGCAGAGACCTGGCCTATTCTTCATGGGACCAAAGCAAACCAAATGCCATCGAGTCGAATCTGACTTATGGAGACCACGTGTGTTACAGAGTAGAACTGCTCCATAGGGTTTTCTTGGCTAATTTTTACGGAAGCAGATTGCCAGGCCTTTCTTACATGGTGCCACTGGGTGGGTTTGAACCATCAACCTTTAGGTTAGTAGTGAAGTGCAAACCATTTGCACCACCCAGGGACTGAGCTGTGCTCCATAAGGTGTTCAAGTGGCTGATTTTTTGGAAGTAGATCACCAGGCCTTTCTTCCAAGGTGCCTCTCAGTGGACTCGAACCAACATTTTGGTTAGCAGCTGAGCGCATTAACTATTTGTACCCCCCAGGGCCTTCTCCTAATGAGAAGGACCCTGAACCCTTGTTGGGGAGGAGGAATTGCCTAAGATTTTCCCTTCCAGCCTCCAGACATTGTTTCCTTTAGCTGTGTTTGTTCCATTGGAGTGAACCAGGATCCGTTCAGGCAGGTCATGCCTAGAAATAGGAGAATAAATTCTGCCAATTCCTTACCGAGTTTTCTTCCTGTCCTAATCATTTAAAGCCAGTTAGATGCGTGTATGAGGAAGTCATACCTGGTGGGGAATGCCGACCCTTTAGCATTTGTCTGGACTGGGAGTATCCTGTCCTGGGTGTCCAGAGGTGGCTTAGGATGGCCCTTCCCAAGATGTCTTCCAGGCCTCCTATTGTTGGGTGCCATCAAGTCAATTCCAACTCCTAGAAACCCCATGTGACAGAGTAGAAGTGCCATATAGGGTTTCTAGGCTGTAATGTTTACAGGAGCAGATCCCCAGGTCTTTCCGCTTGCAGAGCTGCTTGGTGGGTTTGAACCATTAATCTTGAAGTTAGTAGTTGAATGCTTAACTGTTGGCGCCACCAGGGCTCCTCTAGGCCTCCTGGATCCATGTTAACACAAGGCCTTGATTGGGTCCCACCAAGGTTGGAAGTCGAGTCTGTGTGTCTTCAGGACCCCCAAAAGCTACTTCCTGTCTGCTCCCTGATTGCCTTGGGGGAACTGTTCAACCCCTCGCCCTGGCTGTGTCCTTAGGTGCTGCGCAGCCAGTCAGCAGAGGGACAGAAGCCACTCGGCCCCTGGGCAGGCAGGTGCCACACCTTTCTCCACTCCAGCCCTGGCTCCCGAAGAGTGAGTGTCCTTACCTGGCTCTCCCAACATCTGCCAAGCGGGTCGCATTCCAGGGCATGAAACACCTGGAGTTGTGTTCTTTTGAAACTTTTTTTTTTTTGGTCTATAAAACCATCTCTTGATGTTAACATGAGTGACAACAAACAGGAACACAGGTGTTGACAGAAATAAGAATCATTAAAAACTTACATCGTGTGTCATGACTTACGCACAAGTTTCCCTCCTGGGTGGGATGGATGGGCCTAGCGTCCCTGGGTACGCTGTAGTCTTAGGCTGGGCTGTGAAGCCCTTAGCAGGTGGGCAAAGAGGACTCTAAGCAGGGATGGAAGAGTTGTACCTGTCACCTTGCCGGTCAGCGGTCCTGGAAACCTATTGTGCACACCTGAGCGGGAAGGTGATTTCCACCATTGCAGACACAGGGAGGACACTCTTGGTTTTTTGCCTGGAGAGAAGGACTGCCCTCCCGAATTGCATTGTTTCTCTGTGGAGATTTATTCTCTTGTAAAGCGGACAGAGAAGACCAGCTTCGTTTAATTACGGGATGGTGCATTGAAACAAATCTGCACCAGAGATCTAAAAATGGTCTAAATAATTAAAGTTTTCTTTCTTTGCCTTTTCATCTTGAGCAACGAGCAATGTTTGAAGTCCTGGCTAAGCCACCTCCCTGGACCCTTTTGTTTTAATTGGTTGACCTTAAGTCCACCAGCTGTCTTGGCCAACAGCTTTTTTTTTTTTTTTTAAGCCACTCTACAAAAACGTGAACAGATGGGGAAGTGGAAATAACTGTGGACTAACCCCAGTGAGGTCTGGGCATTCCGAGTTCTTGGCATCCCTGGAGATGCTCTGGGCTCATCCCTACATTATTCCTGGTTTGGGTGGGGTGTGTGCCCCATTTGTGCTAATCTGAAAGGCTGCTCCAGGCCCCCACTTGGTGGTAGATGGTATCGATTTGTACAACCAAAAGGGAGTTGTTCCTTCCTGCACACCCCATGCAGTTGATGTGGGGGTGGCCTGTGTGCCTGCCAGAATGGCTGCCTCAGTTTCTCTGAGTCTCCAGGTGCCTGCCCCCTTCTCGTGTGTGTGCTTGCCCATGGCTTTAAAATGCTGAACTTGTTGTTTGTCATCTTATTTCCAGTCACAAAGAGCCAAAGAAACTGGCGGGTGTCTACCCGCTCCAGGCCAGTGAGCTGGTTGTCACTTACTTTTTCTGTGGAGAAGAAATACCGTACAGGAGGATGCTGAAGGCCCAGAGCTTGACCCTGGGCCACTTCAAAGAGCAGCTCAGCAAAAAGGGAAATTATCGGTAAGAGTCCTGCGGCTTCTTTCTTCTCCAGAGTGTGTTTGCTCAGGACTGAGAGCCAGAGTGAGGAGCACCTCCCCTGACCTGACCGGACCTGGGAGCGGCTTGGGAGGGGCAAGGGAGCTGGGGGAGGACGCTGGAGTGGGCTGGGCCGCTTGGCATCTTTTCTCATTTCGTCTCTCCCCTCCCCACTGACAAATAACATAGCAGCAAGAAGGCTGCTGGGGGTTAGGAGGGCAGGCTCTGTGGGGCCCTGGCCTGGACTTTTCCACCAGGTGAACACGACTTTGAGGAAGAAGAGAGCAATCTGCTTTGTAAGAAGGAGAGCTGGGCTTGGGCCGTTTTGTGGGAGCACTTCCTAAAAGAGGAGGGAGTGTGTGTGTGTGAGAAAGAGAGGTGGACAGACAGACGGAGCACTTAGGAGGGAGGAGCTGAAAGCACTGCTCTCCTTCTGGTCTAGGCCTGGGAGGGACTCTCCACACTGAAGGTGCCAGGAAGGGCAGAGACCAATCCTTAGAAACCTGGGCAGTGCTTCCTCGCTCAGCCTTTCTGCCTGAAGGACCACCTCACTGTTTGGCTCTGTTTACGGGGACCAATCCTTAGAAACCTGGGCAGTGCTTCCTCGCTCAGCCTTTCTGCCTGAAGGACCCACCTCACTGTTTGGCTCTGTTTACGGGTCATTTGAAGCAGATATGCTGTTTTATTCTTAACAAAGGAGGGGCAGGACCTGTGGGTGGGCATGGGTTGAATAGGGCTGGCCACTGTCCCAGACTGGGCCCCACTGCCTTCCCCTCCCTGCTGGAGCCTGAGGCAGAGGGCTGTTTCCCTCCCCTGAGAGCGCAGACACCCACACTGGCTTGCAGGCCCAGCGAGAGGAGCTGACCGCACAAGGCCCAGCCCTGGCCATTTCTCCTCCTCTTTTCCGTTAGTGAGGGGCGGGTGATTACTACATCTCAGTCTGTCCAGAGACCACCTGCCTCTTCTCAGTGGCCTTCATCCCACTGGAAAATGTGGATTCTGCCCCAGTGCTATCTCCGGTGCAGGGCTGGGACTAGGGTGAGGCCAGTGGGGCGCCCAAAAAGAAAACCAAACCCATTGTCATTGAGTCGGTGACCCCATGTGCTATAGAGTAGAACTGCTCCATAGGGTTTTCTTGGCCGTAATCTTTCCAGAAGCAGATTGCCAGGCCTTTCTTATGTGGCTGCTGGGTGGGTTTGAACCGCCAACCTTTAGGTTAGTAGTGGAGCTCAAACTGTTGGCACCACCAGGGACCTTAGTGGGTGCCCAGGGCACATAATTCAAGGTAGCACTGACTCTCAGGCTCCTGCGAGTGCAGATTGGCACCTGAGACCGAGGGCCTCCTTAAGTTGTGCCCTGGGCACCCTGCTGGCCTCACCTTTGTCTGGCTTGTGCAGAACCACAGTACACGCCCAAAAGGTGCCCGGCCATCCCTGCCTCCAGAGCTGGGGTCAGTGTGTGTGTGTATAGAACTCCTGAATGAGCAACCGGGCAGGTGGCAGGTGGGCCCTGGCTTCCTCCAGGACACAGGCCCTGAGACCCTGTCTCTTCCAGGGCAGGCCCTTCGCAGCCAGGAAGGCTGCCTTCATCTTGGAACTTATTTGGGCAGGGGCCAAAAGCACTGGCTGCAGTGGTGGCGGGGGGCGGGGGGCGGGGGGCGCTGAGGCTGGGCCCTGTCAGTGGTTGACAGGCAGGGCGTGGCACCGTGCTCAGATCTTTCCCTTCTCCACCTGGGCTGAGAGGATTCCCAGACGTATCAAAGGGATGGGAAAGAGGCCTGGCTGTTGCTTTTTATCTGAACAGATACAAGGTGATACTCATTCCCCACGTGTGGCCCTCCAGGGGTTCATTTTTTCTCTCAGCTGTGACTTGCTGGACTCTGAGTGGAACTGCAGGTGACCTTCAGGGGAAAAGGGCCACGGAGCAGAGGGAGCAGGAGGCTGCAGGGATGGCGCCTCGCCCAGCAGCTCCGGCCACATCTGGCTCTTGAGTTTTTTCTTAAGGCTCACTGAATCAGCCCGGCTTTGAATCCCCGGCCTCCCATTTAATGGATAAAGACCGGCACAAGTGGTCACCTCTCAGATTTTTCCCTGATTGGATCAGATTGTGGCCAAGGCCCTGCCAGCTAGCTACCTTATCTCTGCTCTGTGGGGTCAGAGCTGGACTCCGGGCCCTCCTGGGGACACGGGGGCTCAGGAGTGGTACTCAAACATCTCAACCCTCTCTCCCCCCATAAAAAGCCCCTCGTGCGGAGTTGGGGGCGGACCTGAGCCGTGTTGAGTAATTTGAACATGGCAGAGGTTCAAAACGCGAACATTTGCCTCCAGACGTGCCAGACGCTATTGGTGCCAGATGTCAGAAGAAAGCAAAGTTTGCCACATAAAGCCTGTTGCAGTGGAAAAGCCAGTTTCTTGGAGAAAAAGAGGGCAGCACAGGGCGTTTGAAGTCTTGGGGGTGGGGCGGAGGGAATGCTGCTGCTCTGCTCTCTGAAAGGAGGTTGCAATTATGTAAAAGGTCATTGCGTGTTTGCTCCTCAATGCCTTAAAAGACAGCATTGGTTAAGCCCCGGAGGGGTTGGAGTTGGGGGCTCAAGGGCACAGCTGAGGGCGGGGTCAGGATTTGAGCCTCTTTGGAAACTGGCTTTTTCCACTGTCCCGGGTCTCCTGTGCCACAGTGCCCCTCCCCAGTTGTTCACCGCCTTGGGCTCCCCAAGTATTTTGATCCCCTTAATATGAAATGCTTTCATCACTGGCCCGTCAGAGCTACAATGTCCATCTCTGGTGCCTTCATTCGCTGGGAATGCTAAAAGCAAAGTACCTTGACTAAACCCAGCTGTTTCACTTTATTTAACCTTATCTCCTATGAAAGAATTTGGCTTGCATTCATTAAAGAGGAAAAGAAATTTAGCTCTGACCAAGGGGAATTTTTTTTTTTTTTTTTAAAGAAAAGGCAAAAACAAAAAACAAGTCTAACCCCAAAACACAATTAAATTTTTTTAGAGATGTTCCTGTCCTCCCCAGGGGACTTCAACCTTTCTCCTGTGAGTGGCCTTCATTGGCTGAAAATGACAGCTTGCAGGAGCAAGTTTAATCCATCTGAGGGGTCCCCTTGCTGGGGATGGAGACAGAAAGGGCTCTCGTTTGGGAGGCGGATGGGAGTGGGCCTGACCCGAGAGGACAGCAGTGACTCTCTGGAGGGACTGGTCATTTATGCCCATGCAATTAAATAGCCTTAGAAGAAAGGACACTGGGGTGGGGTAACAGGAACCTTTAATCAAGTGGCATAATACAAGGGCCCTTGGTGTTTGACCCTCAAAGGGTAGGATGGGAGAGGTGGGAGGGAAACGGGGGAAGGAGGGTGCTGGCTTTTCAACCCTGGGCAGCAGGACTGGGCTGGCCTGGCTCTGCCAGTGGCAGTGTGTCCCACAGCTGTGCCGGAGACGTTAGGAAGTATTGCAGCTTGGCACTGGAGGGTGGGAAGGGTGAGAGGTGGTGTCCTGCAGACTGATAACCGGGCTCAAAGTCTGGCTGAACCTGTAGCCCTGAGCCTGGGGCCACCACCCCTACCCCGTCTGCTGCTACAAGTGAGCTAGAGGCATGCTTGGCCCTTCCTTTCCCATACCCCCATCCTGTTGTTGGGTGTTGTCAAGTCTGACTTGTAGCAACCCCATGTGGCAGAGTAGAACGGCCCCGTAGGGCTTCCTAGGTTGTGATCTTCACGGGAGCAGATCGCCAGGTCCTCCTCCTGTGGAGTCACTGGGTGGGTTTGAACTTCCAACCTCTCAGTTGGCAGCCGAGCGCTTAGCGGTTGCACCACCAGGGCTCCTTACCCTCATCTTATACCCATAAAAAGGGAAAGAAACAGCTCTACTCTGCAAAGTATCCTTTCCACAGTGTGTGTGCATCCGCCGGCAGCAGCAATTCCAGGCTGAAGGCTGCAGACACAGAGTAGTTTGCAGTCGGGAGGCCTGCGTTGGGCTGCTTCTCCCAGCAGGCCTTGCTGTTCTCCCCCGTGCACAGGACCTTCCTGTTCTGTGCTGCTGGGCCAGCCCCAGTTGCCATCTTCAATCAAATGTGGGCAAAGATTTGCATGTACGTGCCGTCACAGATTCTTAAAGATGTCTCAGTCTTCAGTGTTGGTATACTTTTCTTTTAAACCATGCAGAACATGCACCTTTACCCAGAAAGCTCGTTTGGTTTTTCTTTTAAGGTATTATTTCAAAAAAGCAAGCGACGAGTTTGCCTGTGGAGCGGTGTTTGAGGAGATCTGGGATGACGACACGGTGCTCCCCATGTATGAAGGGAGGATTCTGGGGAAGGTGGAGAGGATCGATTGAGCCCTTCGGGTCTGGCTTTCGGGAACTATGGAATCCAAGCCCACCTGACCTGTCCTGGACATGAGCTACAGTGACAAAACACTTTGAAGGAAAATTAAACCGATGAAGAAGACAAAGTCTGGGGAAGAATTGGCCACTGGGCCTTCGGGAGGGTGGGGGGAGGTTGGTTTTCATTATTCATGAGCTGGGTACTGAGATAAGAAAAGCCTGAACTATTTATTAAAAACATGACCACTCTTGGCTATCGGAGATGCTGACTGTATTTGAGAGACTTCCACACATAATATATGCCTTCCTAGGGAACTGAAATTCATAAACTAAGAGAAACTGTGTATAGCTTACCTGAACAGGAATCCTTCCTGATATTTATTGAACAATTGATTCCCCCACCCCCAGTTTATGGATATGCTGCTTAAAACACGGAAGCGGGAGAGAGGAAGTTTTAGTTCTATCTAAACTGAGGAGTTGAGCTAGGAGTGCATTAATAATTTTGCCATTCAAAGAGAAACTATGCTTTGCCTTGCATTTTCTCCAAGTGAAGATAGACTTTTTAAAAATGGTGCCCTGCCATTTACACACACAGAAATCGGTGCATATTTTGTCTGTGCTGCTCTATTTTGTCATAAAGGTCTTGAGGGTTGACCGTGTTGCAACATCAGCGCTGTTTTGGGATGTCATATTTGACGGGATAATCCATTGTGGTGGGGAGGGGGGACTTATGTTGGCTCCCTAGATTTACGCTGTTTCTGGGGCTCCACGTCTTGTAGCTCACCCCAGGCCCACAGCCTGATGCCTGAGGCTTGCCGGAGCCACTGCCTTGTGGTTCAGTTTTGTGCTTTTATTGAAATACCAGTTCCTTGTTTTTTTTTTTTTTTTTTTTTTAATTTGTTTTTGGACCATAGCCATTCAGGAAAGTAGCCTCCTCCCCTGCAGAGAAGTGAACAATTATGAGAAGACCTAGCAGCACCCTTCACCCCCCTCACCCCAACACCCTCATTTTGATGTTCAGGTTTTTGTGTTAAGTTAATCTGTACATTCTGTTTGCCATTGTTATCTTGTACAATACGTCTGTATATATCGTACGGCAAAAGAGTATTAATCCACTATCTCTAGTGCTTGACCTTAAATCAGTACAGTACCTGTACCTGCACGGTGGCCCATGCCGTGAGTCGCCCTATATTGAGGGCTCAAGCTTCCCTTGTTTTTTGAAAGGGGTTTATGTATAAATATATTTTATGCCTTTTTATTATGTCTTGTACTCAATGACTTTTGCCATGGCATTTTGTTCTACTTATACTGTAAATTATGCATTATAAAGAGTTCATTTAAGGAAAATTACTTGGTACAATAATTATTGTAATTAAGAGATGTAGCCTTTATTAAAATTTTATATTTTTAAAAAAAAAACCTAGCCTCATCTTTAAATCTTGGGGGTGAGAGTGGCCCTTCATATGTGTGAACACCTGTGCTCGGTTTCCCACTCTATTTGAGCCTATTTCTGATCTTGAGTCCTGTCTGATCTGGGCCTGCCCTGAGCTTTCCTAAAAGTCTTTTCTTTTGGAATCACCTGGCTACTGATGGAAGACTCTTGTGACAGAGCAGACTCTAGGCAATAATTCCTTTGATGTCCTTCTTCCTCTATCACCTACTTTCAGCCTCTTTCTCCCAGGACAGGTGTTTTATGCTGGGTTCTCTAGAGAAGCAAAACCAGTGAAGTGTATACATATGTATATATATAGAGAGATTTATCTCAGGTGAATGGTTCATGCAGTTGAAGAGACTGGCAAGTCCCAAGTCCATGGGTGAGGAGTCAGGCTGAAGGGTTGTCCTCACGTAGCTGCAGAGACTGACAAACCTAAGATCTGCAGGTCAGACTGCAGGTCACTGGCTCACAGGCTGTGGAAGCTGACAAATCTAAGATAGGCAGGTAAAAATACAGGCTGCTGGCTGAAGTCCAAATAACTGGAGGTCAGATGATGATGAGCTGGATGCAGGATCCAGAACAAGCAAATGAACTTTGCCAGAATATCCATATGTATGTTAGATGCAAGCCACACTCCCGAGGAAACTCCTTACAATTGATTGGCTGATCACATCATGGAGGATGACTGCATCATTACACAACTGTCAAATTACATCATCATATAACTGCCAAACTACATCATTACATAACTGCCAAACTTCTGAGACTCATGGCCCAACCAAGTTGACACAACCATAACCATCATAAGAGGTCTCCAGTCAGGTCAGGTAGGACACCAGGTGCTAAATGGCTGAGATGGGGTCCTCCCAGGAGTACTCTGGTAACTCAGTAGGTATTTCCAAGGTGAAAAGCTTCTCAGAAAATGGGTTTGTAGATGTGGAATGTCCAGGTGGCTCCAATGTTGGGGCATCTCCGTGGCCTGGGCTAATCAGCCACCCTCCCCGTTCTGGGATCTCACTGACTGCTGACCTCATCTGATCTTCAGCGAGGGTATGGGCTGGTCAGGTGGCGCAAACCAATAGCAAGTGGTTCAGGAAGAGAAGGGAAGGGCAGTCTTCCACATGCTCAGTGGACAAGTGTGCTTCGTGGGTTCTGGAAGCTGGTAGGTATGTGGAGTATTAATTGTTCGCTCAACAAACACGTGCATTCTCTCCTGGGCTGAGCACTGAAGGGTGGCAGGCTGCGTTTCAGATCTGGGGTAGCTGGTCTGTTTTAAGGATCCCTGTGATGAAACTTCTTTGAAAATAGTCTGAGGGCAGTTGGGCTCGCTTTCTGGCGTGCAGAGTTTTTATAAAGAGTTTTCAGATGCGTTGCATCTGTCTGCCTTTTTGTTCCTGCTGCAAACTGGCCTTCAGGCTGATGGTGGGGTAAGGTCAGGGTCTTTACCTGCTGCTCTGAGGTGCCTCGTCCTGGTGGCACGCGTTGTGGCTGCTGGGGAAGTTCTAAGCTGCACTCCACGAGAAGACATGGGTACAAGCAAAAGCACCACAGGGCAGGAGGAGCTCTCAGCTTCCTTGATCTTGGTCCCGATGCTGCTGGTTGCTGCCCCCTTCCTCTCCTGGCTGGAATGGGCTCGCAGCAAGGGTGTCTCAAATCCTCTTTCAAAATTGTAAGGCTGCTTTCCAAACCCACAGCTTACTTTCCAAACTCTTTGGAGGTGCAGCCTGTTGTGCGTGGTGGGGGCAGTGGTCTGTGGGTCTTTTGATTCATCCAGTGAGTAGAAACGGTGAGGTACGTACTGCATCAGTGGTGGCCTCAGACAAGCCTCGGCTCCGGTCCAGCGCCACGCCCACACTGGTGACCTCGGGTGAGAACTTGCCATCTCCTAGACTGCGCCTGTGAGACAGAGCTGGACACTTGGATCCCTAATGCTTCTCCCTCTTCTGAGAGGGCCTGTGTTTCTTTGCTTCTCTCTCATTTTAAGAATTGAGGGTTCTTAATCTATGGGTGGGCTTCCGCAATTGTGTGTCCCCGAAATTGTTTGCAGAATCACCTGTGTGCCTTCCAAGACGAGATTAGATTCTTTAAGGGATCATGCCTGGGGGGCAAAAGAAGGCTTCAACTTGGCTTGGGCTGTCAGCCCCTTTCCAATCTCTCCCCAAATCATTTAACACCCAGCTCTTCCAGAAACCCTTCCCTCCCTCCTCTAGCCCCCACTCCCGCCCCCAATGTGGTCTGAGGACCTGCGGCCTCACCTGGGAGCTTTTTTTTAAAAATAATTTATTTTTGTTGTTGTTGAGAATATACACAGCAAAATAGACATCAATTCAACAGTTTCTACATGTACAATTCAGTGACATTGATTACCATTTGTCGAGTTGTGCAACTATTCCCACTCTCCTTTTCTGAGTTGTTCCTCCCCCATTCACATAAACTCACTGCCCACTAAAGTTCCTATCTCATCGTTCAAGTTGCTGTTGTCAGTTTCATCCCATATACCAAACCAAAACCAAAACCATTGCTGTTGAGTCAATCGCAACTCATAGCCAACCTATAGGACAGAGTAGAACTGCCCCATTGGGTTTTCAAGGCTTTAAATCTTTACAAAAGCTGACTGCCACATCTTTGTCCCAAGGAGTGGCTGGTGGGTGTCAACCTCCGACTTTGTGGTTAGCAACCAAACATTTATCTATTGCACCACCAGGGCTCCTCTTGATCCCATACAGATAGATCTTAAAAGAGCATATGCTCAAAGCAGACATTCTTTACTAGTTAAGCTAAGTTACCGTTTGGTTTTAAGAAGACTTCAGGGGATATATATATATTTTTAATAATATTTTATTGTACTTCAGGTGAAGGCTTACAGAACAAACAGTTTCTCATGTAACAGTAGTACACATGCTGTTTTATGACTTTGGTTAACAACCCCACAACATTTTAACCCTCTAAATTCTCAGCTTTTTTTTTGGTGAAAATACACATAGCCAAAGATACCCCATTTCAAAACTTTTTACGTACACATTTAAGTGACATTGACTACTCTCTTCTAATTGTGCTGTTATTCTCACTTAAGATGCAGGCTTACAGGACAAAATAGCCTCGCATTTAACAGTTACTACAAATGTTGCCCTATAACAATGGTTAACAATCTCACAACACATCAACAGTATCCTTACTCAACCTTGTGTTCCCTATCATCAGCTTCCTACTCCCCTTCTGCCTTCTGGCCCTTGTCACTGGACTCCTGTACCTCGTTAGTCTCATTGGTTTTACTGGGCTGTCCACTCCCAGGCTGAACAGTGAACCTCGAAGGTAACTTCACCACTGAGCTAAAAGGGTGTCTGGGGGCCATACTCTTGAGGTTTCTCCAGTCTCCTTTAGGCCAATAAATCTGGTCTTTCTTTGTGAGTTAGAATTATGCTCTACATCCTTCTCCAGCTCTGTCCAGAACCCTCTGTTGTGATCCTGGTCAGAGCAGTCAGCCATGGTAGCCGGGCACCATCTAGCTGTACTGGACTCTGTCCGGTGGAGGTCTTGGTAGCTGTGGACAATTAGTCCTTTGGACTAATCTTTTCCTTGTATCCTGTTCTCTTCATTCTCCCTTGCTCCCGAAGGGATGAGACCAGTGGAGTATCTTAGATGGCCGCTCACAGGCTTTTAAGACCCCAGACACTACTCACCAAGGTAGAATGTAGAGCATTGTCTTTATAAGCTGTGTCATGCCAATTGAGCTAGATGTTCCCCGAGACCCTTGTCCCCAGAGCCCTCCGTCCAGCAACTCAGTCCCTCGGGGAGTTTGGATGTGTCCATGGGGCCTCCTTCAGGGGATATTTTTGGCTCAAGGTTTAAAGATTTTCTCAGGGCAGTAGTTTCAGGGATTCATTCAGCCTCCATGACTCCAGAAATCTGGATTCCATGAGAATTTGAAATTCTCAAGGTGTAATCCATAATTCTGTTTCACATTTACCCCCTCGATCAAGATTATTCTATAAAATCTTTGATCAAAATGTTCAGTAATGGTAACTGGCACCATCTGGTTCTTCTGGGCGCATGCAAAGGAGACAGTTGTCCATGGAGGCTGGTAGCTGTTGAGAGATGGCAGAAGCCCAAGCCAGACCCACTGAATCTGACAGGATCTGGGGTACCAGAATCTCCAGGTGATTCTTGTGCACAGCAACCAATGTTGCACTGCTCTGGCTCCCTTTGATCCTCTCTGCTATTGGTTGAATTATGTCCTCCCAAAAAGGTAACGTCCATGTCCTAATCCCTGTACCTGTGAATGTGACCTTATTTGGAAATAGAGTCTATGCAGATGTAACCAGGTTAATATGAGGTCATTAGGTTGGGTCCTAATCCAACATAACTGGTGTCCTTACAAGAAGAGCAGAGACACAGACATACGGGGAGAACGCCTTGTGACGATGGAGGCAGAGATGGGAATGATGTGTCTACAAGCTGAGGAACACAAAGGATGGTCGACAACACCAAAAACTAAGAGGCTGGCATGGAACAGATTCTCCCCCTAAAACCTTCAGAGAGAGCATGGTTCTACTGACACCTTGATTTTGGACTTCCAACTTCCAGAACTGTGAGAGAATGAATTTCTGTTATTCTATGCTACCAGCTTGTAATTTGCTATAGCAGCCCTGGAAAGCTAATACATTACCCTTTCTAAACTCATCCAGCTTCAAATCAGATTTGTGCAGTTTAGTCTTCATTTCCTAGGCTCTTCCATGTACTCTGTCTGCCCTTATTCCTCTGACTGATATAGTTAGCCAGATAATCAGACTGAAGAGTATAGTCTGTTTATCAGGCAACACCTAGGTTTCAATCTATCATGTTGGGGAAGATTTAAAGCCGCAGAGCCGCGGTTTCCTCATCTGGAAAGTCCTTATCTGTTAAGTGGTTGTTGTTGTTAGGTGCCTTAGAGTTGGTTCTGACTCATAGGGACCCTATGTACAACAGAACGAAACAGTGCCTGGTCCTGCGCCATCCTCACACTTGTTGCTGTGTTTGAGCCCATTGTTGCAGCCACTGTGTCAGTCCATCTTGTTGAAGGTCTTCCTCTTTTTCGCTGACCGTCTACCTTACCAAGCATGATGTTCTTCCCCAGCGACTGGCCCCTCCTGATAACATATCCAAAGTACCTATGATGAAGCCTCACCATCCTCGCTTCCAAGGAGCACTCAGGCTATACATCTTCCAAGACAGAGTTGTTCATTCTTTTGGCAGTCCGTGGTATATTCAGTATTCTTTGCCAACACCATAATTCAAGGCATCGATTCTTCTTCAGTCTTCCTTATTCATTGTCTAGCTTTTGCATGCATATGAGGCGGTTGAAAATATCATGGCTTGGGTCAGGCACACCTTAGTCCTCAAAGTGACATCTTTGCTTTTAAACACTTTAAAGAGATCTTTTACAGCAGATTTGCCCAAGGCAATATATCCTTTGATTTCTTGACTACTGCTTCCGTGGATTTTGATTGTGGATCCAAGTACAATGAAATCCTTGACATCGTCGATCTTTTCTCCATTTATCATGATGTTGCTTATTGGTCCAGTTGTGGGGATTTTTGTTTTCTGTATGTTGAGGTGTAATCCATACTGAAGGCTGTGGTCTTTGATCTTCATCAGTAAGTGCTTCAAGTCCTCTTCACTTTCAGCAAGCAAGGTTGTGTCATCTGCATATTGCGGGTTATCAATGAGTCTTTCTTGAATCCTGATGCCTGTTCTTCTTCATATAGTGCAGCTTCTCTGGTTATATGCTCAGCGTACAGATTGAACAAACGTATTGAAAGGATACAACCCTGATGCACACCTTTCCTGATTTTAAATCATGCCACATCCCCTTGTTCTGTTCGAATGACTGCCCCTTGGTCTATGTACAGGTTCCGCATGAGCACAGTTAAGTGTTCTGGAATTCCCATTCTTCACATCTGTTAAGAGGGATGATAACTGTGTCCACCTTCTAGTGTTCTTCTGATGGTGGAGTGAGATGACATGGGTTCCGACCTTGCCCAGGCCCTAATGTGGACTCGCAGCTCCCTCCTCGATACCTGTTGTCATTGGTAGCTCCACAAGCAGAAATCCCACCCTTCACACCCTCCCTGCTGTGACATCTGGGGTCTGGTCATCTGCTTCTCTGGCCCCTCTGGCACACACCAGAGGAGGTGGTGGACAGACAGGTCTTCAGGTTGGAAATGACTTAGAAACAGAGACTTTGAGCCTGGACCCCAAAGTATCTTTGAACTTTTCTTTATCAAGTCCAAGGCCTTACACCAAAAAACCTGTTGTCGTCGAGTCGATTCTGACTCATAGCGGCCCTATGGGACAGAGTAGAACTGCCTTATAGAGTTTCCAAGGCTGTAATCTTTATGGAAGCTGACTGCCACATCTTTTTCCCACGGAGCAACTGGTGGGTTCAAATCACCAACCTTTCAGGTCACAGCCGAGCACTTAACCACTGCACCACCAGGGCTCCTTAGGCCTTACACCTGTTAAAACCCATTGCCATCGAGTCGATTCTGACTCATAGCAACTCTATAGGACAGAGTAGAACTGCCCCATGGGGTTTCCAAGAAGCAGCTGGTGGATTCGAACTGCCAACCTTTTCGTTAGCAGCCAAGCTCTTAACCACACAGTACTTGGAAATTCTGTGTGGACTCCTATCCAGCGGGACAGTTTGTATAGAGGGATTTGAAATGTGAGATTTTGGAAACCATATCCTGTTTTATTCTCCCGCCAGAGTATGTTGGGACCCTAGTCATTCTGTCAAAGAGAAGGAAATTGTAAATTATCCCTAAGAAAATATTCCAGTCTATTGGCATCATTGAGCAAGAGTAGTAGTATTTTTTTTCTTGATTGAGAAAAATGTTCCTTTATTTTAACCTTTAGTAAGTAATTTGGTTGTACAGTAACTCCCAAAATTACATAAAAGTTTTATATGCATGATTTACATCTTCCTTAGCTATTATCATTTTGCTTTATCAACCACATCAAGTGAAAATCAACCAGATTTTCTGTAAGTCTGACATGAGAACAAACATTTACATACTCCCTGGCTTGTCCTGCGAAGTGAGCTGTAGTGAGTTGGTTTAAAAAAAAAAAGAAAAGAAAAGAAACAAAGCAAAACAAACAAAAAGGCATTTTGGTAAATGTTGGCTGTTAGTAGAGTTATCCCAGGGAGCAGCCAGCCTGCTTGGCACAGGGTCTCTGGGCCCAAGAAGGCAGAATTTACACAGGACCTTAAGTCTGGCAGCTGAGGGGAAGTGTGGGGGCAGGAGTGAGAGGTGGGGGTGCTTTAGAAGGGATCTGCCACGGGTAGAACAACTTTCCCCCCAACAGGGCTTCCTCCAAATTGCCCACTGCCCAGTTCTTAAAGCATAAATCCCCTGTACTACATCTACACTGACCTTATACTTCCCCTAAAGGAGCCATCGTGGCACAGTGGTTAAGCGTTTGGCTGCCAACTGTAAGGCAGTCTGCTTCCGTAAAGATTACAGCCTTGGAAACCCTATGGGGCAGTTCTAATCTGTCCTACCGGGTTGCTATGCATGGGAATCTACTTGACTTCACAGCAATGGGTTAATGGGTTAAAGTGCTCTGCTGATTCCCATCACAGAGGCTTTGCAAATGCTGTTGCCTCTGCTGGGCACACCCCTCTCCCTTAGCTTTGCCTGAGGCTTAGCCTTCAGGACTGGACCTCCATGTCAGAGGTCTTCCCTGATCATCTGATCCATGAGTGTCATCGCCTGATCTCCATAACAAAACTCCTGTCATTTCCTTCACTATACCTGTTGCCATCCAGTCAATTACGATTCATGGCAGCTGTAGCAGACAGAGTAGAACTATCCCATAGGGTTCCCAAGGAGCAGCTGGTGGATTTGAACTGCCAACCTCTTGGCTAACAGCTGAGCTCACCAGGGCTCCTTTTCTTCCCATTCTAATTGATAACCAAACAATATTCATTTAATTGCTTACTTATTCATCCATGAGGTAGGGAGTAAATATGTTTTATCACCACTGTCTATGCATCACCTGGCACAATGATTGGCACCCGAAAAGAATATAAGCAAAACAAGAAAATAAATATTCTGTATGGCGTGTCGAGTCTCTATGGTACAATGTTTAAAGAGCTTGGCTGCTAACTGAAAGCTTGGCGGTTTGAACCCACCAGCTGCTCTGCAGGAAAAAGATGTGGCAGTCTGCTTCCGTAAAGATTACAGCCTTAGAAACCTTTGGGGGCAGTTCTACTCTGTCCTGTAGGGTTGATATGATTCGAAATTGATTCGATGGCAGTGGCTCTGGTGTGGCCATGTCACCTAAGATATCCAATATTAACACTTAGCAGTAGTCCATAACTTCTCCCAATGAATTATTTCTGTCTACAAGGGTTTCCAGGTGGGGAATATAAAGCAATGCATCTTCCATGGCTTTTAAATCTCCTCTGGCTTGGAGGCTGCCTCTGAGACTCCACGCACTGTCCAAATCTCTTCCTTTCTAGGGTGGTCTAAGTTCTGCACCCCCCACCCAACATCTGTCAGTTTGTTGTACTGTGGAGGCTTGTGTGTTGCTGTAATGATGGAAGCTATACCACCGGTGTATGAATACCAGCAGGGTCACCCAAGGCAGACAGGTTTCAGCTGAGCTTCCAGACTAAGATAGACTAGGAAGAAGAACCTGGCAGTCTACTTATGAAAAGAATTAGCCAGTGAAAACCTTATGAATAGCAGCAGAACATTGTCTGATACAGTGCTAGAAGATGAGCCTGTCAGATTGGAAGGCACTCAAAATGCGACTGAGGAAGATCTACCTCCTCAAAGCAGAGTTGACTTCAATGACATGGATGGAGTCAAACTTTCAGGACCTTCATTTGTTGATGTAGCATGACTAAAAATGAGAAGAAACAGCTGCAAACATTCATTAATAATCGGAATGTGGAAAGTATGAACTATGAATCTTAGAAAATTGGAAATCGTCAAAAATGAAATAGAATGCATAAACATCCATATCCTAGGCATTACCAGCTAATATGACTATTATTCCAGTTTATGCACCAACCATTAAGCCCACAGATGAAGAAATTGAAGATTTCTACCAACTTCTGCAGTCTGAAATTGATCAAACACATAATCAGGATGCACTGATAATTACTGGTGTTTGGAACTCGAAAGTTGGAAACAAAGAGGGATCGGTAGTTGGAGAATATGGCCTTGATGATAGAAATGATGCCAGAGATTACATGATAGAATTTTGCATGACCAATGACCTCTTCATTGCAAATACCTTTGTTCACCACCATCAACGGCATCTATACACATGGACCTCGCCAGATGGAATACACAAGAATCAAATCGACTACATCTGTGGAAAGATACGATGGAAAAGCTCAGTATCATCAGTCAGAACAAGGCCAGGGGCCCCCTGCAGAACAGACTCAATTGCTCATATGCAAGTTCAAGTTGAAACCGAAGAAAATTAGAACAAGTCCACGAGAGCCAAATTATGACCTTGAGTATATCCTACCTGAATTTAGAGACCATCTCAAGAATAGATTTGACATGTTGAACACTAATGACCAAAGATCAGACGAGTGGAATGACATCAAGGACGTCATACATGAAGAAAGCAAGAGGTCATTAAAAAGACAGGAAAAAAAGAAAAGACCAAAATGGATGTCAGAAGTGACTCTGAAACTTGTTCTTGAATGCTGGGTAGCTAAAACAAAAGAAAGAAACGATGAAGTAAAAGAGCTGAACAGAAGATTTCAAAGTGTAGCTCAAGAAGACAAAGTATTATAACGACATGTGTGAAGACATGGAGATAGAAAACCAAAAGGGAAGAAGACGCTCGGCATTTCTCAAGCTGAAAGAACTGAAGAAAAAATTCACGCCTCAAGTTGCAATACTGAAGGATTCTACGGGGAAAATATTAAACAACGCAGGAAGCATCAAAAGAACATGGAAAGAATACACGGACTCATTGTACCAAAAAGAGTTGGTCGATGTTCAATCATTTCAAGAGGTAACATATGATCAGGAGCCCATGGTACTGAAGGAAGAAGTCCAAGCTGCACTGAAGGCACTGGCGAAAAACAAGGCTCCGTGAATTGACGGAATACCAATTGAGATGTTTTCAACAAACGGACGCAGCACAGAAAGTGCTCACTTGCCTATGCCAAGAAATTTGGAAGACAGCTACCTGGCCAATCAACTGGAAGAGATCCATATTTATGCCTATTCCAAAGAAAGGTGATCCAACCGAATGTGGAAATTTATTGAACCATATCATTAATATCACATGCAAGTAAAAGTTTGCTGGAGATTATTTAAAAGTGGCTGCAGCAATATATTGATAGGGAACTGCCAGAAATTCAAGATTCGGAAGAGGACGTGGAACAAGGAATATCATTGCTGAAGTCAGATGGATCTTGGCTGAAAGCAGAGAATACCAGAAAGATGTTTACCTGTGTTTTATTGACTATGCAAAGGCATTTGACTGTGTGGATCAAAGCTAATTATGGATAACATTGTGAAGAATAGGAATTCCAGAACACTTAATAGTGTTCATGCAGAACCTGTACATAGATCAAGGCAGTCGTTCGAACAGACCAAGGGGATACTGAATGATTTAAAGTCAGGAAAGGTGTGCATCAGATTGTATCCTTTCACTGTACCTGTTCAATCTGTACGCTGAGCAAATAATCTGAGAAGCTGGGCTATGTGAAGAGGCATAGGTCATCAGGATTGGAGGAAGACTAATTAACCACCTGCATTATGCAGATGACACAACCTTGCTTGCTGAAAGTGAAGAGGACTTGAAGCCCTTAATGATGAAGATCAGAGACTATAGCCGTCAGTATGGATTACACCTTAACATAAAGAAAACAAAAATCCTCACAACTGGACCAATAAGCAAAATCACAATAAACGGAGAAAAGATTGAGGTTGTCAAGGATTTCATTTTACTTGGATCCACAATCAACACCCATGGAAACAGCAGTCAAGATATCAAAAGACGCATTGCATTGGGCAAATTTGCTGTAACAGACCTCTTTAAAGTGTTGAAAAGCAAAGATGTCACCTTGAAAACTAAGGTGCACGTCATCCATGCCGTGGTGTTTTCATATGCATGGGAAAGCTGGACAATGAATAAGGAAGACCAAAGAAGAATAGATGCCTTTGAATTACAGTGTTGGCAAAAAATATTGAATGTACCATGGACTGCCAAAAGAATGAACAAGTCTGTCTTCAAAGAAGTACAACCGGAATGCTCCTTAGAAGCAACGATGGTGAGACGTTGTCTCACGTATTTTGGACATGTTATCAGGAGGGATCAGTCCTTGGAGAAGGACATCATGCTTGGTAAAGTAGAGGGTCAGTGGAAAAGAGGAAGACCCTCAGCAAGATGGATTGACATAGTGGCTGCAACAATGGGCTCAAGCATAACAATTGTGAGGATGGCGCAGGACCAGGCAGTGTTTCATTCTGTTGTACGTAGGGTCGCTATTGAGTTGGAACCAACTGGACGGCACCTAACAACAACAAGTTCTGCACAGCCATGTGAGGGTAATTCTGCCATATTTTCCTAGTACAAGGCATGATCCCCCTGGTGTGTGGGGCTTTTAATGACTTTTGTGGGAGAGGTTCTGTCCTGGCATGAACTTTCATTCATAAACTGAGCCTCGCATCTCCATCCCCAAGCAGGCAGTGGGTGCCTTGGTGTCTGTTTCCACCAGGGTAAATTCGTTTGTGATAATCAGTTGTATAAATGATTAGTGAATCTTTGTCGAGCTCTTGGCAGGCTGAAGACAGCAAGAAGCATTTAGTCTTCTGGTCGACATGGTTTATCAATAAAAAAGGTTTGGGCAGAAACATCCGCCAGCTGACACCCACTTCTTGGCATGGCTAAGATGGCGACAAGGCCTTTGTTGTTTATTCAGTCTGCCCAAAGAGGCCTGGGGGATGACAGGAGAAGGAGGGGTGCCAGCGTGGGGAGGGTCACAGCTGCGGTACATCTGAGTCCTATTCCCTCATCAGCAGGCCCAGCTCAGTGGAAACCACAGTGTGGACTTCCGGACCCAGCCTCAGCTGCGAGAAGCAGAGACCCTTCACAACCTCCCCTCCCAACCTCACTTAGGGGGCAGGATGGCTTTAACCAGCTGCTTCCCAGTCAGCCGGTGACCAATTATCCAGATGGAGGGGCAGTCAGTTTCCCAGGCGAGGGACAGAAAAATGCTGAGAAAAATGACAGAAATCATGATAGTGAAAGGTTGGTTTGTAGAGCATTTGACATGAACAGATCAGGGATTTTTTTCCTTTAATCTGTGTTTTTTTTTCTTCACTGCAAAAACATTCATGGTAGAAAAAATGAAAGACGTACATATATAACCTGTTGGAGTTAATTCTGACTCATAACGACCTTATAGGACAGAGTAGACCTGCTCCATAGGGTTTCCAAGGAGTGCCTGGTGAATTCAAATTGCCAACCTTTTTTTTAGCAGGTGAACTCTTAACCACTACGCCAGCAGGGTTATATACATATAGTTGTTAGGTGCCGTTGAGTCAGATCCTACTCATAGTAACCCAGTGTACAACAGACCGAACCACTGCCGGGTCCCATGCCATCCTCACATGTTGGAGCCCATTGTTGCAGCCACTCTGTCAATCCATCTCGTTGAGGATCTTCCTCTTTTTCACCGACCCTCTGCTTTATGAAGCATGATGTCTTTCTTCAGGGACTGGTCCCTCCTGATAACATGTCCAAAGTATGTGAGATGAAGTCTCACCATGCTCAGGTCTAAGGAGCATTCTGGCTGCACTTCTACCAAGACAGATTTCTTTGTTCTTCTGGCAGTCCATGGTATATTCAATATTCTTCATCAATACCATAATTTAAAGGCATCAATTCTTCTTTGGTCTTCCTTATTCATTGTCCAGCTTTTGCATGCATATGAGGTGTTTGAAAATAAGAAACTCGTTTATAATCCCACTACCCAGAGATACCAACTGATAATATTTTGGTGTCTTTCCTTCTAATATACTACAAACTCTTGTTCAATAAAGGGTTCTGAGCCATCTCATACATTTTTAGAATAAATTACTAAATGTGTGAAGACTTTCATTGTTTCAAACAGACTTGGTGGCCATTTCTGCAGGGTGCCTTAGCTACTGTCCAGAATTCCCTCAATTCCTCTGCTCATATTTCCTTTTCCGATAAGAAGCACAGCACAGCCTTTCCTTCTTGGAAGCAGGAGGCAGGCTACACCAGGGATTGGCTCCTGACTCCCTTACTATCACTACTACCAGTTGCCATTGAGTTGATTTTGACTCATGGCAAACCCATGTGTTGCAGAGTAAAACTGTGTTCAATAAGGTTTGCATCTGTGAACTTTTGGAAGCAGATCTCCAGGCCTTTATTCTGAGGTACCTCTAGGAGGGTTTGAAAGCCAATCTTTTGGTTAGTAGCCTAGGGCTTAACTGTTAGTGCCACCTAGGAATTGTATAATAAGCTTATAGACTGGGACAGGAATTGGCTTGGAGCTCCTGCCTGCCTTGCCCTGCCCCTTACCTGTTGAGCAGTCCTGCTCCTGGACGACGTGCTTGACATTCAGGCCACCCACACATGGGATTTTCTGGGGCTTGTCTGCTGCTTGCCTGGTTCCTTTGCTCCTAGCCACCTACCTTTGTACAAGACCTGCAATGTGCGGTGTCTTCCCAGTCCCCTCCTTCTAGGAGTCTCTGTAAAAGACGTCAGTGAGATTTGTTCTTGCAGTGGTCATCTGTTGGTTTAGCCTTCCCAGAATTCATGCTCTTGTCTCCTGGTAACAGCGCCTTGGTTTTCCTTTGAGGAACACCCCTCAGCTACAAAGAATGGGCACATGATCTGGCCAATCAGCATATTCCATCATCTTGGCTATAGTGATTGGCTCGGAGATTGACATGTGACTTCAGTTGGTCCAATGAGAGTCAGCCCTGGAACTTGTGCCAGGAATTCAGAGAACGAGGTACTCTGTTTCTACTGCAGTGTCTAAGATGGTAGAACATAAGCATGGAGCTTCTGGGGCCACGGTGTACAGAGAGCCTACCTTAGTTTGAAGCCGAGGAAGTCAGAGTCATGAGATGGGAGAGAAGGTGGGGGCAGGAGCGGAGGAGTGGGAGAAGCCAAGAGAGAGATTGACCAAGTTCTGATGATATCATTTGAATCCTTAGATTCAACTGTCTGAAGCCCAGCCTTATGAGTCAGTACATTCTGTCATCTCTTCTTTTTACTTATCCAATTTGACTTTGTCATACGCAACCAAAAGAATTTTGACAACTAATAAAGCTCCTGTCCTGGGGGAGGGATCTGTTCTCAAAGCCAATCTGGATGTCAGAGAGTCCAAGTCCTGAAGATTCTGGTATGCATATCACATGGTCCCAGTGGCAAGCAAGAGAATCAGGAGGAGCCTTGGAGGAACAGGAATGGGGGTGATGAAGAGATGCATCAAGCTCAAGTCACAGATGATGCCATGTTTAGATGCTCCCAACCAAAAGCACAGGGTATTTAATGGCCTTTATTTAAAGTGATTCTTGGGGCCTAAGCCCACTTTGGCTCTTCTCTGCTGGTCATCCTCATTGCCGACCTCACCAACACCTCCTGAGAGCTCCACGTGCCTGTTCCAGGAACAGCTGACACAGAGTTGATGAAGACATGGTCCCTACTCTAGAGACTGCCCAGTGAAAGATTATAATCCAGTATGAGAAGTGGCTTTAGTAAAACTTAAGACTCAGAGGAGAGGTGACCTCTGCTTGAGCTCTCCAGGAGAAGGTCACTTCTGAGCTGAGACTTAAAGGGTCCTGGAAATTGGTCAGAAGAATAGCGGAAAGGTAATCCTGGGAGAGAAAATAGTTTTGGCAAAGGCAAGAAGGTGGGAAACAAGAGGAGAGAGTTGAGACTACGAAGGTAGAGCCATGGAGAAGGGTGCCTTTGGCTCTTCCAGGCTGGGGCTCTATCCCAATCAAAGGGTGGGAATCAGATTTTCTCTGGAAGAAGCTAACTCTGGTGGAGGCATGGAAGATGGAAGATGAAGAGATTAGGAACCAGTAGCAGCAGCAGCAGCCTAAACAGTGTTCTTCCCCCCCCCCCTCCTTTACTCTCCCCTTCCTCCTCTACTCTCTCCCCACTTCCCTCTTCCCCTACTTCCTCCTCTCCTCTCCCTCCACTTCCTCTTTCTACTCCTTTTCTTTCTTCCTTCACTTCCCCTCCTCCCTCTCCTTTTCCCACTTGCCCCTGCCTCTTGTCCTCTACTTCCTTCTCTCCCCTCCTCCACTTCCCCTTTTCCTCTCCCTCTTCTTCCTCTCCCTCCTTCCCTACTTCTCCCTCGTCTCCTCATTTCTCCTTGCCCCTCCTCTCCTCACCCTTTATCTTCCTTCTCTCTCCACTTTCCCCACCTCTTTCTTCCCCTCCTTCCCCCCTTTCCCTCCTCCTCACCGTCTCCTCCCTCTCTCTTTCTCCTTCCTCCTTCCCCCCTTTCCCTCCTCCTCACCGTCTCCTCCCTCTCTCTTTCTCCTTCCTCCTTCCCCCCTTTCCCTCCTCCTCACCGTCTCCTCCCTCTCTTTCTCCTTCCTCCTTCCCCCCTTTCCCTCCTCCTCACCGTCTCCTCCCTCTCTCTTTCTCCTTCCTCCTTGCCCCCTTTCCCTCCTCCTCACCGTCTCCTCCCTCTCTCTTTCTTCCCCTCCTTCCCCCCTTTCCCTCCTCCTCACCGTCTCCTCCCTCTCTTTCTCCTTCCTCCTTGCCCCCTTTCCCTCCTCCTCACCGTCTCCTCCCTCTCTCTTTCTCCTTCCTCCTTCCCCCCTTTCCCTCCTCCTCACCGTCTCCTCCCTCTCTTTCTCCTTCCTCCTTCCCCCCTTTCCCTCCTCCTCACCGTCTCCTCCCTCTCTCTTTCTCCTTCCTCCTTCCCCCCTTTCCCTCCTCCTCACCGTCTCCTCCCTCTCTCTTTCTCCTTCCTCCTTCCCCCCTTTCCCTCCTCCTCACCGTCTCCTCCCTCTCTCTTTCTCCTTCCTCCTTCCCCCCTTTCCCTCCTCCTCACCGTCTCCTCCCTCTCTCTTTCTCCTTCCTCCTTCCCCCCTTTCCCTCCTCCTCACCGTCTCCTCCCTCTCTCTTTCTCCTTCCTCCTTGCCCCCTTTCTCTCCTCCTCACCGTCTCCTCCCTCTCTCTTTCTCCTTCCTCCTTCCCCCCTTTCCCATCCCTCCCCACTTTCAGTCTCCTCCTCCTCCTCCTCCTCCTCCTCCTCCTCCTCCTCCTCCTCCTCCTCCTCCTCCTCCTCCTCCTCGTCCCCTTTTCCCTCTCCCTCCTCCCCTTTTCTACCTTTTTTCTTCTCCTCCCTCCCTCCTCCCCTGGCCCTCCTCCCCAAGCCTTCCTTCTTGTTGTGTGCCCTCTAGTTGATCCTGACTCACTGCAACCTGACGGGACAGAGTAGAACTGCTCCATAGGGTTTTCTAGGCTGAAACCTTTAGGGTTATAATCACTCCAGGATAGGAGCTAAGCCCTGGCCCTTACCCCCCAGCAGCTCTCCAATCTCCGCCTGGCTTATTTTGGCCAAGAGATGCAACCCCCCAACTCCAGCCACCCCCCACCCCCCAAGGACCTGCTTGGCAGGGGAAACCCCCACCCCCGCCCCTAGGAAAGGAGGTTCTGAGACCAAGAGCCCGGGGACGCTGCCAGTGCAAGAAGGGAAGTGAGAGGCCTGAGCCGACTTTCTTATTATTATTTTTCTCTCCTGGGGGCCAGGAGCAAAGACTTCTGGGCCTGAGGTCTTTATAGATTCTCCCTCCCTTGGCAACCCAGCGCGCCTGTCCAACCAGGAGTGTTTAATTACCAAGGAAAAGAATGATTTTTTTTTTTTTTTTCCCTGAGAATCCATTTAATTATTTGATTGCACAGTAACCAAAGAGTGTGAGAGGCCTGTAGCCAGAAGGGACTTCAAAGCAATACCTTGATGTTGCTGAGTGGGGCCTTAATGGGTTCTGAAGGCAGGGGACTGCTAAAGAGGAGGAAAGTATTCAAAGAGCCTGGCGATCCTGCCAGCAAGCTCGAAAAATGCATAAACACTGGAATGCTCCGCCGAGGGAAGGGAAGTTCAAAGGCACTGGGAGAGTTTTCATGTAAAGTTTAGAGTTTAAGGCGTGACTGTTGGCTGCAGAGCCTCTGTGTTTGAACTCTTGTTTATTAAAAAGTTTCCCAGCCCTTCAGCGGGTTCCCAAAGACAACAGAGAAACGCAGGCTTTTTCAATGGGGAAGGTTTAAAGGCTTCATTGATTTCCACCTAGGGTTTGTACCCCCCTGCTCTTTTGTGCTTTGTGTTTCTTTACTTCTTTATTTATTTATTTGATCAAGTTTTTAAAAATCCCACGATCAGAGGGAGGCAGCAGCAGAAAGAGCAGTTTGAGCAGTCTCCAATTTCTCTCTCCGGGACTCCTTCTCCAGCTCCACCCTGAGAGCAGATTGCCTGCCTTTTCAGCTGGGAGGCAGGGGCTGGCCCTGATGACCTCTGCCCCAGGTCCCGGGGAACTCTGGGAGCCAAGTAGACTGGGCCCAGCTCTGGCTGTGGCTTGCCCAGCAGCACTGCTTGTGGGTTCTCTGCCTGGTCCTCTCTGCTCCCTGTTTCCCAGAGTGGATGAAGAAGTCCTCTTTGCAACAGACCCAAGGCCTTCAGCTTTTTGGGTCTGATTCCAAGCCCAGGGACATCGGCCAGGATCTTGAACCAACCCAACACTGTTCCTTGAAGAAGAGAAAAAAAAAGTCACATTTTTAAAATTTGAGTTTTCCCATTTTTATTTTACTAAATAAGGATGTTGAAGAAAACTACCTGCCATCTATTATCACCATCGTTCCCTAAAAGAAAGGATGTACTTTAAAATAATTGTATTTTTTGATTGTTGCTGAAAATATACACAACAAAAACACTAATCCAACAATTTTTACACGTACAATTCAGTAACATTGATTACATCCTTCAAGTTGTACAACCATTCTCACCCTCCTTTTCCGAATTGTTCCTTCTACATTAGCATAAACTCACTGCCCTCTAAGCTTCCTTTCTAACTTTTGGAGTTGCTGAAGCCAGTTTAATCCCATATAGATAGTTCTTTAAAAGAGCACAGTACTCAAGGCAGACATTCTTTACTAGTTAGTAAGCTAAACTACGGTTTAAAGACGAAAAAACTCACATTTTAAAGATGATTTAAATAAATTCTAGGAGTGCCTCAAGTCCTAGGACACTCCGGGGCTGTCGCCTCCAAGGCCTTGGTTTTGCCGGGACCCAGGTCAGTCTCATTGTCTGAGTGTCAGGTGGAAATGAACTTGGCCTCCTGGGTCAGACCCATCCCAGAAAGCTAAGAGCCAGGACCTCTAGAGGAGAAGACAGCTAAGGCAGAGCTGCTGCTTACCAGAAACCCCCGTCTCTGGGGACTGTTCCCCCACCCACCCTGGCCTCACTCGCATGGAAAAACAGCCAGTGAGTAAGGCATCAGGAGCCCCCAAGATGCTCCAGCTCTGCCTTGAGCTGACCTTGAGCAAAGGGCCTCTATTCTCTCGGGCTTATTTCACGGGCTAAGAGCCACCTGAAAGCACATTATACAGAGGCTGTGGCTGGACCCTCACTCAGTTAGGGCTTCCCTGTCTAACTTTGGAGCTCTGGTGGCTCAGTGGTTAAGAGCTGGGCTACTAATCAAAACGTCAGCAGTTTGAATCCACCAGCCGCTTCTTGGAAACCCTATGGGGCAGTTCTACTCTGTCCTATAGGGTCACTATGAATCGGAATTGACTTGATGGCGATAGGTTTGGTATATATATATCAGAAGCTATATATATACACACATATATCAGAAGCTATATATATGCACATATCAGAAGTTATATATATACACATATCAGAAACTCTATATATATACATTTGTTGTTGTGTGTTGTCGAGTCGATAATGACATGGATTATCTTTTTATGTGCTTATTGGATATTAATATATCTTCTTTTGGGAAGCAACTGACCACACCTTCTGCTTATTTTTAAAGTTGGATTTTTTGTCTTCTTGTTGAGTTATAAAAGTTCTTTATATATTTTGGATACAAGTCCTTTGTCAGATATTGTATTTCAAATGTTTTCTCCCAGTCTGTGGTTTTCCTTTTCATTTCTTTAATGGTGACTTTGAAGAGCAGATATTTTAAATTTTGATAAAGTCCAATTTATCAGCTTTTATGGTAGTGCTTTTTGTGTCCCATCTAAGAACTCTTTACCTAAGCCAAGGCGGAAAGATTTTTTTTTCCTATTTTACCTCCAAAATTTTTATGGTTTTAATTTTTACAAACTTCAGCTCTATGATTGATATTAGGTCAATTTTTAAAATTATTTTATTTATTTTTTATTGTACTTTAGATGAAGGTTTACAGAACAAATAGTTTCTTATTAAGTGGTTAGTACACATATTGTTTTATGACAATGGTTAACAACCCCATGACATGTCAACACTGTCCCTTCTCAACCTTCAGTTCCCTATTACCAGCTTTCCTGTCCCCTCCTGCCTTCTAGTCCTTGTTCCTGGGCTGTTGTGCCCCATTAGTCTCGTTTTGTTTTATGCAGCTGTCTACTCTTTGGCTGAATGGTGAACCTCCGGAGTGACTTCATTACTGAGCTAAAAGGGTGTCCAGGGGCCATACTCTCGGGGTTTCTCCAGTCTCTGTCAGGCCAATAAGTCTGGTCTTTTTTTGTGAGTTAGAATTTTGTTCTACATTTTTCTCCAGCTCTGTCCCGGAGCCTCTGTTGTGATCCCTGTCAGAGCAATCAGTGGTGGTAGCCGGGCACCATCTAGTTGTACTGGACTCAATCCGGTAGAGGTCTTGGTAGTTGTGGTCCATTAGTCCTTTGGACTAATCTTTCCCTTATAACATGTTTTCTTCATTCTTCCTTGCTGCTGAAGGGGTGAGACCAGTGGAGTATCTTAGATGGCTGCTCATAGGCTTTTAAGATATTGGGTCAATTTTTGTCTATGGTGTGAGGTAAGATTAAAGGTTCATTTTTTTTTTTTTCCCATACGGATATCCAGTTTTTCCAGCACCATTTTTTGAATAGGCTATCTTTTCCCTATTGAATAACTTTGGTACCTTTGTTGAAAATCAGTTAAGCACATATGTGTGGATCTATTTCTGTACTCTCTGGTTTGCTCTGTTGATATATTTATCTATCTTTATGCCAGTTCCACACTGTTTTGATTACTGTAGCTTTACAATAGTCTTGAAATCAGATAGCGTTAGTCTTCCAACTTTGTTCTTTCTTTTAAAAATTGTTTCGTCTATCTTAGGTCCTTCACATTTCCATATACATTTTATGATCAGCTTATTAATTTCTATTAAAAAAAACTTTTTGGGATTTTGATTGAGACCAAGTTGAATCTATAGATCATCCTGGGCAAAACTAGTATCTTAACAACAATGGGCCTTCCAACTCCTAAACACAGCATATGTTACCATTTATTTAGGTCTTCTGTAATTTCTCTCAGTCATGTTTTGTACTTTTCAGTGTACAGATTTTGGATATAATTTGTTAAATTTATTTCCTGTTTATTTCGATGCTATTATAAACGGTATTTTTCAAAATGAAATTTTCCAGTTGTTCTTTGCTAGTTCATGGACATACAAATTGATTTTTTTAAATATTGACCTTGTATCATGTGGCCATTCTGAATTCACTTACTATTTACATTAGCTCTTTTACAATTTCATTTTCTATGCACTTGTTCGTTGTCTTCCCTAACTAGGACCTGCTGTAAAATGTTAAATAAAAGCTGTGAGATCAGATATTCTTGCTCTTTTCCAATCAGAGGTTGACAGTATTTAGTTCATCCATTCACTGTGATGCTAATAGTAGGCTTTTTTGTAGATTCTCTATACGGGGTTGAAGGAGTTCCCTTCTATTTACAGCTTCCTGAGAGTTTTTATCATGAATGCAAGTTGAACTTTGTCAAATTCTTTTCCTACATCTATTTAGTTGATCATACAGTTTTTCTCCTTCATCCTGTTAATATTGTTATTTACACTGGTTGAATTTCAAATGTTAAACCACCTTATTCCTGTAAATGAACCCCACTTGGTCATGATGTATTATCTATTTTAATTATCGCTGGCTTTGCCTGGTTAATATGTTGCTAAAGAATTTTGCATCTATGTCCATGAGAGATATTGGTCTGCAGTTTTCTTTTCTTGTAGTATCTTTGTCTGGTTTGGTATCAGGGTAATGCTGACTCATAAAATGAGTTGAGAAGTGGTCACTTCTTAGTTTTCTGAAAGAGTTTGTGAAATATTGGCAATATCTCTTCATTAAATGTTTGCTTGAATTTATCAGTGCAACTATCTGGCCTGGAGTTTTCCTTTGGGGAAGGTTTTTAATTACAAGTTCAACCCCTTTAGTAGGTGATGGCTATTCTGATTTCCTATTTCTTCCTGGGTCAGTTTTGGTAGTTTTTGTCTTTCAAGTCATTTGTCTATTTTATCTAAGTTGTTGGATTTATCGGGATAAGTTGTTCATGATATTTCTTTATTATCCTTTCCTTATCTATAGGATTTATAATCATGTCCCCTTTTTCGTTGGTGATGATAGTAACTTGTATGTTCTTTCTTTTTTTTTTTTTTGACTAGTGTAGCTATGTGTTTACATTTTATTGCTGTTTCCTAGGAACTAGCTTGTGCTTTCACTGAGTTCCTCTAGTGTATGTCTGTTTTCTATTTCTTTGATTTCTGCTCTTATTTTTTATTATTTCCTTTCTTCTACTTACTTTGGATTTAATTTGCTCTTCTCGTACTAGTTTATTGAGTTCTACTGAATTAAATGGAAAATAATGCACTTCTTTTGAGACCTTGAGTTATCTGGAAATTGGAAATGCATGGCCAGAAATTTAGAGAGAAGTCAGTGCTGGAGATTTAGTTTTGTACTTCATCTGTATTTGGAGGTTGACGTACAACTTTAGGGATAGAATGAAGAGTTGGAATGAAGGGACAGGCCAGAGAAGTGGGAAGAAATCAGAACAAGCTAGGCAAAAAATTTTATGATGTGTTGTGTGGAGTTTGATCAATAGCAACTGATGGAGGAGGAGGCCAAGGAGGGAGAGGACTAAGAAGAGACAAATAAATAGAATTGTTAGGCAGTTGTTGATGGCTATTGAAAAGTTGGTTGGCAGGGAGAGATCTGAGACAAAGGCTAACGGCTAAGGTTGTTCAGGGAGGGAATGGTAAGGAAAAGGAACTAGCAAATGTCATGAAGATCTAAACCTGGAGAGCAGGGAGGAGCTCACGGGTGGAGCCAGTAATGGAGTAGGCGGGAAGCTGTAGAGTATGGGGTAAGAGAGATTGAGCCCTGCTCCCTCAGAGAAGAGGGAAGGAGGCTTGCTGCAGAGTGGACGTGGTAGACCTTTGTTTCTCAGTGTGATCCTATGGACCATAAGCATCCATTGAGTTAGCTTCTGACTCATGGCGACCCCATGCACAATAGAGCAAAATGCTGCCCAGTCCAGCACCATCCCTAGGATGGGTTGCTGATCCGATTGTTGTGACCCATAGAGTTTTGATTGGCTGATTTTCAGAAGTAGATTGCCAGGCCTTTCTTCCTAGCCCATCATAGTCTAGAAACTCCACTGAAACTTGTTGAGCATCATAGCAGCGTACAAGCCTCCACTGACAGAAGGGTGGTCGCTGAACATAAGGTACAGTGGCCAGGAATCGAACGCAGGTCTCCTACATGGAAGGTGAGACTTCTACCACCAAACCACCACTATCCTCATGGGCTCTAGTTAGAAATGCAGAATCTCAGGCCCCACTCCAGACCTGCAGAATTAGGGTCTGCAGTTTAACAAGGTCCCACAAGCTTCTCAAACTCAAATTTGCATGTGAACCAGTTGAGACTTGTGATGCTGACTTCCCTGGGCCACACACTTTGGGTAGCAGCAACCTAGAGTGTATGGGGTAGTGCTTATGCTTTTAGGCTGTGACATCCAACTATGGTGTTCCAACCCTCTATCCCTACTATTTACTGCATGACCTCTGGCAAGCTATTAATCCTTTTGTACTTCAGTTTGCTCCTCTAACAAAAAAGATCATAATAGACCCTACCTTGTCTGGTTGTGGGGATATTAAATGAAGTAATAAAGCTCTCCACACTCCAAAAGTGTTCAACAAACATTAACAATTGTTATTGTGGATACTCCAAGCTGGAGAGAAGGGGGTTTACTAAAGGAAGGAAAGGACCAGAAGATCCTCACTGGCCAGGAGAGAGAGCAGTGATGAGAAAATGCTTCGTCAAGGCCCAGCGGAGCTCAGTGTCTCAGAAAGGAAGTGTTCCCCAAAGATGCTGGTTGTGCCTCTTTCTCCAGCAATGGGCAGGGCTGGAGAACAGTGGGGACAAAGTCAGTGTGTGGATTGGTAGTTGCAGGGAGGGCCTGCTGGAGAGTTGCAGGTGATGAGGGTTCTGGCTGGAGAAAAGGGGGCCAAAATATCTGGCCATGGGATCCTGTCTAGGTAGAGAAAGACTTGCTAAGGCACCACTCTAAGGAAGACAGGGATGACTAAGAGAATCTTTCCATCCTGTTGGGGCAGGGAGAGGCTTTCTTTACTCATACACATTAGTGTTTTGATTTTTTATTTTAAATCCCCAACTGGTGAAGTGAGCCCTTCTTCCCGCCATTTTTCAAAGGACTGAAGCCAACATCAGCAGTCATGGTGTGCTGTTATTGTTAGGTGCTGTCAAGTTGGTTCTGACTCATAGCTACCCCATGCACAACAGAACAAAACACTGCCTGGTCCTGCACTATCCTCACAGTCATTGTTATGCTTGAGCCCATTGTTGCAGCCACCATGTCAATCCATCTTGTTGAGGGTCTTCTTTTTTGCTGACCCTCTGCTTTACCAAGCATGATGTCCTTCTCCAGTGACTGGTCCCTTCTGATAACATATCCTAGTGAGTTGAATAGTGTCCCTCCACCCAAAATTCATGTTCACCTGGAGCCTTAGAATGTGCATAAAGGCAAATGCAAAAGAGCTAGTTAAAATTGAGCCCTTAGAATGGAGGGAGTGAGAAGGGATAATTGGCAGTTTCCAAAACTAAGGCTCAGAGAGGTTAACTTCTCTGAGTGCAACTCAACTCTGGCCGGCGGTGGAGGCCAGAGAGTGAAAAAGGGGAGCAAATTTGCCCCTTCCCAGCTGCGTGCCACACTCCTATGACCCATGTCCACTTCAAGGACCAGTCTCCCCAACCACCCAACACATGGGGATTCACAATCACCTCAGACAAGCTAGGAGTCCTTGGGTGGTGCAAACGGTTAATGTGCTGGATGCTAACCTGGTGACGCGATGGTTAAGCTCTTGGCTGCTACCTGAAAAGTTGGCGACTGGAAGCTACCCAGTGGCTCTGCAAGAGAAAGATCTGGAGATCTGCTTCCTTAAAGATTACAGCCTAGAAAACCCCATGGGACAGTTCTACTCTGTCACAGGGGTCACTATGAGTCGAAAATTGAGTCAACGGCACACAACAACAAGCTAATCTAAAAGCTGGAGGTTCCAGTCCACCCAGAGTCACCTCAGAAGAAAGGCAGAAAGACCTGGTGATCTACTTCTGGAAAAATTAGCCACTGCAAACCCTATGGAGCACAGTTCTATTCTGACACATGTGGGGTTGCTATAAGTCAGAATTGATTTGATGGCAATAGGTTTGGTTTGGTTTGGTCAGACAAGCTAAGTGTGTGCCTGCTTGGAAGAGATTCCCAAGGAACCAAGTTTGGGAGCAAGAGGCCAGGATAGCTTGGCATTGACAAACCAAGGGATTCCCACTGACCAGTCCAGTTGAAGCTGGTTAGGTTGGGTGCCTACCTGTGGTCCTCATGCAGTGGAGGGGCACTGTGGGGTGGGCTTCTGGCTTTTAGTTCCTGAGGCATCTCACTTTACCATCCACTCTCTCAAGGGCTGCAACGAGGGTGGGTAGGAGGTGGGAGCAGTGGCTGCTGTTGGCGCTCCCCAACATAACTGCCCTGTTCCAAAGCTCTGGCCTTCTAGATGGGGCAGCCCAGGCTCTTCCTCTAGATCTTAGTAGCCCGAGGGCCAGAGAGCTGAGCAGCCTCTTGTTAAACCTCAAAGAGTTTTTTGTTCTATAGCTGAGGACCAGAAATTCAGGGCAGCCACCACTTGGCTCTTGTTGCCTGGGTAAGGAGGTTGCCGGGAGAATTCCTCAGTGAGAGAAAAAGAAGTTTGGACCAAGATCACAAGGAGAAGCCAGTTCTTTTCTCCTTTCTGTTCCTTGCCTGGAGAGATGCTCCGGCCACTGCCATTTTTGAAAAACGAAGAAACCGAGCTTCAAGCTTGCCTTTTGTGCTCTACGACGCTGGGGAGCTTTAAAACACACTGATGCCTGGGCCTCACCCCCAGAGACTCATATTGAACAGGAAGAGGGGGAGGTCTCCCAAGGGATTCTAATGTGCCACTGAGGTTGAGAGGCATTGTCTTACGATGGAGATACATTTTATATGTTTTCCTTTAACAATTATGGTGGGGTGGTGGGCACCTTCTTTGTACCCTGGCAATGTGATAAAGGTATGCACAATCCCATTCAGAGATCAAAGTCTACATTTGGGGCCCTTCGTAAACGGGAGGCCAGGATTTATAAAGTCTCTCTCATGACCCACTGTGGCCGTGAGCAATTTTTGTCTGTTCTCAATACAGGCCAGTGCCGGGCCCAGGGGTAGAGGATGAAAACATAACAAAAGCATCTCTCTGCCTCTGAGCTGTTTGTGGTTTTCTCTCCCAGTCTAATCACAAATCCGGATTAGAACTTTCAAGGCCTGGTTCCTGCAGCAAAGCTTTCTCTGGCCAGCCTGCATGCCCTTCCTCTCCCACCTTCCTCCCACATTCAGCTCTCTGTGCTTTGGACTCGAGAAGCCTTTATTGATTTGTATGCACCAGCTGGAGTCCCTGGGTGGTGCAAACAGCTAACACACTCCACTGCTAGCCAAAAGGTTGGAGGTCCGACTCCACCCAGAGACACCTTGGAAGAAAGTCCTGGTGATCTACTTCTGAAAAATCAGCTATTGAAAACCATATGGGTCACAATGCTCCAATCTGCAACCCATCACGAAAATGGCGCAGGACTGGGCAGCGTTCTGTCCCATCGTAGGGAGGTTGTTAGGAGTCAGCGGCCGACTCTGTGGCAGCTAACAACAACATGCAGGTGTAGGCTAGGTCTCCATCAAAAATGCATTTCCTATTGGGGTTGCAGTTTGAGACGTGCTGCCATGGGTCACAGCCCCTGGGCGGAGGGGTCCAGGGAGTGTTCTTTCGGTGTCTTGGTCCACCTTGTGAGCTGCTCCGCCCGGGTGCGGGTGCGGGAGGGGCCTGCCGCACCCGGCACCTGTGGGCTGCTGGCATTTCCTGAGGCTGCTGGCCGTTTGAAGGCTTAACTACAACCTGCTGTGCAACAGCTCTTGCTGAGTGCAAAGCATTTTTGAGGGAGTGGGGGTGGGTGTGTGGACTTGCTGCTTAATTAAAACAGGGAGAGGTTGACATGAGGGACCTTTGGTGGTTTTTGATCTCTCTCTCTCCTTCTGCCCGCTTTCTAACTTGAGGGGGAAAGAAGCTTTTCCCTACGCTTTCTTCTTCCACCTCTTCCGTCTCCTATAGACCTGGTAGGTGCCACTGGGCATGTAGCCCTCCCCGAAGCCCCTCCTCCTCCATCTTGAGAGGGCTGAATTCTGGGTGCAGTTTATACACAGGGTTGTGTTGGTTGCAGGGAGCAACCATTTACCCAGTTAAATGACTTTAGTCTGGACCTCTAAAGGGGCTTTTAAAATACGTATCTGATTGCCTTACAAAACAACGTGAAGATACCTCACTGCAAATTTGGAAAATTTCTGTGTTACCTGATAAAAATGCAAGAAACCTAGGCCTTGGGACAAGCAGGCCCCAGTTCAAGTCCTGGCCTAGCCACGTATTATCGGTGTGACTCTGGGAAATTTACCCTCTCTGAGCCTCTTTTTCCTCATCTGTAAAATGGGTTGTGGTGAGGACCTATGAGTGGAGGATACAAAGGGCTGGGTGCAGGGCTTGCCCCGTATCATTAAATTGTGCTCCAACAGACAGTAGTGTGATTGTAGATGTCAGGGTTTGTGTCTCTAAAAAACTAAAGTCTATCACTAGCCACACAAAGTTAGAGCTAAGAAGTAGATCATCCTTGAACCCCTTTATTTCCAGATGGGAAATTGAGGTACGGAGATATTAAGCAACTTGCCAGCATCTTGTGATGAAGAGATCAAATAGATTATTTCTGTATCGAGGCCTCTTTGTTGCTTTTGCAGCTAATCTCTTCTGGAGGGTGGCTGTTCGGATATCAGAAGGCTGTCTTCTTCCCCTCACCCACCTTGATCCTCGGGAACATGCTAGTTGTGTGGGATCAGTAGACCATCTGGTGATGATAGTTTGGGGGAAGCCTGACTGTTGACAAAACCCTTCCACTTCTACTCCTTTTAGCTTATCCCCGACCATCCATCTGGCAGGTTGTTGTACCATGGTGGCTTGCGTGTTGTTATGGTGCTGGAAGCTATGCAACTGGTAGGTATTTCAAATACCAGCAGGGTCACCCATGGACAGATTTCAGCAGAGCTTCCAGACTAAGAGAGACGAAGAAGGAAGGCTGGTGATCTATGTCCGAAAACTAGCCAATGAAAAGCTTATGAATCACATCAGAAGATCATCTGATAGAGTGCTGGAAGTTGAGCCCCCTAGGTTGGAAGGCACTCAGAATATACAGTATTCTGCAGCTATGAACTTGAGCACACCAATGTGCATGAAGATAATGCAGGGCCGGGCAATGTTTTGTTCTGTTGTACATGGGGTCACCATGAGTTGGAGCCAACTCAACAGCAACTAACAGTAATATCTTATCCCAGTAAACCATCAGTGGTCAGGGCAGCTAGTATCAGAAAAGGAAACTGAGTTTCAGATAATTAAGTGACCAGGGCAGGTTCATGTAAGCTAATGAGTGGTAGTTATGAAGGTCCCATGGCAATGCCTCCTACTGATAACTACTAATGGGGCAGAAGGCATTAAGCAAGGGAGGCAGCAGTCATCAGTTAAACATGGGAGGCAGCAGCCATCAGTTAAACCATTAAGATGAGAACAAACATGTCAGCAGTGCTAGAACCTAGGAACGTGCTGGCCAGCAATGACTATCAAAGTATCCATGAAAGAAGAGTAGCTATTGGTGATACATACCTTCCATAGACCCCAGTCCAAGTCACCTAAACAAGCAACCCCAGCGGAGTGCCATCTTGGATGGAATGAAGTCATCAAATTCACCTGACATTTTGTTGTATTCCTATGGATCAGAACGAGACTCATTAAGTTAGTCGTATTAATTGCCCCTGTCTAAGCGAGGCACAGAGCTATTTCTTCACCCAGTGAGTGAGTGTGTGTTCACTCTGCACAGAGCTACGCTTCCTTCCTCGGAGTCTGAGCACTCTAGGTCAAGCCATTCCTTCACACCTGTGTGAACCACACGGCACGTTAAGGACCTAAGGAGGTAGAGTCCAAAGGAAACCGAGCTACAGCCTATGGGCACACTGTGCCTCTCTGTTCTCAGGCCTTTAGATCTGGTTTCCGTGGTAACCTATACTCTATCACAAGCCAATGGTTCCCCAAAGTCCCCTATTGACAAAGACCTAATATTTATTGAGAGTTTCTTAAGAGCCAGGCGTGTTGGTAAGAGTGGTCATGAATTGTCACATATGATCCTCCCAATAACACTGTCATCCCATTTTACACAGGAGGACCTGAGACTCAGAGCGTGAAGTCACCGGGCCAAGGCTGACACAGCTGGCAAGTGATGAAACCAAGGCTGGGGAGGAGTGACCTTGGCAACCTCATGGTGGTAAGGAGAAAGGTTTCCTTCTATTTTTAATTGGCTGGTGGCAGCTAGGAGCCCTGGTGGCGCAGTGGTTAAGAGTTTGGCTGCTAATCAAAAGGTTGTCAGTTCGAATCCAGCAGCCACTCCTTGGAAACCCTATGGGGTGGTTCTACTCTGTCCTGTAGGGTCACTATGAGTCAGAATCGACTCGATGGCAATGGTTTTTTTTTTTTTTTTTTTTTGTGGCAGCTAAGAGATGGTGATGAGGGGAATGTGGTAGGGAAGGGTGTGGGGTTGTTGTGTGGGTCTACAAGGTCTCAGCAGTCCCTGGGTGGCGCAAATGGTTAAGTGCCCAACTACTCATCAATAAGTTGGTGGTTCGAACCCAACCAGAGGTGCCTTGGAAGAAAGGCTTGGCAATCTGCTTCCAAAAGATCACAGCCTTGAAAACTCCATGGAGCAGTTCTACTCTGCCTGCATATAGGAATTGACTCAATGGCAACTAACAACAACAACAAAGACCACTGCGATCCACTGCCCAGGGAAGGCATTTGAAGCCCATGGCTCCTTGTAGGCCCAAGGTCCTGAAATTCTAGATGAAGCTCCCTGTCCCTGTCCAAATTCTAACCACCCCTCCTGGAAGACTGCCCTGTCTTTTCCAGCCATTCCTGATTTCTCCTTGCCTTGATCTCTTACTAGAAATAGTGAGTGGCTTTCAAACATTGTTTACTCACAGATCCCTTTGTTCAAAGGAAACCATACCCAGAAATATACACAAATAAAATCAATAAAGGCAGAGCAGCTCAGATCAAAGTTAAGTTAGGGGGGAGAAGCATGCCTGGAACGCTTTCTACTTGGGTCTCGCCCTTTACACAGCCTCTCTTCTCCCCTCTTTGCCCCCCATCTACTTCTGAGGGGCCCGGGACCAGGTAGCCCTTCTTTCCATTGTGCATGGGGTCACCATAAATAGGCCGACTCGACGGCAGCCAAAGACAGTTGGTGGTTGGGCTTTTGGGCTAAGAGAAAGGACTTCTTTTTTGACCAGTATTCATTCTTGGTGAAAGCTGGGCCTCTTGCTCTCCTCTCCACCCCAGTAGCGGTGAGCCATCCCAATGAGGCATTTTCAGGAGCTACTACAGGACTAAGAACATGTTGTCCAGTTCAGGGGACAAACTTGGATGTACATCTTTCCCACAAAAAATCAACAGCAGGTGGTTTGTCACTTGAAGGGAGCCCCTGCCCTGTCATCTGCACCCTCACTAACCCTCACTGATGATTATTTATTATTTCTTTACAATTGTGGGGAACCGACCCGCTCACAGACAGTGGGAGGAAGGGAGGCCCAAAGAAGCTGGTTAAGGAGGGAAAAGAAAGGAAGAGGGCTTTTAAATTTAAAAAAAAAAAATTTATTTTGTTGTTGTTGTTGAAAATACCTACAGCAAAACCTACGCCAATTCAACGGTTTCTACGTGTACCATTTAGTGACACTGATCACATTCTTGGAGCTGGGCAACTGTTCTGAGTTGGTCATTCCCTGGAAGAGGGATTTTGAAGCTCGCTCACACAGGACAGAAACCCTAGTTCAGACCTATAACCAGAGTGACAATTTCGTCTTTTGGTCCAGGTCCATCCCGTTGCCTTCCTGCTCCGGTCAGACAGCCTGGAGTCCCTGGGCGGTGCAAATAGTTAATGTGCTCGGCTGGTAACCAAAAGGTTGGAGATCAGAGTCCACCCAGAAGCACCTTGGAAGAAAGGCCTGGCAATCTACTTTTGAAAAACCAGCCATTGACCAGCCGCTGACAGTGTGGGAGAGAGTGAGGAGGGATGATGTCTGAGAGACAGGAACTATTCCTTCAGTCGTTTCTACCCTGTTTGAACTTGACATGATAGTAATGTTTGAGGTATGGTAAGGCTGAATGCGAATCAGAAGAGTGAGGCCGGAAACGTTTCAAAGATTTATTACACTCCCGGTCCCTGGTGCTCACAGCGCTCCTGGCAGGGCAATACTGGGAAAACGCAGGGGGCGTCTCAAGGTAGAGATAGAGCGGGATGGTGGGAAAGCACCTTCATTGTGGTTTTCCGGGAAAGCGTGACAGGGAGAGGCCAGAGCACGCAGGGATTTTATTGGTCAGCTGTATTTGAAAGGAGTCCCTGGGTGGTGTAACGTTAAGGCGCTAGGCTGCTAACTGAAAGGTTAGAGGTTTGCGTCCACCCAGAGGTACTTCGAAAGAAACACTTGGCAATCTACTTCTGAAAATTCAGCCATTGAAAACCCTATGGAGTGAGAGGTCGCCTGAATCGGAGTCAAGTTAAGTGCAACTGGTTAAATTTGAGACTCGCACCCTGGGGTTTGGGGCGTTTACCAAGGGGGAAACTGAGGGAGCTTCCTATCTAGATATAGCAGACACGGGTGGAGAAGGGTTACTTGGTGTGGATGTTAAAACATCATATTACACAAGCTAGACAATAGGGCTAATGCATCGGTGATGAGCTGAAACACCTTTCCAGCGGGAAGAGATAGGCAATAAACAGACAAAAGCAAATGACTGTTTATACCGCTGATTCTCATTACGGAGCCCTGGTGGTGCAGTGGTTCGGAGCTCGGCTGCTAACCAAAAGATCGGCAGTTGGAATCCACCAGCTGCTCCTTGGAAACCCTATGGGCCAGTTCCGCTCTGTCTATAGGGTCGCTATGATTGGGATTCAACTCTATGGCAAGGTTTTTTTTTTTTTTTTTTTTTCCTCATTACTCCTGGTAGTTACTGTCTACAGTCTCCGCGAATACTGAATTAGCAAATACCCGGCAAGTCTTGATCGCTCTCAGCTGAGAACTGCATAGGCACGGGACAACGCAAGCGTTTGCTGCGCTGCGCATGCTTCTGACTGACCACGGAAGTGTCTCCAGTATCGATTTTGGGGTTACCAATAAATTGTCCGAAGTAGGTGAGTTCCCAGATATGGAATGCTGGCATAATGCAGAGGACTTTAGTACATTAGAACGTGCTAAGTGCCCTGGAAAAGAGAACAAGTGGAGCAGAATGGAGGAGTGGTGGTGGGGGTTTGGCATGGGTTACCGTATTAAATCGGGGGGTTATATTCAGGGTTCCATATTAAATAAGATCGGGGGCAGGGGTGATTCAGTGGTAGAATTCTCACCTTCCATGGCAGAGACCGGGGTTCGACTCCCAACCAATGCACCTCATTCGCAGCCACCACCCGTCTGTCAGTGGAGGCTTGCGTGTTGCTATGATGCTGAACAGGTTTCAGTGGAGCTTCCAGACTAAGATGGACTAGGAAGGAAAGCCTGGCAATCTACTTCTAAAAATCAGCCAGCAAAAACTCTATGTATCACAGCGGTCTAACCTGCAACCAATCATAGGGACGGCACAGGACCGGATGGTGTTTTGTCCCATTGTGCATGGGGTCGCCATGAGTCGGGGACCAACTTGACAGCTGCTAACAAAAACAACATTAAATAAGGTAGGCACCATGGAGAAGATGTCATCCAAATAAAACCTGACAGACACAAGGGCATTGACCATGTGGATATCTGGGGGAAGAACATTCCAGGCAGAGGGAACAGCCAAGGCAAAGGCTCAGGACTATTTCTTCCGGAGAGAATGTAAGCTCCTGGAGGGCAGGGACTTTGTTTGATTCACTGACTTAACCCTTGAGCCTAGCACCGTGCTGGGCACAGGATGGGTACCCAACATGTTCGCTGAAGAAATGAGCCTTTAATCTCCTGGTGCTAAGGCCAAGAGGGACCAGTGTGGAGGGGGTGTGTTTTACAATTCTGAGAGTGGTCCCCAACACTGTCCTCCCATGGAAAACTGCCCTGAACTCCAGAAACCGTTTTCCTACAGCTCAAACCCTATGTTTCATTCCCTTTTCGTCTTCTCCTCCTGCCCACCCCAGCCAGCCCTCCCTACACGATTCCCCCACCTCCATGTTGCCTCCCTTCACCTTGGAGCCCTTATCATACCCCCCTTTGGGTTAGCGCCAAGCTAAACATATTTAGGGGCTGGTGTGCTTTTTTCACATTTCCTCACGAGTCGGTCTCTCCAACTTTTCAATCATTTCTCCCCCATGAATGGTTGGCAGGGAGCAGGGCCCTGGTTCTTGCTCTGAGACATACCTTCAGCCCCCCAGAGCAGGCTGAGGCCAGATGGGCTCCCACCCAGCCTTTCTGGGGGGTGGGGCCCCCTGGGGAGTCTGGCTGGGGGCGGCCTGCTGGGTTAGAGAACTTTCCACCCTCAGCAGCCACCAGGCTTTGCATCTGAGATGCTCCACCAGGGGTTGTGTGGCTTCTCTGAACGGGCTCCTGCTGACTTAGAAAGAAGATAAAGCCAGTGTCAGACAGAGTTTAGGGATGGATGCTGGGCCCAGTGGGGGGCAAGAGAAACTCAGTCACCCATACATTTGATGAGCACCTACTGCATGCCAAGTAAATGCCTAAGTACTGGGGATCTGAAGATGCGGAAGACGAATATGTAAACAAATTATTGTGATTACAACATTAAAGGTGCTCTGAAGAATCTATCCCTCCTGATGAAGCATCTAAAGTAGGTGACTCGAAATCTCGGACAATATTCTGTTGTGATCTGTAGAATTTTTCGTTGGTGAATTTTCAGAAGTAAATCACCAGGTCTTTCTTCCTACTCCATCTTAATCTGGAAGCTCTGCTGAAAACTGTCCACCATGGGTGACCCTGCTGGTATTTGAAATACTGCTGGCATAGCTTCCAGCATCACAGCAACACACAACATATGACAAAATGGCAGGCGGGTGGTGGTACATGTGGCTAGTGGCTACCATACTGGGCAGCACAGACTTAGATGCTCAAATTATGCTGCCTGGGCTGACTCACCTTCATGGAGGTGCTCTGATTGGCTCTCTTGTGTGTGTGTATGTGTGTGTTTGGTGAAAGTTTACACAGAAAATTAGGTTCCCATTTAGCATGATTGGCTCTTATTAGCTCACAGGTCCATTTCTGGACTAACCATGCTCACAGGGATCGGGAACTCTGCCCAGGTCTGAGTCACATGTCTGACCCCAGGAGCAAAGTTCACTTTGTCTGAGCCAGACGAAATGGATCCCTAGTGGAAAGAGGATTTCTGTTATCAGAAGAGGGCAAAGCACCTCACAGTCCACTCCCACTGTACACTTGCTGAAGGGGAGGTGGGGTGGAAGGATGAGCAGTCCCCCAACAAACATTTATTAAGACCCTTTGGGCACCATGTTAGACTCAGGGGCTTTGGAACCAAACATACTTGGGTTCAACTTCCGACTCCACCACTTCTTGGGACTTTCTGGTGACCTGGACGACTTCCTGGTCCCTCGGCCTCAGAGTGCTGCGTGCAGATTAAATGAGATGAGTATGTAGGGTGACTAGTGCAAGGCCCAGCACGTGGTGGAAGCTCAAAACCCATGGCTATAATTAGGCAGGGTCAGGATACTTTTCACATACCCACTTTTCACAGATGATGAAATGGAAGCCCAGAGAGGGTGAGTGACAATCCGAAGGTCACAGAGCATGTTGAATGCAGAGCCCAGACCAGGTCCCAGGGCTCCAGATCCCCAGCCCCTTTGCTGTTTATTTCTCTAAACCAGCTAGACATCTTCCAGCCCCATCTATACAATGGGGACAAGTGATAGTACCTATCCCATAGGGTTTCTGTAGGTACCTCTAGAGGGTTTCATAGGGTCTCAACAAGAAGCCGAGTCAGCTAGTGGTTGAGCATGTGGATTCTGGATCCAATTGCCAGGGTTCATATCCCGATTCTTTATTTATGAGCTTTGTGACCTTGGGTGAGTGATCAGCATCTTGGCGGGTCAGTCTTCCTGTCTGTAAACTGGAGCTGATAATGACCTGCCCCATAGGCTTGTTGGGAGGATTGTTGTTGTGTTGTTAGGTGCCCTCGAATTGGTTCTGACTCATAGTGACCCTGTGTACAACAGAATGAAACACTGCCTGGTCCTGTGCCATCCTCACAATGGTTGCGATGTTTGAGCCCATTGTTGCAGCCACTGTGTCAATCCATCTCATTGAGGGTCTTGCTATTTTTTGATGACCCTCACTTTACCAAGCGTGATGTCCTTCTCCAGGGGCTGGTTCTTCCTGGTAACACGTTCAAAGCATGTGAGATGAAGTCTTGCCATCCTCGCTTCTAATGAGCATTCTGGCTGTACTTCTTCCAAGACAGATTTGCTCATTCTTCTGGCAGTCCACGGTATATTCAATATTCTTCACCAACACCATAATTCAAAGGCATCAATTCTTCTTTGGTCTTCTTTATTCATTGCCCAGTTTTCATATACATGTGAAACAACTAAAAATACCATGGCTTGGGTCAAGTGCACCTTAATCCTCAAAGTGACATCTTTGCTTTATAACACTTTATTTTTTATTGTGCTTTAGGTGAAAGTTTACAGAGCAAATTAGTTGCTCATGAAACAGTTAATACACAAATTGTTTCATGACATTGGTTGCCCAGCCTTGTGATGTGTCAACATTCTCCCCTTCTCCACCCCAGGTTCCCTGTTTCCATTCGTCCAGTTTTCCTGTCCCTTCCCACCTTCTTGTCTTTGCTTTTGGACTGGTGAGCCCATGAGTCTCGTGGACATGATTGAACTACGAAGCACATCTCTCACATGTGTTATTGTTGGCCTTATAGACCTGTCTAATCTTTGGCTGAAGGGTGAATCTCGGGGGTGACTTCAGTACTCAGTTAAAGAGGTGTCTGGGGGCCATACTCTTGGGGGTTTCTCCAGTATGTGTCAGACTAGCAAGCCTAGTCTTTCGTGTGTGTGTGTGTGTGTGTTGTGAATTTGAATTTTGTTCTACATTTTTCTCCGGCTCTGTCCAGGACCCTCTCTGTTGCAATCCCTGTCAAAGCAGTCGGTGGTAGCAGCCAGGCACCATCTAGTTGTTCTGGGCTCAGTCTGGTGGAGGTTGTGGTAGCTGTGGTTGCTTTTTTGGTGCTTTAAAGAGGTCTTTGGCAGACGATTTGCTAAATGCAATACGTCGTTTGATTCCTTGACTGCGGCTTCCGTGGGTGTTGATTATGGATCCAAGTAAAATGATGTTTAAAAGGGTTAGTATCCAATAAACACTCCTCAGTGAGGAGAGCCATCATTCTGATATCCTGCTGCCTGGGAGTGCTAGGCCACAGGGATGTAGGTGAGCCAAGCCCAGGGCAGGTTTCAGGGGGCTGGAGGGAGCTGGCTGCAGAACACCCCACATTCTGACTCCACAGAGGGCTCAGTGGGATGAGGGGAGGTGCTGCTGGGTGCTGCCTGGACAGGGCTGGGCTGGGCAGGACGGCCGAGTGGCCTGGAGGCCACCCCCTCCATCACCAGCCAGCCGTCACCCAAGAAGTGCGCCTCTCCAGCCAGGCAGGCATGCTGGCCAAGCTGTTTGGTAACCGGTTTTGAGCAATTCTCCAAAGGAGCACAGGGTCCCAAAGGAGCACGTCAGCTGTGTTGTTACATCGTCGGGGTTTGATCTCTGTTTTAAAGACGCTGATTAATAGACCTTGGCTCTATTTCTCTATTTTTAGACAACTCATGCCTCGCCATCCGCCAGACTCCGGCCCATCTCCGAGACTCGACTTTGTTTTCAAATTTTTTCAAGCCATATCTTTTTTTTTTTTTTTTTTTCTCATGAGAACTGAAGCAATTTCTTCATGCTCCTTTCAGGAGGGGGAAGTGCCAGGTCACTTGTCAGCTTATCCTAGGCGATAGACTGTTGTTTTGGCCAGAGCCTACCCCCCAGCCCCCGACATCCTATTGTGAAGCTCCCTCAAGCGCCGAGGGAATTCACTTTGTCTATCAAAGACAATAAAACCTGGTATAAACAGTGTCTGATAATACATACCTTTTTTTGGCAGGGATCAAAGGCTCCCTAGCCACTTTCAAAGCGAGCCAGGGTACTTTAGCTACACTGGGCAGCCTGGGGGTCTGAGTGGCCAGGGAGAAAGGCAGCTCCAAGCACGTGGCTGGGGAGGGGGTTTCTAGGCCCTTTCTGGGGGATCCAGTGCCTTGCTGAGCAGACGGCACTGGGAACAGAGTTGAAAGGGTCATGGGGGCTGGGAGATAGGAAAGGGCCCCACCTCCCCCCAGTGAAGTTCCTACAGGGGGCTTCTGACAGTGGTGCCCAACCCGCGGGGCTCTGCCTGGAGGAAGGTGCCAGCTGGGGACCAGGGTGGGGATGTCCAGAGGGTAGTAGCTGGCACCCTAGCCAGCCCCAGGCTTGGAGGGGAAGCTCTGAATGCTAAGGGCTGCCATGGCCACTGGCCTGAGTGGGGGCCTTCCTGCCTATAGGTCCTCAGCAAATAAGAAGTGAAGCAACCAGCCAGCTGCCGCCAGCCTGTGGGCAGCCCACAGGTCTCCTCTGGGACGAGGCTTGGTCTGGCTTTAGCATCCAGCACAGTCTTTCTGTCTGCTGTTATTCCCCACCTTGAGATCTGGAGCTGGTCTCTGGCGGGCAGGTCTTATTAGGAGCCAATTCATCTCTACCCAGAATATGCTTCCCTCCTTGTCCACCATGGAACTCACTCCCTGGGTGTAAACCCTACTGACCCTGGAAAGAAGGAAAATTGGTGGTGGTGGTGTGGGGGGTTAGAACAAACTTTCTTATGATGTGGTGGTTACAGGCATGGCCTTTGGAGCCACACAGACCTGAGTTGAATTCGTGATATCCTCTGTGTTCATTACTGTTTGCTGGGTAACACATTACTCCCAAGCTTGGAGGCTTAAGACAAAACCAAACGTGTATTATCTCATAGTTTCTGTGGGTCGGGAATTTGGGAGCGGCTTATCTGGGTGATTCTGGCTCTGGGTCTCTCATGAGGTTATGGTCAATATGTCAGCTGGGACTGGAAGGCCCACTTCTTTGGTGGCTCGCTTATATGTTGGCAAATCAGCGCTGGCCATTGGCAGGAGGCCTCAGTTCCTCATTGCGTTGACCTCCCCACAGGGCTGCTTGAGCTTCTTCGTAACAAGGCAACTGGCTTCCCCCAAGGTGAGTGATCCAAGACAGCCAGGCAGAAACCACCACGTCTTTCATGATGTAGCTTCAGAAGTCACACCCCGCCATTTTCACAATATCCTAGTGATTTCATACCCATTGCTGTCGAGTTGATTCCAACTCATAGTGACCCTGTAGGACAGAGTAGAACTGCCCCAATGGGTTTCCAAGGCTGTAATCTTTACAGAAACAGACTGCCGCATCTTTCTCCCAACGAGCGGTTGGTGGGCTTGAACCGCCAACCTTTTGGATAGCAGCCGGGTACGTTAACCACTGTGCTGCCAGGTCTCCTAGTGGTCTCACAGGTCAGCCCTATTTGATGTGGGAGGGGACTACACAGGGTGCAAATGCCAGGAGGTGAGGATCTTTGGGGCCATCTTAGAGGCTGGCTACCAAAATCTCTTGGCTTTGTTTCCTCAAGTAGGAGATAACAACAATATCTACTTTGCAGTATTGTGGTGAAGAGTAGCAACAATATAAATAAAACCACCTGCAAGATGCTTGAGTAGACAGTCAACAAATTATTCATGGGAATAATACTATTATCCTTCAATGATAGAATACCACTTGGGTTACTATGCTGCTGTCGAGTCGATTCTGACTCACGGCGACCCCATGTGTGCAGAGCAGAACTGTGCTCCATAGTGTTTTCAAGGCTGTGACCCTTTGGAAGCAGATCACCAGGCCTGTCTTCTGAGGTGCCTCTGGGTGGGTTCGAATCGCCAATCTTCAGCTATTAGTCAAGCTCTAAACTGTTTGTGCCAGCCAGGGACTCCTTTTCCACGCATTAGCTCATTTTGTCTTCACAAGTTACTCACCTCTCTGATCCTCATTTATAAAGTGGAGACATGAACCACATCCCAGAGCTGCTGAGGGGATGAAATAAGCACCAGTGAAAACCACTGGTCAAATGCAGAAGCCCAAGGGCCTCAATTCGTGCTTGCTTGGAATGGCTGTTCCTTTTCACCAGCTTCTCCCTTTCCCTGTCACAAAATCTGCTCTTCTTTGCGATATTCAGTGATCAGATGACGAAGACTCCCAGTCAGTCCTAGCCTAGGACTGATAACTTGGCCTTGGATCAAACTAGTAGGCCTGGATGAGAAACTGGATGTCAGCAGGGGTGGGGTGAGGAAGACACTGATTCCCAAGTTTCTAAAATTCTGGGGTGGTCACAAATTCTTAAAAAGTCCAGACTCACTGGACTGGTTGTGAATAGAGGACTATCACCTGAGATACTCTTTAAACTTTGAACTGAGACTATTCCTTGAGGTCACCTTTTAGCTGAATAACAGACTGACTCATAAAATAAAGAATATCATCTGTGAGTACTGTGTTCCTTTAAAAAATCCTGTATGTGAGACCAAAAGGTCAACAATTACCCTAAAGCAAAGATGAGAAGGTAAGCGGTAAGGAAACTAGGTTACTGGAAATGGAACAACCAGAACAGAAATTAATGTTGACAGACTGTGGAAAATGTAACCAATATGACCGAATAATTTGTGTAGAAAAAGTGTTAAATAGGAACCTAATTTGCTGTGTAAACATTCACTGAAAACATAACAAAATATTATTAAGAAAAAAGAAAGCCAGTGGTGGTAGCGGTAGATGATGGTCCCTACTGAGCAGGAGAACAGGCAGGGATAGCTGGAGGCAGAGGTACCATCAACTGCCTCTCTTGCTGCTGAAACATTTGTTTCTCCCTGGACAATGAGTGAGGGACCTCGTCAGGGGCATTTCTGTCTCCCAGCCCTTTCCTAGCACAGCCTGATGTATGGTGAGTACTCATGTCAAATGGCACGCAGGTCATGAGCATGGACTCTGGAGTGAGACGTTGTGTGCTTGGGAAACACCTCTAACATCAGTCATCATATCAGCTGAATGGGGATGTTAAGGTCTGTTGTGACGTTCTAAGAAACGTTGTAAGTACAGTGCTTAGCACAGTGCTGGACCCTTGACAGTGGTTGTTATCGTTAGCTGCTGTCAAGTCGGCCCTGACTCATGGCAACCCCATGCATAATGAAAGGAAATGCACCTAGTCCTGCACCATCCCTGTGATCGGTTGCAGATTGGACTGCTGTGATCCATAAGGTTTTCAGTGACTGATTTTTTGGAAGTAGATCACCAGGCCTTTCTTCCTAGTCCATCTTAGTGTGGAGGCTCTGCTGGAAACTCATTTAGCATCATACAACATGCCAGTCCCCACTGACAGATGGATGGTGGCCGTGCATGAAGTGCATTGGCTAGATATAGAACCCTGGTCTCCCTCATGGAAAGCTAGAATTCTACCACTGAACCACCAGTGTCCCACGTAGTGTTTAATGTATGTTTAATAATAATGATAGGCATTACTGAATGAGCAACTGGATTCTGCTCACTGTCCAGCATGTTGATTAGGAAGCAAGGGGGAAACTCAGGCAGCCCCAGTCTTGCCCACCCTCCTCCTTCTCCCTCTCCTTCCCCAGAACCTTGAATACAAAGTATCCCTTTCTTCCTTTAGAGAACCAGTTGCTCCAGGCCTCAGGGAGGGCAGCCAGCCCCCAGGCCTCCCAGCAGAAATCCCCTTGGTAGACAAGGCCTCCCTGTGACCTTTCACCTTTTGGCCTCTGGGTGAAGGACCATTAACCAAACTGCCTTCCCCAGCCTTTTGTGGAGGAGAGCCCTTTGTCCAGCTGTCCTCTAAAAAGAAAACCTGTGGAGTGATGGCTCCCGTCCCTGCTCTGCATCCCAGCACCACTGCCGCCATCTTTGTTTGTCCAGCCCTTTATAACTTATAAAATTCTTTCATTAGGTCCTCAGAGGTAGTATTTCTTGTCCAGGGTCACTCAGCTAGCAAGTGGCTGAGACAGGACTGGCTCCTAGGTTTTCTGATTCTCTGTCTAATCTTGATCTGCTCTACCAGGGTGCCACGCACCAGGCAGGGAGGGTTTGGAGACGATTTAGGGGGATAACTTGCCCCGTTTCTGTCTCCACATTCCTCACCAGGCAGGATTTCTAGATAAAACCAACAGGGAGAGAGTTACTATTCATATTTATTGAGCTCCTTATTTTCCCAGACACTTTACATAACTTAGCACATTGCTTCCAATTTAGTCCTCATGGGAAACCCTTGAGATGGGTCTTCTTACTCTTTTTACAGGTGAAGAAACGAATATAGAAGGGCCAAGGAATAAACCCAAGGTTAGGCACTGCTGAAGGAGCCCTGATGGTGCAGTAGTTAAGCACTTGTCTGCTAACCGAAAGGTTGTTGGTTTGAACCCACCAGACGCTCCGTGGGAACAGAGACCTGGAGATCTGCTTCTGTAAAGATTATAGCCTAGGAAGCCCTATGGGGCAATTCTACTCTGTCTTTTAGGGTCGCTATGAATCAGAATTGACTTGATGGCACATAGCAACAACACCACATACTGCTGAGCAGGGGAGTAGACACTTGTATCTCGATCTGCCTGACTTTCTGAAGCCCATGCAATTTCTGCCACCTCGAATGCCATGGTGTGGTGGGCTCCTGCATGCATAGCAACTCAGAACCATTTGAGTTTAGGTCTGGGCTTGACCAGTTATTCCAACAAGGTGGACACAGGGCTTTGGGAAGATGAATATGGGTTTGGGAGGGCTTGGGCTTTGGAACCCAGCAGACCTGGGCTCAAATCCTGGCTCTTTGGCTCCATGGCTTTGAGTCTTGTGCAAACCATGTAACACCATCTGCCAAATAAGAGAATTATGCTTTGGCTTGCAGGATTGCTAATTATGTATGTAAACTGGGTTCAAGAAAAAAAAAAATCCCAAGCCCATTGCCATCAAGTCGATTCCGACTCATAGCCCCCTATCAACAGAGTAGAACTGCCCCATAGGGTTTCCAAGCTGTAATGTCTACCGAAGGAACCCTGGTAGTGCAGTGGTTAAAGCACTCTACTGTTAACTGAAAGGTCGGTGGTTCAAAGCCACTGTGAAGATGTAATCCCATAACGATTACAGTCTTGGAAACCCTATGGAGCAGTTCTACTGTGTCCTATAGCATCGCTATGTGTCACAATCAACATAATGGCAACGGGTTTGGTTTTGGTTTTTTGGGTAATCTTTATGGAAGCAGACTGCCACATCTTTCTCCCCCAGAGTGGCTGGTAGATTCAAACTGCCGACCTTTTGGTTAGCAGCCGAGTGCTTAACCACTGTGCAACCAGGACTCCTTTATTTAAGACATAGTAACCCTTTGATCCCTAGAAGATTGAGAGAGAAGGCAGAATGACCAGGGGCTCAGAGAACTGTCTTGCTTTTTCTCTACTACCTTCTCTCTAGACCTCTCACCTACCCTCCAAGTGCCACAAATGGAAAAAACTACCGCACAGGCCATCAGTAACGTGCCCTCTTGTGCTCTGATGGTAACAAGGGTTTTTATTCTGAACTACAGGCTTGTGCTGTCTGCATAGGGACATGGGGTCTTAAGGAGGGGTGCCAGCCCCTCTGTTGTCCACCAATGGAGCCCTCAACCCTGAAAGCTAGGAAGAAGTCTAATAACTAAAGCTTATGAATATGAATGCCTCAGGCTTCCCAGTGATGTCACATACATAATTCAATTCAACAAACAGGTAACAATCACTTCTTCTGAAGGGACGCAACTAGCTGCAAGTATCAGAGACCTCAAGTAACAGTGGCCTAGACAAGATGCTAGGTTTTTTTTTCTTTCTGTCTTCCATAAAAGTCCAGAGGGAAGTGGTCACGTAGGTATGGTGGCTCTGCTCTGGGAAGTCTTGATGGACCCAGGCTCCTTCCATCTTGTTGCTTCACCACGTATGGTCTTCATTCCTAATGTCACCTCATGGTCTAAGATGGCAGCTCCAGCTCCAGCCATCATGTCCATCACCAGCAGGAAGGTAGATGGTATGGAGCAGATAGGCAAAGGGTGCACACCAGCAGTCTCTTAAGAAAGATCCCTGGCAACTGCAGACAATACTTATGCTTAAATCTCACTGGCCAGAACTTGGTCACATGACCACCCTTAGCAGCAAGGGGAAGTTGTGTGGCTATATGCCCAGCTACAAATTGGGGCCTCTATTCTATGGAAGAGGAGCCCTGATGGCACAGTGGTTAAGTGCTTGGCTGCTAACCAAAAGGTAGGCAGTTCAAATCCACCCAGCCTCTCCACAGGAGAAAAGACTTGGAGATATACTTCTGTAAAGATTACAGTCCAGGAAACCCTGTGAGGCAGTTCTACTTTATCATATAGGGTCACTGTGAGTCAGAATTGACTCGACAGCACACAACAACAATCTTACTATGGAAAAAAGATGGCAATTAGCATTCGCCTGCACTGATGTGTTTAAGCTTTTATTATGGATTAGGTACTATATCTACCTTCTTTGTCTCAAAAGCTCTGAGTTGATTCTTTTCATTCCCATTATAAAGATGAGAAAACTGTGTCCCAAAGGTTTTGGTATGATGTGTTTTCATTCTCGTTTGATTCTAGGAATTTTTTTATTTCATCTCTGATTTCTTCTATTACCCCATGGTTTGTAAGCAGGATGTTATTCAGTTCCCATGTAACTGATTTTTTTTTCCTTATTCTTCCTGTTGTTAATTTCTACTTTGATGGTGAGGTTGTGGTCAGAGAAGATACTTTGTGTTATCTCAGTGTTTTGGATTTTGTTGAGGGTTGCTCTGTGGCCTAAAATGTGGTCTATTATGGAGAACACTCCATGTGTGTTGGAAAATAATGCATACTTTGAAGCTGTTGGGTGGAGTGTTCTATGTATGTCTATGAGGTCAAGTTGGTTGATTGTGCCCTTTAGGTCTTCTGTATCTTTGCTGAGTTTCTTTCTAGGTGTTCTGTCCTTTACCGAGAGTGGTGTGTTGAAGTCTCCTGCTATTATTGCGGAACTGTCAATTTCTCTTTTCAGTGCTGTTAGAGTTTGTTTTATGTATTTTGGAGCCCTGTCATTGGGTGCGTACATGTTTATCATGGTTATGTCTCCATGATGGCTTGTCCCTTTAATCACTATATAGTGTCCTTGTTTGTCTTTTATGGTGGATTTTGTTTTAAACTCTATTTTATCTGAGATTAGTATTGCCACTCCTGCTCTTTTTTGGTAGCTGTTTGCTTGATATATTTTTTTTTCCATCCTTTGATTTTTAATAAATTTACATCTTTGTTTCTAAGGTATGTCTCTTGTAGACAGCATATTGATGGATCCTGTTTTTTTATCCATTTTGTCACTCCCTGTCTCTTTATGGGTGCATTTAGGCCATTTACATTCAGTGTAATTATTGATAGGTGTGAGTTTATTGCTGTCATTTTGTAGTGCTTTTTTTATGGTGCTGACGTTTTCTTGTTCCTCTTACTCTCCTGTGCTGAATTCCTTTTGTTTGTGGATTTTTTTCCAATTATTTTGTTTTTGTAGATTTTGTTTTTACTGAGACTTTATGTTTTTATTCCTAATTTTGATGAGTAGGTTTGTCAACCTTCTTTGTGGTTACCTTGAAATTTACCCTTGTCTTCCTAGGTTTGAACCAGTCTATTATTACTTGGTATCACCTTGTCTTCCTCTCCATTAGAGGGTTCTATACCTACAGTGTTTATACACTCTTTTATTGTTCTGTTGTTGTTGTCATTTACAGATTAACCTCTCTGGTTCCCTGTTGTAATTCTTTTGGTTTTGGATAGTCCTTGAGAGTTCATTTCCTAGGCTGATATCTGGCTGGTACAATCCTGCATCCTAGATTCAGCCTGTGGTCTGATGTTTGTTCTTAGACTGAAGGACTCCCTTCAATAATTCTTGTAAGTTTGGTTTGGTTTTTACATATTCCCTTAATTTCTGTTTATGTGGGAATGTCCTAATTTCACCATCATATTTGAATGAGAGTTTTGCAGGATAAATTATTCTTGACCGGCAATTTTTTTCTTTCAAGGTTTTATATATGTCGTTCCATTGCCTTCTTGTCTGCATGGTTTCTGTCGAATACTCCAAGCTTAGTCTTATTGTTTCTCCTCTGTATGTGACTTTTTGTTTCTCTCAAGTTGCTCTTAGGATTCCTTGTTTGTCTTTGGTTTTAGAGAGTGTAATTATGATATGCGTTGGTGGTTTTCTTTTGGGGTCTATCCTATATGGGGTTCATTGAGCTTCTTGAATGGTCAGCTTTTCATCTTTCATGATATTGGGGAAGTATACTGTCAGCAGTTCTTCAATGATCCTCTCTGTGTTTTCTGTTTTCTCCCCCTGTTCTGGAACTCCAATCACCCGCAAAGTTTTGCTTTTGATTGTATCCCACATAATTCTCAGGGTTTCTTCATTTTTCTTCATTCTTTTTTCTGATTTTTCCTCAAATAGAGTTGTAGCCAAGTGTTTGTCTTCAATGTCACTGATCCCATCTTCCATCATTTCAAACATGCTCCTCAGCTCCTCTATGAAACTGTCCATTTCTGAGGTCCTGTTGTTTAAAAGATGAGAAAGCTGATCATCAGAGATGTTAAGTAGAAAGTTCTAGGCTACCCAGTAAGGAAGTGGTGAGTCTGGGCTCTAAGGCAAGGCCCGCATGACTCCCAAATCTGTGCTGCTACCTTCTTTTCTGTAAGGCCTGGCCAACATTGAGAAACAATACCACTGCCATTTTATGACTTTTCAGGGTATAAGGAGGTAGCTGGCTTAGGTTTTATTTTTGTTTTAAAATAATTTTATTTTTGTCGTTGTGATTGAAAATATACGTAACAAAACATACACAAATTCAACAATTTCTATATGTACAATTCAGTAACATTGGTTACATTCTTTAGGTTGTACAACCATCTTCACGCTCCTTTTCTGAATCATTCCTTCACAGTTAACATAAATGCACTGCCTCCTAAGCTCCCTATCATCTAACCTTTCGAGTTGCTGTTGTCAATTTGATCCCATATAGATAGTTCTTTAAAAGAGCACAGTGCTCAAGGCAGAAGGCGTAGGTTGGAAACTCTTTCAGACTTGCGTGAATATGTGTCAGGTTTCCAGCATAAGTGTGCCTTGATTTCTCTTTATAAAGGAAGAGTAGTCACTTTTCTGTGAGCTGTTCCTAGGGTTCACCCAGGGTCAGTGAGTTCAATGCAACTTTTATTGAACCTGTTCTAAAGTTCCAGGCACCATGCTAGATACATGGCCAAGAAAAACAAGACTAGACCTAGGAGAAAGCAGAGAGCTATATGTAACACAAAAGGAAGGCCTTGATCTTGGCCTTGGGCCTTTCTACTTTAACCTCAAATAGTCCTGGTCACTGGCTACCTCATTGCTTTGACGTTGGGCAGAGTGGGAAGGTCAGGGCCCAGTTTGTGCAGCTTCTCTGCAAGGTGAGATGGAGGAGCCTGGTACAGAAGCTGGTGTGCAAAGACCAAGTCCTCCCCTGGTGGAGGGTGAGCCACGTTGCCTAAGATTTGAGTTGCTTCACTGGTGGCCACTTCCTTCACTGAGTTAGAGCATAGTGCACTCATGAAACCCATGTCTCAGTGTACTTGGTGGCTAGTTGGCATACCCTCTTCATGAGTCTGGCTGATTTCCAGGCACATCTGGGCACTGTGGTGGCACTTTCTTGACTAGTGTTTCAGAGATCTGTCCCATCACTCCAACTTGATCATCATCTCTTGGAGTTATGTGCATGCATGTGCGTGCATGTGTGTTGAGAGGACAGAGAGCTTTTCTCTTCTTAACAATAGCTAATAATAGTATCTGCCATTTATTGAATGCTTACTACATGTCTGTCCCTGGGCGGGGCCCTGTCTACTGGACAAAAGTCATGTGCAACTTATCAAGTTTCTGTAAGTTAGCATCTAACGTACGGAGTTAGGGGATCTTAATCAATAGTAAAGGAGCCCTGGTGGCACAGTGGTTAAGCACTCAGCTGCTAACCAAAAGACTGGCAGTTCAAACCCACCCAGCAGTTCTGTGGGAGAAACACCTGGCGATCTGTTTATGTAAAAGTTTAAAAAAAAACCCATTAAGTCGATTCTGATTCATAGTGACCCTATGGGACAGAGTAGAACTGCCCCCACAGGGTTTCCAAGGCTGTAATCTTTGGAGAAGCAAACTGCCACATCTTTCTCCCATAAATGTTACAGCCTAGGAAACCTGTGGGGCAGTTCTACTCTGCCCTATAGGGTCGCTATGAGTTGAAATACACTCCATGGCACACAACACACTGACAGTATGACTTTGTAGGTCCCCAGGTGGCACAAACTATGAGTTGGAATCCACTCAATGGCAATGGGTTTGGTTTTGGGTTTGCTAATCTAAAGGTTGGAGGTTGGACCCCACCCAGCAGTACTGTGGAAGAAAAGGAGGCCTGGTAATCTGCTTCTGTTAAGATTCCAAAACCAAACCAAAACCATTGCTGTCAAGTCGATTCCAACTCATAGCAACCCTATTGGACAGGGTAGAACTGCCCCATAGAGTTTCTAAGGCTATAGATCTTTATGGAAGCAGACTGCCACATCTTTCCTCTGCAGAGTGACTGGTGAGTTCAAACCACTGACCTTTCAGTTAGCAGCCAAGCACTTAACCACTGCAACATAAGGGCTCCTTCCATTAAGATTACAGCCAAGAAAACCCTATGGAGCAGTTCTACTCCGTAACATATGGAGTCACCATGAGTTGGAATCGACTCCACAGCAACTAATAACAGTCTGACTTCGAAAGGCCATGAAGTCATCTTGTTGCCTTATGTCCAAGTTTTTGGATAATTTTTCTTAACAGAAGCTAGTAAAAATCTGTGGAATGAACAGACAAGAGTAGGTGGACAAGGCTCAGTGGAAACCCTCCCCCCACCTGGAAAAACAGACCCAGAGCCTGCTCACTGTGAGCCAGGATCAGCCTCCAGGCCTTCGATGTGTTGGAACTCAGGGAGCTACTCCCCAGCAAAAGTGGGAAATCTGACCATCATGAGGTGCCGAAGATCAGATGAGGTTCTTCACCTCTAGCAAGGAGCCAGAGAAAGCGTGCTGAGTCCTGGATGTGCGTTTTTAGTTGAATAAAATAGGCTAATTGAATAAACAGCAGGACCCCTGAGTGCAAAGCCAGTGCCTCCTCTCTGGGACCCACGACCCTCCAGGAGAGACAAGCTAACGGTGAATCCTATGGCTTCATCTTCTGCCCTGCCTTTGCCTTTCCCCTTTCTGAGACAAAAGTAAGGTTCTGGAAGGTGCAAGTTAAAATAGACCTTTCATAAAAGATTCATTCCTGAACAAGAAAGTTATGAAAGCATGAAATGTGAAGTAAGTGCCAATCTGAATTCCACGCGATGCATTTGGCCGTAATTGTTTTATTAAATTCCCCACAGAAGGCACTTTTCAATCACAGGACAGCAAGAAAGATCAGCAGGGATCAGGGCCAGATACCTTCTTCACTGGGGAAAAAAATGAGTAACAAGTTTTAGGTGCTGACCTAACGCACTTTGGAGAATAAGAATGGGTATTAAAACGGATTTAGTTATTTCAAAAAAATAAGAAAGAGCTATTGCAAAAAAAGGCCTGAACTGCAGAGGCTCAAACATGATGTAAACTACCTCCAGGAAAAGCCTAACTAGCCATTGGCAATGGTGTGTGCACCTAAGGTTTTAGAACTATTGTGTCTTTAGAACTATCGTGGGTGTCCCTGGGCGGCACAAGTGGTTAAGCGATGGACCACTAATGGAAAGGTTGGTGGTTCAGATCCACTCAGAGGTGCCTCAGAAGACAGCCCTGGTGATCTGCTTCCAAAAGCTCACAGCCTTGACCACCCCGTGGAGCACAGTTCTACTCTGCACACATGGGGTCGCCACGAGTCAGAATCGACTAGACGACAACCTACAACAACAGCAACAAAGAACTACCGTGAGTTGGGGCGGGGTGAGGGGTGGCGATAATTCTGTCTGTAGACGGATCTGCATTTTGGGTCTAGCACTGAAAATCACTCTTCTCTAGGGCTTCAACCCTTGGAACCAACAGACTTGCGTTCTATCAATATCGCATGCGCCTACAAACAAATCAAAGTTGGCACAGCAACAATTTCTGGGCAACTGCTCCACCCACATCTGGCTTTTCCCCCACCTCCTTTCTCTTCCTAGATCTTTTTCTAGCAAGGGGAGGGAGCAGGGCTTCTTCCTTTCCCTTGGGGCTTGGCCTTGTATACAATATCACAAGTTAAAATTCTAGTGTGGAGGTAGTGGTGGCTCAGTGGTAGAATTCTCACCTCTGCAGGGTTCGATTCCTGGCCAGTGCACTTCATACGCAGCCACCATCCATCTGTCAGGGGAGGCTACTATGATGCTGACTAGGTTCCAGCAGAGCTTCCAGACTAAGAAGGACTAGGAAGAAAAGCTAATTATGAGCCAGTGAAATGTGAGCCTATGGATCACAATGCTCTGATCTGCAACCAATCAGGGGGATGGTGCAGGACTGGGCAGCGTTTAGTTCTATTATGTGCAGGGTTGCCACGAGTTGGGGCCCAGTGTATGGAGGCTAACAACAAAGTTCTAGGCTCACGGCCATCTCCTGCAGAGGGGTCTCGTCTTCCACCTATGTCCTCTCAATTGCCTTCCTTGCCTCTGTGGGGGCTGCTTGGGGGTCTGTTCAACCTGGTGTCCTTGCCCCAGCTTGGTTCCCGGGTGACCAATTTCAGAGCCCTATGATTTCCACATGAGTCCAAGTTCTCTGTCTCTAAAAGAAGGGTCTGGAGCAGTAGATTTGAGAAGTAGCACCGCCGGGGATACACAGGACTCCTCACCATACCCATCCAAGCAAGAGAAAATAAACCAAACCCTCAAACGCTTGAAGTGGTTATGGGGGTAACAATTCACAGTAATCACTGGGTTTTCCTTCTGATCCTGCCTGACTGATAATGTTAATTGCTACTCTCAGCTGCAGGTGTGCCTTCTCGAAGGTTTGGAAAGAGGTGAAAGAACACAGGTAAGTCACTAAGGTTGGGTTCCAGCAAGTCCTTTCACGGTGGAGAGAGACCCATGGTTGGGATGCCATCCCTGCGAGCTGACGTGTGCAAGCTGGATGCACAGGTGACCCTCACACAGGTGGAGGGGGCCACTGCGCTGGTGGCTGGGTTGGGGCAGCAGCCCTTCACAGACAGGCTCGGGGTCCAGCTGATACTGCCACTGCCCCAAGGTGCAAGGAAGGGGTGGGACAGGAGCCCTGTGTGGGGCGCCACCCTGTGGAAGCTGGGGGAGCTAGGGCTTGCCTGAGTAGAGATGGGCGCATGGCAGGGAGGGGTCTCTCAGTCTCCTACTTCATGTCACCCGCTGGGGATCAGGTTTTTGACAATGAAGGATCAGGATGGCAGGTGAGGCCCTGCTCCAACCGGGAGTCTTCATGGATACCCAGCTTAATAGACTAACTCATCTCGGATGGCCTGGAACTTTCTCTATTTTAGCATCAAAAGTTGCACGTCTTGGGCATTCCCTCTGTCCTGGGCAAAACCGGACACTCGGTCAACCTACTATCAGACACCCCACCTCACCCCCAGGGGATGCAGGAGGCAGATCTGTCCCTCAGGAGGTTTACGGGCACCCAAGGTTATTTTTGCAACATCCAGAGGGAAGTGGAGTCAGGCATTTTACAGCGGGATTCATGTCTACCTCTTGTCACTGTTCTTGTGAGGTGCTGTCGAGTCTGTTCTGATTCCTAGCGACCCCATGTGACAGAGTAGAACTGCCCCATGAGGTTTTCTAGGCTGGAGTCTTTACGGAAGCTGATTCACTGGGTAGGTTCAAATCATCAACCTTTGGGGTAGCAACTGAGGGCTTAACCTCTGCACCACCAAACCGAAACCAAATCCATTGCCACCAAGTGGATTCCGACTCATAGCGATCCTAAAGGACAGAGTAGAACGGCCCCATAGGTTTTCCAAGGAGAGCTGGTGGATTCCAACTGCTGATGCTTTGGCTAGCAGCCGAAAGCTTATTTGCACCCTCAGTACGCCTTATCTTCTCACTGCCCCCATTAAAAAAAGGAAAAGACGGGAAGGGAAAGAGAAAAGAAGAAAAAGGGAAAGATGATACGCAATTGGTTTGTGAACGCCGGGGCCCAGTTGTGGATTTTAAAACACACGCAAACTCCTCCCTGCCCCCGCCAGGCCCAGCACAGCGAGTGCCTGCTTGTTTTTTTTAACCCCTGTCAGACACTGTTGGGTAGTCATGACACACGCCTAGTAGCGCGTCCCCAGGCACCTTCTGAGTCCCGGCCCCTCTTGCAGTTGCCTTTCCTGCATTTTTCCAGTTGCCGTCAAGTCGACTCTGACACATGGTGACTCCACGTGTGTCAGAACAGTACCGTGTTCCACAGGGTTTTCAGGGGCTGATTTTTTGGACATAGTTGCCAGGCCTTTCTTCCGAGGTGCCTCTCAGTGGATTTGATTAGTAGCCACACGTCAACTGTTTGTGCCATCCAGGGACTCCAGACTTTGTCAGCTGTCTCCTGAGGAGTAAAATTGCCTCTAGTTGAGAACCAGTTTATGGCACGAGAGGGGACCTACTATAAGGGTGGTTGTGAGGATGAAACCAGTTTACAATTCTCAACAGACGTAGAACCGTGACCACAGGGTAAGCACTATGTAAGTATTTGTTAAATGAAATTGTTGTAGCCCTCCGCCCCCCACCCTGCATAAATAGTGTGAGTAACTCACTCCCTTAACTCATCAGGGGTGCCCTCATGACACTCTACGCCTGCCACCTGGGGAGGCTTGTTCACGCCTCTGTTTTTGGCTCTGCCACTTGCTACCAACTGGTTGGTTTTGGGGTTGGGAGGCATTTTTGGATTGTCACAACTTTGGGGGAAGGGATGCTTACTGGCATCTAGTCATTAGAGGCCAGGAAGGCTGCTAAACATCCTACAATGCACAGGACAGGCCCCACACAGAATGATCCAGCCCAGAAAGGCAGCAGTGTCAAGGGTGAGAAAACCCAATCACAACGGATGGGAAGGGTGGACCCTGGGAGGCACACCCGGAACCCTGAGTCTCGAGTGCCCCTCCCCTCCTCCAGAGTCAGGCTAGAGCAGTCTGTCCTCTGGCTGGGTCCTTACTGTCTTTTCCAGGGCTCACCCCAGAGTGTCCTGTGCTCTTGCTATTCACTGTGAATGCGGCTGCACTCTGCTGGCCATACCACCGACTCTGTCCTGGTTCATTAAGACAGTGAGCTGGGTTTTACAGTTATTGCCCTTAAAATCCCCGTCAGCAGCATTCCCAGCCTTCAGTGGGGCTAGGGGTACCAGCTTGGTAGGTTTAATGTCACAGGATGACCAGCATTCAAATGCCCTCTAGGATCCACCCCGCTGCTCAGTTGCCCAAGCTGCGGAATGTTGGCCAAAGGTAAATCCAGAGTTCACACAGGTGGGAGGTAGTTCTTGCAGATCACCTTGGAGCATGTGCTGGCTGGCTCCACAATGCAGGCCACCACTTAATAAGGCGGCTGGGACCCCAACTGCAAGGGATTTGAAGCAGCTGGGATTAAAACAGAACTTTTTCCTCAGGGGCTCAGAATCCTAGCTCCTAGGCCTGGAGGGAGTTTCAGAGGTCTTACCATCTCTCTCTGCTGCCCAAGAAGACTCTCCCAAATGGCACTTGCTACATAGTTTTACGGCCCAGTAGGAACCCTGGTGGCACAACAGTTAAGCGCTTGGCTGCTAACCTAAATGTTGGTGATTTGAACCCACCCAGTGGCTCTGCAGGAGAAAGACCTGGCAATCTGCTCCCGTAAAGTTTACAGCCAAGAAAACCTATGGAACAGTTATGTCGCATGAAGTTGCTGTGAATTGAAATCTACTCAATGGCAACCAACAACAAGAAGTGCAACATGAAGAGTCCCTGGGTGGTGCAAAAGGGAGCAAAAATTGGAGGTTCCAGTCTACCCAGAGTTGCCTCAGAAGAAAAGCTTGGTGACCTACTTCCAAAAGAGCAACCATTGAAAACCCTATGGAGCACGGTTCTACTCTGACACACATGGGGCTCCAGGAGTTGGAACCAACTCAACAGCAACTGGTTAAAGACTGGAAAGATGGATCCTTGGCTAATACCATCCCCCTGATCCACCCTCCCATCCACCCGCCATCCCCCCACCCCAATCCATCCCCTTCCCCCAGATCTGTTTTGGTTGTAGAGGGACATCAGTAAGAACATTGACTAGTGTTCTGAGTTGAAGACACCTGTGGAAAATGCTGCTTGTATTCCCTGCATTACTTGAACTTTTCAATATGTTGGTATTTTAGTTCTTGGTATTTTTTAAAATACAAAATTCCATTAAAATCTAAAATATGTATTTTTCACTAATTCCTATTGCTCAGTCTGAATTGTGGAAAAAAATAAATTAGGGTATATTTGAGAAGGTTTTACTTTCAAGAGTTTTTAGTAAAGCAATCCAGGCTAAGGAGTGTTGTCAAGTAGAAATTCTGCAGACCTACCTCCATGAATGGATCAGTGTCTTCTTATATAATCCCATTGTGTGGACTGTAGACAGGTCCTGCTAGGTTGCTTGAAAAGTTTGTTCCCTTGAGTAGATTAATCATTTCTTCTTCAATGTTATTGTATTGTCTTTATTGGTTTAGCTAACTCTTTCTTTATAGGTAAAATATTTCAGCCCAGCCCCTGTTGGCCTTGCCATGAAATCCAGATCAGAAGAGCTGAAACCAAGCAACTGGGCTGCTCTGGGCTTCTATGGACCCTTGAAGCCTCCAAGCTCAATGCTCCCAGCATGGCTCACCCACCTCTCCTATCCCCCTTCAGCCCTGATCAGAATCTTTGCACTGGTCTGGCCCACCCCAGGCCAAGCCCCTCACTCTTTCGTTTTCCTTCATTAAAAAAAAATATATTGTGCAAGGACTAGAAGGCAGGAGGGGACAGGAAAGCTGGTGATAGGGAACCCAAGGTTGAGAAGTGATAGTGTTGACATGTCGTGGGGTTGTTAACCATTGTTGTAAACAATATGTGTACTGTTTAATGAGAAACTATTTGTTCCGTACACCTTCATCTAAAGTACAATAAAAAAATAAAAACGTAAAAAAAAGAAAAAAAGTTATTGTGGTAAAACATGTATAACCTAAAATTTGCCATTTTAACCATTTTTGTGTGTACAAAGCAGGGGTATTAACAACATTCACATTGTTATGCAACTATTAGCACACTATCTCCAAAACGTTTTCATCTCCTCAGACAGAAACCCTGTACCCATTAAGCCATAACTCCTCGTTTCCCCCTCTCCCCAGCCCCTGGTAACCTCTAATCTACTTTCTATCTCTATGAATTTGCCTGCTTTAGATATTTCACGTAAATGGAATCATATGGTATTTGTCCTTTTGTGTCTGGTTTATTTCACTTAGCATAAGATCTTCAAGTTTCATCCATGCCATAGCATGTATCAGAACATCACTGTTTTTTTAATGGCTGAATAATATTTCATCATGTGTGTATACCACATTATGCTTATCCATTCATCTGTGAATGGACACTTGGGTTGTTTCCACCTTTTGGCTATTATGAATAATGTTGCAACATTACACCCACTCCTCACTTACTGACATGGTTAGATTCCAAAGACCAGGTCATTATGAGAAAATTGGCGTTATGCAAAAATGGAGGATGACCACATCAGATCGCAAAATGGAGGATGGCTACATCATTACATAACTGCCAAATTATACCTCTACATAACTGCCCAACCACTGAGAATCATAGCCCAGCCAAGCTGACACATAAGCTTAATCATCAGAGCCAATGTTACTCTCGCCTCTCACCTTGGTGTTCATTACTGTCAGATGTACATAGTTAATGCACAAAATAGTCTGATAGTAGATTTTTTTACTATTGTCGTAAATGCAAAACGTCAGCTAATGAGACAGTCGATAAGTGAGGAGTAGGTGTACTGTGTACACATATCTGTTTGAGTCCCTGCTTTCAAGTCTTTTGGGTAAGTACCCAAGAGTGGAATTTCTAGGTCATATTGTCATTCTATGTTTAACTTTTTGAGGGACCACCAAACTGTTTCCACAGTGGCTGCACCATTTTACATCCCCATCAGCCTCTCACTCTTGGCAGACATTCCTGCTTCCTAATTCTTTGAGAAAATCCAGGTTATCAGGCTGACCTCTCTCGACTTCTTGCCTTCACACTGACACATTTATCTAAATCTTGACTCTCTCTCCTCTTCTTTCCTCCAGCCTCAGAGGAAGAAGCTAATCCTGTCCTCTGAACTCCAAATCAATCCCCGCCCACCTGCTGAGGGTCCTCAGGTATCATATAAACATGCTCAAGCTTTTTACCATCTTAAAATAACAACAACCTAAACCCCAAGTCCCCAGAGCCTCTCTCCAGCCTAGGGCCCTATCTCTCTCAGTCTCTTCCCTGCCAAACTTCTTGAAAGAGTTGTCCCCAGTCATGAGGGCCGTGTCATCACCTCCCATTCACCTCTCCATCAACTGCATGCTGGCAGCTGGCCCCGCCATTACCAAAGCACTTGCCAAGCACGCCACGGACTTCTTTGTTGTGAAATCCAGTGAGCACTTTTTAGCCCTTATCTTGCCCCACCTCTCTGCAGTCTTTGCTGTTAACCTCTCCTGAAGAAGCTTTCCCCACAACATTACCAGCATAATTACTGCCACTGAGTTGTATTCTTAAAATGGTTAAAATGGCAAATTTTACATATTTTACCACGGTAAGGTTTTTCTAAAACATTTAATGATTAAAAAAAAGAAGAAAAGAAAAAATTTTCACCTGGAGAAAAGAACAAGAGCCAAAGAATGAAGGGAGAGGAGAGGATAGTTGTAATGAAAGTATAGTGCTTTCCTGCAGTTGAACTCCAATTTAATTCTGAGCTTCCTGGCAGCTAAAGCAAAAAGGGTCAAAGAGTTGTGTAAGGCTGTCAACTAAGTGCAGCACAGCCGTGGCGCCAAACACTGGTCAGCAGGGTAGTGCCAAACGGTTTGAAACTTCACCTGGTTGCCCTATAAACAAACAAGTATCATGTTTGTCCTGGTGACATTTTTTGAGCTCCTGGATCAAACCACACCTAAAGCTAAGTGTCTCTTAACTTTGTTATCTTAACTGATAAATCCCCTCTTTTACTTAAGTCAGTGTAAGTTGGGCCCTGAACTAAGAGTGTTCTGATACATGGGCCAAGAAAATTCTTATGGACTGTGGCCAGGAGGATTGTACTACCTTATCTCTAATCCCTCTTATACCTTGCTGATACCATAACACCTGGTATCTATGGAGGAACTGAATATGACAAACTCTGTGCAGATTCAGGCACTGAGCACCTCCAAGATTGTTTAAAGGGAGGAGTGGGCCTAGGAGAGTCTCAGGGAACTCTTTTAACCCTGAGGTCCCAGAAATCTACAGAAGAGGATGGTAACTTCATAGCCCCAATAATGCTGCAAAAATCTCATCTGGATATGGGTCACTGCCAGCAAAACCCTAAACACTGGCTCCTCTTTGGTGTCAAATTGTAATTCTCCTCTTTCATCTTCCCTTGCAGTTCCTTCTGTTTTTCATTTCTCCTGATTTCTTTCTCTGGGCTTTTGATCTGTTTTTTATTGTTATCATTCAGACGTTTCATGCTTGAACTTTCCAAGCCCATGTAATCCAACCATAACAACATCTGGGATCTGCGGTCGTTTATTAACGTTAGCTGGAATTGATGCATCGTGACTGGATGCTTTGCTGAGTTATTCTCTATCTTTGTTCCGTGAAGCTGATTTTCCTGCCAGCCTTAGCCCTGGGGATTTTCCAAGGAACAGCACTGGGCAGGAAGTAATGAGAGCTCTCAGGGAATTTGCTTTGCTTATTTACCACCTCGGGTGGTCTTCACACCGCTTCACCTCTGATGACTGGCTTCTTGGGATCATGCTTCCAGATCTTGGAGTGTCCTTTCTAGTCATGCAGGCCTTGGAGTGGGCCAGTCACACATGGCTTGGATGACAGCTCGGCTCCTTAGCGGCCATTTAGTGGTGGACAAGTCACCTAACTGCTATGAACCCAGTTTCTCTTGAGTAAAATAGGGATGATAACACCTAAAGTATAGGATTGTTGTGAGGATCACATGGAATTCACTAACGTAATTTACATAAAACGCCCGGCTCAATCTAGTACCCTGGTGATGCAGTAGTTAAGTGCTCAGCTGCTAACCAGAAGGTTGGTGGTTCAAACCCAACAGCCACTCCCGGGGACAAAAGATCTGGACTTTTCCTCCTGTAAAGATTACAGCCTAGGAAGCCCTATGGGGGCAGTTCTAATTTGTCATATAGAGTCGCTATATGACCCTATGCCCATTCCAAAGAAGAGTGATTCAACAGAATGTGGAAATTATCGAACAATATTATTAATATCACACGCAAGTAAAATTTTGCAGGGAACTGTCAGAAATTCAAGCTGGATTCAGGAGAGGACATGGAATGAGGAATATCCTTGCTGATGTCAGATGGATCTTGGCTGAAAGCAGAGAATACCAGAAAGATGTCTACCTGTGTTTTATTGACTATTCAAAGGCATTCGACTGTGTGAATCATAGCAAATTATGGATAACATTGTGAAGAAGGGGAATTCCAGAACACTTAATTGTGCTCATGTGGAATGTGTACATAGACCGAGAGGCAGTTTGAACAGAGCAAGGGGATGCTGCGTGGTTTAAAATCAAGAAAGATGTGTGTCAGGGCTGCATCCTTTCATCATACTTATTCAGTCTGTATGCTGAGCAAATAATCTGAGAAGGTGGACCATATGAAGAAGAATACGGTATCAGGATTAGAGGAAGACTCAGTAACGACCTGCATTATGCAGATGACGCAACCTTGCTTGCTGAAAGTGAAGAGGACTAGAAGCACTTACTGATGAAGATCAAAGACCACGGCCTTTAGTATGGATTATACCTCAACATAAAGAAAACAAAAATCCTCACAACTGGACCAATAAGCAACACCATGATAAATGGAGAAAACATTGAAGTTGTCAAGGATTTCATTTCATTTGGATCCACAATCAACACACATGGAAGCAGTAGTCAAGAAATCAGAGGACGCATTGCACTGGACAAATCTGCTGCAAAAGACCACTTTAAAGTGTTGAAAAGCAAAGATGTCACTTTGAGGACTAAGGTGTGCCTGACCCAAGCCATGATATTTTCAATCGCCTCATATGCATGTGAAAGCTGGACAATGAATAGAGAAGACCAAAGAAGAATTTATGCCTTTGAATTATGGTGTTGGTGAAGAATATTGAATATACCATGGAATGCCAGAAGAACGAGCAAGTCTGTCTTGGAAGAAGTACAGCCAGAGTGCTCCTTGGAAGCAAGGATGGAGAGACTTCGTCTCATGTACTTTGGACATGTTTATCAGGAGGGACCAGTCCCTGGAGAAGGACATCATGCTGGGTAATGTAGAGGGTCAGTGAAAAAGAGGAAGACCCTCAACGAGAAGGACTGACACAGTGGCTGCAACAATGGGCTCAAACAGCAACGATTGTGAGGATAGCGCAGGACCAGGGAAAGTTTCATTCTGTTGTACATGGGGTCGCTATGAGTTGGAACTGACTCAATGGCACCTAACAATGGCAGCATGAGTTGGAATCAATTTGACTGAGCACAACAACGACAACACAGTTTGTTGTAGCTATTGTGCTGGGTGTTTTGAAGTTGTCGATGATTTCATTCTATGTGAATCAATAATCAACATCCGTGGAAGCAGTATTGAGTCAATTTGCTGCAAAAGACCACTTTAAAGTTTTAAAAAGCAAAGAGGTCACTTTGAGGACTAAGGTGCATGACCCAAACCATGGTATTTTCAGTCACCTCATATGCGTGCGAAAGCTGGACGATGAAAAAGGGAGACAGAGAAAGAATTGATGAATTTGACTTCATCATGAAGAATATTGAATATACCACAGACTGCCAGAAGAATGAATAAATCAGTCTTAGAAGAAATACAACCAGAATGCTCCAGAAGCAACGATGGAGAGACTTTGGCTCACTTACTTTTGATATGTCATCAGGAAAGACCAATCTCTAGAAAAGGACATCATGTCTGGCAAAGTAGAAGATCAGCAAAAATGGCGGAAACCCTCAATGAGATGGATTGACATAATAGCCACAACAATGGACGCCAACATACCAATGATCATGAAGATGGTGCAGGACTGAGCAACGTTTTGTTCTGTTATACATAAGGTTGCCATGACTCGGAGCTGACTAGACAGCATCTAACAACTACTGTTTCTCCAAAAAGATTGTGTGTGCCTTGAACATGGACATCCCATTCTTTCCTCTTTTGTTGGTATTATTCAGTGGCCAGCTGAGGACCATCAGTGTTTATTGGGTGAATCCCAGTGAAATGAGCAGATACTTTCAGAAACCTCACTTGGACATGAACCTCACTTTGGTCAATAAGTACAGATGAAAAAGCCACAGGTAAAACAATTAAGGTAGATATCACTTTATAGTAAATTGACTTACACAAGAATTTCAGAAATGCTTTCTTCATTTCCGATTAATCTTCTAAGCTCCCCTGCAGCCGAGACAGCCTGTCAAGTTAATAACACCAAACATTTCAAGGAACCAAGAGATGAATCCTTTTTCTTGAAAGAAAAATTTTCCTTGTTTGTTGTGTAAATTTGTAAGCACAACTGCCCACGCAGGGCCATTTTACAAGCAGGGACATTTTGGAAGTGCCATGTGACCAGCGATAACAGCATATCTTTTCTGATGCATTCTCCTCTCTGGATATCACAGCACTAGAAATTATCCTTCTATAATTTCCAACATAAAACGCAGGAATATCCCAAGCATTAAGACTTGTCTATGAGGAGCTGATGATTGTGAAGGGGCTTGTTGGATTTTACTTTGAATTAGAACATCCTCCTTCCCAACTTCTCCTTACCCCCAAATCTGTGCTTCTCAAAGTGATACGTGTCAGGGGGAGGTGGCTCTCAAAGGGGGCATTTGGGAATGTCTGAAGAATTTTTAGTTGTCATAACTAAGGGGGTGCTATTGGCATCTGGAGCCTTGGTGGTGCAGTGCTTAAGACCTCGGCTGCTAACCAAAAGGTCAGTGGTTCGAATCCACCAGCCGCTTCTTAGAAACCGTGTGGGGCAGTTCTACTCCGTCCTCTAGGGTCGCTATGAGTTGGAATTGACTCAACGGCAACGGTTTGGTTTTTGGTTTTACTGGCATCTAGTGGGAGGCCAGGGATACAGCTAAACTCTCACAATGCACAGGATAACCAAGAATTATCCAGCCCAAAATGTCAATGGGGGCAGTGGAGTTTCAGTGGTAAAATTTTGACCTTTTATGGGAGATACCTGGAATGCTTCCTGGCCGATGCACCTCAAGCACAACCACCCCTTGGACACATCAGTGGAGGCTTGTGTGTTGCTATGATGCTGAACAGGTTTCAGCAGAGCTTCCAGACTAAGACGGACTAGGAAGAAAGGCCTGGTGATCTACTTCTGAATATCAGCCAATGAAAACCCTACAGATACAACAGTCTGATCCGCAACAGGACCAGGCAGTGTTTCGTTCTGTTGGACATAGGGTCACCATGAGCAGGGGGACAACTGAACAGCCACTAAGAACAACAACAATATGTCAATAGTTGAGAAACCCTGCCCCAAATCAGCAACAACAAAACCACAAAAATACTGCAAATTATTAACATAAGAAGAGTGCAAGAGGAATATTTAAAACCACTATTCCATTTCTAAATGGCCTGGGGAACTTAGGTGGACTTCATGATGTACACAGGATATGCTGCAAACACATAAACTTTCTGTATTCCTTGAAGTGGATTTGATTTACCTTTGAGCTGGAAAGCAGTGAATGTATTTCTTAAGAAAATGCTTTTGATAACAGTTATCTCCTTCTTGCTAATTAACTCTGGCCTTTTCTTCTGTGAGTTTCTCTGTAAATGGGACTCATCCATCTTGTGGCTATGAGGACACCTGCGGAGAGAGGAGAGGTTGAAGGCAGTCGCTGCGATTCTGAGCTACCTCGTTTCAAGCTCCTTTGAGTCCAATGCCAGCCTTGGCGAAAGCTGCTGGTCCCTGAATGAATGCTGTTTAAAAATCCAGAGGCAGCTGCTTGGGAACAAAGTCCAAGATGGCAGTGAGGGACAACGGGGCTCCTGCTGGCTTTCCACCCACTGTGTTTTGTTCAGCCATAGCCTCTATTCTCCGACCCTTCTCTGTGGAACCAGATGACAGCCAGTGTCGGCCAGCAACCTGTTGGTGATGACGTGGTGTTTACTCACAGGGTGGCACTGTGGAGAAACTCGCCCATGCCTCCAGCAAACAGCCGACTGGAATTGCATGGTAAGGACAAGATGGACAAATCCAACACTGCATAGACCCACCTTAATGATTCAACCATTTTTCAGCATTGAGTTCCACTAGGGGACTAAACTGTGCCCGTGGATGTCATTGACAGGCCTGGGGCCACAGAGGGGAGAAAAGTGGAGGACGAAAGGGAGGGACCACCACTTTTCTGTCAGTTTGTCCTACTGTAGTGGCTTGAGTATTATGATGCTGGACACTATGCCACCAGTATTTCAGATACCAGCAGCGTCACCCATGGTGGACAGGCTTCAGTAGAGATTCCAGACTAAGACAGACTAGGAAGAAAGGCCTAGTGATCTACTTCGGAAAATTAACCAATGAAAACCATACGGATCACAACAGAACATTGTCTGATAGAGTTCTGGAAGATGAGCACTCTAGGTTGGAAGATGCTCAGAATACAGTGGCCACAACAAAAGGCTCTAGCATACCAACTGTGAAGATGACACAGGACCGGGGGAGGTTTTGGTCCATTGTACATGGAGTCACAGTGAGTCAGAGCCAACTCAATGGTAACTAGCAACAACAACAGAGGAGGGAGAGGCACAAGACAGAGAAGAAGGAGGAAATGCAGGATGGCTGAGTGGGCTCAGCTGAGGAGCAGATTGGCCTGTCACTTGGGGTTGGAATCACCATTTGGCAGCCCACTGACAGGTGGTGGGCAGTGAGGCCAGGCTCAGTGCCCTCCAGGGTTTGCATCCCATCATCGGGGGCTTTGAACATTTCTGATCCTCCACTGCCCTCTCCAAAGATCCTGATCTGTATTCTTCCCCTTGCCTGAGAGGCCTCCCTGTGCATCTGTTTGCTGTTTGGACCTTGGACAAGCTTTATCCTTAGGGGAGGGTCAAGGCCTCTCCTTGACATGGGTAAAACGGTGGTCTCAGACTGCTTTCAGTGACCTGGGAGCCCAGGGCCACCTGCCTAAAGGGGACAAGTAGCTGTCCCTGCAGCTACTCTTCTAAATGTGATGCCAGCCCAGGTGAGGAGGCTCCAGAGGGTCCTGCCACTGTCTCCGGTATTGGGTAGCCGTAACCCTGTCTGGGGGATTGGCCAATTTGCCTCCGTGCTGTCCAGCAAGAGGCAGGAAGTCTCATCACAGCACAAGTCTGGGGTTGGAGACCCCTCCCATAGTCACAACTCCCTTCATGGGGGCGCTTCAAAGGGGCTTTAAAACATTTTCATACAATTCCAAAGCACCAGAGGAGCTATGTCCATATTCACACTAACAAGCGGATACATTCTTTATATTTCTCCATGGTTCCTTCCATTTTTCATCTGTGGAAACATGTTCTCATGTAGCTCCAGTTGTGGAGCATATATATTTCATTTAGAATTATTCCTGTTACATTTTTCCGAGGTTCTACCTAGTACCTGTATTTATTATTTTGGCAACTGCCTAATATACCATCGAGTTTATTCCACTGATATTTACTTCACTATTCCATTATGGGGCCCTGGTGGCGCAGCAGCTAAGCGTTTGGCCGCTAACCGAAAGGTTTGCAGTTTGAATCCACCAGCTGCTCCTTGGAAACCCTATGGGCAGTTCTACTCTGTCCTGTAGGGTCGCCATGAGTCGGAATCGATTCAATGTCAATGAGTTTTTTGTTTTTTTATTCCACTATAATTTGACTTTTTTTGCTCTTAGATTCTTGCTATTAGAAAGCACTAATAAACATCTACATACAACGAGCTCTTTCTTTCTTATTTTGAGTTATTTCCCTAGGATAAATTCTCGGGTAAAAGGCATTCCTGGTTCAAAGGGTATGATGAACATTTTTATGGCTCTTGATGTATTTGGCCAAATTATTTTCCAAAAATATTGCCCCAATTTTCATAGCCGTACCTGAAAAAAAAAAACAAAAAACAAAAACAAACCTGTTGCCATCAAGTTGATTCTGATTCATAGTGACTCTATAAAACAGTAGAACTGCCCCATACAGTTTCCAAGGAGCAGCTGGTGGATTCAAACTGCAAACCTTTTGGTTAGCAGCTGTAGCTCTTAACCACTGTGCCACCAGGGCTCCTTCATAGCCATAAGAGATCTATGAGTATATTTCAGTGGAGGTGAACAATGTGGGTTCAAATCCCAACTCTACTACTCAGAAGCGTGTGAACTTGGCAAATTACTCCACATCTCTGATTCTTCTTTTCTTTATCTAAAAAATGGGATACAAATACATGCCTTATGGGATTGTTGTGAGGACTGAATGAGATAATGCATGGGTAATGCTTAGCTCAGTGCCTGTCATTAGCAAGTGACCAATGTGTGGTAGTCATTGAAGAAATGCAAGCAGAATGCTCCTTAGACTTAAGGATGGTGAGACTTCGGCTCACTTGCTTTGGATACATCATTAGGAAAGACTAATAGTTAGAAAAGGACATCGTGTTTAGTAAAGTACAGGATCAGAGAAAATAAAGGTAACCATCAGTGAGATGGATTGACACAACAGCTGCCATAACGGATTTCAAACATACCAGCGATCATGAAGCTGGCACAGGACTAGACAATGTTTTGTACATCGTGAGTTGGACTCAAATTGACAGCAACGAACAACAACAGTATATGGTAAATGCGTTATGTTATTGTTATTCCTAATATATTACATTAAATGTTTTACTACTTGCAAAGAAGCAAGTGTACTCTAGGAAATTAAAATGTATTCTGCTTAAAATTTGGAGTATTATTTGCTGGTAAGATAGAAATGCTATTTTCATGACTTATTCACTCTACTGTAAGTAAAAAAATAAAAAACCAAACCAGTTGCCGATGAGGCCGTTTACACTCATGGCCATCCCATGTGTTTCAGAGTAGAACTGTGCTCCAGAGGGTTTTTGATGGCTGTGATCTTTTGGAAGTAGATTACCAGGCCTTTCTTCTGAGGTTCCTCTGGGTGGATTTGAACTGCCAACCTTTCAGTTAGTAGCTGAGCGATTAACCACTTGCACTACCCAGGGACTCCCTACTGTAAACAGGTCAACCTAAATATGAGGGCAAGATGTCTATTTTTTTAAGCAAAAGTTCATTTTCAAGGTAATATACCCTAGAATCATCTGTCAATTCTGTCCCCCATCTCCCAGCAGATACGATCATTAGAATCTCTATTATTGAAAACTTGGTTATCTACCTCCTGAGAGGCAGGGTGGGCAGGTGGTTGAGAACATAGACTTGAGAGGGGGAGGGAGGTGGTCAGATAGGGAAGGGTTCAAATCTCAGCTCTACCACTTACTGGCTGGTGATGATGCACAATTATTTAGCCTCTCTGAGACTCAGTTTCCTCATCTGTAAAATGAGGATAATAAATTACCTTCTTCATACGGTTGTTATAAGACTTAAATGGTATATTGTACACATAGAATCATTGCCTGACTTAGTGGTGGCTAAGCAAGCTCTGGCTATTAATAATATTATGGTTATTATTGCTGAAGAGGTAATAAAGAAACAGATAAAAGTTATGCTTCAAAATGTGTTTCTACAGTCTTTTTGGAATTAATTTACCTTCTTGGTTACCTTTGAATTATTAGGCCAATACTACCGTCATCTTGTATTTGTGGAATCCACCTCAACTGATTGTCAGAAGTTTCACCTATGAGCATTTATGTTCATTTGCGAGGACTATTTTCACTGCAACGGCTATTTTCATTTGCAACACAAGGAATGAAAATGGTAGGCTAGGCTTTTTCACTTCCTGCTCTTTAAATTGGCATAGAAGTAGGAGTAAAATGGTAGAACAGCAGCCTGGAATGTTCACTTCTCTACTATTTAAAACAGAGAATTGGTTCTTCATATCTAGCACTAGGTTTATGTAGCCATTGATTGTGTACACAAGGATGGACCAGGTCGGTTTTCCCCAAATGTTTCCATATGCTTTGCCATACCTGCCCAACAGCCTAGTCACTGGCCAGTCAGCTGTCGGGAGAGGAGGCCCCACCCACACTGGCAGGTGGAGGGAGGACAGTAATCCTCTAGACTATCCATTTTAAGAGGAAGACAGTAAGAAATTTGTTCGAAGCTGATCTAAAGTGTTTTTGGCTCCGTTTTGTTTCTTGTTTGTTGTTTGCTGTTGAGTTGGCTACAACTCATGGTGACCCAACTCCAACTCAAGTTATTACAGAACCAAACGTTGCCTGGTCCTGTACCATCTTAATGATCGTTGATATGTTTGAGTCCATAGTTGTGGCCATTGTGTGAATCCATCTCAATAAGGGTTTCCCTTGACTTTGCTTGCCCTCCACTTTACCATACATGATGTCCTTCTCCAGCGATTGGTCTCTCTTGATGATGTGTCTGAAGTCTCAGACAATATCCCATAATCCATAGTGTTTTCACCGGCTAATTTTCAGAAGTAGAGCACCAGGACTTTCTTCCTAGTCTGTCTTAGTCTGGAAGCTCTACTGAAAACTGTTCACCATGGTTGGAAATACCAATATTTGAAATACTGGTGTCATAGCTTCCAGCATCATAGCAACGCACAAGCCACCAGAGTATGACGAATTGACAGATGTCTGGTGCCTTCTTATCTGCTACTGTATTTTTGGAGCCCTGGTGGCACAGTGGTGAAGAGCTTGGCTGCTAACCAAAAGGCTGGCAGTTTGAATCCACCAGTTGCTCCTTGGAAACCCTATAGGGCAGTTCTACTCTATCCTTTAGGGTCACCGTGAATCAGAATCAACTCGACGGCAACGGATTTTTTTTAAAACTATATTTCCAACTCAATTTCTCCCAATCTCTCACCCCAGAGCCCAATGAGAAGAACATGTTTAATAGCCCTAGGTCAGTTAAATTTTCAGGGTAGAAGAACTTGCCTTTGGAACTCAGATAGAGCCACTGCCGTCCGCATCTTCTTTGAAGGGTACTAATATTGGAGGTTGAAGGGAAAGACATCAGCTGATAGTGTGTACAGCTGTTACAGTGTTATTAGCGGCACTCCTAATTAATCCCTTGGAATCTCAGGCATTTTTCCTGTTTTCTTCTGCTCAAATAAAGGTGCGTTAACAGCTCCTTGCCTCAGAGTTCCTAAATGAGCCCCACCCCCACTGCAAGCCCCGCTGCTATAATTTAATCGGAATGGGAGCCATTCCCTTTGATCTCCTCTGGTTCTTAAATCCAGCAGTTGTGTGTTCGAACATCAGTAGAAGTGGGGTTTCAAGCTTACTCTTTCATTATCTTTCTCAAAGATAAAAAAGAGCAAAAGGGAAAAAAAATTCCTAAGTTTTGTAGATGAGGCAATATTTTTACAGTAATTTCTTTATCTGATTTCATCTTGTTTATCAAAGTCATTGTTTGGAAATACATGTTCACTTGCTTCTCCCTGTCTGAAAAGCAGCTTTTTCTTAAAAATAAATACAAATAAAATACATCTAAGACCGTCCCCCCTCCCCCACCTCAAGCACGAGGGGCCCCCTGCCTGCTCCGCCCACTATTCGGGGGTTGGGGGGGTCGGGGGGAAGGTGTCTGGGTGTCTTCAAACGCTGGAGGTCTCATGGTAGATGTGAGCGCCTTGTGGCCCAAGGATGAGATTCAACCCTTCCAATGAACTACCCTATTTTTCAAAAAGGAACTTTCTGTTCTTGGCAATGTGGGGAGAATAGACTTCCAGATTAGAATAATTAAATATGTGACCCGCGACTCCCCAAATGCCTGTGGCTTCTTGGGCTTTGATGTGGGCAGCTTGCTCTGGAACAGAAAAGTACAGCTTCTTCTCAAGGCCCTCAGCACTGGGGAGTGAGGAAGGATGACAGTGAAGAACTCCAGGGTCTCTGGCTTTAAGACAAACAGACAGGACCCCAGCCAGAGTATGTAGGCAGTGGGAATGTGAAGAAGGATGAATCTTGCAGACACAACTCCCTCACGTGGCCAACGCGTGGTTCACACAGTCTAGTATCGGCCAACCTCTGCAGCCTTATCTTGAACCCTGTTATCTCTCCCTGTCCACCCTCATTGGCCTTTTCCAATTCTTTCTTCTTGCGCTTCTCCCTTCTACCGCAAAGCCTTTGCGTTCTACTCTGTCCGTTAGGGTTGCTATGAGTTGGAATCAACTTGACGGCAACAGGTATTTCTTTTGCCAGAGATGCCTCAGAAAACAGGCCTGGCAATCAGCTTCCAAAGGGTCTCAGCCTTAAAAACACTATGGAGAAGTTCTACTCTGCACTCAAGGGGTCGCCATGAGTCAGAATCAACTTACCAGCAACTAACAACATTCTGTCTGCCTAGAATGCTTTCACTTCCTCTCTCTCTATGTATTTAACTCCTATTTGTTTTCTCAGCTCTCTATCCAACTGTGTAATAAGTTAGGGTAGGATGGGCTAAGCTGCGGTAACAAATGATCTTTAAAATCTCAATGGCTCAACACAATAAAGGAGTCCCTGGGTAGGACAAATGGTTAACACACTGGCTGCTAACTGAGAGGTTGGAAGTTCAAGTCCATCCAGAGGCACCACAGAAAAAAGGCCTGGCAACGTACTTCCAAAAAATCAGCCGTCGAAAACCCGGTGGAGCACAAGTTCTGCTCTGACACACATGGGGTCGTCATGAGTTGGAATCAACCTGATGGCAAACGGTTTGGTTTGGTTTGCTTTAGGGGGACACGAGGAGACTAAGCAAGGACTTCCAGAGCAACACAAAGTCCACTAAAAGCATGCCATCATTTTATGAGGTTCTCTTCTTCAAAGTCTAATGGAAAACATAGGACCATAAAGCTAGACATGGGGAAGATTCACCATTTTTTTTTTTTTTTGTCAGACTCTAAATATAAATTGTTTCAACGCTTCACATTGTTCTTTTACCAGTTTGCTTTGTTTTTCTCTCTTGAACTTATTTTTAAAAATCAAACAGCAATCGCAACCCCGAGAAGCAGATGGTGGAGTGGGGGGAGCTTGGGACAGCTCCAACCCACACCCTGCCAGCCGTGCATGGAGCCCAGCTGCTCCTGGCGGAACTCTAGCCCACTGTTTCCACCCAACGGGACAATAGCCTGCAGCAGGTCCCGTGGTCGTCAGTGGGGTGCTGGGCTCTGGGAGTCCCACAGCACAAAGCTTCCCCTTCTTCATGCTTGGCAGGGCACACGTTCAGGAATGCCACAAACGCCGGCTGTCAGCTGGGCATCTTCTAAAGGATGCTCAGTAAGAAGGTGGTGGGAGGGATCCTGCCTGGGCAGCTTTGACAGAGCCTTGGCATCTTCGCCAGCCTGCAGAAGCCAGAGTAGGCTGCTGAGCAAACTGTTACGGTTTGGAGCTAGGGGCAAGTGAGGAGAGAAAGTTATAAGAATCTAAGTGCTGAATCTGGCTACAGGCTGTTGTATCACAGTTATCCTTCAGATAAGATCAGTGTTAGAGGAAATAGATCTGGCGGAGACATGGTTGGAGCAAAGTGGTGTGGGGAGTGAGGAATGAGAGAGGAAGTATTGCCCAGATTTCCTTAGCTATGCCTGCAAAATCTGGAAGAGAATGCAGAAAAGAAGAATCTTACTATAAGAAGGTTCCACAACCCATCTGTCAGTTTGCCATACTGTGGTGGCTTCCGTGTTGCTCTGATGCTGGAAGCTATGCCATTGTATTTCAAATACTAGCAGGTCATCCATGGTGGATAGGTTTCAGACTAAGAGATACCAGCAAGAATGGCCTGGTGATCTACTTCTGAAGATTAGTCAATGAAAACCCTATGGAACACAACAGAATATTGCCCAATAGATATCGATAAATATAGTATTGGAAGATGAACAAACATACCAATGATCATGAAGGTGGTGCAGGACTGGGCAACATTTCATTCTGTAATACATAAGATTACCAGGCGTCAGAGCCAACTTGACAGCAACTAACAACAATAACAAATTTACAAATCTCATGGAGATCAGAGAATGGTACAATGCATTTATTTACTTCTTCCATTTTAGTCTATTCATAATATTCCTTGGTGAGACATCTGGATGTTCTTTATCTTGTCAACTGCATCAGGTAGGATAGGCTAGCTTATGCTACCGTAACAAATACTCCTTCAAATGTCAGTGGCTTAAAATAGCAAGTGTTTGTTTCCCAGTCATTCTCCATGTCTATCTTGGGTTGGCAGGTGTCCTGCTCCAGGCTAATATAGTACCCACCATCGTGAACTTTATCAGCCGCTGTGCCAAGAGGGAAAGAGCGCTTGGAAGGGTCTCTCATTGGCAGTTAAATGCTCCAGCATGGAAGAAATACCCATTAGTTCTGTTTGGATTAGTTGTCAAGAACTACCTATCTCGTCCCACCCAAACACAAGGGGGCCGGGAAATGCAATCTTACATATTTAAGAACGGGAAATATTGGGCAAAAATCACTCAAGGCTACTTATTACTCTTCCTCTTCTCCTCCCAGGATTCCCTCCTCCCTATTGCCTCCTCTGGCATCTTCATGGGGTCCCACTCCATGATGGAGGCTCAGGGTCAAGTCTTTTAGCTTGTAGGTGCATCTCAAGTCTCCATCTTTAAGCATTAGTGGAAGAGTAAGCATCTCCAAATTATATACGCCTTTCTTTTACGGGGAGTCTTGGGTGGTGCAAATGGTTAATGTGCTCACCTGCTAACCGAAAGGTTGGAGGTTCAAGTCCACCTTCATGACTAGCAGCCTAGTGCATTAAACATTTGCACCACCCAGGGACTCCCAGCGGCTGGTCAACTATGCTTAACCCAGACATATGGGTTGATGGGATTGTGGCCAAGGCTTCAGAAGAGGGCCAGATGGAGAAAAGTGGTCTGGGGTGCTGCTTACTTTCATGAGTCAGGGTTGGGTCTAGGATTGTCCTGACATAGCAGAGTTCTGTTCTCGGGGACTTGCGTAAATCCTGAACCTTCACTTTGAAGACCCAAAGTTTTCTGGAAAGTCTTTGGAAGGAAGCCTTGGGTGAGGTTAGGCCTCAACTGAGTTTGCTGGGGGTTTGAAGTTGTCCTCCCATCCTTGCACCCAGGAATCTGTCTGGGGTACACTTAAAACACACACACACACACACACACACACACACACACACACACACACACACACACACATATGGAGCCATGATGGTACAACAGTTAAGCACTCAGCTGCTAACTGAAAGATTGGCGATTCGAACCCACCGAGAGGCTCCATGGGAGAAAGACCTGGTGATATGCTCCCGTAAAGATTACAGCCTAGAAAACCCTATGGAGCAGTTCTAGTCTGTAACACATGGGGTCACTGTGAGTTGAAATCGGTTTGATGGCACCCAACAACAATAATTATATATATATATAATATATATATACATATATACAATGTGTGTTTGTGTGTGTGTATGTGTGTATTTTAATTATGTTGCCCTCTCTTTTTCTTTTAATCATGATGCTCTTTTCTCACTTGTGTTGCCCTCCCCTGAAGGTCTGCAAGCCTTACAATTCACCAGCAGGCCTGATGGAAGTGCATCTGCTTTTCTAATGGTGGATCACAGCAAACCTGGGGCCTAAACAAGAGTTAGAGGTGGGGAAGTAGAGGGTGAGAGTATGGGGGTGAGGGATGTTATCCTGGATGTTTCCAGCCCAGACCAGGGATGCTTTTACAGTGGGGCACATCCCAGTGTCCCATAGCCCTGCCAGGTGAGTTAGGGTGGCCCTCTGTCTCCAGCTGACCCAGGCTCCTCCTGCTCAGCAGACTCACTGCCTGATAACCTCCTGGGATCACTGGCTGGAGAGAAAGTGCTGAACCCAGCCCTCCCCACTCCCAAGAGAGGGTTGGAGGTGAGAAAGGAAGAGGAGTAGAAAGAATGGGAGGAGGGGAGAAGACACAGGTAAACAGTCTTCCCGGTTTAATTTCCCTTCTTCCTGTTTTAGTCCCCTTTGTCCTCAGTGTTTCTAGGTTGGAAGCACCTTTTCCACGAAGCCTTCCCTGGGATAGCCACTCCCCCTGGTACTTGCTGAATATCCCTGTGTTTATCCCTCCGGGAAGGAGTCCTGGTGGTGCAAAGTTTAAGTGCTTGGCGGCTAACTGAAAAATTGGAAGTTCGAAACCACCAGTTGCTCCGTGGGAGAAAGATCTGGCAATCTACTCCCGTGAAGATTATGGGTTCACTCTAGTGGCACAGTGGTTAGAAGATCGGCTGCTAACTGAAAGGTCAGAGGTTCGAAATCACCAGCCACTCTGTGGGAGAAAGATGTGGCAGTGGCAGTCTGCTTCAGTAAAGGTAACAGCCTTGGAAACCCTATGGGGCAGGTTCTACTCTGTCCTATAGGGTCACTATGAGTCAGAACTGATTTGATGGCAACAGGTGTGTGTGTGTATGAGTGAAATCAACTCCACAGCACCTAACACCAACCCCACCACAGAGCCCTCCTGGTTTTATGGGGTCTGAAGTTTGTACAAACTTAGGAGGCCTTCTTTAAGAAAAAGAATAAAAAAATTAGGTAATGGAACTGAATGTTTATTTAGAATGATTAAATAAATCACAACAGATTATATTTTAAAAAGCAGACAAATACTGATTCATCTGATTCATCTCTATAATGTTATTTTTCCTATATTTTTGACTGCATACTCTTTGATCACCTCTTCATGTGATGACAATTTTGTAATATAATTTTCTATGGGGATGCTAGAAATATAATCCAATGTTTCCCTTTAGCAGGTTGATTGAAATGTATTTATTATTTAAAGCTGTAAAACATCAAACACATGACTTCTTACTTACTATTTGTGGTATTGCTATAGGTTCGTTCCCTAAAAACGCAGGATCCTATGCATTCTATTTCACGCAATTTCCATCAAAAAATAAAACAAACGCACAGCATCTATCATTGTATGGGCGGCATCACTGATTTGTTCTTATCAGGAGAGAGAGGATTGCTGTTTTGACCAGACATGGATTAAGAGTCAGAACCTCTACTTAAATTTTACACACCTGATGACAGAAAGAATTGTCCACAGACTGGTTTCCGGTTCCATCATTTCAAACCTTGTTTCTCTTCCATAGCCCACAACCTCTGGTGCCAGGCACTGTAAGACATGTTCACCCTGCGCTCAGGCCTCTGTATGTTCATGTCACTACACTGGGTGAACCGACTCTGTGGGCAGTAGGATTATTCCTGGAGATCATTGAGCCACTGGAATGGCTGACGTTAACTATAGATGGAGGTGATGGCAAACTACACAAATACATCCCACGGAATGCATCAACGCATCCCGAGTTCAAATTCTTGGCTGGGTCCCCAGAGTGCCAAGGATACTCCAACATCATGGACATGAGGGGAATTGTAATGAAAATTCTACCAAAAAAAAAATTAAAAAAAGTGCATGTGTACGAGTATATACGCAAAAGGACGTTTGTTGTTAGGGGCTGTTGAGTGGTCTCCGACTCATAGTGACCTCATGTATAATGGAATGGAACGCTGTGTAGTCTTGGGCCATCCTCACAATAATAGGTATGTTTGAGCCCATTGTTGTAGCCACTGTGTCAATCCATCTTGTTGAGGGTCTTCCTCTTTTTTGCTGACCTTCTACTTTACCAAGCATGATGTCCTTCTCCAGGGATTGATCCCTCCTGACACCGGGTCCAAAGTAGGCGATATTATCCTCCCTTCTAAGGAGCATTCTGACTGTACTTTCTCCAAGACAAAGTTGTCCCTTATTCCAGCAGTCCATGTTATGTATATTCAATATTCTTCACCAGCACCATAATTCAAATGCATCAATTCTTTGGTCTTCCTTTACTGTAAATTATACTGATGATAAAGGATGCATAGCACAGAGTTTACAAATAAAATGCAATTCTTTTACTAACAGTTCCACGGAGCCAATTGATTCTCATAGAATGCTTTCAATGCTTTTTGCCAGACTCTTATATCTGTAGTCCATGGACAGCTGCAGTGAAAGAGAGTGCAGTTCTGAAGTGAATTTTGGCTGATGTTTTCGTTTACGTAACAAGGGAGACAGAATTGAAACAATGAAGATGTATGCTGGAACTCCACTCATTTGTCAGTGGTGTGAATGACTTCTTTGCTGAATTGGATGATAGTTTTTAAATACTGGAAGACTATTTCCTCAATTTTTGTTTGTTTTGTTTTGTGCTACTCACAACCTAACAGCTACACACATGACACACTTCCAACGTCAGCCTGCATTATTAACACTTTCTCTATGACTTTCCTAAGTCTAGACAACCAAGAAAACCATAAATCATGGCCTGACCTATAAGATTTGCCAATTTCTGTGGTGTAAATACTCCCACCGTGGCTGAACAGGGAGTTGGGAAGAGAAGCGCAGTAGCTCACCATTATATACTATTTCTACCATCCAGATGCGACAGACATAAATAACCTCAAGAGCACAGATGGCAGTGAGCTATAGTAAAATAATAAGGAAGTGCTGAGTTTTATGTTTTTATTATCTTTTTAATATAATTTGTTTAATTATATATTTATATGGTTTAATTTTTAATGGTGGCTGTGTTTCACAACTGGTTTGCAAAATTCCTAAAAATTTAGCCACTGACACTTGCAGGCTGATACTGGCCAGCTCCAGCACACCACTGGGCTGTCCCTAATGCTTAACACGAAGCCAGCATAGTGGAGGCAGCAAGCACACCCTCATCTAATGAGTGGATGGTGTCTCTGAGGGCCTGGCAAGTCTCTCACCCTCTCCATCTATGGCAAGAGGCTATTAAATGCCTACATCATAGAGATGCTGGGAGAGTTAATTAAGGTTCGTTAAGTGCTTTGAAATCCATGGATAAAAGGCCCAGCAGGGGAGAACTTTATTATTATTTCCCATGTATCATCTTAAGAAGTAGATGGTGATGATACCCGCCTAGCACTTTTCTTCTTCAAAGCGTTCTCCAGATATTAGCCAATTAAACGTCACAGTTCCCTGCCCAGTCAGTGGGTGTCTTCTAGGAGGGAACCACGCATCCAGTGGGTGACGCCTTCCCGCTTGGCCACCAGGGGTTGGGGGCAGAGCCAGGATCCAATATCCTCCAGCTCTGGTGTTAGCATCACCTTCCCAGCCTGTGGTCCTCTCTGCTGCTGTGTGGTGGTGAGGCCAGCACAGGCAAGGCCCAGGGCTTGGAAACCACTTTGCTTTGTTCCAAGCATGCCTGATGGTACTCAATGAATAGCGTTGCTTCTAAAATGCATTTTTTTTTCACACTTGAGCATCTCTGAAATTAATATGCAGTAATAACTGATGGAGGACCACAGTTCAATGGGATTTTTTTTTCTCTCCTTTTTACTGGTACATAAAACAATGGCATGCCATACAGTTGTTATATGTCACCAGCTATTGAAATAGAGTATGAACACCCATTACGTCTTACGGCTCTGTGGTTTCTTTCCTGCTGATTTTTTAGAAAACATCACCCCCCTCCCACTTGCCCCATTATAACATGTTGTTGCTGTGTGCCATTGAGTGGATTCCAACTCACAGCGACCCTATAACCAAAAAAAAAACCAAAACAAAACAAAAGAAAACCTGTTGCCGTCAAGTCGATTCCAACTCATAGTGACCCTATAGCACAGGGTAGAACTGCCCCATAGGGTTTCCAAGGAGCACTTGGTGGATCTGAACTGCTGACCTTTTGGTTAGCATCAGTAGGTCTTAAACACTATGTCACCAGGGTTTCCAGCACCCCTATAGAACATGATAACTGCCCCATAGGGTTTTATAGGCTGCAGTCTTTAGAGAGCAGATCACCAGGTCTTTCTCCTGTAGAGCCACTAGGCGGGTTCAAACCGCCAGTCTTTCCAGTTAGCAGCTAAGCGCTTAAACATTGAGGCAGCAGGCCTCCCTATTATAACATATGGCCACTATAAAGACAAAAAACAAAAAACAACAAACTCATTTCTGTCGAGTTAATTCTGACTCATAGCAACCCCATATGGTCACTATATTACATGGAAAATGCAGATAATTAAAATGAAGATGAGGCAACAAGAATCCTAAGTCTCACAACTCAGAGATCAATGTCAACAGCATGTTACTGTATTTCCTTCCAGTCTTTTCTTTTTTCTTTATAGAAGCATTTCCCTCCTTTGATTATAAAAGTAACTTATGCTTACTCTAGAAAAATCAGAAAATACGGAAACAGGTAAAAATATAAAATACCAGTCACTGGTAATCCCATAGCCCAGAATGGCCACTATTAAAAATTATAATAATTATCACATTTCTATATTATATAAATAAGCCATGTTAATTATAAAAAATACATAAAAAGGAAGAAAAAAATCTAGTTAACTTTATGATGAATTGTTTTCTATCACATATCTACGTTAGAGTTCCTTTTTACCTAGGAATATCTAGATCTATATTTATCTCTACATGCCCATGAAACTGGGAACATAGAGTATGTATAACTTTTTCCTGATTTTGAAATTGTGTGCTGTTCAGCAGCACCTACCACAGCTAATTATACATATATTCCATGACCCAGCAATTCCCTTTCTGAGTATATATCCAAGTGCTTATGTCCATGAAAAGACGTATATAAGGGTGTTCGTAACAGCTTTAATCATAATAACCAAAAATTGGAAATAACCCAAATGTCTATCAACATTAGAGAGGATAAAAAAGCTGTGATAAGTTCATACAATACAATACTGTACTGCAATAAAAAAAAGAATTTTTGTACTCTGTTATGGTTAAGGTCAACTTGGCTGGGCCATGATTCTCAGTGGTTTGGCAGTTACAACACAGCTTGGCAGCTATGTAATGATGTAATCACTTCCATAGTGAGATCTGATACAATGTAATAATCTCCAAGATGAGATCTGCTATGAGCAGCCAATCAGTTGAAAGGGAGTTTACTTATGGTGTGGCCTACATCCAATATATGCGGACTTTCTGGCAAAGCTCCTGAGATTTTTGCTCGTTCTGGATCCTGCATCTGGCTCCTGTTCATCTGACCTCCAGTTCTTGGGACTTCAGCTAGCAGCTTACCTGCTGATCTTGGGATTTGTTGGCCTCCGTGGCCTGCCAGCTTACCTGCTGATCTTAAGTTTGTGAGCCTCTGCAGCTACGTGAGTCGGGAAAAGCCTCCAGCCTGACCCATGGACTTGGGACTTTTCAGCCTCTACAACTGTGTGAGCCATTTCCTTGATAGAAATCTCTCTCTCTCTCTCTGCATGATTCACTGGTTTTGCTTCTGTAGAGAACCCACCGTAAGACACACTCTCTCTCCCTTTCTCCGCCATCGTGGTGTGTGTGGCTGACTTCCATCCTTGCCATGTCTTCTTACAAGACTTTCAGGGTCAAGAGATGCCTGGCCAAGAAGCAAAAGCAGAATTGTCTCATTCCCCAATAGACTTGAATGAAAACTGGTAATAAAATCAGGTACAACTCCAAGAGGAGACATCGGAGAAGAACAAAGCTGGATCAATAAGAGTCACACGTGACGACACACGTATTTATGCTCTTTCAAGTTCATTAGCATCTTACCGTATCAAGCTGAAAAGTTCGCTACTCTCTGAACAATCGAACACGTTGTATTGGGAAATTTCTGGTTTCTTCCTTTGTTTTTATGCTTCTGCAATAATAGATTGGCTCAGTCATAAAATATGTGAGAGCTTTTTTGTTTGAAAAAAAGAACTATTCCTACATGCAACAATATGAATAGACATAAAGTTGAGTGATAGAAACCAAACACAAAAGTTTATATTGTTGGATTCCATTTACATGAAGTTCAAGAATAAGCAAAATAATTTTATGGTAATAGAGGTCAGAATAGTGGGTACTTCTTGGGAAAGGGAGCTTGTAGGGATTCTGGAAACCTCACTGAGTTGGAGAGTTAAGATTTTTGTACTTTATGTAAGTTATACCTCAATAAAAAGAAAAATAATAACTTAGAGTGGTGAACACTTCCTGAACACTTACCATATGCCAAGTTCTGCTCGAAGTACTTTACCTGCACTAACTAAATGAATACTCACAAAACCTTAAGAGGTAAGTTACTGGTATTGTCCCCATTTTACAGATTAGGAAAGCAGGGCACAAAATGCTAACTTCCTAAGGTCACACCACCGGTAAATGATAGAGCCAGAGTTTGAATCCCAGTAATCTGACTGTGAGTCCACACACTCAAGGGAAATTTTTGTTATTGGTGGTGGGGTTTGCTGTGGGTGGTGGTGGTGGTGGTTTTTCATCATCACGTGGGAATAACTCATATAGGATGAAATAAGTGCAGCCTGCACCCCCAGATCTGCCTCCCTGCAAGCAGGCTCAGACGTGTGTCTCAGGAAGGCTACTAAATACTACTACTCCAAACATATCGCCTTTGAGTTTAATTATCTTGTTGTTTTCATTATCTGCCCTTGAGTCACCCCTGGCTCATAGAGACCCCATGTACAACAAGATTGAACTGTTATGATCCATAACATTTTAATTGGCTGATTTTTCAGAAGTAGATTGCCAGGCCTTTCTTCCTAGTCCACCTTAGTCTGGAAGCTCAGACTGAAACCTGTTCAGCGTCATAGCAACACGTAAGCTTGTTGTTTCAATAGGTGAAACGAGAAATATCACAGTTGCAAGTGTCAAGGGTCTAGAGAATAGGTTGGCATACATTTTTTCTGTAAAGGGACAGATAGTAAATATTTTTGGCTTTGTGGACCATACGGTCTCTGTCCAACTACTCAACTCTGCTGTAGCATGAAAGCCTCCATAAAAAAACCGGTTGCCATTGATTCAATTCCAGCTCATGGTGACCCCATGTGTTGCAGAGTAGAACTGTACTACAAAGGATTTCGTGGCTGTGACTCTTAGGAAACAGATTGCCAGGCCTTTCTTCCAAGGTGCCTCTGGGTGGGTTCAGACTACCAACCTTTTAGTTAGTAGCTACACACTTAACTGCACCACCCAGGGACTCCTGAAAGCCACCATAGACAGTAAACTAACGCGTGTGGCTGTGTTTCAATAAAACTTTATTTATAAAAACAGATGGCCTGCTGGATTTGGCATAGTCTGCAGACCTTGTTCTGGGAACTGAGTGACTCTCCCCTGAGAACAATCGATCAGAAAGGATAACAAACTGCAATGGTGAGATGGGGGTTCAGGTCCCAGCCCCCCACTTTGTGCTGTTGGGTAAGTCAATGACCCTCTCTGGCACAGTTCAGTGTAGCCTTCTGTAAAATTACGGGGTAGATCTGTCTGCATCTGAGGTTGCAAACTGGCCATCCAAGGTTGCGTCTGGCCCACAGATGTGTGTCACTTGGCCCTTGCAGGATACAAAACATTTTGGAATTTTGTTTCTAATATTTCAGATGGGGAGATTTTATATAACAATCCAGATTTCTGGCTACTCTTGAAATACCAGAAAATCTGCCACATTCTCTTGTGAGAGTCCTTGGCCAGGCAAAGAGAAGGGTCTAGTTGCTCCAGCTGGGCATGTGTGTGTGCCTTCTGATCACAGCAGGCTCCATCTGGCCCACTCCACCCTTTGACATTACTGCCTGACCCCTGAGTGTTTTGGTTTGTGACCCCTGCAGGTGACTTCTGGTGCCTTTGAGTTTAATAATCCTGTTGTTACTAGCTCCCCACAAGTTGGCCCCCAACTCATGGCGACCCCATGCAAAACAGGATTGGACCGTTGTGATCCATAATGTTTTCATGGGCTGATTTTTTGGAAGTAGATCGCCAGGCCTTTCTTTCTAGTCCATATTAGTCTGGAAGCTCTGCTGAAACCTGTTCAGCATCACAGCAACACACAAGCTTAATAATTTAGTGTTTGCTGATTAGTCCATACTGTTATGTCATCATTGTGCAGAGATGTCTCCATCCTCTGTTTCCCTCTTCCCCTCCTCCAAAGTCTTTGGTTTCTGTTTGGAAGTCCATGTGGTTGTTGTGGGGAAGATGGCATTACTCTAGGCTGAGCCGATTAGCTCAATCCATCCCCCCAGCATTAAGATGGTTCAGGACTCTGAGTGCATCAGAGTGACTGTCGGGCCTGGAAAGCTGGGACAAAGATTTACTCTTCCTCTAGGGTTGGTGTGAGGCCTTGTGCAGATGTGGGGCCTGGGCTGCTTTGGAAATGCTACAAGGAGGGAAACCTGCCTTCAGCCAATGACTGAGAGGACTAAGGAGTAGGGGAACATATATGTCTCTCGCCTTGGGCAGGACAATTTGAAGATGCATGCTCTATACTGCCTCCTAGAGCTCTCCAGCGGGAATAAGCTCCAGTTGCCCTCAGTGATGACGTGAATGGTAACACATCCTGTATTCACTGCCTTCCCTTTTTTGTCTCATTTCCTCACTATCCTACCAGGGTTTCCTGGAATCACCTCCCAAATAAACCACTTGGACTAGAACCCTGGTGTCAGGATCTGCTTCTTGTGGCACCCAGACTAAGACAGCCACACATTATAAAGGGCAGAGCAAATACATTAGAGAAAAAAGTGATGGAGTCCTTAGAAACTTTGAATTTCTTGAGCAAACCACTCCTGAAGCCCACCCTTACCTTTGTGCTTTTATTACCAAGCCTAGCCTGACTCATGGCGATTCTGACTCACGGCGACACCATGTGTTATGGAACAGAAATGCTCCATAGGCTTTTCTTGGCTGTAATCTTTATGGAAGCAAATTGCCAGGCCTTTCATCCATGGTGCCACTGGATGGGTTTGAACAACCAACCTTTAGGTTAGTCAAGTGCAAACTGTTTGCACCAACCAAGGGAACTAATCAGTCATTAAAAAAAAGAACAAAAAACCAGAAACTCACTGCCGTCGAGGCAATTCCGACTCACAGTGACCCTACAGGACAGAGTAGAACTGCCCCATAGGGTTTCCAAGGCTGTAAATCTTTATGGAAACAGACTGCCACATCTTTCTCCTGTGGAGCAGCTGGCGTGTTTGAACCAGCGTCCTTTAGGTTAGCAGTCGAGTGCTTTAACCACTGCACCACCAGGGCCCCCAATTAGTCATTCCCGGACCCGTTGCTGTCGAGTTGATTCCGACTCATAGTGACCCTATAGGACACAGTAGAACTGCCCCATAGGGTTTCCAAGGCGTGGCTGGTGGATTCGAAGTGCTGACCTTTTGGTTAGCAGCCAAGCTCTTACCCACTGCGCCACCAGGGCTCCAATTAGTCATTAGGGGCATGCAAATTAAAACCATAATGAGATACCACTACACAACCATTAGAATGGCTAAGATTGAAACAAGCAAACGAACAAACCCTGACAATACCAAGTGCTGCTGAGGATGCAGGGCAATTGCATCTCTCGTACTTGGCTGATGGAAATGCACAATGATAAAGCCATTTTAGAAAACATTTCCTCATAAAGTTAAACATGTAATTATTATATTCAGGGCCAGATTACCCGATAAGCAAAGTACACATGGGCTTACTTGTGCATACTTATTAATCTGTAGTGAACAATTTCATCTATGGTGAAAAACGGATGAAACTATTCCCTACAGATCAGTAAGTAAACACAAGTAAGCCCATGCATACCTTGATTACTGGTTAATCCGCCCCTGCATACAATTCTAACCCCACAATCCCATTTCTAGGAATTTGCTCAAGTAAAATGAAAACTTATGTTCACACAAAATTAGCTACTGAAGTGAGGATTTATTTAGAATCAGAAAATAAAACAAGACAAATGATTGGGCCTTCGTGATTCAGGAGTCTTTCTTTGGCCATCTAATTAGGCAATTTTATCAGAAATGCTTATATCTGAGTGCATCCTGATTGCAACCTGGCTTCTTCTCCCCATGAGAACATTCTAGAACTCTTAGCACCTGCTAGCATTCAGAGTTGCTGTGTGCTGTGGAGTCCATTGGGACTCACAGGGACCCTATAGGACAGAGTAGAACTGCCCCATAGGGTTTTCTAGGCTGTAATCTTTACAAAAGCAGATTGCCAGGTCTTTTCTCCCACGGAGCCACTGATGGGTTTGAACCACTGACCTTTCAGTTAGCAGCAGAGCACTTTAACCTTTGTGCCACCAGCGCTCTTTAGTATTCAGAGGGGCTCACGCAAGTGAGAGGACTTGGAGATTAAGCTTCTTTAGCATCAGTAAACCCTCCTCCCTTCACAAGAGGAAAAATAGGTCCTGCATGTTCTAGGGAAACGCTGGTGGCCTGGTGGTTAAGAGCTACATCGTCTGCTAACCAAAAGATCGGCCGTCTGAATCCACGAGGCACTCCTTGGAAACTCTATGGGGCAGTTCTGCCTTGTCCTATAGGGTTGCTGTGAGTCAGAATCGACTTGACAGTAATGGGTTTGGGTTTTTTTTGTGTGTGTGCATGTTTTAGAGGCCTCGTTCTTACAGCATTCCAGCCCCCAGAACTTTCACCACAAAGCTCAGCTTCAGCCAAAGGTGACACAGGATCCTGGAGTCTTTCTCACAGGTTGCCTTGGTTACCTGGAGTCTTTTACCTTGTCCTTGAGAGCAGCGTTCTTTACCATGAAGCTTTGAGTTGTAGCACAAAGGAGATGGCTGTAACCTCAGTGGAGACAATATTGGGGAGAGGGGATGATGCCGTTTAAAAGCTCTCCTCTCATTGGGCTAATTGCACGGAAGACAGAACTGTTGAAAGAGCCTAGGCGTGCCCCAGACTGCTGTCTGACTGAAAGGATGCCACTCCAAAGGCCAGGGGCCATCCAAATGCTCTCCACCAGAGCATTTACAACAGTCCTAGGTGACCCCAAAGGAGCCTGGGCAGCACAACAGTTAAGCACTCGGCTGCTAACCAAAAGGTTGACGGTTCAAACCCATTCAGCGGCCTAGTGGGAGAAAGACCATAGGAGAAAGACCTGCTCCTGTAAAGATTAAAAAACCAAACGAAACTCATTGCTGCTGAGTTGATTCCGACTCACAGCGACCCTACAGGACAGGGTAGAACTGCCCCCATAGGATTTCCAAGGAGAGTCTGATAGATTTGAACTGCCAACCTTTTGGTTAACAGCTGTAGCTCTTAACCACTACACCACCAGGGTTTCCCCATAAAGATCACAACCTAGAAAACCCCATGGAGCCGTTCTACTCTGTCACATGGGGTCCCGATGAGTCGAAATTGGCACCCAACAACAGCCATTTACACTAGGATATGAGTACCTGAGGGAGGGGAGTTTTATTAACTACAGAATCCCCAGGACGGAAAGCAGTGCCAAGCACATTAAAAAAAAAAAAAAAAAACCCCAAAGCAGCTGCCATCCAGTGGACTCCAACTCATGGTGCCCCCATGTGCATCAGAGTAGAACTATGCTCCATAGAGTTTGGGTTTTTTTTTTTTTTTAAATTTATTGTTGTAAAAAATATAAGCAACATGCATAGGATCTCCAATGGCTGATTTTTCAGAAGTAGATCTCCAGGCCTTTTGTCCAAAAGAACATTTTAGGTGACCAATAAAATGTTTGTTGAATAAATGAATGAATTTGCTGTGCACCCATTACTATGTGACAGGAGCTGTGCTAAGCTTAGCTGTAAGAACATCACATGAAGTATCTCATTTAATCCTTGGAGCCTTCCTCCAAAGTCAGGGCTGTCATTGTCCTCTTTGTACGGAGGGACAATGGAGGTATAGTGATACTAAGTAACTAGACTGCTGATTTATCATTCTCTCCATCTCGGTGTTTGAGTCTCGGACTCTGACCTCATAACTGCGTTGTTCCCTAATGTATGGGATGCAGGTGTCTCCCAGAAGGGGAGATAGTTTTCGATTGTAAAGACATACAGCCTAAATGGTGTTGAACCATACAAGGAGGCAGTTACTCCTCCTTGCAACTCTCTTTCAATCCTCCAGATCCCAAGCAAGGAGAAAGTCTCAGCTTGGTGCTAGTGTGGTTTTAACACCTTTCTAACCTGCTAATGGGAGTCCCTGTTGTTCTTGCTAGTTGCCATTGGCTGAGTTGATTTCTACTCATGGTGACCCCTGGGTGATGTGAACAGTTAATGTGCTTGGCTGCTAACTGAAAGGCTGGTGGTTCAAGTCCAGCTTCAGGCTCCTCAGAAGAAAGGCCTGGTGATCTACTTCCAAAAAATCAGCGATTGGAAACTCTGACACACGTGGGGTAGCCATGAGTCAGAATCAACTTGACCACAACTGTTTTGTTTTGTTTTTAACCTGCTAATCCACCCTCTTTAAACAGAGAGAGAGCAGTATCCAGGTTCAGACCCTCAGCTGAAACAGTATCCAGACAGAACCTAATTGAATATTGCTTTGTTCCTCTTGTATTTTTTTTTTTTCCATTTAAGGTACTAGTTATAACTCATTGCCGTCGAGTTGATTCCGACTCATAGGGACCCTATAGGGCTGAGTAGAACTGTACCATAGGGTTTCTAAGGCTGTAAATCTTTATGGAAGTGGACTACCACATCTTTCTCCTGCAGATCGGCTGGTGGGTTCGAACTGCCAACCTGCGGTTAACAAATCCGAGTGCTTAACCACTGACCCACTAGAGCTCCTACTAATATAATGTTTCCTTTTAAAACAAACATTTTAAGACTATCTGAATAATTAAAATAGTATTTTTAAATACACATTTAAATAATTTGAGTAATATTTTAATAATAAAATACATACATATTTGAGTAGAATTCATGAGTCTTGTATGTGGCAATAATTAGGAAGGTAGCACCATTATGTATATTGAATCAACCTTCTTTGACTCCTGGAGTGTCCATAAAGACGTAAGTTCTGGAGTAGGACAGTGCAAGAACTCTATCTCGGGTCAGTTTCAGTTGTCTGTTATTAGCTGGGACAAGGTGGGGCCCTCTGCAAGCTTTCTACCTGACAGGTTATGCAGCTGGGCCAGGGACTACGTAGGGACTGGGGGAAGGGCAGCAGGAGGGCAGGAAAGACGTGGTCCATGAGAGAGTGAAGGTATAGGGCTGGAGAATGGGTAAGAGACTGGGAAAAGAGAGTTGGCTACGTGAGGGAGTGCAGGAAAGGTCTGTCCGTCTGCTTCCATAACGACTGCTGTTGTTAGTTGTCATTGAGTTCGCTTTAACTCCTGGTGACCCCAGGCACAACAGAACAAAACGTTGCCCGGTGCTGCGCCATCCTCACAATTGTTGCTATGTGTAAGCCCATTGTTGCAGCCATGTGTCAATCCATCTCGTTGGGGGTCTCTCCCTCTTTTCCATTGGACCTTTACTGAGTGTGATGTCCTTCCCCAGCGATTGGTCTCTCCTAAGGACTTGGTCTCTCCTGAGAGCATGTTCAAAGTAAGTGAGTAAATCTCGCCATCCTCGTTTCTAAGGAGCATTCTGGCTGTACTTTCTCCAGAACACATTTGTTCGTTCTTCTGGCAGTCCATGGTGTATTCAACATTCTTTGCCAACACCACAATTTAAATGCATCAATCCTTCTTTGGTCTTCCTTTTATTCCTTGTCCAGCTTCAGCATGCATATGAGGCGATGGAAAAGACCATAGCTTGGGTCAGGCACACCTTAGTCAACAAAGGGCATCTTTGCTTTTTAACACATTAAAAATTACAGCCAAGAAAACCCTACGGAGCAGTTCTACTCTGTAACACATGGAGTTGCCATGAGTTGGAATTGATTCTACCGCGATTGTTTTTTTTTTTTTTTTAATGTGGGGGAATGTTAGGAGACATTTAAGAAGGTACTAGGAGGATGGCAAAATCATTGCATCAGTGCTAATTTATCACTCTCTCCATTATGGCGCTAATAAACACCAGGCTCAGCCCTGGAGGGAAGTGCTATTCAATCCCTTTTAATGCAAGCCCAACAGCCAAGAAAGCTTTGTTGGTCTTGACTTTATGTAGTCTGTACGATGAGTTTAATGCATCCTCCAATTCTGATGTGCAGCTCCCACCTCTACCTTTCTACTTTTTGATAATTACTGCCTAAGAATCATTAACAACAAATCCCAATCCTTTCCCTATCCATATGAACATTTTAGTGGAGTATGTGTGGGTGGTTGGGGGTTCCCCAGACATTAACTGAAATTCAATTAAAGACATTAAAACTTTTAAAAATTGTAATGGAAACCAATAGGTCTACTCATGAGTGTTATCTACCAGACTGTAAACCATCCGAAATCATCAGTGTCTTAACTTCTCATCTCTGGGCATAGACCTGAACTTCTTGTCAATGTGCCATCGACTAGGAAGGAGGCATCATTGGTCTTTTTCTAAATTCAGGCTTTTTGTGTTTGCTGACATAAAATTGTGCGCTGCTGCAGCTAACCTGGGCTGACAGCCATTACCAACCAACCAGGCAGAACTCCCTATACATCTGCTGGGCGCATGCTCTTGGCATTGCCTTACTGTCAGTTGCACAATGACAAGTAAATTTATAACATGTTGTGTCTGATAATATTGTAGTATGGTTTTTTTTTTTTCTTTTTGCACTTATTCCAAGTTACGGGTGACTCTTGTCTGATTTTCATATCGGTAATAAAGAATGTAAACAAGGTTAGATGTTGTTTGTGTTTCAGCTTGGAAATAAAATTTCAAGCTACTTCTTTTTTAAATCTCCGAATCAATTTAATTACAGTGTTCTGAGCTCTCAAGGTGAGTTGTTCCAAAAAGCAAACCATTGTCAACCTTTTATCCATGAGAATCGGATATTTCTTGTTACTGTATAACCATACGAAAATATGTTGTTGTTGAGTGTCGTTGCGTCAATTCCGATTCATAGTGACCCCATGTGACAGAGGAGAACTGCCCCATAGGGTTTTCTTGGCTGTAATCTCTAAGGAAGCAGATCACCAAGTTTTTTTCCCACAGAGCCTCTGGGTCGATTTGAACCACCAACCTTTTGGTTAGCAGCCGGCTGTTTAACTGTTGCACCACCAGGGCTCCTTAATGAAAATACAGAAATAATTTATAAATTGGATTCTGAGGCTGGTTTAAGAATGAACTGTCCTCAAGAAAAGGGTAGGCAAACTTTTTCTGTAAAAAGGGTCAGATAGTAAATATTTTCAGCTTTGTGGGCCGTACGGTTTCTGTGGCAAGTGATTACTTAACTCTGCCTTGGTATTGCAAAAGCAGGTACGAACAATGTATAAAAGAGTGGTCGTGGCTTTGTCCCAATAAAACTTTATTTGTTTGACCCTGAAATTTGAATTTCGTATAATAATCACGTCGCAATATTATTATTCTTTTGATTTTTTTCCCAACCGTTTAGAAATGTGAAAACCATTCTTAGTTCATTAGCTGTAGTTTGCTGAGCTCGGATCTATAGCCCTCAGTTTAACACTATTTTCATCAATGGAAATAGTCTCCTTGAGCCAGTGTAGTTACATCGTCCACTTCACAATTATTCATTAAACTCTACATTTATGTTGTATGCTTTTGTGTGCAAATGTAGCATTTCACAAGGAAAACAGGTGAAAATAAAATATATATATATAAATTAACATATAAAAACATTATGGTTCTCACTGATTGTGTAATTAGCCAGTTATTATTTTGACTTCATGAAATAGATTAATACTAATCAGAATGACACCCGGAGCCCCGGTGCTGCAGTGGTTAACACCTTTGTTGCTAACCAAAAGGTCAACAGTTCGAATCTACCAGTCACCCCTTGGAAACCCTATAGGCAGATCTCCTCTGCCCTATAGGGTTGCTATGAGTCGGAATCAACTCAACGGCAGTGGGTAGAATGACGCCTTTGTTTATTTGATACTTAGGATTTCTTGTAGGATTCTACTGAAAATAAATAATTCTACCGCTAAAAATGTTTGACAACTCCTGTTTAATCAGTGCTGCCCAATGGAACTTTCTTCAGTGTTGTGAATCATCTATGTCTGTGCTGCCCACACGTGGCTAATGGCTACTGTGTATTGGACAGTGCAGGTTTAGACCATTTACTTGATCTTGCACGTTATAACTGAGACCAGCTAGGGACAGAAAAGGCCTTAAGTGACAAGTTTTGTGGGTTAAAATTTTCTTCTAGAAGAACGGTATAAACATTGTTTGCTTCCTCCTAACCTGTCCACTTGTAGCTGTCTTTCAGATCAGCCGATTAGAACTAGAATCCTAGGCATGTGTGGTAAGAGACCAGGTTGACCGTTCGATGGTCTCATCCCATGAGTATTGCCTAGGAACCAAAATCACCGGACATATGTCATCAAGTGGTGACCAAGCCCATTTCAGAAGTGAGAAGTCTGTCAACCACTTCCGTGCTAAAATCCTACCCTGACCCCTTTTTGAATATATATGAAGTTAATGGATATGTATGACTTCCCCTTTCCTGTGTGGTATACAGCTGCACCCCAAGCCCTTTGTTCCTAGCGAGAGTGCTTTTGGGGAGGATTCCCCTGTCTCTTTACTCTCCGCGAGTGATGAACTACGCCTCGCTTTAAATCCGCTTGACTCTTATTCTTAATGAGAGTACAGGCAGCAAACCCACTGCGTTCGGAAACATAACTTTATATTTAGGTATATCTACTGTATGAATAGGTAACTGTGTGACCTTGGGCAACTTACTTGACCTCCCTGTGCCTTAGTTTCTCCACTTATAAAATGTGAATAATGATAGTACCTACCTTATAGGATTAAATAAGAAAAGTTTATCTGCCTACTACTGGGCTGTACTAAGCACTCAATGATTCACGATTATGATTATTGACAGTTTGATCCTCATTGCAGTCTGGCAAGTGTTGTAGAAGAGGAAAACAAGGCTCTCACAGTTAATACGTGGCTGAGCTGGACCAAAATCCTGGTCTATCCAAGTCCCTATTGGCCACTATGACTCCCCAAAGAGACTCCCATAGCAGTATAACACAGAGAGTGGTCAGTTGTCATGTTGTTGGGTGCCATCCAGTCAATCTCGACTCATAGCGACCCCATGTGACAGATTACAACTGCCCCATAGGGTTTTCTTGGTTGTAATCTTTACAGAAGGAGATTGTCAGGTCTTTTCTCCCACAGAGCTGCTGGGTGGGTTGGAACCCTCGACCTTTCAGTAAGCAGTTGAGCACTTAACCCTTTGCGCCACCAGGGCTCCTTGGTCTATTGTCACGATAAGCCTTTAAAGAGTAGAATATTCTATTCATATAAAACAGGGCGGGCTCTGAACTCTGCTAGGTGTCCCTCTGTGCTTGTGTGAAAAGAAACCCCTCCATAAATACTTGTCAAATCAATGAAATGAAAAATAATGATGATGAGCAGTTGCCTGTGATCCCAACCCTCACACACTTGCCCGTTGGTTAGACAACCTCCCTACCAGCTACAAGTTACGTTACCAGGAAGAATAACACCTAAAGCTGTTAACTCTGGTTAGAAGTAAGCCTTTAAGAATGGGCTTGGACAAGTTTGTTTTCTCTTGAACTTTTCCCAGGGCTGGCTTTTTGCAGATAGGAATTACATTTGTCCCAGAAATCATCCCAGAGTCTTCCAGCTACATTGGCGCATGCACGCTTGTCGCAGGTGGAGGGATCAAGGTCTGGGGGGTTGGAGATTGATGGTTCTGACTCTTCCTGACCTTGAGGGCTTTGACGTGTTCTCATGAATAGATGGGGCGGCTGCCACTGTTTGTGGGTGCGCTTGACTTTTTGTCTTATCAGATTCCTCCATACAGAATATAACGGAGAAACGACAGCACAGGTTTGGAATTCCGATAGGTTGGGTTGCTCGTGTTGTGCGAATTTGTTAAGCTTGAGTTTTTCTAGTGGGGACTGAAGACTGGGTGGGAGCTGCTGAGTGCGGAGACTCAACGCTGCGACCCCAGTCCCATCGGCGCTGGTCTCTTGTAGCCGTGGCCTGAGCTGTGTGCTGCACTTTGCCTGGGCATAGATAGGCCCCTGTTGGGGGGCCAGAGGACTTGAGAGGAGATGAAAAAGGCACACCATCTCTCAACAAAGCATAAATGCCCCCTCCCACTCCCCATGCCTAGCTGCTTCAACAATGAGCTCGAGGGGCCTCGGTGCACGGCTGTTGGCTCGATTCAGCCTCGAGCAGTGGGCCTTGGCATATGGCATCACCCCAGCCACAGCGCTGACCCTCCCTGACCTGGCCACCAGCGTCTGATCTTCTTTCTCTATCCTCCACCTCACAGAGGCCTGTCATGGCAACAGCCGGGCAGGAGACGCGGCCCCAGCCTTGCTGATGGCTGAGATGGATGGGCTGCAGGCGCGGTGCCAGGAGGCCCCCTCCCCACCTCTCCTGTAGGGGGCACAAAGCCTGGAGAAAAGCAGAGCTGAGAACTGGGAGACTGGGACATTTTGTCTGGGGCGGGGGGCAGTCAAACTCTCTTAGCCCCCCACCTCCTACCCCACCTCCCACTCCCTCATGGAAGCAGATTACTGAGAAGCTGGCAGTGGAGACTGAACTTTGTTGGAAACACTGGGAGGAATTATCATAGTAACATACTTGAACTCCTGTGGGGTCCAGAGCCAATTCCTGGGCACATGACCCCTTCCTTCTCTGACGCCCCTCCCCTGGCGAGAAGGAGGGCAGACTTCAGGCAGGTGGCCCATCTGTCTCCTGGCACCTCCATGGTCATCAGCTGGGAGGAACTGAATGGAGATATTTGCCTTGCAAATGTTCCAGTGGTCCCCTCCCAGCTGGGAAGTGAGGGGCTTCGAAGAAAGTCATGACTGGACAGGGGAGTGGGTGGAGGGCTGTGTCACCCAAGTCAGCGGGATGGGCATCAGCTCAGTGTCAAGTCTGATGTTGAAGAATCTGCCACCTGATCTGTCTGTATGTCTCCAGGTTATGATTGCCCAAAGCGGCTGATGTTCAGTGTAGAACAGAGAGAACACTGGATTTCTTTTCTTGGTCACTTGCCGACTTGGGAATTCCTGGAGCCATTTCTGGGCACCTAAATCAGAACCTCAAAGGTTGTACTACTTAATGATAAGTAGAGGAAGAACTGTTTCTTGTGGTTGCTTCGAAGTTCACGCTGTGGTGAAACACCATGGGTTGATGCTGACCTCCACTTAAATTGGGCATACACATTTGAGGCACTAAGTGTTTTTATGACAGGTCGTCTGGTGATGCAACGGTTAAGTGCTCAACTGCTAACTGCAAGTTTGGTGGTTTGAATTCACCCAGTGGCTCCACAGGAGGAAGACATGGTGATCTGCTCCCATAAAGCTATAGCCTAGAAGAACCGTATGGGGCAGTTCTACTTTGTAACACATGGGGTCACTATGAGTCGAAAGTTGACTTGACGGCACCTAACAACCTAACAACAAAGGATCCCTGGGTGGTACAAACAGTTAACGTGCCTCGTATAGCAAAAGGTTAAAGGTTCGAGTCCACCTAGAGGTGCCTCAGAAGAAAGGCCGGGTGATCTACTTATGAAAACTAAGCCATTGAAAACCCAGTGGAGCACAGTTCTACTCTGACACACATAGGGTCACCATGAGTCGGAATCAACTCAATGGCAGCTGGTTTCTATAGGACTTATGACTTCCCTTTGGCTGTGGTTGTAGCTGGATATAATTGTTGGGCGCCTTTTCAGAGAGCCTGCTATCTGATTTTTAATTCTTTTGTTCCTACACATATATTTTTAAATCAAGGCCTGAATAAAAGTAGGTCAGCTTCTGGTAAGCTGATCACCTCAGAATCAGAATCACCAAAAAATTAGGCCATCAAAACAGACAATGGTGGGAGTCATGTGGGTAAGGAGGTGCTGGGATTCAGCAGGAGTCTTAAGACATCGTTGGGATCTCTTTGATAGGGCACCTTAAATGGAAATTATCAAATGGCTGTTTAAAACATTCACCCCTTTGTTTGATTAGCCTACTGTAGATAACCTTTATTAAAGCTGATCTGAAATTACAGCCATGGCCTGGTGCTTCTTTGATGCTGTGTTTGTTTCATTTCCTGTTTATACTCGATACGCGTTGCACTAAGAGATGAAGCACTTCTGAGGGATATGAAGACATAAAAGTCCCTTGGCTATTTGCTGGCACTGTTTTGATGTTTTCTTGCTCCCTAGAAATTAGCATATCCTTTTCAAAGGCTGCTTCTGATGAGAGTAATCCTTTGCCATGATGCATTTGCTAGAAGTCATCAATGGTAGTGTATTAGGTAAAGAAATGACCCATAAAAGGCATGATGCTAGATTATTGATAATGAGGCAACATGTATAACAGTTGCTTTTGCCTTGTCTAAAACATATTTTAACACCATAAATGCGCTGGGCTTATATTAATGAGGATTTAATACGAGATTTTCAAGAAACTTGCACAGAACAACTTTTCAAAGGAAAGCACTGGTAGGGGGCACGTTTAACATTTTGACTAATCTTACCATGTTACGTTCTATGAAAACATTTTATTGCCTTGGAAATAAGAAACGATTGTGAGCTTTTTGTTTTCTGAGCTCGGAGTTGACGAATAAGCACTGATGGAAGCAGTCTGGGAAAAGAGTTTTGCCCACACACCTAGAGGTTTGGTTTCGCTTGTTTTTTGCTTTTAAGGAAGGAAGGAAGGAAGGGAGGAGAGAGAGAGAGAAAATAGAAGAAAGGAAGGAAGAAAGAAAGAAAATTAGGGAGAAAGAACAGAAGGAAGCAGAGAGAGCGCAAAAGGAAGATAAGACTGAAGGGAGGAAGGAGAAAAAAGGGAAGGCAGGAAGGAGCGACACAAGGAGAAAGGAAAACGAGAGAAAGCAAACAGGAAGAAAGACAAGGGAAGGGAAAGAGGGAGTGAGAGAGAAAAGGAAATAAGGAAAGGAAAGAACAGCAGGGAAGAAGGAAAGAAGGGAGAAAGGAAGGAAGGGAGCGAACAAAAAGAAGACATGAGAAGGTAGAAGGGATGGAAAGACAGAAATGAGAAAAGGAGGAAAAGAGAGAGGAACCGGAAGAAGGCAGGCAGGCAGGCAGGCAGGCTCTGCTGGCCTGCTTGTTGGTGGGTTATTCAGGGAAAGGGTTCTGGCAAAACTTATCTCAGATTTGAAGGACATTCAGGTAAAACATTTTAAATTAAGCTTATTTGAATCAATCACTAGACTTATCCTCAGTTCCGGGGGTTTCAAATTTGAAGGAAACTGAGCTACGATCTTCTAGGCATCTCTGTGTCCAGGCAGAACTGAACCCAAACTTCTGCGTATGATTCTTGATTTGGGTTCTTTCCATCACGATTCAGAACTAAAAGATACTTAACTGTTCTACTGTGGTGATTGAAAAGTGTTAAAGAACAAAGCAAAGTGTAGGGCTCTGGCTGAAGACATATTCTTCAGACCCTTCTTCTAACTCTGCCAGGACTGTCGATGAATGTGAAGCAAACATTTAAAATACCCACAGCAGGAATATTTTCTCAGAAATCAGCATACTTCTAAAAATGCTGTGTTTCAAGTGTTCAGCTTCTTTTTGTCTGGTTCTCTGTGCATTTAACATGTGTTGGGTTGTCTAAGGATCAAAAATCTTTCCTGAAAGATTTAAAGAACACGCTGTTTTGTTTTTTTTTAAATAACGTTTTATTGTGTTTTGGGTAAAAGTTCACATAGCAAGTTAGGTTCTCGTTTTTCAATTTCCACACAAATTTTTCAGTGACATTGTTGTTGCAGTTAGATGCCGTTGAGTTGGCTCCGACTCATAGCAACCCTATGCACAACAGAATGAGCCATCCTCACAATTGTTGCTATGCTTGAGCCCGTTGTTGCAGCCACTGTGTCAATCCAGCTCATTGAGGGTCTTCCTCTTTTTCGTTGACCCTCTCCTTTACCAAGCATGATGTCCCTCTTCAGGGACTGATCCCTCCTGACAACATGTCCAAAGTATGTGAGACGTAGTCTCGCCATCCTTGCTTCTAAGGAGCATTCTGGTTGTACTTCTTCCAAGACAGATTTGTTCGTTCTTTGACAGTCCATGGTATATTCAATATTCTTCGCCAACACCACAATTCAAAGGTGTCAATTCTTCTTCGGTCTTCCTTATTCATTATCCAGCTTTTGCATGCATGTGAGGCGATTGAAAACACCATGGCTTGGGTCAGGTGCACCTTAGTCCTCAAGATGATATCTTTGCTTTTTAACACTTTAAAGAGATCTCTTGCAGCCGATTTGCCCAATGCAATGTGTCTTCTGATGTCTTAACTGCTGCTTCCATGGGTATTGATTGTGGAGCTAAGTAAAATGAAATCCTTGACAACCTCGATCTTTTCTCCACGTATCATGATGTTACTTATTGGTCCAGTTGTGAGGATTTTTGTTTTCTTTATGTTGAAGTGTAATCCGTACTGAAGGCTGTGGTCTTTGATATCCATCAGTAAGTGCTTCAAGTCCTCTTCACTTTCAGCAAGCTAGGTTGTGTCATCTGCATAATGCAGATGGTAAATGAGTCTTCCTCCAATCCTGATGCCCCATTCTTCTTCATACAGTCCAGCTTCTCTGATTATTTGCTCAGCATACAGATTGAATAGGTATGGTGAAAGGATACGACCCTGACACACACCTTTCCTGACTTTAAACCACACAGTATCCTCTTGTTCTGTTCAAATGACTGCCTCTTGATCCATGTACAGATTCCTCATGAGCACAATTAAGTGTTCTGGAATTCCCATTCTCCATAATGTTATCCATAATTTGTTGTGATCCACACAGTCAAATGCCTTTTCGTAATCAATAAAACACAGGTAAACATCTTTCTGGTGTTCTCTGCTTTTCAGCCAAAATCCATCTGACATCAGCAATGAGATCCCTATTTCCACGTCCTCTTCTAAACGCTACTTGAATTTCTGGGAGTTCCCTGTCGATATACTGCTGCAGCTGCTTTTGAACCTCAGCAAAATTTTGCTTGCATGTGATATTAATATTATTTGATAATTTCTGCATTTGGTTGGATCATCTTTCTTGGAAATAGGCATAAATATGGATCTGTTCCATTCGATTGGCTAGGTAGCTGTCTTCCAAATATCTTGGTATAGACAAGTGAGCACTTCCAGCTTTGTATCAGTTTGTTGAAACATCTCAATTGGTATTTCATCAGTTCCCGGAGCCTTGCTTCTCGCCAATGCCTCCGGTGCAGCTTGGGCTTCTTCCTTCAGTACCATCAGTTCCTGATCATACGTTACCTCCTGAAATGGTTGAATGTCGACCAATTCTTTTTGGTATAGTGACTCTGTGTATTCTTTCCATCTTCTTTTTTTTTTTTTTAACGTTTTTTTTTAATTGCACTTAGATGAAGGTTTACAGAAGAAATAGTTTCTCATTAAACAGTTATACACATATTGTTTTATGACATTGGTTAACAACCCCACAACATGTCAACACTCTCCCTTCTCGACCTTGGGTTCCCCATTACCAGCTCTCCTGTCCCCTCCTGCCTTCTAGTCCTTGTCCCTGGGCTGTTGTGCCACATTAGTCTTGTTTTGTTTTATGGGCCCTTCTACTTTCTTTTGATAACTTCCTGTGTCGTTTAGTATTTTCCTTATAGAATCCATCAGTATTGCAACTCAAGGCTTGATTTTTTCTTCAGTTCTTTCAGCTTGAGAAATGCTGAGCATGTTCTTCCCTTTTGGTTTTCTGTCTCCAGGTCTTTGCACATGTCATCATAATACTTTACTTTGTCTTCTCTAGCTGCCATTTGAAATCTTCTGTTCAGCTCTTTTACTTCATCATTTTTTCCTTTTGCTTTAGCTACTTGACGTTCAAGAGCAAGTTGCAGTGTCTCTTCTGACATCCATTTAGGTCTTTTTTTCTCTCCTGTCTTTTAATGACCTCTTGCTTTCTTCATGTATGATGTCCTTGATGTCATTCCACAACTCGTCTGGTCTTCTGTCATTAGTGTTCAATGCGTCAAATCTATTTTTGAGATGGTCTCTAAATTCAGGTGGGATACACTCAAGGTCGTACTTTGGCTTTCATGGACTTGTTCTAATTTTCTTCAGTTTCAACTTGAACTTGCGTATGAGTAATTGATGGTCTGATCCACAGTCGGCCTCTGGCTTTGTTCTGACTGATGATATTGAGCTTTTCCATCATATCTTTCCACAGATGTAGTTGATTTGATTCCTGTGTATTCCATCTGGCAAAGTCCGCGTGTATAGCTGTTGTTTATGTTGGTGAAAAAATGGTATATGCAATGAAGAAGTTGCTGGTCTTGCAAAATTCAATCATGCAGTCTCCAGCATCGTTTCTATCACCAAGGCCATATTTTCCAGCTACTTATCCTTCTTCTTTGTTTCCAACTTTTCCATTCCAATCACCAGTAATTATCAGTGCATCCTGATTGCATGTTCGATCAATATCAGACTGCAGAAGTTGGTAAAAATCTTCAATTTCTTCATCTTTGGCTTGAGTGGTTGGTGTGTAAGTTTGAAGAATAGTCGTATTGACTGGTCTTCCTTGTAGGCGTATGGATATTATCCTATCACTGACAGCGTTGTACTTCAGGATAGATCTTGAAATGTTCTTTTTGAGGATGAATACAATGCCATTCCTCTTCTATTTGTCATTCCCAGCAGAGTAGACCATATGATTGTCCGATTCAAAATGACCAATACCAGTCCATTTCAGCTCACTAACGCCTAGGATTTCGATCTTTATGTGTTCCGTTTCATTTTTGGCTATTTCCAATTTTCCTAGATTCATAGTTTGAACATTCCATGTTCCAATTATTAATGGATGTTTGCAGCTGTTTCTTTTCATTTTGAGTCGTGCCACATCAGCAAATGAACGTCCCGGAAGCTTGATTCCATCCACATCATTAAGGTCGACTCTACTTTGAGGAGGCAGCTCTTCCCCAGTCGTATTTTGAGTGTCTTCCAACCTGAGGGGCTCATCTTCCGGCACTATTTCAGACAATGTTCCACTGTTATTCATAAGGTTTTCACCGGCTAGTTCTTTTCAGAAGTAGACTGCCCGATCCTTCTTCCTAGTCTGTCCTGTCCGCCATGGGTGACCCTGCTGGTATTTGAATACTGGAGGCATAGCTTCCAGCATCACAGCAACACACAAGCCACCAATGTATGCAAATTGACAGACCCGTGGGGGTCAGTGACATTAGTTACATTTTTCACAATGTGTCAACTTTCTCTTTGTGCTCTGGTTGTTCCATTTCCAGTACTCTAGTTTCCTTGCCACCTTATCTTCTCATCTTTGCTTTAGGGTAAGTGCTGACCTTTTGGTCTCACATGGATGGCAAGAATATGAGATTATTAACCACTAATCTGTTGTACAAACCATTAGAATACCCAGCTGTGGCCATCCTCCCCCACTCCTATGAACTCCTCTCTCAGAGTACTCAGGTATTCAATTCTATTCAGAGTAGAATCTACTGCAGCCATCTCCTCCTGGATGTGTCTTTCATACAGATACATGAATCACTGCTGGGGGCCCCAGCAAGCTTCCGGCTTTGTCCTGCATCTTCAGGGAAGCACCCTTTTCGAAGAGGCATGAAGATCATTCAGTGGCTCCTCCAACCTCTTGGAAGGTATTTTCAGTTGGTCTGAAATGGACTCCAGGAGGAAGAGCTATCAAGCTGTTTGCGCTTCTCTAATGGTGGACAGGTTTCAGTAGAACCGAGAGTTCATAAGGTTTCCATTGGTTAATTTTCAGGAGTAGATGTGCAGGCCTTTCTTCCTAGTCTGTCTTAGTCTGGAAGCTTTTAGAAAACCCACGTTCAAAGTCAAACCTGCAGAACAGTGGGGACAGGTGGCAAGAAACAAAAAGGAAGGCAAAAGAAAGTGGTTTCTTTTTGGCTTTTGGAAGGAATGGTAATTATTCAACCTCTCCCTGTCTCTCTCAACCACATCTAAACAATGTCAGGCATCTTGCCCACGTACTTATCATCGAGCCTGGCCCCAATAGTGGCTGGATCGACATGGTTAGAGATCCCAGTGGGTTAAGGAGGTTAGAGGTTTGATTTGAGTGTCCGTGTGTGTGTGTGGGGTGGGGGTATAGACTTGGTGACTCCTCTTCCTAGTCTCCTTTACTGAGACGTCTGATTGGGAGCTACAAGTCTTCCCACCACTTTTCTTTTTTTCCATCCAGTATGGAAGACCGAAGAAGAATTGATGCCTTTGAATTATAGTGTTGGGGAAGAATATTGAGTATATCATGGACTGCCAGAAGAATGAACAAATCTGTCTTGGAAGAAGCACAGCCAGAATACTCCTTAGAAGCAAGGATGGCAAGACTTCTCACGCACTTGGCACATGTCATCAGGAGGGACCAGTCCCTGGAGAAGGACGTCATGCTTGGTAAAGTAGAAGGTCCATGAAAGAGAGGAAGACCCTCAAGGAGATGGACTGACACAGTGGCTGCCACAATGGGCTCAAACAGCAACGATTGTGAAGATGGCGCAAGACCCGGCAGTGTTTCGTTCTGTTGTACATAGGGCCGCTATGAGTCAGAACCGACTCGATGGCACCCAACAACAGCATGCTAAGTTAAAAATTTAAAAAAAAAGGAAGCTAAACCTGTCTAAAGGAGTACCTGTCTGGTGTAAACATTGACGCTCTCAACTACTACCTGAAATATTGCTGGTTAAACTCACCCAAGGGCACCTCAGAAGAAAGGTCTGGTGATCCGCTTCCGGAAGGCCACAGCCTTGAAAACCCTATAGAGGGCAGTTCTACTCTACACACATGGGCTCACCATGAGTCGGAATTGACTCCACAGCAACTAACATTAACAACAAATGTTTCTAAAGGGAAATCCTTACAGCCTGTCTGAAGCCTCCTCATCTGGCTGATGCAAATCTCTTGACCATCATTTGAACTGACTATTCACAGGCCTTTCCATGCAGCCTACCTCTTCCTTCCTCACCCCTCAGCTTCTCCTGCAGTAAATCCCTCTGTCCCCACACCCCACTTCTACTTTCACGGCCTCTATTAAGGCATGCGATTGTTCATGGATGGCAGCACCCTCTTCCTTAAGGAGCACCTGAATGCCCATTCCTCCAGGGAGCCTGCCCAGATTAATCAGAGGAGGCTCCTGACTCCCCTGCTTTCTCTTTTTATAGCTGGCATCTCTTTGCCACCTGTTTTCTTCATGCCATCTTGGTTCTTGGTTTATCTCTCACTTCCTCAAGTTGTTGCTCATGTTTCCATCTCTGACTGCACTCCCAGAGGGCAAGACCTAGCTCTGTAATTTTCTGGGATAACCTTTGATGAAGGTGAAGAGGTGGTGTGGCCTGAAGGGATGTTGTGCTTTTGATGAGTAAAATGAACAGCTCTGGTAGTGTGGACCAGCAGGGCCTTCCGCGTCCATGCCTACTTCCAGTCTAGAACCCCTGTCCTGGTACAAGGCCATGACTTCTGCTCTTTCGACTCCACTGTTGTTTCTTCCAAATCACATGCCCACTCCCCCACCCCAAGCCCAGGCTCACTGAATCCACCTAGCCTTCTCACTTGATTATGTCAGCCCATTTCCTAGAGCAAGCACCTGGCAGAGGTCCATCTTAATTACCACTAATCTCCAGATTTACAGGGCAGGGCTATGTAAAGAAGCACTGATTCCTGCATTCCGGGCTCTTGAGTTTAGCCCTCCCTGTCGTCAACCCACCTGGGCCACCTGGCTGATTGGCTGACTGAGGAAGGCACGTTTAATGATGCTATTAAAGGGGCATCAGCCAAGTATAAAGGAGTCCTGGTGGCGCAATGGTTAAGTGCTTGGCTGCTAACCAAAATGTTGGTGGTTCGCTCCCACCTGGTGGATCCATGGGAGAAAGACCTGGTGATCTGCTTCTGTAAAGATTACAGCCAAGAAAACCCTATGGGGCAGTTCTCTGCTGTCACATGGGGCCACTAGGATTTGGAATTGACTTGCTGGTACCTAACAACAACAAGCCAAGTGTCATCGATTGAACTGTGTCCCCCTAAAATATCTGTCAGCTTGGCTGGGTCATGATTCCCAGCATTGTATGATTATGTACCGTTTTGTAAATCTGATGTGATTTCCTTATGTGTTGTAAACTCTATCACTATGATGAAGTTATACTGATGAGGTCTACAAGACTGGATAGCGTCTTAAGCCAATCTCTTTTGAGATATAAAAGAGAGAAGTGAGCAGAGACACAGGGGAACCTCATACCACCAAGAAATCAGTGCCGGGAGCAGAGCACTTTGGACCTGAGGTTCCTACGCAGAGAAGCTCCCAGCCCAAGGGAAGATTGATGACACGGGCCTTCCTCCAGAGCCGGTGGAGAAAGTGTTCCCCTGGAGCTGAAGCCCTGAATTTGGGCTTGTAGCCTACTGGACTGTGAGAGAATAAATTTCTCTTTGTTGAAGCCATCCACTTGTGGTATTTCTGTTACAGCAGCACTAGATGACTAAGATACCAAGTATGGGACGGCACACTCAGTGTGGCTTGACACTACCCCTGCCCCTTAGCTTAGGGAAGAGATGGTGCGGGAGCTCCAATGCTTGGTTACAATTCTTCACGCTTGCCTTGACCTCAGAATGGGTGGGACATACTTCCTACCCTTTGCTTTTGTGCTCAGCCACATCACTTGCTTTGGCCCATGAGATGTTAGCAGATGTGACATAAAGAGAGACTAAAAATGTGCTTTTGGGCCCTCTTGTCACTCTGCTCTCACCCCGGGAAGAGCGTCCCCAGGCTGGCTGCTGGCCTTTCATCCTGGGTCCCAGAATGGACACACATTGATAGACCTGAGCCCAACCTATAGCAAGAAGCCTGGCCAGCTGGACTGTGGCTTGAAGCAGAGCACTCCTAGCCCAGTTCACCCCAGACCAGCCAAATCCTGCTGCCTCAGAAACAGGTGAGCAAGAATAAGCGATTCTTGTTTTAAGCTACTGAGTTTTGGCATGGTTTGTGCCAATCGCTAGCTGAGAGAGATGGCAAATAGGTTTCCTCTTGGATGCCAGCCCTCTACAGTTGGTAGAAATTGAGAAGTGTGCTCCACTGAGTGGAGAAAGATTGTGAGGCCAGTTTGGGCTCAGTGGGAAAGAATTCCAGGATTGATTAGTAATATCTGCCATAGCAAGCACAGAGGCACAAATGCCATGTGGCTATTATCCCAGGTCTGACATCTCTCCTGATGACTTACCTTGAGGCCACCCAAAGAAAGAATACAGGAGTATACAAAGGCAGAATACAGGAGTGAGGGCATTGTAAAGGACAAACGTATGCAGGTAGAAGTAAATGACACATTCTCTGGTGCTTGCATATTCATGTCTTAGGCTATTGCCAGTATAGAAGGGCACCATTAGCACATACAGTGATGGATTCAATTGTGTCCCCCCAAATATGTGTTGTAAATCCTAACCTCTATGCCTGTGGTTATAATCCCATTTGGAAATGGGTTGCCTTTTTTATGTTAATAAGGTGGGATTAGTGTAGGGTGTGTCTTGAGTCAATCTCTTATAAAATATAAAAGGAACAGACTAAGCAGAGCAGAGATGGGGGAAGACAGATGCAAAGCCACACGAAGATCTCCAAGGAACCAGGAAACAAGCTAAAGAGACAAGGACCTTATGCAAGAGGCAACAAAGAGAGAAAACCTTCCCCTAGAGCTGGCTCCCTGAATTCGGACTTCTAGCCTCCGAAACTGTGAGAAGAAAAACTGATGCCTTTGAATTATGGTGTTGGTGATGAATGTTGAATATACCATAAACTACTAGAAGAACGAACAAATCTGTCTTGGAAGAAGTACAGTCAGAATGCTCCTCAGAAGCGAGGATGGCAAGACATCGTTTCAGGTACTTTGGACATGTTATCAGGAGGAACCAGTCCTTGGGAAAGGACATCATGCTTGGTAAAGTAGAGGGTCAGCAAAAAAGAGGAAGACCCTCAACAAGATGGACTGTCACAGTGGCTGCCACAATGGGCTCAAGCATACAATGACTGTGAGGACGGCGTAGGACTGAGCAGTGTTTCGTTCTGTTGTACATCGGGTTGCTATGAGTTGGAACCAACAACAACAAACTGTGAGAATAAATTTCTGTTTGTTAAAGCCATCCACTTGTATTTATGTTACAGCAGCGCTAGATAACTAAGTCTTACAGCTTCTTAGAAAGATGCACCCCCTCCTGGGCAGCTACAGTCCCAGGAATGCTAACTTGCAAGCAGATAGTGCCTTTGTGGGGGAAAAGGTACCTTTTCCTCCAGGCAGACACACCCCAGGGCCCAGGAACATGGCTGGACGAGTGTAGCATGGGCTGGATTTTAGCCCCACTCACTCTCTTGGCTCAGCACTTTTGTACAGTGCACAAACGATACCACTGTACATGGCAGGCCTGCCAGCATAAGTTGGGATGGACAAAAATAAAGAAATAAAGAAATAAATAAAAGTAAAATAAACAAAGGAGGAATAAGATGAAAAGAGAGAAAAGCCTGCCCTTCTCTGATGTCGGCTCTGACCAACTCCTTCGCTTTGGAGTTTTGAATGAGCCACTTCAGCACTCTTTGACCTTGGGCTCCAGGCTGAGTGCTTGTGCATTCAGAGTGGTTGGAAGAATGGTTTAATTGAAGGTGATTAAACGTCCTCCTGGACTGGCATGATCTATTCCAAAGGAGGAAATGTCTACCCCACTGAATCTCCAAGCTTGGAAATGGTGGAAAGCACTAAGCTGAGAACCAACTCCCTCCTCCTCCTCGTCAGGTACCTCTGAAAAGCAAACACTGTGGTGTAAAAGGATCCTCTTGGGCAAGGTAACTGAAAACCCGAGTGAAGCCCGACCCTGGAAATTAGACTGCTAGGGTTTGAAGAGCCAAATAAAAGGAGTCACATCTGGTTCCGTTTTTCATGTGAAATTATCTCACACTGCCCAAGTAGGTCCTTTCCTGAGTGTATAAATACAGAAGACACACACATGGTTGTTATCAAACAGTATTGTGCAAAACTAAATTGGCTACTTTATGGTGAAATGGAGAAGAATAGCAGGCATTTCCAACACATGAGTTTCTCTTCATTGGGGCTGGAAGCAATCACCCATGAGGACAGCGACTCTATCTCCTAGAGTGAGGACCATTCTAGAGGGGCATCGGGTTGGGTTAAAACCAGTGGCACAGTCAAACTTGCCATGGGCCGGAGATGCAGAGTCCTATTGCCTGATAATTCGGGGGAAGGCAGTCTGTCTTAGTTTCAGAAAGCACCCCCACCCCATGTCCCAAGCTGGTCCTTCAGACAAGGTCTCTAATATGCTGACCATATGTGAACTCAAGGCCAAAGGAAATGGATTTGCTGGGATTTTAAAATTCTTTTGGTCTCAGAGACTTGCTGCATTAAAGCTACCTGGCTCCCATCCCCAGGGTGTTCCTGCGGAACGCACGATAGATGAGAAGCAGAAATCAAAGGATGATCCTCAACTCTTAGCTGTGGTGAGCCTTGAAATTTCTTCGTTTTGAGCCAGAGGAAGGGAATAAGGATGGAGGGTGGTGATATTCCCTGTTGGGCATTTGGTTGAGACTCATCATCAGCAGATGTTCCAAAGGAATATGAACCTATCTGCAGATCAAGTTTCCCAAAGGACCCATGTGAGCAAAAGGATGGTGGTGGGAGGAGTAGGAAAGAGTGAGACAATGAGCTGTGAAGCAATAAAAGGTTACAAGGTTAGGCGAGGGAAAGGGGCCATGAAATCATTTCCCCTACCACCTGCCTTGAAATTCCCAGATGTTCTCATTGAAGAATAAGGAGGCTGGGTTGAAGGATAAGAAGCTTGCATTAAATTGAGATCCATGAACAGTGCGTAAGTGGGCCAAACCAGAAGGACTGTGTGAATTGCCCCAGAGATGAGAGTTGGGTCCTTATCCAGAATTCATTCTTCTCTTTAACTTCCATGTTTCCAGACTTACTGTCCCAGTAAGACCTTGTTATATCCCAAACTCACCCATACACCAAAATAGTGCCGGGCTCTTGCTAATTGTCTCCTTAAGGGCTATTCAGTGAAGACTGCCACTGAGGATGTTGAATTCTGGTTTGCATTCAGTTGCTGGAAAGGTATTCCTGGAGAATGTGTTCTTTGTCACATTCGAGGAGACTGTGTCTAACAGGAAAAAGAATTGGAGACGAGGGTATTTTCTTCTATTCTTGACTAGAGAATTAAGATGATCAAATAGGGCCCATTAGATCTCATGAAATGGAAGGTGAAAAATAGAAATCTGATTTATACACACCTGGGGGTAATCATAACGTGGTAATCATGATTACTTCCTTGTAATTGGGAGGTGGGAGATGTGGAAATTTGATTCGTTATATATCAAATTTCCTGAAAGTGTTCTGGTGGGACATTTGAAAGAAGAAAAATGTTTTCTGGGATGGAGTTTTCCATTTCCAAAGGCAAGTAACAGGTATATTAGAACAGAGTGTGTTTCTTTCAGGTCAAGTGCCGTGAACTTGAAACTTAACAGTGCAGCTCTCTTAGTAAGCTGGCATGGAGTGCTTTGAAAATCAGTGGCTGAAGAACCTGCAGAGAATTGTGTACTCAGCAGATGTGAACCTATGACTTTTGGTACCCAGTGGTCCACAGATGTAAATAAGCATCACTCAGCTTCGAAGTTCTAGACTTTATCTATCACTCAGCAAGAATTTCCCCTCTAACAGACAAGAGTCTAGGGCTGGCCCTACTTGTGACTGTTAAGTGCATCATACTTTTCCCTCAGTCACCTTCCACATCTTCCTATTTTAGGGACAGCTTTAAGATTATTAGCATTTGTTTTTTCCCACCTGAAAAATGAAAATGACAGTGCAGCTCACACTTCACTGAGTGTGAATTAACTAACACGTCAACGTTTGCCATCTGTCAAGAGCTGGCAGCCTCTTGAGCCCTGAATGACCTATACAGAGCCACTGCACGCCATAGGTTCCAAGGGAAAAAGAAAGAGAACAAACAGAGAAGGATGGTGGGATAGGATCTCATGAGAGGGGCTGGCTGTGTGGTGGAATGTTTAGCAAGGTGTCCAGTTGCTGGCCCTGGTTATTGGCCTTGGTCTGCCCTTCCGAGCCTCAGCAGTGGCCGCTGACCTGGCCCTTCCCTCACACTTATCTCCACGAGGTTTTTCCGGGGTGGTCTCCCCAAAAGACCTCAGCCCAAATAAAGCAAGGAGCTATGCCTGACAAGCTTGCAAACTGCCTTAAGAACTTGAATCTACTCCAAGAGTGAGAAGAAAAATAGTTTGGAAAAGGTCAGTTAAGAAAATAGCTGGGTTTTTCCATCTCGTTTCCTCAGCCTCTTTCTTCATGGCATGAATAAAAGAATACTAAGTTGGTGGAACTACAGGTGTCTAAGAAGAACTTTGATTTTTCTAAACATTCACAATGCTCTTTTATGTACGCAGTGAGAAATCGAGTGAGGAAATCGAAAACGTAAATCTTTAAGCAAACCCGAGTGCCAAAGAGATGGAGATTATCACGAAAGGTACCCAGAGAGAAAACACAGACGATAGAATTTCCAAACGCTATTGCTCCCTCCGGTCGGAAGTGGAGGCCTCTGGCAGGAAGGGGCGGAGCTTGTTCTGAGAGGCAATGGGATGCCCAGACCTGCAGGGGCAAAGATGGAGGGTCCCTGAGGTCAGACCTAGGGCTCTTCTGCTTTAGGCGTCATGTTACCGGAGAAATAGTCCATTAGAAGGGCGATGGGGAATTGTATCTGGATCTTTTGTCTCCAATCTGGAGACGGCGTACTGAACCCATGATTTTGCCTTTAGGGACATTTTTATAATAAACCGAACTGTCCCTAGAAATTTAAGAAGATAGGCTCAGGAAAAAGATGGCTTTGATGAAATTTCTCTTTATCTCTCGTTCCCTCTCTGCTACTACTATCTTCTTTCCTATTAATAATTAACACCTCACATATGTACAAATAATAAAGAGAAAATAAAAAATAAACTGAAATAAATTGAATAAAAATTGCACGGAACTTACACGAAGAAAAAGCGCTTAACCTCTACTGAAGCCCATTTAAAGGATGAAGAAATGGAGAGATGTCCTTTGTTCTTGGATAGGCAGGTAGAATATTGCTAAGAGGTCCTTTCTCGCTAAGTTATTCTGAATATTCAACCCAACACTAATGGAAACCCCAACAGAACTTTTGGATACTTTGTAAAGTAATACTAAAATTCATCTGGGAAAATAGAAAGATGAGCATAACTAGGAAGTCCTAAAAAAAAGAAGGAACTAGCTCTACTAGATGATAAAGCATATTATAAATTTACAATGATTGAAATAGTCTCATACTAGCTGTCTTAGTTATCTAGTGCTGCTATAACAGAAATACCACACATGGATGGCTTCAAAAAACAGAAGTTTATTCTCTCACAGTCTAGGAGGCTAGAAGTCCAAATTCAGGTTGTCAGTCAGCTCCAGGGGAAGACCTTCTCTCTCTGTCAGCTCTGGAGGAAGATTCTTGTCATCAGTCTTCCCCCGGTCGAGGAGCTTCTCAGCACAGGGACCCTGGGTCCAAGGACGTGCTCTGCTCCTGATGCTTCTTTTTTGGTGGTATAAGGTTCCCCATGTCTCTCTGCTCACTTCTCTCTTTTATATCTCAAAAGAGATTGACTTAAGACACAACCTAATCTTGTAGATTGAGTCCTGCCTCATTAACATGACTGCCACTAATCTCACCTCATAAACATCATAGAGGTAGGATTTACAACACATAGGCAAATCACATCAGATGACAAGATGCTGGACGATTACACAATACTGGGAATCATGGACTAGCCAAGCTGACAGATATTTTAGGGAGATACAGTTTAATCCATAACACTAGCAAAAGAAGACAGAGATTAATAAAACAAATTAGAGAGTCCAGAAATATACTCGTGTAAATATGGGGATTTAGTATACGATAAAGGGCGTTTTCAAATGAGTGGGAAAAGATGGATAATTGAATCAATGCTGTTGTGACAACTGGCTAGTCATTTGAAAAACAGAAATTTTTTCTCCCTCCCCACCCCCAATAAATTCCAGATGCTTTAAATATAAAAAATAAAGCTATAAAAGTGCTACAAGAAAGCATGGGGGAGTATTTGTATAATCTTTGCATGGAAACTTCTAGGCATGGTACAAATGCCATAAACGATAAAGGAAAAGATTGGAAAACGTGACAACCTAAAAATTAAAAACTTCTGTACAACAAACACTATAAACAAAGTAAAAACTAAAATACAAATAGTAAAAATATTTAGGACACATGGCAGAGGGTCAATATCCCTAATACAGGAAAATCTTACTGAGTAATAAGAAACTAAACAATTCAGTAAAACCGTACACATGTATCAGACTTCACAGTTGATAGAATGGTTTCCAGGTTGGATTGTCAGACCAAACAATACTTGGGACATAACCCATTGCTGACCGACAAGTCGATTCTGACTCATGGTGACCCTATAGGACAGAGTAGAACTGCCCCATAGAGTTTCCAAGGCTGTGATCTTTATGGAAGCAGATTGGCACATCTTTCTCCCACTGAGTGACTGGTGGGTTCAAACTGCTGCCCTTTTGGTTAGCAGCTGAAAGCTTTAACCACTGAGCCACCAGGGCTCCTATTTAGGACATGCTTGTACTAAAAAAATCATTCACTGTTTATCTAAAATTCAAATTCAGTTGAGTGTTCTGTATTTTTATTTGCCAAAGCTGGCAACCCCATTTCAGACACATGATCCGATTTTGGTCCTGCAGTAACTTGATGAGCTACTTAGCCTCTCTAATAGCAGTTTCCTCATCTGTCAAGCACAGTGTGAGAAATCAGACAACATGTGTACTGCACATATAGTTCTGTTCTCAGCCAATGCACCTCATGCACAGTCACCTCCCATCTGTCAGTGGAGGCTTGTATGTTGCTGTGGTGCTGAACAGGTTTCAGAGCAGCTACCAGACTAAGACAGACTAGGAAGAAAGGCCTGGTGACTGACTTCCCAAAATCAGCCAGTGGAAACCCTATGGATCACAATGGTCCAGTCCATAACCAATCATGCAGATGGCACAGGACTGGGCAGCATTTTGTTCCATTGTACATGGGGTTGCCATGTGTTGTCAGCTGGCTCAAAGGCAGCTAACAATAACAACAATCCCCTTGTGGGCAGTTAGGATCATGTGACCAATTCTGGCCAATGGACTATAAAGGAAGGGAGTGTGTGTCACTTCCCAGCCAAAGCATTTAAAAGCCAATGTGCACCCTTCAGTGGTCTCTTCCCAGCTGTGTGAACCCTGAAGCTGCATGAAGAGATAACAGTGCCATAAGACAGGTGTCAACCTGGGGCCCAAGTGATTATGTGGAACAGAGAAACTCTCCCACTACACCCCACCTCACCCTCACAACCTGTATTGCCATGTGATGTGAGCAAGAAATAAACTTCTTTGAAAATCCACTAAGATTTCAGGGTTGTTCGTTACTGCAGCATATCCTACCTTTCCTGACTAATAGACTGTCTCCTAATTAATTCCAAATTATTGGGAGAAGAATCTGATTGGCCTGGCTTGGGTCATCTGTCCACCTCTGATCCAATAAGCTGGAGTGGAGACAAATCATGATTGAAATATACCTACTTTCATCACTTCAGAAAGGAGAGTTTGTGGGGGGAGATACAGCTGTAAGGAGAGGATGCATTCAAGGTCTTTAGTGAGAAATGTACTAAAAAGTTGGGCAGAATACGCTGCCTAGTAGCTAAGTAGACTGGGTTGCTTATGATATGTGTGCCAATTATATAACGCATAGTCAGGGTTTCTCAACAGGGGCACTATTGACGTTGTTGTTGTTGTTAGTTGCTGTGGAGTTGTTTCCGACTCATGGTGACCTCATATGTACGGAGTAGAACTGTGCTCCGTAGGGTTTTTAAGGCTGTGACCTTTTGGAAGCAGATTACCAGGCCTGTCTTCCAAGGTGATTCTGGGTGGGTTCGAACAGCCAACCTCTTGGCTAGTAGTTGAGCACTTAACCGTTTGTGCCACCCAGGGACCTTTATTGATACTTAGGACTGAATAATTGTTTGTTGTTGGGGCCTGTCCTGTGTATTGTAGGAGATGTAGCAGCCTCCTTGTCTTCTACCCACTAGATGTCAGTAACACCCCCCACACATACACCTTCTCTCCCGTTATGACAATAAAAGTATCCTAGAAGGGGGAGGGGGAAGCAAATTGCCCCAGTTGAGAACAACTGCCCTGTAATTTCTGGGGCAGTCGAATTTAAGACAGTCTGTTTCATAGGTGAGCATTGGTGGTTCAGTGGTAGAATTCTAGCCTTCCGTGCTAGAGACCCCAGGTTTGATTCCCAGTCAATGCACCTCATGTAGATCTACCACCCGTCTACCAGCGGAGGCTTGTGTGTTGCTGCTATGATGCTGAACAGGTTTCAGTGGAGCTTTCAGGCTAAGATGGACTAGGAAGAAAGGCCTGGAGATCTACTTCTGAAAATCAGCCAGTGAGAGCCCCATAAATCACAAAGGTCTGATCCAAAACTGATCACAGGGATGGCACGGGACTGGGCAGCATTTCATTTCATTGTGCATGGGGTTACCATGGGTAAGCGACCAACTCTACAGCATTAAATAACAACATCCCATAGTTCTCATGTATACACCTAGTCATAAGACCACTGGTCCCCATTTTTTTGTTCAGAAATTAAAGTCATGTTTGTAATGACTTTGTTAACTTAGCCTGGGAATGAGCACCATCAACTCTTTGGTCTCCACTATTTTTTTCTCCTTCTGCCCTATTCCTGCTGCCCACAAGTTGATCCCAAGGGTTTCCAAGGCTGTAAATCTCTACAGAAGCAGACTGCCACATCTTTCTCCTGTAGAGCTGCTAGTGGTATCGAACTGCCAGCCTTTCGGTTAGCAGTCAATGACTTTAACCACTGTGCCACCAGGGCTCCTTTTTGCCCTATTACTTATAAAAAAATGTTCTACTTAGTAAAAGGAATGGTCCTGCCACTTTTCTGCTTGCCTAACACTCACTCTGAACTACCTTGCTTGAGTGGGATCCATGTATATTTCCAAGTCTACACACAACTGCATTGGGAACTCCATGGGGACCATGAACAGGCTGGCCATTTTAGTAGTCATGCCCGAAAGCAAATGGCTTCCTCTTCTTTTTCTCTGTATGTGTGTGTCTCTCTCTTTCTTCTCTTCCTTCTTCTTCCTCCTCCTCCTCCTTCTTTCTTTCTCTTTCTCTCTCCCTTTTGTTTAGTTTTTCCTTTAAATGAGTAACAATAACCAAGTGTATTTTTCCATGAGCCCTCTTGCTGTCAAACCTTGTCAGAGGAAAATGTGCCCAGCCCTCCTCCATTTCTTCGTCGCTGCTTTAATTGGAGTTGCCTCCTTTATGCTTTGCCTCAAGTGAGAGAGAAGGAGCCCCTTTGCCACATGTAAACATACCAGGCAGCATATGAAAACAGTCACCTAGCAAACAAGGCCTTTAGAAGGTCTCTGGTGTGTGACCAGTTCAAAGTGGCTGCTTGCTGACCAGTAATTAGCTTGGTTGAAGTCCACACAGCAGACCCAGCTAACTACAAAAGGCAACTTTTGGGAAGAGGCGTCTTTCTTCAAGGAGATGTGAGGTTCCTTTCTAAGAGGTACTGCCCAAGGCCCGCCTGTGATCTTGCACAGTGGAGCTGAAAAGTGGATTAAAGCAGGAAATAACAAGCTACGCGCACACTCATACGCACTCACACGCTCCCGCACGGCTTTGCTCATTTATTTTCTATATGAAAGGGCCTGATGACCTTTGTGGTTTCTTCCTCCTCAAATTCAGAAGCAATGAATAGGATGAATTCTGACTTTAAATGCAATGGAAGGCTTTGAAAAGATGGAAAATTAGCAACAACATGCCCTGGAAAGGGGAGGAAGTGTCTGAAAAAGTGTTGGGTGTCATTGTGGTCTTGGGGCCAGCGATGGGATGTCTAGGCGGCTTCACGGGGTTGTGAAAGGGGAACAGAGCCTCTCTATCCACTCTTGCCTTGGCTCTCTGTCTGAATCTTTTATTTTTCTTCTCTTCTCCAGGCTCTGCCAAACACGAATCAACTTTCTCCTGCTTGGAAATGGTCCCTGTTGAATCTTTTGCATATTCTGACTGTTGCTATGAAGATAAAGGGGACCGTCCTCAAGTCTTCCCCGAAATGAAAAAGCTACAGACAGTGCAGTTGCTCTATTCACACGTGCGCTGTGGTAGCCTGGGCTGTGATGGCTGTGAGGACCAGAACATGCAAGCTAGCCTGGGTACGAACGTTAAGGTGCACAGAGTAAACCATAGCGATGGGGGAGCTGGCCGTGGAGTCACTGGATCCAGACATTGAAACCCTATCAGGATTCCCTCACTCTCTGCCTTGGCCTCTCCCTTCTGTTTCTCTTTGCTCATTGGTTCATCCTCATGGGCTGTCTCCCCACAGGCGGAACATGCCCCCCTGGCAGCGTGACGTCTTCATGTGACAACGTAACAATTCCAGACGAAAGAGAGAAGTCTTCTCTCTCCACCTCAAAAACCAAAAAATCGTTGCTGAAGAGTCGACTGATTCATGCTGACCCCCATGTATGTCAGAGTAGAACTGTGCTCCACAGAGGTTTTGAAGGCTGATTTTTCACAAGTAGATCACCAGACCTTTCTTCCGAGTTGCCTCTGGGTGGACTTGAACCTCCAACTTTTTGGTTAGCAGCCAAGCACGTTAACCGTTTTTATAGGCAGGTCATATTTTTTAGCTTTCTTCTTTCTCTACCTTTTAGTTTTTTTTAGGTTACTTCTTTGTTTTTTCTTTAGATTTTCTCTCTCCAAGTCCCTCTTGGAGAGATTCTCACTCCCTGCTATGCACCAAAGACTTAAAAACGTAAGCAGCTGGACCCACCCTTGGGAGTTTGATCCAGTGGGTCTGGGGTAGGTCCTGGGGCTCTTTGTTTTTATCGAGTGCCCTGATTTCCATGCATCTGAAATTTGAGACCCCAGTAGTAGGAGAAGCACAGGATGAGAAAGTTCTAATTCTGTGATTCCCTAATTTACTGTGTAGTCTTGGGTAGGCTACTTAACCTCCACTTTCTCATCTATAAAATGGGGATAATACCTTACAGTTAAGGCCAAAGAAAAGCGTGCTTACATCGAAAATACCCTACAAATGAATGGCCGTGACGTTGAGACCCAGTATTTCTGAAGCATTTAAGAGTTTTGGAGACTTCCACATAGATTGCCTCACTTTACTCTTTCAGATAAGGTTGGTGTTTGGTTTCCACTTTACAGATGAGGAAACTGAGGCTTAGAGATGATTAAGAGGCTCAAATGAGTTACTATTGATAAAGAATCATAACTGGCAATTAGGAGGCAGTTTTTGTGTTTATTCTAATCCTTGGCTTCTTCTGCTTCATTGCAGACACCTTTGTGTGAAGGTGGTTTTGCATGTGGGAGTGACTCTTTGTTCTGTTCTTCCTTTTCTTTAAGGGACACAGGGAATCTCAAGAGCAGCTGCTTGCCTGGTACAAAGGACTTCCTGTCCCTGGCTGACAATTTAGTTCAAGGACTAAATGTCCCGAAGCACAGGGATCAAAATCCATAAAGCAAACCATTCCTCACTAAATTCTATCCTGGCGACCTGAGGGTTTCAGCATTCCGTTCCTGTGCCAGCCTTCTGGGGGAAAGGTCACCAGCCAGACAGCCAGAAAACTGGGGCACAGAGCATGACCCCAGAACCCCTGGGTGGAGTATGCCCAGGTGAAAAATAGGGGTTGGCATAGCTCCAGTGAGCTGAGGTCTTCGCGAGAGGAAGACCCAGCCCCGGTGCCACTTCTGGTGTCTTCTGAGTGCCTGCCCTGTCCCCCACCTCGTTTCCCTGCACCTGACTCAATGGGTGTTACAGGCGCTCAGCCCCATCTGCTGCCCCGGCCGGCTCCAACTTCTTGGCACCACCTCTCCGGACTCGTGAGCCGGATGTTTGCTTTCCATGTGGACTGTGGGCCAGGCTGCTTGGCAGCTGTGCTCAACCTTGAGTTCCTCCCTGGCCCCCAGCTCAGAGCTGCTACACAACCTCTGCAAGTGAGTGTGTGCAGTTTATCTGAGTAGCTAAAGCTCTTAAAAAACACCCTTATTGAGATATAATTCACACATCATACAATTCACCCATTTAAAGTGTACATTTCAATGGTTTTTTAGTATCTTCACAGGTATGTGCAACCACCGTCACCGTCAATTCTAGAATATTTCATCACCTCATAAAGAAAGGTTGCATTCTTGAGCCATCACCCCTCACCCTCCCTTTTCCAGCCCTAAGCAACCATGAACCTATTTTCTATCTCTATAGATTTGCTTATTCTGAACCTTTCATATAAATGGAATCATATAATAGGTGACCTTTTGTGTCTGGCTTCTTTCACTCAGTATAATGTCTTCAGGGTTCATCCATGTTGCAGCATGTCTCAGCACTTCATTCCTTTTTATGGCGGGATAAGATTCCATTGGCTAGATAATGCCATGTTGTAGTTAATCGTTCATCAGTTGGTGGACATTTGAGTTGTTTCCATGTTTTGGCCATTGTGAATAATGCTGCTATGAACATTGGTGCATGGGTTTTTGTCTGGACGTGTGTTTCCATTTCTTTAGGGTCTATACCTAGGAATGGAATTGCTGGGTCGAATGGTGACTCTATGTTGAAAGTAGTATCTAAAGTGTTAATGTGTTAAAGGCTCAGAACAGAACTGGTGCAGGGCATTGGCAGGGAGAACCCCCTACTGCACTGAGCTGTCACTGAGCCCTGGCCTCTGGAGGGGCTCCCTTTCGAGATATATTTATTTTTAATCTGAGGATATTTTACACGTGGCGGGGGGTGGGGGGTGGGACAATCAAGCCAGAGAAAGACGGGGAAGCACTTGCTCACATTTCAAAGTAAAATGTGAGATGCTTGGCCCAGTCTCTATTTCCTCACTATTTACTTGAGTTGGAGGCTGATGGGATTTGGCTTGCCCCAAATGGCCCTGTCACTGGGGACAAGAGGAAGTAGAAGCTGTTTCAGGAAGTGTTGGAGGAGCCCAAAGCTGGGATCCCCACAGGACAGTGCAGGAACCTACCCCTAAGGGGGACAGCTTTCCCTTTGGGGACTCTGCCCACAGGGAGATTCCCCCAGTCTGTTTTTGTCACGTGGAGGACAGCAGTAATCAGTCCATTTTGATGACTGTCGTGTCTCTAAAAATTGAGTTCATATTTTATTAGTATACAATTACATATATACATTATAGCACAATATAGAAATCAAAGCAGATAAGAAAAAAATTAGACTTTGTCCCACAAAGTAAAGACAACTACTGCTAATATTCAGGGTATTTCCCTCTAGTCTTTTTTGTTTTTAATGCATAGTTGCCACCCCCCAATAAAGAAATAAATGTCACTGCTTATGGGGTGGGTCCTGGAATTTTCATATAGGAAGAACCTAGAGGCATCCTCCTAGTGGAAGGAGAAGCTTGAGGATAAATCTTGAAGTTGTGTTTGCAAAACGAGCATGTGTGTGTACTTAGTGGTATGATAACTTGGGTAGCTTTTGGGAAGAGTTGCTGGAGATTGAGGGGGATGTTGATTTCATATCTACCATCAAAGGGAGTTCAGGAAACCCGGTCCTACATTTCTACTAGACTTACAACTTCCAGGTCAAAAGCTTGAATCTCTTCTTTCCCCTCTGTGCTGCCAGCTTGGCATCAATGCCATTTTCACTGAAGAGTGCTACCGTCCCCAGTCCTCCCTGTTCAAGGTGGCCCATGGATCTTGCTCTGGAACTAAAGAGATCAGTGAACAGCTTGTTCCTTGCCTTGCTCCAGCTTCTTTAGATCTTCGCTCGGCCAGGGCTGATTAGCTACTTAAGCAGCCCCCATGGCTACTTGGTCTGACTTAATACTAGAAACCAGAAACGGAAGTAGCCACAGGCAAGACTCAAGGACTCTATACTTTAGTATTCAAGTCCCTTCTAACCCTGAAGCTCTGACCACACCACCTAGACAACTCACTCCGAAGACTGAGCTGGCAGAGATAGGGATCACTGTTCTGATAAAATGAAATGTCCAGGAAAGTCCACCTGACACCCTTGATAACCCCCATAGTTGATAAGGAGTTGCTTGGTAATCAGACACAGATGAGAGCATTGTGCTTAATCCGCTCTAATCAGTGGTGGTATTACAGAACAAACATGTTTTTCCCCTCATTTTATTAGTTCTCCTGGCCTCAACTCATAATCAGCATGTATATTCATTTTCTAGTACTGCTGTAGCAAAATGCTAAAAATTGGGTTACTTATAAGGACAGAGTAGACATCTGTCTCACGGTTCTGGAGGCTAGTAGTCAGAATTCAAGGTGTCAGCAGGGCCACGTTCTCTCTGAAGGCTCTAGGGGAAGATCCTTCCTTGTCTCTCCTGGCTTCTGGTACCCCCAGGTATTTCTTCGCATTCCTTGGCTTGTAGATGCATCTTCAGGTGGCCATCTCCCCCCCCCCCCACCGCCCCCATGTCTCTCTGTGTTGCTTCTCTTTTATAAAGACACAACTCAGATGGAATCACGACCCACACACTCCAGTATGACCTCACGTAAACTTAACCAATAACATCTTCAAAGACCCTATTTCTAAACACGGTCACATTCACAGGTACCAGGAAGTAGGGCTTCAACATCTCTTTTTGGGGGACACAGTTCAATCCATAAAAGCATGAACAATGGGGATTTTCTTGGGGTCCTGTGTCTTCAGTGATTGGGATTTCTGCCTTTCTTCTTACTTCCGCTCTTACCCTATTCTTTCTTTCCTGTAATCAACCTTTCTGTCCCATGGACCTCAGGAGTTTTCCAGTCTCTTTGTCTGCTGCCGGCCCACCTCGAAGGTGCTAACAGCTAGAAGGGCCAGCAGAAGGACTTGTGGGCCAGGAGATCAAGGATTGCCTGGTCAGCTTGATCACCTGGGTGAGGAGGAAGGGGTGAAGATGGCTCTGGGAAAAAATATTTAGGATCCCCAGCATCAGGGATCCTGGGAGCAGAGGGATGGGATGGGAGGAGGCTAAGTTGGGGACCAGCCCAACCACCTCATCCAGACTTGGCCACCGACTCGGTATATAACCCTAGAAGCCGTTTCCCTCTCTGGGGTTCAGTTTTCTCACGAGGTGGTGGGGCATGGATATACCCTGAAGTTCTTTTCGGCTCTAACAGACTGTGATGTGAACTGTGAAATGGGATAGGACCCAAAATCTGATGAAGTGTTTCTGAGATAGTAATAAAAGAGGAAATGCCTTAGGTTAGGAGTCAAGAGTTTTGAGTTGTCTCTCAGCCAGTAACTAATAATGACCTCAGACTACTCTGTGTCTTAGCTTCTTTGTCAATCAAGTGGAAATAAAAGTACCTATCTATGTACTTCTCACATCGGTGGTAAAGCAACAATGAAATGGCAGGTGGGAAAATGTCAAGAAAAGACTATCAAGTTATTCAGAGGAGGTAAGAGCTGAGGTGGGGGTAGGAGGCTACCTTCAGGACCCACCGAGGCACGGTATTGGCCTGAAGGATCAGAAGGACCATCTCTCATGGAGAGATGACTGAATGCATTGGTATCTGCAGGCAGCTCTAAGGCTTAGGCAGGGCAGAGGGGACTAGAACCCACCCCCTAACTTCCAGGACAGTGGTCTCTGTTGAGAGAGGAGTTAACCTGAGTAGGGGCTCTGGGAAGAATGATTGGGGTGAGGGGCAGGGTATGATACGTTACTATCATTGTCTTTAGTCCGGTCTTGGGAGGGGGTGGTAAGAAAGCAAACAACATGATTCTTCTAGAGTTGTGATACTAGGAGTATTCTAAGAAATGAAAGGAGAAAACTAGGCCACCTATAAGCCTGTTTTAGAAGAGTTGTAACACTTAAAAAAGCAAGTAAGTAAGGCCATAAGCTATGGCGCGAGAATGGCCACCAGGGCCGCCTAGTCTGCCATGGAAGATGTCTGACCACCTGGGCACCGGGCCAGGGGAGGGGAGAGACTTGAGACCCTGGGGTTCCCATGACTCTGCTGGTGCAGGCTCAGCTTCACAGACGTTCATTGTTCTCAACACCACTTTGTTGTCTTTTCCCAGGCGCCAGGCGGGTGGAAACTGGGGAGGCATGGGTTACCCAGAGATAAGGTCTTTTATGAGTTTCCTGATTTAGCTGAGAGAGGAACTTGGCCAGCTGGCATGGGCGACGGACAAATCCCCTCTACCTGAACCACTGGGTTCTCCTGAGAGTAAAGCTTCCCAGTTCAGATGGGAGGGCACTGACACTCTCAGGCAGGCTCAGACTGGGGCACTCAAGTGCAGAGGTCCTGCCCAACAGGACACCAGCGAGGAACAGAAGCTTTGTCCATACTGCTGTGATTGGCCCCATGTGTCAGCAAACAAGTGCTCAGGAAAACCAGGCTGGCCACCCCTTTGGGTGGTTTTACAGACTCGTAGATCATTTCCCAAAGAAGGGGAAGGGAATAAAAAGAAAATCTATGGAAACATCCACGTATTTGCTCTAAATTCCCAAAACACAGGTGAAGCTGGGAGGCGAACCCTTGAAACATTATTAGTCAGGTACAAAGAATTATACATAAAAGGCAGCAGTTTGAAATGTCCATTCAGGGGAGAAGGTGGGGGGGGGGGGGAGACTGATTTAATTAAAATACAATCTTAGTACAGGAAATATATGTGTCAAACTGTACAAAAAAAAAAATAGTGAAAAGTTAACATTTCCCTCTATCCCTCAACTCCTTAGTTCCCCTTCCAGATGCAATCACTGTTACCAATATCTTGGATGTCCTTACTGGGTAATTAAAAAAGTTATTTCTTACAGATATGGGTGAGACAGAAGTGTCAGAGATCTGAATAGTATCCTAATGTAGGGCTTCCTGAAAGGATGCTACTCTGATTCACTCACAGTTTAAGGGAATAAAGCTTCCATCCCAGTGGGGGAGATGAACAGCAAACTTGAGATCCTGTTAAGTGCTATGCAGAGATTTAAAATTGAGTGATGTGCTGGTGAGCGACTGGGTGGTCACTCCCAATCTCTCTCTGAGGAGGTGACTTTTTTTTTTTTTTTAATTTTTTGTTTTTGATTGCGGTAAATGCATATGCAACAAATCATTTGTCATTTCAACATTCTTCACGGGTACCATTCAGTGACATGAATTATGGTTCTCATGTTCAACCGTCACCATTATTCATTTCCCATCAAGAGGTGACTTTTAAGGGGAATAATGCGAATTACTAAGTCTCCTCTTTCTTTGTTAGAGAATCTTCTTTCTTTGTTAGCTTTATAGTAGCTAACAGTACTTAATGTTGAGAGCTGACTTAAGGCCACATCGCCTTTCTCTCTCTCTCTCTCTCTCACACACACACACACACACACACACACACACATGAACACACACACACACACGAACACACACACAGTCACACACACAGTCACACACTGACATCTACACATTAATAGTCAACGGGGAAGGTTCGGACTTTTCACATCTGGGGTTTCCTGTTATTCCCTCCCACCCCCTTCCTTGTATCAGAACTAAGACCCCTTCCCCCCCTCCATAATCTCACAAGTCTGCCACCCCATCTGAGGAATCTGTGAGCAGCATGTTGAATATATAAAGGGCATGACGCACGTTGAAGATCTTGATGGTGTAGGAGACCAACCTGAGCTTCTGCTATCTTAGACCATCTTCTAGATGCTGTTTGCTTTTAATGCATTCTTGAGGGTGAACCACCTTTGTCTTCTTTTGTTGTCCAGACAGAGGACTGTAGAAGAAAGCATCCCAATTATGTGAGCATTCAAGCTGGTAAACCCTCTGTCCCTACTAGTCATATATTTAAATATTGAGTGATCATGTTAATAAGGGAACTCCAAGATCCTGGCTAATCCTCGCATCCTTTTACCTCCATTCAACACACTAACTCTCTGAGCTCTTCATTCTAGTGGGACACCACTCCTCCCTAGAAATAAGAGTGTTTTCCTCCCTCCTGCCTCCCTGACTCCCTGCCATCCTTCCTTCCCTACTCTTCAACTGATCCTTCTTAATAGTACTTCAATATACCTGAAAACAAAATGTGTTTGAATTTATAGATTTTGATGAACTGATAGTGTGAGCAGTGCTGCTTTTCAATCTGTGGGTTGTGACCCATTAGTGGGTCATGAAATTAATGAAGGAACTGCAGCCAGATTTTTAAAAGTGCAATAGAATCATTGGACTGCATCATATATAATAAGGGTAAGATTTGTTTATGATCTTTTCCCATTTATGTATGTGTGTGAGATGTATTTCGTACTGGGGGTTACCATAAAAAAAAAAAAAGAAAAGAAAACCACTCATTTAAAGCTTGCTTAGGGGCTGGGTATTTCACAGATATTGCCAATAAAATTAGCTTTTTAATGTACAGCTCTGCAAGTTTTGGCAAACATCCACAGTTGGGTAACCACCACCTTAATCAAGATATAGAACAGTTACATCACTTCTAAAAATTCCCTGTGCTCTTTGTAGCCCACCCCTCCCCCAGCCACTAGCAATCATGGATCTGTTTTCTGACCTACTAGTTCTGGCTTTGCAAGAATGCCATGTAAATAGAATTATACAGCATTTGACATTTTGAGTCTGGCTTCTTTCACTTAGCATAATGTATTTGAGATTTATCTATGTCGTTGCATGTGTCAATAATTTGTTCCTTTTAATTGCTGAGTAGTATTTCATTGTGTGGGTGTACCACAGTTTGTTTATCCATTCCACAATTGATGGACATCTGGGTTATTTCCAGTTTGGGAAGATTTTGAATTAAAGTCCTTATAAACATTGATGTACAGGCTTTTGTGTGAACAGAAGTTTTCATTTTACTTGGGTAAATTCCGAGAAATGGCATTGCAGGGTTATATAGTAATCGTATGTTTAACTTTATGAGAAACGTCAAACTGTTTTCCAAAATGTCTTTATCATTGTACATTCCCACCAGCAAAGTATGAGAATTGCAATTACTCCACATCCTCACCAGCACTTGGTATTGTCAGGTTTTTTTGATTTTGTTTGTCTTTTAATCTTAGCCATTCTAATAGGTATGAGGTGGTATCTCATTATGGTTTCAATTTGCTTGCCCCTAATGACTAATGATATTGAACATCTTTTCCTGCGCTTATTTGTCATCAGTGAATGAAGTGTTTGTTCAAATCTTTTGCCCATTCTTTTTTAGTTGAGTTGTTTTCTTATTACTGTGTTTTGAGAGTTCTTTAGATAGTCTAGTTACAAGCCCTTTATCAGATGTGTGATTCGCAGATATTTTCTCCCAGTTTGTGACTTGTCTTTCCATTTTCTTAACAGTGTCTTTCAAAGAAGCTCGTTGTAAACTTTCTTTTTTTTGAGAATACGGTGAAACCTGTGAGAGGTGGAACTTGACAGGACTGCCTTGTTTTTCCAGGTCTCACAAGTTTTCTGCCTTTAACAGGGTGCAGCCTTACCACTTTTCTGTCGCTAGTTTTAGTGAAAAATATTTGCGTTTTCCTTCTCTGACAGGTTTCTGCCTTACACAGGTTCTGGCTTTGGCAGGTTTTACCGCATATCAGACATACAAAAGACATACAATGTAAATTGTATGCATTATATGTAATTTAAGCTCAGAGTAGTCATAAAATGAACAAGTACGAACTCTCCACCCAGCTTAAGAAATAGACCACCACCAGTACTTTAGGAAGTGCCTTTCCCCCAGGAAACCATGATCTTAAATTTTGCCTGCATCATTCCCGTGCTCCACTTTATAGTTTTACCACTTATGTCTGTACCCTGTGTATATACCCTTAATCAATGTATTGTTCAGTGTTGACTATTTTTGTACTTTAGGAGCCCTGCTGATGTAGCGGTTAAGAGCTCAGCTGCTAATCAAAAGGTTGGCAGTTTGAATCTTCCCGCAGCTCCTTGGAAGCCCCATGGAGCAGTTCCACTCTGTCCTACAGGGTGGCTATGAGTTGGAATTGACTCCACGGCCACGGGTTTGATTTTTTTTTTGTACTTTAATAAAATCATACTGCATGTCATCTTCTGTGACTTGCATTCTTTCTTATCATTTTTTGTTTTTGAGATTTAGTCACGCTCATGTCTAGCTGTAGTTCAGTCATTTTCTCTAATCAACAACATTTTTAAAATTTTTATTGTGCTTTCGGTGAAAGTTCACAGCACAGATTAGTTTCTCATTCAAACACTTATACACAAATTGTTTTGTGACATTGGTTGCAGTCCCACAATGTATCAGCACTCTCCCCCATTCTCTTTATACCTTAGGTTCCCCACATCCACTCATCCAGGCTTCCTGTCCCTTCCTGCCTTCTCATCTTTGCTTTGGGCAAGTGTAGCCCATTTGGTCTCGTAGACTTGATTGAATTAAGAAGCATGTTCCTCACGTGGGTTATTGTTTGTTTCAGAGGCCTGTCTAGTCTTTGTCTGAAGGGTGTCCAGAGACCAGAGTCGAGGGGGTTCTCCCCGTCTCTGTCAGACCAGTAAGTCAGATCTTTTTTTGTGAATTTGAATTTTATTCTACATTTTTCTCTCTCTCTGTCCGGAACCCTCTATTGTGATCCTTGTCAGAGTGGGTGGTGGTGGTAACCAGGCACCATCTAGTTCTTCTGGGCTCAGGCTGGTGGAGGCTGTGGTTCCTGTGGTCCGTTAGGTCTTTGTACTGATATTTTCCTTGTGTCTTTGGTTTTCTTCATCCTGCTTTGCCCATTTTTTAATTGGATTATTTGTCTTTTTGTTGTTGAGGTGTAGCAGTATTTACAGATTTTAGAGATTACACCCTTGTTGGATATGTCATAGCCAAAACCTTTTTCCTAGTACATAGGTCCTCTTTCTACTCTTTTGGTGAAGTCTTTTTATGAGCATAAGTGTTTAACTTTTAGGAGCTCCCAGTCTTCTAGTTTATCTTCTGTTGTTTGTGCGTTGTTAGTTATGGTTTGTATTCTATTTATGCCATGTGTTAGGTCCTCTAGTGTTATTCCTGTTTTTCTTCCATGATCTTTATCATTTTAGGCTTTATATTTAGGTCTTTGATCCATTTTGAGTTAGTTGTATGGTGTGCCAAGAACTTTTTTTTTGTATTAACTCCCACAGTTTTCCCCTTCTGTTGATGACAGACAGGTAGTTTTCCATTCTTTACTATTGTGAATAATGCCGTCATGAACACACCTGTCCACATGTCCACCTGGTCCACGTGTGGGAGATTCGACTTTATTAGATAAGACAAGTTCTTTCCCAGGAGAGATTTCATTTGAAGAAAGGATTCTGTAGCTGGGGGAGGGGAACACAGATCTAGGTGGGCTCAAAAGTTTCGTCTGCAATCATGACAAAGGAGGGAATCAGGTTTTCAAAGTAACTCTCTGCAATGGTAATGAATAAGAGTCAACATTAAATGGATGCACTTGGGTTTATGTTGAAGGAACCCACCCTGCAAGATGCATTTATCAATACATGGTGCTTCTCCCATCATAGGATAAAACACCCTAAGCAGGATAAACTGTGGTGCACGTAAATGCCATGTGTCAGGGATAAAGGCAGAAAGAGAAGGAGATGGCCTGGAGTCTAGAAAGAGAGTCAAGAATGGTGATTTGTCGTTGGGGCTGCCCATAGTATTAACCATAGGAGTCCTGGTGGCACAGACAGTTAAGCATTTGCCTGCTGATCAAAAGGTTGGTGGTTTGAACACCTCCCGTGGCTTGTGAGAGACAGACCTGGCGGTCTGCTTCCATAAAGACGACAGCCAAGAAAACCCTATAGGGCAGTTCTACTGTGACACAAGGGATCTCTATGTGTTGGAATCGACTTGATGGTGTATAACAACAGCATAGCACCAACCAAGAGGTGAGGCCCAGGTCCTAGCTTTTAAACAAAACTGTCTCTGTGTGGATGGGCACCCAGGCTCAAGATGCCTGAGATCCCCAAAGCCTGATCTCCCCTGAACAAACTGATAAAATCCCACTCCGGATACCACTAAACCAAGACCCAACCATAGCGTCCCTGAAGCAAGATGGACGTTGTTCTATCAGCCGCCTGCTGGGGCGCCCTGTGTGCGGAGGGCTCATTTCCTCACCCTCAACCCTCTTATCTGCAGCATACCCAGCTCACCAATTCCATCATTTTAATTTCTAACAATGAAATTCTACTGTGATTTTGTTTTATTTTTTATTTTTTGCTCATAAGGGTGTAAAAAAGAATACACAGATTCATACAGACATACACCGGAAAATCAAGGCCACTGTTCACCTGTCAAATGGATTTCTTTTTTTTTTCAGGGAAAGCATCGTTTTCTAATTGTACTTTAGGTGAAAGTTTACAGTTCAAGTTAATCTCTCGTACGAAGTTTTACGCACATTTTCATGTGACACCGGTTGCATTCCCCACAATGTGACAGCACTCTCCTCCTTTCCACCCCAGGTCCTGTGCCTCCCAATCAGCTCCTGTCCCGTCCTGCCTTCTCATCCTGCCTCCGGACAGGAGCTGCCCCTTGGTCCTGTGTATCTGCTTGAACTAAGAAGCACACTCTTCACGAGTATTAGTTTATGTTTTATAGTCCAGTCTAATCTTTGTCTGAAGAGTAGTCTTCAGGGATGGTTTTAGTTCTGAGTTAACATATTGTCAGGGGGCCAGGACTTTGGTGGGTTCCTCCAGTCTCGGTCAGGCCATTAAGTCTGGTCTTTTTACTAGAAATTGAGTTCTGTTCTGTTCCACACTTTTCTCCCGCTCTGTCAGGGACTGTCTGTGGACAGAATCTTTAAGGTCGTGACAATTTAGAGGAAAGCTGAATAAGAAAGGATAAGAATATTCTAGGCAGAGAGAGTAAAGTGCAATAGCCTAGAGCCTGGCCTTCTTGAAGAGCTACAAGTGGGTCGATGTGTCTAGAGCATTCATTCTCAGCTTAAGATACATGAAAAGTGCATGGCAAGCTTAATAAACTAGAGACAGAAGACCTGTAGCCTCAGAGATTCTGATTCAGTAGGTCTGGGGTGGAACCTGAGAATTTAAGGTGATGCTGGTGGTTCTGGTCCAGGGAGCAGTGAGTTAAGTTGTAAAGGGATGTTATTAGTTGCTGATTCTAACTTCTGGTGACCCCATGTGTGGAGAGTAGAACTGTGCTCCATAGGGTTTCCAAGGCTGTGATCTTTCAGATGCAGAGGGCCAGACCTTACTTCCAAGGAAACTCTGGGTGGGTTTGAACCACCAACATTTGGTTAGCAGTCTAGCACTTTTAACCATTTGCACCACCCAGGAACTCCTTGTAAAGGGGTACAGGAGACTAAATAATGAAGGACCTTAAAGACCCCAGCAAGGAGTTCAAATTTTATTCTAGAAGTAATGGAAAATACTTGCAGTGTTTTAGGTAGAGGAGTAATTAGTTTAGATGTTTAGATGATTGCATCTAAAAAATCAGTCTAGCTGCCATGTAAATAAAACTAAAATCAAACCTGTTGCTGATTCATAGCGACTCTATAGGACAGAGTAGAATGCCCCACAGGGTTTCCAACGCTGTAAATCTTTTTTTTAAATTTTTTTTATTGTACTTTAGGCGAAGGTTTACAGAACAAATAGTTTCTCATTAGATGTGAGTACACATATTGTTTTATGACATTAGTTAACAACCCCACTACTTGTCAACACTCTCCCTTCTCGACCTTGGAGGACCTTTTTTTTTTTGGTTGGTGAAAATATACATAGCCAAAGATACACCATTTCAGAAATTTCTGCGTGTACAACTCAGTGACACCGATTACGTTCTTCCAGTTGTGCTGCTATTCTCACTACCCTTCTCCAAATTATTCCATCACCATTATCTTCAACTCACTGCCCCCTAGGCTTCCCATCAAACCTGTTGAGTTGCTGTTGTCAACTTGATCTTACATAGGTAATTCGTTTTTTTTTTTTTTTTTTGTACCTTAGATGAAGGTTTGCAGAACAAATGGTTTCTCATTAAACAGTTAGTACACATATTGCCCTATGACAATGGTTAACAACCCCAGGACATGTCAACACTGTCCCTTCTCAACCTTGGGTTCCCTATCACCAGCTTTCCTGTCCCCTCCTGCCTTCTAGTCCTTGTCCCTGGACTGCTGTGCCTCATTAGTCCCATTTTGTTTTATGGGGCTGTCCAATCCCCGGCTGAATGGTAAACCTTGGGAGTGACTTCACCACTGAGCTAAAAGGGTGTCTAGGGGCCATACTCTCAGGGTTTCTCCAGTCTGTCAGGCCAGTAAATCTGGTGGGTTTTTTTTGAGTTAGAATTCAAATGGATTTCTTATGCCACGTAGACCCAAATGAATTTCCATGAAAATACTTCTGGAGATTCAAAACTGCCATGTGGTGCCCATGTGGATGATTCTATCATAGCCTACCTTTACCCATGTCAACTTAAAACATCAGTTGCTGTTGAGTCGACCCCAACTCATAGTGACTCTATGTGTGGCAGAGTAGAACTGTGCTCCATAGGGTTTTCAAGCTGATTTTTTTGGAAGTAAATCTCCAGGCTTTTCTTCTGAGGCAGCTCTGCGTGAACTCGAACCTCCAACTTGTTGGTTAGCAGCCGAGTGTGTTAACCATTTGCACCACCCAGTGACTCCGTGTCAACTGAAGCTATGTGGAAAGATGGTTTCATTGGGTTCTTCAAGTTTCCAATTGATTTGCATGATGCTTGAGAATTTATAAACTGTTTCCGCCAGCATTGTTTTGTTAGATTTTGACAACCCTGTGAGTGAGGAAGAAGGTATTCTCTCCAGTTATGCAGAATGAAGAAACTGAAGCCCTGAGAGGGTAACAGACTCTCCCAGAGTCGCATAGCTGCGGGGGGGGGGGGGAGCCAGGACTGGCCCTGAGCCCTGTCCCTTCTCCACTTTGCTTTTCTCCCACATCACATGGCTAGGATGGTCCCACTGTTAGTGTCAACATATCCCCTTCTGGAGTCACTCATGTGAATACAGCAGTGTTTTTCCATTCCAGGGGGCTCCCACTGCTGCAAACCACGAGGGTACAACTGCACCCCACAAGAGTGTGACAGCCATCCCGGTGTTTCCCCACAACCATAAGCCCCCCCAAAAGACCCAGTCCGGGCCACAAGAAACCAGCAGCATTACAGCAATGTTAATGACATTATAAGGAGCCCTAGCGGCTCAACAGTTAAGTGCTCGCTGTTAACCGAAAGGTTGGCAGTTCCAACCCACCAGCGGCTCCGCAGGAAAAAGACCTGGCCATGTGCTCCCCTAGTTGATTCCGACTAGAAAACCCTATGGGGCAGTTCTACTCTGTCATGTGGGGTCACTATGAGTTAGAAATCAATTCGATAGCACCCAACAAAGACGAGGGCATTATAAGCAGGAACAACTTGCAGACTGCTCGCCTTGCTCTGATTTTCAGGTCAATTTGCTGCTGCGGAAGGTAGATACTCTGAGAAAAACAAACCCCCACGGCAGCTGTCTTGGGGGATATGAGTACTTTCAAGATAAGGCGAGTCGCCCCAATCGTTTTATGATACTAACTGTTGGGGAACAGGATATTCGTCCGCAAACACATCGCTGTGACCCTCCCGGCCTCCTTCTGCGCTGATTAAAATGAAGCCGTTTGCTTATTACGCCCCCAGAACGGTAGTGCTTATAGTCATTTTTCTCCCCTTGGAAAACCTAATTTCCAGACGGTGTGTCTCACCACAGCAGGCCCCCGCGAGGCTTAGACAAATAATGCAAAATCTCCAACAGCCCCCACAAAGAACTGACGCACGCCTTTATTTACTTATTTTATTTTTTTTTTCATCTAACTCATAAATTTTGGTTTTCGTTTTCTTTTTTTTGGCTTCCTACCTCCCCCACCCCTCCAGTGATACACAGAGCCATACGAAACCGTAAGCTACTCCTGACTTTTAACTACTTATTAAAAACACTAATATGCTTGGCTGCTTTGATGTCTGCCGAACAATAGAGTGTAACTCTGGGCCACTGTAATCCTTGATTTGTCACTAAGTTATGACACCCAGCAGAGGCGTGTGACAGTGCAAATCAATCATCCCGCGTGCTCGGCGGGGCCTTCTCTGCCTCCTGCAGCGCCGCTGCAGTTTAATTAGCTTTTTTCACACTCCCCTAAAGTACAGCTGCAGCTTCAGCAAGAAAAAGAGGTGGAAGAGAGTGCACTGGAAAGAGGGGGACTAAGGAAAAAGTTCATATCGAGGAGAAGAAAAAAGTCTGCAAGAAGAAACATCAGAGACCTTTGTAGTTCTTGCTTCAGAGGCAATGATGCCCGAGGTATACAGGCCTGGGGTACTCCGTATTGTTAAATGTAGACTTTAAAAAAAGCTCCGGGGAACCCTGTACAGAGGAGATGTAAGACGGTGTAGAAAGGTTATTTCCTTCTTTCAGGCTAGTCTGGGTCTTTTGGGTTTCTTCTCTCACCCCTCAGCCCTGCGCTTACTTGATCATGCAGACTTCTTTGCACCCCAGCCCTCCCCAAGCCCCCCAAGATTAACGAGGCAAGTCTTGATTTTGGCCAAGGTTTGCAAAACTTTGGATGGTTTCTTCCAGCAGAGTGGTGTCCCTGAGTGCAAAGCTTATTACTCTGTTCAGTGTGCCGGGGGACATAATGCCAGCCAGGGAATAATGCCAGGAACGAGGCCTCAAAGGTGGGGAGTCATTGGTGGGGACGGTGGGGGTGAGAGCAGTCCAGGCCCAGGAGGGAGTGAGACAGGCGAGAGCAAGCTGTCCCGTTGTATATTGGGGGTGTTCAGGACGCTGTCTGGTTCCTCCGGAAAGCCGTTCACTGGTGGAAGGGGCAGGAGATAGCCAGCCGGGTCTTCCTGCTCTTGTCCTAGGGGCAGCCACTACAGGCTCACGGGCTGATGTGCTCAGACCTGGGAGAATCAAAAAGAAGACCAAACCCGCTGCCATTGGGTCAATTCTGACTCGTGGTGACCCCACGTATTACAGGGTAAAACTGCTCTCAGGGTTTTCTTGGTTGTTATCTTTTTGGAAGCAGATCGCCAGGCCTTTCTTCTGCAGCACTGCTGGGTAGATTCAAACCGCCAACTTTTAGGCTAGTGGTAGTTGAGCTCAAAGCATTTGCACTACCCAGGACATTTGCTGATTTAAAATGGGTAGAGGGTTTGACTTTCTCCTCCCAGAATTCTCTTTGCTAGCCTGGCTTGGGGTGGAGAAGGGTGTGGAGTGGAGGTGGAGGGGGGTCACCTTGCCTCCATCCAGTAACCCGTAGGCAGGAGATGGTTTGTGTGTGGGCTTCTGGGAGGATATATATATATATATATATATATATATATATATATATATATATATATATATGTATGAGGAGGCCTGGAGCCCAAGGTCCTCCCACCTGCTTGGGTTTGGGATCCCCTCAGAGACTTTAGCAATGGCTTTGTTGTTGTGGTTAGCTGCCAATGAGTTGGCAGCAACTCATGGCGACCCCGTGCACAGTGGAGAGAAATGCTGCCCAGTCCTGCACCATCCGCATGATTGGTTGCAGATCGGACTGTTGTGATCCATAGAGTTTTCACTGGCTGATTTTTGGAAGGAGATCACCAGGCCTTTCTTCCTAGTCTGTCTTAGTCTGGAACTTCTGCTGAAACTTTTTCAGCATTGTAGCAACAACACTCAAGTCTTCACTGACCGACAGGTGTTGGTTGTACGTGAGGTAAATTGGCTCAGAATCAAACCCAGGTCTCTGGCATGAAAGGCAAGAATTCTACCATTGAACCACCACAGCCTCATAGCAATAGCCTGGGCTCCCTTTCTCTTGTTCCTGTCCCTAATACCTGGACACATCTCAGTTGATGGGGGCAGTCTCCAGCTGTGCACGGCCTTCCTCAGACCATGATGCAGGCCAGTGGGGGGCCTCCCTGCGTTGGGGACCTCCCCTGAAGGCCAAGCCCGACTTGCAGGATCTTCTCCCCTCATCAAAACATCACAGAGACAAAAGCCACAAAACAGAAGGGAAGAAGAGGTGGCCACGGGAGGCTTCCTTCCGCCTTGGTGATGTTTATTTTGTCATTAATTGCCAGAGGGCCTTCGATGAAACCTGTGGTTACCTGCAAAACTCCCTTTCCTTCAGTGACAAGCTCCCTCCTGACTTTGCTTTGAGTGTCTAAGCACCAGTCCCCTCCCTGGTAGTGGCACGTGAAACCCGAGTCTGACCCCGTTTCCTGCCGACTTCCAGGAAACACAAGGCCTTGTTTTAGGTGATGATGGACGTACACAGCATTTTGACAAGCTGAATCACCTTTTAAAATAGGCAAAGAGGATATTCTTTGGTGATTTCTTCAGGAGAGGGGAGAGGCCCAATCTTTTCAAGCAGAAAGAGTTCTTCGCCAGCACATGGTCCCACCTCAGAGGGGTTACGTGACCTGACCAAGTCCGAGGCCACACAGCCAAGGCGGATAGAGCTGAGACCTGGATCTAGATTCCTGGTTCCGGTTCTGTCCCGTGCCCTCCTGCTGGGCCAGGCTGCTAAACGTTCACCGAGGTGGAAAGGCCGCACGCTTAGCTTTCAGGAGGCTGAGCCCTGGCCCTGTATCTGTTTGCAGGGGTTTGTGTTGCTGTATTATCTCGTAACAACTCTTCTGTGCCTTGGTTTATCGATCTGTAAACCTGTCTCAACACACACACACACATAAACCAAACCTGCTGCTGTGGAGCTGATTCCAACTCTTGGTGACCCTATGGGTGTCAGAGTAGAACTGCGCATCACAGGGTTTTCAATGGCTGTGGTCTTTCAGAAGTAGATGGCCAGGCCTTTCTTCTGAGGCACCTCTGGGTGGATTTGAACCTTTTGGCTAGCAGCCAAGTGCTCAACTGTTTGTGCCACCCAGGGACTCCCTCCTGGCACACGCCCAGATGAATTTCCTTGTCTCTAAAATGGCAACAATCCTAATATTAAGACTCAGCAGTAGTTATGAGGATTGAAACATTTCATAACACAGAAGGATTTGGTCCTGTGCCAGTCACCACCACCACTGGTTACCGCCCTCTCCAGCTGCAGTTTTGTTCCAGGGGAGTTGTGTACCTTCCAGAGAGGACTAAGGGGGTTATTAGTTATTTACACCCATAGAGCAGCGCTCCTTATACTTTAAAGTACAGGAGAATCACCAAAGAATTTTGTTAAGAGGCCTGTTCTGATTCAGCAGGTCTGGGGCAGGGCCTCAGGTGCTGCCTTTTAAACCCTCACCAGGGCGGTCTTGGAGGCTTGTGTGTTGCTAAGACACTGACGCAGGGGCAGATTAACCAGTAAGCAAAGTACAGGGAGGGAGCCCTGGTGGTACAGTGGTTAAGGGCTTGGCTGCTAATGGGAAGGTTGGCGGTTCAAACCCACCTGCCGCTTAGCGAGAGGGAGATGGGGCAGCCTGCTTCTGTAAAGATTTACAGCCTAGGAAACCCTATGGGGGCCGTTCTACTCTGTTCAATGGGGTTGCTATGAGTGTGAATCGACCAGATGGTGATGGGTTTGGTTTTGGGTAAGGTATGCCCGGGTATAGTAAGCAAGGTACGCACAGGTTTATTCGTGTTTACTTACTAATCTGTATGAACAATTTCACGTGGGTTTCACCACATCTTTGCTGTGATGAACAGGTGAAATTGTGCACTACAGATTAGTAAATAAGCACAAATAAGCCTGTGCGTACCTTGCTTATTGGGTAATCTGTCCCTGTGAACAGGCTTCAGTAGAGCTTCCAGTCTAAGGCAGGCAGGAAGAAAGGCCTGGCAATCTATTTCTGAAAATCAGCTGATGAAAACCCTGTGGCTCACAAAGGTCCCACTACATTGTGCACGGGGTCGCCATGAGCCCGGGTCAACTCTTTAGCATTTAACACTACCACCACTACCAGGTGGATGCCAGCTCGTCCCTGGCCCACACCCTGCTTGGCAGGGCTCTGAAAGGCAATGGGGCCAGGTGAGGGGCGGGCAGGTGATAAATCACCTGTTTGTGGTGTTCTCTCACACAGGAAAAAGGGATGCGTGGGCAGGCCTGGCTACTTCTGGCAGGGTCAGCGGCCTCACGGGAAGGTCCCCGTCCTTGCCTTAGGAGGGGCAGGGTCTCTGCTTGCAGGAGAGGCCGGTCCGAAGCTGTTGGGACCTCAGCCTCTGCAGGGTCTGGGGGATCAGCTGCCAGGTGCATAGGCCAGCAGGGGACGGGCAAGATCCCTGCAGAGGGATCTCTGGGCCCCTTCTTTCATTTCTGCTCCTGTTTCATTTCAGACAGGGAGCTGTCAGTCTCTCCCTCCACCATCCCCGTCCCCACCCACCAGAGGGGTCTGTTCCCCGTGTGTGTGACTTGGGACTTTCAGCTGCTCAGAAGCCTGGCCTGTCAGATACTTCAAAGACTTCCCTGCTGAGGGACCAGGGCATCCTGTGAAGCCCTCGTAGCACTGGGGAGGTCACTTCAAAGATGGAGTGTAACTGGGGGCCGGCCCCCTTCCAGGGAGGCCTTATCACTTTGGGGGAGATTCCCCTCAGGAAGGGCCTTCTCATCACAGAGAGGAGGGACATCCCCTTTGGAGGAAAGGCAGTAGTTTTCCTGCCTCCCGCCCCTTCCCCCTCCCCCAGTTCTGCATTTTATCTGGGCTGGGAGAAGATGTGGGGAGCAGACCCGGAGAGGTGGGAGTTTGACACAAGCCTTTGCTTCACTCTCCTGGTATGTGATCACCCCAGGCATGTTTCTGTTTGCACCTTGAGAATGCTAACTGGGGCTGGGTAGATTCATGATGACCTTTTTCTTTTTTTTTTTTTGCAGGAGTATCTTGTTGCTGATGGGGTAGGGGCAGGGCTGAGTGTGGAGTGAGGGTTCTTGAAAGACAGGAGGGCACCAGGCCCCTGACCCCACTGGCCTATTGGACCAGACAAGTTTCTATTGGGCGGGGCATTTAGCAGACTTGACCTCCTTGCAGTGAGTGTCAGAGTGACAAGAAAAAAATGCACCCCAGCTCCAAATGCCCCTGGGAGGTGGCACCTCCTCTAGTTGAGAAACACTGCTAGCCTCTGAGAGGCTTATGGGGGTTGAGGGTCCCCAGCCCCCAGCTGGCCCTGCAGACTACTGTCTGGGATGCAAAAACACTCGCATGCACGCACGCACAAGAAATCCTGGAACAGAGCTGGAAGCTGAGTCTGGTCTCCTTTCTGAGGCTGTTTCAGGTATGGTGACTGTCTGTCCACCTAGGACACCATGGTCAGGCCATTGTGCTTCCTCCTGCTTTCTCCCTTTGTCCCTTCTCCCAACACACACACCCTCACATACAAACACTCACACACACACACACACATACACATACATTCACATACAGACACACACTCATACAGACACATGCTAATATACAGTCACACACACACACACTCACACATTCCCGGACACACTCACACACTTCCTGACACACTCACACACTCCCTGACACACTCACACATTCCCAGACAGACACCCTCACACACTCGTGTACACTCACATACACACACTCCTTCACATACACTCCCGTTCACACGCAGCAGCAGTAACCCTGTAGCAAGCGAGGATAGTCTCCTAGAGTCACAGGTGACAACCAGCAGCGACACACGGAGTCCTGACCTTCCTCCCCCACCTCCACCTGCCAGCTGTCAGAGGAAGACTCGTGGAAGATGGGAAGCAGATGTTTGCATTACACGGGATGCTCACTCAGAAATGTCCACGTTCATAAAGTGATACTCATGAGGAGTGTGCCTCTTAGCTCTGTTATTGATACATAACAATGTATGTATAAATTTTTGTATGGGAGACTAACTTGAACTGTAAACTTCATCTGAACTACAACAATAAAAAAAAAGAAAAAAGAAAACAACAAAAAAGAAATGTCCGCGTTTATTGAACTTGCATGTTGGGACTGGATGAAAGGGTGGGGAGATCTGACAGTCCCAGGATTAGGGTGAGGCAATAGAGGTGTCATGCAAATATATGGTCCAGTCCTGGCTTTATTTAAAATTTTGTTATTTTTTTCATTAGGGACTTTTGGCATGAATTTTGAGTTTTTTTAAAAAACATTGCACTAGAATCTTGTCTTGATGACTGAGGTTTTTGGTGTTCCCTTAAATTGTGTGCCCAAGGCTAGTACCTCCCTTATCTCACCCTGGCCCTGGCTCTGCACCACACACACACACACACACACACACACATGCACACACACAGCATGTGTGTGTTAGATCCCATCTCTACAAAACACGTTGCCGTTCTTTGAGTATGCCTCCATGGGTTGGCACCAAGGATATCTGCCTCAGTCTCCTAGTACTGCAGTAACAGAAATACCACAAGGGGGTGGCTTCCACTGTTTTGGAGGCTAAAAGTCCAAATCAGGGTCTCTTCCGTGTTGATTCCTTCTGTGAGCCTCTCTCCTAGTTCTGTGAGCCTCTCACAGTTCTGCTTGGTGTTCCTTTGCTTGTAGACGATCCTCAACGTCATCTGTCTTCCCCTGTGTGTGTGCCCGTGTGGATCTCTGTGTCTGATCTTTTGCTGTTTTTTTTACTCAGAAGTGATTAGCTTGAGAACTCACCTTACTTGGATATGATCTAATTAACATAACAAAGAAAACTCTATTTCCAAACAGTGTTATATCCACAGGTATACCAAACCCAAAACCAAACCCATTGCTGCTGAGTCGATTCTGACTCACAGTGATGCTATAGGACAGAGTAGAACTGCCCCACAGGGTTTCCAAGGCTATAAATCTTTACAGAAGCAGACTGCTGCATCTTTTTCCCACGGAGCAGCTGGTGGGTTTGAACCACCGACCTTTTGGTTAGCAGCCAGAGCACTTAACTACTTCGTCACCAGGGCTCCTTCCACAGGTATAGGGGTTAACATTCCAACATATATATATATATATGTTTTTCTTTCTTACGAGCCATTTTTAAATACTTATTATTCTTTTTTTAAATTTTTTATTGTTGTAATTAAGTGGAGTTTACATTTCAAGTTAGTCTCCCGTACAAAATTTTTATACATACATTGTTATGAGAGCCTAATTGCTCACCCCATTCTGTGACAGCACACTCCTCCTTTCTGCCCTTGATTCCCTATGACCATGCAGCCAGCTCCTAACTCTTGCTCCCTTCCCATTCCACCTCTGGACAGAAGCTGCCCTTCTGGTTTCTTGTATCTACTTGACTAAGAGGCACACTCTTCACGAGTATCACTTTATGTCCCACAGTCCAGTCCAATCCCTGTCTGAAAAGTTGGCCTCGGAAATTGTTTTATTTCTGGACTGATAGAGTCCAGGGGCCCTGCTTTCTGGGGCACCTCCAGTCTCAGTCAGACCATTAAGTCTGGTCTTCTTACTAGAATTTGACTTCTGCACCCCATCCTTCTACTGTTCCATCAGGGACCTTCTGTTGTGTTCCCTGTCAGGACATTCATTGGTGGTAGCCGGGCACCATCTAGTTTTACTGGTCGCAGGCTAATGAAGTCTGTGGTTTATGTGGCCCATTCTGTCTCTTGGCCTACTACTTTCCTTGTGTCTTTGGTGTTCTTCATTCTTCTTTACTGCAAGTGGCTGGGACCAACTGATGCATCTCAGATGGCTGCTTGCAAGCTTTTAAGACCCCAGATACCACTCACCAAAGTAGGATACAGAACATTTTCTTAATAAGCTCTGTTATGCCAATTGACCTAGATGTTCCCTGAAAGCATGGTCCACAGACCCCTACCCCTGCTACTCTGTCTCTCAAAGTATATGATTATATTCAGGAAACTTCTTAGCTTTGGTTTAGTCCAGTTGTGCTGACTTCCCCTGTAGTGTGTGCTGTCCTTCCCTTCGCCTAAGATGATTCTTATCTACTATCTAGTTAGTGAATAACCCTCACCCTCCCTCCCCACCCCCGTAACCATCAAAGAATGTTTTCTTCTACCAACATATATTTTCAGGGGACACAACTTAATCCATAACAGCATCCCTCTGCCTACAATGCCGTATTCTCTTTCTTCCCCCATCTTCCTATCAAACTCCTAAGTTATCTTTCAAGGCTTAACCACCAGCTTTAATGACTTCTCTAGAGAGAACTAAGAGTCCCTGGGTAGCGCAAATGGTTACTCACATGACTAAGAACCAAAAGGTTTGTGGTTCGAACCCATCCAGAGGTGTCTTGGAAGAAAGGCCTGGTAACCTACTTCTCAAAAATCACAACTATTGAAAACTCTATGGATCACAGCTCTACTTTGACGCACATGGAGTTGCCATGAGTTGGATTCAACTCACTGTACTCATCACATTGGATTTTAATTATTGGTTCATCTCCCCCAGTAGAGTGAGTGGTCATTCAGGACAGGCATCAGGTCAACCTGATATCTATTTCTAGCAACCAGCACGTACTAGGAGCTCAAGAAAACACATGCTTGATGCTGAATGAAGACAAGACAGGCACCATCCCTATTTTACAGAACAGAAACTAAAGCTCAGAGGGACTGGGTGGCTTGTTTAGGGTCACACTGCTAGTGAGAGTCAGCTGGCGCTGGAAGCCAGGTCTTCCGATGGCCAAGTCCAGTGTCGTTTGCACTACCTGGAACAAGTAGCGCCCTCTGTAGGTGACCAGCTCCCATGAGCGTGTGGAAAGTCAGTGCCCCTGGAGAGCACTGCGCCATCTACCCAGAGCATTCCTCCTGCCCCTGGCCCACTCTCCAGAGCTCTTCCCTCACCCTCTTCCCTCCAAGAGGGCTGACTCCTCTGGGTCCCAGCAGGTTCCCGGACTCTGGACCTCTCAACACTGACCGCCAACACAACCCACCTCAGCAACCACTGATTGCTGAGGTAAAAGGCATCTATCTCCCCATTTCCCGAATGGACAGTTGAGCGTTGGGAACGAATGCCTGATGTGCCCAAGGGTGTTGCCCTCGGAACGTTTTGATTCATGAAATAGTCTGTTCTTCACAGGACATTTTTCTGGAAATCCTCTGGTCCTGAAAGGGAATGCTTAGACTGTCAGAGAGAAAGGCTTTTTTTTTTTCTTTTTCTTTTCTTTTTTAACCTTCTGCTTCTGACTCTGCCAGTCTGTGTCTCTCTCTCACCCTTGGAGCTCTCTTTTCAATACTGGTCATTCTTAGAGTCGGCTCTGCCCTCGCTGCCGGTGGCTGGTGGGAGAGCGGAGCCGCCTCCCTCTAATGAGGGGCCCTCCAGGCCCCACTGCCCTCATTTTTGATACCTGGGGAGAGGATGCATAGGCAAGGGGCAATTGGATCAGAAAGGCCCCGCTGAACAGACATCACAGCCAAACTCAAAGAGTGCAGGAAGTAGAACAAAGAACAAAAACATTTACAGAAGTGCTCCAGTGTAAGGGGAAAAAGTACTAGCAACTCTAACAAGGTCAGTGGTGAGGGAAAAAAAAAAAAATTTTAAAGGAATTGCTGAGGGGAAAAAAAAAGAGAGAGAAACCTCAAAGAGGGGCCGAGGACTCAGAGTATGGCCTGCTGGTTGGCTCCTGGAACATTTTCCTTGATATCTTCCCATGAAGCACTGTTTCTACAAGACTTCAATACATCGGAAAAGTTGATGCAACTGGTTAGGAGGAGGGTTAGAAGTCGTGAGTCACCATCATCAGCTCTGTGTGTGTTTGCTTTCAACACAGGCTTCCTCTGGGGCCACATAAATGGAGCCTTTTTGGTTCTTTGGCATGTGCTGGGGCTGGGGTGAGGTGGGGGTCCAGCTACCTGGCCAACCTATTTTGAGGGAGTGTGGGGTGACTACCAAGAACAGAACAGGTGGACTGACATTGTCTCATGCTTTGAGCCCTGATGGCAAAGAATAGCAGGATTTGGGTGGTAATAATACACCTAATTCTACTACCTGCCTGTCAGTTTGTCATATGGTGGTGGCTTGAGTGTTGCTGTGATGCTGGAAGCTATGCCACCAGTATTTCAAATACCAACAGGGTCACCCGTGGTGGACAGGTTTAAGTGGAGCTTAAACTAAGACCAACTAGGAAGAAAGGCCTGGTGACCTATTTCTGAAAATTATCTAATGAAAACCCTGTGGAACACAGCAGAGTGTTATTTGATAGAGTGTTGGAAGAAGAGCACCCTAGGCTGGAAGGCCCTCAAACTACACAGTGGCCACAGCAATCAATGGACTGAAGCCACAACCTATGATTGTGAAGATGGCACAGATCCAGGCAACGCTGAGTCAGGGCCAACTGAACAGCAATGAGCAACAATACACCTAATTATATTACTAATACTAAATTGTATGACTTCAGGCAAGTTTCTTAAGCACTCTGAGCCTCCGTTTCTTGACCTATAAAATGGGTATCATATAGATCCTTTGCAGTATTATCCTGAGGATTATAATGCCTAGCCTGTATGCTGAAGTGTCTCCATAAATAGTCCTTATTCTTTTTTCCCTATGGGTATTCAGTGGCTGATATTTATGAAGTGGATCACCAAGACTTTCTTCTTCTTCTTCTTGTTTTTTAGGATAGCCACGGAAGTTTTAATTAATTTATGTTTTAATTTGTCCATTACTTCTTTTTTAAATTGCCTTTATTATGTTTTTCAATTGTAGTAAAAAATATATAGCAAAACATTTGCCAACTGAACGTTTTTTACGTATGCTGTTCACCAACGCTGACTACGTTCATCCTGTCGTGCATCCTCCATGTTAATATCCTCCAAGGCATTTTTTAAAGCCATGAACGTATATTGGCATGACAACTGTACCTCGAATGATGAAAACGTGTGTATAATAATGCAGTCTTTTTGTGTTGTCATTAAAGCCATCAGATATATGTTGGAGTCATTTTTTTGCTCGAGTGTATGACAGAAAAATAACGTTTAAATCTATCTATACGTCAATCGTCTCTGCTGGCATTGTTAATACAGAAGAAAGAAGTTGCATAGAAAGGAGCCATAGCAATGACGGTCCATCCTTCCTAACGGGAGGTGGTCATTTTAAAGTTGCTCGCTGGCAGAATTTCCCACCAATGTTAGTGCAGATTGTATGCTATTGTAGAAAAGATACCAACCCAGTTAACTGATTTTTTTTTTTTTCTCTTCAGTATTTGCTTTAAGAGAAAAATTCTGAAGCTGGTAGAGATTCCTGACGTCAGGAAACCATTAAACGTGAGGGTATGGTGCGCAATCAGGGTGACTTAGCCCACGGTAATTGGCATATGTATGATTATAACTTGGGTTCCAGTTATTTAAGCTGAGATATTCTTGATCAGGTTGGAGGTACTATGAGTAGAAGATCTCTTTCCCCAAGAAGTAACATGGAGAAAGTCTTTGGAGAATGGCCTCGCTGAACTGGTAGGCTAGCTTTCTCCGGATTTTGGTGACTTCCCCAATTCTTCCATAATTCCTCAGTGCTCTGGCTATTTTCTGGTAAATCATGGTCTTCCAGTTGCCTTTTTTTTTTTCCCCCAAAGCTCTGCACGTCTTTCCTTGTTTTTTTGATACAAACTGAAAGATGCCCTTGGTTTTATCTACCCACTGAATACAAGATGCCATCTCAGGATTACACGGGGCTTCATGAAGGTATTCAAACAGTTGGAGCTTCTTCCTGCCTTTTCCTCCCTTTTGGTGGAGAACAGCAGGTGGTACTAGCTGGTTTTCAGTGATACTCTGCAGAGATTGATGAGTATTTCCTTCAAAATGGTAGCCTGCAGCACTGTTGATTACACTGTTGGTTCTCCAGGTATAACAAGTTTCTCTGTAGGCAACACTCCATAGTAGTTGGAGCTTCCTCTAACATGTGGGCAGTGGTTGATGAAAACCAGGTAATTTTTGCAATCTAGAGAGTACTGAAGATCACCAGGTGAATGTTGCCTCAGTTCCTCAAAAGAGTCTTCAAATGCTTGACCCAGTTTCTCTTGTTCAGTACAAGTCATGCTTCATTAATAAGTTGATGATTCTGTCCATTAGAGTCCCACCTAGCATCCACATGCGCCAGGAGGAAGTCATCTTCTGCTCCTCTGAAACATCCAAGCCTTTCTTCTGAAGTGCCTCTGAACCTTCAACCTCTCAGCAGCTGAATATGTTAACCGTTTGCACCTCCCAGGGCCTGATATCTGGGTACTGAGTGCGTTCATTTCCACTGGGGTGTCGTTGCTTCTCAGCCCCGTGAAGGCAGGATTTTTGTCTGTTTTGTTCACTGATTAATCCCTAGCACTGCGGTATGTGGCACCCAGTGGTGCTGCAAAAGAAAGGCCTGGTCATCTGCTTCTATAATGACAACAGCCAAGAAAACCCTCTAGAACTGTTTTGCTCTGCAGCACATGGAGTCACCATGAGTCAGAATCAACTTGAGGGTAACAGCAGCAAATCTTGAGAAGAACTCTGCAAAATTAGCATTACTATTATTAAAACAAACAAACCTGTTGCCCTCAAGTCGATTCTGACTCATAGAGACCCTACAGGACAGAGTAGAACTGCCCCATAGGGTTTCCAAGGCTGTAATCTTTACAGGAGCTGACTACCACATCTTTCTTCCATGGAGCAGCTGGTGGGCTCAAACCGCTGACCTTTTGGTTTGCAGCGGAGCACTTAACCACTGCACCACCAGGGCTCATACGATTATTGTTATCATTTTATAAATGTAGTAACAGGGCTTGGGAGACTAAGAAACTCGCTAAAGTCCTATTGATAGAAAACAGCAGAGCAGGGATTTGAACCTTGTCTGCCTCCAAAGCCACTGAGTTTTTACTATGTACTTATTTGAATTGCCTGCTTGACTTCTCTCTTTGTCTGATGTGGCAATCTGAAGGTCTTAAAAGATGTAACTTTCTCCCATCTTTGGAGTGATGCAGCACAGCAGGATGAAAAGAGCTTGGATGATAAGATCAGACAGACCTGGATTGACTCGGGGCTCCATCCCTTAGTAGCTTTGTGACCTTGGGCAAATTGACTTATCCCCTCTGTGCCTCAGTTTCCTTAACTGTAATACGTAGATAATAACAGTGCCTACTTCCCAAGATTGTTGTGAATATGAAAAACAATATCTGTAATCTGAAGATCCCACCTCTCCCCACCTAATGCATTTTGGCAGCCACCACAGACCTCTTGCAAGAGATAAGCATCGTGACTTTCCTGAGTCTAAAGAAAGCATTTGTTTTCCCCCTATTGGGTGCAAGGAAAGAAGGCACACTCTGTTACACACACACACACACAAAAATAGTTAAGATAAAAAATGCTCGGCCTAGCTAACTACAAAGGCTATAATCCGCTGTTGCAATGGATCCCAATTTAGCTGCAGATAAGTCAGGGTGGTGGAGTTATTTCTACATCTGCAAATTGCATGAGCTTCAGGATCATGAATGGGCTGAATAAATATGATGTCTTGTACATATATTCCATACTGCTTCTTCAATTGTTGTCTGTTCCAATTCACATTGACCTTATGTACAACGGAATGAAATACTGCCTGGTCCTGCACTGTCCTCATGGTTGTTGCTATGCTTGAACCCATTGTTGCAGCCACTGGTCAGTCCATCTCGTTGAGGGTCTTTCTCTTTTTTCACTGACCCTCTACTTTACCAAGCATGATGTCCTTCTCCAGGGACTGGGCCCTCCCAATAACATGTCCAAAGTATGTGAGAAGTCTTATCATCCTCACTTCTAAGGAACATTCTGGCTGTACTTCCAAGACAGATTTGTTCGTTCTTTTGGCAGTCCATGGTATAATCGGTATTCTTTGCCAGCACCACAGCTCAAAGGTGTCAATTCTTCTTTGGTCTTCCTTATTCATTATCCAGCTTTCGCATGCATATGAGGCGATTGAAAACACCATGGCTTGGGTCAGGCGTACCTTAGCTCTCAATGTGACATCGTTGCTTGTAGGTAGATGATACTATGCTTAATAAAATATAATTTACCTAAAAGTAGTAAGTATAGAATTCTTGGTATAAACCCATGCATATGCATATGCTGAGATGATCATATGCTTGTTCTTTTTTAATGTGTTAATGTTTTGAATCACATACATAGGTTTTCTAATATTAATTTGAAGCATAGGGTTGCTATGAGTTGGAATCTACTTGACGGCAATGGTTTGGTTTTTTTTTGGTTCCTAGGATACTCACTATGGCAGGTAGGGTTTATGAAAGAAAAAACCTCGTTGCCATCAAGGCTATTCCGACTCATAGTGACCCTATAGGTGGAGTAGAACTGTCCCATAGGGGTTGCAAGACTAATTTTTACAGAAGCATACTGCCACATCTTTCTCCATGTAGTGCCTGGTGGATTTCAACTGGGAACCTGTCGGTTAGCAACGGAGCACTTAACCACTGTGCCACCAGGGTTCCTTTGAGAATACTTGGTATAGTAGACTCTTCTTTTTTAAATTTTTTTTTATTGTACTTTAGATGAAGGTTTATGGAACAAATAGTTTCTCATTGAACAGTCAGTACACGTATTGTTTTATGACATTGGTTAACAACCCCACGACATGTCAACACTCTCTCTTATTGACCTTGGAGGACTTTTTTTTTCTTTTTGGTGAAAATATGCATAGCCAAAGTTACACCATTTCAAAAGTTTCTACAGGTACAACTCAGTGACATCAATTACATTCTTCCAGTTGTGCTGCTATGCTCCCTATCCTTTTCCAAATTATTCCATCACCATTATATTCAACTCACTGCCTTCTAGGCTTCCCATCAAACCTTTTGAGTTGCTGTTGTCAGTTTGATCTCACATAGATAGTAATTTTTTTTTTTTGTACCTTAGATGAAGTTTTGCAGAACAAATAGTTTCTCATTAAACAGTTAGTACACATATTGCCTTATGACAATGGTTAACAACCCCACAACATGTCAACACTGTCCCTTCTCAACCTTGGGTTCCTGCCTTCTAGTCCTTGTCCCTGGACTGCTGTGCCTTATTAGTCCCATTTTGTTTTATGAGGCTGTCCAATCCCCGGCCGAACAGTGAACTTTGGGAGTGACTTCACCACTGAGCTAAAAGGGTGTCCGGGGGGCCATACTCTCGGGGTTTATCCAGCCTGTCAGGCCAGTAAACCTGGTCTTTTTTGTGTGTGTGTGAGTTAGAATTCTGTTCTACATCCTTTCCCAGCTCTGTCCAAGACCCTCTATTGTGATCCCGGGCAGAGCAGTCAGTGGTGCTAGCTGGGCACCATCTAGCTGTACTGGACTCAGTCTGGTGGAGTCTGTGGTAGCTATGGTCCATTAGTCCTTTGGACTAATCTTTTCCTTGTACCTTGTTATCTTCATTCTCCCTTGCTCCTGAAAGGGTGAAACCAGTGGGGTATCTTAGATGGCTGCTCACAGGCTTTTAAGACCCCAGACGCTACTCACCAAGGTAGAATGTAGAACATTGTCTTTATAAACTGTGTTATGCCGATTGAGCTAGATGTTCCCTGAGACCATGGTCCCCACAGCCCTCCGCCCAGCAATCCAGTTTGGATGTGTCTATGGAGCTTCCATGACCTTTCCTTGTACAAGTTGTGCTGGCTTCCCCACTATTGTGTACTGTCTTACCCTTCACCAAAGTTACCACTTATCTATTGTCTATTTAGTTCCCCCCCCATTCCTAGTAACCAACAAAGATTGTTTCTTTTTGTGTGTAAACTTTTACATGAGTTTTTACAGTAGAGGTTGCATACAATATTTGTCCTTTTGTGATTGACTTATTTCACTCAGCATAATGTCCTCCAGTTTCATCCATGTTATGAGATGCTTCACAGATTCATCATTGTTCTTTATTGTTGCATAATACTCCATTGTGTGTATGTACCATAGTTTGTTTATCCATTCATCTGTTGATGGGAACCTAAGTTGTTTCTGTCTTTTTGCTATTGTGAACAGTGCTGCAATGAATATGGGAGTGCATATGTCTGTTTGCGTGATGACTCTTATTTCTCTAGGATGTATTCCTAGGAATGGGATTGCATTTTGTAGTGCATTTTTTGGTGGTGCTGTGATTGTCTTTGTTCCTCTTATTCTCCTGTGCCAAGTTCCTTTTGTTTGTGGATTTTTATTCCATTTCTTTTGTTTTTGTAGGTTTTATTTTTACTGAGACTTTATGTTTTTCTTCTTTATTTTGATGAGTAGGTTTTTTAACTTTCTTTGTGGTTACCTTGAAATTTACCCTTAACTTCCTAGATTTGAACCAGTCTACTATTACTTGGTATCACCTTGCCTTCCTCTCCATTAGAAGGTTCTATACCTACACTGTTTATTTCCTCTTTTATTGTTGTTCTGAAGCTGTTGTCATTTACAGATTAACCTCTCTGGTTCCCTGTTGTAATTCTTTTGGTTTTGCATAGTCCTTAAGAGTTCATTTCCTAGGTTGGTATCTGGCTAGTACAATCCTGTGTCCTAGACTCAGCCTGTGGTCTGATATTGTTTGTTCTCAGATCAAAGAACTCCCTTTAATAAGTCTTGTAAGTTTGGTTTGGTTTTTACATAGTCCCTTAATTTCTGTTTATGTGGAAATGTCCTAATTTCACCATCATGTTTGAATGAGAGTTTTGCAGGATATATTATTCTTGGCTGGCAATTCTTTTCTTTCAAGGTTTTATATATGTCATCCCCTTGCCTTCTTGCCTGCATGGTTTCTGCTGAATAATCTGAGCTTAGTCTTATTGTTTCTCCTCTGTATGTGACTTTTTGTTTTTCTCGAGCTGCTCTCAGGATTCTTTGTTTGTCTTTGATTTTAGCGAGTGTGATTATGATATGCCTTGGTGAATTTCTTTTGGGGTCTATACTATATGGTGTTCCTTGAGCTTCTTGGAAGGTCAACTTTTCATCTTTCATGATATTGGGGAAGTTTTCTGTCAGCAATTCTTCAATGGTCCTCTCTGTGTTTTCTGTTTTCTCTCCCTGTTCTGGAACTCCGATCACTCACAAATTTTTGCTTTTGATTGTATCCCACATAATTCTCAGGGTCTCTTCATTTTTCTTCATTCATTTTTCTGATTTTTCCTCAAGCAGAGCTGTATCCAAGGGTTTGTCTTCAATTTTGCTGATCCTGTCTTTCATCATTTCAAACCTGCTCCTCAGCCCTTCTATGACACTGTCCATTTCTGAAATCTTGTTGCTTATCTTTTGGATTTCTAATTGTTGTTTTTGTATGATTTCTAGTTGTGAATTTATTTTCATATTTTGTTCCTGTATTATTTCCTTGAATTCTTCCATTTTTTTATCTGTAGTTTCCATGAATTTGCCTGCATTTTCCATGAATTTGTCTATTTTTTCCTCATTTTTTCTGCTTTTTGCTTCAACTCTTGGATAATTCTGAATATTAGCAATTTGAGTTTCCTATTGGTTAGGTCTAGTGCCTTTTCTTCTACTGGAAGGTCATCTGGTGTTTTATTTTGGAAGCCTACTGGAACAATCCTGTCCTGTTTTCATAAATATTTTCATATTGTCTGCTGTCTTTGGGGCTTTCAATGGTTTTTTCCTCATTTATTGATTGTAGATTTGTTTGTTTCATCCTGCTTTTTTGTTTTATTTGGTTACGTCTGAGCAGGCAGGCTATGCTTTCTTTGTTGTTTGCTCATCTTCAGGCATGATACTTTTCACCTCCTTCTCCAATGGGCAGTGTCAGTCATTCAGGTATGGTACAGCAGGTCAGGTCCAGCTGAAGGGGAGTTGCTGGGATGGGTTGTTTGTGGCATGTACCAGGGCTGACAGTGTGGACTGGGAATCAGTGCAGGGCAGATTCCAGTAGGCCATACCTGTGCTGCTTGGGAGTGTGATGTTCAGCTCACAGTGCAGGTAGGCAGGAAGGAGGGGGTAGGGTGTGATGTGTGGAGCTAAGATGGGTATGGGAAAGATGAGAGAGAGAAGAGAGGAACAGGAGCCAAAAACATACAAACAAATAAACAAATGAAAAAGATTGCTAAGGGAGCTTGCCATTGGAGTGGAGAGATGAGATACTGAGAAATGGAGAAAAACAAAAGGGAAAGAAAGAGAAAAAGGGTAAAAGCAAAAAATGAATAAATCGAGAGACTAGAAATGAAGAAAGACAAAAAGCGAATAAGAGAGGGAAGAAAATAAAACAAAGAAACAAACAAAAAAAAAAGAAAAAAATTCAAGAAAAAAGAAATGCCTCTAGGGATGTCCCTGTGTGTCTGTGCAGAGTAAGGGCATAGCTCCCAAGCCGCATGATACTGCCCAGCTAGAAGGGGCTCCCAAGCATGAAGAAGAAAAAGAAAACAAACAAACAAATCCAAACAGAACAAATCAGAGCAAACAAACAAACAAAGAAGCCCCGGGGGTCCCACCAGTGCGGCGGCACACGCTGGGAAGCAGTTTCACAATCGAGTGGTGTTTCACAACTTTTCAGGAAGAAGCAAAGATGGTGCATGCAGCCAGGTATTTGAGAGAAAGGAGGGGGAGGTGTGAGAGGTAAGGAAGAAATCTAAAGAAGTGGAAAAAAGTAACACCAGCAGCCAACAAAAGGCACTCAGGGAGCTGGCCAGTGAAGGCAAGTGGAATCCAAGCGACACCGGGGTGAAGCTTGTGCTTCCCAGCCAAGAGACTGTGGCTGCAGGAAGCAGAGGAAGCTAAGTGGGGGAGATCAAGGGTAGGGGGTAGGAAAGCCTATATTGCTGGTTACCAGTTGTTTTGTCTCCTGCTGGAAACTCTGTGAAGCTGCTTTCTCGTACCCCCTGTTCACTGATCCAAGATGGTAGATCTGTGCTGCGGTAGCTGATAGGGGACCTCTGCATGTATCTCTCCTCGCTCTCTGTTCTCAAGCGGTTTCTTATTCAATTCAGTGCTTGGCTGAGTTCTTTATCTCTTCATTTGATGCTTAGGGTTTCAGGATTGACATGTGACTCTGTTTGACTTAGTTTTTCTGATCTTTGTTGCAGAGGGATGGCGTGGTGCTTCTGACTATAGTGCCATGTTGCCTGGAAGTCGGTATAGTAGACTCTTAATAAATAGAAGCTATTATCATGAGTTGAGGGCCAACTCAATGGCAGCTAGAAACAACAACATTATTATTACTATTGTTGTTATTTTACTAAATGACAGGGAAATTAACTGGCTTTGTTTCTCCCTGTAGTCCTGGAAGTCTGATTCTGGTTCAGGATACAGTTTCTACCCAGATAATGTTGGTGCAGTGGTTAAGAGCTTGGCTGCTAACCAAAAGGTCGGCAGTTCCAATCCACCAGCCACTCCTTGGAAACCCTATGAGGCAGTTCTACTCTGTCCTATAGGGTCGCTATGAGTCGGAATCAACTCGACAGCAATGAGTTTTTTTTTTTTAATCAACATTTAAAAATTCTCTTAATAGTTCACATAGTTTTTCTATAGCGTCTTTAAGACTTTTCTATGTGGACAATCATATCTTTGCCAATACTGTTTATTCTCTTTCAAATTTTATCTCATTTTTTAAAATCTTATTTCACTAGCTAAGCTTACAAGTATAATGCTAAATAGATGCATGAAGCAGTGATAAGAGATTATCTTTTTTTATGACTTTAAAGGGACTTTTCTAATATTTCTACATCAGGCATGAAATTTGCTGAGGTTATTAGATGAGGGAGTACCTTTATATCACTGGCTTGTTAGGGTGTTTAATTTGTTGAATGTTTTATTATGCATATGCTGAGATGATCATACGCTTGTTCTTTTTCAATCTGTTAATGTTTTGAATCACATACATAGGTTTTCAAGTATTAATTTGACGTATAATGTCCCTATGAGTTGGAATCTAAGGCAACAGATTTTGTTTTGTTTTTTTTTTTGGTTCTTAGGATACTCACTATGCCAGGTAGGGCTTAGGAAACCAAAAAAACCAAGCCCATTGCTGTTGAGTCAATTCCGACTTACAGCAACCCTGTAGGACAGAGTAGAACTTCCCCACAGGATTTCCAAGGCTGTAATTTTTACAGAAGCAGACTGCCACATCTTTCTCCAGGGAAGCAGTTGGTGGGTGCGAACTGGTGACCTTTCAGTTAGCAGCCACGTGCTTAACCACTGCTCTACCAGGGCTCCTTTAGGGCTTAATACTTTGTCATTATTATTATTTTTTTAATGTATTGCTGGATTTGATGTGCTAGTGTTGTTGTGTGTGTGTGTTTTTTTTTTTTTTTAACCATCCATAGCAATTCTTTTTAAAATGATAGCAAAAACCTTTCTGGAACTTTTGTTTCAAATCAGTTTTATTGTCGCTGTGAGTCAGAATTGACTTGACCGCAACAGGTTTGGTGTTTTGGTTTTATTGAGATATAATTGACATACAACTAATTGCACGTATTTAAAGTATACAACACGGTAAGTTTTGACACAAGTATACATCTGTGATATCATCACATCAGTCAAGATAATGAACATACCCATCACACCCAAGTCCCTTCGTATTTTCTCCTTCCGCCCTGCTTGCCTCCCTCTCTGGCCATCTCCAGGCAATCTCTGATCTGTTTTCTGTCACTGTATATTAGTTTGCACTTCCTAGAATTTTATACGTGAAATCATACTGTATGCACTCTTTTTTTTCTGGATTCTTTCACTCAGCTCATTTTGATATTCATGTGTGTTGTATGGCGTATCAGTAGTCATTCGTTTTTATTGCTGCGTTAAAAATGGTGTTCCATTTTATGGGTAAAGCACAGTTGATGGACATTTATGTTGTTTCTAGTTTGGGGACATTACAAATAAAGCTGCTATGAACATTAATATTCAAATCTTTTTAGGAAATATGCCGTCATTTCTTTTTGGTAAATGCCTAAGGGTAAGATGGCTGGATCATATTACAGGTACATGTTTAAATCTTTAAGAAGCTACCAGTGATTTTCCAAAGTGGTTGTACTATTTTACTTGTCTATCAGCAGTATATGAGCGTTCCAGTTCCTCTAGATCCTTGCCAGTACTTGGTATGGTCAATCTTTTTTAATTTTAGCCATTGTTTTTCTAATAGGTGTGTGGTTGTATCTCAGTGTGGGTTTAATTTGTATTTTCCTAATGTCTAAGGATGTTGAGTATCTTTTCATGTACTTATCTGTCATCCAAATATCTTCTTTGGTGAAGTATCTTTTCAAATCTCCTGCCTATTTTTTACTTTGAATGGTTTTCTTATTATTGAGTTTTTAGAGCTCTTTATATATTCTGAATACAAGGTATACGCTTTATAAATATTTTATCCCAGTCTGTGTCTTGTCTCTTAACAGTATCTCTTGAAGAGCAAAAGCCTTTGATTTGTATGAGGTTCAATTTGATAATTTATTTCATGGTCTATGCTTTTGGGGTCATTTCTAAGGGATTTTTTGTTTAACTTGAGTCCACACAAGTTTTCTTCTGGAAATTTTATAGGTTTTAGGTTTTAAATTTAAGGAATAACTTATTTTGTGTTAATTTCTTTATATGGTATGAAGTATGAATCGAAATCTTTTTTCCATATTGATGTCAATTGTCCCAGCACCAATTGTTGAAAAGACTGTTTTTTCTCCACTGAACTGCCTTTGTATTTTTGTCAAAAAATAAGTTGTCCCCATGATATAGGGAAAGTCAGCACAACCTGACCAAGGCAAAGCTATAGAAGCTTCCTAGACACATCCAAACACCTTGAGGGACGAAATTACTGGGGCTGAGGGCTGGGGACCATGATTTCAGGGGATACCTAGGTCAGTTGGCATAACATAGTTCATATGGTAGATGTTCTACATCCTACTCTGGTGACTAGAGTCTGGGGTCTTTACAAGCTTTTGAGCAGCCATTTAAAATACATCTATTGGTCCCACCACATTTGGAACAAAGGAGAATGAAGAAAACCAAAGACACAAGGAAAATATCAGTCCAAAGACTAATGGACCACTTGAACCACAGCCTCCACCAGCCTGAGACCAGAAGAATTAGATGGTGCCTGCTACCACCACCAACTGCTCTGACAGGGATCACAATAGAGGGTTCTAGACAGAATAGGAGAAAAATGTAGAACAAAATTCAAATTCACACACACACAAAAAGACCCAACTTATTGGTCTGACAGAAACTGGGAAGACCCCCAAAACTATGGTCCCCGGACACCCTGCTAACTCAGAACTGAAGCCACTCCCGAAGTCCACCTTTCAGACAAAGATTAGACAGTCCTATAAAACAAACAGTAACACACGTGAGGAACATTCTTCTTTGTTCAGTCAAGTATAGGAGCCCAAAAGCAACCATGAGAAGGCAAGAAGGGACAGAAAACATGGATGAATGGACACAAGGAACCAGGGATGTGCAGGGAAAGGGGGAGAGTCCCGACACATTGCAGGGATTACAACCAGTGTCACAAAATTAGTGTATAAATTTTTGAATCAGAAACTAATTTGCACTGTAAACTTTCCCCTAAAACACAACTTAAAAAAAAAAAAAAAAAAGTCAATTGCCCTGATATGTGTGAGTCTATTTCTGGACTCTCTATTCTGTTCCATTGATTTACACCAGCATCACACTGTTGGGTATGATCTGACAACCTAACAAAGAAGATCCTATTTCCATACGGGATTACATCTACGGGTATAGCGGTTAGAATTTCAACATACAATTTGGGGGGATATAATCTGATCCTTAACACTCCACCCTTTAGGCCCCCAAATTCAGGTCCTTCCCATGTGCAAAATACATTCACCCTATCATACCCATTTTACAGACAAAGCAATCGAAAGCCAGAGAAATTGGTTAACTTGGGATTAAAATCATGCAGATTGATTTCTAACCAAATCTGTCATTTATTGAGTGCCTGGCCCTGTGCTACGTGCGTGACAGTTATTATCTCCTTGAGTCCTACCAACAATACTGACACAGTAAGTATTATTACCCCTTCTGACAGATGAGAGCACAGGGCTTGGTGACGGTAACAGCCTTGCCCAAAGTCACACAGCTGGTTGATGGCTGATCAGGGAGTTTGAACCTAGGTCAGCTTGATTTCAAAGCTCCTTCTCTTTCCACTATGCCACGTCCCAGTGACCTTCCACTCCTTGTTGAGGCCTCAGGATAAACCCAGATCCTTGTGTTTAGTAGGTCTCAGAAGAAAAGAGAGAGTTTGAAGGCTGATTATTTTCAATTTCATTATTTGTCAGTCCAACCCTGAAGAGTAGCAGTAGACAAGGTCAGCCTCTTTGTTTTTCTTTTCTGGATTTCTTTCTTAAACATAGTTATCATATAGCTATTTGAAGCCAACATGATGCCAGCCTCATGAATCTACATGGATGCATCTTTGGATTGCAGCTGTGTTAGAGGAGGAGGGAATCGGGCTGCAAATTAAAATAATGGAGTTCTATGTATGGTATACACACAAAAAAGAGGATGTCAGGAAGTTAACCATGAGCAGTGAGTGGCCCTTGCTTGCTGTTCTGCCCAGCATGGAAAAAAGCCAAATGTCAGAGTAACCTGGACTCACTGGAACAAGCTGCTCTGAAAACCAAGCAAATCCGGGCACCCCAAGGGTGTGGCCACTGATGCCTAGTTTTGGGGTGAGGTGGAAATCAGTAATGTCTAAGCAAGCAGGTTATCCTGTTCCTGGGGTCATTCACTCACTCACAAATAGGGAGCATGGATTCCAGACCAGGCACTCCAGTAGGCACCAGGGATCTAAAAATAATAGGGAAGAGTCTCAACCTTGAGGAGGTGGTAGGCTCTTTGGGAGGGTAGATAGGTAAACCACATCATTATAATGCAGAGTGGTGAGAGCAAGGGGGCAGCTCAGGGTCCTATGGGAGCTCTTAGGGAAAGGGGGTCTGCAGGCTTGCAGGGTTGGGGGCGTCTGTTGGAGGCTGGATTGGGCCAGAGGCTTTCTTTAAAGCCTTCCTGCTGCTCACCCCTTGGCCTCCTTGGTCTTTGGGGTTGATAAAGCATGTGTATTACCATATGATGCAAGTAGAGCCCAAGAATGGAAAAGCAGCCAGTATGGAAAGGAACGATAAATACAGAATCCTGACATCAGTAAAGCCAGTAATTAAGCTGATGGTGGGTTCTGGGTGTCAACAAACTCAAAGATTTGCTGCTGTCAAAACGTAACACAGACAAGCCTGCTGTGGATAATCGAGAGCTGAACTAACTCTTAAGGGGAGGTGGAGGGCAAAGAGCTATGGGGGTGGAGGGATCAGTGTTTGCACAGGTGAGCTGTCAGGTGTGGGTACAATTAAGAGTTGAGTGGGGGCCGACATAGGAGATATGGAGCAGAGTTGCTGGGGGCCAAGGGCAGAGCCATGGTGTGTGTGGGGGCCGGGGAGGCTGACAGGTTGACTCCCGAGCCCTTCCAGCTGCGCAGGTCTAAGGTTCTAGCTGAATCAGGCAGCAGTGAGCTGAGGATGTTACAGCCACTCGGTCACTCTTCCCAGAGTCAGTCCTTCCCATTCCCACCCTGGATCAAAGGGAGCCTCCCCCTCACAGGAACCCTTTGTTTATTTCATCGATTTCCTGGTGACCTAGTTTCCAGCCCCAGCTCTTTATTCCCGCTCTCCCAGCAGCTCCTTCATCCCACTCCTGCTGGTTTGGAAGGAAGCAGCCCCGACCTTCCAGCCTCAATGGTGGCCCCCGGGCCACTCGCAGCTCCTCATGCCGGTGGGAGCCTGGCCAGGCCTGAACTCTCTGACTGGCCTGGCTCTGTGGCTGTGGGACACCCCCCGCCACATGCAGGGCCTCTCCCAGAGCTGGGGGAGTCAGCCCTAAGCCAGGGGTGCCCTCTCTTCTCCCCTTTGTAAAGAAAATCTCATTTTTCTAGTTATAAGCAATGTAAATATCTCTGGGTGGCACAAACGGTTAAGCACTCGACTACTAGCTGGAAGGTTGGCCGTTCGAACCCACCCAGAGGCACCTCGGAAGACAGGCCTGGCGATCTGCTTCTGAAAGTTCATGGCCTTGAAAACCTTATGGAGCAGTTTTACTCTGCACACATGGGGTCGCCATGAGTCAGAATTGACTTGATGGCAGCTAACAACAACAACAGGCATGTTCAGTGAAGAAATTTGTGTGATATAGAACATTACAAATTTGAATTAAAAATGAATACTCCCACCCAAACAGAACTATTAGCATTTTATGTATATTCTCTTCTCGCTGTCTTTTTATATTTGTTCATATGGGGGTATATTTTATTATTCATATACTTACATGAATAATGGAGCCCTGGTGGCACAGCAGTTAAGTACTATGGCTGCTGACATTTTGGTTGGTCGTTTGAATCCACCAGCCGATTCTTGGAAACCCTATGGGGCAGTCCTACTCAGTCTTATAGGGTGCTATGAATCTGAATCGACTTGACAGAAATGGGTTTTCTTTTTATTATGAATAATGAATGTTTATTAATAATGTAAGTAATACATAATATTATGCAGTGTAATATTTACTGCCTTGCAAACTGCTTCTCTTTTTCTGTGAACAGTATATTATAAACGTCCCTCTTTGCCTTAACTTGCTCTTCTAAAAACCTCCCTTTAAATGACTGTGTAATAGTCCATCACAAGGTCATTCCATTGTTCAGGGTTTCTTAAACTGGGGTCTCCGGATCACTGAGGATTCACAGGGACCCAAATGTTCTGAAATTTTTGTATTTGTATTCTCTTTGTATGAGAATGTGTCTTAAATGACTTGAACATCATATTTTTTCTAGATAACCACCTGCCTCGGGATTTTAAAGCCCAAGTTTGTCTTTATTTACAGTGTTAGAGACCCTAACATGGCTGTTTCTAGACCCATGGAAAGAAACTAAAAAAAAAAATACATGTATATGTATATATGTGTGTACGTATATATATATCTCAGTATTTCAGAAGATGACTGGGTGTTTCCACAATAAAGTCAGAGGTACTACCTACTCTCCTCTAGGAACAAAGCTGTTTAAATTGTTACCAAAAGAGCTAGAGATTTCAACATGGAAAAAGGGTCATTAGAAGATTGGCTCCACAAACATAACCATTTAAATATTGATGATGAGTTTTTTTTTTTTGGAAGAAGGCAGAAAGATTAAAGATTTTTAACCTTAAATATTAGAAATGAACATTACTATACTTTGCATGCTAAAACGATTTAAACCTTACTCTAAATTTTGTGTTCCCAATGAGATGTAATCATTATTTATAAGGTAGCTATTTTAATGAAATCATATTTTTAAAGAAAAAAACTGGTTAATTGTTTGAGGTCCAAAAAGAAAAGTTTACTTGTCACTCTTAAGCAAAGCCCATATGAAAGAACAGCCACTATATGAATGACTATTCCCCAGGAGTAGTTCAAATGGAGAAAAATGGTGGGGAACGTGACTCATCCCTTGTCACATGATTGTCCAGGCATGCCGGCTCAAAGAACACGAACCATAGCAGTTAGAACCAATTCATGTTGTGTGCAGCAATTTAGTTTCAATA